>CM038040.1:111199491-113699491 GCA_021397845.1 Areca catechu
GACAGATGAAGGGAATTCTAAAGGCACAAGATATGGCTGAGCAGGAGGTGCTGGTGACTCTTTGCAAGTTGTAAGGAAGCATCCTCAGCATTAAAGGTTTCTATGTGAGGGTGCAGTAGGACACTTCGAATTTCTTCTTTGAAATTGTCCTCTAGTTGCATTATTTCTTTATGCAGCTTCTACTTTTGCTTGATTTCTTGCAAGCTGACATCAATTGATTAGTGCAATTTGCTAAATACTGAGTTGATGTGGCTTGTAAGTGATTCAGAAATAGCTTCCATCTGTTCAAATATAAATTCTTTAAGTTCTGATGGAGTTTTCATTAGAGATTCAAAAGAGTCTTCATCATTGTCTTCAGATGCAGTTTCATTTGGGTCTTCAGTAGGAGCTTCAACATCGTCGTCATCAGAAGGTGTGGCTGCCATTTGTTCTGATATCTTTCTTCAACCAAACTCCTCTTAATTGATATCCCATTCTGCTAAGAGAGTTAATTGAGTGTGTCTGAGTGATGAAGTGGCTTGCCTATTTCTTCTGTCAGATCAATTCCAGCATCTTCAATAGCAGTGTAAATACCATGCCATATGGCAAGCATACCTTGATCTTTCTTGCCACCTCCCTTATTTGTATCATCATAATATATGGAAAGTTGAGGGCTTCTCACTCAATGAGGTGTTCCATGAAAATCATATCCCGTTCACTTACCCAATCGAAATGACCGGTTCGGGGAAGAAAAATTTGACTGATCATGTTGTGGAGTAGCCGCATTTCCATAGAAAGCATGTTTGCTTGAACATATTTGATGGAGCTTACATATGATTTTTCCAAGATAAGCTTTAGTGCCTGTTCCTTATCTTTAGGGTTAGTTCAGTTGCACCGTCAGTGGGCATTTGTAAAAGGTTGCTCAGTTTCTCTTCATCCACAACAATCATTGCTCCTTTGATAATTGATTCCAAATGATATTCCCCAAGAATTAAATTTTCAAAAATGTTCTTACCAAGGAAGGGTAAGTCGGAATGTCCAATGAGCAGAAAAATGTCCATCCTTGGTTCTCAATCCAGTTCCCAATCTTCATATTTAGATCTTCCAAGAATGTGAAGTCAATCCTTCTGCCACAAGTGACTGGCCGATTGGCCATTGAAGTAATTGCTCAGTTGGAGAAGGTGCTTCATCTTCAGTTTATCTTAGAGAGGGTTTTCCCTTCTTTTCTTTCTTCTTCCTCTGATTCTTACTATGAGAGCTTGATTTGACTGTGTGAGAGCGCTTCTGTGTAGATCTTCTTGGAGCCATTGCAGCAAATTGGCCAAGAAATAGGAAATTGAGGCTTCGGGATAAGGATTTAAGAGGATTGGAAAAGGTTTCAAAAGGAATGCCAAGTTTGGAGTAGAAAGGAAAGTGTAAGAAGTAAGAAAAAATTACTCAGCTCTATTAAAAAAGTGTTTTCCGATATCCGAGTCGGCTCGCTCAGCCCTAAAATCATCCAAGTTGGCTCGACTAGAGCGAACTCAGAACAAACAAAAATTTGAGTCGGCTAGGCAAATCCAAAATTGACTAAGTCGGCTCGACCAGAGCAAGAGCAGAAGAAATAATAGATTCGAGCTGGCTCGACCATAGCAAAATTGCTCGAGTCGACTCGAATAGAAACTTTCCACAAAAATGAAATGATTCAGAAATTGAAATTAATTCAATGAAATCTCAAGGAAAGTTGTTCAAAGATCTTGAATAGATGTAGGAGGTTTTTTAGATAATTATTCTTAATTTTTAAAGAAATTAGGTTGGGAAAATCTAGAAAGGATCACAAAGACCTAATTCTCCTCTAAGCAATTCAAATCTATCCTAATTCAGTGGCTTAGTAAAAATGACAGTTAATTGGCTTTCAGTTGGGATAAATTCTAATTCAATGTCACCATTCAAAATATGATCTAATAAAATAGTATCTAATCTCTATATGATTAGTTCTGGAATGCTGAATTGGATTTTTTGTCAAATTTATAGCACTTGTGTTATCACACTTGATTGGAATTTTAGATTGTATAACACCAAAGTCTTCTAGTTGTTGTTTAATCTATAACATTGTGCACAACAACTCCCTGAAAGCAACATACTCTGCCTTAGCAGTAGAGAGTGCTACCAAGTTTTGTTTCTTGCAGTGCCATGAGATTAAATTCAAAACCTATGTTGCATGTGCCGATAGTGCTTTTTCTATCAATTCTACAACCAGCATAATCAACATCCAAAATCTAATTAATTCAATGAAGAATATTTTGAAAACCAAAGACCTAGATTACTTGTTCCTTTCAAATATCTGATAATTCTTTTAACAGCAAGCATATATGATTCTTTAGGATTAGATTTAAATCTAGCATACACATACGCTATACAAGATATCAGGTCTACTTGCAGTCAAGTATAATAAGGATCCGATGATACCTCTATAGAGCTTTTGGTTAATGTTGGATCCATTTGCATCTTTGTCCAATCTGCAAGATGGGCTCATGGGCGTGTTCATTTGTTTGCTTGTCTCCATACCAAACTTTTTGATTATTTCTTTGGTGTACTTGACTTGGTTGATGAAGATTCCTTCCTTTGTTTGTTTCACTTGCAGTCCAAGAAAGTAGTTAAGTTCACCCATTAGGCTCATTTCAAATTCTCCATTAACTTAGCAAATTCTCTACAAAGAGTTTCATTAGTTTACACCAAATACAATATCATCAACATAAATCAGTATAGCTAATATATCATTATTTTTCTTCTTGATGAAAAGACTTTTATCGACATTTCCTCTTGAAAAATCATTTTCAATCAAGAAAGTGCTAAGTCTATCATACCAGGCTTTAGGTGCTTGTTTCAAACCATACAAAGCTTTATTCAATTTAAACATGGTTTGGAAAAACATGATCTTCAAAACCTGGTGGTTATTCTACAAAAACTTGTTCAGAAATAAAATCATTTAAAAATATACTTTTACATCCATTTGAAAGAGTTTAAAATTCATGTAGCAAGCAAATGCAAGAAGTAATCTAATGGCTTCTAGTTTTGCTACGGGTGCAATGTTTCATCAAAATCAATGCCCTCTTCTTTGTTATATCCCTTAGCCACTAATCTAGCTTTGTTTCTAATAACTTTTCCTTGTTCATCTAATTTGTTCCTATAGACCCATTTGGTTCCTATGATTGGATGGTCTGAAGGTTTATCAACTAATGTCCAAACCTTATTTCTTTCAAACTAGTTTAGTTCTTCATGCATGGCCATCATCCAGTTTGGATCATTTTCAGCTTCTTCTAAGGTATGAGATTCTATTTATGATACAAAGTCTAGGTAATCATGTGCAACTCTATGTGATGACCTATCCTAATACCTTGTGAAGGATCACCAATAATTAATTCTCTTGGATGGGAAGTTACGTACCTCCATTCTTTTGGTAGATCTGCATGATCCTTACTTACCATTTCTTCTCCTTCTTCAATTGATCTTTCTTGTATGCTCATGGCTTCCATTTCTTTATGAATTGTACCTGCATCATTGTCTATACACTCTTCTTTCTTAGAAGGTGAAGGATTAGTTTCATCAAAAATAACATGCATAGACTCTTCTACAGTAAGAGTCCTTTTATTAAATACTCTATATGCTTTGCTATGTAATGAATAACCAAGAAAAATTGCTTCATTAGATTTGGCATCAAGTTTTTCTAGATTATCTTTACCATTGTTGAGCAAAAAGCATTTGCATCCAAAAATATAAAAATAACTAATATTAGGTTTCTTTTCATTCCAAAGCTCATAGGGGATTTTCTTCAAAATAGGACGGATCAAAACGTGGTTTAAAATGTAATAAGTAGTATTCACCACTTCTACCCCAAAGTACCTTGGAAGTTGCCTTCATATAACATCGTTCGGGCCATCTCTTCCAAAGTCCTATTTTTTCTCTCTACAACACCATTTTGTTATGGTGTCCAAGAAGAAGAGAAGTTATGATCAATGCCATTTTCTATGCAATAATCATCAAAAAAATTGATTTTCAAATTCAGTGCCGTGATCACTCCTAATTGAAATTATTGAAAGATTTTTCTAATTTTAAATCTGTTAGTGTAATTTTCGAAATACTTTAAAGGTTTCATCTTTATGAGAAATAAACAAAACCCATGTAAATCTTAAGAAATCATCTACAATCACAAGAGCATATTTCATACCTCTTAGGCTTGTGGTCCTAGTTGGTCCAAATAAGTCCATGTGAAGTAGCTCTAGAGGTCTAGTAGTTGAAATCATATTTTTGGATTTAAAGCTCCCCCTAGTTTGTTTACCCATTTGGCATGCATCACAAACATGATCAAAGCCTACTTTAAATTTAGCATGCCTCTAACTAAGTTTTTGGAATATTTTGGAAATGGAAGTATGCATGCATGGACATGCACCTAATCATATATGCCAAAGTAAATAAGACTTCTTGGTCTTAATATTCATGCAAATAGACTGGAACTACTTGACATGGCAAGATCATAATCATTAAGGTCTCACATAAATATTTCCAAGTCTATGTCCAATGAACTTACTACTAGAATCAAGAGAGTTTGTTACTATATACACATAGATGATTCAAAGATAACTTTGAAGCCTTTATCACATAATTGATTGATACTCAATAAATTATGCTTTAATTTATCTACTAGCAATACATTTTCAATAAAAGTGGAGGGGGTTATCTTGATCTTACCGATTTTGATTATTTTTTCTTGCCATTATCTTCAAAAGTAACCATACCTCCTTTCATTTTCAGGGTGATAAATTGATCCTTGTCACTCATCATATGCCTTGAACAGTCACTGTCGAAATACCATCTTTTCTTCAATTTTTGGGTTGCAAGACATTCCTGCAAGACAATCAAGAAGTTCTTTTAGGTACCCAAGCTAACTTGGGTCCTTGTAAGTTAGCGGAGGTGGTTCCTTTGGGAACCCAAATCTTTCTTGTTTTGCTTTGGACATTTCTAATAATATTGCATTCAAAAGCTTTATGTCCTAACCCTTTACATGCGAAACATTCAACTCTAGAATTCTGAAAATGTACAGATTTTAAAGTTCTAGATGTTGATGCATGAGATGCAGATATAAAAGATTTTCTACTTGAGCTCTTAGGGATATACAATGTAGCTTTAGAAGTGGAAGTAGAACCATTTATTACAAAAGCTTTTTGAGATATAACTTTTGGAATATAAGCTTTTGGTTTCACAAAAGTAGTAGCTGAAATATCATTTGAAATTAAAGAATTAAACCGATTCCAGCTTTATTTCCATAAATTCTTTGTTCTTTTAAGATTAACTCAAGCTTGTTAGAAGATAAAGTAAGTTTTTCAACAAGTGGCTTAAGTTTTTCAACCTCCTTTTTCAAATCATTATTTTCTTTCAACAACGCCTTGTTTTTGTCAAGAAGTGCACTATCTCAATTTTCAAAGCTTTACAGTTTTCAGAAAAGACATGTATTTTTTTTGCAATAAATTATTCTTTTTCGAAATCTCTTCTTTTTCTTTTAGTAAAGAATCATTGATATTCTTTAAAGATCTAATCTTTACTCCATCCTTTTAAAATTTAGATAATAAATCATGAAAAGTAGAATTTAATTCATTAAAAGTAAATTCAATTGGAGCATTGGAGGATGTTACCTCATCCTTGAGATCCATTAGATATAAATTTGTAATTTTTATGGTCTCTTTCTCTTCAGTTGAGGTGGATTCCTCGCTATCGCTCCATGTGGCAACCATCGTCTTCTTTTTCTTCTTTTTGATAATTTCTTCAATAGTGGACAATCTGGATGAATATGCCTTGGTTTCTTACATTCATAGCAGGTGGGGACTTGTTCCTTTTCTTTTTCTTTATCCTTGTCCTTGTCCTTGGAGTGCTCTCCTCATTTATGAAATTTTCTATTGAATCTTCCTTTCTTCTTTCTCATAAACCTTCTAAACCTCCTCACGACCATTGTAATATCTTCGTTTCTAGATCGTCTTCGAAGGAGGTAGAGTCATCTTCCGATTCCTCATCTTTCTTTGAATCCAATACAGCTTTAAAGGCAATTAACCTCTTCTTCTTTTGATCATCATCAGTTCGATGCTGCATGGCCAATTCGTGTGTGATGAGCGAACCCATTAGTTCATCTAAAGGTAAGGCATTCAAATCTTTTGCTTCCTGGATGGCAGTCACTTTGGGGTCCCATTTATCCAAAAGTGATCTTAAGATCTTCTGTACCAGGTCAACATTTGAGTAAACCTTACCAAGACTTTTCAAACCATTAATAATATCTGTAAATCTAGTGTACATGGCAGAGATATTTTCAATAGGTTCCATTTTAAACAATTCATAACTATGTACAAGAAGATTTATTTTTGAAGTCTTCACTTGGGAAGTTCCTTCATGGGTCACTTCGAGTTTATCCCAAGTTTCCTTTACTGAAGAGCAAGTGAAAATTCAATTAAACTCATTAGAATACAAAGCACAGTATAACAAGTTCATTGCTTTGGCATTTAATTCTCCCTTCTTAAAAGTCATGTTCATCCCAATCCTCTTCAGGCTTAGGGACATCCACGCCATCAATTTTAATCATGGAAATTTGTGCCCCTTTAAGAATGACCTTCCACAATTGAAAATCAATAGCTTGTATATAAATTTTCATTCTAACCTTCCAATAAGAATAATTTGTGCCAATGAAGAGTGGAGGTCTATTAGTAGATTGGTCTTCGGCCAAGGATGTACTGATGGGATGAGCCATCAATCTTTACTTTAATATATTCAGAGACACTGCTCTAATACCAGTTGTTGCCCAGGTGGCTTTCCCACAATGGGGGTGAGTTAGGAATTAAAAAATTTAAGCAGTTATGTACTTTTTGAAATCCCTTTTTAAAGTGTTAAGTGCTGTGAATAAATAATTAAATGTAGAATATAAATCAATAGAAGAAGAGAAGGCACAACATAAATACACAACAATTATAGTGGTTCAGAACAGGACTCCACACCCATATCCCTATCACTTATTTCACTATATCCCCCCAGATTTCTTATCGGAGTTTTCACAACAACATCCAAACTCGACACTTGGTTACCGGATCACCAAAGAAACCAACTTGGTTTTTGATCACCAAACCCAACATTTTAATAGGATCTCAAGAACCCTACTTGTTTTAAAGGCTCACCAAGAACCATGGTTTTGACCAGCTCAGAAACCCCAATTCAGAGATTTAAAAGGAAGAGCTTGAATGAACTTTTTGGTTTGAGAGATTGTTCAAAATGCTTCATCAGCTTCAGCTGAGAGTTGGGTGAAGAAGTCTTGAAGGCTATCTTGGAAAATGGCTTCTGAATGTTCTTAGTGCTCTCTTCCTTGTTGGTTGGTTGGATATTCAATAAAGCATGACTCTTTGAAAACTTTTTTATCCCTCTTTCAAAGAAGTTCAATCCCTCTCATGGCCTTCCTCTTTGAATCATTAGTAAGATATTTATCAAGACTAGTTCATAAAGAATGTGACATTTGATCGTTGGAGCACTTTTTGGATTCAAATTCTGAGTTTTTGGAACTAGCTGTTGCAAGTTTGAAATCAACCTTCGAGTCGACTCAGATCACTCAAGTCGGCTCGGATCCACATATGAGTTATGGTTGAGTCGACTCTCTTAAATACAGTCTGCTCGCTTGCACTGTGTCTTGATTCTTCACTTTGTAAGAGTCGGCTCGCCTTGATTCCAGTTGACTGGGATCCTCAGGCCTTTAACATGTCAGTCTGGTCGAGTCAACTATCTTCCATTCTAGTTGACTCGGATGGCTATAGTTCACAGAAGCAATTATCTGGACTCTGGAAGAGTCGGCTCGATCTTCTGAAGAGTCGGCTCGGATGTCTGACCAAATGAAAGAGTCGGCTCGGACTCCTGATGGGTTGGCTCACCTATCTGATTCAAGAAGTAGTGTGTTGGACAAGTCGGCTCGGGTCCCTTAGAGTCGTCTCGGATATCTGCATGCCAGAATCCTTGAGCGTGCCATGTGCCAGAGTCGGCTCTCCTCCTCTTCGAGTCGGCTTGGATGAATGTATCAGTGATTTTTTCAGTCTGTCTCTAGAATTCATCCAACAAGTCTTCAAGCTTCAAGATGTCTTCAAACTCAAAACACTTCTAAGAAATTAAAAGCTTGAAACCCATTTAGAAGTAACCCAATTTTTTGATCTTTCTTAACTTTTCTTTGGGTTCTTCTTTACAATTTTCAATTACAACACAACTCAAAACAAGAAATGAAGAATGTAGGAGTTGAAATTTGAACAATGAATTCATCCTACAAAAACTTATAAAAAAACTTGAAGAGTTGTTAGTAAAATAAATGCATGCACCTATGTTTGGTTATCATCAAAATTACTTATGGGGTCAACAATTTTGCTATTATCCACTGCATACTTCTTAGAGCTAAATCACTTTGTTTCACAAATACTTCAAGACCAGCACATAATTATTTTAATTTTTCAAAAGACCCAATTCACCTTATGATCTCCATCATAACCCTAATTTCATTGTCCTAATCTATGAAATTCATCATAATCTTTAAATAAGACATAGCAGTATGATGAAACAAAATACCTTTATTAATATTATAATGTCATACATGAGTCGAAAGATTACTAAAATACCTTTAGAAAGATTGGCTTTTAGGATACTTTTCTTTCATATTCCAACCTACTTTACTCTCCCTCCCCTTTAAGACAAGGTTTGTTTTTTTTACGACGAGGCTTGTTCTTTCAAGACAAGGCTAGTCTTTTAAGACAAGGACCTAGGAAGAAAAATAGAAGGGGTATTTGAGATCTGAGAGAGGCTATTGAGAGGTCTCGGAGTGCCCTACAGGAGGGTAGGGAGTCCAGTAAGAGAGAAAGTCCAGAAGGCTGCCAAAATGAGTCACAATCAAACAAGCAACTATTGTAGGAGTACTTCCTTGGTTCGGTTCCTGTGTGGATCACCTTTGGAGGGCATGCACTTGTGTGCCTAGTAAAAAAAAAGGATAATAGCACTTCAGGTATTCTTCCATAGTCCTAAAGTTTGGATTTATTGATTGTCATGATCAAGTGGTCCAAGGGTTTAGCGTTCCGACCAGTTATAGTTTCAAAAATAAAAATTTTAAAACCCGATCTTCCACTGCACTCGGGCCGAGGAACCCAACAATGGTATCAATAGTTTCGATTACTTGTTTTGGTATGAATTAATGCATGATTAGTTCATATTATATACATGTGATATGATATATCCTAGTAACTGCTTCGGATTGGGTTAGCCACCATGGCGTCTAGTCATAGAAGCCAATTAAGATTTAAAGGCCTTTTTTTCCATTCAATGGGATCTCTTATGGTGTGTAGGGGTATCGATGAGGCCTTATCCCATGAACAAGTGAGGTGAACAGAATGTTGTTATAATCATGCTTATGTTATGCATATTAGGATTAATATGCTTGATAGCTAGAATGAATGTCACATTGACATAATTAATTAGGATGTGTTATGAGACCATCAAAACCCTCATAAAATTATATTTAGTCATAGTGTAAGTTAATCATGATACAAATCCAATTAGGGTTTGATCAGCCAATTGGTGTCTAGGGAAGTGGTTTTGGAAAGGTAAAGGGAATGAGGTTTTTAATTTATTCCATTATCTAACCTTGCCAATTTATTTGGTATCTAAGAAAAGCAACGGGGGGACCCCCTCATCTCTTCCACTTACCTGGCCAATTTGGTCATATCTAAATCTTAAGTTAGAAATTTTAATTGATTAAGCACACTACAAACTGCCTTCCTTCATACTAAGCCAAATTTATGTCAACACTATAGTAGGTTTGTTATGTAACACAAGGCCTGCTCTAGCATTTGGTATAAAATTTGTCTTAGTGCACCTAGTGCTTTATAGCATGACTGATAATGTTGCTTTGTTGTATACACACAAGGCTAACATTATTCAATCATGGCTATATAGAAATGAAGGATCTGACTAAACTAAGACATTATGGTTTGTTGTGCATATGCAAGGCTCTAAGTGTCTTAGAGTCAAATGTTATGTTGAGAATTGCAAGGGATGCAATTGGAAAGGGTCATTTTCTACCCTTTAACTTATAAGTGTTTGTTGTGTACACACAAGGCATTTATAAGGAATTGTGATCTCAACCCCACTAAAGAAACTAGATACTAGTTTCTCATTTACCATAGGAAAGGATTATGGTATTCGTAGAAAATAGTGGGAGACATAATTAGATGCAAAAGACCTTCTCTAATTATGAATATCATCATGAGTGGTATGCTTATAGTTGTTCTTTATTTAATGTAGATTTTACATTATGGCTTCTACTCTTTCACTGTGGGGCATCTTGGATATCAATAAGTTGATCGATCCGAATTATGTGGATTGGTTGAGGAACCTGAGAATTGTATTAGCTCAGGAGAAAATTGCCTATATCATCAATTCTCCTGACTCACTTCTGGTAGGTGAGGATGCTACTAAGGAAAGGAAACATATAAAATATGGTAGAATGATAGCATGACTGCCAAGTGCATCATGTTGGCCTCAATGAGTAATGAGTTTAGAGGAAACATGAGGAAATGGAACCTCAGTCCATATTGCTCAATCTTAAGAAGATATATGGAGAGCATAGTCAGACTGCTCTATATGAAATATCGAAGCAATTGTTCCAAGCATGAATGAGTGAGGGTTCTTCTGTCCAGGTTCATGTCCTTAAAATGATTGACTTGGTTACTTGATTAAGTCAATTAGGATTTATGATGGATGGAGAACTGAATCAGGACTTGATCCTACATTCACTCTCGGATTCCTTCTCATATTTTGTCATGAATTATCACATCAACAAACTGAATTTATCATTGCCTGAGCTACTGAATATGCTTAAAATAGCAGAGAACCACTTTAAAGGTGATAAGGCTTAGCTTCTTCAAGTTGATGGAAAGAAGAAGAAGGTAATGAATAAGGGTTCAAAGAGAAAAAAGAATCCTAAAAGTAGCTTCTGGAAAAGGAAGAAGGCAAGGAAGCCCTCTGCTAGTGGAACCTCCTATCACTATAGAAAGCAAGGGCACTGGAAGAAGAATTGCAAGTTATATCTTGCACATCAGAAGTAGGATGCTGGTAGTGCATCCAAAATTTTGTACATGATACAAACAAACTTGTCATTGAGTTCTTTAGCTTCTGATTCATGGGTACTAGATACCGCATGTGGGTCTCATATCTACAAGTCATTGCAGGGGTTACAGAGACCTAGAAGCTTGAAGAAGGGTGACTTCGAGCTGTTCGACGCAAGTGGTGAACTCATTTATGCTGAAACTGTTGGCACCTATCTGATGTTATTGCCATCGAATAATATTCTTGAATTAAAAGATTGTTATTATGTACCCAATATAATAAAGAATATTATTTCTATACCTTTGTTGCTGAAACAAGGTTATGAAATAAATATTTTGAGCCATGGGTGCTCTCTTCTTTCCAAAGAAGTACTTTGGTTGTGGTACATTTGTTAATGGTCTTTTGATTCTATCACTCAATGATGAAGTTATGCTTGTTAAAAACAAGAAGAGAAAGAGAGATGATATAAATGTCACATATCCCTAGCATTACCATTTTGGTCATATTAGAGAGTCTAGGATAAACAAGTTGTACAAAGAAAATTTTTTTGAACCTTTTGATCATGAATCATTAGGAACTTTTGAGTTATGTCTCATGGATAAGATTACCAAATCTCCATTCATTGAACGTGGAGATAGGGCAAATGAGTTGTTAGGTCTAGTACACACAGATGTGTGTAGTCCTATGACAACTTAGGTCAGAAGAAGATACTCTTATTTTATTAGTTTTATTGATGATTTATCAAGGTTCTGATATGTGTATCTCATGAAACACAAGTCTAAAGCCTTTGATAAATTCGAAGAGTATCAAAGTGAGGTCGAGAAACAAACTGGGCATAGTATTAAAGTCCTTCGATTTGATTGAGGAGGAGAATACTTGTCTAGTGAATTTCTCGATCATCTTAAAGATAGAAATTCTCTCTGAATGGACATCTCTATATATGCCACAGTTAAATGGTATAGCAAAAAGGAGGAATTGTACCTTGTTAGATATGGTACAGTCCATAATGTGCTTCACAGATCTTCCAGTATCCTTTTGGGAATATGCCTAAAGACTGCTACCCACATACTAAACAGGGTGCCATCAAAGGTAGTTAAGAGCACTCCATATGACTTATGGAAAGGAAAAAGGCCAAGTCTTAAATATTTTAAGATTTGGGATTGCCCTGCTTATGTCAAGAATGTTTTTGGACATAAGTTAAGTGCTAGGACTGATAAATGCAGGTTTGTAGGTTATCCTAAAGAAGGAATAGGATATCTTTTCTACCATCCTACCGAGTAAAATATCATTGTCAGTAGGCATGCCACATTCTTGGAAAGAGAATTTATCCAAGAAGGGGGCAGTGGGAGGATATTTGAACTTGAAGAAGTTCAACCTACACTTGAAGCAATCCCTCAACCAGATGTTCCTAACATTCAGAAACAACCACAACACACACCTCCTCTCTGTAGGTTAGAGAGAGTGCAAAATGCACCTCTCAGATATAGTTTTGTCATTTGAAATGATAATGAAGCTAGTATCATACAGGATGATGATCTTGTGACCTATACAGAAGCTATCATGAGTAAAGACTGGCAAATGGCTGAAAGCCATGAAATTTAAAATGGACTCAATATACTCTGATCAGGCTTGGACTTTAGTAGATCCACCTGAGGGAGTAAACCCAATTGGGTGTGAATGGATCTTCAAGAAGAAGATTGGAGCAGATGGTAAGTAGAGACCTATAAGGCAAGGCTGGTGGCAAAAGGTTTCAAACAAAAACATGGCATTGATTGTGATAAAGCTTATTCACTAGTAGCCATGCTCAAGTCCATTCAGATATTGCATGTTATAGCTGCATACTATGATTATGAGATATGGCAAATGGATATAAAGACTCCTTCCCTTAATGGATACCTTGAGGAAGAAGTCTATATATTACAGCTAGAAGGGTTTGTCTTGAGTGAGAGACCCCTCCTCAACTCTTTAATTCTGATTCTTTAAAAGTAATAATCCTAGTTTAGGTGATTTCTTAATCATCAAGTCCTGTTTCTTAATTAGTTTGATTGATTTACATTACGGGTATCGAAACTAGTTGACTGGTTGAGTTCATCTGAATACTTTGAATCTTAGTTCAGAAAATTACTAAAATTAATCTCTACTTAATTAAAGATAATTAATCATAGGATTGTTAGATTTAGTTTTGCATCTTTCATCCTGCATCATCTTTGGTATCAAAGTAGGTTAAGCTAGGGTTTAATTAATAGTTGCTGAAATTTTTGCATACCTATTTTTAGGCTAAAATTAAATTACATAAAACCATCATAAAAAATACAAAAAATTATTAATTAAATTTTATTAATTCTCTACTAATCTTCCATCTAATTATAGGGAAAAAATTAGAGAAAAAAATATTTTTTTATTAATTTATGTTTTAGATTCGTTGCGCAGCAGGGTTTCATTTGTGTGCATGCATTATTAATTCAATTTAACGGCACTCTTACTCTATCAGATCAGGGAAGGATTTCATCACCCTTCCTTGGCCCAAAACAATCACCTTTGCATCGAACCCAAGCTTAATTAAAATCAATTAGAAACCTAAAGCAGCTTAGGGACACCAACAAGGTCGGGTTCCAAGTATTGTGTGAAAGCTAGTGCACCCAATCCTTTGATTATCTCTTGAATATGGTGTCTAAGGATAGACGTCCAGTGGAAAATACCCTAAGCAGACTCGTGGTATTTAATTAAACCCTATGAAAGCAGGGGGAGCCTCCCACGACCCCACCTCTTACCTAGCCAGTGGATAGGGTAATTGCTGAATTGGTTGTAAATTAAGCTGACCCATTCTACTTGAGCTCTAGGTCTAGGAAACTCTAGTTTGATTTTGTGTGCTTGATTGCATAACCATAAGGTCAGGAGCCCAGTACCATCAGTCTCAACCCCAACCCAATTCAACCATGGAACCCACTCTTAAGGCTTTAATGAGATTTATGACTGAACAGTTGAGACAACTCAACACTAGGTTTGACCGACTGGATGAGCGATTCGAAAATCTAGAGAGAATCTACAGGACCTATACTAACCTTGGTTCATCTAAACCAACTTTCTTGGCCCCAGAATCCATCAACCCAAATCCACTAGGATCAATGCACCGAGTCAAGACCCCGGAATCGGTCAATTTTTTCTTAGCGACCCACTCTTACTATCTCATTGGTTCATAAGGATGACATTAAAGAGGAAATACATGTAACTGACCTAGAGTTAGTTGACAATGAAAACACTCAAGCTGTATTAGAAGGACAAGTGGACAAAGAAAACCATGAGGAGCCTAACCCTAATATTAGAGCTCTACCTAAGGGAACACTAGAAGATAAACATGCCATAGAGCCTAGTCTTGAGATTCAAGAACCTGAAGTAATTAGTGAGGACTTGATTTTCTTAATCCAGCACCCTCAGGAGGAATTCACTCTATTAGTCCCAGTTGAAGATCTCTTTCTTGAAGTCATTGACTCATCCTTCCATGGAGCAGACCTTTTGTTGCCTGTTGATGTAACCCTATGTTCAAACCTTAGTGTCATTCCCATCCATCAAGGACCATTCCATGAATCCTTCTCATTTCCTACCTTATCCCAAGGTTTACAATGCTTTTAGAACCATTCAATTCCACCTTGTTGAGGTTAGCAGGTTGCAACAATTCTCTGAGCCCGTTAGATTTGCTACCTACTTTTGGAATACCCTTTGGCACCAGCTAGGAACCGAGCACAAGTTTTTTGCATCCTACCATCCACAAGCCGATGGCCAAACAAGAATAGCGAACCAAGATCCTAGAAATTTGTTAGGATGTCTATAGTTAAAATCATTGAAAGTTGAGACCTCCTATACTTTGAGTATGCCTACTATAGGACCACAGAAAAAGCCCATTTGAAATTGTCCATGGGTACAAACAAGAAAGCCTTTGGATCTTATAAATTTACCCATGCATGAATGCATTTCTAAGTCTACAGAGTCATATGCACAGCAAATTAGAGAGTTGCACAAGGAAATAAGTGAAAAAATCAAAGAAAGAAATGAATCATATAAACATATGGCTGATTCAAGAAAAAGACTCAAAGAATTTGATGAAGGAGACTTTGTTATGATCAGGCTTCGACCTGAACAGTTTCCACTGGAACCATGAAGAAGTTACATGCCCGTATGATGTGGGATGCAGTGCAAGGGATGAATAAGAAGAAAAAAAAATAGCAAACTAAAGATTTGAGTAACTTTTAGATTTTGTTATATGAACTATGTTCCCAAAAAAGAGGAAAAGAACAGTCAAGGGATGATGTAAAGACCAACTACAACTACCCGTAGTTAAGAACACTCAGAAATTAAAGAAGTAGGACTACAAGGGTTGAGAAACCACTTAATTAGGATAGTTTAACTTCAATATAATAGAACTCAAAGATGGGTTGGGTTAAATACCTAGCAACGATAAGATCCTTGGCATAGACGGGGTCTCTCAGCACTCTGGATTAGTGCCTAGACAATCAGGTCTCTTTCCCATGGATCCACTGACTTTTATCAGCTGGTCTCGAAGGCAAGGAGGGCCTCTTCCTTGGATGGTTCCACCGGAGGGATCCTGCACACATCAAGGATTAAGGTCACAGGTGATGAGAAAATTATAAAACTTGGAAGAAGAAGGGAAAGAGAGATGGAAGGGCTGCTGGGATGGTAGGCGGCCTGTTTTGTAAAGAGGATGCCTGGCTTGGAGAGGGGGTGGCCTTGCTATTATTGAGGGTGCCTGGAGGACTCTACTACTGGCGGCCTGGAGGACAGAGAGTAGCTGCAGCCACAGGGATTGGAAGAAAAGGATTGGTGCCTAGGATTGATGGAAGAAGGTGGCGGTCCAGGGGAAGAGGGAAGAGAGGGGGTGGCAGACTTGTGCATGGGAGTTGGAGATGGCATCCTAGGGTTTGGCTGGGATGGAGGGTGGCTAAGGTTTGGTAGAAGAGGGAGGGATGTTGGTGGCTAGGGTTTGCACACAAGAAATAAACAAACGAGCCTCACACCCACTCTTTCGAGGCAACAATTGAACAAAGTAAATCTCTCAAATTTTTATTCTGAAAAGTTTTGAATACAAGAGGGGGAGGGGGTGGGTATTTATAGGCTCACCCAGGTCCCTAATCTCCCTATCAAAGTTGAACTATAAAGTTAATTTGAATAAGGAGTACAAAATTTGAATAGAATTAAAAGACTTGACTCCTGGTGGGATGTGGACACTTTCTCCTTCTTGGACTTGGTCAATAGGACTCTTCATGGGCTAGGATGCCTCATCCACCTGGGCTTGGACCTTGGGATGCCTCTCCTTATGGACCTTGGGCAACAATTGCATGGACTGGTCGGCCTCCATGTGGGCTTGGCACATGACTTGTTTGTGGGCTGGGGAAGGCCTGGGGTGCCAACTTCATACTGGGTTGAAGAAGGCCTGGAGCGCCAACTGATCTTGGACTAAGAGGGGTGCAAACACTGGGGCATGATAGGACCTGGTGTATAGGCTTGAGTATAGGCCCAGACGCATGAATAGGAGTGGCCTGGGTGGGGCCTGGTGACTCTCCTCTTATACTAGAATGAAAACCAAAATTACAGGACTCATAGGATTGAGACAAGGGACTCACTAGACTCAACTGGACTTTCTTATGTCAAGTTATTATAGGACACACTCCTCATTATAGGACAGGACTCAATGGACTCACTTGGCTCACTTTATATAAGTGACATAGGACTAATGGACTACAAGACTCAAAACTCTAATCAGGAAAACCATAACGGGCTCAGTAATCTCCATCGGATCCTTGTGCCCGCACCAATTCTCTCGTGGTGGGAAGAACTCGACCCTGTCGAGTAAGGATCATCTCGGCTCTCATACTGCTCCAATATGGACTACAAGACTCAAAACTCTAATCAGGAAAACCATAACGGGCTCAGTAATCTCCATCAGATCGTGGTGCCCACACCAATTCTCCCGCGATGGGAAGAACTCGACCCTGTCGAGTAGGGGTCATCTCGGCTCTCATACTGCTCTAATATGTCTGGGTTGAGGCATTGCAGATCCTCTCGGGTGATCCACGAATCCCAGGATTCGATCGACCTTGCCATCGGACCAAATATCGTTAGTAGCCTTTATTCCAGGTACTAATGGCTTGGTCATCCAGGATATGCTCAATCCTTTCACCTCTCACAGGCAAAATTATTGGTGGACACTCAGGGATGGGCTCACTCACTCTCAATAGAAGGGCTATGTCCAAAGGGCTCACTGGGTATTGTTGCTGGCTCCCTATAACCACAAGATCTGAGATATTGAAGGTTGAACTAATGCCTAATTTGAATGGTAACTCGAGCACATAGGCATTGGGTCCAACTTTCTTTACCACTCTGAAGGGTCCAGCTCCACGAGCATGTAGTTTCTTCACGGTCTGTAGAAGAAACTGCTCAGGCCTAAGCCTAATCATTACATAATCCCCCTAAGAAAATTCTTTAGGTCTTTTTCATGAATTAGCCAGATTTTATAAATTTCATTGCTTATATTAATCTTTAACTAATTTTCTTATGCAAATCCCTAACATGCTGTACAAATGACTTAGCCAACTCAGAGACTCACGCATGCAAGGGTAAGGGGATTAGGTCAAGGGGCTTGTTAGGCTTGTAACCATGGACAATCTTGAATGGGCTCTTGCCTGTGGACCTATTGACTGAACTGTTATAGGCAAATTTAGCTCTAGGTAAGAGAAGGTCCCAATTCTTGGTGTTCTCACCTACAAGGCATCTCAACAGGTTTCTTAAGCTTCGATTTACTACCTCGGTTTGGCCATCAGTTTAAGGGTGGTAGGTTGTGAAAAACTTAAGCTTGTTACTAATAAGTGCCAAAGGGTCTTCTAGAAGTAACTAGTGAAACCGACATCCCTATCGGACACTATGATTTTAGGATGGCCATGTAACCTAACCACATGATCAAGAAAGAGTTTGGCCACTTTGGAGGCATCAATGGTCTAAGAGCAGGGTATAAAATGAGCCATTTTTGAGAACCTATCGACCACTATGTAGATGGAGTCATGTTTCTTTAGGGTCTTAGGTATTCCTAACACAAAGTCCATGCTAAGGTCTTGCCATGGGCGATCAAGTATAGGAAAAGGGGTGTATAAGCTAGTGTTTTGCTTCTACTATTTGGCGACAGCACAAGTTCGACATTTGGACAGAATGTGGGCAACATCCCTTTTCAGACTAGGCTAAAAGAATTGATCCTTTACAGCTAAGATGGTCTTGTTTCTACCAAAGTGACCAGCTAGACATCCTGGATGGGTTTTCCAAACTAAAAACTCTCTAAGTGAGATCCTGGGAATACATAGTCTATTTTTTTTTAAAAGGTAACCATCTTGAAGGGTGTACTCACTATGAAAACTAGATGGTCCTTGTCTAATAGATTAGAAAATTTCACTGAAGTTAGGGCAGGTCTTATATTCTTCTTTCAGTCGGTCAAACCCTATGACTTCAGTCCTAACAGTACTCAGAAGCAAGGGATGGTGGCTAAGGGCATCAGCTACCTTATTCTCGATTCCAGCTCGGTGTTTTAGCAAAAGGTATAGGCTTCGATGTACTCTATCCACTTAGTGTGCCTAAGGATCAGCTTTTTCTTGGAGTTTAGGAATCGGAATGCTTCATGGCCAGAGTAAAGAACAAACTCCTGGGGTAGTAGGTATGTCTCAAGTACCTAAGGGCTTATACTACTACATAGAATTCCTTATCATAGGTTGAGTACTTAAGCTTAGCCTCATTGAGTTTCTCTCTAAAGAAGGCTACAGGGTGACTCTCTTGGCTCAACACTCATCCTATGCCTATTCCCGAAGCATCATAAGTGACCTCAAAGACTTTGGAAAAATCAGGTAACCTTAGGATAGGTGCTTGTGTCATCTTCTCCTTAATCTCTAGGAAGGCTCTATCGGTAGCTTTGGCCCACTCAAATTCTCCCTTCCTAATGCAGTCTGTGATGGGTGCTATAATGGTACTAAATCCCCAGATAAATCTCCTATAGAAGGTGGTTAGACCATGGAAACTACATACGTCATGAACACTGGTGGGTACCAGCCACTCAACTATGGACTCTTAACCTTTTCAGGGTTAGCTAAAACTCCTTCAAGGGTGATGACGAATCCTAGGAAGATGACTCTATAGGTCATGAAATCACACTTCTTTAAATTGGCATAGAGACTCTCCTTCCTAAGGGTCTGGCAAACTTGCCTAATATGGTTAGGTGGTCTTCTTTAGTCCTACTATAGATCAAGATATCATCAAAGTAAACCATTGCAAATTTTCTTATGAACACACGTAGGACTTAGATCATGATCCTCATAAAGGTACTAGGAGCATTGGACAAACCGAAAGGCATAACTATTCATTCATAAAGACCATCCCTAGTTTTAAATATAGTTTTCCACTCATCCCTAGGTCTGATCCTAACTTGGTGATAGCCACTCTTAAGGTCAATCTTTTAGAAGATGGATACATCAGCCATCATATCTAACATATCATCCAATCAGGGGATGGGAAACCTATATTTCACCATGATTTTATTTATGGCATGACTATTGATGCACATTCTCCATGTGCCATCTTTCTTAGGGATGAGCAGGGCATTAGGCACATGGGCTCAGGCTCTTCCTAATAAATCCTTTCCTTAGGAGTTCTCCTACCTGTTTCTATAGCTTTAAATGTTCAGAAGGGTTCATCCTATAATGTGGCAGGTTTGGTAGGGTGGCTCCTGGGACTAAGTCTATGGCATGGTGGACATCCCTTAATGATGGTAACTGGTTAGGCAAATCTTCAGGGAATACATCATCAAACTCACTTAAGATTTCCTTAACCTCCTGAGGGTGCTCCTTCTGGGTTTGATCAGGTACTTCCTTAGCAGCTAACATCCAAACTGTTGATTCCTCATAAATCTCTCTTTCTAGCTCTTTAGCAGTAATCAAATTGACTCCATATTTCTTCTCCTTCAATGAACTAGATCCCCTCTTGACATTGTCCTTAGGTGGGGTGAGGTTAATCATAATTTTTTCCATGAAAATTAAATGAGCATGAATTTGATCGACCGTACAGGATAGCATCATGGCCAAATAGCCAGGGTCTGCCTAGGATAATGCTACTAACTCCCATGGGAATGACATCGCACCATACCTTTTCCTGATAAGATTGAAGCTGGATCTGGACTTGGCATCTAAGTCTAATGGGGATGGAGGTCGAGTCTATCCAGAAAACCTTATAGGGGTTGGGATAGGGAACTGGGGTCAAGCCTAAGGTTTTGGCTATGCTAGTTGAGATGGCATTCACAAAGCTCCTACTATCTATGATGATTTTGCATACCTTATCCCCTAATTTTATAAAGGTCTGTAGGATGTTGGTCATATGCCAATCCTCTTGTATCTTAGTTTGGGCTAGGATGCACCTAGCTGCCCCTAACATGTCAGATTGCTCAACAACCTCCTTATGTCCTTCATATTCATCTACCAGGTTCACCTCAGCTTCATATACTTCTTCCTCGACATCATTAAAGGGTTCAAGGTCTTCCTCCTCAAGTTCTCCTATATGCAAGTATTAGGTTGGGCATTGGCTAGCATAGTATCCTGCCTTATGACATTTAAAACATGTGATAGGGTTGGGACTTGGGTTTCTCTGGAATTCAGGTGCCTTACCTTATTATCCTTAAGGGTCACTAGGTTGCTAGGACTAGGTTGGCTTAGGTTAGGGTTAGGTCGTCTTGAGTTGGGGTTGGGTCGGCCTAGGTATACCTAGCTAGGACTTGGTATGGGAGTAGGGGCACTGTTCCTAGTGGGCTCAGGTCGACAGTACACGGGCCCCCTTGGAATCTCTCATAATTTCTGGCTATCTGGTAGGCTTGCTCAAGATTATTGACCTCCCTCAAAATAGCTCTCTCTGGATGTCATCACGGAGTCCAGCCCTAAACCTAGATTGGGTCACTGATTCAGACTCGTCTATGCTATACCTTATGGCAAACTGATCAAACTTAGCTATGTATTCTGGCACAGTCCTATTTCCTTGATTTAACCTCTGCCATTAGTCTAGGAGTCTCTAATGATAGGATTTGGAAAGGTATTTTTTCCTAAGTTTCAGCTTCATGGCTCTCTAGGTGATTATGGAAAGTTCTTCTCATTGTCTGATTATGCGCTTAACATTCTCCCAGCATAGCCTAGCCTGGCGGACTAACCTTAGCTTGGCAAATTTGCACTTCCTCTCCTCACTCATCTCATACCATTCAAAATATTGTTCCATGTCTCCCTCCAATCTATATAGACCTTAAGATCTAGGCTGCCATCGAATGTGGGTGCTTCTAGCCTGATATTCCTAATGACTCTTTCATCTTGGTCTAAGAATTCATGATTGGGACTCCTAGGATTGGGCTCCAGAAGGGGTCAGAACGTGGGGCTCTCCTAGGGTTGGGCTCTAGGAATGGGTCAGGAGGTGGGGTTCTCCTAGGGTTGGGCTCCAAGAATGGGTCTTGGTGTTGGCTCTCCAAGGATTGGGAGGTGTGAAAAGAGGTGACTCAGGCTCAAGTTCAGTGTTGGGCTCTTAGGTTCTCTCTAGGGTTCCTAACCGACCTTCCACTCAATCAAACTTGAGGTTCATTTGGTCAAGCCTATTGCCTGTTTGGGTATTCAATTGGGTTAGTTCGGTAAGCTGATCAGTAATGGCCCTTAGTTGGGTGCCCAGATTGGGGTCTATGGTTAAATTGGGTTGGTGTTGAGACTGATGATAATGGGTCCCTGATTTGGTTGTCATGCAACAAGCACACAAGACTTGGTATATTCTAGGGTTTGCTAGTCCTAGAGCTCAAGTAGGGTGAGTCAACTCAACTTACACCTAACTAAACAACTAATACTTCCACTAGCTAGGTAAGAGGTGGGGTGGTGGGAGGCTTCCCCTCCTTATCACAGGGTCTTAATTAAAAACCACTAGTCCACTTAGGGCATTTGCCATTAAACCTCTAGCCTTAAACACCAGCTTCTAGTAATAATTAGAGGGTTGAGTGCATTAGTTTTCTCACATGACTTGAACCCAACCTGTTGGTGTTCCTAAATCAATTAGGTTTCTACTTGATTTTAGTTAGGCTTAGGTTCGAATGCAGGGTGATTATTTTGGGCCCAGGATAGGTGATAAAATCCTGCCCTGATCTAACAGAGTAGAGTGTCCTTAGATTAGTGTAATGCAAAATGATGCTCACACTTATGAAACCCTAATGCAATCTAAAATCAGAAAAAAATATCATAATTTATTTTTGTATTTTACACAGATGCAATTTTAATTCCAGTTAATTAGTGTGCAAGAAAAGAGGCTTGGGTTTGAGGGGTGTGATGGTTGATTAATTTCAGCCCTAGGCTAACGTGCAGAAATTTCAGCAAGTTTGTTTTTATGTCAGGGTTTTTATATATGCAGATTTTTTTGGTTTTATGATATGTAAAATCAGGAAAAAATAGCAGTAAATAAGAAAACAAATCAGAGAGTAAATAGTGTAAAAATCAAGAAAAAATAGCAAGGCTAAGATGGAAACCAGACCTATATTTGGACTACTAGTGCACAGAAATCAGCATGCAGATTTTTTTTGTGGTGTTTTTGGGTTTATAGAAGATGCAAAACTGCCCTAATCCTAAGCTTTGATACCAAACTAATGTTGGATGTAGTGCAAGGGATGAACAAGAAGGAAGAAAAAATAGCAAACTAAAGATTTGATTAATTTTCAGATTTTGTTTTATGAACTATGTTCCCAAAAAAGAGGAAAAGAACAGTCAGGGGATGATGTAAAGACCAACTACAACTACCCGTAGTTAAGAACACTCAGACAATAAAGAAGCAGGACCACAAGGGTTGAGAAACCACTTAATTAGGATAGTTTAACTTCAATATAATAGAACTCAGAGATGGGTTTGGGTTAAATGCCTGGCAACAATAAGATCCTTGGCACAGACGGGGTCTCTCAACACTCTGGATCAGTGCCTGGATGATTAGGTCTCTTTCCCATGGATCCGCTAGCTTTTTATCAGCTGGTCATGAAGGCAAGGAGGGCCTCTTCCTTGGACGTTTCACCGGAGGGATCCTGCATGTGTCAGGGATTAGGGTCATAGGTGATGAGAAAATTATAAAACTTGGAAGAAGGGAAAGAGAGATGGAAGGGCTGCTGGGGTGGCAGGTGGCCTATTTTGTGAGGAGGATGCCTAGCATGGAGAGGGGGTGGCCTGGCTACTATTGAGGGTGCCTGGAGGACTCTGTTGTTGGTGGCTTGGAAGAGAGAGAGTAGCTAGTGGCCATAGGGCTTGGAAGAAAATGGTTGGCGGCCTAGGATTGATGGAAGAAGGTGGCGATCCAGGGGAAGAGGGAAGAGAGGGGGTGGCAGCCTTCGACATGGGGGTTGGAGATGGCATCCTAGGGTTGGCTGGGATGGAGGGCAGCTAGGGTTTGGTAGAAGAGGGAGGGATGTTGTCGGCTAGGTGATGCGGGATAACGGGGGGAGCTAGGATCGATCAGTGAGCCTATAAGTCACCCAGATTAGGGTATCATAATTTTCTTTTGATTTTCTAATTTGCTGGCGAAGGAATAATGGGGATGGAAGACAAGGATTTGGATCTCATGGACCTTGAAACTCATACTAATGAAGAGACCTCTCACCTCTAGAGCATTCCACCCTCCTCGATACTTGGAGGCATTAGGATGAATCACAAGGAACATGATGCGGGATGACTCTAAGACTGCTAAACATGCATGAAAAATAGTAAAATAATTTTTTTATGATTTTTATAATTTTATTTGCAGGCTAGATTCTCAAAATAAAGTTAGAACTAACGGAAAGACTAGCAGTGCAAAGAATCATCGGGTCGCAGGCAAACTCATGCAAACTAATGAAATATCCAGGATTCGAGAGTTGAGAAACTCCCAGTTTAGGATAGTTTATCTTCATCAAAATCAAATAATAATAGAAGGGAAGGTTTCTTACCAGTCAGAGATTAAAAGTGTAGTAGAAGGGATCACTCACAACTCTGATCGGAGCCTAGATGAAGAAGCCTCGGTTCCTTGAATCTGATGGCTGATCTGGGAGGTCATGGAAGCAAAGAAGGCCTCCTCAGGGGAGGTGAAGCACCTTAGATATCCTGTAAGCATCAGAGGTTAATCAAAGCAGCAAATAAAAATTAAAAAAGGACTAGAGTTTAATGGAAATCAGGATTAGGGCTAAAAGGTGGCAGCAGGGAAGAAGGGAAGCTCTTGGACTGGATGGCAGCAAGGGCAACAAGTTCAATCTGGGCATGGCTGATCTCCAGGGATGTAGGAGGGTGCTAGGGCAGCAGGGTTTCAATCTAGGAACACAAGGAGGAGACTCAAAAGGAAAGAACCAAAACTCAAACACAAGGTGAATCAAAATTTTACAAAGGTGGATTCATAAGAAAAAGATCCTTACAAGAGGGGGAGGGGTGGGGTATTTATAGAGTTCCCATGCCCTCACTAACCATGGTTACACTTCCAAATTGAAATACAAGTCCTCTCCTAGCTAGGTTAGAATTACAAATTTTAAAAGGATTAGAAATCCCAACAAGGTTAGGAAAAGGCTTGGTCTTCTCCCACTTTTCTCCAACTTGGACTTGGTAAAACCTCTTTGGACACCCCTCCTTTGGGTGTGTGGCCTTTAGGGCAGTAAGGTGGAGGTTAGCCTGGGCTTGGAGAGCTTGGGCTTGGGCCCCCTGGAAGCTGGGGTGCCTGGTTCCCTGGGCTGGCATATTCCTGGCATCAAAAGGGAATCTTGGTTCTCCTTGCTTGGGCTTGCTTCCTGGGCTTGAATTTGGAGGCTTGGAGTGCTAGGATAGCTTGGTAAACATGGGCTCCTAGCATATGGAATATGTCGGAAGCATCTGGAGGGAATCTGGCATCTAAAATGGCACCCGGGGAAAATCAGGATACAATCAGGGCACCTGGGTGTCGATTGAGCTCCCCTAAGCTGGTGTAACTGCTTCTGGCTTCAGAATGAGGTCTGATGGAACTCCAAAATAGCATAGCCTCCTCTCTTGTATAAGAAGTGAACTCATACTAGACTCATACTGGTATACAGGACTCAATATACTGGACTAGGTTGAGGGTTGAGGCAAATCAACTAACCTCAACTTATTACAGGACTCAATCCTAGTTGATTACAAAATTTGATACATGGCTAGGTAAACCAAATACGGCCCAGTAATTTGTGTATGATCCTGGTACCCCCACCAATTCTCCCATGGAGGGAGGAACTCGACCTCGTCGAGTGTGGGACAACTTGGCTCTCATAGTGCTCTAATAGGTCTAGGTTGAGGTGCTGCAAATCCTCACAGGTGATCCATGGGTCCTCAGATTCTGGCCGACCTTGCCATCGAACCAAATACCTCTGATAGCCTTGATTCTAGGTATAAATGGCTTGATCATCCAGGATTCTCTCAATCTTTTTCTCACTATTTGGCCAATTGGTTGGTGGACACTCTGGGGTGGGTTCTCTCTCAAGGGAGGGATAGGCTCAAGGTGCTCGCTAGGTATCACTACTGGCTCCCTAGACTCTATAAGATCTGAGATGATGAAGGTGGGTTCTCTCTCAAGGGAGGGATAGGCTCAGGTAGTATCTCACGCATATAGTTATTGGGTTCACAGATATTCATTATCTTGGATGGGCCAGCTTCGCGAGCAGAAAATTCTTTACAACTACAAAATCCCCTGTAAAATCCTTTATCTCTCTTTTGAGAATTAGCCAAGTTGTTAGTCGATTTATTAGTTATGTTCAGCTTTGACTAATTTTCATATGCATATGTTGTACAGAGGGTAGTGTAGGTGCAGACATGTAATTCTGGTTGTGCTTTTATTGGACTCAACTAATACCTAACAGACTCGACTAGACATCCCTATCAAAGGACATTTTATTGGACTCTAAGGAACAAAACCTAATAGATTATGGACTCTATAGGTTTGCCCCTAGCATGGCATGCACATGAGAACTTACTATGGACTCCTACTAGGTTCCATAGGGTTCTCCTAAAGTAAGATGCAAACATGACATGAATAATGAACGAATGCAACATGCAGACTCCTATAAAATGCAACCTAATAGTAAAGAAAATGGAAGAAGTTTCCAAAAATAGTAGAAAATAAGAGGTGGGTTTAGGGCTAGTCTGATTGGGTGGAGAGTAAGAAAAGGGTTCGGGATTAATTGGATAGACTAGGATGTAAAAAGGTGTGTTACGAATTATTGCTATACTAATAAGGTTGACCTTAAAGGGTTGGTGTCTATCTACTAGGTCTACCTTATGGAAGAATGGGTCACTAATTTTAGGAAAGAGATCAATGGGAGTTAATGGAATGATTTCATCCTGAGGGTACTGATTTAAAGAGATCAAATCCTTAGTAAACTCTTCTAGCTCATAAATCAAAGGACGGGGCTCTCTAATTGGGTTTTCTTCTAGTGGCTCCTCAGGTAAGATTCTACTAGTAGGATTGGGTTCCTCCTGGTCTTCTTCCTTTAAGGGTTCTTCCACTACAGGTTGGGTGTGGTTAAGGTCAGCTAACTCTAGGATGGCTTCTACCTGGGTATCTACTGGATCAACTAACACTGGATTGGCTTCTACCTGGTCTAACTTATAGGGTATTTGGTCAAGCCTATTGGTTTCTTAGTTGTTTGTTTGGAAGGTTAACTGGGCAAACTGGTTTTGAGATTGGGTAATTTTCTGGGTCCATTGTTTAATTAGGGCCTTATGGATTTCTAGATTGGACTCCATGGTTGAACTGGGTTGGACTTCAGACTCAACTAATTATGGGTTGGTTTCTATTGGGGTTTGGTTATAGTCAACTACTTCTGGGTCTTCTATAGGTGTTTCTTCCTCTAAATCTATAATAGACTCATCATCTTCATTCTCCTCCACTAAACTTGGGTCAGCCTCATATATTTCTTCTTCTAGGTCATCTTGGTGAACCAATGGGGTAGTAGGAGGGGTTTGGCTAAAGGAAAATTGACTAAAGTCTAGGGTAATAGGGGTGGATAAACTAAGGGTTATGGGTTCAAAGGTTATGGGTTCAAAGGTTATGGGTTCAAAGATTATGGGTTCAAAGGTTATGGGTTCAAAGGTTATGGGTTCAATTCTATGAGTCTGGGGTGTAGGAGGGTTATTATTATTAGACTCAGTTTGACTTGACTCGAATTCCAAGGCCATGTGATATGCTTCCTCTAAGCTCTGAATCAACCTACAATACAATTCCCAACTAATGTCCTTATGTAGGCCATACCGAAACCTTGATATGGTCATAAGCTCATGTTCAACTATGTTACATTTCCTAATAAACTCCTTAAATTGGTCAATGTATTCAGACAGTTTTGTCACCCTGTCTCAAGTTGTACCATTGGGCTGAAAGATTATTCTCATAAAATGGACCTAGGTACTCTTTTCTCAACTTACTCCTCACAGCTTTCCAGGTACTTATCTGTTCTCCTTTCCAATAACATTCATCCTCAGTACGTTTCCAATGTTGCTTAGCATATCTGATTAACCCATGTGTAGCCAAACTAATCTTCTCTAGCTCTGACATTCCAGTATACTCAAAGTACTGATCCATCATATCCTCCAATTCAATATACACCTTAGGATCCAGACTCCTATCAGACAGGGGTGCATAAGGTTAAGTGCTCCTAATGGGTCTTTCATCTTGGGTTAGGTAATAATAATTGGGTCTCCTATTGTTAGGTTCTAAGGATGGATCATGGTATGGGGTTCTCCTAGGGTTGGGCTCCCTATATGGGTCAGAGTATTGGGTTCTCCTAGGGTTGGACTCTATGGTCACACTAGTTAGGTTGGATTAAGTCTACTGGCATTGGGTTCTTAACCTAATGCAAACAATCATTCAAGCAAACAAAGTGATGTGGTGTAGTCAAGCAAGCAAAATAGGTTAGCTTAATCTAGGATTTCCTAGACCTAAAGCCAGAAATTGGGTGGGTCAGCTCAACTTACACCTAACCCAATAGCTAATCCTTCCACTGGTCAGGTAGGGGGTGGGAGTGTGGGAGGTCCCCCTGCTTTCGCAGGGACCCAATTAAAAACCACAACACCACTTAGGTTGTTTGACTCTGGACCCCCAGCCTTAGACACCAGCTTTCAGTAATATCTAAAGGATTAAATGCACTAGTTGGCCCACACAGCTCGGACCCGACCTGTTGATGTCTCCTAGCCCACTAGGGCAAATTAGGTCTAATTGATTTTAATTAGGCTTGGGTTAGTATGATGATGGTTGTTTTGGGCCCAGGATAGGTGATGAAATTCTGCCCTAATCTGAGATATTGAGTTGCCCTTAAGATTACGTTAAAGATGATGGCAATCGATGGCCCTGATGCAGTCTAAAACAATCAGAAAATAAAATATTTTTTTAATGATTTATAATGTATCAAGTTAGGTTTAAGTTAACTAGGGTTATCAAATAAAGTTTGGCTTGAGATTGGGGGTTTGGTAGTTGATTAGGTTAGGTTGAGTCAAGATGCAGAATGTAGCAGAAATCAGAGAATTAGGGTTTCAGTTGTTGTAAAGTTTGACACAGATCTCGATGCAGAAAAAAAATTAAAAAAAATCTAGAATAGAGGATGGACAGTGATGATGAAACCTACCAAATTTCGTGCAGAATAAAAATCATATGATGATGCAAACCTAGGTTGATTTGGACTGCTACCAAAATTATTAGGATTCTATTAGGGTTTCTATCATGCTGAATTTTAGAAATTTAGGGTTTTAGTAAAATTAATTAAGAATTTTGATAATTACTAGAACAGAACAGAGGACATGTAGTAAAAATTTTACAGAAAAATAAAATGTTTAAGATGCTGAAATCAGATGAAACCTAGACACCTAATGCAATAGACAAAATATAGAATTAGGGTTTGTGAATGTAAAGCAAATAAAAAACTATCCTAAACCTGCACTAATACCAAGCTTATGCAGGATGACTCTAATACTATTAAACATGCATGGAAAATAGTAAAATATTTTTTTGTGATTTTTAAAATTTTAGTTGCAGGCTAGATTCTCAAAATAAAGTAAGAACTAGTGGAAAGACTAGCAGTGCAAAGAATCATCAGGTCGTAGGCAAACTCATGTAAATAAATAAAATATCCAGGACTCGAGAGTTGAGAAACTCCCGGTTTAGGATAGTTTATCTTCATCAAAATCAGATAATAAGAGAAGGGAAGGTTTCTTACCAGTCGAGATTAAAATTTCATAGCAGAAGGGATCACTCACAACTCTGATCGGAGCCTGGATGAAGAGCCTCGGTTCCCTTGAATTTGATGGCTGATCTGGGCAATCCTGGAAGCAAAGAAGGCCTCCTTAGGGGAGGTGAAGCACCTTGGGGATCCTGCAAGCATCAGAGGTTAATCAAAGTAGCAAATAAAAATTAGAAAAGGACTAGAGTTTAAAGGAAATTAGGATTGGGGCTAAAAGCTGGCAGCTAGGGATGAAGAAGCTCTTGGACTTGGATGGCAGCAAGGGCTTTAGTTCCTTGGGCATGGCTGATCTCCAAGGATGTAGGAGGGTGATAGGGCAGCAGGGTTTCAATCCAAGAATACAAGGAGAGCACTTAAAGGAAGAACCAAAGCTCAAATAAAAGGTAATCAATCAAAATTTCAGCAAAGGTTTATTCATAAGAAAAAGATCCTTACAAGAGGGAGAGGGGTGGGGTATTTATAGAGTTCCCATGCCCTCACTAACCATGGTTACTCTTGGATTACAAATCCTCTTCCAAATTGGAATACAAGTCCTCTTTTAGCTAGGTTAGAATTACAAAGTTTAAAAGAATTAGAAATCCCAACTAGGTTCGGAAAAGGCTTGGTCTTCTCCCACTTTTTTTCAACTTGGACTTGGTCAAACCATTTTGGATGCCCCTCTTTTGGGTGTGTGGGCTTTAGGGCAGCAAGGGGGAGGTCAGCCATGGGCTTGGAGAGCTTGGGCTTGGGCCCCCTGGAAGCTAGGGTGCCTAGTTCCCTGGGCTAGCATATTCTCGGCATCAAAAGGGAATCTTGGTTCTCCTTGCTTGGGATTGCTTCTTGGGCTTGAATTTGGAGGCCTGGAGTACAGGGATAGCTTGGTAAACATGGGCTCCTAGCATACAAAATATTTCAGAAGCATCTAGAGGGAATCTGGCATCTAAAATGGTACCTAGGGAAAATCAGGGCACAATTAGGGCACCTGGGTGTCGATTGAGCTCCTCTAAGCTGGTGTAACTACTTCTAGCTTCAGAATGAGGTCTGGTGAAACTCCAAAATAGCGTAGCCTCCTCTCTTGTACAAGAAGTGAACTCATACTAGACTCATACTGGTATACAGGACTCAATGTACTGGACTTGGTTGAGGGTTGAGGCAAATCAACTAACCTCAACTTATTACAGGACTCGATCCTAGTTGATTACAAAATTTGATACATGGCTAGGTAAACCAAATATGGCCCAGTAATCTATGTATGATCCTGGTACCCCTACGAAAACATGAAGGTGGTAGAGAAGGTGGAATGGGGATAATAGGGCATGTCCTCGCATCATGTCTTGAGGTTTGGGCCTCACACCCTCTCCTCACGGAGCAGAAGAAGAATCACTCTTCTCTAAAATAAAAATTTTATTCATTAATTATTTTTACAAGAAGGATTGGAGTCTATTTTATAGACACTAAGCCATTTTGAAATTCAAATTCGAAATTCAAAAATAAGAGGAGAAAATAGTGGGCATCTCCATGAAGAGGGGCGGCATTTGTGGAGGAAAATGTGGACCCATTCAAATTTGAATTCAAATTCATCCTCTACTCTGAGATCTACACAGAAAGTTCCCTGCTCTGAAATTTATGCAAGTTATTTCTACTCTGAGATCTGTGAAGAAGAAAACTCATCTTTGTGACTGTGGAATAGGGGTGGATAGGGAAGAGGGCTTGGAGTCTTTGCCGACGTCAACATTGGGGAAGGCGGCGGCATGGCCGGTGGCTGGGGAAAGGTGGTGGCACAATGGCAGAATGATCGAGATGGTGGACACGATGGAGACGGCGGGAGGGAGGGAGGCGGCCATGGAGCGGACGGCATCCGTGGGTGGTTTGGACAGCTTAGAAGTCGGTGGCTTGGCCGTGGGTCTTCTGAATGGTAGGGAGCGACGGTGGAGCAGGGCGGCCATCGGCGACATGGCGAAGAGGGCGCGGCATGGGCGGGGTAGCAGGAGGCGGATGGCCATGGGTGGAGCCACAAGGGCGCATGGCTGTGGGCAGTTCCGTGGGCTTCGCCGGCGTTCCCACGAGGAGATCGATGCCAAGAGGGAAGGTGGATGGCTATCGGGGTCACTTGTGGTCGAGCATGGCAGATCCTAGATGGATAGGAAGAAAAAAAGAAGTTCTAGGAGATTCTGGGAGGAAGAAGATGACAAGGATAACCTAGGGATAGTTCAGGGATAGGTTTGGAATAAAACTGGAATAACGAGAATAGTTGGAATAGCTGGAATAAAAATTTAAACAAAAAAAAAAAGAAAAATCTGAAAAAAAGGAAAAAACCTGGATGGGTTTTGATGTCCCCATCATTTCCCCGAGATGGGAAAAACTCGACTTCGTCGAGTCAGGCTCGCTGCAATTTTTTTCTCTTCTCTTTTTTTTTCTTTTTTTTTCTCTTTTTTTGTTTTTTTTTCTAACCCTAATCCTCTCCCACTCTGATACCAAATTGATATTGGACTGGTGGGGCTAGGGAGGATCAAACGGTGAGCCTAGAAGTCATCTAGATTAGGGTACCTTTTTTTTTCAGTAATAGGGTGGTGCAGGAACAATGGAGGTGGAAGACAGGGATCGGGGCTTTCATGTCCCTTGTGATTCATCTTAACAGCTCCATTAGTGAGGTGGGTAAGATGCCCTAGAGGTAAGAGATCTCTCCATACGGTTCCATTAGTGAGATGGGTGGGATGCCCTAGAAGTGTGAGATCTCTCTGTACGGCACCATTAATGAGGTGGGTTACCCTGGAGGTGTGAGATCTCTCCGTGAGTGTGAGTCCCAAGGTTCATGAAATCCCTGACCCCTGTCTTCCACCTCCATTGTTCCTTCACCACCTCATTACTGAAAAAAATAGGTACCCTAATCTAGGTGACTTCTAGGCTCACCGTTCGATCCTCCCTAGCCCCACCAGTCCCACATCACTAAGGTTTGCACACAAGAAAAAAAACAAACGGGCCTCACACCCACTCATTTCGGAGGCAACAATTGAACAAAGTAAATCTCTCAAGTTTTTATTCATGAAAAGTTTTGAATACAAGAGGGGGAGGGGGTGGGTATTTATAGGCTCACCCAGGTCCCTAATCTCCCTGTCAAAGTTGAATTACAAAGTTAATTAGAATAAGGAGTACAAAATTTGAATTGAATTAAAAGACTTGACCCTTGGTGGGATGTGAGCACTTTCTCCTTCTTGGACTTGGTCAAAGGGACTCTTCATGGGCTAGGACACCTCATCCACCTGGGCTTGGACCTTGGGATGCCTCTCTTTATGGACCTTGGGCAGCAACTGCATGGACTGGTCAGCCTCTATATGGGCTTGGTGCATGACTTCTTACTGGGCTAGGGAAGGCCTAGGGCGCCAACTTCATACTAGGCTAAGGAAGGCCTAGAGTGCCAACTAATCTTGGACTTGGAGGGCGCCAACCCAAGGATATGAAAGGACCTGGCATATGGGCTTGAGTACAGGCCCAGTTGCTTGAACAGAAGTGGCATGGGTGGGGCCTGGTGACTCTCCTCTTGTATTACAATGAAAACCAAAATTACAGGACTCATGGGGACTCACTGGACTCAACTAGACTTTCTTGTCTCAAGTTATTACAGGACTCACTCCTCATTGCAGGATAGGACTCAATGTACTCACTTGGCTCACTTTAATACAAGTGACACAGGACTAATGGACTACAGGACTCAAAACTCTAATCAAAAAATCATAACGAGCTTAGTAATCTCCATCAGATCCTAGTGCCCGAACCACCGTAGTGCTGGACCATACAAAATAATTAAGAAAATTGGATCTAATGCCTATGTGCTCGAGTTATTACCTAAGCTAGGTATTAGTTCAATTTTCAATGTTTCATACCTTGTAGAGTATAAGGAACCAACAATGATACCTAGTGAGCCTTTTGGGCCTGATCCCACATTGAGAGTGAGCCAACCCATAAGTATCCACCAACCAAAATACCAGAACAGAGAGACAAGATTGAGTGAATCTTGGATGATAAGATTATCGCTACTCGGAGTAAAGATTATCAATGATATCTAGTTCGTTAGCAAGGATGACCCAAGATTGAAGATTCTTGGATCACTAGAGAGGATTTGCAAAGGATTAATCCCGACTTGCTAGAACATTACCAAAGCAGAGTTAACCCATACTCGACAGGGTCGAGTTCCTCCCACCCGAGGAGAATTGGTGCGGACACCAGGACTAGAAAGAGATGACAGGTTCATCCCAGTTCCCTGTGGATCACCTATGACTAAGCCCTAAACCCCAATTTCAGTTTAGTCCTGTATAAGCCTAAACCTATGAATAAGCCCATAAACCCAATTGAGACATGTATATATATATAAACCTAGTCAATTTTAATTTATTGTTTTGACTTGTTATGCCTTAGTAATTTGGTCATATTGGGTACAATTTGATCAAGTTGGGCAAAGTTAGTTTCAATTGAGTCTTAGAATTAGTTAGGGGATCAAGTCCAATTCAAGATTGCAAGTCTAATTCAAGATTGCAAGTCTAATTCAAGATGCAAGCCCAATTGGGTTTATGAATAAGCCCATAAACCCAATTGAGACATGTATATATAATAAACCTAGTCAATTTTAATTTATTGTTTTGACTTGTTATGCCTTAGTAATTTGGTCATATTGGGTACAATTTGATCAAGTTGGGCAAAGTTAGTTTCAATTGAGTCTTATAATTAGTTAGGGGATCAAGTCCAATTCAAGATTGCAAGTCTAATTCAAGATTGCAAGTCTAATTCAAGATGCAAGCCCAATTCAATATTGCAAGCCAAGAGGGGACCCAATACATGGCACCACATCATCTTGGACATCACCACATGCCACATCATCATCTTGGATGCCCCATGCCATGTCATATGCCAGGTCACCATGCCATGTCATATGCCACATCATCATTCCATGTCACATGCTACGTCACCATGCCACCTCATCATCACACATGTCATGGTCGGCCACAAGGATTCAAAGTTGGGCGCCAATTCTAGAAGTCAAGTTCAAGGGATTTCATGTATCAAGAATTCAAGAATTCAAGAACCTAAGAAGTCCTTCAAGTTCAAGAGTTCCTTCATATACAAATTCAAGACTCCATCATGAATTTCCAACCAAGAATTCATCTTGGCCGCCCACCTTCATTTAAGTGTTGTCGCCCACCCTATTCCAAGGTTTGTCACCCAAGTGGATGAAGCCAAGGAGAATCAAACACCAAGAAGCCATGATGCCAAGAGGGAGTTCAAGAGGAGGTTGTCGCCCAAGGGAAGCCAACTCTATGGAGTTTCTTGCCCTTCTTACAAGAACTTAAGAATTTGTAACCCTTACGATTCATGTTTATGGTCTAGAAATACCACCATCAAACCCCTTGTAATCTATCAAGTTTTTATGAAATAAATTGAGAGTTTTCTCTTCAATCCTTTTCTGTGAGAGCATTGAACTCCATGAGGGAGAGGGAGTGAGGTCCTTGGGCATGAGGCCTACTTATCCATCCAACCATCCAAAACCCTAATGCCACCTTTCAACCTTCCTTCTCTTCCTTCTTTCTTCCAATCTTTTCCACCTTCCACACCTTCTAATATTTTTTTCTTATGAGTGATTTTAGGTGATTAAGATCTGAAGTGAAGGTTTCTTTTCCTTAGAACCAACATCGTTGAAGATCGGAACCCCCGAAGATTGATAATCTTGAAGTTTTGCCATAAATCCTAGAGTGCTGAAATCGATCAACATCAAGAGCACTGCAAATCTTCGTTGGTAAATAAAACCCCTCCTCAACTCTTTAGTTCTAATTCTTTGAAAGCAATAATCCTATTTTAGGTGATTTCTTAATCTTCAAGTCATGTTTCTTAATTAGTTTTGATTGATTTACATTGCGGGTATCGTAACTAGTTGACTAGTTGAGTTCATCTAAATACTTTGAGTCTTATTTCAAAAAATTATTGAAATTAATATTTGCTTAATTAAAGATAATTAATCTTAGGATTGTTAGATTTAGTTTTGCATCTTTCATCCCGCATCAATGCACTTGTGTGCCTCATGGAAAGAAAGGATAATAGCACTCCAGGTATTTTTATATAGCCCTAAAGTTTAGATTTATTGATTTCATGATCAAGTGGTCTAAGGGTTTAGGATTCCGGCCGGTTATGGTGTCAAAAATGAAAATTTTAAAATCCAATCTTCTGTTGTGCCTGGCTCAAGGAACCCAACACGATCCTGCTTAGAATTTTTTAGAATTGTTCTAAATACATGTTTTCTGTTTAAAATAATTTTAAAATTGATATTCTTTCACTGTGAATAAATAAAAAAATCTATGTATGAAACCCAAGATATTTTTTTCAACACAAAGAAGAAAGGATGGGGCATTATCATATTATGGAATATCTCACATGAAACTTATCTCAAGTATCAACTCACCGAAGCGTTGACTCATCCAAGTATCGACATGAGGTTGAATATCAATCATATTGATAATTAAATCCTGAAATGATTCATAATCATCAATCAACCATCAGATCAGGTAAAAAATCCTATTATGTGTGACCCTAGAGGTTCTAATACTAAGCCAGTAGCACAGGAAGACTTTCTGTACCAATTGAAGTTGCCATCTAGCAATGTCCCTGATGTTCAGATAGGTCAAAAATTGTAGAGCAACAATAAAGAATCTTAGGCATATGGTTGCCATATAATTCATCCCTTTGACCTTCTATTCTTAGGATGACTTTAGGGTTTAACTACCAACCCTTAAATAGTTCATCCACAAAGTATCTAAACCTCACAAGTCCTATGACTTTTAATAAGAACTATCTTGGTCAGGGTTTTGCTAAATTAAAACACAGTGAGACATTCACTTCAAAATTTGGAGGGGTCAATCCCATCTTGACTCATACACTGACTTCGCAAGTACTTAACTGAACCCAGAAACATTCCATCACTGGATTAGAATCTAGGTAGTCTGGCACTAAAGTATAGTGAGTTGCTTGCAAGTCATAGTGGTAATCTTAGATCTTAGGGATACTTATATCATATCCCTTTACAAGCAACACTTGGTAGAATAGTGTTCCACAGATGGGTCATATTTAGTGAAATATCCTATGCTTCACTAGTATCCATACCAATGCTCTACACTCCTTGGTTAAAGAGGACAACTAACCCATATGTCACACAATGACTTAAACTTGATACATTATTATCCTATAATGATATATCATTTGGTCGTGAGTAGGTTTAAGAACCATATGATAAATACTCTCTTTATCATATAAGATATAGTTCTAAGGACTGAAACCAATCAAGAAAATATTAGAAAAATTCTCTCTTTATCATATACGATGTAGTTCTAACAACTTATACTTCCACTTGGATTGAAGCCAATCGGAATAGTATCTAATACCCATCTTTTATTCGTGACTATTGAACTCTTTGATTTTGAGAGCTTTAGTAAAGTCGACTAGGTTCTCCTTCCATCAATCTTCTAAAGCTCGACATCACCTTGATCCATGATCTCTCGTACAAGGTGATAGTGACATAGAATTTGTTTAGTGTGCTAATTGGACTTTGGCTCTTTGGCTTGAGCAATGGATCCAGTGCTATCATAGTATAAGGGAACTAGACCATAAGGGGAGGGTGCCACTCCAAGCTCTCCAAGAAACTTTCATAACCATACAACTTCCTTTGCTGCATCTTATGCTATAATATACTCCACCTCGCAAACTGAGTCCGCCATGGTGTACTGATTGGAACTTTTCCAATAGATCGCTCCACCATTCAGGATAAAGATAGCCTAACACACTCTTATTTTCATCCCTCTCCAACTAAAAATTAGAGTTAGTATACCCCAAAGTTCTAAGTCAAATTCTTCATAAATGAACCATTAGCCTTTACCATTTTACAAATACTTGAGGATAGTTTTCCTTACCTTCCAATGGGCCTCACTTAGGTTAGACTGATACTACTTACTATCCCTAGTGAGTATGTCATGTTTGATCTTGTACATGTCATGGCACAGATAGACCCCACTATTGAGGTATTGGGTTCGGGCAGACACGTGGAAGACTGGGCTTCGAAATTATTATTATTGAAATCCTAATCAACTGGAACCCTAAACCCTAGGGCCACTTGACTATGATAATTAATAAATCATAACTTAGGGTTATAGAGGAATACCTAGAGTGCTATACTTCTTAATTTCCATAAGGCATACAAGTGTATGCCCTCCAAAGGTGATCCACATAGAAATCGGACCAAGGAAGCACTCCTATCGAGCTTGTTTATTTGACGAGGACTCTTCCCGGTAGTCTTTCTTTCTTTTTCTTTACTAGAATCTCTACCCTCTTGTAGGGCACTTAGAGACCTCTCTGAATCCTCTCTCAAAATCCAATTATCCCTCCTATATCTCTTCCTAGGCTCTTGTCTTAAAATGATAAGTCTTGTCTTAAAAGGATAAGCTTTGTCTTAAAAGAGACCTTTGTCCTAAGACAAGGAAAAGAAAATGGAAAGGACTTCTTTCAGATATTTTCTTTGGATACTTTGGCATCAGATTATCGATACCTATTTATAAAGAGCGAGGGGGTGCCTGATAAATCTTTTCTTCAGCCCTTGATAAGACCCTTCAAGTAGAAGGAGTCCCTTGGCTGAAAAGACTTATCTTGACATGTCATATCATGTGCCAAGAGACATATATATGTCTCTTTATTTTTCTAGCATTATTCCCACTTGCCATGTGGCATGTAATCGGTCATAAATTGGCTAAGGGGCATGGAATTTCAAGGGATGTATTGGAGAAAATAGAAGCCTTCAAATTGAAGGACTTCCAGATTTTAAATTTGTGCCAAATATGAAGGAACGCGTCCCTTCCTTATCCATTTCAACCAATTCCATGCCAAATCCTTCTTTTGATCGATCAAGCCCAATCCAAATGGGCATGGGGATAAGAAAGAGGGTCCTTGTATTTATCTGAAATAGGTGATTAAGTGGCAGAAGGACTCTTGGTCCTTCTGCATACCTTAATTGATGGGGGAAATACCAGGGATAATGTGGGATGAACATGCTACTGAAAAACCAAATTAAAGAAAGTAGTAAATTTCAGATTTTATTAGTCTTGTTCCCGAAAAGAGGTAAAAGATGTTAGGGTTATCATGCTAGATCTAAGTTATACCTACATAGCAAAAATCTAACAAAACAATGAAGGAAGAAGGATCCTGGGACTAAGAAACCCTATTAGGAATATGTTTTATCACAAAAATTCAGACAAAAAGAAAAGGGAATTGGGTTTTACATACCAGGCAATGATTTCATGTTGTTGTAGAAGAGATCACTCCTCTCATATCGATGCCTGGATGATCAAGTCCCTTTCCTGTGGATCAATCAACTTTTTATTAGTTTGATTCGAGGGCAAGGAAGATCTCATCCAAGGCTCATTTCTCCTGAGGGATCCTATAAATGTCAAGGGTTAGGGCCACAGATGAAGAGAAAAATATAAGATTGGAAGAAGGGGGAGTGGAGGAGTTGATGGCATATTGGGGATGGCTGGCAGCCAGATGGAGAGGGAGGATGCCTAGATTGGAGGGGCGGCTTGGCTATTGATGAAGATGCCTGGAGGAATTGCTACTGGTGTCCTGGAAGAGAGAGATTCACTAGCGGCCAAGGACTTGGAAGGGTGGCAGCCAAGGGTTGAGGGGGCGGCCTTGGGCTTGGAAGATAAGAGGGCATCCTAGGGTTTAGATGGGATGGAGGTCGGCTAGGGTTTGATTGGAAGGCCATAGATGTTGGGTAGCTAGGGTTTGCAAGAAAGAAAAATAAAAATATAACTAGGCCTCACACCCACTCCCTCATGGAGGTCGACGTTCTCAAAGAATGAAGGCAATTGGAATAAAACAAGCACTTAATTTTCATTCATCAAAGTTAATGAATACAAGAGGGGGAGGGGTGGGTAATTATAGATTCACCCAAGTCCCTAGACTCCCTGTCAAAGTTGGATTACATAACTTGAGGGCCAATAAAACTCTCTTGGGCTTTGGGCTACAACTCCATGCTGGGCTGGAATGAAAGACTCTTTGACTGGGTCAAAGCCTTGGGCACCAATGCTGTGGACTGGGTCAAAGCTTGGGTGCTAGCTATTGTAAACTGGGTCAAGGCCTTGGGAGGGGTGCCAACTATGAATGGGCCTATGAAGGGCGCCAACACTTGTGGGCTTTGGAATTGGGGCACCACTTCTTCATGGGTTTGGGGCTTGGACGGGTGCCAATACAGGTGGTGATGCGGATAATTATGGAAACTTAACGTATTGATTATTAACCTAATTAACAAAGAAAAATAGAGATTAAATTTTTTTATGATTTTTTAGTTTTAAAGACTCAAAGTAAGCAATTAATGTAAACTAGTCAACTAGTTTATGCCCGCACGAGTAGATCTAACAAAGTAGCTAGAAAATCACGATTTGGTGGCTAAGAAACCACCATAAACTAGGGTCTACTTAATATGGGATCATAATTCAAAGAGTAGAGAAGGGGTTTTAAATTTTATCAACAAAGATTAACTCTCTCGATGTAGATCTATTGGAACCTTCAGGATCTTGCGGCAGGGCTTCAAGATCTCGATCTTCAGGCTTCGATCTTTCACGATGCTAGTTCTAAGGCAAGAACACATTGACTTTAGTTCCTGATCACCTGCAATCACTCAACAAAGGAAGATCTCTCAGTTAGAAAGCAATAAAGAAAGAAAGAGGATGAAAAAAAATAAAAGGAAAAGATGGAAGTGGGTGGCTAGGGTTTCTCAATGTCTGGATAGTAGGGCCTCACTCCTCGTGATGTTACGAAGAAAAAAAAAAAGGGCCTCACACCCCACGATGCACATAGTAAAAGAAAAGCATTGGATAGAATGTCATTTTATTTTATCAAAATCATTAATAATACAGGAGGGTTGATGGGGTATTTATAGACCATCAACTAGTGGTGTAAGGGATACAAAGACTAGCACTGTTGTCCCTTACGCAACAACGCCTTGAATCCTTGCTCTAGGCATCTTGGACTCCTGCTCTTGGGCTGAACTAGGGCTCTTTCCAAGGTGGGTGACATCATGGGATTTCCATCCTAGTTGGGAACCAATGATGAGGATAGGTGAGGTGTCATGATGAAGGGCCAAGATTGCTTCATGGATTGGCCTTGATTGCTGGACTCTGGAGTCTGGATGATGTGGACTCCTGCAGGATAGTGGACTCTTCATTCTGGATAGAAGAAGACTCAAGAGTTTCTTTTAGATTCTTGAGTTTGAAACTTGAGTAGCTTGAACTCTGAAGTAGGAAGTTTCCTTGGTCTTCTCCTTAATTGGTGTCCCTTAAGACAGAATTACATTGAGATGGGCAATGAGAAGCTAGGTGGCATCCTCCCTCTTGGAATTGGTGACAACTTGAAAAGAGTGGGTGCTAACTTGGTAGGCTTCCTTCTGCTTTACTCCTAAAAAAAATAAGTGGCACTAATTCATGAATGTATGTGGCCGACCAAAGTAGGTGAGGTGGCATGTTGTGTTGTCCCGATGAAGTGGCAAGTGATGTTGTCCTGATGAGATGGAAGGTGATGTCCAGACATGTCATGTGATATTTTTCAAAACCTTAAAAAGGTGGCGCCAAGAAATGGTTGTCATGTAGCAAGTAACTTGGGCTGGTACATGGAGTCACATGGCTTGTCTTGAGCTAGCACATAGAGTCATATAGGTCTGGACTTGGGTCCCCCTTGTATTACAAGACTCAACTAATAATTACAAGACTCAAAACTAACTAAACCAACCAAATAACTAAAGCCCCAGTTGATCAATTGGAACCCAATTTGATTAAAAGGCAAGACATGTAAACAAATGGTTCAACTTGGTAAAAGGGGTTTGGCCCAAAAGGCTAAAATAAAAAACCTAATTATAGTTGGTAAAAAGGGCTAAACCCAACTAAGCCTAAATAATAGAATTTAAATTAAAATATTTATAGGTAAAAGGGGTTTGGGTTCAGGGTTTTATTCATAGGTGATCCACAAAGATGTGGGTTCGACCTGTCAATCTTTTCTGGCCCTAGTGTCTACACTAATTCTCCTCAGGTAGGAGATACTCGACCCTGTCGAGTATGGGTCAACTCCGCTATGATAGCATTCTAGTAAGTCTGGGTCAACTCTCTGCAAGTCCTCTTTGGTGATCCAAAAATCATTAGTCTTGGATCGTCCTTGCCAACGAAATAAATATCACTGATAGCCTTTGCTCCGAGTAGCGAATATCTTGTCATCCAAGATTCGCTCGATCTTGTCTTTCCGGGCTAGTGGTATGGTAGGTGGACACACTTAGGTTGGCTCACTCTCAAGGACTAGATTAGGTCCAAAAGGCTCACTAGGAATCAACGTTGGCTCCCTATACTCAAGAAGGTCTGAAACGTTAAAAGTAAGACATTAGGTCTAATGTTTCTAATTACTTTGTATGGTCCACTACTATGAGCAAGTAACTTTTTCATGGTTCCAAGTGGGAACCATTCAGGTCATAGTCTAACCATAACAAAGTCTCCTTCATTGTATTCTTAGAGTCTTTTTCTTGTATCAGCCATATATTTATAAGATTCGTTGCTTTCATTAATCTTTTTACTTATCTTTTATGCAACTCTCTAACATGCTCAGCATATGACTCAGTAAACTCTAAGATGCGTTCATTTATGGGTAAAGGAATGAGATTTAGAGATTTTTTAGGTTTGTACCCATGAACAATTTCAAAAGGACTTTTTATGGTAGACCTATTCACTGAGCTATTGTAAGTAAATTCGGCCCTATACAGCAATAGATCCCATTAGCAGTATGCTCTTCAACTAAACTTCTCAACAAGTTTCCTAGACTACGATTCACAACCTCAGTCTCGCCATCAGTTTGAGGGTGATAAAAGGTAGAGAATTTAAGTTTTGTCCTTAATAAATGCCAGAGTGTTTTCCAGAAATAACTGGTGAATCGTACGTCTTTGTCAGATACTATTATCCTCGGTAAATGATGTAGTCTAACTACTTCATTTATAAATAACTTGGCTACCTTAGATGCATTATAAGTTTGGGAACATGGTAGAAAATGTGTCATCTTTGAGAACCTATCAACCATAACAAAGATTGAATCATGTTTCCTTATGGTTTTAGGTAATCCAAGAATAAAGTCCATGCTAAGGTCCTACCATGAACAATCCAGTATAGGAAGTGGGGTATATAAGCTAGTGTTTTGCTTCTGCTGCTTAGCAATAGCACAAGTTCGACATCTAGCTACTATTTGAGCAACAATCTTCTTAAGATTTAGCCAATAGAATTGGTCTTCTAATGCTAAAATTATCTTATTTCTACCGAAGTGTCCAGCTAAATCTCTAGCATGTGTTTTCCAAATCAAGAAGTCTCTAAATGAAGTATTAGGAATACATAGCTTACTTTCCCTAAAAAGGTAACTATCTTGAATAGTGTACTCACTATATGAGCTAGACGGTCCTTGTTTAAGTACCTTATAGATTTTACCAAAGTCCAAACAATTTTCATATTCATCCTTTAATTTCTCAAATCCGACTACTCTAGTACTAACACAATTCAAGAGCATAAATCTTCTACTAAGTGCATCAGCAACCTTGTTATCAATACTCGATTGATGTCTCAAAACAAAAGTATAAGCCTGTATATATTCAACCCATTTTCCATGCCTAACATTCAACTTTTTTTGCGAGTTAAGGAATCTAAGAGCTTCATAATCAGAATAGAGTACAAACTCTTATGGTAGCAAGTAGTGTCTCCAGTACCTAAGTGCTTGAACCACCACATACAATTCCTTATCATAAGTAGAATATTTCAATTTAGCATCATTTAATTTCTTGCTAAAGAATGCAACCGGGTGATTCTCCTGACTCAAGACTCCTCCAATTCCTACCCCTGAGGCATCATAAGAAACCTCGAAGACTTTCAAAAAACTTGGTTGCCTCAGAATTGGGGCTTGGGTCATCTTATCCTTAATATCATGAAAGGCCCTATCGACATCTTTAGACCATTCAAAAGCTCCTTTCCTCATACAATCAGTTATTAGTGCAACAATTGTACTAAACCCATGAATAAATCTCCTATAGAAGGTAGCTAATCCATGAAAACTTTGAACATTATGAACATTCTTAAGGATAGGCCACTCAACTATGGATTTTATCTTTTCGGGGTCTGCAGATACTCCTTCAGCAGTCACTACAAAACCTAGAAAAATAATCCTCGAAGTCATAAAACTGCATTTCCTCAAATTTGCATAAAGATTATCTCCTATAAGAACTTGACACACCTGCTGAAGATGGTACAGGTGATCCTTCTTATTTTTACTATATATGAGGATGTCATCAAAATATACTACTAAAAATTTTCCAATAAATGATTTCATAACTAGAGTCATTATCCTCATAAAAGTACTAGGAGCATTCGATAAGCCAAAAGGCATCACTAACCATTTGTATAAGCCATCCTTAGTCTTAAATGCAGTCTTCCATTCATCTCCGGGCCTAATTCTAACCTGATGATAGCCACTCTTAAGGTCTATCTTTGAAAATATGGTAGCACAGCCATCATATCTAGCATGTCATCAAGTCGGGATATGGGAAACCTATACTTCACTGTAATCTTATTGATGGCTCTACTATCGACACACATTCTCCAAGTGCAATCCTTCTTGGAAGTCAAGAGTGCTAGAATGGCACAAGGACTTAAGCTTTCTCTGATAAATCCTTTCCTAAGAAGATCCTCAACTTGCCTTTGAAATTCTTTATGTTCAGTAGGATTCATCTTATAATGGGGTAGATTCAGCAAGGTAGCTCTCGGGACTAAGTTTATAGCATGTTGAATGTCCCTTAATGGAGGTAAACTATCAGGGAGGTCTTTAGGAAGTGTACTTAAGAACCCTTTCCAAGATACTCTTCCCAAGCCTAGAACACTAGATAGCACACACTCAAACCCAAACCTTTCTTCTCCACACAAAGGTCTCAAAATCTTCTAGCCTTTTCTCCCTTGGTTAAAGGTTTTTTTCCAACAAAAGCTTTAAAATATCTCTCTTCTGCACATCCTCATTCAGCCCCCAAATATAGAGGTAAGTGGGGAGAGAAGAAAAGGGAAGAGTTACAAAACAAAGTGGGTTACATAAGTTATGGGATTACATAATTATAGGGGCTTACATGACATTCAAAGCCATGGGAGTTACATCCTTTTAAATTCAAACTAAATTTTGAATTTAAATGCCAAGTCAAAATTTGAATTCATAATTCAAACTTAAATCTGAAATGGGATGCAATGATTTAGCCCAATCACAATGGACCTAACCCGAGTCCAAATCGAATCACATTCGATTTGACCCAAACTTAATTGCTCAATCAAATTAAGTTAATCAAGCAATCACATTGCCACTAACCCTTCATATAATTGCCAACATTTAGTAATTAAAACCTTTGTTACAATATTTGTAACATGATGTGTCAACACTTGACAAATCATCAAATCCCTACAACTGAGTCGACTCATGAGTCGACTCCGAAATATAGACGGACAATCAAATTATCCAAAGAGTCCAAAAAATGATTCCCAATCATTCAATAGCCATTAAGTCAATCAAAAATCCCTATGGTGTGTGATCCCATAGGTTCAAACACTAAGCCGGTAGTACTGGAACACTTTCAGTACCAGCCAAAGTTACCATCTAGAAATGACACCCGGCATCCGGATAGGTCAAAGGTTGCAGAGCAACTATCAAGAATCAAATGGATATGATAATTATATAATACATTCTTTTAACCCTCAAAGCTCTGGAAGACTTAGGGTTTATCTGCCCAACCCTAGAATAGTCCATCATAATATGTCTTAATACTCCAAATCCCTGTAACGTTTTACTCAATTGAGACATAATGAGTTATTCACTCCAAACTCTTTTGGAGGAGTTAATCCCATCTTGATCCAACCACTGCTATATAAGTACTTGACTATAGCCAACAACCTTTCATCACCAGATTAGAAATTCTGGTAGTCCGGCACCTAAGCATAGTGAGTTGCTTGCAAGCTACCATGGTGATCTCAAGTTAGAGGAACACTTATATCCATATCCTAATGGAAACTACTCTTTAGCAAAAAGAATGTTCTACAGATGGGTCACATCTAGTGAAGTGTCATACACAATACTTTGGTATAGAATGTAAAATGAAACTATGCAACCCTAATGGAGATTAGCAAATGATTAACCAAGCAATTCCCTATTTGCATATTAATAACTCAACATAAACTATCAAAGAGATCTAGTGAAGAAGCTCGAAGGATCTAACATAAACCTAGTGATCGAGACTCTCAGAATAAGAAAGGAATAGGACCAGAAGAGAACCACGCAAGCAAAGCTAGGTCTAATTTAACATTGCAGACTTAATCAATACTAGACATACCTGACATTGGCCCTTCAATTAGAATAGATTCACTCTTGAAGAGGTCTCCCAGATGTCATGAACATAATACCACTGAAGGCCCCTCTTGTTTTCTGGATCTATGGCAAGTAAACCTTCCTCTTGAAGCCAGAATCCCGGAGAACCCTGCAACAAAGAAACCCTAAGATGAGTGACTTAACAAGCAATCAACTAGAGAAAAGAAAGAAGGGTGGAAGAGGCATTGAAGGAGAACCATCTTGGCATCATGGTGGAATGCTTGAAGTGGAGTAGGTTGGTCGCCTTGTGATGATCTTCTTGATTCACCCTTGTACGCTGGAGCTAGTTTGAAGTTATGAAAGAAGAGGAAGTCTTTGGCATTGGGATTGGAAGAAGGAAAGATTAGGGTTGGCGTGGAGGAAGAGAAAGGCTAAGCTACCACATAGACACATAGGAAAAAACACATAAAGAAAAAATACCAACTTCATTCATTCATTACTCATCAGCTAAGCAATCCCCTACTTCATAAACCTCCTCTTCATTATTCTCCAGGGGTTCTGATTCTTCTTCCAGATCATTCACACAGAACAATAGAAATTTTATTCATCCATCCTCCCAGGGTTTCTGTGTGATCCCTGATTTTGGGCATCTGTGTGAGCCCAGGGCATCTATGTGAGCCCCTTTGCTATGTGCTTGTTCTTCTTGGAGAATCTATGTGAACCCCAGTATTTTTCTTAACCCTGCACCCTCTTCTTTCCTCCTTTACAAATCCTAATCTCTGGTGACTTTCATGCTCGCCAGCGATCCAGTCCAATCCCTGTCCCGCATCACACTTGCAAGCCATACTAATGTCTCTATACTCCTTGGTTAAGAGGACAACCAACAACTATAACAACAATGACCTACACTTGATACACTATCATCCTATGACAATGTATCATTTGGTCGCTAACCAATTTAAGAACTAGATGATATATTCTCTATATCACATCAATGTAGTCTTAAGGACTTCATCACACAAGAGTTCATTACAAGAAGATGTAAAATATGATGAACAGCCATAATAAATATTTTATTCAATATAATTTATATACAATTACAACAATAGCTCAACCATCTACAAGCTAGTTGATTGGTTTTGGAACACATTTCTCAATAGGATGGTGCATCCAATGTGGGAGGAAACGAAGCTAGCCTCATCCTCGCCAACTTCGATGGGGTCATGGCCGAGTGTGCACTACCTTCCTATTCAAAGCTACCAATAACCAAGCCGAGTATGAAGCACTCCTCATGGGATTAAGGGTATCCTGCTAGCTAGGTGTGTCCAGCCTAAGAGTATTCACTAACTCATAGCTAGTTATGGGTCAAGTCTTGAGAAAGTTCGAAGCCCAAGACCCTTAAATGGAAAGATATCTAGAGTAGGTATGTTCGAGCATAGTGGCTTTCCAGCATTTCAGCATTTTCCACATCCCCCATGGAGAGAATGCCCATGCTGATGCTCTCTCTAGGCTTGCAACCCTACTAGATGAAGGTTGAAAGATGCAGGCAAAAAAATGTATTTTAAAACTATTTTAAAATAAACACAGTGGAAGGCTTGGTAGATCGATCAAAATGATCTACCAATCTGCCAGCAACAGGACCTAGTATGATAATGTAGCATGTAATAAACATCATAAGCAAGGAAAGAACCAAAGATATAAAGATACCTTACCATTATACCTTTGAAGGGTGTAATGAAAAAAGCCCTTGAGCCACACCGTGTCTGGTCTCTATGGGTAGTTCACACTGGGACTCGACTCTAATCAACTCCCTCGGAGTGATAGTTCCTTAGGATCCTTTAGGCCGATCTTCTTCTTCTCGGAAGATAAGGAGGAGAGGTGAAACCCTTCCTAACTAGCTCTCTTCCCAAGACCTAGCTTGAGTGCTAGGTTTTTCCATACCCAATACCCTAGTTTTCACAAGCCCCTTTTCTCTTCCCTCTCAAAATCTCAGTAGCAAGAAAACTCTTCCAACTATTCAATCGTTTAGTAGCCCCTAAAACAACTATTATTTATAGAGGCAGCCATGAGAGGGAGAAAGAGGAAGGAGGAGTGATTGGGGGAGAAGGTCAAGGGCCATACTAAATTGGTTTCATGATTGAATAGCAAGAATGACCATCATTCCATGAAAGCTTGGAGCCAAAACCAGCCAGATTTTGAAATTCAAATTCAAAATTCAAAGTCAAAACCTTCTCAGAAATCTTCCCATAATTTTTGCTTGTCACAGCCAAGTGTTGACACTTGCAAGTAAGCCCAATGGTGTGTGACCCCATAGGTTCGAATACTAAGCCAGTAGCACAGGATCACATCCAGTACCAGTCAAAGTCCTCATCTAGCAATGATACCTGATGTCCGGATAGGTTGAAGATTACAGAGCAATTTTCTAGAACCTCTGGTATACGGTTGCCGCATAATTCATCCCTTTGATCTCATAATGCTCAGGATGACCTAGGGTTTGACTGCCAACCCTAACTTGATATATCCAGATCGTGTCTCAACCATACAAGTTCTATAACTCCTCATAAGAACTACCTTGGCCAAGGTTTTGCTAAATTGAGACATAGTGAGTCATTCACTCCAAACTATTTGGAGGGATCAATTCCATCTTGATCCACCACCGCTCCATAAGTACTTGACTGTACCCAGAAACCTTTCATCACTAGATTAGAAATCTAGGTAGTCCGGTACCAAAGTATAATGAGTTGCTTGCATGCTAGTATAGTGAGTTACTTGCAAGCTACCAAGGTGACCTCAAGTCTGAGGGACACATATACCCATATCCCATCACGAGCAACCCTTTGGCAGAAGGGAGCTCTGCAGATGGTCATGTTTAGTAAGATGTCACACATTTCACTTGTTTGTCACATCAGTGTCACCACACTCCTTGGTCAAGAGAACAACCACCAATATGAGATACAACAACCTATACTTGATACATCATCATCCGATAACAATGTATCCTTTGGTTTGAACCAGTTTAAGAACTACTGATATATCCTCTCTATATCAAATATAATGTAGTTCTAAGAATTCCATCACACAAGAGTCCTTTTCAAGAAAATGCACATTGATGAACAGCCAAAAGAATAACTTTTATTCATTAAAAATTTATATACATTTACAAAGTAGCACAACCATCTACAGCATAGATGATTCGCTTTGGAACACAATTCCAACAACTCCCACTTGGACTAAAGCCAGTCATTACAAAATCTTATTCCCATTTTTCATTTATAACTGTCGAACTCTTGAACTTCGATGGCTTTAATAAAGGGGTTGGCCAGGTTCTCTTTTCCATCGATCTTCTGAAGGTCAATGTCATCTTGTTCCACGATCTCTCGTACAAGGTGATAGCACTGTAGAATATGTTTTGTGCGGTGATGAGACTTTGGCTCTTTGGCTTCAATAATGACTCTAGTGCTATCACAATACATTGGAATAGGACCATCCAAGGAAGGTGCCACTCCCAGCTTGCTAAGGAACTTTCACAACCACACTACTTTCTTTGCTGCATCCGATGCTGCAATGTATTCTACTTCACATACTGATTCTGCCATGGTAGGTTACTTTGAACTTTTCTAGCAGATCACTCCTCATTTAGGATAAAGATAAATCCTGACATACTCTGGATGTCATCCCAATTTGACTGAAAACTGGAGTCAGTATACCCCACAAGTTTTAAGTTAAGTTCTCCATAAATCAACCATTGGTCCCTTGTATTTTGTAAATACTTAAGGATGGTCTTTACCACTTTCCAATGAGCTTCACCTGGGTCAGACTGGTATCTGCTCACTATGCCTAGCAAGTATGCCACATCTGGTCTAGTACATATCATGGCGTACAAGATAGAACCCACTACCGAAGCATACGTGTTGACTCCATAAGTGATTTTGATGATAACCAAACATTCGAGCATGTACATTAGTTTCTGACAACTCTTCAAGTGTTTTACAAGTTTTTGTAGGATGAAATTAATGTTCAAACTTCAACTCCTACACTTCTATTTTCTTATTTGAGTTGTGTTGTAATCATTTTTGTAAAGAAGAACCCAATTGAAAATGCTAAAAAAAAATCAAGTAAAAAGAGTTACTTCTGTGTGTGTGTGTGCCATTAAATTATTTTGAGTTGGTATGCTTGAAAATGTAAAGAGTTGGTAAGAGTTTTTCTTTAAGTTCAAATGTAAAAATCCTGAAGAAGACACTCGAGCCAACCCAACATGATGAAGAGCCGATTCCGCTTACTAGCACGTAGAAAGGATTCTGGAACGCAGCAATCCGAGCCGACTCGATGGAAAACGAGCCGACTCCAATGAATTCGAGTCAACTAGAATCAGTTCGAGCTGACTCCTTTAGAGTCCAAATTCTGAAGAATTCTAAGAACAGCCAAGTGAGCTGACCTGAACCAGAAAGAGCTGACTCCGCTAGACTTAATTTCGAAAGCTTGAGAAAGTGAGCCGACCCAAACTGCATCGAGCCAACTCTTCCAGAGTGAGGTTTTCCGAACTTGAGAAGAAGAGCCAACCCAAGCTGAAAAGAGCCGACTCCTCGAGTTCAAGTTTTTCAAAGAAAGAAGTTCGAGCCGACCCGAGCTACAAAGAGCCGACTCGTTCAGAGTGATGTTTTGTGCCCTGAGACAAAAAGCCAACTACATTGAAGATTTGGTGACTTGACCTATCGACTCGAAGGATCCGAGCTGACTCGAAGGAATCCGAGCCGACTCGAACATCGCTTTTAGGTATCCAACGGCTAGTTCCAGAATTTATTTTTGAATGCCAAAAGGTGCTCCAACGGTCACAAAGCATTCCCCAATAGTCTATAATGGCTAGAACTACCTTGGAGTGATAGAAGACCTTATATTTGAAGGATTTGAACATCCAAGAAGCAATGAATTAAAGAGCTCTTCAAAGAAAAGAGAGCTTCATTGAATATTCTACCTACTAACAGCAAAAGAGCACAAGAGCATTCAAGTCAGCCTTCAAGCCTTCACCAACTCTGATCTAAAGCTTGAAGCAACTTTGAGAATAAGCCACTAAAGCAATTAAAGCTTATTCAAGTTCATTCAAGTGGACTTCCATCAAGCTGCACCGGCAACTATCTAACAAATTGAGTTTGTCATTTTTGTTGCATTTATTTCAATTCAATTTTTGAATTGTTGGATTATTGGTGAGCCCGGTTGAAAAACCAAATAGGTTCTTGGTGAGCCTTGATAAAAACCAAGTGTTGGATTCTTGGTGATCCTGATAAAACCAAGTTAGGTTTCTTTGGTGAGCCTGTTAAAACTAAAGGATGTTGGGTTTTCTTTGGTGATCCCGTAAAACCAAAGTATAGAGATTTTGGATTATGATCCTGTAAAACAATCCTACTATATTCGGGTATGAATATAGTGGAAATCCTAAGTGGTATCTTGGGTAGTAGACGTAGGAGCTGGGTTGCTCCGAACCATTATAAATCTTGTGTGTTTGTGTTGTGCTTCTTTACTCACTTTTAGCTTCTGCAACTTATTATCTTGTCATGGCACTTAACACCTTCTAAGGGATTTTGAATTGCACATTGTCTTGCTTTAAATTTTTAAATTCCCAAATCACCCCCCTCTTGAGTAGCCACCTGGGCAACAACTGGTATCAGAGTAGTGTCTCTGATTACTTTAGAGTAAAGATTGATGGCTCATCCATTGAGTACATCCTTAGCGGAAGGCCAATCAACTAATAGACCTCCACTTTTAACTGGAACAAATTATGCACATTGGAAAGCTAGAATGAAAATTTATGTTCAAGCAGTTGATTTTCAATTATGGAAGGTCATTCTAAAGGGTCCTTATATCCCCATGGTTAAAATTGATGGAGTGGACATTCCTAAACCTGAAGAGGATTGGGACAAACATGACATGAAGAAGGGTGAGTTAAATGCCAAATCAATGAATCTCTTATACTGTTTTCTGGATAGTAATTAGTTTAATCGAATTTCTATTTGCTCTTCTACAAAAGAAATTTGGGATAAACTCGAAGTGACCCATGAAGGAACTTCTTAAGTGAAGTCTTCTAAAATTAATCTTCTTGTGCACAGTTATGAATTATTTAAGATGGAACCTAATGAAATAATATCTGCTATATTTTCACATTTTACTGACATTATTAATGGCTTAAAAAGTCTTGGCAGGGTATATACTAATGTAGATCTAGTGCAGAAGATACTGAGATCTTTTCGGATAAATGGGATCCGAAAGTGACTGCCATCTAGGAAGCAAAAGATTTGAATACCTTACTGCTGGATGAACTACTAGGATCTCTTATCACACATGAATTGACCATGCAGCACCAAACTGAAGATGATTAAAAGAAGAAGAAATCTGTTTCTTTAAAGCTACTATGGATTCTAGAAAGGATGAAGAATCGGAAGAAGAAAGCTCCTCTACTAAAAGTGACATGGAAGACGAAGACGTTGCCATGGTCGTCAGGAAATTTTGAAGGTTCTTGGGAAGAAGAAAAGGAAGATATTTTAGAAAATTCTACAAGAACAAAGAATTTAGTAAGGAGAGGGACAAGGAAAAGGAGAAAGAAAAAGAAGTGCCCACCTGTTATGAATGTAAAAAGCCAGGGCACATCTGACCAGATTGTCCATTATTGAAAAAAAGATTTAAGAAAAAGAAAAAGAAAGCTATGGTAGCGACGTGGAGCAACAGTGAAACGTCCTCATCTACTGAAGAAGAAGAGGCCACGAAATCAGCGAATCTTTATTTAATGGGTCTCAAAAATGAGGTATCATCCCCTCAGCTTCAAATTGAATTTACTAATGATGAACTGAATTATGCATTTCATGAGTTGCTTATTGAATTCAAGAAGGCTGGGGTTAAAAATAAATCCTTGAAGAAACAAAACGATGTTTTATTAAAAGACAAGGATGAGATTTCTGAAAAGAATAACATTTTGCAAAAAGAATTGAATAATTTTTTTGAAAATGTTATTGTCTTAAACAATGAGAAAAATGCTTTAAATAAGACAAACAGAATCTTAGTTGCCAAAAATGTTGATTTAAAATGGGAGGTTGAAAAGCTTAAGCCTTTAGTAGAAAAACTTACTTTGAGTTCTAACAAGCTTGAGCTAATTTTGAAAGAACAAAAAGACTTAAAAAGTAAAGCTGGAATTGGATTTAATGCTTTAAATACTAAAAGAATTTTAGCAACAAAATTTGTATCTTCAAAAGCTTCAGCTTTAAATGTTAAACTTGAAAAAGCTCTTCCATTGAAATCTATTTCAAATGGCTTGAAGTATGTTCCAAAGAATAATATTCAAAAATCCTTCAAACCAAATATTTCTATTTCTACATATTTTATAGCTTCAAAGCATGCATCATTCAAAATTGACAAAATTATCTGTTATGCATGTCATAGATTTGGGCATAAATCTTATAAATGTAATTCTTTAAAAAATTCCATGATTAGTGCATTGAAATATAGAACCATTTGGGTTCCAAAGGGAATCAATTTTGCTAACCCGAAAGGATCCAAGTTAGCTTGGGTACCTAAAATCACTCCTTGATTGTCTTGCAGGATTGTCTTGCAGCCCAAAAGTTAAAGAAAATATGATATCTTGATAGTGGCTATTCAAGGCATATGATGGGTGACAAAGATCAGTTCATCACCCTACAAATGAAAGGAGGATTGGTTATATTTTAGAGATAATGGCAAGGAGAGAATTATCAGAATCGGTAAGATCAAAATAATCCTGTACTTTCATTGAAGATGTATTGCTAGTAGATAAATTGAAGCATAATTTATTGAGTATTAGTCAATTATGTGATAAAGGCTTCAAAGTTATCTTTGAATCATCTATGTGTATAGTAACTAACTCTCTTGATTCTAGTAACAAACTTATTGGCTATAGACTTGAAAATATCTATGTGGTTGATCTAAATGATCTAGCCATGTCAAGTAGTTCCAGTCTAGTAGCAATGAATGCTAAGACCAAGGAGTCATGTTTATTATGGCATAGACATTAGGTCATGCTAGCATGCATACAATTACCAAATTAATCTCAAAGAATCTAGTTAGAGGTTTGCCACATTTTAAAGTTGATCTTGATTATATATGTGATGCTTGTCAATTAAGCAAATAAACTAGGGAGAGTTTTAAATCAAAAAATATTATTTCATCAACTAGATCCCTTGAGCTACTTCACATGGACTTATTTGGACCAACTAGGACCACAAGTCTAGGAGGTATGAAATATGGCTTTGTGATTGTAGATGACTTCTCTAGATTCACATGGGTAATATTTATTTTACATAAAGATGAAACTTTTGATGCATTTCGAAAATTTCATAAGAAAGTTTCAAATGAGAAAAACCTTTACGTTATTTCTATAAGAAGTGATCATGGAACTGAATTTCAAAATCAATTTTTTGATGAATATTGCACTGAGAACGGCATTGATCACAACTTCTTCACTCCTAGAACACTACAACAAAATGGTGTTGTAGAGAGAAAGAATAGGACTTTGGAAGAGATGGCCCAAACAATGTTGTGTGAAGGTAATCTTCCAAGGTACTTTTGGGCAGAAGTGGTGAACACTGCCTGTTACATTTTAAACCAAGTTTTAATTCGACCAATTTCAAAGAAAACCCCCTATGAGATTTGGAATGGAAGAAAACCAAATATTAATTATTTTCATGTTTTTGGGTGTAAATGCTTTGTGTTAAATAATGGCAAAGATAACCTAGAAAAGTTTGATGTAAAATCTGATGAATCTATATTCCTTGGTTATTAATTACATAGCAAAGCATATAAAGTATTTAACAAGAGGACTCTTACTATAGAAGAGTCAATTCATGTTATTTTTGATGAAGCTAACCCCTCACCATCTAGAAAGGATGAGTGTATAGATAATGATGTAGGTACACTACAAAAGGAAATGGAAGATCTAAGCATTCAAGACAAGCCAATGCAAGATGGAAGTGAAATGGTAAGCAAGGATCATGCTGATTTACCAAAGGAATGGAGGTATGTAACTTCACATCCCAAAGATTTAATTATTGGTGATCCTTCTCATGGTGTTAGGACTAGGTTAGCACATAGAGATGCACATTACTACCTAGCCTTTGTCCCTCAAATTAAACCACACAATTTAGAAGAAGCCGAAACTGATCATAACTGGATGATGACCATGCATGATGAATTAAACCAGTTTGAAAGGAATAATGTTTGGACACTAGTTAGTAGACCTACAAACCACCTATTATAGGAACCAAATGGGTCTATAGGAACAAACTAGATGAGAATGGTAAGGTCATAAGGAATAAAGCAAGGTTGGTAGCAAAAGGGTACAATCAAGAAGAGGGCATTGATTTTGATGAAACATATGCTCCCGTAGAAAGACTTGAGGCCATTAGATTACTTCTTGCATTTGCTTGCTACATGAACTTCAAACTCTTTCAAATGGATGTCAAAAGTGCTTTTCTAAATGAATTTATCTCTTAACAAGTTTTTGTAGAACAGCCACTAGGTTTTGAAAATCATGCTTTTCCAAATCATGTATTTAAATTGAATTAGGCTTTTTATGGTTTGAAACAAGCAAGGGCCTGGTATGATAGATTGAGCAAATTTTTACTTGAAAATGATTTCAAAAGAGGAAATATTAACAAAACTATTTTTATTAAAAATAAAGGAAATGATATGTTTGTTGTATAGATTTACGTTGATGATATTATATTTGGTGCAACTAATGAAAATCTTTGTGGAGATTTTGCCAAGTTAATGCAGGGCGAGTTTGAAATGAGCCTTATGGGTGAACTCAACTACTTCCTTGGATTACAAGTCAAACAAATGAAGGAAGGAATCTTTATAAGCCAAGCAAAGTATATCAAAGAACTAATCAAGAAATTTGGCATGGAAACAAGTAAAGAGGCTAGCACACCCATGGGTCCTACCTGCAGGCTAGACAAAGATGATAATGGATCCAATGTTGACCAAAAACTATACAGAGGTATGATTGGATCCCTTTTATATTTGATAGCCAGTAGACCTGATATCTTATATAGTGTATGTGTTTGCGCTAGATTTCAATGCAATCCTAAAGAAACACATATACTTACTGTTAAAAGAATTATTAAATATCTAAAAGGTACAAGTAACTTAGATCTTTGGTATTCTAAAGAATCATCTTTGAATTTAATTGATTTTTCTGATGCTGACTATGCTTGTTGCAAAATTGATAGAAAGAGCACTAGTGGTACATGTCAATTTCTAGGGTTGAATTTAATTTCAAGACACTGTAAGAAGCAAAACTCCGTAGCATTGTCCACTACTGAGGCAGAGTACGTTGTTGTTGGTAGTTACTGTGCTCAAGTGTTATGAATTAAACAAGAACTAGAAGACTTTGGTGTTATACAATTTAAAATTCCAATCAAAAGTGATAACACAAGTGCCATTAATTTGACAAAAAATCCTGTTCAGCATTCATGAACTAAACACATTGAAATTAGGAACCATTTTATAAGAGAACATGTATTGAATAATGATATTGTACTTGAATTCGTGCCAATTGAAAACCAACTTGCTGATATTTTTACCAAAACATTGAATTTTGATAGATTTGCAATGATTAAAAGTGAACTAGGATTATGTGACCCAATTTAGAATCACTCTCATAATCTTAAGGACAAATTATCTAGGCAAACTCCCATTCAAACTTCCTGTTAAAAATCCTTGATTGAAAACTCAAATATTTTTTTGTGCTCCCTCTGCTCGAGCCAACTCGAGCAGATGAACTGTTGGTCAAGCTGGCTTGAATGTCGAGCCATCTCCTTTTAGTTCGAGCCATAGGGCTTGTTTTTTCCATTTCTATTCCTAAACCCTATTCCATTTCCCTCCAAGAAACCTAACAAATACTTCTAACTTCCAAAAACCTCTTAAGGATTCAAGTTTCCTTGCACTATGGCTCCAAAGAAGGCAACTGGAAAGAAATCAAGATGAGGTAGTGATGCTGCTCCACAAGAAAGGAGAACCAAGTTTCGAGAAGACAGTGCTTCCCAAAATCCTCCATAGTCTGAGGAAGAGCCTAGCCCTATTTCTCCAAGTCACCAAATCTCTCTAGGTATGAGACCTATTACCACCGGGAGACGGATTTTATTTGAATATCTGAAAGAGATAGGTTTTATGATCGGTGTTTTATTGAGAATCAAGGATGGAGGAACATGTGCTCCCTAGATGTTAAAACCTATCCAAACCTAGTAAGATCCTTTTATGAAAATTTAAGGTTTGGAGAGAACTTCATTGAATCATCTATTATGGGAAGAAGAATCATCATATCTACTGAAATCCTTGGGAATGTTTTGGAAATGCCATTTGAGGGCATTAAGTACTTGGTACTGAAAGATAGAACTAAAGCACTGCAAACTGTGTTAGAGAGAACTGAAGTAAGTGAAATAGGAATTCTCAAGGCCAGCATGTTATCTATTGAAATGAGAGTTCTACATAATTTTATTAGCAGGATCTTCTTACCCAAAACTGGACATTTTGATTGGGTTAGTGAACGAGATCTATGCCTCATGGAACTTCTGATCAATGATGATAAGATTAATCTGCTAGCAATTATGATTTGCCAAATAAAGGAAGCAGTAAAAAAAGTTAAGGCTTGCCTACCCTATGGAATGGTCATATCACTCTTTTTCAAAGTACCAATATGGATTTGACAGGAGAGGACAGCAGACACTTCTCCATACTGATACTTACACTACCAAAACCTTTCAAAGGATGGGATACTTGTTGTCATATGGCACCTAGAAGAAGAAGACTAATGCTCCTACTGTTGAAGAAAATGAAGAGGTTCAAGAGCAAGCAGAGTTAGAGGCTGGTGAAGGGACTTCAATGCAAATTCCAGAATCAAAGCCACAGTCGGGATCTCCAGTCTAGATGGACTTTGACACCTCTTTTCCAGATATCTTAGTACCAGATGTAACTAATATGCCATATAGTGCACCTGCTTTTACTCGTCTACTGATATTCCAATTCACAGTCATGCTACTACTGCTCCTACTGTAGACACTTCACTGTTACAAGACTTCATGACATAGCAAATGAATAATATGATTGAAGCTATAAAGTCTTCTATGATTGAAATGTTTGGAGAACTTCGACAATCAGTTAATGATAGACTTAATCACTTTGGGGGATAGATAGATAATCTAAAGAGCATAATTGACAACCTTATAATCTCCAAGTATGCTACTTCTACAACTGACTCAGACCTACAACCTATTCTTCAATTGATTACTTCAAGTTCAGAAAAAATTGACAAATCTGTTACTCGAATACTTGAAGAATATAGGGTTGAGATGGATAATTTGAGAGTTAATGTGGGATCAATAGAAGCTAGAAAAATGATGGAAGAAGATTATACTAGAGGTATTGGGATCATCAGAAGTGAGTTTGGAAGATTGAGAGGCTCAGCTGAAGCATTTGCAAAAGTACAAGCCTCAGAAATGTTTTTAATGCAAAAGGCAATTGGAGAAATAAAGGAAGCAACAGAAGATTTGTCATCTTCTAGAAGTACAAAGAGAATAGAAGCCGAATTGAAATTTGTCAACAGCTTATTATAGAAAATATTGACCAAAATTGAAGATCTTCAAGCTACAAGTAGTGCACCTCCTTCTTCATCATTGGATCCTACTCTTACTACTTCTAGACCTTTGTCTCAATCATTTCATCCTAGACAGCCTGCTCCACACTTTAGGGCATAAGGACATGTCTTAAATCCTGACCCTATTAGTTCTATGCCTCAAAAAATCCAAATTCCTAGTCACACTTCAAAACCTACTGTTAATTTAGATAGTGACTAGATGTGTTTTGTACTTTATTTTAGACATTTTGGAATGAAAGTACACTTTTTTGTCTCTTAAATTGCTCCATTTCTCTATGTAATTTCAATTGTTCATACGATGACTAATTGTTTAATTAGAATTTCAAGATAAATATGAGAAAGTGAAATTATTTCAAATAAATTTTAAGTACTTTCTCATTCTATTTTAAAATCTGAGATTAACTCTTACTCTACCTTTTTGATTGATTGACAAAAAGGGGGAGAAAGTTATGAAATTATTACATGAAAAGGATAAAATATATTCATGACTATATATTTGGTCTAATATATAAAAGTTAAAAGCATATTTGCTCTGATACACAAAGATCGAAAGCCCTTTCTTTATACAAACTCTGATACCTGAAAAGAATATATTGATACTTTAAGCTTTGATACTTTAAAGTTCTGACTTACAATATTTAAAGCTCTGAATTACAAATTTTAAACTCTGATACACAATGTTTTTTACTTCAACATCTGTTAGCTTTGATACTCAAAGTTTTTGAGCTTTGAAATATGAAATTGCATGAAAAGTATGCCAAAACCTGGAGTATTTTATTGAGGGGGAGATTTCCTCTCTTTGCCCTGATTCTCTTTCCATTGTTTGGCACTAATTGAAGTTAATTTGTTTTACTTGTTCATATATTCATGCAAATATAATTATACAAGTAACTGTAAAGTTTTATAATCCATTTTCATGCCCAGTGTTTTGTAATCATCAAAAAGGGGGAGATTGTTGACCCCATAAGTGATTTTGATGATAACCAAACATTGGAGCATGTACATTAGTTTTTGACAACTCTTCAATTGTTTTACAAGTTTTTGTATGATGAATTAAATGTTCAAACTTCAACTCCTACACTTCTATTTTCTTGTTTGAGTTGTGTTGTAATCGTTTTTGTGAAGAAGAATCCAATTGAAAATGCAAAGAAAAAATCAAGTAAAAAGGGTTACTTCTGTGTGTGTGTGAGCCATTAAATTATTTTGAGTTGGTATGCTTGAAAATGTAAAGAGTTGGTAAGAGTTTTTCTTTAAGTTCAAATATAAAAATCCTGAAGAAGACACTCGAGCCGACCTAACATGATGAAGAGCCGACTCTGCTTACTGGCACACAGCAAGGATTCTGGAATGCAGCAACCCAAGCTGACTCAATGGAAAGCGAGCCGACTCTAGTGAATCCGAGTTGACTAGAATTAGTCCGAGCAGACTCCTCCAAAGTCTAGATTCTAAAAAATCCTGAAATAGCCAAGCGAGCCGACCTGAACCAGAAAGAGCCGACTCTGCCAAACCTAATTTTGAAAGCCTGAGAAAGCGAGCCGACCCGAACTACATCGAGCCGACTCTTTCAGAGTGAGGTTTTTCAAACCTGAGAAGAAGAGCCAACCCAAGCTGAAAAGAGCCAACTCCTCGAGTTCAAGTTTTTCAAAGAAAGAAGTTTGAGCCGACCCGAGCTACAAAGAGCCGACTCGTCTAGAGTGATGTTTTGCACCCTGAGACAAAGAGCCGACTATATTGAAGATTTGGTGACTTGACCTATCAACTCGAAGGATCTGAGCTGACTCGAAGGAATCCAAGCCGACTCGAATGTCACTTTCAAGTATCCAATGGCTAGTTCTAGAATTTGTTTTTGAATGCCAAAAGGTGCTCCAATGGTCACAAATCATTCCCCAACGATCTACAATGGCTAGAACTACCTTGGAGTGATAAAAAACATTATATTTGAAGGATCTAAACATCCAAGAAGCAATAAATTAGAGAGTTCTTCAAAAAAAAGAGAGCTTCATTGAATATTCTACCTACCAACAGCAAAAGAGCACAAGAGCATTCAAGTCAGCCTTCAAGCCTTCACCAACTCTGATCTGAAGCTTGAATCAACTTTGAGAAGAAGCCACTGAAGCAATTAAATCTTATTCAAGTGCATTAAAGTGGACTTCCATCAAGCTGCACTGGCAACTATCCGACAAATTGAGTTTGTCATTTTTGTTGCATTTATTTCAATTCAATTTTTGAATTGTTGGGTTATTAGTGAGCCCGGTTGAAAAACCAAATAGGTTCTTGGTGAGCTTTGATAAAAATCAAGTATTGGGTTCTTAGTGATCCTAGTAAAATCAAGTTAGGTTTCTTTGGTGGGCCTATTAAAATCAAAGGGTGTTGGGTTTTCTTTGGTGATCCCGTGAAATCAAAGTGTAGAGATTTTGGATTGTGATCCTGTAAAACAATCCTACTGTATTCGGGTGTGAATATAGTGAAAATCCCAAGTGGTATCTTGGGTAGTGGATATAGGAGCTGGGTTGCTCCAAACCACTATGAATCTTGTGTGTTTATGTTGTACTTTTTTACTCTCTTTTAGCTTCTGCAACTTATTATCTTGTCACAGCACTTAACACCTTCTAAGGGATTTTGAATTGCACATTGTCTTGCTTTAAATTTTTAAATTCCTAATTCACCCCCCTCTTGGGTAGCCACCTAGGCAACAATACGGGATTCTACTCATATGCTCTCTCTCCTTAGGAGTTGTTACACAATCTCTTTTGGAGAGAGCAATTCCAGTGCCTATCGGGAGATAGCCTTTCTTGAAATTTTCTATGCTGAACCGCTTCAGCACTGTGCTGATGTACATAGACTAGGACAGTCCTAGAAGCCTCTTAGATCTATCTCTATAGATCTTCATACCCAGTATATAAGAGGCTTCACCCAAGTCCTTTATAGAGAATTGATATGACAACCAGACCTTTATTCCTTGTAGTGTTGGGATGTCATTCTCGATTAAAAGAATGTCATCCACATACAACACAAGGAACATAATCACAGAACCATTAACCCATTTATAAATGCAAGGTTCTTCTCCATTCCTAACAAAGCCATACGACTTAATACACTTATCAAATTACATGTCCCAACTCCGTGTTGCTTCTTTTAGTCCGTAGATGGTCTTTGAAGCTTGCACACCTTTGACTCGTCTGTGGACGTGAACCCTTCAGGTTGTATCATATACACTTTCTGATGTGAAACAGTGCGATATGGTGTAAGATGATCTAATTTTAGTCTAAGATATTTTAAAGAGCAATGATCATAGCAGTAAAGCAACTAAACATAACATACTAAAGAGATTAAAGAAAGTAACTAACTACTTACCCGCAATCTGATCTGCAAGCTATAAAGAATAAGGACCCGACGGCTAGGAAACCATCTAAGATTAGGCTATTCCATGGTTCAACTATCAAATCTAATGAGAAAGGATTGGTTGCTGACCTCAATGGAGATTCTCTTTGACTTGGGATAGATCAACTGCTTGGTCACTCAGATCTCGTAGCAGGATGAAGATCGGGACTCTAGATTTCAGATCTACCATCAGATATTGGTTTGGAAGCAAAGGATCCATCCTCTAAAGTCCTTGAACACTTGGGATCTGCAGAGAAGGCAGCAAACAAGACTTTAAGAATGAAGTAAATTAGATTCAAAATGGAAAAAAGGAAGGGTTGGATGAGTAGAGCTTGAAGAAGATCGATAGCAGCTTGTCGAATCCGGCAGAACCTCCACTCAAGACCTCACCACCTTGAGTTCTCAAGGACCTCCCCACCTTGAGCTCTTAAGGTCCTCACCACCCTTAGAGAAAAATACTAAAGCCTAACCCAGCTTTGTGGAAGAAAGAATGCATCTTTATATCATGACTGAATAATAATAATTACAAGGGGAGTATGGGGTCCTATTTCTAGGCTTTTTTACATATGAAGATAACATAGGACTCCATTTGAATTTAAATTACAAATTTGAACTTCAAATACTCCTTGGCTTCTTGGCATCTTCCTTGAATTTGAAATTTGAATTGGCTTTTCATGGCTTGGGCAACAACTTGAGATGAGATGAAGACTTCTGGCTTGTGCGACAAAATTAAGATGTGAGATGGCGCTGATCCTTTCTTAATTTAGCGCTAATCCTCCCAACTTCTTGGCATGAAATCCTTCTTAATCTGATTTTTAATCTTCCTTGGTCGGCAACATGAGATAAGAAGTCCTTTTGAATGCTTGAATTTGAGTTTAAAATCCTTCCTTGAATTTGAAAGAAGTTTGGATGAGGGGGCTTCCATTTGATCTTCAAATTTCATCTCTTATCTTAGGACACTTTGAATTTGAATTCATCCTTGATCTTGGAATTCTTTCAAACTTCAAATAGGCTGGCTATCTTGGAATTGGCATCAAGAAAGAAAGAAAGCAGATGGCACACATTCATCTTGGCGTGAATCCTTTTGGCATGAGAAAAAGGCATTTGGATAAGGATGACTTTGTCTTTGAAAGGGATATGCCCTACAATCCAATCTATGTTATATCTTCCAAACCATTGTAATTGACAATATTCTGAATAAAGGCATTATTTTTTTATCATACGCTGTGTTTTATATGATGAACCCCATAGATTAGGGCTATGATTTTAGGGTTATGATGAGATCATACCAGTGAGACCTAAAATCTTAAAACCTTAATCTAAAGTATTCCTAGTCAAAGGAAACCTGAGTAGGGGATCAGGGTTTTCCGGTAAGACTAGCACATCCCATGTATACTGGAAAGGGTGACTGCTCTCACAGTCACTTGTGTATGACACTAATATGGGATGTGGGTGCTCATTGGAGAATGAGTTCACTGATATGATCCAACTTGAGAACATCTAATGGAGTCTTAGCTACATGTCAATAGAAGGTTCTCATAGTGGGAGTGGTACAAGTAATCCTTTGACCTGAGACTGCCATAAGTACATTATATACATGAACCCATGCTTTGGTTCAATCCTAATCATGACACTGAGTCATGCACAGGATTGATACTGGGAATGGTGAATTGGATATGAAGGTAATGAGTAGGTCAACAAGGGAATCGATCACTCTTAGTAAGAGGAGATTGCATCCAGCTAGTTAACAATCGGATGATGATTCAGGAAATCTTTGATCAAAGTAAAGATATTAGAGATGGTATCTAATATCAAGATAATTGAATCATCGATATAAGATTGAGCTAGAAATAAATATAATATTGGATTTGACATATATCCATATCCATAGTTATATTTTGGGTGTAGGCTGATCGAAAGATTTAATTGTACGGTAACTCTCTACTGAAGGGTAATTTTGGTATTTCACCAGAATTTTCATATCTTCCGGGTACACATGACACGTTGCTAGACGTCAATCTTGTCTTGTGGGTTGATCAAATTCAAAGATCACTTATTAGGAAGAGTCCTAATTGATCGAATCGGGTAAGCCCAGTTTGACCTAAATCGATTAGAAAGAGTTCTAATCAAATTAGGTCAACTTGTATTCGAACCCACTGCTGGCTAGATGTGGAACCCAATGGGTCACACACTTAAGAGGATTGATCAAGAGTTTAATTTGGAATTAAATCATCTTTGCAGGATAACACTCTTGAAGGTGTTGCAAACCCTAGCTTCTATTCGAATCGGATTCGAATTAGGGTTCCGGATTGGTTCTAATTGGGTTCTAATTGGATCTAATTAGACTATAATTATGAAAATAGGGATTATGGCTAACCCTATTGGCTAGCCATGCACCTAGGCTAGCCCCCACCCACCCCTTAGCATTTTTCATGCCAAAATGCCAAGAGTCCATGCGCTAATGACTCTTGGCGCGCCATTTGGAAGAGTCCATGGCGCATGGACTCTTGGCGCGCCCCACTTAATTCTTTGATGATTTTATTTGGGGTGGCCTCCTTTCTTAAGAATTAACGCCTCACCTGTGTGCCTTTGGATGGGAATCCAATGGCTGGAAAGTTTTTAAGAAAGAAGAAAAACGCTGACTCTTCCCGGGCGCGCGAAATAACATCTCTTCATAGATGAAAAGTCGCGACTCCTTTCTTTTTAAAACACCATGACTTTTTCTTTAAGAAAGGCTGTGGGATTTAATCTAAAGGGCCGTGAGAAAGTGGGAAGGGGCGTGAGAAAATCAGAAGGGCTTGAGATGGGTGTTTACAGAGAGGTGTGTGGGCGCCTATCTGAGATCTATTTAAAGGGTCAGGAAAATCAGAACAGGGTAATGTTTTTCTTTCTTCCTCTCCTAAAGACTCTTTTATTCTTTTCCTGCTCTTGCACTATTTTCTTTACAGAGTACACCTCTATCGAAACTCTGCTACTGAACAATAATAAGAGTAAAAGTCTCCAACGGTAAAGGAAAGAAAGAAGTTCTGATTTATTCCTTCTTTCCTACTTTAAGACATCATTGTCTTAATTTCTCCTCCAACTTAAGACAAGTCTATGTCCTCTTAGGACAAGGTCTTTTCTTCAAGACAAGGGTGTCTAAAGTGCCAAGGTCTTAGTGGAAGGAGGAGAAGAGATCAAGGAAAGGGAGGCAACGCTTGTGTGGAAGAATTTCAGCCATAGTCCAAGCAATTGAGTTCCAGGAAGAAGAACTTAATAGAAGGAACCATTGAAAAGAAGATAGAGTTTTCTTGATCATTGCTCTGTGTGGATCACCATCGGAGGGCGGACACTTGGACTCCTGGTGAAATCCTCTTCAACATCAAATTTTGTTGGAATTAGTGATTACAGGTTGGTACCCTAATCCTAATTTACATGGATATGTTTGTCATATGATCTAGTTTTATTTAAGGAGTTCCTGTTTTAGGGTTTTCGGTGTGAATTTAGTTTCATTTTTGAAATTACACTTCGGCTGCGTTGCACCGGAACCCAACAGTGGTATCAGAGTCACCTTAATTACGACTATGATCTATGATATTTTGTGTGTTACATATTAGGGTTTTTTAAGTCCTAATATGCTATAACACTTAGCATATTTTTGTTGCATATATGTTTTGGTGTATGCCACTAGTTAGGGTTTTTTACTCAAACCCTAATTATTATAGAGATATGATTAGTTTTGAAGTCATCATACTGAAATAAGGTTGCCTTGGCATAATAGTGGATCCATTATGTGGTAAATGGTTGTCCTAGTATGATGACACACTTTGCACATATTTGTTTATCAGAGTGATATGATTGTGATATGTTCTATAAGAATGTGCTGGCAATTTTATAAAACCCTCCTCTTAAAATTATATTAAGTCATAGTATATTTAACTAATAAGCATCACTAGTCATGATGAACAATTGATCATTCAGTATCTAGAAAGGTGGTTCTGGGAAGGTAAAGAGAATTGTGGTTTTTAATTGGTTCCGTTAACTGACCTGGCCAATTTTTATTGGTGTCTAGGAAAGCAACGGGGGGACTCCCACATCTCTTCCACTTGCCTGGATGATTTGATTATATTTAAATCTTGACTAAAATGCTTAGTGTTAAAAATACTATATATATTGGCCTTCCTTCATGCTGGATCATTATTATGTTATGAACCACATTAGGTTTGTTGTGTTATCTTCAAGACCTAATATGGTGATTGACATAATATTAGTCTAGTGCATAGATATGCTTGCAGTATATTCAGTATAATGCCTTGTTGTGTTATCTGCAAGGGGATTATATTTGAGTACTGACTGTATAGAAATGAAAGGGTCTTGACTTAACTAGAACATTATGGTTTGTTGTGTATTTCTGCAAGACTAATAATATTCTAGAGGCCAAGTTATTTTGAGAATTATATGAGATATAATTGGAAGAGTTTCCTACCTTTGAGCTTATAAAAGATTTGTTGTGTTTTCTGCAAGATCTTTTATAAGTTATTAGGATCTCAATCTCACTAAGAAAAATCAATCAGGGTTTTTTCTCGATTATCATAGTGAGGGCTACGATTTTTGATAAAATAGTGGGAGACATAATTAAATTGAAAACCTAATTTAATTATGTAAGTCATTTCATGGTTGTTTGCTTATGTATTGTTCTTTATTAAATGTAGATAAATGGCATCTTCATTATCACTGTGAAGTATCTTAGATACCAACAAACTGACTGGTCCAAACTATGTGGACTGGTTGAGAAACTTAAAGATTGTACTGAGTTCAGAAAAACTTTCCTATATTCTTGATACCCCTAGTCTTAATCCACTAGGGGATGATGCCACACAGGAAGATATGGCCATATACAAAATGTGGCAGAATGACTCCCTCACTGTCAAGTGTATCATACTGGCCTCTATGACCAATGAGTTACAGAGGCAGCATGAAAGCATGGATACTCAATCCAGAATGCTCAATTTAAAAAGCTTTATGGAGAACAAAGCAGAACTGCTAGATACGAAATATCTAAGCAGTTATTCCGTGCAAGGATGACAGAGGGAACATCCGTTCAGGATCATGTTCTGAAGGTAATTGACTTAATCACCAGATTAGGTCAATTAGGGTTTATTATGGATGAGGAGCTGAATCAGGATTTAATCCTGCAATCACTCCCAGAGTCATTTTCTCAGTTTGTCTTGAATTATCACATGAACAAACTGAACACTTCCTTGCCTGAGCTGTTAAATATGTTAAAAATAGCAGAGAGCCACGTTAAGAAAGAAAAGGCTCCACTTCTTCTTGTTGATAAGACCAATAAGAAGAAATCAGGCAAAAAGGTTTTTAATAGGAGGCTAAACCCTAAGGGTGGCATCAATAAGAATAAGAAAGGAAAGAAGGCCTCAAAACAGTCAACCTGTTTCTTTTGCGGCAAAGCGGGATATTGGAAAAGGAATTGCAAGGTTTACATTACAACTGTGAAGCCTGGTGCGTCAGATGCACCAAAAGGTATGTATGAGATACATACTATATTGACATTAAATTCGTCTATATCAAATACTTGGGTATTGGATACCGCTTGTGGTTACCATATATGCAAATCTTTGCAGGACCTACACAAGCTTAAAGTATTGAAGGAAGGTGACTTCAATCTCTACGGTGCTGGTGGAGATATCATCCAAGTAGAAGCTATAGGGACCTATATTCTGAAGTTGCCTTCAGGGAAGATCTTGGAGTTAGAAAATTGTTATATATGCCAAAGATTATTAGGAACATTATATCTATTCCTTTGTTATTAAAACAAGGATATGTAATGGATGTAACGAGCACTGGTTGCTCGATAATGTTATCTAATAAAATTATTTGTTCTGGCATATTTAGCAATGGGCTCTTAACTCTTCCTTCCAATGATAGTGTTTTTCATGTCAATAATAAAAGAAAAAAAAAAGACTTTAATGATACTTTACTTTGGCATCATCGACTTGGTCATGTTAATGAGTCTAGGATAAGCAAGTTATATAAGGAAAAATTCCTTGATCCTTATGAGTATGAATCATTAGGAATTTGCGAATCATGTCTCATGGGTAAGATGACCAAGACTCCATTTACCGGACATGGAGAAAGATCAACTGAGTTATTAGGACTTATACATACTGATGTATGTGGTCCAATGACAACTCAGGCCAGAGGTGGATACTCATATTTTATCACTTTTACAGATGATTTATCTAGGTTCGGATGTGTGTATCTTATGAAACATAAATCTGAAGCCTTTGATAAATTTAAGGAGTATCAAAGTATGGTCGAAAAACAAACCGGGAAAAGTATTAAAGTTCTTCGTTCTGATCGAGGAGGAGAATACTTATCCACGGAGTTTTTAGACTATCTTAAAGTTAATGGAATTCTTTCTGAATGGACTCCTCCTTATACACCACAGCTAAATGGTATAGATGAAAGGAGGAATCGTACCTTATTAGATATGGTATGATCCATGATGTGCTTCACAAATTTACCCATTTCCTTCTAGGGTCATGCCCTAGAAACTGCTGTTTATATTCTGAACAAGGTACCTTCTAAATCCGTTGTTTGTACTCCATATGAAATTTGGAGTGGAAAGAAACCGTATCTTAAATATTTTAAGGTATGGGGATGTCCATCTTATGTTAAAAGAAATTTTGGACATAAGTTGGAACCTAGAGCGGAAAAATGTCTATTTGTCAGATATCCTAAAGAGGGTAGAGGATATCTGTTCTACCATCCTACTGAACAAAAGATTTTTGTCAGCAAGCGTGCCACTTTTCTAGAAAAAGAGTTCATTTTAGAAAAGGGCAATGGTAGAACTGTTGAACTTGGAGAAGTACAAGAAACACAGATAGACAGTTCTCAACCATTAGAACATATAGTTAGGACAGAACCAGAACACAAAACTCCTCCCCGTAGGTCTGATAGAGTGCCACGGGCACCTGAGAGGTATGGGTTTATTATTGTAAATAATGAAGCCCAAGTCATTCAAAATGATGAACCTCTGACCTATACGGAAGCTATCTTGAGTACTGATTCAGATAGATGGCAAGAAGCCATGAATCCGAGATAGACTCTATGTATGTAAACCAAGTATGGTCTTTGGTTGAAGCACCAGAGGGTGTTAATCCTATTGGGTGCAAATGGGTCTATAAGAAAAAGATTGGGGTTGATGGCCAAGTTGAAACATATAAAGCCAGATTAGTGGCTAAAGGTTTTAGACAAAAACAGGGAAATGATTATGATGAAACATTCTCACCTGTTGCCATGCTCAAATCAATTCGGATTTTACTTGCTATAGCAGCATACCACGATTATGAGATCTGGCAGATGGATGTGAAGACTGCATTCCTCAATGGTTTCCTTAAGGAAGAAGTCTACATGTCACAGCCAGAAGGTTTTATTTCAAAGAATAAACCTAATCAAGTATGCAAGCTAAAGAAATCCATTTATGGATTAAAGCAAGCTTCAAGGAGTTGGAACATCCGCTTTGATGAAACTATTAAAAGGTTTGGTTTTATCAAAAATGTGGATGAACCCTGTGTTTATAAGAAGACTAGTGGGAGTGCCATAGTCTTCTTGGTTCTGTATGTAGATGACATACTCCTCATTGGGAATGATATCCCAATGTTGCAATCAGTCAAGGTTTGGCTATCAAACCAGTTTTCCATGAAAGATTTGGGAGAAGCATCCTATATACTAGGTATTAATATCTATAGAGATAGATCTAAGAGGATGCTAGGTTTATCCCAATCTAGGTACATTGACTTAGTGCTGAAAAGATTCAGCATTGATGGAAGTAAAAGAGGTTATCTTCTTATGAGTCAAGGCATACATCTTTCTAAAAGGATGTCTCCTAAGACACCTGAAGAAAGAAATAGAATGAATTCTATACCTTATGCTTCGGCAATAGGGTCCATAATGTATGCCATGTTATGTACCAGGCCTGATGTGGCATATGCTTTAGGCATTGTCAGTAGGTTTCAGGCTGATCCAGGAGAGGATCATTGGAAAGCAATTAAAAATATTCTTAAGTACCTGAGAAGGACTAAGAATATTTTTCTGGTTTATGGTGGTTCTGATCTTAAACTAGAAGCTTATTCTGATTCTAGTTTTCAATCAGACCCTGATGATAGCAAATCCATTTCGGGATATGTTTTTACCCTAAATGGTGGAGCAGTGAGTTGGAAGAGTACCAAGCAGCAGACTGTAGCTGACTCAATCACAGAGGCAGAATACATAGCTGTTAGTGAAGCCGCCAAGGAAGCAGTCTGGATGAAGAAGTTCATCACAGAGTTGGGTGTTGTTCCTAAAATTGAAAACCCAATGCCACTTTACTGTGACAACACTGGGGCTGTTGCTCAAGCTAAGGAACCAAGAGCTCATCATAAGTCCAAGCACATTCTGAGACGCTTCCATCTCGTCCGAGAAATAGTAGAAAGACAAGATGTCTACATAAATAGAGTTGATACAAAGAACAATGTAGCAGACCTGTTCACTAAGGCTCTACCACAGCGAGAGTTTGATCGCCACCTCGAGTGTATGGGATTAAGATTTAAAGGTGATTGGCTTTAGTGCAAGTGGAAGATTGAAAGGGATATGCCCTACAAGCCAATCTATGTTATATCTCCCAAACCATTGTAATTGACAATATTCTGAATAAAGGCATTATTTTTTTATCATACACTGTATTTTATATGATGAACCCCATAGATTAGGGCTATGATTTTAGGGTTATGATGAGATCATACCAGTGAGACCTAAAATCTTAAAACCTTAATCTAAAGTATTCCTAGTTAAAGGAACCCTGAGTAGGGGATCAGGGTTTTCCGGTAAGACTAGCACATCCCATGTATACTGGAAAGGGTGACTGCTCTCACAGTCACTTGTGTATGACACTAATACTGGGATGTGGGTTCTCATTGGAGAATGAGTTCACTGATATGATCCAACTTGAGAACATCTAATGGAGTCTTAGCTACATGTCAATAGAAGGTTCGTATAGTGGGAGTGGTACAAGTAATCCTTTGACCTGAGACTGCCATAAGTACCTTATGTACATGAACCCATGCTTTGGTTCAATCCTAATCATGACACTGAGTCATGCACAGGATTGATACTGGGAATGGTGAATTGGATATGAAGGTAATGAGTAGGTCAACAAGGAATCGATCACTCTTAGTAAGAGGAGATTGCATCCAGCTAGTTAACAATCGGATGATGATTCAGGGAATCTTTGATCAAAGTAAAGATATTAGAGATGATTTCTAATATCACGACAATTGAATCATCGATATAAGATTGAGCTAGAAATAAATATAATATTGGATTTGACATATATCCATATCCATAGTTATATTTTGGGTGCAGGCTGATCGAAAGATTTAATTGTACGGTAACTCTCTACTGAAGGGTAATTTTGGTATTTCACCAGAATTTTTATATCTTTCGGGTAGACATGACACGTTGCTAGACGTCAATCTTGTCTTGTGGGTTGATCAAATTCAAAGATCAATTATTAGGAAGAGTCCTAATTGATCGAATCGGGTAAGCCCGGTTTGACCTAAATCGATTAGAAAGAGTTCTAATCAAATTAGGTCAACTTTTATTCGAACCCACTGCTGGCTAGATGTGGAACCCAATGGGTCACACACTTAAGAGGATTGATCAAGAGTTTAATTTGGAATTAAATCATCTTTCCATGATAACACTCTAGCAGGTGTTGCAAACCCTAGCTTCTATTCGAATCGGATTCGAATTAGGGTTCCAGATTGGTTCAAATTGCGTTCTAATTGGATCTAATTAGACTATAATTATGAAAATAGGGATTATGGCTAACCCTATTGGCTAGCCATGCACCTAGGCTAGCCCCCACCTGCCCCTTAGCATTTTTCACGCCAAAATGCCAAGAGTCCATGTGCTAATGGACTCTTGGCGCCCCATTTGGATGAGTCCATGGCGCATGGACTCTTGGCGTGCCCCACTTAATTCTCCAATGATTTTATTTGGGGCGGCCTCCTTTCTTAAGAATTAGCGCCTCACCTGTGTGCCCTTGGATGGAAATCCAACGGCTGGAAAGTTTTTAAGAAAGAAGAAAAACGCTGACTCTTCCCGGGCGCGCGAAATAACATCTCTTCGGAGATGAAAAGTCGCGACTCCTTTCTTTTTAAAACACCGTGACTTTTTCTTTAAGAAAGGCCGTGGGATTTAATTTGAAGGGCCGTGAGAAAGTGGGAAGGGGCGTGAGAAAATCAGAAGGGCACGGGTGTTTACGGAGAGGTGTGTGGGCGCCTATCTGAGATCTATTTAAAGGGTCGGGAAAATCACAACAGGGTAATGTTTTTCTTTCTTCCTCTCCTAAAGACTCTTTTATTCTTTTCTTGCTCTTGCACTGTTTCCTTTACAGAGTACACCTCTGTCGAAACTCTGCTACTGAACAAGAATAAGAGTAAAAGTCTTTGACGGTAAAGGAAAGAAAGAAGTTCTGATTTATTCCTTCTTTCCTACATTAAGACATCATTGTCTTAATTTCTCCTCCAACTTAAGATAAGTCTATGTCCTCTTAGGACAAGGTCTTTTCTTCAAGACAAGGGTGTCTAAAGTGCCAAGGTCTTAGTGGAAGGAGGAGAAGAGATCAAGGAAAGGGAGGCAACCGCTTGTGTGGAAGAATTTCAGCCATAGTCCAAGCAATTGAGTTCCAGGAAGAAGAACTCAATAGAAGGAACCATTGAAAAGAAGATAGAGTTTTCTTGATCATTGCTCTGTGTGGATCACCATCGGAGGGTGGACACTTGGACGCCTGGTGAAATCAATTAGCCTCTTCAACATCAAATTTTGTTGGAATTAGCTATTACAGGTTGGTACCCTAATCCTAATTTACATGGATATGTTTGTCATATGATCTAGTTTTATTTAAGGAGTTCTTGTTTTAGGGTTTTCAGTGTGAATTTAGTTTCATTTTTGAAATTACACTTCCACTGCATTGCACCGGAACCCAACAGTCTTGATGTCCAAATGTCCGATGTCCTAATGTCCAGATGTTCCAATGTCTGGATGTCTGGTAAAAAATTTGGACAACCTTTTTTTGACCTAGAATTGATCCACTAAGGTGATGATTACTTGGGTCTTGGGTACTTATGACACCCCTTGATTTATTCAAGCACTAATTACAGGGCTCAAATTGGACGGTTCACCAAACAAAGCAAATTAATGCTATTTACAAGACTCTTAAACCAATTGATGGACTCAATGGACTCAATTGGTAACTCAACAATCCTATTTGACCAAATTACATTAATTTGATCAAATTACAACTCAATTTGACTTAATTACAAACTCAGAACAGCTGGAACTCGAGTATTCTTTATGAAGAACATATGGACGTACTCACTGGTGATCCAAATTGAATTGGAAAGGGTTTGCTTCCTCTTCCTGGCTCTTGTATCCTCACCAATTCTCCTGGGATGGGAGGAGCTCGACCCCATCGAGTATGGGTCAATTCGCTTGGGTAATGTTCTAGCAAGTCTGGGTTCAACTTTTGAAGATCCTCTCTAGTGATCCAAGAATCTTCAGACTCATGTCTCCCTTGCCAACAAACCAGATATCTTTGGTAGTTCTTATTTCTAGTAGTTATGATCGTATCATCCATGATCTACTCAATCTTTTCTCTCCTCTCTAGTAATTTGGATAGTGGACATTCTGGGTTAGGGTCACTCTCAAAGGTGGGATCAAGCTCAAATGGCTCACTAGGTATCATCATTGGTTCCTTAAACTCGACTAGATCTAATATATTGAAGGTCAAACTAATACCTAACTCAGATGGTAATTTTAGTATATAAGCATTAGGTCCAATCTTCTTTATAATCCTATACGGTCCAGCACTATGGGCATATAGTTTTTTCATGGTTCCGACTAGAAACCGTTCTGGTCATAACCTGATCATGATGAAGTCCCCTTCGTTAAACTCTTTAGATCTCTTATGTAAGTTAGCCTCGTGCTCATATGATTCATTGCTCTTTTTAATTTTGTTACTGATTTCTTTATGCAATGCTTTGACATGTTGTGCAAATGACTCGGCTGATTTGGAAATGCGGGCATGCATGGGTAATGGAGTCAAATATAAAGGCTTTCATGGCTTGTACCCATGGACAATCTCAAAAGGACTCTTACCAGTAGACCTATTGACTAAATTGTTATAGGAAAACTCGGCTCTAAACAGTAATAGGTCCCAATTTCCAGTATTCTCCCCTACCAGGCATCTTAACAAGTTTCCTAGACTTTGGTTCACTACCTTGGTCTGGCCATCAGTTTGAGGGTGATAAGTAGTAGAAAACTTCAGCTTAGTCCCTAACATATGCCAGAGGGTTTTCCAGAAATAACTTGTGAACCGTACATCCCTGTCAGACCCAATTGTCTAAGGTAAACCATGTAATCTGACCACCTCATCTAGGAAAAGTTTGGCGACTCTAGAGGCATCGAATATTTGTGAACAAGAAATGAAATGCGCCATTTTGGAAAATCTATCAACCATGACAAAGATGGAATCATGTCATCTCATGGTTTTAGGTAAACCTAGAACAAAGTCTATACTTAGATCTTGCCAAGGGTAGTCGAGCACAGGCAAAGGGGTATAGAGGCCAGTGTTCTGCTTTTGCTGCTTCGCAACAGCATAAGTTCTACACCTAGCCACTATTTGAGCTACATTTCTCTTAAGACTTGGCCAGAAGAATTGGTCCTCCATTGCCAGATAGTCTTATTTCTTCAAAAATGTCCTGCTAAGCATCCAGCATGGATCTCCCAAATCAAAAATTCCCTTAGGGATGTTCTAGGTATGCAATGCTTATTTTCCTTAAAAGGATAATCATCTCGCAAAGTATAATCACTATCCAAACTAGATGGTCCTTGCTTGATTTTCTCATAGATATTCCCAAAATTTGGACAAGATTCATACTACTCCTTGAGCTTGTCAAATCTAATAACCTCAGTTTTGACACAATTCAACAACATTGATCAGCGACTAAGGGCATTTGCAACCTTTTTCTCTAAACCAGCTCAATGCTTCAACATAAAAGTATAAGACTGGAGATACTCTACCCACTTAGCCTGTCTTGGATTTAATTTCTTCTAAGAGTTTTGTTGCCCAGAAAGCAATCCAAGAGGGAGGGTGAATTGGGTCTCTAAAAATTTAAAGCTAAGCTTGATAATACAAGTTACAAACTATATAAGACAAGATATGCAATTCAATTTAACAAGGTATGGTGATTTAAGTGCAATGCTCTAAAGTAATAGTGCAGCGAAAATTAAAAGCAATAAGCAAAGTGTAAAGAGCAAGGAGGTAGAGAACAAGCAATCACAAACACAACAACCTATAGTAGTTCGGTGCCAACAATGCACCTACATCCACTCCCCAAGATCTCCTTGGGAATTCACTATAATCCAACGATTATAGCCGATTAGTTTTCTGGGCTCACTAATCAAAACCCGACTTATTTTACAAGGCTTACAAGTCACAACCTCACTTGGATTTATGGGCTAACCAAGAACCTAATTGGTTTTCACAAGGCTAACCAAAACCTCCCTTGGTTTTTCGAACTAACCACCAACCTAATTGGTTTTCTAAGGCTTACCAATAACCTCCCTTGGTTTTACAATAGGCTAACCAATAACCTTTACAAGATATAAGATGGAGAAATAAAGAACTAATGTAAGCTTTCAATAATAAAGTAGATAAGTCAATGTAGCTTGATGTAGTGTTGCTTTGCTCTTGTTGAAGCCTTTTGAATCCCAAGTAAGAATGATCTTTAATGCACTTGATAGCTTTGAATGTTTGGAAGGCTTCCTTTTGCTTGAGAGTGGTTGAGCTTTGAATGAATAGGAGTTAAGGCTCTTCTCTCTTCTTTTCTCTCTAAACTCTTTAAGGATATTCAATTCTTCTTGAATAGTTGAATAGTTATAGTCTTGATTTGATTTGGAAAATTTCAGTAATTAACAAAGCTCCCCCTAAATTAATGATTTATAACAAAATTTGTGAGAATCTTTTCAAAAACATTGAAAGAGGGGTTTTGAGAATCAAATTTACTTTGACAAAAGATAAAGCTTCCACAGTATCAGTTGTGGAAGGTATCAGTGTATCTACAATAGATGTGTCAAAAGAGGGTATCTCAATGATAGGTGTATGAATGACAAGGGAATCAACAGTAGGTGAATCAATAACAGGTATATCAATAACAGGACTAAGAATAGGAATAAGAACTGGAGTGTGATCAACCGATCTGGAAGGAGAGGATGAATCAGGAAGTGGGACAGGTAAGAAGGATGGATCTGTTGGGAATTGTGTCCCAAAGCCAATCGCCTGGGTTGTAGGCGGTTGGGCTCAGTATTGTACTCTTTCTTTAAATTAATAAAATATATTTTTTTGGCAGCTCATCACATTTTATATTTCCCTGAAATGAACTCTTTTCATGTGATGAAGTCCTTAGGACTACACTATCTTCGATACAGAGAGGATGTATCGAGTGGTCCTTAAACCCTGTTCACAACCAAAGGATATATTATACTGGACGTCAATATATCAAGTATAGGTTATTGTAGTTCACATCGTTTGGTTGTCCTCTTGACCAAATGAGTGTGGTGACACTGATGTGATCTGCAAGTGGGATATGTGATATCTTATTGAACGTGACTCCGTGCAGCCCCTTTCTGCCAAAGGGATACTCACGATTGGATATGGGTATATGTGTCCCTCCGACCTGAGGTCATCACGGTAGCTTGCAAGCAACTCCCGGTGCTTTGGTGCCGGACTACCCGGATTTTTAATCCGGTGATGGAAGGTTTCTGGGTACAGGCAAGTACTTGTGGAGCAGTGATGGACCAAGATGGAATTGACCTGTCTAAACAGTTTGGATTGAATGTCTCGCAGTATCTCAATTTAGCAAATCCTCGGCCGGGATAGTCCTAGTGAAGAGTCACCGGGATTGCGAGGTTGAGACACGTAGTCGACTGACTCTGTCTGGGTTGCCAGCCCAATCTTAGTCATCTTAAGCATTAGAGGTCAAAGGGATGAATTATACAGTAACCATATGCCAGAGGTACGATAGTTTGCTCCCGCATCTTCGACCTATCTGGATGCTGGGACCCATTGCTAGATGGTTTCCTGTGCCGGTACTAGAATTATTCTAGTGCTACCGTTTAGGTTCGAACCTATGAGGTCACACGCCACAGAGGATTACTCTCTGATCCGGATACCGATTACGATTGGGAATCGTCTCGATTTTATGGTCACAGTATTTTTGAGCACTCTTTTCCCTGTCTTTCCCTTGTCTGTGTCAATCGAAAATTGTTCCGGGCTGACCAGGACTGTGCCAGGATTTTTCTGAATCAGTTTTGAACTGATTCGGAGTTCGTTTCAGCCTCCAATTGGTTGTGAACCAATTGAACCAAATTATATTAGATTGAACCAAGAGGTTTAATGGGATTGAATCAAAATTGGTTTGGACTGGTTTTTGAACCGGTGTTTTCTCCCTTGGACCGGTTTCCATGTTGGATTTTTTCCTTACGCTGGGAGAAACCCAAACGTCCTAATCGAACGATGCTGGGAGAAATCCTTGCATCCGATTGAAGGCCAAACGATCGAATTGTTTTCGCTGGGTGGCCGTCCCTTCCTCTCCCCCATCGGCTACCTTAATCCTTGTTTTAATGGCTGTAGAGACCTCATCGTTTCCCAGCCCTTTTATCTTCTCCCTGCTGCCTATATTTAAACCCAGCCACTACTCTGTTTCAGGTGTGCTGATTCCTTTTCACCATGAGAAGAAAAAATTTCTGGGGGTTCTTTGAGAGATTTTTTTTCTTCTTGCTTCCACTGGGTGCTTGTAGGGTGTTTTTTTTGGGAGTGTGAGCAAGGCCTTTTCATTGCCTTTTGAGGTGCTCAAACTCAGCTCTGCAGCAAAGAGACCTGCTGCTACCTATGACCGTGCTACTCCCTTCCAGCGGCTAGCACCGCACGAGAAGGAGGATCCGAGAGCCCCGGGCATATCTCCCCTCTAAAGGGAGTATCCTTTTACTCCTGGGAGCAGGAGAATCAAACCCCGTTTGCTGCTGCTGCTCAAAATCCAAAGAAGAAGCCTGCTATTTTTTCTGCAGCAGATTTTTGGTAGTAAGCTTTCGGTGAATTGGTAGAGGTCTTCTAGTGATTTTTTCTTTGCAGATTTTGGTTGAAAATCGAAGAAGATCCAACCTCCTTGCTGCTGCTTCGATTTGGGAGGAAAAGGAGGTCCAGAAGCTGTCGTTTGATCGCTATTTTGAAAGCCAAAAACAGAGCATCTCAACGGTCCAAGGAGGAAGAAGACTGGAATAAGTTTATCCCACTTATTCCAGCCTATTCCAGCTTTATTCTAGAGTTATTTCAGGTGGAATAAAGGTATGAAAAATTTTATTTTAATCATGCATAAATAGATGTATTTATTTATATATTTTTTTTAAATATTTTATGCCTCGTTACATGCCTACATGCAACATGAATAGGTTAGGTTCTGGGCGGAGCAGTTTTCCTCTACGGTGATTTTTAAAAATATTTTAAAATCCATTCTGCTCCCATAGCTGTTTGCATGCCTAGTGTAGGATCATGTCAAACCACCTGCACCGTTTTCTTTTAGTGGTATCAGAGCAGGTTGCATGTGTAATCTATTCCTGTATGAATGTTTATAGATTAAAAATTGTTTAATCTAAATATGTATCTTGATTTCTTTTTGGAACCTAGTTGAGACCTTCACCATGACCGTGTGTCTTTGACACGATGCGGATCGTCTGTGTTGGCCACTTCAAAAGGATCCTTAATGAATTTTTAAAATTAAAAATGTTTTAATTTGATGATACATGATTTTAGGCATGTTTTATTGGATATAAAATATTTGTAAAATTTTGAATCTAGATGCATGATTTTTAGTTATGTAAAATTGTTTTACATTGTGACTTAATTAAAAAATATTTTAATTAAGTGTTTGGCTTATTAAAAATTTTAGGTTTATGAAATCTAAAACATTGCATAAGCCATTTTGGGTTAAATTTGGTTAGCTGACTTGTTGGGTCCATAAATGGGTTAGACCTAAGTTTAGTTGAACCGGAATACAAGAAGATTAAACAAAAGTTATTTAAGGCCCTTCTTTAGAACTATCTAATAGTTAGATTAGTTGATCCGTTCATCTAAAATGGATCCAATTAGTGGCTCAGTGGATGCCCGAGTTTTTAGGCTAGTCTGATCGAGTCTGGTAAACCGACTGGTGTCGAGGTAGGTTTGGCATTGTGATCATGGTTGTATGAGGCTACCTCTTTCCTGGCCAACTTGGTTGGTGTCTAGGAAAGATGGTTAATGACGGATACTCACCCATGATCTCACCTACCTGGCTAGTCGAGTCGACCAGAACTGATTGGAAAAGCTTAATGACTCGAGTTAACCCATGTCACCCAGGTTGATCGGTCTGACTGATCTAAAGGTGCCCATGGATCAATTTGTTGATTTATTTCAACCCTTCTGGAATCTGATTGATTCAGTGGGAGGATGATCCATGTCCTTGTCTTTTTCTTCTGTCACAACTAAAAAAAATCCTCTAAAATTATTAGGTCCTTAAAAAGACTAAGTCAAAGAGTTGACAGTGTCTTAGCCTCCCATTAAGTTGGATGGAAATGTGTCCACTAGCTTTGTGTGCATCGGTAGTTCCATAGAACGGGTGTATATCCGGCGACTGGAATTTCTATCTGATCAATGATGGTTCAGTGTAACCTCCCTAACGAGACCAGGTAGGCCGGCCATAGTCGGGCTTGGTCTTTAGTTAGCTGGAAGCATTGGATTTGTCATTTTAATGGTTGGACCTAACCATAGACCCGCAATAGGAGGCCCCTAGGCCGATTGGGGTGTTCTCTGGGGCAAAATAAAATACTGAAAATTGTTTAGGAAAACTATTGGTTTACGAACCTACCTTTAGGCTCATATGGGTGAGCTGGCCATAGTCGGGCTCATGCGAGGCCTATTGGATTTCAGTATCCACTTAAAAAAGTGTTTTCACGGATTGGAGTTAGAGGCTGCCAATCTGAAAAATTAATGGGAGAAACCTTTAGACTAAAGTCCAAGTCTTTTGGTTAAGTTATTAATTCATACACTAATTTGGTCTTATTTTCTTTTCAGATGTCTTCAAATTTTTCGTTCCGGTCACTTCTCGATAACAAGAAGTTAAAGGGTCAAAACTTCGATAGTTGGTATCGAAGATTGAGAATCGTTCTGAAACATGAACGGATCCTCTATGTGATAACGGATCCGGCACCTGAAATTCCTCCCGCTAATGCATGGAGTGCGGTCAGAGATGCTTATCTGAAGTGGGTCTCTGATCGGACTACTGTCCGATGCATTATGTTAGCGGCGATGAACGACGAGTTCAGTCGCAAATTCGAGGAGGCCCAACCTGATGAAATTCTTCAAAAGTTGAAGGAATCCTTCGGCACCCTAGATGATGTAGAACGGTTCAAAGTGTCTTGTGCCATCTACAACTCTAAGATGCCGAATGGTGGTTCAGTCACTGATCATGTATTGTACATGATCGAGCTGATTGAAAAGTTGGGCAAACTCGGATGCCCCTTGCACGAGCAGCTCGGCAAGGATGCGATCCTGAATTCTCTTCCCTCCTCCTATCTTGATTTTCTCGATCATTATAGAATGAACAAGCCTGCAGTTAACTACCATGGTCTTTTGGGGTTGCTGCAGACTTTCGAGAAAGACCACCAACTTAATAAGGGGTGGTGAATTTAGTGGGAGGAAGTAGAGGTCGTCGTCCCTTTAAGAAAGGGAAGAAGAAAATAAATAAAAAGGGAAAGAAGGTGCATAATGCTCCTGGCCCTAGTCAGACCAGGAAGTATAAGGCTGATCAATCTTCTGCAGAGTGTTTCTATTGCAAGAAGAAGGGACATTGGAAGAGGAACTGTCCTCTTTATATTGCGTCCCTTGATCCGAACAGGCCGAGAAAGCAGAAGTCTACTGAACAAGGTATTTATATGATAAAACCTTGTAATTACTCTATTGTTGATACTGCTAACTGGGTATTGGATACTGGTAGTCCAATTCACGTTTGTAATTCATTACAGGGACTTCAAGTTAGCAAAAGATTTGAAGATGGAGAACAATTTCTGAGCGTCGGGAATGGAAATCGTGTTCCAGTACTGGCGGTCGGAATCCTGCGTCTTGTCTTTGAGTCTTGTACTGTCGAACTAGTCGACTGTCACTATTGTCCTAGTTTTATTATGAGCATGATCTCTGTAGGCCTTTTGGCCAATTGTGGTTTTGAACTATCAATAAAAGAAGATTTTCGCAATGTTGTTTTGAATAACCATGTGATAATGAAAGCTAGATTAAATAATGGCATATACGTACTATCAAGGCCTGTTAGTATAATGTACACATCTAGCAAATGCCCAAGATTAGATAATGTCAACGATTTGTATCTTTGGCACTGTAGGCTAGGTCATATTAACCAAAATAGGATAAATAAGATGCGAGGAGATGGACTCCTCGAGGTCAGTGATTCTGAATCACTGCCCACTTGTGAATCCTGTTTACTTGGTAAAATGACCAAGTCACCTTTTACTGGAAAAGGTGAACGAGCTACAGAACTTCTAAGTCTAATACATACTGATGTATGTGGACCGATGACAGTAAGTGACAGAGGAGGATACAAATATTTCATTACTTTTACGGACGACTTTTCAAGGTTCGGTTATGTCTTTTTAATGAGACATAAGTCTGAGTCGTTTGAAATGTTCAAACGATACCGTAATGAAGTAGAAAAGCAAACTAAAAAAAGTATTAAAACCCTTCGATCTGATCGAGGTGGTGAATACTTATCTGGTGCATTTTTGACATATCTTGAGGAGAATGGAATTCTCTCTCAATGGACTCCTCCAGGAACACCACAGTTGAATGGTATGTCCGAAAGGAGGAATCGAACCTTGTTGGACATGGTTCGATCTATGATGGGCTTTGCAACTTTGCCGCTATCCTTTTGGGGATATGTGCTTCAAACAGCCTATTACTTATTAAATAATGTTCCAAGTAAGTCTGTTGTCTCCACTCCGTATGAAATGTGGAATGGGCGTAAACCCTCAATCTCACACCTTCAGGTCTAGGGTTGTCTGGCTTACGTAAAGCGTTTAGACTCAGACAAACTTGGTCTAAGGTCTGATCGGTGTTTATTCATTGGTTATCCTAAGGAAACCAAATGGTATTTCTTCTATTTGGAGAATGAACAAAATGTGTTTGTTGCTCTTAGAGCTATCTTTTTGGAAAAGGAGTTCCTTGGAGAAGGAACTATAGCCTCTAAGATTGAACTTGATGAAGTTCAGCCAATAGAAGAACCTGCACACTCTAAGGACATCGTAGAACCGGCTGTGATTGAATCACACCCAGAACCCATTAGGAGATCCGGTAGAATACCGCATCAGCCAGACAGATACTATAGTTTCTTGGTCTGGGATGGCGATCCCATTGAGCTCGATGAGAACAATGAGGATCCGATCACCAATATGGATGCACTTTAGAGATCTGACTCTGAGGCATGGCTTGGAGCCATGCGATCCGAAATGGAGTCCATGGAAATCAACAATGTATGGACATTGGTTGATCCGCCTGAAGGAATAAAACCCTTCGGGTGGAAATGGATCTTCAAGAGGAAAAGGGGCACGGATGGGAAGGTAGAGACCTATAAAGCCCATCTGGTTGCCAAGGGGTATCATCAGCGATATGGTATCGATTATGACGAGACTTTCTCCCCTGTGGCAATGCTCAAGTCCATTCGAATCATGCTTGCTTTGGCAGCATATTTTGATTACGAGATCTGGCAGATGGATGTCCGAACCGCTTTCCTAAATGGGGAGCTGGAAGAGGAGGTGTATATGATACAGCCTGAAGGGTTTACATCCACAGATGAATCAAAAGTATGCAAGTTGTAGAGGTCCATCTATGAACTCAAGCAAGCATCTCGAAGTTGGAACTTACGGTTTGATAGGTGTATCAAATCATATGGTTTCGTTAAGAACGGAAAAGAACTATGCATCTATAAATGGGTTAATGTTCTGTGATTGTATTCCTAGTACTGTATGTTGACGACATTCTCTTAATCGGGAATGATGTCGCAGCATTACAAGGAATAAAGGTCTGGTTATCATCTCAGTTCTCCATGAAGGACTTGAGTGAAGCTTCTTACATACTAGGTATGAAGATCTATAGAGATAGATCTAAGAAGCTTTTGGGATTGTCCCAGTCTACGTACATTGACACCATGCTGAAACGGTTCAGCATGGAAAATTCCAAGAAAGGCTATCTCCCGATAGGTTCTGGAATTACTCTTTCCAAGAAGGATTGTGCGACAACTCCAGAGGAAAGAGAGCGCATGAGTAGAGTACCTTATGCTTCTACAGTAGGCTCTATCATGTATGCTATGACTTGTACTAGACCAGACGTGGCATACTCACTAGGAGTAGTGAGCAGATACCAGTCTGACCCAGGTGAGGTGCATTGGAAGGTGGTTAAGTCCATCCTTAAGTATTTGAGAAATACTAAAGATCAATGGCTGATTTATGGAGAACCTGACTTGAAACTTGTGGGGTACTCTGACTCCAGTTTCTAGTCGGATAGAGATGATAGCAAGAGTGTGTCAGGGTTTGTATTTACCCTGAATGGAGGAGCGATCTGCTAGAAAAGTTCCATGTAGGCAACTGTTGTAGACTCGGTATGCAAAGCAGAATACATTGCAGCATCAGATGCAGCAAAGGAAGCTGTGTGGTTGCGGAAGTTCCTTGGAGAGCTAGGGGTGGCACCTTCCCTAGATGGTCCTGTTTCGGTGTACTGTGACATCACTGGAGTCATTGCTCAAGCTAAGGAGCCTAAAGCTCATTACCGCACCAAGCACATACTGCGGTGCTACCACCTCGTACGAGAGATCGTAGAACGAGGCAACATCAATCTTCTGAAGATCGATGAAAAAGAAAATCTTGCCGACCCCTTCATTAAAGCCCTCGGAATAAAAGAGTTTGACTATTGTAAATGGGAAATGGGCATTATATACTCTTCTGATTGGCTTTAGTACAAGTGAGAGTTGTTGGAAATTGTGTCCCAAAGCCAATCGCCTAGGTTGTAGGCGGTTGGGCTCAGTATTGTACTCTTTCTTTAAATTAATAAAATATATTTTTTTGGCAGCTCATCACATTTTATATTTCCCTGAAATGAACTCTTTCCATGTGATGAAGTCCTTAGGACTACACTGACTTCAATACAGAGAGGATGTATCAAGTGGTCCTTAAACCCTATTCACAACCAAAGGATATATTATACTGGATGGCAATATATCAAGTATAGGTTGTTGTAGTTCACATCGTTTGGTTGTCCTCTTGACCAAATGAGTATGGTGACACTGATGTGATCTACAAGTGGGATATGTGATATCTTATTGAACGTGACTCCGTGCAGCCCCTTTCTGCCAAAGGGATACTCATGATTGGATATGGGTATATGTGTCCCTCCGACCTGAGGTCATCACGGTAGCTTGCAAGCAACTCCCTGTGCTTTGGTGCCAGACTACCCAGATTTTTAATCCAGTGACGGAAGGTTTCTGGGTACAAGCAAGTACTTGTGGAGCAATGATGGACAAAGATGGAATTGACCTGTGCAAACAGTTTGGATTGAATGTCTCGCAGTATCTCAATTTAGCAAATCCTCGGCCGGGGTAGTCCTAGTGAAGAGTCACCGGGCTTATGAGGTTGAGACACGTAGTCGACTGACTCTGTCTGGGTTGGCAGCCCAATCTCAGTCGTCCTGAGCATTACAGGTCAAAGGGATGAATTATACGGTAACCATATGCAAGAGGTTCGATAGTTTGCTCCCGCATCTTTGACCTATCCGGACGCCGGGACCCATTGCTAGATGGTTTCTTGTGCTGGTACTAGAATTGTTCTAGTGCTACCGTTTAGGTTCGAACCTATGAGGTCACACGCCACAGAGGATTACTCTCTGATTCGGATACCGATTACGATTGAAAATCATCTCGATTTTATGGTCACAATATTTTTTAGCACTCTTTTTCCCATCTTGCCCTTGTCTGTGTCAACCGAAAATTGTTCCGGGCTGACCAGGACTGCGCCAGGATTTTTCTGAATCAGTTTTGAACTGATTCGGAGTTCGTTTTGGCCTCCAATTGGTTGTGAACCAATTGAACCAAATTAAATTAGATTGAACCAAGAGGTTTAATGGGATTGAATCAAAATTGGTTTGGACTGGTTTTTGAACCGGTGTTTTCTCCCTTGGACCGGTTTCCATGTTGGATTTTTTCCTTACGTTGGGAGAAACCCAAACGTCCTAATCGAACGACGCTGGGAGAAATCCTTGCGTCCGGCAATAAAGTAGGAACTGTGTCTACAGCAGGAGCACTCGTCGAAGATCTGGACAGTGCTGAGAGAATAGCCGAAATACCATCACTAAGACCAATGTGGCTCTCTCTCATCTCAGCAATAAAGATGTCTAGACACTACCTCATGATGAAAATATCGATCTCTATGCGTCTGACTCTATCCTCTAAGGTATCCGAAGTACCACGAGTCTTTGTCTACTCTAGCTGTGGTTGGGCAGATGTAGAAGGATCAGGCTGAGCTGGCTGTGCTGCCATCTCAGGCTGTGTCTCGCTCGTCTAGCCTCACCTGAAAGAATCCGCTCCTCCTCTGCTATGTCCTCATCAATGTCAGCTCTATCTCGACCTGTCCTGATGTCCTCCGTGTCCACTGGCCTTGGACTAAATGATAACCCATGCGATGTAGTGACTTGATGTCACATACATTGGTATGGATCAAAGTATGATAAGGCTCATCCTGAAAGCTGACTCCATAATCCTAAAACAGTATAGTCAATCCCATGTCATACAGCAAGCAGAGTTGCTGACTAGACAATGCCTTGGTAATCTGATGTACCATCAGAACATGAAGACAAATTGGCATATGCTGAATTAGGGAGACCATCACGAGCAACTCCCGCTCGGCAATGTAGTTGAAATGATCGGTCTTCGGCAGAAGAATATGGGCGACAATATGATGTAGCAGTCTCATCTCTGCAGACAATCTCGATGCAAAAACAGTGGCTCCCTCTAGTAAGATATCTGACTCAAAGATATATCGAAGACCACTAACTCTGTCCATCAGACTGTCAACCAATAATCCAGTCATGGGTATATCCCATACTCTGCTCAGAACCTCTACTGAAATGGAAATATCCCATCCTTTGACCTGAGCAATCCAGCCATCTGATCCATGGGCAAGTGATCTGTAGAACTCTATCATCAACCCGGGATAGTATCTCTCACTGAGCGAATAGAAAGAGGCCAAACCAGCATGTCTAATCCAATCTCCACTCCTGAAATGCTGCTGGTCTAAGCAAGAGAAGTCCACTCGGCGTCCTCCAACCACTGTCTTGGAGCTCATCCGGCTAGAAGGAGTAAACAATGGTTGTGCAGGCGGATTCGGAGCTCTAGACTCATGTTGGGCCTTCGTTCTCTGCTCTTCTTCATGCTGTGACTGACGCGGTCGGCGAATGACTTGTTTGCGAGGACCCATTGTCAACAATCAAAGATTTGGCAAGGTTTTTGGTAGAAATAAGGAGTTTCTAGAGTTTATAGGAGCTAAAACCTAGGAGGAAATCCAACAAAAATGACCACCAAACCTTCAAATCTGCGAAAACGGCGGGTAAAAGAAAGGAAATGAAAGGATGAACAGGATGGATACCTGAAATCGAAGTGTTGGCTCCGAGGAGAATGAAATTTGGGGGAAAAATAGTTCGGAAACCCTTAAAATCTTAGTTTGCCATCGGGCATGTGTCGACTCATGCATGTGTCAACACATTTTGGTGTCGACTCATGATGTGTCGACACATCGACTTAAAAACTAAAAAATTTGGAATTTCACTAAATGATCAAAATCAATTGAAGTAACATGTATTTGGAGTCAAATCAGTAATGATCAATCATGATATATCATAAATAAGGTTGAATTGATCTAGTTTGAGTCAAATTAAGAGAAAAATTTAATCAAATGGATTGATGATCCCGAGCTCTCTTCTAATCATACAGAATCGATCTTCCAAGAGAGGTTTAGTTAAAATATCAGCTAATTGGAATTCAGTACATATAAATTCAAGCAAATATCATTGTTTTCTATATGATCTCTAATAAAGTGATGTCTAATTTCAATGTGCTTACTCCTAGAGTGTTGAATAAGATTTCTAGTCAAGCAAATAGCACTGGTATTATCACATTTAATAGGAGTTCTAGCCAACTTGATTCCAAAGTCTTCAAGTTGTTGCTTAATCCACAAGATTTGAGCACAATAACTTCCTACTGCAATATACTCAGCCTCAGCTGTAGATAGTGCAACTGAAGTTTGTTTCTTGCTAACCATGAAATTAAGTTAACCCCAAGAAATTGGCAAGTTCCATAGTACTCTTTTTATCTAATCTACAACCAGCAAAGTCTGCATCAGAATATCCAATCAATTCAGTAGAAGAATTTCTAGCATACCATAAACCAATACTTATAGTACCAAACAGATATCTAATAATACGCTTAATAGCCATAAGATGTGATTCTTTAAGTTCAGACTGATATCTAGCACACATGCAAATGCTAAATATTATATCTGGTCTACTAGCAGTTAAATATAATAAGGAGCCTATCATGCCTCTATATAATTTCTGATCTACAGATTTACCATTTTCATCTTTATCTAGTTTACATAAGGGGCTCATAAGCGTACCTATTAGCTTAGTAGTCTCCATCCCAAATTTTTTGATAATTTTTCTTGTATACTTAGCTTGGTTGATGAAGATACCATCTGAAGTTTGCTTGATCTGGAGTCCGAAAAAGAAGTTTAGTTCACCCATCATACTCATCTTGAACTAACCCTGCATAAGCTTAGCAAACTCTTGACAAAGAATTTCATTAGTAGCACTGAAAATGATGTCATCAACATATATTTGTACTACTAATAAATCATTATCTTTCCTTTTCAAAAATAGTGTTTTGTCAACATTTCCTCTAAAAAACTCATTTTCAATAAGAAATTTGCTTAACCTTTCATACCATGCTCTAGGTACTTGCTTCAATCCATAAAGTACTTTGTGTAGTTTGAAAACATGATCAGGATGTGCATAATTTTCAAAACCAGGTGGTTGTTCAACAAAGACCTTTTCATTTATAAAACCACTTAAGAAAGCACTCTTAACATCCATTTAAAATAATTTGAAGTTCATAAAGTAGGCAAATGCTAATAATAGTCTGATTGCTTCAAGTCTAGCAACAGGAGCAAAGGTTTCATCAAGTCAATCCCTTCCTCCTGATTGTAGCCTTTAGCAACTAGCCTAGCTTTATTTCTAATGACAATACCATTTTCATCTAATTTATTCCTAAATACCCATTTAGTGCCAATAATTGAAACATTAGATAGTCTTTCTACAAGTATCCAAACATTATTTCTATCAAATTGTATTAGTTCTTCTTACATAGCATTAATCCAATTAGAGTCTTTTTTAGCTTCTTCAAAACATTTAGGTATTACTTGAGATACAAAAGCAATATAGTCACATTCATTTCTAATAGAAGCTCGAGTTCTTACCCCTTTAGATGGATCACCTAAGATTAATTTCTTAGGGTGTCCATGAGCATACCTCCATTCCTTAGGTAGATCTTGATGCATTGGAGTGTCATCTTCTTTCTCATCCTTGTCCTGATTTTCTTCATTTGGTTGAGCTTGATCATCCACTATCAGCTTCTGAAGTTTGTCAGCACCTGCACATTCATCAGATGTATCCTCTTTTCTTGAGGATTTGTTAGTAGATTCTTCAAATACAACATGTACTGACTCTTTACAACTAAAGTCTGTTTGTTAAATATTCTGTATGCCCTGCTTGATGTAGAGTATCCTAAGAAGATACCTTCATCAGACTTGGCATCGAACTTTCCTAGATGATCTTTTCCATTGTTCAAAATAAAATATTTACAACCAAAAACTCGAAAATATTTCAAAGTTGGTTTTCTTTGGTTCCAAAGTTCATATGGAGTTTTCTTTAAAATAGGACATATCAAAACTCGATTCAAATCATAACAGACTATATTTATAGCTTCAGCCCAAAAATACCTTGGCAAATCATTTTCACAAAGTATAGTGCATGTCATTTCTTCTAAAGTACGATTTTTCCTTTCTACTACCCCATTCTATTGAGGTGTCCTAGGTGCAGAGAAGTTGTGTTCTATGCCTTTTTCATTACAAAAGTTTTCGAAATCTTGATTTTCAAATTCGGTTCCATGATCACTACGAATACAAATAACTGAAACACCTTTTCATTTGAAACTTTTCTATAAAACTTTATGAATACAGAAAATGACTCATCTTTTTGTGCTAAAAAGAAAACCCAGGTAAATCTCGAAAAATCATCTACAATAACTAATCCATATCTCTTGCCACCTAGACTTGATATTCTAGTTGGTCCAAAGAGATCCATATGGAATAGTTCAAGTGGTCTACTAGTAGTTACAAATCCTTTTGGTTTAAAAAAGTTTTGACTTGTTTTCCAAATTGACATGCTTGGCAAATTTTATCTTTTTCAAAACTGATTTCAAGTAAATCTCTAACTAAATTCTTTTTGGAAAGTTTTGAAATAAGTTACATACTAGCATGCCCTAGCCTTCTATGCCATAACCAAATAGTCTCTTCCTTGGTAGAATTCATTGCAACAAGGCATTCTCCATTAGGCAAAGATAGATCATCAAGATCTACTAAATAAATATTTCTATGCCTTTTTCCAATGAATTGTACTCCATTTATATCTGGACTAGAAATCATGCAATATGATGATTTAAAGACTACTTGAAAATCTTTATCGCAAAACTGACTAATGCTCAAAAGATTATGCTTTAAACCATCTACTAAAAGTACATTACTGATACTATTAGAAGGAGTTATGTGAATCTTACCAATTTCAATGATTTTACCTTTACCATTATCACCGAAGGTCACATTCCCTCCATTCAAAGCTTCAAGAGAAGTGAATTACTTCACATCTCCAGTCATGTACCTTAAGCAACCACTGTCAAGATACCAAATTCGTTTGTTTTCCTTGGTTGTAAGATACACCTGCAATAAGATTAAGCTTTGTTTTTAGGTACCCAAGCTAACTTGGGTCCTTTCGAGTTAGCATTCGAAATGGTTCCTTTTGGAACCCACACTTTACCAAAAGATATGATTTTTCTAAAATATATTGATATGATTTATGACCTAATTTCTACAAGTAAAACAGGTAATACTGGATGATGGAGGTACAAAAAAGTTTTTGAAATACTTTTGTTGCTTTTGTGGTTTATATCCTAAACCTGTCTTGTTAAAAATAGCTTTTTGATTGTTTAAAAATAAATTCAACTTTTCTGAACTATAAGTAAATTTGTCAACAAAAGGTTTTAATTTTTCGAGTTCATTTTTATGTTTAGCATTTTCAAGTTCTAAATCCTTGTTTTTCTTTAAAAGCTCATTGTTAGAAACAACATGTTTAGGCCTTTTCAAAACTTCATTTTCCATAGCTAAAGCATTATTTTTCTTTCCCAAAATATCTAGTTTAGTTTTCAAAGAACTAACATCATTAAGTAAAGAATTGTTTTCTAATGAGAAACTATTAGCATGCTTTTTTAATTTCTTATTTTCAGATAATACTAACTTATAATTATGCATAAGCTCTTCGAAAGCATTTCTAAGTTCATCGAAAGTAAAATCAACTTCAGAGTCGGAACATACCTCTTCATTGTCCTAATGTGCCATGAAGCAGAGATTTGCAATTTCAGTCTGCTCTTCTTCTGAACTGGAGTCTTCGCTATCACTCCATGTGGCCATCATTGCCTTCTTCTTCCTTAGTTTTTTTCTTGATTTCTTGAGGAGAGGACAATCAAATTTATAGTGTCCCGGCTTCTTGCACTCGAAGCATATAGGTACTTCCTTCTCCTTTTCCTTTTCTCTCTCTTTTTCTTTTTCCTTTCCCTTTTCCTTGGATTGAAATTTCTTCTTGTAAGGAAACTTTCTTCTCTTCATAAATCTTCTAAATTTTTAGGCAAGGAGGGCTTCTTCGCATTCTACTTCTTCATCATCATCGGACTCATCAATCAAGGATTCTTCTTGAACATTTGATTTAAAAGTAATCCCCTTCTTCTTTTTATCCAAGTCCATTGATTTCTGTTTCAAGTTGAGCTCATAGGTCATGAGCAATCCTACTAGCTGCTCAAGTGGAAGCTTGTCTACATCCTTCGCTTCTTGAATTACGGTCACCTTTCGATCCCACGACGTCGGTAGAACCTAAGAATTTTATTCATAAGATCAGCATTAGATATGACTTTACCAAGACTTCTCATAGCAGTTACATATTTGTAAAACGTGTATACATATTAGTGATAGATTCATTTGGTTTCATTCGAAACATCTCATATGTGTGCACTAACATATTGATCTTAGTGTTCTTCACTTGATCGGTACCCTCGTGGGTAACTTCAAGTGTGTCCCATATTTCTTTGACGGACATGCATGTAGATATCCTATTAAACTCACTAGGATCTAATGCACAATACAAGAGATTCATTATCTTAGCATTGATCTCGGATTGTTTAATGTCATTTTCATCCCAATCCTCTTCAAGTTTTGGGATGGAAACACCATTAACCACCACCAGAAGAAATATAAGGACCCTTATCAATTACTTTCCACAAATTATAATCTATAGAATGCAAATAAATTCTCATCCTAGTTTTTCAATAAGTATAATTTTCACCATTGAAAAATGGAGATCTATTTGAGGCTTGTCTCTCAACTACACTAGTACCAATAGGGCCTGCCATTGATCTTTACTCAAGGCGGTAAAGCCTATATACTGAGAACAAGGCTCTGATACCACTTGTTGCCCAGAAAGTAACCCAAGAGGGGGAGTGAATTGGATCTCTAAAAACTTAAAGCTAAGCATGATAATACAAGTTACAAACTATATAAGACAAATATGCAATTCAATTTAACAAGGTACTGTGATTTAAGTGCAATGCTCTAAAGTAATAGTGCAGCAGAATTAAAAGCAATAAGCAAAGTATAAAGAGCAAGGAGGGAAAGAACAAGCAATTACAAACACAACAATCTATAGTGGTTCAGTGCCAACAATGCACCTACATCCACTCCCGAAGATCCTCTTGGGAATTCACTATAATCCATGATTACAGCCGATTAGTTTTCTAGGCTCACTAATCAAACCCAACTTGTTTTACAAGGCTTACAAGTCATAACCTCACTTGATTTTACGGACTAACCAAGAACTTAATTGTTTTCACAAGGATAACCAAAACCTCCCTTGGTTTTTCGGGCTAACCAAGAACCTTAGTGGTTTTACGAGCTAACCACCAACCTAATTGGTTTTCCAAGGCTCACCAATAATCTTCCTTGGTTTTCTAATAGGCTAACCAATAACCTTTACAAGATATAAGATGGAGAAATAAAGAACCAATGTAAGCTTTCAATAATAAAGCAAATAAGTTGATGTAGCTCGATGTAGTATTGCTTTGCTCTTGTTGAAGCCTTTTGAATCCCAAGTAAGAATGATCTTCAATGCACTTGATAGCTTTGAATGTTTGGAAGGCTTCCTTTGCTTGAGAGTGGTTGAGCTTTGAATGAATAGGAGTTATGGCTCTTCTCTCTTCTTTTCTCTCTAAACTCTTTAAGGATATTCAATTCTTCTTGAATAGTTGAATAGTTATAGTCTTGATTTGATTTGGAGCCTTTATATACCTTTCCAAGCCCCTAAAACCGAAATCTAGCCATTATACTTGAAAAACTAGCCGTTGGAGGGCATTTGGATGAGTTCTGCACTTGAAAAAACTAGCCGTTACTGTTGTCAGAACTCCATGTGTCGACACTTCCTCTTCATGTATCGATACATTAGGTCGACACATGTTCTTCTTGAGTCAGCACAAGTTCAAAGTGTTCCATTCAGATTCTCTGAAAAAATTAGCTGAGTCGACACATTCTCAGTTGAGTCGACATATTCAGTCGACATGTTGCATCCATATGTCGACACATCAACTATCCCTTCAACTTCTGCAAGTTCTGTGGCTTGAAAGTCTCAGGTGATGTGTTGATCCATGTGTTGACACTTTGAGTCCACATATAAAGTCCATGTGTCGACACATCATCTATGCCATTTGAAATATTGCTGCGTACCGATCTGAGTCGACACTTTTTCTTCATGTGTCGACACATTATGTCATGTGTCGATACCTTGAGTCGACACATCATTGAAAAAGTGTAGAAATTGCTAAACTTGTGCTGGAACATGTTTCCATTTGCCTTAGTCATCCATTCAACCATTTCTTTGAGTGTCCAAGTCTGTTTAGAGCAATCATTCCATTCAAACATGGTTCTTCACATGATTGGGCTTCTTCAAATTTTGTGAGCATCCATTCATAAAGACATACTTAAAGCAAACCATTAGTTCTCAATTTATACTTAACTATTTTGCTTATCATCAAAATCATTAGTGGAGTCAACAAGTTTAGAAACCTAAGTGCCTCATGGTTAGAGTACAAACAAATTCCTATGGAAGTAAATATGTCTCCAATATTTCAATGCTTGTACTACCGCATGAAACTCTTTATCATAGGTTGAGTACTTGGATTTAGCCTCATTTAATTTTTCACTAAAAAAGGCTACAGGATGACTCTCTTGACTAAGTACTCCTCCTATGCTAACACCCGAAGCATCACAAGCAACTTCAAGTACTTTAGAAAAGTCAAGAAGTCTCAAGATCGGGGCTTGTGTCATCTTTTCTTTTATCTCTAGGAAGGCTTTATAAGCATTCTTGGTCCACTTAAAGGCTCCTTTCCTAATGCAATCTGTAATCGGTGCCACAATGGTGCTAAATCTTTTGATAAATCTTCTATAGAAGGTGGCTAATCCATGAAAACTATGGACATTATGGATATTCCAAGGTATGGGCCACTCAACTATTGATTTGATCTTTTCAGGATCAGCTGACACTCTCTCTAGGGTCACTACAAAACATAAAAAGACTATCCTAGTAGTCATGAAGCTACACTTCTTAGATTAACATACAGGTTCTCTTCCCTAAGTGTCTGACATACTAGATAAAGATGGTCTAAGTGATCCTTCCTGTCTTACTATATATGAGGATATCATCAAAGTATACAACCACAAATTTCCTATAAAGGCTCTTAATACTTGGGTCATTATCCTCATAAAAGTGCTCAGAGCATTGGACAAGCCAAAAGGCATTACCAACCATTCAGACAAACCATCCTTAGTCTTAAAGGCTATTTTCCATTTATCCCCAATTCTAATCCTAACTTGATATAGCCACTTTTAAGGTCAATCTTCGAGAAAATGGTTGATTCGGCCATCATATCTACACATCATCCAAACGGGTAATTAGAAACCTATATTTAACAATGATTTTGTTGATGGCTCTACTGTCGACACACATCCTCCAAGTGCCATCTTTCTTGGAGGTTAACAAGGCTACAACTGCACAAGGACTAAGACTCTCCCTAATGAATCGTTACTGAAAAAGCTCCCCTACTTGTCTTTGCATCTTTAAGTGTTCTGTAGGGTTCATCCTATAATGTGGGAGGTTTGGCAATGTAGCTCCTGGGACTAGGTCTATGGCATGTTGGATGTCCCTTATGGTGGCAATTCATTTGGCAAGTCTTCAGGAAAACATCCTGAAAGTCTTTCAAAAGCTCTACAACTTCCTTAGGGTGTTCAGGTTAGGTTGTTCATGAGTCTCTTTAACCACTAAAACTCCAATGGGTGCACCTCCAATGATTTCTCTTTCCATCTTCTTAGCATAATTAGGTTCAATCTTGGCTTCTCTTTCTTTGAAATTACTGGACCCCCTCTTAATGTTATCCTTGGATGGGGTTGAATTTATGACTATCCTCTTACCCTGATAATTAAAAAAAAATAAGAATTTGATCTTCCAGATAGGGTAACATCATGGTCATATAACCAGGGTCTCCCCAAAATTATGCTACTGACTCCCATTGGTAACACATCACACCAGACCTTCTCTTGGTATGACTGGAAATGGATTGTGACCTGACAAATCGACTTAATGGGAATTAAGGTTGCATCAATCCATGAAACCTTACAGGGGTTGGATGGGGTGCTATAGGTAAACCTAAACTTTTGACTACATTGATAGAAATGGCATTGATACAGCTCCCACTATCTATAATGATCTTACATACTTTGTCCCCTAATTTGATAAAGGTTTGCAGGATGTTGGTCCTACGGCAGTCCTCGTTCTTCCTGGTCTGAGCTAGAATACCCTAACAACTCCTACAAGGTTAGGTGACTCTATTTTCCTCCTCATTACCTTCATACTCCTTTGCTAAATCAAGCTCAGCTTCATATACTTCCTCTCCACACTCTTTAGCTGCTTCAGGTTCCTCTTCTTCTCCCATCTCACCTATGTGTAGGTTCTGTACAGGGCATTTGTTAGTAAAATGGCCAACCTGATGACACCTATAACACTCTACATTCTAAATTTCTTCTCCATATACTACAGGTGCTCTTCCTCTATCATTCATACAACCTATTGGTGCCTTTCCTCGATCATCCACTCACCAATTGGTGCCTTTCCTCGATCATCCATTCGATCTACTGGTGTCGGTTGACTAGGCCGACTAACAGGAACTTGGCTTGACCTATTTCTAGGGTTACTAAACCTATTGAGTTCAGGTCGATAGATAGGTGTCTTCTTTGAAATCGTTCACAATCTCTAGCAACCTGGTAAGCATTTTCCAAATCATGTATTTTCCTTAAAAATAGTTCCCTTCTAATATCCTCATTCAAGCCTTTTCTAAACCTAGATGGTGTCACAGATTCTGACTCGACTACACCACATCACATAACAAACTCATCGAACTTGGGAATGTACTCGATCATGGTCTTACTACCTTGGGTCAAGTCCTGCCATTGATCCATTAGCCTTTGTTGATATGTTAATGGCACATACTCTCTCTCAACTTGTCCTTCATATCCCTCCATGTAACTATAGGCATTTGTCCTCTCTGAAGGTTAATTCTCAGTAGTACCCCAATACAATCGTGCTTGTTGAACTAACTTGAACTTTGCAAATTTCACCTTTTGCTCTTCCGACATTTCATACCATTCGAAATATTGATCCATGTCTCTCTTCCATCCGTATAGACCTTAGGATCTAAGTTTTCATCGAATGTAGGTGCATTAAATTTGACACTCCTAAAGGCTCTATCTTCTTTAGGATTTGGAGCTGAAGTAGATGAACGTGAAGATAGCATTTCTTCATGGACATCTTGAAGAGAGTATCTACATGGAGCAGCCACAGGGGTTCAGGGAGCCTGGATCAAAGAAGAAGGTATGCTTGTTGAAGAAATTATTGTATGGGTTGAAGTAGTCACCAAGGTAATGGTACAAGTGTTTTGATACCTTCATGAAGAGCATTGGACTTTCCAGTGCAATTTTGATCCTTGTGTGTATATAAAATCTTTGAGGATGGATCCAAGGTACATTTACTATTATATGTAGATGACATGCTGATAGCATGCAAGAGTAAGAAGACATTGCAGGATTTGAAGGCAAACCTATCTCGGGAGTTTGAGATGAAGGACTTGGGGCTGCACGGAAGATTTTAGGCATGGTGATTTTCAGAGATCGAGCCAAGAAGTTGCTACATTTATCTCAGGGAGGATACATTTGAAAGGTATTGGAGAGGTTTGGAATGAAAAAGGTCAGACCAGCAGTGCTGCCACTACTTGCAGAGGACTTTATACTTTCGAAGAGTATGTCACCATAGACTAAGGTGGAAGCTCAGGATATAGAGAGGGTGCCTTATGCATCTGGCATGGAAGCCTAATGTATGCTATGGTGTATTGTAGGCCGGATCTAGCCCATGCAGTGAGTCAGGTGAGTAGATTTATGGCATAGCCTGGCAAGGAACACTGGCAAGCACTAAGGGGATCTTCAGATACTTTGTGGGATCAGTTGGAGTGGGCATCTACCATGAATAGCAATGAGGTGCTGTGGAACACTCTAACATAGCCAAGGTTGCTCAGGGATAGATGGAAGGCTTTGTGGATGCAGACTTTGGTAGAGATGTGGATACTCATCGTTCCATAACAGGTTTCATATTCAGCATGAATGGAGGACCTGTATCTTGGAGGTCTTGTTTGCAGCCTATAACGTCATTATCCACCACTGAAGCGAGAGTATATAGGCATCACGAAGGCAGCAAAGGAGGCTCTATGGCTGAAGGGATTGGCTATGGAGATGGGTTGCAAATAGGAGGCTATCAAGGTGTATTGGATAGCTAGAGTGCATTGTTACTTGCACAGAATTCAGTATATCATGCAAGGACAAAGCACATCGATATCAGATACCATCAGATTAGAGAGCTGGTGGAGGAAGGCGAGCTGGAGCTGAAGAAGGTTTATACCTAGGAGAATCTAGCTGATGCATTGACGAAGGTTCTTCCAAGGGACAACTTTCACAAGTGTATGGGACTGATGCGATTGATGGATAAGATGGAGTTGACCGAAGCCTTGAAACACCAAGGTGAAGATTATTGAGTCTCATGTGGTGTATCCAAGGCATCTGGAGTCAAGTTTTGGGTCTTTGTCATGGTGGTCATGATGTAACTAGGGCTAAGAGTGAGTCGGGTAAGAGTCCTAGGTGATAGACTGAGTTTCCCATTCTTTGTTCAGTCTATCTATTCGACTCGGCTCGATGGTCCTTCGAGTCGACTCGATTGGTGGCATAGCATGAGGGATCTGGGTGATGTATCAATGTCGAGTCGACTCGGTTACCCAGAATCGACTCTAGTTCTCAAAGCAGGTACATAGGCACTCTGGATGACTCGGCTCGGTTTGCTGGAGTCAGCTCCAATTCTCAAAACAGAAGGAGCGGTCTAGATGAGCCGACTCGAACCCTGCGAGTTGACGGATAACGGGTTCACTGTTTTGATGCTATGCCAGTTGGGAGTTTGTTTAAAGGGGCTAGGTTTGGTTTAACCTAGGAATATATATATTGTACAATCTTGGCTAAGAGTGAATAGAGAACTCTCGAGTCTTCCAATAGGTCCTGTAACTTATTCTGATAGGCGACAGCATATAAACCCTTGTTTTCTCCTAAAAACTTCTTCTTAATCTCGATTTACTACTTGTTTGATCTTCATTGCTCCTATATTCTAAGATAGATGGTATAGGGTTCATGCTAGGCTTGTTGCTTTCGCTATAATCTCTTCACGATGCTTCATGTTTGAGGCATTATATTTGGTCTAGGAGAGATTGATCTCATCCGGTGTGTCACAATACAACCATTATGAGATACAACAACCTATACTTGATACATCATCATCCTATAATAATGTATCCTTTGGTTGTAAACCAGTATAAGAACTACTTGATATATCCTCTCTATATCAAATATAATGTAATTCTAAGGACTCCATCACATAAAAGTTCTTTTTAGGAAAATATGCATGTGATGAACAGCCAAAAGAATAACTTTTATTCATAAAAATTCATATACAATTACAAAATAGCACAACCATCTATAACCTAGATGATTTGCTTTGGGACACAATTTCCAACACCAGACACATTGCTGGGACATGCCTACATCAAATACTTGCAGGCTCCCAGTTATGAAATGTCTAGCAAAGTCTAGCAGGTCACTCCTAAGCCTAGTTGGATGGACCACTACATCAGGCACATCACTGATGGTACCCTGCCTGTGAACCGCATAGAGGCTGGCCTCCTCAAGAAGAAGGCCGCATGTTCATGCTAATGGACAAGCAGCTGTACCAGAGTTCCCATTCCTTCCACTCCTAAAGTGTCTAAAACCCTCAAAGGTGGCTTACGTGCTCCAACAGATACATGAAGGCCTCTACAAAAACCATATGGGGGGCAGGATGTTGGCATACAAAGCCCTCCGACAATGATATTACTGGGAGACTATGAGGGAAGACGTGGCCGACTTTGTAAGAAAGTGTAACCGTTGCCAACAACATGCTTGCATACAGCACCAACCGACCATGCCAATCTCCAAACTCTCCTCTCCCTAGCCATTCACCCAGTGGGGAATGGACTCTTGGGTCCCTTTCCCCCCGTATCTGGGCAACGAAGGTACCTGATTATGGCCATCGATTATTTCACCAAGTGGGTTGAGGTTGAGCCGTTGGCATGAATCACTGAAGGCAAGGCCTGATCTTTCCTTTGGAAATTGATCATTTGCCATTTTAGCCTTCCCTACTCAATCATCACCAATAACATATGTTAGTTTGATAATCGAGCATTCGAGGAATTCTACATTGATCTAATATCTGTCACTGCTTCACCTTGGTGGCTCACCCTCAGACCAACAGGGAGGCAAAGGTGACAATTGGACCATCCTCTAAGGGCTCCGCACTGAGCTAGACAAGGCCAAGGGCCGATGGGTCGAGAACTTTTCAATGTACTTTGGGCCTATCACACTACTTCCCAGATGGCAATAGGTGAGACACCCTTCAACCTTGTCTTTGATTTTAAGATAGCGATTCTAGTGGAGATGGGTCTGCCCGCACGCAGATAGAGTAATATGATGAAGCTGAGAATCTAGCTTGTCTTCTGCTCAACCTGGACTTGTTGGAAGAGACAAGGGACAAAGCTCAGCTCTGCATGGTAGCCTACAAACAATGGGTGGCCTGATTTTACAATTCTGCATGCATGAAACCGAAGGCCTTCTGCCTGGGTGACTTGGTCCTATAGCGAGCTAAAGTCTCACAACTAGGAGAATGTGGTAAGCTTTTCTCGAACTAGGAAGGTCCTTACAAAGTGGTCGAGGCCCTCCCTCATGGAGCCTACTACCTCGCTGGACATGATGGCACCCAATTTCTCCAAACTTGGAATGCCAACAATTTGAGGATATATTACAAATGATGTAAGACTTTCTCTCATTAATAAAAAGTTCATTTTAATGCTATATTATTTTTCAGCTATGCAGAACTCTATTCATCAGACTCTATGTTAACCCCTAGAATGATTTTGATGATCACAAAATATTGGAGCATATATATTACTAATTCTTTCAATTACTTGAGAAGCTTTTGCAGGAAAATGGTTGTATATAGTTTAAATTGGTTTTCAAATTGATTGAGAGGTAATTCAATCTGTATAGACTCTTATGGACTTTAAAGTGTAAAAGCCCTAATTTTTCAACTATGTAATCTTGTAAAAGGGCTGTAAAAATTAAAATAAGAGTGTGTAGATTAGCTCATGTTTGATTCAAGTGTTGAAGAATTTGAAGAAGTTTGAAGCATTAAATGAAGTGTTGGCAAGAGCTGACTCATGGATCAAGAGCCGACTCCTTGTGGCATGGCACGAAGAAATTTCAGAGTTTCAGTATCTCGAGCTGACTCATGTCCCAAGAGCCGACTCGTGGAAGAATACATGTTTCTGAAGTCTGAGTCTTAAGCCGACTCGAGCTTCAAAAGCCGACTCATCCAAAGTTATGATTTTTAGTGACTGAGACTTCGAGCCAAATCTGCCCTAAAGAGCCAACTCAAGTAAATTATTGTTTTGAATTGATTGAAGGCACGAGCCAACTCCAGCTTGAAGAGCCGACTCGCACAGAAATTATGTTTGGGTTGTCTGAGACTTCGAGCTAACTCATGGACGTCGAGCCAACTCGAGTGACCATTTTCTGCATTGTAATGGCTAGTTACTGAAAGTGATTTTTAATTCCAATTGATCTCCAATAGCTCTTTCACGAATCCCTAGGCCCTACAATGGCCATATCTCATGGAAAACTATAAAAGGGATTACTTTTGATACATTAAACAAATTTTTTGGGAGAATATTATTGATTTATCTTGGAAATTTGAAGAGCTTTCAAGTCTTTCACCAACCAACTTCAAGAGCTTTTATGATAGGATTCAAAGCTTCAACAACTTCTCTTCATCATTGAATCCACTCATTGAAGAAGCAAAGAAGTAGCTTGAAGAGCATTAAAGAGCATTCAAAGCTAGGCTTCATCTTGATCTACATCGGCAACATTTAAACAAACTCGGTTGTTATGTAGTTGCTTTTTATTTCTCTCTATCTTAGTTCTCTCTAAGAATAGCAAGGGGCTATGTCTTAAGAGAGGGTTAAAGGTTTTTAGGTGATCCTTGTGAAAACCTAAGTTGGGTTCTTGGTGATCCGGTATAAAACCAAGTGTTAGGGTTTTCTTTGATGATCCCGTTTAAAACCAAAGGGAGTTTGGGTTTCTTTGGTGATCCCGGTAAAACCAAAGTGTATAAGTTTGGATTGTGAGCCTAGTAAAATAATCCGACTGTATTCTGGTTGGGAGATATAGCAAAAATTTTAAGTGGTCCTTGGGTAGTGGACGTAGGAGCCGGTTGCTCCGAACCACTCTAAATTTTCTTGTATTTGTGTGTGTGCTTATCTTGCCTTATTGCATTTACTTAATTACTTTTGCATTGCATATTGCACCACAATACTAAAAGAATTTCAAAGTGTACATAATTATGAAAAGTGTTTATAATCCCAATTCACCCCCTCTTAGGAAGCCACCAGGGCAACAAGTGGTATCAGAGTAGAGTCTCTGAAATTACTTAGAGTCAAGATAGATGGCATGTCCCATGAGCACTTCTTTGGCCGAAGGCCAATCCACAAATCGACCTCCACTTTTCATTGGAACCAATTATACATATTGGAAGGCAAGAATGAAAATACACATTTAAGCCATAGATTTTCATTTATGGAAAATTATCTTGAAAGGACCTCACACACCCACGGTTAAAGTTAATGATATTGAGGTTTGTAAACCAGAAAAAGATGGGACGAAAATGATATGAAATTAGCTGAGCTGAATGCCAAGGCTATGAATTTGTTGTATTGTACTTTGGATCCAAATGAGTTTAACAGAATTTCAACTTGTAATTCTGCTAAAGAAATTTGAGACAAGCTAGAGATTACACATGAAGGCACTTCGCAAGTTAAAACATCAAAAATCAATCTTCTTGTGTATAACTATGAGTTATTTAAGATGGATCTTAGTGAAACTATATCTGCTATGTATACTCATTTTATTGATATTATCAATGGTCTCAAAAGTCTTGGTAGGACATACACTAATGCTGATCTTGTTCAAAAAGTTTTGAGATCCTTGCCAAATAAATGGAAAGCTAAGATGATAGCTATTCAAGAGGCAAAGGACTTGAACACCCTACCACTAGATGAGTTGCTTGGATCACTAATTACACATGAATTAGCCATGCAACAAAGGACTGATGAAGATTCCAAGAGAAAGAAAGCTATAGCATTTAAAGTTACCGAAGAAGATAAGAATGAAGATTCAGACTCATCTGATGATGATGATCTTGAAAATGATAAGATAACCATTGTAATGGAAAGTTTAAAAGGTTTATGGGCAGAAGAAAAACAAATAGATGGAGGAAGCAATTTAGAAAAGAAGATTTTGGAAGAGAAAGAGAAAAGGACAAAGAAAAGAGAAGGATAAAGATAAAGATCAAATTCTAATTTGCTATGGATGCAAGAAACCGGGACATATCCATCCTGACTATCTTGAAGCAAAGAAAAAGATGATCAACGAAAAGAAGAAGAAGGCAATGCTTGCAGTATGGAGTGACAGCGACAAATCTACATCCACTAAAGAGGATGAAGAAGGAATAAAAACTGCACAGATCTGTCTTTGGGTTTGGAGGATGAGGTAACTACTTCTGAACCTAATTTAGAATTTATATATGATGAGCTACATAATGCATTTGTGAATTATTAGTAGAATATAAAAAGGCTGGTTTGAAAATGAAAACTTTGAAAAATCATTATGATACAATCAAAAAGGATAAAAATGAATTTGGTGAAAGAAATAAGATTTTGCAAAGGGATTTAAGTCTAGTTTGTGAAAGACTTAAGACCACCTAATTTGAAAAAGAAGAGGTTCTTGAGAAAAACAAAGGTTTGCAAAATGAAAATGATGATTTGAAAAAGGAAGTTCCAAAGCTCAAGCTTTTGGTTGAAAAATTAACCCTAAGTTCCAACAAGCTTGAACTAATTTTGAAAAATCAAAGAGAGACAAATAACAAATTTGGAATTGGTTACAATGGTTCTATTTCAAACAAATTTTCTGCATCTATATCATATGCTCCTAAGTTTATTACCTCAAATAATTTAGACCTAAATTTGCATCATCACATAATTTTTATTCAAAGTCAAGGATTGTATGATATGCTTGCAATAATATTGGTCATAAGGTATTTGAGTGTCATTTGAAATATAATGATAAAAAGAGAATCAAGAAAATTTAGATTCCAAAGGAACCATTTCTACTAACTTGCAAGGATCCAAGAAAGCTTGGGTACCTAAATCTATACATTATTATTTTGCAGGGATGTCTTGTAGCCATAAATATAAAGAAAAGATGGTACCTTGATAACGGCTGTTCAAGATACATGACGGGTGATATTGATCAATTATTCATCCTAGAACAAAAAGATGGTGGAATGGTAACATTTGGTGATAATCGCAAAGGAAGGATAATCGGTATCAGTAAAATCAAAATTACTCCTACATTTATTGAAAATGTACTTGTAGAAAAGTTAAAACATAATCTTTTGAGTATTAGTCAGCTTTGTGACATTGGTTTTAATATTTTTTCAAGTCTTCAATGTGTATAGTAGTTGATCCACTTGACTCTAGTACTAAATTCATTAGACATAGACTTGGTAACATTTATGTAGTAAATCTCAATGATCTGGCTATGTCAAGCAATACAAGTCTTGTAGCAATGAATGATAAGAGCAATGATCAAGTTTACTATGGTATAGGTGACTTGGATATGCTAGTATAGATACTATAGCAAAACTAATTTCAAAGGATTTAGTTAAAGGTTTGCCAAAGTTTAAAGTTAATTTTGATTATGTTTGCGATGCTTGTCAATTAGAAAAGCAAGTGAGGGGGAGTTTTAAATCCAAAAATATTGTTTCTACTACTTAACCCTTAGAGCTACTTTACATAGACCTATTTGGACCTACTAGGACCACAAGCCTGGATGGTATGAAATATGGCCTTGTGATTGTAGATGATTTTTCAAGATACACATGGGTTTTATTTATTGAACATAAAAATGAAATTTCAAAGTATTCAAAAAGTTTTATAAAAGAGTTTCAAATTGAAAAATCTATCTGTTATTTCTATTCATAGTGATAATGGTACAGAATTTGAAAATCAATATTTTGATCACTTTTGTACAAAGCACGGTATTGACCATAACTTCTTAGCTCCTAGAATACCATAGCAAAATGGTGTTGTAGAAAGAAAGAATCGTGCTTTGGAAGAGATATCCAGAACAATGCTTTATGAAGAAAATCTTCCAAAATACTTTTGGGCAGAAGCTGTAAATATCGCTTGCTATATTTTGAACAGAGTTTTGATTAGACCTATCATTAGAAAAACCAGCTATAAACTATAGAACAATAGAAAGCCTAATATCAAATATTTTCATGTTTTCGGATGTAAATGTTTTGTTCTTAATAATGAAAAAGATAACCTTGGTAAATTTGATGCAAAATTCGATGAGGCTATTTTTCTTAGATATTCTTTAAATAGTAAAGCCTATCGAGTTTTCAACAAAAGAACATTGACTGTAGAAGATCTATATATATTGTTTTCAATGAATCTGACATTACATCTTCTAGAAAAGAAGATCGTGCTGATGATGCAGGTACACTAGAACATGGACTGAAGGATTTGACTCTCAAAGACAAACAATCAAGTGAACCACATGAAGAAGAGGTAAGAAAAAGTCATGAAGATATATTCAAAGAATAGAGGTATGTACACTCATATCCTAAAGAACTAATTATAGGAGACCCATCTCAAGGTGTTAGAACTAGAGCTGCATACAGGGATACACATGACTACATGATTTGATTGATTTTGTTTCTCATATTGAACCACACACTATAGAAGAAGCTAAAACTGATCCTAATTGGATGGTAGCCATGCATAATGAGTTAAACCAATTTAAGAGGAATAATGTTGGATCCTAGTAGAAAGACCTAATGACATCCTATTATAGGTATTAGGTGGTTTTATAGAAATAAACTTGATGAGCAAGGTAATGTAATTAGAAATAAAGCTAGATTGGTAGTACAAGGATATAATCAAGAAGAGGGAATAGATTTTGATGAGACTTATGTACCAGTAGCTAGATTAGAAGCCATTAGATTACTATTAGCATATTCATGCTTTATGAATTTTAAATTATTTCAAATGGATGTAAAGAGTATATTTTTGAATGGTTTTCCATCTGAAGAAGTTTTTGTCGAATAACCACCGGTTTTATTGATCACACATTTCCAAATCATATTTTCAAATTGAATAAAGCTTTGTATGGTCTGAAACAGGCACCTAGAGCATGGTATGATAGACTAAGTGAGTTTTAATTGCAAATGATTTGTAAGAGGTAGTGTTGACACCACACTGTTTATTCAAAGAAAAGACAATGATATTTTAGTTGTTCAAATCTATGTTGATGATATTGTTTTTGGATCTACTGATGAATCCTTGTGTCAAGACTTTGCTAAATTAATGCAGGGTGAATTCGAGATGAGCTTGATGGGTGAGCTGAGTTACTTCCTCGGGCTTCAGATCAAAAATCTAAGGAAGGTATTCTAATCAACCAAGCTAAATATATCAAAGAGATTATCAAAAAGTTTGGCATGGAATCAAGCAAAGAAATTGGAAACCCATGAATCTTGCATGTAGACTTGATAAAGATGAAAATGGCATAAATATATATCAAAAGTTGTATAGAGGTATGATCGGTTCTTTACTTTATTTACCAGCCAGTAGACCTAATATTTATTTAGTTTGTATGTGTGCACGATTTCAATCTAATCCAAAAGAGTCACACATCATAACTGTTAAAAGAATCATTAAGTATCTTAAAGGCACATGCAATCTAGGTTTATGGTACTCTAAGCACACATCCTTGAAATTAATTAGTTATTCTGATGATGATTATGGAGGCTATAAAATTGATAGAAAAAGCATAAGTGGCACCTATCAATTTCTTGGTATTAACTTGATTTCATGGCACTATCGTAAACAAAACTCTGTAGCACTGTCTACTGCTAAGGCAGAATATGTAGCTACGGGGAGCTGTTGTGCTCAAGTGTTATGGATCAAGCAACAACTAAAAGATTATGGTGTTGTCCAATCTAAAATTCCTATTAAATGTGATAACACTAGTGCTATTAACTTGTCCAAAAATCCAATTCAGCATTCTCGAATTAAGCACATAGAAATTAGACATCATTTCATTCGAGATCATGTTTTAAAGAATGTTGTTGAGTTAAAATTTGTACCTACTGAAGATCAACTTGCTATATTTTTACTAAACCCCTTAGTCAAGATAGATTTGAAAAGATTATAGGCAAATTAGGCCTGTGTGATCCATTCTGAAAATTTTTGACCTAATTTCTCAAAAATAAGGAGAAATTATCTAGACTTTTCAAATTTCATTCTAGAGCTTATGACAACCTATTTTAGTGATAAGAATCCCTTAAAATTTAATTTACCTATTTTCGAGTTTTGAGCTAGGTTTTGGCTCGAGCTGACTCGAGACACCAGGTGTTTCGATGAGCCGACTCGAGAGTCAGGCCGAGGGTTTTTAAATAGGGTTTGTAGGTTTGAAATCACTATGTCTTTCCTTTTTTCTCACTTTCCCTTAGCCGACTCCTCTTCCTAACCTAGGAAAAGCTCCTAAAACACCTCCACGACTTTCCAAAACCCTAATCTAACCTAGATGGCTCCTAGAAAGGCCGTTGCCAAGAAACCTAGAAGAATGGTTCAGTTTGTGGCAGAGGAAAGAAGGACAAAGTGACGGTTGGATACTTCAAATTTGGCATAGGAACATCAAGTAGAGCATGAAGAGAGCAAGAGGACCAAAAGGCAGGTAATATTAATGAAAAATAGGCAAGTGACATCGGGTAGATGCATAGATTTCACTTTCCTTGAATAAGAAAACTTGCACATTGGTGATTGGTTGGTTAAGCAAGGTTGGAAAGACATTTGTAGGCTTAATCTTCCCATATCCAAACCTTGTTAGGCAATTTTTTGAGAACATGTCCTTAGGTGCATTTCACATTGAAGGTACTGTGAAGGATAAGCATATTGAAATCAGTGAACAGAAGTTGTCTAGTATTCTTCATATACCAAAAGAAGGTGAGAGCTACCTAGTATTGAAGGACAAACAAAAGACTTTGAGATTGGTACTTAAGAGGACAAATGTGAAGGGAGTTATTCATGTCAGTGCTAACCAATTGTCTTTAGAGATGAGATTATTGTATAATATTATTAGTCATATCTTTTTACCCCGGATGGGAAGATTTGACTGGGTTAGTGAGCGCAACCTAGTCTTCATGAGATGCTTGATTGAGGGGGAGGCCCTCAATTTATCGTTTATTATGTTGTCACAGATAAGGGAAGCTGCTCGGAGGGCACGAGCATGTCTTCCATACGGGATGGTGTTTACCCTACTATTTTAGGATGCCCTAGTTGATTATCTAGAGAGGACAGCAGACCACTTTTACACACAAACAGATACAACTTGAAATCTTTGACCTGAATGGGATTTATTAAAGTTGAGGGTCACTAGATTAGGAAGAGCTCAAATTTCCAATGACTCATTCAGAAGATGACTCAGATGAGGATGCTCGGGCAGCATTGAGACAGGATGCAGAGATAGAGGCACATGTTGACGAGGCTGGAACCTCAGAGCTAGATCCTTCTACTCCTCGATCACCTATCAGAGGATCAACAGCTATTGGACTAGGTGATGATGACCGATTGCAGCGTGTATTGGACGAGATCTCAAGTCTTCACAGAGGGAGATCTGAGACTGATGCTAGGATATCTGCACTTCAGTCAGAGATGTACCAGGGTTTTTAGGATATCATGGCTATTCTTTGATAGCTTACTACAGCTAGTCAATCTATACCGACTACTTCTACAGCAGCACCTGATATTGGCATAGATTACATGCAGGGATAGGTAGCACACTTCAGTGATATTCCTTCTAAGGCCACTCCTGCTAAGGCTGAGACTGGTACTGAGATTCCAGAATCTAATGTTGGAGACACTCCAGCCACAGAGATATTGTCTACCACTAGTACTCTAGCCTTGTCTTTTGATCCTCCTACTGCTAGACCCACTCCTATTATGATTTCCTCAGAGTCTAAAGTTAAAGCCCAAACCAAAACCTCTAGGACTACTACACCTGTTAGGACTAGACTCAGGGACCTTAGGCCTAGGTTTCTTAAGTTCAGGTCTGCTCCAAGCATTTTAGAGGTCGGTTCCTCCTCTAGTGAGGAAGAGCTTGATGATGACCCTAGTCCTTCCTTTTGAAATTTTTAGTCCTTCCTTTTGATGTTTTTAGGACTTTATGTTTTTCATGTTTGTTGTTGTGATACTATCTGTCATGTAGAGGCACTTTTGTATTGTATCACTCATGTACTGATAGTTTCATATATATATGACTTTTTATTATACATGTTGTAAATGACTTTCTGTGAATGAATGTTCTCCTTATCTTATATACCTTTTGTTGATGATAAAAAGGGGGAGAAGGAAGAAAGTGTGAATGTGCATGAAAATGTGAAGATATGAATGAAAATGTGAATAAATGTGTATGAATGTGAATATGAAAATGAATATGTAAAAATGAATATGTATGACAATATGAAGAAAATATGAAGAAATACTATTACATTAGTAAGGGGGAGCTTATGTTAAGTTTTATTAAGTTTTCATGAAACTTACTTCAAATACTACTTAATTTTGTAAAGTTTCGATACATAGTGCATACATGATACATTATATTTTGATACATTATGTTTCAATACTTATTGATACATATGATACATTATGTTAATAGTTTTCAATTTTATGATAAAAATGATACATTGTATTGATACTTATCAATTCAACAATTTGATACTCAATTTGATCTGATACACACTATATTGATACATATGAATATGATACACAGTAATTGTAAAATATTTTAAATCCTGTTCATGCCCAGTATTTTGTCATTATCAAAAAGTAGAAGATTGTTGACCCCTAGAATGATTTTGATGATCACAAAATGTTAGAGCATGTATATGTTACTAATTCTTTCAATTACTTAAGAAGTTTTTGCAGGAAAATGGTTTTATATAGTTTAAATTGGTTTTCAAATTGGTTGAGAGGTAATTCAATCTTGTATAGACTCTTATGGACTTTAAAGTGTAAAAGTCCTAATTTTTCAACTATGTAATCTTGTAAAAGGGCTGTAAAATTATAAAAATAAGAGTGTGCAGATTAGCTCATGTTTGATTCAAGTGTTGAAGAATTTTGGAGAAGTTTGAAGTATTAAATGAAGTGTTGGCAAGAGCTGACTCATGGATCAAGAGCCAACTCCTTGTGGCACGGCACGAAGAAATTTTAGAGTTTCATTATTTCAAGTCGACTCATGTCCCAAGAGCCGACTCGTAGAAGAATACATGTTTTTGAAGTCTGAGATATCGAGCCAACTTGAGCTTCAAGAGCCAACTCGTCCAAAGTTATGATTTTTGGTGACTGAGACTTCGAGCTGACTCTGCCCTGAAGAGCTGACTCAAGTAAATTGTTGTTTTAAATTGATTGAAGGCACGAGCCAACTCCAACTTGAAGAGCCAACTCGCACAGAAATTATGTTTGGGCTGTCTGAGACTTTGAGCCGACTCGTGGACCTCGAGCCGACTCATGGACCTCGAGCCGACTCGAGTGACCGTTTTCTACACTATAATGGCTAGTTGCTGAAAGTGATTTTTGAGTTCCAATTGGTCTCCAACAGCTCTTTCACTAATCCCTAGGCCCTACAATGGCCATATATCATGGAAAACTATAAAAGGGATTACTTTTGATGGATTAAACAATTTTTTTGGAAGAATATTGTTGATTTATCTTGGGAATTTGAAGAGCTTTTAAGTCTTTCACCAACCAACTTCAAGAGCTTTCAAGATAGGATTCAAAGCTTCAATAACTTCTCTTCATCATTGAATCCACTCATTGAAAAAGCAAATAAGCAGCTTGAAGAGCATTAAAGAGCATTCAAAGCTAGACTTCATCTTGATCTACATCGACAACATTTAAGCAAACTCGGTTTGTTGTGTAGTTGCTTGTTATTTCTCTCTATCTTAGTTTTCTCTCTAAGAACAGCAAGTGGCTGTGTCTTAAGAGAGGGTTAAAGATTTTTAGGTGATCCTTGTGAAAACCTAAGTTGGGTTCTTGGTGATCCCGGTATAAAACCAAGTGTTAGGGTTTTCTTTGATGATCCCATTTAAAACCAAAGGAAGTTTGGGTTTCTTTGGTGATCCTGGTAAACCAAAGTGTATAGATTTGGATTGTGAGCCTGGTAAAATAATTTGACTATATTCCGGTTGGGGGATATAGTGGAAATCCCAAGTAGTCCTTAGGTAGTGGACGTAGGAGCCGGTTGCTCCGAACCACTCTAAATTTCCTTGTGTTTGTGTGCAGACTTATCTTGCCTTATTGCATTTACTTAATTACTTCCGCATTGCATATTGCACCACAACACTAAAAGAATTTCAAAGTGCACATAATTGTGAAAAATTTTTATAATCCCAATTCACCCTCCTCTTGAGAAGCCACCTGGGCAACACTCTAGTTCGACGATGACAAGCCAAGAAATTCTAGAAGCCCCGCACTCTATTCGTCAAACTTTGAGTTTGGTGATGGCAAGCTAGAAAACTCCAGAAGCCCTATACTCTATCTGTCACACTTCGAGTTTTGTGATGGCAAGTCGAGAAACTCTAGATGCCCCGTAATCTATCTGTCAATCTTCAGGTTTGGTGATGGCAAGCCAGGAAACTCCAGAAGCCCTACATTCTATCCGTCGGACTTTGAGTTCGATGATGGCAAGCCAGAAAACTTTAGAAGCCCGTACTCTATCTATCAGACTTCGAGTTTGGTGATGGCAAGCTAGGAAACTTCAAAAGCCCTGCACTTTATCCATCAAACTTCGAGTTCGATGACAGCAAATCGGGAAACTCTAGAAGCCTTGCACTCCATCTATCAGACTCTAAGTTTGATAATGGCAAGCTGGGAAATTCTAGAAGCCCAGCACTCTATCAAACTTTGAGTTTAGCGATGGCAAGTTAGGCAACTCTAGAAGCCCCACACTCCATCCATCGGACTTTGAGTTCGGCGATGTCAAGCCAGGAAATTCTTGGAGCCCTGCACTCTAACTTGCAAGACACTCGATATGGTGGAGTTGGGTAGTAAACTTCCAAGGTCCCCTAGGCCATCTGCCAGCTCTTAGATTAGACAAGGAGGGCCGAGACTTTGGAGACCTTATGCTTGGCAATTACGATATGGATTCATTTTTGTGCCAACTAAAAAAAAAGGAAGAAAAAAAAGAGGAAGAGAAAAGAAGAAGGAAAAAAGAATGGAGAACTTACTGAAGGAAAAGAAATTTCATTAATAGAGAAAGTATTTACAACAAAAAGGACTCTCGACAGGTCAGGAGGTCCTCCAAAATGTCTAAATACAAAAGTAAAAAGGAAAAAAGTATGGATCTCGGCGACATCACAGGAGCCTTGCCAGGACATCGAGGAATCTCGCCAGCATCTTCTCGGCATTTTGCTAGCGAGGTGTACCGGTCATCTACCTCTTCAATGGGTGCTATACCAGCCTCTTCAATTGGTGCCTCCTCCTCCACATCACCACCGTCGGGTAGATCCAAGATGATGGACTGCAGGCTTTGGTTGGGATAAGCCTGGGCCATCATTGCCTTGCAGTCGGTGTACCCTTTGAGGAAGGAGTCCACGATTGCCTCCCAGACCTCCTTGATGAATTCGACTGAGGCCTTGAACCTCGGCATGGCTTCTACAGCCTCCTTAGGTGGCTTCCATCTGCACCACCGCCATAGTTGCTTTTTCCTCCACCATCGAAGCCCAGGCCATCACCGCCTCCAGGTGAGCCTGAAGGGTCTGGGATCACCCCTTCAGGTGCACCACCTCTATAGTGGACTCCTTCGCCTGGTGGGCGGCCTTCTCCTTCTCCACCGCCAAGGCTACCTCAAGGTCTCTGGTCTGCCTCTCTAACCTGGCCATCGATGCCATAGTATCGACCACCTCGATTTGGAGGTGCTTGGTCTGCTCCTCCAAGACTATACCCTCTCTATCTGTGCTCGGGCCTCTGCCTCTAGCACCTCCAAGTATCTCTTCTGCAAGGCATCCCTCTTGGCCCATGCCAAGTAGTAATCCTGGATGAGTATGATATCAATGGCCATCTGCAATGACAGAAGCGTCAATAAAGTTAACACAAGTAATAATAAGAAGTGAGAAAGGAATGAAAAGAAGGGAAAACTCACCGTGAGCAGTTGGGGGAAGATGCCTGCAATGGCGACCACCAGCTGCTTTATTGAGCATCTTGTGGTGAGTTCAAGGATCAGGGGGCCAAGGCTTAGGCCTTGATCCAGTTATCTTGATGTACTCAAGAGGTTTTCTAGGGCTAGGTAGAGTCCTAGGTTGAAGCCTAAAGTGTTTAGGATCTTTAGGTTTGGTGTCGATGGTGTTTGGGTATGAGTCGACTCATAGGTCACCTTATATCGAAAGTCCCATGTGGTTTATGGGCATGCCAGTATGATACAGTGCCTGAAACCTGTGTTCTGGATGAGCTGACTCGAGCAGACAGGTGTTCTGGATGAGCCGACTCGATTTCTCAGTATTCTATTGTTGCTAGAACATAGTTCTGAATGAGCCGCTCGAAGCAACTCAAGCCAGCTCGGATGGTGGGTTTTTGTTTTGTTTTGGGTTGACCTATGGGGAGTTTTTTAAGGGCTAGGTCAGGCTTGGCCTAGGATATATAACATGTAAATGTGTTCTTTGCTGGAAAATGGTTTTTAAAGAAATAGAACATTCCTTTTATCGCCGAAAACCCTAATCTCTTTCTCTTCTTTACTTCTCATATTCACAAACCTTCTACAACCTGTATCCTACCAGATCATATCATCTCACGAAGATTGTGATCGCTGACAGAGGGTTGCACATGCCCCTGGGTAATCCGCAGGGCAAAAGGAATCTCCTTGATAATTGGTATAGGAGAGCATTTGCCACCAACATTTGGTATTAGAGCCAGGCTTTGGCATGGAGAAAGAAGGAAGATTCGTGCACTTCAGATTTCTGCAATACCAGGTTTCATTCAATCTTTGTCCTATTTTCTTTCACAGTAATCTCCAGAGTTAGGTGGAGGGTATCTCTCTTGTGGAAGGGGTGAAAGGAAAGGATTGGAAGGAAGGTTTCTCTATTTTTTGGTTTACAGAAATTGTTTGAAGGGTGATTTGCTTGATTGTGTATGATGGCAAGTGGTTTTAAGGTGGAATTTGAGAAGTATGATGGCAAGGGAAACTTCACCCTATGGTAGCAAAGGGTAAAGGATTTGCTGGTTCAACAAAGGATCTACAAGGTCTTAGTTAAAGAGAGACCGGAAAAGATCAAAGTTGAGGATTGGGAAGAATTAAAAGAGATTGCTTTTAGCACCATAAGGATGTGTCTGACGGATCTGGTTTTGTCTAAGGTATGTTCAGAGACGAGTGCAAAGGGTCCTTTGACAAGATTGGAGAACACATATATGGGAAAAAATATAACGAACAAGCTGTGGTTGAAGAAGCAACTGTATAGTCTGACGATGCCTGAAGGAGAAGACCATATTGCTTACATTCAGAAATTCAACCAAGTGCGCTCAGAGGTTATGAGTCTGGAAGTGAAGATTGATGAGGAGGATAGGGCATTATTTGATGTGGGACGGGATGGTGCAAAGCTAATCTATTGATTCTAAATTTAATTATCTGAGATTAAATACTAATTAATTTCTGGAATTATTAGGAAAGAGACTTAAAGCAATCAATAGAACTCGACTAGTTGACTAGCTATGCAACCCGCAATGTAAATTCGATAAAGTAAACTAAGAAACAGGACTTGGTGATTAAGAAATCACCATAAACTTGGATTCCTATTTTCAATGAATCAGAACTAAAGAGAAAGAGAAAGTTTAGAATTACCAACGATGATTTACTCTTCAAGTGGATCTGGTTCAGCACTTTAGGATTTTGCGATAGGACTTCAAGACTCTCGTTCTTCGGGCTCCGATCTACAACGAACTCAGTTCCAAAGCAAGGAAAACATTTACTTCAGATCTTGATCACCTGAAAAACCCTTGGCATGCCAAGTGTCGACACCTAGAACTCAAGTATCAACACATGCATTTCTAGTGTCGACACTTAGGTTTCCAAGTGTCGACTCAAGGCCCGAGATTTTTGAAAATCCAGAACTTTGCCATTTAAGGGTTTTTGTGTCAAGTGTTAACACCTGTGCATCAAGTGTCGACACCTAGAAATCAAGTGTCGACACCTAGAAATCAAGTGTCGACACCTGATAGCCAAGTGTCAACACCTGATGAACAAGTGTCGACACTTGAAGCCTGACAGCCCTAACGGATCTATTTTTCTGACTTACAGAACTTGCTTTTCAAGCTCCAAATGGATAGATTTGAGGCTCCAACGATCATAAACCATTTTTTGGAAGTTTTTTGTTGTATTTAACCTCCACCAACTTCATTCTAAAAGCATTGAAGTGCATTGAAGTCCATTCAAAGCCAAAAAGCCAATATTCTCTCAAGAACTTCATATCAAAAGCCTTTTATAGTTTGATTCCCTGAAAAAGCCTACAAGCTCATCCTTGCATCATTCCAAAAGAGGTGTTTTGAAGAATATTCCAAGGAGGAGACAAGACAAAAGCATCAACTTGAGCTTCAAAGCTTCCATTCTACTCTTGAAGAGAGTTTGTCTTAGTTTTAAAAGTTGTATATCTATTTTTATCTTGTGATTTGACCTTTCTTTCAAGGGTGTCTTGAAAGAAGGTTGTTGTGGTTTGTTGGTGAGCCAAAGGGATAAAACCAACTAGGATTAACTTGTGAGCCCGAAGACAAAACAAGTGTAAAAGGTTGTTGGTGAGCCTAGGTGATAAAACCAACATAGGTTTGACTTGTGAGCCTTTTAAAAAACAAGTCGACTGTAATCTTGATTGGATTATAGTGGAATTCCCAAGGGTAGCTTGGGGAGTGGATGTAGGTGCTAGGTTTGCACCGAATCACTATAAATATTGTGTTTGTGTGTGATTGCCTTCTTGCTCACTGCTTATTACATTTGATTTACTGCTTTGCACTGCATTTAATCTTGAGCATCGAATTTATTACTCACAACACGACTAGACCTTCACATTACTATTTTAATTTTTTGAAGACCCACTTCACCCCCCTCTTGGACTCCATTTTTGGGCAATACCGAGAGACTGGGAAATAACTAAATCCCAGCAGATTGATGATACTATTTTGTTACTTCACCCCACATTATTGAAGGTATGGAATCGAACTCGTACTTTAAATAATTTAAGAGTTAATCATTTTCTTTTCTTTATTAAATCCAGCTAACTTAACATGCAAACAAACAGCTCATCCATGGAATCAGTATCATGGATGAAAGTCTGAAAAACTTCGACCAATTCCGTCAGACTATGTGCAACGAGGTGAACGTTGCAAAGGCAGAAAAAGAGGTTGCTGAGGAGATTAAAAATGCTATGGAAAGAAAGCTGGAAGAAACAACAACCAAAACATTGGCTCTAGAAACAGAGCTAGAAGGCACGATCAAAAATAGATGCCATGGAATCAAAGTTGAAAAAGAAAAACAAGAAAATTCGATCAATGTCTGTTAATTTAGAGAAAACTGAAGAAAAACTTTCAATGGCTGAAAAGAAAGTTTCAGCAACTGAAGAAAGAGCTTTAACAGCAATGAAGAAAACCGAACAAGCCATTGAAGAAGCTGTTAACGAAGCCATGAAGAAATATGTCCAGTCAAAAGCCTTTGAAGATAAACTTCATGAAGCGGGGGTTGAAAGTTACGACCTTGGTCGTGCTGACTGTTTAAACAAGGTAAAGAAATTTTATCCCGACCTAGATACCTCAAAGATAGAAAAGACTCTAATGAGGAAAACTCTGATGAAAAAGATTTGACAAAGAAGATCGGGTCGAAGAAATAGTTGAAAATCAAATTGAACAACCAATCGAAAGCCAAATCGAAGAGACAGAAGCAGGCCCTCAACTCCAAGAAAAATCGCCAATAGTTTCTATTGTAAACCAGGTCGAAATTGAAGAAAGTGTAAATGAAGAGAATGTAAACGATCCATCCAAATGAATGATGTAGAGACTTATTTTGTCATTAACAAGAAATGAAAAAATCTTTGGATTGTAAGAGTATCAACTTTTAGGAATGAAAAAATTTTCTAAGTATGAAATCGTCGGATCAAACAAGGAAGTTTCCAAAAAAGACTGATCTAATCATAAAATTATCCGAATCAAATTACGAACACTAGTTATTATTCAGAAAATTTTAGTTAAATTAATTCTGAACAAATTTAATGAATAAGGATCTTTGAGGAATAAATCGATCGGAAAATATGGTTTTATTTTCTCCCAAGGAAGAAGTTATCACTTACTGGTCATTTAGAAAAATCAATTTCTAAATTAATCAAACCTCTAGCTCACTCATAGATGGTATAATATTTCAATCTAATTTACCAAATATCTTTCTTCTTTCTCTTTATATCTGAAGAAGAATCCTTCACGAAAAATTTCCAGATGAAGTCCAATAAGTCATCATCCAACCTTGCCAAATGTCATCTTTCTATCAAAAGGGCAATTGCTCGGCAGGCCATATAACCATATTTGTCAGTACTTAAGAGGCCGTACAAGATTCGAATTCAAATTCAAATCAAATACCATTATATATATTTTTTTTAACTGACTTTCCAAGAATCAGAAGCGGTGCACGGATTTCCACCAAATCAGGATCTTGAACGTGTCGAGATCTCTAGATATGTTGGAATTTGAACCATAAATTGTGGCCATTAACGTTCTCTATATAAAGAGGTCTCAGGTTCAAGGCTTTGAGCCAATTTCATCTCAAGTATTTTGAATTTCTTTTCTCCTTTGAAATTCTTTGCTTCAAGGAATACTTCAAGAAGAAAACTTCATCATATTTAAAAGATGGAGTCAGGTGATAAGAAGCTTCATCAAATGTCTAAAAGGAAAGCTGGACCGGTACGATTCAGAGAAGAAAGATCATGTGTAAGAAGAAGGCGCTTATCAAAAAATACTTCCAATAAACTGGAACTTCCCGAATATGTTGCATCCTCATTCGAGGAAGAAGAACAAGATCCTTCTATTCCATTCTCAAAAGAACCAGAGTGTGATCCATCCACTAAGCATACTTCAATGGAAAAAGGAAAAGCTCCTATCGAAGAGCCATCTGGTCCGAACAATGACAAAACTATCCAAATGCTTGTTGCTGATACAAGTGTTAATAATCCCAAGTTGTCAAAAACCATACTTCAATCTACCATCCTTCGGAAAGACTGGGATGCTACAATCAAACACAGAGTGAAAGAGATTCTATCTTCCATCTATCCCGGAGTAATGAAGGTAGGTAATACTTCTTTTCTTTTCAAAACAATCTATTCTCATCCTAATGATGTTTCAACTCTTTCATCCAGTTCATCAGTGACATCTCCATGATTGAAGAGAGTTGGTGTCAAACAACTAATCTTCAAGAAGATCTTCAAAAGCAATTGGCAGTAGCCAGGGAGGAAAAAGACAAGGCTGATGCTAATCGAATAACCGTAGAATCAAGGGTTGTCCGATCAACAAAATGATCTTGTCTTTGCAAAATCAACAGAGACAAACTAAAAGACAAGCCACGCAGCTTGTGGATGATGCAACTAGAAGAAGAAAATTACTCCGACAGGTAGATGAAGGCATAGAAGATAAAACTCGAGCGTACGAAGAAGTATTGAAGCAAAAATCCATAATGGAAAAAGAATAGCATTTCTCGAGAAGAAATTGGAACAAACCGAATTGGAAAATGCATTTATAGCCCAACAAAGATTTCTTGCAGTTGAAGAATTTAAAAAATCTAAAGCATTTGAAGATGGAATAAACGAGTTGGGGCAAAAGGCTACAAGTTCGGCTTCGAAGACTGTATCGGTAAGGTCAAAAAGCTATACCCTGACCTTGATCTCTCTTCCATTTCCATAGATGATTTTGCAGAAGAAGAAAAGCCAACCGATAATTTGGCAATTTCATCTATTAAGGAAATATCTGAACAAGAAAAGCTTCAGATGACCAAGTTAGCCAGAAAGAAGTTGAACAACGTTTGTAATAGAAAATTAGCAACAATTTCTAACGAATCAATGTTTGTTGATGCTTCTTCTTTTCCTTTCTTGTAATCAGAATATCAATAAGTCTTCAATTTCTCTTCAACATACCACATCATGCTTTCAATATTTTAGATATTTTGAGATAATATCATTGGGAGTATAGTAAACCACATTGTTGTTCGTCAGGTGTCCTGTGGTTAACTTATCAAGCCAACCTCTTAATCAATCAGTCATCTTGACATTAACATATTAAAGCATCGGCGAATCATGTCAATCCAATTTATCGAATTATAGCCGGCTTATCAAGCCAACATTTCAATTGATCAGTAAATTAATCTGATCATGAAACACCGATGAATTAGTGAATCAGACCAACTCAGTCTGTCGGATTGTGGTTAGCTTATCAGGCCAACCTTTTGATCAGTTATTCTGATCATTAGATACCGATAAGTTAGTGAGTCAAATCAACTCAATTTGTTGGATTGTGGTCAGCTTATCAGGCCAACCTTTCTTTTCTCTATTTTCTAGAGAACATTTCATTTTCATATTTTTCCTTCATATGAAAGGAAAAAGAGAAAGAAAATCTTTTTTTGATGGTATTTACGAAGGTTTTCTACATTACATGGTCTTGTTAATGGATAACCATCCAAACTTTCAAGTCGATAGGTCCCAGATCGCACAACTTCAGTGATACGATAGGGGCCTTCCCATTTGGGACAAGTTTGCCTTGCTCAGTTGGTTGGGATATCGTTGTTCGGTGCAAGACAAGGTCTCCGACTCGAAGGATTCGAGCTTTTATCCTTGAATTATAATATTGCGCCACTCTTTGTCGATATGCTGCCATTTTTAACTGTGCTTGTAATCTAGAATTTTCAAGTAAATCTAGATCAATCCTCCTTTGTTCAGCATTGCTCGACTCTTTAAAAGAGTCCTTCTAGAATGAAGTACAATCTCTATTGGCAACATAGCTTCACTCCCATAAGCAAGATTGAAGGGGGATTCTCCCGTTGTAGATCGGGGAGTTGTTCGATAAGCCCATAAAATGGAGTTGAGTTCATCGGTCCAAGATCCTTTGACTTCATTCAATCAGGTTTTCAGTCCATGAAGGATTGTCCGATTAGTTACCTCTGCTTCCCCATTAGCTTGAGGATGTCTAACAGATGTCAATTTGTGAAGAATACCATATTGAGTGCAGAAATCCTTGAACTTCTGATTATCAAACTACCTTCCATTATCAATAATGATAGCATGAGAAATTCCAAATCTATATATGATGGAGTTTATGACAAATATTTCAACTTTTGCTTCAGTAATTAGAGCTAAAGGCTCGGCTTCTACCCATTTAGTAAAATAATCAATAGCAATAATTAAAAATTTCTGTAGCCCCTAAGCTGGAGGAAACAGACTAAGTATATCCATTCCCCACTGAGCAAATGGCCAAGGAGCCATTATTATGTTAGCTGACTAGTAGGATGCCTTTGTATATTTGCATACCTTTGGCAAGAATTATATTTTTTTACAAAATCAGCTGCATCCTTTTGTATAGTCAACCAATAGTATCCTTGCCATATGATTTTATAAGCCAATGACCTTCCTCCCAAATGATCACCATATATTCCTTCATGCACTTCCCTGAGAGCATAATCGGCATCTGAAGGAGACAAATACTTCAATAATGGCTGAGAAAATGACTTTTTATGTAACAAGCCATCTAAGATAATATTGAGAAACAATCTTTCGGACTTGTCTGGCTTTTATATTATCTTTAGGCAGTGGCCCTTCGGTCAGATACTTAATTATCAGACTTATCCAACCCATATCCAGTTTTATTTGGAGAACTTTTTCTTTTTCAGTCATCGAAATAGATGTTCCACAAAAGTCCAACCCATTTGATCAGGTGTAGAAGTAGCCAATATGGATAATGAATCGGCTTGAGAATTTTCAACTATGGGGACATGATCGATGTCCCAGGAGTCAAATGAAGTTCCAAGCTTTTGAACTTCCTTCAGATACAAAGCTAAAGTGGTATCACGAACTTTAAAATCTCCTTTTACTTGGTTGACAACTAATTGTGAATCAGATAAGACCTTCAATCTTTGGACATTTAATTTCTTTGCAATTCTCAAACCAGCTAAGAGAACTTCATATTCAGCTTGATTATTGGAGACTTTGAAAGAGAAACGAAGTGCATATTCTATGATATCCCCATTTGGATCAGATAAGATTAACTCAGCCCCACAGCCAGAAAAATTGAGGCTCCGTCCACATGTAATATCCAGGATGCATCAATCACCCCCATATCATCAGATGGTTGAACTTCCTTTTCACTGTCACCCCAAGTACACTCGGCTATAAAATCAACCAATACTTGAGCCTTCATTGCCGATCGAGGTTGATAAGTAATATCATATTCACTCAACTTGACTACCTATTTAGCCATCCGACCAGAAGTATCAGGACATTGTACAACAGTTCTCAAAGGTTGGTCAATCAATACAATAATACGATGGGATTGAAAATATGGCCTAAGGCATTTGGCTGATATCACCAGGGTATAAACAATCTTTTGAGATTTTGGATACCTGGTTTCTGCATCATGAAAGACTTTGCTGATGTAATAAATGGGCTTATGTGATTCATCAGATTCCTTTCTCACCAATACAAAACTAATTGCTTCATCAGATGCAGCCAGATAAAGATACAAATCTTCTCCTTCTTGAGATTTAGACAATATAATCGAATTTGTCAAATACTTCTTAAGCTCTTCAAATGCTGACCGACAGTCATCCGACCAATTGAACTTCTTGGTCTGTCGTAAAGCCTTGAAGAAAGGTAAGCATCTTTCTGCTAAACTAGAAATAAATTGGCTTAATGAAGTGATTCGTCCGATCAATTATTGGATTTCTTTCTTATTAACTGGGTGCCTCATATCCAGGATGGCTCGAATCTTCTCTGGATTAGCTTCAATCCCTCGCTTCGTAACCATGAAGCCTAGAAATTTTTCAGAAGTTACATCAAAAACATATTTGGTCGGATTTAACTTTATATGATTTCACCATAAAATATCAAAGACTATTTGCAAATCTTGAATGTGCTCATCAGACTAATCACTCTGATGATCATATCATCTACATATACCTCCATAGTCTTTCCAATTTGATCTTCAAAGATCTTGTTCACTAACCTTTGATAAGTAGCTCCGGCATTTTTAAGACCAAATGGCATCAGCTTGTAACAATATATCCCTCGATCTGTGATGAAACATGTCTTTTCTTCATCTCCTAGACTCATTTGTATCTGATTGTATCCAGAGAAAGCATCCATAAAATTTAAGAATTTATGTCCGGCAGTTGCATCAACCAGTTGATCAATTTTAGGCAAAGGAAAACTATCTTTATGATATACCTTGTTAAGATCAGTATAATCTATGTATATCCTCCATTTTCCATTCGCCTTCCTGACCATTACTACATTGGCAAGCCAGTCAGGATAGTGAACCTCCCTTATAAATCCAGCATCTAACAATTTGGTCACTTCTTCATTGATAACTTTTTATCTTTCTAGGACAAAATTTTGCTTCTTTTGTCGAATAGGCCGACTAAGTGGATCAACTTTGAGTTCATGCATAATCATTTCAGTGGAAACCCCAACATATTGGCAGCCGTCCATGCAAATATATCATCATTTTTTGCAGAAAATCAATTAACTTCTTTCTTTGTTCTCTAGTAAGTAAACTTCTAATCTGAACAGTCTTAGTGGGATCATCTTTGTTAAAGGAGCATGAATAGTTTTTTTACTGATATGCTTGCCCCTTCAGTCGGATCACGTAGATCCATTGCTCATAAGTTGAATTATTGATTGATGTGTTTTTGATTGTCAAACATTGATGAGCCATGTTGATTTACCCTCACTTCTCCAATCCCATTTGTTGGCTCCACCCAGTGATTTTGATGAATAACAAAACATGAGCACATATTGTATCTAATGTGAATTCAAGTTGTGAGTTTTCAGGAAGAAAGCACCTCAAATTTCAAAAACTTATGGTGTATGGCACGCAATGGCACGGAGCAATTCTCACATATCCGGACTTCTTCATTGAAAAGGGCTAATATTGCTTAACTATTATGTGTTTATGCATTTATGAACTTTATTTTGATTTCGAGGCTTTTACTCTTGATTCTGGATGTTTTCAGTCTCAAGTGTCGACACCTGGACAGACAAGTGTCGACACTTCAGCATTTGGCACGAAGAAAAATCCTTGGCACGCCAAGTGTCGACACTAAATTCAAGTGTCGACACCATGTCGGACTCAGTTCAAGTGTCGACTCAAGGCCTGAGAATTTGTCAACATGATATTGAAATTGTCGAAGCTGAAACATGATGACATGAATGATGTGAAATTGAATGATCAATTTGTCTTGAATAACTGATGAATTAGTCAAAGTCGACACCTGATCAAGTGAATGCAATTGACAGATTTAAGGGTAATTGAGAAATGGATTGCCAAGTGTCGAACATTGACAAGTCAATGTGAGGATCAAGGTTTATGATAGTTGAATGACAGTTGTCAAGCAATGTGAATCGACAAGAATTGACAATGTGAATGAAATATGAGAATGAACTAGCAAGATGTCAGAATTCAAGCTGATTTCAAAAGATAAGTCAAGTTTGATCACCAACAAGGATTAATTTTAATGTTTTCAAGAGTCAATCAAGAATTGTGCACATGCAAAAATGCTTGGTTCGAGGATTTGTCAAGTCGACACCTGTGCATCAAGTGTCGACACTTGAATGATCAAGTGTCGACTCCCAGAATTCAAGTGTCGAACCTGACAGCCAAGTGTCGATGCAGCCTGACAGCTCAACGGATCTATTTTTCTGCTTGCAGAAATGGGATTTCAAGCTCCAAACGGCTATTTCCAATGCTCCAACGGTCAAAACCATTTTTGAAGGTTTTTGGTGTATTAATCTCCACCAACCTCATTTAAAGCAAGAGAAGTGAGAAGAAGTCAAGAAGAAAAAGAGAGACTAAGTTATTCAAGAGCATTCAAGTCCACTCTAAAGCCAAAAAGCCTTATTCTCTCCAAACTTCAAATCAAAAGCCTCTTCTAGCTTGATTCCACTGAAAAAGCCTACTTGCTCAAATCTACTACATTCCAAAAGGAGGCAACTTGAAGAAGAGTGAAGTCAAAGCAATCCTTGGGCTTCAAAGATTCCAATCCACTCTTGAAGAGAGTTTGTTGTAGCATTTAAAATTTTATATCTGATTTGTTGTGCTTTAACCTTGCTTTCAAGGGTGTCTTGAAAGAAGGTTATTGTGGTTTGTTGGTGAGCCAAAGTGTTAAAACCAACTAGGGTTAACTTGTGAGCCCGAAGACAAAACAAGTAGTTAGGTTTGTTGGTGAGCCTAAGTGATAAAACAACTTAGGTTTTGACTTGTGAGCCTTGTAAAAACAAGTCAACTGTAATCTGGTGTGGATTATAGTGGAATTCCAAGGGTGGCTTGGGGAGTGGATGTAGGTGCTAGGTTTGCACCGAACCACTATATATCTTGTGTTTGTGTGTGATTGCTCTTTTCTTTTTGCATTCTTTAATTAAGTGCTATTATCTTGCATCTAATTATTTGTTACTTACAAGCACCACTAGACCATTTGTTTTATTGTGTTAAATTTTTAAAAGACCCAATTCACCCCCCCTCTTGGGCTCCATTTCTGGGCAACAAGTGGTATCAGAGCACCGGTACTCTCTTGTAGGTCCAAGGATCTTGAGTAAAAGATCATGGCACCCCAATAGGCATGGGTATTGTTGAAGGTCAAGCCTCAAACCGACCCCCACTGTTTAATGGCACAAATTACACATACTGGAAGACACGCATGCGCATATTTATACAAGCTCTTGATTATAATTTATGGAGAACAATAGTAAAAGGTCCTCATCAGCCTACAATGATGATTAATGGCATTCTCACCCCTAAAATGGAAGATGATTGGGATGAGAGTGACATTAAGCAAATTGAGCTTAATGCAAAGGCAATGAACCTTTTTTCTGTTCTCTTGATCCTAGTGAGTTTAACAGAATATCCAACTGTCTCTCCGCAAAAGAGATTTGGGATACACTTGAGGTTACCCATGAGGGTACACACAAGTAAAGACCACCAAAGTCAACATGCTAATTCACACTTATGAAATGTTTAAAATGGAACCTACTGAATCTATCAGTGAAATGTATACTAGGTTCACAAACATTGTGAATGGCATGAGAAGTTTAGGAAAAATAATTTCTAATGGTGACTTGTAAATAAACTTCTCAGGTCTCTACCAGCTTCATGGGATGCAAAGGTCACTGCAATCGAAGAAGCAAAAGATGTCAACACTCTCCCACTGGAACAACTGTTGGGCTCCTTAATGACATATGAACTATCTATCAAACAGAAGAACGGAGAGGTGGACAAAAAGAAAAAAGAAATAGCATTCAAATCTACTACCAGAGAAGACTCAAGCGAAGACTCTGAAGAGGATGACGAAGAAGATGAAACTGCTATGTTGGCAAGGAATTCAGAAGGTTTATGAAAAAAGAAATTCAACTACAAAAAGAAACCTCTGAAGGGTGAGCCCAGTAAAGAAAAGATAAGGAAAGAAGGAGGAGCAGCCCACATGTTTTGAGTGCAAAAAGCCAGGGCATTTCAAGGTAGACTGCCCCTTACTAAAGAAAAGCAGAAGAAAGTTAAGGAAAAAGGCCATGATGGCAACCTGGAGCGAAAGTGAAGACTCCAGCTCTGAGGAAGAACAACAGGAAGTAGCAAATTTCTGTCTAATGGCCGATCAAGAAGAGGTATGTTCTGAAACCGAAAATGAATTATCTTTTGATGAGCTTCATGAAATTTTTGATGAACTAGTAATAGAATTTCAAAAATTAAAGTCAAAACATAAAGACTTAAAGAAGCAAAATCTGGAACTAGCTAAAATAAATAACAACCTTTCAAATGAGAATGAATACCTTCTAATAAAAAATAAAAATCTAAATGATAAGATTATGGGTCTTGAAAATGAAAAGAATATACTTGAAAAGAAAAGTAACTTAGTTTCAAATGAAAAATTGTCAAGACAACACAAAGAAATTTTAATGGAAAACAAGAAATATAAAGAGGAAATCGAACTAAAGCCTTTTGTCAAAAATTTACTTACAGTTCTGAAAAATTGAATTTACTGTTAAATAACCAAAGAGCAGTATTTGACAAAGCTGGTTAGGATTCAGAACTCATAAGAAACAAAACTCCTTAAAAATTTCTTTGTACCTGCATCTTCTTCAATTACATGCTATACTTGTGGTGTTATAGGACATAAATCTTACATGTGCAACAAAAGAAAATTAAGAAAAACTAAGAAAGTTTGGGTTCCAAAAGGAACCAATGCCACTAACAAAAAGGACCCAAGATGGCTTGGGTACCTAAAGTCTCCACTTGATCTTTATTGCAGGTATGCCTTGCAACCAACAAGAAGAGAATGTGGTATCTTGATAGCGGTTGCTCAAGGCATATGACAGGAGATGTGGAGCAGTTCTCATCACTCACATATCAAAATGGTGGCAATGTAACTTTTGGTGATAATGGAAAGGGAAAATCATTGGTATTGGTAAAATCCATATCACCCCTACCTCTTATATTGATAATGTTTTATATGTTGATGGTTTAAAACATAACTTGCTTAGTATTAGTCAATTTTGTGACAAAAATTTTAAAGTTGTTTTTGAATCTTCTTTGTGCATTGTTTCTAGTCTAGATGACAATGGCATTAAATTCATCGGTCATAGGCATGGCAATATTTATATGGTTGATCTTGATGATCTCCCTATTCAGAAAGGTCAATGTCTAGTGGCAATGGAAGCCAAGATCGATGAAGCTAGTTGGCTTTGGCATCGTAGACTAGGACATGCTAGCATGCATTTAATTTCAAAACTTAGCAAAAAGAATTTAGTAAAAGATTTGCCTAAACTGAATTTTGAAAAAGATAAGATTTGCAGTGCATGTCAACTTGGAAAACAAACAAAATCTTCTTTCAAACCTAAAGGAGTAATCTCTACATCTAGACCTTTAGAATTGCTTCATATGGACCTCTTTGGGCCTACTAGAACATCTAGTTTGGGAGGTAAGAAGTTTGGTCTAGTCATTGTAGATGATTTCTCACGTTTTACATGGGTCATGTTTTTAGCACACAAAGATGAAACGTTTTCTGAATTCATAAGATTTCACAAAGAGTTTTAAATGAAAAGGTGTTTCAGTAATTTCCTTAAGAAGTGATCATGGAACTGAATTTGAAAATGCCGATTTTAATAAATTCTGTATTGAAAATGGAATTAATCACATTTTTCTGCACCTAGGACACCTCAACAAATGGGGTAGTAGAAAGAAAAAATAGAACTCTTGAAGAAATGGCACGCACCATGCTTTGTGAAAATGATTTACCTAGATACTTTTGGGCGGAAGCCATAAATACTGCATGCTATATCTTAAATCGTGTTTTAATTCGACCGATTTTAAAGAAAACTCCTTATGAGCTTTGGAAGGGTAGAAAACCTTCAATCCGTTATTTTCATGTTTTTGGTTGCCGTTGTTTCATCTTAAACAATGGTAAAGACAATCTAAGTAAATTTGATGCCAAATCAGATGAGGGAGTCTTTCTAGGCTACTCCACATCTAGTAAGGCATACAGGGTCTTCAACAGAAGGACACTTGTTGTTGAAGAATCCATTCATGTAGTATTTGACGAAACTAACCAAAAATCTTCAAGAAAAGAAGATGTACTTTTTGATGAATCAGGTAACAAGAAGACTGAAGAAAGAAAACAACAATGAAGAACTTACCAAGGAACAGAATGATGATCAGAACATCGACAAAGATCAAGCACAAGGTGATGAAGATACCTCAACTGTTGATTTACCAAAAGAATGGAGGTATGCTCATGGACACCCAAAAGAACTAATTATAGGTGATCCATCTAAAGGTGTAAGTACTCGATCATCACTTAGAAATATTTGTGACTACTTAGCTTTTGTGTCTCAAATTGAACCTAAAACTATTGAGGAAGCTGAATGTGATAGTAATTGGATAAATGCTATGCAAGATGAACTTAATCAATTTAAAAGGAACAATGTTTGGACACTAGTAGATAGGCCCTCAAACACATCAATTATTGGCACAAAATGGGTTTTTCGAAACAAACTTGATGAAAATGGAATAGTAATTAGAAATAAAGCTAGACTAGTTGCCAAAGGATACAATCAGGAGGAAGGGATAGATTTTGATGAAACCTTTGCTCCTGTGGCTAGACTTGAGGCAATTAGGCTACTATTGGCTTTTTCCTGTTTATGAACTTTAAACTGTATCAGATGGATGTTAAAAGTGCTTTCTTGAATGGATTAATTGAAGAAGAAGTTTATGTTGAACAACCCCTGGTTTTGAAAATTCTGAATTTCCAAATCATGTTTATAAACTTCATAAAGCTTTATATGGATTAAAACAAGCTCCAAGAGCTTGGTATGATCGTTTAAGCTCTTTTCTACTAAAAAATATTTTGCTAGAGGAAATGTGGATAAAACATTGTTTTAAAGAAAAAGAATGATGATCTCTTAGTAGTACAAATCTATGTTGATGATATAATATTTGGTGCTACTAATGAATCTCTTTGTCAAGATTTTGCAAGTCTAATGCAGGGTGAGTTCGAGATGAGCTTGATGGGAGAACTAAATTTCTTCCTCGGACTCCAGATAAGGCAAACAAAGAGGGGATCTTCATCAACCAAACAAAATACACAAGAGAAATACTCAAGAAGTTTGGGATGGAGAACACTAAGCCATTAGGTACCCCTATGAGCTCTACATGTAGACTTGACAAGGATGAATCAGGTAAATCAATTGATCAAAATTATATCGTGGCATGATTGGTTCGTTATTATATCTTACTGCCAGTAGGCCAGATATCATGTTTAGTGTCTGTATGTGTGCTAGATATCAGTCCAATCCTAAAGAGTCTCATCTTTTGGCTGTTAAACGCATATTTAGATATCTATCTGGCTCAATTAAAATTGGTTTATGGTACTCTAGAGATTCTTCATGTGATTTAATTGCTTATTCTGATGCTGATTTTGCTGGATGTAAACTTGATCGTAAAAGTACTAGTGGAACCTGTCAGTTTCTTGGAGTAAATTTGATCTCCTGGAGTAGCAAGAAACAGAACTCTGTTGCTCTATCTACGGCAGAAGCCGAATATATAGCAGCTGGGAGCTGTTGTGCTCAAATCCTCTGGATCAAACAACAACTCGAAGACTTTGGCATAAAACTAACTAAGACACCCATAAGATGTGATAATACTAGTGCAATCAACTTATCTAAAAATCCAGTGCAACATTCAAGAAGTAAACACATTGAAATAAGACATCATTTCATAAGAGATCATGTACAAAACTCAAACATAATTCTTGATTTTGTCTGTACCAATGATCAATTAGCTGATGTGTTTACAAAGCCTTTGAGTGAGGATAGGTTCTGTCTGATTAGAAGGGAGTTAGGTGTAATTGATCCATTCTCCTAGGACTCTCTTAGTATCCTTTTTACCTTGTCCTAAAGATCAACACTTATTGTTTTAAACCCCAAGAATTTTTTTTTTTTTTTTTCCGGATTTTCTCGAATTTTCTTGGCCAAGTGTCGACACTTGGAAAGTGTCAAGTGTCGACACCTGACCAAGTGTCGACACTTGACAAATCCGAAGTGTCGACACTTGCGAATCTGAACTGTTTTAAAACGGGCCGAACGAAAGGTTTTTTGAAAATTTTCCTTCCCCAAATTTCTTGGAACAGTGGTCCCCCCTGTCCAAACCCGTCTTTTCACCCTTCAATCCATCTCAAATCAGGTATTTTCCCTCTCTAATTTAGTTTTTATTTCTCTATGTTTTTAACTTTATTGTTTTTAAACCAAACAATCGTGTTTTAGGTTTTCCGAACTTTTTTCTTCAATCTAACCGGATTTTTGTGTGTTTTAGTAAATTTCTAAAACTCCATTTGAGGGAATCTTGTTTTAGATTTGTTTTCCTCGAATTTCCCTCATCTTTTTGGTGTTTTTCAACCCTTTTTCACAAAAATCACTATTTCATCAATTTTGGGCAAAAAAATGGGTTTTCATCTAATTTAAATGTAATAAATCCTTTTATTGATGATTAGGAAGGATTTCTAGTATTGCATTTTGAATATTTTCGCCTATTTGCAAAAACCCTAAATGCTTAAAACCTAAATCCCATGATTTTTTTTCAAAAATAATTTTTGGGATTCAAATGTGCTCCACCCAACACAAATTTTACCTACAATTTTACTCAAAATTTCTCATCTTGATCAAAACTTATTAATTCTGGTTTTTGAGACCAATTTAAACTCTAATCTCACCTATGGCCAGTCGTTTGTTCTGAACCTTTTTCATTCTTCCTGGTCAGTTGGCTGATATGGGTCCTAGGAAGAGACTTGCAGTTAGAGCAAGGCCTAGTCAGGGTAGTGAGAGGAGGTCGAAGGCCAGATTCGATCCCGCTCCGCAGAGCAGTTCAGCCACTCCGAGCTCCCCCCTGCAGAGAGGATGGCAGGGAAGTCAGTAGCTTCAGGGAGGAGAGTAGATCTACACTTTCGACAGGCACCATTTTGGCATTAGAGAGATACTCTCAGATGCAGGGTTAGTACCCTTCTGCACCATGCAGGAGAGATACTATCCTCACCTGGTGAGGGAGTTTTACGGTGCCCTGGACTGTCGACGACTCTTATGGACGACATCCGTCAGAGGTATACAGATTTCATTGACTGATGAGTTGCTGAGCCGAGTATGGGAGATACCCCGGAGAGGAGTCAGTGCGTTCTCAGTTGATGATAGAGAGGCAGCTTTCAGATGCATCCTTGAGCGAGAGGATGTTCGCGGTATCTCAGTAGTTACCGCGAACCAGTTATCTTTAGAGATGCGACTGCTGCACCACATTACCGCACGGATCCTTCTACCGAAGACTGGCAGATTTGATTTCATCACAGAGAGAGAGCTGATGTTGATGACCAGTCTGATCGAGAGGAGACCAGTTGACATACCGGCCTTGATGCTGTCACAGATGCATGATGCTGCCACTCAGCGCCGACACTGTTTGCCATACGGGATGGCACTGACCCTCTTTTCAGAGCTTGTGGAGTATCATTGGGGGGAGATCCCCAAGGAGATACTGCACACAGATGTATATGATGAGAGGTCATTGCACCGCATGGGTTTCAGGATGGTTGGAGGTCGATGGGTTCGGAGAGAGTCTGGCCAGGAGCCAGATGAGGAGGATGAGATTCGAGAGGCTGAGGCTGGACCATCTGAGCCAGCAGTCCTTCCTCCAGTGGATGTACCATCGACACAGGCAGAGCACCTGTCACCTGATGCTTCAGTTCCTCCACCACCATCTACCGGATTATCCTTTGAGGAGCATGCCAGAGCCCAGTTCACACAGATCAGAGGAGAGGTGACTCAGCTGCGTAGCGAGGTCGAGCTTCTACGAGCACAGACTACCTCAGAGCACGCTGAGATCCGCAGATCTATGGAGGAGGGTTTTACGTCTTGAGGATCTTCTGAGATCACTTATACCTCCTGCTGCACCTGCTCCTGCTCCATATGATGATGATGATGATGATGATGATGACGGCGGCGATCACCAGAGCGACCATACTGATATTGCTGATGGAGGTGATCAGGATGTTGACCGAGCCACTGAGGTGGTAGGCACTGACAGCGACAGTGTAGGCGGAGCTGATGCTTATGAGGTGGTCAGTCGAGATCCTCCTACTACACCTGCTCCTTCTACTGCTCTAGTTGACTTTGTTCCAGATCCTATTGAGCCAGCTGATCGTCTTTCGCCTCCTTCTACCAGATCTTCTAGGGTTGTACCCGCTTTTGGTCCTGCCGCCGTACCAGGAGTCTTAGAGCTTTAGCACCTCCTAGGGCTTTAGCCACCAGATCTAGGATTAGTGCTCCTTTTAGTCTTGATGTTCCTTCTGATGAGGACTAGCCTCACAGATGACTGTTTCAGATCTCTTTTTATGTTTGATATATGTATGTTTCAGTTTTGTTTGTACTAAAAACTTGTCTCATATATATATGTTTGTTATACTTCAGTTGTCATATTTTAGCTCTGATATAATGGATATTTTAACTCTGACACAAGCAAATTTCAGCTATACATGCTAATTGAAAGGGGGAGGTTATTTTTATGATTGACAAAAAGGGGGAGAGAAAAGTAATGAGAAAAAGTAATGTTAAAAGTAATTGTTATGACGAAAAAAAGTGATAATGGATGTTTAATTGTTTTTGAGAATTTGAGGACATGTATCTTGTTTAAAAGAAAAAATGCTATATTGATTTGTGTATCTTGTTTAAAGAAAAGATGCATTATATTGATTTGAAGTTTACCTTAATAAGAAGTATCTAATTAAGGGGAGATTGTTTCCTATTAATTAGAAAACTCATGGTTTGAACTATGTTCTCTTTTTTTCTCAAGGTTTTGTCATCATCAAAAAGGGGGAGATTGTTGGCTCCACCCAGTGATTTTGATGAATAACAAAACATTGAGCACATATTGTATTCTAATGTGAATTTCAAGTTGTGAGTTTTCAGGAAGAAAGCACCTCAAAATTTCAAAAACTTATGGTGTATGGCACGCAATGGCACGGAGCAATTCTCACATATCCGGACATTCTCTTCATTGAAAAAGGGCTAATATTTGCTTAACTATTATGTGTTTATGCATTTATGAACTTTATTTTTGATTTCGAGGCTTTTACTCTTGATTCTGGATGTTTTCAGTCTCAAGTGTCGACACCTGGACAGACAAGTGTCGACACTTCAGCATTTGGCACGAAGAAAAATCCTTGGCACGCCAAGTGTCGACACCTAGAATTCAAGTGTCGACACCAAGTGTCGACACTCAGGTTCAAGTGTCGACTCAAGGCCTGAGAATTTTGAAAATACAGAACTTGTTGGTTCGAGGATTTTTTGTGTCAAGTGTCGACACCTGTGCATCAAGTGTCGACACTTGAATGATCAAGTGTCGACTCCCAGAATTCAAGTGTCGACACCTGACAGCCAAGTGTCGACACCTGACAGCCAAGTGTCGACACTTGCAGCCTGACAGCTCTAACGGATCTATTTTTCTGGCTTGCAGAAATGGGATTTCAAGCTCCAAACGGCTATTTCCAATGCTCCAACGGTCACAAACCATTTTTAGAAGGTTTTTGGTGTATTTAATCTCCACCAACCTCATTTTAAAGCAAGAGAAGTGAGAAGAAGTCAAGAAGAAAAAGAGAAGTCTATTCAAGAGCATTCAAGTCCACTCTAAAGCCAAAAAGCCTTTATTCTCTCCAAACTTCAAATCAAAAGCCTCTTCTAGCTTGATTCCACTGAAAAAGCCTACTTGCTCAAATCTACTACATTCCAAAAGGAGGCAACTTGAAGAAGAGTGAAGTCAAAGCAATCCTTGGGCTTCAAAGATTCCAATCCACTCTTGAAGAGAGTTTGTTGTAGCATTTAAATTTTATATCTGATTTGTTGTGCTTTAACCTTGCTTTCAAGGGTGTCTTGAAAGAAGGTTATTGTGGTTTGTTGGTGAGCCAAAGTGTTAAAACCAACTAGGGTTAACTTGTGAGCCCGAAGACAAAACAAGTAGTTAGGTTTGTTGGTGAGCCTAAGTGATAAAACCAACTTAGGTTTTTGACTTGTGAGCCTTGTAAAAAACAAGTCAACTGTAATCTGGTGTGGATTATAGTGGAATTCCCAAGGGTGGCTTGGGGAGTGGATGTAGGTGCTAGGTTTGCACCGAACCACTATATATCTTGTGTTTGTGTGTGATTGCTCTTTTCTTTTTGCATTCTTTAATTAAGTGCTATTATCTTGCATCTAATTATTTGTTACTCACAAGCACCACTAGACCATTTGTTTTATTGTGTTAAATTTTTAAAAGACCCAATTCACCCCCCCCTCTTGGGCTCCATTTCTGGGCAACACATTTTGAGTTGGAAATTTCATCAATAAATGGTATGTTGATACGTGGCTTAGAATTTATTTAGAGCATGTCTTCCCAAGATTGCATTATAGGCAAAAGAATTCGAACAACATAAAAGTAAATGGAAAAGTCCTTTGCTTCGGCATTGTTCGAGGGTTACGGGAAGTGTAATTTCTCCCTCTACTCCTATAGAATTTCCGCCAAACCCAGTTAGTGGCACATGAATTCTTCGCAACTTATTAATTGGTAAATCATCTTGACAAAGCATCATAAAGCAAGACCTTGATGGAACTTCCATTATCAACTAGAATTCTATATACATCATAGTTCGCAATTATTGTAGAAATCACTACAGGATCATTATGTGGCGTCTGAACACCTTGCAAATCATCATCAGAAAAAACAACACTTCCTCGAAGCCTTTTAGGGCTCCGATCATCTTCATGACAAGCATGGCAAATCATTCCGACGATCCATCAGTTGGTTATTGGTCTGGGAACTCTGCCCCATCAGTGATCATTCTGGGGCCACTGGCCTTGGCACTGCTGCCTCAATTGGACGATTTTGATTTTGTTTCGGACAAACCTACCCAGGTAACCCCGCTTGATCAACTCTTCGATTTCATCTTTTAGTTGGATACATTCTTCCATTGTATACCCATGATCATGATAAAACCAATAGTACTTGGCCTTATTGCGCACAAGTGGGGCTCTCATTGGCCTTGGCCTTTGAAGAAAGTTTTCCTTCTCAATTTTCATCAAAATCTTCTCTCTTGGAGAGTTAGGGGGGTATAAGCATCAAATCGATTGACGTAGTTCCCGCCGACCAAGTTCTTTGGCCTTTGACCTTGCCGCTGAATTGATCGGACTCCAGATGATCGGAATTCATCTTCCTGGGCATTTTTCTTACTTGGCAACAATTTTTTCTCTACTTGTCGCACATTCAAAGCTTGTTCTTCGGCCTGAGAGTACTTTTGAGCATGGGCTAGTAATTCAGAATAATTGGTTGGAAACTTCTTATCCAAGGAAAATATGAATCTAGAGGCTCGCAACCCCTTCTTCATAGCAGACATCGCTACATATTCATTGAGATCGGAATCTCTAATGTGGCAGAATTAAACCTTTTGATGTAATCTCTCAAAGACTCCCCTTCTGACTGCTAGATAAAAAATAAGCTATCAGAATTCCTGGGCATTTTCCTGCTTGTTCTGAAATGAGAGACGAACAACTTCTCTAACTGACTGAAAGAATGAATGGTATCTGGCTGTAGACTTGAATACCACATTCTTGCTTATTCCTTTAAGGTCGCAGGGAAGGCAAGACAATGGAGTGCGTCTGATGCCCCCTGGATCAATAGATGGGCTTTAAAGCTGCCCAAATGATCCAAGGGGTCAGATGATCCATCGTATAACTCGATTTGTGGAACTTTAAAGTGATGTGGGATTCTTCCTCCATAATCTTCTTAGAAAAAGGAGGCAAGATGTCGCAGTTTGGTGTTATATCCTCTGTTTTCCTTTGCTCAATAGCTCTGGCAATCCGCATCTCCAGCTTCTTGAATTTTTCATCAAAATCATTTGTTCTTGCAAGATTTAAAACTTGTGTACTGGCAGGAATCGATTCCTCAGAGAATGTCGAATGAGACCGCGGACGCTTCCCTTTACTCTGTTTCTTGGTGTGATGATGAAATCGATGATGATGCTTCAAAGGGGATTACTGGCCTAAAGAACATTGATAAGATAAATATCTTCTTGAACTGAGATGTTTACTTACCTGAAGGGAAGGTTGCTGGCTACTTCTTGATACAGCAGGTCGCAACGGCTCCTTCGCGGTAATTTCTTGAAGGTTTTGTATCGCCACAGTAAGTATTTTTACTTTGTCAAACAGGGTGTTTAACCTTTCTTGATCTATGTTTCCGGCAGGAAGAGCTTCCACCTTTTCACCAAGAATAGGATCGTTTCCTTTTGAAGGGTGGGAACATCTTCCACAGGCAAATTCCTTTTCCTACCCTTCACCATATATCCTTCCAGATTTTTGAAACTCTTTCACTGAGTTCCCCTACCTGGCGCGCCAATCTATTGTGTTCAGACGAATTTCGACGATGCTTGAGCCTGAATCAAGTTGGAAAGGATCGACACCAGCTACTAGATCTAGCTTTCCGTCATCTTCTAAGAGAACTTGTGTACTAGGGCTGCTCTCAAGCTTCCGTCAATGACATCGCCAGTGAACAGATGCGATCTGAAAAAAGGTTAGGTGAAGGATATTCTTAAAAAAAAATACCCATCTCCATTGTACTCTCCGATATTTATAGGCCTCAAACTTATCGCTTACAACTAGAACCCGCGTAAACGTTAATTTAAGACATGACGCCTCTTGAACATTGCTTTACCTTACAACTTTGACATGATCGACTTTTACGCTTCTTGGACATTGATCGACTTTACGCCTCTTGGATATTGATCGACTTTACGCCTCTCGAACATTGATCAATTTTATGCCCCTTGAATGTTAATCAACTTTATACCTCTTAAACATTGATCCACCTTATACTCCTGAACGTTGATCTACCTTATTCAAATCCCCATCAGACCAATATAAGTAGACCACATGTCGTATCTCAACAAAGACTTCACCATGTTCTACTCATGATCAACCAACATTACCACATGACTTCTACAATGTTGCATTGCAAAAGAATCAAGACGCAGAAGTGTGCCATCTCTCAAACCGTACTGAAAACAATTGGTTTAGTAAGTCCAGTCATGAAAAAATAGGATGATCCTGCTTTTAATTTAATAGAAACATATATTACAAAGTTGACGACGGTGTAACAAGTCTCCACAATGCCCACCAGATTACATCCTCGTAACAGTAAAAATGACCTGACTGTTACGCTTGCAGCAACTCACATTGTGCCATAGCCCAACAATTCCCACCTAAATGGCGGGAACACAGAGAACACTTCCGGTGGCCCTTTGAGTAGCAAAGCAACACAAACGCAAACTGCTGCAATGCCCACCATAGAGAGCATTGCTGGTCTATACAACAATGTCCTTGCCCCAAAAATCCGGTACCAGCTGCTGCCTGCAGCGGTTGCAATACATTTGTTGGGCTGGTCCCATCTTGTTCATGCGTATCTCAAAACCAGATAGCTTCCCAAAGTTTGTCCTTCCGATAGCTTATAGGAATCACGTGGGGGTTTGCCAGGAATACAAAGGACCACTTGACATTTGCCTGCTTGCTTATCAATTTTCTTCTGAACCATACCATGTAGGATTTATGGCCTCGAGCATGGGCATAGTCTTCAGGAGTGAAACCAGCGCTGTCAAGTACACTCTTCCATGCTTTGATTCCAAGCTGGCATCAGAAGCACCATCATGTGTTAGAAACAGAAACGAAATAGCAAAATAATAGTTAATTTCTGATGAGTAATGCAAACAAATATGATGAGACTGTTTTCAAAAAAATATGGTTTCTGTCAGAAATCACGAGCCAGGCATAAGACCAGGTTCCAGTATAGAGCAAATTCAGGTCCAGGGGTGCACAAGATGAAGTGGAGGTGGATGTGGTAACACCAAGGAAAATATAGTTGGAGATGAGCACATTGGCAAAGCATAAGAATAGCACTGGTCCAAGCAAAGCATAGGAACCTGATAGACAGAGGGAAGGCATTTGATATGCAGTCTTCCAAAGAGTCAGAGGCAGCACTCCAATGGAGATCAATAAAGGAGCCATAAAGCCAGCTCCCGATGTACCAAACAGGCCAATACTTTCAGCATGTTTATTTCTATGCATGCCAGCATTTCAAAAATTTCAGTGATTTTAGATTATGTGGGCACATCATGTATGCACATTTCATGCAGAAATGCTTCTTAAATAGCGAATTTCTGAAATGAAACTTCTCTAGTATATTCCAACAATATCAAAATGAAAATATAAAATCGAGAAGCAAAGTATGGTGAAGGAATACCAGTTCAGGATCATCAGTCAGTGCATCTAATACATCATCAGCACCACCACTGGCAGCTGCAATATGAAGTGGAGTAATACTGGAGGGCCCAACCACGTCAGGTCTAAACAAAATTCTACCATGGACTGTCACTTTTGATGTTTTATCTGGCATATTTTAACAGAAGCTCTACCATAGCCTTACAGTTCTTGCGAACAGCTGTGTGGAGCAGATCCTCTGACAAGGCAAGCTCCACAGGAGACTGCCCACCTACATCTACCGTTCCATTAAATAGGATGTCGAGAAGCTTCTTCACAACCGCACACCATTCCCGATCCATGGCAAATGCCATAAGCTGCCTGAATCGTCTCAGGGGAAAGGCATTTGGACAAGATTTAATTTCTTCAGATCTAGACTTCAGGTGGTTCTCCGGAGAAGCCAACCAAATTCATTCAAAAAGTCTAGAGCTTGATTTCTGGCATTCTTTGCATCTGTTTTTTCTTGATTATGGTTATCACATGCAATTACATCGATTACATTCTCCAGCACACATATCTCAGAGCATACATCTTCTTCTGCAACTATGAAGGGGAAGAAGCAATTGCTAAGGCCATGGTCTTCAACCTGAAGTCAAAACCAAGTATTCAATGAACCACGAACAGAGAGATTGTACATAGAGGAGAATGGAGGGAGAAAGAAGAAATCAAATGACAACACATTGCAGCACCTCAATAAATCCTCTCCCTGTTGCATCAGGGAGGGAACAAGAAAAGCTAAGGTGCTCAGATCCCTCATGCTGAACACCAGTAACAGTGCCCTTCACTAGAGCTTGTGTTGTTTCTTGGACCAAATACTTTCCCTCAAATGAACAGAGTAACCTAAAGCATGATTAGACAATATAATGCAGAAACAAGTAAAAACAGTCAGAGGTATATTCTCTGCAAAAGGAAGTCATCACCCGAAGCCTGTGGGGTGAAATAAGGTCAAATCACATAACCAAGCATCCAAGAACACAAAATAACAGAAAAGATATACCGACCTATTTGTAGACCGAATTAGGTTAAAACCTTTCACAGTAAAGTTAACCCTTGCAAAACTAGAAACAGCAATAGGTGTCACACATAAAATCTTGCAATTATTGGGACATCTGAGAAGCAAAGGTGTGTCCAGCACAACCTGGCCTGCAACAGCAATGTGATACAATAAGGAGATTTTCTTCATTTCCACTCGTTAAGCCAAGACACTGATCAGTGCAAACATCACTGAAGTTATTTGAACGTCCATTATACCTTTATAAAATGCTACATTGTGTTGTACCCTAGCATATATCCATCCCGTTCTCCAGAAATTATCATTGAAGTTGTGCAAAAGCCTATTCAGGTGGAGCTTAAGTCATGGCATAGCTGTGAGAATAGCAAGGACAAGACAGATTAAGTACCAATGAATAGCCAGAACCAGATTAATAGCCAGAACCAGAAAAATCAGCCATTATGGAAGTAGTCATAAAATTATAGAAGCATACTTCCTCCCATGCAGACTCAGCTAGACAAAGATATATCGTTAGAATAATACAACCAGGCCTAATGTAGCTCTCAATGTCAGTAGGACTGTGGGGATAACCAGTCAAGGATCTGTAATTAAGCATTAAACAATCAACGTGACAGGCAAATTCTTGCAATGTATCTACCCAGATAGAATTTGAAAAAGTATACTTTACCTGATCACGCAAAAGACGAGGAGATCATTAGGGTCTTTACCAAAGAGCTTTAAGATGATTCTATCTGTTCGGCACTGGAAGCAAAAGGCTGTCAGAGAACACAATCTCAAAGAGCACAGCAATAGTAACTAATACCCATGCATGTACCTGCCTACAGTATGAAAACAATAAAGCCAATTCCTGTGAAGGAATATCTCATATGCCAACACAAAATCAAAGAATAAGAAATTTTCAAACTAATATTATCTGTAAACTTGCAGATATGGGATATGGACAAGAAAAAGTAGGAAAGGCAATGGGAGCCGATAGCCCACTAACCCAACTTCAAACCAACCTCAAATTTAGGGCTTGGTTTGAAAATAGGCCCAACAAGCTATCGGATTGGGTTTAGCTCACCAAATTAGACTGAAAGTCTTATACTTAGACTTCAGCTTTGGGTATACGCTGAACCATATCCAAAACCCGTCTTATCATATAATGTCATTATATATAATCTGAATAATATTCACTTGTCGCTTGTGTCAACTATGAAACAACCCTTATCTCCCCTTTCCTCTCTAAAGTGAGTTGTTCTCTCTCTTAGGAATCGTTTGGTTTGCAGGAAGGGCAGGGTTGCGGTCAACAAGAAGTGCAGAAATGCCTCATGTTTTGTTAGAGTTTTGAGAGGACAAAGATAGGAAAGTAGCTTTCTCGTACAAATAAAATTCCCACATTTCATGGAAAAGAAAAACACATGTGAGATATGGGAAAGTCATTTTCTGGCAAGGAATTAGGATTTTTTTTTTCCAGAAGAACCTTAAGCTTTTAGATAAAATAGAGTAAGGTCTTTCCCATTATTAAGGGTGAAACAGGTATTTTAGACAACTTTCACAGGAAAGTAGATGCTCAATTAAATACAAGTCACTCTACGAAGTGCCACTTTCCATGATCAACCAAATATGCAAAAACCTTTTTGCTAGACATCCTATACCTAGGCATCAACTTCCTAGAAGAACAATCCAAAACAATATAAAATTTTCCCGTGAACCAAACAAGTCCATAGAAGAGGCAGAGATCACCTATGCCATCGAGTGTAAGATAATGGCAACTAGTGGTCGTTTTGCCCCATTTTCTCTTTATTAGACCATCCTTAGCCTTGCTCTTCCACCCCATCATGACCAAGAAAGAGCTTGCACAACATATTCTGAATAATAACCATGAACCCAACCGGTACATAATTGTTTTGAAGCCCTCCAACCCAATTTCGATAAGCTTGAGCAAGCACTTATAGCCTACCAGGTCATGGCTAAGCTCAGATCTCCAGGTGTAATCAAGTACCGACTTGGCCTAGGCTAGCACAATTCAAATATATATCGGCCCTACCCTGGCTAACTAAATGATAAAATTATTATATATATTACAAATCAATGTGGCCACTCCTTTCCTACCAGGGATGGCAACGGTAGGGTACCAACAAAATTTGCCCTATCCATATCCGAACCCATTTTAAATCTTCCTACCCGAACCAATCCCAAACCCGATTATAATTTTAAAAAAAATCCCAAACCTGTCCCATTTAAAATTGGTCTACCCCCGGTACCTGAACCCCCAATTAACCCTCAATCATGTTCATATTATCATGAGAATATAATGAGATAAACTACAAATTGTATAGCCAAAGAAGAATCTTTTTGGTCAAAAATCCTCAAACCCTACCAAATATCATGCTTCTACCAAGATTAAGCTCTCAAAAACTCAAGGGACCAACTCAAACTGCCATAACTCATATAAAATCCCATATGCTTGAGAAAAAACCCCAACAGGAACCTAAGAAACCCCTCCGTGCTCTCATTCCCCACAGATCTCTAAAAAAGAGAACGAAATGAAAAGAAAAGGAAGCGAAAAGAAAAAAAAATGATCAATATATATGGGAAGTGTCTTACCTTTTAATTTTTTTCCATTTTTCCTTTTTTAAATTGATTTTTCCTGTGTTTTCCCTGACTTTTCCTATTTTTTCCATCTTCAAGAGTCTCAATCAGGTGGGAGGCTTGGAGCAGCGGCCAAATAGAGAAACTTGAACAATGGCTAGCATTTTGTATTGGTATTTATATATAAGTTCTTAAATGGTATAAATATATTATCAAGCAGTTTATAAATAGAGAACAACTGTACTTCATTAGTTAAGGTAGTGGTTAAGCTATCCAAGGGTTTGGAGTTCAAATCATCTCATCCACTTTATATATATATATATTATAAAAAATTATAATATATATAATCGAATTAAGGTAGCGGGTATCCAAGGAGCCAATTCCAAACCTGTCCTACACACAATGGATTTTTATTGTAAATCCCAAATCCATCCAAATCCTATTAAGGTATGCTAAACAGATCCTATTAGGATTCTGGATGGGTCAGGTACCGGAAAAAATCCACCCACCTGTCATCCCTATTCCCTATCCTAATCACAGGGAAAAAGGTATGCACTCTCTCTCTATTTTGTGTTCCCCCTCGTGAATCAATATTCAACACCCTAAACCTAGAAGAATCCTTTCCTATCCCTCTCCAATTGATGTATAAGTTGTAGCATTGGACAACACGCCTCATCAACTCTAATCTAGACTCCCTGCTAGATGGCCAACACTAACGAATAGACCTGCTCAAAAATTGGTGGCCTACCTGTGATCAGACCATTTTAGACATGCCAAATCCTGGTTTTTAAGCTTGGAGGGCTAGGCCATTCTAGGCCTCCGCTGATGTTGAGTAGGCTCTTATGCCGCTAGCTATGCCCTGCTCCATCCTCCAGCATAGTGAAGGTTCCTAAAAAAATAGTGCCCTGAAAGCCAATCAAATTTCTTATATAACAGGGACTTTTCTATAAATTCTCCCAACTCATATATGATATTATATTAATAAAAGGCATTTTGATTCATCGTATATATATCTTATATTCTTTGTTTTAAGATTATAATAAACCCTATAAATTGGACAATGAATTTAGGATTACGATGAAGTTCATAATAGTGAAATCTAAGTTCCTATAAATCCTAATCTAAAATATTTCCAGTCATAGAATCATCGAGTCGGAGATCAATGTTTCTGAAGAGACTGACACATCTTATGTATGCTCGATGGCAAGAGTAGTCAGTCTTACGACCACTTGTGTAGAACACTAATACAAAGATATGGATGCTCATCAGGAAATGAGTTCACTGAATTGATCCGTCATGAAAACATCTTATGAAAATCTTACTTGTCAAAAGATGATTCTCTTAGTAGGAATTTTGCAAGTGATCCTTAGACCTGAGATCATCATGGAATCTTATACACAAGAATCTATGTTTTGGTTCATACTCATTCATGACTTAGTTATGCACGGGATGTTCATGGATATGATGAATTTATATAAAGGTTGTAAGTAGGTCAAAGGAATCGATCATTCCTAGTAATAGAAGTAATTAAGAGAAGTAATTATCCCATATAATCTCATCAAATGATGGCTCAAGAAGTTTTTGATTAAAGCATGATGAAATTAGAAATAATTTTTAAACCTTAATCAGTCGAGTCTTATTTATTAGATTGAAATTAAATAAATAAAGTATTAGGATTTAACAAATTTCCATATCCATTGCTTATTTGAGATAAAAAAAATCGAAATATTGAATTGCACAGTAACTTGCCCTAAAGGATATTTTGGTAATTTCAATCAAAATTCCCCATCTTCTAAGTAGGCATGACATGCTTGATATTAATCATAACTTGTAGATTTTCATGAATTAAATTGATTGAATTCACGAATTAATTTGAAAGATGATTCAAATTAGCAACTAGGATTAGCTCGATTTAACCTAATTCGATTAGTAGATTTCTAATCAAACTAAATCGATATCAATCTAAATGTGAAGCTCAAAGGATCACACACGCTAAAGAATTAGTAAGAAGTCAATTTTATTTTTATTATGATCGTAGGATCCTAATTGGCTAGCTAATTAACATATTAGCATATGTTAGCTAGCCTAACTCCTAACCTAATTAACTTGGATTCATTTGCTTACTATTTGGGCTAACCAATTTAGGCAAGACTTAGATTGGATTAAGCCCTTGGTTTTCAACCTTTTGGACTCCTAAATAGCATCCATGCCAAATAGCAAGAGTCCCAAGGGCATGGGACTCTTGTTAGCGCTAATAATGTTTGTGCAATTTTGGCATGCAGAAGGACTCTTGGTTAATCACAATTTAAGGATAATGATAAACTCCCTCTTTACATCTTCAACTTCCCATATGGATAGGTTTTGATCGGTCAACAAAAGAAAAGGTGGCATGCTTTTATGTTGGCATAAAAGGACTTGTGCGCATGGTTTGATGACACATGAAAGACCTAGAGTCCTTTTGATAGTTAATCACCTTTTTCTGATAAACTAATCCTAATCACACGCCTATTCAGATGTTTGACCAAATCCTAAGCCATGTGGAAGGATGAAAAAATCACTAGATTTAAGAAGAGATGCAAGAAGACATCTCTTGGCGCTTAAGTTTCGAAACACCATATTAATACGGTGTTTCATCGTACTTTTTTCCCATAAGTCTCCTTCTGCTTGAAGGGACTTATCTGATGATACGTGAGATATCGAATAAGGGGCTAGAAAAGGGTGTGTTAGGCGCCTCCTCTATTCCTATTTAAAGATCTCAGTAGAAATACCAAAGGTATCCAAAATTTCTCTCGACAACTATCTTCCTTTCCTTGTTTGGACAAATCTATTATTTTAAGATAAGTCCGCCATTTTAAAACAAGAACTTAGAAAAAGAATTAGAAAGGATAATAAGATAGAAAAGTTTTAAAAAGATCTTGAAATACTCTTCAAAGGGTAAAGATCCAGAGACAGAGAGAGGCTGCGGGAGGAGTTTCTAATAAGTAAGAAGTAGAAGTGCTTCCTTGATTCAATTCTTATGCGAATCACCTCTGAAGGGCATACACTTGTGTGCCTAATAGAATTAAGGATATTAGCGTTATAGATATTCTTCTATAACCTAATATATTACCTTGTTAGTTATATAATCAAGGAATCCTGGGTGTAGGATTTCTGTTGACTAGGGTTTCAAGATTTAAAAATTTTTGAAATTCAATATTATGCTCACAACCGTAACCCTGCAGTAGTATCAGAGCTACCTTGATTCATTCAATTAAGAGTCAATTAAATGTTTGAATGATTATATGTTATTAAATTATATCTAGCATGATAGTTGTAGCATATATTGGTTGATATATGCTATTGATTGGTATTTCACTTAAACCCTAATCGACAAAAAGATGTTTAGATTATTCAGTCATTATTTTGAAATAAGGTTGTCCTAACATACGATGGACATGCTATATTGAAAGGTTGTCCTAAAATGATGACGCACTTGGCACATTATGTTGTGATATTATATGCTTATTAGATAGTTTATAGTATTAGGATGTGCATGAAACCATAAAAGTCCTATTTAAAAATTGTATTTAGTCATAGTGTTATAAAATCATAATGCAAATCCATTTAAGATTTGATTGATCAATTGATGTCTAGAAAAATGGTTCTAGGAGATAAAGAGAATGTGGTTTTTAATTGGATCCGTTGCTTACTAGGCCAAATTTTGGTATCTAGATAAGCATGGGGGGCCGCCCACCTCTCTCCCACTTACCTAGCCAATTCGATTGACTTAAATCTTGAATTGGAAATGCTAATTAATTAAAACACTACTAAGTGCCTCCCTTCGTGCTAAGCCAAATTCATATCAAAAATAATAGTAGGTTTGTTGTGTAACACAAGGCTTATCCTGGAGTTTGATGTAAATTTATCTTGATGCATCTAATACTTTATAGCATGATTGATGATGTTGCTTTGTTATGTAACACAACGACAACATTTTTTAAACATGACTATATGAAAATGAAGGGTCTAACTAAATTAAAATATTATAGTTTATTATATAATACAAGACTATAAGTGTCTTGGAGGCAACTGTCATGTTGAAAGTGGTATAAATTGCAATTAGAAAAAAAAAATCTATCCATGAACTCATAAATGTTTATGTAACATAAGACATTTATGAAAAGTTGGGATCTAAATCCCATTAAAGAACCCTGTTAAGATTTCTCGCTTACCATAGATGCGGGCTATGGTATTCGTAGTAAAATAGTGGGAGACAATTAGATTGATAAGTCCTTATCTAGTTATGTATATTATCTTGAATGGTCTGCTTATACATTATTCTTTATTTTTATAGATTAATATTATGGCTTCTGCTTTATCACTGCATGGCATTTTAGATGCCAATGAGTTGACCAATCCCAGTTATGTGGATTGGTTAAGGAACCTAAAAATCGTCTTAACTCAGGAGGTCTCCTATATCCTCAATTCTCCTGATCCAGATCTAATCAGAGCTAATGCTACGAAGGAGGAAAGGGCCACATATAAAATATGACAGAATGACAGTTTAACTATCAAGTACATTATGTTGATCTCTATGAGCAAGAAATTGCAGAGGCAACATGAAGAAATAGAACCTCAGTCCATACTACTTAATCTTAAAGAACTTTATGGAGAGCAAAGTAAGGCTGCTCGATACAAAATATCAAAACAGTTGTTTCGAGCACGTATGAATGAGGGCTCATCCGTTCAAGTCCAGGTACTAAAGATAATTGACTTAATCACTCGATTAGGCCAATTAGGATTTGTTATGGATGAAGAGCTTAATCAGGACTTGATCCTGCAATCATCCCTATTTCCTTCTCTTAGTTATCATGAACTATCACATGAACAAACTGAACATTTCATTACCTGAGCTGCTTAACATGCTTAAAACAACTGAAAACCATTTTAAGAGATAAGGATCATCTTCTTCTAATTTATGAAAAGAAAAAAATAATAATGAAGGGTTCAAAAAGAAAGTAGAACCCTAAGAAAAGGGTCCAGAAGAGAAAGAAGGCAAAAAAGCTCTCTACTAATAGAACCTATTTTCACTACGGCACACAGGGACACTAGAAGAACTGCAAGTCATCTTGCTAGTCTGAAGCTTAATGCTGGTAAAATATCAAAAGTTTATAAATGATATAAACTAACTTGTCATTAAATACTTCAACTTCTGATTTATGAGTATTAGATACCGCATGTGGATCTCATATATGCAAATGTTTGCAGGGACTTCAGAGAATTAGGAGCTTGAAAATGGATGAATTCGAACTTTATGATGCGAGTGGTGAAGCCAGTCAAGCAGAAGCTATGGGCATCTATTTATTGTTATTGCGTTCGAACAAAATTTTAGAATTGAAAGACTGCTATTATATTCCAAATATTATAAGAAATATTATTTCTGTATCCTTATTATTACAACAAGATTTTGAAATTAATATAAAGAATAGTGGATGCTCCATTTTTCATTCTAATAATTTCTTTGAAAGTGATTATATTTAATTAATGATCTTTTAGTTATTTCACTCAATGATAAAGTTTTACCTTGTTGAAAATAAGAAAAGAAAAAGAAAAGATGTAATGTTACTTTGGCATTGTCAATAATATCTTTGAGAGTGATAATGTATCAATGATCTTTAGTTCTTTCACTCAATGATAAAGTTTTACTTGTTGAAAATAAGAAAAAAAGAAAAGATGTTAATGTCACTTTTCTTTAGCATTGTCAATTAGATCATATTAGTAAGTATAAGATAAACAAGTTATACAAAGATAATTTCTTTGATCCTTATGATTATAATCATTAAGAACTTATGATTCCTATCTCATAGATAAAATACCAAGTCTCTATTCATCAGGAAATAAGGCAATTAGTTATTAGGACTAATACATACAAATATATGTGAACCTATATCAACTCAAGTCAAAGGAGATTCTTTTATTTCATCACCTTTACTGATAATTTATCTAAGTTTGGATATGTATATCTTATGAAACATAAATCTAAAACCTTCGATAAATTTAAAGTGTCAAAAATATGATTGACAAACAAACTGGAAAAAATATTAAAATCCTTGATCATATTGAGAAGGAGAATGCTTATCTAGTAAATTTCTTGATCATTTTAATTTTTAAGGATAGGCATTCTCTTAGAATGGACACCTCTATATATACCACAATTAAATGTAGCAGAAAAGAGAAATTATACTTTGTTAGACAAGGTAAGATCTATGATGAGCTTCACCGATCTTCCTGTATCCTTCTAGGGTATGCACTAGAGACTGCTGCCTATATATTAAACAGGGTACCATCAAATCAGTAGCTAACACTCCATATAATTATAGAAAGGCAAAAGGCCAAGTCTTAAATATTTTAAGACTTGGGATAGCCCTGCTAATGTTAGAAATGTATTTGGACATAAACTAAGCACTAGACTGATAAATATAGGTTCATAGATTATCCCGAGAGGGTATAGGATATCTCTTTATCATCTTACCGAACAAAAGGTCTTTGTCTGTAGGCATGCCACTTTCTTGGAGAAGGAATTTATCTAAAAAGACAGTGGGAGGATATTTGAACTTAGTGAAGTTCAAGATCAACAACCAACTCCTATAAACAATCAACTTGAAATTCCTCAGCCACAAGTATCTATTAATCAGGTACAACCACAACACACACCTCTCCATAGGTCAGAGATTGCGGGATGCACCTCTCAGATATGACTTCATTATTGAAAATGACAATGAAGCCAGCATCATTCAAGATAATGATCCTGTGACCTATACAGAAGCTGTCAAGAGTAAAGACTCATAAATGGCTTGACGTCATGAAATCCGAAATGAACTCCATGTATTCCCAACCAAGTTGGACCTTTGTTGATCCCCTGAAGGAGAAAACCCAATAAGATGCAAATGGATCTTCAAAAAGAAGATCGGAGCAAATGACCAAGTAAAAACTTACAAAACTAGGCTAGTGGCAAAAGGTTTCTTACAAAGACATGAAGTTGACAATGATCAAACATTTTTGCCAATAGCCATGTTCGAGTCCATTAAAATTTTGCTTGCTATAGCCATATACCACAATTATGAAATCTGGCAAATGGATGTAAACTGCCTTCCTTAATAGATATCTTGAGAAAGAAGTCTATATGTCATAACAGTCAGAAGGATTATCTCAAATAAAAGACCAACCAAGTATGCAAACTTAAAAAATTCCATTTATGATTAAAGCAAGCATCGAGGAGTTGGAACATCCGCTTTGATGAAACAATCAAGGAATTTGATTTCATCAAAAACGTGGATGAACCATATGTATAAGAAGACAAGTGGGAATGCCATTGTTTTCTTAATATTGTATATTGATGGCATACTTATCATTGGGAATAATATTCCAATATTACAATCGATCAAAGCTTGGCTATCTAAAATGTTTTCTATGAAGATTTGAAAAAAGCATCCTAATACTATGTATTAAGATCTATAAAGATAGATATGAGAGGATCTCGACTTATCCCAATCCAAGTACATTGACTTAATATTGAAAAGATTCAATGGAGGAAAGCAAAAGAGATTACTTGTCCATGAGTCAAGGCATATTCTTTCTAAGAAGGCGTCTCAAAAGACACCTGAAAAAGATAAAGGATGAATAAAATTTCTTATACTTCGACTATAGGATCAATCATGTATGCCATGTCATGTACCAGGCTTGATGTTGCTTATGCCTTAGGCAGTGGCAAGCAAATTCTAGGTTGATCCGGGAAGAATCATTGGAAAGCTGTGAAAAACATTCTTAAATACCTTAAAAGGACTGAAGATATTTTTTTAATATATGAAGGATCAGATTTAAAACTAAAAGGCTACACTGACTCTAGTTTTCAATCAAATCCAAATGATAATAAATCCATATTAGGATGTCTTTACTCTATATGGAGGTGCAGTGAGTTGAAAAAGTACCAAACAGCAAACTGTAACCGACTCAGTTACTAGATAGAATACATAGCTACTAGTGAAGCCGCTAGGAAAGCCATATGAATCAAGTTCAACTTGGAATTGGATATAATTCCTACGATACAACAAGTGCCACTTTATTAGGATAACACGAACTATTGCTCAAGCTCAGGAACTGAGGTCTCATCAAAAGTCCAAGGGCATTCTAAGACGCTTCCATCTCGTTTGTGAAAGACGTGGTTATAGAACAGGTAGATACAAAGAACAACATAGTAGATCCATTCACTAAGGCCCTTCCTCAACAGGAGTTTGATCGCTATTTAAATTGTATGAAAATTAAATATGACAATTGACTTTAATGCAAGTGGGAGATTGAAAGAATGGTGACCTAAAAATCAATCATATTTCTTATGTAATAGAAACTTTTTTATAAATTTTTCCTGACTCATGTATAATATTATATTAATAAAAGGTATTTTGATTCATCATATGCTATCTTATACCTTTTTGTTTTAAGATTATGATGAATCACATAAATTAGGATAATAGATTTAGAATTATGATTAAATTCATAACAGTGAGACCAAAGTTCCTTATAAACCTCAATCTAAGATATTCTTAATCATAGGATCATCGAGTCGGGATCAACATTTCCAGAAAGACTGGCACATCCTATGTATGTTCGATGAAGAGAGTGGTTGGTCTCACAACCACTTGTATATAAACACTAATACAAGGATATGGGTGCTCATCAGGAAATGAGTTCACTGAATTGATCAGTCATGAAAACATCTTATGGAAATCTTACTTGTCAAAAGATAATTCTCTTAATAGGAGTTGTGTAAATGATCCTTAAACTTAAGATCATGAAATCTTGTATACACAAATCCATATTTTGATTCATACTCATTCATGACTTAGTCATGTACGGGGTGTTCATGGATATGGTAAATTATGTATTAAGATTGTGAGTAGGTCAACAAAGAATCGAACATACAAGGCCATGCTCACCACCTTCGTTGCCGCCACCAACAAGGCCACCCACATCATCCCATTCCCCATCCCTTTTCCACCAACTTTGCCCTCACTAGCTTAAGGCCAAGTCAATGATTCACACCCCCCCCCCCCCCGCCAAAACAAAAAAAAAAAAAAGAGCAGAAACCCCAAGAGCCCGAAAGCCTGATAAGTAGCAGGCTTGGGTTTAGGAAATGGGCTTGAAGACTAGGCCGAGTAAGGCCCAAGCCTGACTAAATAACATGGTATCTTAGGTTAAGCCTGGTCAGAACACGACCCAACCAAAGCCAGCCCTTCTCATTGAGCAGGTCAACTAGAGAAGGATATTACTAGCCAGAGAAGATTGGATACATTCCTCCTTTCACACTCTCCTATTGCTATGTAACCATAGGATCAGATGCCATCCCTCCCCTTTTGATCTAGGCACATAATACAAACACCATAGAAGGCAACCATCCTCGGTGCCCTCATAAGGCACCATTACACTCTCAATCCCTCTCTTATATTTGGGATGAAGGTTTGACAAGTTTGGATTAGGTCAGTCCAAACTTATCTTGAGCCTAATGTTTTTTTATCTTATGGAAGATTTGAGCTTGGAAAACTCAGCCATGAAGCTCAGCCAAGCCAAGCTCAAGCCAACAATTAAAGGCTTGACTCTGTTTTTTAAACCTAGTCCAAGCCCAGCCAAGCCAGACACACTCTCAGGTCTATTATGAATTTACGGTACAAATTAGGTTCAAATATTAGATGTGGCACATATTTTGGGCTTGGGTAGGTATAAATTCAAATTTATCCCAGCCCTAACTTGACATGTCGTCATCCCTAGGAAACAAACAGCATCCATTTGTACTTGTTCTTGTTTTGTGAAATTAAAGAACTCTTGATGCAAAGCAACAATGATATCGAGGACCTTCAGAGATTTGAACCCTACTTGGCTGAATATAAACAAATCCCAATCCAACCACCTTGTGCTAAAATTCTTATCTGGTGTTGGTTGATTTAACAAGCCATCTGATCACCCCATAATGAAGTACATTCATGCCCCAAAAGCAGACCAAAGTATAGAAAACCAGACCACGGAGGAATCAATAAAGCACTTCGCAATACAATCATATGTAGAGACCTATATGAGTAATGCAATAGGCCATGATGCCTCAAGATGCAAAATGTTTAAAATTTTAGCTACATTTGTGAAGAATAATTCATTTTAGTTAAACCACAAATACTCAATTAGATACAATATTCCGAGAAGATAATCTCTGACATTACACTGCTTAAAGAGAGAAAAGTTGCAATTAATGCACTACGAGAAGTAATATATACCACTTAAATAAGTCAAAGCCCTACATGCATGCACCATAAACAATTTTACACAGTTCATATAAAATTAAGGGTTGCAAGTCCAACATCTTTAACACATTCAGGGAAAGAAAATGGTGAGATGAATGTATGTCACAATGGAAACATTGGCACTTTGACACTTGACACAACCAATAACATCTGTCATAAGATAAAATCTGTCCAAAAAATTCAACTAGAGTTTTTTTCAAACAAGATTTATAAATTATAAAAATCAAATAAAATAATTGTTTGCATGGTTCATAGTACCGGTACATACTGTCCTAGGCACATCATATCATTTTGTACAGGTACTAAACAAATACTATATGGAAGAAGGATCTGGTAACAATATGCCAAACCGAACTTATACCGAGCATATGGACACTGTACCAACAAGGCATCAATACAAGTCTAATATCAAGCTTGCAAACTGTAATTTTTTATCTTTTCCATGGACTGCCATACCATCCCAAACAACCCAATTCGAGGCATACAATATCATACCGGGTTAGAATTAATACAAAACTATTAGAGAATCCCTACGATTGCGGAATACAGATCCCCACCCAAGACAGCAATGCCGGTAACGATGTTGAAGAAAGAAGAAAAAAAGAAAATAAAATAGGACACAGTCAATTAAGCATGTAAAGCTTCATTATGAGAAAACAATAATTACAAAAGAAAAACACACTCTCAACCCTTATACAAAAAAAAAAAAAAAATTCTCAACAAAAAGATGAAACCCTTCACAAAACTCTCAAAAAATCCTCAAGGAAACTCTCTTCGCTGCTACCATACAAATCTCAGACCATCTGTTCCCCTTTTATAAGCCAAAAAATATAGTTCAGGATGGAACAGGACTCCTCAAGCCCTCAAAACCGCATCTGCTGCATTCAAAACACGTCAAGCACACAAACCGGCCAAAAACAGTCCCAAACCGGCCCAAACCATGCATGAACCGCGCGATAGAGTGCGCAAGGCCTCCCCTCCGCACCATGGACCATAGTACATCACGCGAGGTGGTGCGAGAAACCCCCTTAACCATGCCGTGGTCTATGCACCGCACGTGGACCACATCCCTTGGTCCGCATGCCATGCTTGTACGCCGCGTGCATCAAGGTGCCAATCCAACAACCTCCATCTCGACTCGACCTTCGGCCTCCACAACTTTTGAGAGCTTGTGAATGATCTCATCCCCATTCCCTGGAACAAATATCTGGCTGCTCATGGATAGGCAAACATGAAAGTCGAGCCAGGCCACTCAATCCCATCTTCGTCATATGCTATGATCTGCCTAATCTAGGACCTGCTCGAGATAGCCTCCTGCAATACTAGAAACTTCACTCTATGACATCACCTATCATTCTCCCAAAGTCTCCAGTCTCGTGCTTGATACATTTACACCTAAAACTCTACCTCGCATTGAGCTCCTACTCACACCCGAAAGTCCACCTCGTGCTAAGCTTCTTGCCAAGAGATATCCTCCACACTTCTTTCCCTTTAAGACAACCCTACTACCACATACAACTTTTAGAGTTCCATCATCAACTCTCCGATAATTGCTTGAATCCAATCTGCTCAATGAAATCAGATTTTTGAAACTGGATATATATCGAACCTCATCCAATTTTTCACTGCCTCATATATCTACAAGCTATCCCAACATCTTGATCGCACAACTCGATCTATTCGATAAATGAATAGTACCCTCACTGCTATGTACAAAGTCAAGCAGCTCCTCTCTGCAACAAACATAATTCAAACAAGCTGAATCTAAAATCCATTGAGAGAAAAGTAGATACCTCATCAAATACCATAAGAGCCTCATTATATTCTTCAATATCTCTACCACGAATCACTGTCGCAATAGCCTTCGTCCGATTTTGAATTATGAACAATCTCTAACTTGATGCCCCACCCAATTCATCACATCGGTAGCATATGATCCTGCTCGAATCCCTTAACTTGGACCTTGACCGCCTACCTTGCAATCATTTTCTACTTCATCCTTTGCCACCTCCGCCTCTAGTCATCGCTAAAGCTAAGTCATTGCCTGAACTCAAAGCTCAGTTTTCTTATCTAACAACCTCACTCAGAAAAAGTTCAGAAGTAACATCATCCATCTTGATGGTACTCTTTTTCACAAGAAGAGCAATCATCAAAGATTAAAAAATGAGAAAGCAATGAAAGCAAGACCAACATCCTGGTCTTCTCAACTTTTCACCAACACCGAGAAAATCAGTAAATATAATCATCAAAGACTAGAAAAATGGAAAAGCAATGAAAGCAAGATCAACATCCTGATCTTCTCAATTTTCTCACCAATACTAAGGACATCAGTAAAGATCTTTTAAAAGTTGCTAAGATGCTACTGTACGCTCTGCTTCTTGCTCATCTACAGCTAATAGAACTGCTTCCAGAGAAAAAGTGTTGGTGAATGACTTCACCATTTACATCTCGAGCTCCATCCACATTATTATCAGAGAAGTCTCACTAAGTACATGGATCGTCACATCTTCCATCAAGTATATGATTCACATCTTCCATCACTATCACCTACTCACCACCTCTTGAGCCACCTCAATTCTCCTCCATGATAGTTGGCTTCTTGCAAAAAAGAGCATCTATCAACCTTTATTGGATGAGCACATCTTTCACCCTCGCTTATCCTAGGGAGAAGTTGCTTTTTCTCACATACCGATTGATATCTACTTTGATTGAACATGTCTTCTCCATCTTCTTTAACCTCGATATGCACCACCATAACTCAAATAACCTGGACTCTAGTATCACTTGTTGGAAAATTCTTATGATTACGAAATACAGATCCCCATCTAAGACCACAATATCGGTGACGATGTCGATGCCACAAGAAGAGAAAAATAAAAATCAATAGGACGTGTAAAGCTTCATTATGAAAAAATAATTACAAAAAGAGAGCACTCTCAGTCCTTATACAAAAGATTCCTCAACAAGAATCCAAACACCTCACAAAGCTCTCAAAAAATTCTCAAGGAGACTCTAGCCGCTCTGCTACCACAAAAATATCAAGCCATCTATCCCCTTTTTACAGACAAAAAAACATAGTTCATGAAGAAATAGGACTCCTAAAGTCCTTAGAACCACATTCAAAAAATGCGTGAAGCATCCGAACCGTACAATAGTCTCAAACTAGCCCAAATCATGCATAAACAACGCGATAGACCGTGCAAGGCCTCCCCCGCATGAGCCATGCATGGACCATGCCCATCGCCACACATGCACCCACACTTACCTGCATGCATCCACACTCGCGGACTGCAATGTGCTACATGAAACAACATGGGAAAACCCCTCACGCGCATAGACCGCATGGTCATGACCTGCGTGGACCGCATCCCTTGGTCTACGCGCCATGCCTAGGGGTCCACGTGCATTGAGATGCCAACCCAACCAAAACTCACATTCAGGTCAATATCAACCCTGTACCATCCTAAATCGAGATGTACCAAGGTAAGACCAACCCTGCTGAGGCATACCGGCATGTATTAAAGCATATGAGATAAAAGTGAAAAAATGGTTCAAAAGTTATTTCAGTATAGAGTGTATAAGGTACCATAGTTACTCGTACTATGTATGGTATTCGGTATCGAGAATGTGGAACTTGGTCTTTCCTATGATGCAATATTTTATTATTCACAATCTGAAAGTTATTATTTAGTAAGCAAGGTCATCTTATAACTACTTGATGAAAATATTGCCAAATATAAAAACCAAATGAAATCATATACCTGAGCATCTCCATTGGAGCTAGATAATGACTGAGCCGATGTTGAATCTGAATTACCACTACTTCGTGGTGGACTCGGCTGTTGTGAATCCAGCTGCAACCATGACTGATAGTTAGGAGAACCAGTCCCCAAATGTACAGGGATTGTTGACTTGTCACATCCATCTCCACATTCTTCGCTATATGTGCTGTTCAAATCAAAGTCCTTCAACCTGACTCGCTTGATGGCAGATTCTACAGCAAAAGCAACCACATAATCAGCATAAAGTTCTTGATTCAGATTAGATGATAACAGATACTGTCACTTAGGCAACAGATCATAAAGCAAATACTTGCACAGTCCCACCTGGAGAAGCCATCATTTTCGAAGGCATATCTGTCATAGTTGCAGCAACAGGTCCCATATTATTAGTCAGCTTCAGAGGAGAACCCTGAGTACCAGAGACAAAGGTTTTTTTAGAAGCTGAACACAAGAGCCTTGCAGATTCTTGTGCAGAAGCACCATTTGAAACTGGAGCATTAGCTGCTTCTAATGATGTTCCAGCAGTAACCCCAACTTTTTGCAGATCTTGAGATGCCTGCAGGAGCCCAGAAAGATTTCTTGCATCAAATGAACCAGCAAGATTGGCAAAGTTCCCCAAAAGATGAGACAAGAGGTCCTGATCTTTTGACTGCTCAGAGCTATAAGCTGCATGTGCAATATGAACTTATCAGCAGGCTAAATCATTACAAGTGATGTTACATGACAATGTAATATCATGATGAGAGACCACAATAAAAAAATCAATACAAAAGATGAAGAGGTGCTGCAAAATCTCACTAAAGCTGTAATTCTACTCTCCATCCCTAATATGGTAAAAATAAGTTTGTAATATTCATTATACAAAGCTCTCCCTCATTCTACAAAGCTCTCCCTCCCATAATTCTAATTTTGCACTCCACACTTTAATGATATTCAAGGATTTAATACCAGTACAAAGCTCTTTACCAGTTTAATAATGATATTCAAGGATTTAAATACTGGTACAAAGATCTTCACCAGTTTTGTCATGGAATCAAAAGGTACCAATACAGTTGACATGGACCGAGGCACTCAGTATCAACAAGAAAATAAGCAATAGGTTTGCAACAGGGTATGGACAGTGAGAATTATCAGTACACAACTGGTATGGACAGTTACAGTCAGTACGCACCAGCCCAAGGGAGAAACAGTGTCCTACTATCCAGACACCTTTTTCTGTTGGAATGGTATAGCACCAGTGCTACCATAGGAAATTGACATTTAAATCCGTGATAATATTACTAACCAACATTGTAGGAGTTTGCAAATTACATGCAAATAGCTAACACATACAAAACAAGCTGAAAAAGTGTCCTACTATCCAGACACCCTTTTTCTGTTGGAATGGTATAGCACCAGTGCTACCATAGGAAAATGACATTTAAATCCGTGATAATATTACTAACCAACATTGTAGGAGTTTGCAAATTACATGCAAAATAGCTAACACATACAAAACAAGCTGAAAAAGTTAAGGACTGCACCTAATTACTAAAGAAGGCCTAATGCTATTAAAAATAATCCCACAAATTTGGCTCCATCCTTACTTTCTCCTCCTTCATTTTCTATTTACCCATCAAAAGTCAACCCATCAAAGTCAAACTCCCTTGATTATCGATCATTTGTTTGTTTTCCGACATAAAAGAAGAACCATGTTCTTTTTCCTCGCTTTCTATTAAGTAATTAAGCTATGACAAACTGGTTGACATAACACAGCTAAACTTAATTTAGTTTACAGAAATCTAAGTTAGCATCTAGAGTATTTCATGAACAACAAAAATGTTACAAGGATCTTATAAAGTATTGATGAAGTCATACCTAACAGATCAACATACTTTAAGTATAAACATAAATTATGAATCTTGGATTTTTCGGGGAACTGCTTGACGGATCCTAGGGTACCACTGGTTGGTGTAAAACAAAATGTATTGAAATCATCAATGACTTCTAATTCCTTCTCATTACTTCAAAGCCCTTTGGGTGTAACCTTTCTCTTGTATAATCCTGAGCCTGAACATACACTTTCTTCAATAGGGAAGTTCATGGTCAATGTTGCACATGCCCATATATTTAATTAGAGCTAGAAACATACAAGTGTCTGATCAAACAATTGAATGCAATAAGAAATTCTGATTTTCATAAGCATAACAAAAGGCTGGGTACACATATGTCAATGTGAAGAAGTATTTGACTTATAAAAGGGCATCCCATGCATGAGGCTTCTACCACTGCGAGGTCTGGGGAGGGTCAAATCACAGCCTTACACCCATCTGCAAAGAGGCTCTTTCCAAGTTTCAAACCCAAGACAACGAGGTTAGGATGGAGCAACCTTACTGTTGCACCAAGCCCTGCCCTCAACAAGAAGTATATGATATTTATATTATAATTAATTACGTAACATGTAATGGGACAAATAAGAGAAGGAAGAACCTCTTATTACCATCAAGAAAGCAAAGAAATATGAAGGATGAGTGACTTCTGTACACCTTTAACAACTTGCTTGCAAGATAATAAACAATAGACACTAGTATATGTTTCTATAAATGCCTTATCCTATTGTTCATCTGGCAAGAAACCAGCTGCACAGGATAGTATCCTGCCTCAATTTTGGCCCCCAGGGCAATAGAGGATATGCATTCAAATGACCATATTCCATAATTGGAAGATTTCTCATATAGATATTCATTCCCACATATCCGTGGGGTGCAGGGGCAGGGGAAGGAAGGCTGGCAAAACAATAGCTAGATTTTGACCAGATATGACAGGCATTTTCATAAGAACAGCAAAATAATACCATCAACAACTATGGAGAACACAGAGCACACTGAACTCAGAACTAGCAAAAGAACATAGAAACTGCACTAAAAAAATAAAGGAATTAAATCCTAAAGATAGGGATGTTGAATATAGAGTACAGAAAAGGGTTTAGCTATTACAGTGCAAATTGGAGAGAATTCTTAGTAGACTCATCAATATATAACGGCTTGATCGATCATCAATTATAGAAGTTCCATTGGAAGTGATATCAGGATGGGTTTCCTCCTCCGTCTATTGTGACCCGCCAAACGTCGACGACAGCTTCTCTTCCCTTCATCAAATTCTTGAGAACGTGAAATCTGGACAGCAATCGTAAGGAGCTCATAAGAAAGCTGCTAAAAGTTTGCATATAATATTCTGATGTAAGACCAACACAGATGTCAGTAAACAATGGCTAAACATAAGTTTGAAATGGTACACACATCACAATAGAATCATTACCATCCGTTCAGGTCATACAGAGATGCAATATCACAAATTCATCAACCATTTTCAATTAAAGAGAGAAGTCATACAGGATTAAACAGAAGCATTCATCTCCCACACTCAGTTCAAGTTGTCTCAAAAGTAGCTTAGATAATGTTTGAGTAGATGGAAATTTCTACAAATTCCAGAATCTTCCACCCTTTACCTCCCCTCTCTCCTTTTTGGTTGAATAGTTTCTCAGTGTCCAAGTCCATTGTTAATGAGCATTGAGTTTCAACATTTTCGATTGGGTTAGGTTGTATTAAATATCATAGGCAAAGTTGTATTAGAAGTAGTTTAGGCAATCTTAGTTCAGTAGATTAATGCCAGCACTCTTACAGATACCTAAATCCAACACCCTTCTTCACTTAACTGCTGTTTAGCAAGCCATCTTTTTGCAAGGAAAAGTGGGAGACAAGGCCAGGCTAGGGGAAGAAATGAACTTATCTAGAATCCTATTTTCAGCGAATTCTATTAATGCAGTACACTGCATGCCATTTAAATTCTAATTTCATAAATTTCTAGGAAATGAAAAAGAACGAAAGCCCCACAAGAAAGAGTGTTAACTATAACATACACATTTGACTTTATTTTGTTCTGAAGCATCAAAACCCATTGTATTTTATGTCCATGTGTGTTAAGATGTGCAGATCATGACTAACAATATGCATTCAAATTTTTACAGCCCACCAATGCAGTTTAACACAAAAGCACTATCATTATTATCCAGTGTATTAGTGCATATTAGGAACCACCATAATCTTTTGATTTTTGTTCTATATCATGATTTACAATTTAAATCCTTAATACAAACAAGGTGTTAAATGCCATGCACCAGTGTTAGATGTGGCAATGTTGAATCCTAAAGGTCCCTGACAACACCTACAATTAAATTATATTTGTTGTAACCTTCATTTTTCATAGCCAAAACAGGGAGTTACTGTCAACTTCCACAATCATTCACTAAAACCTGGGAAAGCCAGATCAAACTTTACATCAAATTTACCCTATCTCCTATATCTACTTCACATAAAAATTCCAAGCTCCAAGTCTAATGTAAATGCAATCTTAGCATTAAAAGGAAAATCATAGCCTTTGAAGTTTTCCCACTTCCTACGATAAAACCAATCAAAACTTCAGATATCCTAATCCCTTAAACTTACAACATTAATTTGGGTGTTAATGATCCATCTCTTTTGATTGTTTCGCATCATTTTAGAGCAGCATGAGCTCCAGCTATGTATTGTAGCATCTGAAATGTGGAGTAACTGCATATCTAAAGATAAAGCTTTTGATGCCTGTAAACCAATAACTAATGTCAATATTTTATAACATTGAATCGCTCAAGAAAAGACAATGCACAGAGGTGTTCAAAGTGATCGATTGTAAAAGTGCAACGAGTTTTATGGTATTTCTTTATTCATCTCCTTTCTAAAGTACTATAGTTCACACTTGCTTCATATAGAAATGCTGATGACTCAAATCTAAGTTCAAAATACAGCAACTTATTCATGATGGAGATTAGGTTTGACTAACAGTGTTTACACAGATAGAGAGACACATTGCATCTAGATTATGTAAAGGGTTTTCTAAGGCTGCAGTTGATTATATTAAAACTGAACAGATAGAAAAGTAGGTTTGAAATAAAGTTTTTCAATTTTTGGTATCTTAGATATGGGATTCAAGATTACAGTGCTTAGATGCAGTTCAGAAACAATTTAAGTAGAGCTAATGTAGAAATAAGTGAAATCAAGTGAATATATGCGAAGCTGCAAACAAATAAGGAAAGGGAGACCCTTAAACAATTGATAATCAAAACATATAGCTATAAGAGACACAGCAGTGGTAAAATGATACTCCAAAAAATTAAGAGGATTTGCACAGTAAACCAAGTAATAAGCTGATAAACACCAACCTACTACATTGCTGACAGAAACGCTGGATAGCATTTCCAACCATTGCTGTGCTAGCCTTTGCATGCATCTCACAGACCTTATGCCTCCTATGGTAGTCTTTTGAATCCTGAGGTCAGCCCCACAGCCTCCACCTGGCATGTTGGATGGTTAGCATTGCCCCCCTGCAACTTGCTCTTTTTTCCATTCTTTCCTTCAAAATTCGCATTGTCAGGCTCTGTGATAGGATAAGCATGCCCCCGAGCTTCAAAGCAAGAGATCCAGCCCCACCATATGGTCCATCCTCTTCCACCACCACAATCCTCCTTCGCTTCTCTGCTTCACCATTCCCTTTCCCAAAATCATCGTCTCATCAGAGCAAGATGATGAGCTGTTTGAGAGAACTCCATTTGCTGCATCAGGGAACAGCTGCTTGTTCCGGCAGTCAGATGGAACAGCACTCAAAGGGTTGGCTATAAACAGCTCGCCATCCCACTTCCAGTCATTCAAGTCCCATTCAAAGTTCCTCCTCCCAATCCCATTCAAGTTCGACACTCCAGAACCATAAAAATGATGGCTTTTGCCGCCAATTCTAGCCTCCATCAATCCAGTAAGTCCTAAGAACAACTAAACACAAGATTCCAAAAATAAAAACCTCCCTAAACTTAAGGGATTTCAAGCCCCTCAGGACTTGCAACATAGAAGAACGGTAGCCCAACGGTTTCCCTGGTCCGCCTCCCTGCGCCCCCAGAAATCCAAAAACATCACGCCCACAAACCCGTGAATCCAAGCAAGTGCAACCCACATGCCCAATTTCAGAACCCTAAAAGAAACCCTACAGTATTCAATCAAACCTCAAAAATTCCTAGTACTCCAGCAGAAGAAACCCTAGTACGGAACAGCTGATTGCTAGAATACGAATTTCCCTAATTTCAAGCGCATAAACAAACAATTTCGCTAAATTATACTAGAACTGAAGAAGTCTAACTACCCCGTGGCTAATTGCAGTTCCTATCTTGCATTTAAGATGTACCAAAACCCACCAAATAAAACATGATTCTCAAACCAAAAGGCAAAAACCCTAGCAAATCGACACAAAACCACCAAAGCCCTAGATGTCCCCAGCCAAATTCCACTTCCAATCTCCCTAATTCCAGAAAAAAACTGAAAACAAAAAATCACATAAATAATACAAAAATCAGGGAGGGAAAAAAGAAAACAAAACCTCATTTAGAACAATCAAAGGCCGATCTGATGAATACCTTGCATCCCGGTCGAGATCCCCCAAATCGGCGGCGAGCGTCGGCGGAGAAGAGACGCCAAAGGGCTGCTAACGAAGAACAGAGGGAGCAGGGGACCGGCAGCGGAGAGGTAAGAAGAAGGCGGAAATGTGCTCGAGGGAACGCTTATAGATGCGGTTTCCGGCCGAACGGCCACGCCCTTTCATCTAGAGGAACACCAATAGCGCCCATATTCTCTACACCCATTTCCACGCCTTGGAACAAACTGGGACCTGATATGTCTGGGTGGGAAGAAGAGTGGGCGATGTTCACGTCGTTTTGCCAATTTTAAGGCAGACGGCATTGTACTTTTATAAATTATAATATAAAAATTACAAAAAATAATGAAGTTAGCCTAATTGTTGACCCAAGTTGTCTCACCTTCTCTTTGGTGCTTAATATTGATAGGTCCCACCAAAAATCTGACACAACGACACGTTTACATATTGTGCGTCAAAAAGCTTGGGGACTGATTGGGTGAGGATAGTCTGCCACTTCAAAATACGGGAATGGCATCCACAACCGCACAGACTCACCGAAAAAAAAAAAACTTCTCAAACGTAAAAGAAAAAGATGAGCCAAACCGAATAGCCAAAATCATGGTGAACACAATAGTCAAATATTTTATTATTAAACAACAATAACGTAATTTATCCTTTCAAGAGTCTGAAATCAGCCCTCCCCTCTCGACGAAGCCATGACGTTGCATGAACTCCTAGGTTCCTAAAAAAACTAAAAAAATGAAAAAAATATGGAGTCCTAAATTTTTTTTTTAAAATGCATGAACTCATAGATTTTATGTTTTTCTTAAAATCATATATGATTAAATAGAAAAGAAAAGGAAAAAAAAATAGGGTTTGCTCATCGCGTGTGCCAATCGGCTTTGCATACACCATGGAGTTGAATCAGACAAAAGTTTGGCCAGCTTCGATTCCGTCGTCTTCTCCAACTAATATTGCACACAAGGAGCAGCTCCTCATCTCCTTCGATGGGTCTAGATCGACACAATCCCACTTCGGCGAGGCGATCCCGATTATGGTTGCAAGTTGTTCAAGGGACTATAGAGATTCCGATCACAGATGTCACGAGCCACACCTGATCAGATTCATCTTCTTCAAGAAAGATTTACCAAGATGGTTGCTTTTTTAGATGAAAAAGTTGATCAGGCTTACTTGCAATAGAAAATGGCGTTTATAGATAAGGTTTTGGGTCGAGGCCTTTCTCTTGAGTTTTAGTTGAAGGGGACGTGGGGCTTAGAGATTAAGCTCCAGGTTAAACCGATTTTAGAGAGAATGTTCACTACCGTAAAAAAAAAACTTATTTCGCTGCTAAAATAGATATTTTTTGATGCTTTAAAGCATCACTAAAAACTTTCCGACACTCCAAAAAGCATCGTAAAAGTATCGACAATGCAGGAGTGGAGACAGTTTTTCCCGACACTTTTAAAAAACATCGGAATTATTCCCGATGCTTTAAAGTATCGAAAATAACTTTATTCACGATGCTTAAAAGTATCTGGAATAAAGTTATGTTGGGATATCCTGGTTCAGCTACGAACCAGGCTCCGGTTCGACTTATCGAAGTCCCAGTTCTCCAGACTATGGACTTCGGACTAAACGAAGGCCAACTGTAAGCAACTCAAGGCTTCACACCGAATTACAACATCCGAATGCCAGTCCTTCGGGTAGCACCTTCGGTCCCGGCCAAAGTCTGAACTACTATCGACTTCCGAAGACACGAACTTCGATCCCCGCCGTAGACATGATCTCCGGCCTCGGGAAAATATCAAGCCTTCGGCCCATGCAAGGGGAAACCCGAAGCTTGAACCATAATATGTTCCAAAAAGTAAACTGTAACTAACGGTTACAATCGACACTCATCATGCCATGATCATGGCGTGCAATTCCTGCAGCCACGCCTTCAATCTGGTCGGAACCGCTCATTGACAACTCACGATCGCCAATCATGGGAGTGAATGGCTTCCCATGATCTCCGGGAAAAAAGCGAGCCACAGACCGGAGGCCATCTTTTAAATATAGGTAAGAAGGATGGCTCGTGAGGTACGCGTGAATAATCTCGCACATACATATTTCAACTTCTAAGAACTCGTTTTCTCTTCCGCTCTCGACATCTTCCCCATTCTGTGGCTGGAATCCGCCACTGACTTAGGCATCGGAGTGTCCTCCGTCGAAACAACTCCGGCAAGGAACTTGTTTTGCAGGTGAACCAGGGAGTGGTCCTGCGACGCAGCGGCTCCAACCAGCCGATCCAGGGACTCCACGCCAACAGATTGGCACGCCAGGTAGGGGGGCCGTATTACTAACATTTGTTAAGCTCTCTCCCAGACAAGGGAAGAAACAAAGAATTTTTTGATGGCAAGAGGAAAAGCTCAAAATGCTTCTACAAGCCAGAGTCGTGCTCCGTCTCAGGGGGGTGCACCCCTAAAGGAGAACGATGTTCCACCTCCACGGTTACTGTGGGAGTACAGTAGTTCGAAGCTCTTATGAACCAGGTCGCCAACCTGACGGCCATGGTTCAAGAGTTTCAAGACAGAGCCTTTCCGGAGGCAAACCCACCGGCTGTTTCTAGACATAGCTCTCGATCCCGAAGAAGGAGAGCACCACGAGAGGATTCAGCGCATCCCTCCCCCCATTCCCCGCCCTCTCCCGAAGGCCGAAATTCGAGACTGCCTAGGTCTGCCGATTCCCCACAAAAAAAAAAGGCCTAGGCAAACTTTCTCCTCTCCTCTGAAAACTCCACTCCGGTGGAGAGAGCGTCCAAGCAGACTCCCGATTATGACGGGAGGTTCAGAGCCATCGAATCAGAGATAGCAAGGGCGCGAGAACAGAGAATGCGGGATCAGAGAGATCCCGAGGACCTAATTGTGGGTGATCTGCGCCTACCCTACACCGACCGCATCATGGCTGAGGACATTCCTCGGCACTTCAGGGTTCCCCAGATGGAACCCTACGACGGCACCTCCACCCCTTCGACCATTTGGGTAGCTTCAAAGCCCATATGATGATTCAAGGAGCTTCGGACGCGATGTACTGTTTGACGTTCCCGACTACCTTGAAGAAGTCTGCTCGGATGTGGTACTCGAGCCTTCGCCCAGGTACCATCGATTCCTTTTCCAAGTTAAAAAATTGTTTGTCTTGCATTTCAGGACCTGCCGCAAGACTCCTCGAAATACGGACATACTCTTCCTCCTTCACCAGAATGAAGGAGAGAGCTTGAGAGATTACATCTCCAGGTTCAATGCGGCCACGCTTGAGATTCCCGATCTCAACGAGCACGTGGCCATGTCAGCACTGAAGAAGGGGCTTCGAACCTCCAGCCTTACTTTTTTCCTAGACAAGAAGTTCCCTAAAAGCTATACTGAGCTCCTATCAAGGGCTCAGAAATACGTCGATGCTGAAGAGCTGGCGGTGAATCGACGTTTGATTGAAGGGAACCCCGTTCAAAGAAGAAGAATAACAGGGGGCAAGGCTCCCAAACTTCCAATAACAACGACGGCAGATATGTAGACCGCCGGAGAAGCCCTCCCAAGCCTAGAGCATTGGGAGGAAGATTCGACTTATACACCCCCCTCAACCTCCCTCGAGAAAAGATCCTCATGGAGATAGAAAAGAAAACTATCTCCAACGGCCCCATCCCATGAAGGCCTCCTCTTCCGCAAGGAATGGGAACAAATTATGTCGATTCCACCGAGACCACGGCCACAATACAGAAGAATGCATCCAGCTGACGGATGCGATCGAGGATCTCATCAAGAGGGGATACCTGGGGCGGTACATCGGTCGCCAGGGGCCCCGGTCGGAAGCAACTGTTCCCCAGCCACCTCCCGAAAAGGCCGAATTGCCAAATCAAAGGCCCACCAACGGAGGTGTAGGGATGATACACCGGCCCGCCAACTGGAGAAGGGATGAAGATGAAGCTTCAAAGCGACTGAAAGATAACAACTCCATCCTCTTCTCCGACGATGACCTTGCGGGAGTCCGGCTCCCGCACGATGACCCTCTTGTAATTTTGGCCGTAGTAGCCAATTATGATGTACAGAGAATTTTTATTGATAATGGAAGTTCGACTGATGTCTTGATGTACGATGCATTCTCCAAAATGTTTTGCCTAGACATCAACTACAAAGATCCCCCATACCACTCTTCGATTTCGGGGGCAACCAAGTTTATGCCGAAGGGGAGATAGTGTTGCCTATAACCCTTGGTTCCGAGCCTCAACAAAAGACATTGCCGATCAACTTCATGGTGGTCCAGATTCTCTCTGCATACAACATTATTCTGGGGAGGCCCGCCTTGAACAGGTTCCGGACCGTGATCTCCTCTCACTATCTCTTAGTACGCTTCCCCACCAGGAATGGTGTTGGAGAAGTTAGAAGGAACTAGAGGACGGCACGGCAATGTCTAATGATTGAAGACAGGCATTTCAAAGATTCGACTACTACAGATCAGCTGGATCCGAGGGATTCAACCACAAACCTTGGTGAACCCATGGAGAGGACCATCCCGATACCTTTGAAAAAGGAAGATCCCTCCAGAGTTGTGCAAATCGGAAGCGCCCTTGACGAGAAAACTAGAACAAAGTTGATCCGTTTCCTCAGGGACAACGCCGATGTCTTCGCCTAGTCAGCTTCGGACATGCCCGGGATTCCTGCCGAAGTAATTACTTATCAGCTGGAAGTAACCCCTGGGTACAAGCCGGTGCGACAGAAGAAGAAGAGCTTCACCCCCGAAAGATAGCAAGCTGTTGATGAAGATGTTGGCAAGCTCCTCAAGGCAGGGTTCATCAGAGAGGCCCGCTATCCCGAGTGGCTGGCCAATGTGGTAATGGTGAAGAAAGCTAGCGACAAGTGGAGGATCTGCATCGACTATACAGACCTCAACAAGGCTTGCCCAAAAGATAGTTTCCCTCTTCCAAAGATTGATCAACTAGTCGACGCTACCGCCGGCCACCAGTTGCTGAGCTTTATGGACGCCTTCTTTGGCTACAACCAGATCATAATGGATCCGCAAGATGAGGAGAAGATGGCATTCATCACTGACAAAGGTCTCTACTGCTACAGATGATGCTGTTCGACCTCAAGAATGCCGGAGCAATATTTCAAAGACTCATCAATAAAGTGTTTGAAAAGCAACTGGGAAGAAATATGGAGACCTATGTTGATGACATGATCATCAAGAGTCTCCACCGAAGAGACCACATCCACGACTTGGAGGAGTCATTCAGCGCTCTCCGGCGCTACCAAATGAAGTTAAACCTGGCGAAGTGCGCCTTCGGGGTCACGTCGATAAATTCTTGGGCTTCTTTGTCACCAAACGAGGGATTGAGGCCAACCCCGAGAAGATCCAGGCCTTGAAGGACATGCGACATCCCTCTTGTAAAAAGGAAGTCCAATAGTTGACAGGAGGATTGCCTCCCTAAGCAGATTTATCTCTCGGTCTGCCGAGAAATGTCTTCCGTTCTTCAAGGTACTTCAACAATCAAAGGGCTTCGAATGGTCCGAAGACTATCGCGTTGCCTTTGAGGAATTGAAGAAGTATTTGGAGACCCGCCATTACTCTCCAAGCCAAAAGAAGGCGAGGTCCTCTACCTGTACCTCTCTGCTTCAGACAAAGCAGTGAGCTTGGTTCTTATCCGAAAGGAGGAAGACGGGTCCCACAAGCCGATCTACTACATCAGCAAGATCCTGCATGACACAGAAACGCGGTATGCAAGGATGCAGAAGCTGATATACTCTTTAGTGATTGCGGCAAAGCGACTACGACCATATTTCCAGGCCCACGCTATCGTGGTGCTGACTGATCAACCTCTTAAGGTCGTTCTCCGATCTTCGGACACTTCTGGAAGGATAGCCAAGTGGGCTGTGAAGCTAAGCGAATTTGACATTAGCTTCCATCCCCGAGCAGCTATGAAGAGCTAGGTGCTCTCCGATTTTCTGGCCGAGTGCACCTGGAAGTCCGAAGATGAAGCCTCTTCGGATGAAGAAGAAACCCCAAAGGAGATGAAGTCCGTTTGGATGCTTCATGTGGACGGAGCTTCCAATGCTGCCGGGTGCGGGGCTGGACTCATGTTGGCCGAACCTGATGGCTAGATTATAGAGTATGCACTCCGTTTCTCCTTCCACGCTTCCAATAATCAGCCGAATATGAGGCCCTACTCGCCATACTTTGGATCGCCAAAGATCTGGAGTCCGGCAACTCCGAACCTTCTCTGATTCTCAGCTGGTTGTAAATCAAGTCAATGGAGAGTACGCAGCCAAAGATCCAACCATGGTACAATACCTGGAGAAGGTTCAGTCTTTATCCTCCCAACTGAAACATTTTAAAATTATTCATGTTCCCCGATCAGAGAACTCCAAGGCGGATGCACTGTCTCGACTAGCAACTACAGCACCGGAGTCTCTCGGGCGCACCTTTGTTTACATCTTGAAACTCCAAGCATTGTCGAAGAGGAAGGTGGGCCGATTGAGACTGCGCCAGATTGAGTTGGATGGATCCCATCATCAAATTCCTGAATGAAGGAGAACTGCCCGAAGATAAGGCAGGCCAAGAAGATCCGCTGGATGGCATCTCAATACGTCATCTTAGACGGAACCCTCTACAAGAGATCGTTCTCCCACCACTGCTGAAATGCCTCGGACCCACCGATGCAGATTATGCATTGAGAGAGGTCCACGAGGGTATATGCGGGGATCACTTGGGAGGCAGATCTCTAGCATACAAGATTATTCGACAAGGGTATTACTGGCTCTCCATCTAGAATGACTCAGCTGATTTCGTGTAGAAGTGCGACCAATGCCAGAGGTATGCCAATGTGTAGAGACAACCTGCAAGTCACCTGACTCAGTTGGCAGCCCCATGGCCCTTTGCCCAGTGGGGGATGGACATTCTTGGCCCATTCCCACCAGCATCAGGGCAAAGAAAGTTTCTCCTAGTGGCCATCGACTATTTCACGAAATGGATGGAAGCCGAACCATTGGCCCAAATCATAGAGGGCACGGTGGAAAGTTTTATGAAAAACTCCATCATCTTCATGTTCGGTATCCCACAAGTCATCATCACGGACAACGGGAGACAATTCAATAATCCGAAGTTCAAGGACTTCTGTGCTCGATACCATATCCAGCATCGGCTAACATCCGTTGTACATCCACAGTCCAACGGAGAAGCTGAAGTCACCAACCGGACCATCCTCCATGGTCTAAAGACAAGGTTAAACGCCGCCAAAGGGCTTTAGATCGAAGAACTGACCTCTGTTCTTTGGGTGTACCGAACTACCCCAAGAACAGCCACCGGCGAATCTCCGTTCAACCTAGCCTACAGTACCGAAGCCATGCTACCTATCGAAGTCTCCCTACAGTCCCTAAGAATTGACAACTATGAAGAGCCTGAGAATTCCGATCGCAAAAGGATCGATCTGGATCTGCTATCAAGCACCAGGCTACAGGCCCAGATAAGAATGGCGGCATACCAGCAAAAGGTCGCCAAGTACTACAATGCAAGGGTGAAGGAGCAAACTTTCCGCACGGGGACATGGTATTGCGAAGAGTAGAAGTGTCCAGGCCAATGGAACAGGGTAAACTCTCCCCTAACTGGGAAGGCCCATATCAAGTCGAAGAAGTCATTCGACCAGGGACATATCGACTCAAGACCCTGGAGGGGAAGACCTTATCCCGGCCATGGAATGTACAGAACCTTCGCAAATACTATCAATGAAAAAGTTTCAAAAAACTCTTATGCAAAGCTACTCAACCCTACTCAACTCAGAATGGCTAGTTGCAATGACTGAACGACAACAGCCCAAATGAACTGATCTGAAAAATCGGTCAACTGCGCAAAGGAGAGTCTGATCCACTCACCTTATCGGTATGCCCGACGAGCGCAATGGATGGCCTAACCAGGCCACCAAAAAGATCAAAGGTGCAGGGATGGTTTTCGTAACCTACCCTACGATGAATCCAAACATGCATTGAGGCGAGCCTGAACAGCCTACCTTAATCACGACAGAAAGTGCACATGGATGGTGTAAACACCCTACCCTACGAAAAATCTGAACACGTGCCTAAAAGGACCATTGTTGTCCTCTCTGTCAACAACAACACTCTCAGAACGGTCCAACGAACCCTACTTCTTCCCTACAAACCGCAAGTAGTTTATGGAGTCTATTTATGGACAAATTGTGATGCAACACATCGCAGAAAAACATGGGAAGAGGTAAAAGAAAAGATCTTTTATTTCTTTCAATTTTTCTTACAAAAAGAAAAAAAAGAAGAAAAAAGAAAAGAAAAAAAGAAAGAAACTATCCTATAAAGAGAGTAAGAAAAAGAAAGAAAAGCTCTCCAAAAGAGAGATAAAAAAAAAAAGCAGCAGCAGCAGCAGCAGCAAGGTTGAAAATTTGCATTAACTCCCCAACGAGTTTTTCCCGTACTGTCGGGAGAGACCAGATGGGACGACGAATGGCCCCCGGGGTTCCCGTCCGAACTCGAGTCCGATCCCTCATCGGAGTCAGAATCGAGTTCATGGTTGGGGAAGGGAACGGAGGGTTTGATATTATCCAAGCCCTTCAAGTCATAAAACTTGGAGGCTTTCCTCCGGCACTCCCGAAACCCCGGTGGAAGGAGTCCAAGGCCACCTTGGCGAGCTCATCCTTGAATGAGGCAGAAGTTTTGAAGTTCGCGACGGCATCCGTCACCTCCTTCTTCGCCTCCTTCGCCGCCGTGGTCACTATCGTGACTTGGGCCCGGGCCTCCCTCAACTAAGCTTCCAAGGTGGACCTTCTTCTTGAGACGGTCCACCAGAGGCTCCTCCTCTTCACCTACGGGCCCAGATGGCTCCGGACTTCGCTTCCTCTTGGGGTCAATAGCCCTCCTCTTCGCTGCACGACGAAGCTCGGAAGTGCTGAACCTCATGGCTAATAGAAGGAAGACACCAACAGAAATGATGGCCTTCGACAGCAGGGGGCAAGGTCCTATTTATAGAAACCCTGTGCCCACAATCGACTGCAGGGAGGCGCATCCCACGTCCTTCCCGGCCGTATGAGAAGGTGCCACATGTCCGGGTGATGCTTCGAGAACCAGAAAGTCTTTCGGAAGCCATCCCCAGGACCGCAACCGCCATTGCTTCGAATTCGAAGAAATCCGTATCATGCGATGGCATCATTAATGGTCTCTTTTTGGAAAAAAGAGGCCCGGTGGCTCATAAGGCACAAAAGATCATGACTGTACAAATTTCGACGTGCCACGTGGACAACGGTGATCCTAATCAAATCCCCTAATTATTGATTGGCGGGGAGATGACTCCTGTCCGCCCCAACGGACAAGCTAATCATCCGAAGGAAGGCAACACAACGGAGTTCTGGTCCGTTCAAGGGTTCGTCCTTACCAACTGAACGACCTTCGGCCATGACTATTCAACTAAGCAGAAAAGAGAACGGTAAAACCAGCTCTTATCAACTGGATGGCCTTCGAAGGCTATTGTTCGACTAGGCTAGAGGAGAAACGATAGAACCGTTTCAGGCTACACATGAGGCACAACAATGCATATGCAAAGAAAGGAGAATCAATTCCAAAATCTGGGAAAATTGCAATACAAAGTTCATTGGCAATACAAGTAAGAAAGGAAGAAAATACATTCGGAGTGATCCAGGTCACTCAACATCAACAAGAAAGGCTCCACACCACAGGACTAGAGCAACCTATCAACTTGATCGGAGAGGGTCTCATCAATCTGGGCCGAGACGGGAGAACCTTCAGCCTGGATCCTCCAGCCTGAGTCGCCTCCTGGGCGAGATCAAAGCTGGGATCACCTTCGGGTTTTCGACTGGGTAGCAGCCTCCTCCGCCGGACATGGTGACTCCTCGACCTCCTCTACGGCTTCGGCCTCCTCCGCTTCTTCTCCTTCCTCTCCAATTATGTTGTAAGAGGGATCTTCAAAAGGTCGAGGTGAGGGAGGGTCTCCTTTACCTTGGAAAGCCCATCATTGAAAGCTGTGCTGGTAGGCCATACAATGAGGCTTCATCAATCTCTGTCTAAAATTGCGAAGACATCTTGAAGTCAGCCACGGCATTATCTATTGCTTCCTCAAAGCTTCGGACTCCCTCTTAGCGGCTTCGACCTCCCTCTTGGTAGCTTCGAATTCTAGGATCGCCTCTTCGGCCCTCCTAGAAGCCCCTCCGCCACCTTGGACAGGCTCTCCATCCTCTCTTGGTTCTCCCTGGCAGTCCGCTCTAAGGATTCAACTTGCCTCCTGCTCCTGTTCCACCCTGCCTCTTGTCCCGCTATCCTCGAGTGGGTGCTCTTCAGTTCGCCCTTCAGGTCACGAACTTCATCAGTCACCCAGACAAGACGGTCCTCCATGGATTGCTTCAGCTCCTCGGCTACTTTCCTGGTAGCCCTAGCAGTCTAAAGCTCCTCTTGAGGTCGTAGATGAGGCTGTCCACATTCCTCAAGCCTTCCTCCATGAAGGTGAAGTCATAGACCAACTACATCAAAAAGAAGAATCGAGGGTCAAATAATTCTCAAGGCAAAGGAGGCGGTGATAGTCATACCTGTTGCAGGGTGGCGAAGCCGGAATCAGACACCTTGAGAAAGCTCCGGTTCTGAAGAATTGCCAGGTTGCGGGCTATATCGTATCCTTCAACGCCTATCTGGCTTCCTCCGGAACCAGCAGCTCTCTATAGGCAGGAGCTCCGAAGGGTTCGTCGAGCGACCTCCAGCTGAAGAAGCTCCGTAGACGGACTCTCCTTCAACTTGCCGCGCCTTGCCCCTATCGGTAGCAAAAGGGCAAACTGGCGGCACATCCACTCCTTGAGGTGGGCCCCCTATTGTGTCGACTGGGGAGGCGACCGCCGCTGGAGTCTCGTTTGGGTAGGGCCTCGCTGGAACCTCTTCCGTGGCTGCTGCATTTTCCCTGGAGGTGCCTCGGGAAGACGAAGTGCTTTGGTCCCCTTCACCATCTCTCCGAGCTTTCTTCTGATCTGCAGACCTGGTGGAAGGGGCCTGTGCCCCTCTCTGAAGTCTGGCGAAGCCAGCTCAAATTGCGCTTCATCCCACCACCTGTAGGCAAAGGGGATCACCTCAGTTAAATGAACTACAATGAAACCTAAAGAAGAAGAGCAGAAATTTCCACTGCTATACCTAGTGAGGGAATTTACTGATTCCTGCTCGATGGAGGTTCCTCTCCTCCAACAACTCCCGGATAGGAGAAACTTCTAAGTTGGTCAAAAGATCATAATCCAACTGATCGGCCGCCAAGACTTTCTTTCCATCATTGGCGGTCAGGCGAGGCTTCTTCCACTCAGTGTCGAAGCCCCATGGGTCGAAGGACAGCACAAATACAAAGATAGGTTTCCACCCGTGGATGGCGCTGGGCATATCCTTGATCACCCTGTGGCCCGATCTGGGACCGATCACCCACCATCCGTTGCTGTGGAAGTCCCTCTTGAGGACAAAAGGGCCGAGAACAAGTTGGTCCTAGGCTCTACATTGGCGATGCTGCACATGACCAGGAACCCGCAGATATTCCTAATGCTGTTCGGGTTAACTGCGCTGGCACCACTTGATACAAGCAAAAAATCTTAACAAAGAAAGGGTACAGGGAAAATCGAAGACCAGCTTTCAGGTGATCTTCGTATACAGCTAGGCACCCAGGAAAGCTTTGTTCGCCCACCCTCGAGCGCAGGGAGGACAAAGGAAAATTCTTCAAGAATGCAGTAGCATTCCCAAAAAAGGGTTGCCTTGCTCTGAGAAACCGAGCCGGGGACCGACCAGACCTACTACTATATCTCTGGCCCCCGAGGGCCCAACCTGCTTTCCCTGACTCTCTACGGTCTCTTCCATGACAAAGGAATGAAGCAAAGGGGTGGAAAGAGGATTCTACCTGAAGAATAGACTGGTACTCTAGAACGGTTTGGACGGAGAATGAGATGAGGTTGAAGAAGCTTCCTTGCCCAGACCTTCACCCTTTTCAAAAGAAAAGTAAGGGTCTCTAGACCCCCATAGAGGGTTAATTTGACTCAAGGTTACCCTGGGAGGTAACCCACTTACGACTGACCGCCAGGATAAGATCTATCCTTCATCTAACGGGCGGAGAATAGCCACCACAACTATCCAAATCCCAACCAAAAGATTGTCTCAGCCACTATGCAATGGGACGAGGAGAGATAGCCTCAGGACCACCTACTTTCCCCAATCAAGGAATGGTACCTGTCCACCATCTGATTCTCAGATCGTGATGGGCAGCCCAATAGGGTCCCGTAATTATTTACTGTGCTGTCCCTCAGAAAGAAAGCGACAAGGCTATAATACTCTCACTTCTTCTTGAGGCAGATCTTCGCTTCGATAACTGAGAGTAGGGGGGCAACTGTTGGGATATCCTAGTTCAGCTATGAACCAGGCTTCGGTTCAACTTATCGAAGCCCGGTTCTCTGGACTACAGACTTCAGACTAAGCGAAGGCCAACTGTAAGCAACTCAAGGCTTCACACCGAACTACAACATCCGAAGGCCAGTCCTTTGGGTAGCACCTTTGGCCCCGGCCGAAGTCTGAACTACTCATCGACTTTTGAAGACACGAACTTCGGTCCCCGCCATAGACATGATCTCCGATCTCAGGGAAATATCAAGCCTTCAGCCCATGCAAGGGAAAACCCAAAGCTTGAACCACAATCTGTTCCAAAAAGGAAACTATAACTAATGATTACAATCGATACTCATCATGCCATGATCATGGCATGCAATTCCTGCAGCCACGCCTCCGATCTGGCCGGAACCGCTCATTGACAACCCACAATCACCAATCATGGGAGTGAATGGCTCCCCATGATCTCCGGGAAAAGAGCGGGCCACGGATCGGAGGCCATCTTTTAAATATGGGTAAGAAGGATGGATCGAGAGGTACGCATGAATAATCTCGCACATACACATTTTCAACCTCCAAGAACTCTTTTTCTCTTCCGCTCTCGACATCTTCCCCATTCTGTGGCTGGAATCCGCCACTGACTTAGGCATTGGAGTGTCCTCCACCGAAATAACTCCGGCAAGGGACCTGTTTTGCAGGTGAACCAGGGAGCGGTCCTGCGATGCAACGGCTCTGACCGACCGATCCAGGGACTCCATGCCAACAAGTTATTTTCGATACTTTTAAAAAATGTCGGGAATAAAGTTATTTCTGATACTTTAAAGTATCGGGAATAACCCTGGGATATGGTTATTTCCGATATTTTAAAGCATCGAGAATAACTTTATTCCCGATATTTTTAAAAAGTATCAGGAATAACTTTATTCTAGATGCTAGTAAACATCGAAAATAATCTTGGGATAAGGTTATTCCTTATACTTTAAAGCATCGAAAATTTAAATTTTTTTTTAAAAATAAAATAATTATTTTAAAATTTAAAAATCTTATAAAATTTTTTTACTTGTATAATTTAGTAATAACAAATATTTCTAGATCATTGCATACATTCTTCACACATTCAAACATAAATTGATCCAAATATAAAGTTCATTATGATCAAATATAATAAAATTTGTTACATATATGACTGTTTAACAAAATTAAAAATACATGAAAATACAATATATAAAATAACAAAAAATCGAGGCAATGATCTGCATAAGGTACGTCATCACCCTGTCCATGAGGATCTGATGCTCTAGTAGCCTATATAAAAAATATTTAAAATGTTTAATTTATAAATTATGAATGACAATTGATGTGGCAGGATCGCTGACATGAAGGACGAAGTTGCCACGTGGGATGCCTCTGCAGCTCCTTCGCCAGGCTGGCTCCCCTCAAGGTTGAGACGCCGTGGTTGAAGTCGAGCTCCGCCTTCCTAAGTTCACCCACCTAGGACAAGGGGACCAACATTCGAAGGACGTCTCCGTCTCCTTGGACAATGGGCAGTCGCCCAGGGACCACCGGAGGGGTGCCCGTCAGGCCATAATAACTGTCCCAACTATCACTTACACTAGAAAGGGGAGGGATCCCCGATCAAGGCGCCGCATCCTCACCAACCTCCTGTGCCACCCAAAAGAAGAAGTCAACCAGGAGATTCAAATCCAGTAGGCGACTGCCCGCCGATCGAGGTTCTGCCATGTTTCTCGAAATGGAGCAACCAGAAGGAATGCCAGAGCGCAAGGCATCGTTTCCTATCATGGATGGGGAAAAGCACCATGCACACAACATCGCATGCGCCTGCAAACAAGGCGGGGACCCCGAGGTAGGCGTCTGACAGCCCTTGTGGCTTAAAAGAATGCTCTATGGTTCTGAAAGAAGGTAAGCGAAAACACCAAGCAGAGAGTGGGCGAAGCAGGCACACAGGAGAGCACTAAGCAGTCCGAGAGTTCCAAGCTACTGGAGATCGATGAGAAAGGTCTTGAGGGCACAGCCACCCCGGCTCCGATTCTCCTCAACCAGCACTCCCCACGCTCCACGCCAGGCTCTCTCTTACATTCTTCTAGTACATTACATTCTCCTCCTAACGTGGAGTCCATCTACGTGCTCGACCAGGAGGATCTGTTCCCTGGATCATCACTGACTTGAGCATCAGAGTGCCCCCCGCTGGGCTCACCGGCTCGAGTCTTTTCTATTTTATAGGTCCAGGCATCCGTGCAGAATCCATGGCGACAAGGGCGCGGTCCGAGGGCATCCTCAGCTACAGGCCATGAAGATCAGGCGGCAACACTCTCCCTCCTATATGTCGCCTTTCCTGCCACTTTCCGGAAGGCAGCTCGGGTATGGTTTACCGCCTTGAGCTGAGAGCATTAATTCTTTCGCTCAGCTGGAGCGAAAGTTCGTGGCACACTTCGACGCCTGTCGGAAGGTGCTACGAGAAGCAGACAGCCTCTTCTCCATCAGGCAGCAGGACCATGAGCTCATACGAGACTACGTGGCCCACTTCAAAGTTGCCGCACTGGAGATCTACAACCTTAATGAGCCAGTTGCAATGCTCGCACTAAAGAGAGGGCTCAGGACATCTCACCTGACCTACTCTCTCGACAAGAAATCTCCCAAAATATACTTTGAGCTCCTCCTCCGCGTCTAGAAGTACATTCACACCGAGAAGGCAGATCGCACGAGGAGAGAGCTGGATGGGAAGCCTCTGAATAAGCCAGCTCCTGGGGAGACATTCGGGACCCGGAGGTCTGGACCAGCCGCACTGAACTTTCGCCAAGGGCCGAGGCCCAGGAGGGACCCATCCCGGAAGAAAGGTTCATGCCTCTTCTTATCCCGAGGACGAAGATCCTCATGGAGATCCAGGGTGAGCGCTACCTGAGGTGCCCACCTCCGCTAAAGCCGTCTAACAGTCGTGACAGAATGAAGTATTACCAATTCTATCGCAACCACGGCCACGACACCAAGGAATACTGGTACCTTAAAAGGGAGATCGAATACCTCATAAAGAGGGGCTACCTCGAAAAGTTCATGGGGGGCAGACCTCCGGCAGAACCCCAGGCGCTCACTGCTCTCCCTCCAGTCCCTACAGTTGACAACCGCCCACCGAGAAGCCGGTGGGGATGATATGCTGGGGAGTCGAGCGCGCTTCCAAAAAGGCCCAGGGGGAGAAAGTTTTGAAGATGTACTTTTGTGAGGAGGGGGGTTGAACATAAAAATGTAAACAATAATGCTATGGTCGTCGAAATGACGATCGCAAAGCACCTTGTAAAATGAATCATGGTGATAGTGGGAGCTCTACGGATGTACTTTTTTATGATGCTTTCTCCAGGATGAATCTATCCTTTTCTCAGCTTAGACCTATGCATACACCCCTTGTTAGTTTCACATGCAACTCTGTAGGAGTCGAGGGAGAGATTACTCTCCCCGTTACTATCGTAACGCCACCTCGGTAGAGCACCGTCATGATGACCTTCATGGTTGTTAGGCTTCTCTCAGCCTACAACGTGATCCTTGGCTGACCCGAGCTCAACCTACTCGACACGGTCATTTCCACAAGACGGTTGTTGGTGTAGTTTCCAACTCCCTACGATATCGGGGAGATGAGGGGGGCACCTTAGCCAATCCAGCATTGCCTCCAAATCGTCCCCAATGCCAAGGTTGCCGAGGACAAACCCAGTGCAGACGACCTCGACCAAAGGGTGCAGGATCCCAGAGTTGGCCCGGTCAATTGCTTGCTATCGTACCCTCTCAGAACCGACCCAGCGAAGATGGTGTAGATTGGGGCACAACTGCAAGATGATGAGCAGGCCCCCCTGTTGGAGTTTCTCCAGGCGAACGCCGACATGTTCGCTAGACGACCGCCGATATGCTCGGGATCCCACCTAGATCATCACCCACAAGCTGAGCATCAACCCGAAGTATCACCCCGTCAGGCAGAAGAAAAGGAGCTTCGCCCCAAAGAGGCAAAGGGCGATCAACGAGGAGGTAGATAAACTCCATGCTATCGACTTTGTTTAGAAAATACAATATCCGAGCTGGCTGGCAAATGTGATTATGGTGAAGAAGAATAATGAGAAATGGAGGATCTGTGTATATTACACCGATCTCAACCGAGCCTGTCCAAAGGACAGCTTCTCCCTATCAAAAATTGACCAGTTGGTGGATGCCACCTCGGAGCACCGCCTGCTCTCATTTATGGATGCATTCTCCGGACACAACCAGATCCGGATGCACCCGGAGGATGAGGAGTACACTGCCTTCATCACCAATCGAGGGACATACTGCTACCAGATGTGCCATTTGGCTTGAAGAATGCTGGTGCCACATATCAGCGACTAGTCGATCGGGTCTTGACGGACCAGATCAGTAGGAACATACAAGTCTATGTGGATGACATGCTCGTTATGAGCAAGCCGAGGTCAGATCATGTCGTCGACCTCGCGGAAGCTTTCTAAAATCTTCAAGAGTACAAGATAAAGCTGAACCTAGCAAAGTGCGCTTTTGGAGTAGCAGCAGGGAGTTTCCTCGGTTTCATGGTGACCCAAATAGGAATCGAGGTGAACCCGGAGAAGGTCCAGGTGATCATTGACATGGAGCATCCAACCTCAAAAAAGAAAGTACAATGCCTGACGAGTCGGATCGCCGCACTGAGCCGATTCATCTCGAGGTCGGCAGACCGCTGTCTTCCTTTCTTTAAGGTGATGTGCAAGATGCATGACTTCACCTGGATCGAGGAGTGAAGAGCAGCCTTCAAGGAACTCAAAGACTTCTTGATATCACCACCACTGCTCTCCAGGCCAAAAAAAGGAGAGGAGCTCCTACTGTACCTGGCAATCATCCTAAGAGCCGTCAGCTCGGTTCTTATTCACACGGACCAGGATGGATCCCAGAAATCAGTGTACTACACCAGCAAAATACTCTGAGATGTGGAGGTCAGGTATACTCGCTCCGAAAAGCTTATTTTTGCTCTAATAATGTCTGCTAAGTACCTCAGGCCGTACTACCAAGCACACCCCATTGCGGTCATGACAGACCAACCTTTGAGGGCCATACTCAGCAACCTCGAGACATACGGATGGTTGGCTAAATGGTCCCTGATGCTGAGCAAGTTCGACATCGCGTACTAGCCGAGATCATCTCAAAAAGCCCAGGTGCTGGCTGACTTCTTGGTCGAGTGCACGGGGATTGCCGAAGAGCCGGAGCAGACAACACCAGATCAGCAAATTGAGCCCGGAACTGAGGAGGTGTCTTGGATCCTCCATGTCGATGGCGTATTTAATGCGAGCGGGAGCAAAGCAGGACTCATTCTCATTAACAGCAATGGAGTCATAGCTAAATGCACCCACCGCTTCAAATTCATTGCCATGAACAACCAGCAGAGTACGAGGCACTCCTCGTGAGCCTCAGGGTCTCCCGCGAGCTAGGTGTGCGAAGCCTGAAGGTCTTCACCGACTCCCAACTGGTGGTCGGGCAGGTCTCCGGAGAGTATGAAGCCAGAGATCCCCAAATAATGAAGTACTTAGAGCAGGTCCGCTCAAGCATGATAGGTTTCCAGCACTTCAACATCTCTCACATCCCTCGAGATGAGAATGCTCGCACTGATACACTGTCGAGACTTACGACCTTGCCGGACTCATCACTAGGGCGCGCCCACATCGAGTACCTCGAAAGTCCAAGCAACGAAACTCCCGTAGAGGTGCAGCAAGTCATCCCGAGCCAAGCTGGATGGATAGGTACATCAGATATATCATCGATGGTACCCTGCCAAAGGGCCGCGCAGAGGCTGGCCTTAGACCCATGGAGGCAACCTTCGTGCTCCAAGAGATATACGAAGGCCTTTGCGAAATCACATTGGAGGGAGGACACTTGCGTATAAGGCCCTCCGACAGGGATACTACTGGGAGACCATGAGGAAGGATGCCGCTGATTTCGTAAAGAGGTGTGATCAGTGCAGCACCATGCCCACATACAGCATCAACCAGTGGCACCGCTCTCCCAGCTCTCTGCCCCTTGGCCATTCGCCTAGTGGGGGATGAACATCCTAGGTCCATTCTCCCCTACATCAGGGCAACTGAAATTCCTAATAGTGGCTATTGACTACTTTACCAAGTAGGTAGAAGCGGAGCCACTAGCATGGATCACCGAGGCCAAGGTCTGCCACTTCTTCTGGAAGTCAATTATCTACCACTTTGGGCTTCCCCACAGCATCATCACCGATAATGGATGGTAGTTCGACAATCAGGAGTTCGAAGAATTCTGTGCCGAGCTCGGCATCCAACATCGTTTCATCTCGGTGGCTCACCCTCAGACCAACGGAGAGGCCGAGGTGACCAATCGGACCATCCTCCAAGGACTCAGGACTAGATTGGACCGGGCCAAGGGAAAGTGGGCAGAAGAACTCTCCAGTATTCTTTGGGCCTACCACACAACTCCTCGGACGGCCATAGATGAGACACCTTTTAGCCTCATCTTCGGCGTAGAAGCCATTGTTCTAGTCGAGCTCGGTGTACCCACAGTACAGGTGCGACAGTATGACAAAGTAGAGAATCTCGCGCACCTCCTTCTCAACCTGGACCTCCTCGAGAAAACCAGGAACAAGGCCCGACACCGGATGGCGGCCTACCGCAGCATGTAGCTCGGTACTATAATGCACGGGTAAAGCTGAAAAGTCTTTCGCCCTGGTGACTTGGTGCTGCGTCAAGCTGAAGTGTCTCAACCCTGAGAGTGCGGCAAGCTCTCGCCGAACTGAGAGGGCCCCTACAAGGTGGTTGAAGCTCTTCCACATGGGGCTTACTATCTTGTAGATCTGGATGGTGCCAGGTTCCCGCAGACATGGAATGCCTGCAACCTGAGAATATACTATCAATAGTGTAAGGCTTTTCCCTAGTAATAATAAAGGTCCTCTTGGCGCAAATTTCTTTTGCCATGCAGGGACATAGCTGCCTGGCCTAAGGTCAGGTACATTCAAGCCCGGAGTCCAGCTCCCCGTACCGAAGCCCGAAGTCTAGCTCTCTAGCACCGAAGCCAGGAGTCCAACTCTCCGGCAGCCAAGCTTGGACCCCGATCTGGCACCAAAGACCGGTGACCTAAGATGCCCAGCACTCATGCCCGGACTCCGATCCGGCACCAAAGACCGGTGACCTAAGATGCCCAGCACTCAAGCTTGGACTCCGGTCTGGCACTAAAGACATGTTACCTAAGATGCCCGGCACTCAATCCCGGACTCCGGTCCGGCACCAAAGACCGGTGACCTAAGATGCTCTCACTCAAGCCCGGACTCTGGTCGGCACCAAAGATCGGTGACCTAAGATGCTTGGCACTCAGACTCTAGTCTGGCAACAAAGATCGAAAACCCCGGCACTCAAGACCGGAAACCCCGGCACTCAAGCCCGGACTCCAGTCCAGCACCAAAGACCGGAAACCTCGACACTCAAGACTGGAAACCCCGGCACTCAAGATCGGAAACCCTGGCACTCAAGGTTGGAAACTCCTGAAGACTGGAGCTCCACAGTCGCCTGGCATTTCCCACAGGTGCAACCTCCGAGCTCGACCTTGCCATGCAGGCCTAGAGCTGGCCCCAGTAGGAGCCGGGCAGATCTCATCCACCCAAGCACTTGGAAGCTTTCAACCGCCTCACCCACGAGGTGGGAACAACTTGGCAAATTGAAGAACTTCTCTCTAACTCCATCACATGTTCGGGACTCAAAAAAAAAAAAAAGAGAAGAAGAAGAGAGAAGGGAAAGAAGAAAGGAGATCCAAATCAGGTGACTGAAAAAGATTCTTCATTAATACCAAAATGTTTGATACAAGTATTTATGGGCCTCGACATGCCGGGTAGCCCGAAGCAAAAGCAAGAAGAAGAAAACACTATAAGGCCCCCTAAGCTACCCGACTGGCTCCTTCCAGAGCGGTGCTCGGATGGGGTGTCACCTTCCAGGGCTTGCAGTGGCGGGGCCTCATCTCCGACGGCCTCCGCCGGCGAGCTGGTTCGACGGTAGCGATAGGCTCTTCGGCCTCATCCAGGCTAGCGATTGTACCTGAGCCCATCGTGCCCGGAGGTCTCAGCTTGCTCATGACCTTGTCAAGAACGAACTCCTTCACCTGAGATTGGCAGTAGTCGAATCCCTGGAGGAAGGAATCCGTTGTTGCTTTCTGAAACTCGGCCTTGAATTCGTTGGAGGCCTTGTACTTCACTACCACCTCGGTGGCCTTCTTCTTGGTGGCATCCACTGAGCTGACTGCTGCTATGGCCTTCCCGTCCGTGCTCGTAGCCCTCTTCTCAGCATCGGCAGCCCTCCTCTCAGCGACGGCTGCCCGCTCCTTTGTCGCCTCCAATTCCCTAGAAGGGACTAGGCCCATCCCTTCTCTCTAGCGGCCTCAGCTTCGAGCTCCTTCAACCTAGCCTCCTTGGCTTTGAGCTCTTCTGCTCTACTCTTGGACCAGCCCCTCTCTCGGTCCAAGGACTCCTCAAGCTCTTTTGCATGCCTTTCGATGCTCACGACCGTGCCCCAAAGTTCCTTGCTCTTCTTGTTGGCCTCCCAGGCATCGTCGTTTATCTGCTTCACCTCAGCCTTTAGGACTCGAGCTCCGCTCCCTGTAGCCTGTCCCTTTTGGCCCAGGTTCGGTAAGAGTCCTTAATCAGGAGAAGTTCGGTGCCGATCTACGCTAAGGAAGATGTCAATCGCGAAGATTAGTCAGGAAGAATGGGCGAGGTAAGGTAGAAGGGTACTTACTGAAAAGAGCTGAGGGAAGGTACTTATATGCTCCAAATTAAATCATATATGTATCATGATTTATATATGTGTACCACGATACATAAATGTACCGTGATATATATATGTATCACAATACATACATATGTACCATGATATATATATATATATATGTACCGCAATATATATATGTATCGCGATATATCATCCGTGATACATATATGTACCGCGATACATATATGTACCGCGATACATATATATATACCGCGATACATTTTCCATGATATATAATATTAGTTTCATTAAAATGTATAAATACTTTAATATTGAAAATATAAGCGTATAGTTTAAGAAACTTACGAACTCTTGTCTAACTCGCACGTAACTCTTGGATCCCGATGTATGGGGAATATACAGAGCTGCTCGTGTAGCTCTACCAATATCAGAATATGCCTGCAAAATCAAAAAGATAACTTTTTATATCCGGAAAGTAATGTATATATATGTATAATGTACCATATAAACTAAATATTTTAATAAACTTATTTCAAAGAAATTAGAAGATACATGTCCCCACTCGGAAAACCATAATGAACCAACTCGACCCACTGATGAGAGGGTACATCAAGAGGACAGGTACCAACTACCTACTTCTCTGTCATACCGGCAACTTGTACTTTATATTCTTTCCATTTCTAGTTAAGAGACTTCAATACAAAATCATGAGAGGATGGAGGAAGTACAAACTTGGACTGCAAAAAAAAAATTTAATAAGAATATAAAATATAATATAATATTTTAACTATGCAAGATAACAAATAATTTAATACAAACTTTTTACCTGTACAACTCGTAGAATCTCTACTTTATATATTGGAAGCATGTCATTCCACTTTGCATAACTAAGTGGATAAAGTCGATGCCTCCGCGCAACTATCCCCAAAAAGAACTCAATAAGCTGGCAGCTTTTTTAATTGGCTGCCCCAGCTTATTGCACTCGATCACTATCTTCTCAACCTTGCACATCTCCCACACATCCTGTACTACTGTAGGCCCGTGCCTATGTGTAATCCTCCCAGATCCATCTGCATAGAAATAGATAAAAGTAAGCTATAGTAAAAAGTGTAATGAAATTTTATCTAACCAAGGATATTGGAATAAATTATCCTGAATGTGTAGCTCATGATCTGCTGGATCGATGGGAGGATCATGATGCCTCGAGGATGATAGACCAGACTAGTGTGTTGAAGGATTGGATGCAACGTCTGGTACGGAGGAAGGACCGGCATGAACATCATGTGATGAAGTATTGGCCTCAACATGCTGTGCTAAAGAAGAACTACCGGCCTCTGTCTGTGAGTGCTGGAATTGCACACCAAGAAATCATCACAAGCATGGCATAGTGTAACCTATCATTTACATTAAAGTCAAAATTAGTGAAGATAAATATAATTTAACATAATAATTACTACAAATTGTGTACATTATAAAAATAATACCAATAAGAATCAAGATTAGCATTTTCTTCAAATTCCATCCTAACCAAAGATAGTGTAGCATGTACGTCATCAACTGGTACAAAATTAAATGGCATGGAATGCGTATAAGTATCATTATCTTTATCATCTTCCAATTGTTTTCCCATATTATATAAGTCCTAAGATTTTGTTTTAATAACAGTAGCCCAATCTTTGTCTTTTGCATCTTATATAAAAAATACTTGACGAGCTTGAGAAGAAAAGATAGAATGGATCATCCTTCAATAAGACACTAGTATGTATCAACCTTGTAAAATTTACAAGTATAAATCCATTTGCATCTTTTTTCAAACCCCTTGATGAATTTATATTGTTGCCCAAGTGGCTTTCCCAGAGGAGGGTGAACTGGAAATTTAAAAAATTTAAGCAAATATGTGCTTTGTTAAATGTTCTTTAGTATGGAAAGTGCTATGATTAGAATAATTAAAGAATAAGCAAGCAAAAGCAGAAAATGTACAATCACAAACATAGCAATTTTATAGTGGTTCGAAGCAACCTTGCTCCTACATCCACTATCCAAGATACTACTTGGGATTTCTACTATATTCACCCATGGAATACAGCTGGATTGCTTTCACAGGCTCATAATCCAAAACCCAAACTTGGTTTTAACCGGGCTAACCAAAAATCCAAACTTGGTTTTGACCAGACTCACCAAAAATCTACTACAATGTTAGTTTTAAGACGGGATCACTAACAACCCACACTTGGTTTTCAACAGGTTCACCAAGAACCTAATAAACTCATAAAAGAGTCAAGAAAAATACAAGCAACTTTATGACAAACCCAAGTTGTCTGATGGTTGCAGTTGCAGCTCAATGGAAGCCTTCTTAATTATACTTGAATGCTCCTTAATGGCTTCTTAGATTCCTTAATAAATGCTTCAAGCTTCAGATGAGAGTTGGTGAAGACTTGAAAAATATTTTCACCAAATAAACATTAAAGCTCATTCTTTTCTCAAGAGATGTCTAAATCCCTTATAAATAGAGTCTTATACTCTTCTTTGGTGGGTATAGCCATTGTGGTCTATTGGGATTTGAAATATGACCGTTGGAGCTTGATTTGATTTCAAACAACAAGTTTTGGAACTAGCCGTTGTTGCCTAAAATTGAGATTCGAGTCGGCTCGGATTCTTAGATAGGTCAGAAGTTTGTACTGGTCGAGTCGGCTCCTCTCATCGAGTCAGCTCGCTTGGCTTGTTCTTCAAAACTGATTATATCTGATCTCTATAAGAGTTGGCTCTTCTATCCTTGAGTTAGCTTGCTTATCTGTCTGAGAAATCCTTACTTTGGTCGAGTCAGCTTGGATACCCTCGAGTTGGCTCAGATATCCTCGAGTCAGCTCGGATACCCTCGAGTCGGCTCGGATTTTTAGAATTTCAAAACTTATACTTTGCTTGAGTCAGTTATTTGCTTTCGGGTTGGCTCGAATATCTGACTGAGAAAATGAAGCCCTGGACGAGTCGGCTCGAATATCTGCATGCCAGTAAGTTATGTTTTGTGCCAGAACTCGAGTTGGCTCTTCATGATTTGAGTTGGCTCTTCAGTGAAGTTGCCCATTTTCATGAATTCTTGAGTGATTTTTCTTGAACACTTCTTTTTATAAATATTTCCAATATTTTCAGAAATTTGCTTGACATACTTACAAAGTTGTAGGAAGTGTGAATATGTATTAAAATCATCCTACAAAAACTTAGAAAAGACTTGGAAGTAGTTAGCAAAATAGATGCATACTCCAATATTTTGTTATCATCAAAATTATTCAAGGGTTCAACAATCTCCCCCTTTTTGATGATGACAAAATACCAGGCATGGAAAAGAAAACTTTATAATTACATGTATAAAGATATTTGGAAGTTAGTATCAACATGTATGAGCTATAAATCACAAATGTATCAGAGTATATTGACATAATATCAAGGCTTTTGAAACAGTTTCATTATGTATTAACATTTATCCAAGCCTATTTTTACCTAAATTAAAGTCAATAAGTATAAGGCAAAATTGATAGGAAAAATATATCAGAGTTCAAAATTTGCAAAGTGTATTAGATCTTGAGATAGCAAAAGGTATTAGTGTTGGCAATAATGTATCAGAGCTTATTCAGAGCTAATGGTAGTATCGCTATTGAATGTATCAGAGCTTAAAATGTATCAAATATGTATCAAAGCTAAATTTAGAAAACATCTCAGAGCTTAAAGATAAAAATGAAAGAAAACGGTGCAAGTGGTTTGACATGATCCTACACTAGGCATGCAAATAACTGCGGGAGCAGAATGGATTTTAAAACTTTTTTTTAAAATTCGCGCAGCGGAAATCTGCTCCGCCCAGAAACTAATCTATTCATGTTTCATGTAGGCATGTATCATGATATAAAAATATTTACAAAATATTTGAATATGAAATTCTATTCATGCATGATTAAAAAAAATTTTTTTTCATACCTTATTCCGGCAGGAATAACTCTAGGATAAAGCTGGAATAGGCTGGAATAGCTGGAATAAATCTATTCCAGCCTTCTTCCTCCTTGGACCGTGGGATACCCTGTTTTGAGCTTTCAAAACGTCGTCCAAACACCACCTTCCGGACCTCCGTTTGCTCCCAAATTGTAACAGCGGCTAGGGGTTCGAGTGGTCTTCGATTTGGCACCGAGATCTGCAAGCAAAACAAGCTAAAACAAATGTAGAAAATCCCAAAGTCTACTGCTGAAATTCGCTGTAGAATCTGTACAACACTCTTTTGCTTCACGTTTGGAGCTGCACGTTAATCCTGGCTCGCGTGGCTTGCTCCCAGGAGTAGAAGAGTACTCCCTCTAGAGGGGAGATGCGCCCGGGGCTCTCGGATCTCTCTCCACACGCGGTGCTAGCCGCTAGAAGATGATTCGCGGCCATAGTGAACTGCAGCAATACTCCTTTGCTGCAGTGCTGGTTTGAGCACTTGAAAGAATGGGTTTTTCTCCCTCACACACTCCTAAACCCACCCCAAAAAGAGTATTAGATGGGAGAATGGATCAAGCCTCAAAGACCCAGATTTCAGCCTCTCAAATGGAAGAATATACTAAGTGTTTTCTTTTCTTCTCACGGTGAAAAACTAACCACCGAAACAGGGGGGTTGCAGGTTTTTATAGGCTGCAGAGAAGAATTTGGAGAGGCTGGGTAGCCAAGAAGGCACCGGCTGCAATTGATCCAATTTAATCAGCCATTAAACAAGGTTTAAAAGGATGGGTGGAGGGAGGAGAAGAGACGCCCAGCGGGTTCGACTTCGGACGTTTGGCCTTCATCGGACGCAAGAAATTCCTCCCAGCGAAAAGTCAGCAAATTACCGTGTAACAGTCACGTGGAGAGGGAACACCGGTTCGGTCCAATTTCCTTTTAAACCAATTGGTCCAAACCAATTGAATTTGGTTCAAGGAATTTCAAAATTGGTTCACAACCAATTGAAGGCCGAAATGAACTCCGAATCAGTTCAAAACTAATTCAGAAAAAACCTGGCACAGTCCTGGTCAGCCCGGAATAATTTCCGATTGACACAGACAAGGGCAAGACGGGGAAAGAGTGCTAAAAATACTGTGACCATAAAACCGAGACGATTCCCAATCGTAATCGGTATCCGGATCAGAGAGTAATCCTCTGTGGCGAGTGGCCAACTCCATCCACAAATCATGCAACCAGCTCCACCAAATCCTCCACATTCCATGTAACCCTTCACCAAATCCTCCACATTTCATGTAACCCCCCCTAATATTTCTCCATGATATGGGGAATTTCAATTGATTGAAAGGCCATTAAAAGCTTCTTGTACGCCCATGGTAGAAGGGGAGCTTTTTGGATGAAATGAAATTTAAGTGAAGTAGTAGTTGAAGAAGATGTTTTTTTGGTAGTATCCTCTTGTTTTCTTTGGGTGTGTTTGATTTTCTCTTCTCAAGCTTTCAAGTATCCAACGCCAACATCCACCTCTAGGGATCCATGCCTCCATCGAAGTTCCCTTGCCTGTTTGGTTTCTTTGTTTTGATATCTTTCAAATTGGCCCCAGTCTAACCCGTTCATTGTGCAGGATCCTTCTACGATTCGAGTTCAAGAAAGGGTTCTCTTGCCAAAGATCAATGTTGAATGAAACTAGTTTCTTTGGAATGCCAATCTTCCACTTCAGGGCTAGTTCGTCTAAGAGCTTCAATGGATCTACCAGGGAGTGATCATCTTGGGTAAATAACACCTCCAATCTCTTATGTCTGAGTTATTGAAGATCGTTGCTAAGTTTAAATTCAATATTCATTAGCCCTAATCTTCTCTAGGATTTAAATAACTACATCGCGGTGTAAGTTCCAAATTTCAGTGCTCCTTCCATAGATTTACCTTAGTACTTTTGATCTGTAATTTAGTACCTGTCAATAGGCTTCATTGCTCTCATTTCTCAATCCATCATTTAGATTGCATTCTCATCATCGTGCCGCGTCAAATTGGTATCAGAGCATGGTTGCATTAGGGTAGAATAAGTCTCTTTAAATCCAAGCAAGATCTAAAATTCACGCCTCCTGAGCGGTGTACTCCAGTACACTGTCACGACCCATGGGAATAATGAGCCCCTGGCCGGACGTGAATATTTTAGATTGAAGTTCGGGTAAGCCATTGCACTTGTTTGATTAGGTTCTATTTTCTAAAAATTTGCATCTATTTACTGTAATCCGTCTGCAGCTCCAAAGGCAAGTCACTAATTTTTTGTTGAAATATTTTTTTTCTTGTTCCTTTTTAAGTCAGTTATCACCATATTAAATTTCATTATCAGAAAAAAATATAAAAAAAATAAAATTTTTACAGTTTGATAATGTCATTAGGGTTCTGTTATGTCCTTTTTATTTATCTTCATTTGTAGGATCTGCTTAGAGTAGTACAGATTTTAGTTTTAAAATTCCTTTCATCTGCATTGAAACATATAAGTTAGAAATCCTCTATGAATTTTTCAAAATTATCTGGATATTTTTCATCATGTTCCACACCACTTTCAAACGCACACACTTCTGCCGCACCTTTGCATTTCATTCATCTCATAAGAAATCAAATTAAGGGCATCAATTTGACATAGGGTCAGGGTTCATCACCTTTTCCTAGCCCAAAATCACCAACCAGCATATCGATCCCAGCCCGTTAATTAAGATTGATAAACGTTAATTGCCCTAGTGGGTTAGGACCCCAACATGGGTTCAGGTTATGGTCCAAGTTAACTGTGTCTTAATTTGTGTGTGCTTACGGCTTGGTGTCTAGGATTGGTGCATCAGGGCTTATGATTTGTCTGCCTACCTGGCCATCTCAGATTAGTTCTAAGGTTGGCAATCAGGACCTTCATTCCCCACCACTTACCTGGCTAAGTCCCATAATACTACTAGCTAGTTGGTTCACTTAATTAGACCTCTAATTTGTGCTATAGGTCTAGGAAACCTTAGCTCAAGCTTGAGTCTACTTGCATGCATGAAAACTAGATCAGGAGCCTCATATCACCAGTCCGACCCCGTCCAGTGTACCATGACCCGAATCTTGAAACCATGCTGAAAGGCCTAAATGATCAATGGCCCAATTGAACCAATGCTGGCTAAACAATGTTCCTTAGACCAACCAACTTCTACTATCCTATTAGCTCATATGAATGATAGGAGTAAGAACCCTGAAGTACAAGTTGAGTTCATGAATACTCAAGACTTAGGATATCCTCAAACTGAAGGGCTATGGAAGGAGAAGGCAAGCTGAACCTAGTAATATGTGTATGAGACTGACATAAGTTTATAGATGATATGAAGGGGAAGATTGTGAAGAGAACAACTTTAGTACCTTACCTGAGGAAACTTTGGTAAAGAAAAGATTATTGAGCCTAGTCCTGAAACATCAGAACAACCAAAATTTAGTGAGGACTTGGTTTCCGTAAGACAATGCCCTCAGGAAGAACCCAATACTTTGCTTCGACACAAGAACTCCTTCAGTTACCTGAGAAGAACCCAATCATTATTTTAGAAGACTTTGCCGATGACCTTCAACTACCTATAAGCATCCCGCCGTAGATCAATATTCAAATCTTAAGGTCATCATGAGTAACCAAGGTCTGTTTCAAGATTTCCCTAAATTACCCCAAGACTCGGATTCCTATTTCCTGCCTTTTCTTAAGTCTTATCCTAATTTTAGAGCCATTAATTTCATTTGATGAGATAACTAGGTTGCATGAGCCTTTAAAGCCTATTCCTTTTGCTACCTACTTTTGGAAAACCTTATGGCATTTGCTAGGAACCCATGGTAAATTCTCATGTGCATACCAGACCAGGGTCAAACCTAGAGAGTCATTAATCTGTTAGGTTTAGGCCCTAGAGAGTCCAATAAAATTCCTCTCAATAGGATGCCTAGTTCAGTCTGCTTTCGTAGTGCTTGTGTAAGTTTCTGAGTCTGCTGAGTCCTATGCATAGCATATTGAGGATTTGCATCATGAAATAAATTTGAGCAATGAATCCTATAAACATAGGACTATTCAAGAAAGAAGTCAAGGAATTCTATGAGAGAGATCATGTTCCCATCCGGGACTTTCAAGAACTACATACCCGTGTGCAGGCCCCTTTAAAGTCCTAAAGAAGATTAGATCTAATGCTTACATATTGGAATTACCTTCAGACCTAGGATCAACCCGACCTTCAATGTCTCAGACTTGATAGAATATAAGGAACCCGTGATGATACCTAGTGCCTTTTGGGCCTGACTATATTTTGAGAGTGAACCATTATCCGAGTATCCACAAAACCATTCCTCAAAATGAGAGAAAATTGAACAAATCCTGGATAATAAGATTGTCACTACCAAAACAAGGATTACTATCGATATTTGGTCCGTTGGCAAGGGAGACCAAAATCTGACGACTCCTGAATCGCTAGAGAGGACCTGCAATGACTGGACCCAGACTTATTTGAACAATATCAAAGCCAAGCTGAACCATACTCGACAGGATCGAGTTCTTCCCACCCCGGAAGAATTGATGGGGCACCAGGCTCAGAAAGAAGAAGCTTCAACTAATACCAAGTTCTTTATGGATTGAGACTAGGAACTCAAGTCTCGTATGAGTCCTGTATGTTTATGAGTCCTGTTTTATTTTCTTTTGGGTTTTAAAGTTCAATTAGAATTCATCAAGATTCAATTAGAGTCAATTAGGCTTTGTACTGAGTCAAGTTCAAGAGCTACTTGAAATTGGGCCAGACCAGCTTTACTTGGAATGCCATCATCAAGGATCACCGTGCCAATCATCACCAGAGGATGTCACATCCCTTTGCCATGTCATCTCCAGGGGCACCATGGAGAGGATGCGCATGTCACCATGCCACCTTGCACGCCACATCATTGCCACCTCACCTACCACGTGGCATCATTCAAATTTTAAATTACATGAAAGCTACAAGTGGTCGACCAAGGATGTTTTCAAATTCGAAGGAGGGCGGCCAACTCCATCCACAAATCATGCAACCAGCTCCACCAAATCCTCCACATTCCATGTAACCCTTCACCATCCTCCACCAAATCCTCCACATTTCATGTAACCCCCCCTAATATTTCTCCATGATATGGAAAATTTCAAATTGATTGAAAGGCCATTAAAAGCTTCTTGTATGCCCATGGTAGAAGGGAAGCTTTTTGGATGAAATGAAATTTAAGTGAAGTAGTAGTTGAGAAGGTATTTTGTTGGTAGTATCCTCTTGTTTTCTTTGGGTGTGTTTGATTTTCTCTTCTCAAGCTTTCAAGTGTCCAACGCCAACATCCACCTCTAGGGATCCATGCCTCCATCGAAGTTCCCTTGCCTGTTTGGTTTCTTTGTTTTGATATCTTTCAATTGGTCACATCTAACCTTTCATTGTGCAGGATCCTTCTACGATTCAGAGTTCAAGAAAGGGTTCTCTTGCCAAAGATCAATGTTGAATGAAACTAGTTTCTTTGGAATGCCAATCTTTCACTTCAGGGCTAGTTTGTTAAGAGCTTCAATGGATCTACCAGGGAGTGATCATCTTGGGTAAATAACACCTCCTAATCTCTTAAGTCTGAGTTATTGAAGATCGTTGCTAAGGTTTAAATTCAATATTCATTAGCCCTAATGTGAGGCCTAGTTCGTATTGGGCTAGGTGTGGGCTGAAGTCAGCGGCCCCTGCCGACTTCAGTTCAAATTCTATGTAGTTCGGAAGTTTGGATTTTCTGGCGATATTTTCGGATGCCGTCGACACCCGTCGGAGGTGGGGAGGGGATAAGAGGCTTCCACGATATATTTAGAGACCTCGGGTGTCTTCGTTGATCCCGAATACCTATCCTATCAGTGGACGCCGACGACTCCTCCGCGTGTCTCCGTCTTCGCCGGAGTGCTTCCTCCACCGGTGGTCGCTGCGATCGGAGGTCATCTCGTCGGTAAGTTTTCTTCTTCGTCTTTCTTTTCTCTAGAAGGGTATGTTGGGTGGGAGTGTTTTGCCGGGGAGAAGGGGGAATCCGGCCGATTCCTTCTTCTCCGTAGTATTTGTGGAGGTTTTGGCCGGCGACTGTTGGCCGCCGCCAGTCTCTTCTCCTCCTTCCGGCGATCTTGTCCGGATGGTCGACCACTGGGATCGCCTCCGTTCCATCATTTGTTTGGGGGGGAGAAAGAGGTCGACCGACCTGTTAATAGAGAAAGAGGTCTCTGTTAATAGGGAAGGGGATTTATCCCCTGAGCTTCCCGGTGGACGATCGGACGGCCACTGTCGGACCACCGATCTCCTTCCCTCCGGCGACGATTCCGTCGGTCGGTCGGGAGAGACACCGTTGTTTGTTTCTCACCGGTTCTCCTCGTGAACCAGGTCCAGGCACTGTGCTCTGGATGTGCGGGCTGGGTCGGTTGAGCCGGTCCTGTTGGGCCGGGTCCATTTCTTGGTTGGGCCAGTCCAGTAAAAACCCCATTGAGAAAATAAATAAATAAATAATTATTATTATTATATTAATAATATTAAATAAAAGGAAGAAGGGGAAAAGATCTGTTGGACAAGGTTGTTTCAGGAAAATTTAGTTTTTATTTTCTTTTAATTTGTGATTCAGGATCATCGTTGACTTTGGAAGACCCGGATTAGTGTTGGACTGTTCTAGTTGGTGGATACTCCTCGGTAAGTTATCTTGACCTCTGATATATGCCAATATATATATTTATAACTTAGTAGATATATGTAATATATCTGTATTTGATTGCATTGGATTGCGTGCATCATGCTGGTGTGGGTGCTGTGTTGGCATGAGTACATTATGTTGGTGTGGATACATTGTGGGATTGCATTGGATTGCATGCATCATGCTGGTGTGGGTGCTGTGTTGGCGTGAGTACATTGTGTTGGTGTGGGTACATTGTGGGATTGCATTTGATTGCGTGCATCATGCTCTGTGTTGGCGTGAGTACATTGTGTTGGTGCAGGTATATTGTGGGATTGCTTTGGATTGCGTGCGTCATGTTGATGTGGATGCATTGTACTGGTATTGAGTGGTGCAGTTGGTTGTGAGTGCTCTCTAGTCTGACTATGATCATATGAGAACCTAGTCTCCTTTTGGGCCTCTAGCAGGGCTATTGCTGGCACATGACCGTTGAGCGGTATGTGACACAGGAGCTAGATGTCTTATTTTAGCCATGCGTGGCGGGCACATGCAGAGGATGCATGTTTCTCGTATGATACTCAGAGCTAGTTTTCCTTTTGGGCCTCCAGCAGGGCTATTGCTGGCACATGACTGTTGAGCGGTATGTGACACAGGATCTAGTCTCTTTCGGGGCGAGCCATGGGTCGATCGTGGCCATAGTCTGAGGGACTAGGAGAGTTAACTAAATGGTTGGCCATCCATAGTCGTGTCTGTGTTGGTTGCATTTGAGTGTTAATACTTGCATCATGTTTGTTGGTTATTATTATTATATTGCTGGACATCTTGTTGCATGATGTATTATGCTTGTTGTTATTAGATGCATATTGGTGTATGTATATTCAAGGTGTTGATAAATTACTGAGCCTGTGTAGCTCACCCCTATTTTCCTATATTTTTGTTTCAGATATCGAAGATCATTTAGGCTTTGGGACCGATCAGTGAGGAGCTAGGTTTTAGGTGTTAATCCCTGAGTTTATATTTTATCTGTATTTATTTTCTGTTAATCTTTATGAAAATTGTTCCTTACTATTATTTGGTTGTAGATTTGAAAGTTAGGTCTGGCATGATCTCTAGAAGATATCTAGGATTGTGCGGCCGGTCACGTAGCCGATCCTTGATCTGGATTCGGGGCGTGACACCTAATCTTCTCTAGGATTTAAATAACTACATCGCGGCGTAAGTTCCACCAAATTTCAGTTGGCTCCTTCCATAGCTTTACCTTAGTACTTTGATCTAAAATTTAGTACCTGTTATAGGCTTCATTGTTCTCATTTCTCAATCCATCTTTAGATTGCATTCTTATCATCGTGCCCGCGTCACATGCTTCAGATCGATCTCTGAAGAGCAGCCATATAGGTGATCGGATCCTCATTGTTCTCATCGAGCTCAATGGGATCGCCGTCCCGGACCAAGAAACCGTAGTATCTGTCCGGCTGACGTGGTATTCTACTAGATCTCCTAATGGGTTCTGGGTGTGATTCAATCACAGCTGGTTCTACGATGTCCTTGGAGTGTGCAGGTTCTTCTATTGGCTGAACTTCATCAAGTTCAATCTTAGAGGCTATAGTTCCTTCTTCAAGGAACTCCTTTTCCAAAAAGATTGCTCTAAGGGCAACGAACACCTTTTGTTCATTCTCCAAGTAGAAGAAATACCCTTTGTTTTCCTTAGGATAACCAATGAATAAACACCGATCAGACCTAGGACCAAGTTTGTCTGAGTCTAAACGCTTTACGTAAGCCGGACAACCCCAGACCGAAGGTGTGAGATTGAGGGTTTACGTCCAGTCCACATCTCATACGGAGTGGAGACAACAGACTTACTTGGAACATCATTTAATAAGTAACAGGCTGTCTGAAGTGCATATCCCCAAAAGGATAGCGGCAGAGTTGCAAAGCCCATCATGGATCGAACCATGTCTAACAAGGTTCGATTCCTCCTTTCAGACACACCATTCAATTATGGTGTTCCTGGAGGAGTCCACTGAGAGAGAATTCCATTCTCCTCAAGATATGTCAAAAATGCACCAGATAAGTATTCACCACCTCGATCAGATCGAAGGATTTTAATACTTTTTCCAGTTTGCTTTTCTACTTCATTACGGTATCGTTGAACATTTCAAACGACTCAGACTTATGTCTCATTAAGAAGATATAACCGAACCTTGAAAAGTCGTCTGTAAAAGTAATGAAATATTTGTATCCTCCTCTGGCACTAACTGTCATCGGTCCACATACCAAGTATGTATTAGACTTAGAAGTTTGTAGCACGTTCACCTTTTCCAGTAAAAGGTGACTTGGTCATTTTACCAAGTAAACAGGATTCACAAGTGGGCAGTGATTCAGATCACTGACCTCGAGGAGTCCATCTCCTCGCATCTTGTTTATCCTATTTTGGTTAATATGACCCAGCCTACAGTGCCAAAGATACAAATCATTGACATTATCTAATCTTGGGCGTTTGCTAAAAGTGTACATTACACTAACAAGCCTTGATAGTACATATATGCCCATTATTTAATCTAGCTTTCATTATCACAGAGTTATTCAAAATAACATTGGAAAAATCTCCTTTTATTGATAGTTCAAAACCAAATTGGCCAAAAGTCCTACAGAGATTATGCTCATAATGAAACTAGGACAATAGTGACAGTCGACTAGTTCGACAGTACAAGACTCAAGATAAGACGCAGGACTCTGACCACCAGTACTGGAACACGATTTCCATTCCCGATGCTCAGAAACTGTTCTCCATCTTTAAATCTTCTGCTAACTAGAAGTCCCTGAAATGAATTACAAACGTGAATTGGACTACCAGTATCCAATACCAGTTAGCAGTATCAACAATAGAGTAATTACATGGTTTTATCATATAAATACCTTGTTCAGCAGACTTCTGCTTTCTCGGCCTGTTCGGATCAAGGGATGCAATATAAAGAGGACAGTTCCTCTTCCAGTGTCCCTTCTTCTTGCAGTAGAAACACTCTGTAGAAGACTGATCAGCCTTATACTTCCTGGTCTGACTAGGGCCAGGAGCATTCTGCACATTCTTTCCCTTTTTATTTATTTTCTTCTTCCCTTTCTTAAAGGGACAACGCCCTCTACTACCTCCCACTAAATTCACCACCCCCTTATTTAGTTGGTAGTCTTTCTCGAAAGTCTGCAGCAACCCAACAGACCATGGTAGTTGACTGCAGGCTTGTTCATTCTATAATGATCGAGAAAATCAAGATAGGAGGAGGGAAGAGAATTCAGAATCGCATCCTTGCCGAGCTGCTCGTGCAAGGGGCATCCGAGTTTGCCCAACTTTTCAATCAGCTCGATCATGTTCAATACATGATCAGTGACTAAACGCCATTGGCATCTTGGAATTGTAGATGGCACAAGACACTTTGTACCGTTCTACATCATCCGGGATGCCGAAGGATTCCTTCAACTTTTGAAGGATTTCATCAGGTGGGCCTCCTTGAATTTGTGACTGAACTCGTCGTTTATCGCTGCTAACATAATGCACCGGACAGTAGTCCGATCAGAGACCCACTTCAGATAAGCGTCTCTGACCGCACTCCGTGCATTAGTGGGAGGGATTTCAGGTACCGGATCCGTTATCATATAGACGATCCGTTCATGCTCCAGAACGATTCTCAATCTTCGATACCAACTATCGAAGTTGTGACCCTTTAACTTCTCATCATCGAGAAGTGACCGGAGCGATATATTGGAAGACATCTGAAAAGAAAATAAGACCAAATTAGTGAATGAATTAATAATTTAACCAAAAGACTTGGACTTTAGTCTAAAGGTTTCTCCCACTAATTTTTCAGATTGGTAGCCTCTAACTCCAATCCGTGAAAACACTTTTTCAAGTGGGTACTGAAATCCAATAGGCCACGCATAAGCCCGACTTTGGCCGGCTCACCCATACGAGCCTAAAGGTAGGTTCGTAAACTATTGTTTCCCTAAACAATTTTCAGTATTTCATTTTGCCCTAGAGAACACCCCAATCGGCCTTGGGCCTCCTATTGCAGGTCTCTGGTTAGGTCCAACCATTAAAATGACAAATCCAATGCTTCCAGCTAACTAAAGACCAAGCCCGACTTTGCCGGCCCACCTGGTCCCGTTAAGGAGGTTGCACTGAACCATCATCGATCAGATAGAAATTCCAGTTGTCGGATGTACACCCGTTCTTTGGAACTGCCGATGCACACCAAGCTAGTGGACATATTTCTATCCAACTTAATGGGAGGCTAAGACACTGTCAACTCTTTGACTTAGTCTTTTTAAGGACCTAATAATTTTAGAGGATTTTTTTTAGTTGTGACAGAAGAAAAGACAAGGACATGGATCATCCTCCCACTGAATCAATCAGATTCAGGAGGGTTGAAATAAATCAACAAATGATCCATGGGCACCTATAGATCAGTCAGACCGATCAACCTGGGTGACATGGGTTAACTTGAGTCATTGAGCTTTTCCAATCAATTCTGGTCGACTCGACTAGCCAGGTAGGTGAGATCATGGGTGAGTATCCGTCATTAACCATCTTTCCTAGACACCAACCAAGTTGGCCAGGAAAGAGGTAGCCTCATACAACCATGATCACAATGCCAAACCTACCTCGACACCAGTCGGTTTACCAGACTCGATCATACTAGCCTAAAGACTCGGGCGTCCACTGAGCCACTAATTGGATCCATTTTAGATGAACGGATAAACTAATCTAACTATTATATAGTTTTAAAAAAGGGCCTTAAACAACTTTTGTTTAATCTTCTTGTAATCCGGTTCAACTAAGCTTAGGTCTAACCCAGTTATGGACCCAACTAGTCAGCTAACCCAATTAACCCAAAATGGCTTATGCAATGGTTTAGATTTCATAAACCTAATTTTTTTTTTTTTTAATAAGACAAACACTTAATTAAAATAATTTTTAATCAAGTCTCTATGTAAAATAATTTTACATAACAAATCATGCATCAAGATATTTTACAAATATTTTATATCCATATAAAACATGTATCACCAAATTAAAACAATTTTTAATTTTAATATTCTTAAGGATCCTTCTGAAGAGGCCAACACAGACGATCCGCATCGTGTCAAAAACACGGTCATTGTGAAGGTCTCACACTAGGTTCCAAAAGAAATTAGGATACATTTTTAGATTAAACAATTTTTTATTTATTAACATGCATACTGGAATAGATTACACATGCAACCTGGCTCTGATACCACTGAAAGAAAACAGTGCAAGTGGTTTGACATGATCCTACACTAGGCATGCAAACAGCTGCGGGAGTAGAATGGATTTTAAAACTTTTTTTAAAATTCGTGCAGCGAAAATCTGCTCCGCCCAGAAACTACTATTCATATTGCATGTAGGCATGTATCATGATATAAAAATATTTATAAAATATTTGAATAAGAAATTCTATTCATGCATGATTAAAAAATAATTTTTTTCATACCTTATTCTGGCTGGAATAACTCTGGGATAAAGCTAGAATAGGCTGATAGCTGGAATAAATCTATGCCAGCCTTCTTCCTCCTTGGACCGTGGGATACCCTGTTTTGAGCTTTCAAAACGTCGTCCAAACACCACCTTCCGGACCTCCTTTTGCTCCCAAATTGTAACAGCGGCTAGGGGTTCGAGTGGTCTTCGATTTGGCACCGAGATCTGCAAGCAAAACAAGCTAAAACAAATGTAGAAAATCACCAAAGTTGCTGCTGAAATTCGCTATAGAATCTGGACAACACTCTTTTGCTTCATGTTTGGAGCTGCAGCGGTGATCCCGGCTCGCGTGGCTTGCTCCCAGGAGTAGAAGAGTACTCCCTCTAGAGGGGAGATGCGCCCGGGGCTCTCGGATCTCTCTCCACACACGCGGTGCTAGCCGCTGGAAGATGATTCGCGGCCATAGTGAACTGCAGCAATACTCCTTTGCTGTAGTGCTGGTTTGAGCACTTGAAAGAACGAGTTTTCTCTCCCTCACACACTCCTAAACCCACCCCAAAAAGAGTACTAGATGGGAGAATGGATCAAGCCTTAAAGACCCAGATTTCAGCCTCTCAAACGGAAGAATATACTAAGTGTTTTCTTTTCTTCTCATGGTGAAAAACTAACCACCGAAATAGGGGGGGGTTCCAGGTTTTTATATGCTGCAGGGAGAGGAATTTGGAGAGGCTGGGAAGCCAAGAAGGCACCAGCTACAATTAATCCAATTTAATCAGCCATTAAACAAGGTTTAAAAGGACGGGTGGAGGGAGGAGAAGAGATGCCCAGTGGGTTCGACTTGGACGTTTGGCCTTCATCGGACGCAAGAAATTCCTCCCAGCGAAAAGTCAGCAAATTACCGTGTAAACAGTCACGTGGAGAGGGAACACCACTTCGGTTCAATTTCCTTTTAAACCAATTGGTCCAAACCAATTGAATTTGGTTCAAGGAATTTCAAAATTGGTTCACAACCAATTGAAGGCCGAAACAAACTCTGAATCAGTTCAAAACTGATTCAGAAAAAACCTGGCACAGTCCTGGTCAGCCCGAAACAATTTTCGGTTGACACAGACAAGGGCAAGACGAGGAAAAGAGTACTCAAAAATACTGTGACCATAAAATCGAGACGATTTCCAATCGTAATCGGTATCCGGATCAGAGAGTAATCCTCTGTGGCGAGTGACCTCATAGGTTCGAGCCTAAACAGTAGCACTGGAACAATTCCAGTACCAGCACAGGAAACCATCTAGCAATGGTCCCGGTGTCCGGATAGGTCGAAGATGCGGAGCAAACTAACGAACCTCTGGCATATGGTTACCATATAATTCATCCCTTTGACCTCTAATGCTCAGGACGACTGAGATTGGGCTGCCAACCCAAACAGAGTCAGTCCTCTATGTGTCTCAACCTCACAAGCCCAGTGACTCTTCACTAGGACTACCCCGTCGAGGATTTGCTAAATTGAGATACTGCGAGACATTCAATCCAAACTATTTGGACAGGTCAATTCCATCTTGGTCCATCACTGCTCCACAAGTACTTGCCTGTACCCAGAAACCTTCCGTCACGGGATTAAAAATCCGGTTGTCCGGCACCAAAGCACAGGGAGTTGCTTGCAAGCTACCATGATGACCTCAGGTCAGAGGGACACATATACCCATATCCAATCGTGAGTATCCCTTTGGCAGAAAGGGGCTGCACGGAGTCATGTTCAATGAGATATCATATATCCCACTTGTAGATCACATCAGTGTCACCACACTCATTTGGTCAAGAGGACAACCAAACGATGTGAACTACAACAACCTATACTTGATATATTGCCGTCCAGTACAATATATCCTTTGCTTGTGAATGGGTTTAAGGACCACTCGATACATCCTCTTTGTATCAAAGTCAGTGTAGTCCTAAGGACTTCATCACATGGAAAGAGTTCATTTCAGGAAAATACAATATGTGATGAGCTACCAAAAAATAATATTTTATTAATTCAAAGAGAGAGTACAATACTGAGCTCAACCACCTACAACCCAGGTGATTGGCTTTGGGACACAATTCCTAACAAAAAACTCATTGGATTCAAAATCAATTAGCTCTCCCTTACTTGTATATTTCTGAAATAATGAATGTTTGAATTTTCCATGCACATACACTTTATTAATATCATTCACCATTCTCCCCCTTTTGTCATTAATCAAAAAGTTATACAATTAATTGCTCCCCCTGTGTTAAGTACTTTAAGCTCGATTTTTGAAACATAATGAGAAGATTATTTAACATTATTTGAGATAATTTCATGTTCTCATAGAAATTTTGATAAACTAATTTAAATTTATCTTGATTTGATGTTGAATATATAATCATCATTGCATAGATAACATTGCATACACAATAAGTAAGAAACATATACTTTCATTACTTTCAAAGTTTTCATTACAGCTTACAGAATTTGAAAGTACAAACAAAAATACAAAAAAATGGCCTACTCACTGTCATTAGACTCAACTTTAATAGACTCAGACCGACCATACCAAGATCTAGGATGACTAGAAGAACCTCTAGCCCTAGTAGATGGTCCAGGAGGTGGGTGTCTAGAGTGAGGTGGAGGTTGTCTAGGTGTAGAAGAGCTGGCTCCTCTAGCAGAAGAAGATAGCCAAGATAAAACCCAAATAGTATTAAGCTCAGTCTGTATCTTCTTGATCCCCTCATGAAGTGCAATGATGTCACTAGCTTTAGCATTGGCGAAAGCTTCTGCAGATCCTCTCAATCGGCCAAACTCAGCTCGGAGTATCCCCACACCTGTAGTGTAATCATCCTCACTCTTCCTAGTCTACTTTAGAGACCCCATCCGAAAAGACTGCTCTCACAGTTCTGATCTGAACTCCTATAATCCATGGTCTACTGTGTTGACCCCATAAGGTGATTTTGATGATAACCAAACATTGGTGCTTGCATTTGTTTTACTAACAACTCTTCAAGTGATTTATAAGTTTTTGTAGGATGATCTCATTGCTCAAACTTCAACTCCTACATTTGTATTTCTTGTTTTGAGTGGTGTTGTAAGTGAAAATTGTAAAAAAGAACCCAAAGGAAAAAGTTAAGAAAGATCATAAAATTGGTTACTTTTAATGTGTTTCAAGCTTTTAATTTCTTAAAAATGTGTTAAGTTTGAAGACGTCTTGAAGCTTGAAGACTTGCTGGATGAATTCTGGAGATAGACCGAAGAAATCACTGATACATTCATCCGAGCCAACTCGAAGAGGAAGAGAGCTGACTCTAGCACATGGCACGTTCAAGGATTCTGGCATGCAGATATCCAAGCCGACTCTAAGGACCCGAGCCGACTCATCCAGCACACTATTCCTGAATCAGACAGGAGAGCTGATCCAATAGGAGTCCAAGCCAACCCTTTCATTTGGTCAGACATCCGAGCAGACTCTTCAGAAGATCGAGCTGACTCCTTTAGAGTCCAGAAAATTACTTCTGTGAACTATAATCATTCGAGTCGACTGGAATGGAAGATAACCGACTCGATCAGACTGACATGTCAAAGGCCTGAGGATCCGAGTCGACTAGAATCAAGGTGAGCTGACTCTTATAGAGTGAAGAATCAAGACACTATACAAGCGAGCTGACTGGATTGAAGAGAGTCGACTCAACCAGAACTCCTCTATGGATCCGAGCTGACTCGAGTGATTTGAGTCGACTCGAAGGTCGATTTCAGACTTGCAACGGCTAGTTCCATAACTCAGAATTTGAATCCAAAAAGTGCTCCAACAGTCAAATGTCACATACCAACGGTCTACAATGACTCAAACTACCTTGGAATGATGGAAGGCCATATATTTGAGAGATTTGAACTTCTTTGAAGAAGGAGACTGGTAAGTTTTAAAAGAGTTAATGCTTTATTGAATATCCAATCAACCAACAAAGAAGAGAGCACTAAGAGCATTCAAGATAGCCTTCAAGTCTTCACCAACTATCATCTGAAGCTTGAAGCATTTTTGAAGAAAGAAAAAAGCCATCCAAGTGCATTGAAGTGCATTCAAGTGGACTTCTCTCGAGCTGCATCGACAACCATTTGACAAAAAATCTGTTTGTCATATTGTTGCTTTTTCTTTTCAATTCACTTTGAATTGTTGGGTTATTGGTGAGCCTGGTTGAAAAACCAAATAGGTTCTTAGTGAGCCTTTGTTAAAACCAAGTGTTGGGTTCTTGGTGATCCTGTTAAAACCAAGTTGGGTTCTTGGAGATCTTGATAAAATCAAGTTAGGTTTCTTTGGTGATCCCGGTAAAACCAAAGTGTAGAGATTTGGATTGTGAGCCTATAAAAATAATCCAACTGTATTCCAGTGGGGGATATAGTAGAAATCCCAAGTGATAATCTTGGATAGTGGACGTAGGAGCTAGGTTGCTTCGAATCACTATAATTTTTGTGTATTTGTATTATGATTCTCTGATCTTATTTAGCTTCTGCAGTTAATTATTTTATCACAACACCTAATACTCTAAAAGGGATTTCAAAGAGCATGTATCTGCTTAAATTTATTAATTCTCAATTCACCCCGCTCTTCGAAAAGCCACCTGGGCAACAACTGGTATTAGAGCAGTGTCTTTGAATACATTAGAGTAAAGATTGATGGCTCATCCTATGAGTACATCCTTGGTCGAAGGCCATTCTACTAATATACCTCCACTCTTCACTGGCATAAATTATTTTTATTGGAAGGCTAGAATGAAAATCTATATACAGCTATTGATTTTCAATTATGGAAGGTCATTCCTAAAGGACCACAAATTCCCATGACTAAAATTGATGGCGTGGATGTCCCTAAGCCTGAAGAGGACTGGGATGAACATGACATGAAGATGGAGGAATTAAATGCCAAAGCAATGAATTTATTATACTGTGTTTTAGATTCAAACGAGTTTAATCAAATTTTTACTTGCTCTTCGACAAAGAAAATTTGGGATAAGCTTGAGGTGTCCCACGAAGGAACTTTCCAAGTGAAGACTTCTTAAATAAACCTTCTTATACACAGTTATGAATTATTTAAAATGGAACCTACTGAAAATATCTCTGCCATGTACACTAGATTTACAGATATTATTAATGGTTTGAAAAGTCTTGACAGGGTTTATTCAAATGCTGACTTGGTACAGAGATCTTGAGATCACTTCCGAACAAATGGGACCCTAAAGTGACTACCATCCAGGAAGCTAAAGATTTAAACACCTTACCTATGGATGAATTAATGGGTTCACTCATCACACAGAATTGGCCATGCAGCACAAAACTGATAATGATCAGAAGAAGAAAAATACAATTGCCTTCAAAGTTGCATTGGACTCAAAGAAAGATGAGAAATCAGAAGATGACTCCATCTCCTCCAAAGACGATCTAGAAGACGAAGATATCGCAATGGTCATGAGGAGATTTAGAAGGTTTATGGGAAGGAAGAAAGAAAGATTCAATAGAAAATTTCATGAACGAGGAGAGCACTCCAAGGACAAGGACAAGGATAAAGAAAAAGAAAAGGAACAAGTTCCCACCTGCTACGAATGTAAGAAACCGGGGCATATTCATCCATATTGTCCACTATTAAAGAAATTATTCAAAAAGAAAAAAAGAAGATGATGGTTGCCACATGGAGGATAGCGAGGAATCCACCTCAACTGAAAAGGAAGATACCACAAAAACTACAAATTTATGTCTATTGGGTCTCGAGGATGAGGTAACATCCCCCAATGTTCAATAGAATTTTTTTGATAAATTAAATTATGCTTTTCATGATTTATTATCTAAATTTAAAAAGGCTGGAGTAAAGATTAGATCTTTAAAGAATATCAATGATTCTTTACTAAAAGAGAAAGAAGATATATTCGGAAAAGAATAATTTATTGCAAAAATAATTACATATCTTTTTTGAAAAATGTAAAGATTTGAAAATTGAGAATAGTGCACTTCTTGACAAAAACAAAGCTTTGATGAATAAAAATAATGAGTTGAAAAAGGAGGTTGAAAAACTCAAGCCATTTATTGAAAAACTTACACTATCTTCTAACAAGCTTGAGTTGATCTTAAAAGAACAAAGAATTTCTGGAAATAAAGCTGGAATCGATTTTATTCTTCAATTTCAAATGATATTTCAGCTGCTACTTTTGTGAAAGCAAAAGCTTATATTCCAAAAGTTACATCATAAAAAGCTTTTGTAACAGATGGTTCTACTTCTACTTCTAAAGCTATATTGTATATTCCTAAGAGCTCAAATAGAAAATATTTTATATTTGCATCTCATACATCAACTAGAACTTTAAAATCTACATCTTTTCAGAATTTTAGAGTTGAATGTTTCGCATGCAAAGGGTTAGGACATAAAGCTTTTAAATGCAATATTATTAGAAATGTCCAAAGCAAAACAAGAAAGATTTGGGTTTCTAAAGGAACCACCTCCGCTAACCTACAAGGATCCAAGTTAGCTTGGGTACCTAAAAGAACTTCTTGATTGTCTTGCAGGAATGTCTTACAGCCCAACAATTAAAAAAAAGATGGTATCTTGTTAGTGGATGTTCAAGGCATATGACGGGTGACAAGGATCAATTTATCACATTGGAGATGAAAGAAGGATGTATGGTTACTTTTGGAGATAATGGCATGGAAAAAATAATTAGAATCGATAAGATCAAGATAGCCCCCTCTACTTTTATTGAAAATGTATCGCTAGTATATAAATTGAAGCATAATTTATTGAGTATCGATCAATTATGTGATAAAGGCTTCAAGGTTATCTTTGAATCATCTATGTGTATAATAACTAACTTTCTTGATTCTAGTAGTAAGTTCATTGGACATAGATTTGAAATATTTATGTGGTAGACCTTAATGATCTTGTAATGTCAAGTAGTCCAGTCTAGTTGCAATGAATACTAAGACCAAGGAGTCTTGTTTACTTTGGCATAGATGATTGGGTCATGCTAGCAAGCATACTATTGACAAATTAATTTCCAAAAACTTAGTTAGAAGCATGCCTAAATTTAAAATAAACTTCGATCATATTTGTGATGCATGCTAAATGGGTAAACAAACTAGGAAGAGCTTGAAATCCAAAAATATGATTTCAACTACTAGACCTCTAGAGCTACTTCACATGGACTTATTTGGACCAACTAGGACTACAAGCCTATTATAAAATGCCCTTGTGATTGTAGATGATTTATCAAGATTTACATGGGTTTTGTTTATTGCTCAGAAAGATGAAACCTTTAAATTATTTTGAAAATTGTATAAAAAGGTTTCAAATCAGAAAAATCTTTCAATAATTTTAATTAGGAGTGATCACGATACTGTATTTGAAAATCAGTTTTTCGATGATTATTTCACAAAAAATGGCATTGATCACAACTTCTCCACTCCTGAGACACCACAATAAAATGGTGTTGTAGAGAGGAAAAATAGAACTTTGGAAGAGATGGCCTAAATGATGTTATGTGAAAGGAATCTTCCAAGGTACTTTTGGGCAGAAGTGATGGACAGTGCTTGTTACATTTTAAACCGCATTTTGATCTATCCTATTTTGAAGAAAACCCTCTATGAGCTTTGAAATGAAAAGAAATCCAATATTAATTATTTTCATATTTTTGGATGTAAATGCTTTGTACTCAATAATGGTAAAGATAATCTAGATAAATTTGATGCTAAATCTGATGAAGCAATTTTTCTTAGTTATTCATTACATAGCAAAGCATATAGAGTATTTAATAAAAAGTGTCTCTTACTGTAGAAGAGTCTATGCATGTTATTTTTGATGAAACTAATCCTTCATCTTTTAAGAAAAAAGATGTTGATCCCTGAATGATTTTGATGATCACAAAATTTGGAGCATGTATTTGATACTAACTCTTTACAAATTGTTTAAGAAGTTTTGTAGGAATTGGTTATCTTTGTTTAAAATGATTTTCAAATCTACTTAAGGGTAATTCAATTGAGTTTGTAAAAGCCCTAGCTCATGAATGTTGTAATCATGAAAATGAGCTTTAAAAACTGTGAGATTTTGATAAAGTATGTAGATTAGCTTATAGTTGCTTCAATGTTGAAGATTTTGGAAAGCTTGAAGCAAATTTAAAAGACTTGTAAGAGCCGACTTATGGTGGCACGACACCAAGGATGTTTCAAAGTTTCAGAACCAAGAGTCGACTCCTAGTCCAAGAGCTGACTCTTCCAGAGATATATTTTTTGAAGTTCTGAGATCTCGAGCTGACTCCTAGTCCAAGAGCCGACTCTAGGTATGTATATTTTTGACTTGACTGAAAGCTAGAAGGCAAGAGTCGACTCCTAGATCAAGAGCCGGCTCCCACAGAAGTTTTTTTTTGCCTGTCTAAGACTTCGAGCTGACTCCTGAAACTCGAGCCGACTCTTGGAGCCATTTTTTGCACTCCAACGACTAGTTGCAGAAGTTAAAATTTGAATTCCAATCATCTCCAATGGCCATTTCACGAATTCCAAGGCCCTATAATGGCCATGTCTCATGGAGAACTATAAAGGGATTATTTTTGAAGGATTAAACAATTGATTAAGATTTATTGCTGAATTTTCTTGAGAAATCAAAGAGCTTTCAAGTCATTCCTCTACCTACCTCAAAGAGCATTCAAGTTGGATTCAAAGCTTCACCAACTCTACTCTATCATTGAATCCACTTATTGAAGAAGGGAAGAAGCAGCATTGAAGAGCATTAAAGAGCATTCAAGGCTTGACTTCATCTTGATCTACATCGGCAACACCAAAACAAACTTGGTTTGTTGTAGTTGATTGTTTATACATTCTTTATCTTTGTTTATTCTCTAAGAACAGCAAAAGGCTTTGTCTTAAGAGAGTTAAAGGTTTTTAGGTGAACCTTGTAAAATCTAAGTTTGGGTTCTTGGTTTTCCTGGTTATAAAACCAAGTATTTGGTTTCTTTTGGTGAGTCCCCGTGTAAAACCAAAGGGAGTTAGGGTTTCTTTGGTGATCCCGGTAAAACCATTTGTATAGGTTGGATTGTAAGCCTGATAAAACAATCCGACTGTATTCCAGTTGGGGAATATAGTAGAAACCCCAAGTGGTTCTTGGATAGTGGATGTAGGAGCCAGTTGCTCCGAACCACTCTATTTCTTGGTGTTTGTGATTATTGTTTCATTACTTTTGGGCTTCAACTTATTTACTTCTGCATTGCATACTTCACTTCTACACTAAAATAATTTCAAAGTGCACATACTTGTAAAAATTTTTTAATCCCAATTTACCCCCCTCTTGGAAAATCACCTGGGCAACAAGTGGTATCAGAGCAGAGTCTCTGAAAGTTAGTTAGAGTAAAGACATATGGCACATCCCATGAGCACTTCATTGACCGAAGGTCAATCTACAATAGACCACCACTTTTCACTGGAATCAATTACACTTGTTGGAAGGCAAGAATGAAGATATACATTCAAGCCATAAACTTTTACTTATAGAAATTATCATGAAAGGATCTTACACACCTATAATTAAAATTAATGATGTAGAGGTTCACAAACCAGAAGAGGATTGGGACGAGAATGATATGAAATTAGCTAAATTGAATGCCAAAGCAATGAACCTATTGTATTGTGCTTTGGACCCAAATGAGTTTAACAGAATTTTGATATGCAATTCTGCTAAAGAAATTTGGGATAAATTAGAAATCACACACGAAGGCACTTCTCAAGTTAAGACATCAAAAATCAATCTACTTGTACATAATTATGAGTTGTTTAAAATGGATCCTAGTGAAACTATATCCACCATGTATACTCATTTTACTAATATTATAAATGGCCTAAAGAGTCTGGGTAGAATTTATTCTAATACTGATCTTGTCCAAAAAGTCTTAAAATCTTTGCCAGATAAGTGGGAAGCCAAAGTGACAGCAATTTAAGAAGCAAAAGACCTAAATACACTGCCACTGGATGAACTTCTTGGATCCTTGATCACTCATGAGTTGGCTATGCAACAAAACACTGAGGAAGACACAAAAAGAAAGAAAGCCATTGCATTTAAGCTATCGAGGAAGACAATAATGAATAGTCTGATTCATCAGATGATGATGCTCTTGGAAGTGATGAAATTGCCCTAGTCATGAGGAAATTCAAAAGGTTTATGGACAGAAAAAAAATAAATAGATGGAGAAAGCATTACAGAAAAGATGACTTTGGAAAAGAAAAGAAAGAGATAAAGAAAAGATAAAAAAAGATAAAGATCAAGTACCGATCTGCTATGGATGCAAGAAACTAGGACACATCTGCCTTGATTGTCCTGAAGGAAAGAAAAAGATATTTCCTAGAAAGAAGAAGGCAATGCTAGCTGCTTGGAGTGATAGTGATGAAACTACGTCTACTGAAGAGTTTGAAGAGACAACAAAACTGCACAAATTTGTTTTATGGGTTTGGAGGATGAGGTAAGTACTTCTGAACCTAATTTAGAATTCACTTATGATGAATTGCATAATTCTTTTTGTGAACTATTGATAGAATATAAAAAAGTTGGTTTAAAATTAAGAGATTTAAAAAATAAATGCGATGTATTTGAAAAAGACAAAAATGAATCTTGTGAAAGAAACAAAATCTTGCAAAGAGAACTAAATTTGGTTTGTGAAAGACTTAAGATTGTTCAAGTTGAAAAAGAAGAACTTTTTGAGAAAAATAAGGATTTGAAAAATGAAAATGATGACCTAAAGAAAGAAGTTCAAAAATTGAAACCTTTAGTTGAAAAATTAACCCTAAGTTCTAACAAACTTGAGTTAATCTTAAAATATCAAAAAGAAACAAATAATAGATTTGGAATTGGTTACAAAATCTCTATTTCAAACATATTTTAGCTTCTACTTCATATGCTCCTAAATTCATTAGTTCTAAATATGTTAGACCTAAATTTGTATTATCTCATAGTTATTATTCAAATTCAAAGATTGTATGCTATGCATGTAATAACATTGGTCATAAAGCTTTTGAATGTCATTTGAAATACAATGATAAAAGGAAAATTAAGAAAGTTTGGATTCCAAAGGAACCATTTCCACTAACTTGCAAGGATCCAAGAAAGCTTGGGTACCTAAATTTATTAAATGATTATTTTGCAGGGATATCTTGTAGCCACAAGTATAAAGAAAAGATGGTATATAGATAGCAGCTATTCAAGGCACATGACTGGTGATGCTGATCAATTTTTTACTCTAGAATAAAAGGATGGTGGAATGGTAACATTTGGTGACAATAGAAAAGGAAGGATAATCGGTATTGGTAAAATCAAAATTACTCCTTCTACATTTATTGAAAATGTGCTACTTGTAGAAAAATTAAAGCATAATCTTCTGAGTATTAGTCAGCTATGTGACATTGGTTTTAATGTATTCTTCAAGTCATCAATGTGTATAGTAGTTGATCCACTTAACTCTAATACTAAATTCATTGGACACAGACTTGGTAACATTTGTGTGGTATCTTAATGATCTAGCTATGTTAAGTAATACAAGTCTTGTAATAATGAATGACAAGAGCAAGGAATCAAGTTTACTATATCAGGCGACTTAGTCATGCTAGTATGGACACAATAGCTAAACTTATTATAAAAGATTTAGTTAAAGGTTTGTCAAAGTTTAAAGTTAATTTTGATTATGTTTGTGATGCATATCAGTTAGGAAAATAAGTGAGGGGGAGTTGTAAATCTAAAAACATAGTTTCAACTTCTAGACCCTTAGAGTTACTTCACATGGACCTATTTGGACCTACTAGGACTACTAGTCTAGATGGTATGAAATATGGACTTATGATTGTAGATGATTTTTCAAGATACACATGGGTTTTGTTTATTGCACATAAAGATGATACTTTCAATGTATTCAAAAAGTTTTACAAAAAAGTTACAAATTTGAAAAATCTTTCTGTCATTTCAATTCGTAGTGATTATGGTACCGAATTTGAAAATCAGTATTTTGATCATTTTGCACAAAGCATGGTATTGATCATAACTTTTCTGCACCTAGAACACCATAGCAAAATGGTGTTGTACAAAGGAATAATCGTACTTTAGAAGAGATGTCTAGAAAAATGCTTTGTGAAGGAAATCTTCCAAAATACTTTTGGGCAGAAGCTGTTAATATCACATGCTATATTTTAAACAGAGTTTTGATTAGACCTATTATCAGAAAAACCCCCTATGAGCTTTGAAATAATAGAAAACAAATATCAAATATTTTCATATTTTCGGATGCAAATGTTTTGTTCTTAACAATGGAAATGACAATCTTGGTAAATTTCATGCAAAATCTGATGAAGCTATTTTTCTTGGATATTCTTTAAATAGTAAAGCCTATCGAGTTTTCAATAAAAGAACTTTGACTGTTGAAGAGTGTGTTTATGTTGTTTTCAATGAGTCTGACATTACATCTTCAGAAAGGAAGATTTTGCTGATGATGATGCGGTACTTTACAACATAATGGAATGAAAGACTTGACTCTGAAAGCAAACAATCCAATGAACCACAGAAGAAGGTTGAAAAATAAAAGAGAAAGGCATGAGGATGATATCTAAAGAATGGGGTATTACAATCACACCCTAAAGAATTAATTATAGAAGATTCATCTCAAGTTGTTAAAACTAGATATGCACATTGAGATGCACATGATTTAATTGCTTTTGTTTCACATGTAGAACCACATAATATAGAAGAAGCCGAAACTGATCTATTGGATGTTAGCAATGCATGATGAATAAACCAATTTAGGAGAAATAATGTTTGGACCTTAGTAGAAAGATCCAATGATCATCCTGTTATAGGCACTAAGTGGGTTTATAGAAATAAACTAGATGAAGATGGAAATGTAATTAGAAATAAGGCTAAACTGGTTGCACAAGGATATAATCAAGAAGAAGGAATAGATTTTGATGAAACTTATGCACCAGTAGCTAGGTTAGAACCATTAGATTGTTACTAGCTTATGCATGTTTTATGAATTTCAATTTATTTCAAATGGATGTAAAGATTGCATTTTTAAATGGATTTTTATCTGAAAAAGTTTTGTTGAGCAACCTCCTGGTTTATCGATCATATTTTTTTAAATCATATTTTTAAACTGAATAAAGCTTTATATGGTCTGAAACAGGTACCTAGCCTGGTATGATAGATTGAGTAAATTTTTAATTGCTAATGATTTTATAAGAGGTAGTGTTGACACCACACTGTTTATTCAAAGAAAGAAAAATGATATTTTAATCGTTCAATATATGTTGATGATATCATTTTTGGATATACTGATGAATCTTTGTGTCAAGACTTTGCTAAACTAATAGAGGAGAATTCGAAATGAGCTTGATGGGCGAATTGAGTTACTTTCTTGGACTTCAAATTAAACAAACTAATGAAGGTATTCTGAACAACTAAGCCAAATACATTAAAGAAATAATCAAGAAGTTTGGCATGGAATCAAGCAAGGGTAAATGGAACCCAATGAATCCTGCATGTAGACTTGACAAAGATGAAGATGGCACAATGTTGATCAAAAGCTGTACCGAGGTATGATCGGATCATTATTTTATTTAATAGCTAGTAGACCAGATATATTATTTAGTGTTTGTATGTGTGCACGCTTTCAATCTAATCCTAAAGAATCACACATCATAGCTATTAAGATAATTATTAAATATCTGAAAGGTACATGCAATTTAGGCTTATGGTATTATAAGCACACATCACTGAAGTTAATTAGTTATTCTGATGCTGATTATGGAGGATGTAAAATAGATAGAAAGAGCACAAGTGGCACCTGTCAATTTCTAGATGTTAAGTTGATTTCTTGGCACTGTCGCAAACAGAACTCTGTACCTTTTCTACTGCTGAGGTAGAATATGTAGCTGTTGGAAGCTGTTGTGCTCAAGTATTGTGGATCAAGCAACAACTAGAGATTACGGTGTTGTCCAATCCAAAATTCATATTAAATGTGACAATACTAGTGCTATTAATTTATCAAAAAATCTAATTCAACACTCACGAACTAAGCACATTGAAATTTGACATCATTTTATTCGTGATCATGTTTTAAACAACGTAGTTGAACTAGAATTTGTACCTATTGAAGACCAACTAGTGGACATTTTTACTAAACCATTAAATCTAAATAGATTTGAAAAGATTAGAGGCGAATTAGGGCTATGTGACCCCTTTTAAACCTATTTGACCTAATTTTTGAAAATTAAGGAAAAATTATCTAGAAATTTCAAATTTCTCCTTAGAGCATAGGGAAACCTAGTTTAGACTCTAGAAACTTTAGAAACTGAGTTTGATCCATTTTGATCTTTAGAATAGCTTTTGCTCGAGCCGACTCGAATTCTCAGGGCTCTCAGAGAGCCGACTCGAAGGTCGGCCGAAGCTTTTTAAGTAGGGTTTCCGCTTTCCCTATTTATTGTATTTTCTAGATTTTGACCGTTTTATCTTAGCCGACTCCTCACTCCACTCTAGGAAACTCTCCAAAACCCTCTCTAACCTCTTCAAACCCTTGATCTTTGCAAAATGGCGCCTCATAAGGCTGTAGCAAAGAAAGCAAGAAGAGTAGTTCGGTATATCGTGGAAGAATGGAGGACCAAAAGGTGATTGGACACTGCGATTTTGGATGAAGAGCAACTGATTGAGCAAGAGAAGAAGTTCCTGCACCCGGTAAGTTATTCCTATGGAAAATCGACAGGTAACCCCTGGTAGATGTATATATTTTGATTTTCTGGAGCAAGAACAACTTCATATTGGTTATTGGCTTGAAAGACAAGGTTGGAAGGACTTTTGTTTATTGAATGTTCCTACTTACCCAAATCTGGTTCGCCAATTTTTTGAGAGCATGTCATTGGAAGCTTTTTATTTGGAAGGAACAGTAAATAGAAAGTACATAGAGGTAAATGAGCAAAAGCTTTCAAGTTTATTGAATATACCTAAAGAAGAGAAAGCTATTTAGTCATGAAGGAGAAAGTGAAGACACTTAGACTCATTTTGGGAAGATCTAATATGAAGGGGATTATTCATGTAAGTGCAAATCAGCTCTCATTGGAGATGAGGCTGTTGCATAATATCATTAGCCGGATTTCTTACCCAGGACGGGGAGATTCGATTGGGTTAGCGAGAGAGATCTTATATTCATGAGGTGACTGATTGAGGGGGAGCCCCTCAACCTTCCATTTATTATGATTTCTCAGATAAGAGAGGCAGTATGTAGGACACGAGCCTGTTTGCCTTACAGGATGGTATTTACTTTATTATTCCAGGATGCTGATGTTAATTTTACTGGAGAGGACTGCCGTCTGTTGTTACACATTGACAGATACACAGTGAAATCCCTGACCAGAATGGGATTTATTAAAGTTGATGGAAATTGGATCAAGAAGATATCTGGTGTTCCTGCAGCACATTCAGAGGATTCAGATGATGATGCATAGGCTGCTCAGGGACATAGTGAGGAGGCTGAGGGACAGACTGATGAGGCTGGACCATCCGAGCCAGCTCCTACTACACCTCACTCACTAGTCAGGACTCCTACTACTGCTAGACTTGATACCGATGATAGACTTCAGAGAGTCTTAGAGGAGATTTCTTGTCTCAAGACTGACATTGATAGGAGGATTAGTTCACTTCAGTCCGAGATGCAGCAGGGTTTTCAGGATATTATAACTTTATTGAGACAGCTGTCTACGGCAAGCTAGCATGCACCTTCTACTGGCACTGACACTAATGTAGAGCAGGGACAGGGGACACATTGTACTGATGCACCTTATCACACTACACCTACTGTTGTTGAGCCTCAGGATGGTATGGAGGCTACTGGATCGACTGATGTTGGAGTGACTCCGACTACTCAGATGCTTTCGACCACCAGCACTTTAGCATTATCTGTTGATCCACCTACTGCCAGACCTACACTTATCGTTGTTTCATCAGAATCAAAACCCAAAGCTAAACCTAAAACTAAAGTGACTAGGACTTCTACTCCTACTAGAACTAGGATTAGGGATCTCCGCCCTAGGTTTCCCAAGTTCAAGCCTAGTCCAGGTATCTTAGAGGTTGGTTCCTCCTCTGATGAGGAAGAACCTGATAGTGATCCTAGCCCTTCATTCTGATATTTAGGTTTTTATCCTTGTTTTAGGACCTTATGTTGTTGTTGATTCTATTGTATTATGATTATGTGATACTATTTTGTCGTGCCGTGGCACATTTGTACAGTATCACATATGCTATGTACTAACTTATTTCATATATATTTTTTATACTTCACTTATTATGATACATGTTTACTGAATTAATATTATAATTGAATCAATGTCCATGTCTCATATGTTATGAATATGTGTTATGAATGAATCCATTTCTCATATACCTTTTGTTGATGACAAAAAGGGGGAGAATGGAGACTGTGTGTGGGCATGAAAAAGAAAAAGCTATTGATTTATGATAGCTATGTTGATTCATGAAAATTTCTTGGAAATCTATATTGATTCATGAAAATTGCTCAAAAATTGTTTACAAAAGCTATATGGAAAATTGAATGACATGAAATTTTGATAAAATGAATGGTTGAGTCATAGAAATTTGATGAAACTTAAGTTTTTTACTTCAAAAGTTTGAAAATTCCATAAGTTTCAATACACTTTGTATAGTCGATACCTTTGATACATCATGTATCGAACATCATGTTATGATACTTATGATACATCATGTTTCGGTACACTTGATACACATGATATTTGGTATTCAGTTATATATACATTTGATACTTTAAGGCACATTGCATTGATACACTGATACCTAACCTATACGATGCACATAGACTTGAAAATACTGCAATAAAAGTACTTTTAAATTTTTAATCATGCCTAGTATTTTGTTATCATCAAAAAGGGAGAGATTGTTGACCCCTGGAATGATTTTGATGATCACAAAATATTGGAGCATGTATTTGATACTAACTCTTTACAAATTGTTTAAGAAGTTTTGCAAGAATTGGTTATCTTTGTTTAAAATGGTTTTCATATCTACTTAAGGGTAATTCAATTGAGTTTGTAAAAGCCCTAGCTCATGAATGTTGTAATCATGGAAAATGAGCTTTAAAAATTATGAGATTTTGATAAAGTATGTAGATTAGCTTCTAGTTGATTCAATGTTGAAGATTTTTGGAAAGCTTGAAGCAAATTTAAAAGATAGTAAGAGCCGACTCATGGTGGCACGACACGAAGGATGTTTCAAAGTTTCAGAACCAAGAGTCGACTCCCAGTCCAAGAGCCGACTCTTCCAGAGATATATTTTTTGAAGTTCTGAGATCTCGAGCCGACTCCTAGTCCAAGAGCCGACTCTAGGTATGTATGCTTTTGACTTGATTGAAAGCTAGAAGGCAAGAGCAGGCTCCCACAGAAGTTTATTTTTGGCCTGTCTGAGACTTCGAGCCGAAACCTGAAACTCGAGCCGACTCTTGGAGCTGTTTTCTGCACTCCAACGGCTAGTTGCAGAAGTTAAAATTTGAATTCCAATTCGTCTCCAACGGCCATTTCAGGAATCCCAAGGCCCTACAACAGCCATATCTCATGGAGAACTATAAAGGAGATTATTTTAAAAGGATTAAACAATTGATTGAGATTTATTGCTGAATTTCTTGAAAAATCAAAGAGATTTCAAGTCATTCCTCTACCTACCTCAAAGCATTCAAGTTGGATTCAAAGCTTCACCAACTCTACTCTATCATTGAATCCACTTATTGAAGACAGGAAGAAGCAGCATTAAAGTGCATCCAAGGCTTGACTTCATCTTGATCTACATCGGCAACACCAAAACAAACTTGGTTTGTTGTAGTTGCTTGTTTATATATTCTTTATCTTTGTTTATTCTCTAAGAACAGCAAGAGGCTGTGTCTTAAGAGAGAGTTAAAGGTTTTTAGGTGAACCTTATAAAACCTAAGTTGGGTTCTTGGTTTTTCCAGTTTAAAACCAAGTGTTTGGGTTTTCTTTGGTGATCCCGTATAAAACCAAAGAAAGTTAGGGTTTCTTTGGTGATCCCGGTAAAACCAAAGTGTATAGGTTTGGATTGTGAGCCAGGTAAAACAATCCGACTGTATTCCGGTTGGAGGATATAGTGAAAATCCCAAGTGGTTCTTGGGTAGTGGATGTTGGAGCCGGTTGCTCCGAACCACTCTATTTCTTGGTGTTTGTAATTGTGGTTTCATTACTTTTGGGCTTCAACTTATTTACTTCCGCATTACATACTTCACTTCTATACTAAAAAGAATTTCAAAGTGCACATACTTGCAAAAGTTTTTTAATCCCAATTCACCCCCCTCTTGGGAAGCCACCTGGGCAACAAAAGAGTATATAGACAATTATGTAGGTACAATTCAAAAAGAAATGGAAAACATAAGCATACAAGAAAGACCAATTGAAGAAAGAGAAGAAACGTAAGTAAGGATCATATAGATCTACTAAGAGAATGGAGGTACGTAACTTTCCATCCTAGAGAATTAATTATTGGTGATCCTTCACAAGGTATTAGGACTAAGTCATCAGATAGAGTTGCACATGACTACCTAGCCTTTGTATCACAAATATAACCACATACCTTAGAAGAAGCTGAAAATGATCCAATCTGGATGATGGCCATGCATGAAGAACTAAACCAATTTGAAAGAAATAAGGTTTGGACATTAGTTGATAGACCTTCAGACCATTCAATCATAGGAACCAAATGGGTCTATAGGAACAAATTAGATGAACAAGGAAATGTTATTAGAAACAAAGCTAGAATAGTGGCTATGGGATTTAACCAAGAAGAGGGCATTGATTTTGATGAAACATATGCACCCATAGCAAGACTAGAAGCCATTAGATTACTTCTTGCATTTTCTTCTACATGAATTTTAAACTCTTTCAAATGGATGTAAAAAGTATATTTTTAAATGATTTTATCTTTGAACAAGTTTTTGTAGAACAACCGCTAGGTTTTAAAGATCATGTTTTTCCAAACCATATGTTTAAATTGAATAAAGCATTGTATGATTTAAAACAAGCACCTAGAGCTTGTATGATAGACTTAGTACTTTTTTGATTGAAAATAATTTTTTAAGAGGAAATGTTGATAAAACTCTTTTCATCAAGAAGAAAATAATGATATATTAGTTGTACAGATTTATGTTAATGATATTATATTTGGTGGAACTAATGAAACTCTTTGTAGAGAATTTACTAAGTTAATGCAGGGAGAATTCGAAATGTACCTAATGGGTGAACTTAACTACTTCTTTGGACTTCAAGTGAAACAAACAAAGGAAGGAATCTTCATCAACCAAGCCAAGTACACCAAGGAGATAATCAAAATTTGGTATGGAGACAAGCAAACAAATAAACACACCCATGAGCCCAACTTGCAGATTGGACAAAGATAAAAATGGACCAATATTGACCAAAAGCTTTATGGAGGTATGATCGGATCCTTATTATATTTGATTGCAAGTAGACCTGATATCTTATATAGCGTATGTGTATGTACTAGATTTCAATCTAATTCTAAAGAATCACATATGCTTGCTGTTAAAAGAATTATGAAAGGTACAAGTAATCTAGGTCTTTGGTTTTCAAAACATTCTTCATTGAATTTAATTAGATTTTTGGATGCTGATTATGCTAGTTGTAGAATTGATAGAAAAAGCACTAGCGACACATGCCAATTTCTAGGGTTGAATTTAATCTCATGGCACTGCAAGAAACAAAACTTGATAGCACTCTCTACTGCTAAAGCAGAGTATGTTGTTGTAGGGAGTTATTGTGCGCAAGTGTTATGGATTAAACAACAATTAGAAGACTTTGGTATTACACAATTTAAAATTCCAATCAAGTGTGATAACACAAGTGCTACAAATTTGACAAAAAATTCAATTCAGCATTCCAGAACTAAGTATATAGAGATTAGACTTCACTTTATTAGAGATCATATTTTGAATGATGACATTGAACTAGAATTTATCCCAACTGAAAGCCAATTAGCTGATATTTTTACTAAGCCACTAAATTAGGATAGATTTAAATTGCTTGGAGGAGAATTAGGTCTTTGTGATCCTTTCTAGATTTTCCTAACATAATTTTCTTAAAATTAAGAAAAAATTATCTATAAAACCTCCTACATTTATTCAAGATCTTTGAATAACTTTCCTTGTAATTTCACTAAATTAATTTCAATTTCTAAATCATTTCAATTTTTGGGAAAGTTTCTGTTTGAGTCAACTCGAGCAATTTTGCTCTGATCGAGCTGACTCGAATTTCTATTATTTCTGCTCTTGCTCTATCGAGCCGACTAGGTCAATTTAGGTTTGCTTAGCCGACTCAAATTTTTGTTTGTTTTGAGTTCTCTCTGATCGAGCTGACTCGGATTATTTTAGGGCTGAGCAAGCCGACTCGGATGTCAGGAAAATGCTTTTTTAATAGAGTTGAGTAAGTTTTTTCTTACTTCTTACACTTTCTTTTCTACTCCAAAACTTGTCATTCTACTCAAAACCTTCTCCAATCCTCCTAAATCCTTATCCTGAAGCCTCAAATTCATCTTTCTTGGCAAATTTGCTACAATGGCTCCAAGAAGATCTACACGGAAGTGCTCTCATGCAGTCGATTCAAGCTCTCATAGTGAAAATCAAAGGAAGAAGATAGAAAAGAAGGGAAAACCCTCTCCAAGATAGAATGAAGATGAAGCACCCTCTCCAATCGAGCAAATCACTTCAATGGCCAATCAGCCAGTCACTTGTGGTAGAAGGATTAATTTCACATTCTTGGAAGATCTAAACATGAAGATCGGGAACTGGATTGAGAACCAAGGATGGATACTTTTCTGCTCTTTGGACATTTCGACTTACCCTTCTTGGTAAGAACATTCTTTGAAATTTGATTCTTGGGGAATATCATTTGGAATCAATTGTCAAGGAATAAAACTTGTTGTGGATTAAGAAAAGTTGAGCAACCTACTGCAAATGCCCACTGACGGTGCAACAGAACTAACCCTAGAAGATAAGGAACATGCACTGATGCTAATCCTGGAAAAATATGATGTTAGCTCCATCAAATATGTTTAAGCCAACATGCTTTCTATGGAAATGCAGCTACTCCACAACATGATCAGTCAAATTTTTCTTCCCTGAACCGGTCGTTTCGATTGGGTAAGTGAGCGGGATATGATCTTCATGGAACACCTTATTGAGGGAGAAGCCCTTAACTTTCCATACATTATGATGATACACATAAGAGAGGCAGCAAGAAAGATTAAGGTATGCTTGCCATATGGCATGGTCTTTACATTGTTATTTGAAGATGCTGGAATTGATATATCAGATGAAATTGGCAAGCCACTTCACCACTCAGACACCTACTCAATTAAATCTCTTAGGAGAATGGGATATCACCTGAAAGGAGTCTGGCTGAAGAAAGCAACAAGACAAATGGCTGCCACACCTTTTGATGATGATGATGTTGAAGCTCCTATTGAAGACCCAAATGAAGTTGCATCTGAAGACAATGATGAAGACTCTTCTGAATCTCCAATGAAAACTCCATCAAAACTTAAAAAATTTATATCTAAACAGATGGAAACTATTTCTGAATCACTTACAAGCCAAATCAACTCATTTTTAGCAAATTGAGCCAATCAATTGATGTCAGCTTGCAAGAAATCAAGACAGAGCATAAGTTGCACAAGGAAAAGATACAAAAAGAGGTGGACATGTTCAAAGAAGAAATTCGAAGTATGCTACTGCACCCATATAAGGAAACCTTCACTGTTGAGGATGCTTCCACACAGACCTGCAAAGAGTCACCAGCACCTCATGCTCAACCATTTCCTGTGCTTTCAAAGTTTCCTTCATCTGATCCTCCTTCATCCAAAGCTGAACCTGTTCTACTCAAGAAAAATCCAAAATCTAAGAAGACTATAACACCTATAGCCCCTGTTAGAACCAGATTTAGGGATCTTAGGTTCAAACCTCTTAAGACCAAAACTTCAGATAGGGTTATAGATGTTGCTTCTTCCTCAAGTGAGGAAGAACAGTAGGATATTTGGTTACACCTTTGATTATAATGATCATATATATGTTTACACTTTTAATAGCACTTACTTTAGGCTTTGCTTCCTATCTGTTGTATTGAAGAAACTCTGTTAATGAAAAGAAAGCAATTTTATCTTACTGAATGATCATATATATGTTTACACTTTAATAGCACTTACTTTAGGCTTTGCTTCCTATCTGTTGTACTGAAGAAACTCTGTTAATGAAAAGAAAGCAATTTTATCTTACTGAATGACAATTGTACTTTCTTTCATATTTTGTACCTTGTATTGAACAATTTAAAGGAAATGAAAGTTATTTTGGTGTTTGCTAGCACTGTCTTGAATTATTTTGAGCTTATGCAATGCTTACAATAATGTGATGAATTTTAATTAGAATATCCAAATGAATTTGAGAAAGTAATATTATCTCAAACAAATATTCAAAACTTTCTCATTCTATTTCAAAATTGAGCTTTATTGTAATACCTTTTTGATTACTTGACAAAAAGGGAGAACTTTATGCTATCATGAAAAATGGAATGAAAATTTGAACTATGAACTTTGAGCTTTCTTGAAAATATTTATAACTGGTTTCATGCATTGGAAAATGCTCATAAAGTGCATGAATAGAATGAAAAAGGGGGAGAGTATAAGTGATTGCATTTAATGCGCCTAATTGATTCAAAATTAAAAAAAAACAGAAAGGGGGAGAAATCTTATTGAAAACAAATGCGTTAGCTTTAAACACACATTTTGCTCTGACTGCTATGAATTTTAGCTCTAAATTAGCGTCAATTCTTTCAATTTTAAGCTATGATACTTCATGTTTGTGCTATTGCTATCGCTTTGAAGCTTACAAATGTAATACTCCGATACACACTAAAGCACTAACATTGACATTGTATAGTTTCATTACAAGAGCTCTAAAATTTATTTGCAAACATAATTAGCTCTGATACATGTGCATACTTACACTCAAATACTTTTATATATGTAATGTAAAGAATTTTTCATGCCTAGTGTTTTATCATCATCAAAAAGGGAGAGATTGTTAACCTATAGTGATTTTGATGATAACCAAACATTGGTGCTTGCATTTGTTTTACTAATAACTCTTCAAGTAATTTATAAGTTTTTGTAGGATGATCTCATTGCTCAAACTTCAACTTGTACTTTATATTTCTTGTTTTGAGTTGTGTTGTAAGTGAAAATTATAAAGAAGAACCCAAAAAAAAAGTTAAGAAAGATTATAAAATTGGGTTACTTCTAAATGTGTTTCAAGCTTTTAATTTCTTAAAAATGTGTTGAGCTTGAAGATGCCTTGAAGCTTGAAGACTTGCTGGATGAATTTTGGAGATAGACTGAAGAAATCACTGATACATTCATCCGAGCCGACTCGAAGAGGAAGAGAGGTGACTCTGGCACATGGCACGTTCAAGGATTCTGGCATACAGATATCCGAGCTAACTCTAAGGGACCCGAGCCGACTCGTCCAGCACACTACTTCCTGAATCAGACAGGTGAGCCGACTTAACAGGAGTCCGAGCTGACCCTTTCATTTGGTCAGACATCCGAGCCGACTCTTCAGAAGATCGAACCACTCCTCTGGAGTCCGGAAAATTGCTTCTGTGAACTACAGCCATCCGAGTTGATTGGAATGGAAGATAGCCAACTCGATCAGATTGACATGTCAAAGGCTTGAGGATCCGAGTTGACGAAATCAAGGCAAGCTGGCTCTTATAGAGTGAAGAATCAAGATATTATGCAAGCGAGCCGACTGGATTGAAGAGAGTCGACTCAACCAGAACTTCTCTGTGGATCCCGAGCCGACTCGAGTGATCCAAGTCGACTCGAAGGTCGATTTCAAACTTGCAACGGCTAGTTCTAAAACTCAGAATTTAATCCAAAAAGTGCTCCAATGGTCAAATGTCACATCCCAACGGTCTATAACGACTCAAAATGTCTTGGAATGATGGAAGGCCATATATTTGAGGGATTTGAACTTCTTTGAAGAAGGAGACTAGTAAGTTTTAAAAGAGTTAATGCTTTATTGATATTCACCCAACCAATAAAGAAGAGAGCACTAAGAGCATTCAAGATAGCCTTCAAGTCTTCACCAACTCTCATCTGAAGCTTGAAGCATTTAATGAAGAAAGAAAAGAAGCCATCCAAGTGCATTGAAGTGCATTCATGTGGACTTCTCTCGAGCTGCATCGGCAACCATTTAACAAAATATATGTTTGTCATACTGTTGCATTTTCTTTTCAATTCACTTTGAATTGTTGGGTTATTGGTGAGCCCGGTTGAAAAATCAAATAGGTTCTTGGTGTGCCTTTATTAAAAACCAAGTGTTGGGTTCTTGGTGATCCTATTAAAACCAAGTTGGGTTCTTGGTGATCCTGGTAAAACCAAGTTGAATTTCTTTGGTGATCCCGGTAAAACCAAAGTGCAGAGGTTTGGATTGTGAGCCTGTGAAAACAATCCAACTGTATTCCGGTGGGGGATATAGTGAAAATCCCAAGTGGTAATCTTGGATAGTGGACGTAGGAGCTAGGTTGCTCCGAACTACTATAATTTTTATGTGTTTGTGTTGTGCTTCTCTGATCTTATTTAGATTCTGTAGTTAATTCTTTTATCACATCACCTAACACTCTAAAAGGGATTTCAAAGACACATATCTGCTTAAATTTTTTAATTCTCAATTCACCCCTCTCTTGGAAAGCCACCTAGGCAACATACTGTCAGTTGGATATCATCAGACACAAACCTAAAAGAATCTGTCAGTGACTGAAAGTCTCTCTGTGGCTTTGCTTTGGTAGACTTAACTGTGTCCACTCTGGAGTGTAACTATCTTAGCTCTCCACAGATCTCCTGAAGTTTAGTATCGATTGTTTGATGAAGCTCGCCAAACATTGATCCAACAGTGCTCGTCAGGGACTGTGATAACTGTCTGATCTGTTGAACATAGAAAGCATGTGATACTGATGGTGCTGAAGTATCTACTAATGGTCTTGGAGCAGGTGTAGCAGAAGGTGCAGGGGTAGAAGTCTCTGCTGGTGCTGGTGATATCCTAGGACTCTTAGTCTCTCTCTGTATCTGTGCATGCTCATCAGCCTGTATGTCATCATCTTCTCTATCAATAGTATCAGTACCATCAACAGGGTGCTCAATCTGATCATCTTCACCTTCATCCTCATCTGAAGAGGTCCCAGCTCTCTGTTTTGATGACTTCTTTGACCAAACTCCTTCAATTTGATGGTAACCCATCCTTTGAAGAGATTTTGCCAAATAAGTGTCAGTGTGATGCAATAATCTGCTATCCTCTTTAGTGTGGTGGGATCGCTGACGTAGAGCCCATGTTAGACTCCATCGTGCACCATGCCAAATGAAGCTGCCACGTGAGCCACCTTTGTCGCTCCTTCACCAGGTTGGCTCCCCTCGAGGTCGAGACACCATGGCCAAAGTCGAGCTCCGCCTCTATCGCTTCTTCGCCAGGCTGGCTCCCCTCGAGGTCGAGACGCCATGGCCAAAGTCGAGCTCTGCCTTTGCCACTCCTTCGCCAAGCTGGCTCCCCTCGATGTTGAGATACCATGGCCGAAGTCGAGCTCCGCCTCTGCCGCTCCTTCGCCAAGCTGGCTCCCCTCGAGGTCGAGATGCCGTAGCCAAAATCGAGCTCCACCTCTGCCGCTCCTTCACCAGGCTGGCTTCCCTCGAGGTCGAGACGCCGTGGTCGAAGTCAAGCTCCACCTCTGCTGCTCCTTCACCAAGCTAGCTCCCCTCAAGGTCGAGATGCCATGGCCGAAGTCAGCTCCGCCTCTGTCGCTCCTTCGCGAGGTTGGCTCCCTTCGAGCTTAAGACCCATGGCCGAAGTCGAGCTTCACCTTCCTGAGCTCGCCCACCTAGGACGAGGGGATCAACATCCAAAGGATGTCTCCATCTCCTTGGACAATGGTAAGCCACCCAAGGACCACCGGAGGGGTGCCAGTCAGGCCACAATAACTGCCCCCAACTACCACTTACACCTGAAGAGGGGAGGGATCCCCGATCGAGGTGCTGCATTCCTCTCCAACCTCTTGTGCCACCCAAAAAAGAAGTCAACCAAGAGATTTGAATCAAGTAGGCGGTTGCTCGCTGATTGAGGCTCTACCATGTTTCTCGAAATGGAGCAACCGAAAGGAATGCCAGAGCGCATGATACCATTTCCTATCATGCACAAGACTCCGCACATGCCTGCAAACAAGACGGGGACCCCGAGGTAGGCGTCTGGCAGCCCCTGTGGCTTAAAAGAACGCTCTATGATTTTGAAACAAGGTAAGCGAAAAAGCCAAGCAGAGAGTGGGGGAAGCAGGCACATAGAAGAGCACTAAGCATCCATGAGTTCCAGGCTACCGGAGACCGACGGGAAAGGTCATGACGGGTATAGCCACCCCGGCTCAGACTCTCCTCAGCCATCACTCCCCACGCTCCGCACCAGGCTCTCTCTCACATTCTTCTAGTACATTACATTCTCCTCCTAAAATGGAGTCCATCTACGGGGCTCGACTGGGAGGATTTGTTCCCTTGGATCATCACTGACTTGAACGTTGGAGTGCCCCCACTGGGATCATCGGCCCGAGTCTTTTCTGTTTTGTAGGTCCAGGCATCTGTGCAGAATCCATGGCGACAGCGGTCCAAGGCCATCCTCAGCTACAGGCCACGGTGATCAGGTGGCAACACTCTCCATCCAAGTCAATACCAAAATGTCTGAATACTAAGGTGAAGGCCATAGCATAAGATAGACACGCTTTGGCCTTATGAACTGCATCTCGCATATGAATCAACATAATATAAGGTAGATTGAGGGCCTCCCCCTCAATCATGTATCTCATGAACATCAGGTCTCTTTTGTTGACCCAGTCAAAACGTCTAATACGAGGCAAGAAGATTCTACTTATGATATTGTGTAGAAGCCTCATCTATAGGGATAAAACATTAGCTTTCATATTTGTTATCCCATCTACACTACTGGACTCTATAATAAGCCTTGGAGTTCTTTGCCTATCCTTCATGATTAGGTGACATTCTCCTCTGTTAGGCATTTGAAGAATTTGGCTTAAACTAACTCAATTCACAGATATCCTAATCCCTTTAACAGATGATGTTATCTCGTGCTCTTCTAGGGTTAGATTCTCAAAAAAGTTTCTTATAAGGCTTGGATAAGTCAACATCTAAAGAGCAAAAGTATTCCTAGCCTTGAATTTCAATCCAGTAGCCTATCTGAAACCCTTGGTTTTCCAAAAATGAAAAATTTATCTTCCTACCAATGGTTACGGGGTGATTTCCCATCGGATGACTTGTCTTGGAGGCGCTGGAGGCGGATTTCTGATTTCTTCATGTTCTTCCTGTTCTTCCAAACGAGTCGGCTCTTCCTGTCTTTTTTAGTCCTTCTTTCTCTTCCAGCTCTTGGATCAACCCTATGAGATCTCTTGTCGACTGCTCTTTTTGGTGCCATTGGGAGAGGAAAAATTAGGTTTGGATTGGATTGAGTGGGTTTTGGGAGAGTAGGGTAGGAGAGAGTATTATAAAGCTTAGAGAGTGAGTTCTTAAGTTCAACTAGGATTTGACTAAAAATAAGGTCTAAGAAGGGTTCTACGGGTTTTATATAAAAATGCCCAACCCGATATTCGAGTCGGCTCGACTTGAGCACTGATGCTCGAGTTGACTCGAACCAAAACTCTCTAGATGGTTCAAAAAGTTCTGAATTGGTTTCTAAAGAAGGGGATATACACTATAAGAAACAGGACCATTTTCGAAGGATTTTTCGAGGGAAAAAGGAAAAAATCCATTGAAAATTTATATTTCTGATGGATTTTCGACGGAAACATGGTCATCGAAAAAACCATCCTCGAAAAATTTTTTCGAGAGAATTTATTTTCGAGGGAATTTCTGATGGAATTTTTTCCTTGGAAATTTTCAACAGATTTTCCAAGGGAATATTACTAGGGGATTTTTCGAGGGAACATCTTCGAGAGATTTTCCGAGGAAACATCTCCGAGGGATTCTCTGAGAGATTTTTCGATGAATAATTCTCGAGGAATTTTTTGAGGGAACATCTTCAAGAGATTTTTCGAGGGATCATCTTCGAGAAATTTTTTGAGGGAACATCTCCGAGGGATTTTCTGAGAGAACATCTCCGAGGGATTTTTTGAGAGATTTTTCGAGGGATTTTTTGAGGGATTTTCTAAGAGAACATTTTCGAGGGATTTTCTGAGAGATTTTTTGAGGGAAAATTTTTGAGGGATTTTTCGTGAAAAAATTTTTGAGGGATTTTTCGAGGAATAATTTTTGAGAGATTTTTCGAGAGATAATTTTGAGAAAATATTTTTGTATTTTCTGAGGATAAATAAAACATGGAATTTAGGACACGATGATGGGAAACTCTAGGAGCAAAGATTCATACCATTTAGTTATCCATACATGTGCAAATTTTTGAAATGGAATAATATTTACACATATCTATTTAAGTTTAAATAGGACCATTTAATATCTAATCAAACTTAAAGGGATAAGTGTTATTGGCTAATAACAAACAAATAAAGAGATATATAAAACTATCTCTTAAAATATCAATATGGATGATAAAGTCAGTAACCATAGCTAGTAACAAAGCATGAAGAACAAGAGTGGTCTTTGACCTGTTTGTACACCAGTAAAATGATAATGTATGAACTATTACGATGGAATGCAATTTAAAAATAAAAGGTACAGTGAATCTTTTTTCAATATTTTAAAAAAAATAAATTTACATCTTTCATAAGAGCAAACGGAATTCTGCAATTTAGTTTCTCCTTCCAGGCAACAAGTTGGAGAAGGAAGGAACACCTTGCACCCTCATCTCCTCCTGGTCTTCTCATTTCTTCTAGATCTGTAAACATTAAACAATGCAAGAGTTACAGGTGTTTACAAGTACATGCACTTTCTAGTATAAACTTATTTTCATATCGATTTTAAAGCTTAAATGTAATTACATATGCAGGCAAGTGTATTTTATGCTAAGGCAAGTCCATTTCTTTTAATTCACCATCTCATTTGATTGAACACCTTTAAATCATTTATTGATGTAATCTTTACAGATCGACAAGTCGGTCTTTGGAACATAATCCAAATCATGAGTTCACCAAATGGATAGAAAGCACTTTGAACCAGACAATAATAAGATCCCCCACACACCTTGATCAGACTCCAAGTCATCAAATAATACTTAGTGAAGTACATACTCTAGGAAATGGGTATGCATCTGGCATAACATATAAACAAAATGCTGGAATGGAAAGTTAAATTGAATTTTAAATCTATTTTACAATGAGAAAGTCATATTGCATAAACTAAAATAATACCTCTCCTCTCTCTCTTCCATCAGTGCCCTTGGACCAAATCCATTACTAGTGTAGATGGCTCAATGTTGGCACACCTTGCCAACCAAATTCCTTTAGTTGTTTGAGACCTAAAGAGAAAACACTTCATTTGAGTAAATCAACCAAAACATAATAGATTTGGTAATGTTGACAATGAATAGGAAATGGTCAAAAACTTGCCTTCCCTTCAAAGCATCCATTTCCCTAAAGTTAGTATGGAACAGGTAATTCAAAAGAGTGCTCTTCCCTGTCCAAAATCAAGAAAAAACTTCACAGATCTTTAGAGGACAACCTAACATGGCTAATCTATATGTATATGATGCTTGGAAATAAGAAATCCATAAGCTGACAGAAGTACAACTATTGAGGTGCCTATATAACTTTTAAAACTTAATTAAGACACCTGGATCCCAAGCACTTTAATTAATGCTTAATTTGCAGAAATTATTTCAAATATATATGCTTCAATTTCCCTATACTTTCCCAAAACAAATCTGAAGCATGAATGCATAGTTAAAGAACCATAAAGTATTCATGATATTTAAAAACAAATATACTTCCAGCAGTATCAGATTAACCTAAACAGATGAAGCAAACGATATGACCTACCTGGTATGATTTTGTAGTAAAATAACACTAGCTAATAAATTTGCTTGGAGAACTGGTAAATCTATAATGGTTGTGGTAGTTGTGCGAGTCTTCTTTAATCGAGCAGCATTTAACTTTCCTTTCCCCTTTCCAACTCGGTCTGACATATGTAGATGCACAATAATGTAAATGTAAAACAAAACAAATATCAAGTATATTAAATAAGCATATATACAAACAAGTTATCAAATATTCACAAAAAAAGTAAAGAATTACCCAGAAGCATAAATATTATACCGTAATTACTCTTCATTATCCTCCTTGTCATCTTCATGTATTTCATTACTTTCTAAATCATCTTCATCAGTTAAATATTCTTCTTTTTCTTCCTCTTCTTCAACTTCATCTTCATCTTTTTTTTCTTCATCATCAATGGTGCCTTCAAGATATGCATCAACCTCCTCAAATAATCCCTCACTATCTCGTAAATTTTCAATGGCCTCATTATCATCTATTCCATTGACTCAAGACATCTCATCATCTTGAAAAGCGGGCTCCAAAGTGTGATCATTATCTACTTGACCTCTCGATCTTGTCTTGATGACCACCCACCAATCTACCTTATCTCTTATCCTTCCAGGATAAGGTAAATAATACACTTGCACCACATGTTTAGGAAAATGAATGGATCAAACTTTGGATACCTTCTATGATGTTAAATCTCAATAATATCATACTGTTTATGCACTTTCATCCCCCGATTTATGATAGGATCAAACCATTCACAATAAAACAGCACCACCATTTTATCACCTTGTCCTGGATACTGTAACTCCACCACTTCCTTAAGAATACCATAGAAATCACTTTCATTATCACCATATCCTCTGCCCTTAACACACACTCCACTATTGTTTGTTTTTTTGCCCTCACTATATGCATGTGTATAGAATTTGAATCCACCAATGAGATACATGGGCTAAGTTTTTACCACTCTCATGGGACCCCAGGCTAAGTCATTCAAGTGTTGATTTTGTATCATACTACATGGATTGTGTACCTAATTATAAATTGCAAAAATAATGTATTAGACTTATGTTTCATATGAACAAATAATTTTGATTTGGACAAGAAGTTAAAGCATACATAATCTTTGAACCATGATGGAAATGAAGCCTCAATTCGTGCATCTATTTAAGCATCACTAAGACATCCAGGTGTGGAAGCATGCACATACTACACAAACATGCTAAAGTACCATATTGTATTAGTTTTGTCGTATTCATTAACCGAGTAAAAAGTTCTTTATGGAGTTAAGGAGGATGTGATACTCACTCAAGATACGGCTTCACTTCATCATAATTTAATAATATATGTAATATTGCAATAGTAAGCTCCTCATCAGTCAAATACTAAGTTCTACACTAACCAGATGAGTGACCAAACTGACTGAATATTGAAAGAGTTGGTTGGCACCTTATTGGATACTCTTCCCTACTATTATTTTGATTAGCCCCAATTCTTGTAGTATGTACATGAGTCTCAAAATAATATGAATAGAAGTAAGATGTCTATTGTGCTAAGTATGCCTCACATATAGAGCCTTCAACATGAGCTTTATTCTTAACCATTTTTTTTAACTTGTTAAGAAACCTAAGAACATAGCATTGTACATTAGCACATGTGATATCAAAGAGTATATGGTTAAAGATTTAAAACAAATACAAAAATATTCTTTTTTATCTCTCAAAAGGATACATCCATCTATATTGAACAGCTCCACCTATTCGTGCTTCATATAGTAGGTGAACAGGTAAATGTTCCATTGAGTCAAAGAAACTAGGTGGAAATATACGTTCCAACTTACACAAGATATAGGGATATTGTGTTCCATTCATACCAAATCCTCCTCCCGCATCATAGTTGAGCATAAGTCTTTAAAGAATATACTCAACTCAGTAAGAGGTTTCCATATTGGTTCCGGTAATGCAATAAATGCAGTGGGCAACAAACGTTCCATAAATACATGGCAATCATGACTTTTCATTCCAAATAACTTGCTTTCGTTCATGTCTACACATCTACCTAGATTTGAAGCATATCCATCAGGCATTTTCAATCCTCTTACCCATTCATAAACAACTCTTTTTTGGTCTAGTGTAAAACTAAAATTTGCTTTTGGTTTCATCACCTTCCCATTAGGTAACTCATAGAGTTCCAAATCTTGCCATTTACAATACTCTTTCAAGTCCATTCCTGCTTTAACATTATCCTTTGTCTTATTTTTTACATCCATAACAGTATTAAGGATATTATCAAACACATTTTATTCTATGTGCATGACATCTAAGTTGTGTCAGATTAAATTCATCTTTCAATATGGTAATTCCCAGAATATGCTCTGCTTCGTCCAATTATGACATTCTCCATAACCATGAAATTTACAAGAACCTTTTTCAGTTATTTTGAGATATCCATGAACTTTTTCCCATACTTGGTCCCCTGTTAATCTGAGAGGAGGCTCTGATCTATCAATTTTGTTTTTCCGAAAGGCATCCTTATTTCTTCTGAACACATGATCAAAAGGCAAGAACTGATGATGACAATCAAACTATGTATTTTTACCCCCATGCTCTAAGTGGAAAGCCTTTGTCCTCTCCATACAATAAGGATATGCTAATTTTCCAGCTGTGCTCCATCCTGATAACATGCCATATGCCAGAAAATCATTAATTGTCCACATTAAAGCAGCCTTCATGAGAAAATTTTGTTTCCTTGAAATGTCATAAGTAACTATATCCTCATTCCACAGAACTTTTAACTCATCTATCAATGGTTGCAAATATATGTCTATCCTGATTTTTGGATTATGTGGTCTAGGAATAAGCAAGGTTAAAAACATATATGGAGCAGTCATACACATATCAGAAGGTAAATTGTAAAGCGTAACAATTACTAGCCAACAGAAGTATGGTGAAGCAGATAGACTGTATGGAGTAAAGCCATCAGCACATAATCCAAGTATAACATTTCTTGGCTTTAATGCAAACTCAGGATATGTACAGTCAAAATATTTACATGCTTCTCCGTCTGATGGGTGGCACAAAATATCTTGTTTCCATCTATTCTCATAATGCCATCTCATGTGTCTAGCTGATCTGCTCGAGGCATAAAGCCTCTTAAGTCTAGGGATAAGTGGCAAATAATGCATCCTCTTGTAAGGTACTTGATTATGATTCATACTTCCTGTCATACCTGGTTTGTATCGAGGATGACCACAAAACTTGCAATCAATTAAAGACTCATCATCCTTGTAAGACAACATACACCCATTAAAGCAACAATCTATATTTTTAGCAGATAGACCAAGCTTTGAAACTAATTTCTTTATCTTATAGAAGTCGGAAGGTATTAGATTACCAGGAGGGCTTATCTCTTTCATAAGCCCCACAATTGATTAAAATAATGTTGAGATATATTATTATCAGACTTGATGCTCATCATTCTAATTGCAACTGATAACTTTGAGTGATTAGTACAACCTGGCCAGAGCGGTTGTTGTGTTGCATGCAACATCTCGTAAAACTTTTTAGCCTCTTTATTTGGAGGCTCCTCCACATAATTTGAAGCATCACTATTCGATAAGCATCCATATTACTATTATAAACATCTTCAAAATTGGACCAACAACATCAAAAACTATGGCTTTGTATCTACTGGTTTGCTCATTATTGACCAATTGACCACAACTAGAAGCACTAAATTGAGCAGTGCTTGAACCAATAAATTGCATTTGATCAATACCATAATTCATAATTGGCTCAATTCCCCATGTTCTGTCCAATACCAGTAATCAGGTTTGAAATCTTTTTTATAAAGATGTACCTTCACTTCCTTACAATTAAGTACTTTGTGTTTTTGCACTTGAAACAATGGCACCTAATTTTTTTCTCATTCAAAAATATAGGTTGTCGGCATGCAAAGTGAATAAACAACTCCACCCCCATTAGAAACTCATCTATATAACCCTTTCGATCTGGTGAAAGTCTATTATACATCCAACTACGATAATGATGAATGTCCATAATAACAAAGCTTTAGAGTGTTTCCTTGATAATCAACCTATAATTATAAACATTGATGCATGTTAATCTTGAGTTTTTATGCATGTACTATATATACAAATGCATGTTAACCATTTTGGAGTAAATAATGAGTAATGGTGCATAGGTACTAATTCCATTTTTGTTCTGTAGAATACATGGATGACGAATATAAATAATAGCAGTCATCCGATCAAAAAATTTAAAAAAAAGGCAATAAATAGGGTACGCATAAATTTTGCCCTACCTATATCTGAACCCATTTAAAATCTTCCTATATAAGAGTTCTTAAAGAACATGTTAAAGATTCAAGATCATAAGTATAAATCTTGAAAAAAAATTAAAAAATATATTATTATCTTTGTATTCTCTCCTGACGAGAAAGTTACAAAACCAAACCCATGACAATGGCCACCGAAATGTTCCTATTATTCACAAAGTCATTTAAAATAAGATATGATTAAAATATGTTTATAGGCAAGCATGTTAAGTAAAACCATGTAAGTAAAATCACTTATTCCCATTATTCTTGCTATCCCAACCTTATTCCTCCTCTATTCTGGACTTATTCCTATCATCTTCCTCCTAAATCTAGTCGGATTGAAAGCCCAGAACACCCGTCCACCACCCACAGCCCACCAAGCTCCCTCAGCCATCGCCGCCACTCTCCGGTTCGGATCTCACCGGAGACATCCCCGTCCGCGCCTCCCATGCTGTCCGTCTCCTCTAGTACATCCGACCCCTCATCTCCCCACAGCGAACCCATCGGAGGACCCATCTCTCCCCTGTTCATGGAAGTAGACAATGGGTTCGCCACCGTCTCCTCCGACTTCGGCGAACCCATCGGAGGACCCATCTTTCCCCTGTTCACGGAAGGAGATGATGGGTTTGCCACCGTCTCCTCTAACTCTGGCAAATCCATCGATGGACCCATCTCTCCCCTGTTTCACGAAAGGAGATGATGGGTTCGCCACCGTCTCCTCCCAACTCCGGTGAACCCATCATTGTCCGTTCACCTTCTCTCCTTGTCACATTCTTTTTCTGCCACCGAGCCCCATCTACCTTGTTCGGTAGATGAGAGATTCAAAGAAAAAATTAGGTTAGGGGAAGAGGGATTCAAAGGAGAGATCTACCTTGTTCGGTCTCAGTGGAAGGAGAAGATGGAATACATGGAACAAAAGAGGGAAGCCCGATGGTCAAATGAGAGATGGGCGTGGGCGTGGGATGGTTAAGGGTTTTTTACTCCTGTCTAATATATGACTAATTACACAAGGATGGAGAGAATTTAAAGGGTATTAGATGGAGGGACTTTGGTATAGAAAATTTTGAGTTTTCCCCTCCAAAACACTAACAATATCTACATAAAATGTAATATACATGAAGTCTCATGTTTTGAATTTATTGATATTCTTCTTCCTCATAAATCTAAGATAATATCTCTGGTCTGAAAGCAACAAAGTGGTAGGTTGCATCTATTTCACATTTACTATTGAATATTATTGTATCCAATATACACAAAACAAGATGCACAACATTAACTCCATTAGAAACTCAAAGAGGTTTGTACCTCTGTTACATGGCTCAGTTTGAAGGGCATAAAGAACTCAATAAATTATTTGTACCCCTGTATTAATCTTAAATGGAAACTTACTAACATTGCTAATATTTCTATTCATAGAAAAATTATTTATTGAAATTCTTATCATAAAGTATTTGTCTGGAGGAAGAAAAATAACACAACAAGGTTATGTAGAAATGGAGCAAGATCACACCTAAAAAAATAGTATTTGTTTAATTTTATAAATAAAATATGTATCGACACTGGTAAGCACACACCTGCAACGATTTTTGCATGATTTTAAGAGTGAGAAGCAAGATATCTTAGAGAGAGAAGGAATCTGTTGAAACGGGAAGACCAAGTGCATGCGAGCTTATAAACGGACTTTTGATAAATCTAATCAAATAATCAAAATTTTGAAACCATGTTTATGTGAAGAAAAATATAATAATAATAATAAATGGTGGAGAAATTGCTAATGATATACTCCAAGACTTAGTTAGTGTGGGACGTGTTATTATAAAAAGTAGTCAAAAGCCAGATATCTAGAGAATCTAATAAATGGAAAATTTTTAACAAATAAATAGAAACTTATGTAGAGAAAAAAACAAAGAGAGAGAGGCAAAATAACAAATACTTTGGAGACTGGATTGAGCCTGATTTGGAATTAGCAAAATAGAGATGATGGAATGGACGGGTGTCAGTATGGAGGGAAGGACGAGGGAGGAGACACTCAGCGGGCCATGGAGCATGGATGGAGCCATGCGAATGCATGGACCATTGATGTGAGATGATTTGGAATTGTGGCAGAGTCGGTGGGGTGGTAGTGGCACTATGGTTTGATCGAAACTCTTTTTTTTGGGTGTTTTGATTGGAGATGGGAGAAGGGTGCTGGAAGGGGGGTGAGTGGCCGAGAGGGAGTGGGGGAGCCGAGAGGGGATGAAGTGGAAGAGCTGAGCCTGAGCTTGCTGGTCGGTGAAAAAAAAAAGAAAATAATCGATCATTAATTGACTTACCTGAATGATGAATCGAAGGAATCGAGGAAGAAGAACGGTGGAGGCGTGGAGTTGCCATTGCTGCCGCCACCATCACCGTCGTTCTCGCTGGCCACCGCTTGATCACCGATCTGATTCCGAGAGGAAGAGACAGCCGAAGGAGGAAGAGAGGGAAGCCCGACAATCAACAGAGATGGGCAGTGGGCATGGGAGTTTAAGGGATTTTAGGTTTTATTAATTTATAAGAAAGGTTTTATAGGTTAAATATTTTTTTAATAAACTTATGATAAAAAATTTGATCTTAATGGTTATGATAGTAGGTAGGCTTTTCAAAGATTCTAATTCAATTCTTGCTATTTATTATTATAAAATTATTTTATAGAAAAATTTAGAACAATATTTTTTTTGAATAATTTTTGAATATTTTTCTTAGGCCGGACCTTTCTTTCTAGTTTTTCTATGTTCAGTATTTTCTTGGGCCGGGCCTTTCATTGAAAATTTTTCACCACGAGCTCATTTGTAAGGAATAAATTTCTCAAAAAAATTGCCATAAAATTAATTTCCAAGATTTTTTTGAAAAATCTTTTATTAAACTTTTTACTAAGAACCTAATTATGATGAAAAGATTTCTTGAAAAATCTTTCACAAAAATAATTTACGAAGAATTTTTTGAGAGAATTTTTTTATTAAAAAAATTTTACTACAAGCTCATTTATAAAAAATAAATCCCTCAAAAAATCTTCCACACAACATTAATTTTTGAGAGATTTTGCGAGAAGTTTTTTATTAATTTTTTTCTAAGAACCAAATTATGATGAAAAGATTTCTCGAAAAGTTTTTTGCAAAAATAATTTACAAAGAATTTTTCAAGAAAACTTTTTCCTCAGAAATTTTTTACTAAGAGCTCATTTATAAAAAATAAATCCCTTAAAAAATCCCTCACAAAAAAATTTTCAAGGGATTTTGCGAGGGATTTTTTTATTTAAAATCTTTTTTACTAAGAACCAAATTATTATGAAAATATCTCTCATAAAATCTTTCGCAAAAATAATTTTGAGGATTTTGCGAGGAATTTTTTTATTAAAAACTTTTTACTAAGAACCAATTATGATGAAAAGATTCCTCGAAAATTTTTCGTAAAAATAATTTACGAGGGATTTTTTGAGAAAACATTTTTTCTCGAAAAATCTCTACTAAGAGCTCATTTATAAGGAATAAATCCCTCAGAAAATCCTTTACAAAAAAAGTTTTTGAGAGATTGTGCGAGGGATTTTTTTATTTAAATTTTTTTTACTAAGAACCAAATTATCATGAAAAGATTCCTTGGAAAATCTCTCGCAAAAATAATTTTTGAGCGATTTTGTGAAAATTTTTTTATTAAAAATCTTTTTACTAAGAACCAAATTATGATGAAAAAAGATCCCTCAGAAAATCCCTCGTAAAAATAGTTTATGAAGGATTTTCCGAGAAAACTTTTTTTCTCAAAACTTCTACTAAGAGCTCATTTATAAGGAATAAATCTCTTGAAAATCCCTCACAAAAAAATTTGAGGAATTTTGCAAGGGATTTTTTTATTTAAAACTTTTTTTACTAAGAACCAAATTATCATAAAAAGATTCCTTGGAAAATCTCTCGCAAAAATAATTTTCGAGAGATTTTGCGAGAAATTCTTTTATTGAAAATTTTTTACTAAGAACCAAATTATGATGAAAAGATCTTTCGAAAATTTCCTCACAAAAATAATTTATGAAGAATTTTTCGAGAAAACTTTTTTCTTAAAAAATTTCTACTAAGAGCTCATTTATAAGGAACAAATCTCTCAAAAAATCCCTCATAAAAAAAATTTATGAGGGATTTTGCAAGGAAGTTTTTTTCCTCGAAAAATTTTATAGTTAATTTTTTTTTGTCGGAAGATCTCTCGAAATTGCGAGGGATTTTTTTCCTTGGTAAAATCTCTCGGTAAAGCACCCTTTTCTAGTAGTGATATACTTATAAAGATGCTCAATATCCTTAAGTTGATATAGGAGGCTTTCTAGATAATTTTTCCTTATGTTTTTGGAGTAATTAAGTCAACAAACACTAAAATGGGTCGCATAAGCCTAATTCTTCTCTAATCATCTCAAATCTCTCTTCATTAAGTGGATTAGTGAAAATGTCTGCAAGTTGGTTCTCAGTTGGAATAAATTCAAGTTCAATTTCTCCATTTAAAATGGATCTCTTATGAAATTATATCTAATTTCAATGTGGTTTGTTCTTGAATGCTGAATTGGATTTTTTATTAAATTTATAGCACTTATGTTATCATATTTGATATGAATTTTAGTTTGTGAAATACTAAAGTTTTCTAGTTATTGCTTAATCCATAACACTTGTGCATAACAACTCCTCGCAGCTATATACTCTGCTTCAGCAGTAGATAGTGCTATAGAGTTTTATTCTTAAAGTGTCATGAAATTAAGTTCAACCCTAGAAATTGGCAAGTATCACTAGTACTTTTTCTATCAATTTTACAACCAACATAATCAGCATCCGAAAATCCAATTAAGTTTAATAAAGATTGCTTTGAATACCATAGACCTAGATCACTTGTTCCTCTTAGATATTTTATAATTCTTTTTACTGCAAGCATATGTGATTCTTTAGGATTAGATTGAAATCTAGCACATACACATACGCTAAACAAGAAATCAGGTCTACTTGCAATTAAATATAATAGTGATCCAATCATACCTCTATATAGCTTTTGATCAATGTTTTGCCATCTTCATCTTTGTCTAATCTGCAGGTAGGGCTCATGGTGTGCTCATTTGTTTACTTGACTCTGTACCAAATTTCTTGATAATCTCCTTGATGTACTTTGCTTGTTTATAAAGGTTCCATCCTTTGTTTGCTTTATTGGAGTCTAAGGAAGTAGGTTAGTTCATCCATCAAGCTTATCTCAAATTCTCCCTACATTAACTCAGCAAATTCTCTACAAAGATTCTCATTAGTTGCACCAAATATAATATCATTTACATAAATTTGTACAACTAACATATCATTATCATTCTTTTTGATAAATAAAGTTTTATCTATATTTTCTCTTACAAAATCATTTTCAAGTGAGAAATTTCTTAATTTATCATATCAGGCTCTAGGTGCTTGTTTTAGTCCATACAATGCTTTATTAAGTTTAAAACATGATTTGGAAGAGCATTATCTACAAAACTTGGTGGCTGTTCTACAAAACTTGTTCTGATATAAAACCATTTAAAAAATATACTTTTTACATCCATTTGGAAAAGTTTGAAATTCATGTAGTAAGCAAATGCAAGTAATAATCTTATGGCTTCTAATCTTGCTACGGGTACATAGGTTTCATCAAAATCTATTCCTTCATCTTGATTATATCCTTTAGCTACTAATCTAGCTCTGTTTCTAATAACATTTCCTTTTTCATCTGGTTTATTTCTATAAACCCATTTAGTTCCTATGATAGTATGGTATGATGGTCTATGTACTAATGTCCATACATTATTTTTTTAAAATTGGTTAAGTTCTTCATGCATGGCCATCATCCAATTAGGATCATTTTCAGCTTCTTCTAAACTATGTGGCTCTATTTGTGATACAAATGCTAGGTAGTCATGTGCTTTTCTATGTGATGACCTAGTCCTAATACCATGAGAAGGATCACCAATAATTAAATCTGTTGGGTGTGAAGTTACATACCTCCATTTCCTTGGTAGATCACCATGATCTTTACTTACCACTTCTCCTTCTTGTGTTGGCTTGTCTTTTAAGCTCACATCCTCCATTTCTTTTTCAAGTGTACATGCATCATTATCTATACACTCTTCTTTCTTTGAAGGTAGGTATTTGCTTCATCAAAAATGACATGGACTGATTCTTCTACAGTTAGTGTTCTCTTATTAAACACCCTATATGCTTTGCTATTAATTGAATAACCAAGAAATATAGCTTCATCAGATTTTGCATCAAATTTTTCTAGGTTATCGTTCCATTATTTAACAAAAGCATTTACAACCAAAACATGAAAGTAATTAATATTTGGTTTCTTTTCATTCCAAAGCTTATAAGGGGCTTTTTTTAAAATTGGTCTTATTAAAATACGGTTTAAAATATAGCAAGCAATGTTCACCACTACTACCCAAAAGTACCATGGAAGATTGCTTTCATATAGCATTGTTTGGGCCGTCTCTTCCAAAGTCCTATTCTTTCTCTCTACAACACCATTTTGTTATGGTGTTCTAGGAGCAGAGAAGTTGTGATAAATACCATTTTTTATGCATAATCATCAAAAAATTGATTTTCAAATTCCATGCTGTGATCACTTCTAATAGATATAATTGAAAGATTTTTCTAGTTTGAAACTTTATTATAAAATTTTTAAAAATTTTGAAAGTTTAATCTTTATGTGCAATAAACAAGATCCATGTAAATCTAGAAAAATCATCTACTATCACAAGTACATATTTCATACCACCTAGGCTTGTGGTCATAGTTGGTCCAAATAAATCCATGTGAAGTTGCTCAAGGGGTCTAGAGGTTGAAACCATATTTTTAGATTTAAAATTTCCCTTAGTTGTTTGTTCCATTTGACAAGCATTGCAAACATGTTCGAAATCAACTTTGACATTAGGTAAACCTCTAACTAGATTCTTAAAAATTAATTTGGCAATTGTATGCATACTAGCATGACCTAATCGTCTATGCCAAAGTAAGCTAGACTCCTTGATTTTAACATTCATTACTACTAGACTTGTATTACTAGTCATGGCTAGATCATTCAGATATACCACATATATATTTCCAAGTCTATGTCCAATGAGTGTGGTGCTAGAATCAAGTGAGTTAGTTACTATACACATAGATGATTCAAAGACATCTTTGAAGCCTTTATCACACAATTGACCATACTTAATAAATTATGCTTTGATTTCTACTAGCAATACATTTTCAATGAAAGTATAATGGGTTATTTTGATCTTACCAATTCTGATTATTTTTTTCTTGCCATTATCTCCAAAAGTTATCAATCCTCCTTTCATTTGTAGGGTGATGAATTGCTCTTTATCACCCATCATATGCCTTGAGCAGTCGCTATCCAGATATCATCTTTTCTTTGCATTTTGGGCTGCAAGACATTCCTACAAAACAGTCATGGAGTATTTTTAGGTACCTAAGCTATCTTGGATCCTTTCAGGTTAGTAGGATTAGTTCCTTTGGGAATCCAAATTCTTCTAATTTTGTATTTGTTTTTCTTTAACATATTACATTGAAATGATTTATGTTCAATCCCATTACATGCATAACAAACAACTCTGAAATTTTGAAAATATAAATTTTGATGCTCTAAAAGTAGAAGTATTGGATGTAGATGTAGAATCATTTAACTTAAAAGATTTTTGATTTAAAATTTTGGGTACATACTTTGAAGTTTTAGAAATGGATGTGAAAGCATTTGATACAAAAGCTTTTTGAAATAAAAGTTTCGGTACATAAGCTTTTGAAGATATAAATCTAGTAGCTGAAATTTCATTTTTATTCAAAGAGTTATAACTGATTCCAACCTTATTACTTGAATCATTTTGTTCTTTCAAAATTAACTCAAGCTTATTTGAACTTAAAGTTAGTTTTTTAACCAAAGGCTTGAGTTTTTCTACCTCCTTTTCAAACCAATATTTCTTCAAGTAAAGCTTTGTTTTTCTCAAAGTAACTATTCTTTTCAGTTTACAAAGCTTTATAGTTTTCAGAAAAGGTAATAAGTTCTTTTTATAATAACTTATTCTTTTCTGAAATATCAACATTTTCATTCATTAATGAATCATTGCTATTCTTTAAAGCTCTAATTTTTACCCCAGCCTTTTTAAATTTAGACAGTAGATCATGGAATATTGAATTTAGCTCCTCAAAAGTAAATTCATTGTAAGGCTCAGGAGACATTACCTAATCTTTGAGATCCATAAGACATAAATTGGAAATTTTAGTGGTCTCTTCCTTTTCGGTTGAAGTTGACTCCTCACTGTCGCTCCAAGTAGCAACCATAACTTTCTTCTTCTTTTTCTTATATGTCTTCTTTAATAAAGGACAATCAGTACGGATATGCCTCGTCTTCTTGCACTCATAACAGATGGGCATTTGATCCTTTTCTCTTTCTTTCTCCTTGTCCTTGTCCTTGCTGTTTCACCTTTCTTATAAATTTTCTGAAGTATCTTCCCTTTTTCTTGCCAATAAATTTTCTAAATCTCCTCATAACTAGTGCTATGTCTTCATCTTCTAAGTCATCTTTGAAGGAGGGCCAGTCTTCTTCTAATTCATCTTCTTGTTTTTTCATTTTCTATACAGCTTCGAAGGCAATAGTCTTTTTTTGTTCTGATCATCTTCATTCCTATGCTGCATGGTCAACTCATGTGTTATTAAAGAACCCATCAGTTCATCCAAAGATAGTGTGTTCAAGTCTTTTGCTTCTTGGATGGCTATTACTTAGGGTCCCACTTGTTTGGAAGTGATCTTAAGATCTTCTATATTAGATCTATATTAGAGTAAACCTTGCTAAGACTTTTCAAATCATTAATAATATTTGTAAAATATGAAAACATGATAGAGATAGTTTCATTTTGTTCCATCTTAAACAATTCATAGTTGTGTACAAGAAGATTAATCTTAGAAGTCTTCACTTAGGAAGTTCCTTCATAGGTCACCTCGAGTTTGTCCCAGTTTTTTTTTAGATAAGCAAGTATAAATTTGATTAAACTCATTTGCATCCAAAGCATAATATAACAAGTTTATGGCTTTGGCTTTTAACTCATCAATTTTCATATCATGTTCATCCCAATCCTCTTCAAGTTTTGGGACATCCATGCCATCAACCTTTATCATGGGTGTTTGAGGTCCCTTAAGAATGACCTTCTATAATTAAAGTCTATAGCTGTATATGTTCATTCGATTTTGAGCTTTCCAATTAGAATAGTTTATGCCAGTGAACAGTGGAGGTCTATTTATTGATTGGCCTTCAGCCAAGGAGGTACTCATCGGATGAGCCATTAATCTTTACTCTAATTAAAATTTAGAGACATTGCTCTGATACCAGTTGTTGCCCAGTAGCTTTTTCTAAGAGGGGGGGTGAACTGGAAATTTAAAAAATTTAAGTAAATGTGTGCTCTATTAAATGTTCTTTAGTGTGGAAAGTGCTATGATTAGAATAATTAAAGTAAAAACAAGCAAAAGAAGAAAAGACATAATCACAAACATAGCAAGTTTATAGTGGTTCGGAGCAACCTTGCTCCTACACCCACTATCCAAGATGCCACTTGAGATTTTCACTATATTCATCCACGGAATACAGCCAGATTGTTTTCACGGGCTTACAATCCAAAATCCAAACTTGGTTTTAACCCGGTTAACCAAAAACCTAAACTTGGTTTTAATCGGGCTCACCAAAAATCTACTACAATGTTAGTTTTAAGACGGGATCACTAACAACCCACACTTGGGTTTCAATAGGCTCACCAAGAACTTAACAAACTCACAAAAAAGTTAAGAAAAATACAAGCAACTTTAAGACAAACCCAAGTTGTCTGATGGTTGCAGTTGCAGCTCAAGGAAAGCCTTCTTAATTATACTTGAATGCTTCTTAATGGCTTCTTAGATTCCTCAATAAATGCTTCAAGTTTTAGATGAGAGTTGGTGAAGACTTGAAGACTCTCTTGAATGCTTTCTCTTGAATATTCTCTCCAAATAAATATTAAAGCTCATTCTTTTCTCAAGAAATGTCCAAATCCCTTATAAATAGAGTCTTGTACTCTTCTTTGGTGGATATAGCTGTTGTAGTCCATTGGGATTTGAAATATGACCATTGGAGCTTGATTTGATTTCAAACAACAAGTTCTAGAACTAGCCGTTACTTGCCTAAAATTGGGATTCGAGTTGGCTCGGATGCTTCGAGTTGGCTCAGATTCTCAGATAGGTCAGAAGGTTGTACTGGTCGAGTCAGCTCCTCTTCATCGAGTCAGCTCGCTTGGCTTGTTCTTCAGAAATGATTATATTTGATCTCTATAAGAGTTGGCTCTTCTATCCTTGAGTCGGCTTGTCGTCTGTTTGAGAAATCCTTACTTTGGTCGAGTCGGCTCGGATACTCTCGAGTCGGCTCAAATTTTTAGAATTTCAGAACTTGTACTCTACTTGAGTCAGCTATTTGCTTTCAGGTTGGCTCAATTGTCTGACTGAGAAACAGAAGCCTTGGATGAGTCAGCTCGACTTCCTTCGAGTCGGCTTGGATATCTACATGCCAGTAAGTTATGTTTTGTGCTAGAACTCAAGTCGACTCTTCATGATTTGAGTCGGCTCTTTAATGAAGTTGCTCATTTTCATGAATTCTTGAGTGATTTTTCTTGGACACTTCTTTTCATGAAATATTTCCAATATTTCTAGAAATTTGCTTGACATTCTTACAAAGTTGTAGAAAGTGTGAATATGCATTAAAATCATCCTACAAAAACTTAGAAAAAACTTGGAAGTAGTTAGCAAAATAGATGCATGCTCCAATGTTTTGTTATCATCAAAATCATTCAAGGATTCAACAATCTCTCCCTTTTGATGATCACAAAACACCAGGCATGAAAAAGAAAACTTTACAATTACATGTATAAAGTTATTTAGAAGTTAGTATCAACATGTATGAGCTATAAATCATAAATGTATCAGAGTATATTGACATAATATCAAGGCTTTTGAAATAGTTTCATTATGTATTAACATTTATCCAAGCCTATTTTTGCCTAAATTAAAGTCAATAAGTATAAGGCAAAATTGATAGGAAAAATATATCAGAGTTCAAAATTTGCAAATTATATTAGATCTTGATATAGCAAAAGGTATTGGTGTTGGTAATAATGTATCAGAGCTTATTCAGAGCTAATGATAGTAGAGCTATTGAATGTATCAGAGCTTAATATGTATTAAATATGTATCAAAGCTAAATTTAGGAAACATCTCAGAGAATAAAGATAAAAACTCATTAGATTCAAAATCAATTAGCTCCCCCTTACTTGTATATTTCTCTGAAATAATGAATGTTTGAATTTTCCATGCACATACCATTATTCTGTGTTTTTCTAAATTTCTTGCTATCTTTAGTATGAAATTTAAAACCATTGATTATGAAACCATTATATCTGATGACAATTTTGTTAGGTCCTTGAGCCAGGGCTATTAATTCATTTAACAATTTCTCTCCATCATTGTTGATATTTAAAAAATAATAAAAAATATTAACAAATTATTTGATGATAAATCTATCCATATATTCTTTAAATATAATCAACATTTTTGAAAGCAATGTACGAAATAACTCAACTGATCATCACTGCTCAATTTTGGATTAGGTTGAGTGCTATGATTAGCTTATCGCTGAGATATTAAAAATTCGCTACATAAAATTTGCATTTATTAATGTAGTTTAAAAAATAAGATATGATATTTAAACTTGAAATATGTTAATTATGCTTATTTTCGATAGTCAGATATGATTTCACTATGAAGTAACTAATGATGTATTTATGCAATTGATTTCTGATCCAATACAATACTTTCATAATTTTCTATTACTCTTCCAACAGTAGAAAACTTATACAACTCTGCATTATCTACAAAATCACTATACCGTTGAGGTCTATTAAACACAATATCTATACCTTGAAGATATCTTGAATAAAATATTAAACACTCTTTAGCAATATATCCTTCTGTAATTAAATCCTCTAGATAGGCTCTGTTTCGTACATAATCTTTCAATCACACAAGATACCTACAATATTGAAAATTTATTTACACACATCATCATGATGCTACTTTTATTAACAATTATATAGAGGTTAAAAATTGATAATAATACCTCTCAATAGGATATATCCATCTATAGTGTACTGATCCACCAAGCTTGACTTCCGAAGCTAATGAATGAGTAGATGTACCATAATAGTAAATAATCCAGGTAAAAAAATCTTCTCCATCTGATAAAGTGTAACCGCAACATCCAACTCCAACTAATCTAGCTCTCCAAGATCAATAACCTTTGAACATAATACCTTAAAGAATGATGATAACCGAATTATAACTATAAAGCTTGTTTGGGCACTGATGATCTTGAAGCAATTGGAAAGATATCTTTCATCAATATGTGACCATCATGACTTTTGAGATTAAAAGTTTTTTGGTCTTTAAGATGCACACATCTTGAAATGTTTGATGCACATCCATCAGGTACTTTAATATTTTTCAATACTGTCAAAAAATTATCTTTTCTTGAGCAGACATGGTATAAGATGCATGAGGCAAATAAATTCTCTATTTAGCAAGCATTTTGGGATGAAGCTCATGTTGAATACCCAATTCTTGTAAATCCATTCGGGCCTTATATATCTTTAGTTTTTTTCCATCAAGATTCAATAATGTTCCAAGTAGATTATCATATACATTCTTCTCTATGTGCATGACATCAAGATTATGCCGAATAATATTATGTTCCTAATAAGGTAAGTCAAAAAAGATACTTTTTTTCTTTCATAAATGTTTGCTGGGCTGATTTGTAGATGCTATCTATACGTCTTCCTCATTTTCATTTTCAAAAAAATTATTAGGATCTTCAAAACCGTGCATCCATAGTACCAGTGTCACTTCTTTTGCCAATTCTTCTTATCATCCCTTCCTCTTTTGTTGCCTAGTAAGCAACCTGGGAGGGGGGTGAATTGGGTTTTAAAAACTTTTACAAGTATGTGCCAATTCAAAAATAGTTAAGGTGCTAGTGAATTGCAAGTGCTTGTACGTCATTCAAAAATATGCAGCAGAAATAGATAAGCAAATGCAAAGTAAATAAAAGTAAATAAAGAGAAAGCAAGTAACACAAAACACAAGGATATATAGTGGTTCGGTGCATACTAAAGTACCTACATCTACTTTCCAAGGTCCATTTGGAAATTCACTATAATCACTCTTAATTACAGCCACTTAGTTTTTGGGCTCACTAATCAAAATCCAACTTGTTTTCATCGGGAACACAAGTCAAAACCCCTTTGGTTTTACGGGCTAACCAAAAACCTAGTTGGTTTTGTAATTTAGGCTCACTAACAACCTCCTTGGTTTTCACAAGGCTAACCAAAAACCTTCTTGGTTTTTACAAGACTAACTAAAAATCTCTTTGGTTTTCATAAGGCTAACCAAAAATCTTTGTTGGTTTAATACACAGGCTCACCAACAAACCTTAACAAAGAATTTAAGTAGAATATATGAAATACAAGAAAGCTTTCAAATAAAAGCAAATATCTCTTTAAAGCTCTTTGAAGATGCTTGTCTTCAAGTTGTTGAAGCCTTAAATGAAGCTTGAATGGTTGGACTTGAATGCTCTTAAATGCTTTGAATGCTTGAAGGCTTCACTTTACTTAAAAGTAGCTGCTCTTAATGAATATTGGAGTGAATGCACTTAACTTCTCATTCTTTTTTTGTTCCTTCTTGAGTTTTATCTACTTTAAATACCTTTCCAAGCTTCAAATAGTAGTTTATGACCGTTGAAGAGGTGAAACTAGCTATTGAGGTGAAAAGGATAAGTTCTGTATTTTAAACAACTAGCCATTATTGTTCATCAGAACTTCAATATCGATACTTCAAGTCATGAGTTGACACCTAGGTCGACACTTGGATTCCATAAGTCGATACTTAGTTCAAAAATATTCCTTGAAGCTCTCTGGAAGTCTCAGGTGAGTCGATACTTCTTCTGGTGAGTCGACACTTGAGTCGACACTTGGCCTCCATGAGTCGATACTTGAGAAAAATCTTGAAATTCAGCATATTCTGTATAATTTTTATCTCAGGCCTTGAGTCGATACATGAGTCGACACTTGAGCTCCATGAGTCGACACTTCAAGTATGCCATCTGCAACTTCTTCTGCATATCAGCTCAAGCTTCTGTGAGTCGACACTTCACATCCATAAGTCGACCTTGGCTGAAACTTTCTGAAACTCAAATAAAACTCTACTGAATCTTCTTCAAACTTAAAACTTAACTTCTTTTAAGTCATTCTTATGTACTTAAGTCCATTTAACTTTAAGATTTCATCCATAAGTAGACTTCTTCAATTATTTGACAAGCAATTCAACTGTTAACTTGATGAGTACCTTTTTCTAATAAAACATACTTTAACAAATGGTTAGTACTCAAATATACTTAAGTATTTTGTTAATCATCAAAATCAATATAGGAGTCAATATCTTTTTTTAGAAGACTTGAGAATTTACCATATATGTAACTGATGGAATCCATTTGTCTAGAACATTAGTTCCAGAAGGTGGAATAGATGCACATCCTATTTTTATGGTACCATCAAATAAATCTTGTTGAAAATAAAACGGATGATTTTGTTCTAACCATCGATGATGTCCCATATAATAGCATTTTCTTCCATGTTTTAACCAAATTGAATGTGTCGAATCTACACAACAAGGGCATGCAACCCGTCCTTTTATACTCTATCAAGATAAATTGGCATATGCTGGAAAATCATTAAAAGTCTATAACAAAGCTACCCATAGTTTAAATATTTTACCATTGGAAGTATCAATTGCATCAACACCTTTCCACAACCATTTCAATTCCTCTAGTAAAAGTTGTAGAAAAATTCATATCATTTCCTGGACCCTTATCACCTGGGATAACCATTGACAAGATAAGTGAGGATTATTTCATGCACAACTATGGTGGTAAATTGTATGGTATCAAAATAATTGGCCAAGTGTTATATATAGAATTTAGAGTCTGAAAGGATTGAAGCCATTTGAAACTAAACCCAACCGAACATTATGAATATCGGAGGCCAAATCAGAATGCCTGGCATTAAATACTTTTCATGCTAAACTATCTACTGGATGTCTCAATATTCCATCCTTCGTACGCCCTTCATGATGCCATCTCATCAATGAAGCTATTTTCGATGATGAATATAGCCTTCTCAATCAAGGAATAAGAGGAAAGTAATGCAATAACTTCGTTGATTTCTTTGTACGCCATAGTGTATCTATTCCATTCACTACATCATCCTCATCTCCTTCATGAGTTATCCATCATAAAATCTACATACATTGCATGATTCTCGATCAGCATTTTTACCATGATATAATATGTAGTCTTTTGGACAACTATGAATCTTTTGATATCTAAGATCTAGATTGTTGACAACTTTCTTTACTTCATTAAGAGGATAGTAAACCATTGTCTTTTAAAAATGCATCATTTAATAACCTGAGAAGCATGGTAAAACTCTTTTCTGACCATCCATTCATATATTTTATATGAAATAAATATATAAGAAAAGAGATCTTAGAAAATTTTAAACAGTTTGGATATAATTGTTCATCTGCTTCTTTCATTAAATTATGATACCAAGCTGACTCAGAAGTTGATGGTTGCATCTGCTCCTTGATATATGTTTGTTCAATGAATGTAAAGTTGACCCTTGGAATGATTTTGATGATAACAAAACATTGGAGCATGTATTTGATACTCACACTTTTGAATGTTTAAAAAATTTTTATAGGATGCTTCAAATGAACAATAACTTAATTGTGTATTCTTGTAAAAAGGGGGCAATTTTATGTATTATTTAAGTTTAAATTACTTAGACTAGATTTGGAAGAAGTTTGAAAGTTATTGGAAGTTATTTGAAGAAGTTTGGACACTTTTTGACATAAATTACTCGAGCTAACTCGAAGGGATAGAGCCGACTCATTACTCTAGCATGGAATAGAAGTTTCTGCATACAGACATCCGAGCCAACTCGAAGGAAATAGAGCTGACTTGTCCAGAGTATCAAATGTTCAATTTTTTGAAGTCAGATAACTGAGCCGACTCTTCCAGAGTGTGCAAAATTTATATTTTGAAAAACTAGTCAGGTGAGCCGACTCGACTAAGAAGAGCCGACTCGACCAGAGTACAGATTCTACTTATCTGAGAATCTAAGCTGACTTGGCTCAACCAAGCCAACTCGAATCCTGGTTTCAGGTGCATAACGGCTAGTTCTAGAATTGACTTTTTGAATCCCAAAAGTGCTCCAACGGCTATATCTTGATTCCCAAGGCACTACAATGGCTATTTTTACTTGGGATCAATTCTAGAGACTATAAATGAAGGATTTAAACATGTTATAAAGAACTTTTGAAGAGTGAACTTTTGAAAGAGGAAAAACTTTAAGAGGGCATTGAACATTCAAGAAGAGCATTCAAGGAAGAACTCAAGTCTATACCTACTTCTCATCAGCTACTTGAGTCATTTATTGAAGAAGTTTGGAAGCCTTGAAAAGAATTAAAGGAGCAATCAAGAAGGCTTCTCAAAGGGCATCAACTACAACCATCCGATAAAGTTTGGTTTGTTATTAGTATTGCTCTATTTTTAACTCTTTTATTGAGTTGTTCCAAGTACAGTAGGGACTGTATCTTGGAGATTGTTAAAGGTTTTTGGTGAGTCTTGAAAACAAGTTTGGATTGTTTGTAAGCCCATGAAAATAAACATTGTATTGGGTTCTTGATGATCTCGGTGTAAAACCAAGTTTGGAATTTGGTTTATGAGCTTAGTGTATAACAAATCGACTATATTCCATGGTAAATATAATGAAATCCCAAGTGATATCTTAGGTAGTGGATGTAAGAGTCGAGTTGCTCCGAACCACTATAAATTGCTCCTGTTTGTGCTTGTATTGATTGTGTTCTTTACTTGCTTCCACATTTCATACTTAAATCACATCACTCACCATACTAAGCTTTTAAAAGAGCACATACTTATGAAAAAGTTTTAAATACCCAATTCACCCCCTCTTGGGTTAGCCAACTAGGCAACAACTGGTATCAGAGCAGTGTCTCTGTAATTTATTTTTTTAGAGAAAAGATCTATGGCAAACCTATGAATACCTCCTTGGCTGAAGGCCAATCAATGAATAGACATCCACTTTTCACTGCACAAATTATACCTACTGGAAAGTATGAATGAAAATTTATATTCAAGCAGTAGTTTTCAATTATAAAAAGTAATTCTAAAAGACCTTACACATCCATAAAGAAGGTTGATGGCATAGACATCCCAAAACCTGAAGAGGAATGGGATGACCATGACATGAAGATGGGTGAACTGAATGCCAAAGCCATGAATCTTTTGTACTATGCTTTGAATGCTAATGTGTTTAACTGAATTTCTACTTGCATGTCTATAAAAGAAATTTGGGATAAACTTAAAGTAACCCATGAAGGAACATCTCAAGTGAAAACTTTCAAGATTAATATTCTTGTACATAATTATGAGTTTTTAAAATGGAACCAAATAAAACTATATCTGCCATGTTCTCAAGATTTATAGATATTATGAAAGGTTTAAAGAGTCTTGGCAGGACATATTCAAATGCAGACCTTGTGTAGAAAATTATAAGATCACTATCGGATGATGGGATCCAAAGGTTATTACGATTCAAGAGGCCAAGGACGTCACCACATTACCATTGGATGAGCTATTGGGTTCCTTGATCACTCACAAGTGATGGGGATCCAGGGCAGGTCTGGGTATTTTCCATTTTTCTCTTATTTCTTAGATTTTTTTATTTTTCCTATTCTTGCTATTCCACATATTCCTACTATTCCACCTTTATTCAATCTTATTCCCGATCTATTCTACACTATTCCATCTTCTCTGGTGAATTTTTTTTAATGCCCAAACCCTAGCCTCCGCCCCCTCCGGCCCCAGATCCGGGCCGCCCGACCCCCGGCGCGCCTCGCTGGATCGCTGTCGATTCGCCGCCCCCGCCCTCACCGGAGAAGCCACCGCTGCTGCCCAATCACTGTGGGAAGATGAACGGACGCGGAGGCGTCCGCTCGCCGCGGCCCACGGCCATTGCTGCCACCGTCACCACCAGCTTGCTGCCGCCACCATTCCCGCCGCCCGCCGGCCCTCGCCCGGTAGCTGGTGGGGCCCGCCGTCGCCCACACTCATGGAAAAACGAACGGACGCGGGAGGCATCCGTCCACCCGCGTGCGGTCGTGTGACGCCACCGTCCACTGCCTGACATGCCACCGTCGCCCGCTTGTCCGCCGACCACCTTCCCGCCTTCCATGGCCTCCCTCACCGTCCACTGGCCGCGCCGGGCCCAGGAGGTCTCCCACGGTCGTGGGAGACCAAACGGCATGCTGGGCATGCCGTGCCAGTCCCTGTGTCGCCTCGCCTGCGGCTCGCTGCCAGCCATCCATCGCTCGCCGTCCGCCGGCCCCGTCCGCCACCTACTTCCTAGTCACCGGCCATGTGCTCCATCCGGTGATCCATCCTCCGCACGGCCGTGTGAAGAGTTTGCATGGATTCCAGAGCAGCCCAAATTTTAGAGCAGCACACTTTCTAGAGCAAATCATCAAGCCGACATGCTTCTCAGAGCAGATCATCACCACTTTTGATGCAACATGAATTTGATGTAATTTATTTTCCTTTTTTAATTTCTTAGAGGCTAAGAAACTGAGGGTTTTGGTTTTTCTATATAAAGGCCCCCTCTCTCCCTGTAGAGAGAGATTTGATATAGATTTTTGGGTTGATTCCGGTTCTAGTTCTGGGCTGAGGCCCATTTTCCTTCGTTCCCTGCTGTGTGCATTATGGTTTCGATGAGGGGTGTGAGGCGTTCCCTGCTGTGTGCATTATGGATTCAATAGCACCCTAGTTATCCCCTATCTCATCTTCTTTATCCCCTCGTATCCTTCAAGAGTCATCCTAGCGCATCTATGTGAGAGCCCTGCTGTGTGCATTATGGGTTCGATGAGAGCTCAGGGTAGCTGGTGCTGTGACCCCTTCGGGAGGGTAGCTTTATGCTCAGGGTAGCTGGTGCTGTGATCCCTTGGAGGGTAGCTTTAGGCTTTGACCCCTGGCTTTCTGTGTGCGTCCCTCGCTAGAGTGAGTCTCAGGGCCATGAGTTCCAGTTCCCGGTTCCCCATCTCCATCCTTCCTTCGCCACATCCACCCAGAAAATTGAAAACAAAAGAGATCAGCTGTCTTAGGATTTTAGAGTCAGTATGCCCTAGTCCCGGAAGGCTTCTTAGCCCTCCCATGGTCCTAGTTTGTTTAGTTGTTTCCCTGTTTTCCAAATAACCAGGTTACATCGATTTTTTGTCCCGCATCACTCTGTCTCGAGCTTAGGCAGGGCTTGCTACAGACTTTGTACCATGGTCATGGTGCATGTACTTACTAAAAGAGCTGCTAGAACTACTTAATGGTGACAGTCAGAGTAGCTGAATACCCCTCCTCTCCTACTTTTGATGGGAGTGGGGAGGGGGTGGCCAAGGCTATAGATGCCTTGGCAGGGATAGACATGATGGTCCTTTTTTTCTTGGCCATAGTGCGAATCAAGAGCAAAGCGGTACCAGGGACAAACTCCAACCACTAATGAAGTTTTTGGATACAGAGTCCTTCCTCTAGTACCAATCTATTATCGACTTTCTCAGTACCAATCGATTACGAGATATTTGAAAGGTGGGGCTGACGTCAGACTTGGATCGGCTAGGTTAGAGTAGGAGTGAGCTGACAAGGAGCGGGGTGCCTGTAGGGTCCTATCATGGGGAGCAGTCCTGCAGATAGAGAGACTAGAAATTGACACTTCAGAAGTGGGTTCTGGTAGTGGATCCACCGATGCCTAAGTCAATCTCCTAGAGAGCAAATAGAGAAGATTAGAGTCCCCTCTAGGCTTGGAGTAAGAGTGGGAAAGGATCCAGAGAAGAAGCGAGGTAGAGATAGAGAGAGATGGAATGAAATATGTAGAAGAAGGGGATCTTAGTGTATTTGAGTCTTGCTTCCCTGGGTTGGCACATAGATGAGTAGAGTTGCAGAGACTAAGGTACTTCAAGAAAAAGGCAAGTATGTATGAATGGCCCATGGGGTCTCACTCAGGTGGCGAGCTTATGGAAGACTCAATCCAAGGAGCTCTAGTGTGCATGAATGGGAGAGCACAAAGAGGGTTCCTTTATGATGAAAGGAGGTGGCTCATGAGAAGAGCAGCTCTATCCCATCCTTGTTATCATCCTTGTTCTTGTCTTTGTATCCTTACCCTGCTCTTGTTTGGCTTTGGTCATTGTGGACTTACCTAGAGAGTTTTCAAAACCAAATTATAGATGTATACCTAAACCTAAGGATAAGGGATGATGGCTGGCATGTTCAGTTATGGTAGGTTCACTCAAAGTGGGAGGTCATACTATGGTAGGTGAGGTAGGGAGTGGTGCTGGCATAGCATATCCTAGTAGTAGGGCATTCCTCAAGCAATAAGTCATTAATGACTATTGCACCAAGAGCATGCATGGAGGGTGGACTAATCAGGATGGCAATGGATATGTGTCTTGATAGGGTTGGAGCTTGGTTGCTACACTGAACCACCAAACCTAACATATCATGAAGTACTTTGAGGAAGATCCTGAATCACATTGGGAGTTATGAATCCACATTAAGATTTGGACAAGAATAGAATAAGCTCATAGTATCTGGGTGAGACGTTAAACTTAGCACTTATTGGGAGGCAATCCAATTTTTTAGAAAAGCCTTAATAAAAATCACAGTCTTGAATAAAATAAAATAAATAAATGTTAAAAAGGTATATTTGAAGACTTTAAACTTAAAACTTGTTGGGAGGTAACCCAACCTTTATATTTGAATTTTTTTTATTTCAATTTGTTCAACTTCTTTTAAGACTGTCAAAGCTAAGTAGGGGATAAGCACCAAATTGCAAGAATCTAAAGGCCCATGCTAGATCGAGAGTAAATCTAGCCCAGATAATAATCTTTTTCTCTTCTTTTTACCATCACATCCTTATCTTTTCATTCCATTGATGATAATGTAAATAAGTTGGAGGGAAAACAACTATCTAATTAAGTTCTTGAGTATGATCAAAAGTAATTAGTTTTGTGTACCTAAGTTTTATCATGATTTGAAGTTAACTAGGCATTATATCATGATGATTAATGGTCTAGATAATTTTGAGATACTGACGGGCAAATTATCAAGAAAATCCAATGAATTGTTAGGGTTTAGACCAAACCAGATTTAGGAATGATTCTAGAACCTTTTTCCTACTTATCTTAATAAAAAATCTACTTGATAGGAGTAGGGTGGAAAGATCAAGTATATAAAAATCCTTCTTAGAATCTAAAAATAAAAAATAATAAAGAGAAATAAAAAGTTTTGGCATTAACTCACTAAATAACTAGGCCCCTTCATCTAAGTAAACATTGTGGTTTATGTCAAAAGATGGGGATGTTTAAAGGCCTATTAGAGAGTTAATCTTACCCTTACCTTTTCTTGGACTCTTACTAAGTAACCGGCCCCCTTCATCTATGTAAGTAATGTGGTTCACGTCAAAAGATGGGAATGCCAATATATAAGAGGCTAAGACATGCACTAGACTCCTAGTAAAAAAATCTTAAAAAAAGGAAAAGAAAGAGATAATAAGGGGACTAAAATATGAGAAAATAATAAACCCAACTCACATCAAGTTAGAGGACTTAAATAATAAGTTGGGAAGTTGGTGAGGGAAGATTTCTAAAAAAAATGTATGGCTAATAGTCAACCACTAACAAGATTGACTCGATGTCTAATGAAGTACCTCTTTAACAATCTGGTCGAGTATCAGCTATCCTTAGGAATGTCTAATATAATTGTCAATTCTAGGATGGGTCAGTATGCACCACAATTTTTCCTATTTTACTCGAGGATGAGCAAAAGATAAGTTGGGAGATATGGTGAACACATAATTTAGGTACTAGAAGCATTAAATATTTTACTAATTAATATTTCTAATTAGAATTTGATTCCTTTTATGTCTTATATTAGGTATGGCACTCAGTCCAATAATTGCAAAAACTTAACCCAACTAATGCAGGCAAGCTCGAATCCAAGGTAACTAAAACATATATGGAAAGTTGGTGATAACCACAAGCCACCATGAGCCTATCACAAGTAGTCACAAGCCACCATGAGCCTACCACAAGTAGCCACAAGCCATCCCTTGTCAAGTACATCCCCATGCCTACGTAGGCAGGTGATTGGGAGGCTAAAACAAGCAAGAGAAGCAAACAGGCATATCATCCAAAGCAAGGGCTAGAACACCACCACAAAGGATCCAAGGATGTGATTAATGGCACCTCTCCTTATAAACCTTAGACATCAATCTATGTAAATCCTTGTGCCACCCCATTCATCAGGCCTTGCCTCCACATAGTGCCCTTACTCCCTCTTCATCTCTTCCATGCCCTGATTAAGCCACCATCCCTCTTCTTCTACACCTCAATAGCGCCACCTCCCTTCTTTCTCAAGCCTTGTTGCCACCACATCCCTTTTATTCATCCTCCATTTACCTATCATAAGAAGGAGCTACAGATCTAAAGTCAAGAAGGGCACGAGCCATGAAAATTTCAGCAAGCATGGTTGGTAGGCTCCTCAATCTCAAGAAGGAGAAGAAGTCTTGTAAAGCATATTTGTGCTTATGTTCTTATACTTTATTTTGTATCCCTATTTTATGAAAATCAATAAATATGTCTTTTTCCTTCGTTACTTTCTTTTACATATTCAATAGCTAATATTTCATAGATTGATCTAAACTTCTGAACAATCTCACTCCATGGATATGCACCGTGATCCAAAAATATGATGAGTGCTTAAGAGAGATAGGGTCTCGAAATTGATCCTTTACTTTTGACTTGTGATATCCATCTTAGGATAGCCTCTACTCTAAAGAGATGAGCTATGTCTGAGGATATTGTTCATGCTTAATAGAGATAAGCTATACCATGACCCTAACCACAAGTTTCTATTTGCACTATAATAGATACAAAAATTGGTTTTACAAGGTGGATTCAAGAATTCCTGAGATATTCTACCCACTTAATCATTTTTTCAATTTTGTCATATTTCACTTTACTTTTCTCACATCTCTTCATAGTTTTCATACAAATATATTTTCTTTATTCAAACAGACTTAGCCTAAGATTCTTGAGGAATCAACCTAACTCACTTTATTCTACAAATTAGTTAGTCTATATTAATTAACTTTGATTGCCTTGTGACAAGCAATCAATGTGGTATATGGTGCATTACACTTGTTACACGTGGATGTTAAGACTTGGTTTACCTAGTTATGTCCCTAGAGTTCTAAGGTTTAGTTCTACGAATCAGGGTTGCCATTTTTGCTTCAATGGCTAAGGATGGTTGGACTTGATGTATTTCCATCTCTTGAAGATGTAGGTCTTTCGGGTTCTCTAGTCACTTTCCATTGTAAGCTCCTTTCTGCAAGGTCCTCTAGAAATTACCAGGCTTCAATAGTTTTTTTGTGCATAAATTAACATTGACACATGATATAGCATGGTTCTAGAATGTGGGTCTAATCCCTCATAGACAATCTAGCATAGTCTCCAACTCAATTCCATGGTATGGACATGACTCAAAAGATTCTTGAATTGATAAAAACACTTCCAAAAGGATTTTCCTCCTAGTTGAGGAATTAATTGATTTCGTTCCTAAATTTGGTAGTTTTAGTTTATGGTAGGGGAAGAATTTCTTAAAAACACTTTGATAAAACCCTCCCATGTCGCTATAGACTGGTTAAGCAAACTGTATAACCACTTTTTAGTACTATCTTTGAGGCAAAATTGATTAGCCTATATTTAACAACATCCTCAATGAGCTATTGGAGTTGCATTATAGAGCATACTTCCTCAAATTTCCTCATAAAGATGTATGCATCCTTGATTCCAGTGAATTTTCGAAGCATGTTTATGATCTAGGATTTAATTTCAAAATTGACTTAGTTTGTAGCAATTGTATACATGAGGGTTGCACCGACCTAATTGGATAACACAATTCCTTTAAGACTTGTGGTTGATTGATTTAGCTCATGGTGTCCTCAAGATCTTTTGAACTTGACAAAGGGTTCAACTCAGTTTTAATCGGACATCTAGATTCTCTCCTCCATGAAGAGAGATGAAAGTTTTAGATATTATTATTATTATTATTTTAGAAGAGAATAGAAGAATAGGAGATCAACCTAGAGAATCCTAGGTCTAATAAAGATAGATGAGGGAGTTGTTAATTTATTTTTTTCAAAACAAGTTTCACAACAATTTAAACTCTAACCTATAATTAGCTTAGACCTAGACAACTCCAAACTTCTAAAGTTACCTTTGAGCCCTCCAAGTTAGAGTCTAACCAACCAAGTACCCAAGTAAGTGTAAGGTCAGTGGGGGTCTCCCCATTTTTTTCTTAGACAATAATTAAATTAGCCAAGTTAATGAACGGAACCATTAAGTAACCACCTCCCTTCGAGATCTTGTCCCAAAACTAGTTGCCTAGACGCCAATTAACTAATCAACCCTAACCCGGTCCAACTCTTAGGGTCCCTTGTGATAGTGAGCTCAATTATCCTAGGGTTGATGTCTAACTAATTTTAAAAATTAGGGTTCAGTGATTTGTGGGCTAAGGAAGGATGATGAAATTCCCACCTTATCTTAGTTAATGGGTTAGTAGCCTTAGAATTAATTATGAGATGTGATGCGAAAGTAAACAAAATGTCCAATCAATTTTTCTTTTGTTTCTAAAATCCAAGATGTGTTATGAGTTAAAAAATTATTATTCTTATATATATATATTTTTAAAAAGTTGTAGCAACCATGCTATAATCCTGACAATGGTGCTTGAATTTGGTGCCTAGTCATCTGAGTTTACCAAAATATAAATTTCTAATTTAGCTAGATAGCTAGAGTCGAGTCAGTCCATAGGGATTATAGGTTGTGTTAACTTCAACTTAAGTAGAGAAAGTGATTAAGGTTACACTTTAAGTAAAGATGACTTTTCATGTTAAGTGAATTCTAAAGAAACGAAATCAGCAGTAGAACAAGATTGATTGAATCTATCAATTAAAGCAAGAGAATTAAGTAGGAAATAATTATTAAAAGATCAATAAGCAATTAAAGGAGTTCTAGGATTTTCAAATTCACCTTCAAGCATGGTCTTGGTGATTGTTTTAATGCAAGAAAAATATCATTTCAAATGTCTTGTGATCTTAGTATGAGCATAATATATTTTTCTAGAGCATGGATCATATCATCATGATCATGATCCATCCTTATAGAATCATAGATTATTCAAAACTAAAATCTTAAGAAATCTCAAAATAAATGTTTATTGAAATGCTCTTCAACATAGGCATTTGCTGAGCATGGCTTGTATCTTCTTCGATCATGAGCCATCTTAACAATCATAGCATATTCAGAGATTATAATTCATATAAAAGAATAGTAAGACTCAGAATGCATCTCATGCGGAATAATAAAATTTTTAAAAGTCATAAGCAAGACAAAACTTACAAGTTTGCAAGGTACTTATTATTTTAAAAGCAAATCACAATAGAAATGAGCAAAGTAAAATACAAGACCATTACTCCAAGATATCTTCTACTCCCCCAAAACCATAGCTCTTAGCCACACATGGATGAAGACCTCCTCACCATAACTTTTTCTCTTATTTTTCTTACTGGGATCTTAGGTTTAAGAGGCTATTAGAAAGTGAAAAGGGCCTTGGAGAATGAAAGAGGGGGCAGCAAAGCAAAGGTGTAGCATGTGGAAAGTTTGGAGGGGGAGAAAGGAAATGGTGGCTAGGGCTTCAAGTCAGAGAAAGAGGGTAGCAGCCCTCTGGCATAGGGAAGAGGAAGAGGGATACCAAGAGTGGTTACATGGAGGCAAATCTTGATATCCCTTAGGAGGGGGTAGTACAAGGGTTTAAATATATGCTTCTAGGGTTTTATAAGGAGAGGCACCATCAATCTCATCCCTTGGATCCTGTGTGGTGGTATTTCTGGCTCTTGATAAATTTGTGAATCTACATGAAGAGGCATCTTAAAATCTTAGTCATGAGACCTTTCTTACACATCAAGAGCCCTTTATTAGAATGTTGCCTTTTCTTCCTAGATCCATGAGAAATGTGGTGCCAAGCATTGTGGCCTTTGAATCTTCATAGGTGGTGCCTCAAGACTTGCTTTCTTTGGGTGATGCCTTATTTTGCTGTCTTTCTTGTCTTGGCCTCTTAATCATTTGCCTACTTAGGTGTGGGGTGTGTGCTTGACTTGCGATGACTTGTGGTTACTTTTGTTGCTTATGATAGGCTCATGGTGACTTGTGGTTGCCTAATAGGCTCCTAGTGGCTTGTGGTTGCTTGTAACAGGCTCATGATTGGTTATGGTTGCTTGTGGTAGGCTCATGGTGGCTTGTAATTACCACCAACTTTTTCATATATGCTTTAATTACTTGGGTTCAAGCTTGACTTTATTAGTTAGGTTGATTCTTGTACTTATTGAACTAGGTGTAATACCTAAAATAAGACATAAAAAGCATTAAATTCTAAATAATAATTATTAATCATTATACACTTTAATACTTTTTATGTCATATTTATAGTGTCAATCAAGGAAATAAAGGAGAAGCATCCAAAAAGGAAGGAAGAAGGATGTTAAATCTATTTCAGGTTTGCTGAAATTTGCATATCTATTCCATGGTATGCCTTGGATGTACCTTCATTTTTATTATAGTTTGGCCAACCAAGAGCAATGGATTAAAGGTGGAGATTGAAAGGCTTGATGGCAAGGGATGCTTCTTGGGGTGGATGGTTTAGATGGTAGATTTCTAGTCCAACTTTAGTTGAATAAGGTCTTGGGAAAGGCTAGAGTGATGGGTTTTTAAGGGTCTTCTAGCATAAATGAACACTGGATTTAAAAAATTACACATGAAAAACCCTTATCGGCTAGAAACCTTAATCCCAAGATCCCCTACTTCATGTACAACTAATAAGTCACTAATAAGGATTATGAAGAATACCTGGAATGTTGTTTTCCACTCCTTTCCACTAGGCTCACAAGTGCAAGCCCTCAATGGTGATCCACATAGGAATTGAACCAAAAAGGAATTCCTACTTCAGTTGCTTGCTTGACTAGGACTCTTCTTGACAGCCTTCTGGACTTCCTCCTTGTAAGACACCCTACCCTCCTGTAGGGCACTTTGAATGCTCTCTAAAACCACTCTTGGATTTAGGATAGCCCTCCTGTAGAACACTCTAAGCTTATGTCTTAAAATCTAAGACTTGTCCTAGAAAGGAGAAACATTGTCTTAAGAAGACAAGTTTTGTCTTAAGGAGGAGGGAGGGGAGAGAGACGACACTCAGAATAAAATTTTGATGGAATTCTTCTTTGAAACTTAGAACACAGCCCCCTATTATAGTTTTAAGAGGGGCGTGTGATATGACCAGCCACTGACTTATCAGATATGATTTTTCAAGACCGAAGCGAAGTGATCTGGTTTGAAAAAACATATCCGATATGTAAGTTCATGCGCCAAGGGCCATATCTTCATCCCTTCCTTTCCTGGATTAATTCCCACTTGCCACTTGGGAAGTACCAGTCTCTGGTAAGCCAAGAGGCATCTCTTCAGTTCTCAAGCATTGGAGATAATGAAGAGTCCTGATAGTAGAAGGACTCTACCTCAGACCGCACGCCACATGAAGAGTTGCGACTCTTCATGCGCGCGCGCCCTTCATTCAATCTCCATGCTAATTCAAATATTGTGATCGATCAATCAGTCCTAAGAGGCATGGGGATGTGTGCCAAGAGGAGTCCAGATGAATTCAGCAGGAGAGATTCATATGTAGAAGGACTCTTGGTCCTTTCTATGCCCTCTTCTCCTTGGCACACGCCAAGCACCCCAGCCGACTTGGATCTTATCCATGTGGCACAAATGACCCCATAAGTGATTTTGATGATAACCAAACATTGGAGCATGCATTTGTTTAACAACTCTTCAAGTATTTACAAGTTTTTGTAGGATGAATTCATTGCTCAATTTCAACTCCTACATTTCTATTTCTTGTATTAAGTTGTATTGTACTTGAATCTTGTAAAGAAGAACCCAAAGAAAAAACTTAAGTATAAACCAAAAAAATGGATTACTTTTAGGTTATTTCAAGCTTTAAATTACTTTGAATATGTTGTAAGAAGAGTTTGAAGATATCTTGAAAGCTTGAAGCCTTACTGGATGAATTCTGGAGAAGAATTGAAAATTCATTGAAGAACTCATCCGAGCTGACTCGAAGAGAAGAGAGCCGACTCTGGCACATGGCATGCATAAGATTTCTGGCACGCAGATATCGAGTTGACTCGTCCAGAGTACCATTTCCTAAATCAAACAGGCGAGTTGACCCAAAGGGAGTCCGAGTCGACTCTATCATATAGTCAGACATCTGAGTTGACTCTTTAGGGATTTGAGCTGACTCCTCTAGAGTCTAGAAAAAGAGCTCTGAGAACTACATCCAACCTAGTGGACTCTAAAGACAAAGAGTCGACTCTTCCTGACTACAGTTTTGAAGGCCTGAGGATCTGAGTTGACTAGAATCAAGTGAGCTGACTCTACAGAATGAGGAATTAGAACATTGTGCAAGCGAGCCGACTAGATTGAAGAGAGTCGACTCAACAAGGACTTCTTTGAGGAACTGAGTTGACTCGAGTAATTCGAGCCGACTCGAAGGTCAATTTAGACTTATAACGGCTAGTTCCAGAACTTGGAATTTGAATCCAAAAAGTGCTCCAATGGTCAAATGTCATATCCCAATGGTCTACAATGACTAAAATTATCTGAGAAGTGTACAAGACATATATTTGAGGGATTTGAACTACTAAAAAGAAGAGATAATGAGTAAATGCTAAATTGAATATCCAAGCTACTTTGTGAGCAAGAGAGCACTGCAAGAGCATTCAAGATAGTCTTCAAGCCTTTATCAACTACCAACTAAAGCTTGAAGCATTTATTAAAGATAGTGAAGAAGCAACTAGGTGCATTAAAGTGCAATCAATTGGGCTTCTCTCAAGCTACATCGGCAACCATTCGACAAAAATTTGTTTGTCATTCTATTGCTCTTCTTTACAATCTTTTATTGAATTGTTGGGTTGTTGGTGAGCCCGGTTTAAAAATCAAATAGGTCTTAGTTAGCCTGTGTTAAAACCAAGTGTAAGGTTCTTGGTGATCCTGGTAAAACCAAGTTGGGTTTCTTTGGTGAGCTGATTAAAAAACCAAAGTATAAAGGTTTGGATTGTAAGCCTATTAAAATAATACGACTATATTCCAATGGGAGATATAGTGGAAATTCCAAGTGGTAATCTTGGATAGTGGATGTAGGAGATGGGTTTTCCGAACCACTATAATTTGCTTGTATTTGTATTGTGCTTTTCTTATTTGATTATGCTTCTGCATTCAATTATCCTATCACCGCGCTTAACACTTATAAGGGATTTCAAAGAGCACATTATTGCTTAAAATTTTTAAATGTTCAATTCACCTCCCTCTTGGGAAAGCCACCTAGGCAACACAGATAAAATCTGACATAGGCTACCTTAATTAAGACATGTCCTAATTTAAGTCTTCCTTAAATTGGTTGATCAATTTAGCAAGCAACTAGACCAAAATCGACTTGGGTTAGGAATTAGGTTAGCCTACACATGCTAGTGTGCAATCTAGCTAACCAATTAGGATCCCATGATCCTAATTAAATTATGAATGACTTCCTTGGTTAACTCCCTAATGTGTGTGACCCTTTGGGTTCCATATCTATCCAGCAGTAGATCGAGGTTCAAGTAGATTCGAATCGATCAAACCCGATTGACCTAATTAGGTCAAATTGAGCTAACCTAAATTCCCAATTCGAACTATCCATCGAATTGACTCATGAAACCAATCCAATTGGTTCATGAATACCTACAAGACATGATTGACATCTACAATGTGTCATGCCTACCCGGAAGATGAGAAATTTTGTAGAAAGTACCAAATATCCTTCAGTAGAAAGTTACCGTGCAATTCAATCTTTCGATCTCCCATTATCTCGATTAAGTGATGGTATGGATAAATGTCAAATCCTAGTACTTTGTCATTTCAAATCTCTATTCGATAATGAAGACTCAACTGATGATTGATTAGAAACTAATTCTAATCTCATCCTACTTTGATCAAAGACTCTTGAGTCATCAATCGAAGAGATCACTTGGGATAACAATTCCTCTTACTAGAATGATCGATTCATATTGGTCCACCATATCCTTCATACACCACCATATTCGAGAATACATGACTTATTGTCATGAATGAGTATAAAATAAAACATGGCTTAGTATGCATAAGGAACCATGGTGACCTCAGGTCCAAAGATCACATGCACAACTCCTACTTTAAGATCTATCTTTTGACAAGTAGTAAGACTTCTATAAGATAGTCCGGTGTGGATCAGTTCATTGAACTCATACCTTAATGAGCACCCTATCCTTGTTTCAGTGTCTCTACACAAGTGGCTATGAGACCAACCACCTTCTTAACAAAGCATACATAGGACAAGCTAGTCTTTCTGGACTTATCGATCCCCGAATCGATGGTCCATCGACTAGAAACATTTTAGATTAGAGTTTATAAGAACTTAGGTCTCATTGTTATGATTTTCATCATAACCCTAATTCCATTTACCCTAACCTATGGGGTTCATCATAATCTTTAAGTAAGACACAGCAATATGATGAAACTATATGCCTTTATTAATATATTAAATGTCATACAAAAGTTGGAAGATTACAAAAATGCCCCTTATATAAGATTGGCTTTTAGGGCACTTTCCTTTCAATCTTCCACTTGCACTAAAGCCAATTGCCCTTGTACTTCATGCCTATACAATCTAAGTGGCGATTAAATTGCTTCTAAGGTAGTGCTTTAGTGAATGGGTATGCTATATTGTTCTTAGTATCAACTCATTCAATAATAACATCTTGTATTTCTATGATTTCCGAATGAGGTGGAAACGCTTAGAATGTGCTTGGACTTATGATGAGACCTCGGTTCCTTTGCTTATGCTATAGCTCTAGTGTTATAACTGTATAACGGCACTGGTTGTTGTATTTCAGGAACCATGTCCAATTCCATGATGATTTCTTCATCCAGATGGCTTCCTTTGTAGCTTTACTTGCAGCTATATATTCTACCTCAGTGATTGAGTTAGCTACAATTGGCCACTTTGTACTCTTCCAACTTACTGCACCACCATATAGGGTGAAGACATACCCTGATATGGATTTGCTATCATCTGGATCTGATTGAAAACTAGAATCTGTGTATCCTTCTAGTTTCAACTATGATCCTTCATATATAAGAAAAATATTTTAGTCCTTCTAAGGTACATAAGAATATTTTTCATAGCTTTCAAAGATCCTCACTTGGATCTGCTTGGAACCTACGTAATGCCTAAGGCATAAGCAACATCAGGCTTGGTACATAGCATAGCATACATAATTGATCCTATAGTCGAAGCATAAGGAATCATAGCCATCATTTCTCTTATTCTGATGTCTTAGGAGGCATTTTCTTAGAGAGATATATGCCTTGAATCTCTTCAACACTAAGTCAATGTACCTGGACTGGGATAAGCCTAGCATCCTTTTAAATTTATCTCTATAAATCCTTATACCTAGTATATTGAATGCCTCTCCCAAATCCTTCATGAAAAACTTTGATGATAGCCAAGTTTAATCGATTGTAACATTGGGATGTCATTCCCAATGATCAGTATGTCATCAATATACAAAACCAAGAAAACAAGTGCGCTCCCACTTGTCTTCCTATACATATATGGTTCATCCACATTCTTCACAAAACAAATTCCTTGATTGTTTCATCAAAACAAATGTTTTAATTCCTCGATGCTTGTTTTATTCCATAAATGGACTTTAGCTTGCATACTTGGTTTGGTCTCCCACTTGAGACAAAACCCTTTGGCCATGTCATATAGACTTCTTCCTCAAGATTTCCATTAAGGAAAGCAGTCTAGATGTCCATCTACAAATTTCATAATCATGGTATGCTACTATAGCAAGCAAATATTCTAATGGACTGAGCATGGCTACTGGTGAAAAGGTTTCATCATAGTCAATGCCATATTTTTGTCTCTAAAACTTTTGCTACTAGCCTGGCTTTGTAGGTTTGTACTTGACCATCTACTTCTATCTTCTTCTTGAAGACCCATTTACACCCTATTGGGTTAATTCCTTCAGGTGGACTCTACCAAGGTCCAAACCTGATTGGAATGCATGGAGTTCATTTCAGACTTCATGGTACTTAGCAATTTTGTCAGTTTTGTCTCTTGATAGCTTCGAATAGGTCACAAGATCATCATCCTGAATGATACTGGCTTCATTGTCATCCCTGATGACAAAGCCATATCTAAGAGGTGCTCCCAACACCCTCTCTGACCTTTGAAGGAGTGTGTATCATGGCTGTTCTTGGTCTACAAGAACTTTTGGCTGAGGAATTTTACTTGAAGACTCAGCAGGTTGTTGGTTCTGTTATTTACTTAATTCAAGTGTAGATTCACTACTTCTTTCTTGGATGAATTCTTGCCCCAAGAATGTAGCATGTCTATTGACAAATACCTTTTGTTCAGTAGTATTATAAAAGGGTATCCAACACCCTCTTTAGGATAACCAATGAACCAACAATTGTCAGCCCTAGCACTTAACTTATGTCCAAAATTATTCTTGACATAAGCATAGCAACCCCAAATCTTTAAGTATTTAAGATTTGGTCTTTTGCCATTCCATAACTCATATGGAGTGCTAATCACTGACTTAGATAGTACCCTATTCAAAATATAGGCAACAATCTCCAGGGCATGTCCTTAGAAGAAAATGGGAAGATCTATGAAGCACATCATGGACCTCACCATGTCTAACAAGGTACGATTTCTCCTTCTGCCACACCATTTAATTGGGATGTATAAGGTGGGTACATTCAGAGATTATGCCTTTGTCCTTGAGATGGTTTAGAAACTCACCAAACAAGTATTCATCTCTTCAATCAGAACGAAGAGTTTTAATACTATGTCCGTTTGTTTTTTCAACCATACTTTGATATTCTTTAAACTTATCAAAGGCTTCAGACTTGTGTTTCATTAGATACACATGACCAAACCTAGATAAGTCATCAATAAAGATGATGAAGTAAGAATATCCACCTCTGGCTTGAGTTGTCAAAGGTCCACACATATCAGTATGCACAAGATCTAATAACTCAGTTGCCTTGTCTCCTGTCCAGTGAATGGAGACTTGGTCATTTTTCCTTTGAGGCAAGACTCACAAGTTCCTAACGATTGAAAATCATAAGGATCAAAGTAATTATCTTTGACTAACTTGTTTATCCTTGACTCACTAATATGACCTAACCGACAATGCCAAGGAAAAGTGACATTGACATTATCTCTCTTTCTTTTCTTGTCATCAACAAGTAGTATTTCATCATTGAGTTCTAAAGTCAGAAGACCATTTATAAAAACCCATGTCTAAACATTTTATTGCAATGAAAATAGAGCAGCCACTGCTCTTTACATTTATCTCAAATCCTTGTTGTAATAACAAGGGTATTGATATAATGTTTTTTACAATATCTGGGACATAGTAACATTCTTCCAACTTTAAATATTATCCGAAGGTAATAATAGAAGATAGATGCCCATAGCTTCAACACACATAGCTTTTCCACTTGAGCCATATAATTTGAAGTCACCTTTCTTCAGATTTCTAATTCTGTGGAGTCTCTATAAAGATTTACAGATATAGAGACCCACATGCAGTATCCAATACCCATGAATTAGAAATGGAACCACTCAATGATAAATTAGTTTGTATCATGTCCAAACCTTTAGATGCTCCACTTGCATCCGTCTTCACACTTGCAAGATATGTCTTGCAATTCTTTTTCCAATGCCCTTGCTTGCTGTAGTGGAAACAGGCTCCATCATTAACCGCCTTCTTGGTTTCTTCTTCTTCTGGATGCTCCTTTTAGGGTTGAACTTTCTTTTCAAACCCTTTTTATTTATCTATTTCTTCTTCTCATCAATGAGAAGAAGATGAGCCTTATCACCTTTTGAATGGCTCTGCTGTCTTCAACATATTTAGCAGTTTAGGGAAAGATATATTCAGTTTGTTCATATGATAATTAAGAACAAACTGAGAGAAAGGAATCTGAGTGATTGCAGGATTAAATCTTGATTGAGTTCACCATCCATCACAATCCTAATTGACTGAATCGGGTGATTAAGTCAATCATTTTTTATACATGGGTTTGTACAGATGACCCTCACTTATTCGTGCATGGAATAACTGCTTCGATATCTCGTATTAAGCAGCCATACTTTGCTCTCCATATAGCTCTTTTAAGTTGAGCAATAGGACTGAGATTCTATTTCTTCATATTGCCTCTGAAGCTCATTGCTCATCAAGGCTAACATGATGCACCTGACAGTTGTACTATCATTTTGCCATATTTTGTGTGTGGTATTTTCTCCTCGAATGCATCTTCTCCGATCAGTTTAGGATCCGGAGAATCTAGAATATAAGAAAGTTTTTCTTGAGTCAAAACTATTCTCAGGTTCCTCAACCAATCCACATAATTGGGACGGGTTAACTTGTTGGCATCTAAGATACCCGCAGCAACAAATTTGAAGCCATAATATATACCCTACATTTAATTAAAGAACAATATAAATAGACCACTCAAGATGACATTCATAACTAGCTAAGGAGTTTATATCTATTATGTCTTCACTATTTTATTCGAATACCATAACCATCAATTTATGGTAAGCGAGAAACCTTACTGGTTTCCTTAATGGGGTTGAGATCCCATTTCTCATGAGTGCCTTGTGTTATGCAACAAACACTTATGAGTTCAAAGGTAGGACTTCCTTTCTAATTGCAACCCATACAATTCTAAACAAATAAACTGCCTCTAAGACATTTATAGTCTTGTGTTACATAACAAACTATAATGTCTTAGTTTAGTCAGACCATTCATTTCTATATAGCCATGATGGAATAATGTTGCCTTTGTGTTACACAACAAAGCAACAATTTCCAAACATGCCATAAAGCACTAAGTGCACAAAGACAATTTTATATCAAACCCTAGAGTAGGCCTCGTGTTACACAACAAACCTACTATAGTTTTGATATTAATTGGCTTAGCATGAAGGAAAGCCAATTATAGTATACTTAATCAATTACGCACCAAGAAAAGTTAAGTTTAGATATGATCAATTGGCCAGGTAAGTAGAAGGGGTGAGGGAGTCCCCCCGTTGCATTCCTTAGACACCAATTGAATTGGCTAGGTCAAATAATAGAACTAATTAGAAACCTCATTTCCTTTACCTTCCCAAAACTACTTGCCTAGACACCAACTGGCTGATCAAACCTTAATCAGTATTGCACATGATTAAGTTAATACTATGACTAAATATGATTTTTATGAGGGCTTTGATGGTCTCATACACATCCTAAATAATCATGTTATCTTGTTTATAACAAGTATAACAATAGCATATCAATCCAGCATATGCATAGTATGATTATCCAACAAGCATATTTATCTTAATATACAAATCATAACATGATTATACAATACTCCATTTACCTCACTTATTCATGGGATATGGCCACAGTGGCACCCCTATACATCATAAGAGATCCTATTGAATGGAAAGAGATGGCCTTTAAACCCTACTTAACCTCAATGATCGGACGGCCATGGTGACTAACCCAATCCAAAGCAGTTACTAGGATAAGACATGTTACTAAGATGCATTTAAATATCAATATGCATAATATCATATTAAGATTATCTTACATAACCATACAGCATTCCACCAACTCTAATTAATGGCATACATCAAAACCTATGATCAAACTAGCTATCTAATAAGCATTTGATCATACAAGTGATAATTAATTGAATGAATTAAGGGTGGCTCTGATACCACTGATGGATTTCTTAAGGATCTTCTAGCATAAATGAACACTGGATTTCAAAAATTTAAACATGGAAAACCCTTATCGGCTAGAAACCTGATGCGGGACGACTCTAAGACTGCTAAACATGCATAGAAAATAGTAAATATTTTTTTTTAATGATTTTTATAATTTTATTTGCAGGCTAGATTTTCAAGATAAAGTAAGAACTAGCAGAAAGTCTAGCAGTGCAAAGAATCATCGGGTCGGAGGCGAACTCATGCGAACTAATGAAATAACCAGGACCCAAGAGTTAAGAAACTCTCGGTTTAGGATAGCTTTTCTTCATTAAATTAGATAATAAGAGAAGGAAAAGATTCTTACCAGTCAGAGATTAAAATTCAGTAGTAGAAGAGATCACTCACAACTCTGATCGGAGCCTAGAAGAAGAAGCCTTATTTTCCTTGAATCTGATGGCAGATCTGGGCGGTCTGGGCAGCAAAGAAGGCCTCCTCAGGGGAGGTGAAGCACCTTGGAGATTCGACAAGCATCAGGGTTAATCAAAATAGTAATTAAAAAATAAGAAAAGGAACTATGGATTGAAAGGAATCAGGATTAGGGTTAGAAGATGGCTGTTTGAAGCTTGTTGAAGATCTCCTTGCTTGGCGGCCTAGGGTACTCCTTCTTGGACGTGTGAAGGCTTGGATGGCAGTGAGTTAGGGTATGGAAGGAAGCTAGGGCGGCAAGGAATTCGTCCAAGCACAAAAATACAAACCAAAGAACCAAAACAAAATACCAACACAAGGCAATAACTCAAATTTCAGCAAATTGTATTCATAAGAAAGAGATGCTTACAAGAGGGGGAGGGGTGGGGTATTTATAGAGTTCCCATGCCCTCACTAACCATGGTTACACTTGGGTTACAAGTCCTCTTCCCATTGGAATACAAGTCCTTTCCTAGCTAGGTTAGAAAAACAAATCCCCATTAGGTTAGGAATTGACCTAGTGTTCTCCTTTTTCCTTCATGCTTTGACTATTCCACTCAAGGACACCTCTTGGACTTGGTCAACACTTCAAGGATGCCTAAGGGGGCGTGTTGAGCCTCTAGGAGCAGCAAGGTGCCGGCCCAAAGGGGCTTGGGTGCATGGGTTTGGGCCTCTGGAAGCTGGGGTGGCCTGTTAGCCTGGTAGCAGGAATATTCCCTGTAATCTTGCTTCTTAAGGGCTTGGGCTTGGCACCTGGGCTTGATTTCTTTGGCATGGATAGGTGGACCTCTGGAATCATGGGTGCCCTGTTCTGAGAATATACTCTGGCATCTGGAAGGGAATCTAGACATCTGGAAGGAATCAGGGTTTTCGTAAGCATCTTGGATCTTGGGTTGTCACACAAAATCAATGGACTGATATAGTGGCCTCTGACTCTTGGATGTGGCCTGGTGGAACTCCAAAATATGGTAACCTCCTCTCTTATACAAAAATTGAGCTCATATTGGACTCATAACTGATATACAGGACTCAAAATAATAACTAGGTTGAGGATTGAGACAAATCAACTAACCTCAACTTATTACAGGACTTAATTCTAGTTGATTACAAAATTTGATACATGGCTAGGTAAACTAAATAGGGCCTAGTAATTGTGTCTAATCCTGGTGCCCCCACCAATTCTCCCGGGTGGGAGGAACTCGACCTCATCGAGTGTGGGATAACTTGGCTCTCATAGTGCTTGAGTAGGTTTGGGTTGAGGCACTGCAGATCCTCACAGGTGATCCAGAGTCCTCAGATTTTGGCCGACCTTGCCACCAGACCAAATACCTCTGATAGCCTCTATTCCGGGTACATATGGCTTGATCATCTAGGATTTTCTCAATCTTTTTTCTCACTATTTGGCCAATTGTGTGTGGACACTCTGGGCTGGGTTCTCTCTCAAAGGGAGGGATAGGCTCAAGGTGCTCGCTAGGTATCACTGTTGGCTCCCTAGACTCTATAAGATCTGAGATGATGAAGGTGGAGCTAATACCTAAATCAGGTAGTATCTCATGCACATAGGCATTGGATCTATAGATATTCATTATCTTGGATGGGCCAGCTTCGTGAGTAGAAAATTCTTTACAACTATAAAATTCCCTGCAAAATCCTTTATCTCTCTTTTGGGAATTAGCCAAGTTGTTAGTTGGTTCATTAGTTACGTTTAGCTTTTGACTAATTTCCATATGCATATGCTGTGCAGAGGGTAGTGTAGGTGCAGACATGTAATTGGGCTATGAATTTATTGGACCCAAAACTAATACTTAATAGACTCGACTAAACATCCCTATCAAAGGATGTTTTATTGGACTCTAAGGGACAAAACCTAATATATTATAGACTCTTTAGGTTTGATCCTATCATGGCATGCACATGAAAATTTATTATGTACTCCTAGCAAATGCCACAAAGTATACCAAAAGTATATGCAAACCTAACATGGGCAATAAATGAATGGAACATGCAAACCTCTACATGATGCAGGTAAATGGTTAAAGAAATATAAAACTCAAGAAAAGGCAGAAAATATGAGGTGTATTCAGGGTTAATCCGATTGGGTGGAAAGTAAGAAAAGGGTTCGGGATTAATTGGATAGACTAAGATGTAAGAAGGGGTGTCGGGAATTAATCCTAGACTAATGAGGTTTACCTTATGGGTTGATGTCTATATAAAGGGTCTACATAATGGAAGAAGGGTCATTGATTTCGGAAAAAGATCAAGTGGAGTCAAAAAGGTGACTTCATCTTGAAGGCATTGATCTAAAGAGATTAAGTCCTTGATAAACTCTTATGGTTCATAAATTAAAGGACCGGGCTCTCTAATTGGGCTTTCTTCTAGTGGCTCCTCAAGTAAAGCTCTAATAGTGGGACTGGATTTGTCAAGGTCTTCTTCCTTTAAAGGTTCTTCCACTACAGGTTGGGTGTGGTTAAAGTTAGCTAACTCTAGGGTGGCTTCAACCTGGGTATCTACTGGATCAACCAACACTGGATTGGCTTCTACTGGATCAACTAACATTGGATTGGCTTCAACCTGGGTTTGGTCAGGGTCAACTAATTCTAGGGTGGTGGATTGGGTAAACTGGGTTTGGAATTGGGTAAATTTCTGGGCCCATTATTCAATTAGGGCCTCGAGGGTTTCTAGATTGGACTCCATGGTTAAACTGGGTTGGACTTCAGACTCAACTAATTTTGGGTTGGTTTCTATTGGGGTTTGGTTATAGTCAACTACTTCTGGGTCTTCTATAGATTTTTCTTCCTCTAGATCTACAATAGACTCATCATCTTTATACTCCTCCACTAAACTTGGGTCAGCCTCATATATTTCTCTTCTAGGTCATCTTGGTGAACCAATGGGGTAGTAGGAGGGGTTTGGCTAAAGGAAAACTGGCTAGGGTCTGGGATGTTGATCCTATGGGGTTCAAGTTGACTAAGGTTATGGGTTCATAGGTTATGGGTTCAGTCCTAAGGGTTGACTCAAATTCCAAAGCTATGTTATAGGCTTCCTCTAAGTTCTGAATTTGCCAATGAGATAGTTCCCACTGGATGTCTTCACGAAGGCCAGTCTCAAACCTAGATAAGGTCACTGATTCGGGTTTATCTAGGCAACACCTAAGGGCACATTCTTCAAATTGGGCTATATACTCCGACACAGACCTATTTCCTTGATATAACCTATTCCATTGGTCTAGAAGGCACTGTTGATAGTATGGGGGAACATACTTAGCCCTAAGCTTTAACTTCATGGCTTCCCAGGTGGTAATGGGTAGGTTGCCTATCTGATTATTAAGTCTTTCTACTTGGTCCAAGTATAATCTAGCTTGATCGGTTAGTCTGAGCTGGACAAATTGACACTTTTTCTCATCACTCAAGCCATACCATTCAAAATATTGTTCCATGTCTTTTTCCCAGTCTATGTAATCCTTAGGATTTGAGGTGCCATTGAAGGTGGGTACTTGATAATTGGGCTTCCTATAGTTGGACTTCTGGTAAGGGTCAGAGTATTGGGTTCTCCTAGGGTTGGGCTCCAAGTATGGATCATGGTATGGGGTTCTCCTAGGGTTGGGCTCCCTATATGGATCAAAGTATTGGGCTCTCCTAGGGTTGGACTTCATCGTCACACTAGTTGGGTTGGATTAAGTCTACTGGTATTGGGTTCCTAATATAGTGATCATGCAACAAATCAATCAATCAAAATGAAATGATGCAACCAAGCATGCAAAAAAGAAAGAAAAGGCTAGTATAATCTAGGGTTTCTTAGACCTAGAGCCAGAAACTGGGTGGGTCAACTCAACTTATACCTAACCCAATAGCTAATCCTTCCACTGGCCAGGTAGGGGGTGGGAGTGTGGGAGGCCCCCCTTGCTTTCGCATGGACCCAATTAAAAACTACAACACCACTTAGGTCGTTTGACTCTGGACCCCCAGCCTTAGACACCAGTTTTCAGTAATAGCTAAAAGGTTAAATGCACTAGTTGGCCCACACAGCTCAGACCCGACCTGTTGATGTCTCCTAGCCCACTAGGGCAAATTAGGTCTAATCAATTTTAATTAAGGCTTGGGTGAAAATGCTGGGTGGTTATTTTAGGCCCAGGACAGGTTATGACCTCCTGCCCTGATGTTATATAGATTGCCCGTAAGATTAGATTAACAGATGATGAATAATCAATGGTCCTGATGCAATCTAAAACAATCAAAAAATAAATATTTTTAATTAATTTATGAGATGTCAAGTTAAGTTTAAGTTTACTAGGGTTAGCAAACAAGTTTGGCTTAGGATTGGGGGTTTGGAAGTTGATTAGGTTAGGTTGAGTTAAGTATGCAAAATGTAGCAGAAATCAGTGAATTAGGGTTTCTATTATTGCAGAGTTTGACACAGATGCCGATGCATAAAAATTTTAAAAAATCTACAATATAGGATAGACAGTTTTGATGATTCCTACCAAATTTCATACAGAAAACAAATCATATGATGATGCAAACCTAGGGTTTTCTAGACTGCTGCAGAAATTATTAGAATTCTATTAGGGTTTCTAATATGCAAAATTTTTTATAATTTAGTTTTCTTTAAAATTAATTAAAAATCTTAGTAAAATAGAGGACTAAAAAAAAACAATTCAAGCAAATTTTAGAGAAAAATAAAATTTTTAGATGGTTGAAAATAGATGCAAAATGATACCTAATGCAGTGGACAGAATGCTGAAATTAGGGTTTGTGAATGCAATGCAGATAAAAACTATCCTAAACCCGCTCTAATACTAAACTGATGCGGGATGACTCTAAGACTGCTAAAAATGCATAGAAAATAGTGAAATATTTTTTTTGTGATTTTTATAATTTTATTTTCAGGCTAGATTCCAAAATAAAGTAAGAACTAGCGAAAAGTCTAGCAGTGCAAAGAATCATCGGGTCGTAGGCGAACTCATGCAAAATAATGAAATAACCAGGACTCGAGAGTTAAAAAACTCTCGTTTATGATAGCTTTTCTTCATTATATCAGATAATAAGAGAAGGAAAGGATTCTTACCAGTCAGAGATTAAAATTCAGTAGTAGAAGAGATCACTCACAACTCTGATCGGAGCCTGGAAGAAGAAGCCTTGTTTCCCTTGAATCTGATGGCAGATCTGGGCAGTCCGGGTAGTAAAGTGAAAGGGATATGCCCTACAAGCCAATCTATGTTATATCTCCCAAATATTGTAATTGACAATTTTCTAAATAAAGGCACTATTTTTCATCATACGCTGTGTTTATATTATATGATGAACCCCATAGATTAGGGCTATGATTTTAGGGTTATGATGAGATCATACCAGTGAGACCTAAAATCTTAAAACCTTAATCTAAAGTATTCCTAGTCAAAGGAACCCTGAGTAGGGGATCGGGTTTTTCCAGTAAGACTAGCACATCCCATGTATACTGGAAAGGGTGACTGCTCTCACAGTCACTTGTGTATGACACTAATACTGGGATGTGGGTGCTCATTGGAGAATGAGTTCACTGATATGATCCAACTTGAACATCTAATGGAGTCTTAGCTACATGTCAATAGAAGGTTCTCATAGTGGGAGTGGTACAAGTAATCTTTTGACCTGAGACTGCCATAAGTACCTTATGTACATGAACCCATTCTTTGGTTCAATCCTAATCATGACACTGAGTCATGCACAGGATTGATACTGGGAATGGTGAATTGGATATGAAGGTAATGAGTAGGTCAACAAGGAATCGATCACTCTTAGTAAGAGGAGATTGCATCCAGCTGGTTAACAATCGGATGATGATTCAGGAAATCTTTGATCAAAGTAAAGATATTAGAGATGGTTTCTAATATCAAGATAATTGAATCATCGATATAAGATTGAGCTAGAAATAAATATAATATTGGATTTGACATATATCCATATCCATAGTTATATTTTAGGTGCAGGCTGATCGAAAGATTTAATTGTACGGTAACTCTCTACTGAAGTGTAATTTTGGTATTTCACCAGAATTTCCATATCTTCCGGGTAGACATGACACGTTGCTAGACGTCAATCTTGTCTTGTGGGTTGATCAAATTCAAGGATCATTTATTAGGAAGAGTCCTAAATGATCGAGTCGGGTAAGTCCGGTTTGACCTAAATCGATTAGAAAGAGTTCTAATCAAATTAGGTCAACTTGTATTCGAACCCACTGCTGGCTAGATGTGGAACCCAATGGGTCACACACTTAAGAGGATTGATCAAGAGTTTAATTTGAAATTAAATCATCTTTGCAGGATAACACTCTAGCAGGTGTTGCAAACCCTAGCTTCTATTCGAATCGGATTCGAATTAGGGTTCCGGATTGGTTCAAATTGGGTTCTAATTGGACCTAATTAGATCCTAATTGTGAAAATAGGATTATGGCTAACCCTATTGGCTAGCCATGTAACTAGGCTAGCCTCCCCATCCATCCCCCTTGCTTTTCCATGCCAAATGCCAAGAGTCCATGCGCTTATGGACTCTTGGCGCGCCATTTGGAAGAGTCCATGGCGCATGGACTCTTGGCGCGCCCCGCTTAATTCTCCGATGAATTAAGATGGGGTGGCCTCCTTTCTTAATGATTAGCGCACCATCTATCCCCCTTGGATGGGAATCCAACGGCTGATGGGATTTTAAGAAAGAAGGAATGCGCTAACTCTTCCCGGGTGCGCGAATAACATCTTTTCGGAGATGAAAAGTCGCGACCCCTTTCCTTTAAAACACTGCAGTTTTTCCTTTAAGAAAAGCCATGGGATTTAATCTGGAAGGCCGTGAGATGGAAGGATGGGGCGTGAGAAATAGGGAAGGGGCGTGAGACAAAGTGGAGTGGTGTTTACGGAGAGTTGTGTTCTTTTGAGAAGACATCTCTCTGTAATCTATTTAAACAACAGAGGTCTCGGGTGTTTGACTAATGAACGACAGAGTTTATTTTTATTTTCTTTTCTTTCTAGGAAACTGATTCCTCCTTAGCTTGTTTAGGACACAGAGAGTTTCCCTCTTACAGAGTTCTCTTCTCTGTTGAAACTCAAGTCCAAAACAGAGATAGGAAGAATCTCTTGATCGGTAAAAGAAAGAACTCCTACTCTGTTTCTATTTCCTTTACTTTAAGACATTAGTGTCTTAAATCCTTCTCCTCCTTCAAGACAAGAGTTTTATTCTTAGGACAAGGTCTTAAGAAAGGGAGAGGAAGAAGAAAGAAAGGAAGGAGCCCCTACCCTGAAGTTTTAAAGCCATAGTCCTCTTGAGTTCTAGGATAAGAATTCAAGTGAAGGAAGCTTGCATCTTGATCAATCATCTTGTGGATCACCATTGGAGGGTAGACATTTGGATGCCTGGTGAATTCAATCAGCCCCTTCAACATCAAACTTTGTTGGAATTAGCGATTACAGGTTGGTACCCTAATTCTAACATTGTAAGTTTATATGTTTTAATCCTGAATAAGGAGATCTTGGCTAAGGGATTATGGTGCAAATTTCATCATTTTGAAATTACACTTCTGCTGCGGTGCACCGGTTTCCCAACAGTGGTATCAGAGCCATCCTTATTACAGTTAATACATATGAAAATTATTCATATGTGGTTTTTATTGTAGTATCGCATGTTAGGGTTTTAAACCCTTGAATGCTGATACACTTAGCATAATTTATGGGATGCATATATGATAATTAATGTTTTGATGTATGCCACTAGTTAGGGTTTTTCACTCAAACCCTAATTATTATAGAGATATGATTAGTTTTGAAGTCATCATACTGAAATAAGGTTGCCCTGGCATAATGGTGGATCCATTATGTGGTAAATGGTTGTCCTAGTATGATGACACACTTAGCACATATATGTTTATCAGAGTGATATGATTGTGATATGTTCTATAAGAATGTGCTGGCAATTTTATAAAGCCCTCTTCTTAAAATTATATTAAGTCATAGTATGTTTAACTAATAAGCATCACTAGTCATGATGAACAATTGATCATTCGATGTCTAGAAAGGTGGTTCTGGGAAGGTAAAGAGAATCGTGGTTTTTAATTGGTTCCGTTGACTAACCTGGCCAATTTTTATTGGTGTCTAGGAAAGCAACGGGGGGACTCCCACATCTCTTCCACTTGCCTGGCCGATTTGATTATATTTAAATCTTGACTAAAATGCTTAGTGTTAAAAATACTATATATTGGCCTTCCTTCATGCTGGATCATTATTGTGTTATGAACCACATTAGGTTTGTTGTGTTATCTGCAAGACCTAATATGGTGATTAACATAATACTAGTCTAGTGCATAGATATGCTTACAGTATATTCAGTATAATGCCTTGTTGTGTTATCTGCAAGGGCATTATATTTGAGTACTGACTGTATAGAAATGAAAGGGTCTTGACTTAACTAGAAAATTATGTTTGCTGTGTTTTCTGTAAGACTTATAATGTTCTAGAGGCCAAGTTATTTTAGAGAATTATATGAGATATAATTGGAAGAGTTTCCTACCTTTAAGCTTATAAAAGATTTGTTGTGTTATCTGCAAGATCTTTTATAAGTTATTAGGATCTCAATCTCACTAAGAAAAACTGATCAGGGTTTTTTCTCGATTATCATAGTGAGGGCTATGATTTTTGATAAAATAGTGGGAGACATAATTAAATTGAAGACCTAATTTAATTATGTAAGTCATTTCATGGTTGTTTGCTTATGTATTGTTCTTTATTAAATGTAGATAAATGGCATCTTCATTATCACTGTGAAGCATCTTAGATACCAACAAACTGACTGGTCCAAGCTATGTGGACTGGTTGAGAAACTTAAAGATTGTACTGAGTTCAAAAAAACTTTCTTATATTCTTGATACCCCTAGTCTTAATCCATTAGGGGATGATGCCACACAGGAAGATATGGCCACATACAAAATGTGGCAGAATGACTCCCTCACTGTCAAGTGTATCATACTGGCCTCTATGACCAATGAGTTACAGAGGCAGCATGAAAGCATGGATACTCAATCCATAATGCTCAATTTAAAAGGCTTTATGGAGAACAAAGCAGAACTGATAGATACGAAATATCTAAGCAGTTATTCCGTGCTAGGATGACAGAGGGTACATCCGTTCAGGATCATGTTCTGAAGGTAATTGACTTAATCACCAGATTGGGTCAATTAGGTTTTATTATGGATGGGGAGCTGAATCAGGATTTAATCCTGCAATCACTCCCGGAGTCATTTTCTCAGTTTGTCTTGAATTATCACATGAACAAACTGAACACTTCCTTGCCTGAGCTGTTAAATATGTTAAAAACAGCAGAGAGCCACGTTAAGAAAGAAAAGGCTCCACTTCTTCTTGTTGATAAGACCAATAAGAAGAATCAGGCAAAAAGGGTTTTAATAGGAGGCTAAACCCAAAGGTGGCATCAATAAGAACAAGAAAGGAAAGAAGGCTTACCTTGCAACTGTGAAGCCTGTGCGTCAGATGCACCAAAAGGTATGTATGAGATATATACTATATTGACATCAAATTCGTCTATATCAAATACTTGGGTATTGGATACCGCTTGTGGTTACCATATATGCAAATCTTTGCAGGACCTCCACAAGCTTAAAGTATTGAAGGAAGGCGACTTCAATCTCTACGGTGCTGGTGGTGATATCATCCAAGCAGAAGCTGTAGGGACCTATATTCTGAAGTTGCCTTCAGGGAAGATCTTGGAGTTAGAAATTGTTACTATATGCCAAAGATTATTAGGAACATTATATCTATTCCTTTGTTATTAAAAAAACAGGATATGTAATGATGTAACAGCACTGGTTGCTCGATAATGTTATCTAATAAATTTATTTGGTTTTCTGGCATATTAGCAATGTGCTCTTAACCTCTTTCTCTCCAATGATAGTCTTTTTCATGTCAATAATAAAGGAAAAGAAAGACTTTAATGATACTTTACTTTGCATCATCGACTTGGTCATGTCAATGAGTCTAGGATAAGCAAGTTATACCAGGAGAAAACCTTGATCCTTATGAGTATGAATCATTAGGAATTGCGATCATGTCTCATGGGTAAGATGACCAAGACTCCATTCACTGGACATGGAGAAAGGTCACTGAGTTATTAGGACTTTATACATATGATGTATGTGGTCCAATGACAACTCAGCCAGAGGAGGATACTCATATTTTATCACTTTTACAGATGATTTATCTAGGTTCGGATATGTGTATCTTATGAACATAAATCTGAAGCCTTTGATAAATTTGAGTATCAAAGTATGGTCGAAAAACAAACCGGAAAAGTATTAAAGTTCTTCGTTCTGATCGAGGAGGAGAATACTCCCCGGAGTTTTTTAGACTATCTTAAAGTTAATGGAATTCTTTCTGAATGGACCCCTCCTTATACACCACAGCTAAATGGTATATGAAAGGAGGAATCGTACCTTATTAGAATGGTACGATCCATGATGTGCTTCACAAATTTACCCATTTCCTTCTGGGTCATGCCCTAGAAAAGTCTGTTTTACATTCTGAACAAGGTACCTTCTAAATCCGTTGTTAGTACTCCATATGAAATTTGGAGTGGAAAGAAACCATATCTTAAATATTTTAAGGTATGGGGATGTCCAGCTTATGTTAAAAGAAATTTTGGACATAAGTTGGAACCTAGAGCGGATAAATGTCTATTTGTAGGATATCCTAAAGAAGGTAGAGGATATCTGTTCTACCATCCTACTGAACAAAAGATTTTTGTCAGCAGGCATGCCACTTTTTTAGAAAAGGAGTTCATTTTAGAAAAGGGCAATGGTAGAACTATTGAACTTGGAGAAGTACAAGAAACACAGATAGACAATTCTCAACCATTAGAACATATAGTTAGGACAGAACCAGAACACAAAACTCCTCCCGTAGGTCTGATAGAGTGCCACGGCACCTGAGAGGTATGGGTTTATTATTGAAAATAATGAAGCCCAAGTCATTCAAAATGATGAACCTCTGACCTATACGGAAGCTATCTTGAGTACTGATTCAGATAGATGGCAAGAAGCCATGGAATCCGAAATAGACTCTATGTATGTAAACCAAGTTTGGTCTTTGGTTGATGCACCAGAGGTATTAATCCTATTGGGTGCAAATGGGTCTATAAGAAAGATTGGGGCTGATGGCCAAGTTGAAACCTATAAAGCCAGATTAGTGGCTAAAGGTTTTAGACAAAACAGGGAATTGATTATGATGAAACATTCTCACCTGTTGCCATGATCAAATCAATACGGATTTTACTTGCTATAGTAGCATATCATGATTATGAGATCTGGCAGATGGATGTGAAGACTGCATTCCTCAATGGTTTCCTTGAGAAAGAAGTCTACATGTCACAGCCAGAAGGTTTTATTTCAAAAATAAACCTAATCAAGTATGCAAGCTAAAGAAATCCATTTATGGATTAAAGCAAGCTTCAAGGAGTTGGAACATCCGCTTTGATGAAACTATTAAAAGGTTTGGTTTTATCAAAATGTGGATGAACCCTGTGTTTATAAGAAGACTAGTGGGAGTGCTATAGTCTTCTTAGTTCTATATGTAGATGACATACTCATCGTTGGGAATGATATCCCAATGTTGCAATCAGTCAAGGTTTGGCTATCAAACCAGTTTTCCATGAAAGATTTGGGAAAAGCATCCTATATACTAGGTATTAAGATCTATATAGATAGATATAAGAGGATGGTAGGTTTATCCCAATCTATGTACATTGACTTAGTGCTGAAAAGATTCAGCATGGATGGAAGTAAAAGAGGTTATCTTCCTATGAGTCAAGGCATACATCTTTCTAAAAGGATGTCTCCTAAGATACCTGAAGAAGAAATAGAATGAATTCTATACCCTATGCTTCGGCAATAGGGTCCATAATGTATGCCATGTTATGTACTAGGCCTGATGTGGCATATGCTTTAGGCATTGTCAGTAGGTTTCAAGCTGATCCAGGAGAGGATCATTAGAAAGCAGTTTAAAAATATTCTTAAGTACCTAAGAAGGACTAAGGATATTTTTCTGGTTTATGATGGTTCTGATCTTAAACTAGAAGCTTATTCTGATTCTAGTTTTCAATCAGACCCTGATGATAGCAAATCCATTTCGAGATATGTTTTTACCCTAAATGGTAGAGCAGTGAGTTGGAATAGTACCAAGCAGCAGACTGTAGCTGACTCAACCACAGAGGTAGAATACATAGCTGTTAGTGAAGCCGCCAAGAAGCAGTCTGGATGAAGAAGTTCATCACAGAGTTGGGTGTTGTTCCTGAAATTGAAAACCCAGTTCCACTTTACTATGACAACACTGGGGCTGTTGCTCAAGCTAAGGAACCAAGAGCTCATCATAAGTCCAAGCACATTCTGAGACGCTTCCATCTCGTCCGAGAAATAGTAGAGAGATAAGATGTCTACATAAATAGAGTTGATACAAAGAATAATGTAGCAGACCTGTTCACTAAGGCTCTACCACAGCGAGATTTTGATCACCACCTCGAGTGTATGGGATTAAGATTTAAAGGCGATTGGCTTTAGTGCAAGTGGGAGATTGAAAGGGATATGCCCTACAAGCCAATCTATGTTATATCTCCCAAACCATTGTAATTGACAATTTTATAAATAAAGGCATTATTTTCATCATACGCTGTGTTTATATTATATGATGAACCCCATAGATTAGGGCTATGATTTTAGGGTTATGATGAGATCATACCAGTGAGACCTAAAATCTTAAAACCTTAATCTAAAGTATTCCTAGTCAAAGAAACCCTGAGTAGGGGATCAGGGTTTTCCGGTAAGACTAGCACATCCCATGTATACTAGAAAGGGTGACTGCTCTCACAGTCACTTGTGTATGACACTAATACTGGGATGTGGGTGCTCATTGGAGAATGAGTTCACTGATATGATCCAACTTGAGAACATCTAATGGAGTCTTAGCTACATGTCAATAGAAGGTTCTCATAGTGGGAGTGGTACAAGTAATCTTTTGACCTGAGACTGCCATAAGTACCTTATGTACATGAACCCATTCTTTGGTTCAATCCTAATCATGACACTGAGTCATGCACAGGATTGATACTGGGAATGGTGAATTGGATATGAAGGTAATGAGTAGGTTAACAAGGAATCGATCACTCTTAGTAAGAGAAGATTGCATCCAGCTGGTTAACAATCGGATGATGATTCTGGGAATCTTTGATCAAAGTAAAGATATTAGAGATGGTTTCTAATATCAAGATAATTGAATCATCGATATAAGATTGAGCTAGAAATAAATATAATATTGGATTTGACATATATCCATATCCATAGTTATATTTTGGGTTCAGGCTGATCGAAAGATTTAATTGTATGGTAACTCTCTATTGAAGGTAATTTGGTATTTCACCAGAATTTCCATATCTTTCAGGTAGACATGACACGTTGCTAGACATCAATCTTGTCTTGTGGGTTGATCAAATTCAAGGATCATTATTTAGGAAGAGTCCTAAATGATCGAGTCGGGTAAGTCCAGTTTGACCAAAATCGATTAGAAAGAGTTCTAATCAAATTAGGTCAACTTGTATTCGAACCCACTGCTGGCTAGATATGGAACCCAATGGGTCACACACTTAAGAGGATTGATCAAGAGTTTAATTTAGAATTAAATCATCTTTGCAGGATAACACTCTAGCAGGTGTTGCAAACCCTAGCTTCTATTCGAATCGGATTCGAATTAGGGTTCCGGATTGGTTCTAATTGGTTCTAATTGGACCTAATTATCCTAATTATGAAAATAGGATTATGGCTAACCCTATTGGCTAGCCATGTAACTAGGCTAGCCTCCCCATCCATCCCCCTTGCTTTTCCATGCCAAATGCCAAGAGTCCATGCGCTTATGGACTCTTGGCGCGTCATTTGGAAGAGTCCATGGCGCATGGACTCTTGGCGCCCCGCTTAATTCTCCGATGAATTAAGATGGGGCAGCCTCCTTTTTAATGATTAGCACACCATCTATCCCCCCTTGGATGGGAATCCAACGCTGATGGGATTTTAAGAAAGAAGGAATGCGCTAACTCTTCCGGGCGCGCGAAATAACATCTCTTCGAGATGAAAAGTCGCGACCCCTTTCCTTTTAAAACACCGTGGTTTTTCCTTTAAGAAAAGCCTGGGATTTAATCTGGAAGGCCGTGAGATGGGAGGATGGGGCGTGAGAAATAGGGAAGGGGCGTGAGACAAAGTGGAGTGGTGTTTACGGAGAGTTGTGTTCTTTTGAGAAGACATCTCTCTGTAATCTATTTAAAACAGAGGTCTCGGGTGTTTGACTAATGAACGACAGAGTTTATTTTTATTTTCTTTTCTTTCCAGGAAACTGATTCCTCCTTAGCTTGTTTAGGACACAGAGAGTTTCTCTCTTACAGAGTTCTCTTCTCTGTTGAAACTCAAGTCCAAAACAAGAGATAGAAGAATCTCTTGATCGGTAAAAGAAAAGAACTCCTACTCTGTTTCTATTTCCTTTACTTTAAGACATTAGTGTCTTAAATCCTTCTCCTCCTTCAAGACAAGAGTTTTATTCTTAGGACAAGGTCTTTAGAAAGAGAGAGGAAGAAGAAAAGGAAGTAAGGAGCCCCTACCCTGAAGTTTTAAAGCCATAGTCCTCTTGAGTTCTAGGATAAGAATTCAAGTGAAGGAAGCTTGCATCTTGATCAATCATCTTGTGGATCACCATTGGAGGGTGGACAATTGGACGCCTGGTGAATTCAATCAGCCCCTTCAACATCAAACTTTGTTATAATTAGTGATTACACGTTGGTAACCTAATTCTAACATTGTAAGTTTATATGTTTTAATCCTGAATAAGGAGATCTTGGCTAAGGGATTATGGTGCAAATTTCATCATTTTAAAATTACACTTCCGCTGTGGTGCACCGGATTCCCAACATAAAGAAGGCCTCCTCAGGAGAGGGAAGCACCTCAGAGATCCTACAAGCATCATGGTCATCAAAACAGTAATTAAAAATAAGAAAATGAACTATGGATTGAAAGGAATCTGGATTAGGGTTAGAAGATGGCTGTTTGAAGCTTGTTGAAGATCTCCTTGCTTGGCAGCCTAGGGTACTCCTTCTTGGACGTGTGAAGGCTTGGATGGTAGTGAGTTAGGGTCTGGAAGGAAGCTAGGGCAGCAAGGAATTCGTCCAAGCACAAAAACACAAACAAAGAACCAAAACAAAACACCAACACAAGGCAATAACTCAAATTTCAGCAAATTGTATTCATAAGAAAGAGATGCTTACAAGAGGGAGAGGGGTGGGGTATTTATAAAGTTCCCATGCCCTCACTAACCATGGTTACACTTGGGTTACAAGTCCTCTTCCCAATTGGAATACAAGTCCTTTCCTAGCTAGGTTAGAAAATAAATCCCCATTAGGTTAGGAATTGACCTAGTCTTCTCCTTTTTCCTTCATGCTTTGACTATTCCACTCAAGGACACCTCTTGGACTTGGTTAACACTTCAAGGATGCCTAGGGGGGCATGTTGGACATCTAGGAGCAGCAAGGGGCCAGTCCAAAGGGGCTTGGGTGCATGGGTTTGGGCCTCTAGAAGCTGGGGTGGCCTGTTAGCCTGGTAGAAGGAATATTTCCTGGAATCTTGCTTCTTAAGGCTTAGGCTTGGCACCTGGGCTTGATTTCTTTGGGCTTGGATGTAAGTGGACCTCTGGAATCATGGGTGCCCTGTTATGAGAATATGCTCTGGCATCTAGAAGGGAATCTGGGCATCTAGAGGGCATCTGGAAGGAATCAGGGTTTCTGGAGGCATCTTGGATCCTGGGTTGTCATACAAAATCTAATGGACTGATGTAGTGGTCACTGACTCCTAGATGTGGCGTGGTGAAACTCCAAAATATGGTAACCTCCTCTCTTGTACAAAAATTGAGCTCATATTGGACTCATAACGATATACAGGATTCAAAATAATGACTAGGTTGGGGGTTGAGACAAATGAACTAACCTCAACTTATACAGGACTTAATTCTAGTTGATTACAAAATTTGACACATGGCTAGGTAAACCAAATAGGGCCCAGTAATTTGTGTATGATCTTGGTGCCCCCCAAAACCCTAATCCCAAGATCCCCTCATTCATATACAACTAATAAGTCACTAATAAGGGTTATGAAGAATACCTGGAATGCTGTTTTCCACTCCTTTCCACTAGGCTCACAAGTGCAAGCCCTCAACGGTGATCCACATAGGAATTGACCCAAGAAAGAATTCCTACTTCAGTTGCTTGCTTGACTAGGACTCTTCTTGACAGCCTTCTGGACTTCCTCCTTTGTAGGACACCCACCCTCCTGTAGGGCACTCTAAATGCTCTCCAAAACCACTCATGGATTTAGGATAGCCCTCCTATAGGACACTCTAGGCATATATCTTAAAACCTAAGGCTTGTCCCAGTAAGAAAAACCTTGTCTTAAGAAGACAAGTTTTGTCTTAAGGAGGAGGGAGGGAGAGAGACACTCAGAATAAACTCCGATGGAATTCTTCTCTGAAACTCAGAACACCACCCCCTATTTATAGTTTTAAGAGGGGCATGTGATATGACCAGCCACTAACTTATCAGATATGATTTTTCAAGACCAAAGAGAAGTGATCTGGTTTGAAAAAACATATCCAATATGCAAGTTCATGTGCCAAGGGCCATATCTGCATCCCTTCCCTTTCCTGGATTATTTCTCACTTCCACATGGCAAGTACCAGTCTTTGGGAAGCCAAGTGGCATCTCTTCAGTTTCCAAGCATTGAAGATAATGAAGAGCCTGATAGCAGAAGGACTCTGCTCAAATCGTGTGCCACATGAAGAGTTGCGACTCTTCATGCATGCACACCCTTCATTCAATCTCCATGCTAATTCAAATATGTTTGACCGGTCAATCAATCCTAGGACCCATGGGGATGTGTGCCAAGAGGAGTCCAGATGAATTTAGCAAGAGAGATTCATTTGTAGAAGGACTCTTGTTCCTTTCTGTGCCCTCTTCTCCTTGGCGCGCGCAACCTTGCCCCCAAGCACCCCAACCGACTTGGACTCTTGTCCAAGTGGCACTAAATGTCCAAAATAAGTCAGATAAAATCTGACATAGGCTGCCTTAATTAAGACATGTCCCAATTTAAGTCTCCCTTAAATTGGTTGATTAATTTAGCAAGCAAATAGACCCAAATCGACTTGGTTAGGAATTAGGTTAGCCTACACATGCTAGTGTGCAATCTAGCTAACCAATTAGGATCCCATGACCCTAATTAAATTATGAATGACTTCCTTGGTCAACTCATTAACGTTTGTGACCCTTTGGGTTCTATATCTAGCCAGTAGTAGGTCTAGGTTCAAGCCATTCGAGCTGATCGAACCTGATTGATCCTAATTATGTCAAATTGAGCTGACCTAAATTGCCACTTCGAATATCCATGAATTGTGGTGTGGGCACCAGGATCCGACAGAGGCTCTTCAACCCTCTGTGGATCTCAGATTAGTTCCCCTTCTATGAGTCCTGTAATAAGGCCTTGAGCCAAAGCAATTTCATAATTTCTTGTCAAAGTTTGTTTAATCCTGTACCTTGACCAATTTGGGTCAAGTTAGGTCATGAGTCTTGTATTTGTTCGAGTTTGAGTTTGGACTGGGCCCAAGCCCAATTGAAGTCACCCTGTTTTCTTAACCAAATCAAGTTCTGGTGGGCCACCCACCCCTTCCACTTGGAATAATGACAACTCAGGTGCCACCTCAGCTACCTACGTGGCGCCACATCAGCTGCCACTTGGGCATCCAAGGAGGGAAACAAAGTGGCACCCTCATGCTTTCCACATACCTTGGGCGACATTGGAAGGAAGAAACACCATCCCCCTCTTCCCTCCCCACATCACGCCTTGTTCCATCAAAAGAAGGGCGTTGAAGATCCTTGAAGAAACCAAGCCATAAAGCAAGCCCCCTTCCAAGCTTTCTTCCCAAAGTGTTCATGCAAGGATGGAAGGTCAAAGGACACACTCCCCTCTTCAAGCCCTCAACCATGCAACGCCCAAGGAGCTCTCCACTTGGTCGGCCTTGAATCAATCCAAGAGATGGCGTTGAAGAGTCCAAGGGAACACATCCATTCAAGCAAGCCATGCCCCACTCTTTCTTCCCAAAATGAGCATGCTAAGGAAGGAAGTCAAGAGACCAATCCCCCTCTCCAAGCCTTCCCACATGCCATGCCCAACCCAAGTCTTTTGGTCGGCCAAAGAGAGGAGAAGATGGAGAATTTTGGGCGCCACCATGAAAGTTTGTAATTTGAATTTCAAATGGGCTTGGGTGCCATTTAAAGGACCCAATCCCTCCCTTGTAGAACTATTGAATGATTGAATGATTAATGAAAAAGTTTGAGTTTTCCATCCTCCAACCATTGTCTCTTAGGCTAGGTTTGAGTGAAGTTGCCTTCGTCCCCAGGGACGTCGAGTGGTGTGAGGCCATCTGTCCGTCGTCCCAGGACGTCGTGAATCCTTCGTCCTCCAGGATGTCGCATGGTGTGAGGCCACATTCCTTCGTCCTTCGGGATGTCGCGGGGTGTGAGGCCCCAAGTTATCTCCAACCGACTTCGGAATCCAACCGGACACCGGGCTCGAAGCCCCTTCCCAACTCCATCTCAGTTCCTTTTTGTGCATCTCCACATCTCGCTGATCCTTCTTTTGTTTACCTACAGGTCCTCCTTGGCATCTCGGGCATCGGAGACAGTCAGCTTTGCCCTCGCCTCCCGACCCAAAGCCAGCCAGTGCTTCCACGGTTCGACTGCTCGGGCATCCACCCCGCATCCACCGAGTTGAGCGATCTCTGCACCGGGTGCTTCAGAAGTGTGAGGTTTGCTTTCTCTTTATCTCCTAAGTAGATATTGTATGTTGAGCTAGTCCTATCGAGGTTTCTTAATCCCGGGGTCCTGTTCTTGTTTTCACTTTTAGGGCTTTGAACTGCTAGCATAAGCTTACATTACTCTTCTTCCATATTTCTTGCCTTTGCTTGAGTTCGGGAATCGAAACCCTAAAAAAAAAATATCTAAAACTCTTCAAACATAAAAAAAAAAAGAAATTCCTTACATCATAAGCATCCATCCTAGCATCCATCTAGCATCCCTAGCCCTAACCCCCTTGCCCCGCATCAATCTTGGCATCAGAGCAATGCTAGGACTAGTGCATTTTGTTTCATTTTCTGCATTCTGGTCAGCCCATATATGGTCTGATCTTTGGATTGTTTCTCTCTGTAGAGATATCCAAATTTCATGATTTCTATTTTATTAGATCGCATAATTTCAAAGTATTTTTATTTTTTTTTCTCAGATTTTATTTCAATTTGTAGAGTTTCTACAAGCCGAAATACTGCCTAAGAAAATCTCAGGTCTGAAATTTCAGCAAGCATCTCATCTTTTGATTCATTCATCCATCTAGCTTGTTTCTTGCATGTTTTAATTCCTGCATTTTGTTTAGCATTCACCCATCTAAAAGACAAAAGAACAAAAAATTTTTAAGTCATTTCATTAGTCATTATTGTGCTTCATTTTACATAACTTATCTTAAGGGCATCAAATTAACATAGGTTCAAGATTTCATTACCTGTCCCTAGCCCAAAAACCACCACCCGGCATATCAAACCCTAGCCATTAACTAAAACCAATTAGATTTTAATCTGCTCTAGTGAGCTAGGGACACCCACGAAGTCGGGTCGACCCAAGTGCCGAGCCAAGCTAGATTGCTTGTTGGTGTGTGCTTGAGTAGCTGGTGTCTAGGCAAGTGGTTCAGGGACTAGAGCCCGAAGGGAAGTGGGTTGGTTCGCTTACCTGGCCAATTTCCAATTGGTGTCTAGGCAAGTAGAGAGGAACCTCCACTAACCTTACACTTACCTGGCCAGGTGCCAAGTTACTGCTTTCAGGTTCATCTTCTTGACTTTACAATTGGAGAGATCTCCTAGGTCTAGCAAACCGTAGCATCGTTTTGTTACATGTGCACTAGATTAGGAACCTCTTTTCACCCACCTTCTCCACCCTCTACCGAACCATGGAACAACTGCGAGCTGACATTGGAGCCTTAACCCAATCCATGGCCCAATCCATGACCCAGTTGAACAATAGACTGGATCAGATAGAGGCCAGACTGAGACCCCTAGAGGAAGCTGCTAGGCCCCACCAACTGAACCCAGTCCTGAGTCCCCTCACCCAGGAGGAACCTACCACAAGACCCTTACTTTGAGGATGACTTTAGGAGAGACCCTGATCCCTTTGTTGATACCCATCCTAGGAGACCCAATCTGGAGGGCCGTGAAGAAAGAGCCCTTAGAGCATCAAGCTTGAGGCACCCACTTTCGATGGTAGCTTAGATCCCAGGGTGTATGAAGATTGGGAGTCTGCTATGGAGCAGTATTTTGACTGGTACTCTATGTCTGAGAGAACTAAGTTTAAGTTTGCCAAGCTTGGGTTGGTTCACCAGGCTAGGTTGTTCTGGAACAGTGTTGAAAACTACATAGAGCAGAAAGGTCAATTACCCATAACCGCCTGGGGGGAGATGAGGGAAAAGCTTAGAAGGAAATACTTACCTACGTCTTACACCCAGAAACTGTTGGAAAAATGGCAAACCTTGAGTCAAGGGAGTAAGAGTGTGGCTGATTACATCGCCAAGTTTGATGAGTATGTTATGCGATGTAAGGTTGTTGAATCACCTGAGGTAACCCTGTCTAGGTTTAGGGCTGGCCTATACCCAGACATTCAGAGAGAGCTATATTTTAGATCAACCAGAACCTTGGAAGAAGCTTACCAAGTTGCTAGGCTCTGTGAGCGTTTCCAGAGAGCTCCCACCAATAGAAGACCTGAGCCCTTTAGAAACCCGAGCCGTATCCCTGGATCCACCCAAGGTTATAATCAAGCTTACCCGAGTCGACCAAACCCGAACCGAAGACCCAAGTCGACCAAACCCAGCCCGACCCCGTCCTAGTCATCCCAGCCTGAACCAACCCCAGTATAGCAGAGAGGAAAGGGTAAGGCTATTGAAGTCCAGAGGAGACCTGATCCCCAAGGTAAATGCTTTAGGTGTCATAAACCTGGACATTTTGCTAGCCAGTGCACCGCCCCTGCCCTACTCATAGAAGAACCAACTGAGATTGAACCCGAACCAACCATAGAACCTGAAGAGGACATCTATGATCCCGAAAATCAGTTATTGGAAGGGTATGAGGGAGAGGAAGAAGTGTATGAATCTGAAGACCTTGTAGGGGTAGTCCGATGCATCCTAGCCCAAAACATAGTACAGGAAGACTGGTGTAGGACCAACATCCTACAGACCCTGATCAAGCTAGGAGATAAGGTTTGTAAGGTCATCATTGATAGTGGAAGCTGTGTTAATGCCCTTTCCTTGAGTACAGTTAAATCTTTAGGACTAGCCACAGTTCTCCACCCCAACCCTTACAAAGTCTCCTGGATAGATTCAACTTCAATCCCTATAAAGTCTAGGTGCCAAATCAAGATAAAAATGAGTTCCTATGAAGAATCGATTTGGTGTGATGTCTTACCCATGGGTGTGGTTAGTATCATTCTAGGACGACCCTGGCTTTTCAACCATGATGCCACCCTTTATGGTCGATCCAATACCTGTCTTTCTCCACCAAGGAAAAAGATCACAATCAACCCAATCCAACCTAAGGACCCCGTCAAGAAAGGATCTAGTAGCCTTAAGGAGAAGAAAGAAGAAGTCAACCAGATCACACCTAAGGAGCTAGAGAAAGAGATTTTAGTGGGAGCCCCTGTTTAGATTCTAGCCACCAAGGAGAGTCACGAGCCAACTAATGTAGAACACCCCCAAGAGGTAGTAAAGACTCTGAAAGAATTTGAGGATATTTTCCCGGAAGAATTACCTGATCAACTGCCACCCCTTAGGGACATCCAGCATGCTATAGATTTGGTCCCAGGATCTACTTTGCCCAACCTTCCCCACTATAGGATGAACCCCACTGAACATCAGGAGCTTCAGAAACAAGTGGGAGAGCTACTTAGGAAGGGTTTTCTTAGGGAGAGTTTAAGTCCCTGTGCTGTCCCTGCCCTACTTACCCCTAAGAAAGACGGGACCTGGAGGATGTGTGTTGATAGCAGGGCTATCAACAAAATTACAATCAAATATAGGTTTCCTATTCCGCCTGGATGATATGCTCGATATGATGGCCGGTGCCACTATCTTTTCCAAGAGAGATCTCAAGAGTGGTTACCACCAGATTAGAATTCGACCGGGGGATGAATGGAAAACAGCATTTAAGACTAAGGATGGTATGTTCGAGGTAGGGTAGTGCCTTTCGGGTTGTCTAATGTGCCCAGTACCTTTATGAGAGTCATGACCCAAGTCTTGCACGAGTTCACTGGAAAATTCCTTGTAGTGTATTTTGATGACATCTTGATCTATAGCAAGACCAAAGAGGACCATCTTCACCACTTAAGGTTAGTCTGCCAAACCCTTAGGGAGAATAGCCTTTACGCCAACCCTAAGATTGTGAATTTATGACAACTAGGGTTATCTTCTTAGGCTTTGTAGTTACCCCTAAAGGAGTTTCAGCTGACCCCGAAAAGGTTAGAGCTATAGTTGAGTGGCCTGTCCCTGCTAGCATCCATGATGTTCGTAGTTTCCATGGCCTAGCCACATTTTATAGATGATTCATTCGGGGATTCAGTTCGATTGTAGCACCGATAACTGACTGCATCAGGAAGGGAGGTTTTCAATGGACTAAAGCTGCAAACAAAGACTTTCTTGAAATTAAGGATAGAATGGTACAAGCACCTGTCCTGAGATTGCCAGATTTTTCTAAGGTTTTCGAGGTTGCTTGTGATGCTTCGAGAGTTGGGATTGGTGGAGTACTTAGTCAGGAAAATCACCCCATGGCTTTCTTTAGCAAAAAACTTAATGAGGCCAAAATTAAGTACTCGACTTATGATAAGGAGTTTTATGCAGTCATCCAAGCCCTTACGTATTGGAGGCACTACCTTTTACCCCATGAGTTTGTCCTATTTTCAGACCATGAAGCCCTTCGATACCTGAACTCCCAGAAGAGATTGAACCCTAGGCACGCTAAGTGGGTTGAGTATATCCAAGCCTATACATTTGTGCTTAAACATCATGCTGGTACTGAAAATAAGGTAGCTGATGCCCTTAGCCGTTGTGCCCTTTTGTTAACACGGTCAGGACTGAGGTTGTAGGATTTGACCGACTTAAAAAGCAATATGAATCTTGTCCTGACTTTAGTGAGATCTTCCAGTCTAAGCTTCAAGAACCATTTAATGCCCATAGTGACTATACCTTACAGGATGGTTATCTTTTCAAGGGTAATAAGTTGTGCATTCCCAAGACTTCACTTCGAGATTTTTTAGTGTGGGAAACCCATACGGGAGGCCTAGCTGGTCACTTGGCAGGGAGAAGACCATTCTAGCTATTGAAGACCAGTTCTTTTGGCCTAGCCTTAAGAAAGATGTCGCCAATATTGTCTCTAGGTGCCGAACCTGTGCTGTGGCCAAGCAGCAGAAACAGAATACTGGCCTTTACACCCCCTTGCTCGTACCTAGCCACCCTTGGCAAGACCTCAGCATGGATTTTGTGGTAGGATTACTCAAGACCGCAAGGAAGCACGATTCTATCTTTGTAGTAGTGGATAGGTTTTCCAAAATGGCTCATTTTATACCCTTCTCCCAGACCCTAGATGCTTCCAAAGTTGCCAAGCTTTTCTGGAACATGTGGTTAAGTTACATGTTCTACCTAAGACTATAGTGTCCGATAGGGATGTCCGCTTCACTAGCTATTTCTGGAAAATCCTTTGGCACCTCCTAGGCACCAAGCTTCCAATTCTCCACTGCCTACCACCCGCAAACCAACGGTCAAACTGAGGTGGTCAATTGCAGCCTAGGAAACATTCTTAGATGCCTGATAGGTGAACATACGGGAAATTGGGATCTTCTTTTACCTCGAGCCGAGTTCGCCTACAATAGCTCTATAAATAGGACCACCGGGAAGAGTCCTTTTGAAGTTGTCTCTGGTTACAAGCCTAACCGACCTCTTGACCTAATTCCCCTACCCATCCATGCACGTCTCCGAGTCATCTGATTCACTTGCACAGCATATTAGGGACATGCATAAAGAAATTAGCCAGAAAATTAATATAAGTAATAACACATATAAAAGGTTGGCTGATTCCTGAAAGCGAGCAAAAGAGTTTGAAATAGGGGATTTTGTAATGATTAGGCTTCGGCCTGAATGGTTTCCACTGGGAACCATTAAAAAGCTTCATGCTCGTGGGGCAGGTCCCTTTAAAGTGATTAGGAGAATGGGCCCTAATGCCTATGTGCTAGAATTACCTCCGGATTATGGAATTAGCTCGACATTCAATATCTCTGACTTTGTCGAGTATAGGGAACCCGCAAACATACCCAGTGAGCCGTTAGTGCCTGACCTCCCTTTTGAGAGTGAACCTGAACCTGAGTGTCCACCTCCAAATATACCTGAGCGAGGAGAGCGGATCGAGCATGTCCTGGATGACCAAGCCATCACTACCCGGGGCAAGGGCTACCAGCGTTACCTGGTCTGATGGCAAGGCCGACCCGAATCCGATGACTCGTGGATCACACGGGAGGACTTGCAGCGCATCGACCCCGACATCCTGGAGAGGTATCAAAGCCAAGCTAACCCTTACTCGACAGGGTCGAGTTCTCCCATCCCGAGAGAACTAGTGTGGGCATCAGGATCCGATAGAGGCTCCTCAACCCTCTGTGGATCTCAGATTAGGGTTCCCCTTCTATGAGTCCTGTAATAAGGCCTTGAGCCAAAGCAATTTCATAATTTCTTGTCAAAGTTTGTTTAGTCCTGTACCTTGACCAATTTGGGTCAAGTTAGGTCATGAGTCTTGTATTTGTTCAAGTCTGAGTTTGGACTGAGCCCAAGCCCAATTGAAGTCACCCTGGTTTTCTTAACCAAATCAAGTTCTGGTGGGCCAACCCACCCCTTCCATTTGGAATAATGCCAACTCAGGTGCCACCTCAGCTACTTACGTGGCGCCACATCAACTGCCACTTGGGCATCCAAGGAGGGAAACAAAGTGGCACCCTCATGCTTTCCACACGCCTTGGGTGACATTGGAAGGAAGAAACACCATCCCCCTCTTCCCTCCCCACATCATGCCTTGTTCCATCAAAAGAAGGGCGTTGAAGATCCTTGAAGAAACCAAGCCACAAAGCAAGCCCCCTTCCAAGCTTTCTTCCCAAAGTGTTCATGCAAGGATGGAAGGTCAAAGGACACACTCCCCTCTTCAAGCCCTCAACCATGCAACGCCCAAGGAGCTCTTCACTTGGTCGGCCTTGAATCAATCCAAGAGATGGCATTGAAGAGTCCAAGGAAACACATCTCTTCAAGCAAGCCATGCCCCACTCTTTCTTCCAAAATGAGCATGCTAAGGAAGGAAGTCAAGAGACCAATCCCCCTCTCCAAGCCTTCCCACATGCCACGCCCACCCAAGTCCTTTGGTCGGCCAAAGAGAGGAGAAGATGGAGAATTTTGGGCACCACCATGAAAGTTTGTAATTTGAATTTCGAATGGGCCTTGGGTACCTATTTAAAGGACCCAATCCCTCCCTTGTAGAACTATTGAATGATTGAATGATTAATGAAAAAAGTTTGAGTTTTCCATCCTCCAACCATTGTCTCTTAGGCTAGGTTTGAGTGAAGTTGCCTTCGTCTCCAGGGGCGTCGAGTGGTATGAGGCCACCTGTCTGTCACCCCAGGGCATCGCGAATCCTTCGTCCTCCAGGACGTTGCGTGGTGTGAGGCCACATTCCTTCGTCCTCCAGGATGTCACGGGGTGCGAGGCCCTAAGTTATCTCCAACTTCGACTTCGGAATCCAGCCGGACACCGGGCTCGAAGCCCCTTCCTAACTCCATCTCAGTTCCTTTCCGTGCATCTCCACATCTCGTTGATCCTTCTTTTGTTTGCCTACAGGTCCTCCCTGGCATCTCGGGCATCGGAGATAGTCAGCTTTGCCATCGCGACCTCCTGACCCAAAGCCAGTGCTTCCACGGGTTCGACTGCACGGGCATCCAGGCCGCATCCACCGAGTTGAGTGATCTCTGCACCTGGCGCTTCAGAAGTGTGAGGTTTCTTTCTCTTTATCTCCTAAGTAGATATTGTATATCGAGCTAGTCCTACCGGGGTTTCTTAATCCCGGGGTCCTGTTCTCGTTTTCACTTTTAGGGCTTTTAATTGCTAGCGTAAGCTTACATTACTCTTCTTCCGCATTTCTTGCCTTTGCTTGAGTTTGGGAATCGAAACCCTAAAAAAAAAATATCTAAAACTCTTCAAACATAAAAAAAAAGAAATTCCTTACATCATAAGCATCCATCCCAGCATCCCTAGCCCTAACCCCCTTGCCCTGCATCAAATTGACTTATGAAACCAATCCAATTGGTTCATATTCACCTATAAGACATGATTGATGTCTAGCAATGTGTCATGCCTACCTAGAAAATAAGGAATTTGGTGGAAAGAACCAAAATACCCTTCAGTAGAAAGTATCGTGCAATTCAATCTTTCAATCTCCCATTATCCCGATTAAGTGATGGGTATGGATAAATGTCAAACCCTAGAACTTAGTCATTTTGAATGTTTATTTGATAATGAAGACTTAGCTGATGACTAATTAGAAACAATTCTAATCTCATCCTACTTTGATCAAAGACTCCTTGAGTCATCAATCGAAGAGATCACTTGGGATAACAATTCTTCTTACTAGGAATGATCGATTCCTTGTTGGTCCACTCATATCCTTCATACACCTTTCACCATATCTGAGAACACCCCGTACATGACTTGCTGTCATGAATGAGTACGAACCAAAATATGGCTTAGTGTGCATAGGAACCATGGTGACCTCAGTTCTAAAGATCACATGCAAAACTCCTACTTTGATATCTATCTTTTGACAAGTAGTAAGACTTCCATAAGATAGTCCCGGTGCCGATCAGTTCAATGAACTCATACCTTAATGACCACCCTTATCCTTGTATTAGTGTCTCTACATAAGTGGCTGTGAGACCTACCACCCTCTTAACAGAGCATACATAGGATAAGCTAGTTTTTCCAAACTTATCGATCCCCGAACCGATGGTCCATCGACTAGGAACATTTTAGATTAGGGTTTATAGGAACTTAGGTCTCACTGTTATGATTTCCATCATAACCCTAATTGCATTTGCCCTAACCTATGGGGTTCACCATAATCTTTAAGTAAGACACAGCAATATGATGAAACTATATACCTTTATTAATATACTAAATATCATACAGGAGTTGAAATATTACAAAAATGCCCCTTACATAAGATTGGCTTTTAGGGCACTTTCCTTTCACAAAGTGTGTGCGACAAATAGGCAGTAGAGTTCTTTGGAGAAGATGGGTAGCAAGGGGATGTTTGATAGATATGTAGTGTCCAGCCTATTAGAGGAGAGGTCCTCAAGGGGTAATGGTTAAGGTGGAGCTGAAGAAGCAACTATACAACCTTTGGATATAGGAAGGTAGGGATGTAGTTGGGATACATTTAGTGATTTGACCAGAGCATGGATTTGCAAAGCCTTGGAGTGGTGTGTTGGGTTTTGGGCTGGCACAACGGAAGATTGGATTTCAAAATTTCATTATCGAAATCCTAATTGGCCAAAACCCTAGACCCAAGGACCACTTGACCATGACAACTAATAAAACACAATTTAGGTTATAGAGAATACCTGGAGTGCTATACTCCTTAATTTCTATAAGCCATACAAGTGTATGCCCTCCAAAGGTGATAAACATAGGAACTAGACCCAGGAAGCACTCCTACCAAGCTTGCTTATTTGACTAGGACTCTTCTCGACAGCTCTCTACCTTTAATTACCTTTCTCCCTTTGTTGGAAATTCTACCTTCCTGTAGGGCACTTAGAGACCTCTCTGAACCCTCTCATAAAATCCAATAATCCCTCCTATATCTCTTCCTAAGCTTTTGTCTAAAATGACAAGTCTTGTCTTAAAGAAGACTTCTTGCCCTAAGAGAAGAAAGAGAGATAGGAAAGTTTTCTTTCGAATTATTTTTGATGTTATGGCATCAGATTATCGATGCCTATTTATAATGAGTGAGGGGGGTGCCTAATAAAACTTTTCATCAGCCCTTGATCTGATTATCTAATGATTAGATAGGGTCGTTCAAGTAGAAGGAGTCCCTTGGATGAAAAGATTTATCCTGATATGCTGATTATCTAATGATCAGATAGGACACTTCAAGTAGAAGGAGTCCCTTGGATGAAAAGATTTATCCTGATATGCCATATCATGCACCAAGACACATATAAGTGTCTCTTCAATTTTTCAACACTTTTCTCACTTGTCATGTGGCAAGTAACTGGTCAAAATTTGGCTAAGCGGTGTGGGGTTCTAATGGATGTATCAGAGAACCAAAAGCCTTCAAGCAGAAGGACTTCTAGATTTTTAAATATGTGCCTAATATGAAGGGACGCGTCCCTTCATTTTGCATGCCATAATTTCCATGCCAATTCCCATCCTTTTGACCGATCAAACCAAATTTAGATGGGCATGGGGATAAGGGAGAATGTCTTAGTATTTATTTGAAAAAAGTGATTAAGTGGCAGAAGGACTCTTGGTCCTTCTGCACCCCTTAATCTTGGTGCATGCCAATATGGCACCAAGAATCCAATCCAAATTGGACTCTTCCATAATCCAAAGATAAAGTCTAATAAAATCTAGGTAAATATAGATAATTACTATCATAATTAGGACTCAACCTAATCTAAGCTCTACTTAGCCCAAATAGCAAGCTAATTGATCCAATCCATTGGGTTAGGAGTTGGGCTAGCATGCATATGCCAGTATATAAATTAGCTAACCTATTAGAATCTAATGACCCTAACCAAAATCTGATTAACTTTTTTGACCAATTTTCTAATGTGTGAGACGCTTTAGGCTCTACATCTAGCCAGTAGTAGGTCCAGGTCCAAGCTGTTTTGATCTAATCAAAACTGATTAACCTAATAGGTCAAATCAAGCTGACCCAAGTTAGCCAATTTGAACCAATTTCTAAATTGAATCATGAATCCCTATAAGGCATGATTGATATCTAGCAATGTGTCATACCTACCTGGAAGATGAAATATTTGATAAAAATTATCAAAATACCCTTTAGTGAAAAGTTACCATGCAATTCAATCCTTCGATCTCCCTTTATCCTGAATAAGTGATGGGTATGGAGAGTTATCAAACCCTAGCACTTAATCATTTTGAATCTCAATTCGATAATGAAGACTCGATCGATGAAAGATTAGAACCCTATTTAATCTCATCTTACTTTGATCAAAGACTTCCTGAGTCAACAATCAAAGAGACTACACGGGATAAGTCCTCTTACTAAGAGTGATTCATTCCTCTTGATCCACTCATATCCTTCATGTACAATCCACCATATCCAACAACACCTCATATATGACTCTTTGTCATGAATGAGTTGAACCAAAACAAGGCTTTATGTACATAAGAAACCATGGTAATCTCAAGTCTAAGGATTACTTGCTCAACTCCCATTATGAGAACCATCTTTTGACATGTAGTAAGATCTCCATAAAATGTTCCTAATGTGGATCAGTTCAGTGAACTCATATCCTAATGAGCACCACATCCTTGTATTAGTGTACCTACACAAGTGGCAGTGAGACCAACCACCCTCTCCATTGAGTATAAATAGGATGTGCTAGTCTTTCCACAAACATCAATCCCTGAATTGATGACCCAATGACTGGAAATATTTTAGATTAGGGTTTATAGGAACTTAGGTCTCACCATTATGATCACCATCATAATCCTAATTCCATTGCCCTACCCTATAGGGTTCATCATAATCTTGATAAGATATAGCAGAATGATGATTCAATAATTAGCTTTTATTAATAAATAATATCATACATGAGTTGGAAGATTATAGAAATGCCTATATAAAGATTGGCTTTTAGGACATAATTCTTTCAATCTCCTACTTGCACTAAAGCCAATCACCCTTGTATCTTATATGATGCGGGATGATTTATATATGCAAAGTATTTTTTCAAGATTAAGCATGAAGTTAAGGTTTTAGATCCCAAATTTTAAGCCAAGATTCAAAAGTATAGAATTCTATGAACAATTCTGGAAGTCCTGCATAGAAATAAATCCTAAAGTAATAGATAAGCAGGATCGCCAAGGTTAAGAAATCCTGGTTAGGCTAGCTTTCCTACAATACCACAACTGATGAATCAAGGGGGTGTACCTGGCAACTATAAAGCACCTACTAAAGATAGTTCCATGAAGAGATTGCTCATGCTCCTGGATATGGCCTGGAAGAACAAGCTTCTGATCCTGTAGATTCACGACTTTCTGCTCGGTGATTCGATGACTGATCAGAAGGTATCCTCGGACTCATGGAATTGAGGGACCTACAAATCACCTTCTGGGGTTAGAAAACTAAGAGTATGATGACTAATATAAAGAAGGGAAAAAAAGGCTCTTGGATGATGGCGGTCAAGGGTTGGAAGGAAGGGGCGACTATGTTTTTGATGTTGTAGATGGAGGCAGGGCGTAGGAACAAGAAGAGCTCGCACACAGGATGCACACAGCAAGGGGCACAGCAAAGAGAGAAAACTCAAATTTAATTCATCATATTCTAAAATTACATGAGGAGGGAGGCCTTTAAATAGGCTTACAAACTCAGGGCTCAAGTAAGGGTATTCATGATAAATTTCATTAGTCCTAAACCCACACAAAGACATAGACTAAGGCTCTCCACTTTTGACTGAGCCCCTCTCTCTCCCTCCCCTTTTCTTGGTCAGCTAAAGAGGGGTGACTCTAAGGGAGGCTGACCAAGGGGGGTGACCATAAGGGTTGGTGCCCCTCTTGATGCTCCTCATGGACCTTGGGCGGCCCAGCATGCTCCAGGCTACGGTCTAGGGTTCTAAGGCCTTCAAATTCTCTTGCTGGGTCTTCCATGGTCTTTAAGTGTGGCTCCATGACTTTAAGCTGGCTGGATCTTCGATTATCTTGAGTCTTCTACTTGCAAAATTTGACTGGACTCGCTATAAAATTTACAGGACTCAAAAAATAACTAGCTCAACATGAGCTGACTTGACTGATAAACTTCAAAACTTATAAGACTCAAAACTTGATCTAACTCAACAGACTTGGCATTCTAAATCCAGGACTCAAGTGTGGATAGGACTCTAATAGACTTACTAACAAACTCAATGAACTCACTCAAATTGACTAAACCCTAATTACAAATTGAACAAAACTTGGACTCACATCCTAAACTCTAATTTGATAACCACAAAGGGTTGAAATGCTTCTGCCAAAGTTTGGGCCTCTGATGTCCCCATCAATTCTCTCGGGATGGGAGGAACTCGATCCCATCAAGTAAGGTCACACTAAACCTAGTGCCTCTCAAGGAGGTCTGAGTGGAGGCGCAGCAAGTCCTCTCGAGTATCCCACAAAGCGTCGAGACCTAGTAGACCTTGCCAACGGACCAGGTGCCATTGAAAATTGCAATCATGGGTCATGGAAGCTCGATCATCCAGGACACGCTTGATCCATATTCCTCTCTTGGGCCAAATTATAGGTGGACACTCAGGGTCAGGCTCACTCTCAATGGATGGGGTAGGTTCAAAGGTCTCACTAGGAATCAATGTCGGTTCCCTAGACTCAATCAGGTCTGTGATATGAAGGTAGAACTAAAGCCAAACTCCAAGGGCAAATCATGCACGTGGGGTCCTACCTTCTCTATCACTTCTAAGGATCTAGCTCTATGAGCATGAAACTTCTTTTAGGCCTAAGAATAACCAAGATAGAGAAGCATTTCAACCCTCTATGGTTATCAAATTAGAGTTTAGGATGTGAGTCCAAGTTTTGTTCAATTTATAATTAGGGTTTAGTCAATTTGAGTGAGTTCATTTGAGTTTTGTGAGTAAGTCCATTAGAGTCCTGTCCACACTTGAGTCCTGTATTTACAATAACAAGTCAGTTGAGTCAGGTCAAGTGTTGAGTCTTGTAAGTTTTGAAGTTTATCAATCAAGTCAGCTCATGTTAAGCTAGTCATTTTCTGTGTCATGTAAATTTTATAATGAGTCCAGTCAAATTTTGTAAGTAAAAGACTCAAGATAATCGAAGATTCAGCCAGCTTAAAGTCATGGAGCCACACTTAAAGACCATGGAAGACCTAGCAAAAGAATTTGAAGGCCTTGGAACCCTGTATCGTAGCCTAGAGCATGCTGGGCCACCCAAGGCCCATGAGAAGCATCAAGAGGGGCGCCAACCCTTATAGTCACCCCCCTTGGTCGGCCTCCCATAGAGTCCCCCTCTTTAGCCGACCAAGAGAAGGAGAGGGAGAGAGAGAGGCTCAGTCAAAAGTGGAGAGCCCTAGTCTATGTCTTTGTATGGTTTTAGGACTAATGTAATTTTTCATGAATACCCTTACTTGAGCTCCAAGTTTGTAAGCCTATTTAAAGGCCTCCCCTCCTCATGTAATTTCAAAATATTGATAAATTAAATTTGAGTTTTCTCTCTTTGCTGTGCACCCTTGTTGTGTACGTGCTGTGTGCAAGCTGTGTGCGAGTTCTTCTTGTTCCTGTGCCCTGCCTCCATCTACAACATCAAAATCCTAGCCGCCCCTTCCTTCCAACCCTTGGCCGCCATCATCCAAGAGCCTTTCTTTTCCCTTCTTTCAATTATTCAGTCTTCATACTCTTAGTTTTCTAACTCTAGATGGTGATTTGTAGGTCCCTCAATTTTCACGAGTCCGAGGATACCTTCTGATCAGCTGTTGGATCACTGAGCAGAAAGCCACGAATCTGCAAGGTCAAAAGCTTGTTCTTCCAGGCCGCATCTAGGAGCATGAGCGATCTCTTCATGGAACGATCTTCAGCAAGCACTTCTACCATTGCCAGGTACACTCCCTTGATTCATCAGTAGTGGTATTGTAGGAAGCTAGCCTGATCAGGGTTTCTCAACCTTGGCGATCCGGCTTATCTATTACTTTAGGATTTATTTCTGTATGCATGACTTCTAGGATTTTCCTAGAATTTTATACTTTGAATCCTGGCTTGAAATTTGGGATCTAAAACCTTAACTTCATGCTTAATCATGAAAAAATACTTTGCATGCATAAATCATCCCGCATCATTACATCCATATAATCTAAGTGGCGATCAAACTGCTACTATGGTAGTGCTTTAGTGAATGAGTCTACTATGTTGTTCTTTGTATCTACTAATTCAAAGACAATATCTTATCTTTCTATAATCTCTCGAATGAGGTGAAGCATCTTAGGATTTTCTTGGTCTTTTTATGAGACCTCAGTTCCTTAGGTTGCACGATAACTCTAGTGTTATCACAATAAAGTGGCACCGGTTGTTGTATAGTAGGAACCACATCCAATTTTGTGATGAATTTCTTCATCCACATAGCTTCTTTTGGGGCTTTACTTGCAATTATGTACTCTACCTCAGTGACTGAGTTAGCTACAGTTTGCTACTTTGTACTCTTCCAACTCACTGCTCCACTATATAGGGTGAGGACATACCCTGATATGGATTTGCTATCTTTTGGATCTGATTGAAAACTAGAATCTGAATACCCTTCTAGTTTCAACCCTGATCCACCATATATTAGAAAAATATCTTTAGTACTTCTCAGGTACTTAAGAATATTTTTCATAGCTTTTCAATGATCCTCTCTTGAATCAGCCTAGAACCTACTCACTATGCCCAAGGTATATGCAACATCAGGCCTAGTACATCACATGGCATACATAATTGATCTTATAGCTGATACATAAGGAATCATATTCATCCTTTTACTCTCTTCTGGTATCTTAGGAGACATCTTCTTGGAGAGATGTATGCCATGACTCATGGGCAAGTAACCTCTCTTACTTTCCTCCATGTTGAAACTCTTCAACACTAAGTCAATGTACCTAGATTGGGATAAGCCAAGCTTCCTCTTAGATCTATCTCTATAGATCTTTATACCCAGCATAGAGGATGCCTCTCCCAAATCTTTCATAGAAAACTGCTTTGATAGCCAAGACTTGACTGATTACAACATTGGTATATTATTCCTAATGATGAGTATGTCATCAACATATAAAACCAATAAAATAAGGGCACTCCCACTTGTCTTCTCATACACACAGTTCATCCACATTCTTGATGAAACCAACTCTTTGGTTATCTCATCAAAATGGATGTTCCAACTCCTCAATTCTTGCTTCAATCCATAAATGGATTTCTTAAGCCTGCATACTTGGTTTGGTCTCTCACTTGAGATAAACCCTCTAGTTGTGATATATAGACTTCTTTCACAAGATATCCTTAAGGAAAGCAGTCTTTACATCCATCTGCCAAATCTCATAGTTATAGTATGTAGCTATGGCAAGCAATATCCGAATAGACTTGAGCATGGCTACTAGTGAAAAAGTTTCATCATAGGCAATACCATGTCTTTGTCTGAAACCTTTTGCCACCAACCTGGCCTTGTAGGTCTCAACTTGACCATCACTCCTATCTTCTTCTTGAAGATCTATTTACACCCATTTGGGTTTACTCCCTTAGGTGGATAAACTAATATCCAAACTTGATTAGAGTACATGGAGTCTATCTTAGATTTCATGGCTTTCAGCCATTTGTCAGAGTTTCTACTCGTGACAGCTTCTATATAGGTCATAGGATCATCATCCTGTATGATACTAGCTTTATTATCATTTCCAATGACAAAGCCATATCTGAGAGGTACACTTTGCACTCTCTCTGACCTATGGAAAGGAGGTGTGTGTTGCTATTGTTCCTGAAACCTTAGGAACATCTGGTTGAGGAATTGCTTCACGTGTTGGTTGAGCTTTTTCAAGTTCAAATATCCTCCCACTACCCCCTTCTTGGATAAACTCTTTTTCCAAGAATGTGGCATGCCTATTGACAAAGACCTTTTGCTTAATAGGGTGGTAGAAAAGGTATCCCATATCTTTCTTTAGGATATCCTACAAACCTATACTTATCAGCCCTATCACTTAGCTTATGTCCAAAAATATTTCTGACATAAGTAGGGCAATCCCAAATCTTAAAATACTTAATACTTAGCCTTTTCCCTTTCCATAATTCATATGGAGTACTTTTAACTGCCTTTGATGGCACCCTGTTCATTATGTAGGCACAGTCTCTAGGGCATAACCTTAAAAGGATACTGGAAGATCCGTGAAGCACATCATGGACTGTACCATATCAAACAAGCTATGATTCTTCCATTATGCTACACAATTTAACTGTGGTGTGTATGGAAAGGTCCATTCAAAGAGAATGCCTTTGTTGCTGCGTCAACTCCTGGACCGAAGACCGAGGGTGGCTGAATAGGCTGGAGCGCTCCTCTCTCGGGCGAACCTGCACAAGGTCCCCAAGGACGCCGGTGGTGTTCCGGCGGGGGACCCTCGATGCTTAAGTTAGCGGGAGATTGAAGGCAATAGAATGGAGGAATCAAGGAATGAATAGTCTCTAAAAAGGGAAGAGTTGTCCTACCTCTGAACGGGGTCCCCTGGTACCTTATATAGGCATGGAACAGTCCAAAATTTGTTAGGGAAGAGGCTAAGAAAGACCGATCTGCCCCTAGGAGAATCTGGAGAGTGGCCATGCGGCACGCAGATACGGCGACATTGTGGAAGTAGTGGAGCAGGGCCGTTGGGATAGCAGGATCTCACAGTAACAGAAAGGTGCTTCTGGAATACCTTGGATGCTATGACTCGCCTATTGGAGGTCGGCCGTGAGACAGTCGATTGGTCGGACCAAAGGCCAAGCCTCCGAAGGAGAGTGACGGGCCGGACCCTGGTAGGAGAGGGTTGTTCGGACCTCAGTTCCGGTGGGTCAGACCTCCGACAGAGATGGTGGGCCGGACCCCAGTAGGAGAGGGTCGTTCGGACCTCAACTCCGGTGGGTCAGACCTCTGATGGAGAATGGTGGGCTGGATCCCAGCAGGAGAGGGTCGTTCAAACTTAACTCCGATGGGTCAGACCTTTGATGGAGAATGGTGGGCCGAACCCTAGCAGGTGAGGGTCGTTCGGACCAAAACTCTGGTGGGTCGGACCCCCTTAGTTGGAGCCTTAAGAAGGGCGGCCGGGTCGGACCGCAAGACTGGGCCAGTTCTGGCTGAGGGGAGCCATCATGGTATAACAGTTGTCCTCCTTGCCCTCGTGCTTCGAGCGAGTCCATAGGCTCGAAGGGCGAGGGCATTAAATAGCAATAAAGGCACCAGCCTTTCAAATGATGGCGAATCCGATTCGGTGTGTCACGTCCGGCCGCTTCCTGATCTGATTTTTGCCCTAGGATAGGTGTCAGTGCCTGGTTGGCAAGGATTACAGGAGCAGTTATGGCCAGTACGGTGCATGGCAGCTGCCCGTTTGGATTCTTGATGCGATGCGGGACACGTGGTGCCATCAGGGTGGTTGGTGCACTTGCCAAAGTGGACCATCTGTCGTTGCTTTGACTGTCACGCGGATCACGGTCGGATATGATCCGGCGCGTCCCCTAGTATTCCCATCCAACCTGAGAATCGAAGCAGCAACTGCCATTAGATCTCATCACATGGGGGATGCGTTGGGATGTGGCCCTCGGATGCCTATAAAAGGAGGAGGGCAGCGCCCAGAAGGAACCTGTTGCTGCGTTTTGCTGGAAGAGAAAGTCGCCTCCTCCCCCCCTGCACTGCTTATAGGCTCCTTTAGAGACCCAAAGAACTAGGTTAGTCCCGTCTTCATCTTCCCCCACCTCCTTCCTTCTCTGCAAACCATTTTAGGATGGCTGTGGCTCACGATCATAGGGAACCCGATCCCTTCGACATTCCGTCGGCCATGACCCGAGAGAGGGTCGAGAACCTTAGGATCATATACAACATCCCTTCCACCTTACACCTGACCATCCCCAGTCGCGAAGGTAGGGTGAACGTACCTCTGAACTTAGGAGCCCTCCATATATACGAAGACCACCTGAAAGCTGGTCTTCGTTTCCTAATTCATATCTTTTTCGTCTATATCTTCAACACCTATAGGATCACGCCTTCCCAGCTGACGCCGAACAGCATTAGGATCCTTTGTGGCTTCGTAGTTCTATATCTGGGGGCTATCATAGAGCCTAGGATATCCTTATTCTCGAACTTCTTTCTACTAAAACAGGACTTTCGATGTCAGGAATGGTGGATGTTCAATCCCCGTTCTAACCGGAAGATCCTAGGGGGCTTCCGTCCGCTATTCATGGATGGAAGTCCAGATATTTCTTTGTAGATAGCCTGGAGCTGTGGGGCTTTGAGGCAGCCTGGAGGGAGCCGAGGCCGAATGCCCTGAATGGAAGGAAAGTCTCGAGGGCCGACGAGGCTGACTTCCACAAGTTGGATGGTGATGATCCAAATTTGTCAATTTTGTGCTTTTTGAGGAGAGTCTTCACCAAGCCGAACTCATCTGGCAGTCGATGTTAGGTAGGATGAGAGTCATGTAGGGAGAGATTGGCTTCCTTCTTTATTTCCTGTTGGCTTGGCGACCGCAACTAACTTTGACTTTGATTGTTGACAGGCAGAAAGATGAAGCCAGACCGAGTGGTCCTCTCAGCACAATCTGAACAACGAAGAGACATCTGTATTGCAGAGTCGACACTGCAAGAGCCGAAGAAGTGGGCGGCTGAACCGGCACCCGAAAGGCCGAAAAAATGATGGGTGGCAGAACCGCCCACTGTGGTGGTGTCGGTCGAGTCAAAGGATGACCTACCCCTGATCGAACGCCAAAGGCTGATCACTTCCGAGAGATCTTCTTCGGTCGGACAGCTGGGCACCAAGATGGAAGAGAGGCGCTCGATGTCGACAGGGCGGGAGTGGCCCCTGCATCCTCACCGTTGGAGGCGACTGCACTGATCCCCCGATGACCCAAAGAATCCCTACGGGAGAGGGGCCGTCGGCCATTGGCGAGAGGGCCGCTGGTGCCCTCGGGGAGGAGGAGGAGCGCCTACTATGGCGCGCTACTGAGGAAGCAAAGGAACAACTTCAAAGGGCCGCCCCCGACACTGACAGGCAGTCGGTGAACGAGGCAGCCAGAATTTCTCTCTGCCATCTTCTGGGGTAAGTTTTACTCTTCTTGTCTTCACTTTGAACTTAGGACTGGTAATTTTCTAACCATGAGTGTTTGTTGGTAGCTCGTTAGAGACAACCTCCTGATGGATGAGGGGCTGGGTGAGCTGCTTTATATAAAAGAGCAGTTAACCCAGAGGGCTGAAGTGGCTGAGCTAGCGAGGGACACAGCCTGGGCGGCGCTGACGGCTTCCAGGAAGAGGTGCTTGGCTTGAGGGCCACAGTAGTAGAGGTCCCCTTTGCGGGCTGAACTGGAGGCCCAGAAGAAACAGGTAGAAGACTTGCTTGCCCTGAAGGTGGATCGAGAGGCAAGGCTGAAAGAAAGTAAAAAGAAGATCAAGACCCTGGCCCATCGGCTGGCCGTTGAGGAGGGTCGTCTGATCGATCTCGACATCTGCATGAAGGGGTATCAAGCATCTGCAGAGAGATACAAGGGCCTGCTGAAGATGGCCCAAGACCTGCTGAAGACGACCGGCGAGAAGAACGTTGTGGAGTACAAGGCCTCTAAGGACTTCACGGAGGAGATGAGCGAAGCCGAGATGGTTGGCTTCGACTACGAGTACGACGAGTGCTGGGGAAAGGTTAGTGCCGCCTTCCCAGAACTTGATCTGGCATTCCTTCAGTCGCCGCAGCCGCGGAGGCAGAAGCTTTGGACGGGATGGACCCGACTGCCTGAGCGGCCGACGCCCCAGTGAAGATCGTTGCGGAAGTGGCCGGAGTGGAAGCCCTAGCTAGTGCCGAGGTGGAGGCAGCCGAAGGGGCGGAAGAGGCCGGAGCGGCAGCTGGCACTGAAGGGGCCGAAGTGGTCGTAGTTGTTGTAACCTCCGAAGGTCAGACCTAGTTGTTTGTAAAGGTCTGACCTTCAGTTTTGTAAAGAAACCTTCTGAAGTAATGAAAAAGCTTTTGCTATCTTCTTATGCTGTTTCATATCTTCTTTTCTGAAATTTTGCTAAGTATGGACCAGTCAGAGTATCTGAGTGAGTGGTCGATCTTCAAGGCAAGTGTCAAATAGTAGCCCAGTTCGAACTAGATTCTCTTAGAATTTCCACTCTAAGTACTGGCCCGTCGGCCTTCCGGACCAAGAATAGATTAGGGCGGTGGTCTGATTTCAGCTCAGGCCAGAGTAACAAGCTTAAAAAACTTATCCTAAGTGTTGGTTCATCGGCTTTCCGGACCTAGAAGCAATTGAGGCACCGGTCGGACTTCAGCTCAAGCCAGAGCAACAAGCTTAGGAAATTTATCCTAAGTGTTGGTCCGTCGGCTTTACGAACCCAGGAGCAGTCGAGGCAGCGATCGGATTTTAGCTCAGGCCGGAGCAACGAGCTTAGGAAATTTCTCTTAAGTGTTGGTCCATCGGCTTTCCTAACGTAGGAGCAGTTGAGGCAGCTGTCGGATTTCAGCTCAGGCTAGAGCAACGAGCTTAGGAAATTTATCCTAAGTGTTGGTCCATCGGCTTTCCGAATTAGGTTGCCCTAGAGACCTTGCTGACCGGAGTCGGACTTTCAGAAGTGGGCTGCCCTAGAAACTTTGCCGATTGGAGTCAGACTTTCGGAAGTGGGCTACCCTAGAGCCTTTGCTGACCGGAGTCAGACTTTCGGTAGTGGGCTACCCTAGAGCCGGTACCGACTGAGTCGGATTTTCGGTAGCGGGCTACCCTAGAGCCTTTGCTGACCAGAGTTGGACTTTCGGAAGTGGGCTGCCCTAGAGCCTTTGCCGATCGGAGTCGGACTTTCAGTAGTGGGCTATCCTAAAGCCTTTGCTGATCGGAGTCGGACTTTCTATAGCGGGCTGCCTAGAGCCTTTGCCAATCGAGTCAGACTTTTGGTAGCGGCCTGCCCTAGAGCCTTTGCCGACTGGAGTCGAACTTTCGAAAGTGGGCTGCCCTAGAGCCTTTGCCGACCGGAGTTGGACTTTCGGTAGTGGCTGCCCTAGAGCCTTTGCCGACCGGAGTCGGACTTTCGGTAGTGGGCTACCCTAGAGCCTTTGCCAACCGGAGTCAGACTTTCGGAAGTGGGCTGCCTTGGAGCCTTTGCCGATCGGAGTTGGACTTTTGGTAGTGGGTTGCCTTAGAGCCTTTGCCGACTAGAGTCGGACTTTCGGAAGTGGGCTTCCTTAGAGCCTTTGTCGACCGGAGTCGGACTTTCGGAAGTGGTTCGTAGAAGAAATGTGAACTTCATTGACACGCCAACTGCCGTCCGTCCAAAAATTCAAGTCGATAAGTGTCGGCTCGAACCACTTCGGCGACCCGATAAGGACCTTTCCAATTTGGGGAAAGCTTGCCTTGCTCGGTCGGCCTCGAGATTTTGGCCCTCCACAAGACCAAGTCTCCGACTCAGAAAGCTCGCGTCTTGACCCGTGAGTTGTAATACTTCGCCATCTTTTGGCGGCATACCGCCATCTTCATGCTTGCCCAAAGTCTTGTTTCATCAAGCAAGTTCAGGTCAGCCCTTCACTGCTTGGAGTTGGCCGGTTCGGCATAGTGGTCAATCCGGAGAGACTGGAGAGAAGTTTCAATAGGGATGACGGCTTCACTTCCATAAGTGAGGTTAAACAGAGTTTCACCAATCAATGCTCTGACGGTCGTTCGATGCGCCCATAATACTGAATGGAGCTCTTCCGCCCAAAGTCCCTTTGCTTCATTGAGCCAGGTCTTCAGCCCATGCAAGATTGTCCGGTTGGTGACTTCAGCCTCTCCATTGCACTATGGATGACCAACCGAGGTAAGTCGGTGAGAGACTTGGTTTTGCTGACAGAAATCTTGAAATTTAGAGTTGTCAAATTGTCTTCCATTGTCAGTGATAATCATCCAGGGAATGCCGAATCGAAAGATGATATTGTTCCGGATGAAGTTCTCCACCTTAGCCTCCATTATCTGTGCTAGTGGTTCGGCTTCCACCTACCTGGTGAAATAATCGATAGCCACAAGCAAAATTTCCATTGCCCGGAGGCCGGGGGAAAGGGTCCCAGGATATCCATCCCCCACTGTGCGAACGGCCATGGGGCGGTGATCGGAGTCAGCTCGTTGGGGTCTCCTCTGAATGATGGAGTACCTCTGACATGCATCGCACCTTCAGATGAAGTCCGTCGTGTCCTTCTGAATGGTGGGCCAGTTGAAAGGGATATGCCCTACAAGCCAATCTATGTTGTATCTCCCAAACCATTGTAATTGACAATATTCTAATAAGGCATTATTTTTCATCATACGCTGTTTTATTATTATATGATGAACCCCATAGATTAGGGCTATGATTTTAGGGTTATGATGAGATCATACCAGTGAGACCTAAAGTCTTAAAACCTTAATCTAAAATATTCCTAGTCAAAGGAACCCTGAGTAGGGGATCAGGGTTTTTCGGTAAGACTAGCACATCCCATGTATACTGGAGAGGGTGACTGCTCTCACAGTCACTTGTGTATGACACTAATACTAGGATATGGGTGCTCATTAAAGAATGAGTTCACTGATATGATCCAACTTGAGAACATCTAATGGAGTCTTAGCTACATGTCAATAGAAGGTTTTCATAATGGGAGTGGTACAAGTAATCCTTTGACCTGAGACTGCCATAAGTACCTTATGTACATGAACCCTCCTTTGGTTCAATCCTATTCATGACATTGAGTCATGCACAGGATTGATACTGGGAATGGTGAATTGTATATGAAGGTAATGAGTAGGTCAACAAGGAATCGATCACTCTTAGTAAGAGGAGATTGCATCCAGCTAGTTATCAATCGGATGATGATTCAGGGAATCTTTGATCAAAGTAAAGATATTAGAGATGGTTTTTAATATCAAGATAATTGAATCATCAATATAAGATTGAGCTAGAAACAATATAATATTGGATTTGACATATATCCATATCCATAATTATATTTGGGTGCAGGCTGATCAAAGGATTTAATGTATGGTAACTCTCTATTGAAGGGTAATTTTGGTATTTCACCAGAATTTTCATATCTTCCGGGTAGACATGACACGTTGCTAGACGTCAATCTTGTCTTGTGGGTTGATCAAATTTAATGATCATTTGGAGGAGTCCTAATTGATCAAAATCGGGTAAGCCCGATTTGACCTAAATCGATTAGAAAGAGTTCTAATCAAATTAGGTCAACTTGTATTCGAACCCACTGCTGGCTAGATATGGAACCCAATGGGTCACACACTTAAGAGAATTGATCAAGAGTCATTTGCATGAAGACACTCTAGCAAGTGTTGCAAATCCTAACTTCTATTCGAATTGGATTCGAATTAGGGTTCCGAGTTGATTCAATTTGGGTTCTGATTGGATCTAATTAGACCCTAATTGAGGTTTTAGGGATTATGGCTAACCCAATTGGCTAACCAATTACTTAGGCTAGCATACCACCTGCCTCTTAGCCCTTGCATGCCAAAACACCAAGAGTCCATGTGCTTATGGACTCTTGGCACGCCATATGGAGGAGTCCATGGGCGCATGGACTCTTGGTGCGCCCACTTAATTCTCGATGAATTAAGATGGGGCAGTATTCTTTCTCATTTTTAGCGCCTCACTTGTCATCCCTTGGATGGTAATCTAATGGGTGGTGGGGTTTTAAGAAAGAAAGAAAGCGTTGTTTCTTCCCGGGTGCGCGAAATCGTATCTCTTCGGAGTTCAAGTTTCGTGACTTCTTTCTCCCAATCGTCGCGACTTCTTCCTTTGAGAAAAGCCATGAGAATTGATCTGGAAGGCCGTGAGAATTAATCTAGAAGGGCGTGAGAAGAAGGAAAGGGCGTGAGAAAAATGTTTACGGAGAGTTGTGAGGGCACCTCTCTGAAAACTATATAAAGGAATGGAAATCAGAACTTCAAAAATTCTAAAAAAAAAAATATATTTTTATTCTTCTTCCTCTCCTAAAGACTCTTTCTCCCTTTTCTTGTTTTTGCATTATTTCCTTTACAGAGTACACCTCTGTCGAAACTCTGCTACTGAACAAGAACAAGAGCGAAAGTCTCCGACAGTAAAGGAAAGAAAGAGTTCTGTTTTTGTTCTTTCCTTTCTTTCTTACATTAAGACATTCTTGTCTTAATTTCTCCTCCAATTTAAGACAAGCCTAAATCCCCTTAGGACAAAGTCTTATCTTTAAGACAAGAGTGTCTTAGAGGGTCAAGGTCTTAGTGGAAGGAGGAGAAGAGATAAAAAAAAAAAAGAAAAGGAGGCAACCTCTTGCGTGGAAGAATTCTAGCCATAATCCGAAGAATTGAGTTCTAGAAAAGAAATCAATACGAGGAACTATTGGACAAGAAGATAGTGTTCTTGGTCATTGCTCTGTGTGGATCACCATCGGAGGGCGGACACTTGGACGCCTGGTGAATTCAAATAGCCCGTTGATCTTCAAGTTTTAAGTCTTCATAAATTGGAATTAGCGATTACAGGTTGGTATTCTAATTCAATTTGCATAGAAATGTTTGTCTTCATATATTCTAGTCTTATTAAGGAGTTACTGGTTTAGGATTTTTGGTGCATATTTAATTACAATTTTTGAAATTACCCTTCCGCTGCGTTGCACCGGATCCCAACACCAGTAATATCCCTGCCGAATGATCTTGTAAGCTAAGGATCTCCCTCCGAGGTGGTCGCCACAAATGCCTTCATGGACCTCTCAGAGGGCGTAGTCGGCGTCCACTGGCCCCATGCACTTTAATAGCGGCTGTGAGAATGATCACTTATAAAGGATGCCATCAAGGATGATGTACTTAGAGACCGTCAGGCGCACCCGCTTGGCCTCTGCCGGATCTTCCGGAACAGTTCCCATGGCCAGGAAAGTAAAGATCGGGTCCATCCAAGAAGCTTCATGTTCCACCTGGTGGACCTCGGTCAACTCTTCGCAATGCTAGGGTGCCATAAATACTACACAAAGGTTCGATCAGAAGTCTTGCTGGCGACCGTAGCCTGCCTTGACAGAGTGTCCGCCCGAGAGTTTTGCAGATGAGGTATGTGGAAAATTTCAAAAAATTTGAACCGAGGAAGGATTTTGTACCTTGTTTAAATATTTTGCCAGGGTCGGATCACTGGCTTCAAATTCCCCCTTCACTTGATTGACCACCAGCTGGGAGTCAAAGAAAACTCTAAGTCGGCAGATGCCCAGTTCGTTAGCGATCAGCAGCCCCGCAAGGAGGGCTTCGTACTCCGCTTGATTATTTGACACCTGAAATAAAAAGTGTAATGCATATTCCAAGTTCTCTCCGTCCGGGTCGGCCAGAATCAGTCCAGCCCCATAGCATGCGAGGTTGGACGCTCCATCCACATGGAGAGTCTAGGCTGGTTCTACTTCATAGACAGCATCAGCTTTAGGTACTTCGGCCATTCGAGGAAGCATCTGTTGTTTCCATGTGCACTCCATAATGAAGTCAGCAATTACCTGGCCCTTCAAAGCGGAGCGTGGCTGGAAAGAGATGTCGAACTCCCCTAACTTGATGGCCCACTTGGCGAGCTGACCGGATGTATTCGGGCTCTGGAGGATTGCCTTGAGGGGTTGGATGGTCAGCACTACAATCGGGTGCGCTTGGAAGTATGGTCGGAGCTGCTTTAGCTGATGTGACCAAGGAGTATATCAATTTTTGCATCTTGGGGTACCTTGTTTCAGTGTCATGAAGGACTTTGCTGATATAATAGATAGGCTTTTGCTGTCCGTCCTCTCCGACTCGCACAAGGATGGCGCAGATCACTTCGTTTGACACCGAAAGTAGAGGTACAAAGGCTCCCCCTCCATCAGCTTGGCCCAGCAGAGGGTTCCTCAAGTACTCCTTCAATGCTTCAAAAGCCGACCAACACTCGTCAGTCCAAGCAAAACCCTCCGACCGGTGCAGGGTCTTAAAGAATGGTAGGGACTTCTTAGTCGAACAGGAGATAAAACGACTAAGAGAGGTGATTCGGCCGGTGAGCTGTTTGACCTGCTTTTTGTTGGTCGGGTGTGCCATCTCCGTGATGGCTTTTATCTTGTCAGGATTCACTTCAATTCTCCTCTGTGTAATCAGAAAACCAAGGAATTTGCCAGAGGTCACCCCAAAAGTGCATTTCATGGGGTTTAGCTTCATCCGATGGTGCCTGAGTGCATCAAAGGATTCCTACAAGTCCTTGATGTGGTCAGCCTTACGGAGACTCTTCACTATCATGTCGTCCACATAAGCCTCCATGTTCCTGCCCAACTGACCTTAGAATACCCGGTTGATCAACCTTTGAAAAGTGGCGTCGGCATTCTTCAAGCCAAAGGGCATCATCCGATAACAATACAGACCCTTGTCAGTGATGAAGGCGGTCTTCTCCTCATCTTCCGATGCATCTTTATTTGATTGTAACCGAAAAAGGCATCCATAAAGATGAGAAGTTGGTGGCCGGCCGTGGCATCCACCAACTGATCAATTTTGGGTACTGGGAAGCTGTCCTTCGGATAGGCCTTGTTAAGGTCGGTGTAATCCATGCAGATCCTCTATTTCCTGTTGGACTTCTTCACCATAATCACATTCGCCAGCCACTCAGGGTAGTGGACTTCCCTGATGAAGCCAGCATCATGGAGCTTCTTTACTTCCTCATCAATGGCTTTCTATCTTTTGGCAGCAAAGCTTCTCTTCTTCTATCGGACAGGTCGGTAGGTCGATCGACCTTGAGTTGGTGAGTGATGATCTCTGACGGTATTCCAGGCATGTCCGATGCCAACCAAGCAAAGACGTCGGCGTTACTCCTAGGAAAGTTAATCAGCTATGACTTAAGGTCTTCACTGAGGGAGCCTCCAATCTGAAGACTTTGGTGGGATCACCCTCTCAGAGGGAAATAAATAGAATCCTTTCCCCTGGCTAACCAAGGTCATCGACCTCAGCCCTTGGGTCAAGTTGCTCTAGAGTGGAATGGCTTTCTAACTGTTGATTCATAATGGTCAAACACTACCTGGCCATCCGACGGTCTCCCCTGATCACTCCGACCCCGCTCCTGGTCGGAAATTTTGCCAACAGATGGTAAGTGGACACGATGGCTCTGAATTTGTTGAGGGCCAGTCAGCCTAGGACAGCATTGTAAGGCGAGGTCGTCCGAATGACCACAAAATTGATGAAGAGGATTTTCTGGAGAGGCTCCGTCCCAATTGTCACAGGGAGAACTATTTCTCCTTCCACTCTGACAGAGTTGCCCTCGAAGCCTGTTAGCGGTGCAGGGGATTCCCACAGCATGGATCTGGATAGATTCATTCTTACAAAAGCATCATATAGTAATACCTCTGTCGAGCTTCCATTATCAACAAGTATTCTCCTTACATCGTAATTGGCAATCACTGCCAACACGACTATAGGATCATTCTCAAAAACATGGGTTTCCAGGAGATCCTCATCAGAGAAAGTGATAGCATTAGAGCCTCGGGACCTTTTAGCAATGTCGGTCCTATCCTCATAACTTCCTCCGGATCGTCGATGCAGCATGCCAACATCTCCACCAGTTGGCCTCTGATTGGGGAGCTCCATCTCCTCCGAAGGGTTTCAGGCGTTTGATGCTTCTGCCCGGTCCTGATGGGGTCGGACATACTTGCACAGGTATCCCCTCCGGATGAGGTCTTCAATGGTGTCCTTCAGCTGCAGGCACTCTTCGGTACTATGCCCATGATCCCTATGGAAGCGACATAAATTATCTTTGTTCCTTAGGGCAGGAGGGCCCCTCATTGGCTGAGGCCTTTGCAGAAAGGTCTCGTTCTCAATCTCCATCAGGATCTTCTCTCTTGGCAGGGATAGAGGCGCATAAGTCTCGAACCTTCAGGGGAAGTCCCTTGGCTTCGGACTTCGGCATTGGGCCGACCACCGACTGTCGCTCATAGGTCGGACTTCAGGAGCCTTATCGCTCCGCTTCTTGGGGGCGGCCGCCTTCCTTCTGCTTGACGTCGATCGGTTGCTTATTCTTCTGTCAGAGCGTACTTTTGCACCCTGGCCAATAGTTCACTGTAGCTTGTCAGATGTTTCTTGTCCAGGAAGAAGGTCAGCCTGGATGAGCGAAGCCCTTGCTTGAAGGATGACATCGCTACAGCCTCATTCAAATCCCAGACTTCCATGGCCGCTGAGTTGAAACAAGCCATGAAATCCGAAGGGTCTCTTCCTCCTTTTGTAGCACAAGAAAGAGGCAGTCGGTATTCCTCGGGATCCGACTGCAAGTCCTGAAATGGAAAGAAAAAGTGATTCGAGTTGAGAGAAGGAGTGGATCGTACATGGCCGGATGGTAGAGAACCACATCCGGCAGTCTTCTTGAGGGTTGCAGGGAAGGCGATGCAATAGAGAGTGTCAGAGGCATCTTGGACCATCATATGGGCTTTGTACATGCCCAAATGGTCCATCGGATCAGTGGTACCATCGTAGGGGTCCACCTGTGGAATCTTGAAGTGGCGGGAAATCGTCTCGCCAGAATCTCCTCGAAGAACAGGGACGGAGTCGTATACCTGTCCCCCTTTGGCATTCTACCGGAGGGTGATTTCAGCAATGCACTCCTCCATGCGCATAATCATGCTTGCATAGTCCTTCGGAGGTTCGACGGCAAGCCGACAGCCGAATGGGATGGACTTGGCATAGGAAGGTGAAGCAAACCTCGCATTCTTCTTGCCATCGGCACAATCACCCAAGGACCTCCGGGGCTCCATGGCGGCGTGAGAACCAGGCTGAAGGATCTTTGGCCGTCGACCTCCCTCAGCAGCAGTTGGAGGATTGGTGCAGAAAGCAGCTTGTAGTTGCTGTCGGTTGTCGGTAGCTTCCTGAAAATGCTGACCGCAGTCGTAAGTGTCTCAATGCGATTCACCAAGGTTTGGAACTGCTGCAACCCCAATGTGATGGTGGTTTCTGCGCAGTAGGGGTGGTGGTAGCAAAATCGTTCTCCCTAAGAGGCTCCTCAGACCTGGAAGGAGAGATATCCCTCCTGGTAGTGGCATTTGGAGCTCTTCCCTTAGCCATTTTCTTGCCGGGATGATATATTCCTCCTTTTAGAAGAAAGAGGGCCCATTCTCCAGTGCCAATCTGTTGCTGCATCAACTCTTGGATCGGAGATCGAGGGTGGCTGAATAGGCTGGAGCGCTCCTCTTCCCGGCGAACCTGCACAAAGTCTCCAAGGATGCTGGTGGTGTTCCGGCGGGGGACCCTCCGATGCTTAAGTTAGTAGGAGATTGAAGGCAACATAATAGAGAAATCAAGGAATGAATAGTCTCTGGAAAGGGAAGAGTTGTCCTACCTCCGAACGGGGTCCCCTAGGTACCTTATATAGGCACGGAACAATCCAAAATATGTTAGGGGAGAGGCTGAGAAAGATCGATCTGCCCCTAGGAGAATCTGGAGAGTGGCCATGTGGCGCACAGATATGGCAGCATCATGGAAGTAGTGAAGCAGGGCCGTTGGGATAGCAGGATCCCGCAGTAACAGAAAGGTGCTTCTAGAATATCCTGGATGCTAAGACTCGCCTGTCGGAGGTCAGCCGTGAGACAGTCGGTCGGTCGGACCAAAGGCTAAGCCTCTGAAGGAGAGCGACGGGCCGGACCCCGATAGGAGAGGGTCATTCGGACCTCAGCTCCGGTGGGTCTGACCTCCGACGGAGAATGGTGTGCCGGACCCCGCAAGAGAGGGTCATTCAGACCTCAACTTCGATGGTTCAGACCTCTGACAGAGAATGGTGGGCCGACCCCAGTAGGAGAGGGTCGTTCGGACCTCAACTCTAGTGGGTCGGACCTCTGACGGAGAATGGTGGGCCGGACCCCAGCAGGAGAGGGTCGTTCGGACCAAAACTCCGGTGGGTCGGACCCCCTTAGTTGGAGCCTTGAGAAGGGCGGCCGGGTTTGACCCCCTTAGTTAGAGCCTTGAGAAGGGCAGCCGGGTCGGATCGCAAGATTGGGCCGGTTCTGGCTGAGGGTGAGCCGTCATGGTACAACAGCCTTTATCTTTAAGATGATCGAGAATTCACTAGACAAGTATTCTCTTCCTTAATCAAATTAAAGGATTTTAATTCTATACCTAGTTTGTTTCTCAACCTCACTTTGATACTCCTTGAATTTATTAAGGGCTTTGGACTTGTGTTTCATAAGATACACATATCCGAACCTTGATAAATTATCATAAAACTGATAAAATAAGAGTATCCTCCTCTGGCCTAGATTGTCATACGACCATACACATCTGTGTGTACTAGACCTAACAACTTGGTTGCCTATCTCCATATCCAATGAATGGAGACTTGGTCATCTTATCCATGAGATAGGACTTAAAAGTTCCTAATGATTCATAATCAAAAGGTTCAAAGAATTATCTTTGTATAACTTGTTTATCCCGAACTCACTGATATCACCCAAACTGCAATGCTAGAGATAAGTGACATTCACATCATCTCTCTTTCTTTTTTTGTTCTCAATAAGCATAATCTCATCATTGAGTGACAATCAAAAGACCATTGAAAAATGTACCATAATCAAAGAATTTCTTGGAAAAGAAAATCGAGCACCCATGGCTCATCAAATTTATTTCATAACCTTGTTTCATCCATAAAGGTATAAAAATAATATTCCTTATAATGTTGGGTATATAATAACAATCTTTTAATTCAAGAATATTACCCGTTGGCAATAACAAAAGATAGGTGCCAACTGCTTCAGCCTGATGAGTTCACCACTCATGCCAAATAGCTTAAAGTCACCCTTCTTCAACTTCTAGGTCTCTACAACCCCTGTAATGACTTGCAGATATAAGACCCACATGTGTATCCAATACTCATGAATCAGAAACTGAAGAATTCAATGATAAGTTTGTTTGTATCATATACAAACCTTTAGATGCTCCACCAGCATCATGCTTCAGACTTGCAAGATACAACTTGCAATTTTTTCTTCCAGTGCCCTTGCTTTCCACAGTGATAGTAGGTCCCATCAGTAAAGGGCTTCCTCGCCTTCTTCCTATTCTAGAAGCTACTCTTAGGGTTCCTCTTCCTCTTTGAACCCTTCTTGATTGCTTGCTTCTTCTTTCCATCAACCAGAACAAGCTGAGCCTTATCACCTTTGAAGTAGCTCTCTGTTGTCTTGAGCATATTCAAAAGCTCAGACAATAACAAATTCAGTTTGTTTATGTGGTAATTCATGACAAACTATGGAAGAAATCCAGGAGTGACTACAGGATCAAGTCTTGATTATGCTCTCCATCCATCACAAATCCCAGTTGTCCTAATTGAGTGATCAGGTCAATTATCTTGAAGACATGTGCCTGAACAGAAGAGCCCTCACTCATGCATGCTCGGAACAACTACTTCGATGTCTCATATCAAGCTGTCCAACTATGCTCTCCATAAAGCTCTTTAAGATTGAGTTATATGGACTGAGATTCTATTTCCTCATGTTGCTTCTATAACTCATTACTCATAGAGGCCAACATGATGCACTTGACAGTCATGCTATCATTTTGCTATATTTATATATGGCCCTTTCCTCCTTAGTAGCATCCTCTCCTACCAGATATGGGTCAAGAGAATCGAGGATACTAGCAAGCTTTTTCTAAGCTAATACAATCCTCAGGTTTCTCAACTAGTCCACATAATTCAAACTGGTCAACTTGTTGGCATCCAAGATGCCCCACAGTGAAAGAGTAGAAGCCATAATGTGAAATCTACATTAAATAAAGAACAACTATAAGCAAACCACTCATGATGATATTCATAATTAGGCAAGGACTTATGCATCTAATTATGTCTCCTACTATTTTCTTTTGAATACCATAACCCTCAACTATGGTAAGCGGAAAACCCTTCCAGGGCTTTCTTAGTGGGGTTGAGATCCCAATTCCTCATGAATGCCTTGTGTTAATCACAACAACACCCATTTATTCAAGGCAGGAAAAACCCCTTTCCAATTGCAACCCATGCAACTCTCAGCATAACACCTACCTCTAAGACACTTATAGCCCTGTGTCAATCACAACAAACTATAATATCTTAGTTTGGTTAGACCCTTCATTTCTATACAGCCATATTTAGTAAATGTTGCCCTTGTATCAATCATAATAAAGCAACACCACCAATCATGCCATATAGCATAAAATGTACCAAGACAAATATTATATCAAACCCTAGTGTAGGCTTTGTATTAATCATAACAAACCTACTATAGTTTTTGACATGGATTTGGCTTAGCATGAAGGAAGGCAATTTGTAGTGTGCTTAATCAATTAGCTTTTCTAATTTTAAGGTCTAGAAATAACAAATTGGACAAGTAAGTTGGAGAGATGAGGGGGTCCCCCTGTTGCTTTCCTTAGATACCAAATGAGTTGGGTAGGTTAGACAATGGAACCAACTAAAAATCATTCCCTTTACCTTCCCAAAATCACTTGCCTAGACACCAATTGGCTAATCAACCCTAAATGGATTTGCATTATGATTAACTAACACTATGACTAAATATAATTTTATAAGAGCTTTGATGGTCTCAAACACATCATAATTAACCATTCCAACATGACACATATCCAGCAAATAAGCATATTAACCCTAACATGCATAACTAAAACATGATTAAAACAACAATCCGTTCACCTCACTTATTCTGGGATAATGCCATAGCAGCACCCCAACACATCATATGAGACCCCATTGAATGGAAAGAGAGGGCCTTTAAATCCTACTTAGCTCCTATGACTAGACGGCCATGGTGACTAACCCAATCCGAAGTAGTTACTAGGAGTATAACATATCACATATGCAATATGAACTAATCATGCAAGAGTTATAGCAAAATAAGCAATTAACACTAAAAATGACTACTAATTGCATAAATCAAGCTTGCTCTAATACCACTGTTGGGTTTTGGGCTGATGCAGTGGAAGACTGTGAAAGTTTAAAAGGCATAGCAGGTAGACATACTATATTTTAAAACTATTTTAAAGTAAAGCACAGTGGAAGACTTGGTAGATCGATCAAGTCGATCTATCAATCTGCCTGCAACAGGATCCGACATAATAAAAGTGCATGTAGAGATATCAAGAGCAAAGAAAAGGAAAGGGTACATTACCTTTAACCTTTGAATGCAGGTGATGAAGAGCTGTTAAGCCACACTAATGTCTGGCCTTTATAGGTAGTTCACATAAGGGCTTGATCCAAATCTCTCTTGGAATGCTAGCTTCTCAGGATCCTTGAGGCTGATCTTTTCCTTCCTTGGACCTGCAAGACTTTCTTGAAGCCGCCGGAAATCTGGTTGGGGAACAATGAGGAGAAGTAGAAGTAGAACCCTTCCCAACTAACTCTTTCTTCCCAAATCCTAGCTTGTTTGCTAAGTAGGCTCACACCTAAAACCCAAATCTTCTCAAACCTCACTTTAAGGATACCTTCCCTCCCTCTCTTAGAAAAGCTCAGCAAAAGTCAACCTCAACTAACTCTGTTACCCCTATAAAGACACCTATTTATAGTAGCAGCAAAGAGGAGAGAGATATGGAAGGAGGAGTGATTCAGGGAGAGGGTTAAGGGTTGAACCAAATTAGCTCTAGGTTTATATGGGAGAAAATATGCATTCCAAATAATGCATTCCATAAAAAAACTTTGAGCCAATTTCAGCCAAGATTTAAAATTTGAATTCAAAATTTAATTTGAATCTTTTAAAGAAAAGTGAGCATGATAAATCAAATCTGATTTGATCCTAAGCCAAATCACATTTGGCTTGACCCATCATATTGCAATCATATTAAAAATAAGTCCTCCAAAAATTCACTAATTGAATTAGTGAAAAATCCTCGTCACAGCCAAGTGTCAACTTATGGAAGTGTCAACATTTGGGTCATGGTCGATCATATTGACCCCATAGTGATGCTAAATGATTCTCAATCATCGATCAACCTTTAGATTAGGTAGAAACCCCTATGGTGTGTGATCCCATAGGTTCGAATACTAAGCTGGTAGCATTGGAATGTTTCCAGTACTAGTCAAAGTCATCATCTAGCAATGAAACTCAACGTCTGGATAGGTCGAAGATGCAGAGCACTCTCTAGAATCTCTAGCATATGGTTACCATATAATTCATTTCTTTGAACTTATAATGCTCAGGATGACCTAGGATTTGACTGCCAACCCTAATTTAGTACATCCAAATCGTGTCTCAACCTTTCAAGTTTTCTGACTCCTCATAAGAACTACCCTGGCCAAGGTTTCACTAAATTAAGACATAATGAGCCATTATTCACTCCAAACCATTTTGAGGGGTCAATCCCATCTTGATCCACCACTACTCCACAAGTGCTTGACTATATCTAGAAACCTTTCATCACTAGATTAGAAATCTAGGTAGTTCGGTACCAAAGTATAGTGAGTTGCTTGCAAGCTACCATGGTGACCTCAGGTTTGAGGGACACATATATCCATATCCCTTCATGAGCAATCCTTAGGTAGAAGGGAGCTCCATAGATGGTCACGTTCAGTGAGACATCATACATTTCACCTGTATATCATATCAGTGTCTCTACACCCTTTGGTTAAGAGGATAACCAACCAATGTGACATAAAACAACCTACGCTTGATACATCGTCGTCCTATAACAATGTATCCTTTGGTTGTGAATTAGTTTAAGAACTATTCGATACATCCTCTTTGTATCAAATATAATGTAGTTCTAAGGACTCCATCACACAAGAGTTCTTTTCAAGAAAATGCACATGTGATGAACAGCCAAAAGAATAAATTTTATTCATTTAAAGAATTCATATACAATTACAAATAGCATACCATCTACATCCTAGATGATTGGCTTTGAAACACTATTCCAAATAGACTAGATTTTAAATTTTCATTATTGAACCCTAATGATCGAACCTAGAACCAAGGACCATAACAACTAATAAATCTTAATTTAGGGTTATAGAGAATACCTAGAGTGCTATACTCCTTAATTTCTACAAGGCACACAAGTGTATGCCCTCCAAAGGTGATCCACATGCACTCCTACCAAGCTTGCTTATTTGACTAGGACTCTTTCCGACAGCCTTTCTACCTTCAGTGACCTTCTTCCTTTGCTGGAACTCCTACCTTCCTATAGGGCACTCAGAGAGCTTTTTGAGTCCTCTCACAGAATCAAATTATCCCTCCTATATCTCTTTCTTGGCTCTTGTCTTAAAATAACAAGTCTTATCTTAAAGAAGACATCTTGTCCTAAGAGAAGGAAGAGATATAGGAAAGTTTTCTTTCAGATTACTTTTGATGTTATGGCATCAAATTACCAATGCCTATTTAAATAAGTGAGGGGGTGCCTAATAAACCTTTTCTTTAGCCCTTGATCTGATTATCTAATGATCAGATAGGACCATTCAAGTAGAAGGATTCCCTTGGGTGAAAATATTATCCTGATATGCCATATCATGCACCAAGAGACGTATAAGTGTCTCTTCAATTTTTTAGCATTTTTCTCACTTGCCATGTGGCAAGTAACTGGTCAAAATTTGGCTAAGGGGCATGGGATTCTAATGGATATATCAGAGAACCAAAAGCCTTCAAATAAAAGGACTTTTGGATTTTTAAATGTGCACCTAATATGAAGGTTGGGTCCCTTTATTATGCGTGCCATAATTTCCATGCCAATTCCCATCCTTTTGACTAATCAAACCAAATTTAGATGGGAATGGGGATAAGGGAGAACGTCCTAGTATTTATCTAGAAAAAGTGATTAAGTCACAGAAGGACTCTTGGTCCTTCTGCACCCCTTAATCTTGGTGCATGCCAATATGGTGCCAAGAGTCCAATCCAACTTGGACTCTTCCATAATCAAAAGATAAAGTCCAATAAAATCTAGATAAATAAAGATAATTGTTATCCTAATTAGAACTCAACCCAATCTAAATTTCACTTAAATTGGTTAGTCTAAATAGCAAGCTAACTGACCCAATCTAATTAGGTTAGGAGTTGCTCTAGCATGCATATGCTAATATGCAAATTAGCTAGCCTATTAGGATCCAATGACCCTAACCAAAATCTAATTGACTTCCTTGACCAGTTTTTTAATGTGTGTGACCCTTTGGGCTCTATATCTAGCCAGTAGTAGTCTAGGTCTAAGTTATTTCGATCTAATTAAAATCGATTAACCTAATTAGGTCAAATCAAGCTGATCAAGTTAGCCAATTTGAACCAATTTTTAAATTGACTCATGAATCTCTACAAGATATGATTAACATCCAGCAACATGTCATGCCTACCTAGAAGATGAGAGTTTGGGAGAAATTATAAAATACTCTTCAGTGAAAAGTTACTGTGTAATTCAATCCTTCGACCTCCCTTTATCCCGAATAAGTGATGGGTATGGAGAATTATCAAACCCTAGCACTTAATCCTTTCAAATCTCAATTCAATAATGAAGACTTAATCAATGAAAGATTAGAAACCCTATCTAATCTCATCTTATTTTGATCAAAGACTTTCTAAGTCAACAATCGAAGAAACTACACGAAATAAGTCATCCTCTTACTAGGAGTGATCAATTCCTTGTTGATCGACTCATATCCTTCATGCATAATCCACCATATCCAAGAACACCCCGAACATGACTCTTTGTATGAATGAGTATAAGCTAAAACATGGCATTATATGCATAAGGAACCATGGTGATCTCAGGTCTAAGGATCACTTGCACAACTCCCACTATGAGACCATCTTTTGATACATAGTAAGACCTCCATAAAATATTCCCAAGGTGGATTAGTTCAATGAACTCATATCCTTGTATTAGTGTCCCTACACAAGTGGCTGTGACACAACCACCCTCTCTATTAAGCATACATAGAATGTGCTAGTCTTTTGAAAATATCAATCCCTAATCGATGATCTAATGACTAGAAATATTTTAAACTAGGATTTATAGGAACATAGATCTCACCGTTATGATCTCCATCATAACCCTAATTTCATTTCCCTAACCTATAGGGTTCATCATAATCTTGATAAGATGTAGCAGTATGATGAATCAATAATTGCCTTTTATTAATAATAATATCATACATAAGTTGAAAGATTATAGAAATGTCCGTACAAAGATTTGCTTTTAGGGCATAATTCATTCATGGTAAAGATGGTTGATTCTCAAAGCATTGCTACTAGTTTAGAGGAGGTCCTCTAGGTTATTTTGGATGAGTCAGCAAAGTGCAGAGGGTTCGAAATATGAGTAATGGCAGTGGAGGTGCAATAGGAGGCTCAGCAAGACAACATTAGGCAACTAACCTTGAATTTGATTACTTCTTTGAGGAGGAGTCATTATCGAGGTGGAGCACCGACCAGAGTTGCCTCCATAAGTGGAGGGAGGTTTGGTGTAGGTTTAGAGCCAAGAGGTGTAAGGAAAGGCACCAAATTTTAGTACTAGTAGCATTAATATACTGTACGGGTTATTGCAGGATGTGCGGGCACCAAAGAGGCATAGCTCTAGGAAGACCATATTTGATGATTTATTTATAGTGGAAGAGGACCCTGATACCTATAAGAAGGCCAAGGCAAGTCTCAGGGGATTGGTGGGTCCGTGGCCGAACAAGGGAGTTGTTCCTAGAGGAGAAACTAAAGCGTTGGTAGGTGCAAGTATAGAAGAGGAAGATGCCAATAGGACATAAGATAGTATCTAAATAAAAGCAAGGAGGTTCAACCCTATGGAGGTGATCTTCTCAGAGGTCTCTAGGGTTGAAGGGATTGGCATGGGTATTAGAGTTTATATAGAGAGTTGTTAGGGTGCATAGAGGCAGTGTGGCGGTAGCAGGTTAGTGCAGATGGATTGCATGGAGAATGCCAAGGCTTATGGATACCAAGATAGAGTTTGTTAGTACAATATAGTACTCCCAAGCCTTAGAAGTCTAGAAGAGGAGTCATGGTAATGGCTCTAGGAGTCTAGGATAGGTTAGAGTCTTAGGAGTATGACTAGTTTGGTCCTAGGATAAAGGTCCGGCCCTCTACGAGCTCGAGGTCAAAGATTTTGGGTCTTGAGAGAATAATCCATATTGCATTGGGTTTGGGTCCAAGTGGGTATGAGAGTAGGTCAAGTCATGGGTATACATGGGCTTGGATAAGTGCTCTCCTAATTGGGTTAGTCTTGAGAGAAGTTTGAGTTAGGTTAGGTTTATGTGTTGTATTCCAAATTAGATTAGGAGGCCCTTTGGTCCTGTAAAAGGATACACCATATAACCTATTGTAAGATGAATAAAATCAATTTCTCCCTAACCATTTTTTTCTTTTTCTCCCTAGTTTCTTGCTATCCTAGTAGTAGCAGGGAAGAGCCCTCACACTGCCCAAGAAGTAGAAGGGAGCGCACAAAGTATCTCATGCACACCCCCCTTCCATGTGCTAAGAATCCCTTCTCAAAGGGACTCTCTCTCCACCATAGTCCAAGTTTGTAGACATCCAAGGAGGTTTCATGCCTCAGGTTCTTCAGGGAAAAGTGGAGAGGAGGTGTGCCAAAGAAAGAGGAAAGAAGGGTGCGCATACGTGAGAGGTTTGTGCAGCTAGGTTGTGTGCTAGGAGTTTCATTCATCTAGGACTCTCCTTCCTCTCACCCCAAGGAACACTCCATGCCCAAGAGAGGCCTCTGATCTGATTAGAAACTAGAGGAGAGATGTGGAGGGGGTTTTGAGGTGGGTTGGAGTCTAGGAAGTGCACAAAAAGACAAGTATGGGCAAAGGTTACTATGTTGAAATTATACCATGGAGTTCCTATTGCACACCGACTCCTCCTTATCTAAGGATTTTCATCTAGATCTGCTAGCCCCAAGATATCATGGCCTTAGACCTAATTCCTAGAATGTTAAGGAGTGAGATTTGAGATCAAGAGGTGGCGAGGACACAAGAGCCAGGAAGACGAAGCAAACCTTTTCCAATTCAATTTGGATCACCAATGAGTAAGTCCATGTGTTCTTCACAAAGAAAACTCGAGTCCTAGTTATTTTGAGTTTGTAATTAAGTCAAATTGAGTTGTAATTTGATCAAATTGAGTGTAATTTGGTCAATTAGGGTTGTTGAGTTACCAATTGAGTCCATTGAGTCCATCAATTGGTTTAAGAGTCATATAAATAGCATTAATTTGCTATGTTTGGTAAATTATCCAATTTGAGTCCTGTAATTAGTGCTTGAATAAGTCAAGGGGTGTCATAAGTCCCCAAGACCCAAGTCATCATCACCTTGGTGGATCAATTCTAGGTCAAAAAGGGTTGTCCAAATTTTTCACCAGATATCAAGACATCCAAACATCCAGACATCTGGACATTGGGACATCCAGACATTTGGACATCAAGACAAAGTCATCCTTATCCAAGAGAGGCACCCCATCCCATTTATTTTTTCATCGCCCATTTCAATTTCAATGAGGCGCACATTTTAAGAGGAGTAAAGCAGAAGGACTCTGCTTTTCATCTGGCGCCCCTCCTCTCATTGTCGCCCATTCCACTCCAGAGCCCATACCAAGGATTAGTTCAAATTTAAATGGAGTCCAAGATAAGTGGAGGTTCATCCAAAATTCAAAGGAGGAGTTATCTTCTATCTACTTTCAAATTCAAAAGAGGAGATATCTTCATTCAAATTCAAAGAAGAGTTCCAAGGCTAAAGAAGAGTTCAAAATTCAAGTTTGAAAGTTGTCTTAAGATGAAGATAAAGTTTTGAAGTTTAAATGGAAGCCCCTCATCCAAACCTCTTTCAAATTCAAATGAAGGGTTCAAATTCAAACCTTTGAAGCTGCTTCTTATCCCATGGTGCTGATCAAGGAGTTCAAAAAATTCAGATATGATGCCAACTGAGATTAAGAAAGAGAGATTAGCACCAAATGAGAAGAAGGATTAGCTCCAAGAGAAGGATTAGCGTGCCATCTCAATCTTAAATTTGTTGCACATTTTTTTCATGAAGCCAGAATACTTCATGTTGTCACCCAAGCCATGAAAAGTCTATTCAAAATTCAAAATTTCAAGGGAAAGCCAAAAAGCCAAAGAGTGTTTGAATTAGAATTTAAATTTAAATGTAATTTGAATTCAAAGAAGTCTTATGATATCTTCATGTATGAAGAACCCTATAAATAGGACCCCATACCCCCTTGTAAAAGTAATTATTCATTCATGAAATAAAGATGCATTCTTTCTTCCACAAAGCTAGGTTAGGCTTTAGTGTTTTTCTCTAAGGGCGGGGAGGTACTTAAGAGCTTAAGGCGGGAAGGTCCTTGAGAGCTCAAGGTGGTGAGGTCCTTTAGTGGAGGTTCTGCCAGATTCGACAAGCTGCTACCAATCTTCTTCAAGCTCTACGCATCCAACCCTTCTTTTTTTTCATTTTGAATCTAATTTACTTCATTCTTAAAGTCTTATTTGCTACTTTCTCTATAGATCCCAGGTGTTCAAGGACATCAGAGGATGGATCCTTAGCTTCCGAACCGAGATCTGACAATAGATTTGAAATATAGAGTCCCGATCTTCATCCTGCTGCGAGATCTGAGCAACCAAGCAGCCAATCTATCCCGAGTCAAAGAGAATCTCCATTGAGGTCAGTAACCAATCCTTTCTCATTAGATTTGGTAGTTGAAGCATGGAATAGCCTAATCTTAGATGGTTTCCTAGCCGTTGGGTCCTTATTCTTTATAGCTTGCGGATCAGATTGCGGGTAAATAGTTAGTTACTTTCTTTAATCTCTTTAGTTTGTTATGTTAAGTTGCTTTACTGCTATGATCATTGCTCTTTAAAATATCTTAACTAAAAATTAGATCATGTTACATCGTATCGCATCGTTCCGCATCATCTTATTGGTATCTGAGCATTAGGTTAGATTAGGATTTCATGCTTGTTGAATTCTCTTTAAGTACTCGGATCGGGTGCTTCACCATGGCCATCCAGTCACAGAAAAAAGTAGGGCTGCAAAATCCTCACATCCCATTCAAAGAATATTTTCTATGGCGTGTAGGGGTGACACTGTGAATTGACCCCTGAAGAAGAAAACAAAGATAAATGCATCTTTAGGATTAATTTTCTGCATCCCATCCATTCCAGTACATGATCTATTATTTTAATTGTTTATGTTTGTAGGAAGATCAAAAATTTCTAATTTTTATTTCGTTGGATTTGGTACATTTGGTTTTATTTTTTGGTATTTTCTTAGGATTTATTTAATTTTGTAGAATTTCTGAAAGCTTGATTACTGTCTTAGAACATTTCTGTTTCAGAATTTCAGCATATAGTTTAAATTTCATAAAAGTTTAATTTTTGTAATTTAAAATTTAAAAATTAAAAATTTAAAATTTAAAATCCAAATCTGAAATCTAAATATAAAATTTGAAATTTAAAGTTTAAATTTTGAATTGCTAGTGTTATCTTATCTTATCTTGATTGTGCATTCATTTTACTTGAAAACACTTAAGGGCAAGCAATATAACATAAGGGAAGGATTGAGACCCTTTCCTTAGCCCAAAACAACCAACCCCATTTGCATAGTCCTAAGCCTTAATTAAAATCGAGTAGCACTTAAAGCTAGAGACAGCAACAGGTCGGGTTTTATATACGAGTTAACCCATTATAGCAGTCACTTCTGTGTGTGCTTCTGAGAATTGGTATCTAAGGCTAGAGGTCCGGAGGCAAATGCCCTAAGCGGATTGGTGGTTCTTTAATTAGGACCTCACAAAAGTGAGAGGAGCCTCCCACCACCCCACCTCTTACCTGGCCAATCGAGGAGTTACTACAGTCTTGGTTATTACCATGATTAAGCACTATATTGGCCCTTAGGTCTAGGAACCCTAGACTTAGGTTGATTTGTATTGTTTGCTCTGCATGACTACTAGGGCAGGTATCCCATACCAAGATCAACAGACTCAAGCCAGTACATCTGCATCTATGGATTTTAGTCCAAAAAGCTTGATGCATACTTTGACTGAACAGTTTAGGCATACTTTGACTGAACAGTTTAAGCAGTTGAGTGGTAGGCTAGATCAAATTGAGTATAGAATGGAAACTGAAGAAGACATTATGCCTCCTAGACCCACTCCAGTTCATATTCCTAGAGCCCAACATCCTGATCCTATTCCTAATCCAAATCCTAGATGCCTAACTCAGGATGAAATTGAAGAAGATAGAGCCTTTAGGAGTGTCAAATTTGATTCACCCACGTTCGATGGGAACTTAGATCTCAAGGTCTATACAGATTGGGAGAGTGACATGGATCAATATTTCAAATTGTTGCCTAGGTAGCTTTTCCCAAGAGGGGGGTGAATTGGGAATTGCAAAATTTTTGCAAGTATGTGCACAAGTAATTCCTTTTAGTGGTTAGGTGCTATGTTAGTCAGAGAATAAATGCAAAAGCAAAAAGGTAAATCCAACACAACACAAACAAGGCAGGTTTGTAGTGGTTCAGAGCAACCCAGCTCCTACGTCCACTACCCAAGTTCACCACTCAAGATTTCCACTATATCTCCCAAACCGGAATACAGTCGCATTGTTTTACAGGCTAACAATCCCAACCTCTACACTTTGGTTTTTAAACCAGGCTCACCAAAGAAACCCACTCTAGGTTTCACAGGCTCACCTAGAACCTCTACACTTTGGTTTTGAAAAGGCTCACCAAAGAAACCTATTTGGTTTTTACAACCGGGCTCACCAATAACCCAAGTATTCTAAGAATAGAATAAAGAAGCAACAAAAATGACAAACTCTGTTATTTGGTGGTTTCCAATACAGCTCGAGTGAAGCTCAATTGAATGCTCCACAATGCACTTCAATGGCTTCCTTGCTTTCTTCAAAAGGTGCTTCAAGCTTCTGGTAAAAGTTGTTGAAGGCAAGAAGGCTGACTTTAAAGCTCAAGTGCTCTCTCTCTTCTAACTTCAATAAGTGTTCAATAAATGTCCATTAACTCATTAGTCTCTCCAAAGATGTTCTCATACCTTATTTATAGAGACTTCAACTGCTTTCCCTTGATTTTGAATGTTGTAGACCGTTAGGAGGTGACAGGTTACCGTTGGAGCACTTTTGGAATTCAAAAACTGAAAGCTGGAACTAGCCATTGGAGGTGACCCCGTCATTCCAGTCGGCTCGGACAATCTTCAAGTCGGCTCGGATCAAGTTCGGGTCGGCTGGGTTGAACACCAGTCGGTTGGGTTCCATAATTGAGAAAATGGTTCACTCAGGACGAGTCGGCTAGATTGAATTCCAGTCGGCTCGGATCTTAGAGGCTCTCAGAGCATTCTCAACCAAGTTCTGGACAAGTCGGCTAGGCAAAAATGCAGTCGGCTCGGATCCCTAAGAATCTCAGAATGTTCTCAACCATGTTCTGGACGAGTCGGCTGGGCCTTGATGCCAGTCGGCTGTATCTGTGTGCCAGAGAACTTCTTTCCTATACTAGTGCCAGAGTCGGCAGGTTCCTCCATCCAATCGGCTCGAAATTTGTTCTTCAGCCAAATCGAATTCAATCTTCCAGAACTTCTTGTGCCAAGCTTAAAGACATCTTCAAGGTCTTCTTACAATAAAATTAAGAAAAATTGAAGCTTGAAAACAACTAGAAGTAATCCTTTATCTTGATTTAAGTAGGAAATTTTTTTAGGGTTCTTCTTTACAAGATTCTAAACACTTTACAACTCAACACAAAATAATAAAGATTGTAGGATTTAGAAAGTATGTCAATGTAGTTGTCCTACAAAAACTTGTCAATCATTTGAAGAGTTGTTAGATAACCAAATGTATGCTCTAATATTTTGTTATCATCAAAATCACTTTATGGGTCAACAATCTCTCCCTTTTTGATGATGACAAAATACTGGGCATGAAAAGAATCTATTCTATTCACAAGTATGGATGTATATCATAAAATCAACTGTATTATCAAATGTGTATCAATATATGCTATCCAGTTATACATAAGATCAAATTTATAAACTGTAAGTATCAAAGAATGATTGCTTGTATGTATCAAGCAGCATTAAGTATTGATAGATAGATGTAATGAGTAGATAGCATCATAGTAATCATTGAAGCATGTAAATTAAACATGTATATCTCCCCTTTTTTATAAAATTTCTAAACAATAAGAAATTTCTCTAAGTTTTTTCCTCTTTAACATTCATTTGAACATTTTAATAGAAAAGTATGCAAAAATCATTCACAACTAATTAAGCTCCCCCTGTCTATTGCAGTTCATTGAGTTTCTTCTTTCATGCACTCTATGGTTCTCCCCCTTTTTGTCATCAAATCAAAAGGATTAAACAGTTAAGCTCAGATTTTTAAATAGATTGAGAAAGTTTCAAGATTTGTTTGAGATAATTTCACTTTCTCAACTTAGAGAGAGAATTCTATTTAAATAATATAAACATGATAACACAAATACACAATAGTGTCCAAAAAGATGTTCATTTCATTTCTATCAAAAAACTCAGTACATCAACCATTACATAAGTTTCAAAAAGCTTCCAAAAAGTACTGAAACTACTAAAGATCTACTCAGAGTCATCCCTAGGTACATTGGTGCCATGCCAAGAAGTAGGTCTAGGATGTCTGCTAGAGGAAGCATGAGGAGGAGGTGCCCTAGGGTGATGGGAAGTACCAGGAGCCCTAGTGAAAATAGGAGGTGGATCATACAAGGGTCTGGTCCTAGTAGTGACCTCCAAGGATCTGACAGTGCCACAGATAGACACCATCTCCATCCAGATTACTCCAAGCTGTTGCTCCATATCCTTGAGGCTTGCTGGCACTTTGTTCACTACCTCCTTCATGTCACCGATTTCTTTCTACATTGATATAAGCTCAGAAGCTTGGACATTGGCGAATGCCTCAGCTGATCCTTGAAGTCTTCCAAGCTCTAATCTGATGATCCTAATGCCTCTAGTGTAGTCATCAGCCATCTGTCTAGTTTCTGCAATAGTTCCTAATGTACATTTGGCTTCATTTAGTTCAGTTCTGTATTCCTTTAATGTAGCATCCACAGACTTCAATATTGCTTAAAAACTAGAGGAGATACAATTTATGATTGGTTGAAGTTCTATCTACGGTGTCGATCTTGAAGCTTCCATAGCTTCAACCTTTTCTTATAGATTTGAAACATGCTCTTTTAATCTATCCAATCTGCTGTCTACTGACTTTTTTAGATCACTAAATAAAGAAGTAATTGTACCTGTCAGTGTATTAGTCAAGCTTCTCATCTATTCTTCAATCTGAACTTGAATGATTGGAGGTTGTGATGCTGCAGGAGGGTAGTCAGGTAAAGGAATATTAGCTGCAGGCAAGTCAAACTCGGGGGCAAGCAAATCAAACTCCACTGCAGGCATATCAAACATAGGAGAAGGTGCTCTAGTCTCCTCAACAGTAGCAGCAGGCTCAGAAATATGAGGCTCCGGCTTAGGTAGAGGTGCAGAAGAAGTTCCAGCTGCTTCTATATTCTCTTCTTCTTCCTCCTCTTCACTACTTGAGCTGCCTATAGCCCTGGCATTTGTGCCTTTCTTCCTCCAAATTCCTTCCACTTGGAAGTACCCTATCCTCTCTAGAGGTTTGGAAGTGTAGACATCTGTATGGTGAAGTTCTATTCCATCTTCACACTCCAAACTCACTCTTTGTGATTTAAACAGTAGGGTAAGCATCATTCCATAGGGTAGACAAGATTTAGCCTTTCTAACTATCTCCTTCATTTGCATAATTATAATGTAGGATAGATTTATAGGAGTTTTCTCTAAAATGTGTTCCATAAGGCTTAAATCTTTTTCACTCATCCAGTCAAATCTTCCTGTTCTTTGCAAGAATATTCTACAGATAAAATTGTGATGCAATCTCATTTCCAAAGATAGGGTGTTAGCAAACACAGTTCCAATTCCTCCAACATCTTCTTTGTTCAATATTGTTCTTAAGGTCTTTTCTCTATTGTCAATTACTAGAAATTTCACTCCCTCAGAAGGTATGTTTAGTAAACCATGGAGAAACTCCTCATTGACAATAATCCTCTTTCCTTTAACAGTGGACTCAACATGATTAGTTCCCAATCTCATATTTTCATAAAAACTTCTAACAAGAGAGGGATAAGTCTTTTCATTCAAAGAACAAAACTTCCTCCATCCTTGATCTTCAATCAAATCTTTTATTTTCAACCCAATCCCCTTAATAAACTCAAAGTTATTGCATCGGCCAGAGGTTACCGGTCATGTAGACATCGAGGGCACTTGACTAGGAATGGTTGGAGCATCCCTTGCAATCTCTTCTACAGGTTCCTCACTGTGAACGGTGCTTCTTGGCTCTTCTTGATGCCTTTTTGACCTTCTTTCCTTTTCAAAAGATGGAACATCCCTAATGGAGCATTTATCCATTGCACGCTTGGGTGCCATTGCTAGGAAAGATGAAAAATTGAGAGATTGGAGTGCTTGGAAGGGAGATAGAAGTCTTTGGAGCAAGTATTGGAGAGGAACAAACCATTAGAGAAGACAAAATAAGGGTTGAATGGCTCGGAGAATGGTTTATAACCCAAGACAAAAACACTTAGGCACAAAATTCTAGTCGACTCGAATAGCCCTAAAAAGGCTCGAGTCGGCTCGGTCAGAGCTCTCCCAAAACCATCAGAAGATCTAGTCGACTCGAAAATGCTCGAGTCGGCTAGCTTAGAACTCACTCAAAACTCTCAGAAAATCCAGTCGACTCGGATTAAGATCCAGTCGACTCGAACATAAAAATAGAGTTTTGGAAAAATTGACCATAAATGGAAAGATTTTGAAGAGAATTTCAAAGGAAATTAAGGCTCTAAGAAATAGAATAAATTCAGGAGGTTCTCTAGATAATGTTTCCTTAAATTTGAAAGAATTAGGTTAGAGAATCATGTGCATCCTTATGTACAGCCCTAGTCCTAACACCATGTGAAGGATCTCCTATAATTAATTCTTTAGGGTGAGATGTAATATACCTCCAATTCCTAGGTAGATCGGTGTGATCCTTACTTACCATTTCTTCTCCATCTTAAGTGTCTTTGTCTTGAATGCTCAAGTCATCCATTCCTTTTTGCAATGTACCTGCATCATTATCTATGCACTCTTCTTGTCTAGAAGGTGTAGGGTTAGTTTCAATAAATACAACATGAATTGACTCTTCAACAGTAAGAGTCCTTTTATTAAAAACCCGATATGCTTTGCTATGTAATTAATAACCTAGAAAAATTGTATCATCAGCTTTAGAATCAAATTTTTCTAAATTATCTTTTCCATTGTTATGCACAAAGCATTTGCATCCAAACACATAAAAATAACTAATATTGGATTTTCTATCATTCCAAATCTCATAGGGGGTTTTCTTTAAAATAGGATGGATCAAAATGTGGTTTAAAATATAACATGCAGTGTTCACCGCTTCTGCCCAAAAGTACTTTGAAAGATTGCCTTCACACAACATTGTGCGAGCCATTTTTTCCAATGTTCGGTTTTTCCTCTCTACAACACCATTTTGTTGAGGTGTTCTAGGAGTGGAGAAGTTGTGATCAATGCCAAATTTAGTACAATAATCTTCAAAAAATTAATTTTCAAATTCAGTTCCATGATCACATCTAATTGAAATCAAAGATAAGTTCTTTTGATTTAAAACCTTTTTATGAAATTTTCTGAAAACATGAAAAGTTTCATCTTTAGAAGCAATAAATAAAACCCAAGTAAATCTTGAAAAATCATCTACTATCATAAGAGCATATTTCATACCTCCTAGGCTTGTGGTCCTAGTAGGTCCGAAAGGATCCATGTGAAGTAGTTCAAGTAGTCTTGTTGTAGAAACTATATTCTTTGATTTAAAACTCTCCCTAGTTTGTTTACCCATTTGGCATGCATCATAAATATGATTTAAATCAACTTTAAACTTAGGCATGCCTCTAACAAGATCTTTAGAAATTAATTTGGCAATTGTATGCATGCTAGCATGACCTAATCATCTATGCCATAGTAAGCCCGACTCTTTGGTCTTAGCATTCATTGCAACTAGCCTAGGGCTACTTGACATGGCAAGATCATTAAGATCTACCACATAGATATTCCCAAGTCTATGTCCAATGAACTTATTGCTAGAATCTAAAGAATTAGTTACAATACACATAAAAGATTCAAAGACAACCTTGAAGCCTTTATCACATAATTGACTTATACTTAAGAGATTATGCTTCAACTTGTCTACTAGCAAAACATTTTCAATAAAAGTGAAGGGAGTTATTTTGATCTTACCAATACCGATTATTCTTCCTTTGCCATTGTCTCCAAAGGTGACCAAGCCTCCTTCTTTCATTTCAAGGGTGATAAATTGGTCCTTGTCACCCGTCATATGTCTTGAGCAGCCACTATCTAAGTACCACATTTTCTTCAATTTTTGGGCTGCAAGACATTCCTACAAAATAGTCAATGAATTCTTTTAGGTATCCAAGCTACCTTGTATCCTTGCAGGTCAGCAGAGGTGGTTCCTTTGGGAACCCAAATATTTCTTACTTTCTTAAGGACATTTCTAGAATTATTGCATTCAAAAGCTTTATGTCCTATTCTTTTACAAATATAGCAAACAACTTTAGAATTTTTGATAGAAATAGAATTTGAAATTCTAAAAGTTGATGCACTTGATGCAGATTTTGAACTTTTTGAAATGTATGCATTTTGGCTCAAATTCTTAGAAACATATAATAATGACTTTGAAGTTGAAACAATTTTTGGTGTAGCTAGAACCTTTTGAGATAAAACATTTTGAGCAGGTGTTTTGGATTTCACAAAAGTAGTTGCTGAAATTCTATTCATAAAAAAAGTTTTAAAACCAATTCCAGCTTTGTTTCCTGAAAGCTGTTGTTCTTTTAAGATTAACTCAAGCTTATTTGAAGATAAAGTGAGTTTTTCAACTAAAGGCTTGAGTTTTATAACCTCTTTTTTCAATTCATTATTTTCAGCAAGCAAATCACTGTTTTTCTTTTCACATAAAAGATTTTCATTTTTCAGCTTTTCAAGTTTTTCAGAAAAGTCATGCAGTTCTTTTTGTAATAAAAGGTTCTTTTATGAAATTTCATCTTTTTGTTTGAGTAAAGAATCATTCATATTTTTCAATGATTTTATCTTTACTCCAGCTTTCTTAAATTCAGATAGTAAATCATGAAAAGCAGAATTTAATTCATCAAAAGTGAATTTAGTGCAGTTGTTAGGGGATGTTACCTCATCTTCGAGACCCATTAAGCATAAATTTACAGTCTTGGTGGTCTCTTCTTCTTTAGATGAAGATGATTCTTCACTGTCGGACCATGTGGCAACCATGACTTTCTTTTTCTTCTTCTGTCTGAAGGATTTCTTGAATAGTGGATAGTTTGGACGTATGTGCCCCAGCTTCTTGCATTCGTAGAATGTGGAGACTACTTTATCTTTCTCTCTGTCCTTCTCTTTTTCCTTTCTATAATCCTTTCTATGAAATTTCTGGTTGTATCTTCCTTTCTTTCTTCCCATAAATTTTCTGAATCTCCTCACAACTATAGCAATGTCATCATCTTCTAGGTCGTCATTGGAGGAGGTGCTTTCTTCTTCAGATTCTTCATCATCCCTCTTTGATTTGGAAGTAGCTTTGAAGGTTATTATCTTCTTTTTCTTTTGTTCGTCTTCCATTCTGTGCTGCATTGTCAGCTCGTGGGTGATGAGTGATCCCAGCAGTTCATCCAGTAGAAGTGTGTTGAGATCTTTGGCTTCCTAGATTGCAGTCACTTTGGGATCCCATTTGTCAGGAAGAGAAACGTAGTATCTTCTGAACTAGATCTACATTGGAGTATACCCTGCCAAGACTCTTCAAACCATTAATAATATTTGTAAATCTAGAGAACATGGCAGCAATTATTTCAGAAGGTTCCATTTTAAATAATTCATAATTATGAACTAAAAGATTTATCTTTGAGATTTTCACTTGGAAAGTTCCCTCATGGGTCACTTTGAGTTTATCCCAAATTTTCTTTGCTGAAGAGCAAGTGAAAATTCGGTTGAACTCGTTAGCATCCAAAGCACAATATAATAAATTCATTGCTTTGGCATTCAATTCCACCATTTTCATGTCATGATCATCCCAGTCCTCTTCAGGCTTAGGGATGTCCACGCCATCAACTTTGATTGTGGGAATGTGTGGCCCTTTCAAGATGACCTTCCACAATTGAAAATCTACAGCTTGTATGTAAATTTTCATTCATGCTTTCCAATAAGAATAATTAGTGCCTATGAATAGTGGAGGTCTATTTGTTGACTGGCCTTCGGCCAAGGATGTACTCATGGGATGAGCCATCAATCTTTATTCAAGTAATCAGAGATAGCTTTGATACCAGTTGTTGCCCAGGTGGCTTTTCCCAAGAGAGGGGGTGAATTGGGAATTACAAAAGTTTTGCAAGCATGTGCACAAGTAATTCCTTTTAGTGTTTAGGTGTTGTGTTAGTCAGAGAATAAATGCAGAAGCAAAAAGGTAAATCCAGCACAACACAAACAAGGCAGGTTTATAGTGGTTCGGAGCAATGCAGCTCCTACGTCCACTACCCAAGTTCACCACTCGGGATTTCCACTATATCCCCTAAACAGGAATACAATCGAATTGTTTTACAGGCTCACAATCCCAACCTCTACACTTTGGTTTTTAAATCGGGTTCACCAAAGAAACCCACTCTAGGTTTTCACAGGCTCACCTAGAACCTCTACACTTTGGTTTTGAAAAGGCTCACCAAAGAAACCTATTTGGTTTTTGCAACCGGGCTCACCAATAACCCAAGTATTCTAAGAATAGAATAAAGAAGCAACAAAAATGACAAACTCTATTGTCTGGTGGTTGCCAATACAGCTCGAGTGAAGCTCAATTGAATGCTCCTCAATGCACTTCAATGGCTTCCTTGCTTTCTTCATAAGGTGCTTCAAGCTTCTGGTAAGAGTTGGTGAAAGCTTGAAGGCTGACTTTAAAGCTCAAGTGCTCTCTCTCTTCTAACTTCAATAAGTGTTCAATAAATGTCCATTAACTCCTTAGTCTTTCTAAAGATGTTCTCATACCTTATTTTTAGAGACTTCAACTGCTTTCCCTTGATTTTGAACGTTGTAGACCGTTGGGAGGTGACAGGTTACCATTGGAGCACTTTTGGAATTCAAAAACTGAAAGCTGGAACTAGCCGTTGGAGGTGACCCCATCATTCTAGTCGGCTCAGACAATCTTCGAGTTGGCTCGGATCAAGTTCGGGTCGGCTGGGCTGAATGCCAGTCGGCTGGATTTCAAAGTTGAGAAAATGGTTCATTCTGGATGAGTCAGCTAGACTGAATACCAGTCGGCTTGGATCTCAAAGGCTCTCAGAGCATTCTCAACCAAGTTCTGGACGAGTCGGCTAGGCAAAAATGCAGTAGGCTTGGATTCCTGAGAATCTCAGAATGTTCTCAACCATGTTCTGGACAAGTCGGCTGGACCTTGATGCCAGTCAATTGGATTTGTGTGCCAGAGAACTTCTTTCCTGTGCCAGTGCCAGAGTCAGCTGGTACCTCCATCTTGTTAGCTCGAAATTTGTTCTTCAGCCATATCGAATTCAATCTTCCAGAACTTCTTGTGCCAAGCTTAAAGACATCTTCAAGGTCTTCTTACAATAAAATTAAGAAAAATTGAAGCTTGAAAACAACTAGAAGTAACCCTTTATCTTGATTTAAGTAGGAAATTTTTGTAGGGTTCTTCTTTACAAGATTCTAAATACTTTACAACTCAACACAAAATAATAAAGATTGTAGGATTTAGAAAGTATGTCAATGTTGTTGTCCTACAAAAACTTGTCAAACATTTGAAGAGTTGTTAGATAACCAAATGTATTCTCCAATGTTTTGTTATCATCAAAATCACTTTAGGGGTCAACACGAATGGTATGAAATGTCGGAGGAGCGAAAGGTGAAATTTGCAAAGTTCAAGTCAGTCCGACAAGCACGATTGTATTGGGGTAATACTAAGAGATTGACCCTTCAGAGAGGACACATGCCCATAGTTACATGAAGGGATATGAAGGACAAGTTAAGAGAAAAGTATGTGCCATTAACATATCAACAAAGGCTATTGGATCAATGGCAGGACTTGACCCAAGGTAGTAAGACCGTGACCGAGTACATTGCCAAGTTTGATGAGTTTGTTATGCGATATGGTGTAGTCGAGTCAGAATCTGTGACACTATCTAGGTTTAGAAAAGGCTTGAATGAGGATATTAGAAGGGAACTATTTCAATGGGAAGTACATGATTTGGAACATGCTTACCAGGTTAATAGAGACTGGAACGATTTCAAAGAAGTCAACCTATCTATCGACCTAAACTTAATAGGTTTAGTAACCCTCGAAATAGGTCAAGCCAAGTTCCTATTAGTCAGCCTAGTTAACCCACACTAGTAGGTCGAATGGATGATCAAGGAAAGGCACCAATTGGTTGAGCGGATGATCGAGGAAAGGCACCAATTGGTCGAGTGGATGATCGAGGAAAGGCACCGATAGGTCGTATGAATGATAGAGGAAGAGCACCAGTAGTATATGGAGAAGAAAGTCAGAATGTAGAGTGTTATAGGTGTCATCAGGTTGGCCATTTTGTTAACAAATGCCTTGTACAGAACCAACACATAGGTGAGATGGGAGAAGAGAGGAACCTGAACTAGCTGAAGAGTGTGGAGAGGAAGTATATGAAGCTGAGCTTGATTAAGCAAAAGGAGTATGAAGGTAATGAGGAGGAAATAGAGTCACCTGACCTTGTAGGAGTTGTTAGGTGTATTCTAGCTCAGACCAGGAAGAACGAGGACTAGCATAGGACCAACATCTTGCAAACCTTCATCAAATTAGGGGACAAAGTGTGTAAGATCATTATAGATAGTGGGAGCTGTATCAATGCCATTTCTACCAATGCAGTCAAAAGTTTAGGTTTACCTACAGCACTCCATCCCAACCCCTATAAGGTTTCATGGATTGATGCAACCTTAATTCCCATTAAGTCAATTTATCAGGTCACAATTCATTTCCAATCATACCAAGAGAAGGTCTGGTGTGATGTGTTACCAATGGGAGTCAGTAGCATAATTTTGGGTAGACCCTAGTTATATGACCATGATGTTACCCTATTTGGAAGATCAAATTCTTGTTCTTTTAATTATCAAGGTAAGATGATAGTCATAAATTCAAGCCCATCCAAGGATAACATTAAGAGGGGATCCAGTAATTTGAAAGAAGAGAAGCCAGGATTGAACCTAATTACTGCTAAGGAAATGGAAACAAAAATCATTGGAAGTGCACCCCTTGGAGTTTTAGTGGTTAAAGAGACTCATGAACAACCTAAACCTGAACACCCTAAGGAAGTTGTAGAGCTTTTGAAAGACTTTCAGGATGTGTTTCCTGAAGACTTGCCAAATGAATTGCCACCATTAAGGGACATCCAACATGCCATAGACCTAGTCCCAGGAGCTACATTGCCAAACCTCCCATATTATAGGATGAACCCTACAGAACACTTAGAGATGCAAAGACAAATAGGGGAGCTTTTTCAGAAAGGACTCATTAGGGAGAGTCTTAGTCCTTGTGCAGTTCCAGCCTTGTTAACCCCCAAGAAAGATGGCACTTGGAGGATGTGTGTCGACAGTAGAGCTATCAACAAAATCACTGTTAAATATAGATTTCCAATTCCCCGTTTGGATGATATGTTAGATATGATGGCCGGATCAACCATTTTCTTGAAGATTGACCTTAAAAGTGGCTATCATCAAGTTAGGATCAGAATTGGGGATGAATGGAAAACAGCTTTTAAGACTAAAGATGGTTTGTACGAATGGTTGGTAATGCCTTTTGGCATGTCCAATGCTCCTAACACTTTTATGAGGATAATGACCCAAGTATTAAGAGCCTTTATAAGAAAATTTATGATTATATACTTTGACGATATCCTCATATACAGTAAGACAAGGAAGGATCACTTAGACCATCTTTATCTAGTGTGTCAGACACTTAGGAAAGAGAACCTGTATGCCAATCTTAAAAAGTGTAGCTTCATGACCACTAGGATAGTCTTTTTAGGTTTTGTAGTGACCCCAAAGGGAGTGTCAGCTGATCCTGAGAAGATTAAATCAATAGTTGAGTGGCCCATACCTAGGAATATCCACGATGTCCATAGTTTTCATGGATTAGCCACCTTCTATAGAAGATTTATCAAAGGATTTAGCACCATTATGGCACCGATTACAGATTGCATTAGGAAGGGAGCCTTTAAGTAGACCAAGAATGTTGATAGAGCCTTCCTAGAGATAAAGAGAAGATGACACAAGCCTCGATCTTGAAACTTCTTGATTTTCTTAAAGTATTTGAAGTTGCTTGTAATACTTCGAAAATTGGCATAGGAGGAGTACTTAGTCAAGAGAGTCATCCTATAGCCTTTTTTAGTGAAAAATTAAATGAGGTTAAATCCAAGTACCCAACCTACGATAAAGAGTTTTATGCGGTAGTACAAGCATTGAACTATTGGAGACATTATTTACTACCACAGGAATTTATTTTGTACTCTGACCATGAGGCACTTAGGTTTCTAAACTCTCAGAAGAAATTAAATCCAAGACATGTTAGTGGGTAGAGTATCTCCAGTCTTATACTTTCGTGTTGAAGCATCGAGCTGGTTTAGAGAATAAGGTTGTAGATGCCCTTAGTCGCTGGTCAATGTTGTTGAATTGTGTCAATACTGAGGTTGTTGGATTTGACAAGCTCAAGGAGCAGTATGAGTCTTGTCCAGATTTTGGGAAAATCTATGAGAAAATCAAGCAAGGACCATCTAGTTTGGATAGTGATTATACTTTGCGAGATGGTTATCTTTTTAAGGAAAATAAACTACATACCTAGAACATCCCTTAGAAAATTTCTGATTTGGGAGATCCATGCTGGAGGCTTAGCAGGACATTTTGGAAGAAATAAGACTATTCTGGCAATGGAGGACCAATTCTTCTGGCCAAGTCTTAAGAGAAATGTAGCTCAAATAGTGGCTAGGTATAGAACTTGTGCTATTGCGAAGCAACAAAAGCAGAACACTGGCCTTTATAACCCTTTGCCTGTGCCTGACTGCCCTTGGCAAAATCTAAGTATGGACTTTGTTCTAGGTTTACCAAAAACCATGAGGCGACATGATTCCATCTTTGTCGTGGTTGACATATTTTCCAAAATGGCACATTTCATTCCTTGTTCACAAACATTTGATGCCTTTAGAGTCGCCAAACTTTTCCTAGATGAGGTGGTCAGATTACATGGTTTACCCAAGACAATTGTGTCTGACAGGGATGTACGGTTCACAAGTTATTTCTGGAAAACCCTCTGGCATATGTTAGGGACTAAGTTGAAGTTTTCTACTACTTATCACTCTCAAACTGATGGCCAGACCGAGGTAGTGAACCGAAGTCTAGGAAACTTGTTAAGATGTCTAGTAGGGGAGAATACTGGCAATTGGGACCTATTACTGTCTAGAGCTGAGTATGCCTATAGCAGTTCAGTCAATAGGTCTACTGGTAAGAGTCCTTTTAAGATTGTACAAGGGTACAAGCCACGAAAGCCTTTAGATTTGATTCCATGCATGCCCACATTTTCGAATTAGTCAGTCATTTGCACAACATGTCAAAGCATTGCATAAAGAAATCAGTAACAAAATTAAAAAGAGCAATGAATCATATGAGCACGAGGCTAACTTACATAAGAGATTTAAAGAGTTTAACGAAGGGGACATCATCATGATCAGGTTACGGCCTAAACGGTTTCTAGTCAGAACCATGAAAAAACTACATGTCCGTAGTGCTGGACTGTATAGGATTATAAAGAAGATTAGACCTAATGCTTATATGCTAGAATTACCATCTGAGTTAGGTTAATGTCTGACCTTCAATATATATGATCTAGTCGAGTTTAAGGAACCAATGATGGGGACATCGCTAGCACGGATCCCAGAGCAAGCACGAATCTTGAAGCTGCACGAATCTCGGAGCATATCCAAAATAAAGTAGTTTGGGATTTTATCTTTTGTTTGAAATTTAAATAAGGATTTGGTTGGTTAGGATTTAGATATGGATAGGCTTGTCTTATCCTATCTTATGTTTGAATTTGAATCATCTCTATCTTTTTATCCTGTATTCAAATTCAAATGAGGGTTGGACAAGTCTATAAATACCACCCTCAGTCCTTTGTAAAAAAATAGTTTTTTAGAGTTTAGTCAAGTAAGAAAAGGAGTTTAATCAAGTTTTGGGAATGACAATGAATTTTTGAAAAGCGTGTTTTTTTTTATTTCACTCCATGAGGAGAGGGTATGAGGCCCAACCCTAGGACATGATGTGAATTCATGCCCAGTTATCCCCCTTCCCATTCCATCTTCTCTATCCCCTCGTGGCCTTTGAGATCCATCCTAGCGCCTCCAAGTATCGAGGAGGATGTCATGCCCTAGAGGTGAGAGGTCTCTTCGTTAGGGTGAGTCCCAAAGTCCATGAGATCCAGATCCCTATCCTACATCCCCACTATTCCTTCGTCACCCCTAGAGAAAAAAATATCAAAAAAAAATAGTACCCTAATTTAGGTGACTTCTAGGTTCACCAACGATCCTACCCATCTGTCCCCCATCAATTTTTGGTATCAGAGCTCAAAAAAAATTAGGGTACCCCATATTCACTTCTCTCTTGCCAGCCCTCATCATCCCCGTCCTCCATCTTCCACCCGGTCCAGCACCCCTTGGTCGCCTCCCCGTCGGATCCTCCCTGCTCCCTATCGGCCACCAGTCCCTTCCGCCTGCAACCAGAATAGCCGATCACTGTGATCGAAGCTCATCAGACCGGTGCCCCCATAGTAGCAATTTCGTCTTCATCCGCTAGCCTCCCACGGGTGCTCCCTGCAGCCGATCCTATCGTGCATCATCCCGTCCACGATCGGCTTATCAATTCCCATCTAATCTTCCTTCCACGATCCTCTCAGTCCCCGTCGACTGACTGCGCCGTCTCTATCTTACCCTGGACATCGCCCCATCACCACCGAGAAGCTCTGTTCTCAGCCCAACGGAGTTCCCATACATCTCAGTATTCTTCCAGACGACCCAAGCCACCTTTCCTCTTGTTTTTCCCCACATGCCATCGACCGTGTCCTAGTATCCTTCCATTCCCTGCCCCACCCACCTCCTCACCTCCATATCAGAAAGAAGGAACCAAGAAGGAGCACGGAGAAAGAGAAAGACCGATCACCAGAGGGCCCGTGATTAGCTCCCCATGGAGGAGATCTCCGCCGAACACTAGCACTTCATCCCTTCCCCCGTCGACGGGGCCGGCTCCTCCTCGCCCCAGCCGGCATCGCCATCGGTGAGCACTGCCGAACCCCTCACAGATGTTTGGACCTCGCCGGCCTGCACCATGGTTCGCCTCACTGAGAGCTTCCCCATCGAAAGACTCCTCCGGTCGCCCATCCTCTGTGGATCCCTCCCTTCCTCTGGTGTACAATCCCAGGCCGAGCCCCCCCTCTTCTCTGCTTCCCCGAGGCCGACTCCCCATCATGAACCGCCCCCTCAGGTCCTCCCGACACCGTCATCAGCATGGATCCCCCTCCACGGACGTCCGCTCGATCGATTCCTCCATCGGAGCCCGAATCCCTTGTCGGAACGAAGCTCCAAGATCACCGCTGCACTGTCCTCTCCACCATCTCACGTAGCAGCCTCCCAGCTCCCCTGTTCCACGAAGCCCCTGTTCACTCATCCAAAGAAGCCCGTCCGTAAGCCTCCTCCCAGCTTCTCCGTCGCCGAATCTCCTTCTCCAGTCCGCCCGAAGCCGTCTACACCTCCGATCTCCTCCCCGATGAAGCTTCAAAACTCCTGTTCCAAGAAGCATGCAAGTCGAATTATTGAGCGGCTGTTGAAGAAGACCGGAATAGCTATTCTAGCTATTCTGGCTATTCCACATATATCCCAGATTTATTCCAGCTTGGAATAAATCCTGTTTACTTTAAATTGGGTCATGTGCATCCTAGAGCTAGCCTAACTCAACGGAGCCGAGTTTCCCCCACCTCAGGGGAATGATGGGGACATCGCTAGCATGGATCCTGGAGCAAGCATGAATCCTGAAGCTGCACGAATCTCGGAGCATATCCAGAATAAAGTAGTTTGGGATTTTATCTTTTGTTTGAAATTTAAATAAGGATTTGGTTGGTTAGGATTTAGATATGGATAGGCTTGTCTTATCCTATCTTGTGTTTGAATTTGAATCATCTCTATCTTTTTATCCTATATTCAAATTCAAATGGGGGTTAGACAAGTCTATAAATACCACCTTCAGTCCTTTGTAAAAAAATAGTTTCTAGAGTTTAGTCAAGTAAGAAAAAGAGTTTAATCAAGTTTTGGGAATGACAATGAGTTTTAGAAAAGAGTATTTTTTTTTATTTCACTTCATGAGGAGAGGGTGTGAGCCCCAACCCCAGGACATGATGTGAAGTCATGCCCAGTTATCCCCCTTCCCATTCCATTTTTTCTATCCCCTCGTGGCCTTTGAGATCCATCCTAGCACCTCCATGTATCGAGGAGGGTATCATGCCCTAGAGGTGAGAGGTCTCTTCATTAGGGTGAGTCCCAAAGTCCATGAGATCCAGATCCTTATCCTACATCCCCACTATTCCTTCGTCACCCCTAGAAAAAAAAATATCAAAAAAAAATAGTACCCTAATTTAGGTGACTTCTAGGCTCACCAACGATCCTACCCATCTGTCTCCCATCAACCAATGGTGATACCTAGTGAGCCATTTGAGCCTAATCCCACCTTTGAGAGTGACCCTATCCCAGAATGTCCACCAGCCAAATTACTAGAGAGGAGAGAAAAGATTGAGCATATCATGGATGATAAGATATAACTACTAGAAATAAGAACTACCAAAGATATTTGGTTCGTTGGCAAGGGAGACCTGAATTTGAGGACTCTTGGATCATTAGAGAGGATCTTCAAAAGTTGAACCCTGACTTGCTAGAACATTACCAGAGTCGAATTGTCCCATACTCGATGGGGTCAAGTTCCTCCCACCCTGGGAGAATTGGTGAGGACATAAGAGCCAGGAAGAGGAAGAAAATTTTTTCCAATTCAATTTGGATCACCAACGAGTAAGTCCATGTGTTCTTCATAAAGAACACTCAAGTTCCAGTTGTTTTGAGTTTGTAATTAAGTCAAATTGAGTTATAATTTGATCAAATTGAGTGTATATTGGTCAATTAGGGTTGTTGAGTTATCAATTGAGTATATTGAGTCCAATTTGTTTAAGAGTCTTGTAAATAGCATTAATTTGCACTGTTTGGTAAATTATCCAATTTGAGTCCTGTAATTAGTGCTTGAATAAGTCAAGAGATGTCATAAGTACCCAAGACCCAAGTCATCATCACCTTGGTGGATCAATTCTAGGTCAAAAAAGTGTTGTTCAAATTTTTACCAGACATCAAGACATCCGGACATCCAGACATCAAAACATTGGGACATTCGGACATTGGGACATCCGTACATTTGGACATCAAGACAAAGTCATCCTTATCCAAGAGAGGTGCCCCATCCCAGTTATTTTTTCATCGCCCATTTCAATTTCAAGGAGGTGCCCATTTAAGAGGAGTAAAGCAGAAGGACTCTACTTTTCATCTGGCACCCCCCCTTTCATTGTCGCCCGTTCCACTCCAGATGACACCCATACCAAGGATTAGTTCAAATTTAAATGGAGTCCAAGATAAGTGGAGGTTCATCTAAAATTCAAAAGAGGAGTTATTTTCTATCTACTTTCAAATCCAAAAGAGGAGATATCTTCATTCAAATTCAAAAAAGAGTTCCAAGGCTAAGGAAGAGTTCAAAATTCAAGTTTGAAAGTTGTCTTAAGATGAAGATAAAGTTTTGAAGTTTAAATGGAAGCCCCTCATCCAAACCTCTTTCAAATTCAAATGAAGGGTTCAAATTCAAACCTTTGAAGCTGCTTCTTATCCCATGGTGCTGATTAAGGAGTTCAAAAAATTTAGATATGACACCAATTGAGATTAAGAAAGAGAGATTAGTGCTAAATGAGAAGAAGGATTAGCTCCAAGAGAAGGATTAGCATGCCATCTCAATCTTAAATTTGTCGCACATTTTTTCATGAAGCCAGAATACTTCATGTTGTCACCCAAGCCATGAAAGGTCTATTCAAAATTCAAAATTTCAAGGGGAAGCCAAGAAGCCAAGGAGTGTTTGAATTAGAATTTAAATTTAAATATAATTTAAATTCAAAGGAGTCCTATGATATCTTCATGTGTGAAGAACCCTACAAATAAGACCCTATACCCCCTTGTAAGGATTATTATTCATTCATGAAATAAAGATGCATTCTTTCTTCCACAAAGCTGGGTTCGGCCTTAGTGTTTTTCTCTAAGGGTAGAGAGGTCCTTAAGAGTTCAAGACGGGGAGGTCCTTGAGAGCTCAAGGCAGTGAGGTCCTTGAGTGGAGGTTCTGCGAGATTCGACAAGCTGCTACCAATCTTGTTCAAGCTCTACGCATCCAACCCTTCCTTTTTTCCATTTTGAATCTGATTTACTTCATTCTTAAAGTCTTATTTGCTGCCTTCTTTATAGATCCCAGGTGTTCAAGGACTTTAAGGGATGGATCCTTTGCTTCCGAATCGAGATTTGATGGTAGATCTGAAATCTGGAGTCCCGATCTTCATCCTACTATAAAAACTGAGCGACCAAGCAGCCGATCTATCCCGAGTCAAAGAGAATCTCCATTAGGGTCAGCAACCAATCCTTTCTTATTTGATTTGGTAGTTGAAGCATGGAATAGCCTAATCTTAGATGGTTTCCTAGCCATCGAGTCCTTATTCTTTATAGCTTGTGGATCTGATTATGGGTAAGAAGTTAGTTACTTTATTTAATCTCTTTAATCTGTTATGTTTAGTTGCTTTACTGCTATGATCATTGCTCTTTAAAATATCTTAACTAAAAATTAGATCATCTTACACCGTATCACCTCGTTCCACATCAAGAGGTGCCTCCTGGGTCCGTGAAAATGAGGGGACATGAACTAGGTCACTATAGTAGGGTTCTTAAAGTGCAATAACCTATGACTTGATCGTTGGTTATCTAAATGAGTTTCAATCGACATGAAACTTTGTAGAGAGCTTCCACATTGGTCTCCTCAGGTCTATGCAGGTGCATGGTGGTCCTTTCAAAAAGTTTGGGTAGAAGATCTCCTATTCTAAGTAGATTTGGATATGACATTGGAGGAGAAACCTTAAGGGATGTCAGTTCGTTAATGGATATCTCTGGAGAAGAAGGCTTGTTCCATGATTAGAGGATGTTTGGTGGATGTGACTCTCTATTTAGTATCAAAGAAGAGGATCTTGAAAGGATTGTGAATGAAGTTGCACACCCTCTATATTGAAAAAAATAATTTGCAACAAACTAATGTTGAAGAAGAGATTGTATAGCCTTTGGATGCAGGAAGGCAGAGATGTTGTGGTTTACATCCAAAGACTCGACCAGTAATGCCATGAGTTATTGATTGTTGGGGTGAAGTTGGAGGAAGACAAGTTGTTGCTACTGCTATGCTTGTTGTCCCCTTGCTATGATCCGTTGGTAACGATGTTGTCTATAGCAAGGAGACCTTGGAGTATAAAGATGTAGTTTCCGTGCTATGGTCCAATGAGCAGAAGAAATAGTTAACAAAGAAAGGTGTTCCCTAAGAGGGCTTGGCCATGGGGGAAAGATTAAGAAGAGGAAGGGATAGAAGCAAGTAAAGAAGATAGTCAAAGTTCCAGAAGAATAGGAGCAGGAAAGAGGCCAAATGCTACAACTGCAACAAGATTAGGCACTTCAAACATAATTGATCATAGTGGAAGATTAAAATGGAAGAAAAGGGAGAATCTGATGCACCAAGTATAATGGCTAATAAGAAGGTGAAGGATGACCTTTTGGTGGTATCAGATGGTTACAAGAGATGCACAGATGTATGGACCCTAGATCAGCCTATTCGCATCACTACATCCTAAATCGATCTTAGTTTGCTACATACACCAAGATTGATAAGGGGAGTGTGATACTTGGAGATGATTACCCATGCAAAGTTGCTGGTATTGAAAGCATTCGGATGAGGATGTTTAATGGGATGGTGAGGGTTCTCACTAATATGAAGCATGTCCCATAATTGAAGAAGAATCTCATATCACTAAGCTACTAGGAGTGGAGTGTTATAGCTTCAATAGTCATGCCAGGAGTGGAGTATTGAACATCTCCAAGGAATTCGATACAGCAGTTGCAGCATAGGATCAGCAAGGGGCTTATTAGTTATGGCATTTCTACTTAGGCCATATGGGAGATCATGAGATGAAGGAGCTAAGAAAGCAAGATTTGATTATACATATGGATGGAGACATTTTTGTTGATTCTGGTCTTGATTTCGATGATTGACAAAATACCTAAGTATATATAAGTACTAATTATGTATTTTAGTATATTTATTAGATCTTAGTACTCATCCATGCTGCATGAAGAAATACTTGTATTTCAGTTGAAGAAGTCCTTCAAATTCATGGAATTTCAAGTTATAAGGACTTTGAAATATAAGGAAGACTTGGAAGGACTTAAAGTTTGATTTTAGAAAAGTTTCAACAAGTTTCAGTACTAGCACACTCAAGTGTCACTAATGAAGATATCAAAGTGTCAACTCAAGGTCTGAGAACAAGAAAAATATAGAACTGTGTCAATCTAGAATTTTTGCCTTGAGCTGATCCAAGTGACGACTCATAGAAATCAAGTGTTGACTCATGAAGAACTCAAGTATCGACTCACCATATTCAAGTGTTGATACTTGGAGTAACAACTAGTTTTTCAGAAGTGCAGAATTGATTTCAACTTACTTCAAATGGCTAGTTTTTCATTCCCAACGGTCATAAATGGTCATCTATAGTTTGGAGAGTTATATAAACACCAAAAATCAAATGAAAAGGTATTCCTTTGGTGAGATCATTGAATATCCTTCAAGGATTCAAGAGTTGAGTGGTTCAAGCCTTCAAGCTTCCGAAGATAAGAGAGTTGATCTAAGTCCACAATATCAAGCTTCCTTCAAAGGCTTTAACACATTGAAGACAAGCTTCTTCAACATTATCCAAGGGCTTCAAACAGATACTTGCTTTATTTTAAAAAACTTTATTGTATTTTTTACTTTCATTCTTATATTGTTGTATCAAGATTTTTGGTGAGCCTTGGAAAACCAAAGAGGTTGTTAGTTAGCCTGTTTAAAATCAACATAGGTTGTTGGTGATACTGTAAAATCAATATAGGTTGTTGGTGAGCCTGTAAAACCATCGGAGGTTGTTGGTTAGCCTAAGTTATAAAACCAACAAGGGGTTTTAACTCGTGAGCTCGAAAAAATAAGTTGGGTTTTGATTAGTGAGCCCGGAAAACTAATCGATTGTAATCTTGGTGATTATAGTGAAATACCTAAGGAGAACTTGGAAAGTGGATGTAGGTACCTTGGAGTACACCGAACCACTACATATTCTTGTATTTGTGATTTCTCTTATTTATTGCTTATTTACTCTTGCATTTACATTGTTAATTCCATTACATTTTTTCATTAAGCACACAAATACTTTGACAAAACATAAGCACTTATTTGAATTGGCACATACTTATTTTATATCCATTGATATAGTTCAAATAATTTTTAAAACCCAATTCATCCCCCTCTTGGGTTGCATCATCACTAGGCAACAATTGGTATCAAAGCCCGAAACCCAAAATCATTGGTATCTAAACTTGGTGCTTTGCAAAGAATCTAATGGTTTTGAGTTAAAAGATCAAGGCAGCCCTAGAAAGTGCTTGTTTTGCTATAGGACATGCAACTAATAGACCATCATTTTTCAATGGCACTAATTTTACTTTTTGGAAAACTCGCGTGATCATCTATATTCAATCTATTAGTTATTATCTTTGGAAAGTTATAGTTAATGGTCCTCATATTCCTTCCATTTTGGTTAATGGCATTTCCATTCCAAACTCGAAGAGGATTGGAATGAAGATGACATTAAGTAATCTAAAATTAATGCTAAAGCAATGAACTTGCTTTATTGTGCATTGGACTATAATGAATTAAATAAGATCTCCACATGCACATCAGAGAAGGAGATATGGGATACACTTGAAATTACACATGAGGGTACTCTTCAAGTGAAAAGTACTAAAATTAATATAATTGTTCATTCTTTTGAAATATTTAAAATACTGCATTTTGAATCTATATCTGATATGTATACTAGATTTATGACTATTGTTAATGAATTGAAAAGTCTTGGAAAAGTCTATACTAATGCTGATTTGGTTAATAAAATTCTTAGATCTTTGCCAATTTCATGGGATCCAAAGGTAATGGTGATCCAAGAAGCCAAAGATATTGATACTCTACCTTTGGAGGAGCTTATTGGTCCACTCATGACCCATGAGTTAAATTTATGGCACAAAAAAGTAGTTGCTGATCAAGAGAAGAAAAAGATAATAGTCCTCAAGGCCAAAAAGAAATTCAAAGCAAGGATAACAACTTGGAGCGATAGTGAAGATTCAAGTTCGGATGATGAACAAGAAGTTGCCTATCTTTGCTTCATGGCAAATGAGGAAGAGGTTTGTTCTGAAAATAAATATGATTTTATATTTGATGAATTACATGATGTATTTAATGATCTTGTGCATGAATACAAAGTATTAAAAAATGAGCACAAGAAATTAAAAAAACATGTAGATTCTTTTTCTCTTGAGAACACCAATCTTGCCAATAAAAATCATGATTTAAATATAAAGATTGATGTTTTAGAAATTGATAAGAATAATCTTTCTAAAGAAAAAAAATTTAGAAAAAGAAAATTTTGATTTGAAGAGTTATCCAATAAGTTTTCAAATGAGAAAAAGATTTTATTAAATAAAATAGAAATTCTAAGAAGATCCAAGATTTTTGTATCAAATGATGAGCTTTTAAAGAAAACAAAATCTTGAGTTAAAGAACAACAATTTCTTTGATGCTACTTCTTCCAATATTGCATGCTTTAAATATGAAAAATTTGGACTTAATGCATATCCTTATAGATTAAGAAAAATTTGGGTTCCAAAAGAAACCATAGTTACTAATCCTAAAGGATCCAAGAAAGTTTGGGTACCAAAATTATCAACTTAGTATATTTTGCAGGAATGTCTTACAGCCCAAAGAAAGGAAAACAATTGAATAGTGGCAATACAAGATAACATGAAGAAGTGGACAAGCTATATTTTGGACTAAATGATAAAGGAAGGATTATACATATTGGTAAATTCTAAACATTTCCTTTCATAATTGAAAATATAGTTGAATATTTATTATCAATGTTGCATCAATTACTTTGAAAATTATTTTAAATGATTAATTAGAATCAAGTTTAGACTTATAGTCATTGGTTATGATCATGAACTTTTTGATTAATGAATTTCATGCTATCATGATTAAACTTGTAATTATAAGACCTTCACTTGATTTTTATTAATGTATCTTAAATTATTTTATGAAAAATATTTTAGAGTTGCATATTGCATTGAAAATTATTTCAATTGATTAATTAGAATCAATCTTAGACTAATAGTCATTTGTTGTGATCATGACTTTTTGATGTTGATGGATTTCATACTCTCATGATTAAACTTGTGATTATTAGACTTTCACTTGATTTTGATTAATATAGTTTTAAACTATTTCAAGTGAAATATTATGATTTATGTGTTTTCATTTTTGGCATCCATGCTTAAGTTAGAAATGATTTGGATCAAGACTAGAACTGTAGGGTTTGATGGCAAGGTGGAAACATAGATTTCAAAATTTTATTTTTATCTTTTGAAATCTTCACCAAACCTTTAACCCAAGATCTCCTTAAAAGAATTAAAATATATAAAATGTATATATAAGATTTAATCTCAAATTAAGATACTAACCTGTATCGCAAAATCCAAACTCTGAATCTCCACCAGGTGCCCAAATGTTCACCCTCCAATGGTGATCCACACAGAAAAAGATGAAGACAACAATTTCTAGTTCTTGGCTCCTCTTCTTGAATTCTTTTTCAAGAATTCAATTCTTGGACTTTTAGGCTAAAATTTTCTTTCTTGAAAATTTCTTTTCTTCCTTCTTTCCTCTTCTTGAATTTTCTTCAAGAATTCCCTTTCTTGAATTCCTTTTCTTGAATTGAATTGGAAGAAAAATTAAGACAGGCAAAGTATTAATTCAAGAAGGAAAAGAAGAAGAACAGATCCTTTCCTTTTTCTTTCCTTTACTGTTCAAGACCTTCTTCTTATTCTTGTTTAGGATCAGAGTTTCGACAGAGGATACCTCTGTAAGGGAAACAATACCCAACAAGAACAAGGGAGGAGTATTCTGGAGAGGAAGAAAGGGAATTGGATCTCTGAATTATGTTGCATGAAAACCCCCGAGAACCCAGCCCTATTTATAGATCTCAGAGGGTGTCTTCTCAAAACAACGCAACCCTCTGAAACCCCAGGAATCATGATCCCTCATTCCTCACGCGTCCCCTCAACCAAAAATCATGATTCTCCGATTTAATTTTCATTTTTCCGACGAGGAGGACTCTCGGAAAAACTTCAGGAAGAATCGCGACTTTTGGAGACGGATTTGCGACCGAAAAGCGACGGATCTTTTCCTTAATTTTTTCTGGCCATCAGATCCAGATCCAAGGGTGCCAAACAAGGATCTGAATCACCCCTTTTTCAGATATTTCTCCGACATTATTTTCTTTCTCACGTGTATTAAGAGGAGTCCACGTGCGTGGACTCTTCTTCTTGGCGCGCGTGGGTGAGAATAGGGAGAGGGCGGCTTGGAGAGAGGGTCTCAGTGAACTTAATTCACTTGGGTTCAGCCATGGGTTAGCCCAATGTCCTAAAAATTAAATTGGACCTTAATCTGGTTCAATTAGAACCCAATTAAGCCCAATTCGGAACCAAATTCGAATCTGATTCGAATAGAAATTTGGTCTGCAACACATGCTAGTGTGTTTATCCTGCAAACATGATTTAATTCCAAATTAAATCCTTCATCAATTTTCTTTTGTGTGTGACCCATTGGATTCCACACCTAGCCAGCAATAGGTCCGAGTGCTATTTGACTTAATTCGGTTAGATCTCAACTAAGCAGATTTAGGTCAACTCAAACTAGCTCGACTCGGTCAATTAGAATCTAATTCAAATTAACTGATTTGAATTACCATGACTCAATCATATACCTACAAGACAAGATTGACGTCTAGCAACGTATCATGTCTACCCGGAAGATGTGGAATTTTAGTGGAATTACCAAAATACCCTTCAGTGGTGAGTTACCGGGCAATTCAGTCCTTTGATCAACTTGCATCCCGAATATGATTATGAATATGATACTTGTCAAATCCAATTTCATATTCATCCCTAGCTCAATCTTTATAATGATGATTCATTAATGAACCATTAGAAAATAACTCTAATGTTCATACTTTGATCAAAGGTTTCCTGAATCCATCATTTGAAATTAGCTGGATGCTATTCCCTCTTACTAGGGCTGATCAATTCCTTGTTGACCTACTCACAACCTCCATATACAATCCACCATAACCAGTATCACCTCGTGCATGACTCAGTGTCATGATTGATTGCGAACCAAAGTATGGATTCATATATATAAGGTACTATGGTAGTCTCAGGTCAAAGGACCACATGCACTACTCCCACTATGAGAATTATCTATTGACAAACAGATAAGGTTCATTAGATATTCTCAATCTGGATCAATTCAGTGAACTCATTCTCTAATGAACACTCACATCCTAGTATTAGTGTCAAACACAAGTGACTGTGAGATCAGTCACCCTCATCACAAAACATATATAGGATGTGCTGGTCTTGCCGGAAACATTGATCCCCAACTCAATGTCCCATCGACCAGGAATATTTTAGATTAGGGTTTTAAGGCTTTATGTCTCACTGGTATGATCTCATCATAACCCTAGAACCATAGCCCTAATCTATGGGGTTCATCATAAAATCAAAAAGACACAGCAAATGATGAAAATAATGCCTTTATTATAAAATGTCAATTCATTGATTTTGGGATCAAAATACAATATTTCAATGGCTTTCAGGGCACAATCTTTCAAGAACTGGTAGTTAAGGATTACATTTAAGAAGAAGGTATGTATTTTGATAAATTCTTGCTCCAATAAGCTAAACTTGGTACTAGATTACTTCTAACATTTGTATAGATAATCAAAAGCATTTCAAATCATATTGTTTTCATGAAATATATTTCATTTTATATCCATTCTTAGATTAGAAATAATTTGAAACAAGTATAAAACTGGTAGCACATTAATAAACCCTTAATCCAGTAGCTAGACTTTATATTATATTACTTCTAGTATTTGTATGGATATCAAATCACATCAAATAAATTTGAAATTATATTAAATTGAATCTTTAAAATGTCAACCTCTTGCATTTTAAAAATCTTGTATATCTTGAAAATTTAAATCTTTGATTTCAGATTTAGTATTTATGTTCATATCTCAAATTATTTAAAATTATGATGCTTGTGCTTTCATATTTTATTCCTCAATGAATGCATATTTTTAAGAGGGAATAACATTTAGGAAGAGCATCTAAAGATTTGTTGTCATTATATACATATGATGCTTTGAATATTTTCTTGATATCATGCTTTACTTATATTGCTCTGATACTCCTCATTATTTTCAAATCAAATCCTTTGAGGGGAGTTACATTCAATTGATATTAAAATTTATTTCAAATCTTCAAAAAAAAAAGGAAAAATTATTTCTTGCATGTGCGTCTCATTTTATGGTATCATGTTCAATTAGTATCATATTTAATTGGTATCATGATTAATTGATTTCATGTATTGATTTGATGATCCACTTGCTATTCTTTTCACCTTCATTCCCATTTTGTATTTGCCTTTTACCGTTTTTCATGATGACAAAAGGGGGAGAAAAATATTAAGTATGAAAAGGGAAAAGATATGATAAACATGAAAAATTATATGAGAAATGAAAGAAAATGCAAAAGGAGGAGAAGAAAGCAAAATGTTTTAATCTTAAAAAAAATTAGTAAGGGAGAGATTTTGAAAAAAATCTTGAAATCATATTTTGAGGGGGAGCTTGATACTTATTGATTTTGAGTTTACATGTTTATCTTATTGTTAATCCTTTTAAATTTACCCTATTTATATACTTAAAGGTTTTGTCATCATCAAAAAGGGAAAAATCGTTGACTCTGGTCTTCATTTAGATGATTGACAAAATACTTAAGTATATATAAGTACTAATTGTATGTTTTAGAGTGTTTATCAGATCTTAGTACTCATCCATGTTGAATGAAAAAATGCTTGTATTTTAGTTAAAAAAGTCCTTCAAATTCATGAAATTTCAAGTTATAAAAACTTTGGAACATAAGGAAGACTTGGAAGGATATAAAGTTTGATTTTGGAGAAGTTTCAACAAGTTTCAGTATTGGCACACTCAAGTGTCGACTCATGAAGATGTCAAAGTATCGACTCAAGGCCTGAGAACAAGAAAAATATAAAACTGTGTTAATCCAAAATTTTTGCCTTGAGCTGACCCAAGTGTCGACTTACAGAAATCAAGTGTCGACTCATGAAGAACTCAAGTATTGACTTACCAGATTCAAGTATCGATACTTGGAGTAACTGCTAGTTTTTCAGAATTGCATAATTGATTTCAACTTACTTCAAATGGCTAGTTTTTCATCCCCAACGGTCATAAACGGTCATCTATGATTTGGAGAGCTATATAAACACCAAAAATCAAATGGGAAAGTAATCATTTAGTGAGATCATTGAATATCCTTCAAGGATTTAAGAGTTAAGTGGTTCAAGCCTTCAAGCTTCCAAAGATAAGAGAATTGATCCAAGTCCACAACATTAAGCTTCATTCAAAGGCTTCAACACATTGAAGACAAGCTTCTTCAACATCATCCAAGGGCTTCAAAGAGATACTTGCTTTATTTTAGAAAGCTTTATTATATTCTTTACTTTCATTCTTACATTGTTATATCAAGGTTTTTGGTGAGCCTTGGAAAACCAAAGAGATTGTTGGTTAGCCTTTGTGTAAAACCAACATAGGTTGTTGGTGATCCCGTAAAACAAACATAGGTTGTTCTTAAGCCCGTAAAACCATCAAAGATTATTAGTTAGCCTAAGTTATAAAACCAACAAGGGGTTTTAACTTGTGAGCTCGAAAAAATAAGTTGGATTTTGATTAATGAGCCCAGAAAACTAATCGATTGTAATCTTGGTGATTATAGTGAAATACCTAAGGAGAACTTGGGGAGTGGATGTAGGTGCCTTGAAGTACACCAAACCACTATATATTCTTGTATTTGAGATTGCTCTTATTTATTGTTTATTTACTCTTGCATTTACTTTGTTAATTTCGTTACATATTTTCATTAAGCACACAAATACTTTGGCAAAGCATAAGCACTTGATTTGAATTGGAACATACTTATTTTATATTCATTAAATAGTTTAATAATTTTTAAAACCCAATTCACCCTTCCTCTTGGGTTGCATCATCATTGGGCAATAATTTCAGAGGTGTGTGAGCCATGCTAGATGGAAAAGTAAAGGAGAACATAGTTTGCCAGTAGTTCAACTCACGATGCAGCCCCACTAGAACTAGTCCACAATGACATGTGGGGACCGGTCCCAGTTTTAGCCAGAAGTGGGCGAGATACCTCTTAAACCTTATAGATGATTTCAAAGGAAAGTTCCCTAAAAGCCAATCTTATGTAAGAGCAGTTTTTTGTAATCTTCCAACTCCAGTATGATATTTAATATATTAATAAAGGCATATTGTTTCATCATATTGCTGTGTCTTATTTAAAGATTATGATGAACCCCATAGGTTATGGCAAATGGAATTAGGGTTATGATGGATATCATGATAGTGAGACCTAAGTTTCTATAAACTCTAACCTAAAATGTTCTTAGTTGATGGACCATCGATTCGGAGATCGATAAGTCCGGAAAGACTAGCTTATCCCATGTATGCTCTGACAAGAGGGTGGTTAATCTCATAGCCACTTGTGTAGAGACACTAATACATAGATAAGGGTGCTCATTAGGGTATGAGTTCACTGAACTAATCTGCACCGGGACTATCTTATGGAAGTCTTACTACTTGTCAAAAGATAGATCTCAAAGTAGGAGTTGTGCATGTGATCTTTAGACCTGAGGTCACCATGGTTCCTTGTGCACACTAAGCCATGTTTTGGTTCATACTCATTCATGATATTAAGTCATGTACGGGGTGTTCTCGGATATGGTGAAAGGTGTACGAAGGATATGAGTGGACCAACAAGGAATCGATCATTCTTGGTAAAAGGAATTGTTATCCCAAGTGATCTCTTCGATTGATGACTCAAGGAGTCTTTGATCAAAGCAGGATGAGATTAGAAGTGGTTTCTAATAAGTCATCAACTGAGTCTTCATTATCGAATAGAGATTCAAAATGACTAAGTGCTAGGATTTGATAATTATCCATACCCATCACTTAATCGAGATAATGGGAGATCGAATGATTGAATTACATGGTAACTTTCTATTGAAGGCTATTTTGGTACTTTCCACCAAATTTCTCATCTTCCAGGTAGGCATTACACATTGCTAGACATCAATCATGTCTTGTAGGTATTCATGAACTAATTGGATTGGTTTTATGAATCAATTTGATGGACAGATCGAATTGAAAATTTAGGTCAGCTCAATTTGACGTAATTAGGTCAATCGGGTTCGATTGGTTCAAATTGGCTTAAACCTAAACCTACTGCTGGCTAGATGTGGAACCCAAAGGGTCACACATGTTAGGGAGTTGACCAAGGAAGTTATACATAATTTAATTAGGGTCATGGGATCCTAATTGATTATCTAGATTGCATACTAGCAAGTTTAGGCTAACCTAATTCCTAACCCAAGTCGATTTGGGTCCAATTGCTTGCTAATTTGATTAACCAATTTAAGAGAGACTTAAATTGGGTTATGTCTGGATTAAGACAACCTTTATCAGGTTTTATCCTGATTTAATCAGACATGGAATGCCACTTGGACTAGAGTCCAAGTTGGCATGGACTCCTTAGGTGCATATGTGCGCGTGCCAAGGAATGGATCACATAAAGGACCAAAAGTCTTTTTGCAGATGAATCACTTTGATTGATTTATCTAGGACTCTCTTGGCACATATCCCCACACCTCTTAGGATTATTTTTGACCAGTCAACACCTTTTAAATTGGCATGAAAAGGCTTGGATAGAGAACACGCGCATGAAGGGATGCGTCTCTTCATTTGGCCCGTGGTCTGAAGTAGTATCCTTCTGCTATCAGGACTCTTCAAATTCTTCGATGCTTGGAAATTGAAGAGGAGCCTCTTGGTTTCCCAAGGACCGGTACTTGCCATATGGCAAGTTAGAAATCATCTGGGAATGAGAAGGGATGTGGATATGAGCCTTGGTGCATGAATCAACTTTTTGGATATGACTTTTCAGGCCAGATAACTTCTTTTCGATTTTGAAAAATCATATATGATAAGTTGATGGCTGGACATATCACATGCCCCTCTTAATATTATAAATAAGGATGGTGTTATGGGTTTCAAAAGAGTTCCACCATAGGTTTTTTATTCTAAGTGTTTTACCTTCCTCCCTCCTCCTTAAGACAAACCTTGTCTCTTTAATACAAGGTTGTTCTTACTAGGACAAGTCTTAGGATTTAAGATATAAGCCTAGAGTGTTCTATACGAGGGTAATCCCAAATCCAAGAGTAGTTTTGGAAAGCATTCAGAGTACACTCCAACAGGGTAGGGTGTCCTATAAAGGTCAAAGTCTAGAAGGCTGTCAAGAGGAGTCCTAGTCAAGCAAGCAACCAAAGTAAGAGTCTTCCTTGGGTCAATTCCTATGTGGATCACCGTTGGAGGGCTTGCACTTGTGAGCCTAATGGAAAGAAGTGGAAAATAATATTCGAGGTATTTATCATGAACCATATTAGTGATATATTAGTTGTATGTGAATGGGGGATCTTGGGATAAGGGTTACTAGCCAATAAGGGTCTTTCTTTGCGCAAATTTTTGAAATTCAATGCATCATACATGCTTGATGACCCTTAAGAAACCCATCAGTGGTATCAGAGCAACCCTTAATTCATTCAATTAATTGTCATTTGTATAACAAATGCTTATTAGATAGCTAGTTTGATCATAGTTTTTGATGCATGCCATTACTTAGGGTTCAGTGGAATGCTGTATGGTTATGAAAAATATCATTCTATGATATTGCCAATGGATTAGGGGCTGTTATTCTTAAATCCTAATCTATGTATGATAGTATATATTATCATAAAAGAGCATGTTATTGTTTCAATATGATATTATGCATATTGCTAATCAAATGCATCTGAATAACATGTCTTATCCAAGTAGCTGCTTTGGATTGGGTTAGTCACCATGGCCATCCGGTCATAGGGGTTAAGTAAGGTTTAAAGGCCCTCTCTTCCCATTCAATGGGGTCTCCTATGGCGTTTAGGGATGCCGCTGTGGCCATATCCCATGAATAAGTGAGGTGAACGGAGAATTGTAAAATCATGCTATGATTTGCATATTAAGATAAATATGCTTGATGGATAATCATATTTTTGCATATGCTGGATTGATATGCCATGATTTCCAAGATCCAAATCTCAAGCCATCGGTCCCTGTTTCAACCTCTCCATCGCAGCTCGTGGCCGGAAGGGATGCCTCTTGCTATCGATCTCTTCTTCCATTGTTTTCTTCTCCTGTGCCGGTCCAAGAAGTTGTCGACAACCACTCTCCCATCACCGGCCATCATCGGGTCTTCTTTATATCATCGATCTTCTCCAATTTGCGATAGTCCACCGAAGCAACCTCTACTCCATAACCATGAAGGCATTGTCGGGAGTTGGATGATGTTCAAAAGACACTATCGAGAGATGCGGAGGCAGTTGGATCACAGACATGGAGGAGTTCGTTCGGATGAGGAGGAAGTTCGTGGATGCGGAGGAGGCTGCTGGGATCATGCGAATGGGTGCGAGGATAGGGAGATAGAACCGAGATTGTTAGGTATATTGAGATAAGAAATCACCGCAGTTCCCATGCGGGCCCAACGTGGTGTTTTCCATCTATAAACCTTCGATCATTCTTCGCTCCGAAGGAGGATTCTGACTTCCATTCTGCACCCCACTCCACTCCATCCTATTCCGCATTTTTTCGACTCCATTCTGCCTCTCCTTGTATTCCATCCCACATCCACTTGTCCAATCCAATTCCCGTATTCATCATATGCGATGTCCAAGATGGAAGGCTAACCATACTTCTTAGGATTCCACTGTAGTGCTTGGCACAGGGGGTTTAGTTTTAATTTTTTTAATTTTTTGTACTTACTTTCTATGAAATAAAAGCCTGAATTTCTTGTCAATATTTCTATGAGTCATTCATTCTTATTAGGCATAGTTTATTTTCTTGGAACAAGCTGTATTCAATAGGTACAGTTTGTACTCTTAGAATAAGTTATCTCTAAAAAGGATTTTTATTATTTGTATGTATCCGATTTCTGACTAATCTATATTTCAGGGGAACGGGCCGTGATCGATCAAGTACGGTCGTGATCACCAAGAATAGATTATATTTGGATGGAACATACAGATCATCCACATAGAAGTAGCACCTACAAGTAACCAGTTGGAGTTCCGAGATTTTAAGCTATTGCATTCATACTCTTTCATTATCTATTTTAGAGTTAGTTGTAGTTCCAGTAAATATTAGCTTTAACTCTTCAAAAATTCTTTTTCCAAAAACCGAAAGTCCTTGTAGGTTCGACCCTTACTCCTACTATTCTACTCTTAAGAGTAGTGGATTTAAGGTTTTAAATCAGTGCATAGTGACGCGCATCAAATTTTTGGCACCGTTGCCATGAAAGAAATTGATGATATGATGGAATTAATTAAGGCTCCCCAGGAACCACTACAAAATGACATAACAGGGGAAGCCATACCTCCAAGTTGTTCCCTGAAGTCATTAGATCCCTTTACAGTTCATTGTGAAGTAGATGAATATCATAGGGAGGGATAATCTACATGATGCACCACTTTTCAAACCCACCCCACTTTTGACGGAACAAGTTAAGCCAACACCTAGCCCCCCAATAGCTCCTCTAGAATCACTACTAGATTTAGAATTGATATCGCTTCCTGTTACACCTCTAGATACTCTACCAGAGATCTCTAACCAGGAAGACCAAATAGTCGGTATTCCAAAGATACATAAAAAGGCTATTGGATGGGATATTTGTAAAATGAGGGATAATGATATTAAAGATTTTATAACTAATTTTTCTATACTTGGTCTACTTTTAAAGATTATCTCTAAAATCTCTCTATCACTCTAAAACAATATATGGAGGCAAATTTATAGTTAAAGTACCATCGGAAAGAATGATATCAAGACATACCATACCCGAGAAAATGATATCAAGACATACCATACCCGAGATTGGGATTAGGGTAGACCTTTCTAGAGATAGAAAATTTCAAGCCCCCACCCCCACTCTCGGCCCAACACATACAATCCCTTCCTACTCTTCAACAAATTTGTTATAGAATTTTTCAATCTTGGTCTAGCAAGCTTACCTCCTGTATTTTATGGATCAGGGATAATCATCGTAGAATACTCTATAAACATTTTTCTGCCATGTTGACAAGGCCTCCTGATTAGCCTGTCTTCTAAAAATTTTCTTGAGGAATGTACCTAAGTTCAATATCAGTAACACTCCCTCTTAGGTCTGGCTAAAGATGTTAAACTTAACACTCTTGGGAGGCAGCCCAATTCTTAACTTAGTTCATGCTTTTAGTTTTAACCTTTTATTTCTTCTTTTTAGAATAAAGAGAGAAGTGATCAAGGAAGATTGCAAGGAACATGGCGATAAAAGGACATCCAATGTTCATACCCTACCAGGTGGTATCCTTCTGTGCCATTACATTATTACTATCCTCTTCCATTGGAGACAATGGAAATAAAGTTATGGGAGATATTTAAATTAATCTAATCCTCGAGTAAAACTTAATTAATTTTGTGTATAAGCTTTGTCTCGAATTGAAAATAATCAACTCGCTAAATGAGGAGTGATTAATGGTTTAGACAATTTTAGAGATACTGAGGGATGATTTATAAGGAAACCCTATAAATGGTAGAGTGTAGACCAAATTTTTTTTTGAGTAATTCCAGACCCTTCTACTTATTGATCTTGATAAAGAATCCTACTTATAATGTTATAGGCATCATAAAAAGTCTCAAGTTTAATAATAAGGTTTTTAGCATTTCTCACTGAGAAACTAGGTCTTTTCGTCTAAGTAAGCATTGTGGTTCACGTCAAAAGGTGAGGATGTAAAGAAACCTTTTGCAGAGTCAGTCTTAACTTGAAGCCTTTTTTACTTGAGTCAGTAAGCCCGAGGGGTGTTATACATATAATGCCCTAAAGCCAACTAGTTTGGGAGTCATTGGCTTAAAGCTCGCTATAAGGGTTAACAAGAAAACAAGATGTCAAGACATTGCACTGACTCTACATTTCATTCATAAAAAAAGAAAGTGGGGACTACATAAATATTACACCAAAACCAAAGTAAGTTGGAAGATTTAAAGAGTGAGATAGAAAGTTAGGAAAAGAAAAACTCTTAAACTTCCATGGACTTCACTCTACCACTAAATGGGTGGAATTGGTAATCCAATAAAGTACCTTTTTAATGGTCTAACCAGGTATCCTCTGATTTTAGAGTTAGTAAGATGATTTTCACTTCTTGGACAGGTTAGTACACAACACTAATTCATTTCCTTTACTCGAGGAGAGCAAAGTTCAAGTTGGGGGGTGTGATAATTATATTATATATATATAAGAGTATTAAATTAATAATTAATTATTTTTAGAATTGATACTTTTGTATATCTTTGGTAGGAAAGAAGGTCATTATTGTGTAAAGCTTGAATTATGGAATCCAATGGTGCAAACCAGACCCGAATCAGAGTTCAGATGAGCCCAAAGTCAATTTTAAAATTTTAGCATAGATTTCAAAGCAGCGCAACTTTTGGAACATTATTATAGCCAGTCCACATGGATCGGTTGATTGGTCCACGAATCTCCTGCCAGTCCACCGCTGCCATGGCCAGTGGTCCACAGAGCAGGATCATGGACCACAAAGATCTGTTTGTGCCCAACCGTCGGATAGACGCCCCTGCTACCAGCCAACCCGTCGACGCTTCCATCATTGGCCGGAGAAGCTCCAAACAGCTAGAAAAGTCACCGAAAAAGGGCTGCTACACTTCTTCACCTTCTTCTCTTCATCTTCACCATTCAAAGCCACCATCGCCATCAGGAAGCCCTCTTCTACCATTGCAGCAACCACAGAGCCACCCCCCTCGCTGGAGAACTCACTAGAGCCACCGATCGCCGATTCGTCCCTCCAAAACTCTCCTTCCACCATGGAGTTCCGGTCTTCTTCCTCTTTACCATTCCAAGATCCAAGTCTAAGCCATCGGTCCCTATTTCAACCTCTCCACCGTTAGCCCATGGCCAGAAGGGATGCCTCTTGCTACCGATCTCTTCTCCATCATTTTCTTCTCCTGTACTGGTCCAAGAAGTTGCCGACAGCCACTCTCCCATCACCGGGCCATCGTCAGGTCTTCTTTCTTATCATCGATCTTCTTCAATTTATGGCAGTCCACCAAAGCAACCTCTACTCCAAACCATGAAGGCATTGCCGGGAGTTGATGATGTTCGAAAGACACTGTCGAGAGATGCGAAGGCAGTTGGATACAGATGCGGAGGAGTTTGTTCGGATGAGGAGGAAGTTCATGGATTCAGAAGGAGGATGCTGGGATCGCGTGAATGGGTGCAAGGATAGGGAGATAGAACCGAGATTGTTGGGTAGATTGAGGTAAGAAATCACACACGATTCCCATGCGGGCCTAATGTGGTGTTTTCCATCTATAAAACCTTCGGTCATTCTTCGCTCCAAAGGAGGATTTGGCTTCCATTCTGCACCCCACTCCACAACATCCCATTTGCATTATTCCGACTCCACTCTACCTCTCCTCGTATTCCATCCCACATCCACTTGTCCAATCCAATTCCGTATTCATCATCTGCGATGTCTAGGATGGAAGGATAATCATCTTCTCGGGATTCCACTATAGTGCTTGGCACAGGGGATTTAGTTTTATTTTTTTTAATCTTTTGTACTTACTTTCTATGAAATAAAAGCCTGAATTCTTGTCAATATTTCTATGAGTCATTCATTCTTATTAGGCATAGTTTATTTTCTTGGACAAGTTGTATTCAATAGGTACAGTTTGTACTCTTGGAATAAGTTATCTTTAAAAGGATTTTTTATTATTTGTATATATTCGATTTCTAACTAATCTATATTTTAAGGGAACAGGCCATGATCGAATAGGTACGGGTTGTGATCACCAAGAATAGATTATATCTGGATCGGAACATACAGATCATCCACATAGAAGTGGCACCTACAAGTAATCAGTTGGAATTCTGAGATTTTAATCTATTGCATTCATTACACTTTCATTATCTATTTTAGAGTTAGTTGTAGTTCCATTAAATATTAGATTTAACTCTTCAAAATTTCTTTTTCGAAATAACCTGAAAGTCCTTATGGGTTCAACCCTTACTTCTACTATTCTACTCTTAAGAGTAGTGGATTTAAGATTTTAAATCGATGTGTAGCGACGTGCATCAGGGTGCGCGGAGCACCTCCTAGATATGGCTTTGTCATTAGGGATGATAATGAAGTCAATATCCTTCAGGATGATGATCTTGTGACCTATTCAGAAGCTGTCGAGAAAAAGGACTCTGATAAATGGCTAAGTGCCATGAAGTCCGAGATGGACTCCATATATTCCAATCAGGTATGGGCCTTCGTAGATCCACCTGAAGGAATTAACCCAATAGGGTGTAAATTGGGTCTTCAAGAAAAAGATAGGAGCTGATAGTAAAGTAAAAACCTACAAGGCCAGGCTGGTAGCAAAAGGTTTTAAATAAAAACATGACATTGACTATGATGAAACCATTTCACCAGTAGCTATGCTCAAGTCCATTCGGATATTGCTTGCAATAGCTACATACCATGATTATGAAATCTAGTAGATGGATATCAAGACTGCTTTCCTTAATGAAAATCTTGAGGAAGAACTCTATATGACACAGCTAGAGGGATTTGTCTCAAGTGGGAGACCAAATCAAGTATGCAAGCTAAAGAAGTCCATTTATGGACAAAAATAAGCATCGAGGAGATGAAACATCCGCTTTGATGAAATAATCAAGGAATTGGTGGTTTTGTCAGAAATGTGGATGAACCATGTGTGTATAAGAAGACAAGTGGGGGGTGTACTTGTTTTCTTGGTTTTGTGTATTGATGACATACTGATCATTGGGAATGATATCCCAATGTTAGAATCGGTTTAAAACTTGGCTATCATCAAAGTTTTCCATGAAGGATTTGGGAAAAGCATCCTATATACTAGGTATAAGGATCTATAGAGATAGATCTAAAAGGATGCTAGGCTTATCCCAGTCCAGGTACATTGACTTAGTATTAAAGAGATTCAACATGGATGGAAGTAAAAGGGGTTACTTACCTATGAGTCAAGGCATACATCTTTCTAAGAAAATGTTCCTAAGATATCAGAAGAAAGAGAAAGGATGGCTTGATTCTTGCTTCGGCTATCGGCTATATGCATTATGTTAGATCAATTATGTATGCATGTATGTACCAAGCCTGATGTTTCTTATGCCTTAGGCGTAATAAGTAGATTCCAGACATATCCAGGTGAGGATCGTGGAGAAGATGTGAAAAATATTCTTAAGTACCTTAGAAGGACTAAAAATATTTTTCTTATTTATGGAGGATTAGAGTTGAAACTAGAAGGAATATGGATTCTCATTTTCAATCAGATCCAGATGATAGCAAATATATATCAGGATATGTCTTCACCCTATATGGTGGTGCAGTAAGTTGGAAGAAGAGTACAAAGCAGCCAACCTAGCTGACTCAGTCACTGAGGCAGAATACATAGCAGCAAGTGAAGCCACGAAAAAAGCTGTCTGGAAAAAAAAAATTCATCATAGAATGGGCATGGTTCTTGAAATACAATAGCCAGTGCCGCTATACTATGATAACACTGGAGCTGTTGCACAAGCGAAGGAACCAAGGTCTCATCATAAGTCCAAGCACATCCTAAGAATTTTCACCCTCATTCAGAGAGAAATATAGAAAGACAAGATGTTATTATGAACGAGTTGATACCAAGAATAATATAGCAGACCCATTCACCAAAGCATTTCCTCAGCAGCAATTTGATCGCCACCTTAGATTATATGGGCATAAAGTACAAGGGCGATTGGCTTTAATGCAAGTGGGAGATTGAAAGGAAAGTGCCTTAAAAGCCAATCTTATGTAAGGGCATTTTTATAATCTTCCAACTCCTATATGATATTTAATATATTAATAAAGGCATATTGTTTCATCATATTGCTGTGTCTTACTTAAAGATTATGATGAACTCCATAGGTTATGGTAAATAAATTAGGGTTATGATGATGGATGTCATAACAGTGAGACCTAAGTTCCATAAACCTTAACCTAAATATTCCTAGTCGATGGACCATTAGCTCACGGATCGATAAGTCCGGAAAGACTAGCTTATCCTATATATGCTCTGATAAGAGGGTGGTTGGTCTCACAACCACTTGTGTAGAGACACTAATACAAGGATAAGGTGCTCATTAAGGTATGAGTTCACTAAACTGATCTGCACCAGGACTACTTATGGAAGTCTTACGACTTGTCAAAAGATAGATCTTAAAGTAGGAGTTATGCATGTGATCTTTAGACCTGAGGTCACAATGTTCCTTGTGCACACTAAGCCATGTTTTGGTCATACTCATTCATGACATTAAGTCATGTACGGTGTGTTCTCGGATATGGTGGAAGGTGTACGAAGGATATGAGTGAACCAACAAGGATGAGGAACCAACGAATCGATTCCTGGTAAGAGAAATTGTTATCCCAAGTGATCTCTTCGACTGATGACTCAAGGAGTCTTTGATCAAAGCAGGATGAGATTAGAAGTGGTTTCTAATCAGTCATCAATTGAGTCTTCATTATCGAATAGAGATTCGAAATGACTACTTACTAGGATTTGACATTTATCCATACCCATACTTAATCGGGATAATGGAAGATCAAAAGATTGAATTGCACTATAACGTTCTACTGAAGGATATTTTGGTACTTTCTACCAAATTCCTCATCTTCCGGGTAGGCATGACACATTGCTAGATGTCAATCATGTCTTTTAGGTATTCATGAACCAATTGGATTGGTTTCATGAGTCAATTCGATGGACAGATCGAATTGAAAATTTAGGTCAGCTCAATTTGACCTAATTAGGTCAATCAGGTTCGATTGGTTCAAATCGGCTTAAACCTAAACCTACTACTGGCTAGATGTGGAACCCAAGGGTCACACACGTTAAGGAGTTGACCAGGAAGTTATACATAATTTAATTAGGGTCATGGGATCCTAATTGGTTATCTAGTTTGCACACTAGCAAGTGTAGGCTAACCTAATTCCTAACCCAAGTCGATTTGGATCCAGTTGCTTGCTAATTTGATTAACCAATTTAAGCGAGACTTAAATTGGGTCATGTTGGATTAAGACAACCTTTATCAGGTTTTATCCTGATTTAATTGAACATGGAATGCCACTTGGACTAGAGTCCAAGTCGGCAAGGACTCCTTGGGCGCATATGTGCACGCGCCAAAGAATGGATCGCAGAAAGGACCAAGAGTCCTTTTGCAGATGAATCACTTTGGCTAATTCATCTGGGACTCTCTTGGCACATATCCCCACACCTCTTAGGATTATTTTTTATCGGTCAACCCCTTTTAACTTGGCATGAAAAGGCTTGGAAAGAGAACGCGCGCATGAAGGGATGCGTCTCTCATTTGGCACATGGCTGAAGCAGTATCCTTCTGCTATCAGGACTCTTTAAATTCTCTAATGCTTGGATATTGAAGAGGCACCTCTTGGCTTCCCAGGGACCGGTACTTGCCATGTGGCAAGTTAGAAATCATCGGGAATGAGAAGGGACGTGGATATGAGCCTTGGTTTATGAATCAACAACTTATCGAATATGACTTTTCTAGCCAGATAACTTCTCTTCAGTCTTAAAAAATCATATATGATAAGTTGATGGCTGGATATATCACATGCCCTCTTAACATTATAAATAGGGGCGGTGTTATGGGTTTCAGAAGAAGAGTTCCACCGTAGTTTTTTTTTCTAAGTGTTTTTACCTTTCTCTCCCTTCTGATGCAGAACAAAGAACACAAGAAGCATATGCGGAAGTAAATTAAGATAATTCTTTTCTTTTTTTTTTTTTTTTATTTCAGAAATTGGCTTTGACTCAAAGTAAAGCTAAACTAAGTTGAAGGAAACTAGGTAAGGATTGAAAGCACAATTTAGAAGAAACTAAATTATCAGAGTAGTTCAGAAGTAACGGATTGCTGGGGGTTGAGAAACTCCAGACCTAGGGTTTGCTCTCTGACTTTCAATAGGACAGAAATAAAGAGAAGAGATGGTTTACCAACCAGACAGTGATCTTCTCAGAATTGGGTGGAAGAACTCTCTCGAGCAGATTGTTGGATCCTCGGATTCGGCTATCTTCGCAATGGATCCTCCAATACTGATCTTGTGGTTTGGTCAGCTTCTCCTGGACTCAAGATCTGGAAGAAAAAAAACAAGTGAGGGATTCAGAGACTCAGGGAAGGATTTACCAGTTCGAAGAACTTGAAGGCTGATGTCGCTGAGATCCGGATCTCTTGAAGGCTGATTCGATTCCCTGGAAAGACGATCAAGCTTGGATCTGAAGTATCCCTGTGATGGCTGGATGTGCTCGCGCTTGGAGAGAGAGAGGGAGGGAGGTGGAATAGGATAGGGTTTGGTGGATTGAAGTGGATGGTGGGCAGCTAGGGTTTTGGGAGTAGAAGGTGGCTAACCTAGGGTTTGGGTTTTGGAGATCTCACACCTCCTCAAGGTTCCTGGGGAACCCGGATTTACTCCCTCATGGAGCTCAACACCTGGATGCAAGTGCGGAAGAGAGAAAAACACAAAGTTTGCTCACAAAAAAAAATTGGTTTCATTCATCTGATTGATTTAAACTTACAAGAGGGGTTTAATTATAGGACTTTACAAGAGAGTAGGGTTTTACATCTTCCCATGTGGGACTAAAGGAGGGGATCTACAAATCAGGATAATCCATACACATATGGCCGGCCAAGGTTCCAAAAAAAATTGATTTGGGTTATAAAAGGAAGGTAGATGGCGCCTCCATGCTTGGTTCTTCAAGAAAATATTTTTTTCCTTCTATGCTTGGCCTTATCTGAAGAAGTGTTTGGCGCCTCTTAACCTTGCCCTCAAGAGAGAAAATTTGTTTCCTTTATATCTGGCTTTAGTTGGAATGATTAGGGAACCTCCTAACCTTGCTCTTCAAGAGAAATCTCCTTCCTTCCATGGCTCAACCCTTTTGGATACCTCCTTTTCTTTCTCCCAAGTTATGGCTCTTTCTAACTTTGTTTTGAATTTTTCTGGCAGGTAATGGGCGCCTCCTTGAAGTTCTCTCCAAGAGAATTTCTTCCCTTTCATAGTTTGGTTCTTTTGGGAAAGTCTTGAGCCGCCCCCTTGATTTGTGGACCCCTGGTGGATTTCTCCTCAATTGGCGCATGAGAGAAGGGAGCTGCTATCTGTGGTGTGGGGACCAAAGGCTGCTGGATGGAGATGTGGCGCCCCCCTGGACTCAGGCGTATGGCTGGGAGTGTGGCTGGGAGTGTGGTGCCCACTTGCTTGGCCTTGGGAGAAAATGTAACACCCTAGGTTGAAGCCCTAGTCCACTACTGAGTCAACATGACTCAACAAAATAAAATGCAGGTAATATAGACTCAAGCTAAAATTGAGTTGATCCAGTCAACCCTTATTACAAGCCAAAAAAAAACCCTAATTCTTCGGGCAAGGTTAATCAGAGATCCAGATGGAGCTCTGAAGTCTTCTTCTGAGTCTGGTGCCCGCACCATTCTCCCAGGGGGGGAGGAACTCGACCCTGTCGAGTATGGATCAAGTTAGCTCTGGTATCTCTCCAAGAGGTCTGGGTCCAACTCTTGTAATTCTTCTCGGGAGATCCAAGAGTCATCAGAATCTGGCCTTCTCCTAGCCAGCGGACCAGGTATCTTTGGTATCCTCGATTACGAGTAGAGATAACCTGATCATCCAGGATCTTTTCAGTCTGCTCTTTCCTCACAGGCCAGTTTGTTGGTGGACACACAGGGTCAGGTTCACGCTCAAGAGCAGGATTAGATTCAAAAGCCTCACTGGGAATCACAGCTGGCTCCCTATACTATCTAGGTCTGTAATGTTGAAAGTGGAGCTAATGCCTAGTTCTGGAGGTAACTCGAGCACATAGGCATTGGATCATACTCTCTTCACCACTCTAAATGGTCCAGCTCCTCTAGCATGTAACTTTCTAACGGTTCCAGGAGGAAACCGTTCAGGCCTAACCTAATCATTACATAGTCTCCCTCAACAAAGTTTTGACTCGCCTTGAGAATCAGCCAACTTCTTATAAGTTTCATTACTTAAATTTATTTTGGCATGAATTTCTTTATGCAAGTCTTTTACATGCTATGCAAGTGCATCAAGAGACTTGTGTGTGTGGACTAATAGTGAAATCAGATCAAGTGGTGTGTGAGGCTTGTATCCATGAACAATTTCAAAGGGACTCTAGCCTATAGACATATTGATCGAAACATTATATGCAAATTTAGCCCTGGGTAAATACAAATCCCAACTCCTGGTATTCTCACTTAACCAAAATCTGAGACAATGTCCTAAACTCGACTGACGATGCATTCCTAAAGAATGGACTTTATTCAAAGGAACCCTAGGTCTAAACCTAACAAACTACGGCTCTCTAGGTTTGACCTTGGGTCGGGAGGAGGATGGCATGCAGAGCATGAAAACTTATCATGGGTGCCTAGTAGGTGCCATAAGGTCTTCCAGAAGTAGGTGGCAAACCTAATAGGTTCTGACACGTGGTTCACTCTAAAAGACTTCGACAAAGTATACTTGGATGGTGTAAGAAGCATTGGAAGTCCTAGAGAAAGGGAGGAAATATGAGGTGGAGTCTTGAATTACCTGCTGATTAAAGGTGGTGACCTGAAGGTTTGAATGGTGATCTATGAGTGTCAACTGGTCATCCTTACGAAAGGAAAAGTTTGCTATTCCTAGGAATGGATCAAGAGATGGTTCGGGGAGTAGCCTAGGACATGTGATTGCAATAGTTAAGGTTTGTTCTCTAAGCAAACAATGATCCACTTTCTCAAGAAATGGATTAAAGAATGATTCATGGAAGGGCCTATGGATGATGACCTCAAGACTTGAAATTTGACCTATGGGTGAGGAAAGTATACTCTATAGAAGGGTAGGTCAGTCATGCGAAGGAAGGGGTTTGGGGTCATAAGGAGGACTTCTACAGGACTGGGAGAATCAATCCGCTCAAGACAAGGATGTTCAACTGAGATTACGGGGAGAGACCTTAGTGGCTGGGCATGGGACAAGGTCCAATTGTAAGAGGCTTGATTCAGTCATCCTAAGGAGAGGATCTACCATAGGGTGGGCAAACTTAAACAGTTCAGTGCAAAGATCTTCAATTGGTACTTGGGGAATGACTGTCATTAGAGGGTACGAACTGATAGCTCGGGCTAACACTATGAGTTCTTCCTAGGGGTATTTGACTAAAGGAACCTGATTCTCACAAATCTCTTGAATTTCTGAACTAGGTCCTACCACTTGGTTGCTCTCCAAGGTCTCCTCAGGTAAGGAACCAATAGTATCGATGTCACATTCTTCAAGTTCTTCCCCTCATATTCATCAACTAGACTCAAGCCAGCATCATATACTTCCTCGATGCCATCTTCAATGGGTTTCGGGTCAGTGGTAATCGGGTCAACTGATTCTAGGCTTGTCATACCTAACCTTTCTTCCTCATTGGTAGGCTTGGGTTCTCCCTCATTAATGTCATCCTTAGGATTCTTACCACTTAGCTGTGCACAAGCCAGTCCTATGCTATGGTCACTGACTAGATTTATGGCCTCTTCCTCTACAAAACAAACATTCTTGCGATATAGGAACCTGGGTCACACTGGGTTTCAAGCTAGTAGAGACCTTACTTGGGCATGGGTGTGGATCTAAATGGTTTGATCTAGAAGACTTGGGTTATTGAGTGACTGGTCTAGAATATTGTAAGGACCTCTCATAGACACGATCCACACTATAGATATCATGGTTAGGCTTCCTAAGGTTATGCTCGGGATCACGGTATAAGGTCCTCCTAGGCTCCTGGTATGGATGAGGTGGGGCCTATTCCTATTAAATGGGATTAGGGATCCAAATTTGATGTCTACGTTTCTCAAGGACTTGGACTTGATCCCTAAGCTGGGGTAAAATTCTCATGGACTTGTTCTTTACACTAGTAACAGTAGCAGTCAAATCATGGCTTACTTGTTCATGCTCTCAGTAAGAGCTCTAACCATGGCCTCTAAATCAGGTTGGGTTTGACCAGGTTGGTAGGGTACTCCATTCGGGTAGTAGACATGATGCAAGCAAACACACAAAATGAGACTCAACTGAATGACTACGGGCTAACTAGACCTAGAGCCCAAACTAGATGCCCAATCAGAGTAGCAAGCTAGCCTGTAGTAACTCAAGACTCAGCCAGGCAGGTGTAAGGGAGTGTTAGGTCCCTAATTGCCAATCCTAGACACCAATCAGTGATTGGCCAGGTAGGCGGACCAGCACACAAGCCCTTCGAGATGTAGTCCCTGAACCACCGTTCTAGACACTGAGTACAAAGCACACACAGAGTAACTAGACAAACTGACTCAACACTAGCCTTGACCCGACTTGTTGATGTCCCTAGCCTACTAGGGAAAATTAGGTCTAATCAATTTTTAGATTAAAGGCTTAGGTTCGAATGAGTGGGTGGTGGTTTTGGGCTAAGGAGAGGTTATCAACTCCTTCCCTTATCTTAGATGCTCAAATGCCCTTAAGATGAATTAAGAGATGAACACTCAAAAATAATTGGATTGCAGAATAAAAAATAGAGTTGCAGTAATTTAATTTTCAGAAATCGCACGGAAATCAATAAATCATAGGAAAATTATACAAATTAGTTTCAATTATAGTGGTTTCAGAAAAATAAAAATCACCGAATTTGGAGTTACCTGCAGTGAGAAATAATTCCTGCAACAGGGAAATTATGGGCTGAAAACAGAGAACTTTCCGTTTAAAATTCATGCTACGAAGTTATAACCCAACGGATCCTACACGCCCTAGGAACACCCCGTGGAATGGAAGAGGAGGTTTGCACCTCGCTTCATTCCTAGGACCAGACGTCCTGGGGAGTCTACTTCGAGCAGACAAAGTAAAAAGAGAGAGACTCAAACAAGCAATCAAACAGAAACCCTAGACAGGGCTCTGATACCAAAATGATGCAGAACAAAGAACAAGAAGCGTATGCGAAAGTAAATTTAAGATTAATTCTTCTTTTTTTTTTATTTCAGAAATTGGCTTTGACTCAAAGTAAAGATAAACTAAGTTGAAGGAAACTAGGTAAGGATTGAAAGCACAATTTAGAAAAAACTAAATTATCAGAGTAGTTCAGAAGTAACGGATCGCTGGAGGAGGTTGAGAAACTCCCAGACCTAGGTTTCGCTCTGAACTTTCAACAGGACAGAAATAAAGAGAAGAGATGGTTACCAACCAGACAGTGATCTCTCAGAATTTGGGTGGAAGAACTCTCTCGAGCAGATTGTTGGATCCTCGGATTTGGAGCTATCTTCGCAATGGATCCTTCAATACTGATCTTGTGGTTGGTCGGCTTCTCCTGGACTCAAGATCTGGGAAGAAGAAAAACAAGTGAGGGATTCAGAGACTCAGGGAAGGATTTACCAGTTCGAAGAAGACTTGAAGGCTGATGTCGCTGAGATCCGGATTCTCTTGAAGGCTGATTCGATTCCCTCTGGAAAGAACTTGGATCTGAAGTATCCGGAATGTACTTTGAGTGGCTGCTGTGGTCAGCCTGGACTTGAGAGAGAGCAGTGGGAGGTGGAATAGGATGGGTGGTGTTGAAGGGATAGGTTGAGAGTGAGGGGTCGGCGGCTAGTTTTTGGAGTAGAGTGGCTAACCTAAGGTAGTTTGGTTTTTGGAGATCTCACACCTCCTCAAGGTTCCTGGGGGAACCCGGATTTACTCCCTCACGGAGCTCAACACCTGGATGCAAGTGCGGAAGAGCGAAAACACAAAGTTGCTTCACAAAAAAAAATTGGTTTCATTCATCTGATTGATTTAAACTTACAAGAGGGGTTTAATTTATAGGACTTTACAAGAGAGTAGGGTTTTACATCTTTCCATGTGGGACTAAAGGAGGGGATCTACAAATCAGGATAATCCATACACATATGGCCGGCCAAGGTTCCAAAAAAAAATTGATTTGGGTTATAAAAGGAAGGTAGATGGCGCCTCCATGCTTGGTTCTTCAAGAAAATATTTTTTTCCTTCTATGCTTGGCCTTATCTGGAAGTGTTTGGGCACCTCTTAACGTTGCCCTCAAAGAGAAAATTTGTTTCCTTTTATATCTGGCTTTAGTTGGAATGATTAGGGCGCCTCCTAACCTTGCTCTTCAAGAGAAATCTCCTTCCTTCCATGGCTCAACCCTTTTTGGATACCTCCTTTTCTTTCTCCCCAAGTTATGGCTCTTTCTAACTTTGTTTTGAATATTTCTGACAGGTAATGGGCGCCTCCTTGAAGTTCTCTCCAAGAGAATTTCTTCCCTTTCATAGTTTGGTTCTTTGGGAAAGTCTTGAGCCGCCCCCTTGATTTGTGGACCCCTGGTGGATTTCTCCTCAATTGGAGCATGAGAGAAGGGAGCTGCTATCTGTGGTGTGGGGACCAAAGGCTGCTGGATGGAGATGTGGCGCCCCTGGACTCAGGCGTATGGCTGGGAGTGTGGCTGGGAGTGTGGCGCCCACTTGCTTGGCCTTGGGAGAAAATGTAACACCCTAGGTTGAAGCCCTAGTCCACTACTGAGTCAACATGACTCAACAAAATAAAATGCAGGTAATATAGACTCAAGCTAAAATTGAGTTGATCCAGTCAACCCTTATTACAAGCCAAAAAAAAACCCTAATTCTTCGGGCAAGGTTAATCAAAGATCCAGATGGAGCTCTAAAGTCTTCTTCTGAGTCTGGTGCCCGCACCACCTTCTCCTTAAGACAAACCTTGTCTCTTTAAGACAAGGTTGTTCTTACTAGGACAAGTCTTAGGATTTAAGACATAAGCCTAGAGTGTCTTATAGCAGGGTAACCCCTAAAACAAGAGTGGTTTTGGAAAGCATTCAGAGTACCCTACAAGAGGGTAGGGTGTCCTACAAAGGTCAAAGTCCAGAAGGCTATCAAAAGGAGTCCTAGTCTAGCAAGCAATCGAAGTAGGAGTTCTTCCTTGGGTCATTTCCTGTGTGGATCACCGTTGGAGGGCTTGCACTTGTGAGCCTAGTGGAAAAAAGAGGAAAAAAGCATTCCAGGTATTATCATGAACCATATTAGTGATATATTAGTGTATATGAATGAGGGGATCTTGGGATTATGGTTTCTAGCCAATATCACTGATGGGTTTCTTAAGGGTCATCAAGTATGTATGATGCATTGAATTTCAAAAATTTGCACAAAGAAAAACCTGTATTGGCTAGAAACCCTAATCCCAAAATCCCCTCATTCATAAATAACTAATATATCACTAATATGGTTCATGATAAATACCCAAGATGCTATTTTCCACTTATTTCCACTAGGCTCACAAGTGCAAGCCCTCCAACGGTGATCCACACAGGAATTGATCCAAGGAAGAACTCCTACTTCAGTTGCTTGCTTGACTAGGATTCCTCTTGACAGCCTTCTAGACTTTGATCTTTGTAGGACACCCTACCCTCTTGTAGGGTACTCTAAATGCTTTCCAAAACCACTCTTAATTTGGGATTACCCTCTTATAGGACACTCTAGGCTTATGTCTTAAATCCTAAGACTTGTCCTTATATGAACAAACTTGTCTTAAAGAGACAAGGTTTGTCTTAAGGTGGAGGGAGGAAGGTAAAACACTAAGAATTAAAACCTACAGTGGAACTCTTCTAAAAACCCATAACATCTCCCCTATTTATAATGTTAAGAGGGATGTGTGATATGTCCAGCCATCAACTTATCAGATATGACTTTTCAAGATCGAAGAGAAGTTATCTGGCTTGAAAAGTCATATCCAATAAGTTGATTCATGCACCAAGGCTCATATCCATATTCCTTTCATTCCTGGATGATTTTAAACTTGCCACATGGCAAGTACCAGTCCCTTGGAAGCCAAGAGGTTCCTTTTCAATCTCCAAGCATCGAAGAATTTGAAGAGTCTTGATAGTAGAAGGATACTGCTTTAGACCGCTCACAAATGAAGTGAAGCATCCTTCATGCATGCATTCTCTTTCCAAGCCTTTTCATGCCAATTTAAAAGGTGTTGACTGGTCAAAAATAATCCTAAGAGGCATGGGGATATGTGCCAAGAAGTCCTAGATGAATCAGCCAAACTGATTCATCTACAGAAGGACTCTTGGTCCTTTGTACGATCCATTCCTTGGCACACGTACATATGCGCCCAAGGAGTCCATGCCAACTTGGACTCTAGTCCAAGTGGCATTCCATGTCCAATTAAATTAGGATAAAACTTGATAAAGGTTGTCTTAATCTCAACATAACACAATTTAAGTCTCTCTTAAATTTGTTAATCAAATTAGCAAGCAACTGGACCCAAATCGACTTGGATTAGGAATTAGGTTAGCCTACACATGCTAGTATGCAATCTAGCTAACCAATTAGGATCACATGACCATAATTAAATTATGTATGACTTCCTTGGTCAACTCCCTCACATGTGTGACTCTTTGGTTCCACATCTAGCCAGCAGTAGTAGGTTTAGGTTTAAGCCGATTTGAACCAATCGAACCCAATTGACCTATTAGGTCAAATTGAGCTGACCTAAATTTTCAATTCGATCTGTCCATCGAATTGACTCATGAAACAAACCCAATTGGTTCATGAATACCTACAAGACATTATTGACATCTAGCAACATGTCATTCCTACCCGTAAGATGAGGGATTTGGTGGAAAGCACCAAAATATCCTTCAGTAAAAAGTTACGTTGCAATTCAATCATTCGATCTCCCATTATCCCTATTAAGTGATGTGTATGGATAAATGTCAAGCCCTAAGACTTAGTCATTTCGAATCTTTATTTGATAATAAAGACTCAGCTATGACTGATTAGAAGCCACTTCTAATCTCATCCTGCTTTGATCAAAGACTCCTTGAGTCATCAATCGAAGAGATCACTTGGGATAACAATTTCTACCAGGAATGATCGATTCCTTATTGGTCCATGCATATCCTTTGTACACCTTCCATTATATCTGAGAATACCCCATACATGACTTAATTTCATGAATGAGTATGAACCAAATATGGCTTTGCGTGCATAAGGAACCATGGTGACCTCAGGTCTAAAGATCACATGCATAACTCCTACTTTGAGATTTATCTTTTGACAAGTAGTAAGAATTCCATAAGATAGTTCCGAGATGCAGATCAATTCAGTGAACTCATACCCTAATGAGCACCCTTATCCTTGTATTAGTGTCCTACACAAGTGGTTATGGGACCAACCACCCTCTTATCAGAGCATGCATAGGATAGCTAGTCTTTCCGGACTTATCGATCCTCGAACCGATGGTCCATCGACTAGGAATATTTTAGGTTAGGGTTTATAAGAACTTAGGTCTCACTATCATGATATCCATCATAACCCTAATTTCATTTGCCAACCTATGGGGTTCATCATAATCTTTAAAAAAGATAGCAATATGATGAAACAATATACCTTTATTAATATATTAAATATCATATAGGAGTTGGAAGATTACAAAAAAAGCCGTTATATAAGATTCGCTTTTAGGACACTTTCCTTTCAATCTTTCACTTGCACTAAAGCCAATCGCCCTTGTACTTTATGCCCATACAATCTAAGTGGCGATCAAATTGCTGCTGAGGTAATGCTTTAGTGAGGGTATGATGGTAGATATGTTGTTTTTAGTATCAACTCGTTCAATAATTATATCTTGTCTTTCTATGATTTCTCGAACGAGATGGAAACATCTTAGGATGTGCTTGGACTAATGATGAGACCTTGGTTCCTTTGCTTGTGCAACAGCTCCAGTGTTATCAGTATAGCAGCACTGGCTGTTGTATTTCAGGAACCACGCCTAATTCCATGATGAATTTCTTCATCTAGATAGCTTCCTTTGTGGCTTCACTTTCAGCTATATATTCTGCCTTAGTGACTGTGTCAGCTATGGTTGGCTACTTTATACTCTTCCAGCTTATTGCACCACCATATAAGGTAAAGACATACCCTGATATGGATTTGCTATCATCTGGATCTGATTGAAAACTAGAATCATATATCCTTCTAGTTTCAACTCCGATCCTCTATAAATAAGAAAAATATCTTTAGTCCTTCTAAGGTACTTAAGAATTTTTCACAGCTTTCCAATGATCCTCACCTAGATCTGCCTGTAATCTACTTACTATGCCTAAGGCATAAGCAACATCAGGCATGGTACATAACATAGCATACATAATTAATCCTATCGCCGAAGCATAAGGAATCAAAGCTATCCTTTCTCTTTCTTCTGATATCTTAGGAGACATTTTCTTAGAGAGATGTATGCCTTGACTCATAAGTAAGTAACCCCTTTTACTTCCATCCATGTTGAATTTCTTCAACACTAAGTCAATGTACCTAGACTGGGATAAGCCTAGCATCCTCTTAGATCTATCTCTATAGATCCTTATACCTAGTATATAGGATACTTCTCCCAAATCCTTCATGGAAAACCTTGATGATAGCCAAGTTTTAATCGATTCTAACATTGGGATATCATTCCCAATGATCAGTATGTCATCAATATACAAAACTCAGAAAACAAGTGCACTCCTACTTGTCTTCTTATACACACATGGTTCATCCACATTTTTGACAAAACCAAATTCCTTGATTATTTCATCAAAGCAGATGTTCCAACTCTTTGATGCTTGTTTTAGTCCATTAATGGACTTCTTTAGCTTGCATAATTGATTTGGTCTCCAACTTGAGACAAATCCCTCTAGCTGTGTCATATAGACTTCTTCTTCAAGATTTTCATTAAGGAAAGCAGTCTTGACATCCATCTGCCAGATTTCATAATCATGGTATGCAATTATTGCAAGCAATATTTGAATGGACTTGAGCATAGCTACTGGTGAGAAGGTTTCATCATAGTCAATGTCATGTTTTTGTTTAAAATCTTTTGCTACCAGCCTGGCCTTGTAGGTTTCTACTTGACCATCTGCTCCTATCTTCTTCTTGAAGACCCATTTACACCTATTGGGTTAATTCCTACAGGTGGATCTACCAAGGTCCATACCTAATTGGAATACATGGAGTCCATCTCAGACTTCATGGCACTTATTCATTTATTGGAGACCTTTTTCTTGACTGCTTCCAAATAGTCACAGGATCATCATCCTGAATGATATTGGCTTCATTGTCATCCCCGATGACAAAGCCATATCTAAGAGGTGTCCCCGCACCCTCTCCGACCTTCGAAGAGGAGGTGTGTATTGTAGCTATTCTTGATCTATAAGAACTTCTGGTTGAGGATTTTACTTGAAGACTCATCAGGTTGTTGGTTCTGTTCTTCCCTAATTCAAGTGTAGAATTACTACTTAGATAAATTTTTCTCCAATAATGTAGCATGTCTACTGATAAATATATTTGTTTAGTGGTATTATAAAAGAGGTATCCAATACCCTCTTTAGGATAACCAACAAACCTATATTTGTTAGCCCTAGCACTTAACTTATGTCCAAAATTATTCTTGATATAAGCATAGCAACCCCAAATCTTTAAGTACTTAAGATTTGCTCTTTTGCCATTCCATAACTCATAGGAGTGCTAATCACTGACTTGATGGTACTCTATTCAAAATATAGGCAGCAGTATCCAGGGCATGTCCCCAGAAAGAAATAGGAAGATCTGTGAAGCTCATCATGGACCTCACCATGTCTAACAAAGTGCGATTTCTCCTTTCTACCACACCATTTAATTAGGGTGTCTAAGGAGGGGTCCATTCAGAGATTATGCCTTTATCCTTGAGATGGTTTAAAAACTCACCTGACAAGTATTCACTCCTTGATCAGAACGAAGAGTTTTAATACTATGTCCAGTTGTTTTTCAACCATACTTGATATTCTTTTAACTAATCAAAGGCTTCAGACTTGTATTTCATTAGATACACATGACCAAATCTAGACAAGTCATCAATAAAAGTGATGAAGTAAGAATATCCACCTCTGGCTTGAGTTGTAATAAGTCCACACACATTAGTATGCACAAGATCCAATAACTCAGTTTCCTTGTCCCCATGTCCAGTTAATTGAGACTTGGTCATTTTTCCTTTGAGGCAAGACTCACAAGTTCCTAATGATTGAAAATCATAAGGGTCAAAGTAATTATCTTTGACTAACTTGTTTATTCTTGACTCACTAATATGACCTAACCGGCAATGCTAGAGAAATGTGACATTGATATTATCTCTCTTTCTCTTCTTGTTATCAACAAGTAATATTCCATCATTGAGTTCTAATGTCAAAAGACCATTTATAAAATAACCATGTCCGAATATTTTTTTGCAATGAAGAATAGAGTAGCCATTGCTATTTGCATTTATCTCAAATCCTTGTTGTAACAACAAGGGTATTGATACAATATTTCTTACAATATCCGGTACATAGTAGCATTCTTCTAACTTTAAAACATTACCTGTAGGTAATAATAAAAGATAGGTGCCCACAGCTTTAGCATACATGGCTTCTCCACTAGCGCAATATAGTTTGAAATCACCTGGTGTGATATGCATGATGAGGATGCAAACATGTAACTCTAAAGGAGATTAACCAAAATTTAACTAGCAATTCTACTTGCATATGAGTGATTCAACATATAAGATCAAGGATATCTAAATAAGAAACCCTAAATGCTTATACTTAAACCCAGCTAGGAGGACTATCAAAATCTTAAAGAAAGGACAGACAAGATTAGAATTCGCACACAAGTCAAGCTAGCCCTATTAATGATCCCGATCTTAAATACTAGGAGTTCAAGCATTGAAATCTCAAGCACAAGGGATTCACTCTTAAGGTTCTCAAATGAAAGATCATACCACATAAGATGGGCCTTCTAACTTTCTGGTTTGTAGCAAGTAATCCTTCCTCTTGGATCTGGAGCCTAGAGAACCCTGCAACAAAGAAACCAAGATGATTAGAAACTTAATTAAAAGTGAGAAGATTGATGGAACTCAAAGGAGAGTTTGTTGGAATGATCTGGATGGAGCTTGTGTTAGGAAGGCGCCATAGGTGCTTGGTTGGTGTTGTTGTTGAGGAAGGTAATTCGGATTGAAGGCTTGAAGATTAAAAGAGAAGGATTAGGGAGAAGAAATGGTGGAGGAGAGGAAGAGGTTCACTTAGGCACAAAGATCCACATAGGCACATAGAAAAACATAGAAAAGTGCTGGAAATTTGTATTCACTCATCAATTCTTTACAAGGGGCATCCAAGGCTTTAAATAAAGCCTTACAAATTTTGAAAATTCAAATCCCTAAACAAGTGGAGTAATATAAGGGGAGAGGGCTGATTTTCTTGCTTGAAATCCTCCTTGGCCAACTTCCTTGAATTTGAACTTGGGATGGCACCCTCTTGTGGTGAGGTGGCGTGGAGGTGGCGGTCGTGGTCCCTCTTGACGTGGCATGTGGTCCCAAGTTGAGGTGGCGCAAGTGATGTGGCATGTGGTCCCCAATTGAGTTGGCTTTGGTCTTGATTTGGGGTATACATTGTGAGTCTTCTTTAGGCTTGATGCTAGTTGACCCATTTGGATTGGACTAAGACTAGACCCGACATGGACTCGACTTACATGATTCTTTTGGACTCAAAATAAAGAAAGGTTACCGGACTCTCTAGTCCAACCATAAAGATTCGGAATGGGCTTGAATTGGTTGGAGTCTCTTTCTGATTCTGGTGCCCGCACCAATTCTCCCCTGGTGGGAGGAACTCGACCCTGTCGAGTGATAAGTTTCTAATATATCCGGGTCGATTTGTTGTAGGTCCTCTTTGGTGATCCAGGAATCTTCAGATTCAGGACGTCCTTGCCATCGAACCAGATAGCGTTGGTAGCCCTTATTTCTAGTAGTGATGATCTGGTCATCCAAGATCCTTTCAATTCTTTCCTTTCGCTCAGGAATATTTGGTGGTGGACACTCAATTGGCATTTCACTCTCAAGAGAAGTGTTAGGACCAAAAGGTTCATCAGGTATTAATGCAGGTTCCTTGTATTCTTTCAGATCGGAAACATTAAATGTAGAACTAATGCCATAACTAGGTGGTAAGTCTACTACATAAGCATTAGGTCCAATTTTCTTTATTATTTTGAAGGGCCCGGCTCCCCGGGCATGGAGTTTCTTCATAGTTCCCGGAGGAAACCTTTCTGGTTTAAGCCTAATCATTACAGAGTCTCCTTCATTAAATTCCTTTAACCGTTTATGTGAGTTAGCCATATGCCTATAGAGTTCATTGCTTGTTTGAATCTTCTGATTAATCTCCTTGTGCAAATCCTTAACATGCTGTGCATATGACTCAGCAGACTCAGATATTCGTGTATGTACTGGTAATGGAATTAGGTTTAAAGGTTTCCTAGGTTTGTATCCATGGACCACTTCGAATGGACTTTTCCCAATAGACCTATTGATCGAACTGTTGTAGGCAAATTCAGCACGAGGAAGTAGTAAGTCCCAGTTTCCTAGGTTGTCACCGACTAAACATCTTAAGAGATTTCCTAAGCTTCGGTTTACTACTTCAGTTTGGCCATCGGTTTGAGGATGATAGGCTGTAGAGAATTTCAGCTTAGTACCTAACATGTGCCAGAGGGTTTTCAGAAGTAGCTAGTGAGCTTGACATCTCTATCTGACACAATGGTCTTGGGTAAACCATGAAGCTTAACCACCTGATCTAAGAAAAGCTTGGCCACTTTCGAAGCGTCTAAAGTTTGAGAACACGGGATGAAGTGCGCCATTTTGGAGAAACGATCGACAACCACGAAAACAGAGTCATGTTTCCTAGAAGTTTTAGGTAGACCTACCACAAAATCCATACTGATATCTTGCCATGGACCATCAGGGACAGGTAAGGGCGTGTACAGACCGGTGTTCTGTCTTTGCTGTTTTGCAATAGCACAGGTCCGACACTGAGCTACGATCTGGGCAACGCTCTTTTTAAGACCAGGCCAAAAAAATTGTTCTTCCATTGCTAGGATGGTTTTGTTGTTCCCAAAATGTCCTGCTAAACCTCCAGCATGGACTTCCCAGATCAGAAATTCCCTAACAGAGGTCTTAAGAATACACAACTGATTTCCTTTGAAAAGGTATCCATCTAATAGTGTATAATCACTAGGTTCACTAGATGATCTTTGTTGCAGGGATTGATAGATGTGACCAAAATCAGGACATGTGGGATATTCATCTTTCAATCTATCGAACCCTACTACTTCAGTGCTCACAGAGGTTAACAACATAGAACGGCGGCTCAACGCATCAGCAACCCTATTTTCAGTACCGGCACGATGTTTTAAAACGAACGTGTAAGCTTGTATGAATTCTACCATTTCCCGTGCCTAGGGTTTAATTTCTTTTGAGAACTAAGGAACCTAAGAGCTTCGTGATCAGAGAATAGGACAAACTCGTGGGGTAGAAGATAATGCCTCCAATATCGTAGAGCTTGAACTACAGCATACAGTTCCTTATCATACGTGGAATACCTTAGTCTCGCCTCATTTAACTTTTCACTGAAGTATGCTACTGGGTGATTCTCTTGACTCAAGACACCTCCAATTCTGACCCCAGAAGCATCACAAGCAACCTCAAACACCTTGGTAAAAGGGTAACCTTAAGACAGGTGCTTGTGTCATTTTCTCCTTAATTGTTAGGAAGGCCTTACCTGCTGCTTTAGTCCACTCGAAATTTCCCTTCCTAATACAATCAGTGATTGGTGCCACTATCGTACTGAATCCTTTGATAAACCTTCTATAGAAGGTGGATAACCCATGGAAACTACGGACGTCGTGGATAGTCTTAGGCGTAGGCCACTCTACTATGGATTTAATTTTCTCAGGATCAGCGGACACCCCTTCAGATGTGACTACGAATCCTAGAAAGATAACTCTATTGTGTCAGGAAATCACACTTCTTGATATTGGCATAGAGACTATCTTTTCTCAGGACTTGACAAACTTGTTTCAGGTGGGTTAAGTGGTCTGCCTTTGTTTTGCTATATATAAGTATATCATCAAATAGACCACTACAAATCTTCCGATAAAAACCTTTAACACCTGATTCATTATTCTCATAAAAGTGCTGGGTGCATTGGACAGACCGAACGGCATGACTAACCACTCATATAATCCATCTTTAGTCTTAAAAGCGGTCTTCCATTCGTCTCCAGGCCTAACCCTAACCTGGTGATAGCCACTCTTTAGGTCTATCTTGGAAAAAATTGTCGATCCGGCTATCATATCTAACATGTCGTCTAGTCTTGGGATTGGGAATCTATACTTTACAGTGATCTTATTAATGGCACGGCTATCTATACACATCCTCCAAGTGCCATCTTTCTTAGGGGTCAGCAGAGCAGGGACTGCACATGGACTTAAGCTTTCCTTAATGAACCCCTTCCTAAGAAGTTCACCCACTTGCCTTTGCAATTCCTGGTGTTCAATTGGGTTCATCCTATAGTGAGGCAAATTAGGTAAAGTCGCTCCAGGGACTAAATCTATTGCGTGTTGTATGTCTCTTAAAGGTGGAAGGTTATCGGGGAGATCTTCTGGAAACACATCCTCAAATTCTTTCAATAATTGGACCACCTCTTGAGGGTGTTCTACAGGGCTGTGGTCCTTAATTTCCTTAGCAGCTACTACCCAAATAGGTGCTCCCTCCATGATATCTTGCTCTAATTCTTTTGCACCTATTAAATTTAATCCAGTCTTCTTATCTTTCAAGCTGCTAGCTCCTCTCTTGACATTATCCTTAGGCTGGGTTGGATGAATGACAATTTCTTGCCATTGAAATTGAAAGCACAGGAGTTTGATCGACCAAAGATGGTCACATCATGATCAAACAGCCATGGCCTGCCTAAGATGATGCTACTTACCCCCATAGGAAGCACATCACACCAGATCTTTCCCTGATAGGATTGAAGCTGGACTTGAACCTGACATCTTGACTTGATTGGTATAGAAGTGGAATCGATCCAGGACACCTTATATGGATTGGGATGTGGTACAATGGATAATCCTAGACTTTTGGCTGCGTTAGTGGAAATGGCGTTGACACAGCTTCCACTATCGATGACGATTTTACAGACCTTTTCTCCTATCCTAACAAATGTGTGTAGGATGCTAGTTCTACGCCAGTTCTTCTCCTTGGTCTGTGTCATGATACGTCTCACAACTCCTAGAAAATCTGATGAGTCTATGTTCTCTTCATCTCCTTCATATCATCAGCCAAACAATCCCCTGCTTCATAAACCTCCTCTTCATCATTCTCCAGGGGTTCTGATTCACCTTCTTCTGCCCCCTATATGTAAAGCTCTAGAGGGACATTGGCTCACGAAATGACCTGGTTTACGACACTTATAGCAGACTCGCTCCCTCTCACCTCGAACTTCAGGGCTCTTTCCTTTGTCTTCTCTAGGAATTAAGGGGGTGGTCGGATTGGGTCTAAGGGTTGGATTCGGGCTGGACCTTGTTCTATTGGTGGGACTAGGGACTGAGCTAGGCCTGCTGATAGGAGGGTTAAACCTACTAGATTCAGGTCATCTAAATGTAGCTCTCCTTTGAAACCTCTCATAGTCCGTGGCAACTTGGTATGCCTGATCTAAATCATGGACTTCCCTTAAAATAGTTCCCCTTTTATATCATCATTCAACCTGATCTAAACCTTGATAAAGTGGCTGCTTCAGACTCGACTACGTTGCATCGCATCACAAACTCATCAAACTTAGCAACATATTCAGAAACGGTCTTGTTACCTGTGTCAATCGTTGCCACTGATCTAATAACCTTTGCTGATAAGACATAGGCAGATATTTCTCTCTAAGTTTCCTCTTCATATCTCTCCATGTTGCTATAGGTAAATCTCCCCTTTGCCTTGATATGCGTTCCACGTTTTCCCAATATAACCGAGCCTGACGAACTAGTCTGATTCTGGCAAACTTAAATCTTCTCTCTTCAGACATATCATACCAGTCAAAATACTGGTCCATGTCAGCCTCCCAGTCTATGTACACCTTAGGATCTAGGCTTCCCTCAAAGGTTGGTGCATCTAGACGGATTCTTAGGGCCCGATCATCCTGATCAAAAGTATCATAGTGAGGTCTTCTAGGAGGTGGCTCTGGAGTATGATCAACATAATCCTGATGCGGTCTTCTTTGAATTGGGTCAGGTGTGTGTTCCTGTCGTTGGGCTCTAGGATGAACTGAAGGTAATCTGGGTGAAGGTGGTTCAGTTGGGGTCAACCTAGCTTCTTCTAGGGCTCCTACTCTTTCCTCGAACTGACCAAATTTAGCATCCAAACGGTCCATCTTCTCGATCATAGATCTCATAAGGCTTTCCATACTAGTATCCATGGATGAACTAGGTTGGGCTTGTGAAGGGTGGTAAGGTGTGCCTGACCTAGTTGTCATGCAAACAATTAGACTCAGACCCAAACTATGAGTTTTCTAAACCGGTTAGTCCAAATAAACTGAGTTGACTAGATACAATCAAATCAACAGCTACTCTCTTCCACTGGCCAGTCAGGAGGTGGGTCTGTGGGAGGTTCCCCCAGCTTTCACTGGGTCCTAATTAAAAACCACAAGAACCGCTTAGGCTTGAGCCACTTAACCTCTATCCTTGACACCAGCTTCCAATAATAGATGAAGAAATGGGTTGCACAAGCTTTCCCAATTGAATTGAACTGGACCTAGAGTTCCAAGCTAGTTGCCTAATCAAGGTGGCAAGCTTGATTGTAGTAACTCTATACTTGGCCAGGTTTTAGAACAAGGGGGGTGTGAGATCCTGTCTCTGGCCTACCTAGGCCGGTGGAATTGGCCCGATAGACGGATCAGCACCCAAGCCCTTAGTCCCAATTCTAGACACCAAGTAATAGGGCACACACAAGACTAGTTGACACAATGAGTTGACAATAACCGGACTCGACCAAATTGATGTTCCTAACCCACTAGGGCAATTAATGTCTAATCAATTTTAGTTAGGGATTGGGTCGATATGCAATTTGGTGATTTTTGGGCTAGGGACAGGTGATGAAATCCTGACCCTATGTCAATTTCATGCCCTTAATTTGATTTGCCATGAGATGCATACAAATTTCAAATTTCAGGTGCAGAAGTAGTGTGTTGCAGTTTAAATGTGGTGTTGATAAGTGCAGAAAGAAATATCAGAAAAATCTAAAAAAATCACAGAAAACTCCTAACTTATAGTTGACATACCAGATGAAACGAAATTTCAAAATAAAATCTGTACTATTCTAGGCAGATTCTGAAATGAAGATAATGAAAAAGAACAGAACAGAACAGAAACCTTAATAACACTGATGGACTGCAGGAATTTTCATTTTTTTTGTAATTTTTTATCAGATTGAAATTTAAAACGGTGATAAACAACTTGAAATGGAATAGGAAAAAAAATATTCCAACGAGGAATGTGATACTTGTCTTTGGAGTTGCAGGCGGATTACAGTCAGCCTACAGAAATACAGCAAGCAAAAAAACAAAACGTGACCAATACAAAATTCACAAATGAAATCTAAAAAGGTCCTTTGGCTTTCTTTTTCATGGGTCAATCACAATGGCACCCCGACACGCCTTAGGAGATCCCCGTGGAATGGAGAAGAGAGGGTGTTTAAACCCTACTTTCTCCTAAGACCGGACGGCCTGGTAACGCCCCCGATCCAAGTACTTCAAGGACTTAATGCTATGCAATCAGGAACTTATTCTACCATGCTCTGATACCAAGATTGGTGTGATATGCATGATGAGGATGCAAACATGTAACTCTAAAGGAGATTAACCAAAATTTAACTAGCAATTCCTACTTGCATATGAGTGATTTAACATATAAGATCAAGGATATCTAAATAAGAAACCCTAAATGCTTATACTTAAACCCAGCTAGGAGGACTATCAAAATCTTAAAGAAATAGGACAAGATTAGAATTCGCACACAAGTCAAGCTAGCCCTATTTAATGATCCCGATCTTAAAATACTAGGAGTTCAAGCATTGAAATCTCAAGCACAAGGGATTCACTCTTAAGGTTCTCAAATGAAAGATCATACACATATAAGATGGGCCTTCTAACTTTCTGGTTTGTAGCAAGTAATCCTTCCTCTTGGATCTGGAGCCTAGAGAACCCTGCAACAAAGAAACCAAGATGATTAGAAACTTAATTAAAAGTGAGAAGATTGATGGAACTCAAAAGGAGAGTTTGTTGGAAATGATCCTTGGCGCCATGGTGGAAGGTGTTGTTGTGTGGTGATCTTCTTCTTGAGAGGATGTCCTTAATTCGCTTTGAAGGAAGAGGATTGCTTGGAAGATGAAGAGTAAAAGAGAAGGATTAGGGAGAAGAAATGGTGGAGGAGAGGAAGAGGTTCACTTAGGCACAAAGATCCACATAGGCACATAGAAACACATAGAAAAGTGCTGGAAATTTGTATTCACTCATCAATTCTTTACAAGGGGCATCCAAGGCTTTAAATAAAGCCTTACAAATTTTGAAAATTCAAATCCCTAAACAAGGGAGTATATAAGGGGAGAGGGCTGATTTCTTGCTTGAAATCCTCCTTGGCCAACTTCCTTGAATTTGAACTTGGGATGGCACCCTTTGTGGTGGTGGCGTGTGAGGTGGCATGTGGTCCCCTCTTGATGTGGCATGTGGTCCCAAGTTGAGGTGGCGCAAGTGATGTGGCATGTGGTCCCCAATTGAGTTGGCTTTGGTCTTGATTTGGGGTGTACATTGTGAGTCTTCTTTAGGCTTGATGCTAGTTGACCCATTTGGATTGGACTAAGACTAGACCCGACATGGACTCGACTTACATGATTCTTTTGGACTCAAAATAAAGAAAGGTTACCGGACTCTCTAGTCCATCCAACCATAAAGATTCGGAATGGGCTTGAATTGGTTGGAGTCTCTTTCTGATTCTGGTGCCCGCACCAATTCTCCCCTGGTGGGAGGAACTCGACCCTGTCGAGTGATAAGTTTCTAATATATCCGGGTCGATTTGTTGTAGGTCCTCTTTGGTGATCCAGGAATCTTCAGATTCAGGACGTCCTTGCCATCGAACCAGATAGCGTTGGTAGCCCTTATTTCTAGTAGTGATGATCTGGTCATCCAAGATCCTTTCAATTCTTTCCTTTCGCTCAGGAATATTTGGTGGTGGACACTCAATTGGCATTTCACTCTCAAGAGAAGTGTTAGGACCAAAAGGTTCATCAGGTATTAATGCAGGTTCCTTGTATTCTTTCAGATCGGAAACATTAAATGTAGAACTAATGCCATAACTAGGTGGTAAGTCTACTACATAAGCATTAGGTCCAATTTTCTTATTATTTTGAAGGGTCCGGCTCCCCGGCATGGAGTTTCTTCATAGTTCCCGGAGGAAACCTTTCTGGTTTAAGCCTAATCATTACAGAGTCTCCTTCATTAAATTCCTTTAACCGTTTATGTGAGTTAGCCATATGCCTATAGAGTTCATTGCTTGTTTGAATCTTCTGATTAATCTCCTTGTGCAAATCCTTAACATGCTGTGCATATGACTCAGCAGACTCAGATATTCGTGTATGTACTGGTAATGGAATTAGGTTTAAAGGTTTCCTAGGTTTGTATCCATGGACCACTTCGAATGGACTTTTCCAATAGACCTATTGATCGAACTGTTGTAGGCAAATTCAGCACGAGGAAGTAGTAAGTCCCAGTTTCCTAGGTTGTCACCGACTAAACATCTTAAGAGATTTCCTAAGCTTCGGTTTACTACTTCAGTTTGGCCATCGGTTTTGAGGATGATAGGCCGTAGAGAATTTCAGCTTAGTACCTAACATGTGCCAGAGGGTTTTCAGAAGTAGCTAGTGAACTTGACATCTCTATCTGACACAATGGTCTTGGGTAAACCATGAAGCTTAACCACCTGATCTAAGAAAAGCTTGGCCACTTTCGAAGCGTCTAAAGTTTGAGAACACGGGATGAAGTGCGCCATTTTGGAGAAACGATCGACAACCACGAAAACAGAGTCATGTTTCCTAGAAGTTTTAGGTAGACCTACCACAAAATCCATACTGATATCTTGCCATGGACCATCAGGGACAGGTAAGGGCATGTGCAGACCGGTGTTCTGTCTTTGCTGTTTTGCAACAGCACAGGTCCGACACTGAGCTACGATCTGGGCAACGCTCTTTTTAAGACCAGGCCAAAAAAATTGTTCTTCCATTGCTAGGATGGTTTTGTTCCTGCCAAAATGTCCTGCTAAACCTCCAGCATGGACTTCCCAGATCAGAAATTCCCTAACAGAGGTCTTGGGAATACACAACTGATTTCCTTTGAAAAGGTATCCATCTAACAGTGTATAATCACTAGGTTCACTAGATGATCTTTGTTGCAGGGATTGATAGATGTGACCAAAATCAGGACATGTGGGATATTCATCTTTCAATCTATCGAACCCTACTACTTCAGTGCTCACAGAGGTTAACAACATAGAACGGCGGCTCAACGCATCAGCAACCCTATTTTCAGTACCGGCACGATGTTTTAAACGAACGTGTAAGCTTGTATGAATTCTACCCATTTCCCGTGCCTAGGGTTTAATTTCTTTTGAGAACTAAGGAACCTAAGAGCTTCGTGATCAGAGAATAGGACAAACTCGTGGGGTAGAAGATAATGCCTCCAATATCGTAGAGCTTGAACTACAGCATACAGTTCCTTATCATACGTGGAATACCTTAGTCTCGCCTCATTTAACTTTTCACTGAAGTATGCTACTGGGTGATTCTCTTGACTCAAGACACCTCCAATTGACCCCAGAAGCATCACAAGCAACCTCAAACACCTTGGTAAAATCGGGTAACCTTAAGACAGGTGCTTGTGTCATTTTCTCCTTAATTGTTAGGAAGGCCTTACCTGCTGCTTTAGTCCACTCGAAATTTCCCTTCCTAATACAATCAGTGATTGGTGCCACTATCGTACTGAATCCTTTGATAAACCTTCTATAGAAGGTGGATAACCCATGGAAACTACGGACGTCGTGGATAGTCTTAGGGTAGGCCACTCTACTATGGATTTAATTTTCTCAGGATCAGCGGACACCCCTTCAGATGTGACTACGAATCCTAGAAAGATAACTCTATTTGTCAGGAAATCACACTTCTTGATATTGGCATAGAGACTATCTTTTCTCAGGACTTGACAAACTTGTTTCAGGTGGGTTAAGTGGTCTGCCTTTGTTTTGCTATATATAAGTATATCATCAAAATAGACCACTACAAATCTTCCGATAAAAACCTTAACACCTGATTCATTATTCTCATAAAAGTGCTGGGTGCATTGGACAGACCGAACGGCATGACTAACCACTCATATAATCCATCTTTAGTCTTAAAAGCGGTCTTCCATTCGTCTCCAGGCCTAACCCTAACCTGGTGATAGCCACTCTTTAGGTCTATCTTGGAAAAAATTGTCGATCCGGCTATCATATCTAACATGTCGTCTAGTTGGGATTGGGAATCTATACTTTACAGTGATCTTATTAATGGCACGGCTATCTATACACATCCTCCAAGTGCCATCTTTCTTAGGGGTCAGCAGAGCAGGGACTGCACATGGACTTAAGCTTTCCTTAATAAACCCCTTCCTAAGAAGTTCACCCACTTGCCTTTGCAATTCCTGGTGTTCAATTGGGTTCATCCTATAGTGAGGCAAATTAGGTAAAGTCGCTCCAGGGACTAAATCTATTGCGTGTTGTATGTCTCTTAAAGGTGGAAGGTTATCGGGGAGATCTTCTGGAAACACATCCTCAAATTCTTTCAATAATTGGACCACCTCTTGAGGGTGTTCTACAGGGCTGTGGTCCTTATTTCCTTAGCAGCTACTACCCAAATAGGTGCTCCCTCCATGATATCTTGCTCTAATTCTTTTGCACCTATTAAATTTAATCCAGTCTTCTTATCTTTCAAGCTGCTAGCTCCTCTCTTGACATTATCCTTAGGCTGGGTTGGATGAATGACAATTTTCTTGCCATTGAAATTGAAAGCACAGGAGTTTGATCGACCAAAGATGGTCACATCATGATCAAACAGCCATGGCCTGCCTAAGATGATGCTACTTACCCCCATAGGAAGCACATCACACCAGATCTTTCCCTGATAGGATTGAAGCTGGACTTGAACCTGACATCTTGACTTGATTGGTATAGAAGTGGAATCGATCCAGGACACCTTATATGGATTGGGATGTGGTACAATGGGTAATCCTAGACTTTTGGCTGCGTTAGTGGAAATGGCGTTGACACAGCTTCCACTATCGATGACGATTTTACAGACCTTTTCTCCTATCCTAACAAAATGTGTAGGATGCTAGTTCTACGCCAGTCTTCTTGCTCCTTGGTCTGTGTCATGATACGTCTCACAACTCCTAGAAAATCTGATGAGTCTATGTTCTCTTCATCTCCTTCATATTCATCAGCCAAACAATCCCCTGCTTCATAAACCTCCTCTTCATCATTCTCCAGGGGTTCTGATTCACCTTCTTCTGCCTCCCCTATATGTAAAGCTCTAGAGGGACATTGGCTCACGAAATGACCTGGTTTACGACACTTATAGCAGACTCGCTCCCTCTCACCTCGAACTTCAGGGCTCTTTCCTTTGTCTTCTCTAGGAATTAAGGGGGGTGGTCGGATTGGGTCTAAGGGTTGGATTCGGGCTGGACCTTGTTCTATTGGTGGGACTAGGGACTGAGCTAGGCCTGCTGATAGGAGGGTTAAACCTACTAGATTCAGGTCGTCTAAATGTAGCTCTCCTTTGAAACCTCTCATAGTCCGTGGCAACTTGGTATGCCTGATCTAAATCATGGACTTCCCTTAAAAATAGTTCCCCTTTTATATCATCATTCAACCCTGATCTAAACCTTGATAAAGTGGCTGCTTCAGACTCGACTACGTTGCATCGCATCACAAACTCATCAAACTTAGCAACATATTCAGAAACGGTCTTGTTACCCTGTCAATCGTTGCCACTGATCTAATAACCTTTGCTGATAAGACATAGGCAGATATTTCTCTCTAAGTTTCCTCTTCATATCTCTCCATGTTGCTATAGGTAAATCTCCCCTTTGCCTTGATATGCGTTCCACGTTTCCCAATATAACCGAGCCTGACGAACTAGTCTGATTCTGGCAAACTTAAATCTTCTCTCTTCAGACATATCATACCAGTCAAAATACTGGTCCATGTCAGCCTCCCAGTCTATGTACACCTTAGGATCTAGGCTTCCCTCAAAGGTTGGTGCATCTAGACGGATGTTCCTTAGGGCCCGATCATCCTGATCAAAAGTATCATAGTGAGGTCTTCTAGGAGGTGGCTCTGGAGTATGATCAACATAATCCTGATGCGGTCTTCTTTGAATTGGGTCAGGTGTGTGTTCCTGTCGTTGGGCTCTAGGATGAACTGAAGGTAATCTGGGTGAAGGTGGTTCAGTTGGGGTCAACCTAGCTTCTTCTAGGGCTCCTACTCTTTCCTCGAACTGACCAAATTTAGCATCCAAACGGTCCATCTTCTCGATCATAGATCTCATAAGGCTTTCCATACTAGTATCCATGGATGAACTAGGTTGGGCTTGTGAAGGGTGGTAAGGTGTGCCTGACCTAGTTGTCATGCAAACAATTAGACTCAGACCCGAACTATGAGTTTTCTAAACCGGTTAGTCCAAATAAACTGAGTTGACTAGATACAATCAAATCAACAGCTACTCTCTTCCACTGGCCAGTCAGGAGGTGGGTCTGTGGGAGGTTCCCCCAGCTTTCACTGGGTCCTAATTAAAAACCACAAGAACCGCTTAGGCTTGAGCCACTTAACCTCTATCCTTGACACCAGCTTCCAATAATAGATGAAGAAATGGGTTGCACAAGCTTTCCCAATTGAATTGAACTGGACCTAGAGTTCCAAGCTAGTTGCCTAATCAAGGTGGCAAGCTAGATTGTAGTAACTCTATACTTGGCCAGGTTTTAGAACAAGGGGAGTGTGAGATCCTGTCTCTGGCCTACCTAGGCCCGGTGGAATTGGCCCGATAGACGGATCAGCACCCAAGCCCTTAGTCCCAATTCTAGACACCAAGTAATAGGGCACACACAAGACTAGTTGACACAATGAGTTGACAATAACCCGGACTCGACCAAATTGATGTTCCTAACCCACTAGGGCAATTAATGTCTAATCAATTTTAGTTAGGGATTGGGTCGATATGCAATTTGGTGATTTTTGGGCTAGGGACAGGTGATGAAATCCTGACCCTATGTCAATTTCATGCCCTTAATTTGATTTGCCATGAGATGCATGCAAATTTCAAATTTCAGGTGCAGAAGTAGTGTGTTGCAGTTTAAAATGGTGTTGATGTTGTAAGTGCAGAAAAAAATATCAGAAAATCTAAAAAAATCACAGAAAACTCCTAACTTATAGATGACATACCAGATGAAACGAAATTCAAAATAAAATCTGTACTATTCTAGGCAGATTCTGAAATGAAGAATGAAGAAGAACAGAACAGAACAGAAACCTTAATAACACTGATGGACTGCAGGAATTTTCATTTTTTTTGTAATTTTTTTTCAGATTGAAATTTAAAACGGTGATAAACAACTTAAAATGGAATAGGAAAAAAATATTTCAACGAGGAATGTGATACTTGCCTTTGGAGTTGCAGGCGGATTACAGTCAGCCTACAGAAAATACAGCAAGCAGAAAAACAGAACGTGACCAATACAAAATTCACAAATGAAATCTAAAAAGTCCTTTGGCTTTCTTTTTCACGGGTCAATCACAATGGCACCCCGACACGCCTTAGGAGATCCCCGTGGAATGGGAAGAGAGGGTGTTTAAACCCTACTTTCTCCTAAGACCGGACGGCCTGGTAACGCCCCCGATCCAAGTACTTCAAGGACTTAATGCTATGCAATCAGGAACTTATTCTACCATGCTCTGATACCAAGATTGGTGTGATATGCATGATGAGGATGCAAACATGTAACTCTAAAGGAGATTAACCAAAATTTAACTAGCAATTCCTACTTGCATATGAGTGATTCAACATATAAGATCAAGGAGATCTAAATAAGAAACCCTAAATGCTTATACTTAAACCCAGCTAGGAGGACTATCAAAATCTTAAAGAAATAGGACAAGATTAGAATTCGCACACAAGTCAAGCTAGCCCTATTTAATGATCCCGATCTTAAAATACTAGGAGTTCAAGCATTGAAATCTCAAGCACAAGGGATTCACTCTTAAGGTTCTCAAATGAAAGATCATACCATAAGATGGGCCTTCTAACTTTCTGGTTTGTAGCAAGTAATCCTTCCTCTTGGATCTGGAGCCTAGAGAACCCTGCAACAAAGAAACCAAGATGATTAGAAACTTAATTAAAAGTGAGAAGATTGATGGAACTCAAAAGGAGAGTTTGTTGGAAATGATCCTTGGCGCCATGGTGGAAGCTTGTGTTGGTGTTGATCTTCTTCTTGAGAGGATGTCCTTAATTCGCTTTGAAGGAAGAGGATTGCTTGGAAGATGAAGAGTAAAAGAGAAGGATTAGGGAGAAGAAATGGTGGAGGAGAGGAAGAGGTTCACTTAGGCACAAAGATCCACATAGGCACATAGAAACACATAGAAAAGTGCTGGAAATTTGTATTCACTCATCAATTCTTTACAAGGGGCATCCAAGGCTTTAAATAAAGCCTTACAATTTTGAAAATTCAAATCCCTAAACAAGTGGAGTAATATAAAGGGAGAGGGCTGATTTTCTTGCTTGAAATCCTCCTTGGCCAACTTCCTTGAATTTGAACTTGGGATGGCACCCTCTTGTGGTGAGGTGGCGTGTGAGGTGGCATGTGGTCCCCTCTTGACGTGGCATGTGGTCCCAAGTTGAGGTGGCGCAAGTGATGTGGCATGTGGTCCCCAATTGAGTTGGTTTGGTCTTGATTTGGGGTATACTGTGAGTCTTTTAGGCTTGATGCTAGTTGACCCATTTGGATTGGACTAAGACTAGACCCGACATGGACTCGACTTACATGATTCTTTTGGACTCAAAATAAAGAAAGGTTACCGGACTCTCTAGTCCAACCATAAAGATTCGGAATGGGCTTGAATTGGTTGGAGTCTCTTTCTGATTCTGGTGCCCACCCCTTTCACCTTTCTCCATCCTGTGTTTGCTTCGACGCACCATCACCTTTCTATTCTCTAATTCTGTAGAATTCCTGTTAAAGATTACATATATGAACCCACATGCGGTATCTAAACCCATGAATTAGAAATGGAAGCACTCAATGATAAATTAGTTGTATCAGGTGACAAAACCTTTAGATCTAAACTTACATCTGCTTCACACTTGCAAGATATGTCTTGCAATCTTTTCTTAATGCCCTTATTGCTGCAATGGAAATAGCTCCTCATAACTGCCTTCTTGACTTTCTTTTTTTTCGGATGCTCTTTTAGGATTTGAACTGTCTTTTCAGATCCTTTCTATTTGTAGTTCTTCTTCCATAATGAGAAGAAGATGAGCCTTATCACATTTTAGTTGCTCTCTGCTGTCTTAACATATTCAACAGTTCAGGCAAAGATGTTTAGTTGTTCATGTGATAATAAGAACAAACTGAGAGTAGGAATCTGGAAGTGATTACAGGATTAAATTCTGATTGAGTTCACCATCCATCACAAATCCTAATTGACCTAATGGGTGATTAAGTCAATGATTTTAATAATGGATTTGTATAGATGAACCCTCACTATCCTGCATGAAAAACAACTGCTCGATATCCGTATCGAGTAGCCCTACTTTGCTCTCCATATAGCTCCTTTAAATTGAGCAATATGGACTGAGGTTCCATACCTTCATGTTGCCTCTAGAGCTCATTGCTCATCGAGGCTAACATGATGCACCTGAGTTGTACTATCATTTTGCCAATTTTGTGTGGCAATTCCTCCTCTGATGCATCTTCTCAGATTGGCTCAAGATCTGGAGAATCCAGAATATAAGAAAGTTTTCCTGAGTAAGAACTATTCTCAGGTTCCTCAACCAGTCCACATAATTGGGACCAGTTAACTTGTGGCATCTAAAATACCCGTAGTGATAAATTTGAAGCCATTATAAAAATCCTACATTTAATTAAGAACAATATTACCAGACCACTCAAGATGACTTTCATAACTTGATAATGACTTATATCTAATTATGTCTCCTATTATTTTATTCAAATACCATAACCCTCAATTTATGGTAAGTGAGAAACCTTACTGGTTTCTTTAGTGGGATTGAGATCCCAATTCCTCATGACTGCCTTGTGTACACAATAAACACTCATGAGTTCAAAGGTAGGACTTCCTTTGCAATTGCAACCCATGCAATTCTCAATAAATAAACTACCTCTAAGACACTTATAGTCTTATATTACATAACAAACTATAATGTCTTAATTTATTCAGACCCTTCATTTCTATATAACCATGATTGAATAATATTGTCCTTGTGTTACACAACAAAGCATCAATTCCAATCATGCTATAAAGCACTAAGTGTACCAAGACAAATTTTATATCAAATCCTAAAGTAGGCCTTGTGTTACACAACAAACCTACTATAGTTTTTGATATTAACTTGGCTTAGCATGAAGGAAGGCCAATTGTAGTATACTCAATCAATTAGCATTCCCAATTTAAGGTTTAGATATGACCATATGGCCAGGTAAGTGGAAAGGATGAGGGGGTCCCCTCGTTGCTTTCCTTAGACACCAATTGATTTGGCCAAGTCAGACAATAGAACCAATTAAAAATCTCATTCCCTTTACCTTCTCAGAACCACTTGTCTAGACACCACTGGTTGATCAAACCCTAATCAATTTTGCATTATGATTGAGTTTACACTATGACTAAATATGTTTTTTAATGAGGGTTTGATGGTCTCATACACATCCTAAATAATCATGTTATTATTGTTCATAACAACAAGTATAAACAAAAGCATATCAAACCAACATATGCAAAAATATGATTATCCATCAAGCATATTTATCTTAATATGCAAATCATAGCATGATTTTAATTCTCTATTCACCTCACTTATTCATGGGATATGGCCACAGCGGCACCCTTACATGCCATAGGAGATCCCATTGAATGGGAAGAGAGGGCCTTTAAACCTTACATAACCACTATGACTGAATGGCCATGGTGACTAACCCAATCCAAAGCAGTTACTTGGATAAGACATGTTATTAAGATGCATTTGATTAGCAATATGCAAAATATCATATTAAAACAATAACATGCTCTTTTATGATAATATATACTATCATACATAGATTAGGATTTAAGAATAACAGCCCCTAATCCAATGGCAAACATCTTACTATGATTACTTATATAACCATACAGCATTCCACTGAACCCTAAGTAATGGCATGCAAAAAAACTATGATCAAACTAGCTATCTAATAAGCATTTGATCATACAAATTACAATTAATTGAAAGAATTAAGGGTTGCTCTGATACCACTGATGGGTTTTTAAGGGCCATCAAGCATGTATGATGCATTGAATTTCAAAAATTTGCATAAAGAAAAACCCTATTGGCTAGAAACCCTAATCCCAAGATCCCTCATTCATATATACTAATATATCACTAATATGGTTCATGATAAATACCTAGAATGCTGTTTTCAACTTCTTTCCACTAGGATCACAAGTGCAAGCCCTCCAACGGTGATCCTCACAGGAATTGACCCAAGGAAGAACTCCTACTTCAGTTGCTTGCTTGACTAGGACTCCTCTTGACAGCCCTTCTTACAGCTTCTAGACTTTGATCTTTGTAGGACACCCTACCCTCTTGTAGGGTACTCTAAATACTTCCAAAACTGCTCTTAGATTTGGGATTACCCTCCTATAGGAAACTCTAGGCTATGTCTTAAATCCTAAGACTTGTCCTTGTATGAACAAACTTGTCTTAAAGAGACAAGTTTGTCTTAAGGTGGAGGAAGAAGGTAAAACACTCAGAACAAAAAACCTACAGGGAACTCTTCTAAAACCCATAACCCCACCCCTATTATAATGTTAAGAGCGTGTGTGTGATATATCTAGCCATCAACTTATCAGATATGACTTTTCAAGATCGAAGAGAAGTTTCTGGCTTGAAAAGTCATATCCAATAAGTTGATTCATGCACCAAGGCTCAACTTCGTGTCCCTTCTCATTCCTGGATGATTTCTATCTGCCACATGGCAAGTACCAGTCCCTAAGAACCAAGAGATTCCTTTTCAATCTCCAAGCATCGAAGAATTTGAAGAGTCCTGATAGTAGAAGGATATTGCTTTAGACCGCGCGCCGAATGAAGTGATGCATCCCTTCATGCGCACATTCTCTTTCCAGTCTTTTTCATGCCAATTTAAAAGGTGTTGACCGATCAAAAATAATCCTAAGAGGTGTGGGGATATGTGCCAAGAGGGTCCTAGATGAATCAGCCAAAGTGATTCATCTACAGAAGGACTCTTGGTCCTTTCTGCGATCCATTCCTTGGCATGCACACATATGCGCCCAAGGAGTCCATGCCGACTTGGACTCTAGTCCAAGTGGCATTCCATGTCCAATTAAATTAGGATAAAACTGATAAAGGTTGTCTTAATCTCGACATAACAAAATTTAGGTCTCTCTTAAATTGGTTAATTAAATTAGCAAGCAACTAGACCCAAATCGACTTGGGTTAGGAATTAGGTTAGCCTACACATGCTAGTGTGCAATCTAGCTAACCAATTAGGATCCATGACCCTAATTAAATTATGTATGACTTCCTTGGTCAACTCCCTCATATGTGTGACTCTTTTGGTTCCACATCTAGCCAGCAGTAGGTTTAGGTTTAAGCCGATTTGAACCAATCGAACCCGATTGACCTAATTAGGTCAAATTGAGCTGACCTAAATTTTCAATTCGATCTGTCCATCGAATTGACTCATGAAACAAATCCAATTGGTTCATGAATATCTACAAGACATGATTGACATCTAGCAACATGTCATGCCTACCCGTAAGATGGGGGATTTGGTGGAAAGCACCAAAATATCCTTCAGTAGAAAGTTACCATGCAATTCAATCTTTCGATCTCCCATTATCCCTATTAAGTGATGGGTATGGATAAATGTCAAACCCTAAGACTTAGTCATTTTAAATCTCTATTTCATATTGAAGACTCAGCTATGACTGATTAGAAACCACTTCTAATCTCATCCTACTTTGATCAAAGACTCCTTGAGTCATCAATCGAAGAGATCACTTGGGATAACAATTCTTACCAGGAATGATCGATTGCTTATTGGTCCATGCATATCCTTTGTACACCTTCCATTATATCTGAGAACACCCTGTACATGACTTAATTTCATGAATGAGTATGAACCAAAATATGCCTTAGTGTGCATAAGGAACCATGGTGACCTTAGATCTAAAAATCACTTGCACAACTCCTACTTTGAGATCTATCTTTTAACAAGTAGTAAGACTTCCATAAGATAGTCCCAGTGCGGATCAGTTCAGTGAACTCATACCCTAATATGCACCCTTATCCTATATTAGTATCTCTACACAAGTGGCTGTGAGACCAACCACCCTCTTATCAGAGCATATATAGGATAAGCTAGTCTTTCCAGACTTTTCGATTCCCGAACTGATGGTCCATCGACTAGGAACATTTTAGGTTAGGGTTTATAGGAACTTAGGTCTTACTGTCATGATATCCATCATAACCCTTATTCCATTTGCCATAACCTATGGGGTTCATCATATTCTTTAAATAAGACACAGCAATATGATGAAACAATATGCCTTTATTAATATATTAAATATCATACAGGAGTTGGAAGATTACAAAAATATCCTTACGTAAGATTGGCTTTTAAGGCACTTACATAAGATTGGCTTTTAGTGTGCATTTTTCTTTGTGCTTATGTTTATTTACTCTTGCATTTACTTTGTTAATTTCATTGCATATTTTTTTAAGCACATAAACACTTTGGCAAAACATAAGCACTAGATTTGAATTGGCATATACTTGTTTTATACCATTAAAATAGTTTAAATAATTCTTAAAACCCAATTCATCCCCTCTCTTGAGTTGCATCATCACTGGGCAACAATTTCAGAGGTGGTGAGCCATGTGCATGGAAAAGCAGAGGAGAACATAGTTTTCCAATAGTTCAACTCACGGTGTAGCCCCACTAGAACTAGTCCACAATGACATGTGGGGATCGATCCCAGTTCACCCAGAAGTGGGCGAGATACTTCATGAACCTTATAGATGATTTTTGAAGGAATATATGGATCTACTTCATAAAGGAAAAATTAGAAGTCTTCACTAGATTCAAGGTTGGAAAGTCAAGATGGAGGAGTAGGGTAGGAGCTTGAAGTGTCTATGATCCGACAATGGCAGGGAATACACCAGCTAGGAGTTTCAAGTTTTTTATGAGTGTGGCATTAAAAAGCACTTCTTGATCAGAGGGACTCCTCAGCAAAATGGAGTAGTGAAAAGGATGAACATAATCCTTATAGAAAAAACACGATGCATGAGACTTTAGGTAGGGCTTCTAAGGTATTTTGGGTTGATACAATAGTGTAGCCTATTATCTTGTGAATCGGTCACCTCATACTAAGTTAGATGGTTATATTCTAGAGGAGAAATGGTCTGGAAGGAAAATTGGGCTAAACCATCTAAGGGTATTTGGGTGCACAGTATTTGTGCACATTGGTGCTAGTGAGTGGAGTAAGTTAGATGCTAGGCCAAGGAAGATGGTGTCTTGGGCTATCCATGAGGAGTTAAGGGATACCGACTATGGGGTACTTGGAGAAGAAAATCATCATCAATAGGGATGTGACCTTTGATGGGAATTCAGTTCTCTAAAGACTAGGTGGCATGGATGAGAAGCAAGAGCAATAGGAGGTCTAGCAGGGCAACACCAAACAACTTACCTTTTATTCTATTTTGCCACTTGCTGGTGCATATGAAGGACTTGACTTTCAGGTGGAGCACTTCTAGAGGGTGTCTCCATAAGTGGAGAGGGCTCAGACATAAGATAGAAGCCAGGAGGTCTAGTAGGAGCAATTTGGACTTAGGACAGATTTCGGGGTTGCAATGTATAAGCCCAAAAGGAACATCAGGTAACCGAAATGATAGGCTTTGAGAAGATGATATCATATGCCCTGGTGATAGAGAATAGGGACCCTACACCTATGAGGAGTCTATGGAGAGCTAGGATAGAGATAGGTGGGTCCAAGCATATTTGAGAAAATGTAGTCTCTCCACAAGAACCAGACATGACGATTGGTGCAGTTGCCATAAGGGAAGAAACACAATTGTTGCAAGTGGGTTTACCAATGCAAGAAGGGCCTTTAAAGTAAGGAGGAATCAAGTACAAGATGAGGTTAGTGGACAAGGAATACTCCCAGAAGGAAGGCATCAACTTCTGTAAGATTTTCTCTCCCATCGTCAGGCATACATCAATCAGGGTGCTGCTGAGCATCATAACAACTCAAAACTTGCAGCTACAACAAATGGATGTCAAGATGGCATTCCTTCATGGGAATTTGAAAGAGAGCATTTACATGGATCAGCCCTAGGGGTTTGAAGAGCCAAGATCATATGGGAAAGTTTATTTACTATAGAAATCATTGTACAGGTTAAAGCAATCATCGAGGCTATGGTACAAGTGATTTGACTTTTTTATGAGGAGCATCAGGCTTTCTAGGTGTGAATATAATTCTATGCTTATGTGAAATCTCTGGAGGATGGGTCTAGGGTGTACCTACTCTTATATGTGATAACATGTTAATAGTATGAAAGAGTAGGAAGGTTGTGCAGAAACTAAAAGCAACCTTATCTCATGAGTTCGAGATGAAGCATTTGGGGCCTTACGAGGAACATCCTAGGCATAGAGATCTTCAAAGATCAAGCCATAAAGGGTGTTGCATTTATCTCATTAAGGCTACATAAAGAAGTCATGGCGAGGTTCGGGATGAAGGAAGTCAAATCGATGGAGCTGCCACTTGTCGAGCACTTTAGACTCTCGAAGACTATAACACCACAGACTGAGATGGAGGCTCGGGTGCCGAAAAGAATACCATATGCCTCTGGTGTAGGAAGCCTTATGTATGCCATGGATTGTTGTAGGCCGGATATTACCTATGTAGTGAGCCAAGTAGGGAGCACTAGCAAGCACTAAAGGAGATCTTTGATACTTGGTAGGTACTGTTGTAGTAGCAGTTGCTACGAATAGTGAAGATGTGTTAAGAGACTCTCTAACACATCCAAGAAGTTCGAGGGTAGATAGGAGGTTTTGTGGATGCAAATTTTGGTGGAGACATTGATACTGGTGTTTGATGATAGGTTTTATATTTAGCCTATATGGAGGTTCCGTTTCATGGAGATCATGCTTGCAGCCTATCATGACCTTTTCCACCAAGGAGGTGGAGTACATTGGTATCACGGAGGTAGTGAAGGAGGCCCTATAGCTAAAGGGTTAGGCATTGGAGATGGACTTTGCATAGAAAGCTATCAGGGTGCATGGCGATAGCCAGAGTGTACTGTTGCTTACACAGAACTCTATCTACCATGTGAGGACAAAGCACATGGACACAAGTACCATTGGATTAGAAAGCTCATGGAGGATGGAAAGGTGGAGCTAGTAAAGGTTCATACCAAGGAGAATCTAGCAGATCTACTTATGAACGTTCTCGCATGCAACAGCTATTGCAAATGTGTGGCATTGATGTAGTTGATGGACAGGATGGAGTTGGCTGAGGCCTTAGAGAACCAAGGTGGAGATTGTTGGGCCTCATTTGGTACTCCTAAGGCTTAAGGGACCAAAGACAAGGCCAAGGTCCAAAATCAATGAGGTGATCATTGGATTTCTAGAGCTAGTTTGGATCGTACGATGAAAGGTTGTTAGCCTTTCAGGCTTTGAGGTTTAGGGGACTTGAGCCTCAATGGACTAACTTGTATTATGCTAGGTTTGAATCCTAGGGAGATGAGATTGGTTCAAGTCATGGATGTACATAGGCTTGGATAAACATAATCTCACATCAAGTTAGCCAGGGAGAGTTTTTGGGTTAGGTCATATTGACCCTGTATATATACAAATTGTATATTGGTTTGATACAAGTTAAAAGAAAGATCGTTTTCTCCCTCATATTCTCTCTCTTCCTCTCTTTGGTTGCCTCCCCCTATCAAGGGAAAAGACTAAACCCTAGCTGCCATCCACAAGGAGAAGGAAGAAGTAGGTGCCTAGGATTTCTAGTCCTACTAGGAATCCCCAGTGCCTAGATCTCTTGGCGCCGCCCCATTGATCCCTCCTTCTTACTACTATCCAAGGGTGTTCCAAGTTTAATTCTCACTGGTTCAAAGTCTTTACAAGCGATGTTTCAATTTGGAAGAGGAGTGGAGTTTATGTTGGGTGTTGGAAGCATTGGAAGACTCCTTGCCACGAAGGAGTTCTAGTTGCCAAGAGGTATTATCTCTAATCCCTATTTGCTGCTGCTTCTAGCCTAGTCCAAGGGATTAGTTACTGGTGCAAGGATCTCCATAAGCTTGGGAATAAGTCCCTACAAGAAGAGATGAAAAAGAATGCTTTTCTAATTATGAATAGTAGAGGGAAGAACAGTAATGAAGGTGCGACCTTAACGAGGGCCAATAAACCACTAGCTCTTTACCATCGGTACCTCTTCAAAGAAAAGAATGCTCAGAACAAAAAAACCCTGGCCAATAAACCACTAGCTCTTTACCATCAGTACCTCTTCAAAGAAAAGAATGCTCAGAACAAAAAAACCTGGGTTGGGTTCTAAACATGTGACAAAGAATAATGAAATAAACTATAATCCAAAAAGAGTTGGGGGCAAGATAAGTAGGAACTACTCAGTAGAAATCTAAATGTTCTCAACAAAAAGATAGAAAGGAAAATGAAGACCTGCACGAAAAAACTCATACAAGGCAACAGAACCCAAAGGACCTGATGTTACTAAGTCCTCAAATCAAGGAGAAAAACTTCTTATTGACTCAAGAAGTAGTACTATTCCCAGAGTCAAAGGATCTCCACTAGAGTTCTTGATATGATAGTGTTTGTCAGACCAGGTGGGATAGAGGCATTCAGGCTAGCCAACTAGTCAACCTAAAGCAACTCCAGAAAGAAGTCTCGACTTCTTCCAAGTCCAAGAAAATCACTCTTTTCCAAGGTGATGACTCTTGAAAAGCCTTGCAATCGGGAGACATGGCTCATCGAGTGGCTTTCAACCTCAGACAAAGTCATCCTGACTAGCAAGAGAAGATAGAAAGAAGAAGATCAAAACATAGGTAAAAAAAGAAAGAAAAATTGTTGGAAAAATCCTAACTCAAGAACACTTTGAAGATTTTGAAGATTTTTGAAAGGCAGAAGCTACCAAAAGTAGTTCCATTGGAAAGGGCTCTAACCTAGAAAGCACAAGCAAATGCCTAGAGGATGTTGAGTTTGGAGCATAAGCTTTCCTCTTTCTCTTTTTCTCTCCTGCTCTATGAAGAAGGCAATCCTTGCAATAATGGCAAGGATCCATATTTATACTTGCCTCAATGGTTGTGATCAAAATCTATTGCCCAGAAATGGAGCCAAGAGAGGGGGTGAATTGGGCCTTTAAAAAAATTTAAACAACTATGTGCTAGTTTTGATGTGTTTGTGAAGCAATGTGATTAAACTCAAAATTAATATGCAGCAGATAATAGCAATTTAAAGGCAAGCAATAAAGAGCAAGTAGTAGAGAGATAAATCACAAACAAATACAAAGTTTTATAATGGTTCGGTACAAACCAAGCACCTACATTCACTCCCAAGCCATCCTTGGGAAACTCCACTTTAATCTCTTCAAGATTATAGTCCACTTATTTTCAAGGCTCACAAGTCAAAACCTAAGTTGGTTTGTCACCTAGGCTCACCAACAACCTTTACAACTTTTTTATCTTCGGGCTCACAAGTTAAACCCTAGTTGGTTTTGTCACTTTAGCTCACCAACAACCTTAAACAACCTACTTTCAAAAATCCTTGAAAGCTAGGTCAGCAAGCAATAAAGTTTTAAAGTACAAGAATAAAAGCACAATCAAACTCTCTTCTAGAGTGGAAGGTGGAAGCTATGAGGCTCTTGGATATGCTTGTCTTGTCTTCTCTTTGGAATCTCTTCAAAGACTCTTTTGGAAAGCTGAAATGATAGGCTTGTAAGCTTTTTCAAATGGAATCTCTTTTTTTTGGCTTTGGAAGTGAAGTTCTTGAAAGAAGATTTGTCTCTTGTGTTCAATGCTTCTTGAATGAGTTTGGTGAAGCTTAAATACTTCAAAAACTTCCAAAAAATGGTTTGAGACCATTGGAAGATCAAAACTAGCTGTTAGGAGGGCGAGCACTACCTCCACCAGGGACCTCATTCCTGACGAACTTCCTGAGGTAGCCCCTCTTGATCAGCTCCTTGATCTCCCGCTTCAGGTTGCGACACTCCTCCGTGTCATGGCCATGCTCGTGGTGGAACTGGCAGTACTTTGATTTGTCCTGGGTACTTCTTGGGTTCTGAGGAGGAGGTCAGTGGAGGTAGTGCTCGCCCTCGATTTCCATGAGGATCTTTGTTCGGGGAGCGAGGAGAGGGTGAATCTTCGCTCCGGAGTGGCCTCACCCTTTGACCTCGGATTCGGGCGAGGGTCGGCAGATGGCCCGGGCTTCCGAGCTCCTGGAATGTCCCTCGAGGATGGCTTCCTCAGAGTCTTCCCGTCTAGCTCTCGACGGGTGCGGTTGGCCTCCTCCGCTCGGATGTACTTGTGGATGCGGAGGAGGAGCTCGAAGTACGTCCTGGGGGGCTTTTTGTCCAAGGAGTATGTCAGGCAGGACGTCTTGAGCCCGCGCTTCAAAACCAGCATGGCGATGGGCTCGTCCAGGCTGTAGATTTCCAGGGCTACGGTCTTGAACCGGGTGATGTAGTCCCGGTGCAGCTCCTGGTCCTACTGGTGGATGGAGAAGAGGCTATCCACCTCTCTTGGCACCTTTCGACAAGCGTCGAAGTGTGCCACAAACTTTCCTTCCAACTGGTGGAAGGAGCAAATAGATCTGGGCTCGAGGCGGGGAACCAGACTCGAGCGGCCTTCCGGAGGGTAGCGGGGAAGGCGATGCACAAAAGGGCATCAGTGGCCCCCTGGACCCTCAAGAGAGCCTTGTAGCTCTCCAGATGGTCCAGAGGGTCGGTGGTCCCATCATAGGGATCCACCTGCGGCATGCAAAACCAGCTCGAAATCGGCTCCGCCTGGATTTCTTCAGAGAAGGGGGGACGGGAGTCATAGCCCGCCGGGTCCGCCGGGTCCGCCGTCGAGTTCTGCAGGTCGGCAAATCGGCGGGCGAACTCCGCCAACTTGAGCTCGTGCTCCTCCAGGCGCCTCTCGGCCTGGCGTCTGATGGCATCGTCGGTGGAATCTTCCATCGAGGTCGCTGGTTAAGGGGGCACCGATCGGTCTCGGTGCAGGGTCACGCCTCGGCTTCGCTTGCTGCGATGCGCCGTCTCGGCTTCATCGGCCGGGGATCGACTCTCGTGATCCGCCGAAACGGAGTAGTCTTTTCGCGGGAGTTTGATGGCTCCCGCGGGGTTGGAGGCTGCCCGCGGTTGGGATGGCCTGTCTTGAATGGAGCGCAGGCTCCCACACGGCCCCGCGGCCGAGCCGTGGGGGTCCCTGGCTGCGGCTGCGTGGCCAGGGAGCGCTGCTGGTTTTGTAGCTGCCGGACCATCGAGGTCAAGGTCTGCAGCTGTTGGATGACGGCCACGAGAGGTCCGTCCGCCGGGGTCGGCTATGGTAGAAGAGGAGGGGGAGCTGGGAGCTCCCTCTCCGGGCTGTGGGCCCCCTGGGGGGAGGGGACCTCCCCTGCATGGCTGGTGGACGCCTCGCGTCCATGAGTGACCACCATTGTCCGAGAGTGCTTTACCTGTAGAAAGCTAGCTCCCACTAGGGGTGTTGTCCTACCCCCCTACCTGGCACGCCAATCTGTTGCCGATCTCGTCGCCGCGCCTGTGCCTCGGAACCGCCGATCCTACTAGACCGTCTCGCTCCTGGGCCTCCTGGCTGGACCGAACCTGCAAGGCAAGGTCAGAAGACCCTGTCGGGGATTCTGGTGAGGGAGCTCCGACGATCAAGTAGTAGACGGCGAGAGGGAACAGACTCTCTGGGATGGGCCCCTGAAGGAGTCCTAGACTCAGAGAATGTGCTAGCAAGAAAAGTGGTAGGGAGACCAGAAACCCGGCTGGGCTCCTTTGCCGAGCTCATGCCAAGCGATCCCTCTTGGGACCTTGGATCTCGCTCTTGAAGCGGAGTTTTCTAGCCTTTGTTTCTGGCTTGCTTTACCTCACTTACCTTGTCGTCTATTCTCTCCTCTCTTTTATCTCCTCCCGTCGCCCCTTCATTTTTTGCTCCTGGGAGGCTCCCTTGTTACTTTCATCTCCTTCCCCGGTCCCTTTCTCTTTCCCCTTCTAGTTCAGAGGGCCGGGCGGCTTTCTGGCCTCGTTTGCCGAGCCTAGCGGGAAAGAGTAAGGGAGGGGGGCATTGGCTAGGCTGCCGACCAGACCTCGGGTCGAGCATGAGCGCTCTCCTTCCCAGGCGCCGGTGCTGTCCGTTATCGGGTCCTGTTTTGTCAGAACCATGTCTCTCGACTGTAGAACCTGTCAGGCCGACGTAAGTGATGTTTCGCGTGCCACCGCCGTCCGTATGGGGCGCCTTTCTCGGGGTGCGGTGAGCACGGATCGAGGGTCAACCTCGGAGCCCGCGCCTCCGTTCTTCGGGACCTTCTCTGTATGAGCTGGCCTACCTCGGCCGAGGTGGACACCTCCTGGGTGGACACCTGGCGGGTGGCAAAAGGACGCCCAGCTTTGGCCGAGGTGGTCCCGTCTCCGGGCGCCACCTGGCGAAGGAGCGAAGGGGCCTGCCTCGACCTCGGCCGAGGTGGGACCATCTCAGGGTGCCACCTAGCGAGGGAGCAGGGGAGCCGCCGGCCTCGATCGAGGTGGACCCCTCCTGGGTGGACACCTGGCGGGGCGGCAGAAGGATGCTCGGCTTCGGCCGAAGTGGTCCCGTCTCCGGGCGCCACCTGGCGAAGGAGCGAAGGGGCCCGGCTCGATCTCGGTGTGGTGGGATCGTCCCAGGATGCCACCTGGTGAGGGAGCGGGAGAGCAGCCGACCTTGGCCGAGGTGGACCCCTCTGGGTGGACACCTGGCGGGGCGGCAGAAGGATGCTCGGCTTCGGTCGAGGTGGTCCCGTCTCCGGGCACCACCTGGCGAAGGAGCGAAGCGGCCCGGCTTGACCTCGGCCGAGGTGGGACCATCTCAGGGTGCCACCTGGCGAGGGAGCGGGGGAGCAGCCGACCTTGGCTGAGGTGGACCCCTCTTGGATGGACACCTAGCGGGGTGGCAGAAGGATGCTCAGCTTCGGCCCTCGGCGAGGTGGTCCCGTCTCGGGCGCCACCTGGCGAAGGAGCGAAGGGGCCGGCTCGACCTCGGATCTAGGGTGGACCTTCTCAGGTTGCCACCTGGCGAGGGAGCAGGGGAGCACGGACCTTCGGCCGAGGTGGACCCATCCTGGGTGGACACCTGGCGACGAGTGGCAGGAGGGTCGCTCGGCCACTAGGCCGAAGCGGTCGTTCTCCGGGTGGGGCTGCCACCTGGCGAAGGATCGAAGGGGGACTGCCTCGACCTCGACCGAGGTGGGACCGTCTCAGGGAGCACCTGGCGAGTGGGTCTGTTGGGAGCAGGGGGAGCCACTGACTTCGGCCGAGTTGGACCCCTCCTGGGGGACACCTGGGAGGCTAGCGGCAGGTGGGCCGGCCGAGCTTGACTTCGACCGGGCGGGAACGTCTCAGGGTGCCAACTGGCGAGGTGCAGGAGGAGGGCCCGGGCCGAGCTCGACTTCGGCGGGGGGAGCAGCAACTGACTTGCCGACGAAAAAACTCCACGTGGCTCGAATCACGCCGACAAAATCTGAGACCCGCCACGTCATCGTTATAGCCGTAACAGCATTCAAATTCAATTTTAGATATGATATCTCATAAGCATGAACTTAAAACTCATACAACATAGTTTTAATAGAGGAGAGATACAAATCAAGTATTGAAGTTAATTTACTCTCCCCCTAAGTGAGTTGAGATATGAAATAATTCACATTTTAAAAAAATGCTTAGATATGTATCGTATATATCTTACTCCCCTTTTTGTCAACAATAATGGCATAGAAATTTGGATATGCATATAAATGTGAATCTTTATATGAATCTTATATCTTACTCTCTCTTTTGTCAACATTAAACAATAAAGGGAATGAACTCCCCCTGAATTAATGCATTAAGGCATAGAAATTTGGTTAGGGGTATCGATACAAGATTAGATTAACAAAATTCAACTGGTATTAGAGCAAATGAACAAGAAAGGTAGGGAGTAACCAAGACTGATAAGCAAGTACAATACATAAATTATACAAGGCAGATAAGCAAGGAACTGAAATGCAAGTTTGCATATATATATAAGTAAGTTTTCAATACAAAATTGCTGATACACTCAGCATACACTAAAACATGATACATAAACATGACAAGTACAACAGAAACACATAGATGAAGACTAAACATAGATGATAACATGAAAACTAATACAAAGCATCAACTATCAGGATAAAATCTGTGAGGCTACTCATCAGATGAAAGCTCAAGATAAATAGGACCAGTAATCCTAAACCTAGAAATAAGGGCTCTAGGGGTCTTAAGGATACTATGACTCCTAATCCTAGTAGATGGTCCAAATCTAGGTATAACCCTGGAAGATCGAGTAGATGGTGGAGGAAGCATCTCGCGAGTGTCAGAAAGATAGGAGCAGTCAAATCGGAGTATCACAAGGATCATCAGGATGAACAATTAGAGTCTAGGTGTCTCGACTGACTATCTCATAATCACCTACTTGGTCATCACTCCCACCGGAACTGCCATCAAGAATATCAGTCTCTCTATCATCACCATCACCATTGCCATCACCATGAGTGTGATCATGTCCATCAGGGGGTGGTCATCATCATCATCTACTTGTGGAGGAGAAGGTGGATCTGAAGGTGCTGCTGGAGGTTAAAGTGATCTCAGAAAGTCTTTGATCTTCATAAAACTGGCCTCCATGGTCTCCCAAATACCTGAGAGCTGAGACTCAGTATGAGCTCTCAAACTCTTAACCTCAAACCTCAGCTGGGTAGACCTAATTAGCCATACCCATAATCTCACTACGGACCTCTGAGAACTCCTGCCTAACAAGCTCCTCAAAGGATGTACATGTAGTAAAAGGAGGAGCAACAGAAGGTGAAGCAGCTGGTGCAGGTGTGACAGGCTCTGGCTTAGTCGCTGCTACTGGTGCTGGTCTAGGAGGTGTATCAGAAGGCCCAGATGGCCCTGCCTCTGCCTCTCTAAGCTCATCCTCATCTGGCTCTTGGATAGACTCCCGGCATACCCATCTCTCTGCCAGTCTCCTGTGTCCTATGCGGTGAAGAGAGCGCTCGTCATACACATCTGTGTGTAGAATGTCTTGGAGGCCTGCCCCTCCAAAGGTACATCACAAGCTCTAAACAGATGAGTCAATCCCATCCCATATGGTAGATAGTGTCGTTGCTGGGGGTCAGCATCTCTCATCTACGCCAGCATCAGAGTAGGAAGATCAACAGCAATCCTTTATGTCAGGCACCATCACTTATCAGCACACCATCATCATCAGTCCTCTCAGTGATAAAGTAAAAATGTCTAGTCTTCGATAGTAAAATCTGGGCAATAAAGTGGTGTAGGAGGTGCATCTCAACTGAAAGCTGGCTTCCGATGACCGTAGCCACACCACGAACGTCATCATGCTCTAGTATGCACCAAAAAGCCTCCTCTCAGTCCTCTATACATGAAGCAACAATCCCATGATGGGGAGTCTCCCAGACTTTAAGGATCTCAGACTGGAATAATGGAATGAAACCTCTGACTGTGGCACTCCATAACAACCTGCTGCAGTCCAAGATCCCATAAAACTCATGAATCAAATATGGGTAGAATTTCTCCTTCATAGTACAGAAGGAGATCAACCCTACTGACTCGAGAACCTATCCTAGTCTGAAGCCTGATGGTCAAAGAAACCCAAGTCCACTCGACGACTAGCAACAATCATCTTCCCTGATACTCTTTCTGAAGGTGAAGGAGGAGGTGCTACTCTCTCTATCTACTGACCTCTGTCATCCTTGGCTTTTGTTCTTCTTTCTGCTGAACCTTGACTCAACTTCCTTTTAGAAACAACCTGCTTCCTAGGACCCGTGAATGCCAATACAAGAGGGAAAGGTCCAAGAAAGATGGAATAACAAGCCAAGAAGGAATGGAAGGGATGAAACAGGTGAAACAAAGAATGCTAACAGTCCAAGCAAAAATAGGAACGGATCAACAAAAGAGAAAATGATGGGAAGAGAAGAAAAAATGCAAGGTTCGGCCAAGAAAATGGACCAAGAGGGAGGAAATGGAGAGAGGAGAGCACTGTGCCGAATCAATCCATAGAAAATCCAACAAGGATCGGTCCAAATAGGGGAAACAGCAAATGGGGATGATCTCGACTCAAAAACAACAGTGAAACAGTGAATAACCATGAATCAACCGAAGAAAAAGAGGGAAAATGATGGGATTTACCAAAGATTGAAGGGCACGAAGGGTAGAACACTATTCCATTCGCAAAGGATGCCAGGGGACCACTAAGGCACAGACAAAATAAGAGAAAACAATTTAGAAAGGCTGGATGATGCCCTAGAAAAATAGGAAAACTACACGAAGGGTAGAACACTATTCCATTCGCAAAGGATGCCAGGGGACCACTAAGGCACAGAGAAAATAAGAGAAAACAATTTAGAAAGGCTGGATGATGCCCTAGAAAAATAGAAAATTGCCCGAGTGTCGATACTTAGGATTTGTCAAGTGTCGACACTTGGTTAGGTGTCGATACTTTGCTAAAAGTCAAGTGTCGACACTTGGCCAAGAAAACCCAACAAAAAATCAATAAAGTTTTAAAATTCAAGGAATCTCTAATGAAAGGTTTAGGACTAAGAGAATATGATTTTAAGCAATAAGAAATTAGGTATGAACAAGATTTGAGAGAGTTATAAGAAAAGGGGTTATGATACCTAACTCTTTTCTAATCATGCAAAATCTTTCTTCACTCAAAGGTTTGGTAAAAACATCAGCTAATTGATCATCAGTACAAATAAATTCAAGCATCACATTAGAGTTTTGCATATGATTCTTTATAAAGTGTTGTCTTATTTCAATGTGTTTGCTTCTTGAATGTTGCACAGGATTCTTAGTTAAATTGATTGCACTAGTATTATCACGTCTTATGGGGTTCTTAGTTAGTTTGATGCCAAAATCTTTGAGTTGTTGTTTATCAATAGAATTTGAGCACAATAACTTCTAGCGCTATATATTCGGCTTCCACCGTAGATAGAGCAACTGAATTTTGTTTCTTGCTATGAAATCAAATGACTCCAGAAAACTAACAAGTTCTACTAGTACTTTTTCTGTCAAGTTTACACCCAGCAAAATCAGCATCAGAATAAGCAATCAAATCATATGAAGAATCTTTAGAGTACCAAAGCCCAATATCAATTGAGCCAGACAAATATCTAAGTATGTATTTAACGGCCAAAAGATGAGACTTTTAGGGACAGACTGATATCTTGCACACATAAAACACTAAACATAATATCTGGTGGTGTGGACACCAGAAGCCGAAAGAAACTTCTAATCATGATAGTCCCTTTTCATGTAATCCTTAAGACTTATTATGATGAGTACAATGCTAGTGTAATTAGGTTTCAGCTCTACAAACACGAATCAAATCACTAATCATATGCTGCCGCATCATCTGGCCTACTAGCAGTTAGATAAAGTAATGAACCAATCATGTCTCTATGTAACTTTTGGTCTATAGATTTACCTGATTCATCTTTGTCAAGTCTACAAGAGGAGCTCATAGGTATACCTAATGGCTTGGTGCTCTCTATTCCAAACTTCTTTAATATTTTTTTCGTGTACTTGGTTTGGTTGATAAAGATTCCCTCTTTTATTTGCTTTGTTTGGAGTCCAAGGAAGAAGTTAAGTTCTCCCATCGTGCTCATCTCGAACTCATCCTGCATTAACTTTGCAAACACTTGACAAAAACATTCATTAGTAGCATCGAATATGATATCATCCAAATAGACTTGTACTACTAAGAGATCATCATTTTTCTTTTTCAAAAATAAAGTAGTGTCAACATTACCTCTAGAAAATTCATTTTAAGCAAGAAAGAACTCAATCTATCATACCAAGCTCTTGGAGCTTGTTTCAAACTATACAAAGCTTTATGAAGTTTAAAAACATGATTTGGAAACTCATGATTTTCAAAATTGGAAGGTTGTTCAACATAAACTTCTTCGATAAAACCATTCAAAATGGCACTTTTGACATCCATAATTTAAAATCTATAAAACATGCAAATACCAATAATAGCCTAATTACCTCAAGTCCAGCAACAGGAGCAAAGGTTTCATCAAAATCAATCCCTTCCTCCTGATTGTATCCTTTGACAACTAGCCTAGCTTTATTTCTAGTAACTATTCCATTTTCATTAAGCTTATTTCTAAAAACTCATTTTGTGCCAATTATTGAGACATTAGTAGGTCTATCAACCAAAGTCCAAACATTATTTCTTTTAAATTGATTTAGTTCATCTTGCATAGCATTAATCCAATTACAATCATTTTCAGCTTCTTTAATAGATTTAGGTTCTACTTAAGAAACAAAAGCTAAATAGTCACATACATTTCTAAGAGATGAACTAGTACTTACACCTTTTGATGGATTACCAATGATAAGTTCTTTGGGGTGTCCATGAGCATACCTCCATTCTTTAGGTAGAGGGTTAGGTGTTGATTTGTTTTCACCTCCTTGTACTTGATCTCTTCTTTGTTTTGATTGTCATCTTGTTCCTTGGTGTGTTCTTCATTGTTGTTCACTTCTTCATTTTTTCGGATACATGTATCATCATCAAGAATATCTTCTTTTCTAGAAGATTTTGGATTAGTCTCATCAAAAACAACATGGATGGATTCTTCAACAATAAGTGTCCTTCTATTGAAGACCCTGTATGCCTTGCTAGATGTAGAGTAACCTAAAAAGGTACCCTCATCTGACTTGGCATCAAATTTGCTTAGATTATCCTTGCCATTTTTTAAAATGAAACAACGGCATCCAAAAACATGAAAATATTTAATTGAAGGTTTCCTACCTTTCCAAAGCTCATAAGGTTCTTTAAAATAGGCTAGATTAAACACGATTTAAAACATAACAAGCAGTATTTATGGCTTCCATCCAAAAATACCTAGGTAAATCATTTTCACAAAGCATGGTGCGTGCCATTTCTTCAAGAATTTTATTTTTTCTTTCTACCATCTCATTTTGTTAAGGTGTTATATGTACAGAAAAATTGTGATGAATATCATTTTCACTACAAAACTTTTCGAAATCATGGTTTTCAATTTTGTACCATGATCAGTTCTTAAAGATATAATTGAAACACCTTTTCATTTGAAACTCTTTTATGAAATTTAATGAATGTAGAAAAAGTTTCATCTTTGTGAGCTAAAAACATGATCCATGTAAAACATGAGAGATCGTCTACAATAACTAGACCATACTTCATACCTCCCAAACTAGATGTTCTAATTGGTCCAAAGAGGTCCATATGAAGTAATTCAAAGGGTCTAGATGTAGAGACTACTCCTTTAGGTTTAAAAGATGATTTAGTTTAATTTTCAAGTTGGCTAGCACTACAATCTTATCCTTTTCAAAACTGAGTTTTGGTAAATCTTTTATTAAATCTTTTTTGCAAAGTTTTGAAAGCAATGCATACTAGAATGTCCTAGTCTACAATGCCAAAGCTAACTAGTTTCATTGATCTTGGCTTCTATTTCCACTAGGCATTGATCATTTTGAATATGAAGATCATCAAGATCAACCATATAAATATTGACATGCCTATGACCAATAAACTTTATGCCATTACCATCAAGACTAGAAACAACGCACATGAAAGATTCAAAAGCAACTTTAAAATCTTTGTCACAAAACTGGCTAATGCTAAGTAAATTATGCTTTAAACCATCAATATAAATAACATTATCTATATAAGTAGAGAGGGTAACATGGACTTTACCAATTCCAATAATCTTGCCCTTTCCATTATCACCAAAAGTCACAGTTCAACCATTCTGATATTCAAGTGAGGAGAACTACTCCACATCTCCAGTCATGTACCTTGAACAACTGCTGTCGAGGTACCATAATCTTTTTTGTTGGTTGCAAGGCAAACCTACATCAATAAATCAGATGGAGACTTTAGATATCCAAGTCATCTTGGATCCTTTAAGGTTAGTAATGACGGTTCCTTTTGGAACCCAAACTTTTCTAAATTTATTCAATTTTTTTTATTGTATAGATATGATTTATGTCTTACATTGCCACAAGAATAATAGGAAATGGAAGATTAAACAAGCATAAAGAACTTCTTGAAAATTTTTTGTTGTCTTTAAGGTTTGAAACCCAATCCAGCTTTGTTAAAAATAGCTCTTTGGTTATTCAAAAGCATATTGAGTTTTTCAGAACTGTATGTAATTTTTTCAACAAATGATTTTGCTTTTCAAGCTCATCCTTATACTTCTTATTTTCTTCCAAAATCTTTTTATTTTGTTTTGTAAAATTTTTAGTTGATGCAAAAGAATTTTTCTTTTTCAAATCTTTCTTTTCTGTTTCAAGAAGAATAATTTTATCATTTAACTTTTTATTTTGTAGGAGTAAGCAATCATTTTCAATCAAATGTTTATCATTTGTTTTAACCAAATCCAGATTTTGCTTCTTTAGTTCTTTGTGCTTCAATTTAAGTTTTGAAACTCAATTACAAGTTCATCAAAAACTTCATGCAGTTCATCAAAAGTAAACTCTTCTTCAGGTTGAGACATTAACTCATTATTGTTGGCCATTAAGCAGAAATTTGCAACCTCTTGCTGCTCTTCATCGGAGCTTGAATCCTCGCTGTTGCTCCAGGTTGCCATCATTGCTTTCTTTCTTAATCTTCTTTTGCTCTTTTTAAGTAGGGGCAATCCAACTTGAAGTGGCCGGGTTTCTTGCATTCAAAACATGTGGGCTACTCCTTTTCTTTCTCTTTGTCTTTCTCTCTACTAGCTCCCCTTTTGAGATTTCTTCTTGGAGTTGTATTGCTTCTTTTCATAAACCTCCTAAACTTTCTAGCTATGAGAGCCATCTCATCTTCATCATCCTCTTCTTCGGACTCACCACTTGACTCTCCTTTATGGTGGACTTGAAGGCAATGACTTTCTTCTTCTTATCATTGTCTAAATTTTTTGTTTCAAGGAGAGCTCATAAGTCATTAATGAGCCCAAAAGTTGCTTAAGAGGAAGAGTGTTTACATCTTTGGCTTCTTCTATAGTAGTGACCATAGCATCCCAAGAAGCCGGAAGAGACCTGAGAAGTTTATTAACAAGTTCACCATTAAAATAACTTTTCCTAAGTTTCTCATGCCATTCATAATATTAGTGAACCTAGTGTACATTTCACCAATAGATTCAAAAGGTTTCATTCTAAACATTTTATATGTATGAATGAGCATGTTAACTTTTGTTATTTTCACTTGATGAGTACCCTCATGGGTAACTTCAAGTATGTCCTATATGAAAGGATTATGCCCTAAAGGCCAATCGAAATGTTGTATTTCGATGGAATTTTCTTTTGTATCCCAAACCAGTGTATCGACATTATCAATTAATAAAGTCATTTTATTTTCATCATACGCTGTCTTATTAATTTTATTAAGATACGATGAGCCTCATAGATTAGGGCTATGGTTCTAGGGTTATGATGAGATCATACCAGTGAGACCTAAAACCTTAAAACCCTAATCTAGAATATTCCTGGTTGATGGGATATTGAGTAGGGGATCAATGTTTCCGGTAAGACCAGCACATCCTATGTATGCTTGGTGAAGAGGGTGACTGATCTCATAGTCACTTGTGTTTGACACTAATACTAGGATATGGGTGCTCATCAGAGAATGAGTTCACTGAATAGATCTAACTTGAGAACATCTAATGGAACCTTATTTGTGTCAATAAATAGTTCTCATAGTGGGAGTAGTGCATGTGGTCCTTTGACCTGAGACTGCAATGGTACCTTGTATGCATGAATCCATACTTTGGTTCACACTCAATCATGACACTGAGTCATGCATGGGGTGATACTGGGTATGGTGGATTGCATATGGAGGTTGTGAGTAGGTCAAAAAGGAATCGATCAACCCTAGTAAGAGGGAAGCGCATCCAGATGATTTCAATCAAATGAAGATTCAGGAAATTTTTGATCAAAGTATGAACATTAGAAATAGTTTCTAATGGTTCATTAATGAATCATAATCAAATCAATGAGCAATGAAAGAATATGAAATTAGATTTGACAAGTATCCATATCCATAGTCATATTCAGGGTGCAAGTAGATCGAAGGACTGAATTGCCTGGTAACTTACTACTGAAGGGTATTTTGGTAAATCCATCAAAATTTCTCATCTTCCGGGTAGGTATGATATGTTGCTAGATATCAATCTTGTCTTGTAGGTCTTCATGAACCAATTGATTTGGTTTCATGAGTCAATTCGATGTGTGATTCGAATTGGACAATTAGGTGGGCCAATTTGACCTAATTAGGTCAATCGAGTTCGATCGGATCGAATCGGCTAAAACCTAAATCTACTGCTGGCTAGATATGGGATCCAATGAGTCACACATAATAGAGACTTGGCCAAGGAAGTCATTCATGATTAATTAGGGTCATAGGATCCTAATTGGTTATCCGGATTACATACTAGCATATGTACGCTAACCAAATTCCTAACCCAATTGGATTGGGTCCGGTTGATTGCTAATTAAGCTAACCTAATATGGGAAATCTAAATTAGGTTGAGTCCTAAGTGGGGCTAGCCTAATCAGAGCTAAATCTGATTTTAATTTGGATTTAAGGGCATTTTAAGCGCCATACATGAAGAGTCCCAATGGCATGGAACTCTTGGTACCTAAATGATACCTTAACTTCAAAAGGCACAGAATGAGCTATAGATCTCCGGATTTGAATATAATTATATGGTTAGAAAGGAAATTTTATGCTCTTTTCAATGACACACATATTGCCTATGTCTTGACTGGTCAACATTCTTTGAAATTGCATGGAAGAAGGATGGCGCGCACGGTGCATGAAGAGTCGCAACTCTTCATATGGCACGCGGTTCTGATGGAGAGTCCTTCTACTATTAGGACTCTTCATAATCTCATGTTTGGAGATTGAAGAGGTGCCTCTTGGCTTCCTAGGGACCAGTAATTGATATGTGGCAAGTGAGAATTCGTCCAGATAAAAGAAGGGATGTGAATAAGGCCTTCGGTGCATGAATGGGCTTATTATATATGATTTTTTAAGCCAGATAACTTCTCTTCGGTCTTGAAAAATCATATCTGATAAGTTGATGGGAGGACATATCACACGCCCCTCTTTTATCTATAAATAAGGGGCGGTGAAATGAGTCTGATATAAGAATTCCACCAAAGTACTATTCTGAGTGTCTCTTTCTCCCTCCTCCTTTCTTTAAGACAAGACTTGTCTTGTTAAGACAAGGTCTTTTCTACTAGGACAAGGCTTTATTTTAGGACATAAGCCTAAGAGGTCCTAGAGGAGGGTTGTCCTAAAACCAAGAGTGGTTTAGGAGAGTGTCTTTAGTGCCCTACAGTAGGATAGGGTGTCCTACAGTGGTCAATAGACCAAAGGCTGCCGAAAGAGTTCCACTTCTCCAAGCAACTTGAAGGAGTTCTTCCTTGGTCCGAGTTTCGTGTGGATCACCGTTGGAGGGCGAACATTTGGGTGCTTGGTGGAGAAGAAGGCTGAATCAGGGTTTCATTCATCGGATTGGATACTAGCGGTTTAGGTTGGTGCCTAAACTCTAGTTTATATTATATATATGCATGTTTGTATGTTTTAATTCCTAGTAAGGAGGTCTTGGGTTAAGGATTTGGTAGTGGTTTCATAATAAATTTTGAAATCCATGGTTCCGCCCTGGTCACCGAATCCCTTATAGTGGTATCAGAGCCACCTTATTAGGGCTAAATCATACAAAATTTGAAGTTGCCCAATTTTGTAGGACTCTTGAGGTTGCCCATTTTGGTAGGACTCTACAAAATTTGAAGTTGTCCAATTTTGTAGGACTCTTGAGGTTGCCCATTTTGTAGGACTCTACAAAATTGAAGTTGCCCAATTTTGTAGGACTCTACAAAAGTTTTAAGTTATATATGATTGATATGTTATGCATATATGTATGTCACTGGTTAGGGTTTTCACTTAAACTTTAACCGATATAAAGATATGTTTAGCTTTCTAGTCATCATACTGAAATAAGGTTGCCCTGGCATAATGGTGGATCCATTATGTGGTAGATGGTTGTCCTAGTATGATGACACACTTGGCACATTGTAAAATGATATATGATGCATGGTTGATGAATGGTAATATTAGAATGTGCTTCTATTTGAATTGCCCTCTATTAAAATTATATTAAGTTGTAGTGTCATATACCAAAAGCAAAATAATCAAGATGATTAGTTGATCATTCGTTGTCTAGGAAAAGTGGTTCATGATCGATAAAGAGGATATGATTTTTAATTGGTTCCGTTGACTGATATGGCCAATTTATTGGTGTCTAGGAAAGCAACGGGGGGACTCCCACTACTCCCACTTACCTGGCCGATAAGATTAACTTAATTCTTGATTGATATGCTTAGTGTAATATTCACTACATTAGGCCTTCCTTCATGCTAGGTCATTACTATGTTATGATCCGTATTAGGTTTGTTGTGTACATACAAGGCCTATTATGTAACTAACATAATTTTAGCCTGGTGCGTTTGATGCCTATGGCATGATTTAATATAATACTTTGTCGTGAACACACAAGGGTATTATTATTACAATCATGACTATAAAGGAATGAAGGGTCTTACTTAACTAAAAATATTATAGTTTGTTGTGCACACACAAGGCTATTAATATTTTAAAGGCCAGGTTTTGTTGAGAATTGTATGAGATACAATTGGAAAGAGTTTTCCTACCTTTGAACTTATAAAAGATTTGTTGTGTACACACAAGGTCTTTTATAAGGAATTAGGATCTCAACCCACTAAGAAAACCAATTAGGGTTTCTCGATCATCATATAGAGGGTTATGATACTTGATAAAATAGTGGAAGATATAATTAAGTTAAAGTCCTAATTTAATTATGTTGTTTTGTCAACATGGGTGTTTTCTTATGTTATGTTCTTTGTTAATGTAGATTAAATGGCCTCTTCACTCTCACTCCGTAGTATACTTGATGCCCAATAAATTGACTGGACCGAACTATGTTGACTAGTTGAGAAACCTAAAGATAGTACTCAGCCAGAAAAAACTTTCTTACATTCTTGATACCCCTACCTTGGAACTTTAGGGGAAGATGCCTCGCAAGAGGAAAAGACCACATACAAGATGTGACAAAATGACTCACTCACTGTCAAATGTATCATGCTTGCCTCTATGACCAATGAGTTGCAGGGGCAACATGATAGCATAGACACTAACTCCATACTGCTCAATCTAAAAGAGCTATGTGGAGAACATAGTTGAACTGCTAGATATGAGATATCTAAGCAGTTGTTCCATGCGAGAATGACAGAAGGTACATCCGTACAAGATCACGTACTGATGGTTATGACCTGATCACTCAATTAGGTCAATTAAATTTTATTATGGATGGGGAGTTGAATCAGGATTTGATCCTGCAGTCACTCCCGGAGTCATTTTCATAATTTGTTCTTAATTATCATATGAACAAACTTAACACTTCCTTGCCTGAGCTGTTAAACATGTTAAAAATAGCAGAGAGCCATTTAAAGAAAAATAAGGCTCCACTTCTTCTTGTGGATGGGATCAACAAGAAGAAGTCAGGCAGAAAGGGTTCCAAGAGAGATTGAACCCAAAAAGGGGCATCAAGAAGAAGAAAGGAAAGAAGGCCTCCGAACAGATGACCTGCTTTCACTGTGGCAAGCCGGGTCATTAAAGAGGAACTGCAAGGCTTACCTTGCAGGTGTGAAGCCTGGTGCATCGGATGCACCAAAAGGTATGAAAGAAGTTCATACTATTTTGTCATTGGATTCTTCCATTTCAAATACTTGGGTATTAAACCGCCTGTGGTCATAATATCTGCAAATCATTGCAGGGGTTGCAGAGGCTTAGAGTATTGAAGGAAGGAGACTTCGAGCTCTACGGTGCTGGAGGAGAGTCCATCCAAGCAGAGGCTGTAGGGACTTATATCTTGAAGTTACCTTCGGGGAAGATTTTAGAGCTGAGAGATTGTTACTATATGCCTAAGGTCATTAGAAATATCATATCTGTACCCTTGTTACTTAGACAAGGTTATACTATGAATGTGATGAGCAATGGTTGCTCAATCAGCTTTTCTAATGAAATTATATGTTGTGGCATATTTTGCAATGGTCTTTAACTCTATCCACTAATGACAATACACTTCATGTAAGTAACAACGAAAAGAGAGATGATGTAAACAATACTTTACTCTGGCACTGTCAGCTTGGACATATTAGTGAGACTAGGATTAGCAAGTTATACAAGGAAAATTTTTTTAATCCTTATGATTATGAATCATTAGGAACTTGTGAATCATGTCTCATGGGTAAAATGGCCAAGACTCCATTTAGTGGACATAGAGAAAGGACAACTGAGTTATTAGGACTTATACATACAGATGTATGTGGGCCTATGACAACTCAAGCCAAGGGTGGATACTCTTATTTCATCATGTTTACTGATAATTTTTCAAGGTACGGATTTGTGTATCTTATGGAACATAAGTCCGAAGCCTTGATAAATTTTTAGAGTATCAAAGTATGGTAGAGAAACAAACAGGGAAAAGTATTAAAATCTTTGATCAGATCGAGGAGGTGAATACTTATCCATCGAGTTCTCGATCACTCCTTAAAGAAAAGGAGATTATCTCTGAATGGACCCCTTCTTACACACCATAATTAAATGGTGTTGCTGAAAGGAGGAACCATACCTTATTAGATATGGTACGGTCCATGATGTGCTTCACAGAGTTACCTATTTCCTTCTGGGGATATGCCTTGGAAATCGTGGCTAATATCTTAAATAGAGTACCATCTAAATCTATCTCTAGCACTCCATATGAGATATGGAGGGGTAAGAAACCCAATCTTAAGTATCTTAAGATATGGGGATGTCCAGCCTATGTCAAAAGAAATTTTGGACATAAGCTAGATGCTAGAGTAGATAAGTGTCTATTTGTAGGATATCCTAAAGATAGTATAGGATATCTGTTCTACTACCCTACTGAACAAAAAGTTTTTGTCAGTAGGCATGCCACTTTTCTGGAGAAAGAGTTCATCCTACAAAAGGGCAATGGGAGAAATATTGAACTTGAAGAAGTTTAACAAATAGATACATCTCAACCAAATGATAACATAGTTAGTATAGAACCAGAACACACCACTCCTATCCATAGGTCTGATAGGGTGCGTCATGCACCTGAGAGGTATGGGTTCATTATTGAAAATAATGAAGCCCGGATCATTGAAAATGATGAGCCTCTAACCTATACAGATGCTGTCTTGAGTAGGGACTCAGACAGATGGCTGGAAGCCATGAGATCCGAAATGGACTCCATGTATATCAACCAAATGTGGACTTTGGTTGATGCACCAGAGGGTGTTAACCCTATTGGATGCAAATGGGTCTATAAGAAAAAGATTGGGGCAGATGGCCAAGTCGAAACTTAAAAAGCCAGATTAGTGGCTAAGGGTTTCAAACAAAAACAGGGAATAGATTATGATGAAACATTTTCTCCTGTTACCATGCTCAAATCTATTCGGATCATGCTTGCTATAGCAGCATATCATGATTATGAAATCTGGCAGATGGATATGAAAATCACATTCCTTAATGGTTTCCTTGAGGAAAAGGTCTATATGTCACAGCCAGAAGGTTTTGTCTTGGAGACTAAACCTAATCAGGTATGTAGGCTGAAGAAATCCATTTATGGATTAAAGCAAGCATCCAGGAGTTGGAACATCCATTTGATAAGACAGTCAAAGAGTTTGACTTTATCAAAAATGAGGATGAACCTTGTGTGTACAAGAAGACGAGTGGGAGTGCCATAGTTTTCTTGGTTCTGTATGTGGATGACATACTCCTCATTGGGAATGATATCCCAATGTTACAATCAGTCAAGGTATGGTTATCTAAACAGTTTTCCATGAAAGACTTGGGAGAAGCATCCTATTACTGGGTATCAAGATCTATAGAGATAGATCTAGGAGGATGCTAGGCTTATCCCAGTCTATGTACATTGACCAAGTGCTAAAGAGATTTAGCATGGAGGGAAGTAAAAAAGGTTACTTGCCCATTGGTCATGGCATACAACTTTCTAGAAGAAGATGTCTCCTAAGACACATGAAGAAAGAAATAGAATGAGTTCTATACCTTATGCTTCGACTTTAGGATCTATAATGTATGCTATGTACCAGGCCTGATGTGGCATATGTCTTAGGTATAGCTAGCAGATTTCAGGCTGATCCAGGAGAGGATCACTGGAAGGCTATGAAAAAATATTCTTAAGTACTTGAGAAGGACTAAGAATATTTTTCTGATATACAGAGGATTTGATCTTAAACTGGAAGCTTATTCAGATTCTAGTTTTCAATCGGATCTAGATGATAGCAAATCTATTTCAGGGTATATTTTACCCTAAATGGAGGAGCTGTAAGATAGAAGTTCTAAATAGCAGACTGTAGCTGACTCAATAACTGAGGCAGAATACATTGCTATTAGTGAAGCTGCTAAGGAAGCAGTCTGGATGAAGAAGTTCATCTCAGAGTTGGGCGTTGTTCCGGAGATTGAAGGTCCAGTATCACTTTACTGTGATAATACTGGAGCACGCTCAAGCTAAGGAACCTAGAGCTCATCACAAATCAAAGCACATTCTAAGATGCTTCCATCTTGTTCGAGAGATTGTTGAAAGACAAGAAGTCTGCATTAAAAGAGTAGAAACGAAGAACAACATAGCAGGCCCGTTCACTAAGGCTCTACCATAGCGGGGGAGTGTGATCGCCACCTCGAATGTATAGGGTTAAAATTAAAGGCGATTAGCTTTAGTGCAAGTGGGAGATTGAAAGGATTATGCCCTAAAGGCCAATCGAAATATTGTATTTCGATGGGATTTTCTTTTGTATCCCAAACCAGTGTATTGACATTATCAATTAGTAAAGGCATTTTATTTTCATCATACGCTGTGTCTTATTAATTTTATTAAGATATGATGAATCCCATAGATTAGGGCTATGGTTCTAGGGTTATGATGAGATCATACCAGTGAGACCTAAAGTCTTAAAACCCTAATCTAGAATATTCCTGGTCGATGGGATATTGAGTAAGGGATCAATGTTTCCGGTAAGACCACCACATCCTATGTATGCTTGGTGAAGAGGGTGACTGATCTCACAGTCACTTGTGTTTGACACTAATACTAGGATATGGGGCTCATTAGAGAATGAGTTCACTGAATGGATCCAGCTTGATAAACATCTAATGGAACCTTATCTGTTTGTCAATAGATAGTTCTCATAGTGGGAGTAGTGCATGTGGTCCTTTGACCTGAGACTGCCATGGTACCTTGTATGCATTATCCATACTTTGGTTCACACTCAATCATGACACTGAGTTATGCATGGGGTGATACTGGGTATGGTGGATTGCATACGGAGGTTGTGAGTAGGTCAAAAAGGAATCGATCAACCCTAGTAAAAGGAAAGCGCATCCAGATGATTTTAATCAAATGAAGATTCGGGAAATCTTTGATCAAAGTATGAACATTAGAAATAGTTTCTAATGGTTCATTAATGAATCATCATTATCAGATTGAGCAAGGAATGAATATGAAATTGGATTTGACAAGTATCCATATCCATAGTCATATTCAGGGTGCAAGTAGATCGAAGGACTGAATTACCCGGTAACTCACCACTGAAGGGTATTTTGGTAAATCCACCAAAATTCTCATCTTCCGGGTAGGTATGACATGTTGCTAGATGTCAATCTTGTCTTGTAGGTCTTCATGAACCAATTGATTTTGTTTCATGAGTCAATTCGATATGTGATTCGAATTGGACAATTAGGTGAGCCAATTTGACCTAATTAGGTCAATCGGGTTTGATCGGATCGAATCAGCGCAAACCTAAACCTACTGCTGGCTAGATGTGGAATCCAATGGGTTACACATAATAGAGACTTGGCCAAGGAAGTCATTCATGATTTAATTAGGGTCATAGGATCCTAATTGGTTAGCCGGATTACATACTAGCATATGTATGCTAACCAAATTCCTAACCCAATTGGATTGGGTCTGGTTGCTTTCTAATTAGGATAACCTAATTATGAAAAACCTAAATTAGGTTGAGTCCTAAGTGGGGCTAGCCTAATCAGAGCTGAATATGATTTTAATTTGGATTTAATGGCATTTTAGGTGCCATACATGAAGAGTCCCAATGGCATGGGACTCTTGGTACCTAAATGATACCTTAACTTCAAAAGGGCACAGAATGAGCTATAAATCTCTGATTTGAATAATTTAAATGGTTGGTCAGAAAAGAGATTTTATGTTCTTTCCAATGACACCCATAATGCCTATGTTTTGACTGGTCAACATTCTTTGAAATTTGCGTGGAAGAAAGATGGCGCGCGCGGTGCATGAAGAGTCACAACTCTTCATGTGGCACGCGGTTCTGATGGAGAGTCCTGCTATCAGGACTCTTCATAATCACAAATGTTGGAGATTGAAGAGGTGCCTCTTGGCTTTCTAGGGACCAGTAATTGACATGTGGCAAGTGAGAATTCGTCCAGATAAAAGAAGGGATGTGAATAAGGCCTTCGGTGCATGAATGGGCTTATTAGATATGATTTTTCAAGCCAGATAACTTCTCTTCGATATTGAAAAATCATATCTGATAAGTTGATGGGAGGACATATCACACCCCTCTTGTATCTATAAATAGGGGGCGGTGAAATGAGTCTGATATAAGAATTCCACCGAAGTACTATTCTGAGTGTCTCTCTCTCCCTCCTTTCTTTAAGACAAGACTTGTCTTATTAAGACAAGGTCTTTTCTACTAGGACAAGGCTTTGTTTTAGGACATAAGCCTAAGGGGTCCTAGAGGAGGGTTGTCCTAAAACCAAGAGTAGTTTAGGAGAGTGTCTTTAGTACCCTACAGTAGGACAGGGTGTCCTACAGTGGTCAATAGACCAAAGGCTGCTGAAAGAGTTCCACTTCTCCAAGCAACTTGAAGGAGTTCTTCCTTGGTCCAAGTTTCGTGTGGATCACTGTTGGAGGGTGAACGTTTGGGTGCCTGGTGGAGAAGAAGGCTGAATCAGGGTTTCTTCATCAGATTGGATACTAGCGGTTCAGGTTGGTGCCTAAACTCTAGTTTATATTATATATATGCATGTTTGTATGTTTTAATTCCTAGTAAGGAGGTCTTGGGTTAAGGGTTTGGTAGTAGTTTCATAATAAATTTTTGAAATCCACACTTTCGCCCTAGTCACCAAATCCCTTACACCATATTTCCTTTATGGAGAGATAATTTGAGATTCTATTGAATTCGCTTGGATCCAAAGCGCAAAACAATAGATTCATAGCCTTTGCATTCAGCTCTATTTGTTTAATGTCATTCTCATCACAATCATCTTCCATTTTGGGAGTGGGAATGCTATTAATCAAGATAGTAGGTTGATGAGGACCCTTAACAATAGTCCTCCAAATATTATAATCCATGGCTTAAATGTAAATGCGCATGCGTGTCTTCCAAAAAGTGTAATTGGTGCCATTAAATAATGGGGGATGATTAGAGGCTTGACCTTCTACAATACCCATACCAACTGAGGCTTCTATGATCTTTTACTCAAGATCGTTGGACCTACAAGAGAGTACCGATGCTTTGATACCACTTGTTACCTAGAAATGGAGCCCAAGAGGGGGGTGAATTGGGTCTTTTAAAAAATTTAAACAACTGTCCTAGTCTTGATGTGTTGTGAAGTAATGTGATAAAACTTAAAATGAATATGCAGTGGATAATAGCAATTTAAAGGCATGTAATAAAGAGCAAGTAGTAGAGCGATAAATCACACACAAACATAATGTTTTATAGTGGTTCGGTGCAAAACAAGCACCTACATCCACTCCCTAAGCCACCCTTGGAAAATTCCACTATAATATCTTCAAGATTATAGCCGACTTGTTTTCCAAGGCTCACAAGTCAAAACCTAAGTTAGTTTTGTCACCTAAGCTTACCAACAACCTTTATAACTTATTTTATCTTCAGGCTCACAAGTTAAACCCTAGTTGGTTTCGTCATTTTGGCTCACCAACAACCTTAACAACCTACTTTCAAAAACCATTGAACGCTAGGTCAGCAAGCAATAAAGTTTTAAAGATACAAGAATAAAAGCATAATCAAACACTCTTCTAGAGTGGAATGTGGAAGCTTTGAGGCTCTTAAAGATGCTTGTTTGTCTTCTCTTTGGAATCTCTTCAAAGACTCTTTTTGGAAAGCTGAAATGATAGGCTTGTAAGCTTTTTCAAATGGAATCTCTCCTTTTTGGCTTTGGAAGTGAAGTTCTTGAAAGAAGATTTGTCACTTGTGTTCAATGCTTCATGAATGACTTTGGTGAAGCTTAAATACTTCAAAAACTTTCAAAAAATAGTTTGAGACCGTTGGAGGATCAAAACTAGCCATTGGGGGCTTGAAAAGATGAAATTGCCTCTCAGAAAATAGAGCCGTTGAAGCTGTCAGAACCCATAAGTCAACACTTGACTTCCAGGTGCCGATACTTGGTTTCCAGGTGTCGACACTTGGTGCTGCAGGTGTCAACACCTGAATTTCATGTGTCGACACTTGACATAAAAACACTCCAAATGGCAAGTTCTGTATTTTTAAAAATCTCAGGCCTTGAGTCGACACTTGGATTCTAGGTGTCGACACTTGTATCTCAGGTGTCAACACTTGTGTCTCAGGTGTCGACACTTGAATTCCAGGTGTTGACACTCGACGTGCCAGTGAAGAATTTTTGCGTGCCAGTTTCTGAAGTGTGACACTTGGTTCTGCAGTTTGCTAAAAACATGTGCCAACCTCCCAAATTCAAAAAAATCTTCAATGCAACATCAATACATCTTTTGTAAACCATGATTGAATAATTTTGAGGCCTTTTTCATATGAGAAGACTTCTTTGTTGACCGCATAAGTGATTTTGATGATAACCAAACATTGGAGCATGCACATTATTTCTAACAACTCTTCAAGTGTTACAATTTTTGTATGATGATTTAATTATTTAAACTTCAACTCCTACACCTTTGTTTCATGTTTGAGTTGTGTTATAATTTGTTTTTGTAAAGAAGAACCCAATGAAAAAGCTAAGAAAAAATCATGCAAAAAGGGTTACTTTGTGTGTGTGTGCCTTAGAATCATTTTGAGTTGGTTTGTATAAAAAAAAATGTAAGACTGTTGGTAAGAGTTTTTTTTGAGTTGAATTATAAAAATCCTGAAGAAGATACTCGAGCTGACCCAACTTGTTGAAGAGCCGACTCCACTTGGTGGCATGCAGCAAGGATCTGGTACGCAGCAATCCGAGTTGACTCGATGGTAACCGAGCCAACTCTAGTGAATCCAAGTCAACTGGAATTTGTCCGAGCCGACTCCACCAGAGTCTAGTTTTTGAAAAATTCTAAGAACAGCTAGGCGAGCCGACCCGAACTGCATCGAGCTGACTCTTCCATAGTGAGGATTTCCAAACCTGAGAAGAAGAGCCGACCCAAGCTGAAAAGAGCCGACTCCTCGAGTTCAAGTTTTTCAAAGATACAAGTTCGAGCCGACCCGAGCTATAAAGAGCCGACTCATCCAGAGTGAAGTTTTGCACCCTGAGACAAAGAGCCGACTGCACTGAAGATTTGGTGACTCGACCTATCGACTCGAAGGATCCGAGCTGACTCGAACATCATTTTCAGGTATCCAATGACTAGTTCCAGAATTTGTTTTTGAATGCTAAAAATGCTCCAACGGTCACAAATCATTCCCCAACAGTCTACAATGGCTAGAATTGCCTTGGAGTGATAGAAGACTTTATATTTGAAGGATTTGAACTTCCTTGAAGTAAGTTTTTGCAAGTTCTTCAAAGTTTTGAGAGCTTCATTGAATATTCTACCTACCAACAAGAAAAAAGCACAAAAGCATTCAAGTCACCCTTCAAGTCTTCACCAACTCTTATCTAAAGCTTGAAGCAATTGGAAAGAAGCCACTGAAGCAATTAAAGCTTATTCAAGTGCATTTAAGTAGACTTCTATCGAGCTGCACCGGCAACTATCCGACAAATTGAGTTTGTCATTTATTATTGCATTTATTTCAATTCAGTTTTTGAATTGTTGGGTTATTGGTGAGCCTGGTTGAAAAACCAAATAGGTTCTTGGTGATCCTGGTAAAACCAAGTTGGGTTCTTGGTGATCTTGGTAAAACCAAGTTAGGTTCTTGGTGATCTATGAAAACCAAATTGGGTTTCTTTGCTGAGCCTGTTTAAAACCAAAGAGTGTTGGATTTTCTTTGGTGATCTTGTTAAAACCAAAGCATAGAGATTTTGGATTGTAATCCTGTAAAACAATCCTACTGTATTCGGGTATGAATATAGTGAAAATTTTCAGTGATATCTTGGATAGTGGACGTAGGAGCTGGGTTGCTTCGAACCACTATAAATTTGGTGTGTTTGTGTTGTGCTTACTTGAATCTATTTAGCTTCTACAATTTATAACTCTGACAGCACCTATCAATAAGGGATTTTTATTTGCATATTATCTTGCTTTAAATTTTTAATTTTTCAATTCACCCCCCTCTTGGATAGCCACCTGGGCAACAACTGGTATCAGAGCAGTATCTCTGAATACATTAGAGTAAAGATTGATGGCTCATCCCATGAGTACATCCATGGCTGAAGGCTAATCTACCAACAGACCTCCACTCTTCACTGGCATAAATTATTCATATTCGAAAGCACGAATGAAAATCTATATTTAAGCTATTGATTTTCAATTATGAAAGGTCATCCTTAAAGGGCCAAGTATCCCCATGACCAATGTAGATGGCATGGATGTCCCTAAGCCTGAAGAGGACTGGGATGAACACGACATGAAATTATGAGAATTGAATGCCAAAGCAATGAACTTGCTATACTATGGTTTGGATTCAAACAAGTTTAATCGAATTTCTATTCGCCCTTCAGTGAAGAAAATTTGGGATAAACTTGAGGTGACCCATGAAGGAACTTCACAAGTAAAAACTTCTAAGATAAATCTTTTAGTGCATAATTATGAACTGTTTAAAATGGAGCCTAATGAAAATATCTCTACCATATATACTAGATTTACAGATATTATTAATAGTTTGAAAAGTCTTGGCAGGGTTTACTCAAATGCTGATTTGGTATAAAAGATATTGAGATCACTTCCTGACAAATGGGACCCCAAAGTTACTGCCATCCAGGAAGCTAAAGATTTGAACACCTTATCCATGGATGAACTGATGGGTTCTCTCATCACACATGAACTAGCTATGCAGCATAGAATGGATGATGATCAGAAAAAGAAGAAAACAATTGCATTCAATGCTGCATTAGAATCAAAGGATGATGAAGAGATGGAAGATGACTCTACCTCCTTCGAAGATGATCTCGAAGATGAAGACATTGCAATGGTCGTAAGGAGATTCAGAAAGTTTATGGAAAGAAGAAAGAAAGATACAACAGAAAACTCCATAAACGAGAAGAACATTCAAAAGGAAAGGATAAGGATAAAGATAAAGAAAAGGAATAAGTCCCCACCTGCTATGAATATAAGAAACCGGGGCACATTCGTCCGGACTGTCCATAACTAAAGAAATTTTTCAAAAAGAAGAAAAAAAGTGATGGTTGCCACATGGAGCGACAATGAAGACTCCACTTCGACTGAAGAAGAACAGACCACAAAAATAGCTAACCTATGTTTAATGGGTCTCGAGGATGAGGTAAATTCCTCCGATAAATAAATTGAATTTACTTTTGATGAGTTAAATTCTATATTTCATGATCTTTTATCAGAATTTAAAATGTCAGGAGTAAATATTAGATCATTAAAGCATATCAATGATTCTTTACTCAAAGAAAAAGATGAGATTTTATAAAAGAACATTTTACTGCAAAAAGAACTTCATATCTTTTCTGAAAAATACAATGCTTTGAAAACTAAGAACAATGAATTTCATGACAAAAATAATGCTTTGTTGAAAGAAAACAATAAGCTAAAAAAGGAGGTTGAAAAACTAACTCTATCATCAAATAAGCTTGAGTTAATTCTTAAAGAACAAAGAATTTTTGGTAATAAAGATGGAATAGGTTTTAATGCCTCAAATTCAAATTATATTTCAGCTACAACTTTTATGAAACAAAAGGATTTTGTTCCTAAGTTTGCTTCTCATAAAACTTTTGTGACAAAAGGTTCTACTTCCATTTCAAAACCAACTTTGTATGTTCCAAAAAACTCAATTACAAAACCTGCTATTTCTGAACTTCATACATCTAGAATTTCAAAGTATAGATCTTTTCGAAATTCTAGAATCAAGTGTTTTGCTTGCAAAGAAATAGGACATAAAGCTTTCAACTACAATATTATTAGAAATGTCCACAATAGATCAACAAAGATTTGGGTCCCAAAGGAACCACCTTGCTAACCTGAAAGGACCCAAGTTAGCTTAGGTACCTAAAAGAACTCCTTGATTGTGTTCCAGGAATGTCTTGCAGCCCAAAAATTAAAGAAAAGATGGTATCTCGACAGTGGCTGTTCAAGACATATGACGGGTGATAAGGATCAATTCATCACCCTGGAAATGAAAGAAGGAGGTGGTTACTTTTGGAGATAATGTCAAGGGAAAAATAATCAAAATTGGTAAGATCAAAATAACTCCCTGTACTTTCATTGAAAATATATTGCTAGTAGATAAATTGAAGCATAATTTATTAAGTATTAGTCAACTTTGTGATAAGGGCTTCAAGGTTATCTTTGAATCATCTATGTGTATAGTAACAAACTCTTTTGATTCTAGCAGTAATTTCATTGGACATAGACTTGAAAATATTTATGTGGTTGATCTTAATGATCTTGCCATGATAAGTAGTTCCAGTTTAGTTGCAATGAATGCTAAGACCAAGGAGTCTTACTTATTATGGCACAGACGATTAGGACATGCTAACATGCATAATATTGCCAAGTTAATTTCCAAAAATTTGGTTAGAGGCATGTCTAAATTTAAAATAGACTTTGATCATATTTGTGATGCATGCCAAATGGATAAACAAACTAGGAGAAGATTAAATCCAAAAATATGATTTCAACCTTTTAGACCTCTTAATTACTTTACATGGACTTATTTGGACCAACTAGGACTACAAGCCTAGGAGGATATGAAATATGCCCTTGTGATTGTAGATGATTTTTCTAGATTTACATGGATTTTGTTTATTGCGCACAAAGATGAAACTTTCAAAATATTTAAAAAATCTCACAAAAAGATTTCCAATCAGAAAAATATCTCAATAATTTTAATTAAGAGTGATCACGACATCAAATTTGAAAATCAATTTTTTGATGATTATTGTACTGAAAATGGCATTGATCACAACTTCTCCGCTCCTAGAACACCACAACAAAATGGTGTTGTAGAGGAAAAAAAAGTACTTTAGAAGAAATGTCTAGAATGATGTTATGTGAAGGTAATCTTCCAAGGTACTTTTGGACAAAAGTGGATGAACACTGCTTGTTATATTTTAAACCGCATTTTAACCCGTCCTATTTTGAAGAAAACCCCCTATGAACTTTGGAATGAAAAAAAAACCCAATATCAATTATTTTCATGTATTTGGATGTAAATGCTTTGTACTTAACAATAGTAAGGATAATTTAGAAAAAATTATGCTAAATATGATGAAGCAATTTTTCTTGGTTATTCACTATATAGCAAAGCATATAGGGTATTAATAAAAGGACTCTTACTGTTGAAGAGTCAATGCATGTTATTTTTGATGAAACTAACCCTCAGTCTAGAAAAGATGAGTGTATTGACAATGATGCATGTACAATTCAAAAGAAAATGGAAGACATGAGCATTCAAGAAAGATCAATTGAAGAAGAAGAAGAAATGAAAGTAAGGATCATACCGATCTTACCAACTGAATGGAGGTACGCTACTTCTCATCCCAAAGAATTAATTATTGGTGATCCTTCTCAAGGTATTAGGACTAGGTCTACACATAGGACTGCACATGATTACCTAGCCTTTGTATCACAAATAGAACCTCATACCTTAGAAGAAGCTGAATTTGACCCAAGCTAGATGTTAGCCATGCATGAAGAATTAAACCAGTTTGAAAGAAATAAGGTTTGGACACTAGTTGATAGACCTAAAGACCACCCAATCATAGGAACCAAATGGGTCTATAGGAACAAATTAGATGAACAAGGAATTATCATTAGAAACAAAGCTAGATTAGTGGCTAAAGGATATAGTCAAGAAGAAGGTATTGATTTTGATGAAACTTATGCACCCGTAGCAAGAATAGAAGCCATTAGATTATTTCTTGCATTTGCTTGCTATATGAATTTTAATTTTTTTAAATGGATGTAAAAAGTGTATTTCTAAATGGTTTATTTTCAAACAAGTTTTTGTAGAACAACCATCGGGTTTTGAAAATCATGCTTTTCCAAACCATGTGTTTAAACTCAATAAAGCATTATATGGTTTGAAATAAGCTCCTAGAGCCTGGTATGATAGACTTAGCACTTTCTTAATTAAAAATAATTTTCAAGAGGAAATGTTGAAAAACTCTTTTCATTAAAAGAAAAGATAATGATATATTAGTTGTACAAATTTATGTTGACAATATTATATTGGTGCACTAATAAAAGTTTTTGTGAAGAATTTTCTAAGTTAATACAGGGAGAATTTGAAATGAGTCTAATGGGTGAACTCAACTACTTCCTCGAACTTCAAGTAAAACAATCAAAGGAAGGGATCTTCATCAACCAAGCCAAATACACCAAGAAAATAATCAAGAATTTTGGTATGGAGACAAGCAAACAAATGAGCACACCCATGGCCATCTTACAAATTGGATAAAGATAAAAGTGGATCCAATGTTGACCAAAAGCTATAGAGAGGTATGATCAGATCCTTATTATATTTAACTACAAGTAGACCAGATATTATATAGTGTATGTGTATGTGCTAGATTTCAATGCAATCTTAAAGAAACACATATGCTTGCTATTAAAAGAATATTAAGATATTTGAAAGGTACAAGTAATCTAGGTCTTTGGTTTTCAAAAGAATCATCTTAAATTAATCAGATTTTCTAATGCTGATTATGCTAGTTGTAAAGTAGATAGAAAAAGCACTAGTAGTACTTGTCAATTTCTAGGATTGAATTTAATCTCATGGCACTACAAGAAATAAAACTCGGTAGCATTATCTACTGCTAAGGCAGAGTATGTTATTACAGAGAGTTATTGTGCACAAGTGTTATGGATTAAACAAATCAAAAGATTTTGGTGTTTCACAATGCAAAATTTCCATTAAGTGTGATAACACAAGTGCTATAAATTTAACCAAAAATCCTGTTCAGCATTCTAGGACTAAGCACATAGAGATTAGACACATTTTATTAGAGACCATGTTTTGCATGGTGACATAGAATTAGAATTTATTCCAACTAAAAAATAATTAGCTGATATTTTTACTAAGCCACTGAATTAGGATAATTTGAATTGCTTGGAGGAGAATTAGGGCTTTGTGATCCTTTCTAGATTTAGACAACCTAATTTCCTTCAGAAACTAAGAAAAAATTATCTAGAAAAACCTCCTACAACTTCTTATATTTGTTAAACAACTTTCCTAGAACTCTCAGTGCATTGAATTCAATTTTTGAATCATTTTATTTTCATGAAAAGTTTTTGTTCGAGTCAACTCGAGCAATTTTGCTCTGGTTGAGCTGGCAAATGTCTTAGTTTTCTACTTACTGCTCTGGTCGAGCCAACTAGGTTAACCTAAATCTTTTCCTAGCCAACTCGGTATTCTGATCTTTCTGAGTTTGCTCTGGTCGAGCTGACTCGAATGTTTCTAGGATTGGGCGAGCCAACTCGAAAGTTGGGAAATCGCTATTTAGGTAGATCTGAACTGTCTTTTCTAAGTACTTCACTCTTTTACTTTACTTCAAATACTCTCTACTCCTCTAGAAAACTTTACCAAATTACCAAAAACCATTCCCTATATCCTTAATTTCTCAAATCCCACTGCAATGGCTTCTCGAAGATCTGCAAGGAAAATTCTTCAAGTCGGTGAATCAAGCGCACGCAGTGAAGAAGCAAGAAAAAAAGGAGAAAAGAGGAAAAAATCAACCACTGAGCAACAAGAAGAAGAAACTCCTCCTCCGGATAGATTGTCTCAATGGCAACCGGCCTGTCACTTATGGAAGAAGGATTGATTTTACATTTTTGGAAGAGATGCAAATAAAAATCGAAAGATGGATAGAAAGTCAGGGTTGGAAGCACTTCTATTCTTTAGACATCTTAACCTACCCCGCACTGGTACGGATTTTTATGAACACATAGCATTTAAAGAATTTCACTTGGAATCTACTATTAAGGGAAAGAAAATAATTGTGGATGAAGAAAAGTTGAGAAACTCACTACAAATGCCTACTGACAGCACTACTGAGCTCATTCTACCTGACAAAGAACACACTCTAAAACTGATTTTGGAGAAAGAAGAACGTGAGCTCCGTTCAACATGTATAGGCCAACTTACTATCGAAGGAAATGAAGCTTCTTCATAATATGATCAGCAGGATTTTCTTTCTAGGACTGGTTGTTTTGATTGGGTCAGCAAAAAAGATATGACTTTTATGGGACATTTGATAGAAGAAAAGCCACTCAATCTTCCGTACATAATAATGATCCAGATGACTGAAGCAGCTAGAAAAGTCAAAGCCTGTCTACCCTACGGTATGGTTTTCACTTTACTATTTGAAGAGGCTGGAGTTGACTTATCCAATGAAATAGGCAAGCCATTACATCACTTTGACACTTATTCTTTCAATTCATTGAAAAGAATGGGTTATAAGCTGCAAGAAGGAATATGGATAAGAAGGTGCCTTGTCAGATTGCTGCTACCTCTTCTGAAGATGATGAAGCTGTTGCTGAAGAAAGGACTGAAGGAACAATGATTACTCCATCTAAACTCAAGGAGCTAATATTTCAGAAGATGGAAACTATATCCAATTCAGTGACAGATCACATGAATTCTGCAATTGATGAGATGAAAAGTATAATCAATGCAAGCTTGCAGGAAATAGGATATAAACAGAAGCTTCACCAAGAGAAAATTGAAAAGGAAATGGAAGATTTTAAAGAAGAAATCTGAAGCATCTTACTGCAATCCTAAAAGGAAACAGTCACTGTTGAAGATGCTCCTGAACAGATCTTCAAAGAGTCATTTGAGACTCCTGCTCCTACTCCATCTGATCCACCAAAACCCGTTAAGACCAAGAAGCAACCCAAAACCAAGAAGACTAAGACTTTTAGAGCTCATGTTAGAACTAGGTTCAGGGATTTAAGGTTTAAACCCCTAAAAACTAAGACCTCTGAAAAAGTTATAGGTAGGCTCCTCTTCTTCTAGTGAAGAAGAAGAAGAATAATTTATTTGGTTAGTATTTGGTTGTATTTCTGACTTTGTCAATATTCTACTGTTATCTTTTACAATATGAATGTACTTTCCTTCTCACTCTGTATGCCAAATTTCTCAATAAAATAGAAGATCTTTTAGCAATTTCACTTGTTGTCTTGTATAATGATTTAATACAACTGCGATGAATTTTTAATTAGAATTTTCAATTTGAGAAAGTGAAATTATCTCAAACAAATATTAAAGACTTTCTCAATCTATTTAAAATCTGAGCTTTATTTGAAATCACCTTTTTGATTGATTAACAAAAAGAGGGAGAATGGTGAAGAATGGCATTAATGTTTATGTTATTGGTATATGTCTGTGTTGTCATGAAAATTCTGATATTTATGTTGAGCTTCCTACCAACTATTCTTAAAGTGTATAAAAAGAATGAAAAAGGGGGAGCACAAAAGTGAGAGTATTCAATTTGACTTTAACTATTTGATTACCTTAAAACTTAGAGAAAGGGGGAGATTCTCTTGAATAGTTAACTACTACAATGGTTTTACTTTGACTACTATTTGAATTTGTCAAAATTCTCTAAACTCTGATACTCCATGTTTTTGTGCTAAACTATAATATTATGAAGCATGAAAAGTTTAATACTTTGATGATATACAATGATATCATCTCCTAAGCTCTGATATTTTTTTTCAAATCTAATTAGCTCTGATACATGTGAAATTTAATTTTCAAATACTTTTATACATGTAATTATAAAGAATTTTTTATGCCCGGTGTTTTGTTATCATCAAAAAGGGGGAGATTGTTGACTCCATAAGTGATTTTGATGATAACCAAACATTTAGAGCATGCACATTTATTTCTAACAACTCTTCAAGTGTTTACAAGTTTTGTAGGATAACTTAATTGTTCAAACTTCAACTCCTACACCTTTGTTTCTTATTTGAGTTGGTTATAATTTATTTTTGTAAAGAAGAACCCAATAAAAAAGCTAAGAAAAAATCATGCAAATAAGGTTACTTCTATGTGTGTGTGTGCCTTAGATCATTTTGAGTTGGTTTGTATGAAAAAACATGTAAGAGTGTTGGTGAGAGTTTTCTTTGAGTAGAATTGTAAAAATCTTGAAGAAGATACTCGAGCCAACCCAGCTTGTTGAAGAGCCGACTCCACTTGGTGGCATGCAGCAAGGATTTTGGTACACAGTAATCCGAGCGACTCGATGGTAACCGAGCTGACTCCAGTAAATCCGAGTCGACTAGAATTTGTCCGAGCCGACTCCTCCAGAGTCCAGTTTTTGAAGAATTCTGAGAACAGCCAGGTGAGCCAACCCGAACTGCATTGAGCCGACTCTTCCAGAGTGAGGATTTCCAAACCTGAGAAGAAGAGCCGACCCAAGATGAAAAGACCCAACTCCTCGAGTTCAAGTTTTTCAGAGATACAAGTTCGAGCCGACCCAAGCTATAAAGAGCCGACTCATCTCGAGTGAAGTTTTGCACCCTGAGAAAAAGAGCTGACTGCACTGAAGATTTGGCAACTCGACCTGAAGACTTGAAGGATCCGAGCTGACTCGAAAGAATCTAAGCCGACTCGAACATCATTTTCAGGTATCCAACGGCTAGTTCCAGATTTATTTTTAAATGCTAAAAAGTGCTTCAACGGTTACAAATCATTCTCCAACAGTCTACAACGGCTAGAATGCCTTGGAGTGATAAAAGACTTTATATTTGAAGGATTTGAACTTCCTTGAAGTAAGTTTTTGAAAGTTCTTCAAAGTTTTGAGAGCTTCATTGAATATTCTACCTACCAACAAGAAGAGAGCACAAAAGCATTCAAGTCAGCCTTCAAGTCTTCACCAACTCTTATCTGAAGCTTGAAGCAATTTGGGAAGAAGCCACTAAAGCCATTAAGCTTATTCAAGTACATTCAAGTGGACTTCTATCGAGCTGCATAGGCAACTATCCGATAAATTGAGTTTGTCATTTATTGTTATATTTATTTCAATTCAGTTTTTGAATTGTTGGGTTATTGGTGAGCCCGGTTGAAAAACCAAATAGATTCTTGGTGATCCTGGTAAAACCAAGTTGGGTTCATGGTGATCCTGGTAAAACCAAGTTAGGTTCTTGGTGATCCTATGAAAACCAAGTTGGGTTTCTTTGGTGAGCCTGTTTAAACCAAAGGGTGTTGGATTTTTTTTTGTGATCCTGTAAAATAATGCTACTGTATTCGGGTGTGAATATAGTAAAAATCCTAAGTGGTGTCTTGGATAGTGGACGTTGGAGCTGGGTTACTTCGAACCACTATAAATTTGGCATATTTGTGTTGTGCTTACTTGACTCTATTTAGCTTCTGCAATTTATAACTCTGACACAGCACCTATCACTTATAAGGGATTTTTATTTGCATATTATCTTGCTTTAAATTTTTAATTTCCTAATTCACTCCCCTCTTGGGTAGCCACCTGGGCAACATTCTTAAAACTTGAAAATTGCTCAGCTTCAAGATACTTATAGTTTGAGAATTTGAGGTGCTTGTGTCTTGTAACTCATAACTATAATTAAAGCATTAGTACAAAATATGTATTCAACATTTTATTAGTCATCAAAATCAAGGGCTAAAGCCAACAAAATCCTTGAATTGGTCAAAGCCATTAGATCTCGACATATGACCTATTCTTAGCCAATTAGCACCGCATTGCTCTGGAAAAGTAACTAGTTGATTAACTCTCAGTGTTGGGTTCGCACATATCATTCATGTGCCATAGTTGTCAGGCCATGTGATGAATCCCTATTAGTTGAGAGGGATTGGATGAATTGCCAACCATTTATGAAGTTATTGTATAGTCCATTTGAGCATTGTGCCCATGATTCCTCCATCCAGTACTATTGTTGCCCAGTAAGCAACCTAAGAGGGGGGTTGAATTGGGTCTCTAAAAAATTTAAATGAAATGCAAGTGTATGAACCAATCCAATAATCAACCTAAGTACAATGAATGCAAGTGTAAAGTGCTCTTAGTGAGTACGCAGCAAAAATATAAAAGCAATAAGAATAAGAGCAAATAAAAGAGACAAGCAATCATAAACACAAAGCAAGTATAGTGTTTCGGTGCTTTCCAATGCTCTTACATCCACTCCCCAAGGCCCACTTGGAAATTCACTATAATCTCAACCGATTACAGTCGATTAATTTTCCAGGCTCACTAATCAAACCCGACTTATTTTCATAAGGCTCACAAGTCAAAACCTCACTTGGTTTTTTGGGCTTACCAAGAAACTAATGATTTTAAGGCTCACCAAAAACCTCCCTTGGTTTACGGGCTAACCAAGAATCTAATTGGTTTTCAAGTCTAACCAACAACCTCCTTGGTTTCCAATAGGCTAACCAAAAACCTTTATAATAAGAATAAGTTTGAAGTAAAGAAATAATGAAGGCTTTCTAATAAAAGTGGATATCTCTTTGAAGCTTTGTTGCAGTGCTGCCTTCAACTTGATGAAGCTTTAATAAATGCTTAAGAAAGTTGAACTTGAAGGCTTGAAGGCTCTTGAATACATGGAGACTTCTTTTTGCTTGAGGTAGTTGCTCTCAATGAATAGGAGTGAATGCACTTGTTTTTTCTTTCTCTTGGTATCCTCTCTTAATCCTCTTGATTCTACTGGTGTTAATTTGATTTGAATCATTTAAATACCTTTCAAGGTCTCAAAGTCTAGTTTATAGTTATTAGTCATGAAAAACCAGTCGTTGGATTTTTAAGTGTTGAAGTTATATTGAAAAACTTGACGTTCTATTCCCAGAACTCCAAGTGTCGACACTTCAAGCATGAGTCGATACTTAGGTTCGATACTTGCATTCTATAAGTCGACACCTAGTTCAAATATCTTTAATGAAGCACCCTAGAATTCTTAGATGAGTCGACACTTCTATTGGTGAATCGACACTTTAAGTCGATACTTGACATCCTATGTCAACACTTCAGGCAAGTCTTTAACTTCAGCAAGTTCTGTAACAAAAAAGTCTCAGGTGATGAGTCAATCCTTGAGTCGACACTTGACTAGCTGAGTCGACACTTCAGCCGTGCCATCTGAAATTCTTTCTGCATACCGGCTTGAGTCGACACTTTCACTATCATGAGTCGACACTTGGGTTGTGAGTCGACACTTGACTGAGATTTCTTCAAAAACAACTGAACTTTTATTGAAACCAAATTGTGTTGAACTCTTGTATCCTTTCAAGCATTCTTCAACTACCAAAGTCCACTTTAAAATGATCTTTCATTGATAGTTAGGACTTTTTCATTATTTGATAATCAATCAAATTTTGTTGAATTGATGAGCACATTTTTCTATAAAAATATACTTCAAAGAAATAGTTAGTACTTAACTTATACTTAAGCATTTTGTTTATCATCAAAATCAATAATGGAGTCAACAATCTCTCCCTTTTTGATGATGACAAAATCTTTAAGTATAAATTTCATAATAAGCTTTTAAAGAAAAAAATTCAATGTGCATAGAGCTTATTGCAATAGATACTGAAATACGGAAAGAGATGTTCATTATAGATTTTAAAATTCTCTTTTGAAACTGATTTGAGCTAAGTTTATCAGAGCTTGAACATATATATAAGAAATAAATTCATGTATCTTGATACTCTAAAGAAAACATCCTCAAGAGTAATAAATTCAGCAATAGAACACTGTGAAGAGCATAAATACTCCTCCTGAAGAGATGATCTATAAAATTGATCTTTGAAGATCTTTTAATGACAATAAACTAAAATTTAAGCATTTAAAAGTAAGAATTGGACATGAAAATTTTAGCAAAACATATTTTCCAATTTAGAAGAGGGATTACTCCCCCTCACATAATGAACAGAAATTTTTCAGATTTTAAGCATTTTGCAAAATTTATGATTTTAAGCATTTTTCAAAGCATTTTGCAAAAAAGAACTTATCTCTCATTCTACTTATTTATACTTATTTCTCATTCACTTCACATTTATACTTATTTCTCTCCCTTTTTGTTATCATTAAAAAGGATGGATGAAGGCAATAAACTCGAACATAAATGTAAGTCATTCACTCATTCATAAAGGAGAACATTGAATCACTAAAATTAAATAAAGCATTTCATTCATTCAAAGTCATAACATGAAGTAAAAGAAAATGTTTCATTCATTTGATACAAGATTGATACAAGAGAGTAAATAAACATCAAAATAACCATACAACAAGTGCAGAAATATAAACTATCTAAATATAAAAACTATCCTAAGCATTATCCTCATCATCTAAGGATCCAATCTCGATCGGTTCAGTATTAGTAAAAGCATGAGAACAAGGCCACATAGATCGAATATCACGAAGATGAGTCCTGGTCGATCTAGATGGAACACGACGACCTCGTCCTCTGTGTCTAACATAAGTCCTCCCTCTAGCTAGAGCAGAATAGGTAGAAGCTATGTCAGCAGTAGGAGAGAACTGATCGGAGTGACAGTCTCGAAAACTGTAGGATGTGGTGTATGATCAAATAAAGGATCGGAATCAAGATGATGGAAACCAAGAGTATAAAATCCTAGTTCTCGGATAAGGAAAGATGTATGTAATGATGGAGAAACAACAACAGGTGTATCAATAATAGGTGTATCAACTGAAGAAATGATAGGTGCGAGTATAGGAATGGTAGAATGATCGACTGGTCTAGAAGGAGGTGTGGGTAGGATAGGAGTCTGGAAGGATGAACTCAATGAATCATGAATGGGACTCCTAGGAAGGTCAGCTGTTGTCTCTGGCTTCGTCATCCCATCTAGAAAGTCAAACTCATCAGAGTCAGTCACATCATCATCATCATCCATGACTGGTCCCGGAGCAGGTGGAACTGGAGCAGAATCAGCTGGAGCTGTGATGGGGACATCAGGATCAGACACAGATCACTGGATCCCACATGGTTTATTGATTAGGGTTTTAGAACCTTAGTCATGTGTCACAATTTTGTAAGCAAGTAAGATTGAGTCCTGTAATAAGCTGAGACTAGTTGATTGTGTCTCAATCCTAGTCCAGTATTGAGTCTTGTATTTCAGTATGAGTCCAGCATTAGTCTAGTTCATGTACAAGAGAGGAGAATATCCTATTTTGGAGTCCCACCAGGCCTTATCTAGGAGTCAGAGGCCACTACAATAGCTTATTGGACCTTGTTGGACACCCCAAGGGTCCAAGATACCTTCCAGATGCCCTCCAAATGCTCTTCAGATATTCAGATTTCCCTCCAGATGCCAGAGCATATTCCCAAACCAGGGCACCCATGATTCTATAGGTCCATCTACACCCCAGCCCAAAAGAAATCAGCCCAGGTGCTGGGCCCAAGCTCATAAGAACCAAGATTCCAGGTATATTCCAGTCCAGAACCAAGATTCCAAGTATATGCTAGCCCAGGCATCCCAGGCTTCCAGGGGGCCCAAAGCCCATGCGCCCTAGCCTCTTGGCCACCCATTATTGCTGCCCATGAAGCCCACACACCAAGGAGAGGTGTCCTTAATGGTTGACTTGGTCCAAGCTAGGAGGAAGGGTCCAAGCTAGGAGGAAGAGTCCAAGTGGAAGGAGGAAATCAAGTTTTTATTTCATTCAACTTTGTAATCCTAGTTCTAGGTTAATATTGTAGTCCTTCTCCCACTCAAAGCTTGTAAACCTATCCTAACTAGGAGAGAGCTACAATCCTAAAAAAGAGAGGGCATGGGAACTCTATAAATACCCTACCCCTCCTCCTCTTGTAATCAATCAACTATTATGAAATATTATTCTCCTGAATTATTTTAAGACTGGTGTCTTGTGTTTGGTTTCTTTGGTTTGTGTTCTTGTATTGGTTGACCACTATCCTTGCAATTCCTCCATGTCCAAGCCTCCAACCTCACCTCTTAACTTCAGCCTTGGCATTGGGAAGGAGCCTTGAAGCCGTCCTTGAAAGCAGGAGCCTCCCTTCTCCAGGCCGCCAGCCCTTCTTGCCCTAATCCCCCTTCTTTCTTGTTTTATCTTATTATTTTCTCTTTGTTTCTTTATTTCGTGCTTAACCTTGATGCTTGCAGGGTCCCCAAGGTGTTTGCCCTCCCCAGAGGAGGCTTTCTTTGCCTTCAGACTGGGTCCAGATTGCCTTTAGATTCGGGAACCAAGGGCTTCATCTTCCAGGCATCAATCTGAGAGCTGTGTGACCCCTTCATTAGCAAGTTCTTCAATCTCTGCCTGGTACAAACCTTCCCACTCTTAATTTCTATTTTGATTGAAGGATAGCTATCCTAAGCCAGAAATTTCTCAATTCTTAGGTCCTAACTTTTATTATTTTGCATAAGCATGCTTGTGATTATGATGATTCTTTGCATTGCTATTCATCCTACTAGTCTTTACTTGATTTTGAAAATTTAGTCTACAAATTAAAATTATAAAAAATTATAAAAAATTATTTTACTATTTTTCTTGTATATTTAGAAATCTTAGAGTCATCTCGCATCAATTTGGTATCAGAGCGGGTTTAGGATAGCATTCATCTGCATTAGGATCACAAACTCTAACTTCTGCATCCTGCTAGCTACATTAAGTGTGTGTTTTTCATCTTATTTTGATTATCTAGGAATTTTGTTTTTTTGTGAAATTTGCATGAAGAGCTCTCTATCTTGTTCTCTATTTTATCATATTTTTTAATTAATTTTTAAAAAAATTAAAAGTCCTAAAATTTGGTATATTAGAAACCCTAACTAAAATCCTGATAATTCTATATCAGTCCAAAAACCCTAGGATTCGCATCATCATATGACTTTTTTTGCATAAAATTTGGTATAGGTCAACATCACTATCCATCCTCTGCTCTGTAATTTTTTTGATTTTTTTATGCATCAAAATCCTTATCAAACACTGCATTAATACAAACCCTAACTTTCAAAATTTTGTGAACTCTGCATACTTGACTCAACCTAACCTAATCAACTTCCACACACCTCAATCTCGAGCCCAATTTGTTTGCTAACCTAATCAACTTAAACCTAACTTGCCACATCATAAAATACACATAAATATTTTATTTTTCTGATTGTTATTAGTTGCATTAGGACTCATTGAATGTGCATCATTTGATTAACCTAATCTTAAGGGCAATTCACTATCTCATATCAGGGCAGGATTTCATCACCTGTCCTGGGCACAAAACAACCATCATCATACTGACCCAAGTCTAAATTAAAATTAATTAGACTTAATTTGTCCTAGAGGGCTAAGTGACACCCAACAGGTCAGGTCTGAACCGTGTGGGCCAAATAGTGCATTTAATCCTGTGGCTATTACTAAAAATTGGTGTCTAAGGATGGGGGTCTAGAGTCAAATGACATAAGTGGACTGGTGGTTTATAATTAGGACCCTGTGACAAGCAGGGGGAGCCTCCCACCACCCCACCCCCTACCTGGCTAGTGGAAGGATTAGCTACTGGGTTAAGTGTATGTTGAGTAGACCGATTCAGTTTTGACTCTAGGTCTAAGAAAATCCTAGATTATATTGACCCTTTTGCGTGCTTGGCTGCATCATCTCACTTTGATTGATTGATTGATTGATTGCATGACCACTAGGTCAGGAGTCCAGTACAAGCAGTCTAAACCTCAACCTAGTTCAGCCATGGAGTCTAATCTTTAGGCCCACATAAAAGCCATGAACGATCAGATGGTTGCCCAACTAACCACCCAAATAAATCAATTTAATACCCAAACCCAAAACCAATTTGCCCAACTAAACCAATCCAATATCCAGACCCAAAATCAACTTGCCCAGATTAACCAATCAAATGCTCAAATAAATTAAAGACTTGACCAAATGATCCAATTGAATAACCAAGCAACCCATAGGATTAATCCATTAGATGACCAAGTAGGAACCCTAGACCAGACCCATAAACCCCAGGAACCCATAGTCCCTAGATATGAACCCAATAGTAATCTACTAACCCTCAGTCGACCTAAACCCTATAAGATTAATACCCCAAGATTTGAACCTAGTATTAGTCAATTTTTCCTTAGTAAACCCCCTCTTACCACCCCACTAGTTCAGAAAGCTGACATTGAAGAGGAGATATATGAGGCTGACCCAAGCTTAGTGGAAGAGTATGAGGAAGAAGAAGAGGAGTTTCCTGTAGAAGACTTAGAATTAGTTGACCCTGTAGGTGCCCAGGTAGAAGCCAACCCAAGATCAGTTGACCCAGTAAACCCTGACCACATCCAGACTGTAGAGGAAGAGCAATTAAAGGATGAGAAACCCAACTCTACTATTAGACTCTTCCCTGAGGAGCCACTAAACGAAAGCCCCAGTATAGAGCCCAGTCCTAAATTTCTTGAATCAGATGACTTGATTAAGGATTTGTCTTATCAGTACCCTCATTAAGAATCCCATCCTATAGTTCCCATTAACAATTTCTTCCCTGAAATTAGTGACCCATCCTCCCATTATGCCAACCCATTAGATATACATCAACCCCATAGGATCAATCTTATTAGTCTAGATTTAATCCCTGACAACCCTTCTTACATATTATTCTATCCAATCAACCTTGAACCCTATTCTTACTTTCTATCCCACCAGACTAACCTAGAATCCACCTCATATTTCCTGCCTTTTCTTGAGTTTTTTTATATTTCTTTAATCATTCATCTGCATTTTATAGAGGTAAGTATAATGCATGCTTTCATTCAGCATGTCATATTTACATCTTACTTTTGGAGGACCCTATGGCACTTAGTAGGAGTCCACACACCATTCTCATCTGCATGTCACCCACCTGACAAAAGGTTAAACCCACAATAGTAGTGTAGGGATTAATAAAATTTGCATATTAATAAGTGTTAGCATGAGCTATTTTCCCATATTAGATGTTTTGTCTGCATGTCATTAGGTGATAGTATGAGTCTCCTGCATCATATGTTAGGAGTCTGCATGTATCAGCATATTTGCATTTACATCAGGAAATTAGTCAAAAGCTGAACATAAGTAATGAACTATATAAAAACTTGGCTAATTCCTGAAAGAAAGTTAAAGAATTTTTAGAGAATTGTGTGATTGTAAAGAAATTTCATGCTCGCAAAGTTGGACCTTTCAGAATAATGAAAAGAGTTAGACCCAATGCCTATGTGCTTGAGTTGCCACCAGATTTAGGTATTAGCTCCACTTTCAATATTTTAGACCTTATGGAGTACCAGGAGCTAGCAGTGATACCTAGCAAGCGCTTTGAGCCTATCCCTTCCCTTGATAGTGAACCTATCCTAGAGTGTCCACTTACAAATCAGCCTATTAGTGAAGAAAGGATTGAGCGCATCCTGGATGATCAAGCCATCAGTACCTGGAACAAAGGCTATCCACGGTATTTAGTCTGATGGCAAGGTCGGCTAAAATTCGAGAACTTATGGATCACCCGAGCGGATCTACAGCACCTCAAACCAGACCTTCTTGAACCGCATTAACCCTTACTCGACGAGGTTGAGTTCCTCCTACCCCGGGAGAATTGGTTGGGACACCAAGATCAGACACAGATCATTGGATCCCTTATGCTTTACTGATTAGGATTTTAGAATCTTAGTCATGTGTCATAATTTTATAAGCAAGTAAGATTGAGTCCTGTAATAAGTTGAGACTAGTTGATTGTGTCTTAATCCTAGTCCAGTATTGAGTCTTGTATTTCAGTATGACTCAAGTATTAGTTCAGTTCATGTACAAGAGAGGAGGATACCCTATTTTGGACTCCCATCAGGCCTCATCCAGGAGTCAAAGGCTACTATAACATCTTATTGGACCTTGTTGGACACCCTAGGATCCAAGATACCTTCCAAATGCCCTCCAGATGCTCTTCACATGCCCAGATTCCTCTCCAGATGTCAGAGCATATTCCCAACCCAGGGCACCCATGATTCCAGAGGTCCATCTATGCCCCAGCCCAAAAGAAATCAGCCCAGGCACCAGGCCCAAGCTTATAAGAACCAAGATTCCAGGTATATTCCAGCCTAGAACCAAGATTCCGGTATATGCTAGCCCAGGCATCCCAGGCTTCCAAGGGGCCTAAAGCCCATGTGCCCTAGCCTTTTGGCCACCCATTCTTGCTGCCCATTAAGCCCACACACCAAGGAGAGGTGTCCTTAATGGTTGACTTGGTCCAAGCTAGGAGGAAGAGTCCAAGTGGAAGAAGTAAATCAAGTTTTTATTTCATTCAACTTTGCAATCCTAGTTCTAGGTTAACATTGTAGTCCTTCTCCCACTCAAAGCTTGTAAACCTATCCTAACTAGGAGAGAGCTACAATCCTAATAAGGAGAGGGCATGGGAACTCTATAAATACCCCACCCCTCCTCCTCTTGTAATCAATTAACTCTTATGAAATATTATTCTGCTGAATTATTTTAAGACTGGTGTCTTTGTTTGGTCTCTTTGGTTTGTGTTCTTGTGTTGGCCGACCACTATCCTTGAAATTCCTCCATTCCCAAGCCTCCAACCTCACCTCTTGACTTTAGCCTTGGCATTGGGAAGGAGCCCTGAAGCTGTCCCTGAAAGCAGGAGCCTCCCTTCTCTAGGCCACCAGCCCTTCTTGCCCTACTCCCCCTTCCTTCTTATTTCATCTTATTATTTTTCCTTTGTTACTTTATTTCATGTCTAACCTTAATGCTTGCAGGGTCCCCGAGGTGTTTCCCCTCCCCATAAGAGGCTTTCCTTGCCTTTAAATCGGGTCCAAATCGCCTTCAGATTCGGGAACCAAGGGCTTCATCTTCCAGGCATCAATCTGAGAGCTGTGTGACCCCTTCATCAACAAGTTCTTCAATCTCTACTTGGTACAAACCTTCCTACTCTTAATTTCTATTTTGATTGAAGGTTAGCTATCCTAAGCCAGAAATTTCTTAATTCTCGAATCCTGACTTTTATTATTTTACATGAGCATGCCTGTGATTATGATGATTCTTTGCATTTCTATTCATCTGCTAGTCTTTATTTGATTTTAAAAATTTAGTCTGCAAATTAAAATTATAAAAAAAATTAAAAAAATTAGTTTACTATTTTTCCTGCATGTTTAACAATCTTGAAATCATCCTACATCAAGTTGAAGTATCAAGAACACACCGAGAAGAGGGTCTATTCAAAGCGGACAGAATGGCGAAGATCCCATCTCTCAAACCTCGATGGCTCTCTCTACTCCATAATAAAATTATCGACTTGCTAAAGAATGATCATAATCTTTGTCTCAATGCGAGCGACTCTATCCTCAAGACTCTTAGAAGCTCCTAGAATATCTAATTGTACAGGCTCGAGCTGAGGAGTAGGCTCTGGCTACGCTGAAGGCTCGAGCTGAATCTCAGGCATGTCATTGTGTGTCTCTGAAGGTCTTGCCTCACCCGAAAATATGCACTTCTCCTCCACTAGATCCTCATCTTTGCCAGTGGCCTGACCTGATACTCGTCATCTCCACTGGCCTCTGACTAGCTCATACCCCATCCAATGAAGATATTTGATGTCATAGACATCAGTGTGCAGTAACATCCGGTAGGGCTCATCATCCATAACAACACCATAAGCTCTGAAGAGCAAAGTCAAGCCCATCCCATAGGGTAAACACAGTCTCTGACTCATAGATGCCTCCATCATCTGATGACCATAAGTACTGGTAGGCAAATAGGAGTATGCTGAAGCAGAGACACCATCACTAGTTGCTCTCTCTCTATGATGAAGTCGAAATGGCCGATCTTCGGTAGAAGGATCCGGGCAACAATGTGATGCAGTAACCTCATCTCAGTTGGAAGTGTGGATGCAATAACAGTGGCTCCCTCAGGCAGGTCATATATCTCGAAAATACATCGGAGACCACTGAATTTATCTACTAAGCTGTCAACCATAGATCCTCTCATGGGTATGTCCCATACTCTGCTCAGAATCTCTGCTGTCATCGGGACATCTCTGCCACGGACCTATGCAACCCATCCATCACTACATCGGGCTAAAGATCCATAGAACTCTCGTATCAAGCCCGGGTAAAATCTCTCTATCAAAAAGCAGAATGGAACCAAACCAGCATCCCTGAGCCACTAGCCTATCAAAAAATGCTGCTGGTCGATGAACGCGAAGTCCACACAGCATCTGACGATGACTATGGTCTTCGTACCCATCTGACTAGCCACAAGAAAAAGAGGCCGAGCAGGGGCATCTGGTGCACTGGATTCATGTTTGGCCTTTGTTCTTCTTACTTCTTCTTGATTGGACAGCCAAGGATGACGGACAACTTGCTTCCTAGGCCCCATTCCACAAAATCAAAGATTGATGCAAAGGAGAAGAGGAAATTTAGGGTTTTAACGATCCAAAACCGAAATGGAAGAGGGAGTGTGCCAAAAATTGAACAAAAATTATCTTAATCGAGAAATTTAGAGAGTTGGAGTTGAAAATTGGAGGGAAGAAGTGGATAGAACGGTGTTAGGGTAGGTGTCGGCTCGACTTGGGAGAGAAAAGATCACAAAAATATCTCATTCCGGGATTTTATCTCGGTCTATCGCCGTTCAAGTATCGACTCATGACACAGGGCCAAGTGTCGATACTTCAAGGTGTCGACACTTACAAGTGTTGACAATTTGACTTAAAACCGAAGAAAATAGAAAATGAAGCAATTATCAGAATCAATAGACTTGTAGTGAGATTCAAGGAAATTAAGTATGATTGATATCAAAATTGATCTTTCATGGGTCAAAGATTAGAATTTTTTAATCGAAAGGATTGATGACCCCATGCTCTCTTTTAATCATACTGAACTGATCTTCCTGGAGAGGCTTAGTCAATATATCAACTAATTACAATTTTGTAGAAATAAATTCAAGCACAATATCATTATTTTCAACATGATTTTTAATAAAATGATACCTAATTTCAATATGCTTGCATCTAGAATGCTGAACAGGATTTTTAGTTCAGCAAATTGCACTAGTATTATCATATTTTATGGGTGTCTTAGTTTAATTCCAAAATCTTCAAGTTATTACTTAATCCACAAGATTTGAGCACAACAACTTCCTGCTGTAATATACTCAGCCTCAATTGTGGATAGTGCAACTGAAGTTTATTTATTACTAAACTAGGAGATTAAGTTAACTCCAAGAAAATTGGCAAGTTTCACTAGTACTTTTTTTATCAAATTTACACCCAGCAAAATCATTATCAGAAAATCTAATTAAATCAGTAGATACGTCTCTAGAATACCATAAATTAATATCAATTGTACCAGATAAGTATCTAATAATATGCTTAATAGCCATCAAATGAGACTCTTTAGGATTAGACTGATATCTAGCACACATGCATACACTGAACATTATATCTGGTCTACTAGCAGTCAAGTATAATAAAGAGTCAATCATACCTCTATATAATTTTTGATCAACAGATTTACCATGCTCATCTTTATTAAGTTTACAAGAGGGGCTTATAGGTGTACCTATTGACCTAGTAGTCTCCATTCCAAACTTCTTTAAGATTTAATGTGGGACTAAATATGCATCCAAAATATTTTTGTATTTTTATGTGTTGAGTTATGTATCTAAATCCTGAAAATAAGACCAAGAATTTAAGTAGAGAGTTTTGTGCAAAATAGGAAGTAACATCATGCAAAAGGATCCTAAAAGTAATAGAAAAGAGGACCGCCGAGGCTGAGAAGCCCCGGTTGGACTAGTTTCCCTTCAATAATGCTACTGGCAAGTGGAGGGGGTGTACCTGACAAGATCTAGCGAAATCCTTATAAGAATTTTTCTTCACTCTCGGATGCGGCCTAGATGATCAAGTTGAAGACCTCGCAGATTCGTGGCTTTCATCCCAGTGATCCGATAGCGGCTCGGCTGGAATCAATGGATTCGTAGACATCGAGGGACCTGTAAATCGCCCGTCAGGGGTTAGAAAACAATGTAAGGATGAAGGAATAAATTGAAAACAGTAAAGATGGAAGAGTTTTTTGTGTTGGGTGGCCAAGGCTTGGAGAGATGGCTCCTATGGTTTTGATGGTGGCTGGAGGCTGGGCACAGAAGACAAGGAAGAAGGGGTTCACACATATTCCCCTTAGCACACAGCAAGCACACAGCAGATATATATATGAAAGCTCAATATAATTTCATTCAAAAGTTGTCCAATTTTTATACAAGGGGTCCCTTATATAGAGTCATGAGACTTAGGGCCCAAGCAAAAGAAAACAAGAAAAATAAGGGGTGCCCACTTTCTTCCTAAAGTGTGGGGTTGAATACATGAAAGAAAATACTCTCATGCTATACAAAATCCCTCCAAACAAAGTAGGCAGTGGGCAGCTAAAGGGGGGACCAAGGAGCGCCAACTTCTTACTTCTTTTGGCTTGGGGTTGACCACTTCTTTCCTAAGCAAGCTGGCATGAATCATGGGATTCATATTTATCTATTTTAACTTTCCTTCTTATCATGCTAGCATGTGGAGTTGGTGTGCTTGGGGTGTGGAAGGGGTGTGCTGGCATGTGGTCATCAACTTCTCATGCATGGGCTGACTTCATGATCCTCCAACTAATCCTAGGTGCCAAAATCCAGGGTGTGATTAGGACTCCATGCGGTTGTTGAGGTGGTATACTGGGTGGTGTCCTTTACATGCTCGAGTCTTCTTTGACTGGGCTTGACTCAATACATACTCAATACAACTGGATATGATTACAAGACTCAAAATATGATTAGCTCAACATGAGCTGACTTGATTGACTGATCCAAAATCCTAATGATATGGATCAAATGCTACATACATGAGTCAATTATGAAAATGAAAACTCTAATAGGCTAAGCCCTTATTACAAACTGGATACAAACACTACTAAGTAATCCACAGATGGTTTAGAAGCCTCTATCTTATTTTGGTGCCTCTGGTGTCCGCACAAAGATTTCTCTTGTATACCTAGCTTGGTTGATGAAGATTCCATCTTTGGTTTGTTTGATTTGGAGTCCGATAAAGAAATTGAGTCCTCCCATCATGCTCATTTCAAACTCATCCTGCAAAAGCTTAGCAAACTCTTGATAGAGGATTTCATTAGCAGCACCGAAAATAATATCATCAGCATAGATTTGTACTACTAATAAGTCATCATTTTTTTCTTTAGAAATAAGGTAGTGTCAACATGGCCTCTAGATAATTCATTTTCCATCAAAAACTTGCTGAGTCTTTCATACCATGATCGGGGTGCTTGCTTTAAACCATAAAGTACTTTGTGCAATTTGTAAACATAATCAGGATGTGCATGATTTTCAAAATCAGGTGATTGTTCTACAAAGACTTCTTCTGCTATATAATCATTCAGAAAAGTACTTTTAACATCTATTTGAAAAAGTTTGAAATTCATAAAACAAGCAAATGCTAATAGTAGTCTAATTGCCTCAAGTCTAGCAATAGGAGTAAAGGTTTCATCAAAATCAATTCCTTCCTCCTGATTGTAGCCTTTGGCAGTTAGCCTAGCTTTATTTCTAGTTACAATTATATTTTTATCTAATTTATTCCTAAACACCCATTTTGTACCAATAATAGAAATATTTGATGGTCTTTCTATTAATGTCAAAATATTATTTCTATCAAACTGAATTAATTCATCTTACATAGCATTTATCCAATTAGGGTCTTTTTCAGCATCTTCAAAACATTTAGGCTTTACTTGAGAAATAAAAGCAATATAATCACATTCATTTCTAATTGAGGATCGAGTTCTTATCCCTTTTGATGGATTACCTAGGTTAATTTCTTAGGATGTCCATGAACATACCACCACTCCTTAAGTAGATCTTGATGCTTTGGTGTGGATTGATGGCTTCTTCCTTTTTATTTTTGTCTTGATATTCTTCACTTTGTTGAGAGGGTTGATCATCCATTGTTAGCTTTTGTAACTTATCAGCACCTGCATATGCATCAGAAGTATCCTCTTTTTTGGAGGATTTGTTAGTAGACTCTTCAAAAATTACATGTACAGACTGCTCTACAACTAGGATTCTTTTGTTAAAAATTCTGTATGCCCTGCTTGATATAGAATATCCTAGAAAGACACCTTCATCAGACTTGGCATCAAATTTTCCAAGATTATCTTTACCATTATTCAAAATGAAGCATTGACAACCAAAAACTTGAAAATATTTTAAAGTTGGTTTTCTTTGATTCCAAAGTTCATAAGGAGTTTTCTTTAAAATAGGGCAGATTCAAACGTGATTTAAAATATAACAAGTAGTGTTATTTGCTTCAGCCCAAAAATATCTTGGCAAATCATTTTTGCAAATCATAGTACGTGTCATTTCTTTAAAAGTATGATTTTTTCTTTCTACCATCGTATTCTACTGAGGTGTCCTAGGTACAGAAAAACTATGTTCAATACCTTTTTCATTACAAAAATTTTTGAAATCTTGATTTTCAAATTCAGAACCATGATCACTACGTATGCAAATAACGAAATACCTTTTTCATTAGAAACTTTTCGGTAAAACTTCACAAATACTGAAAAAGATTCATCTTTATGAGCAAGAAAGAATACTCATGTAAACCTTGAAAAATCATCCACTATAACCAATCCATATCTCTTGCCTCCTAGACTAGATATTCTAGTTGGTCCAAAGAGATCCATATGGAGTAGTTCTAATGGCCTACTAGTAGTAACAAAATCTTTGGATTTGAAAGATGTTTTAACTTGTTTTCCAAATTGGCAAGCTTAACGAACTCTATCTTTTTCAAAACTAAATTTTGACAAATCTCTTACTAAATCCTTTTTGCAAAGTTTTGAAAGTAAGTATATACTAGCATGTCCTAGTCTTATATGCCAAAGCTAACTAGTTTCATCTTTGGTAGAATTAATTGCAACTAGGCATTCTCCATTAGGCAAATATAGATTATCTAAATCTATCAAATAAATATTACCATGCCTCTTTCCAATAAATTTTACTCCATTTTTATCAAGACTAGCAATCATGCAATAAGATGATTTAAAAAGAACTTGAAAACCTTTATTGCAAAATTGATTAATACTTAAAAGATTATGCTTTAAACATTCAACTAAGAGTACATTACTAATACAAGTAGAAGGTAAAATGTGAACTTCACCAATACCAATGATTTTTCCTTTACCATTATCACCGAAGGTCATATTTTTTTCATTTATTGCTTCAAGAGAAGTGAATTACTTTATATCTCCTGTCATGTGCCTTGAATAACCACTATCAGGATACTATAGTCTTTTGTTTTCCTTGGTTGCATGACACACCTGTAAAACAAATCAAGTTTTGTTTTTAGGTATCCAAGCCAACTTGGATCCTTTGGGGTTAGTACATAAATTGGTTCCTTTTGGAACCCAAACCTTTCCAAAAGCATTGATTTTTTTCATGTTACATTGAAAAGCTTTGTGACCTTGTTTTTTGCATGAAAAATGTGTAATACTAGATGATGCAGGTACAAAAAAGTTTTTCAGATACTTTTGCTATTTTTGAGATTTGTATCCTAATCCTGCTTTGTTAAAAATAGCTCTTTGGTTGTTTAAAAGAAAATTTAGTTTTTCATAACTATAAGTGAAATTTTCAACAAAGGGTTTCATTTTATCAAGTTCATTTTTATAGTTTTTATTTTCTATTTCTAAATCTTTGTTTTTCTTTAAAAGATTACCATTTGAAATGATAGTTTTAAGTCTTTTCAAAACATCATTTTTCATTGTTAAAGTCTTATTTTTCTTTTCTAAAATATCAAGTTTATTTTTGAATTCACTAATGTCATTTAACAAAGAATTGTTTTCATATGAAAAACTATTTTCATGCTTTTTCAATTTTTATTTTTAGATAAAATTAGTTTGTAATCATGCATCGATTCATCGAAAGCATTTTTCAATTCATCAAAGGTAAAATCTACTTCAGTATCAGAAATTACCTCTTCTTATTCTTGATGTGCCATGAGACATAGATTTGCAATTTTAGCTTGTTCTTCCTCTGAGCTAGAGTCCTCACTATCACTCCAGGTTGCTATCATAGCTTTCTTCCTAAGCTTCTTTATTGATTTCTTTATTAGAGGGCAATCAAATTTATAGTGTCCAGACTTCTTGCACTCGAAGCATGTAGGCATCCCCTTCTCCTTTTCTTTTTATTTCTCCTTTTCTTTCACTTCTCTTTGGTTGTTTGGAACTTTTTCTTATAAGAAAATTTCTTTCTTTTCATGAACCTTCTAAACTTCCTTGCTAGAAGTGCTTCTTCACTTTCATCTTCTTCTTCTTTTTTCGATTCATCATTTGAGGATTCTTCTTGAATAGTAGACTTGAAGGCTATCCCCATTTTCTTTTTATCCATATCCATAGATTTTTGCTTTAAATTCAGCTCATAAGTCATGAGCAATCCTACCAATTGCTCCAAGGATAATTTGTCAACATCTTTAGCTTCTTGTATAGCGGTCACCTTTGGATCCCATGAAGTTGGAAGTGACCTGAGAATTTTGTTAACAAGATTAGCATTAGACATAATTTTTCCTAAACTTTTCATGCCATTTACAATGTTGGTGAATCTAGTGTACATGTTAGTGATAGATTCATTTGGTTCCATTCGGAACATCTCATAAGTATACACTAACATATTTACTTTTGTATTTTTCACTTGATCAGTTTCCTCACAGATAACTTCAAGTGTGTCCCATATTTCTTTGGTAGATGTACATGTAGAAATCCTATTAAACTCACTAGGATCTAATGCACAATAGAGGAGATTCATTGCTTTTCTATTGATCTCGGATTGTTTAATGTCATTTTCATCCCAATCCTCTTCAAGATTTGGAATGGAAACACCATTCATAACAATCGAAGGAATATGAGAACCCTTATCAACAACCTTCCATAAATTATAATCAATTGAATGCATATAAATTCTCATTCTAGTTTTTCAATAACTATAATTTGTTCCATTAAAATATGGAGGTCTATTTGAGGCTTGTCCCTCAACTATACTAGTTCCAAGGAGGGCTGCCATAGATTTTTACTCAAGGCGGTTAGATCTATATACTGATAATAGGGCTTTGATACCACTTGTTGCCCAGTAATCAACCCAAGAGGGGGGATGAATTGGGTCTCTAAAAAATTTAAATGAAATGCAAGTGTATGAACCAATTCAATAATCAACCTAAGTACAATGAATGCAAGTATAAAGTACTCTTAGTGAGTATGAAGCGGAAATATAAAAGCAATAAAAATAAGAGCAAATAAAAGAGATAAGCAATCACAAACACAAAGCAAGTATAGTGGTTCGGTGCTTTCCAATGCACCTACATCCACTCCCCAAGGACCACTTGGAAATTCACTATAATCTCAATCGATTATAGCCGATTAGTTTTCCAGACTCACTAATCAAACCCGATTTGTTTTCACAAGGCTCACAAGTCAAAACTTCACTTGATTTTTCGGGCTTATCAAGAATCTAATTAGTTTTAAGGCTTACCAATAACCTCCTTTGGTTTTGCGAGCTAACCAAGAACCTAATTGGTTTTCAAGGCTAACCAACAATCTCCTTGGTTTTTCAATAGGCTAACCAAAAACCTTTACAACAAGAATAAGTTTGAAGTAAAGAAACAATGAAAGCTTTGTAATAAAAGTGGATATCTCTTTGAAGCTTTATTGTAGTGCTGCCTTCAACTTGATGAGGCTTCAATAAATACTCAAGAAGGTTGAACTTGAATGCTCTTGAAGGCTCTTGAATACTTGGAGACTTCTTTTTGCTTGAAGGTAGTTGCTCTTAATGAATAGGAGTGAATGCACTTGCTTTTTCTTTCTCTTGGTGTTCCTCTCTTAATCCTCTTGATTCTACTTGTGCTTAGATTTGATTTGAATCATGTAAATATCTTTCCAAGGCCTCAAAGTCAGTTTATAGCCATTAGGCACGAAAAACTAGCCGTTGGGAACCAAGAGGGACGAGTTTTGCATTTGAAAAACTAGTCGTTACTGTTTCCAGAACTCCAAGTGTAGACACTTCAAGCTGTGAGTCGACACTTAGGGTCGACATTTGCATTCCATGAGTCGACACCTAGTTTAAATATCTTCAATGAAGTTCTCTAGAATTCTTAGATGAGTCGATACTTCTATTGGTGAGTCGACACTTTGAGTCGACACTTGACATCAATGTATCGACACTTTAGGCAAGTCTTCAACTTCAGCAAGTTCTGTAATAAAAAAGTCTCAAGCGATAAGCCGATCTTCGAGTCAACACTTGACTGGCATGAGTCGACACTTCAGTCGTGCCATCTAAAATTTTTTTTGCGTACCGGCTTGAGTCGATACTTTCACTGTCATGAGTCGACACTTAACTGAGATTTCTTCAAAAACAACTGAATTTCTGCTGAAACCAAATTGTGTTGAACTCTTGTATCCTTTCAAGCATTCTTCAACTACCAAAGTTCACTTTAAACTGATCTTTCATCCATAGTTGGGACATTTTCATTATTTGATAATCAATCAAATTTTGTTAAATTGATGAGCATCTTTTTCTATAAAAATACACTTCAAAGAAATAGTTAGTACTCAACTTATATTTAAGTATTTTGTTTATTATCAAAATCAATAACGGAGTCAACAACTACCTAGGCAATAGCTGGAGGTAGTTTTCAAGGAACCAATTAATGCTTAGATGATGAAAAGATTTTTCTAGCCCTCAAAATCAAAGTAATGACTACTTCCTTTGTCCAAAGATGACAAAGCTAAGTAAATTACTCAGCAATGCTCTGTACTTGGGAGTGGGGGGCAACTATTATGGTGACTACTTTTTCGGTCTTGATGACAGGTCAGATGTTTGATTGCTAACATGAATATGACTACTTTGCCAACTAGGGTGCATTCTGACTATTGATTATAGAGCTCAACATGAAGGAGATGATCTCCTGCCATTACACCAAATAATACAACTAGCCAAATCGAGTACTTGATCCAACTACTTTTTCGATATCAAACACCTACTCGAGACCAATTAGCTACTCAGGTAGATCCAATCAGGCCAGTCAATATTACCAAGATTTTGCCATCAACATGCTATCCTACTTACTCGAAGTCGGTGATATCCGAGTAAATAGCAGAAGCTGACAAGTTCTAGCTATTCCAGTTAGGGATCTAATAGACAAGATCTCAACAAACTACTATCTCTCAAACAGAAAGATCCTAACAAAAAGGATATGGGAGACGAGATCCTAACCTCCTAATAAAAAGCTGTTATCCACAACGATGGAGGCCACCTTCCTAACGGCATTCAATTATCCCAAATAGCTCTATAAATAGATAAGAGGAGATCCCTGACCAGGTATGACACATTTATCGCTCCTAGATGTTCAGCCTTTTTCTCTCATCGCTCTTAGTTCCAATTGCTGGAGCCCATCTCACTCCTGCCATTAACTTGAGCATTGGAGGGTCCCTCCAATTACCATCGGTCAAAGGAATGTTTTTGCAGGTCTCCATCAAAGAGAAGCCAGGAGCAGCCATCCTTTTTCCTATCGGAAAAGATCGGAGGATCCTCATGTACTACCAGAGTTCCAGTAAGGAGTGATTTGCCGGCAAGAAAATGATTCCATGATGATTTCATAACATTAAAGAGATTTCTAATCTTTAAGCCTCGTGATTAGCTCATAAGAAGGAATAGTCAGCTAATGATGCTAATTGATGAGGCAGATAGTGATAACTAGTGAGTTCGTTAGGTTTGGAGTTTAATAAGAGTAGAATGAATGATATGAGGATCGCACAAGTCAAACGGTGGCTAACTACCACTCGATTTATTATGCTGAGTTGCTGAAGGCTACCATCAAAGCATTTCCTACTCCCTCCATTTTCTTTTCATGACAATGGAGGTAATCGACGATTTATTATGTTGAGTTGCTGAAGGCTACCATCAAAGCATTTCCTACTCCCTCCATTTTCTTTCCATGGGACCATGACAAAGGAGGTAATCGACCATATCATGTCTAGTTTCAAACCCACCTAATTCTTGGAAACTAAACCGGATGTCAAACAGCATTTATTTTGCTAATGTCTTCCTTGATTTGTCTAGTGTCTCCATCTAAAAATTTATGTGGCCCTTTTGGTAACTAAAAACAGTGTTGAATGGCCCTTCGAGCAGAGAGGAATGTGTACAAATAGAGGATGAGGGTCGACATAAAAGTAATCATCCATATCATGTCTGGTTCCAATCCCACCCAATTCTTGGAAACTAAACCGAATGTCAAACAGCATTTATTTTGGTAATGTCTTTCTTGATTCTTCTAGTGTCTGCATCTAAAAATTTATGTGGTCCTTTTGTTAACTAAAAACAGTGTTGAATGGCCCTTCGGGCAGAGAGGAATGTGTACACATAGAGGACGAGGGTCAACATAGAGAGATTCTGAATACTCGATTATTTTAATGGAGTTGGATCACCTTTATCTTTTTTTTTTTTTGGTAAACATGGTGGTAATGCCACCAAAGGGGTTAGAATCAAGAGCCCTCGGAAGAAGGCACCAACTTCATCCATGCATCAAAATTTATGAGGATTAACTTTTAATAGTTAGGAGAGTAACTTATATGTAATTATGATAAATATATATTGTGAAATATTGACGAGTTGGGAAAATAGAAAATTTAATGCAAAAAAACCTCCAACAAATAAAGGTAATGAATGCTACAACAGCTACAGTTTTCAGATTGGTTATAGTCCTGATGTACACAATCATAATGATGTTAATATCTTCAGCTAATATTAACAGCCACAATGAGATCATGAAACCAAAAATACAAAACAAATCATAATGACCTTTTCCTTTCCACACCATCCACCAAATCAATGGAACAGGACTTCCATGGAATAGCATCCACCAGTTCACATACCATCCAGTATTTACAGCATTTCTGAATATTTAAATCCAGATATTGATACTCTCATTAGATATAGAATCGGTACAAATAATGATAAATATGAACATAATTATACACTGCCTACACTACCATACGTAGATGTATGCACAGACAGACCGTTTCATCAAAAAAGATACAGAAAAGCACGTAGACTCTCCCCCACCCCAAAAAAATAAATAAATAAATAATATAAAACTCCTAAGTGCTTTTCAGACCCTCCTGAAGTAGCCTCCAGAACAGAACAATTGATCACAGCTCTAATCATTATCAATTCTAAGTATATGAAGTATTAAACTCTGTTCAGTCTTTGCCACCATCATTGCCCGGCCATCTCCTCAGATTCCATGGAGCCTCTGTGGATAGGCTGCAGTACCTCAACCTCGGCGGCTGCTGCTTATCCTGGCAATGTGAAGGTGAAGCAGTCTCCTGGTGCTCTGAAGAAAAACAGACTACAATCACAGTGAGGTTGTCGATGGCCTTGAGCTGCAGGGCCTCCATGACAAGATCCCTTGCACACTGCTCTGGATCGTCATGCCTCCTGAGGCCCCTCCGAACGATGCTGACAGCATGCTGATTCGACATCACATCCCATATACCATCGCAACCCATAATCAAGAATTCATCCTCTTCAGTTAGTATTGTCTGCCTGAACTCGGGCTCAGATATGAGGGGTGAGCAGGAGCCACAGGGAAATTTCATGTCCCAGTCCCCAAGGGCTCGGGTCACAGAGAGGACACCATTGAGGTACCCATCATCAACAAAGCCCCCAGATGCCTGGATTCTTCGAAGCTCAGTTTCATGGATGGGCCTGTGGTCTTGTGACATCTCCACTGCCTCACCTTTACGACAAAGGACTGCTCTGCAATCACCAATATTGGCTACCAACAGAAGCCTGATAGCAGTACCAAAGAGACACCATAAATCAGAATTCTAACTTGCTTTATCTGATACATGCTGGGATAAGCCTTATTTGCTATAGTTATGGTTATGAGTATAGAATTTGGCATGTATGAATATTATCCAGTATAGCAAATTATATGAGCATGGAGAGTAAGCCTTGGTGCAACAGTATGGTTGCCCTACTGTGAACCGGAGCTCACGGATACAAAACACAGAAACAACCTTTCCATAGTAGAAGTAAGACTGCATACATCACAATAACGAGAACCTCATGCATTGAGCAAGGTGAACATATTCACGAAACCTCCAATATTAAGAAAAATGGTGACAGTTACATCCAACCCACAGATAAAACTTTACTACTAATCACACACCTTCCAAGTACCAATGCTGTGAGAGCCGTCGTGCCAGAAGAACTGCTTATAGCAGAATCATTTGCCAATGCAAGGTCAGCATTGAGAAATGATTTGTAGACAGACCTCTCAACTTTATCTAAAACGGCATTATCAATTTGCGATGCTTGTGGAAAACTGTCTTCTTCAAACAAGAACCTAATTGCATGCCTTCTAATGTAAGCTGCTGCATCAGGACCTCCATGACCATCAAACACCTATACAACATGAACAGAACTATCAGCAAGCAACAAGATTTTCTTAAAATACAACTTTTGCTTATTGCATAATTTAAATAAATTGTATCAAGAAATTGTCTGATCGAATAAATTACCCCATAAAATGCGCTAGGAGTAGGGCACCTGAACAAAGATCCCAGGTGTGCTGGGAGATCATTGATGCATATGTGCTCATCTTCCATATCCTTTCGCATCCCAATGTCTGTATGGCTACCAGAACGGAGGGTTGGGACAAACTCCAACTGCTCAGGCTCCAGGAGGATATCTGGAATGGCATCTGAGGCTCTTGACTCCTGGGTAGAAAACAAAGAAGATAAGTTCAATAAAAATGGTCACCATCAAGATTTTATTCACTAAGAAAATCTCATGGATCAAACTAGCATGCCAAGTGTAGAAAAACTCAATCACAGCACTAACCAGCATACACTCAATTGGCTTGAGTAAGAGATCCAGATCAAATTTGGCAAAGCAATCTTCAATAACAAAACAGTTAACAATTTGATAAAATAAATGAAAGAACAGTGGATATGCATCTATGCAGTACAAACAATTGTTGTACCGAAAGTACAGCCTTAAAAAGATTGATTACACGACATGAATTATAGATAAAACTACAAACTCTAAGCTCAGATGAAGTTATTAAACACAAAAGCACTGTCCTGTTTCAACCCCAGTTTTTTCTCACAGAACTATAAACTTTTAGATTTAAAATCATAGCCAAGAAATCCCATCCCATCTATCTTGGTGCAGCATTAAACCCATCTGACAAATCATTCGGCGCCAATGTTAAGAAATCATCCTAACAACCACAATCCAGGATTCTTCCCAAACATCTGTGCCATCTTCTTATATTGTCGTCCCTGGATCTACTTCACAAATCACCGTGACATCGGAGATCATTCTACACCGATATATTCATCATATGGCAAATCGTCATAACAACTCATAAAACGATTTTTTTTCAATTAACTGAAGAAAAATAAAACAAATCAAATCACTCATTTACGAGACCAATTATCTCACCTTCTTATAAAAGCAGTCAAATTAGAATCTCAATTCACAAGATATTTGAAGCGGATAATATCACTTCGGTAATGGAATATTCAATAAATTCTCATAAAATAAACACTAACCTCCCAATTACAACCTCTCAAACTTCTCAGAATCCAGGTTCTACCCAACACAAAAGCTTCAGTTTAGTGCCATCATTTCAACAGAAAAGATGACCCCACAATTATAAACTAAGCAAGGAATTCACAACCCTCAATTATTCAAATCAACAAGAGTGCAGAGAACTATATCACCACAGACACCAGCTCAGATGCGGAAGACGGCGAGGCCACCGGCACCGCCTCCGCCGCCGCTGTTGCAGCCGCCGCCGCAGATACGTCAACGATCTCCTTCGCTACGCACCTATACTGCGCGTCCAGCACCGGAATACTCTGGTGGAGAATCTCCGTTCCCGCCACCATCCCGACTCCAAAGCCCTCCAATTCCGGTATCAAACTAACCAGCAGGAGACGAACAGATCGAAGGCCTCCGAAGGATCTCACTTTGAGACGATCCGTGTCACGCCCCGTATCCAGATCAAGGATCGGCTATGTGACCGGCCGCACAATCCTAGATATCTTCTAGAGATCATGCCAGGCCTAACTTTCAAATCTACAACCAAACAATAGTAAGGAACAACTTTCCATAAAGATTAATAGAATATAAAATACAGATAAAATATAAACTCAGAGATTAACACCTAAAATCTAGCTCCTCACTGACCGGTCCCAAAGCCCAAATGATCTTCGATATCTGAAACAAAAATATAAGAAAACATGGGTGAGCTACACAAGCTCAGTAAGTTATCAACACCTTCAATATGCATACACCAATATGCATCTAATAACAACAAGCATAATACATCATGCAACAAGATGTCCAGCAATATAATAATAATAACCCACGACCTGATGCAAATATGTACACTTAATACGACCGACACAGACACGACACGACTATGGATGGCCAACCATTTACTTAACTCTCCTAGTCCCTCAGACTATGGCCACGATCGGCCCATGGCTCGCCCCGAAAGAGACTAGATCCTGTGTCACATACCGCTCAACAGTCATGTGCCAGCAATAGCCCTGCTGGAGGCCCAAAAGGAAAACTAGCTCTGAGTATCATACGAGAAACATGCATCCTCTGCATGTGCCCGCCACGCATGGCTAAAATAAGACATCTAGCTCCTGTGTCACATACCGCTCAACGGTCATGTGCCAGCAATAGCCCTGTTGGAGGCCCAAAAGGAGACTAGGTTCTCGTATGATCATAGTCAGACTAGAGAGCACTCACAACCAACTGCACCACTCAACACCAGTACTATGCATCCACATCAACACAACGCACGCAATCCAAAGCAATCCCACAATATACCCGCACCAACACAATGTACTCACGCCAACACAGCACCCACACCAGCATGATGCACGCAATCCAATGCAGATATATTACATATATCTACTAAGTTATAAATATATATATATATTGGCATACATATCAGAGGTCAAGATAACTTACTCAAGAGCATCCACCAACAACGTGCAGTTTAATTCCCTAGATCCGATCTTCCAGAGACAACGACGATCCTGAATCACAAATTAAAAAGAAATTATATATAAACTAAATTTTCTTGGAACAACCTTGTCCAACAGACCTTTTCCCCTTCTTCCCCTTTATTTAATATTATTAATATAATCATTATTATTATTATTATTATTTATTTATTTATTTTTTCCAATGGGATTTTTTTTTTTTTTTTTTTTACTGGACCGGCCCAACCAAGAAATAGACCTAGCCCAACAGGGCATGGCTCAACCAAGACTGGCCCAACGAGCCCTGGCCCAGCCAAGCCCAGCCCAGCCCGGCCCGGCCCAGCCAAGCCCGGCCCAGCCAAGCCCGGCCCAGCCAAACCCGGCCTCAACAGGCTTGGCCCAGCCAAGCCTGATCAAACCAAGCCCCCCGTCCCCCTTCGGCCAAGCATTCGCCCGACCTCACGAGAGAAGCAGGGAGGATCGACGGCGATCCTCCCGTCCGACCACCACGACGACCGCGCCGGAGAAGGAAGAGAGTCCGGCGACCCTTACGGTGGCCGTCCGACCGACGGCCGGCGAGCACCGAGCCGGAGATGTCGCTTGCAACAGTCCCTATCGGCCGACCAACTGTCTCTCCCTCCTCCATTCCCCCCCCCCTCTCCGAGCAAGCGATGGGATGGCGGCAATCCCCGCGATCGGCCGCCCAAAGACGGTTGCCGAAGAGGAGGAGTCCGGCGGTGGCTTCCTCACTGCCGGCCACCGCCCAAGGCTTCAACGGAGAGGAAAATCAACCGGATTCTCCTCTCCGTCGAGCCGCACAAGCCCTCAACGCCCATACCAGGGAGAGAGAGGACTTACCGGCGAGAGGCGTCTCCGATCTCACGACCTCCGGCGAAGGGGCGTTCCGGCGAAGGCAGGGCACTCGAGGAACCGTCGTCGCTCCACCACAGGAAGAAGCTCTCCGATCAACAGAGGTAATCCCCCAGAGCCTTAAACCCGAGGAGAAACCTTATCTCCCCCCCCCTCTCCGGTGGCGGCGTCGGATTTGTCCGGATTTCTCGCCGGAGAATCCGACCTTCCGAACCATAGGGATTTTGAACTGAAGTCGGCAAGGGCTGCCGACTTCAGCCCAAATCCAGCCCAAAAGGACCGGTCCTCACATTCTCCCCACCTAAAAAAAATTTCGTCCTCGAAATTTAAGTCTTCTAAACCCAAAGATGCACAATCCAAACTTATATATTTCAATACTCACAAGTACCATTCTACCCAATTTCAATAATTCCAATAAGAGAATCTCTTCTTCCATCATACATACTTTAAATTAATTCTAATGTCTTTAATCTACCACACTTTCGCTGCTGCGCACACTGATATAAATTTTTCAAATCATCAAATATCTTTCAATACCCTAATTCTACCCCACCCTCACTAACTATGACATTTTTAACCTTTGCTCTGATACCACTCTGTCACGCCCCGAATCCAGATCAAGGATCGGCTACGTGACCGGCCGCACAATCCTAGATATCTTCTAGAGATCATGCCAGGCCTAACTTTCAAATCTACAACCAAACAATAGTAAGGAACAACTTTCCATAAAGATTAATAGAATATAAAATACAGATAAAATATAAACTCAGAGATTAACACCTAAAACCTAGCTCCTCACTGACCGGTCCCAAAGCCCAAATGATCTTCGATATCTGAAACAAAAATATAAGAAAACATGGGTGAGCTACACAAGCTCAGTAAGTTATCAACACCTTCAATATGCATACACCAATATGCATCTAATAACAACAAGCATAATACATCATGCAACAAGATGTCCAGCAATATAATAATAATAACCCACGACCTGATGCAAATACGTACACTTAATGCGACCGACACAGACACGACACGACTATGGATGGCCAACCATTTACTTAACTCTCCTAGTCCCTCAGACTATGGCCACGATCGGCCCATGGCTCGCCCCGAAAGAGACTAGATCCTGTGTCACATACCGCTCAACAGTCATGTGCCAGCAATAGCCCTGCTGGAGGCCCAAAAGGAAAACTAGCTCTGAGTATCATACGAGAAACATGCATCCTCTGCATGTGCCCGCCACGCATGGCTAAAATAAGACATCTAGCTCCTGTGTCACATACCGCTCAACGGTCATGTGCCAGCAATAGCCCTGCTGGAGGCCCAAAAGGAGACTAGGTTCTCGTATGATCATAGTCAGACTAGAGAGCACTCACAACCAACTGCACCACTCAACACCAGTACTATGCATCCACATCAACACAACGCACGCAATCCAAAGCAATCCCACAATATACCCGCACCAACACAATGTACTCACGCCAACACAGCACCCACACCAGCATGATGCACGCAATCCAATGCAGATATATTACATATATCTACTAAGTTATAAATATATATATATATTGGCATACATATCAGAGGTCAAGATAACTTACTCAAGAGCATCCACCAACAACGTGCAGTTTAATTCCCTAGATCCGATCTTCCAGAGACAACGACGATCCTGAATCACAAATTAAAAAGAAATTATATATAAACTAAATTTTCTTGGAACAACCTTGTCCAACAGACCTTTTCCCCTTCTTCCCCTTTATTTAATATTATTAATATAATCATTATTATTATTATTATTTATTTATTATTTATTTTTTTCCAATGGGGTTTTTTTTTTTTTTTTTACTGGACCGGCCCAACCAAGAAATAGACCTAGCCCAACAGGGCATGGCTCAACCAAGACTGGCCCAACGAGCCCTGGCCCAGCCAAGCCCAGCCCAGCCCGGCCCGGCCCAGCCAAGCCCGGCCCAGCCCGGCCTGGCCCAGCCAAGCCCGGCCCAGCCCGGCCCAGCCAAACCCGGCCTCAACAGGCTTGGCCCAGCCAAGCCTGATCAAACCAAGCCCCCCGTCCCCCTTCGGCCAGGCATTCGCCCGACCTCACGAGAGAAGCAGGGAGGATCGACGGCGATCCTCCCGTCCGACCACCACGACGACCGCGCCGGAGAAGGAAGAGAGTCCGGCGACCCTTACGGTGGCCGTCCGACCGACGGCCGGCGAGCACCGAGCCGGAGATGTCGCTTGCAACAGTCCCTCTCGGCCGACCAACTGTCTCTCCCTCCTCCATTCCCCCCCCCCTCCGAGCAAGCGATGGGACGGCGGCAATCCCCGCGATCGGCCGCCCAAAGACGGTTGCCGGAGAGGAGGAGTCCGGCGGCGGCTTCCTCACTGCCGGCCACCGCCCAAGGCTTCAACGGAGAGGAAAATCAACCGGATTCTCCTCTCCGTCGAGCCGCACAAGCCCTCAACGCCCATACCAGGGAGAGAGAGGACTTACCGGCGAGAGGCGTCTCCGATCTCACGACCTCCGGCGAAGGGGCGTTCCGGCGAGGGCAGGGCACTCGAGGAACCGTCGTCGCTCCACCACAGGAAGAAGCTCTCCGATCAACAGAGGTAATCCCCCAGAGCCTTAAACCCGAGGAGAAACCTTATCTCCCCCCCCCTCTCCGGCGGCGGCGTCGGATTTGTCCGGATTTCTCGCCGGAGAATCCGACCTTCCGAACCATAGGGATTTTGAACTGAAGTCGGCAAGGGCTGCCGACTTCAGCCCAAATCCAGCCCAAAAGGACCGGTCCTCACAATCCGATTCGAAGCTTTTTGCACGAGAAGAAGAAGCTTGGAAGCTAGGGTTTCTTTCGGTCTCTTTTCAGGGTTTCCCTTTTCTGAATCCTCTTCAACCTTTCTCCGAAGCATTCGGCGAAGTTAGATTTGAAGTCGGTCACCGGGCGGTCGTTATAAATGGGCCGGGAGGTGACCGGCGGCCACCAGTAGATGGGCACCTCGTTACCGCCACGTGCAGGTTCCCCACAGGGTTGGATGTTGGTTACGGACAAATCTGACAGCTAATCATTATTGTGGCATGCGATCATATCGATGTACGTGCAATGTTTGTTAAATTTGCAAAAATACCAGTTTTATTCCGTGCGGTCAACGGGAACGTTTTTTTAAAATAATGTTTTTTAAATAAAAAATTATTAAAATAGATGTTTCGGGATATATTTATCGAAGTAGGTGTTTTGCATCGACGTGGGGATGACGGGGCATCTAAGTTCAGCTTTTCAAAAGACGAAATTAAATTTCGTCTTATGAAAAAAATGAATTCTTATAAATTAATATTTTTTTATTTTATTTTAAAATTTGATTTGGCACGTAGTTAAGTGATGCGACGTTGAAATCATTTCTTGGAAAGACGAATTCGATTTGGAATTTATCTTTCCAACGAACGAATTCAAAATTAATTTTCTTTTATAATTTTATAAATATTATTATTATTTTTAAATAAAATTAATAAATTTTAATTTTAAATAAATAAATAATAAATAAAAAATTAGTATTAGTTAAAATTTTATATATTATTTTTTGATAATATTAATTATTATTATTTTAAAATAATATTAATTAAAAATAATATTAATTAACTATATAAAAAAATATTAATTTAAAATTAATAATAATTTAACTAAAAATAATATTAATTGAAAATAATATTAATTAAAAGATATTATAATATATATTATATTATAATTATTATTTTATATTCTAAAATATAATGAATATATTATAATTTATTATATTATATATTATAATTTTTATAATATAGTATAAAAAATTTTAAAAAAAATAAAAAAAATAAAAAATAATCATCATGTCGATACTATTCGGTCGCTAGCCCGGTACCAGTTCGGTCGACAGCCCGGTGTCAGTCCGATCCCTTGCTCAGGAGCGGTGGCAGGACCCCGACGACCGGACCGGCGATCGGGTCTGTGGCATGACTGGGGCTAGACCGGTGACAGGATCTTGGCGGTCGGATAAGTAATCGAACCCGGGTGGCCGACCGACTGCCGGATCGGGGGCCGCAACTGGGCTCGCATCGGGGGCCGGACCGTGGCCGAACCGGGGCCCGCACCGAGGGCCGGACTAGCGGTTGACCGGGGGCCGAATAGGAAGTCGGACCCGGGTGGCCAGACCGGGGCTGCAACTGGGGCCGGACCGAGGGCCGGATCGGCGGCCGGACCGAGGGCCGGATCGGCAGCCGGACCGGGGGCCGGACCGGAGCCCGCATCGGGGGCCGGATCGGGGACCCCGGTCCGGCCGCTAGTCCGGCCCCCGATGCGGGCCCAGTCTGGCCGCCGGTCCGGCCCCCAATGCGGGTCCCAGTCCGGCCATCGATCCAGCCCCCGCTCCGACCCCAGTTGCGGCCCCCGATCCAGCAGCCGGTCCGGCCACCCGGGTCCGATTACTTATCCGACCGCCAAGATCCTGTCACCGGTCTAGCCCCAGTCATGCCACAGACCCGATCGCCGGTCCGGTCGTTGGGGTCCTTCCACCGCTCCTGAGCAAGGGATCGGACTGACACCGGGCTGTCGACCGAACTGGTACCGGGCTAGCGACCGAATAGTATCGACATGATGATTATTTTTTATTTTTTTATTTTTTTTAAAATTTTTTATACTATATTATAAAAATTATAATATATAATATAATAAATTATAATATATTCATTATATTTTAGAATATAAAATAATAATATATATATATATTATAATATCTTTTAATTAATATTATTTTGATTAATATTATTTTTAGTTAAATTATTATTAATTTTAAATTAATATTTTTTATATAGTTAATTAATATTATTTTTAATTAATATTATCTTAAAATAATATAATAATTAATATTATCAAAAAATAATATATAAAATTTTAACTAATACTAATTTTTTTTATTATTTATTTATTTAAAATTAAAATTTATTAATTTTATTTAAAAATAATAATAATATTTATAAAATTATAAAAAAAAATTGATTTTGAATTCGTTCGTTGGAAAGAAGAATTCCAAATTGAATTCGTCTTTCCAAGAAACGATTTCGACGTCGCATCACTTAATTACGTGTCAAATCAAATTTTAAAATAAAATAAAAAAATATTGGTTTATAAGAATTTCGTCTTTTAAAGACGAAATCCAATTTCGTTTTTTGAAAAGCCGAACTTAGATGCCCCGTCACCGCCACGTCGATGCAAAACACCTACTTCGGTAAATATATCCCAAAACACCTATTTTAATATTTTTTATTTAAAAAATATTATTTTAAAAAAAAATCCCTCGTAACGGTCAGACGGTTTGTTGAGCATGGACCGTGTGATGTACGCCATGGTGCCTATGCGGCCACGAATGCATTAGGAGGAAATGACAGTATATTGAATACTTAAAATGGAGCCGGTTGGAGTAGAATCCTCTCCGGATCGGACGAAATTGCTGGGTCACATGTGTGCTTTTCTAATTTACCGGCAAAATAATTTTTTGATCGAGATTTTTTCAACGAAATAATTTGATATCTAAATCAGAGACGGATTCCAACAGTAAAATAAAAAGTATTCTAAATAGGAGGGAGATGGCGAGAAAATAAATTTTTATTTTTTTAGAATCTCGTTGTGCTTACATTAAGTATCCCCTCTTACTAGTATTTATAATGGCTGGTCTAGCATGTGGTTTTGTCTTCCATCCTACGGTTAAGACGGTGACAAATTGACTCCCCTCCGCCCGTAACCGTAGGCGGTTGTCAAGAGGTACCGGCTAGGTTGGAGGCATTACGGTTGGGATTAATGGACACATGGCCACTTCGATATAGTTATGATTCGGAGGTGATAGCCAGGCAGTTGATCGTAACCGTTGTGCCCACATTCACGTAGGTTTGAGGTCGGTCGGAGATTTGCCTTTGGGTCTCTTCTTCAGGAGGGGCCGTTGCTGGACTGGAGAGATGTCTTCGTCCTATTCTTTTTGAGATAGTCCGAAGACACCTCTGCTGTTCGTGGCGGAGCTATTCTTTTCAGGATGAATCGTAGGATAGAGTCGGCGTCGTCTTCAGACCGTTCTCCTTAGGGTCGGTGTCTTCGGTTAAGGCCGAAGACTGGGTCTATGATGTGGTGGACACCATGTCATCGCTTTGCCCATTCACTCAGCTTCCTTTAGGCGCTCCGGTTCGAAATGTCTATTTCGGGAGTGATTGCGTGAGCGGTTGAACCGGCAGCTGATCCATGCTTGAACCGACATATCCTAACAGTTGCCCCCCATTCTTAGTTTTCGAAGCAGTGATTTGCCTCGAAGAGTGAGAGTATCGCTGGATTGTCATTTTCTTCTGGGGGGAGGTGCAACCAATGATGGTAAAATCTCTGGTTTGGCTGCTTGCCATAACTGCCGGCTAATTCGAAGATCAAGTTGGGGACAGCTGTCATTCCCTAACTGGAGTGTGAAAAAGGAAAGAGTCAGTCGAGAGGTCGCTTCCCTTTTCCCTCCGTTGTAGTGGTTCAGCCGATCTTTTCATTGGGATTTAGGTGGAGGACATGGCCTCTTCCCGTCTCTTAGAAAAGACATGGGCTTCATCTCTGTTGTCGATTGGGGTCACACGGATCATGACTTTCGGTTCTCCTGATGTCAAATCAGCTTGGGGCTATTTGGAGTTTTGTATCTGTCTCTAGTGTCTATGTACGTGGCGGACTCAAAGGGAGATGGTCTCTCCCTTCGAGGAGGTGTCCTAGATGCTTCTTGTCCCTTTGTGAGGGGGAAGGGAGGACTAGTTGAGGAAGCTTCTCTATCTTTGTTTACTTTTACCTTTTGCTCAGCTTTTCTCGCTTCCAGTCCTCGGTCTCTTCCGCAGGTAGGATTCTTCTGTTCCTTCGTTGTTTCTTTTTCCCACCATGGTCAAGTCCGTAGGAGCTCGTGTTGCCAATGGAGGGGAGGTTGGGCCTTCTGATGCTGGTGATGAGGTTAGACCAGAACTAGTCCCTAGTTCCATTTTGTTCAAGAAGATAGCCCACCTTCGAGAGCGTTACCATGTTCTCGAAGGATTCATTCTGATACTCCCGAAGCCTGAGGAACGGGTGAACAGGCCTCTCGCTGGGCGCATCGCTATATATGAAGATCATTTAAAGGCTGGTCTTCGCTTCCCGATGCACCATTTCTTCATCAAGGTCTTTCATATGTATCAGATTGTGCCTGCACAGTTGACTCCAAATAGTATTCGGAATATCTATTGGTTCTTGGTCCGGTGTCACATGGCTAACGTGAGGCTTGGGACCAATTTATTCACTTTTCTCTTTGTTTTGAAGAGGAATTTCCATGGCCACGCATGGTGGGTTATTGGTCCTTGACCTGGCCGCAAAATAATGAAGGACATGCCAAGTGCCATCCATGGATGGAAATCCAATTTTATCTTTGTCTCCTCCACTCAACCATGGGGTTTCAACAGTGAGTGGAGGGAGCCTTGTTTGGAAGCCAATACTGGAAAGAAGGTTCAAGCGGTCGACCAACCTAACTACACTTTATAATCTGGTTTGGAGGCCATTTCCATCTGAGAGCTATTAGAGGAAAGGAATCTTCTCCTCGTAGGGATCAGCGAGTTCCCCGTGTTAGGTACAAGCTGTAGAGGTCTTTGGCTTTTTCCTTTTGTAGCTCTGTTGTCCAGCTAATTTTAATGTGTTTTTGTTTGTAGGTGGTAGGATGAGGCCTGTTTGGGCTAGCTTCGTCAGTCTACCAAGAGGAAGACAGCTCAGGCTTCTCTTTCGGGATCAGAGGTCCGGAAGAAGGTCCGGGGCGATGATCCTAGTAGAAGTGCTTCGTCTTTCAGAGGAACATCTGGAGGGGATGGAATACCGATGGTGGAGGCTTTGGCAAGGCATCCGTCAGCTGAGTCCTTGCCAAGGGCTGACTCCTTGATTCAGATTAGGGGGAGCCCGTCTTTGGTAGCTAATGTACCATTGCCTTGCCCCCCTACGGTGGACAGGGGTAAGGCACCACAAATCGAGGAGGAGTCTATATGGAGGACTCCTTTGGGCAAGGGTCGCCCTGCAGACCCCTCGGAGTTCTCCATCGTGGGGGGTCTCGAAGTCTCTTCGGTGGCTAGGCGGGTACTAAAGGGTGTTCTGCTGCCCCACGATTTGGCGGTCATCTAAGGTCGGAGCCTCGCCAAGGTATCCGATTCTACCTTTTCTTCTTTGCTACAGGTAGGGTAGTCATCATTTCTTTTGTCTCCAACGGGCCATTTAGGTCATGACCGATCTTACGCTTCGTTTTGTTGGTGCAGCTGCTCTACCACATCACCTTCCTAGAGGAGGGTTTGGGGAGCGTCGACAGCATCCCTAATGGCTTGAAGGAGGAGCTTTAGGTGGCCAAAGCCGAAAGGGAGGTGGTCGAAGAACTGAAGTTGTCTATGGAGGAGCAGCTCACCCACAGAAATGTCGAAGTTCAGGATCTAAAGGGCGAGCTGAAGATCTCTAAGTAGGAGGTGAAGCTGAGGAAGAAGAAGAAGCGGGTCCATTCCTTGGAACATTCTGCCAAGGAAAACCAGAAGAAGGCCAAAGACCTAATCAAGATGACTGAGGAGCGATCAGGAGGGCCAAAAAGGCAACTTCGTAGGTCGAAGAAGCAACTCTGAAGGCCGAAATGACTGTGAAGGAGTCCGAAGCCTTGAAAGAGTAGGCAGCCAAAGCAGTCGAAGACTTTAAAAGGTCTTCATAGTTTTAGAAGGAAGTAACTGAAGCAAGCCTATTCAATTATCAGTATGGCTTCAACAACGGACTCGCTAGGGTCAGCGAAGTCTTCTCTGATCTCGATCTCTCTGGCATCCCAGCATATGAGATTGAGGAGGAGGAAGAGGAAGAGATCATGGCCCCCACTAAGGCTGAAGAGTACCGGGCCAAAATGAAGAAGTCCTGGTCGTAGCTGAAGAGTTGGTCATGGCTGATCTGGCAATCTCAGCCCAAACTGAAGAGGCTCAGGCTGAAGAGACCTTGGCCTTGGCCCAAATTAAGGAGATCCTTCTTGTTCAAATCGAGGAGATCCTCCGTTCTGCTAACCCGAGGGCTTCTTCAGTGGGTCCGTAGGGCCCGATAGGCTTCGAGCCTTGTACTTGCTTTTTTTTTTTCAATGAACGAAATTATCTTTTTTCTTTCCATAAAAGGCATACTTCAAAATGTTGTGGATTGTGGCCATAGTAGGCGACTGAAGAGCTCGTAAGATTATGTAGGATTTGCCACTAGGGTAAGCTGGTTAAGCCATTCTGTGGGATGTCTATCGTTGATAGGGTGAGTGATTGGGACTTACCTCGGCACGTCTTTGGATTTCCCGTATGGTAGGACATTTAGACCATCCTTGTGCCTTCTTTTGAAGTTAAGGCAGGCTGATTAGGCCCACCCCGGCGTGTCTTCAGATTTACCGTAGGGTAGATTATGTGAACCATCCCTGCACCTTTAATTAGAGTCAAGGTAGGCTGATTAGGCCCATCCCGTCGCATCTTCGGATTCACCGTAGGGTAGGTTATGTGAACCATCCCTGTGCCTTTGGTTTATCATATGGTAGCCTGGTTGGGCTTTCCTTTGCACTCGTTAGGCATACTGATAAGGTGAGTAGATCAAACCCACCTTTGTACTTTTGATCATAAGGTTGCCTGGTTAGGCTCCCTTTTACTCTCGTCGAGTATACCGATAAGGCGAGCAGATCAGACCCACCTTTACGCTTTTCGTCAAATGAGCCACCGAGTCTCCTTTTATGTCATTGATTGATGACAAGGTGGGTTGTTCATAATCATATTTAAGTGGACTTTTGTGAAAGCCTCCCTTAATGGAAAAGTTCATTGATAATACCTGCGGAGGTTTTGCACATTCCAAGGCCAAGGCAACACGACACCGCCCAAAGTCTCGAGTCGATACGTCTCTGGGCGTATGACTTCCTTGATCCAATAGGGTCCTTCCCAATTGGGGAAGAGTTTGCCTTGCTCCATCGATCTGGACACTTCGGTTCTCCGCAACACCAAGTCTCCAGTGTGAAAGACCTGCTCTTTCACCCTAGAGTTGTAATACCTAGCAACTTTTTGTTGGTATACTGCCATTTTTATTTTAGCCTAAAGTCTGGTGCCCTGTAGTAGATCTAAGTCCGCCCTTCTACATTCAAAATTTTCGGGTTTCTCGTACTTGTCAATCCTTAAAGATTGCAAGGTAACTTCGATGGGGAGGACTGCCTCGGTACCATAGCTAGATTGAATGGGGACTCGCCAGTAGCTATTCTGGGGGTCATCCGATATGCCCAAAGAATGGAGTTCAGTTCTTCAGCCCAAAGTCTCTTGGCATCGTTCAGTCGGGTCTTCAGACCATGGAAATGATCCGATTTGTCACTTCGACTTCCCCATTAGATTACGGGTGGTCGACAGACGTCAGCTTGTGGAGCACATGGTACCAAGCACAGAAGTCTTTGAATTTGGGATTGTCAAATTATCTCCTGTTATCGATGATTATTGTATGTGAGATTATGAATCAGAATATGATGAAGTTCTTGACAAAACTTTTAACTTTCCCTTCTATGATATGAGCCAGTGGTTCAGCCCCAACCCACTTGGTGAAGTAGTCGATGGCAACAATGAGGAATTTTCTTTGCCCAAATGCTGGTGGGAATGGGCCAAGAATGTCCATGCCCTACTAAACGAAGGGCTAGGGAGCCGTCAGCTGAGTCAGCTGGCTTGCTGGCTATCTTTGGATATTGACATACCTCTGGCACTGGTCACATCTTCGAACAAAGTCGGCTGAATCCTTTTGAATAGTGGGCAATAGTAACCCTGGCATATTATTTTATACGCCAGAGTTCTGCCCCATAGATTGTCTCCACATATACCTTCATGGACTTCTCTTAGGGCATAGTCGGCGTCCGATGGCCCTAAATATTTTAGCAGAGGTTAGGTGAATGATCTCTTGTACAAGGTCCCGTTTAGGATAACGTTCTGAGATGCCATTCAGCAGGTCTTCTTGGCCTCTGTCTTATCCTCTGGTAATGCACCCTCATTCAAAAATTTGAGGATAGGATCCTTCCAACTAGGCTCGATTTCGATTTGGTGCACCTTTGAGGCTTCTTCGACTATGCTTTGAACTTCAAGATGTTCAACGAAGGTACGATCGAGAGATTTCGGAGTGGTGGTGGCGAGCCTAGATAGTGCGTCCGCCTTGGAGTTCTTCGATCAAGGCACATGGGTGATTTCAAAGAACTCCAACAGAGAGGATAAGGATCGCACTTTCTCTAAATACTGAATCATTATAGTATCTCTAGCTTTGAATTCGACTTTGACTTAGTTCACCATCGGTTGGGAGTCCGAGAAGATTTGGATTCTTCGGATTCCCAAGTTTTTGATGATTCGGAGTCCTGTAAGTAGGGCTTCGTACTCGGCATGATTGTTTGAGGTGTGGAAGGAGAATCAGAGTGCATACTCCACTGTGTGTCCATCTAGTTCGACTCGTATAAGGCCTGCTCCACATCCAGTGGAGTTGGAAGCTCCATCTACATGGAGTACCCAGATGGACTCCACATCTTTCGGAGCAGATCCTTCCTCTCTGGCCTGTCATACTCTGTCTTCGGGCTTCTAAGTGCACTCAGCTAAGAAGTCAGACATCACTTGTGCTTTCATAGTCGATAGAGGTTGGAAGCTGATGTCAAACTCACTTAACTTAATAGCCCATTTGGCTATCCTTCCCGAAGTGTCAGGATAGTAGAGAGCGGCTTTAAGGGGCTGGTTGGTCAGAACCATGATGGCGTGGGCATGGAAATAAGGCCACAGTCGCTTTGTTGCAATTACCAATGAGTAAATCAGCTTCTATATTCTTGAATATCTTGTCTCAGCATCGTGCAAGACTTTGTTGATGTAGTAGATTAGCTTATGGAGATCATCTACCCCTCTTTGGATGAGAACTGAACTGACTGCTTCGTCCGTAGTAGAGAGTAGAGGTAGAGTGTCTCTCCTTCTTGAGGTTTGGAGAGCAAGGGTGGGGTCTCCAAATATTTATTCAATTCCTCGAAGGCAAGGTGGCAATCTTTAGTCCATTCAAAGCCTCGAGGCTATCAAAGTACTTTGAAGAAGGGGAGACACTTCTTAGCCAATCGGAAAATGAATTTGCTTAAGGAGGCAATCCTTCTCATCAGCTACTGTACTTCTTGCAAGAAGGGTGTCTCATATTTTGAAGGGCCTGAGTCTTTTCAGGATTTGCCTCAATTCCTTGTTTAGTAACGAGGAACCCTAAGAACTTGCCTGAGATTACTCCGAAGGAACTCTTTGTTAGGTTCAATTTCATATGGTGGCATCATAGGGTGCCGAATGACTCTTCCAAGTCTTTGATGTGGTCTTCTTTGAAGAGGCTTTTGATGATCATGTCATCGACATAGGCCTCCATGTTCCTTCCTAGCTATTTCTTGAACACCTTATTGATCAGCCTCTGGAACGTCACCCTAGCATTCTTCTATCCAAACGGCATCATTTTGTAGTAGTAGAGCCCTTTTTCGATGACGAAGGCCATCTTTTCATCATCCCGAGGGTCCATTTGGATCTGGTTGTATCCAGAGAAGGCATCCATGAAGCTTAATAGCTGATGGCCCGTGGTGGCATCAACTAGTTGGTCGATCTTCGTAGGAGAAAGCATCTTTCGGGCAAGCTTTGTTGAGGTCTGTATAATCAATGCAGATCCTCCACTTACTACTAGCCTTCTTTACCATCACCACGTTGGCCAGCCATTCAGGATAGTATGCCTCCCGAGTAAATCCTGCCTTGATAAGCTTGTTCACTTCTTCGTCTATTGCTTTCTTCCTCTTTGGGGTGAAGTTCCTTTTCTTTTGTCAAATCGACTTGTGTTCAGGGGCAACCTCCAGCCAATAAGTGATCACTTCGACTGGAATCCTAGACATATTCGAAGCTGACCAAGCTAAGACATCAACATTGTTCCTGAAGAAATAGATCAGCCTTGCCTTTATTTCCTCATCAAGCAGGTTTTGATTTGCACGACCTTGGTGGGGTGCTTCTCGATTAACTGCATCGGAAAGGTCTTTTCTATGGGTTCACCATAGTCCACCGTTGGGTCCCTCAGGTCCAATTGATCCAAAGTCACGGGATCATTAATTGCTTGTCTTGTATCATCAAGCATTGTCGTGCATTCTCGGTCTCCCTTTGCTTCCCCAACTCCATTCCTGTTGGGAAAACATACCATGGAGTGATAAGTTGACACTATGGCCCGAAATTTGTTCAAGGCGGGTTGCCCTAGAATCATGTTGTAAGCCGAGGGAGTTCAGACCACCATGAAGTTAATTGGCAGTGTCTTCTGTCGGGGTTTGGTGGCGAGGGTTACGGGTAGTACATTTCACCCTCGACATCGACTTGGTTGCCTCCAAAGCCAGTGATGGTATAGGGGACCTTTGTAGTTTATTTTTAGGTAGGCATATCTGAGAGAATGCATCGTAGAGTAAGACATCTGCGAAGCTTCTATTATCGATTAAAATATACCTTACATCATAATTGGCTACGATGACTGATATTATAACTGGATCATCATGTGGGAGTTGGATCCCTGCAAGGTCATCGTTGGAGAAGAGTATGGCATTATTATCTTTGAGCCATTTCGGGGCATTGTCTTCGGCTCTTTTCCAGTTAGTTGGCCAATGTAGCATTCCCACGTTCCCATTGGTGGGCCTCTGGTTTGGTAACTCAGCTTCTTTAGGGGCCCTCTGGGGGACTATGGCCTCTAGCCGAGATCCTTGGCGATCGATGTACCATCCTAAGTAACCCCACTTGATAAGATCTTCAATGGCATCCCTGAGTTGGATGCACTCTTCGGTGTCATGGCTGTGGTCCCGATGGAATCGACAGTATTTATTCCCGTTCCTCATGGAAGAGGATGCCTTCATAGGACGCGGTTGTTGGAGATAGCTTTCTTTTTCTATCTCCATCAGGATCTTTTCTCTAGAGAGATTGAGGGGGGTGTAGGAGTCAAATCTCCTGTCTGATGCTCTGGGCTTGGAACTTCGTCACCGATTATAATTATTGTTGTTGTTGTTGCTTTTGGAGGGTGCAGGGGTCAGCCCCCTGCTATTCTTCCTTTTTAAGAGGGGTTTCCCTTTAGCTAGCCATCGATTCGTCACTTGAGCCTTAGTGTTAGCATATTTCTGAGCCCTAAATAAAAGCTCAGCATAGCTTGTGGAAAACTTCTTATCCAGGAAGAAAGTAAGCTTGGACGATTGGATCCCCTTCTTCAGTGCGGACATGGCCACATGCTCGCTGAGATCGGGGATCTTGAGTATAGCCGAGTTGAACCTGGAGATATAGTCTCGCAGGCTTTCTCCCTCATTTTGGTGAAGGAGAAACAGAGTGTCCGTGTTTTGAGGTATCTTGCAACAGGTCTTGAAATGCAAGATAAATAATTTTTCTAGTTCGAAGAAGGAATCAATGGTACCTGGATGCATGCTCGAGTGCCGCATCCGAGCTACCTTCTTCAAATTAGTGGGGAAGGCGAGGTAGTATAGTGCATTTGAGGCCTCTTGAATCATCATGTGGGCTTTGAAACTATCCAGATGATCGAGCCGGTTAGTGGTGCCATCGTAGGGCTCTATCTGAGGAACCCTGAAGTGCTGGGGGATGATTTTGGCCATGATGCGAGATATGAACGGAGGGCATAACTCGAAGCCATAAGGTCGCCATGATTCCTCTGGTCCTGAAGCTTCGCGACCTCCGATTCAAGGGCCTTGAGCTTTCCCTCGTAATCGAGACGGGCTTCCCTCGACAGGTCCCTTTTGAGAGTGGAGTCCTTGAAGGAAGCAGAGAGAGACCGTCGGGTCTCTTTCCTCTCCGTAGTGAATCATTGGCTTGGGTTTCGAGACCTTCGGCCCTCGGGAGAGGGCCGATCATGGAGGGAAAGATGGGTGGACCTGTGTTGATGGTTTTCCTTCCTCTTGGATTGATGGCTATGTTTGGAGGTGGCTAGTGGATGCCCTACCTGAAGGGCCCTATCTTGGAAATTTTGAACCATAGTCATTAGAGCATCGACTTGGTTCAGAAGAGCATCAAATTACTGTTGTCCCACAATAAGCATGGGAGGCAAAATGTCGTTCCCTACCGGGGGGTCGCCCCTCTGAGAGGGAGCGCGACCTCTGCTTGTTGAGGCATTATGAGTTTTTTTTCTTCACCATTAGGACTTCCTTACACTCTCCCTTTTTCAAGGAGGGGAGCTAGCAGTAGATGATTAGGCCTGCCCCCTACCTGGCGCGCCAATCTATTGGTATAGAATCCCCTCTGGATCGGACGGAGATGCTGGATCACAGGTTTGTTTCCCTAGCTCACCTGCAAAATAGGTCCCTGGCCAGATTTTCTCCGGTGGGGGACACTTTGATGCCTAAGTCAGAGGTAGGTTCTAGCAACAGAATGGAGAGTATTCTGAAGAGGAGGGAGATGGCAAGGAAATGAACTTTTATTTTTCCAGGATCTTGTTGTGCTTACCTTGAGTGTCCCCTCTTACCAGTATTTATGATGGCTAGTTTAGCGCGTGGTTTTGTCTTCCATCCTATGGTTAAGACGGGACTAATCGACTCCCTCTGCCTGTAATCGTAGGCGGTTGTTGAGAGGTACCGGCCAGGCTAGAGGTGTTACGGTTGGGGTTAATGGCCACGTGGCCACTTCGATGTAGTTATGATTCGGAGGTGATAGCCAGGTAGTTGATTGTAACCGTCGCGTCCACATTCACGTGGGTTTGAGGTCGGTCGAAGATTTGCCTTCGGGCCTCTTCTTCAGGAGGTCGTTGTTGGATTGGAGAGGTGTCTTCGTCCTATTTTTTTTAGGATAGTCCAAAGACACCTCTGCTATTCGTGGCGGAGCTGTTCTTTTCAGGATGAATCATAGGATGGAGTCGGTGTCATCTTCAGACCGTTCTCCTTAAGGCCGGTGTCTTCAGCTAAGGCCGAAGACCGGGTCTATGATGTGGTGGACACCATGTCGTCGCTTTGCCTATTCACTCAGCTTCCTCTGGGCATTCCGGTTCAAAGTGTTTGGTTCGGGAGGGATTGCATGAGCGATCGAACCGGCAGCTGATCCATGCTTAAATTGACATATCCTAATAGAGCCGTTGGAAAAATGTTTAGCTGACCATGAGCCATGTGGTTATTTATCATATAAGTAGGGACATCATCTATATCTACATCTATATATTAGTAATTTAGTAAATAGATATTAGAAATAAAATTCCATATTAACACCTTAGATTATAAAGTAATTTCATCTTTTTGTCACAAATATAATTGTTTAATAGAAATAGATTGTTCAGTATTGTATTTCTTTCTCTCCCTTTTTTGAATGCTTATAAAATATGATGGGATAACTTGTACATACATCTACTATTTTTGCTGCTCATCAAGTTAGTAGGTTGAAAATCGAGATAGAATTTCATGCATGTATTTAAATTTGTTTAAATTATCAATGAATGCATATTAGATTAAAACTACTTTAATCAAAAAATATGTATAAGAATAATTTTAAAAATTCTCATCAAAGATCTAAAACATGATATGTAAAGTATAAGTATTGAAATTTAAAATTAGCATTCATCGATCTCATCGATGCATGCTGTAGATCTAATTTATACTACCTACAAGATTAGATCTTATACCTGAGCGCGGGTTACTAATGTCACTGCTGATAAATGTGATAAAAGGTTCTCAATATGGGTTACTGATCTCCACTACTGATGAACGTGATAAAAGGTTCTTCAGGTCACCTTGCAACCGCACATATCCGGCCTCTACAAATCATCAACACGAAGCCCTGAAGATTAGTCTCCTTGAAGTATTAGCTCCGCCCGAAGGTCGAAAGATGGCTGATATAAAATCTTCTTTGGAATTTATTGGACCCTCCAAGAAGATTAAAAAAAAAGAGGTCTAGGAGGATTAAATGGTAGAAGAAAAATTATAGTGACTATTCTCCTTTTTTTCTTTTCCTTTTCTCTCCCTTAAAATCCTAGTGCCAAGATCAAGAACCCACACCCAATATGTTTCACGCTAACTCTCCCTTCCCAAATTTTTTTCAGTGATTATATTTCAGATCTCATGCAAATCTATTCTTAAATCAATGCACAATCCATAAAAAAATCTAGGTTAAATTTGCATGATGAAAGGATGGAAGATAAGGATAAGTGGACATAAATTTGGATGAGAATAAGAGTTTCAAACCAACTAAAACCCTATAAAAATAATTCAAATCTCATCCAAATTTTAAACCAACCTATCCTAATCCAAGAGGAAATGAGGAAGGGTGACTAATCTAATTTTTGGCATGGAATTACTCATGAAAATCCTAGGATAGCATGGAAAATTTTAGGAGAGAGAGTATTGTGCTAGGATAAAAATTTGAATCCTAATTTGATTCGAATTGAGTTCTAACCAAACCAATTTGGTTTAATTCAATTAAAACATCTAAACCTAAACTGATTAAGTCCCTAACAGCTTAATTAAATCCTTATCAAATTAAGAATTAATCGAGTTCAAGTCTGAATCAAACCAGGATTAAAATTTCTTAGCAATTAGGTCATTATATAACTTAATCGGATAAGACCTAATTGAATCTAATTCAATTAGACTTGACCTAAGTCTCTTTGCTCAATCAAATTGAGCTAATCAATAATCTAATTACTAATTAATCTTCTTATAATTAATAATAAATAAATAATTATTTTTTTACAATACTTGTATTAGGTTAATTATTAATCATATTAATAATTATATCCTTGATTGATTTTCAATCGTTAATTAGCTATCATGATCAATCAGAAACTTCTATTATGTGTAATCCTATAGATTTGAATACTAAGTCAATAGCATAAGAATAAATTCATAAACTAATTAATGTGACTAGCTAGCAATGGTACCTGATATTTGGATAGGTCGAATGATTATGACAGCAACATTCAAGAATCCAGGAATATGGTTACCATATAATTTATTCTTTTAACCTAATGCTAAGAATGACTTCAGAGTTAATTGCCAATTCTTAAATAGTACATCCAGATATGTCTCAACCTAATAAATCATATGACTCCTTACAAAGATTACTCTAGTCAAGGTTTTGCTAAATTGAAATACGGTAAAGCATTATCTTTAATACCTTGGAGTAGTCAATTCCATTTTGACTTACACACCAACCTAACAAGTACCTGATTGCACTTAGAAATCTCTTGTCATTGTATTAAAAATACAGGTAGTCTGGCACTGAAGTATAGTGAGTTGCTTGTAAGTCACCATGGTGATCTCAGGTTGGAGGGATATTTATATCCATATCCTTTTGCGAGATACTCTTGATAATAGAGTACTCAATAGAGTTAGTTACATTCAATGAAATATACTCCAACACTTATCTGCATGCCATATCAATATTTTCACACTTTTTAGTTATGAGGATAGCCAACCCTATGGTATACAATGACCTATACTTGTAAACATTGTTATCCTTGGTAACAACACATCATTTGATTATAAACAGTTTAAGAACTATTCGACAAATTCTCTTTTATCGAATGGAAGTAGTTCTAAAGACTTCATCACAAAATAGTTCAAAGAAGATACACAAAAAGTGATGAACTATTCAAAATAACTTTTATTTATTAATGATTTATATACAAATTATAATGAGCTTAATCGTCTATGACTCAAATGATTGTTTTTATGATATATTTTCTTAACAACTTCCACTTGGACTAGAGCCATCGAAATAGTATCGAATATCCATCTTTCACTTATGATCATCGAACTCTTTGATTTCGAGGGCTTTAATAAATGGGTCAGCCAAGTTCTCCTTTCCGTTGATCTTTTGAAGGTTAATATCAGCTCGATTCATAATCTCTTGACAAGGTGATAGCGACATAGATTATGCTTCATCTGCTGATATGACTTTGGTTTCTTCACCTAAACTATGACTCTAGTTCTATCATAATATAAAAGAACTAGACTATAATGGAGGGTGCAGTTCCAAGCTCGCTGATGAGTTTTTGCAACCAAATAACTTTCTTTGTAGTTTTAGATGTTGCAATGTACTCTATCTCGCATACATAATTGGCCATAGTGTGCTGCTTGAAACTTTTCTAGCAAATTGCTCCTCTATTCAGGATAAAGATATAACTCAATATATTCTTGCTATTATTCCTATCTGATTGAAAACTTGAGTTAGTATAACCTACTAGTTTAAAGTCAGAATCTCCATAAATGACTATTGATCCTTAGTATTTTTCAAATACTTAAGGATAGCTTTTATGACCTTCCAATGATTCTCACCTGGATCAGATTGATATCTACTCACTAACTGATGCAGAACTATATATGCATGTAATTATTTTTTTTATATTTTTTAATATTAAGTTATAAGTTTTAATCCTAAAGATCAGACCAAGTATCAATGTAAAGAGTATTATATGAAAATAAGAAACTAAAGCATGCACAACAGGACCTAAAAGCAATAGAAACGAAGGACCGCCGAGGTTGAGAAGCCTCGATTGGGCTAGTTCACCTATAATAGAGCTACTGATGGTAGAGGGGGTGTACCTGGCAATGGTTGAAGTGCCTGGTGCAGATCGTACGTGAAGAGATCACTCTTACTCCGGATGCAGCCTGGAAAATCAAGCTAGAGACCCGCAGATTCCTAGCTTTCTACTCGATAATCCGATTGCAGCCCGGCTGGAGTCGTTGGATTCATTGGAGTCGAGGGACCTGCAAATAGCCATTCTAGGGTTCAAAAACAAAGCACAGAAGGAGAATAAATTGAAAACACCAGCAAAGGGAAGTTGATATTTGGAGTGGGCGGCTAGGGCTTGGGGTGGTTGTTGGAGGTTGGAAGTAGGCGCAGGACACCGGGAAGAAGAAGGGCTCATACAAAATCCCTTTTTAGCACACAGCAGGTAGCACATAGCAATTGAAGAAATTCAATATTATTTCATGATAAAAAGTTATTAAATTTTCATACAAGGGGTCCTTATATAGAGTCATGAGACTTAGGGCCCAAGCAAAAAAAAAAAAGAAAATAAGGGGTGACCACTTTCTTCCTAAAGTGTGGGGCTAATATATAGAAGAAAACACTCTCCCACTTTCTTCCTAAAGTGTGGGACTGAATACATGGAAGAAAACACTCTCATGCCATATAAAATCCCTCCAAATAAGGTAGGTAGTGGGCAACCAAAGGGGGGGACTAAGGGGTGCCAACTTCTTACTTCTCTTGGCTTGGGGTGAACCACTTCTTTCCTAAGCAAGCTGGCATGAATCATAGGATTCATGTTTATCTGTTTTGGCTTTCCTTCTTGTCATGCTGGCATGTGGAGTTGGTATGCTTTGGGTGTGGAAGGGGTGTGCCAGCATGTGGTCATCAACTCCTCATGCATGGGCCGACTTCATGATCCTCCAAGTAATCCAAGGTGGCGAAATCCAGGGTGTGACTGGGACTCCGTGCAGCTGCTGAGGTGGCATGTTGGGTGGTGTCCTTCACATACTTGAGTCTTCTTTGATCGGGCTTGACTCAATATAGACTCAATACAAGTGGACATGATTACAAGACTTAGAAAGAAAACTAGCCCAATATGAGCGGACTAGTACATGACTCAAATAATAAAATAAGAACTCGACTGGACTTAGCCCTTATTACAAATGGACTGAAATACTACTAATTAATCCACAGAGGGTTGAGAAGCCTCTGTCTTATTCTGGTGCCTCTGGTGTCCCCACCAATTCTCCCGGGTGGGAGGAACTCGACCTTGTCGAGTGAAGATTAGGTTGGCTCACATATCTCTCGAGGAGGTCTGGTTGAGGCACTGCAAGTCCTCTCTGGAAATTCATGAATCGTCCGACTCTGGCCGGCCTTGCCATCGGACCAGGTAGCGTTGATAGCCGCGGCCCCGGGTCATTATGGCTTGATCATCCAGGATACGCTTAATCCGTTCTCCTCTTCCAAGCCAATTTTTGGGTGGACACTCTGGGTTAGGGTCACTCACAATGGAAGGAGTTGGTTCAAAGGCCTCACTGGGTATCGCTGCCGGTTCTCTATACTCAACCAGGTTGCGATATTGAAGGTATAACTATGGTAGCCAGGTAGCAGGAATATTCCCTGGTATCTTGCTTCTTAGGGGCTTGGGCTTGGCGCCTGGGCTTGATTTTTTTAGGCTAGGATGCAGATGGACCTCTAAAATCATGGATGCCTTGGTCTATGAATATATTTTGGCATCTGGAAGGAAATCTGGGCATCTGGAGGGCATCTGCAAGGAATCAGGGTTCTGATTTTCCTCCTGGGGTCTTCAAATCTTCAAGCTGGGTTGGACTTGGGCTAAACTTCCATGTCTTCAATCTGGTTGGACTTGGTCTTTACTTGTATGATGTGGTCTTGAGTCTTCAGTATGCTTGGATAGGACTCAAAAAAAATAAAATTAGCTCGACATGAGATGACTAACATTGGACTGGACTAGCTCAACATGAGCTAAATAATTATAGGACTTAAATGAAACAACTCAACTGGACTAAGCTTTATTACAGTGGACTCGAATGTCATTTAAGTGATCCACAGAGGGTTGAGAAGCCTCTGCCTTATTCTGGTGCCTTTGGTGTCCGCACCAGACAACCTAGGATCCAAGTGCTTCCAGAAACCCTGATTCTTTCTAGATGTCCTCCAGATGCCCAGATTCCTCCCCATATGCTAGAGCATATTCCTAAACTAGGGCATCCTTGATTCCAAAGGTCCACCTACATCCCAGAGCAAAGAAATCAAGCCCAGGTGCCAAGTCCAAGCCCTTAAGAAGCAAGATTCCATGGAATATTCCTGCTACCAGGCTACCAGGCCACCCCAGCTTCCAGAGGCCCAAGCCCATACACCCAAGCCCCTTTGAGCCGGGCCCTTGCTTCCCCTAGAAGCCCAACATACCCTCCTAGGTGTCCTTGAAGTGTTGACCAAGCCCAAGTGGTGTCCTTGAGTGGAATAGTCAAAGCATGAAGGAAGAAGGAGAAGACTAGGTCAAATCCTAACCGAGTTGGGACTTATGCTCCTAATTGTTTTAAGATTTGTTTTTCTAACCTAGCTAAGAGAGGACTTGTAACCCAAGTGTGTAACCCTAGTTAGAGGGCATAAAAAATCTATAAATACCCTACCCCTCCCCCTCTTGTAAGCAATTTTTATTCATGATATCAAAACCCTGGTGAATTTATTTTGAGCTTGCGAGCTTGTGTTACTTTATTCTTTTGGTTCTTTGGTTTGTGTTCTTGTATTTGAATGAATTCCTTGCTGCCCTAGAATCCTTCCACACCCTAACTTACTACCATTCAAGCCTTCACACATCCAAGAAGGACTGCCCTAGGCCACCAAGCAGGGAGATCTTCAACAAGCTTCAAACAGCCCAGCTTCTAAATCCTAACATGATTTCTTCTAAACCTAGTTTCCTTTCTTTTTCTTACTTGCTATTTTGATTGACCCTTGATGTTTTGCAGGATCTCTGAGGTATTTCACCTCCCTAGAGGAGGCTTTCCTTGCTTCCAGGATCGCCCAAATCAGCCATCTAATCAAGGGAAACCAGCTTCATCATCCAGATCCCAATCTGAGAGCTGTATGACCTGTTCGATTGCAGATTCTTCAAATCACTGATTGGTTACATCCTTCCCTTCTTTTAATTTTTGATTTGATGAAGATAAGCTATCTTAATCCAGGAATTTCTCAATTCTCGGGTTCTGGAATTTATTATTTTGCATGAGTTTGCCTACGATACGATGATTCTATGCATTGCTCTTCTTCTTGCTAGTTCTTACTTTTATTTGAGAATTTAGCTTACAAACATATATTATAAAAATCATAAAAAATTAGTTTACTATTTTTCCTGCATGATTAGCAATCTTAGAGTCATCCCGCTTCAAGACTGTTAAGAGGATGAGCCAGTGGAGGTGAGGCTGGACCATCAGAACCAGCTCCCACTACACCACCTCAGACAGTTCCATCTGAGCCCAGCATGAAAGGACTACATGATTCTGAGTAGTTTTAGGTACTTTATGATGACATCTCCACTCTTCATTCAGACATTCAGGCTATCCACTCCAGGATAGATCTACTTCAGACAGAGATGAGGAGTGGCTTTACTCATATATTAGCTACTCTTCATAGGACTACTTCCACTGGACCATCAGGATCTCCACCTCCACCTCCTGATGTTGATGTGCAGGATTTTCAGCAAGCTGGCAAGCAATTAGGAGACACTCAGGTTATAGAGACTCCAGCATCTGAGAGAGAGCAGACAGAGCATTGCAGTCTCGAACTCTAGCCACTAAGATTTTATCAGACACCAGCACTTTAGTCCTGTTTGGAGCCCTCACATATCAGTAGACTCCGATACTTCCTGATATTCTTTCTGAGTCTGAGCCCACTCCTACTATTTCCATCCAGATCCCACACCTGCTATACCTAGACCTAGAGGTAGAGCTAGATCGAGAGTACCTAGAGCTCCTACCCAAACTAGGTTTGAAGATCTTAGACAGAAGCCCATGAAGACTATTGTCTCATCTTCTATACTTGAGATAGGTTCTTCTTCTTCTAGTGAGGAAGAAGAAGATTAGATTTTATTAGATCTTTTTTTTGTATGTTGGCTGTATCAGCCACTTTTTGTATCAAAATTTGATTTATATATATGTATGTGGTTGCTTTTTTATATATCTTGTTATATTATGTTGAATGATTCTTAAACCTCTTTTTCAATCTTGCTTTGTAACATCTTTTAGTAAGGGGGAGCAATGTTTATTTTACCTTTTTTTTGTTGATGACAAAAAGGGGGAGTAGTAGTATTGATATGCATGGAAAAATAGAAAATATCTTACATAATATGATAATCATGAAAATGTATTAAGCTCTGATACTTTTGAATTCTGATACTTTTGTCTTGTCTGATACTTAAACATCAGCTTTAAGCCCTGATACATTTGACAGTTTAAAGTTTGCACCAATTTTTCAAAGCTCTGATACTTTTATTAAAGCTCTGATACTTTTTAAGACTTTAAAGCTCTAATACTTCTGATGGCCCTGATACTATTATTAAAATTTTGATACTCTAGTCAATCTACAAAAGCTCTGTTATTTAAGTCAAAATGCTTTGATAGCAAAATTATATTCCAAAATGAACTCTCATATATAAAGCTCTGATATCCAACTCATTACTTCAATTGAATGCTTAACAGCCATGATACATAACTTTGATAGCTCTGATATATATAATTCATCTCTGATACTTAACTTTAACAGTTCCGATACTTTGTGATACATAACTTGCTAAGTTTTGATGTTTCAATCAAGCCTTGATAATGTTGTCATACACTAGATCATAATTTGAATAGATAATTTGAATTACTTGACATACTGTATATCATTTACACTGATTCAATTTAATTGTAAAGGTAATTGTTATATTTCCATGCCCAGTATTTTGTCATCATCAAAAAGGAGAAGATTGTTGATCCCTGAAATCATTTTGATGATAACAAAATATTGGAGCATGCATTCGATACTGACTCTTTTTAATTGTTTAAGAAGTTTTTATAGGATGTTTCTAATGGACAACTATTCACCCTACAATTCTGAGATCAATGTAATGTATCAATTTATTCATAAGAAAAGTTTCATGTATTTGAGAGCCCTAGATAAGTTTCAATATATATTCTTGTAAAAGGGATAATTTCATATAAATTTTAAGTTTAAATATCTTAGATTTAGTTTAGAAGAAGTTTGAAGTTGTTTGGAAGGTGTTGGAAGAAGTTTAAAAGCATTTGGAGGAAGTTCACTCAAGCCGACTTTACATTTAGAGCTGATACATTGTTTTGGCATGGCACAAAGATTTCTGATTCATAGTTAATCGAGCTAACTCAATGAAGATCTGAGCTGCCTCTTCGAGAGTGATTGAAATTCAATTCTGAGAGAACTAGACAACCGAACCGACTCAACTGAAATGAGCCGACTCTTTTAGAGTTCAGTTTCTACCTGTCTGAGCATCCGAGCCGACTCGACCCATCCGAGCCGACTCAAATCTCATATTTTGAACAGTAATGGCTAGTTCTAAAAATAAATTTATTGGTTTCTAAGCTCTTCAATGGCTAGTTTTCGACTTCCAAGGCACTCCAACGATCATATTTACCTAGAAATACATTAAGAGCCTATAAATGAAGGATTTAAGTGAAGGAATGGTGGGGACACTAGAGGCACCATAATAAGATAGAGGCTTCTAAATCCTCTGCGGGTTACTTAGTAGTGCTTAAGTCCAATTTGTAATAAGGGCTTAGCCAATTTGAGTTGTCATTTTCATTATTTGAGTCCTATACCAGTCAGCTCATGTTGAGCTAGTTTGAAGACATGGAAGACCCAGCAAGAAAACTGAAGGCCCTGAAACCCTGGAATGCAGCCTTGAAATCTTGATCGCAGATTGGAGCATACTAGGCCGTCTAAGGCCCAAGTGGAGCATCATAGGCGCCAACCACCCTTATGGTCACCACCTCTTGGTCGGCCACTTAGGGTTACCTCCCTTGGCCGACCAAGACATGAGAGAAAGGGAGAATTTAAGGGAAAGAGGGCCATTGACCTACCATGTATTCTAGCTAGGATTTGGGTGGGAATGAAATTCTTATGTAAAGACCTTTTTATCCTTAATTGGGGGGCAAGCTTATGAGTTTATAAAAGAAGCCCTCCTCTCTTGTATGGAGAACTTTTGAATGAATATTATTGAGTTCTTATATTTGCTGTGTGCTTTTTGCTATGTGCTTAGGGGATTCTGTGTGAGCCCCTCCTTCCTCCTTGTCTCCTGCACCCAACCCCCAGCCGCCATCAAACCCTAGAAGCCTCTTCTCCAAGCTTGGCCGCCGAACATCAATCATCCCTTTTCCTTGCTATTTTTTAATTAATCCTTCATATCTTCATTGATTTCTAACCCTCGATAAGATGTTTGTAGGTCCCTCGAAGTCTACAAATCCAACGACTCTAGTCGAGCAGCGATCGGATCACCGGGTTGAAAGTCGAGAATCCACGGGTCTTCGACTTGATTGTCCAGGCTGCATCCAGGAGCGAGAGTAATCCCTTCATATATGATCTTCATCAGGCACTTCAACCATTGTCAGGTACACCCCCTCTGCTTGCCAATAGCATTATTGAAGGGGAATTAGCCCAATCGGGGCTTCTCAGCCTCGACGGTCCTCTTTTCTACTACTTTTAAGGTTCTATTTTTCATGCTGTTGCTTCTTATTTTGCATAAAACTCTCTACTTAGATTCTTGGTATGATCTTCGGGATTTAAATACACAACTTAATCTATAAAAATACAAAAATAATTTTGCATGCATTTTAGTTCCGCATCAAGGGAAGTAAGTTTTTGGAGAGGAGAGAAGAGCATTGAATATCTTAAGTATTTTGAAGCGAAAAAAACTCAAGTTCAATAACTCTCAACTAATTTCTTGAGTCAATCATTGAAGGATTGTGGAAGCCTTTAAGAACATTGAAGAAGCATTGAAGAAGGCTTCATTTAGAGCTTCAACTACAACCATCAAATCTTTCGATTTGTTTTAAGTGTTGCTTCCTTTTATAACTCTATTTTTGAGTTATTCCAAGTATAGTAGGGGCTGTAACTTGTGAATTGTTTGTAGGTTATTGGTGAGCCTTGAAAACCAAGTTTGGGTTGTTAGTGAGCCCGGGAAAACTAACATTGTATTGGATTTTGGATTGTGAGCCCATTGCAAAACAATCCAACTATATTCAAGGAGAATATAATGGAAATCCCAAGTGTACACCTTGGATAGTGGACGTAGGAACTGGGTTGCTCTGAACCACTATAAATTTATGGTGTTTATGATTGTTCTAGTCTTTACTTACTTGCTTCCGCATAAATACTTGATACACTTCACTCACTACTCTAAATTTTCAAAAAGGTACATACTTGTTCAAAAAGTTTTCAAACCCAATTCACCCCCCTCTTGGGTTGGCCAACTGGGCAACACATACCATGATAAATTTATTAATCAAAAATATTTAAGCCTAATCAAAAAGTATGACTTTATAATTCTAGGTTACGTCTTTCTCCAAAATTTTGCTCATGTTAGGATGGACCTTTCATTATGACCCAGGTATATTTTTTATGGAGCCGTAGAACTTAGAGATCCTAAGTAGAAGAATATTTTTAAGATAAATAGCCAGCATTTAAAACCCTACATAGAGGGAATTAATGATGGGAAAGTAATTAAATCTATTGATCTAATGAATCTAGCACTGTCATAACACTCAGCATAGTCTGGCTGAAGACTTTAAACTTAGTACTTTGAGAAGCAACCCAGTTTATGCATTTATTTTTATTTTTAATTTCTTTTTAAAAAAATCTGAGAAGACTTATAAGTTAAGTTAGGGGGGAGTATCGTGTCAAAAGCCTAGAAGGAACAAATCACATCTATAAAGGAAGAAACTCTAACCTAGCAATAAAGAGCATAACAAATCTGGGTGGTATCCTTGCAATTTATTTTACATTGCTATTATTTTCTTCCATTAAGGACAACAAAAATTAAATTGGGAGAGAATAATTAAATTAATCAAGTCCTCAAGTATGACCTTAATCAATTTTATGTACTAAACTTTATCTCGATTTGAAGTTAATTGAGCTTTCTAAATAATGAATGATTGATGGTTTAGATAATTTTAGAAATATTGAGGGGTAAATTATTAAGGAAGCCCAATAAATGGTAAAGTTTAGATCTAAATTCTTTTTGATAATTCTAGGCTCTTCTGACTATTGATCTTGATAAAGAATCTACTCGATAAGGGTATAAGTAGAAATAACAAAGAATGCACAAAGTCTTCTTTAAAGTTTAATAAATTAGCTTTTTAGTATCTCTCACAAGTAACTATGCCCCTTTGCCGAGGTAAGCATTGTTATTCACATCAAAAGATGAGAATTTAAAAAAATCTCTTATAAGTCAGTCTTAACATGTAACCTTTTTTACTCAAGTCAATAAGTTTGAAGGTGTTCTACACCTAATGCCCTAAAGCCAATTGGTATGGGAGTCATTAGCCTAAAGCTCGCTATAAGGGTCAACTAGAAAGCAAGGAGTTGGGACATTGCACTAACTATACATGCAAAGAAAAAAAGGACTAAACTGTAAGAACCACACCAAATCCAAAATAAGTTAGAGGACTTAAAGAGTGAGATGAGAAGTAGTAAGAGAAAACTTTAAAAATTTTATGGACTTTACTTGACCACTAAATGGATGGAATTGATAATCTGATGAAATACCTCTTTAATGGTCTAGCCAAGTATCAACTAAGTTTAGAACTAGTAGGATAACTTTCACTTCTTGGACAAATTGATATACATTATTGATTTATTTATTTTACTCAAGTATTAATTAAAGCCAAGTTAGGATGTGATCAAGATATAAACTATTGCCGCCTAGGTCATCGTGGCTTGGAGCTCTGGTGGGGCTCAACGGAGTTGGTCTCCCTGGGAGTGTTGGGCTCCTCGTCCTTGCACCTCCACGGTCGGTCGGTCTTGCAAAAAAGGAGATCCAAGCCAGGGATCCCAGTGGGGACACTCTGATGGTCAAGTTAGTAAAGCAACCAAGGGAACAGGCCCTCTTTAGTAAAGGCTTGGAATGTTCCCATGTAGAGGGAGACAGAAGAGAATAGAAAAATTAGAGTTTCTGGGATGCTAGGGGTCGTTTGCTGTTTTAGCTCCTTGCCTTTGTTTGTCTGCTTTCCTTCCCTCTCTCTTGGTTTGCCCACCATCCTGGAGGTCCCTCTTATCATTATATAGAAATTAATTCTTCTAGACTGGGTCTAGAGCCTTGGTTTAGTGCTTTTCTCAGAGCATCCCTTGCAGAAGGGATATAAGCTCTTCTGAGCCCCATTGGACAAGGTCCGAGGTTCCCAAGAGAAGGTCTTCTTGTGGGGGCATGGTCAGCAAGCTGCAAAGCCTGCCCCCTAGTAGGGTGATCCCTTGTAGAAGGTGTAGGTGGCATGCCACAAGACCTAGAGCCATGACTGAGCACTCTACTTATAGGGGATGTAGATGGCATGCTATAAGACTTGGAGCCCCGACAGAGCATTCCTCTTGTGAGAAGTATAGATGGTGTGCTACAGGGCCTAAAAACTTAGTGGAGCACCCCTCTTTCAAGAGATATAGGCAGCATGCTAAAGCACCAGGACTAGCCTTGGTGGGCACTCTCTTGCAAGAGAGGTAGTGGGTGCTAGGGGCCTAGAGCTTGATGGAGCATGTGCCTCCATGAGAGTTGCTACCGGTTCAACGAAGATGATGGCATTGCACCCCTATATCACCATCCAGGCTCTCTCATGTTTGTTATCCAGGAATCATGTCCCGCCTTCTACTGTTCCTCTCGCCATGGTCAGAAGGATGTCTTCTCGCCTTTAGGGACTTGGTCTGATCGAGAGATCGACTGGTTTGAAGCTCTCTTTGACAAAAAGCCTACCTTGGATGGGAGCTCGACCTCGATCGGGAGCTCAACCTGGAATGGGAGCTCAATCTTGACTAGGAGCTCAACCTCAGATGGAGCTCAGCTCGGATGGGAGCTTGACCTTGATCGAGAGTGCGACCTGATCGAGAGCTCACCTTGAATGGGAGCTCAATCTCGGATGGGCTAGGTGGTGCTCTCCACCACCTCACCAACTAGCTGTGTCGAACATGGGTGCCATGTCAGCTACTTGCCATATCACAAACATTACATGAGAAATACTTAAATCATTATATTTAATTGATATTGATACTTCATATTTTTTTACAAGTATTTGTTGTTCTAGTTTAAGAGCTAAGACCAAGTCTGAGTCCAAGTAGAACAGCATCTGTATTAGGCCAAAGTGGATTATTAGTCCTACATAACTTTTAAAGCAACTTGGAAAATATATATATAATAAAGTATATAAAATTAAAATTCATATGAATAGCATAAAAAGCATTTGCATGGTTGAGTGGGTTGAGCATTAAAGGGATTATAGGATTCATGTTAGCTTAGCATGTGAGCAGACTAGACGGTGAAAACTTTTTAAGTAGAAAATGGATCGGTAAGTAGACAAGGCAAGGCAAGATAGCTCACTTAAAGTTTTCTCTCACCAAATTCAATGAATAATGTGTGAAGCTATCCCATTAACGTGGGTGCATGGAGGTGTAGTTGGGTGCAACGGGTGACTAAGCATACCAATAAAGAAAAGCATGGTCCTCTCCTATTAACAAATAAAGAAAACATGTGAAGCTTTCTTCCCACCAGCTAGTTACGAAGAAGTGGTATGGTCCATGAAAGAATTGTGCCCTAAAAGCCAATCTTTGTATGGACATTTCTATTATCTTGCAGCTCATGTATGATATTATTTAAAGGTATTTAATTCATCATACTGTTATATCTTATCAAGATTATAATGAACCCCATTGGTTAGGACAATGGAATTAGGGTTATGATGAAGATTATAATGGTGAGACCTAAGTTCCTATAAATCCTAATCTAAAATATTCTTGTTATTGGATCATCGATTCAGGGATTGATGAATCCGGAAAGACTAGCACATCTTATGTATGCTCGATGGAGAGGGTGGTTGGTCTTATAGCCACTTATGTAGAGACACTAATACAAGGATGTGGGTTCTCATTAGGCTATAAGTTCACTGAAATGATCCAATAAGAGAATATCAAATGGAAGTCTTACTTGTTAAAAGAATGTTCTCTTAGTGAGAGTTGTGCATGTGATCCTTAGACTTGAGACTACCATAGTATCTTATACACATGAACCCATATTTTGGTGCATACTCATTCATGGCAATTAAGTCATGTACAGGGTGCTTCTAGATATGGTGGATTATGCATGAAGGTAACGAGTAGGTCAATAAGGAATCGATCACTCCTAGTAAGGGAAGAAGTTATCCTATGTGATATCTCTGAATGATAACTCAGGAAGTCTTTGATCAAAGCATGATGAGATTAGATAGGGTTTCTAACTTTCATCAGTCAAGTCTTCATTATCAAATTAAGATTCAAAAGGATTAAGTGCTAGGATTTGGCATTTATCCATGCCTATTACTTAATCGGGATAAAGGAAGATCGAAGGATTGAATTGCACGGTAACTTCCACTGAAAGGTATTTTGATAATTTCTACCAAATTTTTATCTTATGGGTAGACATGATACATTGCTAGATGTCAATCATATCTTATAGGTTTTCATGAATCAAATTGATTGGGTTTATGAGTCAATTTGGAAGCTGGTTCAAATTGGCAACTTAGGTCTGCTCAATTTGAACTAATTAGGTCAAGTTCGATTGAATCAAATTGGCTTGGACCTAGACCTACTGCTAGCTAGATGGGAACCCAAAGAGTCACACATATTAGAAAATTGGCTAAGAAAGTCAATTATATTTTGTTAGGGTCATGGGATCCTAATTGGCTAGCTAATTGACATACTAGCATATGTTGGCTAGCCCAACTCCTAACCCAATTGGATGGGGTCAGCTTGCTTGCTATTTTGGGCTAACCAATTTAAGTGGAACTTAAATTGGATTATGTCCTACTTAGGACAGCATTTTCTGATTTTATCTAGATTTATTTGGCCTTATCTTGGTTTTATGGAAGAATACTACTAGGATGGACTCTTGGCACCAAGATAGTTTTACACCAAAATAAATATGCGCAAAAGGACCAAGAGTCCTTTACCAGTAAATCACCTTTTCTAGATAATCTCTAAGCCCCACTTTCCTATCCCACATCCTTTTGGATGGGCTTTGACCGGTCAACATGAGGAAATTGCATGAAGAAAATAGGTGCATAAGATGAAGGGTCGCATCTTTCATTTTGGCACGAATTCAAGGGGCCAGAGTCGTTCTCTTTGAAGACTCTTAATTTTCTCTAATATACCTCTTGGGATCCACACCCCGTGGCTAATTTTTGACTAGTAATACGCCACATGGCATATGAAAAAATTGCTGGAAAAATAAAGAGACATTTATATGTCACTTGGTGCATGAAAGGACATTTCATGATAAGTCCTCTCATCCAAAAGACTCCTTCTGCTTAAAGGGTCTTATCAAGGGGTTGAGAAAGAGATTTATCAGGCCCTCATCCCTCTCTATAAATAGGCATCAGTAATCTGATGCCAAGAATTCAATTTTGATCCAAAGAAATCCACTTATATTTTCTCTTCCAATTTAAGACAAGGCCTGTCCTTTAAGACAAGACTTATCCTTTTAAGATAAGGCATGTCTATTTAAGACAAAGCCCTAGGAAGAAAATTAGGAGGGGTATTTGGATTTTGAGAGTGGATTCAGAGAAGTCTCTGAGTTCCCTATAGGTGGGTAGGGGTTCCAGCAAAGGGAGAAAGTCCAAAAGGCTACCATAAGAGTCCTTGTCAAATAAGCAAGCATGGTTGGAGTGCTTCTTTGGTCCGGTTCCTGTGTGGATCACCTTTGGAGGGCATACACTTGTGTGCCTTATGAAAATAAGGAGTATAGCACTCCAAGTATTCTTCTATAATCCTAAAGTTTTGATTTATTAGTTATCATAGTCAAGTGGTCCTAGGGTTAGGGTTTCGATCGATTAGGGTTTCCATAATAAAAATCTTGAAACCCGATCTTCCGCTATGCCTGCCAGAAACCCAACAATAGTATCAGAGCCACCTTGATGCATGCAATTAGTAATCTCTTTAATGTTGATTGCTTGCTTTGTTATGAATCGATACATGATTAGTTCATATTACATAGAGATATGTTATATCCTCGTAATTGCTTCGAATTGGGTTAGTCACCATGGCCATCCGGTCATAAGAGCTAATTAGCATTTAAAGGCCCTCTCTTCCTATTCAATGGGATCTTCTATGATATGTAGGGGTGCCTCTGTGGCCTTATTCCATAAATAAGTGAGGTGAACGGATTGCTGTTATAATCAAGCTCGTGTTATGCATATTAGGGTTAATATACTTGTTTGCTGGAATGAGTGTCATAATGACATGATTAATTAGCATATGTTTAAGACCATAAAAGCCCTTATAAAAAATTAGATTTAGTATAATATAAGTTAATCATGATGTAAATTCAATTAGGATTTGATTAGCCAATTGGTATCTAGGCAAGTGATTCTGGGAAGGTAAAGGGAATGAGATTTTTAATTATTTTCGTTGTCTGACCTGGCCAATTTAATTGGTGTCTAAGGAAAGCAACGGGGGGATCCCCTCATCTCTTTCACTTACCTGGCCAATTTGGTCACATCTAAACTTTAAACTGGAAATGTTAATTGATTAAGCACACTACAAATTACCTTCCTTCATGCTAAGCCAAATTTATATCAAAACTATGATAGGTTTGTTGAGCAAGCTCAAGGCTTACCACTAGGGTTTGATATAAAGTTTGACTTGGTGCATTTTATGCTTTATAGTATGCTTGATAATGTTACTTTGTTAAGCAAACTCAAGGATGACATTATTCAATCATGACTATAAAATGAATGGTTCAACTAAACTAAGACATTATGATTTGTTATGCAAACATAAGGTTGTAAGTTTCTTAGAGGCAAGTGTTATGTTGAGAATTGCAAGGGATGCAAATGGAAAGGAATTTCCTATCCTTGAACTTATAAGTAAGTGTTTGTTGTGCAAACACAAGGCATTTATAAGGAATTGAGATCTCAACCCACTAAAGAAACTAGATTTTGGTTTCTTGTCTACCATAGTTGAGGGTTATGGTATTCAAAAAAAAATAATATGAGACACAATTAGATTTAAAAGTCCTTATCTAATTATGAATATCATCGTGAGTGGTCTGCTTATAGTTGTTCTTTATTTAATGTAGATTTTACATTATCACTTCTACTCTTTCACTACGAGGCATCTTAGTGCCAACAAGTTGACCAGTCCAAATTATGTGGACTGGTTGAAGAACCTGAGGATTGTATTAGCTCAGAAAAAGATTGCCTATATCCTTGATTCTCCTAACCTAGATTCGGTAGGAGATGATGCTATTGAAGAAGAAACAGCCACATATAAAATGTGGCAGAATGACAGCATGACTATTAAGTGCATCATATTAGCCTCTATGAGCAATAAATTGCAGAGATAATATGAAGAAATGGAACCTCGATCCATATTGCTCAATCTTAAAGAGCGTTATGGAGAGCATAGTTGGACTACTTGATATAAGACATTGAAGCAGTTGTTCTGAGCATGGATGAGTGAGGGCTCTTCTGTTTAGACACATGTCCTCAAGATGATTGACCTGATCACTCGATTAGGTCAACTAGGATTTTCGATGGATGGAGTGCTTAATCAGGACTTGATCCTACAGACACTCCATATTTTTTCTCATAGTTTGTCATGAATTTTTACATGAACAAACTGAATATATCATTGCCTGAGTTGTGAATATGCTCAAGACAACAGAGAGCCACTTTAAAGGTGATAAGGCTCAGCTTCTTCTGGTTGATGGAAAGAAGAAGTAGGCAATGAATAAGGTTCAAAGAAAAAAAGAATCCTAAGAGTAGATTCTAGAAGAGGAAGAAGGCAAGGAAGCCTTCTACTGATGGGACTTGCTATCACTGTGGAAAGCAAGGGCACTGGAAGAAGAATTGCAAGTTGTATCTTGCAAGTCTGAAGCATGATATTGGTGGAGCATCTAAAGGTTATGCTTGTTAATAACAAAAAAAGAAAGAGAGATGATGTGAATATCACTTATCTCTGGAATTGCTAATTGGATCATATCAGTGAGATTAGGATAAACAAGTTTACAAAGAAAATTTCTTTGAACCTCTTGATCATGAGTCATTAGGAACTTGAAAATTTCTTTGAACCTCTTGATCATGAGTCATTAGGAACTTGTGAGTCCTGTCTCATGGATAAGATGATCAAATCTCCATTCACTAGACATGGAGAGAGGGCAACTAAGTTGTTAGGTCTAGTACACACAGATATGAGTGGTCCAATGACAACCCAGGATAGAGGAGGATATTCTTATTTCATCAGTTTTACTGATGACTTATCAAGATTCGGATATGTTTATCTTATGAAACACAAGTCCAAAGTCTTTGATAAATTCAAAGAGTATCAAAGTGAGGTTGAGAAACAAACTGGATATAGTATTAAAATCCTTCAATTTGATAGAGGAAATGAATACTTGTCTAGTGAATTTCTTGATCATCTTAAAGATAAAGGCATACTCTCTGAATGGACTCCTCCATACATATACACCATAGATAAATGGTATAGTAGAAAGGAGGAACCATACCTTGTTGGACATGGTACAGTCCATGATGTACTTCATAGATCTTCTAATATCTTACTAGGGTTATGCCCTAGAGACTGCTACCTACATATTGAATAGGGTGCCATCAAAGGCAGTTAAAAGCACTCCATATGAATTATGGAAAGGAAAAAATCCAAGTCTTAAGTATTTAAGATTTGGGATTGTCTTGCTTATGTCAAAAATATTTTTGGACATAAACTAAGTGCTAAGGCTGACAAGTGCAAGTTTATAGGATATCCTAAAGAAGGTATAGGTTATCGTTTCTACCATCCTACTGAGAAAAAGATCTTTGTCAATAGGCATGCCATATTCTCGGAAAAGAAGTTTATCCAAGAAAGGGGCAGTGAGAGGATATTTGAACTTGAAGAAGTTCAACCTACACCTGAAGCAACTTCTCAACCAGATGTTTCTAAGGTTCAGGAACAACCACAACACACACCCCTTCGTAGGTCAAAGAGAGTGCAAAGTGCACCTCTTAGATATGGCTTTATTATTGGGAATGATAATGAAGCCAATATCATACAGGATGATGATTCTGTGACCTATATAAAAGCTATCACGAGTGGAGACTCTGATAGATGGCTGGAAGCCATGAAATCTGACATGAACTCCATATACTCTAATCAGGTTTTGATATTAGTAGATCCACCTGAGGAAGTAAACCCAATTGGATGTAAATGGGTCTTCGAGAAGAAGATTGGAGTAGATGGTTAAATAGAGACCTACAAGACTAGGCTGGTGGCAAAAGGTTTCAGACAAAGACATAGTATTGACTATGATGAAATTTTTTTACCAATAGTCATGCTCAAGTCCAGTTAGATATTGCTTGCCATAGCTGCATATTATGACTATGAAATCTAGCAGATGGATGTAAAGACTTCTTTCCTTAATGGATATCTTGTGGAAGAAGTCTATATGTCACAACCAGAGAGGTTTGTCTTAAGTGAGAGACCAAACCAAGTATGCAGGCATAAGAAATCCATTTATGAATTGAAGCAAGCATCGAGGATTTTGAACATCCACTTTGATGAAATAATCAAAGAGTTTGGTTTCATCAAGAATGTGGATGAACCGTGTATGTACAAGAAGACAAGTGGGAATGCCCTTGTTTTCTTAGTTTTGTATGTTAATAACATACTCATCATTGGGAATGATATACCAATGTTGCAATCGGTCAAGTCTTGACTATCAAAGTAGTTTTCTATGAAGGATTTGGAAGAGGGATCTTATATACTAGATATAATGATCTATAGAGATAGATCTAAGAGGATGCTTGGCTTATCCCAATCCAGGTACATTGACTTAGTGTTAAACTGATTCAACATGGAGGAAGTAAGAAAGGTTACTTATCCATGAGTCAAGGCATACATCTCTCCAAGAAGATGTCTCCTAAGATACCAGAAGAGAAAGAGATACAATGAATTTGATTCCTTATGCTTTGGTTGTAGGATCAATTATGTATGCCATGTTATGTGCCAGGCCTGATGTTGCTTATGCCTTGGGCATAGTAAGCAGGTTTCAAGCTGATCTAGGGGAGGATCATTGAAAAGTTGTGAAAAATATTCTTAAGTATCTGAGAAGGACTAAAGATGTTTTTCTAATATATGGTGTATTAGAGTTGAAACTAGAAGGGTATATAGATTCGAGTTTTTCATAAGATTTAGATGATAGTAAATCCATAGTAGGATATATCTTCACCCTATATGGTAATGCAGTGAGTTGGAAGAGTATAAAGCAGCAAACTGTAGCTGACTCAATCACTGAGGTAGAGTATATAGCTACAAGTGAAGCCACAAAGGAAGCTATGTGGATAAAAAACTCATCACAAAATTGGACATGGTTCATACTATACAACAACCAGTGCCATTTTATTATGATAACACCGGAGCTGTTGTGCAAGCTAAGGAACCAAGGTCTCATCATAAGTCCAGCACATCCTAAGACCCTTCCACCTCATTCGAAAGATAATAAAAAGGCAAGATGTTCTTGTTAAACGAGTAAATACAAAGAATACCATAGCATACCCATTTACTAAAGCACTATCATAGCAGCAGTTTGATCGCCACTTAGATTATATGCATGTAAAATACAAAGGCAATTGGCTTTAGTGCAAGTGGGAGATTGAAAGAATTATACTCTAAAAGTCAATCTTTGTATGGGCATTTCTATTATCTTTTAACTCATGTATATATATTTAAGTCATTTGATTCATCATACTACTGCATCTTATCAAGATTAAGATAAACCCCATAGGTTAGGGCAATGAATTAGAGTTATGATGAAAATCATAACGGTGAGACCTAAGTTTCTATAAATCCTACTACAATGTTTCAAGTTATTAGATCATTGATTCAGGGATCAATGAATTTGGAATGACTAGCACATCTTATGTATGCTCGATGAGAGGGTGGTTGGTCTCACAGCCACTTGTGTAGAGACACTAATATAAGGATGTGGGTGCTCAATAGGCTATGAGTTCACTGAAATAATCTGACAAGAGAACATCAAATGGAAGTTTTTCTTATTTGTCAAAAAAATGTTCTCTTGGCAGGAGTTGTACATGTGATCCTTAGACCTGAGACTACCATAGTATCTTGTACACATGAACCCATATTTTGGTGCATACTCATTCATGGCAATTAAGTCATGTACGGGGCGCTTCTGGATATGGTGGATTATGTATGAAGGTAATGAGTAGGTCAATAAGGAATCGATCACTCCTTGTAAGAGAAGAAATTATTCTATGTGATCTCTTCGAATGACTTATGATAGAAGATCAAGCATAGCATGATGAGATTAGATAGGGTTTCTAATCTTTCTCGGTTGAGTCTAAATTTATTCAATTGAGGTTTGAAAGGACTAAGTGCTAGGATTTGACATTTATTCATGCCTATCACTTAATAGGGATAAAGGGAGATCGAAGGATTAAATTGCATGGTAACTTTTCACTGAAGGGTATTTTGATAATTTTTATCAAATTTCTTATTTTCTGGGTAGACATGATATGTTGCTAGATATCAATCATGTCTTATAGGTTTCATGAATCAAATTGATTGGATTCATGAGCCAATTAGGAAGCTAGTTCAAATTGGCAACTTAGGTCAGCTCAATTTGACCTAATTAGGTCAACAGATTCGATTGGATCAAATTGACCTGGATCTAAACCTACTGCAGGCTAGATGTGGAACCCAAAGGATCACACAGATTAGAAAATTAGCCAAGAAAGTTAATTATATTTTTATTAGGATCATGGGATCATAATTGGCTAGCTAATTGACATATAGCATATATTGGCTAGTCAACTCCTAACCCAATTGAATTGGGTCAACTTGCTTGCTATTTGGGCTAACCAATTTAAGTGGGACTTAAATTGGGTTATGTCTAATTAGGATAGCATTTGTCTGATTTTATCTGGATTTATTTGGGCCATATATTGTTTTATGGAAGAGTCCTACTAGGATTGGACTCTTGAAGCCAAGATAGTTTTATGCCAAAATAAATGTGCGTAGAAGGACCAAGAGTCCTGCCAGTAAATCACCTTTTCCAAATAATCTCTAAGCCCCTCTTCCTTATCTCCACACCCTTTGGATGGGATTTGACCGGTCAATAGGAGGAAATGGTGTGAAGAAAATAGGCGCGCAAGATGAAGGGTCGCATCCCTTCATTTTGGTATGGATTCAAGGGGCCAAAGTCCTTCTATTTGAAGACTATTAATTTTCTCTAATATGCCTCTTGGAGCCCACACCCTTGGCTAATTCCTGACTGGTAATATGCCACATGGCATATGGAGAAAATTGCTGGAAAAATAAAGAGTCATTTATATGTCTCTTGGTGCTTGAAAGGATATTTCATGATAAGTCCTCTCATCCAAAAGACTCCTTCTGCTTGAAGGGTCTTATCAAGGAGTTAAGAAAGAGAATTATCAGGCGCCTCATCCCTCTCTATAAATAGGTATCGATAATCTGATGCCAAGCATTCAATTCTGATCCAAAGAAATTCACTTTCTATTTTCTCTTTCAATTTAAGACAAAGCTTGTCCTTTTAAGACAAGACTTGTCTATTTAAAACAAGACCCTAAGAAGAAAATTATGAGGGGTATTCGGATTCTGAGAGTGGATTCAAAGAGATTTCTGAGTGCCCTACATAAGGGTTTGGGTTCCAACAAAGGAAGAAAGTCCAAAAGGCTACTGGAAGAGTCCTAGTCAAATAAGCAAGCATGGTGGAGTGCTTCCTTAATTCGGTTCCTGTGTGGATCACTTCTAGAGAGTATACGCTTGTGTACCTTGTAGAAATAAGGAGTATAGCACTACATGTATTCTTTTATAATCCTAAAGTTTTGATTTATTAGTTGTCATGATCAAGTAGTCCTAGAATTTAGGATTTTAGTCGATTATGATTTTAATTATGAAAATTTTGAAATTCAATCTTCCCCGCTCGGAACCCAACAGTCCACCGCTGAAAAACTTTGATCCATCAGCCATTAACCAGTCATCCATGGATTTCACGTGGACCATAAGCCAAATCACATGGAAAGGAGCATGGTCCATGGGTTTCCAAGCAGCTTAGCATGGATGAAGGTGATTGGGAGTGGTCAAAGGCCGGAACAAGCTGCTGGCTGAGATTTGGCATAGCCCATGGAGTTCCTACACGGTACACTGGATTTCCAAAACATTGGGATTTAATAGTTGGAGTTCGATCACGAGTGCTTGGGAACGGATGTGATATATTGGAATTCAACGAGGAACAGACAAAACAGGAGGTGGGAAGATGGCTGTTGGAGCTTAAACTAAATGATGGAATTGCCGTGGATGGCGTTGGATGAGAAGAAGCAATTAAAACAAGCACCGAGTGATGATTTGCTGAACTAAAACAATCTGAACTAAAGTTTGAATCGATAACGGAGTTTGGAATGGGTAGAGGCGTTGGAACCAATCGGTGGATTGACAGAGCCTGGAGCAATGTTGAATGGGATTTGTTCAGTGCAGTTGGGATGCAACAAGAATGGATTTCAGCAAGTCTTTGAGAGCGCGCGGTAAAGCAGAAAAGACATAGAATTTATTATTATTACTATTTATTTATTTATTTATTTGATGGATGATCGAGAGTCTGTGAGATCTACAAGGAGGATAAGGATGTGGGATTTGTACTGGGAGGAACTAGAAGTAGTAAAGTTACCTTGAGAGCTTTGTTGAGCACGTGGAATGGATGACTTTCCACCGCTCAGTTGGGAAGCATTAAGCGAACAAAGCATGGCACAAAATCAAGAGGGACAAAATTGAGAAAGACTCGGACGTGGAGTGGATTGCGACAGCCATCAAAACCAATAGATTGGATATATAGGCCGGGGTGTTGTGAAAGCTGAACGGATGCGATATTGACGCGTCTCTCTCCCTTCGCCTTTAAAAGAGCACCGGTGCAGCAGAGCAGGGACATCATTTCCTTTCCTCCATTCCATCGTTCATTCTTCTCCCTATAACCCCTTTCGCATTATCCAGACACCCTTCTTTATTTTTATTTCCACCATCCCATACCCCCTTAGTTTCCAGCAACGAACAAGGAGCAAGACGGAGCTTCCAAGACAAGCAACCCCATCGTTAGACCGCCAAAAATCTTAGAATAATAAAATTTTATTTTTTTAATTGCTATTCCATGTATTCTTTTTTTTTTATATGATGATAAAAGAATATGGATTTTAATATAATGTTTAATTACTCTTTTCTATTTATTTTTTTTAGAAACAATTGAATGATGCTGGAATGTACTATGATTTGAAATAACAGTGCCATAAAAGCCAATCTTTGTATGGGCATTTCTATAATCTTCTAACTCAGGTATGATTTTTTTTTTTTTGATAAATGGAAAGGTATTTGATTCATCATATTGCTGTATCTTATTAAGGTTATGATGAACCCCATAGGTTAGGACAATGAAATTAGAGTTATGATGGAGATCATAACGGTGAGACCTAAGTTCCTATAAACCCTAATCTAAAATGTTCCTAATTGTTGGATCATTGATTCGAGAATTGATATTTCCGATAAGACTAGCACATCCTATGTATGCTCAGAAGGAGGGTGATTGGTCTCACAACCACTTGTACAGGGATACTAATACAAGGATGTAGGTGCTCATTAAGGTATGAGTTCACTGAACTGATCCACCTTGAGAACATTTTATGGAGGTCTTACTATTGTCAAAAGATGGTTCTCATTGTGGGAGTTGTGCATATGATCCTTAGACCTAAGACTACCATAATATCTTGTATACATGAACCTATATTTTGGTGCATATTCAATCATGGCAATTAAGTCATGTACGGGGTGCTTCTGGATATGGTAAATTGTGTATGAAGGTAATGAGTAAGTCAACAAGAAATTGATCACTCCTAGTAAGAGGAGAACTTATCCATGAAATCTCTTCAATTGTTGATTCAGGAAGTCTTTGATCAAAACAGGATGAGATTAGATATGGTTTCTAATCTTTTATCAATCGAGTCTTCATTATCGAATTGAAATTCGAAAGGATTAAGTGCTAGGATTTGACATTTATCCATGCCCATCACTTAATCGGGATAAGGGAGATCGAAGGATTGAATTACATGGTAAGATTTCACTGAAGGGTGTTTTGATAATTTTCACCAAATTTCACATCTTCTGAGTAGGCATGACATGTTGCTAAATGTCAATTATGTCTTGTAGGTTTTCATGAATCAAATTGATTGAATTCATGAGTCAATTCGGAAGCTGGATCGAATTGGCAACTTAGGTCAACTCAATTTGATCTAATTAGGTCAATCAGGTTTGATTGGATCGAATTGGCTTGGACCTAGACTACTGGTGGCTAGATGTGGAGACCAAAGGGTCACACACATTAGGGAATTGGCCAAGGAAGTCAATTAGATTTTGTTTAGGATCATGGGATCCTAATTGGCTAGTTAATTGACATACTAGCATAGTTGGCTACCCCAACTCCTAATCCAATTAGATTGGGTATATTTGCTTGCTAATTTGGCTAACCAATTTAAGTAGAAATTAAATTGAGTTGAGTCCGAAGTGGGGCAGCCTACTTTAGATTTTATCTGGATTTTATTGAGACTTATCTTGGATTTATGAGAGAGTCCATGTTGACATAGACTCTGGGCGCCATATGGCGTGCGACAAAAATAAGGGATGCAAAAGGACCAAGAGTCCTTTTGCAATCAATCATAAAATCTAGATAAAGTCCAAAGGGACTCCTCCTTATCTCCACGCCCCTTCACATAGGGTTTGACAGGTCAAAATATTTAAAAATGGCATGGAAAGTTTTGGGCATAATGAAGAGACGCGTCTCTTCGTTATGGTGCTAACTGAGAGTAAGAGTCCTTGTGTTTGAAGTCTCTTAATTTTCTTCCGACACCTTCATTTAAAGGACATATCTTTTGGCCTTTTAATTGACCGATAAATGCCATGTGGCAAGTGGAGAAATCAGCTAGAAACTTGAAGAGACATGAATATGTCTCTTGGTGCATGATAACATGTATCATGATAAGCCTATCCATCCAAGAGACTCCTCATTGAAGGGTCTTATCAGATGGCTGCATAATAGGCATATCAGGCACCCCATCCTACTCTATAAAAGTCATCAGTGATTTGATAATAGACATCTTATTTTTATCGAAAAACCCAACCTGCTATTTTCTCTTCCTCCCCCTTAAGACAAGGTTTGTCTTTTTAAGATAAAGCTTGTTCTTTAAAGACAAGGCTAGTCTTTTAAGACAAATGCCTAGGAAGAAAAATAGGGGATATTCGAAATCCGAGAGGGGATATAGAGAGGTATCTAAGTACCCTACAGAAAGGGTAGGGAGTCCAGCAAAGGAGAAAGTTCGAAAGGCTGTCAAAAGAGTCCCAATCAAATAAGCAACTATTATAGGAGTGTTTCCTTGGTCTGGTTCCTATGTGGATCATCTTTGGAGGGCATGCACTTGTGTGCCTTATAAAAATAAAGGATTATAGCACTCTAGGTATTCTTCTATAACCCTAAAGTATTGATTTATTGATTGTCATGATCAAGTGGTCCTAGGGTTTAGGATTCCGATCGTTAGGGTTTCAAAAATGAAAATTTTGAAACCCGATCTTCCACTGTGCCCCGCCCAAGGATCCCAACAGTGGTATCAAAGCCACCTTGAGGCATGTAATTAGTAGTTACTTTAGAGTTGATTGCTTGCTATGATATGAATCGATGCATGATTAGTTTAAATTACATATATGCGATATGTTATATCCTAGTAATTGCTTCGGATTGGGTTAGTCACCATGGTCACCGATCATAGGAGACAAGTAGGGTTTAAAGGCCCTCTTTTCATTAAATGGGATCTCCTATGGCATGTAGGGGTACCGCTATAGCCTTATCCCATGAATAATTAAGGTGACCAGATCGTTATTTGAATCATATTTATGTTATGCATATTAGGGTTAATATGCATGTTTTGTTGGAATGAATGTCTTGATAACATGATGAATTAGGATGTGTATGAGACCATCAAAGCCCTCATAAAATCATATTTAGTCATAGTGTAAGTTAATCATGATGCAAGTCCGATTAGGGTATGATCAGCCAATTGGTGTCTAGGCAAGTGATTCTGAAAAGGTAAAGGGAATGAGATTTTTAATTGATTTCGTTGACTGACCTGGCCAATTTAATTGGTGTCTAAGGAAAGCAACAGGGGGACCCCCTCATCTCTTCCACTTACCTGGCCAATTTGGTCACATCTAAACCCTAAGTTTGTAATGTTGATTGATTAAGCACACTATAAAATTGCCTTCTAATATGGCGACATCCACTAATGTGGAGCACACGGGCAGCTACGACAACAGAAGACTTGCCACCCGGGAATGGCATCTCAGCTCCAGCCGAGGTCGGGCTCATTGGGTGAGCCCCCGTCTGAGGCCAGCTCCCTACTGAGGTCAGCACTCAGCCAAGGTCGGGCACATTTGGTGAGCCCCGTCTGAGGCTGGCTCCCTGCCAAGGTCAGCTCCTAGCCGAGGCCGGGCTCATTGGGCGAGCCCCTTGTTTGAGGCCGGCTCCCTGTCGAGGTCAACTCTCACCCGAGACTGGGCTCATTGGGCGAGCCCCCCGTCTGAGGCCGGCTCCTTGCTGAGGTCAGCTCCTAGCCGAGGCCGGGCTCATTGGGCGAGCCCCACGTCTGAGGCCCACTCCCTGTCGGGGATATGTCCGTACCCCAGAGTGGAGCCCCCAATATAGAGTTCTCACTAGAGGAATAGATATTTAAATTTGGTGAAGCAAAGCCTGGTCGTTCATAACTTTCTAAGGGCGCCAGAGGTATGACATGGGTGCCTCCAAACCCCACGCCTAGCGACATACTTGAAAGAAACAGGGTGCAGGTGGTTTGACAAGATCCTACGCTAGGCATGCAAACAGTTACGGGAGCAGAATGGATTTTAAAATAATTTTAAAATCTATTCTGCTCCCGTAACTGTTTGCATGCCTAGCGTAGGATCTTGTCAAACCACCTGCACCCTGTTTCTTTCAATGGTATTAGAGCCAGGTTACAGGTGTAATTATTCATGTATGCATGTATGTAGATAAATAGTTTAATCAATGAGTGTATCATAATTCTTTTAGAACCTAGTTGAGACCTTCACCACGACCGTGTATCTTTGACATGATACGGATCGTCTGTGTTGGCCTTTTCAGAAGGATCCTTAAAGGATATAAAATAAAAAATTGTTTTAATTTTTAGATACATGAAATTGGCATGTTTTTAGGCATGTTTTATATTGGATATAAAATTTGTAAAATATATTGATGCATGATTTTTGTTATGTAAAATTGTTTTACATAAAGACTTAATTAAAAATTATTTTAATTAAGAATTTGGCTTATTAAATTATTAGGTTTATGAAATCTAATTTGATATGAATAAGCCATTTTGGGTTAATGGGTTAGTTTTCTAATTGGATCCTTAACTGGGTTAGACCTAGGTTTAGTTGAACCGTATAAAAGAAGATTAATCAAAAGTTGATTAAGGTCCTTCTTTAGAACTATTTAATAGTTAGATTAGTTTTGATCGTTATCTAAAATGGATCCAATTAGTAGCTCAGTGGATGCCCAAGTCTTTAGGCTAGTCTAATCGAGTCTGGTAAACCGACTGGTGTCGAGGTAGGTTTGGCATTGTGATCATGGTTGTATGAGGCTACCTCTTTCTGGCCAACTTGGTTGGTGTCTAGGAAAGATGGTTAATGACGGATACTCACCCATGATCCCCTACCTGGCTAGTCGAGTCGACCAGAACTGATTGGAAAGCTCAATGACTCGAGTTAAACCCATGTCACCCAGTTGATCGGTCTGACTGATCTATAGGTGCCCATGGATCGTTTGTTGATTCATATCAACCCTCCGGAATCTGATTGATTCAGTGGGAGGATGATCCATGTCCTTGTCTTTTTCTTCTGTCATAACTAAAAATCCTCTAAAATTATTAGGTCCTTAAAAGACTAAGTCAGGTGTTGACAGTGTCTTAGCCTCCCATTAAGTCAGTTAGAAATGTGTCCACTAGCTTGGTGTGCATCGGCAGTTCCAAAGAACGGGTGTACATCCGGCGACTGAATTTCTATCTGATCGATGATGGTTCAGTGCAACCTCCTTAACGGGACCAGGTGGGCCGGCCAAAGTCGGGCTTGGTCTTCAGTTAGCTGAAAGTATTGGATTTGTCATTTTAATGGTTGGACCTAACCAGAGACCCGCAATAGGAGCCCCAAGGCCGATTGGGGTGTTCTCTAGGGCAAAATGAAATACTGAAAATTGTTTAGAGAAGCAATTGTTTACGAACCTATCTTTAGGCTCATATGGGTGAGCCGGCCAAAGTCGGGCTCATGCGAGGCCTATTGGATTTCAGTACCCACTTGAAAAAGTGTTTTCATTGATTGGAGAGGCTACCAATCTTAAAAAATTAGTGGAGAAACCTTTAGACTAAAGTCCAAGTCTTTGGTTAAAATAATTCATACACTAATGTGGTCTTGTTTTCTTTTCAGATGTCTTTTACTTATCGCTCTGGTCACTTCTCGACAATGAGAAGTTAAAGGGTCACAACTTCGATAGTTGGTATCGAAGATTAAGAATCGTTCTGGAGCATGAACGGATCCTCTATATGATAACGGATCCGACACCTGAAATCCCTCCTGCTAATGCAAGGAGTGCGGTCAGAGATGCTTATCTGAAGTGGGTCTCTGATCGGACTACTGTCCGTTGCATTATGTTAGCGGCGATGAACGACGAGTTCAGTCGCAAATTCGAGGAGGCCCAATCTAATGAAATCCTTCAAAAGTTGAGGGAATCCTCGGCACTCCGGATGATGTAGAACGGTACGAAGTGTCTTGTGTCTTCTACAATTCCAAGATGCCGAATGGTGGTTCAGTCATTGATCATGTATTGTACATGATCGAGTTGATTGAAAAGTTGGGCAAACTCGGATACCCCTTGCACACGAGCAGCTCGACAAGGATACGATCCTGAATTCTCTTCCTCCTCCTATCTTGATTTTCTCGATCATTACAGAATGAACAAGCCTGCAGTAAACTACCATGGTCTTTTGGGGTTGCTGTAGACTTTCGAGAAAGACCACCACTGAATAAGGGGGTGGTGAATTTAGTGGGAGGAAGTAGAGGTCGTCATCCCTTTAAGAAAGGGAAGAATAAAATTGATAAGAAGGGAAAGAGGTGCAGAATGCTCCTGCCCTAGTCAGACCAGGAAGTATAAGGCTGATCAGTCTTCTGCAGAGTGCTTCTACTGCAAGAAGAAGGACACTGGAAGAGGAACTGTCCTCTTTATATTGCGTCCCTTGATCCAACAGGCCGAGGAAGCAGAAGTCTGCTGAACAAGGTATTTATATGATAAAACCTTGTAATTACTCAATTATTGATACTGCTAACTGGGTATTGGATACTGGTAGTCCAATTCATATTTGTAATTCGTTACAGGGACTTCAAGTTAGCAGAAGATTTGAAGATGGAAAATAATTTCTGAGCATCGGGAATGGAAATCGTGTTCCAGTACTGGCGGTCGGAGTCCTGCGTCTTGTCTTTGAGTCTTGTACTGTCGAACTAGTCGACTGTCACTATTGTCCTAGTTTCATTATGAGCATAATCTCTATAGACCTTTTGGCCAATTGTGATTTTGAACTATCAATAAAGGAGATTTTTGCAATGTTATTTTGAATAACTCTGTGATAATGAAAACTAGATTAAATAATGGCATATATGTACTATCAAGGCCTGTTAGTATAATGTACACTTCTAGCAAACGCCCAATTGAGATAATGTCAACGATTTGTATCTTTGGCACTGTAGGCTAGGTCATATTAACCAAATAGGATAAACAAGATACGAGGAGATGGACTCCTCGAGGTCAGTGATTTTGAATCACTGCCCACTTGGGAATCCTGTTTACTTGGTAAAATGACCAAGTCACCTTTTCCGGAAAAGGTGAACGAGCTACAGAACTTCTAAGTCTAATACATACTGATGTATGTGGACCGATGACAGTTAGTGCCAGAGGAGGATACAAATATTTCATTACTTTTACAGACTTTTCAAGGTTCGGTTATGTCTTTCTAATGAGACATAAGTCTGAGTCGTTTGAAATGTTCAAACGATACCGTAATGAAGTAGAAAATCAAACTGGAAAAAGTATTAAAACTCTTCGATCTGATCGAGGTGGTGAATACTTATCTGGTGCTTTTTTGACATATCTTGAGGAGAATGGAATTCTCTCCCAGTGGACTCTTCTAAGAACACCACAGTTGAATGGTGTATCCGAAAGGAGGAATCGAACCTTGTTGGACATGGTTTGATCCATGATGGGTTTTGCAACTTTGCCACTATTCTTTTGGGGATATATGCTTTCAGAGCCTGTTACTTATTAAATGATGTTCCAAGTAAGTCTGTTGTCTCCACTCCGTATGAGATGTGGACTGGACGTAAACCCTCAATCTCACACCTTCGGGTCTGGGGTTGTCCGGCTTACGTAAAACGTTTAGACTCAGACAAACTTGGTCCTAGGTCTGATCGATGTTTATTCATTGGTTATCCTAAGGAAACCAAAGGGTATTTCTTCTATTTGGAGATGAACAAAAGGTGTTCGTTGCTCTTAGAGCTATCTTTTTGGAAAAGGAGTTCCTTGGAGAAGGAACTATAGCCTCTAAGATTGAACTTGATGAAGTTCAGCCAATAGAAGAACCTGCACACTCTAAGGACATCGTAGAACCGGCTGTGATTGAATCACACTCAGAACCCATTAGGAGATCCAGTAGAATACCGCGTCAGCCGGACAGATACTACGGTTTCTTGGTCCGGGATGATGATCCCATTAAGCTCGATGAGAACAATGAGGATCCGATCACCTATATGGATGCACTTCAGAGATCTGACTCTGAGGCATGGCTTGGAGCCATGCGATCCGAAATGGAGTCCATGGAAATCAACAATGTTTGGACATTGGTTGATCCGCCTGAAGGAATAAAACCCATCGGGTGTAAATGGATCTTCAAATGGAAAAGGGGCGCAGATGGGAAGGTAGAGACCTATAAAGCCGTCTGGTTGCCAAGGGTATCGTCAGCGATATATATCGATTATAACGAGACTTTCTCCCCTGTGGCAATGCTCAAAACCATTCAGATCATACTTGCTCTGGCAGCATATTTGATTACGAGATCTGGCAGATGGATGTCCGAACCGCTTTCCTAAATGGGGAGCTAAGAGGAGGTGTATATGATACAGCCTGAAGGGTTCACATCCACAGATGAATCAAAAGTATGCAAGTTGCAGAGGTCCATCTATGGACTCAAGCAAGCGTCTCGAAGTTGGAACTTACGGTTTGATAGGTGTATCAAATCATATGGCTTCGTTAGGAATGGAGAAGAACCGTGCATCTATAAATGGTTAATGGTTCTGTGATTGTATTCCTAGTACTGTATGTTGACGACATTTCTCTTAATCAGGAATGATGTCGTAGCATTACAAGGAATAAAGATATGGTTATCATCTCAGTTCTCCATGAAGGACTTGGGTGAAGCTTCTTACATACTAGGTATGAAGATCTATAAAGATAGATCTAAGAAGCTTTTGGGATTGTCCCGGTCTACGTACATTAATACCGTGCTGAAATGGTTCAGCATGGAAAATTCCAAGAAAGGCTATCTTCCGATAGTTCTGGAATTACTCTTTCCAAGAAGGATTGTGCGACAACTCCTGAGGAAAGAGAGTGCATGAGTAGAGTACCTTATGCTTCTGCAGTAGACTCTATCATGTATGCTATGACTTGTACTATACCAGACGTGGCATACTCACTAGGAGTAGTGAGCAGGTACCAGTCCGACCCAGGTGAGGTGCATTGGAAGGTGGTTAAGTCCATCCTTAAGTATTTGAGAAATACTAAGATCAATGGCTGATTTATGGAGAACCTGACTTGAAACTTGTGGGGTACTCTGACTCCAGTTTTCAGTCAGATAGAGATGATAGCAAGAGTGTGTCAGGATTTTATATTTACCATGAACGGAGGAGCGATCTGCTGGAAAAGTTCCAAGCAGGCAACTATTGCAGACTCGGTATGCGAAGCAGAATATATTGCAGCATCAGATGCAGCAAGGAAGCTGTGTGATTGCGGAAGTTCGTTGGAGAGCTAGGGGTGGCACCTTCCCTAGATGATCCTATTCCGGTGTACTGTGACAGCACTGGAGCCATTGCTCAAGCTAAGGAGCCTAAAGCTCATCACCGCACCAAGCACATTCTGCGGCGCTACCACCTCGTACGAGAGATCGTAGAACGAGGCGATATCAATCTTCTAAAGATTGATGGAAAAGAAAATCTTGCCGACCCCTTCACTAAAGCCCTCAGAATTAAAGAGTTCGACTATTGTAAATGGAAAATGGGTATTAGATACTCTTCTGATTGGCTTTAATACAAGTAGGAGTTGTTGGGAATTGTGTCCCAAAGCCAATCGCCTGGGTTGTAGGCAGTTATGCTGAGTATTGTATTCATTTTATGAATTAATAAAATATTTTTTTTTTGTAGCTCATCACATATTGTATTTCCCTGAATGAGCTCTTTCTATGTGATGAAGTCCTTAGGACTACACTGACTTCGATACAGAGAGGATGTATCGAGTGATCCTTAAACCCGATTCACAACCAAAGGATATATTGTACTGGACGGCAATATATCAAGTATAGGTTGTTGCAGTTCACATCGTTTGGTTGTCCTCTTGACCAAATGAGTGTGGTGATACTGATGTGATCTGCAAGTGGGATATGTGTATCTCATGAACGTGACTCCGTGCAGCCCCTTTCTGCCAAAGGGAAACTCACGATTGGATATGGTTATATGTGTCCCTCTGACCTGAGGTCATCACGGTAGCTTGCAAGCAACTCCCTATGCTTTGGTGCCGGACTACCCGGATTTTTAATCTGGTGACGGAAGGTTTTTGGGTATAGGCAAGTACTTGTGGAGCAGTGATGGACCAAGATGGAATTGACCTGTCTAAACAGTTTGGATTGAATGTCTCGCAGTATCTCATTTAGCAAATCCTCGGCCGGGGTAGCCCTAGTGAAGAGTCACTGGGCTTGTGAGGTTGAGACACGTAGTGGACTGACTCTGTCTGGGTTGGCAGCCCAATCCTAATCGTCCTGAGCATTAGGGTCAAAGGGATGAATTATACGGTAACCATATGCTAGAGGTTCGATAGTTTCCTCCCGCATCTTCGACCTATCCGGATGCGGGATCCATTGCTAGATGGTTTCCTGTGCTGGTACTAGAATTGTTCTAGTGCTACCATTAGGTTCGAACCTATGAGGTCACATGCCACAGAGGATAACTCTCTGATCCGGATACCGATTACGATTGGAATCGTCTCGAATTTATGTCATGGAATTTTTTGAGCACTCTTTTTCCATCTTGCCCTTATCTGCATCAATCGAAAATTGTTCCGAGCTGACCAGGACTGCGCCAGGATTTTTTTGAATCAGTTTTGAACTGATTCGGAGTTCGTTTCGGCCTCCAATTGGTTGTGAACTAATTGAGCCCAATTCTTTGGGCTTGAACCAATTAAATTGAATTGAACCCCTTTTAATTGGATCGATTTTTGGACCAAGGGATTGGACCATTTTTTGCTTGGACGGTTTTGAACCGGTGTTCCTTTTACCGTGTAAATGTTTACAAGTTGCTGGTTGGACCCCAAGCGTTGGAAGCTCAAACGACCAAAACCCTTCATCCGAGCGTCGCTGGGCGTCTCTTCTCCTCCCTCCACCCGTCCTCTTTAATCCCTGTTTATTGGCTGTTTAATGGGTGAACAGCAGCTGCTGCCGCTTGGCTTTCCCAGCCTCTCCAACTCCCTTCTCCTTGCTGCTCTTTATATATTCTAGCAGTCCCCTGTTTCAAGGTAAGTTTTTTTTTTTTTTTTTTTACACCGTGCAATAGCAACTAGGGAGTGGTCTTCTTTGAGAGGCTGAGTGTTCCTTTTTTGAGAGCTCAAACCTTGCTTCCATTGAGCATTCCTTGAGCTGGGATTTGGAGTGTGTGAAGGAGAGAAACAAGGCATCAATCCCCTCTTTGAAGTGCTCAAAATTCTGCTCTGCAGCAAAGAAAACATTGCTGCAACTTACCATGACCATTGCTCCTTCCAGCGGCTAGCACCGCTCATGGAGAAGGATCGGAGAACCCCGGTGTGTCTCCCTCTAGAGGGAGTATCCCTTTACTCCTGGGAGCAAAAGGGTCGAGGCGGATTCGTTGCTACAGCTCCAAACGCAAGGAAGAGGCTACTGTTTTTCTGCAGCAGAATTTTTCTGGCAGCAACTTGGGTGATTTTGTACACCCTATACATTATGTTTTTCTTGCAGATTTCGGTTGGAAATCGAAGAAGACCATTCTCCCTTCCGCTGCTTTGATTCGGGAGGAAAAGGAGCTCCGGACATCGCCGTTTGGTCGCTGTTTTGAAGAGCAAAAACAGAGCTCCCAAACGTCCAAAGGAAGAAGACAACAGGAATAAAGTTATTCCTGTTATCCCAGCTATTCTAGTAGTTATTCCAGAGTTATTCCAGGTGGAATAAAGGTATGAAAAATTTTATTTTATCATGCATAAATAAATGTATTTATTTATATATTTTACAAATATTATATGCTTTGTTACATGCCTATTTTAATACATGCAACTTGAATAGATTAGGTTCTAGGCGGAGCAGTTTTCCGTTGCGTGATTTTTAAAAATCACGCGCAATGGAAAACAGCTGCGGTTTTAAAACAATTTTTAAAAATCACGCAACGAAAAACTGCTCCGCCTAGAACCTAATCTATTTAAGTTGCATATATTAAAATAGGCATGTAACAAAGCATATAATATTTGTAAAATATATAAATAAATACATTTATTTATGCATGATAAAATAAAATTTTTCATACCTTTATTCCACCTAGAATAACTCTGGAATAACTGCTAGAATAGCTAGGATAACAGGAATAACTTTATTCCTGTTGTCTTCTTCCTTTGGACGTTTGGGAGCTCTATTTTTGCTCTTCAAAACAGTGACCAAACGGTGATGTCCGGAGCTCCTTTTCCTCCCGAATCGAAGCAGCGGCAAGGGAGAATGGTCTTCTTCGATTTCCAACCAAAATCTGCAAGAAAAACATAATGTATAGGGTGTACAAAATCACCCAAGTTGCTGCCAGAAAAATTCTGCTGCAGAAAAACAGCAGCCTCTTCCTTGCGTTTGGAGCTGTAGCAACGAATCCTCCTCGACCCTCTTGCTCCCAGGAGTAAAGGGATACTCCTCTAGAGGGGAGACATGCTCGGGTTCTCCGATCCTTCTCCATGAGCGGTGCTAGCCGCTGGAAGGAGCAATGGTCACGGTAAGTTGCAGCAATGTTTTCTTTGCTGCAGAGCAGAATTTTGAGCACTTCAAAGAGGGGATTGATGCCTTGTTTCTCTCCTTCACACACTCCAAATCCCAACTCAAGGAACACTCAATGGAAGCAAGGTTCGAGCTCTCAAAAAGGAACACTCAGCCTCTCAAAGAAGACCACTCCCTAGTTGCTATTGCACGGTGTAAAAAAAAAAAAAATAACTTACCTTGAAACAGGGGACTGCTGGAATATATAAAGAGCAGCAAGGAGAAGGGAGTTGGAGAGGCTGGGAAAGCCAAGCTGCAGCAGCTGCTGTTCACCCATTAAACAGTCAATAAATAGGGATTAAAGAGGACGGGTGGAGGGAGGAGAAGAGACGCCCAGCGACGCTCGGATGAAGGGTTTTGGTCGTTTGAGCTTCCAACGCTTGGGGTCCAACCAGCAACATGTAAACATTTACACTGTAAAAGGAACACCGGTTCAAAACCGGTCCAAGCAAAAAATGGTCCAATCCCTTGGTCCAAAAACCGATCCAATTAAAAGGGGTTCAATTCAATTTAATTGGTTCAAGCCCAAAGAATTGGGTTCAATTGGTTCACAACCAATTGGAGGCCGAAACGAACTCCGAATCAGTTCAAAACTGATTTAGAAAATTCCTGGTGCAGTCCTGGTCAGCCCGGAATAATTTTCGATTGATGCAGACAAGGGCAAGATGGGAAAAAGAGTGCTCAAAAATTCCGTGACCATAAAATCGAGACGATTCCCAATCGTAATCGATATCCGGATCAGAGAGTTATCCTCTGTGGCGTGTGACCTCATAGGTTCAAACCTAAACGGTAGCACTAGAACAATTCTAGTACCAGCACAGGAAACCATCTAGTAATGTGTCCCGGCGTCCGGATAGGTCGAAGATGCGGGAGCAAACTATCGAACCTCTGGCATATGGCTACCGTATAATTCATCCCTTTGACCTCTAATGCTCAGAACGACTGAGATTGGGCTGCCAACCTAGACAGAGTCAGTCCACTACGTGTCTCAACCTCACAAGCCCAGTGACTCTTCACTAGGGCTACCCCGGTCGAGGATTTGCTAAATTGAGATACTGCGAGACATTCAATCCAAACTGTTTGCACAGGTCAATTCCATCTTGGTCCATCACTGCTCCACAAGTACTTGCCTATACCCAGAAACCTTCCGTCACCGGATTAAAAATCCGGGTAGTCTGGCACCAAAGCACAGGGAGTTGCTTGCAAGCTACCGTGATGACCTCAGGTCAGAGGGACACATATACCCATATCCAATCGTGAGTTTCCCTTTGGCAGAAAGGGGCTGCCCGGAATCACGTTCAATGAGATATCACATATCCCACTTGCAGATCACATCAGTGTCACCACACTCATTTGGTCAAGAGGACAACCAAATGATGTGAACTGCAACAACCTATACTTGATATATTGCCATCCAGCACAATATATCCTTTGGTTGTGAACCGGGTTTAAGGACCACTCGATACATCCTCTCTGTATCGAAGTCAGTGTAGTCCTAAGGACTTCATCACATGGAAAGAGCTCATTTCTGGGAAATATAATATGTGATGAGCTGCCAAAAAAAAAATATTTTATTAATTCATAAAATGAATACAATACTCAGCATAACCGCCTACAACCCATGCGATTGGCTTTGGGACACAATTCCCAACAGTACTACCACGTCCACAACTGCACCACTAATAGCCACCGACGGTCATGGCACAACACTCAGAGCTTTTCCAAGTGAAGAATTGCACCAAGGCCCAAGACCTATAGCCCTGGGCAGTCTCTCCCGAAATAGAAGCGCCCCTCCTATAGGGGGCATCGAAGCCAAGAAGGCGAGGGGGACTTTCTCTGCTCAGAGCACCACCTGAAGGCCCAAGAAATGGAGGATGGAGTCTCTCTCTCTCTTAGGCTCCCCTAAGGCCACAGGGGTCCGACCCGGCCTCCGGAAGAAGGTAAAGAAGGTAAGCACGCGGGAAAAAGTGAGGGAGAGGTAAGTAGGCAGGCGACCAAGCACCGCCAAGCAATCCACCGGCCCAAGAAGCCTCGCTGCTCCCCGCTCTCGATCCCCCCACTTTTTCATTCCTTTACATTCCTGTTCTCGAGTCACACCCTCCCGGTGAATGGGTCCCCCAAGCCCTACGCCATGGAGGTCTTGTCTTTTCCCCTCGATCATCCAACTAACTTGATCATCAGAGTGTTCTTGTCAGAATCCTCAGCCCGGGTCTTCCCTGTCTTGCAAGAAGGAAGGAGAGGGCCGGCATGGCTGGGAGCGGGTAGCCACGGAGCGGGATGGAGTAGACGGGTCCCCGAGCCATCGCGGTGCCTGACGATGATGGGAGGGTCTCCCGACATGACCGAGCTACAGGCGGTGATGATCTTGGTCGCAACAGATTGGCATGCCAAGAAGGGAGAAGTTTTAAAGATCCTATCAACCAATAGATTGGCATGCCAAGAAGGGAAAAGTTTTCAAGACCACCCTCAACCCTGGGGGCAGACCAGGGGTACAAAAAAAATGAAAATGACCATGCTTTCCCAAACACCGGTCGCCTCCCCTATGCCCTCTAGTCAAAACCGGCCCCATCAATCTTTCCTTAAGCCAATGATAAAAGTTCGGCCCATATTTATCCCCCTGAAAGAGTAACTCACTCCTATCTAAGCAACCAGAGTCTGACGGGTAACTCTCTCCCCCTATCACCTTCATTATGTGAAAAGCTGTGTGACAGATCCACAGGGAAAGCTTTCATCTCACCATCAACGGCAAGTATCACGGTCGAACACCTACTCCTGAGGCCAAAGTCCAAGGGATGTCAACCGAGAAACCCTAGGGGTCCCGTCATCTATCGCTTGACTTTTAGCTCATCCCTTGCCATGCTCACGGTCTGGAGATGTCCGTGGTGACTCAATGCAGTTCTGCCATATACCGCAAGGCTCACAATTTGGTAATTGCTATGTTGATAGTCCGGAGATGTCCATGGAGTCTCTGAAAGGTCCCACCATCTACTGCTTGACTCTTAGTTCAGCTCTTGCCCTGCTCAAAGTCCGGAGATGTCCACGGTGACTCAACACAGTCCTGCCATCTATCATGAGGCTCATAGCTTGGCATCTATTGAGCTAATAGCTTGGAGATGTCCCTGGGAACCCTGTCAGTCCCGTGGTCCACCACCCGACTCGCAGTACGGTCAACCAATGGGCCTGGGTCGAAGCCCTGAGCCTAGAGTAGCTTGCCACCTAATCAAGGATGTAAGACTCCTTCCTTGATTATTAAAACTCATCTCTGATGCAACCTTGTCTTCCGTTTATGTAGGGACTTGTTCAACCGACTCCAAGCCAGCCTATGCCCGGAAACTTATGAAGCCTAGCACACTAAGCCTGGAAACTCCTGAAGCCCGGCACTCTAAGCCCAGAAACTTATGAAGCTTGGCACTCTAAGCCCAGAAACTCCCAAAGTCTGGCACTCTAAGCTTAGAAACTCTCGAAGCCCAACACTCTAAGCCCGAAAACTCTCGAAGCCTAACACTCTAAGCCCAGAAACTTACAAATCCCGGCACTCGGGACCAGAAGCTCCATCGACCTCCCGGCTCCGGTCGCCTTGCCCATAGTATGGAGATGTCCGCTAGGAAACCCCAGAAGTCTCGGCTATGTATTGCCCGACTCGCAGTTTGGCGCACCCAGCATCCTTCACTAGGCCCCTCGGCCTCCTTCATCAAGCTTCTTAGCCTCCTCCATCAGGCCTCCCAGCCTCCTTCACTATGCCCCTCGACCTCCTTCATTAGGCTCCTCAGCCTCCGACATCAAGCCTCCTAGCCTCCTCCACAGGCCCCTCGACCTCCTTCATCAGGCTTCTCAGCCTCTTGCATCAGGCCCCTTAGCCTCCTTCATCATGCTCCTCAGCCTTTTACATCAGGCCTCCCGGCCTCCTCCACTAGGCCCCTCGACCTCCCTCATCCAGCCCCTCGACCTCCTTCATCAAGCTCCTTAACCTTTGGCATCAGGCCTCCCAGCCTCCTCCACCAGGCCCCTCGACCTCCTTCATTAGGCTCCTCCTTCTCCTCCTTCATCAGGCCCTTGGCCTCCTTCATTAGGCTCCTCAGCCTCCAACATCATCCTATGGGAAGCAAAGGCCTAAAATAGACTTAAGATGGCCCTGAGCACATACCTCCCTGTTCTAAAGACTAAAGAAGGGGAAGAGAAAATGGAGACACACCAGATGACAGAAGAAAAGATTTTTTGTTTGATCAAAATTCTCTTACATCAAAGAAGATCCCCCGACACACCGGGAAATCTCTCAAAGGATAGATTACAAGCAAAGAGAAAGGGAAGCTCAGACTAATGAATGGGCTCTCCCCCCCGGTGATGACCTCTACCTCCAGAAGTATGCCAGTCTTCTCTACTATGGCAGATGCCCTTCCTCAGGTGTTTCGCTAGCCATCGACTGAGGAAGAAGCATCACTCCACCACCACCTCTACCATGCCATCCTTGGAACTCACCAATCCTGCGATTCCAAGGGTAGCTGCAACAGTGCCCTGTTAGACTCCCTTCTGCAGCACCATAGCGGATGTGGCCTCCTCCACGATGACCACCACCCTGGCCACTGCCTCATCATCAAGGACCTCCGGTCTTGAGGGGAGGCATGTGCAGCCTCTTTCTCCCTCTTCAGCTCTACTACCCCTATTTTTGAGAGCAGCCTCTTTTTCTCTCCTCCAAGGGTCCTCACTGGAGGGAACTTCGAGCTCGACAGATTTCTTCTCCATCGTGGATGTCCATGCCTTGGTACCATCCGATCGCCCCCGAAGAGGGTGAAAAGATTCCCTCTTCCCCTCTACCTCCTCAATCAGGGGATTGAAGTCCATCAGGGGCCCTCCTTTAGCATAGCCCGAAAGCGAGGGGAGGGAAGAAGGAAAAGTATGGAGGAAGGAGAGGAGCACACCGTGGAATGTTATGCATTGGCACTCAAAAGGTCCCTTAAAAAGGCATGGTGGTAGGCCCTTCGCCGTAAAGACTGTCGCTTGCCACTGCTTCGTTTCGATGCAGAGAATGTGCCTTTTTGACTCCCTATTCAATGGGAGATCACTACGTGGCTCTTCAGGATAACCCAAATATGCCAAGCCCGTGGTCGTCGCTTTGATTCAAACAAAGCAGTTATGTTGCCTCAGTTGAAAACTGAGCGAAGCGTCGCCTCGTTTGTGCCAAGGGCACATTTTCGGGCCACAAGTGCCCAAGGCATTGATGGCATCGCAAGAACATCCCCCCATCAGCGGGCTCATTACTCCCTTCACCCCGAGCGCTGCCACACCCTCAAGGCTCGGGAGTTGGGGGCATCTGATATGGCAACATCCACTGATATGGAGCACACGGGCGGCTACGATAATAGAAGACTTGCCACCCGGGCATGGCACCTCAGCTCCTAGCTGAGTTTGGGCTTATTGGGCAAGCCCCCCATCTGAGGCTGGCTCCCTAACAAGGTCAGCTCTTAGTCGAGGCTGGGCTCATTAGACGAGCCCCCCATCTGAGGCTGGCTCCCTATCGAGGTCAGCTCCCAACCGAGGCCGGGCTCATTGGGCGAGCCCCTTGTTTGAGGCTAGCTCCCTATCAAGGTCAACGCTCAGCTGAAGCTGGGCTTATTAGGTAAGCCCCCCATCTGAGGCTGGCTCATTATCGAGGCCAGGCTCATTAGGTGAGTCCCCTATCTGAGGCTCGCTCCATGCCAGGGACTCGTCCTACCCCAGAGTGGAGCCCCTGATATGAAGTTCCCGCCAGAGGAACAGATATTTGAATTATGGTGAAGAAAAGCCTGGCCACCTATAGCTTTTTATAGGTGGTGCCGAGGTACGACATGGGTGCCCCCAGACCCCATGCCTAGCGACGTACTGCAACATCCACAGCTGCACCACCAATAGCCACCGATGATCACGGCGTAACACTCAGAACTTCTCCAAGTGAAGAGTCGGACCAAGGCCCCAGGACCTGTAGCACTGGGTAGTCTCTCTTGAAATAGAAGTGCCCCTCTTATAAGGGGCATCAAAGCCAAGAAGGCAAGGGGGACTTTCTCAGCTCAGAGCGCCACCTGAAGGCCCAAGAAAGGGAGGACAGAGTCTCTCTCTCTCTCAAGCTCCCCCAAGGCCACAGGGATCCGACCAGACCTCCAGAGGAAGGTAAGGAAGGTAAGCATGTGGAGAAAAGTGAGGGAAAGGTAAGTAGGCAGAGCCTCCCCGCTCCCCACTCTCGATCCCTCCTCTTTTTTGTTTCTTTACATTCCTGTTCTTGAGTCACACCCTCCTGGTGGACGAGTCCCCCAAGCCATACACCGTGGAGGTCTTGTCTATTCCCCTCGATCATCCCACTAACTTGATCATCGAAGTGTCCTCGTCGAATTCCCCGGCTCAGGTCTTTTCTATCTTGCAGGAAGGAAGGAAGAGGGCCGACGCAATCGAGAGCAGGCAACCACAGAGCAGGACGGAGTGGACGGGTCCCTGGGCCATCATGATGCCTAACGGTGACGAGAGGATCCCCCGACACAACCGAGCTGCAAGCAGTGGTGATCTTGGCGACAACACCTTCCTTCATGCTAAGCCAAATCCATGTCAAAAACTATAATAGATTTGTTGTGTAACACAAGGTCTACTTTAGGGTTTGATATGATATTTGTCTTGGTGCATGTTATGCTTTATAGCATAACTGATAGTGTTGCTTTGTTGTATAACACAAGGACAACATTATTCAATCATAGCTATATGAAAATGAAGGGTTTGACTAAACTAAGACATTTTAGTTTGTTGTGCACACATAAGGCTATAAGTGTCTTAGAGGCAAGTATTATGTTGAGAATTGTAAGGGATGCAATTGGAAAGGAGTTTTCCTACCCTTGAACTCATGGGTGTTTGTTGTGTAACACAAGGCATTCATGAGGAGTTGGGATCTCAACCCCACTAAGGAAGCCCTGGGAGGGTTTCCTGCTTACCATAGTTGAGGATTATGATATTCGATTGAAAATTATGGGAGACACAATTCGATACAAAATGTCCTTATCTAATTATGAAATTATCATGAGTAGTCTGCTTATAGTTGTTCTTTATCTAATATAGATTTTTACATTATGGCTTGTACTCTTTCACTGCAGGGCATCTTGGATGCCAATAAGTTGCCCTGTCTGAATTATGTGGACTGGTTGAGAAACCTGAGAATTATATTAGCTCAGGAGAAAATTGCCTATATCCTTGATTCTCCTGACCCACTTCCAGTAGGAGAGGATGCTACTGAGGAGGAAAGGGCCACATATAAAATATGGCAGAATGATAGCATGACTATTAAGTGCATCATGTTGGCCTCAATGAGTAATGAGTTATAGAGGCAACATAAGGAAATGGAACCTCAGTCCATATTGCTCAATCTTAGGAGCTATATGGAGAGCTTAGTCGGACTGCTCGATATGAAATATTGAAGCAATTATTCCGAGCATGCATGAGTGAGGGCTCCTTTGTCTAGGCACATGTCTTCAAGATGATTGACCTAATCACTCGATTGGTCAACTAGGATTTGTGATGGATAATGAGCTTAATCAGGACATGATCCTGCAGTCACTCTTAGATTCCTTCTCACCGTTTATCATGAATTATCATATGAACAAACTGAACTTATTATTGCCTGAGCTGTTGAATATGCTCAAGACAACAAAGAGCCATTTTAAAGGTGACAAGGCTCAACTTCTTCTGGTTGATGGAAAGAAGAAGCAGGCAATGAGGAAGGGTGCAAAAAGGAAGAAGAACCCTAAGAGGAGCTTCCAGAAGAGGAAGAAGGTAAGGAAGCCCTCTACTGATGGGACCTACTATCATTGTGGGAAGCAAGGGCACTAGAAGAAGAATTATAAGTTGTATCTTGCAAGTCTGAAGCAAGATATTGGTGGAGCATCTAAAGGTTTGTACATGATATAAACAAACCTCTCATTGAGTTCTTCAATTTCTAATTTATGGGTCTTGATACCACATGTGGATCTCATATCTACAAGTCATTGCAGGGGTTGCAGAGACCTAGAAACTTGAAGAGGGATGACTTTGAGCTATTTGGTGCAAGTGGTGGACCCATTTATGTTGAAGCTGTTGGCACCTATTTGATGTTTTTGCAATCAAACAATATTCTTGAATTGAAAGATTGTTATTATGTACCCAACATTATCAAAAATATTATTTATGTACCTTTGTTGTTAAAACAAGGTTATGAAATAAATTTAACGAGCCATGGGTGCTCGATTTTTTTTGAAAATAAATTATTTGGTTATGGTACATTTGAAAATGGTCTTTTGATTCTATCACTCAATGATAAGGTTATGCTTATTGAAAACAAGAAGAGAAAGAGAGATGAAATATCACTTTTCTCTGACATTGCCGTTTGGGTCATATTGGTGAGTCTAGGATAAACAAGTTGTACAAAGAAAACTTCTTTGATCCTTTTGATCTTGAATCATTAGGAACTTGTGACTCATGTCTCATGGAGAAGATGACCAAGTCTCTATTCACTGGACATGGAGAAAGGGCAACCAAGTTGTTAGGTCTAGTACACATAGATGTGTGTGGTCCTATGACAACCTAGGCCAGAGGAGGATATTCTTATTTCATCAGTTTTACTGATGATTTATCAAGGTTCAGATATGTGTATCTTATGAAACACAAGTCCGGAGCCTTTGATAAGTTCAAAGAGTATCAAAATGAGGTTGAGAAATAAACTGGGCATAGTATTAAAATCCTTCGATCTAATCAAGGAGAAGAATACTTGTCTAGTAAATTTCTTGATCATCTGAAAGACAAAGGTATTCTCTCTGAATGGATCCCTCCATACACACCACAATTAAATGGTGTAGTTGAAGGGAGGAATCATATCGTACTAGATATGGTACGGTTCATGATGTGCTTCACAGACCTTCCAGTATCCTTCTAGGATTATGCCCTAGAGACTGCTACGTACATACTGAATAGGGTGCCATCAAAGATAGTTAAAGCACTCCATACGAATTATGGAATGGAAAAAGGCCAAATCTTAAGTATTTTAAGATTTGGGGTTGCCTTTCTTATGTCAGGAATGTTTTTGGACATAAGTTAAGTACTAGAGTTGATAAGTGCAATTTTGTAGAAAATTATAAAGAAGGTAATGGCTACCTTTTCTACCACCCTACTAAGCAAAAAGTTTTTATTAGTAGGCATGCCACATTCTTGAAAAAGGAGTTTATCTAAGAAGGGGATAGTGGGAGGATATTTGAACTTGAAGAAGTTCAACCTACATTCAATACAATTCCTCAACCAGATGTTCCTAAGGTTTAGAAATAACCACAATACACACCTCTCCAAAGGTCAGAAAGAGTGTGAAGTGCATTGCTTAGATATGGTTTTATTATTAGAAATGATAATGAAGCCAGTATGATACAGGATGATAATCCTGTGACCTATACGGAAGCTGTCATAACTAGAGACTCTGACAAATGAATGAAAGCCATGAAATCCGAGATGGAATCCATATACTCTAATCAGGTTTGGACATTAGTTGATCCACTTGAGGGAGTAAACCCAATCGAATGTAAATGGATTCTCAAGAAGAAGATTGGAGTAGATGGTCAAGTAGAGACCTATAAGGCCAGGCTGGTGGCAAAAGGTTTCAAACAAAAATATGGTATTGACTATGATGAAACTTTTTACCAATAGCCATACTCAAGTCCATTCGGATATTGCTTGCATAGCTACATACTATGATTATGAGATATAGCAAATGGACGTAAAGACTGCTTTCCTTAATGGATACCTTAAGAAAGAAGTCTATATATCACAGCCAGAAGGGTTTGTCTCGAGTGAGAAACCAAACCAAATATGTAGGCTTAAGAAATCCATTTATGGAATAAAGCAAGCATCGAGGAGTTGGAACATCCACTTTGATGAAATAATCAAGGAGTTTGGTTTCATCAAGATGTGGATGAACCATGTGTGTACAAGAAGACAAGTGGGAGTGCACTTGTTTTCTTGGTTTTGTATGTTGATGACATACTCATCATTGGAAATGATATTCCAATGTTGTAATTGGTAAAATCTGAGCTATCAAAATAGTTTTCCATTAAGGATTTGGAAGAGGCATCCTATATACTAGGTATAAAGATCTATAGAGATGGATCTAAGAGGATGCTAGGCTTATCCCAATCCAGGTACATTGACTTAGTGTTAAAGAGATTAGATATGGAGGGAAGTAAGAAAGGTTACTTGCCCATGAGTCAAGGCATACATTTCTCCAAGAAGATGTCTCCAAAGGCACCGAAGGAGAGAGAAAGGATGAGTTTGATTCCTTATGCTTTAGCTATAGGATCAATTATGTATGCCATGTTATGTACCAGGCCTGATGTTGCTTATACCTTTGGCATAGTAAGCAGGTTCCAGGCTGATCCAGGGGAGGATCATTGGAAAGTTGTGAAAAACATTCTTAAGTACCTGAGAAGGACTAAAGATATTATTTTTATATATTATGGATCAGAGTTGAAAGTAGAAGGTATACATATTCTAATTTTCAATCAGATCTAGATGATAGCAAATCCATATCAGGATATGTCTTCACCCTATATGGTAGTGCAGTGAGTTGGAAAGTACTAAGCAACCAACTATAGCTGACTCAATCACTGAGGCAAAATATATAGCTGCGAGTGAAGCCGCGAAGGAAATAGTGTGGATGAAGAAATTCTTCACAAAATTGGGCATGGTTCTAGCTATACAACAACCGGTGCCACTTTATTATGATAACACTAAAGCTGTTGCGCAAGTAAGAAACTAAGGTCTCATCATAAGTCTAAGCACATCCTAAGATGCTTCCACCTTGTTTAAGAAATCATTGAAAGAAATGATATGATAATAGAACGAATTGATACAAAAAACAACATAGCAGACCCATTCACCAAAGTACTACCACAACAGCAATTTGATCGCCACTAAGATTGTAGGGGTATAAGATACAAAGGCAATTAACTTTAGTACAAGTGGGAGATTGAAAGAATAGTGCCCCTAAAAGCCAATCTTTATATGGGCATTTCTATAATCTTCCAACTCATATATGCTATTTTTTTTTATTAATGGAAAAGCATTTTGATTCATCATATTGTTGCATCTTATTAAGATTATGATGAATCCCATAGATTAGGGCAATGAATTAGGGTTATGATAGAGATTATAATAGTGAGACCTAATTCCTATAAATCCTAATATAAAATGTTCCTAATTGTTGGATCATCGATTCAGGGATCAATATTTCCAGTAAGACTAGCACATCCTATGTATGCTCAAAAGAAGGGTGGTTGGTCTCACAGCCACTTGCATAGGAACACTAATACAAGGATATGGGTGCTATTAGGGTATGAGTTCACTGAACTGATCTACCTTGATAGCATCTTATGGAGGTCTTATTACTTGTCAAAAGATGGTTCTCATAGTGGAAGTTGTGCATATGATCCTTAGACCTGAGACTACCATAGTATCATATGCACATGAACCTATGTTTTGGTGCATACTCATTCATGAAAATTAAGTCATGTACGGGATACTTATGGATATGGTAGATTGCATATGAAGGTAATGAATAGGTCAACAAGAAATCGATCACTTCTAGTAAGAGAACTTATCCCATGAAATCTCTTCGATTGTTAACTCAGGAAGTCTTTGATCAAAGCAGGATGAGATTAGATAGGTTTTCTAATCTTTCATCGATCAAGTCTTCATTATCAAATTAAGATTCAAAAGGATTAAGTGCTAGGGTTTGACATTTATCTATGCCCATCATTTAATCGGGATAAGGGAAGATCGAAGGATTGAATTGCACGGTAACTTTCCACTGAAGGGTATTTTGGAAATTTTTATCATATTCCATATCTTCCAGGTAGGCATAACATGTTGCTCGACGTCAATCATGTCTTGCAGGTTTTCATGAATCAAATTAATTGGATTCATGAATCAAATTGATTGGATTCATGAGTCAATTCAGAAGTTGGTTCAAATTGGCAACTTAGATCAGCTCAATTTGACCTAATTAGGTCAATCAGGTTCGATTGGATCGAATTGGCTTGGACCTAAACCTACTGCTGCCTAGATATGGAGCCCAAAGGGTCACACACATTAGAAAATTGGCCAAGGAAGTCAATTAGATTTTTATGAGGATCATGGAAACCTAATTGGCAAGCTAATTGACATACTAGCATATGTTGGCAAGCACAACTCTAACCCAATTGGATTGGATCTATTTGCTTGCTAATTGGACTAACCAATTTAAGTAGAAATTAAATTGGGTTAAGTCCAATGTGGGGTAGCCTAATTCAGATTTTACCTAGATTTTATCGGGACTTTTCTTGGATTTATGAGAGAGTTCATGTTGACATGGACTCTTGGGCGCCATATGGCGTGCAACAAAAATAAGGAACGCAGAAGGACCAAGAGTCCTTCTGTCAGTCAATCATAAAATTCAGATAAAGTTCAAAGGGACTCCTCCTTATCTCCATTCCCCTTCATATAGCTTTTGACTGGTCAAAATATTTGAAAATGGCATGGAAAGTCTTGCGCATAATGAAGAGACGCGTCTCATCATTATGGTGCTAACTGAAAGTAAGAGTCCTTTTATTTGAAGGCTCTTAATTTTCTTTTGACACCTTCATTTAAAGGAAATGTCCCTTGGCCTTTTAATTGATCAGTAAATGCCATGTAGCAAGTGGAGAAATCGGCTGGAAACTAGAAGAGACATGAATATGTCTCTTGGCGCATGATAACATGTATCATAATAAGCCTATCCATCCAAGAGACGACTTCTCATTGAAGGGTCTTATCAGATGGCTGCAGAAGAGGCATATCAGGCATCCCATCCTACTCTATAAAAGGCATCGATGATTTGATGCTAGACATCTCAATTCCCATTGGAAAACCCAACCTGCTATTTTCTCTTCCTCCCCCTTAAGACAATGTTTGTCTTTTTAAGATAAAGCTTGTTCTTTAAAGAGAATGCTAGTCTTTTAAGACAAGTGCCTAGGGAGAAAAATAGAGGGGATATTTGGGATCCGAGAAGGGATACAGAGAGGTATCTGAGTACCCTACAGGAGGGTAGGGAGTCCAGCAAGGGAGAAAGTCCGAAAGGCTGCTAAAAGAGTCCCAGTCAAACAAGCAACTGTTATATGAGTATTTCCTTGGTCCAGTTTCTATGTGGATCACCTTTGGAGGGCATGCACTTGCGTGCCTTGTGGAAATAAAGGATTATAGCGCTCTAGGTATTCTTTTATAACCCTAAAGTATTGATTTATTGATTGTCATGATCTGGTCCTAGGATTTAGGGTTCCAGCCGATTAGGGTTTCAAAAATAAAAATTTTGAAACCTGGTCTTCCGTTGCGCCCAGCCCAAGGAACCCAACAGATTTGTAGGTGCAACTCATATTCAAAAGAAAAAAGTTATCTTCAAGTTGGATCTTTTCTTTTTTTTTAAAGTTTGCGAGATCATTTGCATAATCTATATCATGAAGGGATGTGCTATGTTCTAAGGATACCGTTTGTACTTTGAGAACTTTTAGTTACAAATAGATTTATTCTGCAAATTTATTTTGGCCTGATTATTTTTATCATAAATAAATTTATTGCTTCTTATATTTTTATTTGTGTTCCTTTTAAAATATATTTTTTTGACTACCATACTAAACAATCATGTCAAGGTTCCATGGAATTGACCCTTACTCTCGCCACTCTACATAGAAATAGTAAAAATAAGATATTATAATCGGTGTGTCATAACGCGCACCAGGTCCACCACTGGAAACCATCCCCCAGTATGGGCCTTCTAACTTTATTTGTATTATAGGATCAGCTCCCAGCGATAGGATCCTACGAGACCTGGCTCTACATCAACAGTCACTTAGCTCCAGTCCTATCCGAATTGAGCCTGAGTCAGCACTACCTCCCGAGAGCGGCAATAATAGGGATGCACTTGATTATAGTTAATGTGTTATGTGATATTACTCTGATTTTTAATTTGAAGATGCTGGCCAGCTCCTCTCCCTTTTCATCTAAAAATTATAAATCCAAGCACAATGACTTCTAATTGATATGTTTTTAATAAATATACTACATATAATATTAGAATGTTAGAGGAACTAGTAATATGTTTTAAACTAATTTAGAAGGTCAATAATTAATAGCATCTATAAAATATATATTTCTCCTGAGTTAAATTGTTTTAGAGTTTTGTTTGGTTGCCAGGGAAGTGAGAGAGAAGGCATTTAGAAAGAATTTTTTTTCAAAATTAAACAAAAGATCTTAAAAGAGGGGGAAAAAACTCAATAAAAAGAAGTAAATGAGATTATAAATCATTAACATGGTTAGGAAATGAGTGTAACAGTATTTTGGGATTCCCAATTCGAATCCGAGTTTTTCAAGTTGGGGACAGATTATTTATGAACCCAACCTGGCTCGAATGATCTATTAGTATAAGATTTTTATTCATGGACTTGAATGGATCCGATTTTTTATTGGACTGGATCTGCATTCATCATTATAACCCAAATAAGAAATCAGATCGATTTATGATCACTCATGGCTAGATTTGATCCGATTCGTTTGCATCCTTAGGTTTCAATTAGCCAATTGAGGTCCGGAATGAGTTAATGTTTTAATTCTTTTCTAGTGGTTCTGTAATTTTTCCCATTTTATTGAATTGGTGTATGTATTATTTAAAAGGATGGTGTGTTTGGTAAATATCACTCGGTTTTGTTGTACAGTAGATCTGGAAATGCATTGATGTTGACACTCTGCATGAAATACTTGGTATATAAAATCACAAAAAAAGCTTTAAAAATTATAGTACGTTAGTATGGGTTAGCATTCAATATTAATATTGTTACGCTTACAAAAATATCTTTTGCTTATCTCTTTCATCTTTTAATTATTTTTGCTTTCCTTTCAAATGCATGCGATAGTGTGACAGACATCATCATTTTATCTCTAACCATGCAACAAATTTCCTACACATTGAAAGAATACAATATGTCGTAAGCTTATATTTGGGTAAAACTTCTAACTTATCATTATTGTATAGTAAAAGCAACTCATGATTGGTTGAGCTTTCTCTTAACTACTTTTTCATGAGAAAAACAAGGGAGATTGTAGCCCCGAAGATCTAATATGGATCCTTCAAAATATCTAACCGCAAGGACATAAGTAGTTGATCTACTTCACGTGCATTATGCAATGCTCTATACCAATTTACAAAAAATAAAATAAGTGATATTTTGTTTTTACACTTTGATTACAATAAGGGCAGTTTTTTGTGGTATAAATGAATCAAAAATAACTTTCACAAGCTTTCTGAAAGTGGAACTTGGTTATACAGGGTTTCTTCTTCAATATCAGCTAATCAAGTTCCAAAAGTATACGAAGCTACCAAATTTAATAAAATCGAAGGTCTTGGAGACTTTCCTTTTGAGACCACGCATACTATGAAAAAGCAAATTCTATGGAGTGGAATCTAATATTAGTTATAAGAATAATGAAATTTTAGATGCCTTATTTTGTCATTCAAGGATAACTTTTTTGTTGTGCTTCTTGGAAAAAAAGGCAGGAGATCAAACTTCAATATACTTTTCCAAACTCAAATACTCAGGAATGCATTACCCAAGAATTGAACTCAAAAGCCCTAATTGCTGAACAAAAGCATATGTCTATTGGAATAAGACCTTCTTCACTTTAAATAGCCTGGTTTCAATGAACAGGCCATTGCCATCCACCCATTCCAATACAACTCATACTAGCCAACTCAAAAATTTGCCTTCTTACTTATTAAGAGTAAAGAGCTATAGAATCTTTTCTCCTTCACATCCAGTTATTTCCTCTCATTTTTACTATTTCAACAAAAACTTATAAAAGCAAGGCTCAATGACATACCATTTTACTTAAATAAATCACATTCATTACACAACATATATCCTTTAAGTCGCAATATCAGACAGCAAATCCTCATTAACACAAATAATAATACATGCCAACCACCAAAACCCCAACAATGACCGATAAGTTTTAACATTTGGAATTGGGAAGCTACTACAAATTGCGTCCATTCTCCCAACTGGGGAGATGGTGAGCCTGCACTCCGATGAATGTAAAGCGTTTGGTATGTCTCAAGTCGACCACTTCCACCGCCTTTCTGTCTCTCAACATCGGGTACACCAGGTAACTGGAAGCAGGGAAAGGAAAACTATTTGAGTTTACAATAGGAAAAACATGGTTAAAGTTGACACCCGATATGAGAATGATTTTTCTTACCTGGCAATCTTTCCTTAAATCTGACTGCCAAAGAAGGCCTTCTACATGACAAGATCCATCCATCAAAGAGCGCTATCCAAAGCAACCATGCAGGTTTATGTCCAGCGAGTGGTGGGGAGGTACTATGATGCAATTCCTAATAATGACTACTTCATTCAGCACTACTCAATAAAGCACTGCTCAATAAAGAAAGAATATGTTATGACTACTACATTCAGCACTGCTCAATAAAGCAAATCACTAATGAGACAAAGAAGGAGATCCAAATGAAGCACCCAATTTTCAGGTGATGGCCTCATGACTTCCAAGTTCACAACTCTACAAGGTAAAGCAAGATAATACAGGCAGACATGATCTTAAGCATTCTTCTTGTTTATCTGAAGATACCATAAATTCTTGGGCCTTCCCATTTCAATGGCATCCTGATGATTCTGAATCAAATTAACTACAACAATATATGAACAACCAAACCAATCATTATGGAGACTCTTATACTGTAACATGATAGGTCATTGAAGCATTGCAAATCAATAAATGGGATTCTTGACTAAAAATGCTTGCATGTGATGATCACTTACATTATTTCTTTCAGAGGCAAATAGATGGATGCATGGAATATTGTTTTCAAATCTTGGATGAGAAAGAAGTAACAAATTTCATACGCAACCTACTTAAGGATTCACACACTAGAGTTTATATTGTCCTGTGTCAACGAAAAAAGTGTACCACATGTTCCTGTTGTATCCCTGCATTGGAGTAGTAAAGAACTCCTATTTGGTAATTATCATTCAATCAGCAAAAGAATGCACCATCATTTTCCCCTCATTTTCTCCACCAAATAGCATGCGAGGTCAGCATTAGAATTTCTATTTCCTGGCTTGGCATATGATGAAGCAACATGGACGCACGGAAATGTCCCAAGGAAGACAATAGGTAGCATTATTGGCTTTCCATTTTTGAAGTAAAATAGTGGTGAATAAAAACAAAAATGGGAGTCTTTTCACTGGAGTACATCTCCCTTTGAATGACCATTGGTAAAATTGCTGGCATGTTTGGTATTGATTCTGCTTTAGACAGAGATGAAAGGCTAGGTTTTCTAGCTTCTCCTGAAACAGTTTTTTTTTGACTTTTGTTGTTATAGAAGCACTTTTGAAATGATGGTACCTGTTGAAGTGTCTACTTGGATTACTGACCTTGGAAAAGACCTGTGTAAAGCAACCAGGATCACACCAACTAAACCTGAGACCCGAGTGATTCTCTCAGATTTCAGCCGACTACTTTCCACTCACTAAAGCCTCACAGAAATACAAGTGACAATTGAAACTCTACTCAACTAATCAGAGAAACACCGATTAGGAGTTCAGGCTCCCACCGACTTCTTTTGTTAATTTTGTAACGGAAAGCCCTGGGACATCAGAGGTCATGGAGGTGATCACAACGTATTAAAGACAAATTAAATACCCATAATGGCATGCTCATGGGGAGAATTAACTATCTATTAACTGCCCACTAAAATCTCCATCAATTCAGTAACTCCCATGCCCTGAAGGATGGAATTTGAGGGATAACAGTTAGGAGCCTACCTCTATAAAAGGAGGTAAGAGGGGGACCAAAAGAGGGGGGATAAGCACTTCTTTGTTCTCCGTCATTTCCTTCTTTCTACAACTCCCTAAACTTCAACTAAAGCATTGGACGGTCCCCCGCTGGACACACTCCGACAAAGACTTTTTGGTAGGTATTTAGACTCCTTAGAAGAATATATAACCTATTCGATATCCAACCAACTATTTTCCACTAAAACTTAACGGCAATGGATTGGTACACCAAGTAGGGGAGAGCTTTGAAGAAACTAGGAAAAACCATAGAGAGAACTTACAAAACACCTTAACGAATTCTGGTTAGCACTGATCATGGAAAAGTGATCGACTAAATGCAGAACCTAGTTCCTCTTGTCCTATGATGGTAACAGACCAACAACTACTCGCTACACCAGTACAAGTACAAACTCTTACAATTGCCGTACAAAATCTATAGTAGGTGATGGATAGGTAGCAACTATAGAAGGAGCCGGCCCCAAGCACTGCACTTTCTCAACATAGTCGGCGTTCTCTTCAATAAAAGACAGGACAAGAACAACCAACTCAACAACACGCCACCCAGATTCTCCTGTTCGCCGAACTCGCCCTCGACAACCGAGTCCATGATGGGCGTAAAGGCAATATCCCCTTTCGAGATCAATTGGAAGAGATTCAATTCCAGGTGATTCCCAATGACTCGATGCTTACGATAAAAAATTCCAAAAAATTGAACATAAGCTCGCCGCACTCCAGGAGGATAGCAAAGGCTAGGTAGAAGGCCTTAAAATCAACACATGTTCTCAGATTTCTTGGAGAATCATGGAAGAACCAATTCCATCTCGGTTCAAAATGCTACAGAGAGCCGTATGATGGCTCCTCCGATCCACTCAACCACCTTGAGAGCTAAAGCTCTCATGATGATTCAAGGGGCTACCGATGCCCTCCTCTATCTTGCTTTCCCAACAGCACTCAGAAAGTATGCCCGAGTCTAGTATTCCGATCTCCAACCAGGGACTATTTACTCCTTTGAGCAACTTGAAATGCAATTCCTAGCACACTTCAGTAGCAATAGAACGCAGCCTCGAAATTCTAATAGCTTCTTCTTCATCCAGCAATGAGAAGGGGAGACTTTGAAGGAATATGTGAAGCATTTCAACACCACCTTGGAGATCCACAATCTCAAAGAATCGGTGGATATGTCAGCCATGAAGCAGGGACTTCGAAGTTCCATAGACAAGAAGTTTCCAGAGTCTTACTCAGAACTCTTCGTACAAGCATGGAACTAGCTCATGCCAAGGAGGGTGTGACTAATCGGCAAGAAGCCGAAGGAAAGAAGCTAAGAAAAAAGCAGCAAGCCTAGGAACGACCGAGTAGGGCCCAAAGAAACACCCCTCAACGACGATAAGGCCCCAGACCGAAAAGTCCAATCTATAAATTCAACAATTACACTCCCCTTTCAGTCCCTCGAGCACAAATCCTCAGGAAGAGGGAGAGAAATACCTCCGAAGGCCTCAACCGTGAAGACTCCATCGACCTCCGCGGACTCGTGTTGTCGCTTCTACCAAGATCATGGGTGTTGCCGATCTCGCCGCCGCGCCTGTGGCTTCGGAGCCGCCGATCCGACTATACCGTCTCGCCCCTGGGGTCTCCTGGCTAGATCGAACCTGCAAGGCAAGGTCAGAAACCCTGGCCGGGGATCCCGGCGAGGGAGCTCCGACGGTCAAGTTAGTAGACGGCGAGAGGGAACAGTCTCTGAGACGGGCCCCCGAAGGAGTCCCAGACTTAGAGATCGTGCTAGCAAGAAAGGTCCCAGAAAGAATAGAAACCCGGCCGGGTCCCTTCACCGAGCTCACGCCAAAGGTCCCCTCTCGGGATCTCGAATCTTGCTCTTGGAACGGAGTCTCCAGCCTTTGTTTCTTGCTTACCTTGTCGTCTATTCTCTCCTTCCTTTTATCTCCTCCTGTTGCCTTCTCGTTTCCCGCCCCTGGGGGGCTCCTTTGTTGCTTCCACCTCATCCCCTCCGTCTCTTTCCCTTTCCCCTTCTGGATCAAAGAGCCAGGCGGCTTCCCGGCCTTGCTTGCCAAACCTAGCGAGGAAAGAGTAGGGGAGGGGGGTGCCGGTCAGACCGCCGACCAGACCTTGGGCAGAGCGCGAGCGCTCTTCTTCCCAGGCGCCGACGAAACCCGTTATCGGGTCCTGTCTTGTCAGGACTTCGCCTCTCGACTGCGGGACCTGTCGGGCCGGTGCAAGCGATGTTTCGTGCGTCGCCGCCGACCGTACGGGCGCTGTATTCGAGGTGCGGCGTGCACGGCTCGAGGGGCAATCTTGGAGCTCGTGCTCTTGCTCCTCGGAAACTTCTCCGCACAGGTTGGCCTGCCTCGGCCGAGGTGGGACCATCTCAGGGTACCACCTGGCGAGGGAGCAGGGAGGCCGCCGACTTCGGTCGAGGTGGACCCCTCCTGGGTGGACACCTGGCGGAGCGGCAGAGGGGCGCTCGACTTCGGCTGAGGTGGTCCCGTCTCCGGGCGACACCTGGCGAAGGAGCGAGGGGCCCGGCCCGACCTCGACCGAGGTGGGACCGTCTCAGGGCGCCACCTGGCGAGGGAGCGGGGAGGCCATCGGCTTCGGCCGAGGTGGACCCCTCCTAGGTGGACACCTGGCGGAGCGGCAGAGGGGCGCTCGACTTCGGTCGAGGTGGTCCCGTCTCCGGGCGACATCTGGCGAAGGAGCGAGGGGCCCGGCTCGACCTCGGCCTAGGTGGGACCGTCTCAGGGTGCCACCTGGCGAGGGAGCAGGGAAGCCGCCGGCTTCGGCCGAGGTGGACCCCTCCTGGGTGGACACCTGGCGGAGCGGTAGAGGGGCGCTCGACTTCGGCCGAGGTGGTCCCGTCTCCGAGCGATACCTGGCGAAGGAGCGAGGGGCCCGGCTCGACCTCGGCCGAGGTGGGACCGTCTCAGGGCGCCACCTAGCGAGGGAGCGGGGAGGCCGCCGGCTTCGGCCGAGGTGGACCCCTCCTGGGTGGACACCTGGCGGAGCGGCAGAGGGGTGCTCGACTTTGGCCGAGGTAGTCCCGTCTCCGGGCGACATCTGGCGAAGGAGTGAGGGACCCGGCTCGACCTCGGCCTAGGTGGGACCGTCTCAGGGCGCCACCTGGCGAGGGAGCAGGGAGGCCGCCGGCTTCGGCCGAGGTGGACCCCTCCTGGGTGGACACCTGGCGGAGCGGCAGAGGGGCGCTCGACTTCGGCCGAGGTGGTCCCGTCTCCGGGCGACACCTGGCGAAGGAGCGAGGGGCCCGGCTCGACCTCGACCTAGGTGGGACCGTCTCAGGGTGCCACCTGGCGAGGGAGCGGGGAGGCCGCCGGCTTCGGCCAAGGTGAAACCCTCTTGGGTGGACACCTGGCGGAGCGGCAAAGGGGCGCTCGACTTCGGTCGAGGTGGTCCCATCTCCGGGCGATACCTGGCGAAAGAGCGAGGGGCCCGGCTTGACCTCGGCCGAGGTGGGACCGTCTCAGGGCGCCACCTGGCGAGGGAGCGGGGAGGCCGCCGGCTTCGACCGAGGTGGACCCCTCCTGGGTGGACACCTGGCGGAGCGGCAGGAAGGCTTGGACCGACCTCGACTTCGGCCGAGGTGGAGTCGCACCTGATTTTGCCGAAAAACTCCACGTGGCTCGAATCACGTCCAGCGAAATCTGAGACATGCCACGTCATCGTTACGGCCGTAACAGTTGCCCCCCATCCCCCAGTTCCGTTAAGGCGTCATGGAACGGGACGTGGGGATTTAATGCGGAGATGACGTGGGGAGGCGAAGATCTTGCATCATAATTGCCACGATCCTCGTCACCGTTCCTCGGGACGCCCAAAGCCCTATAAGAGGCTGCCACGTGTCGCCTATTCGGCCGCAATTAATGCGTCGCTTCGAAACAGAGGCCATTTCCCTGCAAACGAGGCGTCGATGTCGGGCGTGCATCCACGCGGCATCCATCCAATGGCCCGGAGCGGAATGACGAGTACGGCTGCTGTCGATTGAGTTTGAAGAGGGGACTTTCCGAAACGAGGCCCTTTCCCTTGCTCCGTCGGCGGTTTGCAGCAGGCTATCTCCCACTCCCCCGCGTTGCACAGTGCATTTCGGTGAGTGCTTCTGTTTCCTTCCTCGCTCCATCCCTTTCCTCTAGTGTCCTTTCCTCACCATCTTCTTTTCCATGGCGCGCCGCCGCCATGTTTCATCTAACCCGGACGAGGCCGGTCCGTCCCGACCGAGAACTCCATCGTCTTCCTCCTCGGAAGAGGAAGTGATCCCGGAGGAGACCCGCAGGCGACTCCAGCCTGGGGGCATTACCATAGGCATCCCTAGGGGTCTTAGGTCTCCCCCCGTAGTGTCTGCCCTTCCTATTTCTTCTCTTCCTCCTCTGACCCTTCCTTCTGTCGGTCCCTCCGGTCATGTTTCGACGATGACCGAAGGTGACCTTTCCTTGCTCCGGGAGGTCTATGGCATCCCGGGGTCAATCCATCTTTCTCTTCCGCGGCCCGGGGATCGCGTCACCTCAAGTGGCCCGGCCGCATAGCTTTCTACGAGGACTTCCTCCTTGGGGGTCTTCGGTTTTCTCTGCACCCCTTCTTCCTTTCTTTCCTCAGCCATTTCCGTCTGGTCCCGGCCCAGTTGGCTCCCAATGCCATCCGGGTCATCTTCTCCTTCATCGTCTTCTGTCACTTCCACGGGTTTGTTGCCCGTTTCTCCCTCTTCAGGGCTTTGTTCACCCTGAAGCGGTACTCCACTGATGACGGCTGGTGGTACATCTCGCCCCGGCCTAGGTGTTTCCGGTTCGACCTCCCTTCTTCCATCAAGGGTTGGAAGAACCGGTTTTTCTTTGCCTCGGTCGATGACGTCAACTGGGCCTGGAGCGAACCGGATCGGTCTCCGAACCGGAACTCCCAGGTCGAACCGGCAGACTAGGAGGCTTACTCCCAGCTACTGAGCGATGTGGTCCCCTCGCTCGATGTTCTGCTCTCGGAGCAGAACTTGTTCGAGGCGGGGATCAATCCCATCCGGGAGCCGGGTGAGGCTCGGCTTTTCTCTCACTCTGCCTTTCCGCCCTTCTTCTCTTCTTTTAACTGGGCTGACCGACTTTCTTTCTATCGCAGGCATGAAGTTTTCTCTGGAGAACCTTCTGGAGGGCGCGGCTCAAAGGGACACCGCCGAGGGAGACAGGCCTGCGGTGAAGAGGGCCCGTACCGAGGCGAGCCAGGAGGTCGTGCCGGTGCCCGCGCCTGGTCCAGCAGTTGCAGCTCCCCTGCCCAGGCCGCCTCGGGCCCGGGCCACCGATGCTCCAATCGTCCGCCCTGACGGGGCTGCCGAGGAGGGAGGCCCATCGGCAACGGTTCCCATCCGGGCAGGCCCCATCATCACTGCAGCCCCGACGGCGCCGCCCGCGACTCCAGCTGCCCCGCCGATGGCAGTCCCACCCGGGGGTCGGTCGCCCCTGCCACCGATCTGACAGCCCCGCCGCCGACAATCACCAACCGGTGCTCCATGATCCGCGACCAGGGGCTCGCGGAGAAGGTGATGGAGTTTGCTTGCACCTCCCGGGACCGCCGACTTCGGGGCGGCCGGGACTATGCCGATGCTCTGCTCGGGATCCTACCGCAGCTTTTCACGGTAAGTCCAAGCTCGGATCCCTCTCCTTTTCGATTCCAATCAACTCTTTACTAAACCACTCTCCCTTCCGTGCAGATCGGGACCGACGTGCTCCTGTTAAGGAACTTCCTCGCAGGGTACGCCAAGGACGCCGAGGAGGAGAAGCTCGGCAAGCTCACGGCCGACGTGAAGGACCTCATGGAAAAGAGGGTCGAGCTGCGGGGGAGCAACCAGGCCCTTCAGTCGGACCTGGCACGCGCCGAGGGACGCGTCAGGGACCTGGAGTCCTCTCTGTCCGAGAAGAGGATCTCCAACCAGCGGCGCACGGAAGAGGACGCGGCGGAGAGGGCTCGCCTCCGAGCTCATTCCCAGTCGCTGGAGCGCCAGTTGGAGGAGGCCCGGCGGGAGGCGAGCGCGGCCAAGGAACGGAGCGCCTACATCAACGGGCTCCTGGAGGCCTCGAAGCGGGAGGCGCAGGAGGCCGTCCCGAGGTTCCGGGCCTCCGACGAGTACGTCTCGAAGGTCCGGGAGGCCGCCGTGGACTCCTTTCTGAAGGGGTTCCAGGTGTGCCGGGAGAAGGTGGGCTCCTTCTACCCCAGGCTCGACCTCAGTCAGGTGGTGCTCGGGGGTAGAAGGCAGGAGCCCACCAGCGAGGCTCCACGTGTGACAGGCGATACGGCTGCAGCTTCAGAGCGGCCCTCCGAGCAACCAGTCGCCGACGGCGAGGAGGGAGAGCGCGCGCGCCAACCTGAAGATCCCGCCACCGCGCCGAACTAGGCCTTCAGTTGTATTCTCTTTTCCTTCTTTTTTTTTTCTAAGGACTCCCGGCCTGTCGGGACTCCTTCGTTGTAATTCTCCATTTTCGAATCAATGAAAACTTAGATTTGCTAAGTCCCGACCTCGTCTTTTTTTCTCTTTTTCTTCTTCTTTTTTTTTTTTTGTGCCTTGTCGAAGTGTTGGTGTCGAGTGTCGAGACGAAGTCCTGCGGTTCGATCTGGGCTGAGTCCGCGGGTGGACTGGGTCCCATCCAGCATTCAGATCAAAGTTCGGAGCTTCCGGATTGGGCGACAATAGAGTAGGCCCCGCGCGTGCCCTTCGGGCTTGCCGGGCCGTCCTTTGTGATCGCGCGGGCGAGCTGGGCTCCGGCCCGCCTTCCAGACCGAAGTCCGGGACTTCCGGACTGAACCTCGGGGCCGCAGGCTTTGTTCAAGCCTTGCGTGGCTTGCCGAGCTATTCTCCGTGATCGCGTGGGCGAGCTGGGCTCTACCCCGCTTTCCAGACCGAAGTCCGGACTTCCGGACTGAACCCCGGGGCCGCAGGCTTTGTTCAAGCCTTGCGCGGCTTGCCGAGCTATTCTCCGTGATCGCGTGGGCGAGCTGGGCTCTGCCCTGCCTTCCAGACCGAAGTCCGGGACTTCCGGACTGAACCCCGGGCCGCAGGCTTTGTTCAAGCCTTGCACGGCTTGCCGAGCTGTTCTCCGTGATCGCGTGGGCGAGCTAGGCTCTGCCCCGCCTTCCAGACCGAAGTCCGGGACTTCCGGACTAAACCCCGGGGCCGCAGGCTTTGTTCAAGCCTTGCGCGGCTTGCCGAGCTGTTCTCCGTGATCGCGGAGGCGAGCTGGGCTCTGCCCCGCCTTCCAGACCGAAGTCCGGGACTTCCGGACTGAACCCCGAGGCCGCAGGCTTTGTTCAAGCCTTGCGCGGCTTGCCGAGCTGTTCTCCGTGATCGCGCGGGCGAGCTGGGCTCTGCCCCGCCTTCCAGACCAAAGTCCGGGACTTCTCACTTTCTCGGGTCTTCGGTCACAGCCTTGTATGCCGAACTCAGAGCCAGGCACCGATTTTCCTACGAGGCGAGAAAAAGCGTTTGGAGTAAAGGAATTTTATTGCAGGGTTGGAGGAACCTTACATTACTGATAATACATCCTTAAGTTTGAGGCGTTCCAAGTCCGAGGGAATCTGGAGCCTCCTAACTCCTCCAGGTAATAGGCCCCTTGAGGGAGGACTTCCGCCACCCTATACGGGCCCTTCCCAGTTCGGGGAGAGTTTCCCGCACTCCCGTGGCTGAGAAGCTTCAGCGCGCCGGAGCACCAGATCTCCGGGGCGAAAGGACTTTGGTCGCACCCGGGAATTGTAGTATCTGGCCACTCGCTGCCTGTACGCCGCCATCCGGACTCGAGCCTTGTCCCTCGTCTCTTCAAGAAAGTCCAGGTTGAGCATCATCCTGGCGGGATTCTCTACTTTGTCGTACTGCTCCACATGCAGGTGGGTAGACTGAGCTCAATCGGGATAACTGCTTCGGCTCCGAAAACGAGATTGAAGGGGGTCTCGTCGATGGCCATTCTCGGGATGGTGTGGTATGCCCACAGGACACTTGGGAGCTCTTCTGCCCACCTGCCCTTGACCTGATCCAGCCTCGTTCGAAGGCATTACAGAATGGTCCTATTCATGACCTCGGCTTCTCCATTCGTCTGTGGGTGAGCCACCGAGGTGAAGCGATGGTGGATGCCGAGGTCGCTGCAGAATTCTTCGAACTCCCGGCAGTCGAACTGACGCCCGTTATCGGTGATCACGGTGTGGGGGAGGCCAAAACGGCAGATGATTGACTTCCAAAAGAACCTAGCGATGTTTGCCTCGGTGATCCGTGCCAAGGGTTCGGCCTCAACCCACTTCGTGAAGTAGTCGATGGCCACGATCAGGAACTTCCGCTGTCCGGATGCCGGTGGAAATGGTCCTAGGAGGTCCATTCCCCATTGGGCGAACGGCCATGGAGCTGAGAGCTGGGAGATTGGAGTAGAGGGCTACCGTTGCACCACGGCATGCCGTTGGCACCGATCATACTTCACGAAATCGGCGGCGTCCTCCTTCATCGTCTCCCAGAAATAGCCTTAACGGAGAGCCTTGTAGGCTAGCGTTCTGCCCCCCACGTGGTTCCCGCAGATGCCCTCATGAATCTCCTGGAGCACGAGTGCGGCCTCCGCGGGTCTCAGGCACTTGAGGAGGGGATAGGAGTAAGACCTCCGATACAGTTGCCCATCCATCAGGACGAACCGCACGACCTTCTTTTTGATAAGGCGGGCCGCTGCAAGATCCTCCGGCAAGGTACCGCCGGTTATGTACTCGGCGTACTTGTCCATCCAGCTGGGCTCACGGCTGACCTGTTGGACCTCCACCAGGATCTCGTAGCTCGAGGCCTTGAGGCGCTCTACATGAGCGCGACCCAGCATCGAATCCGGCAAGGTCGCCAGCCGGGAGAGTGTCCACACGGGCATTTTCCCCGCGGGGGATATGGAAGATGTTGAAGCGCCGGAATCCGGCTGCGCTCGTTTTGACAAGCTCCAAATACTTCACCATTTGAGGATCGTGCGCAGCATACTCTCCGAAGATCTGTCCGGCCACTAGCTGAGAGTCAGTGAAGGCTTTGAGGTTGGCTATGCCCAGCTCGCGGGAGACTCTCAACCCGGCGAGGAGCGCCTCGTATTCTGCCTGGTTGTTGGTTGCGGCGAACTGGAAACGGAGTGCGTATTCGGCGACGACCCCACTGCCGTTGGCGAGAATGAGTCCGGCTCCGTTCCCGCCGGAGTTCGAGGCTCCATCTACATGAAGGATCCACGCATCCTCTCCGGGCTTCTCGGGGCCCGGTTTCAACTGCTGGTGCGGGGAGTCCTCCTCTGACTCCTTGCCTAGGCCCACGCACTCGACCAAGAAGTCGGCCAGTACTTGCACTTTCATGGCCGACCTCGGCCTGTAAGCGATGTCGAATTCGCTGAGCTTGAGTGCCCACTTCGCCAATCGCCCCGATGTGTCGGGTCGGCTGAGGATCGCTTTCAGCGGCTGATCAGTCAGGACGGTAATGGGATGCGCTTGGAAATAGGGCCTGAGACGCTGAGCAGACACTATTAATGCAAAAACGAACTTTCGGGCCGAGAATACCTGAGCTCCGCATCGCGGAGAAGTTTGCTGGTGTAGTACACCGGCCGCTGGACTCCCTGATCATCGATCCGAACTAGGACCGAGCTGACGGCCTCCGGGGTGACCGCCAGGTAGAGGATGAGTTCCTCTCCCTCTTCGGGCCTGGAAAGTAGTGGGGGCGATGCAAGCATCTTCTTCAGCTCTTTAAAGGCCTCCTGGCACTCCTCAGTCCAGGCGAAGTCGTTCATCTTCCTCAGCACTTTGAAAAAGGGTCGGCAGCGGTCGGCCGACCTGGAGATGAACCGGCTCAGGGCGGCTATCCGGCCGGTGAGTCGCTGCACTTGCTTCTTGGAGGCGGGCTGCTCCATGTCCAGGATGGCCTGGACCTTCTCCGGGTTAGCTTCAATCCCTCTCTGGGTTACCATGAACCCCAGGAACCTCCCGGCGGAGACGCCGAAAGTGCACTTCGCCGGGTTCAGCTTCATCTGATGAAGTCGGAGGTTGCCGAAGGTCTCCGCCAAGTCGGCAACGTGATCCGAGAGGGGCTTGCTCATTACCAGCATGTCGTCCACGTACACCTGCATGTTGCGGCCGATCTGGTCCTTAAAGACTTTGCTGACCAGTCGCTGGTACGTGGCCCCGGCGTTCTTAAGGCCAAACGGCATCATCCTGTAACAGAAAGTTCCACGGTCGGTGACGAAGGCGGTGTGCTCTTCGTCCTCCGGGTTCATTCGGATCTGGTTGTACCCGGAGAAAGCATCCATGAAAGATAGGAGTCGATGCCCGAGGTGGTGTCGACCAACTGGTCAATCTTTGAAAGAGGGAAGCTATCATTTGGGCAGGCTCGGTTGAGGTCTTTGTAGTCCACACAGATCCTCCACTTACCACTGCTCTTCTTCACCATGACCATATTCGCCAGCCAGCTGGGATACTGAACTTCCCGCATGAAGCTGGCGGCGAGGAGTTTCTCCACCTCTTCGTTGATGGCCCTCTGCCTCTCCGCGGCGAAGCTCCTCTTCTTCTGGCGGACCGGGCGGCACCTCGGGTCCACGTTCAGCCTGTGCGTAATGATCTCGGGGGGAATGCCCGGCATGTCGGCCGCGGACCAGGCAAACACGTCCGCGTTCATGCGGAGGAATTCCAGCAAGCGGGTCCGTTCCTCCTCCGGGAGTTGGGCCCCCACCTGCACCGTCTTCAGAGGGTCCGAACCGAGGGGATAAGTCAACAGGCGCTCTACGGGCCCTCCCCTGGGTTCCTTCTCCCTTAGGTCGAGGTCGTCGACGTCGAGGGCGAGCTCGGCGCCCCGGGCACCTAGGACCGTCTGAAGCAATGCGGGACTGGCTGGGTCGTCCCCCTCGTCACCCCAAGTCCGGAGGCTGTGGGGAATTGCACTAGCAACCGCTTCGTAGAAATCATGGCGTCCAGTTGGTTGAGCCCCGGGCGCCCGAGGATCGCGTTGTAGGACGAAGGAAGCTTGACGACGGTAAATGTCATCATGACTGTAGTCTGCCGAGGTGGGGATCCAGCGGTGACCGGGAGAGTGATCTCCCCTTCGACCCCCACCGAGTCCCCGGTAAAGCCTACTAGGGGGGTGTGCACCGGCCTTAGCTGATCATAGGACAGATTTATTCGGGAGAAAGCATCATAAAAAAGCACGTCAGCGGAGCTTCCACTATCTACCATAATTCGATGTACAGATGCTTCGCGATGGTCATCTCGACCACCACAGCAACGTTATTTACACTTTTGTTTTCACTCCCCTTCTCAGAAGGGGGTACATCCTCCGAGTTCCCGACCTCCCGGGCTCTCTTCGTCGCCCGCCCGATTCCACAAGAGATCATGCCCACTGGCTTCTCCGTCGGATGGTTGTCGATTGCGGGAACCGGGGGTAAGGCCGCGAGCAGCTGTCCCTCCACCGGGACCTCGTTCCTGATGAACTTCCTAAGGTAGCCTCTTTTGATCAGCTCCTCGATTTCCCGCTTCAGGTTGCGACACTCCTCCGTGTCATGGCCGTGCTCGCGGTGGAACTGGCAGTACTTCGACTTGTCTCGGGTGCCTCTTGGGTTCTGAGGAGGAGGTCGGCGGAGGTAGTGCTCGCCCTCAATTTCCATGAGGATCTTCGTTCGGGGAGCGAGAGGGGTGAACCTTCGCTCCGGGGTGGCCTCGCCCTTTAACCTCGGATTCGGGCGAGGGTCGGCAGATGGTCCGGGCCTCCGGGCTCCTAGAAAATCCCTCGGGGCCGGCTTCTTCAAAGTCTTCCCGTCTAGCTCTCGGCGGGTGCGATCGGCCTTCTCCGCCCGGATGTACTTGTGGGCACGGAGGAGGAGCTCGGAGTACGTCCTGGGGAAATTTTTGTCCAGGGAATAGGTCAGGCGGGACGTCTTGAGCCGCGCTTTAAAGCCAGCATGGCAACGGGCTCGTCCAGGCTATAGATCTCCAGGGCAGCGGTCTTGAACCGGGTGATGTAGTCCCGAAGCAGCTCCTGGTCCTGCTGGCGGATAGAGAAGAGGCTGTCGAAGTGCACCACAAACTTTCCTTCCAACTGATGGAAGGAGCAAATAGATCCGGGCTCGAGGCGGTAAACCAGACTCGAGTGGCCTTCCGGAGGGTAGCGGGAAGGCAATGCACAAAAGAGCGTCCGTGGCCCCCTGGACCCTCATAAGAGCCTTGTAGCTCTCCAGATGGTCCAGAGGGTCGGTGGTCCCGTCGTCGGGGTCCACCTGTGGCATGCGGAACCGGCTCGGAATCGGCTCCGCCTGGATTTCTTCAGAAAAGGGTGGACGGGAGTCGTAGCCCGCCGGGTCCGCCGAGGAGTTCTGCAGGTCGGCAAATCGGCGGGCGAACTCCGCCAATTTGCGCTCGTGCTCCTCCAGACGCCTCTCGGCCTGGCGCCTGATGGCCTCGTCGGTGGAATCTTCCACCGAGGCTGCTAGTGAAGGGGCGCCGATCGGTCTCGGTGCAGGGTCTTGCCTCGGCGTCGCTTGCTGCGACGCGCTGTCTCGGCTTCATCGACCGGGGATCGACTCTCGTGATCCGCCGAACCGGAGTAGTTTCTTTTCGCGGGAGTTTGATGGCTCCCGCGGGGATTGGAGACTGCTCGCGGTTGGGACGGCCTGCCTTGGATGGAGCGCAGGCTCCCGCGCGGCCCCGCAGCCCGAGCTGCGGGGGTCCCTGGCTGAGGCTACGTGGCCAGGGAGCGCTGCTGATGTTGTAGCTGCCGAACTGCCGTAGTCAAGGTCTGTAGCTGCTGGATGACGGTCACGAGAGGTCCGTCCGCCGAGGTCGACTGTGGTGGAAGAGGAGGGGGAGCAGGAAGCTCCCTCTCCGGGCTGGGGGGCCCCTGAGGGGAGGGAATCTCCCCTACTCGGCTGGTGGACGCTTCGCGTCCACGAGTGACCACCATGGTCGGAGCGCGCTTTGTTCACAAAAAGCTAGCTCCCCTCGGGGTGTTGTCCTGCCCCCCTACCTGGCGCGCCAATCTGTTGCAGATCTCGCCGCCGCGCCTGTGGCTTCGAAGCTGCCGATCCGACTAGACCGTCTCGCCCCTGGGGTCTCCTGGCTCGATCGAACCTGCAAGGCAAGGTCAGAAACCCTGGCCGGGGATCCCGGCGAGGGAGCTCCGACGGTCAAGTTAGTAGACGGCGAGAGGGAACAGTCTCTGAGACGGGCCCCCGAAGGAGTCCCAGACTTAGAGATCGTGCTAGCAAGAAAGGTCCCAGAAAGAATAGAAACCTGGCCGGGTCCCTTCACCGAGCTCACGCCAAAGGTCCCCTCTCGGGATCTCGGATCTTGCTCTTGGAACGGAGTCTCCAGCCTTTGTTTCTTGCTTACCCTGTCGTCTATTCTCTCCTTTTATCTCCTCCTGTTGCCTTCTCGTTTCCCGTCCCTGGGGGGCTCCTTTGTTACTTCCACCTCCTCCCCTCCGTCTCTTTCCCTTTCCCCTTCTGGATCAAAGAGCCAGGCGGCTTCCCGGCCTTGCTTGCCGAGCCTAGCGAGGAAAGAGTAGGGGAGGGAGGCGCCGGTCAGACCGCCAACCAGACCTTAGGCAGAGCGCGAGCGCTCTTCTTCCCAGGCGCCGACGAAACCCGTTATCGGGTCCTGTCTTGTCAGGACTTCGCCTCTCGACTGCGGGACCTGTCGGGCCGGTGCAAGCGATGTTTCGCGCGTCGCCGCCGACCGTACGGGCACTGTCTTCGGGGTGCGGCGCGCATGGCTCGAGGGGCAATCTTGGAGCTCGTGCTCTTGCTCCTCGGAAACTTCTCCGCACAGGTTGGCCTGCCTCGGCCGAGGTGGGACCATCTCAGGTGCCACCTGGCGAGGGAGCAGGGAGGCCGCCGACTTCGGCCGAGTTGGACCCCTCCTGGATGGACACCTGGCGGAGCGGCAGAGGGGCGCTCGACTTCGGCCGAGGTGGTCCCGTCTCCGGGCGACACCTGGCGAAGGAGCGAGGGGCCCGGCCAGACCTCGGTCGAGGTGGGACCGTCTCAAGGCGCCACCTGGCGAGGGAGCGGGAAGGCTGCCGGCTTCGGCCGAGGTGGACCCCTCCTGGGTGGACACCTGGCGGAGCAGTAGAGGGGCGCTCGACTTCGACCGAGGTGGTCCTGTCTCCGGGCGACATCTGGCGAAGGAGCGAGGGGCCCGGCTCGACCTCGGCCTAGATGGGACCGTCTCAGGGTGCCACCTGGCGAGGGAGCGGGGAGGCCGCCGGCTTCGGCCGAGGTGGACCCCTCCTGGGTGGACACCTGGCGGAGCGGCAGAGGGGCGCTCGACTTCGGCCGAGGTGGTCCCGTCTCCGGACAATACCTGGCGAAGGAGCGAGGGGCCCGGCTCGACCTCCGCCGAGGTGGGACCGTCTCAGGGTGCCACCTGGCGAGGGAGCGGGAAGGCCGCCAGCTTCGGCCGAGGTGGATCCCTCCTGGGTGGACACCTGGCGGAGCGGCAGAGGGGCGCTCGACTTCGGCCGAGGTGGTCCCGTCTCCAGGCGACATCTGGCGAAGGAGCGAGGGGCCCTGCTCGACCTCGGCCTAGGTGGGACCGTCTCATGGCGCCACCTGGCGAGGGAGCGGGGAGGCCGCCGGCTTCGGCCGAGGTGGACTCCTCCTGGGTGGACACCTGGCGGAGTGGCAGAGGGGCGCTCGACTTCGGCCGAGGTGGTCCCGTCTCCGGGCGACACTTGGCGAAGGAGCGAGGGGCCCGGCTTGACCTCGACCTAGGTGGGACCGTCTCAGGGTGCCACCTGGCGAGGGAGCGGGGAGGCCGTCGGCTTCGACCGAGGTGGACCCCTCCTGGGTGGATACCTGGCGGAGCGGCAGAGGGGCGCTCGACTTCGGTCGAGATGGTCCCGTCTCCAGGCGATACCTGGCGAAGGAGCGAGGGGCCCGGCTCGACCTCGACCGAGGTGGGACCGTCTCAGGGCGCCACCTGGCGAGGGAGCGGGGAGGCCGCCGGCTTCGGCCGAGGTGGACCCCTCCTAGGTGGACACCAGGCGGAGCGGCAGGAAGGCCTGGACCGACCTCGACTTCGGCCGAGGCGGAGTCACGCCTGATTTTACCAAAAAACTCCACGTGGCTCGAATCACGTCCAGCGAAATCTGAGACATGCCACGTCATCGTTACGGCCGTAATAATGGGGCCATAACAATGGGCATGACACCAAAGACTACATCCAATTAAAAGACAATAAAAGCCCTGATTCAGCATAAATACCTTGGAAAGTATCTCCATAACTGGTAAGTTCAGCCACCTACCGACCAGTCAACTCGGCAACATCCGGATGAAGGTACAAGCAACCAATCGAAGGCTGGCATAATCAACATATCTTCGTAGGGTAGGTTATTCGAAACACCCATCGAAGAAAAAGCAGGAGGAAAATGTAATTTCTTTCTCGAATGAAGATTTGCGAGTTCAAACTCCTTATGATGATACTATAATCATTTCAATGACAATAGCAAATTATGATGTAAAAAGGATATTAGTTGATAATGGAAGTTCCGTAGATGTGTTATTATACAATGCTTTTTCTCGGATGAATTTGTTTAAGGATCAACTATAAAAGGTTGACACCCCAATATATGGATTTTATGGCAACTCAGTGAACATTGAGAAAAAAATCATCCTCCCAATCACCACCAAACAAGATCCTCAACAAAGTACTGTTTTTCTCTTGTCATCCTAGTACCATCAACTTACAATGCTATACACAGCCGATCAAGATTGAATGCGTTGTGAGCCGTTGCATCTACTTATCACCTTCTTGTCCATTTCCTGACCAAAAGTAGAGTCCAAAAAAACTGAGATTCGCAATTAGCTCAACAATGCTTTATGGCGACAACCGACGAAAAAGCAAGTGACGAAACTTCATCAATGGACGGATTATATACTCGAGATAAAGTAAGCCAAGGAGGACCGACCGAGTAGTTGATCTCGGTTCCATTAAAGGAAGATCCTACTAAGACTCTATGATGCAAACTCAGGCATGTTTCAAACCTACATGCACCGTCACCTTCTAAATTCAAGCATCTAGCTTGATGACGGGCTCGCACCTATTATCCCTAGTTCAGTCCATCCACATTCAATGAATGTAACTAGATCCATTAGTTGTTAGGGATTTGTTTCAAGTTGTTATTTTTGAATTTGTTTAGTTATTGATTTGTTTCAAGTTGTTATTTTTGAATTTGTTTAGCTGTTGATTTGTTTCAAGTTGTTATTTTGGAATTTGTTTAGTTGTTATCTAGTTAGTTTCATGGTTTATAAATAAGGGTGCATTATATTCATGAAAAGAAAAAAAGAAAATTTTCCTTCTTAAATGTTTGCCTTTGCCTTTGCATTGAACGGTGTGAAGCCGTATGCGAGTGATTCACAAATTCGCTTCGACTTTCCTATTCTCTATGTTCTCCACTTAGCCAAGTTGCATCCACCACCAATTCTAATGCCAACTGGACATCGACCTACCGCCACACCACCCTAATTATAGCTTAGCAACATTTGCCGAGATGAGTCCTCTGATTCCAATCACCAACTCCAAAATCATTGAACCCACCCACCTTCAGATCTAACATTTAATAAAAAGTAGAGGCTTGAACCTCACAGGAATTTAACAGAACTCCATATTTGAGCAAATTGACAACAATCCTTGCAAGCCTCAGTAAACTTTTAGCCTTTCCAAATCTTTCCTCATTTAATTCTATCTCTCTGGTTTCTGCTATTAGAGTTTTTTTTATAAGATTTCATTGTTAAGATTAACTTACATCAAATTCAGATTTCAAGTTTGCATTTTGTGCATCTAGGATTTGCATTATACTAGTTTTAGTTTTAGATCTATCATCCCTAGACTTTACCCCACATCAGCTTTCATATCAAAGCCCAATTTCAATTATGACAACTAGAGCGGGGACAAAGTTTAGAGATGACACTCCTGAAGATCCTAAAGATCCATTTAGTAAAATTTTGTTAAAATTGAATGAAGATCTACCGACATACAAGACATCAAAGATAGAGTCACCATTCTAGAAGCAACTAAAGAGTGCAAAAATAAACTGACCTTAAATAACATAGAACAAGGAATTGCCAATAGGACTATAGGCCACACCGAAAATAATTAGGGGACAACTTATGCGAAATCCACGAAATAACCCACTCTTCCAAGAAAATTTAAGCCCTTGAGATGACATCATGAATAGGGTTAAGATGGATGCTCCTACTTTTGATGGAAAATTAGATCCCAAAATTTTTACCGATTGGCTCATTGACGTGGACCAGTTTTTTGATTGGTATGAAATGTCTGACAAATGCCAAGTTTGGTTCACAAAAATGAAATTAATCGATACCGCCAAGCACTTTTGGATTGGCATCAAATAGCATTTAGATCGGATTCGTCAAGAGACCATCACCTTGTGGGCTGAAATGAAGGCAAAACTAAGATTTTTTTTCCCTAACTTATGAACAAAATCTATTTGATCAACTACTAACTTTAAAATAAGGTTCATTTTCTATATCACAATACATAAACAAGTTTGACGAACTGTGTTCGTTGCGATCTACGAGAGGATGAGCAAATGACCCTTTCACGATTTTGTAAAGGGCTATAAGAGGACTTGCAGCATGAAATTACACCTTATATGGCTGAGAACGTTGAGCAGGCTTTCCAACTTGCATTGGAATATGAAAACTTTTCTCGACCACATGCTAGAAGGTCCATTTTCCAATTGGGGAGTTGAATCCCAAGAAATAGTTTGATAGGGACACAAGAAATTTGGTCAGCACAAAATAAACCAAACATGAACTTTAAGGAAAAGGGGTAACTTTGAAAAACAAGAAAATATAGCAAGCAAGTGCTATAAATGTCATTGGGCAGGACATTATGCTTACAAGTGTCCTAAATGGAACATTGCGGTTCAACAAGACATTGAGGATGCTGAAGACATAGAAGCAGTTGAACACATGGTAGTAGACACCCCTAGTGATTGAAGCATTCGATCAAGTTGATCAATTAATAAAAACATGCCATTACAAGCAAGGTTCCCCGTACTGGTATCGGAAGCCGTACCGGTGGCCGGCGGTATCGGTACAGTGCCGTACCGTACCGTGCCGACACACCGTACGGCATGGCGTACTGGTTCAAACCGGTACGCCCAAATTTTTTTTTATTTTTTTTGATATTTTTTGTAATTTTAAGATTTTTATTTTATTTTTTAAGGGTTTAGGGTTTAGGGTCTAGGAAGAATTAGTATTTAGGGTTTAGCCTAGAGTTTAGGGTTTAGGGTTTAGGGTGGTGTACCAGTTTAGGGTTAGGACAAAATATTAATATTTAGGACTATTTTTAATTAAAATAAAATAAAAATGATAATTAAACAGATTATCAGCAATTAATGAAAGTGAAATGTAGCATAAACATATAATTACATACCAATGTCTAAAATCAGGTAGAGTGACGATGTCCATAAATAGGGATCATGTATGTACTCTGTAGGAAATTCGGCATATCCCTCCTGCTATGCAGCATGATACTCCTCTAAGCTCATCACAGGAAGTATGTGTGATGGATCATAACTAATCGCAGATCCCTTTCTAATGTCCCGACTCTGAGAGCTGTCCAGAGACTGATTATATAGTAGTGTAGGGACCCATCCAAATATACCAACAGCAAAATCAGATGCATAAGATGCTCCGGGCTGCATGGGATAATAACCACTGGATGCTGACGTCTCAGATACACCATATAGATCATATGGACCATAAGCTGCTGGTAGCTGCGGATAAGAGGATCCTAAATATGAGGATGATCTAGATACATCCATGAATCCTACTCCACATGCAATAGCTGCAGCTGTATCGTGTCCCGAACGACCACGCGGAGCCCGTCGCCTATATGGAATCGTATCACCATGAATCTATCAGATGGTAATCCATGATCTGTATCCTACGTGGCATGGCTAAACTGCGACTTCCCGTGAATCGAATATGAATAGATGGCTGCGACTCCGTCCTCCTGCCCCTCCCTGATCACTGATCCTCCACTATCTGAAGCACTATCATCACCATCTCTGGTATCTGAATCTGAGTGGACTGAGTGCTCCGATGGAGGTGCAACTGCCTTTTCTTTTCCTGTCTCCGGGTTTACTAAATGGTGGGGAGAGACGATGTGCTGTATCTGCTAGAGCCCTGTAAGGAATATGACTTGTTGCCCATTGTCCAGCATCCACCCCAGCCTCACTAGCTACAAAACTGACTGGTCGAGGGGGCAATCCTGGCTCATCAAGCTATGGCATCTGCTGCTGATCCATGACCCACCCAATCATTGAATCTTTATCCTCATCAACATATGAACTTGCAGTGGGATCGAGATATTTCAATTCTATTCTTTCTGAATACATTTTAGCCTCAACCTTAAATTATAGTATATATACACAAGATCGTTGAGACGTTTCTGTTTCAGACGGTTCCTCTGCTTGGAGTGGATAAAAACCAAATATAGACCAGTTGCGCTCACATCCACTAGATGACACCGTCTGGGAGAGGATCTTCACTGTCTGGAAGAGGATCTTCACTGCAAAAACCTTCAAATTTTAGCAGATCCATCAAAATGCACCCACCATTTAGCTGCAAAAGACATTACATCATTTAGAATTTTAGATTTGGCAAAATAAAAAATTTAATCCTGATATAATATTAGATTTACTCCTTAGTAGTACCTACCAGGATTCATCTTTGATTTACTTCTGACCACTACAGTGGATCCAAATGAATCTGTGCCCTCCCTAAAAAATTTCGTCTGCTAAAAAAAAATTGTTAGCTTTTAAAATTAATGCTCTAAAAAATCATTCAATAATTTCAACATACCTTATTTCTTCAAGGCACATAGCAGCGATATCTGGATCGGGCTCCATCTTATATATAACATTGCGTAGGGCAGACATAAGATCCTCATCTATGGCAATGTCCATACGGAGTACTGAAATCTCGGATTTAGATAGTAAGCTACACATATATTTTAAGAATTAGTCAAGCGTACTTGTATGAATCTAATTAAAACTTAATTTTTAGGGACTTCATAAATTACTACATACCTGCTAGATACAAATCCGAACTTATTTGATAACTCTACTATCCATCAATGATCCGGATATACTCAGATACATGTGATGGATCTGCCTCCTGGATCTTTTCTTTGCCCTTTGCATCATGAAATATAAGAAGCCCATATGAGCATCTCTCGGAGTCCACGGCATGAAATAATCTATGGTTTATAATATTTATTATATATTATAATAAATTTTATTTTATAATAATAATATTTTATATTATTATTAAGTAATAATTTATAATTTATTATTTATATTTTTTATTGTTTTATTTTAAAAATGAGAGGTACGAATAAGATAAAGATTTGGATTATTCCTACAATTTTTTTAAATTTTTATTATATAATTTTAAATATTATACATATTTTATTTTAATATTTAAAATCGTTTCTGTCATGCATAAAAAATTAATTCTATTTAGGTAAATAAGTTTAAATAGGGAAATTACCTGATGAGACACGGGCATGATAGCTACATCGAATTTATTTATTTATTTTGTTTTTTTACAAAATTTATATATATATTATTTTAAAAAAATCCATATATTGCCGCTTCCAATCGCGTTCATTCACCTGCGACGACGGCGAAGACAGCTCTTTGTCTCTCGCTCCAGCGACAGGGCTTTGTTCTGGTCTCAACTCTCTCAGATCGAAACCATAGATTACTGTCCTTGGTCTCGGATCGGTCGCAGAAGCCACCAAGCCTCTTCAGGCACATAGCAGCGATATCTGGATCGGGCTCCATCTTATATATAACATTGCGTAGGGCAGACATAAGATCCTCATCTATGCCAATGTCCAGTACGGAGTACTGAAATCTCGGATTTAGATAGTAAGCTATACAATATTTTAAGAATTAGTCAAGCGTACTTGTATGAATCTAATTAAAACTTAATTTTTAGGGACTTATAAATTACTACATACCTGCTAGATACAAATCCGAACTCATTTAATAACTCTACCATCCATCAATGATCCGGATATACTCAGATACATCTGATGGATCTGCCTCCGGGATCTTTTCTTTGCCCTTTGCATCATGAAATATAAGAAGCCCATCTGAGCATCTCTCGGAGTCCACGGCATGAAGTACCTCATATAGAAGCTTGATAGCCTCCACTACCCTCTCAGCCCGCTGCCAGAATGTCTGTCACATCATTAAATTTTTCACATTACTTTCCTCAGTATTTGCCCTTGCATATATGCTCTGCTGCCAGTCCTGACTGACAAACATCTGATGCAGCTCTGCTTTCTTGCCAAAAAGACTATCAAGTGCAATATAATTAGTAGCAAACCGTGTGACCCCTGGTCTCAATATTTCCTCCCTGTAAAGCTCCTCATCAATGATAAGACCCATGTATGGTTATATATAAATCGGGTGATAGACTGTGCTAGCTCAATAATCTTCTACACCCTGCGGATTTTTCCAATATCCATCAACATGAGGCTATACAATGTACAGCACAAGAGATCCAGAAAATATACGACCGCCGCTCTATCAAGATCTGTCCTGCGGTCCTGTACTGTGGTCCATTATCAGTGATGACCTGCACGACACTATGCTCTCCCACCTGATCAATCACCTCCTCCATCAATCTGAGGATATAACTGGCATCGTGCACATGATCTGAAGCATCAATAGACTTCTGAAAAAAAGTCTTCCCATCACAATAAGTTAAGAAATTTATGCTCCGTCTAGTAGGACAAGTCCAACCATCACACATCACCGTCAATCCATACACGGGTCACTTGCTCTGATATAAGGATATCCATCCTTTTAGCTCTTTATTGCTGTCCAGAAGATGACCATAGATATCCCTCGATGATGGAGGATCTACACCTGCACCAGCAGCCTGTATAGATGAAATAGCAGAGCGATAATATGGATTGTCTGCTGCATGGACTGGGATATGACTGAAATGAAACCAGGAGGAGATTGCCCACCACATATCTTCTTTTATCTTTTTCAGCATTTTTCAATCATCTATTGCTTGGAATCTCTACTGAAAAATGCATGTGGATCGACATCATGGATAGTGGCTCCCTCCGGAATGTCTCTGGAAAACTTCCTCCTACTGCCAAATGCTTCCAACATGGATGCAATACGGTCGGTGATGACTCTCCTGACGGGCTCTCCGACTGAGGTCATAAACTGTCTGACTCCTGGAGTACTAGCAGAAGCGGATCCCGATCCTGACTCAAAAGCTGATGGCCCGAATCGCTGTCTATGCCTGGCTGCCTCCTGCTGCCTCTGCTCATATAAACTCGCCTGAATAACAACCTCCATCAGTCTCCTCATCAGAAGGAATAGATACTCCTCTGACTCCCTGGAGTAATAAGATAGTTCTGTAGCTCTGCGATCCACCTCTACCTTCTTCTTTGTTGCTCTTTCCTTCCCAGCTTTAAAATCAGTAAAGTGTTTCTTCATCAGCTGACAGATCTCCTGTGAATACTGTCGACATGCAGATACATCAGAATAGCTACCAGCCAAGTACTGCTTCAACCTTGTTACCCCCCACCTTTGAATTCCGTATTGCATAATTTACACCTCCAGTGATGCCGACCCGAGATCATCTCTCCATGTAACCAGCCAATGTCCCACTCTAGATCCTTCTTCCTCTTTGATGAATCCATACCTGAATATTTAAATTATATATAAGGTCAATAATAATATTATTAATTAACAGTTTATTAACCTAATTTTAAAATTTAATTTATTTTATTTTTTTATTTAAAAATTCAAAAAATAAAGAAAAATAAAAAAATTTTAAATTTTAGATTCATGTAGGATTCCATCATACATGCTACATATATTTTTTAAAATCCTAGAAATGCATTAAAAATCAATTTTTTTTCAATTTAAGACCTCCGGGCACTATTCATGAGATGCACAAAACTTGAATAAATCGACATAAAATTTATAGTGAGAGTAGCTTACAAGCCCTAGATTAATAATTTATAATTACAGTTATTTTTTAATTACTTTTTTAATTAATTTATTAATCCAAAATTAATTTTAATTTAAAAAATTATATACTTAACAAACAATTAAGATTTTAGATCATTGTGTAGATCTATCCTAGATCTACCACATACTCTAAAATCATAGCCAACAAATAAATTTTGACAGCATTTCTTCTTAATTTTCTATTTTGCACAGATTTTAATAAAAAATAACGATACGAAAGACGAAAATACAGAAAAAGAAAGGTATACGTAGCTTAATTCTACCTTCCTCTTCGACTTTGGCGGGTTGGATTGGATTGAAAATGAGCACCAAATTTTTTTTGATCATTTTTCCTTCCGCGACTGTGCAACAGAGAGCTCGTAAGAGCTCTCTGCCTCTTCCTTACTTAAAAAGCAGCCCCCTTTCTAAAAGGTCACCGGCCTAACATGCCGGATCCTATCAAAAATCCATAGTTAAGCATGCCTTGGCGAGCGGATGGGTCACCCCGGGAAGTCGGCGCAGCGAAGGCCACATTGCAGAATGTGGGCAGGATGCTGACAACGGTGCCCACGGGCCCTTTTCCAGAATGTGGGCTGGATTCCTCTTCGACTTTGGCGGGTTGGATTGGATTGAAAATGAGCACCGAATTTTTTTTTTGATCATTTTTCCTTCCACGACTGTGCAACAGAGAGCTCGTAAGAGCTCTCTGCCTCTTCCTTACTTAAAAAGCAGCCCCCCTTTCTAAAAGGTCACATGGCTACACTAGCCATGTGACAAATCAAAAAAATTTGCCCCCCTTCCCAGCCTTACCGACTCGAACTAGGTCGAACCGGGCCGAACTGGCCGGTTCAGGCCCGTTTCGACCGGTTCGAGTCCAGTTCACCCCGGTTCAGGTGCAGTTCGGGTCCAGTTCGGTGTGCTAAGTAATTTTTTTTTGGTTTTTTAATTGGACTGTGCCATTTTAAAGGCCGAAACGTGCCGGCCGGCCATCGATCCGGTTCGGTACGCCCTGAACCGGCCGATTCGGCACGGTTCGGAAATCCTGGTTACAAGTCATGAGGTATGTCCTAAGTCACCCTAGGAGAGAAGATGATTGGTGACAATCGTCCATTTTTCACACTTACACAAAATGTGGCAACAAAAGTTACAGAGTCAGGTGGTGGAAGTTGCATTAATGTTATTTCTGAATCAACAATTAATCACCTACGTCTTAAACACGAACCACATCCTAGTCCATATAAGGTTGCTTGGGTAGATAAGACTACGATACCTGCTAAGCAGCAGTGTAGTTCCTCTCAATTTTGCAACTTACTCAGATCAATTTTGGTGTGATATTTTCCAATGGATATTGCACATGTACCGTTAGGGTGACCTTGGCTCCATGGTCTGTTCGTCACGCATTATGGTTAACCAAACACGTATGTTTTCACACACAGGGTAAAAAGGTTGTTTGGAATCTTGCCAAACCAATTTTCCAAAATCAGCACCCCAAGCTCCAACTGACTCTTGTTCCAGCTCATTAAAAACATTCAGAAATCTGCCAAGCATGTTGAAAACACCAAACCCTTGCATATTTTAAATAAAAAAATTACATAGAAATTGACACATGTTGTTTGCACCTTAGTAGCTTAGGAGGTACTTATTTTACCTGATTCAACTGAGCCACCTTTAGCTATTAAGAACCTGCTCTCCAAATTTAGTGACCTGATACTTGAAGAATTACTTGATGAACTCCCACCTCTTAGAGATATACATGCGATTGACCTTGTCCCTAGTTTGTCCTTACCTAATTTGCCATATTATAGGATGAATCCGAAGAAACATGAAGAGTTAAAGCATTAGGTTAAGGATTTGATTAGAAAAGGGTTTGTGAGGGAAAGCAAGAGTCCTTGTGTGGTCTCGATGCTTCTCACCCCCAAAAAGGAAGGGGCAGGCACTGTGTCGCTAAGCCCCGAGCCATGGTGGGACGTTTCTATTCTAGAAAGGACCGTCGGAGTATTGCAGGGCCTAGAGCCTTAATAGAATGCTCCTCTTGGAAAAGGTAAAGGTTTCATATCGCAAGGGCTAGAGCTCCCGATTGCACGACTATCGACGTGGTGGCACGCTACAGGGCCTGGAGCCTGGTGGTGCATGCACTGCGCAGAGCATGCAGATGGTGCATTTCAGAGCTTGAATTTTATGGCAGGGCATGCACCACCTCCTGGAGGTTGCAGGCAGCTCGGAGCTTTCATGCCATGGTCTGAACTTCTGCTGATCTTCCCCCCTTGACAACTGGTGAGAACTTCGATCTTGGAAGGGAGGAGCTCTATCTCAAGAGCTCGATCTCAAAAGGCGGGAGCACGACCTCGACCGAGAGCTTGACCCCGAATGGGAGCTGACCTCGGCTAGGGGCTCGACCATGGCAGAATGGGGGAGCTCTATCTCGGGAGCTCAATCCCGGGAAGCGGGAGCATGACCTTGACCGGAAGCTCGATCCCGGATGGGAGTTGACCTTGACTGGGAGCTCGACCTTGGCAAAATGGGGGAGCTCTATCTCGGGAGCTCAATCCCGAGAAGCAGGAGCACGTCCTCGACCAGGAGCTCAACCTCGGATAGGAGCTGATTTCGACCGAGGGCTCGACCTCAGCAGAATGGAGAAGCTCTATCTCGAGAGCTCGACCCGGAAGGGAACATGACCTCGATCGGGAGCTCGACCTTGGCCGAGGGCTCAACCTCAACAGAATAGGGAGAGCTCTATCTCGGGAGCTCCTATCCGGGATCGAGTTATATCAATCCGAGTTATAAACTGATGCAGAACAAAGAACAAAGAAGCGTATGCGGAAGTAAATTTAGGATTAATTTCCTTTTTTTTTTTTTTTTATATTTCAGAAATTGGCTTGACTCAAAGTAAAGCTAAACTAAGTTGAAGGAAACTAGGTAAGGATTGAAAGCACAATTTAGAAGAAACTCAATTATCAGAGTAGTTCAGAAGTAACGGATCGCTGGGGGTTGAGAAACTCCCAGACCTAGGGTTTTGCTCTGAACTTTCAACAGGACAGAAATAAAGAGAAGAGACGGTTTACCAACCAGACAGTGATCTTCACAGAATTTGGGTGGAAGAACTCTCTCGAGCAGATTGTTGGATCCTCGGAGTCGGCTATCTTCGCAATGGATCCTCCAATACTGGTCTCATGGCTGGTCGGTTTCTCCTAAACTCAAGATCTGGGAAGAAGAAAAACAAGTGATGGATTCAGAGACTCGGAAGGATTTACCAGTTCGAAGAACTTGAAGGCTGATGTCGCTGAGATCCGGATTCTCTTGAAGGCTGATTCGACCCCCTCTGGAAAGAGCTTTGGATCTGAAGTATCTGGACTGGAGCTGGATGCTGGTGGTCGGCCTGGACTTGGAGAGAGAGGCCGTGAGAGGTGGAATAGGCTAGGGTTTGGTGGATGGAAGTGGATGGTGGGCGGCTAGGGTTGGAGTAGAAGTGGCTAACCTAGGGTTTGGGGTTTTGGAGATCTCACACCTCCTCAAGGTTCCTGGGGAACCGGATTTACTCCCTCACGGAGCTCAACACCTGGATGCAAGTGCGGAAGAGAGAAAACACAAAGTTTGCTCACAAAAAATTTGATTTCATTCATCTGATTCCTTAAACTTACAAGAGGGGTTTAATTTATAGGGCTTTACAAGAGAGTAGGGTTTTACATCTTCCCATGTGGGACTAAAGGAGGGGATCTACAAATCAGGATAATCCATACACATATGGTCGGCCAAGGTACCAAAAAAATTGATTTGGGTTATAAAAGGCAGGTAGATGGCGCCTCCATGCTTGGGTCTTCAAGAGAGGATTTCTTTCCTTCCATGGCTCAACTCTTTTGGACTCCTCTTTTCTTCCTCCCTAAGTCAAGGTCCTTCCATCTTTGTTTTGGATATTTTTGGCAGGTAGTGGGCGCCTCCTTGAAGTTCTCTCCAAGAGAATTTCTTCCCTTACATAGTTGGTTCTTTTGGAAAAGTCTTGGGCCGCCCCCTTGATTTGTGGACTCCTGGTGGATTTCCCCTCAACTGGCGCATGAGAGAAGGAAGCTGCTATCTGTGGTATGGGGACCAAAGACTACTGGATGTAGATATGGCGCCCCCTGGACTCAGGCGTATGGCTGGGAGTGTGGCGCCCACTTGCTTGGCCTTGGGAGAAAATGTAACACCCCAGGTTGAAGCCCTAGTCCACTACTGAGTCAACATGACTCAAACAAAATAAAATGCAGGTAATATACACTCAAGCTAAATTGAGTTGATCTAGTCAACTCTTATTACAACCAAAAATCCTAATTCTTCGGGCAAGGTTAATCAGAGATCCAGATGGAGCTCTGAAGCCTTCTTCTGAGTCTGGTGCCCGCACCAATTCTCCCAGGGTGGGAGGAACTCGACCCTGTCGAGTATGGATCAAGTTAGCTCTGGTATCTCTCCAAGAGGTCTGGGTCCAGCTCTTGTAATTCTTCTCGGGAGATCCAAGAGTCATCAGAATCTGGCCTTCCTAGCCAGCGGACCAGGTATCTTTGGTATCCTCGATTACGAGTAGAGATAACCTGATCATCCAGGATCTTTTCAATCTGCTCTTTCCTCACAGGCCAATTTGTTGGTGGACACACAGGGTCAGGTTCACTCTCAAGAGCAGGATTAGGTTCAAAAGCCTCACTGGGAATCACAGCTGGCTCCCTATACTCTACTAGGTCTGTAATGTTGAAAGTGGAGCTAATGCCTAGTTCTGGAGGTAACTCGAGCACATAGGCATTGGATCCTACTCTCTTTACCACTCTAAATGGTCCAGCTCCCCTAGCATGTAACTTTCTAACGGTTCAGGAGAAAACCGTTCAGGCCTTAACCTAATCATTACATAGTCTCCTTTGTCAAAAGTTTTGACTCGCCTTTGAGAATCAGCCAATTCTTATAAGTTTCATTACTTAATTTATTTTGGCTTGAATTTCTTTATGCAAGTCTTTTATATGCTGTGCAAAAACTTCGGCAGACTCGGAGACCCGTGTGTGGACTGGTAAAGGAGCTAGGTCAAGAGGTGTGTGGGGTTTGTAACCATGCACAATTTCAAATGGACTCTTACCCGTAGACCTATTGACCGAGTCATTATATGCAAATTCAGCTCTAGGTAAGTACAAATCCCAGTTCCTAATGTTTTCACCAACAAGACACCTTAGCAGATTGCCTAAACTACGGTTCACTACTTCGGTTTGGCCGTCAGTCTGGGGATGATAGGCAGTTGAAAACTTAAGTTTCGTCCCTAACTTATGCCAAAGGGTTTTCCAGAAATAGCTGGTGAACCGAACATCCCTATCTGAAACAATGGTCTGGGTATGCCATGGAGTCGAACTATCTCATTAAAGAACAGGGTGGCTACCTTAGACGCATCAAAAGTCTGGGAACAAGGCAAGAAATGGGCCATCTTGGAAAATCGGTCTACTACAACACAGATAGAGTCATGCCTCCTCTGGGTCTTAGGCAAACCTAACACAAAGTCCATGCTCACATCTTGCCAAGGACGATCTGGGACAGGGAGTGGGGTATAAAGGCCGGTGTTCTGTTTTCGGTTTGGCAACAGCGCAGGTCCGACACCTAGCCACAATGTGTGCTACATCTCTTTTTAAGCTAGGCCAGAAAAAATGGTCTTCAATAGCTAGGGTGGTCTTATCTTTTCCGAAATGGCCAGCTAAACCTCCAGCATGAGTTTCCCAAATCAAGAATTCCCTAAGAGAGGTTCTAGGGATGCAAAGCCTATTCTAAGAAAGAAAGAAAGCCATCTAAAGGGAATAATCCTTATGTTCACTAGATGGTCCTTGAGTTAGATCCTGGTATAAAGTCTTAAAATCCGGACACGACTCATATTCTTCTTTGATTTGCTCAAACCCTATGACTTCAGCCCTAACAGAATTCAATAACAAAGATCGACGACTAAGGGCATCAGCTACCTTATTTTCAGACCCAGCCTTATGCTTCAAAACAAAAGTATAGGACTAGATATACTCTACCTACTTAGCATGCCTAGGGTTAAGCTTCTTCTGAGAATTCAAGAATCTAAGAGCCTCATGGTCCGAAAACAGCACAAATTCTTGCGGTAGCAAATAATGTCTCCAGTAATGCAAAGCTTGCACTACCGCATAAAATTCCTTATCATAGGTAGAATACCTAAGCTTAGCATCATTAAGTTTTTCACTAAAGAATGCTACGGGATGGTCTTGGCTTAGGACTCCACCTATACCTACTCCTGAAGCATCACAGGCAACCTCAAATACCTTTGAAAAGTCCGGTAGTCTTAAAATGGGTGCCTGGGTCATCCTATCCTTAAGATCTAGGAAGGCTTTATGGGCTGCTTTGGTCCACTGAAATTCTCCCTTCCTAATGCAGTCTGTGTAGGAGCAACTACGGTACTAAACCCCTTGATGAATCGCCTATAGAAGGTAGCCAAGCCATGGAAACTTCTGACTTCATGCACACTGGTCGGCTCTGGCCATTCTACTATGGACCTAATCTTTTCAGGATCGGCAGCCACGCCGTCAGGGGTTACAACAAATCCAAGGAAGATAATCCTACTGGTCATAAATTCACACTTTTTGAGATTACCGTAGAGACTATCATTCCTCAAAACTTGACAGACTTGTCTAAGATGGCCTAGGTGATCTGCAGGGGTCTTACTATAGATCAGGATGTCATCAAAATAGACCACCACAAACTTCCCTATGAAAGCTCTAAGTACCTGAGTCATAATCCTCATGAAAGTACTAGGGGCATTGAACAACCCAAAAGACATAACAACCCATTCAAAGAGACCATCCTTAGTCTTGAAGGCTGTTTTCCACTCATCCCCTGATCTAATCCTAACCTGATGATAGCCGCTCTTGAGATCAATTTTAGAAAAAACCATGGCACCGGCCATCATATCAAGCATGTCATCTAGTCTAGGGATGGGGAACCTATACTTGATTGTGATTTTATTGATGGCACGACTGTCAACACACATCCTCCACGTGCCATCCTTCTTCGGGGTTAGAAGTGCAGGGACTGCACAAGGGCTAAGACTCTCTCTAATGAACCCTTCCTTAACAATTCGCCAACCTGCTTTTGCAGTTCTTTATGCTCAGATGGATTCATCTTATAATGGGGCAAGTTGGGTAAAGTAGCTCCTGGGACTAAATCTATGGAATGCTGAATATCCCTAAGAGGTGGAAGGTGGTCTGGCAAATCCTCGGGAAAAACATCCTCAAATTCTTCTAATAAAGGCTTAACTTCCTAAGGAGCTCTGAGGGTGTAGGAGTCCTAAGTTCCTTAGCAGTCAACATCCAAATGGGTGAACCACTATGAATTTCTTGTTCTAGATCCTTGGCATTAATTAGGTTCACTCCAGTCTTCATTTCTCTGACCTTACTGGTTCCTTTAGCTACCTTGTCCTTAGGTGGGATTGAATAGATTGTGATTTTCTTCCCATTGAAACTAAAGACACAGGTGTTGGATTTTCCTAAGAGGGTGGCATCATGATCATATAACCAAGGTCTTCCAAAAATTATACTGCTCACCCCCATGGGCAAGACATCACACCAAATCTTCTCTTGATAGGATTGCATTTGGATTTGGACCTGACATCTAGACTGGATGGATATAGAGGTAGAGTCTACCCAAGAAACCTTATAGGGGTTGGGGTGGGGGACTGGGGTTAAGCCTAACATTTTGACAGTGCTAGTAGAAATGGCATTCACACAGCTCCCACTATCTATGATGATTTACAAACCTTATCCCCTAGTTAAGGAAAGTATGTAGGATGTTAGTACTACGCCAATCTTCCTGAACTTTAGTCTGGGACAGGATGCATCTCACAACCCCTAATTGGTCAGACTCTGTGGATTCTTCCTCTCCTTCATACTCATCAACCAAATTCATTCCGGCCTCATAAACTTCTTCTTCAAACTCCTCATTAGGCTCGGAATTCTCTTCTCCTCCCTCTTCTATATAAAGGGATCTACGAGGGCACTGGCTAGAAACATGACCTACCTTATGGCACTTAAAACAAGCTATGGCTGTGCACTGGTTGGAGATATGACCGGGCTTCTGGCACTTAAAACAGATGATACTAGGGGTTCTCTGGATGTCAGGTGCCTTACCTTTGTCCATGGGCCTAGGGATGGGAATACCCTGATTAGGCTTGCTAGGGGTAACCTGGCTAGGTCCATTTCTTGGGATTGGGACAGTAATCCTAGAAGGCATGGGTCCTCTCTGAAACTTCTCAGTGTTCAGTGCAATCTGATAGGCTTGGTCTAGGTCAGTAACCTCTCTCAGAAACAACTCTCTCTTAATGTCTTCCCTAAGTCCAGCCCTAAATCTAGACAAAGTGACCTCATGGGCTTCACTCACATCACATCTCATCAGGTATTCATCAAAGGTGGTTATGTAGTCTGAAACAGATCGGTCCTTGTTTCAAAGTCTGCCATTGGTCTAACAGATTTTGCTGGTATGAAATGGGTAGATATTTATCTCTAAGCTTCTCTTTCATACCTGCCAAGTAGTTATGGCTCTACATTTCGTCTTGTAGTGGTCAGCTCAATGTTCCCCCAGTATAACCTAGCTTGACTTATTAATTTCATCTTGGCAAACTTGAATTTCCTCTCCTCAGACATGGCATACCACTCAAAGTACCGGTCCATCTCACCCTCCCAATCAGAATACACCTTAGGATTAAGCTACCATCAAAAGTGGGTGCATCTAACTTGATGTTCCGAATGAACCTATCATCTCTATCCTCAGGTTCTGAGTCAGGCCTCCTATGATTAGGTTCAGGATCTCGGTATGAAGGTCTTCTAGGCTCTTGGTGTGGGTGAGGTTGAGGCACATTAAAATCTGGGTCAGGAGTCCAGTTCCGATGCCTAGGTTCCTCTAGCACTTGGACTCGATCCCTAAGCTGGGCAAAATCCTCATGGACTTGTTCTTTAAACTGGGCAACAGTGGTAGTCACATCCTGACTCAGTTTGTTCATACTCTCAGTAAGAGCTCTAACCATGGCCTCTAAATCAGGTTGGGTTTGACCAGGTTGGTAGGGCACTCCATTCCGGGTAGATGATGCAAGCAAACATACAAAATGAGACTCAACTGAACGACTACGGGCTAACTAGACCTAGAGCCCAAACTAGATGCCCAATCAGAGTGGCAAGCTAGCCTGTAGTAACTCAGGACTCAGCCAGGCAGGTGTAAGGGGAGTGTTAGGTCCCTGAATGCCAATCCTAGACACCAATCAGAGATTGGCCAGGTAGGCGGACCAGCACACAAGCCCTTCGGGATGGAATCCCTGAACCACCGTTCTAGACACCGAGTACAAAGCACACACAGAGTAACCAGACAAACTGACTCAACACTAGCCTTGACCCGACTTGTTGATGCCCCTAGCCCACTAGGGCAAATTAGGTCTAATCAATTTTTAGATTAAAGGCTTAGGTTCGAATGAGTGGGTGGTGGGTTTGGGCTAAGGAGAGGTTATCAACTCCTCCCCTTATCTTAGATGCTCAAATGCCCTTAAGATGAATTAAGAGATGAACACTCAAAAATAATTGGATTGCAGAACACAAAAACAGAGTTGCAGTAATTTAATTCTCAGAAATCCCACGGAAACCAATAAATCACAGGAAAATTATGCAAAATAGTTTCAATTATATTGGTTTCAGCAAAACAAAAATCACCGAATTTGGAGTTACCTGCAGTGAGAAATAATTCCTGCAACAGGGCAATTACGGGCTGAAAACAGAGCACTTCCCCGTTTACAATTCCTGCTACGAAGTTATAACCCAACGGATCCCCTACATGCTCTAGGAACACCCCGTGGAATGGGAAGAGGAGGTTTGCACCTCGCTTCGTTCCTAGGACCGGACGTCCTGGGGAGTCTACTTCGAGCAGACAAAGTAAAAAGAGAGAGACTCAAACAAGCAATCAAACAGAAACCTAGACAGGGCTCTGATACCAAAATGATGCAGAACAAAGAACAAAGAAGCGTATGCGGAAGTAAATTTAGGATTAATTTTCTTTCTTTTTTTTTTTTTTTTATATTTCAGAAATTGGTTTGACTCAAAGTAAAGCTAAACTAAGTTGAAGGAAACTAGGTAAGGATTGAAAGCACAATTTAGAAGAAACTCAAATCAGAGTAGTTCAGAAGTAACGGATCGCTGGGGGTTGAGAAACTCCCAGACCTAGGGTTTCGCTATGAACTTTCAACAGGACAGAAATAAAGAGAAGAGACGGTTTACCAACCGACAGTGATCTTCACAGATTTGGGTGAAAGAACTCTCTCGAGCAGATTGTTGGATCCTCGGAGTCGGCTATCTTCGCAATGGATCCTCCAATACTGGTCTCGTGGCTGGTCGGCTTCTCCTGAACTCAAGATCTGGGAAGAAGAAAAAACAAGTGATGGATTCAGAGACTCAGGGAAGGATTTACCAGTTCGAAGAACTTGAAGGCTAATGTCGCTGAGATCCGGATTCTCTTGAAGGCTGATTCGACCCCCTCTGGAAAGAGCTTTGGATCTGAAGTATCTGGACTGGAGCTGGATGCTGGTGGTCGGCCTGGACTTGGAGAGAGAGGCCGTGAGAGGTGGAATAGGCTAGGATTTGGTGGATGGAAGTGGATGGTGGGCGGCTAGGGTTTTGGAGTAGAAGTGGCTAACCTAGGGTTTGGGGTTTTGGAGATCTCACACCTCCTCAAGGTTCCTGGGGAACCCAGATTTACTCCCTCACGGAGCTCAACACCTGGATGCAAGTGCGGAAGAGAGAAAACACAAAGTTTGCTCACAAAAAATTTGGTTTCATTCATCTGATTCCTTTAAACTTACAAGAGGGGTAATTTATAGGGATTTACAAGAGAGTAGGGTTTTACATCTTCCCATGTAGGACTAAAGGAGGGGATCTACAAATCAGGATAATCCATACACATATAGTCGGCCAAGGTACCAAAAAAATTGATTTGGGTTATAAAAGGCAGGTAGATGGCGCCTCCATGCTTGGGTCTTCAAGAGAGGATTTCTTTCCTTCCATGGCTCAACTCTTTTGGACTCCTCTTTTCTTCCTCCCTAAGTCAAGGTCCTTCCCATCTTTGTTTTGGATATTTTTGGCAGGTAGTGGGCACCTCCTTGAAGTTCTCTCCAAGAGAATTTCTTCCCTTACATAGTTTGGTTCTTTTGGGAAAGTCTTGGGTCGCCCCCTTGATTTGTGGACTCCTGGTGGATTTCTCCTCAACTGGCGCATGAGAGAAGGAAGCTGCTATCTGTGGTGTGGGGACCAAAGATGCTGGATGTAGATATGGCGCCCCCTGGACTCAGGCGTATGGCTGGGAGTGTGGCGCCCACTTGCTTGGCCTTGGGAGAAAATGAAACACCCCAGGTTGAAGCCCTAGTCCACTACTGAGTCAACATGACTCAACAAAATAAAATGCAGGTAATATAGACTCAAGCTAAATTGAGTTGATCTAGTCAACTCTTACAAACCAAAAACCCTAATTCTTCGGGCAAAGTTAATCAGTGATCCAGATGGAGCTCTGAAGCCTTCTTCTGATTCTGGTGCCGCACCAAACTCATTCAACAAAAGAAATAGAATTTTGTCCCCAAAAGATAACGGATAATCGATGAAGAGGTCAATAAGTTGCTGACTGTCGACTTCATCCGAGAAGTCTACTACCCAAATTGGTTGACCAATATCTTATAATCAAAAAAGCCAACAAAAAATAGAGAATCTATATCGCTACACTGACCTTAATAAAGTTTGCCATAAGGACAGCTTTCCTCTTCCAAGAATCGATCAACTAGTTAATGCAACATCAGGTCATAAGTTGCTGAGGTTTATGGATACCTTTTCCGACTATAATCAAATTCAGATGGATCCTGTTGCCGCCTAGATCACCGTGGCCCGTAGCTCTGGCATGTCGCTGACAGGTCGGGCTCCCTCTAGACTCTTCGTCCTCTTTTTTCAGTCGACTCCAAGGTCCGCGGGACTTGCAAAAAAGAGGAGACCGGGCCAAGGATTACGGTAGGGACACTCCGACAATCAAGTCAGTTGGAACAATCAAAGGGAACAGAATCTCTGTGGTGGAGAGCTTGAGATCTCTCCGCGTAGAGGGTGAAAGATGAGATTCAAGAAATAAATGGAAAGATAAGGTGAAGTGGAGATCAAGAGCTGGGAGGTCCGCTTGGTTCCTTGCTCGTTTGCTCTGTCTTACCAGTTGCCTCTCTCCCCTCTTGGAGGTCCTTTCTTCTGTTTTATATGAGAAGGATGGCTCAGACCAAGTCTGGGGCTTCACTGAGTCCCTTTCCTGATATCCCTTTCGGGAGGGGTCTTCCTTTGTCTATTGCCTCTTCCCTATCGGACTGGTCCTCGGAAGGAGATCCTTCTATTGGGGGTGTTCGCCGACGTAGTACAGATTTTGTTCCTCTGATGGTGCAGTTCTCATGGAAGGGGCAGGCACTGTGTCGCTAAGCCCCGAGCCATGGTGGGACGTTTCTATTCTAGAAAGGACCGTCGGAGTATTGCAGGGCCTAGAGCCTTAATAGAATGCTCTCTTGGAAAAGGTAAAGGTTTCGTATCGCAAGGGCTAGAGCTCCCGATTGCACGGCTGTCGACGTGGCGGCACGCTACAGGGCCTGGAGCCTGGTGGTGCACGCACTGCGCAGAGCATGCAGATGGTGCATTTCAGAGCTTGAATTTTATGGCAGGGCATGCACCACCTCCTGGAGGTTGCAGGCAGCTCGGAGCTTTCATGCCACGGTCTGAACTTCTGCTGATCTTCCCCCTTGACAACTGGTGAGAACTTCGATCTTGGCAGGGAGGAGCTCTATCTCAAGAGCTCGATCTCAAAAGGCGGGAGCACGACCTCGACCGAGAGCTTGACCCCGAATGGGAGCTGACCTCGGCCAGGGGCTCGACCATGGCAGAAGGGGGGAGCTTATCTCGGGAGCTCAATCCCGGGAAGCGGGAGCATGACCTTGACCGGGAGCTCGATCCCGGATGGGAGTTGACCTTGACTGGGAGCTCGACCTTGGCAAAATGGGGGAGCTCTATCTCGGGAGCTCAATCCGGGAAGCGGGAGCATGACCTTGACCGGGAGCTCGATCCTGGATGGGAGTTGACCTTGACTGGGAGCTCGACCTTGGCAAAATGGGGGAGCTCTATCTCGGAGCTCAATCTCGAGAAGCAGGAGCACGTCCTCGACCAGGAGCTCAACCCCGGATAGGAGCTGATTTCGCGACGGGCTCGACCTCAGCAGAATGGAGAAGCTCTATCTCGAGAGCTCGACCCCGGAAGGCGGGAACATGACCTCGATCGGGAGCTCGACCTTGGTCGAGGGCTCAACCTCAACAGAATGGGAGAGCTCTATCTCGGGAGCTCCTATCCGGGATCGAGTTATATCAATCCGAGTTATAAACTCATTCAACAAAAAAATAGAATTTTGCCCCCAAAAGATAACGGATAATCGATGAAGAGGTCAATAAGTTGCTGACTGTCGACTTCATCCGAGAAGTCTACTACCCAAATTGGTTGACCAATATCTTATAATCAAAAAGGCCAACAAAAAATAGAGAATCTATATCGCTACACTGACCTTAATAAAGTTTGCCATAAGGACAGCTTTCCTCTTCCAAGAATCGATCAACTAGTTAATGCAACATCAGGTCATAAGTTGCTGAGGTTTATGGATACCTTTTCCGACTATAATCAAATTCAGATGGATCCTGTTGCCGCCTAGATCACCGTGGCCCGTAGCTTGGCGTGTCGCTGACAGGTCGGGCTCACTAGACTCTTCGTCCTCTTTTTTCAGTCGACTCCAAGGTCCGCGGGACTTGCAAAAAAGAGGAGACCCGGGCCAAGGATTACGGTAGGGACACTCCGACGATCAAGTCAGTTGGAACAATCAAAGGGAACAGAATCTCTGTGGTGGAGAGCTTGAGATCTCTCCGCGTAGAGGGTGAAAGATGAGATTCAAGAAATAAATGGAAAGATAAGGTGAAGTGGAGATCAAAGAGCTGGGAGGTCCGCTTGGTTCCTTGCCCGTTTGCTCTGTCTTACCAGTTGCCTCTCCCCTCTTGGAGGTCCTTTCTTCTGTTTTATATGAGAAGGATGGCTCAAACCAAGTCTGGGGCTTCACTGAGTCCCTTTCCTGATATCCCTTTCGGGAGGGGTCTTCCTTTGTCTATTGCCTCTTCCCTGTCGGACTGGCCTCGGAAGGAGATCCTTCTATTGGGGGTGTTCGCCGGCGTAGTACAGATTTTGTTCCTCTGATGGTGCAGTTTCTCGTGGAAGGGGCAGGCACTGTGTCGCTAAGCCCCGAGCCATGGTGGGACGTTTCTATTCTAGAAAGGATCGTCGGAGTATTGCAGGGCCTAGAGCCTTAATAGAATGCTCCTCTTGGAAAAGGTAAAGGTTTCGTATCGCAAGGGCTAGAGCTCCCGATTGCACGGCTGTCGACGTGGCGGCACGCTACAGGGCCTGGAGCCTGGTGGTGCACGCACTGCGCAGAGCATGCAGATGGTGCATTTCAGAGCTTGAATTTTATGGCAGGGCATGCACCACCTCCTGGAGGTTGCAGGCAGCTCGGAGCTTTCATGCCACGGTCTGAACTTCTGCTGATCTTCCCCCTTGACAACTGGTGAGAACTTCGATCTTGGCAGGGAGGAGCTCTATCTCAAGAGCTCGATCTCAAAAGGCGGGAGCACGACCTCGACCGAGAGCTTGACCCCGAATGGGAGCTGACCTCGGCCAGGGGCTCGACCATGGCAGAATGGGGGAGCTCTATCTCGGGAGCTCAATCCCGGGAAGCGGGAGCATGACCTTGACCGGGAGCTCGATCCCGGATGGGAGTTGACCTTGACTAGGAGCTCGACCTTGGAAAAATGGGGGAGCTCTATCTCGGGAGCTCAATCCCGGGAAGCGGGAGCATGACCTTGACCGGGAGCTCAATCCCGGATGGGAGTTGACCTTGACTGGGAGCTCGACCTTGGCAAAATGGGGGAGCTCTATCTCGGGAGCTCAATCCCGAGAAGCAGGAGCCCGTCCTCGACCAGGAGCTCAACCCGGATAGGAGCTGATTTCGACCGAGGGCTCGACCTCAGCAGAATGGAGAAGCTCTATCTCGAGAGCTCGACCCCGGAAGGCGGGAACATGACCTCGATCGGGAGCTCGACCTTGGCCGAGGGCTCAACCTCAACAGAATGGGAGAGCTCTATCTCGGGAGCTCAACCCCAGAAGGCGAGAGCATAACCTCAACTGGGAGCTCGACCCCGAATGAGAGCTAACCTCGACCGGGGCTCGACCTCAGCAGGAGGGGGAGCTCTATCTCGGGAGCTCGACCCTAGAGGCGGGAGCATTGCCCCGGCTGGGGGCTCCACTCCGGAAGGCGAGAGCATGCTCCAAGTGCTAGGACGGCTCGACTCCGAATCTACGTTTGGTCGCCGCGTCCAGGTGGTACTTTCCACCAACGTGGCCACCAGCTGGTGCCATCATAGGTTCCACGTCAGCGATAATGCCACATCAAGTGCCCCAACTCTCGAGCCCAGAGAACGATGCGGTGCTTGGGACGAAGGGAGTAATGATCACGCTGACATGGAGGACGCACTTTCCTACGCTATTAATGCCTCGAGCACCAGGCCCCAGAGATCATGCTTCCGCACCAACGAAGCGATGCCATGTCAGCCCTTTCAAAAGGGAGCCATAAATGGTGCGCCTGGCCCGAAGCGACCGCCTCCGAACCAAAGCATCGACTCCGTCGAATCCCAGCATGTGGCAAGCCCTGGTTGGCCAGGGAGGAGAGGATGCATGCCTTCGACCGGTACGAGGTGACGGGGGCTACAGGCTTTTGAAAGGGACTTATCCTCTCGCCCTTTAAGGATTTTCGAGAGCAACGGAGACAAGGCCTTTCTGCAGAGTGCTTCCTCTCGCCTCGCCTCCATTCCTTTGATTAGGGATCCAGAGTCCTAGCAGGTCAGCCCTGTCTTTCTCCCTCCTATTCTTTTTCTTCTTTTTCTTGTTTTTTTAACACACTTTGAAGCATTTCCAAGAAATCCATCAGACTATAAAAGACTTATTTCCGCAATGAAGAACAAGTCCTACTCAGTTGATGAACTTTGTCTTGCTCTTTTCTTCCTTCAACTTCTTTGTCCTTCTGTATGATAAAAAGACAAGCTCCGTGGCTGCCATGTGTGAGTCTTCCCCGGGTCTTGGCCGTTTGGGCTGATTCTGGAATCTTGGAACCGGCATGGACTTTAAGAACACTCCATCCCTACTCCGCCGGCCTTGAGGTCATGTGGACTTGAGTGCAGGGCTTCTGGAGTTTCCTGGTATGATTTGCCGAACTGTAAGTCAAGCGATAGATAGCAGGGCTTCAGAAGTTTCTCGGCTTATATCTCCGGACTGTGAGTAAGGCAGTTGAGTGCGAGGCTTCAGGTGTCTTCCGGCTTTGGAGCGCGGGCTTCATAAGTTTCCAGGCTTTGAAGTGCAAGGCTTCGTAAGTTTCCCGGCTTTGAGTGCAGGGCTTCGTAAGTTTCCCGGCTTTGAGTGCGGGACTTCGTATGTTTCCCGGCTTTGAAGTGCGGGGCTTCGTAAGTTCCCGGCTTTGAGTGCAGGACTTCGTAAGTTCCGGCTTTGAGTGCGGGACTTCGTAAGTTTCCCGGCTTTGGAGTGCGAGGCTTCGTAAGTTCCCGGCTTTGGAATGCGGGACTTCGTAAGTTTCCCGACTTTGGAGTGCGAGGCTTCGTAAGTTTCCCGGCTTTGAGTGTGGGACTTCGTAAGTTTCCCGGCTTTGGCTTTGAGTGCGAGGCTTCGTAAGTTTCCCGGCTTTGAGTGCGAGGCTTCGTAAGTTTCCGGCTTTGAGTGCAGGGCTTTGTAAGTTTTCCGGTTTGAGTACGGGGCTTCGTAAGTTTTCGGCTTTGAATGCCGGACTTGGAGTTGGGCGAGCGAGTTCCTGCATAGATGGAAGATAGTGTTGCACCAAAAAACTTTAATAATTGAGAAAAAGCCTTACATTATTGGTAGTACATTCTCAGATTGTTGACGTTCCATGTTCGAGAAAATCGGTCGCCATTGAGCATGGCGAGGTAGTAGGCTCCGTTTGGCAGAACCTCGACCACCTTGTAGGGACCTTCTCAGTTCGAAGATAGCTTGCCACATTCCTTGATTGGGATACTTCTGCTCGCCTGAGGACCAGGTCGCCTGGACGGAAGGTCTTGGGGCTAACGCGGGCATTGTAGTAGCGTGCCACCCGTTGCCAATAAGCTGCCATTCGGAGTCAAGCTTTGTCCCTCGTCTCATCCAGAAGATCCAGGTTGAGGCGGGCCAGATTCTCAGCCTCGTACTGCTCTACCCATAGCGTGGGCACCAACCTCCACTGGAATTATAGCTTCTGAACCGAAGACGAGGTTGAAGGGTGTCTCACCTATTACCGTCCGAGGCATGGTGTGGTAGGCCCATGTACACTAGGAAGCTTTTTGGCCCATCAATCTTTGGCCTCGTCCAGTCTTGAGCAGTCTTTGCAAGATGGTTCGGTTGGTCACCTCAGCCTCCCCATTGGTCTGAGGGTGAGCCACTAAAGTAAAGCGATGGCAGATGTTGAGATTAGCATAGAACTCCTCGAAAGCCTGATTGTCGAACTGCCGCCCGTTGTCAGTGATGACTGAGTGCAGGAGTCCAAAACGGCAGATAACGAACTTCCAGAAGAAGGATCTGACCTTGGCCTCAGTGATCCGTGCCAGAGGTTCAGCCTCGACCCACTTGGTGAAATAATCGATGGTCACAATCAAATATTTTCGCTGGCGGACGCGGGAGGAAAGGAACCTAGGATGTCCATTCTCCACTGGGTGACTGGCCATGGAGCTAATAACTGGGAGTGGGGCAACAAGCTGGTGCTGGATGTGGGTGAGATATTGGCAACGATCACATTTCCTCACAAAATCAGCAGCATCTTCTCGCATGGTCTCCCAGAAGTATCCTTGCCGAAGCGCATTGTAAGCTAGCATCCTGCCCCCCACATGATTCCCGCAGATGCCTTCATATATCTCTTAGAGCACGTAGGCAGCTTCTAAGGGCTTCAAGCACTTCAGCAGGGGTAGGAGTAAGATCTCTTATAAAGCTGCCCATCCATCAGCACGAACCGTGCAACTTCTTGAAAAGGCCGACTTCCTTGCGATCCTCGGGCAGGGCGCCGGTGGCAATGTATTTGATGTAGGGGTCCATCCAGCTGGCCTCGAAGGTTACCTGCTAGATCTTTGCCGCAAACTCGAAATTGGGGGTCTCTAGATATTTGATGAAGGTACGCCCTAGCAACGAATCAGGCAGGGTTGCCAGCCTGGAGAGGACATCGGCCCGGGCGTTCTCCGCACGAGGGATGTGGGAAATGCTAAAGTGTTGGAGGTTCACCATATAGTGTACCTTGTCCAAATACTTCGCCATCATGGGATCCCGAGCTTTATACTCGTCGGATACTTGACCCACCACGAGCTGCAAATCCTTGAAGACCTTTGGGCACTTTACACCAAGATCACGGGACACCTTCAACCCCGCGAGGAGCGCTCGTATTCAGCTTGATTGTTAGTTGCCTTGAAGAGGAAATGCAGTGTATACTTTGCGACGACCCATCAGAGTTGGTGAGGATGAGCCCGGCTCCGCTCCCTCCAGCGTTGGATGTGCCGTCAACAAGGAGAATCCACGTATCATTCTTGGGGCCGAGTCCTACTCAAGCTTGGCTCGCTGTCTGCCTCCTCCAGATCTTTAACTGCCCATATGCACTCTACTAGGAAATCAACAAGGACCTGGGCCTTTTGCGCCGGTCGTGGACGGTAGGTGGTGTCGAACTCGTTGAGCTTTACCGCCACTGACTAGGCACCCCGATATGTCAGAGCGGCTTAGGATGGCCCTCAGGGGCTGGTCGATGAGGACAGTGATCGGATATGCTTGGAAGTAGGGCTTGAGACGCTGCACAGATACAATGAGCACATTCATAATCTTTTCAGATCGAGTGTACCTAGTTTCTGCATCGCAAAGCAGCTTGCTGGTATAATAGATAGCCGCTGGGAGCCATCCTTGTCGGTGCGAACCAGTACTGAGCTGACAGTCTCCGGTGAGACCGCCAAGTATAGGAGGAGCTCTTCCCGGGCTCCGACGTGGACAGCAACAATGGAGAGGCGAGGAGCTTCTTCAGCACATCAAAAGCCTCCTGGCACTCCTCCATCAAAATGAAGTCATGCATCTTGTGCAGCACCTTGAAGAATGGCTGACAGCACTCGGTGGAACGGGAGATGAAATAACTTAATGCCGTGATGCATCCAATCAGGCGCTGCACCTCCTTGGAGACAGGGTGTCTCATGTCAGTACTTGCTTGAATCTTCTCTGGATTGGTCTTTATCCCCCTTTGAGTGACCATAAATCCCAAAAATTTTTTTGGTGCAATGCCAAACATGCATTTGACGGGGTTCAGCTTCATCTGGTAGAGGCAGAGATTATCGAAGGCCTCCGCCAGGTCGGCGATGTGGTCCGACTCCTGACTGCTCGTGACAAGCATGTCATCCACGTAGACCTGCATGTTACGGCTGATCTGATCTTTGAAGACCCTGTTAACCAGGCACTGGTACATGACCCCTGCATTCTTGAGACCAAACGGCATCATCTTGTAACAGTACGTACCTCGGTCGGTCACGAACACCGTGTGCTCGTCTTCTGGATGCATGCGAATTTGATTGTATTCGAAAAACACATCCATGAAGCGAAGAAGCTTGTGACCCGAAGTCACATCTACCAGTTGGTCAATCTTTGGAAGCGGGAAGCTATCCTTCATGCATGCCCGGTTGGAGTCGGTATAGTCTATATAGATCCTCCACTTTCCAAAAGCCTTCCTGACCATCACTACATTAGCAAGCCAGTCAGGATACCGTACCTCACGGATGAAGCCTGCCGCAATGAGCTTTTCAACCTCGTCAATCACTTTCTACCACTCCGGGGCAAAACACTTCTTTTGCCGGACTGGACAGCAGTTGGGATCGACGTTTAGCCAGTGAGTGATCAATTCAGGTGAAATCCCGGGCATGGCTACTGCAATCCAGGTGAAGACATCTATGTTGGCCCGCAAAAAAGCTGAGCAGACAGGATCTCTCCTCTTCGGGTAGCAGGGCTCCCACCTGCACCTCTTCGAGAGGTCCTGTCCCAGAGGGAAGATAGCTGGGGCTCAACCGGCCCGCCCTTCGGCTCCTGCTCCATTAGGCTTGATTGGTCGATGACCGGACCCTACGTAGCCTCTCGTGCTCCCGAGACTGTCTGCAAGCAGTGTTGGACTGGCTGCCAGATCCTCTCATCTCTCTGATCCCCTAGGGAGTGGGGAACTGAACGAGAAGATGCCAGGTGAAGATGGTAGCGTCGAGCAGATTGAGTCCGGGATGCCCAGGATCGCGTTGTAAGGTGAAGGAAGCCTTACAAGGATGAATGTTGTCAACATAATAGCTTGCCGTGATGGCGTCCCGGCAGTTATTGAAAGCGTAATCTCCCCTTCAACTCCAACCGAATCTCTAGTGAAGCCCACTAAGGGCGATGAACACCGATTTTATTTGGTCAATGGACAAGTTCATCCTTGCAAAAGCATCATAAAAAAAAAATGTCAACGGAGCTTCCACTTTTAACCATAATTCTTTTTACAAGGTGTTTCACTATCATCATTTTTATGATGACAGCATCATTCCTAGCCGACCCTTCTCCCTTACAAGGGAGTACATCACTTCCCTCTCTCCCGTAGCCCTTTCTAGCTTCTTCCTGCCCCCCAGGAGATCATCCCCACCGACTTCTTAGTGGAGCGATTATCAATGGCGAGCGATCGGGGTTCTTCATTCTGGACTATTAGAGCAGCTCATCCCTCCATGTACTTTCCAAAGTAGCTGCGCTTGATCAGGTCTTTTATCTCCTTCAAGTGTGGCATTTCTTAGTGTCATGACCATGATCCAAGTGAAAGCGGCAGTAGCGGGATATGTCGCATCCAACAGATGGCCTCAGCAAGGGGGAGGACGACTTAGGAAGCACTTGCCCTCGATCTCTATCAGGATCTTTGCTCTCAGGGCGAGGAGAGGAGTGAACTTTTCTTCCTTGGTAGGGTCGACTCTAGGCCTGGCCCCTAGCAGCGGGGCCGGTGTAGCCTTCGGGGCTGGGTGGCCAGATGTCTCCCCCACGACTTGCCTCTTCAATGGCCTCCTGTCCAGCTCCCTTCTGGTATGGTCGAACTCCTCCGCACGGATGTACTTGTAGACTCGGAGGAGGAGCTCCGAGTAAGTCTTCGAAGACTATTGTCGAGGGAGTAGGTGAAGAGGGAGGTCTTGAGTCCCTTCTTCAGGACCAACATGGCAACTGGCTCATCGAGATGATAGATCTCCAAGGTGGCGGCTTTAAACCGAGACAATCCTGGAGGGACTCTCGATCCTGCTGGCGGATCGAGAAGAGATTGTCGGCCTCACGTGGCACCTTTCTGCATGCATCAAAGTGCACAGCAAACTTTTTCTCCAGCTGTGAGGAGGCAATGCTTTCTGACTCGAGTCTAGAGAACCATGCTCGAGCACCTTCCGAAGGGTAGCCAAAAAGGCGATGCAGAGGAGAGCGTCGGTGGCCCCCTGGACCCTCATGAGAACCTTGTAGCTTTCTAGGTAGTCCAGGAGGTCGGTTGTCCCATCGTAGGGATCATCCTGGGACATGCGGAACCGGTAAGGGATCGGTTCCTCTTGGATTCTGCGGGAGAAGGGTAGACGAGTGTCATAACCCTTTGAGTCCATCCACATTCGATGAATGTGACCAGATCCATTAGTTGTTCGAGATTTGTTTCAAGTTATTATTTTTGAATTTTAGTTATCTAGTTAGTTTCATGGTCTATAAACAAGGGTGCATTGCATTCATGAGAAGAAAAATGAAAGAAAATTCCTTCTAAAATGTTTGCCTTCATGCTTGTGTTGAACTAAGGCCATATGGGAGTGATTCCAAGTTTGCTTCAACTTTCTTGTTCTCTTCGTTCTCCCCTCAATCGAGTTGCATCTACTACCAATCCTAATGCCAACCCGACATCAACCTACCACGATGCCACCCTAATTATAGCTCAACAACATTTGCCAACCAAACTTCTCTTATTCCAATCACCAACTCCAAAAATATTAAAACCACCCACCTTTGGATCTGACATCTAATAGAAAAGCAAAGGCTTGAACCCTGTAGGAATTTAAACGAACTCCATATTGAGCAAATTGACAACAATCCTTGCAAGCCTCGGTAAATTTTCAGTCTTTCCAAATATTTTCTTGTTTAATTCTATCTCTCTGATTTATGCTATTAGTGTTTTCTATAAGATTTCATTATTAAGATTAGCTTGTATCGAATTCAGATTTCAATTGCATTTTGTGCATTTAGGATTTGCATTGCACTAGTTTTAATTATAGATCTATCATCCCTAGACTTTACCTTGCATCACTATACAAGTTAGAACATCACTAACTACAAGGTAAAACCCCCCTACCCTTTTGTTCTATCAAAAAAAAACTATAAAGCTTCGAGAGCGACTAATCATTTTTTACAAGAAAATACAAATATTTTTGCTTGGTCGATCTTAGAAATGCTGGGAATACCATCCGACATGATTACCCATAAGCTAAATATCGATCCGAGTTATAAACTCATTCAACAAAAGAAATAGAATTTTGCCCCCGAAAGATAACGGATAATCGATGAAGAGGCCAATAAGTTGCTGACCGTCGACTTCATCCGAGAAGTCTACTACCCAAATGGTTGACCAATATCTTATGATCAAAAAAGCCAACAAAAAATAGAGAATCTATATCGCTACACTAACCTTACAAAGTTTGCCCTAAGGATAACTTCCTCTTCTAAGAATCGATCAACTAGTTGATGCAACATCGAGTCATAAGTTGCTGAGCTTTATGGATACCTTTTCCGACTATAATCAAATTCAGATGAATCCTATTGCCGCCTAGATCGTCGTGGCCCGTAGCTCTGATGTATCGCGGACAGGTCGGGCTCCCTCTGGATGCTTGATCCGCTTTATCTGGTCGGCTCCAGGATCAGCGGGACCTGCAAAAAAGAGGAGACCCAGGCCGAGAATTCCAGCAGGGACACTCCGACGATCAAGTCAGTTAGAACAATTAAGGAAAACAGAACCTCTGGCTTGGGATCTCTCTGCATAGAAGGTGAAAGAAGATTCAAGAAATGGAAAGACAAGATGAAGTGAACATCAGAGAGCTGGGAGGTTCTCTTGGCTAGTTCCTCACCCGTTTGCTCTCTGTGTCTTACCAGTTGCTCTCCCCTCTCGGGGATCCTTTCTTCTATTTATATGAGAAGAATGGCCCAGACCAAGTCGGGGCTTCACTAAGATGTCCCTTTCCTGATATCCCTTTCAGGAGAGATCTTCCTTTGTCTGCGGCCTTCCCCTGTCGAACTGATCCTCGGAAGGAGATCCTTCTATTGGAGGTGTTCACTGGCATAGTTCAGATCTTGTCCCTCTGATGGTGCAGTTTCCCGTGGGAGGGGCAGGTGCCATGTCGTTGAGCCCCGAGCCATAGTGGGGCATTTCTATTCCAGAGGGACCGTCGGAGTGTTGCAAGGCCTGGGACCTTAATGAAATACTCCTCTTGGAGGTACAGGTTCCATGTCGCGAGAGCCAGAACCCCTAGTTGCACAGCCATCGACGTGGTGGCACGCTACAGGACCTGGAGCCTGGTGGAGCACGCACTGCACAGAGCATGCAGATGGCACGTTGCAGAGCTTGAATTTTCAGGCAGGACATGTGCCACCTCCTGGAAGTTGCAGGCAACTGGGAGCTTCCACGCCACAGTCTGAACTTCTGCTAATCTTCCCCCTTGGCTACTGGCGGGAACCTTGGTTTTGGCAGGAAGGGGAAGCTCTATCTCGGGAGCTCGACCCCGAGAGGCGGGAGCATGACCTCGACCAGGAGCTCGACCCCGGATAGGAGCTGACCTCGACCAGGGGCTCGACCTCGGCAGAATGGGGGAGCTCTATCTCGGGAGCTCGACCCCGGGTAGCGAGAGCGCGACCTCGACCGGGAGCTCGATCCGGATGGGAGCTGACCTCGACCGGGGGCTCGACCTCGACAGAATGGGGGAGCTTTATCTCGGGAGCTCAACCCCGGAAAGCGGGAGCACGACCTCGACCGGGAGCTCAACCCCGGATACGAGCTGACCTCGACCAAAGGCTCGACCTCGACAGAATGGGGAGCTCTTTCTCGGGAGCTCGACCCGAGAAGGAGGAGCACGACCTCGACCGGGAGCTCGACCCCGGATGGGAGCTGACCTCAACCGGAAGCTCGACCTCGACAAAATGGGGGAGCTCTATCTCGAGAGCTCGACCCGGAAGGCCGGAGCACGGCCTCGACCGGGAGCTCGACCCCGGATGGGAGCTAACCTTGACCGGAGGCTTGACCTCAGCAGGAGAGGGAGCTATCTCGGGAGCTCGACCCTGGAAGGCGGGAGCACTGTCCCGGCTGGGGGCTCCACTCGGAAGGCAGGAGCGCGCTCCAAGCACCAAGGCAGCTCGACTATGGATCTACGTTTGGTCGCCGCATTCAGGTGGCACCTTCTACCAACATGGCCGTCAGCTGGTACCGACATGGATTCCACGTCAGTTGTAATGCCACTCAGATACCGATGATGAGAAAAAGATGGCCTTCATAACAGAGAGGTCTATGCTATTACAAAGTTATGTCATTCGAGCTTAAGAATGATGGGGCTACTTATTAGCACATTGTAAACAAAGTCTTCAAGTATCAAATTGATCAAAATGTAGAGGTCTATATCAACAACAAGCTTATAAAAAGTTCATAAGTTAATTGCCATATTGACAACTAGAAGAAGCATTCCATGCACTAAGACAACACCGAATGAAATTAATATGAGTAAATGCATCTTTGGAGTAACTTCTCGCAAAATTCTCAGTTTTATGATGACTAGACATGGAATAGATGCTAACTCGAAAAAAGATATAAGCAGTTTTCAACATGAAGCATCCTACATCAAACAAAGTTCAGCAATTGACAAGGCGTATTATGGCCCTCGGCTAATTTATTTCAAGGTCAGTTGAATGATGCCTTCATTTTTTTAAGATTTTGTAGTAAATGAGGATTTTCTTTGGACAGATGAATATCGAGAAGTCTTTGAAGAATTGAAAAGTTATCTAAGCTCCCCACCTCTATTAACAAAACCAAACATAGGAAAATTTCTATATATATCTCTTGATGTCTCACAAGAGACTGTTAGCTCGGTATTGATCCGAGAAGATAAAAAAGCATTCAGAGACCAATCTACTATGCGAGCAAGGTGCTACATGATGTTGAGACAAGGTATTCTCAAGTGGAAAAGGTGGTCTACGTATTTGTCATCTTAGTGTAACGACTTAGACAATACTTCCAAGCTCACTAGGTCGTAGTTTTAATTGGCCAACCTTTATAAATGGCTTTGCAATGACCAGATACTTCAGGCAACATGGCAAAATGGGAAGTCAAACTCAACAAGTTTGATATCTTCTATCACCCTCAGCTCTCGATGAAAGCTCAAGTACTAGTCGATTTTATTGCCGAGTGTTACGGCCGTTACGAAGACGTGGCATATCTCAGATTTCGCTGGGCGTGATTCGAGCCACGTGGAGTTTTTTCGGCAAAGTCAGATATGGCTCCGCCTCGGTCGAAGTCGAGGTCGGTCCAGGCCTTCTTGCCGCTCCGCCAGGTGTCCACCCAGGGGGGTCCACCTCGGCCGAAGCCGGCGGCCCCCTGCTCCCTCGCCAGGTGGCACCCTGAGACGGCCCCGCCTCGGCCGAGGTCGAGCGGGGCCCCTCGTTCCTTCGCCAGGTGGCGCCGGAGGACGGGACCACCTCGGCCGAAGTCGAGCGCTCCTCTGCCGCTCCGCCAGGTGTCCACCAAGGAGGGGTCCACTCGGCGAAGCGGCGGCCCCCCTGCTCCCTCGCCAGGTGGCGCCCTGAGACGGCCTCACCTCGGCCGAGGTCGAGCCGGGCCCCCTCGCTCCTTCGCCAGGTGGCGCCCGGAGACGGGACCACCTCGGCCGAAGTCGAGCGCCCTCTGCCACTCCGCCGGGTGTCCACCCAGGAGGGATCCACCTCGGCCGAAGCCAGCGGCCGCCTGCTCCCTCGCCAGGTGGTGCCCTGAGACGGCCCACCTCGGCCGAGGTCAAGCAGGGCCCCCTCGCTCCTTCGCCAGGTGGCGCCCGGAGACGGGACCACCTCGGCCGAAGTCGAGCGCCTCTCTGGCTCCGCCAGGTGTCCACCCAGGTGGGGTCCACCTCGATCGAAGCCGGCGGCCCCCCTGCTCCCTCGCCAGGTGGTGCCCTGAGACGGCCTCACCTTGGCCGAGGTCGAGCCGGGCCCCCTCGCTCCTTCGCCAGGTGGCGCCCGGAGACGGGACCACCTCGGCCGAAGTCGAGCGCCCCTCTGCTGCTCGCCAGGTGTTCACCCAGGAGGGATCCACCTCGGCCGAAACCGGCAGCCCCCTGCTCTCTCGCTGGGTGACACCCTGAGACGGCCCCACCTCGGCCGAGGTCGAGCCGGGCCCCCTCGCTCCTTCGCCAGGTGGCGCCCGGAGACTGGACCACCTCGGTCGAAGTCGAGCGCCCCTCTGCCGCTCCGCCAGGTGTCCACCCAGGTGGGGTCCACCTCGGCCGAAGCCGGAGGTCCCCCTGCTCCCTCGCCAGGTGGCGCCCTGAGACGGCCCCACCTCGGCCGAGGTCGAGCCGAGCCCCCTCGCTCCTTCGCCAGGTGGCGCTCGGAGACGGGACCACCTCGGCCGAAGTCGAGCGCTCCTCTACCGCTCCGCCAGGTGTCCACCCAATTGGGGTCCACCTCGATCGAAGCCAGCGGCCCCCCTGCTCCCTCGCCAGGTGGCGCCCTGAGACGGCCCCACCTCGGCCGAGGTCGAGCCGGGCCCCCTCGCTCCTTCGCCAGGTGGCGCCCGGAGACGGGACCACCTCGACCGAAGTCGAGCGCCCCTCTGCCGCTCCCAGGTGTCCACCCAGGAGGGGTCCACCTCGACAAAAGCCGGCGGCCCCCTGCTCCCTCGCCAGGTGGCGCCCTGAGACGGCCCCACCTCGGCCGAGGTCGAGCCGGGCCCCCTCGCTCCTTCGCCAGGTGGCGCCCGGAGACGGGACCACCTTGGCCGAAGTCGAGCGCTCCTCTGCCGCTCCGCCAGGTGTCCACCCAGGAGGGGTCCACCTCGGCCGAAGCGGCGGCCCCCCTGCTCCCTCGCCAGGTGGCGCCCTTAGACGGCCCCACCTCGGCGAGATGTCGAGCCGGGGCCCCTCGCTCCTTCGCCAGGTGGCGCCCGAAGACGGGACCACCTCGGCCGAAGCCGAGCGCCCCTCTGCCGCTCCGCCAGGTGTCCACCCAGGAGGGGTCCACCTCGGCCGAGGCAGGCCAACCTGTGCAGAGAAGCTTCCGAGGAGCAGGAGCGTGAGCTCCGAGATGCCCCTCGAGCTGTGCATGCCGCACCCCGAGAAAAGCGCCCGTACGATCGGCAGCGACACGCGAAACATCGCTTACATCGGCCCGACAGGTTCCGCAGTCGAGAGGCGAAGTCCTGACAAAACAGGACCCGATAACGGGCATCGTCGGTGCCTGGGAAGAAGAGCGCTCACGCTCGGCCCAAGGTCTGGTCGGCAGTCTGACCGGCGCCCTCCCTTTACTCTTTCCTCGCTAGGCTCGGCAAGCAAGGCGGGGAAGCGCTGGCCTGGTTCTTTGACCAGAAAGGGAAAGAGGGAAAGAGATGGAGGGGAGGAGGTGAAAGCGACGAAGGAGTCCCCATGGACGGGAAGCAAAAGGCAACATGAGGAGTTAAAAGGAAGGGGAGAGTAGACGACAAGGTAAGTAAGAAACAAAGGCTAGGAGAGGAGATTCCGTCCAAGAGCAGGATCCAAGATCCCGAGAGGGGACCTTTGGCGCGAGCTCGGTGGAGGAACCGGCCGAATTTCTATTCTTCCTGGGAACTTTCTTGCTAGCACGATCTCTAAGTCTAGGACTCCTTCGGGGGCCCGTCTCAGAGATTCTGTTCCCTCTCGCCATTTACTAACTTGACCGTCAGAGTTCCCTCGCCGGGATCCCCGGCTAGGGTTTCTGACCTTGTCTCGCAGGATTAAGAGCTAGGAGACCCCGGGGCGAGACGGTCTAGTCAAATCGGCGGCTCCGAAGCCACAGGCGCGGCGGCGAGATCGGCAACATCGAGTATACCATTCTGAAGAAGATCTATGGTGAACAATGCTGAAGAGCAAAGTTTTGAACCTGCATGAATTTGACATGTAGATGGTGCCCCAATTTGCATGGAAGTAGAGCGGGACTCTTTTTGACCAATTCAAATAGAGTTGCGGCAATTTGCTTTCAAGTCTCAAACAACCAAGCCAAATATGAAGCTGTAATTGCTGGATTACAAAATACTAAAAAAACTTGGCATAAAAAGGATAAAAGTTTTTTCTGACTCACAATTGGTGGCTGGACATGCTCAAGGAGAATATGAGGCCCAAGAATTAACTATGGTGAAAAGGATGATTTGTCAGTGACAGGTCAAAAAACTAGATCAAAATCATGATAATTATACTCCCCATGCTCGAAACGATTAAATCAATTCAAACTTGGGAGTGGGGGAAAACTATTAAGGTGTATACACGGATTATTGATCTTAGAAAAGACATAAGTAATCAGGATCACACCGACTAAACAAACATGAGACCTGAGTGATTCTCTCGGATTTAGGCCAACTACTTTCCACTCAAAACCTAGCAAGAATACCGGTGACAATCGAAACTCTACTCGACTAATTGGAGAAACACCATTACAAGTTCGGGCACCAACCAACTTCCTACCGTTAATGTCATAATGGAAAGCCCCGGGATATTAGGGGTCATGCAGGCAATCACAATGCATTAAAGGTGAATTAACTACCAATAACGACATGATCATGGGGAAAATTAACTATCCATTAATTACCCACTAAATCCTCTATCAATTCGATAACTCCCATGCCCTTCAAGCAAGGTACCAAAGGAAGTAAGAGGGGGACCAAAAGAGGGGGGGTAAGCGCTTCTTTGTTCTCCGTCATTCCCTTTTCTATTGTTTCCTAAACTCTAACTTAAGCATTGAAAAATCCCACCGGATACACTCCAGCAAGAATTTATTGGCAGGTATTCAGAGTTATCGAAAGAATGTGTAACCTATTGGTATCCGACTGAGTATTCTCCGTTGGAGCTTAGCAACAATAGTACCAAAATTTATTTTTTTCTAAGTGCTTTTTGCTTTGCAAGCCACAAAAACACTTTTTAAGTGATACCAAACATGCCCTTTCTATGTTTTCCAATTGTAGCTGCTTGTACATCGTGCGAAACAAAGATGAATTTAGAATTTGCCATCATAATGTGCAGGAGGTAGTGATAAGACCTCGAATTAACCACCATTTGACTTTTATTTTATGTCAAATTTTACCTCAACATTGCAAAAATATCTGCTGCCCTAAATGGCCTCTCAATTCTAAGTCCTTGTGCATAAAATTCTGCACCTAGTTTACACCAAAGTGGTAAATTGCATTCCTATATGTCCAGTTGCAATAGTCCATGATATAACATCACAATGAAGCACAAACAAGAACTATAAGTATATCAGATCAAGATGTATGTCATGGCATCACAGATCCTTCTAAGAGCAAATTAGGGTGCTCAAAGTAGAGTTTGAAATGGAAGATGGCTTCAACTTTATAATATCTTTCAATCATGCCTTGACAAATAATTAGAGATACACATCATTTTACTATAAATTTGCAAAGATGATACTTCCGCAAAAAGCTCCTAACCGTTCTAAAAAGTACATGACCGTTTTTACAAAACAACCAGCTAGATGTCCACTTCTTGGTTTGATTGGTTTCCGTGATACCATAATGGTTTGAATGCAATTCCACACCACCTACTACTAACCACTAGTTGTTCTTTTATTGATACATATATGGCACTCAAGGATTGCTATGCCAGTACCAAGATCTGGACTAGTTGCTTGGCGATACAAGTTAGTGCACACATGTGCCGTTCCATGCTAGGCCCAGTAAAGAGGGCAGGGGAGAAGGAGATTGAGAGAGAGGTAGAGAGGAGAGGGGCAGGGTGGGAGAGAGAGGGAGAAGACCGATGGAAGCTAGCAGAGTGCATCCCAATACAGTAATGAGGGCAGGGAGAGGGAGAACGGGGAGAGAGGAAAATAAAGAGAGAGGGAGAGAAAGGGAGGGAGGGGAAAAACAAGGAGGGTGGCAGGCATCCAATGGAGGCTAGTGGAGGGCTGTAGAGGACCAAGGAGCAGCGTGAAGAGGTGGAGGGGCTCCACCTCTGGTTTCCTTGTTTTGTTTAAAACAAGGGTCCCAGAGGAGGGCCTTTTAAATTTGAAAAAGTTAAGTAAAGTTGGCAAGGAATGGCTGACTTCACTTAATTTTTTAAAATAAAAAAGTTTTTTATTTTAAAAAAAGTAAAGTCAGCAAGAGCATTGCCAACTCCATTTAAAATTTTTGAAATTAAAAAGAGGCCACCCTCTAGGATCCTTATTTTTAATGAAATAGGAGAATCAAAGGCAAAGCACCTTCCTCCATCCCCTGCATGGCTCCTCGGCCCTTTGCCAACATCCACTGACCATCAATCTTCCTCTCTCTTCATCCTCCTCTCCCTCTCCCTCTCTCCGCCCCTCTCTCTTTTCCTCTTTCCTTCTTCCTCTCCCCCTTCATCAGTTTCCTGATTTCATAGCCAGAGCCATCTTGGTCCATGGCTGGTATGGCTCGATACACTCTGAATTGGATGATTCGGGACAATTCTGCCTTTCTTAACAGTATTATTTTTGTTACTCTGGTGTGTGTGATTATGATTTATAGTTTTGTGCACACTTTCTTATTTGTTAAGGAATATTGCTTTATTTCAATGTCACATATTTAGCAAAAGAATTGGTCGGCATAAAGCTTATTCTCATACTATTTTCACATGAAATTTGCTTGTTACCCATCTTTACTTAGGACCGGCAAAATGTGACCCTACTTGTCAACCCAACTCGCATTTGACAGCCTTAAAAAGGTTTAAGTTTGGACTAAATGGATTCAGGTCAGAATAGGTTAGACCCCTTAATCTATTTACTACTTGGGTCAGGTTGGATCGGATACCCGTTTAACTGCTTACCGTGTAAACCCAAAGGTTCCAAACCCGCTCACTAGTTTAAATCCAAAACTCAAACCTGCTTGCTATTTAAACCCAAAAGGCAAAACCTGCTCAGCTGCTGCCTTTTTAAAAATTAAAATGTACCTAGGCCATAGCCCACCCTGATCCCAAATCCTCATCACCTTTCTCACCTACGTTGCACCTAGTTAGGGTTTCTCAACTTTCTCCTCTCTAGGGAGCACGGTGATGACCATGAATGTAGACAATGAGGGGGAAAAAGGGCATACGACAGGAGCAACGGGGCTGGATGGGTGACACCTCGGAGCCATAGTGGGCCCCCAAAGCACTAGCAACGGAACCCCGGCAACTTGGGGGTGATCAAGATCGCCTCCTTTTTGAAGGCTTGGTGGCGGCCGGCAGCAAGCAGTGGGGGTGGGGCCGGGGGGGAATGGATGGGGTGGCGGTGATGAGGCAACTCGTTGGATAGATCTACGCGCTCTGGGAGCTCTATGCCTATTTTATCTCTCGATCATGCCCAGCTCAAATGCAAGGAGAGCCCCCCCTCTCTCTCTCTTTCTCTCTCATTCTCTATCATTTGATTAGTTTGTTTGAAGTTTGTGATGGATGTTTGCACTGTTGGGCAGAGGTTTTGGGTTTTTGTTGGTTTGATTCTATGGAAAACGAGGAGTCGATTCTAGTGGAGTAGGTTATGTGCCGTAAAAGTTCTGGGACCAATACTTTGCTTAGGATCTGGATATTGGCATAAAGCCAAGAGCTTGAAAGGGATTAATGTGTTTGGGTATGTTTGATCGTGGAAATTTGTCATCCAAAGTTTGACATATGAGGGCTTTTCAGTCTTAATCTGTATGTTGTGGTATTTTGCTGCATGATTAAGGAGTATTTAATTTCAGCTTCTTTTATGTTCTTCTTGTGGAGTAGGTTATGTGCTGTATTTTGTTTTGGGAACCAAGACTTCGCTTAGGATCTCGATATTAGCAGAAAGCAAAGAGAACTTGAAAGGGATTAATGTGTTTGCGTATGTTTGATCATGGAAATTTGTCATCCAGTGTTTGACATTCAAGGGCTTTTCACAGTCTTAATCTGTATGTTGTGGTTTTGTTGCATGATTAAGGAGTATTTGATTTCAGCTTCTTCTTTTAAGTTCTTCTTGTCCTTATTCTTCACGGATTATTTTTCTGATGATTTTGTAAATTAGCAACATTGTATCTTTGAGAGGGTATGTATGTATGTTTTGATCATATTGTTTGCTTGATGCTGGGTTCGTTGTGTTCTTTGCCCCTTATTCTAACCTATTTAAACAAGTCATAAACGGGTTTCGTCAGGTGACTTGTTTATTAAACAAGATTGGATCAGGTTTTAAAATTCGACATATTTAATAAATAGGTGAGGTTCAGGTTTGGGCTTTTTACACCCAACCCATTTATGACCTAACCCAATCCGATTGCCACCCCTATCTTTACCTTGTTTATAATAAAGTATTCAATTCCATGTTCTATCCATTAGATAATTTCTAACTATTTTGGGTGAATTCTCATCTTCCACAATCACTTAGCAAGCTACGTGGTCCTCCAGGTGAAGCAAGGTATTCATACAGATAATCCAGCTAGCAGCTAGACTATCTCAAGTCATGATCTTGCAGAATTAACATGCTTTTGAGATTAACTCAAAATGCATAACCTACTCATTTTCTAGTAAGTGTTTTACAATGTAAAAGATAAAGCATGGAAAAGAGTATGATAGGTGACTAATGCATTAAATTACCAAATTCAAGGAAGTCAAATAGCACAAATGTTAGTTAGACCAGATAAATGTGGAATGCAAATGTTAGAAACGAGAATTTGTTGAGACAAAAGTATATCTTAATTCTCATAAATAAAGCTAAATGGCAGCATGTGAAAAAAACAAAATAGAAAGCTTCAATCATAACTAACCTGTTGAATAAGATGTGTCTAACAATAAGTAACCCTTTGCCTTGCCTCATAACCATGAATTGCACCTTCCATGATGATGCAAAGGATAAGGTCTATCTTGACAGCAAGTTGCTTCCTTTTGCAGCTTCTAAGGATAATGGATGGTCAAGGCCTCCACCAGAGGAGTTTTCCCAGATGAGATGAAGCACTTGGAGCTTGAATGAGAGCTCATGCACATCAATCAACATGCAGCTATGACACTTCAGCATATTGTTACATCATTCTTCAACCATGTTCTCATTATATTTGTTCAGCCCTTCAGCCAATATGTTGCTCACATTGTCATTCCCAGAAGCTTCAGATTCCCCAATTGTGTCCCTTTCTTGTAGATTGAAACTTCCAACCAACAATCCATGTGTCTCAGTATCTGGGACCCAACCCATCTCTATTATCCAGTCCAGAAACTTACAAGCCTCATGTCTGTGGCCCTCTTTCAAGAGGGCATGGATGATCATGTTACATACTGTGGGACTAAGTAGTCTGCTTTCATTAATTAATTTTTCTAAGCTATGCACCACTACATGCAATTGAGAAAATTTTGCAAAACTGAACACTAAAGTTTCAAGTGTTTTGGAATCAGGAAAGAAGCCATCATGAATCATTTGATTGAATAAAAGAGCAGCCACGCTCATTGTGATGTCAGTACACAAGCCACATATAAGAATACAGTATATTCTTGCATCTAGAGCACAGCCTTCCACTAACATTGTGAAAGGAATGCTAATAAATCATTTTCTTTGTTCAGATTCAACAATGCAAGCAAGATAGTGGCATATGTATCTGGAATACAATAAGTACCTTTATGAACTGCAAAAGAACGAAGTCTGATTGCTTCATGAACCTTTCCAGCAAGACAAATTTCTTGGATCAACATGTTGAGTGAGTTAGTGGTGAGACTAACGCCTTTGTTAGTAATATAGTCAAACACTTCTGTGGCCTCCTGTACTTGTTTTGCATGACACAAACCCTCAATCAATTCTGAGCAAGATTCTGAATCCAAAGTCATGTTATTGACACAGGCCAGTCTGAATATGTCTAAAGCATGCTCACACGAACCCATCTTACAGTACCCAATTATAATTGCAGAATAAGTAGCCTGCTCAGGCATGTAAGAAGAGACAATCATTCTACCAATAACTTCAAATGCTTTTCCGCCATTCGCAATCTTGCAAAGGCCCCTTATAATGATATTCCAAGACATACTGTCAGTTAGTCCCTGATCTGCCATCTTTCTGAGATACATAATTGCCTCCAGGAACCTGCCCTCATTACAATAACCTTTGAGCAAGGCATTATAAGGTTTGATTTCCAAGGTATTGTTTCCATCCAAGAAGCTCATAGCTTTGTCCAGCTTCCCCATATTGCAATACCCATTCACAATATCCACATACATATTAGTCACAGGAGCAAAGCCTGATGCTAACATATCTTCAAAAAGCTCAAGTGCATCATCCAATTGTTGATTTTCACATAAGCATAGAACTAAAATACTGTACAGATGCGCCTCAAGCTGAAGCCCTGTATTTTTCATCATTCTAAACAACTTAACTCCTTCCTCAAATCTGTTAATCCTACAAAATAGAGGTATTATACTGGCATAAAAGTCACGTTGAGGTTTGCAGCCCAGGTCGATCATCTGATTCAAAACCTTGACTGATTCATCTACTCTGCTGCTTGAACAAAGAGCATTGATGAGTATCTCAAATGTCTGACTATTTGGAGCACATTGTTTCTTGCTCATTCTATGAAACTGCGTTAGCGCCAATTCCAAGTGGCCAGACTCGCACAATGCCTTTATTAAGTGATTCAATGTTTCAACATCAGGAAGAATCCCTGCTTTCACCATTTCCTTATAGACAGACATCACAGTCTGAATGTTTGCCCTTTTTGAGACAAAAGTGCCCAATAAAGCATTGCATGACGATACCAACAATATGCGCTTCACCGAATTTGCATGTTCGAAAACCTTTAAAGCTTCTATTAGCCTCTGGTTTCGGCAAAAGGAATGGATCAAGAAACCCAATGCTTCTTCCAAATTTGGGAGCTCCAATTTCACCATCTCCTTCAAGAGACGCCCCATTTCTTGGTGGTTTCCTGCCAGACCCAGCTTCAATATCACGTGGGTATAAATTTCCAGTGTTGGCCGGAAATTTTTCTGGATGGATGCCCATTTGAATATGTTAACAGCCAAGTTCAAATCCAATGTGGAATCCAAGACGCAGATTAGCCCCTCTAGGTGGAGCCTGCTCCTGAGAAAGCGGGTAGCAGATTCAAACTCAGCAGAGTTTGGAGTACTGCTATCTATTCCAGGAGGATTTTGAACACAGGCAGCACTGGGAATTGAAAAAAACCGAAAAGTTTTTAAAGAAGACTGGATTGGAAGCCGCTTGGAGAGAAGGAAAGTTGGGATTTTTGATGCCATTGGAGAAAACTTCTGAATGGCATTATCTTACGGTGTATCAAAGAAGAGACTAGATGAGAAAAAGTTAGAAAATATATAAACCTAAGGGGACAATGGAGACCGAAGTTTCCAACATCTTAAAACATGGACAACACGAGGATTTGAATGAAAGATAGGATCTTGAGCCATTCGAACAGCTTGTTAATATTGAATTTGTTCCGGACATCGATAGATAGAGCTTACAGGGCATATACACACAAAATAACAATTAATTCACTTGGCTTGGCGTCTAGAACTGAAAAGAGGAAAATACATTAAAAAACCCAGACAACAGAAGGCTTCGAGATGACAAAATATTTGTCTATGAACCGCTTCTAAAAAGAATAATCCCTGCATCTGTCCCAAATCCTCAACGGATCAAAGACCGAAAACTCTGACACAAAAAGCTTTTCCTGATGAGAATTGAACGCGGACACCGCGCGGAATCGAACCAAAACGCTAGGTTACAGAAATCCGGATAGAAAACAGCGTGGAGAAGACGAAAGGTGGGATCTTTGAAGCCATCTCAGCGAGATTCCGAGCGACATTATCATCGATTTTTCAATCGTAGACGAAAGAAACCGAAATAAGAAAAAGGATGGTAACGAGATAGATCGAGGATATAAAAGGGAGAGAGTGGAAACGAAGGCTCTGACTTACAGCAATCGCTTCCGGAGGGAAGATTATGGAGAGAATAAATCACGCCTCTTCGGCTCTGCCCCTTCTTCGATGGATGGAGAGGGAGGCCGAAGGTAGTCGAACGCTGAGCCGGACCACCCACTCGGAGGCTCGGAGCGGCTCCTCGGATAGCGTTCGGTTCCACAGGGTTACCTTACCGGATGGTTCTCCACTTCTCCCAATTGCTTCCCATTCGTCGCGCCACGGACGCAAATAACCCAAGTATCAGTTTTTGTGTTTTTTTTTTTTTTTTGGTATACATGAACAAAACAAAAAAAAGAAACTACATGTCCATGTATATTTCTGACTGAGGTCGTCTAGTACCGAAGAAGACCATCGTTGCAGATCATCACGAGGAGACATGCAAAATAAGCCCTTCATTAAAGGAATCCTTGGGAGTTCAAGTCAAAAAAAAATTAAAATTAAAATTAAAATATATATATATATTTTTAGAGGAATTGAGCTGCTTATCTTAGAAGGCCTCCTTGGATCCCTTTTACTAGGGTTGGCTAGGAGCCATCAACTGGGACAAAATTTTGATGGTAGTTTTTGCTCGATCAAGGAAATTTAATTGCTATTCCTTTTTTCCATGACGGAATTCTATTGATCCTTCTTGTCTTATTTATTCAGGCTTAGCTATACCCGAGAATGATGGAGATTTGGTGTTAACATGGAAGATCATGAATCGAGCCTTCCTCATTTGGTTATTATATTGGACTAGATCTTCTCTAAATTGACTTGGCTGAGGGATCGATTTGTTGCGATGGCTGGTTAACCGAACATGGTCAGATATTTCGAGGCTAGGGCTTGGTGCTTAGGGTCAGCCGATCTGGATGGAATGGTCCGAGAATAGTTTGGCAAGGTAGGTGGAACTTGAGGATCCCAGTAATGGGTTGGACCGAGCATGGGATCAGCCATCTAAGGTTGGATGGTTTGGGGTTGAGGCAATCAAAGAACAAGACTTGTTGGCTGAGCGGTAGAACAAGTTTCAAGATTGTATTATCTGAGTTGGATGACCCGAGTGCTACACATTTACAAGGGAAATCTACCTATCTATATCAGTAGCCCCTACTCTCGAGTCCAAACTTATATAGTTTGGATGACGGGAGTTGAATTGATTAAATTTCTTGAATCCTGTGACGCTGAATCTCCGCCGACCAGATGGAGTGGTTCTTCTACTGGATTGCCGTCAACCAAAACCTGCAAAATAATCCCTGACCAAAGATTTTCCAGTGGGGGACACTCCGATGCCAAAGTTAGAAGAAACTCAAGCAGCAGCAGAATGGAGAGTTCTTGGAAGCAGAGAGGGAAAAGAGAAATTCAAAATGTATGAATCAGTCAAGCTTACCTTGAGTGTCCCCTCTAACCAATATTTATAAGGTCCAATCGTAACTACTTACGGTTATGTAAGTTAGCAAATGCAACTACCTCATAACTGTAAGTAGTGGCGGTCGGAGAATCAGTTATTTTGGAGCTTATCCATTCTGAGAATTTCAACCATGTGGACGGTTGTAACAGCCAGAACATAGTTGGCTATTCTAAGATTGAAAAGGCCCACATGCTTAATATGCCTGTTCTTAGAGTAAAGCCGAAGTGAACTCAACATTCTCTTTAGTAGCACTCCTAAAGGAATGTTAGCTACATGCTTCAAAGAAGTTTTTGAAAATAATGAAAGTAAACATTTACAGTCCGGAAAATGAGATAATATGCTCTTCGGATTACATTGAATGAGTAAAGCCGAAGATATCTAATTGACAGGCATGGTCTTCGGGTCAAAACAAAGGTACGAAGCCGAAGACATAGAATCAGAGCCGTAAAAGTAAAGATATAGGCATGATCTTCGGACTAAGATGAAAATACGAAGCCGAAGATATAGAGTAACAAGCTTAGCTCCTGAACCAAATGATAGGTAGCCGTAGATATTAGAATACTAGGAACGGTCTTCGGACTAAGAAGAAGATACGAAGCCGAAGACAAGAATATCCTTTTGTCGATCAGAGCCTTCATCAAGTCTAAAAGATATTTTTCGTTGTATAATGAACCCAAAAAAAAAATAAAATCGGTCTAGAGAGTGACTCAATATTTAATTGAAATAAAACGGGATATCATAACAAATCCCAAGGAGCTCTTAAATGCAACTGCTAGGTATCTTCCTTAGGTCATGATGATGCTCCTGCTTTCTTTGGGTTTCTATAAATAAAGTGATCCTAGTGGTCTCCTATCCTAGTCACATTTTCTTGTGCTTCGGCGATTCTGGTGGTTGTTAAAGAGATTCTCATCGTGGTGACGATCTTTGGTGGTTTTTTGGCAGTTGCTATTCAATTTTATCCCTTGTCTTGATTTGGAGATGGACTCGAGGGATCTACAAAAACTGCAAAGGACCATGAGGAAGTGGAAGGCATCAGACTTTTTACCAACTCGGGCCACGGTGCTCCTGTCAAGGCTTTGGGACTTGATGGGCATCCCTTCCTATGGGGCAACTTTTGATCAAGGGAGGTGGAGCTCACTACTATGGTGCGGCACCAACCATTGCTCTCCCCTTCTCTTTTGATGGGTTAATCTTTCGTCAAGCCTTGTCGATTTCCCTATCAAGAGTCCTTGTCGTCCCTCGCAGCAGGCCAATCCTAGCCATATGGTGACTTCTAGTTCGTACGTGGTTCCCTGCTATTTCTACCCATTTGCTTCTCCTTTGGTGGCATGCTGAGCGATTTGAGGCTTGCTCGAGACATGATGGGGAAGTTTTTGCTCCCAGACAATGCCAAGGTGCTGGGATCGATCAGGCTTAGTATGAAATGGTGCTCCCCCTTCAATGCTTATATTCAGGTAGGTTTTTACCTTATGCTTTCTTGCTCATCTTCCACCATTTCTTATGGTCCTTATCCGATGCAGATGGCGCATTACTTGGATTTCTTTATGAAGTCATCCGAATTTGCCAAGGCTAGCATGATGATGGCTAATTATTGTGCCAAAGAGGTGAAGAAGATAGCATTTGAAGTAGAAAGGAAGGTTTCTAGATAGAGCAAGAAGTTAGCAATTAGAGCGAATTCATGTGGCTATTACCTTGAAAGTGGAACATGAAGGAATTTTTAGGATTTCCTTGAACATACATCAATATGCACAGCAGAATAAATTAAAATTAATTATATATTACTCCAAGATCTAATTTATGGAGTTCATGTTTAAGAAAAACTTGAGCAAGATTATGCTCTTAATGGGATAGGAATCAAAACAAAATTTATGATAAAATAAAATTGGAAGAAAATCCTCTTCTTGCATACCTTTCACCACTCGTTGATCTTCAAACTTGGTTCTTCTAAAATCACAAATATAGCCAGCCTTTATGAGTATCCACATGAAGCCATAGACTGATCCGAGATTCCAGCTTCACTAGGGTGCTAACTGAAGGAAACCTAGTGCTAGCATACTAATTTCTAGGATTTCTAAAACTGCGGTAGCAGCAATATGAAAATAATTTTTCATATAAAAGCATGCATGATTAATAAAAACACCTAAATTAGGATCTAAACATGCTTGATTAGATTACATAGCATATCTGAAATCATAAAAAATAGAAGAAGAAAAATACTTACATGTACTGCTATCCTTCTTCAACCTTCATCAAGTAGATCTGGCTAATGCTTGGGGTCTTATCCGAGTCGCACATGCATCTAACCTCTACTGGTATCCACACAAAACCCGTTCCTGATCGAATCGACAAAGCCATTGGAGTGTTATCTCCATCGTAAGTTTTTTCTCTGGCTTAGATCTAGAACTCCCTTCAAGAACTTGAAGGAAAGGGCTACAGCCTTTGCAACCTTTGCATGAACACTTCATGCAAAACATCAAGACTTACTTTTGGATGCCAAGAAAGAAGAGAAACTCTTCCTCTTCCCTTCCTCTCTCTCTAAACTCTTCAATCTTTGGAGTTTCATGGCATGGAATGAAGAAGGGGCCGTAGAGAACAAATTGTGGCAAGAAATGAATAGAAGGATTGGCACATGCTAATTACCCCTTCCTATTATGTTTGTCGCACAAACATTTGATCCAAACCTTCATGCCTCATCACCACTTCCTAGTAAGATCTAATCTTATCGATAATAATTCAAAATCAAATGGGAATTGGACAGCTAAAAGAGCTTTGGTGCAAGGAAAGGATTTGCGATAGAGTAGTTTTCATCCAATGAAAAAAAGTGTCGCAGCCCCTTTCACCTTTCATTTTATATTTGATGCACAATCTCCTTAGCATCCTATGCCAATCTTAGATTAAGATTCATCAATATAAGGACTTTTCAAAATATGAATCTCATTCAAATAAGTAAGAAATTGGCATTGAGAAAATATGCAATTGAGAAACGTATGTGCATTGATTTTCTTTTCATTGTATTTTGTCACTCAAACAAAAACCTCCACACCCCAAACCTGATAAAGCCTCACCCTATTGAAAGTTTATTCCAAGTAGAATAGATTTGGATTATTCTTGATGTGGCAACATCCACTGACATGGAGTTTACACAGTCGGCAGCCAGTAGCCGCCCGGAGTAGGGACTTCCACCTGGACGCGCCCCAGGGTGGAAGGTCGAGGCGAGCCCTCTATTTGAGGTTAGCTCCCGACCGGGGTCGAGCTCATAAAGCGAGCCCTCCTGTCGAGGTCAGCTCCCAGCCAGGATCATGCTCATACTGTCGAAGCGAGCCCTCCTACCAAGATCAGCTCCCAGCTAGGGCCGAGCTCATGGGACGAGCCCTCCATTTGAGGTCAGCTCCCGGTCAGGGTCATGTTCACCTACTGAGGCGAGCCCCTGTCTGAGGTCAGCCCCCAACCGAGGTCGAGCTCGTAAGGCGAGCCCTCCGTTTGAGGTCAGCTCCCAGCCAGGGTCATGCTCATGCTACCGAAGCAAGCTGTTGCCCGGGTGGCTTATCCAAGAGGGGGGTAAATTGGGTAATTAAAATTTTTGCAAGTATGTGCTCCTTTTCAAAGTTCTTAGTGTGGAATGTGCTGTGAGTTAAGTAACTAATGCAGAAGCAAATAAGAACACAAGAAACATAATCACGAACACAGCAGAATTTATAGTGGTTCAAAGCAACCTAGCTACTATGTCCACTATCCAAGATATCACTTGGGATTTTCACTATATTCACCCTCGAAATATAGCTGGATTATTTTCACGGGCTCATAATCCAAAACCTAAACTTGATTTTATCCCAGGCTCACCAAAAACCTAATACAATGTTAGTTTTATCTAGGCTCACTAACAACCCACTCTTGGTTTTCAAAGGCTCACCAAAAACCTTTACAAACCCAAGTCACAGCTCCTATTACACTTGGAACAAATTAAACAAAGAGTAGAAAACACAAAGCAACTTTATGGCAAATCGAAGTTGCTGAATGGTTACAGTTGTAGTACTTGAGAAGCTCTCTTGATTGCTCTTTGAATGCACTTCAAGGCTTTAAGCTTCTTCAATAATGCCTCAAGAATTCAAATGAAAGTTAGGTGTGGTCTTGAGTGCTCTTATGAATGTTCTCTTGAGTGTTCTTTCAAAAGCTCTTTAATTTCTCATATATCTTCAAAAGTGATTCAAATCCCTTAAATATCTTCCCTCAACTGATTTCAGGAGGTTATAACCATTATAGACCGTTGGGATTCGAAATATGACAATTAGAGATCGTTTTGGATTCAGAAAAAAAGTTTTAGAACTAGCCGTTACTCACCTGGAACTGTCACTTGAGTTGGCTCGGATGGGTCGAGTTGGCTCGGTTCCTCAGGTAGGTCAAAACTTCACTTTGGTCGAGTCAGCTCTTCTACTTCGTGTCGGCTCGCTTGGCTGGTTCTTTAGAACTGAGATTTTTTGAACTCTGGAAGAGTTGGCTCTTCAGACTGAGTCGGCTCGGCTGTCTGTCTGAGAAACTCACTCTGGTCGTGTCAACTCTTCTGACTCGAGTCAGCTCGAATTCTCAGAACTTCAGAAATCACACTCTGCCAGAGTCGGCTCTCTAGTCTCAAGTCGGCTCGAAGGTCTGCTGTTGCCCAGGTGGCTTTTTCTCAAGAGGGGGGTGAATTAGGAATTACAAAATTTTTGCAAGTATGTGCACAAGTAATTCCTTTTAGTGGTTAAAAGCTATGTTAAACAGAGTATAAATACAGAAGCTAAAAAGTAGATAAAGCATAACACAAACAAGGCATATTTATAGTGGTTCGGAGCAACCCAGCTCCTACGTCCACTACCCAAGTTCACAACTCGGGATTTTCACTATATCCTCAAATCGGAATACAGTTGGATTGTTTTACAGGTTCATAATCCCAACCTCTATACTTTGGTTTTTAAAACGGAGCTCACCAAGAAACCCACACTAGGTTTTTACATGCTCACCTAGAACCTCTACACTTTGGTTTTTGAAAAAGGCTCACCAAAGAAACCTACTTGGTTTTATAAACGGGCTCACCAATAACCCAAATATTCTAAGAATAGAATAAAGAGAATGCTCTTCAATGCACTTCAATGGCTTCCTTGCTTTCTTCAAAAGGTGCTTCAAGCTTTTGGTAAGAGTTGGTGAAGACTTGAAGGTTGACTTCAAAGCTCAAGTGCGCTCACTTCTTTCCTCAATAAGTATTCAATAAATATCCATTAACTCATTAGTCTCTCCAAAGATGTTCTCATACTTTTTTTATAGAGACTTCAACTGCCGTCCCTTGATTTTGAATGTTGTAGACCGTTGGGAGGTGACAGGTTACCGTTGGAGCATTTTGAAATTCAAAAACTGGAAACTGGAACTAGCCGTTGGAGGTGACCCCGTCATTCCAGTCAGCTCGGACAATCTTCGAGTCAGCTCGGATCAAGTTCGGGTCGACTAGGTGAACGCCAGTCGGCTAGCTTCCATAGTTGAGAAAATACCTTACTCTGGACGAGTCGGCTAGGTTGGAAACCAGTCGGCTCGGATCTCAGAGGCTCTCAGACCATTCTCAACCAAGTTCTGGATGAGTCGGTTAGGCTGAATTCCAGTCAGCTCCGATCCCTGAGAATCTCAAAACACTTTCAACTAAGTTCTGGACGGGTCGGCTGGGCTTGGTGCCAGTCGGTTGAATCTGTGTGCCTGAGAACTTCTTTCCTGTGCCAGTGCCAAGTCGGCTGGTTCCCCCATCAATCGGCTCATGATTTGTTCTTCACCAGATCAAACTCAATCTTCCAGAACACTTATCCCAAGCTTTGAAGACTTTTTTCAAGAACTTCTTACGATAAATTCAAGAAAAATTGAAGCTTGAAAACTACTGGAAGTAACCCTTTATCTTGAATTAAGTAGGAAATTTTTGTAGGGTTCTCTTTACAAGATTCTAAACACTTACAAACTCACACAATGCAATAAAGATTGTAGATTTTGAAAGTGGTCAAATTTGTCCTACAAAAATGTCAATCATTTTTTGAAGAGTTGTTAGATAACTAAATGTATGCTCCAATGTTTTGTTATCATCAAAATCATTTAGGGGTCAACAATCTCTCCCTTTTTGATGATGACAAAATACTGGGCATGAAAAGAATCTAATCTATTCACAAGTATGGATGTGTATCGTAATAAGCATTTACACTTGTTGACAATTCATAAAATCAACTGTAATCTCAAATGTATATCAATATATGCTATACAGTTATGCACAAAGTCAAATTCATAAATTGTAAGTATCAGAGAATGATTGCTTGTATGTATCAAGTAACATTGAATATTGATTGATAAATATAATAAGTAGAGAGCATCATAGTAATCATTGAAGCATGTAAATTGAACATGTAAATCTTCCCCTTTTTATAAAATTTCTAAATAATAAAAAATTCTCTAAGTTTCTCCCCTTTTAACATTCATTTGAACATTTTAGCAGGAAAGTATGCGAAAGATCATTCAAAAATGCAAATATCATTCAGAAATGCTTTAAACTCCCCCTGTCAACTTTACTTTAGTATTTCTATTGTAATTCATTAAGCTTTTTCTTTCATGCACTCTTTCATGCACTCTATGATTCTCCCCCTTTTGTCATCAATTCAAAAAGGTTAAACAGATAAGCTCAGAATTTTAAATAGATTGGAAAGTTTCAAGATTTGTTTGAGATAATTTCACTTTCTCAACTTAGAGAGAGAATTCTATTTAATCAAATAGAGAGAGTAAACAAGATAATACATACACACACATTACACAGTGACCAAAAGATGTTCATTTCATTTCTATCAAAAAGATGTTCAGTACATCAATCATTACAAAAGTTTCAAAAAGCATCCAAAAAGTATAGAAAAATACTAAAGACCATACTAAATACCTATTCACTTTCAGATTCCTCTTTAGGTACATTGGTAGGTATACTAGCACCATACCAAGAAGCAGGTCTAGGTGGTCTACTAGAGAAAGCATGTGGAGGAGGAGCCCTAGGGTGATGAGAAGTACTAGGAGTCCTAGTGGAAATGGGAGGTGGATCATACAAGGGTCTGGTCCTAGCAATGACCTCCAAGGATCTGACAGTGCCATAGATAGACACCATCTCCATCCAAATTGCTCCCAGCTGTTGCTCCATGTCCTTGAGGCTAACTGGCACTTTGTTCACTGCCTCCTTCATCTCACTTATTTCTTTCTACATTGATATAAGCTCAAAAGCTTGGACATTGACGAATGCCTCAGCTGATCCTCAAAGTCTTCCAGGCTCTGACCTGATGATCCCAATGCCTCTAGTATAATCATCAGCCATACTCCTTGTCTCTGCAACATTACCTATCTTGCATCTAAGCTCCCTCAACTCAGTTTGGTATTCATTCAGTGTAGTCTCCACAGACTTCAAAATTGCTTCAGAACTTGAAGAGATACAATTCAGGATGGTAGTAGAAGTTCTATCTGAGGTGCAGGCCTTGAAGCTTCCAAGGCTTCAACCTTTCCTTGAAGACTTGAAACATGCTCTTCCTGTCTGTCCAATCTGTTGTCCACTAACCTTTTCAAATCACTAAATAAAGAAGTTATTGTACCTGTCAATGTATCTGTCAAGCTTCTCATCTGTTCTTCAATATGAACTTGAATGATTTGAGGTTGTGGTGCTGCAGAGGGGTAGTCAGGTAAAGGAACATCAGCTGCAGGCAAGTCAAACTCCGCTGCAGGCATATCAAACATAGAAGAAGGTGCTCTAGTCTCCTCAACAGCAACAGTAGGCTCAGAAATGGGTGCAGAAGAAGTTCCAGCTGCTTCTATATTCTCTTCCTCTTCTTCCTCTTCTTCCTCTTCACTACTACTTGAGCTGCCTATAGCCCTTACATTTGTGCCTTTCTTTCTCCATACTCCTTCCACTTGGAAGTACCCCATCCTCTCTAGAGTTTGGAGGTGTATACATCTATATGATACAATTCTAATCCATTTTCACCCTCCAAACTTACTCTATGAGATTTAAACAGTAGGGTAAGCATCATTCCATAGGGTAGACATGATTTAGCTTTTCTTACTGTCTCCTTCATTTGCATGATTATAATGTAGGAAAGATTGATTGGGGTTTTCTCTAAAATGTGTTCCATCAGGCATAAATCTTTTTCACTCACCCAATCAAATCTTCCGATTCTCTGCAAGAAAATTCTACAAATAAAGTTGTGAAGCAATCTCATTTCCAGTGACAGGGTGTTAGCAAAAATTGTACCAATTCCTCCAAACTCTTTTGTTCAGTATTGTTCTTAGAGTTTTCTCTCTATTGTCAATTACTAGAAACTTCACTCCCTCTGAAGGTAAGTCCAATACACCTTGTAAAAATTTCTCATTGACTATAATCCTCTTTCCTTTTATAGTGGACTCCACATGATTAGTTCCAAATCTTAAATTTTCATAAAAACTTCTAACCAGAGAGGGATAGGTTTTTCATTCAAAGAACAAAATTTTCCCATCCTTGATCTTCAATTAAATCTTCTATTTTTAACCGAATGCTTTTAATAAACTCAAAGTTAATGCGGCGGTCAGAGGTTACTGGATGCATAGACATCGAAGGCACTTGGCTAGGAGCGGTTGGAGCATCTCTTGCGGCTTCCTCTACAAATTCTTCACTGTGGACGGTGCTACTTGGCTCTTCTTGCCGCCTTTTGGACCTTCTTTCCTTTTCAACCGATGGAGCAGCCCTAACAGAGCGTTTATCCGTTGTACGCTTGGGTGCCATTGCTAGGAAAGATAGAAAATTGGAAGATTGGAATCCTTGGAAGGGAGATAGAGGTCTTTGGAGCTGGTTTTGGAGATGAATGAACCGTTAGAGAAGACAACATAAAGGTTAAATGGTTCGGTGAAGAGTTTATAACCCTAAGCAAAATATTTTGGTGCAAAATTCCAGTCGACTCGAGTAGCCCTAAAAAGGCTCGAGTCGGCTCGGCCAGAGCTCTCCTAAAACCATCAGACAATCTAGTCGACTCAAAATTGCTCGAGTCGGCTAGGCCAGAACTCGCTCAAAACTCTCAGAAAATCCAGTCGACTCGGATTAAGATCCAGTCAACTCGAATAGAGAAATAGAGTTTTGAAAAAATTGATCACAAATTAGAAAGATTTTGAACAGAATTTCGAAGGTGATTAAGGCTCAATAAAGTAAAATAAATTGAGGAGATTCTCTAGATAAAATTCCTTAGATTTGAAGGAATTAGGTTAGAGAATTTAGAAAGGATTGCAAATTCCTAATTCACTCCTAATTAGCTCAAATCTATCTTGATTGAGTGGCTTAGTGAATATGTCAGCTAATTGATCTTCAGTAGGAACAAAATCAAGTACAATACATCATTTGAAACATGATCTCTAATAAAATGAAGTCTAATTTCAATGTGCTTGGTTCTAAAGTGTTGAATTGGATTCTTTGTCAAATTGATAGTACTTGTGTTATCACATTTAATTGAAATTTTAGATTGTGATACACTAAAGTCTTCTAATTATTGTTTAATCCACAACACTTGAACACAACAACTACCAGTAGCCACGTACTCAGCCTCAGCTGTGGACAAGGCTACGGAGTTTTGCTTCTTATAGTGCCATGAAATTAAATTAAATCCTAGAAATTGGCATGTACCGCTAGTGCTTTTTCTATCTATTTTACAACCAGCATAATCAGCATGAGAATCTAATCAAATTCAGAGTAGAATGTTTAGAATAAAAAATTCCTATTTTACTTGTTCCTTTCAAATATTTAATTTTTTTTTTTACAGCAAGCATATGTATTTCTTTTGGTGATGACTGAAATCTAGCACATACACATACACTATATAATATGTCAGGTCTACTTGCAGTCAAATACAATAAGGATTCGATCATACCTCTATATAGCTTTTAGTCAACATTGGATCTATTCTCATCTTTGTCCAATCTGCAAGCTGTGCTCATGGGTGTGCTAATTGATTTGCTACTCTTCATACCAAACTTTTTGATGATTTTCTTGATGTATTTGGCTTGGTTGATGAAGATGCCTTCCTTTGTTTGTTTACTTGAAGTCCAAGGAAGTAGTTCAGCTCGCCCATTAAGCTCATTTCAAATTCTCCCTGCATAAGCTTAGCAAATTCTTTACATAGAGTTTCGTTAGTTGCACCAAAGATGATATCATCAACATATATTTGTACAACTAAGATGTCATTATTTTTTTTTTTGATAAATAGAGTTTTGTCGACATTACCTCTTGAAAAATCATTTTCAATTAAGAAAGTGCTAAGTCTATCATACCAGGCTCTAGGTGCTTGTTTCAAACCATACAATGCTTTGTTTAATTTAAATATATGGTTTGGAAAAGTGTGATTTTCAAAACTTGGTGGTTGTTCCACAAAAACTTGTTCAGAGATAAAATCATTAAGAAATGCACTTTTTACATCCATTTGAAAGAGTTTAAAGTTCATGTAGCAAACAAATGCAAGTAGTAATCTAATGGCTTCTAGTCTTGCTACGGGTGCATAAGTTTCATCAAAATCAATACCTTCTTCTTGGTTATATCCCTTAGCCACTAATCTAGCGTTGTTTCTTATAATGTTTCTTTGCTCATCTAATTTATTCCTATATATCCATTTGGTTCCTATTATTGGATGGTCAGTAGGTCTATCTACAAGTATCCATACCTTATTTCTTTCAAACTAGTTAATTCATCATGCATTGCCATCATCCAATTTGGGTCAGTCTCAGCCTCTTCTAAGCTATGGGGTTCTATTTGTGACACAAAGGCTAGGTAATCATGTGCATCCTTATATGCGGCCCTAGTCCTAACACCATGTGAAGGATCTCCTATTATTAATTCTTTAGGGTGAGATGTAACATACCTCCAATCGCTTGGTAGACGGTGTGTCGGTGTGATCCTTACTTACCGTTTATTCTCCATCTTGAGTGTCTTTGTCTTGAATGCTCAAGTCATCCATTCCTTTTTGCAATGTACCTGCATCATTATCTATGCACTCTTCTTGTCTAGAAGGTGTAGGGTTAGTTTCAATAAATACAACATGAATTGACTCTTCAACAGTAAGAATCCTTTTATTGAAAACCCTATATGCTTTGCTATGAAATGAATAACCTAGAAAATTGCATCATCAGCTTTAGAATCAAATTTTTCTAAATTATCTTTTCCATTGTTATGCACAAAGCATTTGCAACCAAACATATGAAAATAACTAATATTGGATTTTTTATCATTCCAAAGCTCATAGGGGTTTTCTTTAAGATAGGATGGATCAAAACGCGGTTTAAAATATAACATGCAGTGTTCACCGCTTCAGCCCAAAAGTACTTTGGAAGATTGCCTTCACACAACATTGTGCGAGCCATTTCTTCCAATGTCCGATTTTTCCTCTCTACAACACCATTTTGTTGAGGTGTTCTAGGAGCGGAGAAGTTGTGATCAATGCCAAATTCAGTACAATAATCTTCAAAAATTGATTTTCAAATTTAGTTCCATGATCACTTCTAATTGAAATCAAAGATAAGTTCTTTTGATTTAAAACCTTTTTATGAAATTTCTGAAAACATGAAAAGTTTCATCTTTCGAAGCAATAAACAAAATCCAAGTAAATCTCAAAAAAACATCTACTATCACAAGAGCATATTTCATACCTCCTAGGCTTGTGGTCCTAGTAGGTCCGAAAAGATCCATGTGAAGTAGTTCAAGTGGTCTTGTGTATAAACTATATTATTGATTTAAAACTCCCCCTAGTTTGTTTACCCATTTGGCATGCATCACAAACATGATTTAAATCAACTTTAAACTTAGGCATACCTCTAACAAGATCTTTAGAAATTAATTTGGCAATAGTATGCGTGCTAGCATGACCTAATCGACTATGCCATAGTAAGCCTGACTCTTTGGTCTTAGCATTCATTGCAACTAGACCAGGGCTACTTGACATGGCAAGATCATTAAGATCTATCACATAGATATTCCTGAGTCTATGTCCAATAAACTTATTGCTAGAATCTAAGGAGTTAGTTAACACAGAAGATTCAAAGACAACCTTGAAGACTTTATCACATAATTAACTTATACTTAAGAGATTATGCTTCAATTTGTCTACTAGCAAAATATTTTCAATAAAAGTGAAGGGAGTTATTTTGATCTTACCAATACCGATTATTCTCCCTTTGCCATTGTCTCCAAAGGTGATCAAGCCTCCTTTCATTTCAAGGGTGATGAATTGGTCCTTGTCACCCATCATATGTCTTGAGTAGCTACTGTCTAAGTACTACCTTTTCTTCAATTTTTGGGCTGCAAGATATTCCTGCAAAACAGTCAATGAATTCTTTTAGGTACCCAAGCTACCTTGGGTCCTTGCAGGTCAGCAGAGGTGGTTCCTTTAGGAATCCAAATCTTTCTTACTTTCTTAAGGATATTTCTAATATTATTGCAATCAAAAGCTTTATGCCCCATTCTTTTACAAACATAGCAAACAACTTTAGAATTTTTGATAGAAATAGAATTTGAAGTTCTAAAAGTTGATGCACTTGATGCAGATTTAGAACTTTTTGAAATGTATGCATTTTTGCTCAAATTCTTAGGAACATATAATAAAGACTTTGAAGTAGAAACAGTTTTTGGTGTGGCTGAAACTTTTTGAGATAAAATATTTTGAACAGGTATTTTGGATTTCACAAAAGTAGTTGTTGAAATTCCATTCACAAAAGAAGTTTTAAAGTCGATTCCAGCTTTATTTCCTGAAATTTGTTATTTTTAAAAATTAACTCAAGCTTATTTGAAGATAAAGTGAGTTTTCCAACTAAAGGCTTGAGTTTTGTAATCTCCTTTTTCAATTCATTATTTTCAACAAGTAAATCATTGTTTTTCTTTTCATATAAAAGATTTTCATTTTTCAGCTTTTCAAATTTTTCAGAAAAGTCATGCAATTCTTTTTGTAATAAAATGTTCTTTTCTGAAATTTCATCCTTTAGTTTAAGTAAAGAGTCATTAATATTTTTCAATGATTTTATCTTTACTCTAGCTTTCTTAAATTTAGAAAGTAAGTCATGAAAAGCAGAATTTAATTCATCAAAAGTAAGTTCAATGCAATTGTTAGGGGATGTTACCTCATCTTCGAGACCCATTAAGCAAAGATTTGCAATCTTAGTGGTCTCTTCTTCTTCAGATGATGATGAGTCTTCACTATCAGACTATGTGGCAACCATGGCTTTCTTTTTCTTCTTCTGTCTGAAGAATTTCTTTAACAGTGGACAGTCTGGATGTATGTGCCCCGACTTCTTGTATTCGTAGTATGTGGGGACTACCTTTTTATCTTTTTCTCTGTCATTTTTCTTTTCCTTTCCATAATCCTTCCTATGAAATTTCTGGTTGTACCTTCATTTTTTTCTTCCTATAAATTTTCTGAATCTTCTCATAACTATAGTGATGTCATCATCTTCTAGGTCGTCATTGGAGGAGGAGCTTTCTTCTTCAGATTATTCATCATTCCTCTTTGATTCGGAAGCAGCTTTGAAGGCTATTATCTTCTTTTTCTTTTGTTCATCTTCCGTTCCATGCTGCATTATCAGCTCGTGGGTGATGAGTGATTCCAATAATTCATCCAGCAGTAATGTGCTTAGATCTTTGGCTTCCTGGATTGTAGTTACTTTGGGATCCTATTTGTCGGGCAAAGAACGAAGGATCTTCTGAACTAGATCTGTATTAGAGTATACCCTGCCAAGACTCTTTAAACCATTAATAATATCTATAAATCTAGAGAACATGGCAGAAATTATTTCAGAAGGTTCCATTTTGAATAATTCATAATTATGAACTAACAGATTTATCTTGGAGGTTTTCACTTGGGAAGTTCCCTCATGGGTCATTTCGAGTTTATCCCAAATTTCCTTTGCTAAAGAGCAAGTAGAAATTTAGTTGAACTCATTAGCATCCAAAGCATAATATAATAAATTCATTGCTTTGGCGTTTAATTTCCCCATCTTCATGTCATGATCATCCCAGTCCTCTTCAGGCTTAGGGATGTCCACGCCATCAATTTTAATTATGGGAATGTGTGGCCCTTTCAAGATGACCTTCCATAATTGAAAATCTACAGCTTATATGTAAATCTTCATTCGTGCTTTCCAATATGAATATTAGTGCCTGTGAATAGTGGTGCTCTATTTGTTGACTAGCCTTCGGCCAAGGATGTACTCATGAGATGAGCCATCAATCTTTACTCAAGTAATCAGAAACACTACTCTGATACCAGCTATTGCCCAGGTGGCTTTTTCTCAAGAGGGGGGTGAATTAGGAATTACAAAATTTTCACAAGTATGTGCATAAGTAATTCCCTTTAGTGGTTAAAAGCTGTATTAAACAGAGTATAAATATAGAAGCTAAAAAGTAGATAAAGCACAACACAAACAAGGCATATTTATAGTGGTTCGAAGCAACCCAGCTCCTATGTCCACTATCCAAGTTTACCACTCGGGATTTCCACTATATCCTCCAAATCAGAATACAGTTGGATTGTTTTACAAGTTCATAGTCCCAACCTCTACACTTTGGTTTTTAAAACCGAGCTCACCAAAGAAACCCACACTAGGTTTTTACAGGCTCACCTAGAACCTCTGCACTTTGATTTTTGAAAAAGGCTCACCAAAGAAACCTACTTGGTTTTTATAACCAGGCTGACCAATAACCCAAATATTCTAAGAATAGAATAAAGAGCAACAATAATGACAAACTCTGTTATTGGGTGGTTGCCAAGATAGCTCGAGTGAAGCTCTATTGAATGCTCTTCAATGCACTTCAATGGCTTCCTTGCTTTCTTCAAAAGGTGCTTCAAGCTTTTGGTAAGAGTTGGTGAAGACTTGAAGGCTGACTTCAAAGCTCAAGTGCTCTCGCTTCTTTCCTCAATAAGTGTTCAATAAATGTCCATTAACTCATTAGTCTCTCCAAAGATGTTCTCATATCTTATTTATAGAGACTTCAACTGCCTTCTCTTAATTTTGAACGTTGTAGACTGTTGGGAGGTGATAGGTTACCGTTGGAGCACTTTTGGAATTCAAAAACTGGAAACTGGAACTAGCCGTTGGAGGTGACCTCATCATTCCAGTCGGTACGGACAATCTTCGAGTCGGCTTTGATCAAGTTCGGGTCGACTAGGCTGAACGCAAGTCGGCTAGCTTCCATAGTTGAGAAAATACCTTACTCTGGACGAGTCGGCTAGGTTGGAAACCAGTCGGCTCGGATCTCAGAGGCTCTCAAACCATTCTCAACCAAGTTCTGGATGAGTCGGCTGGGCTGAATTCTAGTCTGCTCGGATCCCTGAGAATCTCAGAACACTTTCAACTAAGTTCTGGATGGGTCGGCTGGGCCTTGGTGCCAGTCGGCTGGATCTGTGTGTTGGAGAACCTCTTTCCTATGCCAGTGTCAAAGTCGACTAGTTCCCCCATCCAGTCGGCTCGTGATTTATTCTTCAGCCATATCAAACTCAATCTTCCAGAACACTTGTCCCAAGCTTTGAAGACTTTTTTCAAGGACTTCTTACGATAAATTCAAGAAAAATTGAAGCTTGAAAACCACTAGAAGTAACCCTTTATCTTGAATTAAGTAGGAAATTTTTGTAGGGTTCTTCTTTACAAGATTCTAAACACTTTACAACTCAACACAATGCAATAAAGATTGTAGGATTTAGAAAGTGTGTCAATCTAGTTATCCTACAAAAACTTGTCAATCATTTGAAGAGTTGTTAGATAACCAAATGTATGCTCCAATATTTTGTTATCATCAAAATCACTTTAGGGGCCAACATCTGTTTGCTAGAATACTGCTTGCCATGCCAAACCTCGAGTCGGCTCTTCTGCAATGAGTCAGCCTAGTGACTTGTCTCCAAAAACTTTCCAAACTTCTCAGAATTCTTTCGAAGACATTCAATCAAGTCCAGAAGCTCTCTAACTCCATTAAACTTAAGTCTAAGAGATTTACACTTGTAAAATACAAGGAAATAGCCCATTTTCATAAATATATAGTTGATTTTTTTTTGGGATACTCATTACAAAATACAGTTTTACAAAATAAACTTATCTACACCAAGGTTATAGGAAGAGTGGTCTTTCATTTAAAACATCCTATAAAAACTTAGAAAACACTTGGAAAGAGTTAGTAATTAAATACATGGTCCAATGTTTGGCTATCATCAAAATCATTCTAGGAGTCAACAATCTCTCCCTTTTTAATGATGACAAAACATTGGGCATGGAAAAACTTTATAGTTATGAGTATATAAATATTTAAACATGTCAAAGAAACTTATGTATGACTTTAAATATATATATATATCAGTATGTATTGAAGAGTATCAGAGCTTATCAATAGAGTATCAAAGCTTTTGCATTGTAACTAATGTGTATTAGAGTTAATATATATCAATTTTTTGCCTATTATGAAATGAAGTCAATAATGTGTCAAGACAAGCTGAATATCAAAATGTATCAGAGATTGCAATTGTATCAGAGTTTAAAGTAGCAAAATGTATTAAATTTAGCAAGAATGTATCAAAGCAACCATTAGGGCTATTAGAGGTAGCAGAAATATATCAGAGCTCAAATGTAAGTATCAGAGCTCAGAGATAGCAAGAATGCATCAAAGCAAATTTAAGCAAATTTTGAGTAACAGGGATAACTCCCCCTGTTGCATGCACAACCATGCACATTTTCAATATATTTGCTAAAAGACATTGCAAGTTTTCCATTTGCAATACATAACCATTACATGCTATTTTCCATGCACACATACTATTACTTTCCCTTTTGTCATTAATCAAAAAGGTTTCAAAAGCAATTTACATTCTCTTTTTAAATAGAATCAGAAGATCAATAATATTGTTTGAGATAATTTCACTTTCTCATAGAATTTTTATAATTGCTATTAAAATTCTCCCCCTTATTAAGGTAATTAAAGAGATCAAACAATCAGAGATCAAGATATAACAACATTTCATTACACATGGCTTTGTAAAGAGACATTTCATTACTATGGTAAAGAAGTACAAGATAGTTGCAAAAGAAAAACATTTCATTGCATCAAAATACAAGATACATCAAAGAGAAACAGTAAAAACATATAACTAGTCTTCTTCCTCACTAGAGGAAGAGCCAATTTCTAAAGCAACAGAGGAGGTCTTAGTTTTCAAAGGTTTAAATCTAAGATCTCTATTTCTAGTCCTAGTTGGGGCCTTAGAAACTTTGGATTTTAGCTTAGGCTTAGATTTAGGTTTGGTACAAAATGGGATAGGCTCTACTTTGACATCAGTAGGTCGAACAGGGGGCTGTGAAGCAATAGGTATAGGATCAAACAGTCCTGCTGTAGGAGGTGGTGGTGACTGTGCAGGTGGCTTTCTAGATGCAGAACTCCTGAAGCCTCGATAGTAGAAGATAGTCTCGATAAGAATACCCATATAGTCCGGAGCTCGGTAGAGATGGCTTGAACTCCCTTCTGAAGACACTAAAGCTCTGCTGTATGCTGGGTGCTAAGAGCATCCGCTGCTCCTCTCAGTCGACCAAAATTCATGCGCATGTCTCTAATATCAGACTGAAGTCATCCTGCATCTACGGTCTACTCTCAACTGCCTCAACTCTGGAAGATAACTGACTCAGCTCAGTCTTGATCTCCTGAAATCCAGTCTCTACTGTTTGACAAAGCTCGCCAAACATCGAGGTAAAGGTGCTCGTTAGGGACTCTAAAAGCTGTCTCAGCTATTGTGCTATGAAGGCCTGTGAAGCAGTCGGAACAGAAGGTGCTGATGGTGCTGAAGGAGCCACTAAAGGTCCTGGTGGAGTCCTAGGACTACCAGGCTATCTCTCTGTAGATCTATGCTCCTTAGTCTCAGCCTCTGCAACATGATCATCATCATCAGCTCTATCAGCGACAGTCTCAATATTAGCCATAGGGTGCTCTACCTGATCATCATCATCATCATTTGAAGAAGGGTGTGCCACCCTATGTCCTGATATCCTCTTCGACCAGACTCCTTCAACTAGTTGGTAACCCATCCGCTGTATGGACTTCGTCGAGTAGGTATTGATATGATGCAGTGGTCTACCATCCTCTCTAGTGAGGTCAATCCCAAAATGCTGAAATAATAAAGTGAAAACCATGCCGTAGAGAAGGCAAGCTTTCACCCTCCTTGCTGCTTCCCTCATCTGAACTAGCATAATATATGGGAGATTGAGGGCCTCCCCTTCAATCAAGCATCTCATAAAGGCCAGATCTCTCTCACTCACCCAATCAAATTGGCCTGTCCTCGGTAAGAAAATTCTGCTAATTATGTTATGAAACAATCTCATTTCTAGCGACAACATATTAGCTTGTACATTCCCCACATCTTCTACATTTCTTCTCTCAAGAATAAGTCTAAGGGTTTTCTTCTTGTCTTTCAACACTAAGTGATTCAGTCCTTCATTTGGCATGTTCAAAACATTACTTAGTCTTTCCTCATCCACAACTAGCCTTACACCTTTAACAGTTGATTCAATGTGATACTCACCTAGGGTAAGGTTCTCATAAAATGTTATTCCCAAATTGGGATAAGTCAGAGCATCTAAAGAATATAAATCAGTCCAACCTTGAGCCTTTATTTATTCTCCAATTCTAAGCCCTAGTTCTTCCAAAAATGAGAAAACTATTCGTCTTCCACTGGTGACTGGGTGGTCAGCCATTGAAATTACCTGTCTCAATAGAGAAGGTGACTCATTCCTTTCTTCTTCTTATTCTTGAACAGGAGTCGACTCTTCTTCTCTATGTTTTGACCTTCTTTCCCACTGTCCATTGGATTCCACATGCCTTGCTCTCTTCTGTACTGCCATCCTTAGAGCCATAACCAGAAATCAAAGGTTGGGAGTGGATGAAATTCAAGGAAGGTGGGGTGTAGAGAGTGGTCCCTTAGGTTTTAGAAGGGTTTTTAGGAAGTTCAGTTAAGATTCAACAGGAGATAAAAGCCCTAGGTTAAGTCCTACAGGATATATAAAAATGCCTAGCCCAACATCCGAGTCGGCTCGGCCAGAAGCATGTATGCTCGAGTCAGCTCGAGCAGAAACTCACAAAAAGGTTCTAAAACACTCTAAAAAGGTTTCTAATGATAAAAGGACGCTATGCAAGGTGTTCATTGTCCTTAAATTGATGTAGGAGGTCTTATAGCTAATTTTTCTTAATTTTAAATGAAAATGGGTCAAAAATTCTAAAACAGGTTACATCGCCCTAATTCTCCTCTAATCATTTCAAATCTATCTTCATTAAGTGGCTTAATAAAGATGTCAGCAAGTTGGTTTTCAGTTGGAATGAATTCAAGTTCAATTTCTCCATTTTGTACATGATCCCTAATAAAGTGATGTCTAATTTCTATGTGCTTTGTTCTATAATGCTGAATTAGTTTTTTTGTAAGATTAATAGCACTTGTGTTATCGCATTTGATAGAAATTTTTATTTGTATAACACCATAGTCTTCTAGCTGTTGTTTAATCCATAATACTTGTGCACAACAACTCCCAGCAGCTACATATTCTACCTCAGTAGTGGATAGTGCTACAGAGTTTTATTTCTTACAGTGCCATAAAATTAAGTTCAACCCTAGAAACTAGCAAGTACCACTAGTGCTCTTTCTATTTATTTTTACATCCAACATAATCAGCATTAGAAAAACTAATTAAATTTAATGAAGATTACTTAGAATACCATAAACCAATATTACTTGTTCTCTTTAGATATTTTATGATTCTTTTGACAGCAATTATATGTGATTCTTTAGGATTTGATTGAAATTTAGCACATATACATACACTGAATAAGATATCAAGTCTACTTGCAGTTAAATACAATAATGATCCAATCATACCTCGATAAAATTTTTGATCAATGTTGCCGCCATCTTCATCTTTATCTAACTATAGGAAGGGCTCATGGGTGTGCTCATTTCTTTAGATGACTCCATACCAAACTTCTCAATGATCTCCTTGATGTACTTTGCTTAGTTGATAAAAATTATTTCCTTTGTTTACTTAATTTGGAGTCCAAGAAAGTAAGTTAGTTCACCCATCAAGCTCATTTCAAATTCACCCTGCATCAACTCAGCAAATTTTCTACAAAGATCCTCATTAGTTGCACCAAAGATAATGTCATCTATATAAATCTGTAGAACTAATATATCATTCTCTTTCTTTTTAATAAATAATGTTGTATCTACATTGCCTCTAACAAAGTTATTTTCAAGTAAGAACTTGCTCAATTTATCATACCATGCTCCAGGTGCCTGTTTTAATCCATACAATACTTTATTAAGTTTAAAAACATGATTTGGAAGAGCATGATTTTCAAAACTCGATAGTTGTTCTACAAAAACTTCTGAAATAAATACATTCAAAAATATACTTTTTACATCCATTTTAAATAATTTGAAATTCATGTAGCAAGCAAATGTAAGTAATAATCTAATGGCTTCTAATCTTGCTACATGTGCATAGGTTTCATCAAAATCTATTCCTTCTTCTTGATTATAAATTATTGACTCCATTAATTGATTTTAATGATAAGCAAAATAGTTAAGTATAAATTGAGAACTAATGATTTGCTTTAAGTGTGTTTTCATTGAAATGATGCTCACAAAATTTGAAGAAGCCCATTGTGTTGAAGAACCAAGTTTGAATGGAATGATTACACAAAATAAGACTTGGACACTAAAAGAAATGGTTGAATGGATGACTAAGGCAAATAAAAACATGTTCCAGTCAAGTTCAGCAATTTCTGTACTTTTTTGATGATGTGTCGACTCAAGGTATCGATACATGACATGATGCGTCGACTCAGGCCGGTACGCAGCAATGTTTCAAATGGCATAGATGATGTGCCGACACATGGACCTTATGTGTCGACTCAAGGTGTCAACACATGGATCAACATATCGCTTGAGACTTTCAAGCCACAGAACTTGCAGAAGTTGAAGGAATAGTTGGTGTGTCGACACACAGACCTTATGTGTCGGCTCAATGTGTCGACTCAACTGAGAATGTGTCGACTTAGCTAATTTTTCTAGAGAATCTAAATGGAACACTTTGAACTTGTGTCGACTCAAGAAGAACATGTGTCGATATTATGTATCGAAACATGAAGCGAAAGTGTCGATACATGGAGTTTTGACAACAGTAACAGCTAGTTTTTTCAAGCACAGAACTCGTCCAAATGCCCTCCAACGGCTAGTTTTTCAAGTATAACGGCTACATTTTAGTTTTGGGGGCTTGGAAAGGTATTTAAAGGCTCCAAATCAAATCAAGAATGTATTGTATTGAATATCCTTAAAGAGTTTAGAGAGAAAAGAAGAGAAAAGAGCCTTAACTCTTATTCATTCAAAGCTTAACAACTCTTAAGCAAAGGGAAGCCTTCCAAGCATTCAAAGCTATCAAGTGCATTGAAGATCATTTAATCTTGGGCATTCAAAAGGCTTCAACAAGAACAAAGCAACATTACATCGAGTTACATCGACTTATTTCTTTTTATTAAAAGCTTACATTGGTTCTTTATTTCTTTATTTATATCTTGTAAAGGTTATTAGTTAGCCTATTGAAAAACCAAGGAAGGTTTTTGCTAAGCCTTGAAAATCAATTAGGTTGGTGGTTAGCCCGCAAAATCACTAAGGTTCTTGGTTAGCCCGGTAAACCAAGGGAGAATTTTGGTTAGCCTTGTGAAAACCAATTAGATTCTTGGTTAGCCCGTAAAACCAAGTGAGGATATGACTTGTGAGCCTTATAAAACAAGTTGGGTTTTGATTAGTAAGCCCGAAAAACTAATCGGCTGTAATCGTTGGATTATAGTGAATTTCCAAGGGGATCTTGGAAAGTGGATGTAGGTGCATTGTTGGCACCGAACCACTATAGATTGTTGTATTTGTGATTGCTTGTTCTCTCCCTCCTTGCTCTTTACTTTATTGCTTATTGCTTTTTATTTTTCACTGCACTACTACTTTAGAGCATTGCACTTTAATTTTAGTACCTTGTTGAATTGAATTGCATATCTTGTCTTGTGAAGTTTGCTACTTGTATTATCAAGCTTAGCTTTAAATTTTTTTTAGAAACCCAATTCACCCCCGCTCTTGGGTTGCTCTCTGGGTAACAAGTGGTATCAGAGCCTTGTTCTCAGTATATAGGCTTTACCGCCTTGAGTACTAGTGTAGTGAGGGACAAGCCTCAAATAGACCTCCATTTTTTAATGGAACAAATTATACTTATTGAAAAACTAGGATAAGAATTTATATACATTCTATAGATTACAATTTGTGGAAAGTAGTTAATAAGGGTCCTCATATTCCTTCGATGGTGGTTAATAGTGTTTTCATCTCAAAACTTGAAGAGGATTGGGATGAAAATGTCATTAAACAATCGGAGATCAATGCTAAGGCAATGAATCTCCTGTATTGTACATTAGATCCTAGTGAGTTTAATAGGATATCTACCTGCATGTCCGCCAAAGAAATATGGGATACACTTGAAATTACCAATAAGGGTACCGATCAAGTGAAGAACACTAAGGTCAATATGTTGGTGCACACATATGAGATGTTCCGGATGGAACCAAATGAATCTATTACTGATATGTATACACGTTTTGCAAATATTGTAAATGCTATGAGAAGTCTTGGCAAAGTCATATCTAATGCCAATCTTGTGAATAAATATCTTAGGTCACTTTCGATGTCATGGGATCCAAAGGTGACCGCAATTCAAGAGGCAAAAGATGTAGACAAGCTTCCACTTGAGCAGCTAGTAGGATCGCTCATGACCTATGAGCTCAACTTGAAACAAAAATTAATGGACTTGGATAAAAAGAAGAAGGGGATCGCTTTTAAATCAAGTGTTCAAGAAGAATCCTCGAATGATGAGTCCGATGATGATGAAGAAGTAGAAGGCGAAGAAGCCCTCCTTGCCCGAAAATTCAAAAGATTCATGAAGAGGAGGAAGTTTCCCTACAAGAAAAAATTTCAATCCAAGGAAAAGAGAAAGGAAAAAGAAAAAGAGAAAGAAAAAGAAAAGGAGAAGGAAGTACCTATATGCTTCAAGTGCAAGAAGCTCAGGCACTACAAACTTGATTGCCCTCTCCTCAAGAAATTAAGGAAGAAACTAAGGAAGAAAGTAATGATGGCTACGTGGAGTGATAGCGAAGACTTCAGTTCAGAAGAAGAGCAGACTAAAATTGCAAATCTCTACTTCATGGCACATCAAGACAATGAAGAGGTATGTTCCAACTCAGAAGTTGATTTTACTTTTGATGAACTGAGAAATGTTTTTGAAGAGCTTATGCATGATTATAAGTTAGTATTATCTGAAAATAAGAAATTAAAAGAGTATGCTAATAGTTTCTCATTAGAAAACAATTCTTTACTTAATGATGTTAGTTCTTTGAAAGCTAAGGTAGATGTTTTGGAAAAGAAAAGTAACGCTTTAGCTATGGAAAATGAAGTTTTTAAAAGGCCTAAACATGTTGTTTCTAGCAATGATCTTTTAAAGAAAAACAAGGATTTGGAACTTGAAAATGAAAAATGCAAAAATGAACTTGAGATAATCAAACCTTTTGTTGACAAGTTTACTTATAGTTCAGAAAAGCTAAATTTACTTTTGAATAATCAAAGAGTAGTTTTCAACAATGCAGGTTTAGGATATAAATCTCAAAAGTAACAAAAGTATTCCAAAAATTTTTTGTACTTGCATCATCTAGTATTACTTGTTTTACTTGCAAAAAAATAGGCCATAAATCATATCAATGTAGCTTTAGAAAAATCATGTCTTTTGATAAAGTGTGGGTTCCAAAAGGAACCATTTTAAATACTAACCCGAAAGGACCCAAGTTAGCTTGGGTACCTAAAAACAAAGCCTGATATTATTGCAGGTGTGTCTTGCAACCAAGAAAAATAAACGAATTTGATATCTTGATAGTGGTTGCTCAAGGCACATGACTGGAGATGTGAAACAATTCACTTCTCTTGAAGCTTTGAATGGAGGGAGTATGACCTTCGATGATAGTGGTAAAGGTAAAATCATTGGAATTGGTAAGGTTCACAAACTCCTAATAATATAAGTAATGTACTTTTAGTAGATGGTTTAAAGCATAATCTTTTGAGCATTAGTCAGTTTTGCGATAAAGGTTTTCAAGTAGTTTTCAAATCATCATATTGCATGATTTCTAGTCCGGATTTAAATGGAGAACAGTTCATTGAAAAAAGGCATGAAAATATTTATCTTGTAGATCTTGATGATTTATCTTTGCCTAATGGAGAATGCCTTGTTGCAATAAGTTCTACCAAGAAAGAGACTAGTTGGTTATGGCATAGAAGGTTAGGGCATGCTAGTATGTACCTTATTTCAAAACTTTGCAAAAAGAATTTAGTTAGAGATTTACTTGAAATTAGTTTTGAAAAAGATAGAATTTGCCAAGCATGTCAATTTGGAAAACAAGTTAAAACTTCTTTTAAACTAAAAGGATTTATAACTACTAGTAGACCACTTGAATTACTTCATATGGATCTCTTAGGATTAACTAGAACATCAAGTCTAGGAGGCAAGAGATATGGATTAGTTATTATGGATGATTTTTGAGATTTACTTGGGTTTTCTTTTTAGCACAAAAAGATGAGTCATTTTCCGTATTCATAAAGTTTTATAGAAAAGTTTTAAACGAAAAAGGTGTTTCAGTCGTTTATATTTATAGTGATCATGGAATCGAATTTGAAAATTAAGATTTCAAAAACTTTTGTAATGAAAAAGGAATAGAACACAATTTCTCTACACCTAGGACATCTCAGCAGAATGGGGTAGTAGAAAGGAAAAATCGCACTTTAGAAGAAATAGCACGCACTATGCTTTATGAAAATGATTTGCCAAGGTATTTTTGGGATGAAGCTATAAATACAGCCTGTTATATTTTGAATCGAGTTTTGATATGCCCTATTTTAAAGAAAACTCCATATGAGCTTTGGAACCAAAGAAAACCAACTTTGAAATATTTTTGAGTTTTTGGTTGTAAATGTTTTATTTTGAACAATGAAAAATATCATCTAGGAAAGTTCGATGCCAAGTCTGATGATGGTATCTTCTTAGGATACTCTACATCAAGCAAGGCATACAGAATATTTAACAAATGGACTTTAGTTGTAGAAAAATCAGTACATATTGAATTTGAAGAATGTTCTAACAAGTCCTCGAGAAAAGAGGATACATCTGATGATTTTGCAGGTGCTGACAAGCTTCAAAAGTTAACATTGGATGATCAAGCTCAACCAAATGAAGCAAATCAAGACAAGGATGAAAAAGAAGATAACACTCTAGTGCATCATGATCTACCTAAGGAGTGGAGGTATGCTCATGGACATCCTAAGGAATTAATCTTAGGTGATCAATCTAAAGGGATAAGAACTCGTGCTTCTATTAGAAATGAATGTAATTACATAGCTTTTGTATCTCAAGTAGAACCTAAATATTTTGAAGAAGCTAAAAAAGACTTTAATTGGATCAATGCTATGCAAGAAGAACTAATACAATTTGATAGAAATGATGTTTGGACACTTGTAGAAAGATCATCTAATGTTTCTATTATTGGTACTAAATGGGTATTTAGAAATAAATTAGATAAAAATGGTATTATCATTAAAATAAAGCTAGGCTAGTTGCTAAAGGATACAATCAGGAGGAAGGGATTGACTTTGATGAAACTTTTGCTCATATTGCTAGACTTGAAGCAATTAGACTATTATTAGCATTTGCCTGCTTTATGAACTTCAAATTATTTCAAATAGATGTTAAGAGTGCTTTCTTAAATGGTTTTATAAATGAAAAGGTTGTTGTTGAACAACCACCCAGATTTGAAAATTATGCATATCCTGATCATGTTTTCAAACTGCACAAAGCACTTTATGGATTAAAGCAAGCACCTAGAGCATGGTATGAAAGGTTAAGCAAATTTCTTATTGAAAATAAATTTTCTAGAGGAAATATTGACAAAACACTATTTTTGAAAAGGAAGGATAATGATTTATTAGTGGTACAAATATATGTTGATGACATCATTTTCGGTGCTACTAATGAAATTCTTTGTCAAAAGTTTGCTAAGTTAATGCAGGGTGAGTTCAAGATGAGCAGATGGGAGAACTCAACTTCTTTCTCGGACTCCAGATCAAGCAAACTTCAGATGATATCTTCATCAACCAAGTTACACAAGAGAAATTATCAAAAAGTTTGGGATGGAGACTACTAAGCCAATAGGTACGCCTATGAGCCCCTCATGTAAACTAGATAAAGATGAAAATGGTAAATCTATAGATCATAAATTATACAGAGGCATGATAGGCTCTTTACTGCATCTTACTACTAGTAGACCAGATATTATGTTCAGTATTTGCATGTATGCTAGATATCAGTCTGAACTTAAGGAATCATATCTTATGGTTGTTAAGTGTATTATTAAATATCTGTCTGGTACTATTAGTATTGGTTTGTGGTATGCTAGAAATTCTTCTGCTGAATTGATTGGATATTCTGATACAGACTTTGCTAGTTGTAGATTAGATAAAAAGAGTACTAGTGGAACTTACCAATTTCTTGGGGTTAACTTAATCTCATGGTTTTGCAAGAAACAAACTTCAGTTGCACTATCCACAGTTAAGGCTGAGTATATTGCAGCAGTAAGTTATTGTGCTCAAATCTTATGGATTAAACAACAACTTGAAGACTTTGGAATCAAGTTGGCTAAAACTCCTATTAAATGTAATAATACCAATGCTATTTGTTTGACTAAAAATCCTGTTCAATACTCTAGGAGCAAGCACATTGAAATTAGGCACCACTTTATTAGAGATCATGTTGAAAACCATGATATTTTGCTTGAATTTATATGTACTGACTTTCAATTAGCTGATATTTTAACTAAACCCTCTTGGAAGATCAATTCTGTATGATTAGAAGAGAGCTCGGTATCATCAATCTGTTTGATTAAATCATTCCCCCCAATTTGATTCAAATTAGATCTATTCAACCTTATTTTTGATGAATCATGATTAATCATTGAAATTTGACTCCAAAACCTGATATTTCAATTGATTTTGATCATTCAGTGAAATTCCTAATTTTTTAGTTTTTAAGTCGATGTGTCGACACATCATGTATCGACACCAAAATGTGTCGACACATGCATGAGTCGACACATAGCCGATGGCATACTGAGATTTTAAGGGTTCTCGAACCATTTTTCTCCCAAATTTCATTCTCCTCCGAGCCGACACCTCGATTCCAGGTATCCATCCTGTTCATCCTCTCATTTACTTGCTTTTACCTGCCATTTTCTTGGATTTGAAGGTTCGATGGCCATGTTTGTTGGATTTCCTTCTAGGTTTTAGCTCCTAAACCCTAGAAACTCCCTATTTCCACCAAAAACCTTGTCCAAACCTTGAGTGTTGACAATGGGTCCTCGCAAACAAGTCGTTCGCCGACCACATCAGTCACAGGTTGAAGAAGAGCGGAGAACAAAGGCACGACACGAGTCTAAAGCTTCGGATCTGCCTGCACTACCATTGTTTATACCTTCTAGTCGGATGAGCTCCAAGACAGTGGTTGGAGGATGCTGAGTGGACTTTACTTTCTTAGACCAGCAGCATTTAGGATTGGAGATTGGATCTGACATGCTGGTTTGGCATCTTTCTGTTCGCTCAGGAAAGATACTATCCCGGGTTGATGAGAGAGTTCTATGGATCACTTGCCCGCGGATCAGATGGCTGGATTGCACAGGTTAGAGGATGGGATATCCCCATTTCTTCAGAGATTTTGAGTCGAGTGTAAGATATACCCATAGCTAAATCAGTTATTGACAGTCTGATGGATAGAGTTAGTGGCCTCCAATGCATTTTTGAGTCCGATATCTTACTAGAGGGAGCCACTATTCCTGCTTTGAGATTGTCTACAGAGATGAGACTACTACATCATATAGTTGCCTGAATTCTTTTGTCGAAGACCGGTCAATTTGACTACATTACCAAGTGAGAGCTGCTCATGATGGTCTCTCTGATTCAGCAGACGCCGATTTGTCTTCCTGTTCTAATGGTTCATCAGATTACTGAGGTGGTGTCTAGTCAGTGGCTCTGCTTGCCGTATGGTATGGGTTTGACAGTACTATTCAGAGAGTATGGAGTCGCTTCCAGGATGAGCCTTATCGTACTTTGATCCATACCAATGTATATGACATCAGGTCGTTGCATCGCATGGGTTACCATTCAGTCCAAGGCCAGTGGACACGGAGGATATTAGGACAGGCCGAGGATGCAGCTAACATTGATGAGGACATAGCAAAGGAGGAGCAGATTCTTTCAGGTGAGGCTAGACTGAGCAAGACACAACCTGAGATAGTAGCACAGCCAGCTTAGTCTGATCCATCTACATCTGCCCAGCCACAGCCAGTGCAGACGGAGACTCTTGGTGTTTCAGATACTCTAGAGGACAGAGTCAGATGCATAGAGATCGATGTTTTCATCATGAGGCAGCATCTAGATGTCTTTATTGCTGATACAAGAGATAGCCACATTAGACTTAGTGATGGTGTTTCAGCTATTCTCTCAGCACTGTCCATATCTTCTATGAGTTCTCCTGCTACATACACAGTTCCTGCTTCTGTTGATGTACCTGCCCCAGCACCAGCTGATGACATTGTTGATATTGACATTGGTGTTGAGACTGGAGATGGAGATACAGTGATTGGAGATATTGATGGAGATACAGTGACTGACTCAGACCATTTCGACATTGCTGATCTTATGGTGACCCTCCCCTTGGTCGGCCACTTAAAGTCTCCTCTCTTGGCCAACCAAGGCAAGGAGAGGGAGAGTAATTCTTGGTATTTTTTCTACCTAGGTTTCTTTATTTTCTAGCTAGGGTTTGGATGGGAATAGAATTCCTAGGTAAATACCATTGTACCCTTGGAGCCCAAGAATATGAGTCTATTTAAAGAACCCTAGTCTCTTGTATGAGAATTAATTTTGATATATGAAATACAAGTGAGTTTTCTACAACTGATGTGTGCTACCCTGCTGTGTGCTTAAGGGTTTTTGTGAGCTTTCTTCTTCTCGGTGTTCTGCAACTGCATCCTGCCGCCAGCCTGCCCTCCAAAGCCCTGGCCACCCACTCCAAAACACCTCTTTCCTTTGCTATTTTTCTCCTATTTCTTCTTCACCTTTGAGTTTTCTAACCCCTGACAGGTCGTTTACAGGTTCCTCGACTCTGATGAATCCAACGACTCCAGCCGGGCTGCAATCGAATCACTGAGCATAAAGCTGGGTATCCGTGGGTCTCTGGCTTGATTTTCTAGGCCGCATCCATTGAGGAGTGAGTGATCTCTTCATTGCGATCTTCACCAGGTGCATCAGACATTGCCAGGTACACCCCTCTGCCACCAGTAGTATTATTGTAGAAGAACTAGCCCAACCGAGGCTTCTTAGCCTCGGTGGTCCTTCTCTTTCTGTTGCTCTTAAGTCCTATTTCGCATGCTTTAGTTTCTTTCTTGCATAGTTTTTCCTTCTTAGATACTTGGTCTGCTCTTCGGGATTTACATTCATAACTTGAATTAAAAACATACAAAAATATAATTGCATGCATACATAGGTTCCACATCAATTTGGTATCAGAGCCTATTTGGACTATGTTCTCTTTGGATACTCGGATCGGGTGCTTCACCATGGCTATCCAGTTATAGGAGATTATTAGGGCTTCAAAACCCTCTTCCCCAATCGACGGGACCTCCTATGGTGATAGGGGTGCCGTTGTGAATTGGCTCGTGAAGAAGAACACAAGGAGTTAGTTTTTTTTTTAATTTTCGGCCTTCTAAAATATGCGCAGTTCTTTTAATTGTTTTTCCCTGCTCAGAACTCCAAAAATTCTGAAACTTATTTTCCTTGATTCATCTTAATTCAAAGTAGTTTACAGAATCTTTGCAGATTTTATTTCGATTTGTGCAGTTTCTGCAGGTCGAAATACATCCTACAAATTTTTGGCTCTATTTTTCAACAAGGCAATTTTGGAAGGTTTAGGGTTTTGTTTAGCATCTCTTTTGCATATCTTTTATTTTAGTATATTTCCTGCATATTAGGCCATAATTTGCAAGTTTTCTTCTGTCTAAGAAAATACCAAAATATAAAAAAAAATTACATATAATCAAAAAACTTCAAAAATAACTAAACCCTAATTTGCATTTTCATCTGCCTGCCATCATTACATAAAATACTTTTAAGGGCACTTTCTTTATGCCAGATAAGGAGAGGAGTTGATAACCTCTCCTTAGCCCAAAACCACACCCCTTGCATTCGGTCCCAAGCCTAACATAAAATTAACTAGACTTAATTTGCCTTGGTGGCTAGGGACACCAACTGGTCGGGTCCGGGCTAAGTGTCAGATCACTGTGTCAAGCTAACTTGTGTGTGCCTTGTGCTTAGTGTCTAGAATGGTAGTTTAGGGATTCAGTCCCAAAGTGCTTGTGTGCTGGTCTGCCTACCTAGCCAATCTCTAATTGGTGTCTAGGATTGGCAATCAGGGACCTAACACTCCCCTTACACCTGCTTGGCAATGTACAAGGTTACTATAGGCTAGTTTGCCATCCTGATTGAGCATCTAGTTTAGAATCTAGGTCTAGGGAGCTGCAGTTGGTCTGATCGAGTCTTGCATGAGAACTAGATTAAGAGCATCATATCATCCACCATCTCCACTTTCGGCTGAACCCATGGATAACTTTGAAGCCTAAATGAAAGACCTTACTGATCAACTAACCCAATCCTTCACTCAGCTGAATTAGAGGTTTGACCAGGTAGAGAATAGGATAGGGACCTTAGAGAGAACCCATGGGTCACAGTCTAAGCCAAATCCTGAGTCCCCTCTCCATCCTAGGAGAACCCCTCGCCATGACCCATACTATGATACTGAACCTAGGAGGATCCCAAACCCTAATCCATACCTTGAGGCTGAACCTAGGAGAGCCCATCATCATGACCCAATCCTAGAGGTTCATCCTAGAAGACCTAATCAGGATTTTGTAGACCAGGAAAATAGATCCTATAGACACATTAAGCTTGATGCCCCCACTTTTGATAGTTGTCTTGATCCTAAGGTCTATATAGATTGGAAGGGAGAGATTGATCAATATTTTGATTGGTACGATATGTCGGAGGAGTGTAAGTTTAGGTTTGCTAAGCTTAAGTTGGTCCAGGAGGCCAGGTTACATTGGGCTAGTGTGGAGAGAACCCTTAGACTATAAGGGCATGATCCCATAGTTACCTGGTGGGCCATGAAGGGTAAGCTTAGGGAAAAGTATGTTCCACCATCATATCGTTGTGGTTTACTAGATCAGTGGCAGTGATTGAATTAGGGTAGCAGGAGTATAGATGAGTACATCGCAAAATTTGATGAGTATTCCATGCAATGTGACTTAAATGAGTCTGAGGATGCTGTTCTATCTAGGTTTAGGGCTGGACTGAGAGATGATATTAAGAAGGAGCTCTATATGAGAGAAGTTAGAGACCTGGACCATGCTTACCAGATTGTTAGGGATCATAAGCATTTTCAGAGAGGGCCCATCTACCGCAAACCCGAGCCCATTAGATACTCTAGTCAGTATCCAGGAGCTAGCCAGTCCTACCAAAACCGACCCAGTCCTAGCTGACCTAATCCAAGTCGACCCAATCTGAGTCATCCTTACCCGAGTCGACCCCAGCCGAGTACTCTTTTGACCCATAGGGATGATAGAGGAAAATCTATAGAGGTCCATAGGAGTAATAATCTCGAGAAGACCTATTTTAGATGTCGGAAACCAGGCCGCTTTATGAGCCAATGCCCAGTTAGTGCCCTACACTTAGGTGAGTCAGAAGAAGAGGAGCCTGAATCCGTAGCTGAGCCTGAGGGAGAAATCTATGAGGCTGATGATCAATTGATAGATGAGTATGAAGGTGAAAAGAAGGAACCTGAGTGTGAGAACCAATTAGGAGTGGTTAGGTGCATCTTAACCCAAACCCCAGTTAAGGAAGATTGGCTTAGGACTAACATGCTACAGACCTTTGTTAAGGTAGGGGGTAAGGTACTTAAGATCATCATAGACAGTGGGAGTTGTGTCAATGTCATCTCTGCCAACATAGTTAAATCTTTAGGATTGACCACAGTTCCCCATCCTAGTGCTTACAAAGTTTCTTGGGTAGATTCCACCTCCATCCAGATTAAAGCTAGGTGCCAAATCTTAGTTAGACTGCAAACCTATGAGAAAAAGATTTGGTGTGATGTCATCCCCATGGAAGTGAGTAGTATCATTCTAGGTCGACCTTGGCTTTTTGATCATAATGCAACCCTGTATGGTCGAACCAATGTTTGTGCCTTTAACTACCATGGGAATAAGTCTGTTATCCACCCAGCTCCCCCTAGAGATCTAGTTAAGAGGGGTTCTAGTAGCCTTAAGGACAAGAAACCTAGAGTTAATCTGATTAAGGCTAAGGAGCTAAAAAGAGAGATTGCTAAGGGTAACCCTATTTGGATCTTGACCACCAAAGAAATACATGAACCAACCCAAAAGGAACACCCTAAAGAAATTGTTGAGGCTTTGAAAAAATTTGAGGATGTCTTCCTTGATGATTTACCTAATCAATTACCACCCCTTAGAGACATCCAACATGGAATAGGCTTAGTCCTAGGAGCCACTTTACCTAACCTTCCTCACTACAAAATGAACCCCAGTGAGCATTAAGAATTATAGAAACAAGTGGGAGAATTGCTTAGGAAGGGTTTCATTGGGGAGAGCTTGAGTCCATGTGCAGTCCTTGCTCTATTGACCCCAAAGAAAGATGGTACCTGGAGGATGTGTGTAGACAGTTGAGCCATCAACAAAATAACTATGAAATATAGATTTCTCATCCTCGATTGAACGATATGTTAGACATGATGGCCGGAGCCAAAGTTTTCTCAAAGATAGACCTTAAGAGCGGCTATCATCAGGTTAGGATTAGACCTGGGGATGAGTGGAAGACCATATTCAAGACTAAGGATGGCCTGTTTGAGTGGGTTGTGATGCCTTTCGGACTTTCTAATACACCAAGTACATTTATGAGGATTATGACCCAAGTCCTAAAATAATTTATGGGAAAATTTGTTATGGTCTACTTTGATGATATCTTAATTTATAGCAGGACTAAAAAGGACCACCTTAGTCATCTGAGATTAGTATGCCAGACCCTTAGGGAGAATAGCCTCTATGCCAACTTTAAGAAGTGTGAGTTCATGACACATAGGGTTATCTTCCTAGGTTTTGTTGTCACCCCTGAGGGAGTTTCTACAGATCCTGAAAAGGTTAGGGTAATTATTGAGTGGCCTATACCCATTAGTGTCCACGATGTGCATAGCTTCGATGGCCTAGCAACCTTTTACAGAAGATTTATTAGGGGTTTTAGTACAGTCGTTGCACCTATCACTGATTGCATTAAGAAGGGTACATTTGAGTGGACCAAAGTAGCTGATAAGGCCTTCCTAGAACTTAAGGATAAGATGACCCATGCACCCATCCTTAGATTACCTGACTTCATTAAGGTATTTGAGGTCACTTGCGATGCCTCGAGAGTAGGAATAGGTGGGGTACTAAGTCAAGAGAATCATCCTGTAGCCTTCAGTGAGAAGCTGAACGAGGCTAAACTTAAATACTCTACCTATGATAAGGAATTTTATGTGGTAGTCCAAGCCCTTAGATATTGGAGACATTACTTACTACTGCAGGAGTTTGTCTTATTTTCTGACCATGAGGTACTTCGATTCCTAAACTCCCAAAAGAAACTTAACCCGCGGCATGGTAAATGGATCAAGTACATTCAGGCCTATACCTTTGTCCTGAAGCACCGTGCCGGCATAGAAAATAAGGTAGCAGATGCCCTGAGTCATAGGTCTTTGCTGTTAGGATCAGTTAGCACCCAAGTCATAGGGTTTGATAGGTTAAAGGATGAATATGAAACCTGCCCAAACTTTGGAGACATTTACCAGACCCTCAGGCTAGGACCATCCAGTACCCATAGTGAGTATACCATTCAGGATGGCTACCTTTTCCAAAATAATCGACTTTGTAAACCTAAAACTTTCCTTAGAGAATTCCTAATTTGGGAGACCCATGCTGGAGGTTTAGCTGGTCACTTTGGTAGAAATAAGACAATCTTAGCGATAGAGGACCAATTCTTTTGGCCAGGATTGAAAAGGCATGTTACACATATTGTAGCCAGGTGTAGAACTTGTGCTGTTGCAAAATAGCAGAAGCAAAACACTGGTCTCTACACACCTTTACCTGTGCCTGATCGCCCTTGGCAGGACCTAAGTATGGACTTCATGTTAGGATTACCTAAGACCCAGAAGAGACATGATTCTATCTTTGTAGTGGTCGATAGGTTCTCTAAGATGGCTCACTTCATCCCTTGTTCCTAGACCATTGATGCGTCTAGAGTAGCCAAGCTTTTCTTAGATCATGTGGTTAGACTCCATGGCCTACCCAAGACCATCATATCTGATAGGGATGTTAGGTTCACCAATTATTTCTGGAAAATCTTATGGCACCTGTTGGGGACCAAGCTTAAGTTTTCTATAGCCTACCACCCCCAAATAGATAGCCAAATCGAAGTGGTGAACCGTAGTTTAGGAAACCTCCTTAGATGCCTGGTAGGTGAACACATTGAAACTTGGGATCTATTGCTTCTAGAGCAGAGTTTGCCTACAATAGTTCAGTCAATAGGATAACGGGGAAGAGTCCTTTTGAGATAGTCCATGTATACAAGCTGGTGGGGACACCGGAGGTACCAGAATAAGACAGAAGCTTTTCAACCCTCTATGAATTGATCAATAATTTATGAGTCTATCTGTAATAAGGGATTAGCCCATCTGAGTCCATTTTAGTTATTATTTGAGTCTTTTGAGTTGTTATTTCAGTTTTATACTAGTCAGCTCATGTTGAGCTAGTTCAGTCCAATGCTAGTCAGCTCATGTTGAGCTAATTTTATTATTTTGAGTCCTGTCCAAGCATACTGAAGACTCAAGACCACATCATACAAGTGAAGACCAAGTCTAACCAGATTGAAGATATGGAAGTTTAGCCCAAGTCCAATCCAGCTTGAAGATTTGAAGACTCTAGGAGGAAAATCAGAAACTCTGATTCCTTGCAGATGCCCTCCAGATACCCAGATTCCCTTCCAGATGCCAAAGTATATTCATAGACCAAGGAATCCATGATTTTAGAGGTCCATCTGCATCCTAGCCCAAAGAAATCAAGCCCAGGTGCCAATCCCAAGCCCCTAAGAAGCAAGATACCAGGGAATATTCCTGATACATGGCTACCAGGCCACCCCAGCTTCCAGAGGCCCAAACCCATGCGCCCGAGCCCCTTTGGGCTGGCCTCTTGCTGCTCTTAGAAGCCCAACACGCCCCCCTAGGTGTCCTTGGAGTGTTGGCCAAGTCAAGAGAATTTTTAGGGATTTTTCTACCTATTGTTTCCTTATTTTCTAGCCAGGATTTGAGAGGGAAAAGGATTCTTATGTAAAGACTAATGTGCCCTTACTGGAGCCCAAGGTTAAGGGTCTATTTAAAGGACCCTAGCCTCTTATATGAAGTTAGATTTTGATATATGAAATAAACCTTGAGTTCTTCTATTGTTTTGTTTGATTACCCTGCTGTGTGCATAAAGGGGTTTGAGAGTTCTTCTTCCCGATGTTTTTAACCATCTTCCTGCCGCCAACCATCCTTCCAGCCCCTTCAAAACTTTCTTCCCTTTGCTGTTTTCCTTTATTTTCTTGATCTCCTTTGAGTTTTCTAACCCTTGACAGGTCGTTTGTAGGTCCCCGAGTTCCTACGAATCCAACGACTCCAGCCAAGCCTCAATCGGACCATCGAGCAGAAAGCTGGGTATCCACGGGTCTTTGGCTCGATTTTCCAGGCCGTATCTGTCAAGAAATGAGAGATCCCTTCATTGTGATCTTCACCGGGTGCTTCAGACGTTGTCAGGTACACCCGCTCTACCTCCAGTCTTTATATTATAGGAGAACTTGCCCTAACCGAGACTTCTCAGCCCCGACGATCCTTCTTTAGTACTTTTCTAGGTTCTAATCTACATGCTTGGCTTCAAAAATTCATACAAAATTCCCTACAACAAACTTTGATATGAAATTCAGGAATTAATTACCTAACCCCACATATAAAATATACAAAAAGAATTGCATGCATATTAGTCCCGCATCACAAGCCTAATCGCCCCATTGACCTGATTCCTTTACCTGTTCATGCACGAGTCTCAGAGTCAGCGAAATCATTCGCATAGTATATTAGAGACTTGCATAAGGATATTAGCCAAAAAATAAACCTAAGTAACGAAACATATAAGAAACTGGCTAATTCTCGAAGAAGAGCCAAGGAATTTGATGTATGGGGTTCTGTCATGATTAGGCTTAGGCCTGAGCGGTTCTCTCTCGGGACCGTTAAGAAATTTCATGCTCACGGAGCCGGACCTTTCAGAGTGATAGAGAGGGTTGGACCAAATGCCTATGTGTTAGATTTGCCTTCGGATCTGGGCATCAGTTCTACCTTCAATATCACAGACTTGGTTAAGTACAGGGAACTGGCAGTGATACCTAGTGAGGCCTTTGGACCTATTCCTTCCATTGAGAGTGACCCTAGCCAAGAGTGTCCACCTGTAAATTGGCCTGAGAAAGGAGAACAGATCGAGCGTATCTGGATGATCAAGCCTTAACGACCTGGGGCCACGGCTATCAGTGCTTCCTGGTCCGATGGCAAGGTCGACCAGATTCGAAAGATTCGTAGATTTCTTGAGAGGATTTGCAATGCCTCAACCCAGACCTTCTCGAGAGATATGTGAGCCAGCTTGATTTTCACTCGACAGGGTCGAGTTCCTCCCATCCCGGGAGAATTGGTACGGACACCAGAGGCACCAGAATAAGACAGAGGCTTCTCAACCCTCTGTGGATCACTTAGCTACATTCAAGTCCAATGTAATAAAGCTTAGTTCATCTATGTTATCTTTACTTGAGTCTTATATTAGTCAGCTCATATTGAGCTAGTTCAGTCCAGTGCTAGTCAGCTCATGTTGAAATAATTTTATTTTTTGAGTCCTGTCCAAGTACATTGAAGACTCAAGACAACATCATACGAGTGAAGACAAAGTCCAACCAGTTTGAAGATATAGAAGTGAAGCCCAAGTCCAACCTAACCTGAAGATTTGAAGACCCCAGGAGGAGAAATCAGAAACCCTGAAGACCTGGACTGCAGCTGGAAGCCAATTGGGCCAGTCCAGGCCCAGTAGAGGAGCTAGGGTGCCATAGGCTTATGGTGACCCTCCCCTTGGTCAGCCACTTAAAGTCACCTCTCTTGGCCAACCAAGTTAGGAGAGGGAGAGAAACTCTTGGGATTTTTTCTACCTGGGTTTCCTTATTTTCTAGCTAGGGTTTGGTGGAATATAATTCCTAGGTAAATACTATTATACCCTTACTTGGAGCCCAAGACTATGAGTTTATTTAAAGGACCCTAGTCTCTTGTATGAGAATTAATTTTGATATATGAAATGCAAGTGAGTTTTCTACAACTGCTGTGTGCTGCCCTGCTGTGTGCTTAAGGGGTTTTGTGAGCTTTCTTCTTCTCGATGTTATGCAACTGCATCCTGCCGCCAGCCTGCCCTCCAAAGCCTTGGCTGCCCACTCCATAGTACCTCTTCCCTTTGCTATTTTCCTTCTATTTCTTCTTCCCCTTTGAGTTTTCTAACCTCTGACAGGTCGTTTGCAGGTCCTTCGACTCCGATGAATCTAATGACTTCAGCTGGGCTGCAATCGAATCACCGAGCAGAAAGCCGGGTATCCATGGGTCTTGGCTTGATTTTTCAGGCCGCATCCATCAAGGAGCGAGTGATCCCTTCGCTGTGATCTTCATGAGGCACATCAGACATTTGTAGGTACACCCCTCTGGCACCAGTAGCGTTATTGTAGATGAACTAGCCCAACCGAGGCTTCTCACCTTGATGGTCCTTCTCTTTTTGTTGCTCTTAGGTCCTATTTTACATGCTTTAGTTTCTTTCTTGCATAGTTTTCCCTTCTTAGATACTTGGTCTGCTCTTCGGGATTTAGATTCATAACTTGAATTAAAAACATACAAAAATATAATTGCATGCATACATAGGTTCTGCATCAAGACGGGCGACATCGGGCAGACCCGGGAAGTTGGCGGTCGGGCTGTTGATCGAGAGTTCCCAGTGGGGATGGGTGGAAATAGGATTAGAGATGGGATTAGTTGGGAGTTCGGAGAGGGAAGAAGGAAATTCAAAGAACAGGGGAAAGAATGTGATGAGGAAGAAAAATGGTGAGGAAGATCTGGGAAAACAAAATATGGGATGAGTCTGGGAGATGGCAATACTCTAATGCTCTAGCTCTGATACTAATTTGATATGGGACAGATGGTGGGTAGGATAGTCGGTGAGCCTAGAAGTTACCTAGATTAGGGTACTACTTTTTTTTTTGGATTTTTTTTAGGGATGGTAAAGGAATAATGGGGATGGAAGACTTAAGATTTGGAACTCATGGACTTTGGGACTCACACTAATGAAGAGACCTTTCACCTCTAAAGCATTCCACCCATCTGGATACTTGGAGGTGTTAGGGTGAATCTCAAAGGACATGGGGGGTAAAGAAGAGGGAATCAAGGAAGGGGATAACTAGACATGACCTATCATCATGTCCTGGGATTGGACCTCACACCCTCTTCTTACGGAGCGAAAGAAAAGAATCACTCTTTTCTAAAAAACTCATTTTTATTCAGCAAACTATTTTTTTACAAAGGACTAAGGGTGGTATTTATAGACCTTTCCAACCCTCATTTGAATTTGAATACAAGATAAAAAAGATAAAGATAGTTCAAATTCAAATACAAGATAAGGATAAGATAAGGAATATCCATATCTCAATCCTAAGCAACCAAAATTAACTAAATCCTAAATCAAATTTCAAACAACCAATCCTAATCAACTAATTTTTTTGAATTTGAATTTATTGAAATCTGTGCTGCTCCAAGATCAGTGCTACTCCAGGATCAGTGCTAGCGATGTTCCCATCATTCCCCTGAGATGGGGAGAACTCGACTCCGTTGAGTTTGGATCAGCGGGGGCTCCGATGGAATCGAATCCAAACAAAAAAAAGGCTTGCCCTGAAAATTGTGCTTCATAGATCCTTGGATTTCAACAAAAAAAGGCTTGCCCTGAAAACTGTGCTTCATAGATCCTTGGATTGCTTTGAAATCCATGTGCCTGAAATCCATGTGGCTTTGAGGATCATGCAACAACTTTGAGGATTGTGTAGCTTTGAGGAGCATGCAAAATCTGAAATCGACAACAGGGGATGGCACCTTGCTTTAAGAAGCATGCAGTTCCCTTGAGTGAAGTCGGCATCGGGGTTTCGGGGGATTGCATTCACGTTCATGCAATCCCTCTTCATCTTCACAGATCGAAACCAGAACAGGGAAGGAACTTTGCAGAGGGGTTCACCGGCGGGCTCTTCAGCGATGGTGCTAGGGAGGAAACGACGGCACGGTCAGGACGATAGCCAGTGGTGGCTGGCAACGGCAGTTGAGAGGAGTTCCATGGGATGGGCTTCGCGCAGATCTGTGGCATAGAGGAAAAGATGGCTGGTTTGCTTGGGGAAAACGATCGATGGAGGGGCTGAGGATGGTCTCGGTCAGCACTAATGGAGTCACGTGGGGGTCTTCTGGCAGGATTGGGAGTTGGTCGAAAGTAGGCTGTGGGCATCACGGGGAGATGAAGCCTTCGCGGAAGGCAGCAGGAGGAAGACAGGCTCGAACGGAGGGGTTTTGTTGAGGAATGGGTTCGGCTGAGATCGGTCTTCTTCCTTTACTGTGGTCTTGGTTAATTCGCTGGCGAAAATAAGGCATCGAACATTGTGGATGGCTCTGGGTGGAAGACTGGGTCTCTGGCAGCTGTGGAGATGGTGGAAGGGGCCGTGCGATAGACAAAATTTCAGGTGGCTAGAGGGGTTTTGAAGGAGGAGATGGGTGGCCAGAAGGGGAACGGCTTCTCGCTGCTTCAGAGATGGACGAGACACCGGGAAGAAGCACCGTTGGTGAATGGCAATGTCAAGCGATGCAATCTGTGGGCTGAGGACAAGGAGGTTCGTCTGCATCTGGAAGATATGGCAGTAAGGTAGTGGCCGTAAAGGCTCTCTGGTTAGGAGGGATGGCATTGAGGGAGATCCGGTGGGATGAGCATCGCGATGCCACGGGCTTGACATGGACTATAGGCCCAGTGGTTCAGTGGCATAGCAGCGGCACAGTACTTCGGCACGGTGGAAGCACATTATAGCAACAGGGAGATGGGACGACATCGGGCAGACCCAGGAAGTTGGCGATCGAGCTGTTGATCAGGAGTTCCCGGTGGGGCTGGGTGGAAACGGGATTAGAGATGGGATTAGTTGGGAGTTCGGAGAGGGAAGAAGGAAATTCAGAGAGCAGGGGAAAGAACAGTGACGAGGAAGAAAAATGAAGAAAAATATCTGGGAAAAAAAATATATGGGATGAATCAGGGAGAAGGCAATACTCTAATTTTAGCTTTGATACCAATTTGATATGGGACAGATGGGGGGTAGGATTGTCGGTGAGCCTAGAAGTCACCTAGATTAGGGTACCACTTTTTTTTTTGTATTTTTTTTGGGGATGGTAAAAGAATAATGGGGATGGAAGACTTAAGATTTGGAACTCATGGACTTTGGGACACACACTAACAAAGAGACCTCTCATCTTTAGGGCATTCCACCCATCTCGATACTTGGAGGTGTTAGGATGAATCTCAAAGGACATGGGGGGTAAAGAAGATGGAATCAAGGAAGGAGATTACTAGACATGACCTATTATTATGTCCTGGGATTGGGCCTCACACCCTCTTCTTACGGAGCAAAAGAAAAGAATCACTCTTTTCTAAAAAAACTCATTTTTATTCACCAAACTATTTTTTTACAAAGGACTTGGGATGGTATTTATAGACTTTTCCAACCTCATTTGAATTTGAATACAAGATAAAAAGATAAAAAAGGTTCAAATTCAAATACTAGATAAGGATAAGATAAGGCCTATCCATATCTCAATTATAACCATCCAAAACTAACTAAATTCTAAATCAAATTTCAAACAACCAATCCTAATCAACAAATTTTTTTGAATTTAAATTTATTGAAATCTATGCTTCTCCAGGATTAGTGCTGCTCCGGGATCAGTGCTGCTCTGGGTAAGAAGTGCTGGCGATGTCCCCATCATTCTTTTGAGGTGGGGTGAACTTGACTTCATTGAGTTTGGATCAGTGGGGGCTCCGATGGAACTGAATCCAAACAAAAAAAAGGCTTGCCCTAAAAACTGTGCTTCATAGATCCTTGGATTGCTTTGAAATCCATGTTCTCTAAAATCCATGTAGCTTTGAGGATTATACAGCAGCTTTGAGGAATGTGCAGCTTTGAGGAGCGTGTAGAATCTGAAATTGGCAACAAGGGATGGCACCTTGCTTTATGAAGCATGTGGTTCTATTGAGTGAAGTCGGCAGCGGGGTGTTGGGGGATTGCATTCACGTTCGTGCAATCCCTCTTCATCTTCATGAATCGAAACCAGAACAGGGGAGGAACTTTACGGAGGGGTTCACCGGTGGGCTCTCTGGTGACGGCGCTGGGAAGGAAACGGCGGCACGGTTGGGATGGTAGCTAGCGGTGGCTGGCGACGACAGCCGGGAGGAGTTCCGGTGGGATGGGCTTCACGCGGATCTGTGGCACGGAGGAAAAGACGACTGGTTTGCTTGGGGAAAATGGTCGATGGAGGGGCTGAGGATGGTCTCGACCAATGCTAATGGAGTCGCGTGGGGGTCTTCCGGCAAGCTATCATTAGACTTAATTTTAAAATGCTATCATTCCTATTCCAAATAGGATTGAAATCCAAGTCCAAAATGAATAATTAAATCCAATTAGACTTAAATTAAGACAAGCCCAATTAAATTAAATTTAACTTAAATTAATTAGGACTTGATCCAAAATTTAATTAAGTCTAATTATATTACAACTCTTACAATTAAGTCCCTAGTGCTAATAATTAGCAGCTACTAAATTTCTAACCTTCATAAAATTAATAGTTATTAAATATGTAACCCTTACATATTTAATAGTTTTAAATATGATCCAAGCTTTTGATCAGGTCAAACCTCTATTTTGTATGACCCTTCAGGTTCTAGCCTGCCTGGTAGTGAGAGATATACTATTAATAAAAAATATGATGAAGCTAGAGACATAGGACTTGCGATAGTGAAAGCGAACTATCAGTCAATCACCAATAACGGTCAAAGACTATACATTGAACTAGGTCATCATAAGATGAATGGGGCTATTGCAAATATGCGATCGGTCACTCGGATAATGCCATGCCAACCGATCAGCCAATATTAACACAAGCCCTTAGGCGGGCATCAGTGAAGGCCAACTCTTATGTCCAAAGATATCAGCAAGCATCGTCAACTACTCAGAAAGCATTCAGCAGGTGTTCAGCCACAAGCCCTCAGGCGGGTATCGATAGAGTCCAACTTGATGGGGATATCCATAATAAGAATATATACTTTGATAACTCACTCTATTTTTGCAGCTATAATCAATAAAGTTTTCGAAGCAAGTTACAAATTTTCTTGAAACATGTTCATAAGCCAAATTTTCTTGAAGCATGATTTGGCTCATAAGCCAACACATAGAAGAAGCCCATTAATTTTCTTAAGCATGTTCAGAAGCCAAATTTTCTTGAAGCATGATTTGGCTCATAAGCCAACACATGGAAGAAGCCCATTCGGCTCAAGCCCAAAGCATGATGGAGGGCGTCCTCTTCAAGTCCAGGACCAACCATTCAAGCCTCTTCAAGACCAAGCCCAAGTCCAATTCATGCCAAGATTTGAAGCACATGGGAGAACAACTCATCAAACAACCTTGGGAGAGAAAAAACTACACTACATCAAGAGTTTTATGGGAAACATAAAGATTCCTTTTACTATCCCAACAATATTTGACATGTGGGATGCCATAACTTATGACACCTAAGCCTCCACATCAGCATTTAGAAGCTACATTAGGATCTTCTAGATGCCACATGTCAAAGTGGTTGTCACTTTCTACCAATAATTTGTTTTTAGTTAAAACCACTTACCTAAAAATTGTTGGAGCCAACTAAGCCATCCTTATCCCCTCCTCTCCACCCTTGAACGAAATTCTTAGCATTAGAGTCTATAAATAGGGCCCCTAGGCTGTCATTGTATTCATTCTATGCTATGATTTGAATTAATGAAAGGATTGTTTCCTTGTGTTCTAGTTTTCTTGAGTTCTTGTTTGGAGTGAAGTTTTTCTAGCTAGTTTGAGTATGTAGATCCTTATCCAATGAGAGAATGAGAGTTTTATAAGTTTGAGTTTGAGAGTGAGGAGTGTTTTTGCAAGGAATAAAGGATGGGACATCCATTGATGGATCTCTGATCAAGCTCGAAGTCCCAAGTCGCCGGCCACTGTCTTCTTCTTCCTTTTTTCTATGTTTTCATTCCAACTCCAATTCTTCTTTCATGTCTAATCCCAAATTTTTTTGCAGGTTCTCTCAAGTTCCTAGGTCAAGGATGAAGGTCTCCACTCCATGGATCAAGGCCAAGGTGAGTCTCAAAGTAGAGAGTGCCAATCTTGACTTCTAGGCCTCAATCCTTGAGTGATGAGAGCTCCTTCTTCCACCAAATAATTAGCCATCATTGTTGGTAAGAAAACTCTTCCTAAGCTTTATTAGATCTGATCATTTGAAGGTTAACTTGCCCTAGTAGTGATGGTTTCCTTGTCATGAAGATCCTAATCCTTATTTTAAACTAGATCTACATCGGGTCTTAAAAATTAGATCAATTAGTCTCCTTATAAAAATTCTTTTCTTGGATTAATTTAGCCCATATATTTGTTAATTAATTGTTCAAGTTTGCTTGCTGGTTAGCTTGCTAAAACTTTTCATTCATCATTTTATTTTCTCCCCCCATCAATTTTTTGGTATCAGAGCTTATGTTTTACTAGGTCAAGTTGCTGAATTTTTGTTCCCTTTATGTGTTGCTTGCCTTCAAATCCAAAATTTGAGATTTAAATTTTAAAATTTAAGATATAAAATATTAACTCCAAGATCTGAAACTTTCAATTTAAATTTATATTTTTTAATATTTTAAATTTTAAATCTTAAATTTTGAATCTAGTCAATTGGAGGTTTGCTGATTGCTGAAATTTCTGTACTAGCACCAACCCAAGTTTTCCATGAATTTTAGTATTTTTTTAAAAGGAAAAAATCCAAAAAAATTCTTTTACTATACTTCAGGATGTTAATATTTGAGATTTAAAATTTTAAAAAATACTTTCTTCGAATTCTTAGTTTAATTTTTGTCACTTTACGCTGCTACCTTAACTAGTTCACAGCTTGTTTCAATTCTAGTTTCCCTCCATTTAGTTGTTCCATTAAATTTTAGAAAAAATTTTTAAAAAAATTATTTATAAATTTTATATTTTTATCTGAGATCTCTACACATTAAAATTCAAATTCTAGAATTTCTTTGAATTTAATTTTGAATTTTGGATGTTAGATGTTTAAGGGTTTGTTGGCTAGAAGCTTCTTGTAACTACTTCTACAACAAGCTTTCAAATTTGAATTTGCTAATCAAAATTGAAGAATTAAAACTCAAATTTCAAAATTTGAAGCCTTAGCTCTAAGATCTAATAATTTAAATTTAAATTTTATTTTTTTGAAATTTTGAAATTTTAATTTTGAATTTTTAAAACTAGCTAATTAGAAGTTATTAGTGGCTGAAATTTTTCTTACAACAACTTGTGCTTCCAAAAAAAAAAAAAAGAAATTTCAAACTAAATTTCAAAATTTAAAATTTGAGTTTTGAAATCAATATTTTTATATCTACAATTTTTAATTTAAACTTTGAATTTTTGAAACTTTGAAATTTAGGTTTGACTCATATGTTTGTGCTAGTCTACATATCTTGTTAGCTAGTTGGTTGTTTGTTCATCCATTTTAAAATCATTTTAAGGGCATTCAATCATAATATAAGGGAAGGAGGTCATTACCTTTCCTTGGCCTAAAACAACCACCCACATTTGCATTGACCTAAGCCATAATTGAAATCGAGTAGGAACCTAAAACTAGGGACACCCACAAGTCGGGTTCAAGTGCAAGATAAGACAGTATTATTTGAGTTTGTACTTATTCCTTGAAATTACACCTAAGGCTAGAGGTCCAATGGCAAACGCCTTAAGCGGACTTGCGGTTTTTAATTAGAACCTCACGAAAATAAGGGGAGCCTTTCGCAACCCCACCTCCTACATGGCTAGTGGACAGGGTAATTACATTCTTAAGTAGTATCTAGTTAAGTGCTGTGTTTGAACTTCTAGGTCTAGGAGCCCTAGAAGTTAGGTTTGTATTGTTGGCCCAATTGATTTGAAGCTTCATACCAATAGTCCCATACTTAGTCTATTTTATCCATGGATCTTAATCTTGAATTCTTTATGAGAACCCTGACTAAAAAGTTTGATACCATAAATAGGCAATTAGGACAAATGAGAAAGGAATTAGGTCAAGTGAAGGACCATGTTGGGATACTTGAAGAGACCCCAATGACCTCCACCGAACCTAAGTGACTTAGGTCAATTTCTCGAGGTCCAAGAGTTCATCATCATGAATTCACTCTTGAATACAACCCAAGATGACTTCACCATGACTTCATAGAAGAAGCCCATAGGATCCATGCTGAGCTTGAATCACCTAGTCCACCTACCCTTGGTCAAAGAGCCCAATGTCATGATCTCACCCCTGAGTATAGTCTTAGATACCCTTGCCAAGACTTTGTAGATTAGGAGGAGAGAGTCTTTAGAAGCAATCGATCCTATGCACCCACTTTCGATGGAAATTTAGATCCTGAAGTGTATATCAATTGGAAAAAGAAAATGGATCCATACTTTGAATTTGATGAAATGTCGGAAGTAAGAAAGTGTTAATTTGCCAAATCAAAGTTAGTCTGACATGCTAAATTAAATTAGGGAGAAGTTGAGCGAAAAAGTTATTATAGTGGGGATAAAATAAATACTTGGAGAGAAATGAAGAGTAAACTAAGAAAAAAGTACCTAAATAAATATTATGAGCAAAAACTTTTAGATCGATGTACAAATTGAGACAAGATGATACAACTGTATCCAATTATATTGCCAAATTCAATGAGTATATCGAGAGATGTAGTACAATCGAATCTGAAACAATGATCATATTTAGATTTCGAGCTGATCTACGTAAGGACATCCAGTGAGAAATATTTCAATGGGAAATTCACTATCTAGAAGATGCTTATCAAATTGCTAGGGAATTTGATACATATCAGAAGGAACTCTTGATCAATCAACCTAAGTCCAATAGGAATTATATATCTGAACATAGGCCAAATTCTAACCAAAGTCCTTCAAGCAAGCCAACTCCTATCATCCCAGTAATTAGTAAGGAAGAAATCATTGAACCCATTGAAGAGCCTAAAGTGAAAATATATAAAGTTAAACCATGTCTAATTGATGAATATGAAGAAGAAGAGGCTGAACCCACTGAGAATTTAGAGAAAGATCTCCTGAACCAATTGAAGAATTAAAAGATGAAATAGAATTAAAATCTTATCCAAATGAAGGGCTAGAAAGAGAAAATCCTAAACCCATTGAAGAAGTTTATGAAGATGGGTCTAACCTTATGGACGAATATGATCAAGAACAATTACTTGAAGATAAAATAATTACCCAGCCTAAAGAAATCAATAATGGAGATGATCAAAATGAAACACAAGGACAAAACCATAGAGATCAATCTGAGGATAACATAGAAGATTCGGAATTAATTGATGTTGAAGGTTTAGATTTAAAGATCGATGAAGGATCACATATTGGGGTATTGACCGTCAAAGAACAAAACCATATGGATCAGTCCCAAGAAGCCATAGAGCCTTTGAAAACCTTGCAAAATATTTTTCCTAATAATTTTTCTATCCCTGATTCTTAATTGATGTTGAAGGTTTAGATTTAGAGATCGATGAAGGATCACATATTGGGGTATTGACCGTCAAAGAATAAAACCCTATGGATCAGTCGCAAGAAGCCATAGAGCCTTTGAAAACCTTGCAAAATATTTTTCCTAATAATTTTTCTATCACTGATTCCCCATATTTTTGAATATCCACCATCCCGATCCACCATTACATTTCATTCACTCTTCTATCCCATCTGGCTGGGATATCTACCATACCATTGATCTGGTCCCAGTAATATTCAACAGTTACTTTATTAAGACTCTTTGGCACATGTTGGGAGCCAAATTAAGATTCACTACCACCTACCTGAAGTTTTGTGCTAGAGTCTTCAAAGCCATTTAGGGAATATTGGAAATTAGGAACCTTGTTTCCTAGCCCAACAATAAAGTTTAGTCCATAAATAATAAAGTCCACTTGAGCTTGTTTTGTTTTTATTTATCTTTTACCATTTAGTATTATTTGCATTTATCCCTTGTCATTTGGTGTCCTATGCATATGTTTCCATGATTTTGAGAGTCATATGCATAGCGTGATTAGTAAAACAAATTTTGAGCAATGAAATTAACAAGCATATGACTAAATTTAATAAAAAAAAAGCCAAAGAATTTTAGAAAGGAGACTATGTCTTGATTAGGCTCAAAACGATTATATGCCCGTGGTGTAGGTCCTTTTCAAAATAGTAAGGAAAATTGGACCTAATATGTGCTAGATATACCATCCAACTTTGGTATAAGTTCCACTTTCAACATTTCAGATCTAGAAAAGTATAAGGAACCAACAATGATACCTAGTGAGCTATTCAGGCCTGATTCCACCTTTGAGAGTGAACTAATCCTTAAGTGTCCACCAGCCATATTACCAAAGCGGCAAGATAAGATTGAGCGAATCTTAAATGACAAGATTATCACTACTCAAAACAAAGACTATCAGCACTACTTGGTTCACTAGCAAGGATATCTTGATTCTGAAGACTGATGGATCACTTGAGAGGACTTACAAAAATCAATCCTGACCTCCTAGAGTACTACCAAAGCCAGATGAATTCCTACTCAATGGAGTCGAGCTCTTTCCACCTGGGAGAACTGATGGGGACATCCATAATAAGAATATATACTTTGATTAACTCACTTTATTTTTGCAGCTATAGTCAATAAAGTTTTCAAAGCAAGTTACAAATTTTCTTGAAACATGTTCATAAGCCAAATTTTCTTGAAGCATGATTTGGCTCATAAGCCAACACATGGAAGAAGCCCATTAATTTTCTTGAAGTATGTTCATAAGCCCAACACATGAAAGCATCAGTGAGTCTCGATGACTACTTAAGGAGTGTTTGACCACAAGCCCTTAAGCATGCATCAGTAGAGGCCAACTTCTATAGCTGAAGGCATCAATGGGCCTTGTCGATTACTTAGGGAGCGTTCATCTAGCATTCAGTCACAAGCCCTCAAGTGGGCATCAACAGAGACCAACTTCTATGACTGAAGGCATCAGTGAGCCTTGACAACCACTCAGGGAATGTTTGGCATTAAGCTCCCAGGCCTTAGAAACCTCGTGAGAACTTTGAATAGCAAAACTTTGTGATGCACCTATCTCAAGTCCTGGAGAAGCAACACCTGGACATTCACTACTATGGCCTCCACCACATGGCCTGCTCTATGTCATGTCCCGAAATCCCTAACCATCACCAGATCTAGGCGGGTGGAGGGAGATGTGCCCAGATTCCTTATAATCTAGTTCATCATTTAATGATGCATGCCATGCACTGGATTGGTGATAGGGATGCATTTAAAGAGATAGGATACCCCCTATCAACAAGAAAGCTCCATATAACACGTGGAAGACTCCACCATCGCTCACAAGATCTAACAGGATCTTAATTAGGACCAAATTGCCCCTAAAGTCTCTATCTATAAAAAGGGACATTGAGTAAGTCCCCAAGGTATACAAGCTCTCATGCTTATACTTTTCTACTGTTGGTACTGATACTAACTTAGGAATTGGAGTGCCACTATCAAGACCACCCTTGATGCAGCTTTTTTGTAGGTACCACTTCTCAGAGCCTGACCTACACCATCTAGTCAAGCATCTCCAGCTCTCCCTCTGGTGCTTAACAAATTTTAGCATCAATAGATTTAAGGAAGGGCAAATATTCACGAAGAGTGTAACCCACAAGACGAAAAAGCCATCAATCCAAGAAGACTGCCTCTTATCACACCAACATCCTAGCCTCTCAATCAGTAGAGAGCTAGGCAAACGATCCTCCTTACCTTGCATTAGTAGGAGTTTCATCACCACCACAAGTAGCGATGGTGGGTGTGGACCAATTCAATTTACTTGTTGTGTAGATCCAAAATCTAGTAGTAGCTATGGGGCGAGATTGAAGAGTTGATTAAACGAGGCTATCTCGATCGGTTCATCCAATAGCAAAGGGAGTAGAAAGAGTAGTTAAGATCACCTTAACTGGGTAAACATTCATAGCCGCTCCCACCTCCAGAATGTGGTGATCCCACATCATCGAGAAATATGAAAATGATAATTGAGAGGGGCCCTACCAGTGGAGAAAATCCTCAAGCACGGGACCTACCAGTTAAAGCAACTAGATGGAACCCCTCTGCTCCAACCATGAAACTCTGTAATTTTATGGATTTATCATTAGCAACGTGCCCTTTTTGCTAAATAGAAGTTCTTTTTCTTTTTTTGCTTGTAGTAAAAGGTTTCTTTGATGAAAGTCCCCTGGGTGAAATTTTCTTAGGCCAAATGAGATCCAGAAAATCCATCTAGAATAATTTTTGGTTAAAAGCTAAGCCACCTACAAGACTAAGATCCCTTATCAGGGGGCTTAGAAGTTCATTGGCCTAAGGAATCCCCTATTAAAGGACCAATGCAAAGGGTTCTCAATTAAAAATAGAATCACCATTGGTTAAGCCCCCGGAAAGTTCAATGGCTTCTAAGCTTAGAATTATGATCGGAAGCCCATAGACTAAAGTGATTAGAAATATTATTATCGGAAGTCCATAGGCTCAGAGATCGAAAATGTTATGATCAGAAGCCCATAAACTCAAGCGGTCAAAAAAATCACGATCAGAAGTATGACGACCGATCACCCAAACCTCTATTATCTATCAAGATATAATTTGAGATGTGATTATGCAATATGAAATGCATGCAACTCAGAAAACAATTGACAGATGCAATGCAAGCATAAAAATGCTAGTAGTTTTCAATTGATAAAATTGGATTACACACGTATAGTCTTATGGCTAGATTATACAAATTTAGAACCTCTTGAATGATAACATTGCTTCTTAGACCCCTAAAATATAGGAAAAATAGTAGTGCCTATTAAAGGACTGGATGTCTCATGGAATTCCAAGCTCTTTCATAGAGTTGGGATTGCCTTTTGAGTGGTCAAGTGCATCATAGCCCTCAGTAGGATAGCTGGGAAGATGATGTAGGACATCAGGAGTAGACTGGAATTTCCAGGTTCCACTTTTGATCTCTGATTCATGTGTTGGTTAATTTTTTTTAGTCCTGTAATGAAGTTTAATTTTGAGTTTTATAATAAGGTGAACCAATTGAGTTTACTAAGTCAACTGAGTCTTGTAATCAAGTCATTGAGTCCACTTGAGTCCACTTGTTTCAGTTCAGTCAAGTGTCAGTTGATCCAATTGTTTAATCCTTTGGGTCCATGTAATTTTCACTCAAGACAAGAACCAAGAGGAGAGTCACCAGATTATAAGATTCACTAGGCCCTTCCCAATCAGAACTGGATTCCATGAACGTGGACCCCTACTCAGGCCTCCCCTTCAGATGGCGCCTCCTAAGTCCAGGACCCAGAAGCCCTTGGTGCCCTAGCTCATGAGGAAGTGGTGCCCAGGCCCAAGCCCAAGCCCCTAGCACCCCTCATTCCACCTGGTCATGGTGTCCCACTCCAGTCCCCTTCATATTGGTGCCTATCCTAAGGCCTTGACCTAGTCCAAATAGCTGGCACCCAGGCTTTGACCCAATCCACAGTATTGGCACCCAAGGCTTTGACCAGTCAAAGAAGATGTCATCCCAGCCCAGTAAGGAGTCAATCAGTCCAAGCCCAGCAAGAATTTCATACTAGTCCAAGCCCATGGAGAAAAGTCAAAGCTTCCAAGATCAAGGAGTTGATGTCCAAGTCCTACAAGGATTTTAGTCTACCAATTCTATTCAAACTATGTACTCCTTATTCTACTCAACTTTATTCTCGTAATCCTATTCATACTGTGTACTCCTAGTTTGACAGGGAAAGGGCTGGTTGGTCTATAAATACCCCACCCCTCCACCCTCTTGTAATATACTTTTGATGAATAAAAATTTGAGTGAATTTCTTTGTCTACTATTGCCTCCGTGAGGAGTGGGTATGAGACCCGTTTGCCTTTGTTCTTCGGAACATCGAGGGGTGTGAGGCCCTAGTTATCAAACAAACCCTAGCCCTAGCCACCCTCTTCATTAGCCCCTGGCCACCCTCTCCATATCTAGATGCCCCAAGCTTCATCCAAGGCCGCTAGCCCTCCCTGCAACCCCTCTTCCACCATTCCTTCGTCTTTTCTTCCTATTTTTGATTTTTTTCCTCTTCTACATGACTAACCTTAGATGTTCACAGGATCCCTCAAGAGAAGAGACCATTAGATGAAGTCCTCCTTGCTCCTGAACCCATCTAATAAAAAACCAGTAGATCCACGAGAAAGTACTGGGTCATCTAGGCACCGATCCGAGCAGAGCGAACCCTTCCATAGTTCCAAGATTGTCATTGCTAGGTAAAACTAACCCATCCCATCTCACTTTTTCTATTTTATTGAAGTTTAGAGCATGTCCTATAGGTATTTCTTAACCCTAGGATCCTTAGTTTTTTTTATCTCTTTGATAGTTTCTAGCATGTGGGTAGGATTCTAACCATCTCACGAAATCCTAACCTAGTCTAGTCTCCTTTTCAGGAATAACTAAATCAAAAATCTGAAAATCCTTGTTTATTTTAATCTAGTTTTTTTATCTTTCTCATGTCATTCTTCTGCATGCATCATGTTAGAATTCCATCCCGCATCAATTTTTGGTATCAGAGTAGGATTAGGGCATGTTCTTGCATAGTAGGTAAAATTTCTGTATCCTGAAATCTACGATAGTAGTATAAACATAGGGCTGTTTACCCATCAAAACAATTTTTTTTTTCTCTGATTTTCATTGTAATTAATATATGTTTAATCTTCTATATTCTGTAATTTTCATGGAATTTTTCTAATCTAAAAACAGGGTGAAACTTGTATGAGAAAACAACCTTAACAAAAATTTCTATATGGTGAACCTGTACTAGTAGTCTAGATATAGGTCTGATTTTCTATTAATTTCATACTGTTTTTCTCTAAAATTTGCATCACGTCATCTCTATTGAGTCCTCTATTTTTATTTATTTATTTTAATTTTATATATAAAAAAATAAAATATGCATCCTAAAAAACCCTTAACTAGAAATCTATTTTTTTTGAAATTCTTGCATCTAGTTTGAATCCCTAGGTCTTTGCATCATCAAACTATTTTTGATTTGCATGAAATTTGTTATGAATCAACTTTAAAATTAAACCTTCTGTTCTGCAATTTTTTTGAATTTTATGCTTTGAAAATCATGCAAAACCCTGTAACAAATCAGAACATAAAAACTATAATTTCTACAATTTCTGCATACTTCAATTGATCAAACCTAATCAACTACCAAACCTCACCCAACCCAATCCAATTTTGATTGCTCACCTAACCAACTTGGAATTAAGTTTGCCACCTCATAAAATACAAAAAAAAAAAATCTCTATTTTTCTGATCTTAAATTACATTAGGGTTTCATCGTGTGCGCAACATTTGCATTAACTTATTCTTAAGGGCACTCTACTCTGTCATATAAGGGCAGGATTTCATCACCTGTCCTGGGCCCTAAAACAACCACTCTCATACGTACCCAAGCCTAATTAAAATTAACTAGAAACCTAATTGATATAGGGACACTAACAGGTTGGGTCCTAGTCTAGTGGAAAACTAGTGCACTCAACCCTCCGCTTATTATTGGAAGCTGGTGTCTAGGCTAGAGGTCTAGTGGCAAATGCCCTAAGCGGACTGGTGATTACTTAATTAGGACCCTGTGACAAGCAGGGGGAGCCTCCCACCACCCCACGTCTTCCTAGCCAGTGGAAGGATTAAGTGTTGAGTTGGGTGTAAGTTGAGTTGACCCACTCTACTTTGACTCCTTAGTCTAGCAAACCCTAGTATGATTAACCTGTGTGTGCTTAGTTGCATCATAACCCTTGTGTGTTTGATTGCATGATCATTAGATTAGAAGCCCAATACCAATAGCCTCAACCTAACCTAACCTAGTGTGACCATGGAGCCCAACCTTAGGAGAACCCCATACCATGACCCATACTTGGAGCCTAACCCTAGAAGAGCCCCATACCATGACCCATACTTAGAGCCCAATCCTAGGAGAACTGAAAGAAAAATAGGAGATGGTGAGTGCTTACACAAAGCATGCAACAGCACAAGGAGTAGGTATGTATTTTAAAACAATTTTAAAATAGTAGCGGAAAAACCTACTCCGCACAACATCTAACATTTTCAAGATGCATGTACAGGCAAAAGAAGGCATGAAATGGGCATGTAATATTTATAAACAATTTAATGAACTTAGATCTAGGCATGCATGAAAAATAAAAACACAAGTTTTACCTTATTCCTGCTTGGAATCAAGTAGGGATAACTATTGGAATAGCAGGAATAACTTTATTCCAGTCTTCTTCTTCTAGCAACCATTTGGAAAGCTTCTCTTCTTCTTTTTCAAGTGCAGCAAACCCAAAACCAAAAATGGGAATCTTTTGGTCTCTCCTCCTACATCAATAGCAAGGCAAAATCTTGATGGAACTTGCTTCAATGGAGAGCTAAAGGATCGTTCATCCAACAATGTTGAAGTTTCTTTGATGCAGAAATTCAGAATAGCAAGTCCTGCAACCAAAAACAGGGGAAACCAAAACTAGTAGCAAGGGAGGTTGATGCAGCTCACAGGTGCTCAAGAGAACACCCTCTAGAAGGGGGACATGCCTGGACTTCTCTCTGATCCAGCTTCTCGCGCGATGCTAGTTGCCGGAAGCTCTTGAAACGGTGAGAGGGGAGGAAAGAAAATAGAACACTATGTTCTGTAATTTGTTTTCTCCAAAGCAATGTTTCTTCCACCAATTGAGCACCAACAAAAAAGGGAATCAAATAAATGTTTCACTCCCAATATCTCAACAAATACCTAGGCCCAAAAACATAGGTGGAAAGGATGGTGGAAGCTTTCTAAAGAAGAACTCTCTCTGAATTTTTCATCGCCCAGAAATTTATCCAGCGAGAAACATGAAACCGGTCATTTTTGGGAGTTGAGAAGACTTGCTGGGAATTCGATAGGCCACACGATATAAGAATGAATCAAATTCATTATCAATGAAGCAATGAAGAGCCTTAAAACAATGGTTTAATTCCAGCCAAAATGAGTGGAAGGAGGAGAAGAAAAGATGCTTAAAAAGCCCTGTTCGCCTAAGCCTTATTACCATGTGGATTGGTCCAAAGCCGGTTCACAACCGGTTCAAAAAAATCCCAAACCAGTTCTAAACCAGTTCCCTATATAATTAGATCAAAATCTAATTAATAAATGGCTTGGTCAAGTCCCGGTCACTTAGAAACAATTCCCGGTGGACCTAAACAATTTTTGATCGACCCAAAACTAGGTCAATCCAAAGAGTGCTCAATCAAACCATTACCGAAATGATTCCTAATCATAAATCGGTATCTGGATCAGGGAGAAATCCTCTATGGCATGTGACCTCATAGGTTCGAACCTAGGTGGTAGCACTGGAACAATTCCAGTACCAGCATAAGATACCATCTAGCAATGGATCCCGGCGTCTGGATAGGTCAAAGATGTGAGAGCAATCAATCAAATCTCTGGCATAGGTTACCGTATAATTTATCCCTTTGACCTCCAATACTCAGGATGACCTAGGGTTAGATTGCCAACCCTAGCCACAACATGTCTCAACCTCGCAAGTCCAGTGACTCCTCACTAGGACTACCCCGACCGAGGATTTGCTAAATTGAGACACTGCGAGACATTCAATCCAAACTATTTGGACAGGTCAATTCCATCTTGGTCTACCACTGCTCCACAAGTACTTGCCTGTACTCAGAAACCTTCCATCACCGGATTAGAAATCCGGATAGTTCGGTACCAAAGCACAGGGATTTACTTGCAAGCTACCATGATGACCTCAGGTCGAAGGGACACATATTCCCATATCCAATCGTGAGTATCCCTTTGGTAGAAAGGAGCTACACGAAGTCACGTTCAATGAGATATCATATATCCTACTTGTAGATCACATCAGTGTCATCACACTCGTTTGGACAAGAGAACAACCAAACGATGTGAACCACAACAACCTACACTTGATACATTGTCGTCCAGTACAATGTATCCTTTGGTCGTGAACCTGGTTTAAGGACCACTCGATATATCCTTTCTATATCGAAGTCAGTGTAGTCCTAAGGACATCATCACATGAAAAAGAGTTCATTACAAGAAAAAGTAAAAATATGATGAGCTGCCAAAATAATATTTATTAATTCATACAAAGAGTACAATACTCAGCTCAACCGCCTACAGCCTAGGCAATTGGCTTTGGAACATAATTCCCAACAACTCCCACTTATACTAAAGCCAATCAAAACATTATCTAATACCCATTTCCCTTTTACAAAAGTCGAACTCTTTTATTCCGAGAGCTTTAGTGAAAATATTGACCAGATTTTCCTTTTCATCGATCTTCATAAGATTGATGTCGCCTCATTCTACAATCTCTCATACGAGGTGATAGCACCACAGAATATGCTTGGTGCGGTGATGAGCTTTCGGCTCCTTAGCTTGAGTAATGGCTCTAGTGCTGTCATAGTATACTAGAACAGGACCATCTAGGGAAGATGCCACCCCTAGCTCTCTAAGAAACTTTTGCAACTACATAGCTTCCTTTGCTACATCTGATGTTGCAAGGTACTCTGCCTCGCATACCGAGTCTGCAACTGTCGCTTGCTTGGAACTTTTCCAGCATATCGCTCCTCCATTTAACGTAAATACAAATCCTGACACACTCTTGCTATCATCTCTGTCTGACTGGAAACTGGAGTCAGTATACCCCATAAGTTTCAAGTCAGATTCTCTATAAATTAGTCATTGGTCTTTAATATTTCTTAAATACTTCAAGATGGACTTAACCACCTTCCAATGCGCCTTACCTGGGTCAAACTGGTATCTGCTCACTACTTCTAGTGAGTATGCCATATCTGGTCTAGTACACATGTCATAGCATACATGATAGAGCCTACTGCAAAAGCATAAAGTACTCTACTCACGTGTTCTCTTTCCTCAGGAGTTGTCGCACAATCCTTCTTGGAAAGAGTAATTCCAGAACCTATCGAAAGATAGCCTTTCTTGAAATTTTCCATGCTGAACCATTTTAGCACGGTATCAATGTACGTAGACTGGGACAATCCCAGAAGCTTCTTAGATCTTTCTCTATAAATCTTCATACCCAGTATGTAAGAAGCTTCATCCAAGTCCTTCATGGAGAACTGAGATGATAACCAAATCTTTATTCCTTGTAATGCTGTGACGTCATTCCTGATTAAGAGAATGTCATCAACATACAGTACCAGGAATACAATCACAGAACCATTAACCCACTTATAGATGTACAGTTCTTCTCCATTCCTAATGAAGCCATACGATTTGATACACCTATCAAATCGTAAGTTCCAACTTCGAGATGCTTGCATGAGTCCATAAATGGACCTCTGCAACTTGCATACTTTTGTTTTATCTGAGGATGTAAACCTTTCAGGCTGTATCATATACATCTCCTCTTCCAGCTCCCCATTTAGAAAAGCGGTTTGGACATCCATCTGCCAAATCTCATAATCAAAATATGCTGCTAAAGCAAGCATGATCCAAATGGACTTGAGCATTGCCACAAGAGAGAAAGTCTCATCATAATCGATACCATATCACTGACGATATCCCTTGGCAACCAGACAGGCTTTATAGATCTCCACCTTCCCATCTGCACCCCTTTTCCTCTTGAAGATCCATGTGCACTCGATGGGTTTAATCCCTTTAGGCGGATCAACCAATGTCCATACATTGTTGATCTCCATGGACTCCATTTCGGATCGCATGGCTCCAAGCCATGCCTCAGAGTCAGATCTCTGAAGTGCATCCATATAGGTGATCGGATCCTCATTATTCTCATCAATCTTAATGGGATCGCCGTCCCGGACCAAGAAACCATAGTATCTGTTCGGCTGATGCAGTACTCTACCGGATCTCCTAATTATGGGTTCCGGGTGTGATTCAATCACAGCCAGTTCTATAATGTCCTTAGAGTGTGCAGGTTCTTCTACTGGTTGAACTTCACCAAGTTCAATCTTAGAGGCTACAGTTCCTTCTCCAAGGAACTCCTTTTCCAAAAAGATAGACCTAAGAGCGACAAACACTTTCTGTTCATCCTCCAAGTAGAAGAAATACCTTTTGGTTTCCTTAGGGTAACCAATAAATAGGCACCGATCAGACCTAGGACCAAGTTTATCTGAGTCTAAATGCTTTACATAAGCCGGACAATCCCAGACCCGAAGGTGTGAGATTGAGGGCTTACGTCCAATCCACATCTCTTATTGAGTGGAGACAACAAACTTACTCGGAACATTATTTAACAAGTGACAAGCTGTTTCAAGTGCATATTCCCAAAAGGATAGCGGCAGAGTTACAAAGCCTATCATGGATCGAATCAGGTCTAACAGGATTCGATTCCTTCTTTTGGACACACCATTCAACTGTGGTGTTCCTGGAGGAGTCCACTGAGAAAGAATCCCATTCTCCTCAAGGTATGTTAAAAACTCACCAGATAGGTATTCACCGCCTCGATCAGATTGAAGGGTTTTAATACTTTTTTTAGTTTGTTTCTCTACTTCGTTACGATATCGTTTGAACATTTCAAATGACTCAGATTTATGTCTCATCAAAAAGACAACCAAACCTTGAAAGGTCGTCTATAAACATAATGAAATATCTGTATCTACCTTTGGCACTAACTGTCATGGGTCCGCATACATCAGTATATATGAGACTTAGAAGTTCTATAGCTCGTTCACCTTTTCCAGTAAAAAGTGACTTGGTCATTTTACCAAGTAAACAGGATTCACAAGTAGGTAGTGATTCAGAATCACTGACCTTGAGGAGGCCTTCTCCTCGTAACTTATTTATCCTATTCTAGTTTACATGACTTAGCCTACAGTGCCAAAGATACAGATCACTGACATTTTCAAGCCTTGGGCATTTGCTAGATGTGTACATTACACTAACAGGCCATGACAGTACTTAAATACCATTATTTAACTTAGCTTTCATTATCACAGAGTTATGCAAAATAACTTAGCAAATATCTCCTTTTATTGATAGTTCAAAACCATAATTGGCTAACAGGCCTACAAAGATCATGCACATAATGAAACTAGGACAATAATGACAGTCGACTAACTCGACAGTACAGGACTCAAAGACAAGACTCAGAATTCCGACCGCCAGTACTAGAACATGATTTCCATTCCCAATGCTCAGGAACTGTTCCCCATCCTTGAATCTCCTGCTAACCTGCAATCCTTGTAACGAATTACAAACATGAAAAGGACTACCGGTATCCAAAACCCAGTTAGCAGTATTACAAATAGAGAAATTACAAGGTTTTATCATATAAATACCTTGTCCAGCAGTCTGCTGCTTTCCCTTCCTTGGCCTGTTTGGATCTAGGGATGCTTGGTAAAGAGGATAGTTCTTCTTCCAGTGTCCCAGCTTCTTGCAGTAGAAGCACTCTGCAACAGATTGTCAGCTTTCACTTTTCTGGTCTGACTCGGGCCAGGAGCATTCAGCACCTTCTTTCCCTTCCTTTTATTCTTCCCTTTCTTAAAGGGATGACGACCTCTAGAACCTCCTACTAAATTCACCACCCCTTGTTTAGTTGGTGGTCTTTCTTGAAAGTCTGCAGTAATCCCATCAAACCATGGTAATTGACTGTAGGCTTGTTCATTCTGTAATGGTCGAGAAAGTCAAGATAGGAGGAGGGCAGAGAAATCAAAATTGCATCCTTGCCGAGCTGCTCGTGCAAGGGACATCCGAGCTTGCCCAACTTTTCAATCAGCTTGATCATGTACAATACATGATCAGTGACAGAACCACCATTCGGCATCTTGGCATTATAGATGGCACAAGATACTTTGTACCGCTCTACATCGTCCGGCATGCTGAAAGATTCCTTCAACTTTTGAAGGATCTTATCTGGTTGGGCTTCCTCAAACTTGCGACTGAACTCATCGTTCATTACCGCTAGCATAATACATCGGACAGTAGTCCGATCAGAATCCACTTATGATAAGTGTCCCTGACCGAACTCCGAGTATTAGCAAAAGGGATTTCAGGTGCCGGACCCATTATCACATAAAGGATCCATTCATGCTCCAGGACAAGCCTCAAATTTTGATACCAGTTATCAAAGTTATGACCCTTCAACTTCTCATTATCGAGAAGTGACCGGAGCGAAAGATTTGAAGACATCTAAAAGGAAAAACAAGACCATATTAGAGTATGAATTAATTAATTAACCAATAGACTTGGACTTTAGTCTAAAGGACTCTCCCATTAATTTTTCAAATTGGGAGCCTCTAACTCCAATCCATGAAATCACTATTTCATAGTGGGTACTGAAATCCAATAGACCACGTATGAGCCCAACTATGGCCAGCTCACCCATACGTGCCTACAGGTAGGTTCACCAACCAATTGCTTCCCTAAGCAACTTCCAGAAATTTATTTTGCCCCAGAGAGCACCCCAATCGGCCTAGGGGCCTCCTATTGCGGGTCTCCGATTAGGTCCAACCATTAACATGATAGATCCAATACTTCCAGCCAATGAATGACCAAGCCCGACTATGACCGGCTCACCTGATCACCATTAAGAAGGTTGCACTAAACCATCATCTATGAGAGAGTAATTCCAGTAACCGGATGCACACCCATTCTATGGAACTATCGATGAACACCAAGTTAAAGGACACATTACTAACCCACTTAATGGGAGGCTAAGACACCATCAACTCTTTGACTTAGTCTTTTTCAGGACCTAATAATTTTAGAGGATTTTAGGTTCTGACAGATGAATAAAAGAAGAACATGGATCATCCTCCCACTGAACGAATCAGTTTTCAGGAGGGTTGAAACAATTCAACAATTGATTTATGGGCACCTACCGATCAGTCAAACTGATCAACTTGGGTGACATGGGTTAACTCGAGTCAATGAGCTCTTCTAATCAGTTCTGAACGACACGACTAGCCAGGTAGGAGAGATCATGGGTGAGTAACCACCATTAACCATCTTTCCTAGACACCAACCAAGTTGGCCAGGAAAGAGGTAGCCTCATGAAACCATGATCACAATGCTAAACCTACCTCGACACCAATCGATTTACCAGACTCGATCATACTAGCCTAAAGACTCGGGCTTCCACGGAGCCACTAATTAGATCCATTTTAGATGAATGGACTAACTTATCTAACTATTAGATAGTTCTAAAAGAAGGACCTTAATCAACTTTTGATTAGTCATCTTATTATCCAGTTCAACTAAACATAGGTCTAATCCACAATATGGACCCAATTAGACAGCTAACCCAATTAACCCAATTGGCTTATTTAAATGACATTAGGTTTCATAAACCCTAAGTTAACTTATCATTTAATTTAATCATACAATTCAAAATTGTTAGAATATAAGCTAATATCTTAATTAAAATAATTTTAATCAAAACATGTAAAACTCCTTTTACATAAAATTTCATGCATCATATCTAGTTTTATTCTTTTATAAATATTACATTACCAAAAACAAAATTTATAAGACATGCTAAAAAAATATCTAAGTTAAAACAATTTTAATTCCTTTGATTTCCTTAAAGGATCCTTCTAAAGAGGCCAACACAGATGAACCCCATCGTGCCAAGGACACACGGTCATGGTGAAGGTCTCAACTAGGTTCCTAAAAGTACTCCCTAATCATACCCTATGATTAAGATATAGAAACATATCTATAGATTAAATATTTTAATCTACGATACATGCAATTAAGAAATGTTACACCTGAAACGTGGCTCTGATACCACTAAAAGAAAAACAGGGGGTTGCGAGTGCCTACACTAAGCATGCAACAGTACAAGGAATAGGTATGTATTTTAAAACAATTTTAAAATAGCAGCGGAAAAACCTACTTCGCACAACATCTAACATTTTCAAGATACATGTACAGGCAAAAGAAGGCATGAAATGGGCATGTAATATTTATAAACAATTTAATGAACTTAGATCTAGGCATGCATGAAAAATAAAAACACAAGTTTTACCTTATTCCTGCTTGGAATAAAGTAGGGATAACTACTGGAATAGCTGGAATAACTTTATTCTAGTCTTCTTCTAGCAACCGTTTGGAAAGCTTCTCTTCTTCTTTTTCAAGTGCAGCAAACCCAAAACCAAAAATGGGAATATTTTGGTCTCTCCTCCTACTTCAATAGCAAGGCAAAGTCTTGATGGAACTTGCTTCAATGGAGAGCTAAAGGATCGTTCATCCAACGACATTGAAGTTCCTTTGATTCAAAAATTCAAAACAGCAAGTCCTGCAACCAAAAACATAGGAAACCAAAACTAGTAGCAAGGGAGGTTGATGCAGCTCATAGGTGCTCAAGAGAACACCCTTTAGAGGGGGACACACCTGGGCTTCCTCTGATCTAGCTTCTTATGCGATGCTAGTCACCGGAAGCTCTTAAAATGGTGAGAGGGGAGGAAAGAAAATAGAACACTATGTTCTGTAATTTGTTTTCTCCAAAACAAAGTTTCTTCCACCGATTGAGCACCAACAAAAATAAGTGTTGACTCCACTAATTGATTTTGATGATAAGAAAAACAGTTAAGTATAATTTGAGGACTAATGATTTGCTTTAAATGTATTTTCATTGAAAGGATGCTCATAAAATTTGAAGAAGCCCAATTTTGTTGAAGAACCAAGTTTGAATGGAATGATTGCACAAAACAAGACTTGGACACTCAAAGAAATGGTTGAATGGATGACTAAGGCTGATAAAAATATGTTCCAGCATAAGTTCAGCAATTTCTGCACCTTTTTTAATGATGTGTCAACTCAAGGTATCGACACATGACATGATGTGTCGACACATGAAGATGGTATGTCGTCTCAGGCCAGTACGCAGCAAAATTTTAAATGGCACAGATGATGTGTTGACACATGGACCCTATGTGTCGACTCAAGGTGTCAACACATGGATCAACACATCGCCTGAGAATTTCAAGCCACAGAACTTGCAGAAGTTGAAGGAACAGTTGATGTGTCGACATACGGAGCTTATGTGTCGACTCAATGTGTCGACTCAACTGAGAATATGTCGACTCAGCTAATTTTTTCAGAGAATTTGAATGGAACATTTTGAACTTGTGTCAACTCAAGAAGAACATGTGTCGACCTAATATGTCGATACATGAAGAAGAAGTATCGACACATGGAGTTCTATCAATAGTAACGACTAGTTTTTTCAAGCGCAGAACTCGTCCAAATGCCCTCCAACGGCTAGTTTTTCAAGTATAACGGCTAGATTTCGATTTTGGAGACTTGGGGAGGTATATAAAGGCTCCAAATCAAATCAAGAAGACAAGTATTGAATATCCTTAAAGAGTTTAAAGAGAAAAGAAGAGAGAAGAGCCTCAACTCCTATTCATTCAAATCTCAACCACTCTTAAGCAAAAGGGAAGCCTTCCAAGCATTCAAAGCTATCAAGTGCATTGAAGATCATTCAATCTTGGGCATACAAAAGGCTTCAACAAGAGCAAAGCAATACTACATCGAGCTACATCGACTTATTTTTTTATTATTGAAAGCTTACATTGGTTCTTTATTTCTCCATCTTATATCTTGTAAAGGTTATTGGTTAGCCTATTGGAAAACCAAGTAAGGTTTTGGTTAGCCTTGTGAAAACTAATTAGGTTCTTGGTTAGCCCGTAAAACCAAGTGAGGTTGTGACTTGTGAGCCTTGTAAAACAAGTCGGGTTTTGATTAGTGAATCTGGAAAACTAATCGACTGTAATCATTGGATTATAGTGAATTCCTAAGGGGATCTTGGAAAGTGGATGTAGGTGTATTGTTGGCACAGAACCACTATAGATTGTTGTATTTTTGATTGCTTGTTCTCTCCCTCCTTGCTCTTTAAATTTTGCTTATTGCTTTTAATTTTCGCTGCAATTTTACATTATAGCATTGCACTTTAATCTTAGTACCTTATTGAATTGAATTGCACATCTTGTCTTGTGAAGTTTACTACTTGTTTTATCAAGCTTAGCTTTAAATTTTTTTTAGAGACCCAATTCACCCCCCCTCTTAGGTTGCTCTCTTGGCAACAAGTGGTATCATTTCCTTGTTCTCAGTATATAGGCTTTACCCCCTTGAGTAAAGATCTATGGCAACCCCAATTTATACTAGTGTAGTTGAGGGGCAAGACTCAAATAGACCTCCATTTTTCAATGGAACAAATTATATTTATTGGAAAACTAGAATAAAAATTTATATGCATTCTATAGATTACAATTTGTGGAAAGTAGTTGATAAGGGTCCTCATATTTCTTCGGTGGTGGTTAATGGTGTTTCCATCCCAAAACTTGAAGAGGATTGGGATGAAAATGATATTAAACAATCCGAGATCAATGCTAAGGCAATGAATCTCTTGTATTGTGCATTAGACCTAGTGAGTTCAATAGAATATCTACATGCATGTCCGTCAAAGAAATATGGGACATACTTGAAGTTACCCATGAGGGTATCGATCAAGTGAAGAATACTAAAGTCAATATGTTAGTGCACACATATGAGATGTTCTGGATGGAACCAAATGAATCTATTACTGATATGTACATACGTTTTACAAATATTGTAAATGTTATGAGGAGTCTTGGTAAAGTCATATTTAATGCTGATCTTGTGAATAAAGATCTTAGGTCACTATCGACATCGTGGGACCCAAAGGTGACTGCAATTCAAGAGGCAAAAGATGTAGTGATGCAGAACGAAAGAAGAGAGATGATGCGATGCGGAAATAAATTAAGATTAATTCTTTTTTTTTTTTTATATTTTTCGAAATTGGCTTTGACTCAAAGGAAAGCTAAACTAAATTGAAAGAAACTAGGTAATAATTGAAAGCACAATTTAAATAAAACTGGGTTATCAGAGTAGTTAAGAAGTAACGGATCGCTGGGAGTTGAGAAACTCCCAGACCTAGGATTTCGCTCTGAACTTTCAACATGACAGAAATAAAGAGAAGAGATGGGTTACCAACCAGACAGTGATCTTCACAAAGTTTGGTGGAAGAACTCTCTCGAGCAGATTGTTGGATCCTCGGATTCGGATACCTTCGCAATGGATCCTCCAATACTGGTCCCGTGGCTGAGTCGGCTTCTCCTGGACTCAAGATCTGGGAAAGAAGATGAACAAGTGATGGAATCAGATACTCAAGAAAGAATTTACCAGATTGAAGAACTTGAAAGTTGATGTTGCTGAAATCCGGATTCTTCTGGAGGCTGATCTGACTTCCTCGGGGAATTGCTCTGGATCTGAAGTATCCGGACTGGACCCGGATGTTGGGGCCGGCCTTGACTTGAAGAGAGTGGCCGTGAGAGGTGGGATAGGCTAGGGCTTGGTGGAAAGAGAAGGATGATGGGCGGCTAGGGTTTGGGAGTGAAGTGGCTAACCTAGGGTTTGGGGTTTGGAGATCTCACACCTCCTCAAGGTTCCTAGGGAACCCGGATTTACTCCCTCACGGAGCTTAACACCTGGATGCAAGTGCGGAAGAGAGAAAACACAGAGTTTGCTCACACAAAAGTTTGAATTCATTCATCAGATTACTTTAAAGTTTACAAGAAGGGTTTAATTTATAGGACTTTACAAGAGAGTAGGGTTTTACATCTTCCCATGTGGGACTAAAGGAGGGGATCTTCAAATTAGGATTGTAGGATCAATCCCTACACTTATGGCCGGCCAAAAGATTCCACAAATGTTGATTGGTGGCTTCAAAAGGAAAGTGGGTGGCGCCTCCTAGCCTTGATCTTCAAGAAAAAATATTTTTCCTTCCATGATCGGTCTTATTTGGAAGTATTTGAGCGCCTCCTTAACCTTGCACTTCAAGAGAAATTTCCTTCCTTTTATACCTGGTTTTATTTGGAATTACTTGGGCGCCTCCTAGTCTTCCTCCCCAAGCTTTGCTCCTTTCTTTTCATAGCTTGGCTCTTATGGAAACACCTTGGCCGCCCCTTGAATTGTGGCTCCCAGATTGTCTTCTCCTTAAGTGGCGCATGAGAGGAGGGACCTGCTATCTTGTGGTGTGGGGACCAAAACCTACTGGATGGAGATGTGGCGCCCCCTGGACTCAGGCGTGTGGCTGGGAGTGTGGCGCCCACTTGCTTGGCCTTGGGAGAAAATGTGACACCCCAGGTTGAAGTCCTAGACCACTACTGAGTCAACATGACTCAACAAAATACACTGCAGGGAATACAGACTCAAGCTAAAATTGAGTTGATCAAGTCAACCCTTATTACAAACCAGAAAATCATAATTCTTCGGGAAAGGTCAATCAGAGATCTAGATGGAGCTCTGAAGTCTTCTTCTGAGTCTGGTGCCCGCACCAATTCTCCCGAGGTGGGAGGAACTCGATCCTGTCGAGTATGGATCAAGTTGGCTCTGGTATCTCTCCAAGAGGTCTGGGTCTAATTCTTGTAATTCTTCTCGGGAGATCCAAGAGTCATCAGAATCTGGCCTTCCTTGCCAGCGGACCAGGTATCTTTGGTATCCTCGATTACGAGTAGAGATAACCTGATCATCCAGGATCTTTTCAATCTGCTCTTTCCTCATAGGCCAGTTTGTTGGTGGACACACAGGGTTGGGTTCACTCTCAAGAGCAGGATTAGGCTCAAAAGGCTCACTGGGAATCACAGCTGGCTCTCTATACTCTACTAGGTCTGAAATGTTGAAAGTGGATCTAATGCCTAGTTTTGGAGGTAACTCGAGCACATAGGCATTGGATCCTACTCTCTTCACCACTCTAAATGGCCCAGCTCCTCTAGCATGTAACTTTCTAACGGTTCCTGGAGGAATCCATTCAGGCCTTAACTTAATCATTATTACATAGTCTCCTTCATCAAAAGTTTTGACTCGCCTTTGAGAATCAGCCAACTTCTTATAAGTTTCATTACTTAAGTTTATTTTGGCATGAATTTCTTTATGCAAGTCTTTTATATGCTGTGCAAAAACTTTGACAGACTCGAAGACTCGTGTGTGGACTGGTAAAGGAGCTATGTCAAGCGGTGTGTAAGGTTTGTACCCATGCACAATTTAAAATGGACTCTTACCCGTAGACCTATTGACCGAGTCATTGTATGCAAATTCAGCTCTAGGTAAGTACAAATCCCAGTTCCAAATGTTTTCACCAACAAGACACCTTAACAGATTGCCTAAACTACGGTTCACTACTTCGGTTTGGCCATCAGTCTGGGGATGATAGGCAGTTGAAAACTTAAGTTTTGTCCCTAACTTATGCCAAAGGGTTTTCCAGAAATAGCTGGTGAACCGGACATCCCTATCGGAAACAATTGTCTTAGGTAGGCCATGGAGTCGAACTATCTCATTAAAGAACAGGGTGGCTACCTTAGATGCATCAAATGTTTGGGAACAAGGCAAGAAATGGGCCATCTTGAAAAATCGGTCAACTACAACACAGATAGAGTCATGTCTCCTCTGGGTCTTAGGCAAACCTAACACAAAGTCCATGCTCACATCTTGCCAAGGACGATCTGGGACAGGGAGTGGGGTATAAAGGCCGCTGTTCTGTTTTCGCTGTTTGGCAACAGCGCAGGTCCGACACCTAGCCACAATGTGTGCTACATCTCTTTTTAAACTAGGCCAGAAAAAGTGGTCTTCAATAGCCAGGGTGGTCTTGTCTTTTTCGAAATGGCCAGCTAAACCTCCAGCATGAATTTCCCAAATCAAAAATTCCTTAAGAGAAGTTCTAGGGATGCAAAGCCTATTCTTAAAGAACAGAAAGCCATCTAAAAGGGTATAATCCTTATGGTCACTAGATGGTCCTTGAGTTAGATCCTGGTACACAGTCTTAAAATCTGGACACGACTCATATTCCTCTTTGATTTGCTCAAACCCTATGACTTCAGCCCTAACAGAATTCAACAACAAAGATCGACGACTAAGGGCATCAGCTACCTTATTTTCAGACCCAGCCTTATGCTTCAAAACAAAAGTATAGGACTGGATATACTCTACCCACTTAGCATGCCTAGGGTTAAGCTTCTTCTGGGAATTCAAGAATCTAAGAGCCTCATGGTCCGAAAACAGCACAAATTCTTGCGGTAGCAAATAATGTCTCCAGTAACGCAAAGCTTGCACTACCGCATAAAATTCCTTATCATAGGTAGAATACCTAAACTTAGCATCATTAAGTTTTTCACTAAAGAATGCTACGGGATGGTTCTCTTGGCTTAGGACTCCACCTATGCCTACTCCTGAAGCATCCAGGCAACCTCAAATACCTTTGAAAAGTCGGGTAACCTCAAAATGGGTGCCTGGGTCATCCTATCCTTAAGATCTAGGAAGGCTTTATGGGCTGCTTTAGTCCACTGGAATTCTCCCTTCCTAATACAGTCTGTGATAGGAGCAACTACAGTACTAAACCCTTTGATGAATCGCCTATAGAAGGTAGCCAAGCCGTGGAAACTTCTGACTTCATGCACACTGGTCGGCTCTGGCCATTCTACTATGGACCTAATTTTTTCTGGATCGGCAGCCACGCCGTCAGGGGTTACTACAAAACCAAGGAAGATAATTCTACTGATCATGAATTCACACTTTTTGAGATTACCGTAGAGACTATCATTCCTCAAAACTTGATAGACTTGTCTAAGGTGGCCTAGGTGGTCTGCAGGGGTCTTACTATAGATCAGGATGTCATCAAAATAGACCACTACAAACTTCCCTATGAAAGCTCTAAGTACCTGGGTCATAATCCTCATGAAAGTACTAGGGGCATTGGACAACCCAAAAGGCATAACAACCCATTCATAGAGACCATCCTTAGTTTTGAAAGCAGTTTTCCACTCATCCCCTGGTCTAATCCTAACCTGATGATAGCCGCTCTTGAGATCAATTTTAGAAAAAACCATTGTACCGGCCATCATATCTAGCATGTCATCTAGTCTAGGGATGGGGAACCTATACTTGATTGTGATTTTGTTGATGGCACGACTATCAACACACATCCTCCACATGCCATCCTTCTTCGGGGTTAGAAGTGCAGGGACTACACAAGGGCTAAGACTCTCTCTAATGAACCCCTTCCTCAACAATTCTCCAAACTGCTTTTGTAGTTCCTTATGCTCAGATGGATTCATCCTATAATGGGGCAAGTTGGGTAAAGTAGCTCCTGGGACTAAATCTATGGAATGCTGGATATCCATAAGAGGTGGAAGGTGGTCTGGCAGATCCTCGGGAAAAACATCCTCAAATTCTTTTAACAAAGGTTTAACTTCTTGAGGAGGCTTTAAGGGTGTAGAGTCCTAAGTTCCTTAGCAGTCAACATCCAAATAGGTGAACCACTATGAATTTCCTGTTCTAGATCCTTAGCACTAATTAGGTTCACTCCAGTCTTCATTTCTCTGACCTTATTGGTTCCTTTAGCTACCTTGTCCTTAGGAGGAACTGAATGGATTGTGATTTTCTTCCCATTAAAACTAAAGACACAGGTGTTGGATTTTTCTAAGAGGGTGGCATCATGATCATACAACCAAGGTCTTCCAAGAATTATACTGCTCACCCCCATGGGCAAGACGTCACACCAAATCTTCTCTTGATAGGATTGCATTTGGATTTGGACCTGACATCTAGACTGGATGGGTATAAAGGTAGAGTCTACCCAAGAAACCTTATAGGGGTTGGGGTGGGGGACTGGGATTAAGCCTAACATTTTGACAGTGCTAGCAGAAATGGCATTCACACAGCTCCCACTATCTATGATGATTTTACAAATCTTATCCCCTAGTTTAAGGAAAGTCTGTAGGATGTTAGTCCTATGCCAATCTTCCTGAACTCTATTCTGGGATAGGATGCATCTCACAACCCCTAATTGGTCAGACTCTGTGGATTCCTCCTCTCCTTCATACTCATCGACCAAATTCATTCCGGCCTCATAAACTTCTTCTTCAAACTCTTCATTGGGTCCGGAACTCTCTTCTTCTGCTTCTTCTATGTAAAGGGATCTACGAGGGCACTGGCTAGAAACATGACCTACCTTGTGACACTTAAAACAAGCTATGGCTGTGCACTGGTTGGAGATATGACCAGGCTTCTGGTACTTAAAATAGATGATACTAGGGGTTCTCTGGGTGTCAGGTGCCTTACCTTTGTCCATGGGCCTAGGGGTGGGAATACCCTGATTAGACTTGCTAGGGATAACTTGGCTAGGTCCATTTCTTGGGATTGGGGCACTAACCCTAGAAGGCATAGGTCCTCTCTGAAATTTTTCAGTGTTCAGTGCAATCTGATAGGCTTGGTCTAGGTCAGTAACCTCTCTCAGAAACAGTTCCCTCTTTATATCTTCCCTAAGTCCAGCCCTAAACCTAGACAAAGTGACCTCACGGGCTTCACTCACATCACATCTCATCAGGTATTCATCAAAGGTGGTTATGTAGTCTGATACAGATCGGTTCTCTTGTTTCAAAGTCTGCCATTGGTCTAACAGATTCTGCTGGTATGAAATGGGTAGGTACTTATCTCTAAGTTTCTCTTTCATACCCTGCCAAGTGGTTATGGGCTCTACATTTCGTCTTCTAGTGGTTAGCTCAATGTTCCCCCAGTATAACCTAGCTTGACGTACTAACTTCATCTTGGCAAACTTGAACTTCCTTTCCTCAGACATGGCATACCACTCAAAGTACTGGTCCATCTCACGCTCCCAATCAGAATACACCTTAGGGTTTAAGCTACCATCAAAAGTGGGTGCATCTAATTTGATGTTCCGAATGAACCTATCATCTCTATCTTCAGGTTCTGGGTCAGGCCTCCTATGATTAGGTTCAGGATCTCTATATAAAGGTCTTCTAGGCTCTTGGTGTAGGTGAGGTTGAGGCACATTAAAATCTAGGTCAAGAGTCCAATTCTGATGCCTAGGTTCCTCAAGTACTTGGACTCGATCCCTAAGCTGGGCAAAATTCTCATGGACCTGTTCCTTAAACTGGACAACAGTAGCAGTCACATCCTGACTCAATTTGTTCATACTCTCAGTAAGAGCTCTAACCATGGCCTTTAAATCAGGTTGGGTTTGACCAGGTTGGTAGGGTACTCCATTCCGGGTAGACATGATGATGCAAGCAAACACACAAAATGAGACTCAACGGAATGACTATGGGCTAACTAGACCTAGAGCCCAAACTAGATGCCCAATCAGACAGGCAAGCTAGCCTGTAGTAACTCATGACTCAGCCAGGCAGGTGTAAGGAGAGTGTTAGGTCCCTAATTGCCAATCCTAGACACCAATCAGTGATTGGCCAGGTAGGCGGACCAGCACACAAGCCCTTCGGGACGTAGTCCCAGAACCACCGTTCTAGACACTGAGTACAAAGCACACACAGAGTAACTAGACAAACTGACTCAACACTAGCCTTGACCCGACTTGTTAATGTCCCTAGCCCACTAAGGCAAATTAAGTCTAATAAATTTTAAAGTTAGGCTTAGGATCGAATGAGGGGATGGTGGTTGTGGGCTAAGGAGAGGTTATCAACTCCTCCCCTTATCTTAGATGCTCAAATGCCCTTAGGATGAGTTAGGAGATGTTCACTCAAGATAATTGAATTGCAGAACACAAAAATAGTGTTGCAGTAATTTAACTCTCAGAAATTTCACGGAAACCAATAAATCACAGGAAAATTATGTAAAATATCATCAATTATACTGGTTCTAGAAAAACAAAAATCACACAATTCAGAGTTACTTACACTGAGAAACAATTCCTGCAACAGAGCAGTTACGGACTGAAAATAGGGTGCTTCTCCCATTTACAATTCCTGCTATGAAGTTGTAACCCAGCGGATCCCCTACATGCCCTAGGAACACCCCGTGGAATGGGAAGAGGAGATTTACACCTCGCTTCATTCCTAGGACCGGACGTCTTGGGGAGTCTACTTCGAGCAGACAAAGTAAAAAAGAGAGACACTCAAAACATGCAAGCAAGTCAGAAACCCTAGACAGGGCTCTGATACCAAAAATGATGCAGAACGAAAGAAGAGAGATGATGCGATGCGGAAATAAATTAAGATTAATTCTTTTTTTTTATATATATTTTCCGAAATTGGCTTTGACTCAAAGGAAAGCTAAACTAAATTGAAAGAAACTAGGTAATAATTGAAAGCACAATTTAAATAAAACTGGGTTATCAGAGTAGTTCAGAAGTAACGGATCTCTGGGGGTTGAGAAACTCCCAGGCCTAGGGTTTCACTCTGAACTTTCAACAAGATAGAAATAAAGAGAAGAGATGGGTTACCAACCAGACAGTGATCTTCACAAAGTTTGATGGAAGAACTCTCTCGAGCAAATTGTTGGATCCTCGGATTCGGATACCTTCATAATGGATCCTCTAATACTGGTCCCATGGCTGAGTCGGCTTCTCCTGGACTCAAGATCTGGGAAAGAAGAAGAACAAGTGATGGAATCAGATACTCAAGGAAGAATTTACCAAATTGAAGAACTTGAAAGTTGATGTTGCTGAAATCCGGATTCTCCTGGAGGCTGATCTGACTTCCTCGGGGAACTGCTCTGGATCTGAAGTATCCGGACTGGACCCAGATGCTGGGGCTGGCCTTGACTTGAAGAGAGTGGCCGTGAGAGGTGGGATAGGCTAGGACTTGGTGGAAAGAGAAGGATGATGGGCGACTAGGGTTTGGGAGTGAAGTGGCTAACCTAGGGTTTGGGGTTTGGAGATCTCACACCTCCTCAAGGTTCCTGGGGAACCCGGATTTACTCTCTCACGGAGCTCAACACCTGGATGCAAGTGCGGAAGAGAGAAAACACAGAGTTTGCTCACACAAAAGTTTGAATTCATTCATCAGATTACTTTAAAGTTTACAAGAAGGGTTTAATTTATAGGACTTTACAAGAGAGTAGGGTTTTACATCTTTCCATGTGGGACTAAAGGAGGGATCTTCAAATTAGGATTGTAGGATCAATCCCTACACTTATGTCCGGCCAAAAGATTCCACAAATGTTGATTGGTGGCTTCAAAAGGAAAGTGGGTGGCGCCTCCTAGCCTTGATCTTCAAGAAAAAATATTTTTCCTTCCATGATCGGTCTTATTTGGAAGTATTTGGGCGCCTCCTTAACCTTGCACTTCAAGAGAAATTTCCTTCCTTTTATACCTGGTTTTATTTGGAATTACTTGGGCACCTCCTAGTCTTCCTCCCCAAGCTTTGCTCCTTTCTTTTCATAGCTTGGCTCTTATGGAAACACCTTGGCCGCCCCCTTGAATTGTGGCTCCCAGATTGTCTTCTCCTTAAGTGGCGCATGAGAGGAGGGACTTGCTATCTTGTGGTGTGGGGACCAAAGCCTACTGGATGGAGATGTGGCACCCCCTAGACTCAGGCGTGTGGCTGGGAGTGTGGCTGGGAGTGTGGTGCCCACTTTCTTGGCCTTGGAAGAAAATGTGACACCCCAGGTTGAAGTCCTAGACCATTACTGAGTCAACATGACTCAACAAAATAAACTGCAGGGAATACAGACTCAAGCTAAAATTGAGTTGATCAAGTCAACCCTTATTACAAACCAGAAAACCCTAATTCTTCGGGCAAGGTCAATCAGAGATCTAGATGGAGCTTTGAAGTCTTCTTCTGAGTCTGGTGCCCGCATCATGTAGATAAGCTTCCACTTGAGCAGCTAGTAGGATCGCTTATGACCTATGAGCTTAACTTGAAATAGAAATAAATGGACTTGGATAAAAAGAAGAAAGGGATCACTTTTAAATCAAATGTTCAAGAAGAATCCTTAATTGATAAGTCCGATGATGATGAAGAAGTAGAAGGCAAAGAAGCCCTCCTTACCCAAAAATTTAGAAGATTCATGAAGAAAAGGAAGTTTCCCTACAAGAAGAAATTTCAATCCAAGGAAAAGGGAAAGTGTTGGCTCCATCCAGTGATTTTGATGAATAACAAAACATTGAGTGCATATTGTATTCTAATGAGGATTTCAAGTTGTGAGTTTTCAGGAAGAAAGCACCTCAAAATTCCAAAGACTTATGGTGTATGGCACGTAATGGCACGGAGCAATTCTCACATATCCAGGTATCCTCTTCATTGAAAAAGGGCATATAATTGTTTAACTATTATGTGTTTATATATTCATGAATTTTATTTTAGTTTTCGAGGCATTTACACTTAAATCTGGATGTTTTCAGTCTCAAGTGTCGATACTTGGACAGTCAAGTGTCGACACTTTAGCACTTGGCACGGATAAAAATCCTTGGCACGCCAAGTGTCGACACCTATATTCAAGTGTCGACACCAAGTATCGATACTTAGGTTCCAAGTGTCGACTCAAGGCCTGAGATTTTTGAAAATACAGAACTTTGCTGTTTTGAGGATTTTTGTGTCAAGTGTCGACACCTGTGCATCAAGTATCGACACTTGAATGCTCAAGTGTCGACCCCCAAAAATCAAGTGTCGACACCTGACAGCCAAGTATCGACACCTGACATCCAAGTGTCGACACTTGCAGCCTGACAGCTCTAACGGATCTATTTTTCTGGCTTGCAGAAGTTGGTTTTCAAGCTCCAAACGGCTATTTCCAATGCTCCAATGGTCACAAACCATTTTTAGAAGGTTTTTGGTGTATTTAATCTCCACCAACCTCATTTTAAAGCAAAGAGAAAGCAAGAGAGAAGAGAAGAGAAGTCCATTCAAGTCCACTCAAAAGCCATAAAGCCAATATTTTCTCCAAATTTCAAATCAAAAGTCTCTTCTAGCTTGATTCCATTGAAAAGCCTACAAGCTCAACCTTACTTCATTCCAAAAAGAGGCATCTTGAAGAAGAGTGAAGACAAAGCATCCTTTTGAACTTCAAAGATTCCAATCTACTCTTGAAGAGAGTTTGTTGTAGCTTTTAAATTTCATATCTGTTTTTATTATGATTTGACCTTGCTTTCAAGGGTGTCTTGAAAGAAGGTTATTGTGGTTTGTTGGTGAGCCAAAGGGACAAAACGAACTAGGGTTAACTTGTGAGCTCGAAGACAAAACTATTTAGGTTTGTTGGTAAGCCTAGGTGACAAAACCAACTTAGGTTTTGACTTGTGAGCCTTGTGAAAAACAAGTCACCTGTAATCTGGTGTGGATTATAGTGGAATTCCCAAGGGTGGCTTGGGGAGTGGATGTAGGTGCTAGGTTTGCACCGAACCACTATAAATCTTGTATTTGTGTGTGATTGCTCTTTTCCTCTCGTACTCTTTAATTATTGCTATCATCTTGCATCAAATTTATTATTGCTCACAAGCACCACTAGACCTTCATTTTATTGTGTTAATTTTTTAAAAGACCCAATTCACCCCCTCTCTTGGGCTCCATTTCTGGGCAACAAGTGGTATCAGAGCACCGGTACTCTCTTGTAGGTCCAATGATCTTGAGTAAAAGATCATGGTAGCCCCAATAGGCATGGGTATTATTGAAGGTCAAGCTTCAAACCGACCCCCACTTTTTAATGGCACAAATTACACATACTAGAAGACATGCATGCATATATTTATACAAGCTCTTGATTATAATTTGTGGAGAACAATTGTAAAAGGTCCTCATCAGCCTACAATGATGATTAATAGCATTCTCACTCCAAAAATAGAAGATGATTGGGATGAGAATGACATTAAGCAAATTGAGCTTAATGCTAAGGCAATGAACCTTTTATTTTGCTCTCTTGATCCTAGTGAGTTTAATAGAATATCAAATTGTCTCTCCGAATAGGAGATTTGGGACACACTTGAGGTTACCCATGAGGGTACACACCAAGTGAAAACCACCAAGGTTAACATGCTAATTCACACATATGAAATGTTTAAAATGGAACCTATTGAGTCTATCAGTGAGATGTATACTAGGTTCACAAACATTGTGAATGGCATGAGAAGTCTAGGAAAAATAATTTCTAATGGTGAACTTGTAAATAAACTTCTCAGGTCTCTACCAGCTTCATGGGATGCAAAGGTCACTGCAATTGAAGAAGCTAAAGATGTCAACACTCTCCCGCTGGAACAACTGTTGGGTTCCTTGATGACTTATGAGCTATCCCTCAAACAGAAGAACGGAGAGGTGGATAAAAAGAAGAAGACGATCACATTCAAATCTACTACTAGAGAGGACTCAAGCGAAGACTCTGAAGAGGATGACGAAGAAGATGAAACGGCTATGTTAGCAAGGAAATTCAGAAGGTTTATGAGAAAGAAAAAGTTCAACTACAAAAAGAAACCTTTGAAAGGTGAGCCGAGTAAAGAAAAAGACAAGGAAAAGAAGGAGGAGCAGCCCACATGTTTTGAGTGTAAGAAACCCGGGCATTTCAAGGTAGACTGCCCCTTGTTAAAGAAAAGCAGAAGAAAGCTAAGAAAGAAAGCCATGATGGCAACCTGGAGTGAAAGTGAAGACTCCAGCTCTGAGGAAGAACAGCAGGAAGGAGCAAATTTCTGTCTGATGGCCGATCAAGAAGAGGTATGTTCTAAAATCGAAAATGAATTATCCTTTGATGAGCTTCATGAGATTTTTGATGAACTAGTCATAGAATTTCAAAAATTAAAGTCAAAACATAAAGACTTAAAGAAGCAAAATCTGGAACTAGCTAAAACAAATAACAATCTTTCAAATAAAAATGAATACCTTCTAATACAAAATAAAAATTTAAATGATAAGATTATGGCTCTTGAAAAAGAAAAGGATATATTTGAAAAGAAAAGTAACTTACTTCCAAATGAAAAATTGTCAAGGCAAAGCAAAGAAATTTTAATAGAAAACAAAAGATATAAAGAAGAAATTGAAAAACTAAAACATTTTGTTGAAAAATTTACTTACAGTTCTGAAAAATTAAATTTGCTATTAAATAACCAAAGAGCAGTATTTGACAAAGCTGGATTAGGATTCAGAACTCATAAGAAACAGAAACTCTTTAAAAATTTCTTTTTGCCTGCATCTTCATCCATTACATGCTATACTTGTGGTATTAAAGGACATAAATCTTATATGTGCAACAAAAGAAAATTAAATAACACTAAGAAAGTTTGGGTTCCAAAAGGAACCAATGCCACTAACCAAAAAGGACCCAAGATGGCTTGGGTACCTAAAGTCTCCACTTGATCTTTATTGCAGATATGCCTTGCAACCAACAAGAAAAGAATGTGGTACCTTGATAGCGGTTGCTCAAGGCATATGACAGGAGATGTGGAGCAGTTCTCATCACTCACATATCAAAATGGTGGCAATGTAACTTTTGGTGATAATGGAAAAGGCAAAATAATCGGTATTGGAAAATCCATATCACCCCTACCTCTTATATTGATAATGTTTTATATGTTGATGGATTAAAACATAACTTGCTTAGCATTAGTCAATTTTGTGACAAAAATTTTAAAGTTGTTTTTGAATCTTCTTTGTGCAATGTTTCTAGTCTAGATGACAATGGCATTAAGTTCATCGGTCATAGGCATGGCAATATTTATATGGTTGATCTTGATGATCTCCCTATTCAGAAAGGTCAATGTCTAGTGGCAATGGAAGCCAAGATCGATGAAACTAGTTAGCTTTGGCATCGTATACTAGGACATGCAAGCATGCATTTAATTTCAAAACTTAGCAAAAAGAATTTAGTAAAAGATTTGCCTAAACTCAATTTTGAAAAAGATAAGATTTGCAGTGCATGTCAACTTGGAAAATAAACAAAATCTTCTTTCAAACCAAAAGGAGTAATCTCTACATCTAGACCTTTGGAATTGCTTCATATGGACCTCTTTGGGCCTACTAGAACATCTAGTTTGAGAGGTAAGAAGTTTGGTCTAGTCATTGTAGATGATTTCTCATGTTTTACTTGGGTCATATTTTTAGCACATAAAGATGAAACATTTTCTGAATTTATTAGATTTTACAAAAGAGTTTTAAATGAAAAAGGTGTTTCAGTAATATCTTTAAGAAGTGATCATGGAACCGAATTTGAAAATACCGATTTTAATAAATTTTGTATTGAAAATGGAATTCATCACAATTTTTCTGCACCTAGGACACCTCAACAAAATGGGGTAGTAGAAAAAAAAATAGAACTCTTGAAGAAATGGCATGCACCATGCTTTGTGAAAATGATTTACCTAGATACTTTTGGATGGAAGCCATAAATACTGCATGCTATATTTTAAATCGAGTTTTAATTCGACCGATTTTAAAGAAAACCCCTTATAAGCTTTGGAAGGGTAAAAAACCTTCAATCCGTTATTTTCATATTTTTGGATGCCATTGTTTCATCTTAAACAATGGTAAAGATAATCTAAGTAAATTTGATGCCAAATCAGATGAGGGAGTCTTTCTAGGCTACTCCACCCACATCTAGTAAGGCATACAGGGTCTTCAACAGAAGGATACTTGTTGTTGAAGAATCCATTCATGTGGTATTTGATGAAACTAACCAAAAATATTCAAGAAAAGAAGATGTACTTTTTGATGAATCGGGTAGCAAGAAAACTGAAGAAATAAACAACAATGAAGGACTTACCAAGGAACAGAATGATGATCAAAACACTGACGGAGATCAAGCACAAGGTGATGAAAATACATCAACTGTTGATCCATTACCAAAAGAATGGAGGTATGCTCATGGACACCCAAAAGAACTAATTATAGGTGATCCATCTAAATGTGTAAGTACTCGATCATCTCTTAGAAATATTTGTGATTACTTAGCTTTTGTGTCTCAAATTGAACCTAAAACTATTGAGGAAGCTGAATGTGATAGTAATTGGATAAATGCTATGCAAGATGAACTTAATCAATTTAAAAGGAACAATGTTTGGACACTAGTGGATAGGCCTTCAAACACATCAATTATTGGCACAAAATGGGTTTTTCGAAATAAACTTGATGAAAATGGAATAATAATTAGAAATAAAGTTAGACTAGTTGCCAAAGGATACAATCAGGAGGAAGGGATAGATTTGATGAAACCTTTGCTCCTGTGGCTAGACTTGAGGCAATTAGGCTATTGTTGGCTTTTTCTTGTTTCATGAATTTTAAACTATATCAAATGGATGTTAAAAGTGCCTTTTTAAATGGATTAATTGAAGAAGAAGTTTATGTTGAACAACCCCCTGGTTTCGAAAGTTCTGAATTTCCAAATCATGTTTATAAACTTCATAATGCTTTATATGGATTAAAACAAGCTCCAAGAGCTTGGTATGATCGTTTAAGCTCCTTTTTGCTAAAAAATGATTTTGCTAGAGTTAATGTAGATAAAACTTTGTTTTTAAAGAAAAAGAATGATGATCTCTTAGTAGTACAAATCTATGCTAATGATATAATATTTGGTGCTACTAATGAATCTCTTTGTCAAGATTTTGCAAGATTAATGCAAGGTGAGTTCGAGATGAGCATGATGGGAGAACTGAATTTCTTCCTCGGACTCCAGATAAGGTAAACCAAAGAGGGCATCTTCATCAACCAAACAAAATACACAAGAGAAATACTCAAGAAGTTTGGGATGGAGAACACTAAGCCATTAGGTACCCCTATGAGCTCTACATGTAGACTTGACAAGGACGAATCAGGTAAGTCTATAGACCAAAAATTATATTGTGGCATAATTGGTTCATTGTTATATCTTACTACCAGTAGGCCAGATATCATGTTTAGTGTCTGTATGTGTGCTAGATATCAGTCCAATCCTAAAGAGTCTCATCTTTTGGCTGTTAAACGCATACTTAGATATCTATCTGGCTCAATTGAAATTGGTTTATGGTACTCTAGAGATTCTTCATTTGATTTAATTGCTTATTCTGATGCTGACTTTGCTGGGTGTAAACTTGATCATAAAAGTACTAGTGGAACTTGTCAGTTTCTTGGAGTAAATTTGATCTCCTGGAGTAGCAAGAAACAGAACTCAGTTGCTCTATCTACGGTGGAAGCCGAATATATAGCAGCTGGGAGCTGTTGTGCTCAAATCCTCTGGATCAAACAACAACTCGAAGATTTTGGCATTAAACTAACTAAGACACCCATAAGATGTGACAATACTAGTGCAATCAATCTATCTAAAAATCCTGTGCAACATTCAAGAAGTAAACACATTGAAATAAGACATCATTTCATAAGAGATCATGCACAAAACTCTAATGTAATTCTTGATTTTGTTTGTACTAATGATCAGTTAGCTGATGTGTTTACAAAGCCTTTGAGTGAAGATAGGTTCTGTCTGATTAGAAGAGAGTTAGGTGTCATTGATCCATTCTCCTAGAACTCTCTTAGTATCTTTTTACCTAAATCCTAAAGCTCAAAACCTATTGATTAAAACCCCAAAACTTTGTCAAAATTTTTCCTATTTTTTCTGGATTTTCTCGATTTTTTTGGCCAAGTGTCGACACTTGGAAAGTGTCAAGTGTCGACACCTGACCAAGTGTCGACACTTTACAAATCCGAAGTGTCGACACTTGCGAATCTGAAACTGTTTTTAAACGGACCGAACAAGGGTTTTTTGAAATTTTCTTCCCTCCTGATTTCTTGGAACAGTGGTCCCCTCTGTCCAAATCCGTCCTTTCACCCCTCAATCCTTCACAAATCGGTATTTATCCTTTCTAATTTTGTTTTATTTTTCTTTATTTTTTAATTTTGTTGTTTTCGAACCAAACAACCGTGTTTTGGGTTTTCCGAATATTTTTCTTGAATCTAACCGGATTTTTGCATGTTTTAATGAACTTCTAAAACTCCATTTGAGGGAATAATGTTTTAAATTTGTTTTTCTCGGATTTCCCTCATCTTTTGGCCATTTTTCATCCCTTTTTTGCAAAAATTATTGTTTCATCAATTTTGGGAAAAAAAAATGGGTTTTCATCTAAATTAAGTTTACTAAATTTATTTATTGACTATTTGGAAAGGTTTTTCGTAATACATTTGTGACATTTTCGCCTATTTGCTAAAACCCTAAGTGTTTAGATCCAAATCCCACATGTTTTTATCTTTAGACCTTACAAAAAAAAAAATATTTTTCCAAAGATTCAAATGTGTTCTACCTAACAAAAATTTTTCCTACAAATTTTGCTCGAAAATTTGTCATTTGATCAAAATTTATTTCAAACTTTGTTGATTCTGGTTTTCGAAACCTATCTGAACCTTGTGCTTCTAATCTCTACCTATGGCCAGTCCTTTGTTCTAAACCTTTCTTCCTTCTTCCTGGTCAGTTGGCTATAATGGGTCCTAGGAAGAGACTTGCAATTAGGGCGAGGCCCAGCCATGGTACTGAGAGGAGATCGAAGGCCAGATTTGATCCTACACAGCCGAGCAGTACAGCCACACCGAGCTCCCCCCTGTAGAGAGGATGGCAGGGAAGTCTGTAGCTTCAGGGAGGAGAGTTGACTTGCAGTGCTTCGACAGGCACCATTTTGGTATTAGGGAGATACTCACAGATGCAGGACTAGTACCCTTCTGCACCATGCAGGAGAGATACTATCCTCACCTAGTGAGGGAGTTCTACGGTGCACTGGACTGTCGACGACTATTATGGACGACATCCGTCGGGGTGTTCAGATCTCTTTGACTGATGAGCTGCTGAGCCGTGTATGAAAGATACCCCAGAGAGGAGTCTGTGCCTTTTCTGTAGATGATAGAGAGGCGGCATTCAGGTGCATCCTTGAGCGAGAGGATGTTCGCGGTATTTCAGTGGTTACTGCGAACTAGTTATCATTAGAGATGCGCCTGCTGCACCATATTACTGCACGGATCCTACTACCGAAGACTGGCAGATTTGATTTCATCACCGAGAGGGAGCTGATGGTGATGACCAGTCTGATTGAGAGGAGACAGCTAGATATACCCACCTTGATGCTGACACAGATGCATGATGCTGCCACTTAGCGCCGACACTGTTTGCCATACGGCATGGCACTGACCCGTCTTTTCAGAGCTTGTGGAGTATCATTGGAGGGGGAGATCCCCAAGGAGATACTGCACATGGATGTGTACGATGAGAGGTCATTACACCGGATGGGATACAGGATAGTTGGGGGTCGATGGGTTCGCAGAGAGTCTGGCCAGGAGCCAGATGAGGAGGACGAGTTTCGAGAGGCTGAGGCTGGACCATTTGAGCCAGTAGTTCTTCCTCCAGTAGATGTACCATCGACACAGGCAGAGCACCTGTCTCCTGATGCTTCAGCTCCTCCACCACCATCTACAGGACTATCTTTTGAGGAGCATGCCAGAGCACAGTTCTCAAAGATCAGAGGTGACGTGACTCAGCTACGTAGCGAGGTCGAGCTTCTACGAGCACATACTACCTCGGAGCATGCTGAGATTCGCAGATCCATGGAGGAGGGATTTACTCTCATTGAGAGTCTGTTGAGATCACTTATACCTCCTGCAGCACCTGCACTTGCTCGATCTGACGATGATGACGATGATGATGATGATGGCGATGATCACTAGAGTGACCATGCTGATTTTGCTGAGGGTGGTGATCAGGATGTTGACAGAGCTACAGAGGTTGTGGGCACTGACAGCGACAGTGTGGGCGGTGCCGATGCTTATGAGGTGGTCAGTCGAGATGCTCCTACTACACCAGCTCCTACTACTGCCATGGTTGATGGTGGGGACAGCAAAGGCACTAGAATAAGATAGAGGCTTTTCAACCCTCTATGAATTGATCAATAATTTATGAGTCCATCTGTAATAAGAGCTTAGCCCATCTGAGTCCTTTTTTAGTTGTTTTTTGAGTCTTTTGAGTTGTTATTTCAGTTCTATACTAGTCAGCTTATGTTGAGCTAGTTCAGTCCAATGCTAGTCAGCTCATGTTGAGCTAATTTTATTTTTTTGAGTCATGTCCAAGCATACTGAAGACTCAAGACTATATCATACAAGTGAAGACCAAGTCCAACTAGATTGAAGAGATGCAAGTATAGCCCAAGTCCAACCCAGCTTGAAGATTTGAAGACCCCCAGGAGGAAAATTCAGAAAATCCTGATTTCTTGCAGATGCCCTCCAGATGCCCAGATTCCCTTCCAGATGCCAAAGTATATTCATAGATAAGGGCATCCATGATTCCAGAGGTCCATCTGCATCCTATCCCAAAGAAATCAAGCCCAAGTGCCAAGCCCAAGCCCCTAAGAAGCAAGATACCAGGGAATATTCCTGCTACCTGGCTACCAGGCCACCCCAGCTTCCAGAGACCCAAACCCATGCACCCGAGCCCCTTTGGGCCAGCCTTTTGCTGCTCCTAGAAGCCCAACACGCCTCCCTAGGTGTCCTTGGAGTGTTGACCAAGTCAAGAGAATTTTTAGGGATTTTTCTACCTAATGTTTCCTTATTTTCTAGCTAGGGTTTGAGAGGGAAAAGGATTCTTATGTAAAGACTTATGTGCCCTTACTTGGAGCCCAAGGTTAAGGGTCTATTTAAAGGACCCTAGCCTCTTGTATGAAGGGACTTTTTGATATGAATTAAAACCTTGAGTTCTTCTATTGAGTTGTGTGATACCCTACTGTGTGCATAAAGGGGTTCGTGAGAGTTCTTCTTCCCGGTGTTTGCAATCATCTTCCTGCTGCCAACAAACCAGATCCCTGGACGCCCACTCCAAAAGAAGCCTTCCCTTACTATTTTTTATTTGTTTTCTTATTCTTTTGTGAATTTTCTAACCCCTGGCAGGTCGTTTGCAGGTCCCTGAGTTCCTACGAATCCAACGACTCCAGCCACGCCTCAATCGGACCACCGAGCAGAAAGCCAGGTATCCGCGGGTCATTGGCTCGGTTTTCCAGGCCGCATCCATCGAGGAATGAGAGACCCCTTCGCTACGATCTTCACAGACATTGTCAGGTACACCCCTCTACCTCCAGTAATTTTATTGTAGGAGAACTTGCCCTAACCGAGGCTTCTCAGCCCCGACGGTCCTTCTTTGCTACTTTTCTAGGTCCTAATCTGCATGCTGATCTTCAAAAATTCATACAAAATTCCCTAAATATAATTTTTATTTGAAATTTGGAAATTAATCACCTAACTCAACATGTAAAATATACAAAAGGAATTGCATTCATATTAGTTCCCCATCATTTGGTATCAGAGCTTAGATTAGGGCTTGTTTTCTTCAATTTTTCATTCCATATATGCTCTGTTATTTTAATTATTTCTCCCTGATAAAAATTCAAAAAAATCTAAAATTTGTTTTTATAGATTTATCATAGATCACAGTAATTTTAAGAATTGTTTTAGATTTTATTATAGCCTATGAATTGTTTGCAAGCCGAAATACAGCCTGCAAATTTTCGTCTCTATTTTTTTCAGCAAGACAACTTGGAAGTTTTAGGGTTTTGTTTAGCATTTTTGCATATCTTTTAATTTTAGTATATTTTTTGCATATTAGGCCATAATTTGCAAGTTTTCTTCTATTTAAGAAAATACCAAAAAAGAAATTACATATTCTCCAAAAATACCAAAAACATCTAAACCCTAATTTGCATATTCATCTGTCTGCCATCATTGCATAATTTACTTTTAAGGGCACTCTTGCTATATCAGATAAGGGGAGGAGTTGATAACCTCTCCTTAGCCCAAAACCACATCCTTTGTATTCGGTCCCAAGCCTTAACCTAAAATTAACTAGACTTAATTTGCCCTAGTGGGCTAGGGACACCAACTGGTCGGGTCCGGGCTAGTGTTAGATCACTGTGTCAAGTTAACCTATGTGTGCCTTATGCTCAGTGTCTAGAACGGTGGTTTAGGGATTCAATCCCGAAGGGCTTGTGTGCTGGTCTGCCTACCTGGCCAATCTTTGATTGGTGTCTAGGATTGGCAATCAGGGACCTAACACTCCCCTTACACCTGCCTGGCTGAGTACAGGATTACTATAGGCTAGTTTGCCACCCTGATTGAGCATCTAGTTTAGACTCTAGGTCTAGTCAGCTGTAGTCGGTCTGATCAAGTCTTGCATGAGCACTAGATCAGGGGATTCATATCACCCACCTCTGAACCCATGGAAAATCTGCAAGCCCAAATAAAAGCACTCACTGAGCATCTAACCCAATCCATGGCCCAATTGATTACCCAGTTTACTCAGTCTAGTACCCAAACCAACAATAGAATTGACCATCTTGCCGATAGGTTTGGCCAGTTAGAAGGCCATGTAGGGACCATAGAAAGAACCCATGGGTCACAGTCTGATCCAGATCCTGAGTCCCCTCATCCTGACCCGTACTACAATCCTCAACCTAAGAGGACCCCAAACCCTGATCCATACCGAGAGGTTGAACCTAGGAGAGCCCCTCAGCCTGACCCATACAATAATACTGAACCTAGAAGAACCCCTTACCATGACCCTTATTATGATACTGAACCTAGAAGAACCCCTTTCCATGACCCTTATTATGATACTGAACCCAGGAAAACCCAATACTCTGACCCATATAGGGAGTCCAATCCTAGGAGAACCCAATACTCTGACCCATATAGAGAGCCCAACCCTAGGAGAACCCAATATTCTAACCCATATAGGGAGTCCAACCCTAGGAGAACCCAATATCCTGACCCATATAGGGATCCCAACCTTAGGAGGACCCCATACCATGATCCATCCTTAGAACCTGACCATGGAGCTGACCCAAAATCCTATGACCCCAGATCCTTTAATCCCATGACCCATAGATCTGCACCCTTGTCCTATGAGCCCAGAGAACTCATAACCCCTAGGTATCAATCCAGTACTAGTCAAGTTTTCCTTAGTCAACTTGAATCCCATAGGATTAGTACCCCAAAATATGAGCCCAGTAGTGAGCCACTACCCCTTAGGCAACCTAAACCTACTAGGATTAGTGTCCATAATCAGAAACCAGGACCTAGCCAATTTTCTTCTAGCCGACCTTCTCCAACCATTCTTGAGATTGACAAGGCTTACATTAACGTGGAAGTGTATGAAGCTGATGCGAGCCTAGTGGATGAGTATGAGGGAGAAGAGGAGACACCTTTAGATGACCTAGAATTAGCTGACCCAATAGATACCCAGGTAGAAGCCAACCTAGAGGTAGTTGACCCTAACCACATCCAACCTAAAGCTATAGTGGAAGAACAAATAGAGGAAGAGAACCTAGGTACTGCTGCTAGAGCCTTACCTGAGGAAACCATAGAGGAGAGCCAAATTATAGAGTATAGTCCAAAAATACAAGAACCAGAAGAATTTATTAAGGACCTAATCTCTTTGAATCAATACCTTCAAGATGAGTCCCCTCCTATAGTTCCCATTAAGGACCTCTTCCCTGAAATTGGTGACCCATCCTTCCATTATGCAAATCCTGTAGATATAGCTCAACCTCGTAAGGTTAACCTCATTAGTCTAGGATTAGTCCCTGATGCCCCTTCTTTTATCCTACTTTATCCAACTAACCTTGAACCTTTTTCCCTACCCTACCAGACTAATTTTGAAGCCACTTCCTATTTTTTGCCCTTTCCAGATACCTCCAGCATTTCTAGGATCATTAGATTGCATTTAGCTGAGATTAGCATACTGCATGCATTCATCACGCATGTTAGGTTTGCATCTTACTTCTGGCATACTCTTTGGAATTTGCTAGGAGTTCACTGTAAATTTTCATGTGCATGTCAAGCTAGGATCAAACCTAGAGAACCTATAATCTATTAGGTTTAGATCCAAAGAGTTCAATAAAATATCCTTCGATAGGAATGCATAGTCGAGTCTGTTAGGTGTCAGTATGAGTTCTTTGCATCATTTGTTAGGAGTCTGCATGTGCCTAGCATGTTCACCACCCGCACTAATCTTAAAACAACTAGCTAATTCCCGAAGAAGGGTCAAAGAATTTGATGTAGTGGATTCTATCTTGGTTAGGCATAGGCCTAAAAGAAGCTTCATGCTCGTAGAGCCGGACCTTTTAAAGTAATAGAGAAGGTTGGATCAAATGCCTAGGTGTTAGACATGCCTTCGAATTTGGGCATTAGTTTTATCTTCAATATTATAGACCTGGCTGAGTATAGGGAACCGGCAACGATACCTAGTGAGGCTTTTGAACCTATTCCTTTTCATTGTGAGTGACCCTAACCCAGAGTGTCCACTAATAAACTTGGCCTGAGAGAGGAGAATGGATCGAGCGTATCCTGGACGATCAAGCCATTATGACCCGGGGCCACGGTTATCAACGTTTCCTGGTCGATGGCAAGGCTGGCCAGAGTCGGACGATTCGTGGATTTCTCGAGAGGACTTGCAGCACCTCAACCTAGACCTCCTCGAGAGATATGTGAGCCAGCTTGATCTTCACTCGACAGGGTCGAGTTCCTCCCACCTCGGGAGAATTGGTGGGGACACCAAAGGCACCAGAATAAGATAGAGGCTTTTCAACCCTCTATGAATTGATCAATAATTTATGAGTCTATTTGTAATAAGGGCTTAGCCCATCTGAGTCCTTTTTTAGTTGTTTTTTGAGTCTTTTGAGTTGTTATTTCAGTTCTGTACTAGTCAGCTTATGTTGAGCTAGTTCAGTCCAATGTTAGTCAGCTCATATTGAGCTAATTTTATTTTTTTGAGTCCTGTCCAAGCATACTGAAGACTCAAGACTATATCATACAAGTGAAGACCAAGTCCAACTAGATTGAAGAGATGGAAGTATAGCCCAAGTCCAACCCAGCTTGAAGATTTGAAGACCCCTAGGAGGAAAATTCAGAAAACCCTGATTTCTTGCAGATGCCCTCCAGATGCCCAGATTCCTTTCCAGATGCCAAAGTATATTCATAGATAAGGGCATCCATGATTCCAGAGATCCATCTGCATCCTAGCCTAAAGAAATCAAGCCCAGGTGCCAAGCCCAAGCCCCTAAGAAGCAAGATACCAGGGAATATTCCTGCTACATGGCTACCAGGCCACCATAGCTTCCAGAGGCCCAAACCCATGCACCCGAGCTCCTTTGGGCCGGCCTTTTGCTGCTCCTAGAAGCCCAACACGCCCCCTTAGGCATCCTTGGAGTGTTGACCAAGTCAAGAGAATTTTTAGGGATTTTTCTACCTAATGTTTCCTTATTTTCTAGCTAGGATTTGAGAGGGAAAAAGATTCTTATGTAAAGACTTATGTGCCCTTACTTGGAGCCCAAGGTTAAGGGTCTTTTTAAAGGACCCTAGCCTCTTGTATGAAGGAACTTTTTGATATGAATTAAAACCTTGAGTTCTCTTATTGAGTTGTGTGATACCTTGCTGTGTGCATAAAGGGGTTCGTGAGAGTTCTTCTTCCCGGTGTTTGCAATCATCTTCCTGTTGCCAACAAACCCTCCAGACTCTGGATGCCCACTCCAAAAGAAGCCTTCCCTTGCTATTTTTTCTTTGTTTTCTTGTTCCTTTGTGAATTTTCTAACCCCTGACAGGTCGTTTGTAGGTCCCTGAGTTCCTACGAATCCAACGACTCCAGCCACGCCTCAATCGGACCACCGAGCAGAAAGCCAGGTATCTGCGGGTCATTGGCTCGGTTTTCCAGGCCGTATCCATGGAGGAACGAGAGACCCCTTCGCTACGATCTTCACAAACATTGTCAGGTACACCCCTCTACCTCCAGTAGTTTTATTGTAGGAGAACTTCCCCTAACCGAGGCTTCTCAGCCCCGGCGGTCCTTCTTTACTACTTTCCTAGGTCCTAATCTGCATGCTGATCTTCAAAAATTCATACAAAATTCCCTACAAATAATTTTTATCTGAAATTCTGGAATTAATCACCTAACTCAACATGTAAAACATACAAAAAGAATTGCATGCATATTAGTCCCCCATCAGTTGACTTCTCACCGGATCTTATTGCGCCAGCTGATCATCTTTCACCTCCTTCAACTAGATCTTCTAGGGTTGTACCTACCTTTGGTCCTGCAGGCTGCACTAAAAGTCTTAGAGCTTTAGCACCTCCTAGGGCTTTAGCCACCAGATCTAGGATCAGTGCTCCTTTCAGTCTTGATGTTCCATCTGATGAGGATTAGCCTCACAGATGTCTATTTGCTACATGTTTGATACATATTTGACTCTGATGATATATGTATGTTTCAGCTCTTTTGTACTAAAAATTTATCTTATATATATGTATTTTTGTTCAGTACTCTGTTATCTTGAAAATCTTGTACTTCAGTTTACTATTCTTTGGCTCTGATACTCTTTATAATGGTATATTTTTAACTCTGATACTCTTTGATATTAGCATAATTTCAGCTCTGATATCTATGTTACTTGTTTCTCTACTATCTTTTTGTATCCATGCTCATTGTGAGGGGGAGGTTATTCCCCTTTCTTATGATTGACAAAAAGGGGGAGAACAAGTATTGATTTAGATTTTATTGAGAAAAAGGTGTATTGTATTGATTATATTGATTTCACCTTGCAAGAATCTTTAAAGTTTATCTTAATAAGAAGTATCTAATTAAGGGGAAGATTGTTTCCTCCTATCTATAAAGTTTTTGCCTCTATTGTGACTAATATTCATATTTATAAATTAAATGGTTAAAGTTTGAACTATATTGCATATTGCCTCTTTTTCTCAAGGTTTTGTCATCATCAAAAAGGGAGAGATTGTTGGCTCCACCCAGTGATTTTGATGAATAACAAAACATTGAGTGCATATTGTATTCTAATGAGGATTTCAAGTTGTGAGTTTTCAGGAAGAAAGCACCTTAAAATTCCAAAGACTTATGGTGTATGGCACGTAATGGCACGGAGCAATTCTTACATATCCGGGCATCCTCTTCATTGAAAAAAGGCATATAATTGTTTAACTATTATGTAAAATATTCATGAATTTTATTTTAGTTTTTGAGGCATTTACACTTGAATCTCGATATTTTTAGTCTCAAGTGTCGACACCTTGACAGTCAAGTGTTGACACTTCGGCACTTGGCACGGACAAAAATCCTTGGCACGCCAAGTGTCGACACCTATATTCAAGTGTCGACACCAAGTATCGACACTTAGGTTCCAAGTGTCGACTCAAGGCCTGAGATTTTTGAAAATACAGAACTTTGCTGTTTTGAGGATTTTTGTATCAAGTGTCGACACCTGTGCATCAAGTGTCGACCCTTGAATGCTCAAGTGTCGACCCTCAGAAATCAAGTGTCGACACCTGACAGCCAAGTGTCGACACCTGACATCCAAGTGTCGACACTTGCAGCCTGACAGCTCTAACGGATCTATTTTTCTGGCTTGTAGAAGTTGGTTTTCAAGCTCCAAACGGCTATTTCCAATGCTCCAATGGTCACAAACCATTTTTAGAAGGTTTTTGGTGTATTTAATCTCCACCAACCTCATTTTAAAGCAAAGAGAAAGCAAGAGAGAAGAGAAGAGAAGTCCATTCAAGAGCATTCAAGTCCACTCAAAAGCCATAAAGCCAATATTCTCTCCAAACTTCAAATCAAAAGTCTCTTCTAGCTTGATTCCACTGAAAAGCCTACAAGCTCAACCTTCATTCCAAAAAGAGGCATCTTGAAGAAGAGTGAAGACAAAGCATCCTTCTGAGCTTCAAAGATTCCAACTACTCTTGAAGAGAGTTTGTTGTAGCTTTTAAATTTCATATCTATTTTTATTGTGATTTGACCTTGCTTTCAAGGGTGTCTTGAAAGAAGGTTATTGTGGTTTGTTGGTGAGCCAAAGGGACAAAACCAACTAAGGTTAACTTGTGAGCTCGAAGACAAAACAAGTATTTAGGTTTGTTGGTAAGCCTAGGTGACAAAACCAACTTAGGTTTTGACTTGTGAGCCTTGTGAAAAACAAGTCAACTGTAATCTGGTGTGGATTATAGTAGAATTTCCAAGGATAGCTTGGGGAGTGGATGTAGGTGCTAGGTTTGCACCGAACCACTATAAACCTTGTGTTTGTGTGTGATTGCTCTTTTCCTCTCGTACTCTTTAATTATTGCTATCATCTTGCATCAAATTTATTATTGCTCACAAGCACCACTAGACCTTCATTTTATTGTGTTAATTTTTTAAAAGACCCAATTCACCCCCCCTCTTGGGCTCCATTTCTGGAAAACAGAAAGGAAAAAGAAAAAGAGAAAGAAAAGGAAAAGGAGAAGGAACTACCTATATGCTTCGAGTGCAAGAAGTCCGGGCACTACAAATTTGATTGTCCTATCTTTAAGAAATCAAGGAAGAAACTAAGGAAGAATGTAATGATGGCCACGTGGAGTGATAGCGAAGACTCCAGCTCAGAAGAAGAGCAGACTGAAATTGCAAATCTCTGCTTCATGCACATCAAGATAATGAAGAGGTATGTTCCGACTCTGAAGTTGATTTTACTTTTGATGAACTTAGAAGTACTTTCGAAGAGCTTATGCATGATTACAAGTTAGTATTATTTGAAAATAAGAGATTAAAAAGGCATGCTAATAGTTTCTCATTAGAAAACAATTCTTTACTTAATGATGTTAGTTCTTTGAAAACTAAGCTAGATGTTTTGGAAAAGAAAAATAACGCTTCAGCTATGAAAAATAAAGTTTTGAAAAGGCCTAAAAATGTTGTTTCTAATAATGATCTTTTAAAGAAAAACAAGGATTTGGAACTTGAAAATGAAAAATACAAAAGTGAACTTGAGAAAATCAAACCTTTTGTTGATAAGTTCACATATAGTTCAGAAAAGCTGAATTTACTTTTGAATAATCAAAGAGCAGTTTTCTACAAGGCAGGTTTAGGAATAAACCTCAAAAGCAACAAAAGTATTTCAAAAACTTCTTTGTGCCTACATCATTCAGTATCACTTGTTTTACTTGCAAAAAATTAGGTCATAAATCATATCAATGTAGCTTTAGAAAAATCATGTCTTTTGGTAAAGTGTGGATTCCAAAAGGAACCATTTTGAATGCTAACCTGAAAAGACTCAAGCTAGCTTGGGTACCTAAAAACAAAGCTTGATCTTATTGCAGGTATGTCTTGCAACCAAGAAAAATAAATGAATTTGGTATCTTAATAGTGGTTGCTCAAGGCACATGACTGGAGATGTGAAGCAATTCACTTCTCTTGAAGCTTTGAATGGAGGGAGTGTGACCTTCGGTGATAATGGTAAAGGTAAAATCATTGGAATTGGTAAAGTTCACATAACTCCTAATAGTATTAGTAATGTACTTCTAGTAGATGGTTTAAAGCATGATCTCTTAAGTATTAGTCAGTTTTGTGATAAAGGTTTTCAAGTAATTTTCAAATCATCATATTGCATGATTTCTAGTCTAGATTTAAATGGAGTATAATTCATTAGAAAAAGGCATGGAAATATTTATCTTGTAGATCTTGATGACCTATCTTTACCTAATGGAGAATGCCTTGTTGCAATGAATTCTACCAAACAAGAGACTAGTTGGTTATGGCATAGAAGGTTTGGGCATGCTAGTATATACCTTATTTCAAAACTTTGTAAAAAGAATTTAGTTAGAGATTTACCTGAAATCAGTTTTGAAAAAGATAGAATTTGCCAAGCATGTCAATTTGGAAAACAAGTCATAACTTCTTTTAAACCAAAAGGATTTATTACTAGTAGACCACTTGAACTACTCCATATGGATCTTTTTGGACCAACTAGAACATCAAGTCTAGGAGGCAAGAGATATGGATTAGTTATTGTGGATGTTTTTTCGAGATTTACTTGGGTTTTCTTTTTAGCACAAAAAGATGAATCATTTTCCATATTCATAAAGTTTTATAGAAAAGATTCAAATGAAAAAGGTGTTTCAGTCATTTGTATCCGTAGTGATCATGGAACCAAATTTGAAAATCAAGATTTTGAAAACTTGTGTAATGAAAAAGGGATAGAACACAATTTTTCTGCACCTAAGACACCTCAGCAGAATGGGGTAGTAGAAAGGAAAAATCGTACTTTAGAAGAAATGGCATGCACTATGCTTTGTGAAAATGATTTGCCAAGATATTTTTGGGCTGAAGCTACAAATACAGCCTGTTATGTTTTGAATCGAGTTTTGATACGCCCTATTTTAAAGAAAACTCCATATGAGCTTTGGAACCAAAGAAAACTAACTTTGAAATATTTTTGAGTTTTTGGTTGTAAATGCTTTATTTTGAATAATGGAAAAGATCATCTATGAAAGTTTGATGCCAAGTCTGATGAAGGTATTTTCTTAGGATACTCTACGTCAAGCAAGGCACACAGAGTATTCAACAAATGAACTTTAGTTGTAGAAGAGCCAGTACATGTTGTATTTGAGAAATCTGCTAACAAATCCTTGAGAAAAGAGGATACATCTGATGCTTGTGCAGGTGCTGACAAACTTCAGAAGCTGACATTGGATGATCAAGCTCAACCAAATGAAGAAAATCAAGACAAGGGTGAGAAAGAAGATGACACTCCAGTGCATCATGATCTACCTAATGAGTGGAGGTATGCTCATGACACTCTAAGGAATTAATCTTAGGTGATCCATCTAAAGGGATAAGAACTCGATCTTCTATTAGAAATGAATGTGATTACATAGCCTTTGTATCTCAAGTAGAACCTAAATGTTTTGAAGAAGCTGAAAAAGACTTTAATTGGATCAATGCTATGCAAGAAGAACTAATACAATTTGACAGAAATAATGTTTGGATACTTGTAGAAAGACCATCTAATGTTTCAATTATTGGCACTAAATGGGTATTTAGGAATAAATTTGATGAAAATAGTTTGTCATTAGAAATAAAACTAGGCTAGTTGCTAAAGGTTACAATCAGGAGGAAGGGATTGATTTTGATGAAACTTTTGCTCCTGTTGCTAGACTTGAAGCAATTAGACTATTGTTAGCTTTTACCTGCTTTATGAACTTCAAATTATTTCAAATGGATGTTAAGAGTGCTTTCTTAAATAGTTTTATAAATGAAAAGGTTTTCGTTGAACAACCATCCGGATTTGAAAATCATGCACATCCTAATCATGTTTTCAAAATGCACAAAGTACTTTATGGATTAAAGTAAGCACCTAGAGCATGGTACGAAAGGTTAAGCAAATTTCTTATTGAAAATGAATTTTCTAGAGAAAATATTGATAAGACACTATTTTTGAAAAGAAAAGATAATGATTTATTAATAGTACAAATATATATTGATGACATCATTTTCGGTGCTACTAATGAAATCTTTGTCAAGAGTTTGCTAAGCTTATATAGGGTGAGTTCGAGATGAGCATGATGGGAGAACTCAACTTTTTTCTCAGACTCCAGATCAAGCAAACTTCAGGTGGTATCTTCATCAACCAAGCAAAGTACACAAGAAAAATTATCAAAAAGTTTGGGATGGAGACTACTAAGTCAATAGGTACGCCTATAAGCCCCTCATGTAAACTTGATAAAGATAAAAATGGTAAATCTGTAGATCAAAAATTATACAGAGGCATGATAGGCTCCTTACTGTATCTTACTGCTAGTAGACCAGATATTATGTTCAGTGTTTGCATGTGTGCTAGATATCAGTCTGAATCTAAGGAATCACATCTTATGGCTGTTAAGCACAATATTAGATATCTGTCTAGTATTATTAGTATTGGTTTGTGGTATGCTAGAAATTCTTCTGCTGAATTAATTGGATATTCTGATATAGACTTTCATGGTTGTAGATTAGATAGAAAGAGTGCTAGTGGAACTTGCCAATTTCTTGGGGTTAACTTAATCTCATGGTTTAACAAGAAACAAACTTTAGTTGCACTATCCACAACTGAGGCTGAGTATATTGCAGCAGGAAGTTGTTGTGCTCAAATCTTGTAGATTAAGCAACAACTTGAAGACTTTGGAATCAAGTTGGGTAGAAATCCTATTAAATGTGATAATACTAGTTCTATTTGCTTGACTAAAAATCTTGTTCAACACTTTAAGAGCAAGCACATTGAAATTAGGCACCACTTTATCAGAGATCATGTTGAAAATAATGATATTTTGCTTGAATTTATATGTACTGAATTTCAATTAGCTGATATTTTAACTAAACTTCTCTTGGAAGATCGATTTTGTATGATTAGAAGAGAGCTCGGGATCATCAATCCATTTGATTAAATCTTTACTCCAAATTTGACTCAAATTAAATCTATTCAACCTTATTTTTGATGAATCGTGATTAATCATTGATGATTTGACTCCAAAAACCTGTTATTTCAATTGATTTTGATCATTCTATGAAATTCCTTTTTTTTCAATTTTTAAGTCGATGTGTCGACACATCATGTGTCGATGTGTCGACACATGCCCAATAGAAAATTGAGATTTTATGGGTTTTCAAACCATTTTTCCCCCAAAATTCATACTCCTCCGAGCCGATACCTCAATTCTAGGTATCCATCCTATTCATCCTCTCAATTCTTTGCTTTTACCCACCGTTTTCTCTGATTTGAAGGTTTAGTAGTCATTTTTTATTGGATTTCCTACTAGGTTTTAGCTTCTAAACCCTAGAAACTCCCTATTTCCACCAAAAAAAATATCCAAACCTTTATTGTTGACAATGGATCCTCGCAAACAAGTCATTTGCTGACCGCGTCAGTCATAGCATGAAGAAGAGTGGAGAACGAAGGCACGACACGAGTCTAGGGCTTTGGATCCGCCAGCATGATAGTTGTTTGCACCTTCTAGTCGGATGAGCTCCAAGACAGTGGTTGGAGGACACCGAGTGGACTTCTCTTTCTTGGACCAGTAGCATTTTTGGATAGGAGAGTGGATCCGATATGCTGGTTTGGCATCTTTCTGTTCGCTCAGCGAGAGATACTATCCCGGGCTGATGAGAGAGTTCTATGGATCACTTGCCCGCAGATCAGATGGCTGGATTGCTCAGGTCAGAGGATGGGATATTCCCATTTCAGCAGAGATTCTGAGCAGGGTATGAGATATACCCATGACTGGATCAGTTATTGACAATCTGTTGGACAGAGTTAGTGGGCTTCGGTATATTTTTGAGTCTGATATCTTACCAGAGGGAGCTACTATTCTTGCTTCGAGAGTGTTTGCGGAGATGATACTGCTACATCATATAGTTGCCCGGATTATTCTATCGAACACCGGTCGATTTGACTATATTACCGAGCAAGAGCTACTCATGATGGTCTCCCTGATTCAGCGGACACCGATTTGTCTTCCTGTTCTGATGATCTATCAGATTACTGAGGTGGTGTATAGTCAGCGACTCTGCTTGCCATATGGCATGGGTTTGACAGTACTATTCAGAGAGTATGGACTCAGCTTCCAGGATGAGCCTTATTGTACTTTTATCCATATCGATGTATATGACATCAGGTCGTTACATCGCATGGGTTATCACTTAGTCCGAGGCCAGTGGACATGGAGGACATCAGGACAGGCAGAGGATGCAGTTGACAATGAGAGGACACAATAGATGAGGAGCAGATTCTGTTAGGTGAGACTGGACCGAGCGATACACAGCTTGAGATGGCAGCACAGCTAGCTTAGTCAGATCCTTCTACATCTGTCCAGCCATAACTAGCATAAATGGAGACTCCTAGTATTTCAGATACATTAGAGGATAGAGTCAGACGCCTTGATATCGATGTTTTCATCATGAGGCAATGTCTAGACGTCTTTATTGCTGATATGAGAGAGAGCCACATTAGTCTCAGTGATGGTATTTCAGCAATTCTCTCAGCACTGTCTAGATCTTCTATGAGTGCTCTTACTACAAACACAGTTCCTGCTTCTGTTGATGTTCCTGCTCCAGCACCAGCTGAAGACGTTGCTGATATTGATACTGGTGCTGAGACTACTATTGGAGATGGAGTTGGAGGTACTACTATTGGAGATATTGATGGAGATACAATGACTGACTTAGACCGGTTGGATATTGATGATCTTATGTCAGAGCCAGTTGTGGAGGTGACGGATGATGTGGCTGCGAGACCTGTTATTGACCCATCCTTCTCACCTACTCCGATAATCCATCCTCTCCTACTAGATCGGATGATCACACTCCAGTTCCAGTTCTGATTCCTATTCTTAGTCCTGTTATTGACCTACCTGACATTGATATTTCATTCATTGATTCTCCTGACATTCAGACACCTATCATCAAGACCCCCTCACTTGATACACATATTATACATACACCGATACCTTCTACAGCTGATACTACTATTTTTGATGCGCCTGTATCATCAGCTGTTACACCTACTTTTGATAGTCCTACCCTTCATACTTTATCAGTCACTCAAGAGCTTGGGTTTTATACACCCGGCTTTCAGCATCTCGATTCAAGCCCCACTTTTGATCATACTCCTGCTCCAGCTGTTGCGAGATGTTTCGCTCGATTAGTTCAGTTCCTACAGAAGACGTAGCTTCTACCTCTACTGCTTCAGCCAGAGGTTGAACCTATATTCGTTGTAAAGGACGTGGATGCCGTACCCCTCCTCAGCCGACCAGGACCAGACATCGAGATCTTCGACCACAATGGCCGCGAGCTTGATCTTTTACTGATACCGGACCGATCGAGATCTGTTTATCTTCTGATGACTCGATGGATGAGGATTAGGACATTGATGTATTTCTAGATTGTTTTATATTTCTAGATAGTTTACTTTCATGCTTACGTGTACTTTTATCCTTCTTGTGTACTTGATGTACAAGTTCCTGATATATATGAAAAACCATGTGTTTTCTCATTTATGTATCTTTGAGGAACATGAATGATGTTTTGAATTGCTTTTATACATTTTATGACTATGCTTTGTCTTGGTATTCATTTCCTTTACTTCCTACCTTTTTGATGATAACAAAAAGGGGGAGTAGTTCATGATTTTATTTAAGTATAAATGTGTTTTCATGTTTACTTCTCCAAACTAAACCGGGAATAAAACTTTTATACTTTAAAAACCTGAATTTATGAAAGGGGGAGCTTTTACCTTTTGATAAAGTAAATTTGATTCTCAAAACCCCTCTTTCAATGTTTTTGAAAAGATTCTCACAAATTTTGTCATGAATCATTAATTTAGGGGGAGCTTTGTTTAATTATTGAAATTTTCATTGTAAGAGTATCATGATACATGTTCTTAATGCATTTAAATAAATATCAAAGTTTTGACTAAGTTTTGATAATCTCTATCTTTGAAACAAGCTCAAATTCTATCACTTGTGTTTTGAATGATTATATCTTTAAGTAATGATTGATACTTAATGCTTTCAATATTGTGCATCTTGATCAATTCTCTTAAAGCTTTACTTTTAAAGCAATTTATACTTAAGGATTTTGTTATCATGAAAAAGGGGGAGATTGTTGACTCCACTAATTGATTTTGATGATAAGCAAAATAGTTAAGTATAATTTGAGGACTAATGATTTGCTTTATATGTGTTTTCATTGAAAGGATGCTCACAAAATTTGAAGAAGCCCAATTTTGTTGAAGAACCAAGTTTGAATGGAATGATTCCACAAAACAAGACTTGGACACTCAAAAAAATGGTTGAATGAATGACTAAGGTAGATAAAAACATGTTCCAGCACCAGTTCAGTAATTTATGCACCTTTTTTGATGATGTGTCGACTTAAGGTGTCGACACATGACATGATGTATCGACACATGAAGATGGTGTGTCGACTCAGGCCGGTACACAGCAAAATTTCAAATGGCATAGATGATGTGTCGACACATAGACCTTATGTGTCGACTCAAGGTGCCAACACATGGATCAACACATCGCCTGAGAATTTTAAGCCACAGAACTTGCAGAAGTTGAAGGAACAGTTGATGTGTCGACACACGGAGCTTATGTGTCGACTCAATAGTCGACTCAACTGAAAATGTGTCGACTCAGCTGATTTTTTCAGAGAATTTGAATGGAACATTTTGAACTTATGTCAACTCAAGAAGAACATGTGTCGACCTAATGTGTCGACATATGAAGAAGAAGTATCGATACATGGAGTTCTAGCAATAGTAACGACTAATTTTTTTAAGCGCAAAACTTGCCCAAATGTCCTCCAACGGCTAGTTTTTCAAGTATAACGGCTAGATTTCGGTTTTGGAGACTTGGGGAGGTATATAAAGGCTCCAAATCAAATCAAGAAGACAAGTATTGAATATACTTAAAGAGTTTAAAGAGAAAAGAAGAGAGAAGAGCCTCAACTCCTATTCATTCAAAGCTCAACCACTCTTAAGCAAAAGGGAAGCCTCTCAAGCATTCAAAGCTATCAAGTACATTGAAGATCATTCAATCTTGGGCATACAAAAGGCTTCAACAAGAGCAAAGCAACACTACATCGAGCTACATCGACTTATTTGCTTTATTATTGAAAGCTTACATTGGTTCTTTATTTCTCCATCTTATATCTTGTAAAGGTTATTGGTTAGCCTATTGGAAAACCAAGTAAGTTTTGGTTAGCCTTGTGAAAATCAATTAGGTTCTTGGTTAGCCTATAAAACCAAGTGAGGTTGTGACTTGTGAGCCTTGTAAAATAAGTTGGGTTTTGATTAGTGAGCCCGAAAAACTAATCGATTGTAATCATTGGATTATAGTGAATTTTTAAGGGGATCTTGGGATGTGGATGTAGGTACATTGTTGGCACAGAACCACTATAGATTATTGTGTTTATGATTGCTTGTTCTCTCCCTCCTTGCTCTTTAAATTTTGCTTATTGCTTTTAATTTCCACTGCAATTTTACATTAGAGCATTGCACTTTAATCTTAGTACCTTATTGAATTGAATTGCACATCTTGTCTTGTGAAGTTTACTACTTGTTTTATCAAGCTTAGCTTTAAATTTTTTTTAGAGACCCAATTCATCCCCCCCTCTTAGGTTGCTCTCTGGGCAACAAGTGGTATCAGAGCCTTGTTCTCAGTATATAGGCTTTACCCCCTTGAGTAAAGATCTATGGTAACCCCAATTTATACTAGTGTAGTTGAGGGGCAAGCCTCAAATAGACCTTTATTTTTTAATGGAACAAATTATATTTATTGGAAAACTAGAATGAAAATTTATATGCATTCTATAGATTACAATTTGTAGAAAGTAGTTGATAAGGGTCCTCATGTTCCTTCGGTGGTGGTTAATGGTGTTTCCATCCCAAAACTTGAAGAGGATTGGGATGAAAATGATATTAAACAATCCAAGATCAATGCTAAGGCAATGAATCTCTTGTATTATGCATTAGATCCTAGTGAGTTTAATAGAATATCTACATGCATGTCCGTCAAAGAAATATGGGACACACTTGAAGTTACCCATGAGGGTATCGATCAAGTGAAGAACACTAAAGTCAATATGTTAGTGTACACATATGAGATGTTCAGATGGAATCAAATGAATCTATTACTGATATTTACACACATTTTACAAATATTGTAAATGTTATGAGGAGTCTTGGTAAAGTCATATCTAATGCTGATCTTGTGAATAAAGATCTTAGGTCACTACCGACATCGTGGGATCCAAAGGTGACCGTAATTCAAGAGGCAAAAGATGTAGACAAGCTTCTACTTAAGCAGCTAGTAGGATTGCTCATGACCTATGAGCTCAACTTGAAACAGAAATCAATGGACTTGGATAAAAAGAAGAAGGGGATCACTTTTAAATCAAATATTCAAGAAGAATCCTCGATTGATGAGTCCGATGATGATGAAGAATAGAATGCGAAGAAGCCCTCCTTGCCCAAAAATTCAGAAGATTCATGAAGAGGAGGAAGTTTCCCTATAAGAAGAAATTTCAATCCAAGGAAAAGGGTAAGGAAAAAGAAAAAGAGAAAGAAAAGGAAAAGAAGAAGGAAGTACCTATATGCTTCGAGTGCAAGAAGCCCGGGCACTACAAATTTGATTGTCCTCTCCTCAAGAAATCAAAGAAGAAACTAAGGAAGAAAGCAATGATGGCCACGTGGAATGATAGCGAAGACTCCAGCTCAGAAGAAGAGCAGACTGAAATTGCAAATCTCTGCTTCGTGGCACATTAGGATAATGAAGAGGTATGTTTCGACTTTGAAGTTGATTTTACTTTTGATAAACTTAGAAGTGCTTTTGAAGAGCTTATGCATGATTACAAGTTAGTATTATCTGAAAATAGGAGATTAAAAAGGCATGCTAATAGTTTCTCATTAGAAAATAATTCTTTACTTAATGATGTTAGTTCTTTGAAAACTAAGCTAGATATTTTGGAAAAGAAAAATAACGCTTTAGCTATGGAAAATAAAGTTTTGAAAAGGCCTAAAAATGTTGTTTCTAACAATGATCTTTTAAAGAAAAACAAGGATTTGGAACTTGAAAATGAAAAATACAAAAATGAACTTGAGAAAATCAAACTTTTGTTAATAAGTTCACTTATAGTTCAAAAAAGCTGAATTTACTTTTGAATAATCAAAGAGCAGTTTTCAACAAGGCAGGTTTAGGATATAAACATCAAAAGCAACAAAAGTATTTCAAAAACTTCTTTGTGCCTGCATCATCCAGTATCACTTGTTTTACTTGCAAAAAATTAGGTCATAAATCATATCAATGTAGCTTTAAAAAAATCATGTCTTTTGGTAAAGTGTGGGTTCCAAAAGGAACCATTTTGAATGCTAACCTGAAAGGATCCAAGTTAGCTTGGGTACCTAAAAACAAAGCTTGATCTTATTGCAGGTGTGTCTTGCAACCAAAAAAAATAAACGAATTTGGTATCTTGATAGTGGTTGCTCAAGGCACATGATTGGAGATGTAAAGCAATGCACTTCTTTTGAAGCTTTGAATGAAAGGAGTGTGACCTTCGGTGATAATGGTAAAGGTAAAATTATTAGAATTGGTATGGTTCACATAACTCCTTCTAATAGTATTAGTAATGTACTTCTAGTAGATGGTTTAAAGCATAATCTCTTAAGTATTAGTCAGTTTTGTGATAAAGGTTTTCAAGTAGTTTTCAAATCATCATATTGCATGATTTCTAGTCTAGATTTAAATGGAGTACAATTCATTGGAAAAAGGCATGGAAATATTTATCTTGTAGATCTTGATGATCTATCTTTACCTAATGGAGAATGCCTTGTTGCAATGAATTCTACCAAAGAAGAGACTAGTTGGTTATGGCATAGAAGGTTAGGGCATGCTAGTATGTACCTTATTTCAAAACTTTGCAAAAAGAATTTAGTTAGAGATTTACCTGAAATCAGTTTTGAAAAAGATAGAATTTGCCAAGCATGTCAATTTGGAAAATAAGTCATAACTTCTTTTAAATCAAAAGGATTTGTAACTACTAGTAGACCACTTGAACTACTCCATATGGATCTCTTTGGACCAACTAGAACATCAAGTCTAGGAGGCAAGAGATATGTATTAGTTATCGTGGATGATTTTTTGAGATTTACTTGGGTTTTCTTTTTAGCACAAAAAGATGAATCATTTTCTATATTCATAAAGTTTTATAGAAAAGTTTCAAACGAAAATGGTATTTCAGTTATTTGTATCTGTAGTTATCATGGAATCGAATTTGAAAATCAAGATTTCAAAAACTTTTGTTTTGAAAAAGGGATAGAACAAAATTTTTCTACACCTAGGATACCTCAACAGAATCGGGTAGTAGAAAGGAAAAATCACACTTTAGAAGAAATAGCATGCACTATGCTTTATGAAAATGATTTGCCAAGGTATTTTTGGACTGAAGCTATAGATACAGCCTGTTATATTTTGAATCGAGTTTTGATAAGCCCTATTTTAAAGAAAACTCCATATGAGCTTTGAAACCAAAGAAAACCAACTTTGAAATATTTTCGAGTTTTTGCATATAAATGCTTTATTTTGAATAATGGAAAAGATCATCTAGGAAAGTTTGATGCCAAGTCTGATGAAGGTATCTTCTTAAGATACTCTACATCAAGCAAGGCATATAGAGTATTCAACAAACAGACTTTAGTTGTAGAAGAGTCAGTACATGTTGTATTTGAGGAATCTGCTAACAAATCCTCGAGAAAAGATGATACATCTGATGATTGTGCAGGTGCTGACAAACTTCAGAAGCTGACATTGGATGATCAAGCTCAACCAAATGAAGAAAATCAAGACAAGGGTGAGAAAGAAGATGACACTCCAGTGCATCATGATCTACCTAAAGAGTGGAGGTATGCTCATGGACATCCTAAGGAATTAATCTTAGGTGATCCATCTAAAGGGATAAGAACTCAAGCTTCTATTAGAAATGAATGTGATTATATAGCCTTCAATGGATTAAAGCAAGCACCTAAAGCATGGTATGAAAGGTTAAGCAAATTTCTTATTGAAAATGAATTTTCTAGAAGAAATGTTGACAAGACATTATTTTTGAAAAGGAAAGATAATAATTTATTAGTAGTACAAATATATGTTGATGACATCAATTTTGATGCTACTAATGAAATTCTTTGTCAAGAGTTTGCTAAGCTTATGCAGGGTGAGTTCGAGATGAGCATGATAGGAGAACTCAACTTTTTTCTCGGACTCCAGATTAAGCAAACTTCAGATGATATCTTCATCAACCAAGCTAAGTACACAAGAGAAATTATCAAAAAATTTGGGATGGAGACTACTAAGTCAATAGGTATGCCTATGAGCCCCTCATGTAAACTAGATAAAGATGAAAATGATAAATCGTAGATCAAAAATTATACAGAGGCATGATAGGCTCCTTACTGTATCTTACTGCTAGTAGACCATATATTATGTTCAGTGTTTGCATGTGTGCTAGATATCAGTCTAAACCTAAGGAATCATATCTTATGGCTGTTAAGTGCATTATTAGATATCTATCTAGTACTATTAGTATTGGTTTGTGGTATGCTAGAAATTTTTCTGCTGAATTAATTGGATATTCTGATGCAGACATTGCTGGTTGTAGATTAGATAGAAAGAGTACTAGTGAAACTTGCCAATTTCTTGGGGTTAACTTAATCTCATGGTTTAGCAAGAAACAAACTTCAGTTGCACTATCCACAGCTGAGGCTGAGTATATTGTAGCAGGAAGTTGTTATACTAAAATCTTGTGGATTAAGCAACAACTTGAAGACTTTGGAATCAAGTTGGGTAGAAATCCTATTAAATGTGATAATACCAGTGCTATTTGCTTGACTAAAAATCCTGTTCAACACTTTAGAAGCAATCACATTGAAATTAGGCACCACTTTATTAGAGATCATGTTGAAAACAATGATATTTTGCTTGAATTTAAATGTACTGAATTTCAATTAGCTGATATTTTAACTAAACCTCTCTTGGAAGATCAATTCTGTATGATTAGAAGAGAGCTCGGGATGATCAATAAATTTGATTAAATCTTTACTCCAAATTTGACTCAAATTAAATCTATTCAACCTTATTTTTGATGAATCGTGATTAATTATTGATGATTTGACCCCAAAAACCTGTTATTTCAATTGATTTTGATCATTCTGTGGAATTCATTTTTTTTTTAGTTTTTAAGTCAATCTATCGACACATCATGTGTCAATACCAAAATGTGTCGACACATTCATTAGTCGACACATGCCCGATAGAAACTGAGATTTTAAGGGTTTCTGAACCGTTTTTCCACAAAATTCATTCTCCTTCGAGCCGACACCTTGATTCCAGGTATCCATCATGTTCATCCTCTTAATTCTTTGCTTTTACCCATTATTTTCTTGGATTTGAAGGTTCGGTGGTCGTTTCTGATTGGATTTCCTTCAAGGTTTTAGCTCCTAAACACTAGAAACTCCTTATTTCCACCAAAACCCTTGCCCAAACCTTGATTGTTGACAATGGGTCCTCGCAAACAAGTCGTTCGCCAACCGCGTCAGTCACAGCATGAAGAAGAGTGGAGAACGAAGGCACGACACAAGTCTAGGGCTCCGGATCCGCCAGCACGATAGTTGTTTGCACCTTCTAGTTGGATGAGCTCCGAGACAGTGGTTGGAGGACGCTGAGTGGACTTATCTTTCTTGGACTAGCAGCAGTTTTAGATAGGAGAGTGGATCCGACATGCTGGTTTGGCATCTTTCTATTCGCTCAGCGAGAGATACTATCCTGGGCTGATGAGGGAGTTCTATGGATCACTTGCCCGCGGATCAGATGGCTGATTGCTCAGGTCAAAGGATGAGATTTTTCCATTTCAGCAGAGATTCTGAGCAGGGTATGGGATATACCCATGACTGGATCAGTTATTGACAGTTTGTTGGACAGAGTTAGTGGGCTTCGGTGTATTTTTGAGTATGATATCTTACCAGAGGTAGCCACTATTCCTGCTTCGAGACTGTCTGCGGAGATGAGATTGCTACATCATATAGTTGTCCAGATTCTTTTGTCGAAGATTGGTCAATTTTACTACATTGACGAGCGAGAGATGCTCATGATGGTCTCCCTGATTCAGCGGACGTCGATTTGTCTTCCTATTCTGATGATCCATCAGATTACTGAGGCGACGTCTAGTCAGCAGCTCTGCTTGCCGTATGGCATGGGTTTGACAGTACTATTCAGAGAGTATGGAGTCAGCTTCCACGATGAGCCTTATCGTATTTTGATCCATATCGATGTATATGACATCAGGTCATTGCATCGCATGGGTTATCACATAGTTCGAGGCCAGTGGACATGGAGGACATCAGGACAGGCCGAGGATGTAGCTGACATTGATAAGGACACAACAGAAGAGGAGCGGATTCTGTCGGGTGAGGCTGGACCGAGCGAGACAGCCTGAGACGGTAGCACAGCAAGCTCAGTTAGATCCTTCTACATCTGCCCAGCCACAGCCAGCACAGACGGAGACTCCTGGTGTTTCAGATACTTTAGAGGACAGAGTCAGATGCATTGAGATCGATGTTTTCATCATGAGGCAGCGTCTAGATGTCTTTAATGCTGATACGAGAGAGAGCCACATTAGTCTCAGTGATGGTATTTCGGCTATTCTCTTAGCACTGTCCAGATCTTCTATGAGTGCTCCTTTTGCAGACACAGTTCTTGCTTCTGTTGATGTTCCTACTCCAGCACCAGTTAATGATGTTGCTGATATTGATACTGGTGCTGAGACTACTATTGGAGATGGTGTTGGAGGTACTATTATTGGAGATATTGATGGAGATACAGTGACTAACTCAGATCGGTTTGATATTGATGATCATACATCAGAGCCAGTTGTAGAGGTGACGGATGATGTGGCTGCGAGACCTGTTATTGACCCAAGCTTCTCACCCGCTTCTCTCCTACCAGATCGGATGATCACACTCCAATTCCAGTTCCGATTCCTATTCTTAGTCTTGTTATTGACCTACCTGACATTGATATTTCATTCATTGACTCTCCTAACATTCAGACACCTATCATCGAGACCCCCTCACTTGATACACATATTATAGATACACTGATACCTTCTATAGCTGATACTATTATTCTTGATACGCTTGTATCATCAGCTGTTATACCTACTTTTGATAGTATTACCCTTCATACTTCATCAGTCATTCTGATGCAGAACGAATGCTCTGATACCAAAATTGATGCAGAACGAAAGAAGAGATGATGCGATGCAGAAATAAATTAAGATTAATTCTTTTTTTTTTTATATTTTCAGAAATTGGCTTTGATTCAAAGGAAAGCTAAACTAAATTGAAAGAAACTAGGTAATAATTGAAAGCACAATTTAAAAAAACTAGGTTATCAGAGTGGTTCAGAAGTAACGGATCGCTGGGGGTTGAGAAACTCCCAGACCTAGGGTTTCGCTCTGAACTTTCAACAGGACAGAAATAAAGAGAAGAGATGGGTTACCGACCAGACAGTGATCTTCATAGAGTTTGGTGGAAGAACTCTCTCGAGCAGATTGTTGGATCCTCGGATTCGGATATCTTCGCAATGGATCCTCCAATACTGGTCCTGTGGCTGAGTCGGCTTCTCCTGAACTCAAGATTTGGGAAAGAAGAAGAACAAGTGATGGAATCAGATACTCAAGGAAGGATTTACTAGATTGAAGAACTTGAAAGCTGATGTTGCTGAAGTCCGGATTCTCCTAAAGGTTGATCTGGCTCCCTCTGGAACTTGCTCTGAATCTGAAGTATCCAGACTGGACCCGGATGCTGGTGGTCGGCCTTGACTTGGAGAGAGTGGCCGTGGGAGGTGGGGTAGGCTAGGGTTTGGTGGATTGAGGAGAATGATGGGCGGCTAGGGTTTTGGAGTGAAGTGGCTAACCTAGGGTTTTGGGGTTGGAGATCTCACACCTCCTCAAGGTTCCTGGGGAACCCGGATTTACTCCCTCACGGAGCTCAACACCTGAATACAAGTGCGGAAGAGAGAAACATAAAGTTGCTCATATAAAATTTGAATTCATTCATCAGTTATCTTCAAGAGTTACATAGAGTTGAATATGCAGACATAACAAAGAAATAAAATTTTATACATTTTCCATGTGGGACTAATAGGACTAACCCACACTTTAGGCATCAAATTCTCTTCCCAAGACTCCTTCCATGAGTGGGCAGCCCAAAAACTCCAAGAAACCTTGAAAATCAGCTCCAAATGGCAGGTTATGGGGGTGTCTCCTAGTATCTCTCCATGAATCAAGGATTTTCCCTTCATGGTTTGGCTCTTTTGGACACCTCCTAGTCTTGCTCCACAAGTTTAGGCTTCTTCCTTTCATGGCTTTGGCACTTTTGGGTGCCTCCTTGATTTTCTCCCCAAGACATGCTCTCTTCCCTTTTATAACTTGGATTTTTATGGAACATTGTGGGGCACCTCCTTGATCCTCTCTTCAAGAAAAATTCTTGCCATCCTGGCTTGGGTTTATCTGGAAAGAAGTTGGCTCCTCCTTGGATTGAGGTATCTTGATGGATTTCTCCCCCAAGTGGTGCAAGAAAAAAGAACCTGCTTGAGGCGTGGGGACCAAGGTACACTGGATGGAGATGTGGCAGGGAGTGTGGCATTCACTTGTAGCTAGAAAATGTGGTGCCCTATGGCAAAGGGAATGACACCTGCCTGGGCCTTGGAAGAAAATGTGACACCCTGGAGAAGTCCTAGACCACTACTGAGTCAATATGACTCAACTAAATTAAATTACAGGGACATACAGACTCAAGCTAAAATTGAGCTGATCAAGTCAACCCTTATTACAAACCAGAAAACCATAATTCTTCGGGCAAGGTCCATCAGAGATCCAGATGGAGCCCTGAAGTCTTCTTCTGAGTCTGGTGCCCGCACCACATTCGAGAGCTTGGGTTTTATACGCCCGGCTTTTAGCATCTCGATTCAGGCCCCACTTTTGATCGTACTCCTGCTCCAACTATTGCTGAGATGATTCGACCGATTAGTTCAATTCTTGTGGAGGACGTAGCTTCTACCTCTACTGCTTCAGCCAGAGGTCAGACCTATATTCGTAGCAGAGGACGTGGACGCCGTACCCCTCCTTAGCCGACCAGGACCAAATTTCGAGATCTTCAACCACGATGGCTGTGAGCTCGATCTTCTACTGATACCAGACCGATCGATATCGGTTCATCTTCTGATGACTTGATGGATGAGGATTAGGACATTGATGTATTTCTAGATAGTTTTATATTTCTAGATAGTTTACTTTCATGCTTACGTGTACTTTTATCCTTGTTGTGTACTTGATGTACAAGTTCCTGACATATATGAAAAACCTCGTGTTTTCTCATTTCTATATCTTTGATGAACATGAATGATGTCTTGAATTGCTTTTATACATTTTATGACTATGCTTTGTCTTGGTTATTCATTTCCTTTACTTCCTACCTTTTTGATGATAACAAAAAGGGAGAGTAGTTCATGATTTTATTTAAGTATAAATGTGTTTACATGTTTACTTCTCAAACTAAATCGAGAATAAAACTTTTATACTTTGAAAACCTGAATTTATGAAAGGGGGAGCTTTACCTTTTGACAAAGTAAATTTGATTCTCAAAACCCCTCTTTCAATGTTTTTGAAAAGATTCTCACAAATTTTGTCATGAATCATTAATTTAGGGGGAGCTTTGTTAATTATTGAAATTTTCATTGTAAGAGTATCATGATACATGTTCTTAATGCATTTAAATAAATATCAAAGTTCTGATTAAGTTCTGATACTCTCTATCTTTGAAATAAGCTCAAATTCGATCACTTGTGTTTTGAATGATTATATCTTTAAGTAATGATTGATACTTAATGCTTTCAATATTGTGCATCTTGAACAATTCTCTTAAAGCTTTACTTTTAAAGCAATTTATACTCAAGGATTTTGTCATCATCAAAAAGGGGGAGATTGTTGACAAACTTTAGAAGCTGACATTGGATGATCAAGCTCAACCAAATGAAGAAAATCAAGACAAGGGTGAGAAAGAAGATGACACTCCAGTGCATCATGTTCTACCTAAGGAGTGGAGATATGCTCATTGACATCCTAAGGAATTAATCTTAGGTGATCCATCTAAAGGGGTAAGAACTAGAGCTTCTTTTAGAAATGAATGTGAGTAAACATAGCCTTTGTATCTTAAGTAGAACCTAAATATTTTGAAGAAGCTGAAAAATACTTTAATTGGATCAATGCTATGCAAGAAGAACTAATACAATTTGACAGAAATAATATTTGGACACTGGTAGAAAGACCATCTAATGTTTCAATTATTGGCACTAAATGGATATTTAGGAATAAATTAGATGAAAATGGTTTTGTCATTAGAAATAAAGCTAGGCTAGTTGATAAAGGTTACAATCAGGAGGAAGGGATTGATTTTGATGAAACTTTTGCTCCTGTTGCTAGACTTGAAGCAATTAGACTATTGTTAGATTTTGCATGCTTTATGAACTGCAAATTATTTCAATAGATGTTAATAGTACTTTCTTAAATGGTTTTATAAATAAAAAGTTTTTGTTGAACAACCATTCAGATTTAAAAATCATGCACATCCTGATCATGTTTTCAAACTGCACAAAGAACTTTATGGATTAAAGCAAGCACCTAGAGCATGGTATGAAAGGTTAAGCAAATTTTTATTGAAAATGAATTTTCTAGAGGAAATGTTGACAAGACACTATTTTTGAAAAGGAAAGATAATGATTTATTAGTAGTACAAATATATGTTGATGACATCATTTTCGATGCTACTAATGAAATTCTTTGTCAAGAGTTTGCTAAGCTTATGCAGGGTGAGTTCAAGATGAGCATGATGAGAGAACTCAACTTTTTTCTCAGACTCCAGATCAAGCAAACTTCAAATGGTATCTTCATTAACCAAGCTAAGTACACAAGACAAATTATTAAAAAGTTTGGGATGGAGACTACTAAGTCAATAGGTACGCCTATGAGCCCCTCATGTAAACTAAATAAAGATGAAAATGATAAATCTATAGATCAAAAATTATACAGAGGCATGATAGGCTCCTTACTGTGTCTTACTGCTAGTAGACCAGATATTATGTTCAGTGTTTGCATGTGTGCTAGATATCAGTCTGAACCTAAGAATCACATCTTATGGCTTTTAAGTGCATTATTAGATATCTGTCTGGTACTATTAGTATTGGTTTGTGGTATGCTAGAAATTCTTCTGCTGAATTAATTGGGTATTCTGATGCAGACTTTGCTGGTTGTAGATTAGATAGAAAGAGTACTAGTAGAACTTGCCAATTTTTTGGGGTTAACTTAATCTCATGGTTTAGCAAGAAACTAACTTCAGTTGCACTATCCATAGCTGAGGCTGAGTATATTGCAGCAGGAAGTTGTGCTCAAATCTTGTGGATTAAGCAACAACTTGAAGACTTTGAAATCAAGTTGGCTAGAACTCCTATTAAATGTGATAATACCAGTGCTATTTGCTTGACTAAAAATCCTGTTCAACACTCTAGGAGCAAGCACATTTAAATTAGGCACCACTTTATTAGAGATCATGTTGAAAACAATGATATTTTGCTTGAATTTATATGTACTGAATTTCAATTAGCTGATATTTTAACTAAACCTCTCTTGGAAGATCAATTCTGTATGATTAGAAGAGAGCTCGGGATGATCAATAAATTTGATTAAATCTTTACTCCAAATTTGACTCAAATTAAATCTATTCAACCTTATTTTTGATGAATCGTGATTATTCATTGATGATTTGACTCCAAAACCTGTTATTTCAATTGATTTTGATCATTCTGTGAATTTTTTTTTTTTTTCAATTTTTAAGTCGATGTGTCGACACATCATGTGTCGACACCAAAATGTGTCGACACATGCCCGACAGAAAATTGAGGTTTTAAGGGTTTCCGAACCGTTTCTCCACCAAAATTCATTCTCCTCTGAGCTGACACCTCGATTCCTGGTATCCATCCTGTTCATCCTCTTAATTCTTTGCTTTTACCCGTCATTTTCTTGGATTTGATGGTTCGGTGGTCATTTTTGATTGGATTTCCTTCTAGGTTTTAGCTTCTAAATCCTAGAAACTCCCTATTTCCACCAAAAACCTTGCCCAAACCTTGATTTTTGATAATTGGTCCTCACAAACAAGTCGTTCGCCGACCGCGTCAGTCACAGCATGAAGAAGAGAGAAGAACGAAGGCATGACACAAGTCTAGGGATCCGGATCCGCCAAAATGATAGTTGTTTGCACCTTCTAGTCAGATGAGCTCCAAGATAGTGGTTGGAGGACTCCGAGTGAACTTCTCTTTCTTGGACCAGCAGCATTTTCGGATAGGAGAGTGGATCCGACATGCTGGTTTGGCATCTTTCTGTTCACTCAGCGAGAGATATTATCCTGGGCTGATGAGAGAGTTCTATGGATCACTTGCCCGCGGATCAGATGGCTGGATTGCTCAGGTCAAAGGATGGGATATTCCCATTTTAGCAGAGATTCTGAGTAGGGTATGGGATATACCCATGACTGGATCAGTTATTGACAGTTTGTTGGACAGAGTTAGTGGGCTCTGGTGTATTATTGAGTCTGATATCTTACCAGAGGGAGCCACTGTTCCTGCTTCGAGACTGTCTGTGGAGATGAGACTGCTACATCATATAGTTGCCCGGATTCTTCTACCGAAGACCGGTCGATTTGACTACATTGTCGAGCGAGAGCTGCTCGTGATGGTCTTCCTGATTCAGCGAACACTGATTTGTCTTCCTATTCTGATAATCCATCAGATTACTGAGGTGGTATTTAGTCAACGACTCTGCTTGCCATATGGCATGGGTTTGACAGTACTATTCAAAGAGTATGGAGTCAGCTTCCAGGATGAGCCTTATCATACTTTGATCCATACCAATGTATATGACATCAGGTCGTTGCATCGCATGGGTTATCACTTAGTTCGAGGATAGTGGACATAGAGGACATCAAGACAGGTCGAGGATGTAGCTGACATTGATGAGGACACAGCAGAAGAGGAGAAAATTCTGTCAGGTGAGGCTGGACCGAGCGAGACATAGCCTGATACGGCAGCACAGCCAGCTCAGTCAGATCCTTCTACATCTGCCCAGCCATAGCCAGCACAGACAGAGACTCCTGGTGTTTCAGATACTTTAAAGGACAGAGTCAGATGCATTGAGATCGATGTTTTCATCATGAGGCAGCATCTAGACGTCTTTATTGCTGATATGAGAGGGAGCCACATTAGTCTCAGTGATGGTATTTCGGCTTTTCTCTCAGCACTGTCCAAATCTTCTACGAGTGCTCCTATTGCAGACACAGTTCCTGCTTCTATTGATGTTCCTGCTCCAGCACCAGCTAATGACGTTGTTGATATTGATACTGGTGCTGAGACTACTATTGGAGATGGAGTTGGAGGTACTACTATTGGAGATATTGATGGAGATACATTGACTGACTCAGATCGGTTTGATATTGATGATCTTACGTCAGAGCCAGTTGTGGTGGTGACGGATGATGTGGCTGCGAGACCTGTTATTGACCCTTCCTTCTCACCTGCTCCGATACCTGAACCATCCACTCCTACCAGATCGGATGATCACACTCCAGTTCCAGTTTTGATTCCTATTCTTAGTCCTGTTATTGACCTACCTGACATTGATATTTCATTCATTGATTCTCCTGACATTCAGACACCTATCATCGAGACCCCCTCACTTGATACACATATTATAGATACACCGATACCTTCTACAGCTGATACTATTATTCTTGATACGCCTGTATCATCAGCTATTATACCTACTTTTGATAGTCCTACCCTTCATACTTCATCAGTCACTCGAGTGCTTGGATTTTATACACCGGCTTTTAGCATCTCGATTCAGGCCCCACTTTTGATCGTACTCCTGCTCCAGCTATTGCTGAGATGATTCACCCGATTAATTCAGTTCCTGTGGAGGACGTAGCTTCTACCTCTACTGCTTCAGCCAAAGGTCAGACCTATATTCGTAGCAAGGACGTGGTTGTCGTATCCCTCCTCAGTCGACCAGGACCAGACTTCAAGATCTTCGACCACGATGGCCACGAGCTTGATCTTTTACTGATACCAGATCGGTCGATAACGGTTCATCTTCTGATGACTCGATGGTTGAGGATTAGGACATTGATGTATTTCTAGATAGTTTTATATTTCTAGATAGTTTACTTTCATGCTTACGTGTACTTTTATCCTTGTTGTGTACTTGATGTACAAGTTCCTGACATATATGAAAAACCTTATGTTTTCTCATTTCTATATCTTTGATGAACATGAATGATGTCTTGAATTGCTTTTATACATTTTATGACTATGCTTTGTCTTGGTTATTCATTTCCTTTGCTTCCTACCTTTTTGATGATAACAAAAAGGGGGAGTAGTTCATGATTTTATTTAAGTATAAATATGTTTACGTGTTTACTTCTCCAAACTAAACCGGGAATAAAACTTTTATACTTTGAAAACCTGAATTTATGAAAGGGGGAGCTTTACCTTTTGACAAAGTAAATTTGATTCTCAAAATCCCTCTTTCAATGTTTTTGAAAAGATTCTCACAAATTTTGTCATGAATCATTAATTTAGGGGGAGCTTTGTTAATTGTTGAAATTTTCATTATAAGAGTATCATGATACATGTTCTTAATGCATTTAAATAAATATAAAGTTTTGACTAAGTTCTAATACTCTCTATCTTTGAAACAAGCTCAAATTCTATCACTTGTGTTTTCAATGATGATATCTTTAAGTAATGATTGATACTTAATGATTTCAATATTATGCATCTTGATCAATCTCTTAAAGCTTTATTTTTAAAGCAATTTATACTTAAGGATTTTGTCATCATCAAAAAGGGAGAGATTGTTGACTCTACTAATTGATTTTGATGATAAGCAAAACAATTAAGTATAATTTGAGAACTAATGATTTACTTTAAGTGTGTTTTCATTGAAAGGATGCTCACAAAATTTGAAAAAGCCCAATTTTGTTGAAGAACCAAGTTTGAATGGAATGATTGCGCAAAACAAGACTTGGACACTCAAAGAAATGGTTGAATGGATGACTAAGGTAGATAAAAATATGTTCCAGCACAAGTTCAGCAATTTCTGCATTTTTTGATGATGTGTCAACTCAAGGTGTCGACACATGAAGATGGTGTGTTGACTCAGGCCGGTACGCAACAAAATTTCAAATGACACAGATGATGTGTTGACACATGGACCTTATGTGTCGACTCAAGGTGTCAACACATGGATCAACACATCACCTGAGAATTTTAAGCTTCAGAACTTGCAGAAGTTGAAGGAACAGTTGATGTGTCGACACACGGACCTTATGTGTCGACTCAATGTGTCACTCAATTGAGAATATGTCGACTCAGCTGATTTTTCTAGAGAATCTGAATGGAATATTTTGAACTTGTGTCGACTTAAGAAGAACATGTGTTGACTTAATGTGTCGACACATGAAGAGGAAGTGTCGACACATGGATTCTGACAACAATAATGGCTAGTTTTTTCAAGCACAGAACTCGCCCAAATGCCCTCCAATGGCTAGTTTTTCAAGTATAACGGCTAGATTTTGGTTTTGGAGACTTGGGGAGGTATATAAAGGCTCCAAATCAAATCAAGAAGACAAGTATTGAATATCCTTAAAGAGTTTAAAGAGAAAAGAAGAGAGAAGAGCCTCAACTCCTATTCATTCATAGCTCAACCACTATAGATTGTTGTGTTTATGATTGCTTATTCTCTCCCTCCTTGCTCTTTAAATTTTGCTTATTGCTTTTAATTTCCACTGCACTTTTATATTAGAGCATTGCACTTTAATCTTAGTACCTTGTTGAATTGAATTGCACATCTTGTCTTGTGAAGTTTGCTACTTGTTTTATCAAGCTTAGCTTTAAATTTTTTTTAGAGACCCAATTCACCCCCCCTTCTTGGGTTGCTCTATGGGCAACAATAGGGAATCAAATAAATGTTTCACACCCAATCTCTCAACAAATACCCAGGCCCAAAAACACGGTGGAAAGGATGGTGAAAGCTTTCTAAAGAAGAACTCTCTTTGAATTTTTACTGCCCAGAAATTTATCCAGTGAGAAACATGAAATTGGTCATTTTTGGGAGCTGAGAAGATCTGCTGGGAATTCGATAGGCCACATGGTATGAGAACGAATCAAATTCGTTATCAATGAAGCAATGAAGAGGCTTAGAAGGAATGGAAGGAGGAGAAGAAAGCTTCCACCATATACTGGTTTAATTCCAGCCAAAACGAGTGGAAGGAGGAGAAGAAAAGATGCTTAAAAAGCCATGTTCTCCTAATCCTTATTACCGTGGGATTGGTCCAAAGCGGGTTCACAACCGGTTCAAAAAAATCCTAAACTGGTTTACTATATAATTAGATCAAAATCTAATTAATAAAAGGCTTAGTCAAGTCCCGGTCACCTAGAAACAATTCCCGGTGGACCCAAACAATTTTTGATCGACCTAAAATCGGGTCAATCCAAAGAGTGCTCTATCAAACCGTTACCGAAATGATTCCTAATCATAAATGGTACCTGGATCATGGAGAAATCCTCTATAGCGTGTGACCTTATAGGTTCGAACTAGGTGGTAGCACTGGAACAATTCCAGTACCAGCACAAGTACCATCTAGCAATGGGTCCCGATGTCTGGATAGGTCGAAGATGCGAGAGCAATCAATCGAACCTCTGGCATACGGTTACCGTATAATTCATCCCTTTGACCTCCAATACTCAGGATGACATAGGGTTAGACTGCTAACCCTAGCTTAGTCAATCTACAACATATCTCAACCTCGCAAGTCCAGTGACTCCTCACTAGGACTACCCCGGCTGAGGATTTGCTAAATTGAGATACTGTGAGACATCAATCCAAACTATTTGGATAGGTCAATTCCATCTTGGTCCACCACTGCTCCATAAGTACTTGCCTGTACCCAGAAACCTTCCATCACCGGATTAGAAATCCGGGTAGTCCGGCACCAAAGCATAAGGAGTTACTTGCAAGCAACCATGATGACTTCAGGTCGGAGGGACACATATACCCATATCCAATCGTGAGTATCCCTTTGGCAGAAAGGGGCTACATGGAGTCACGTTCAATGAGATATCATATATCCCACTTGCAGATCACATCAGTGTCACCACACTCCTTTAATCAAGAGAACAACCAAACGATGTGAACCACAATAACCTACACTGATACATTGCCGTCCAGTACAATGTATCCTTTGGTCATGAACCTGGTTTAAGGACCACTCGATATATCCTCTCTATATCGAAGTCAGTGTAGTCCTAAGGACTTCATCACATGAAAAAGAGTTCATTACAAGGAAAAGTTAAAATATGGTGAGCTGCCAAAATAATATTTATTATTCATACAAAGAGTACAATACTCAGCTCAACCGCCTACAACCTAGGCAATTGGCTTTGGGACACAATTCCCAACAAGAACCCCATACCATGACCCATACTTGGAGCCTAACCCTAGGAGAGCCCCACACCTAAACCAATCTGGGATCGTAGTGTAAGGAAACCCAATTATGACTTCATAGACCTGGATGAGAGAGACACTAGGTACATTAGGCGAGAAGCACCTATATTTAGTGGTGATCTTGATCTTAAGGATTATCTTGATTGGGAAAGAGGTATAGCTCTGTATTTTGAGAGAGTGACTAGACAAAAAAAATCAGCCCCCATAGCTACATGGAAAGCCATGAGAAATAGACTTAGAGATAAGTACCCTTCACTGCATCTTGCATCAATTTGGCATGAACCCTGATCCTATGAACCCAGATCCATAACCCATAGGCCTGAACCCATGTCCTATGAGCCCAAGGAACCCATAACCCCAGATATCAGCTTAGTGCTAATCAGGCTTCCCTTAGTAGACCTGAACCCTATAGGATTATTACCCCTAGAGATGAACCCAGTATTAGTCCACTTCCCCTTAGTCGACCCACCCCTACCACCCCTGAGTTTAAGCTAAGTATTAGTCAGGTACCCCTTAGTTGACCTGAGCCCATCACGACTAGTGCCCCTAACCCAAGACCAGGTCCTAGCCAAGCCTACCCAAGCTATCCCAACCCTAATCCAACCTGACCTAGCCCTAATACCCCACTAGCCCGTAGGGAAGACAAGGGTAAGGCAACTGAAACCTAGAGGAACCCGAGTCCCAACTCGAATATCTATTTTAGATGTCATAAGATGGGACACTATGCTAGCCAATGCCCAACCTGTCCCCTACACATAGGAGAACTTGAAGAGCAGATACCTGAAGCCAACCTAGAAATAGTTGACCCTGACCATACCCAGACTGAAACCAACCCAAAGTTAGTTGACCCTGACCACACCCAGACTGAAGCTGTAGTGGAAGAACAGTTAGAGGAAGAGAACCTAGATACTACTATTAGAGTCCTACCTGAGGAGACTTTAGAAGAGAACCCAATTACAGAGCCTAGTCCTAAATTTCATGAACCAGAAGAGTTTATTAAGGATTTGGCTTGTTTAACCCAGTACCCTCAGGATGAAGTCACTTCTTTGATCCTAATTGAAGATCTCTTTCCTGAAATTAGTAACCCATTCTTCCATATGGCAGACCCTGTAGATATACCTTAACCTCGTAAGGTCAACCTCATTAGTCTAGGATTAATCCCTGACACCCCTTCTTGTATCATATTCTATCCGATAAATCCCGAACCCTCTTCTTACTTTCTACCCAACCAGACAAACCCTAAATCCACCTCTTATTTCCTGCCCTTTCCAAAAACTTCCGGCATTTCTAGGACCATTCGATTGCATTTTGTAGATGTAAGCATGTTGCATACATTCATTATGTCATGTTTTCATCTTACTTCTGGAGGACCTTATGGCACTTAGTAGGAGTCCATGCACCATTCTCATCTGCATGTCACCCACCTGACAAAGGGTTAAACCCACAATTATAGTTTAGGATTTAGTCGAGTCTACATTTCAATAAGTGTTGGCATGAGTCATTTGCCTGCACTAGGTATTATGAGTTTTTGCATTGCGTGATTAGAGTTTTGCATAAGGATTGGCCATAAGATTAATTTAAGCAATGAACTTTATAAAAACATGGTTAATTCTTGAAAAGAGTCCAAGAGTTCACTAGAAAAATTGTGTGATTATTAGGCTACATACCCATGAGCTGGATCCTTCAAAGTGATAAAGAAAGTTGGACCTAGTGCCTAAGTTACCACCTAATTAGGCATTAAGCTCAACCTTCAATATCTCAGACTTAGTTAAGTATAGGGAACCAGCAATGATACCCAGTGAGCCTATTGAGAGAGTGAACCCAACCCTGAGTGTCCACCATCAAATTAGTCTGTAATAGGAAATGATTGAGTGTATCCTGGATGACCAAGCCATTAGTACCCGGATCAAAGGCTACCATGTCACTTGGTTTGTTGGTAAGGTCGATCAAGATCTGAGGATTCAAGGATCACTCAAAAGGACTCGCAATGCCTCAACCCAGAACTGTCAGAGTAGTACCAGAGCCAGATCGACCTTTACCTGACAGGGTTGAGTTCCTCTCATCCCAGGAGAATTGATGTAGGACATCAAGAGCATACCGAAATTTCAAGGTTCCACTTTCGATCTTTGATTCATGTGTTGGTCAATTTTGTTGAGTTCTGTAATGAAGTCTAATTTTGAGTCTTGTAATAAGGTGAACCGATTGAGTTCACTAAGTCAATTGAGTCTTGTAATCAAGTCATTGAGTCCACTTGTGTCCACTTGTTTCAGTTCAGTCAAGTGTTAGTTGAATCTAATTGTTTAATCCTTTGAGTCCATGTAATTTTCAGTCAAGACAAGAACTAAGAGGAGAGTCACTAGATCAGGAGATTCACTAGGCCCTTCCTAATCAAAAATGGATTCCAAGTACCTGGACCCCTACTCAGGCCTCCCTTTCAGATGGCGCCTCCCAAGCCCAGGACCTAGAAGGCCTTGGCACCCTAGCTCATGAGGAAGTGGTGCCCAGGCCCAAGCCCAAGCCCCTGGCACCCATCATTCCACCTGGTCATGGCACCCCACTCCATGCCCCTTCATATTGGTGCCCCTCCCAAGGCCTTGACCCAGTCCAAATAGCTAGCGCCCAGGCTTTGACCCAGTCCACAGTATTGGCACCCAAGGCTTTGACCAGTCAAAAAAGATATCATCCCAGCCTAGCAAGGAGTCAACCAGTCCAAGCCCAGTCCAAGCCCAGCAAGAATTTCATACTAGTCCAAGCCCATGGAGAAAAGTCAAAGCTTCCAAGTTAAGAAGGAGTTGATGTCCAAGTCCTGCAAGGATTTTAGTCTACTAATTCTATTCAAACATGTACTCCTTATTCTACTCAACTTTATTCTCCTAATCCTATTCATACTGTGTACTCCTAGTTTGACAGGGAAAGGGCTAGTTAGTCTATAAATACCCCACCCCTCTACCCTCTAGTAATATACTTTTTATGAATAAAAATTTGAGTGAATTTCTTTGTTTACTGTTGCCTCTATGAGGAGTGGGTGTGAGACCCGTTTGCCTTTGTTCTTCGAAACATCAAGGGGTGTGAGGCTCTAGTTATCAAACAAACCCTAGCCCTAGCCACCCTCTTCATCAGCCCCTAGCTGCCCTCTTCGGATCCAGATGTCCCAAGCTTCATCCATGGCTGCCAGCCCCCTGCAACCCCTCTGCCGCCATTCCTTCATCTTTTCTTCATGTTTCTGATTTTTTCCCTCTTCTATGTGACTAACCTTAGACGTTCGCAGGATCCCTTAGGAGAAGCAACCTTCAGATGAAGTCCTCCTTGCTCCCGAACCCATTTGATAAAAAGTCAGCGGATCCACGGGAAAGTGACGGGGTCATCCAGGCACCGATCCGAGCGGAGCGAACCCTTCTACTGCTCCAAGATTGTCATTGCTAAGTAAAACTAACCCATCCCATCTCACTTTTTTTATTTTATCGAAGTTTAGAGCATGTCCTATAGGTGTTTCTTAACCCTAGGATCCTTAGTTTTTTATCTCTTTGATAGTTTCTAGCATGTGGTAGGATTCTAACCATCTCACAAAATCCTAACCTAGTCTAGTCTCCTTTTCGAGAATAACTAAATCAAAAATCTAAAAATCCTTGTTTATTTTAATCTGATTTTTTTTATCCTTCTTATGTCATTCATCTGCATGCATCATGTTAGAATCTCGTCCCGTATCAGAAGATAGAATGGCTGAGAGCACGGGCATAGCACCCTCCTCCAAGAAGAACCCAATATGATGAAGAGCACACTAGACAGCACCAAAAAGGAGGATAGGGTGGAAGTGAGGTGAGGAGTCACCAGGTGGAGGAAGCTCAATGACGAATGGAGGAGACAGATCAAGAAGCAATAAGGCAAACTCCTCCACACACTCGGGCTGATACTGCCACCTATAACCTGAAGTAAAGTAGCCCCATGAGAAAGGTTTGGTGGTGGGGGCACCAGGATCAAACACAGATTATTGGGCCCTATCTGGTTTACTTAGTCATGTGTTATAATTTTGTAATCAAGTAAGATTGAGTCCTGTAATTAGTTGAGGCTAGTTGATTTGTCTCAACCCAGTCTAGTTTATTGAGTCCTGTATTTAAGTATGAGTCCAGTGAGAGTCTAGTTTTTGTACAAGAGGAGAGGATACCCTATTTTGAAGTTCCACCAGGCCTCATCCAGGAGCTAGAGGTCTTCACATCAGCCAATCGGACCTTGTATGCCATCCCAGGGTCCAAGATTCCTGCAAGATGCCCATATGCCCCTAGATGCTTTCTAGATACCCAGATTCCCTCCAGATACCAGACTATATTCCCAGACCATGTGACATCATGAATCCAGAGGTCCATCTACAACCTAGCCAAAGAAAAATCATCCCAAGCACCAGGCCCAAGCCCTTAAGAATCAAGATTCCATGTATATTCCAGCCTAGAACCAAGATACTTGAAATATTCCTGCTCCAGGAGTCCCAGGCCTCCAGGGCCCAAAGTCCATGCACCTAACCCATCCTTGGCCACCCCTTGCTGCCCCCCATGAAACCCAACACTTCCTTGAGGTTGACTTGGTCCAAGCTAAGAAGAAGAATTCAAGTGGAAGGAGGAAATCAAGTTCTTATTTTAGTCAACCTTGTAATCCTAGTTCTAGGTTTATTTTGTAGTTCTTCTCCCACTTAAATTGCTTAAACCTATTCTAACTAGGAAAAAACTTGTAATCCCTTTAGGAGAGGGCATGGAACTCTATAAATACCCCACCCTCTTCCTCTTGTAATCAATTAACTCTTATGAATTAAACTCTGCTGAATTGTTTTCAAGACTGTGTTCTTATGTTTGTGTTTTGGTTCTTTGGTTTGTTTGGTTTGTTCTCTTGTGTTGGTCGACCTCTATCCTTGCAATCCCTCCATGCCCCAGTAGCAAATCAGACCTCCAAGCATCAGCCATGTCCAAAAGAGAAGCCTTGAAGATGCCTAGATCAAGAGCTCTTCCTGCTTCCTTACCGCCAGCCCTTTGCCCTGATCCCTTTCCTTCCTTGTTTCATCTTGTTATGTTTTCTTTGATTACTTGATTCTTTCTTAACCTTGTTATTTTGTAGATCTTTGAGGTGTTTCCCCTTCCTAGAGGAGGCTTTCTTTATTTTCAGACTGGGTCCAGATCACCTTCAGATTCGGGAACCAAAGGCTTGTTCTTCAAGGCACCATCCTGAGGCTTAGAGATCTCTTCATCGAAGAAACTACAATCGTTGCCTGGTAAAAGCCTTCTCCCTCTTAAGTTTTGTTCTGATGATAGATACACTATCTTAAATCAGGAGTTTCTTAATTCCTGGGTCCTGACTTTTATTATTCTGCATGTCTTCCTATGGGTATGATAGTTTTTAGCATTACTAGTCATCATGCTGATTCTTTACTTATTTTCGGGTCTTCAGCCACTGAATTAATGTCTAAAAAAATTATAAAAAAAATTAGTTTACTATTTTGAAATAGTCTTAGAGTCATCTCGCATCAGTTTGGTATCAGAGTGGGTTTAGGATAGCATTCATCTGTATTAGGATCACAAACCCTAATTTATGTATCCTGCTAGCTGCATTAGATGTCTATTTTTCATCGGATTTTGACCACCTAGGAATTTTTTTTTCCATGAAATTTGCAAGAATTGTTATCTATATTATCCTTTGTTTTATCATAATTTTTAATTAATTTCATAGAAAACCTAATTTACTAAAACTTGGCATATTAGAAACCCCAACTAAAATCCTGATAATTCTGCATCAGTCTGAAAACCCTAGGATTTGCATCATCATCTGATTTTTTTTTGCATCAAATTTAGTAGAGTTCATCATGACTAACCATCCTCTATTTTTTAATTTTTTAGATTTTTTTCTACGTCGATAACTATGTCAAAATCTGCATCTTCTGAAATTCTAATTTCTTGAATTCTGCTATATCTGCACTTTTACTTAACCAAACCTAACCAACTTCCATACACCCCAATCCCAAGCCCAATTTGTTTGCTAACCTAATCAACCTAAACTTAACTTGCCACATCATAAAACACACATAAAATATTTTATTTTTTTGATTATTTTAGATTGCATCAGGACCATAGATTGCCATCATCTACATTAAACTAATCTTAAGGGCACTTTCTCTATCTTAGATCAGGGTAAGAGGTCATAACCTGTCCTGAGCCCAAAACAATCTCCTTGCATTCTCACCCAAACCTTAATTAAAATTAATTAGACTTAATATGCCCTAGTAGGCTAGGTGACACTCACAGGTCGGGTCCGAACTGTGTGTGCCAACTAGTGCATTTAATCTTTAGCTATTATTGAAAGCTGGTGTCTTAGGCTGGGGGTCCAGAGTCAAATGACCTAAGTGGATTGGTGGTTTATAATTAGGACCCTGTGACAAGCAGGGGGAGCCTCCCACCACCCCACCCCCTACCTAGCCAGTGGAAGGATTAGCTGCTTAATTAAGTGTAAGTTGAGCTAACCCATTCAATTTTTACTCTAGGTCTAGGAAACCCTAGATTGCACTAACCTTTTTCTTTTGCATGCTTGGCTACACCACATCACTTTGAATGTTTATTTGATTGTTTGCAAGACCGTTAGATTAGGAACTCAATACCAATAGCCTCAACCCAACCCAACTAGTGTGACCATGGAGTCCAACCCTAGGAGAACCCCATACCATGACCTATCCTTAGAACCCAACCATAGGAGACCCATTAGGAGCACCCAAAGTTATGCACCCACTTTTGATAGAAGTCCAGATCCTAAGGTGTATATTGATTTGGAGGATAGAATGGATCAGTACTTTGAGTACACTAGGATGTCAGAGCTAGAGAAAATTAGTTTGGTTCATATAGGTTAACTCGATATACTAAGCGACATTAGGAACTTACTGAGGATGAATGTTATTGGAGAGGAGAACATATAAGTACCTGGAAAGCGAGTAAGTTAAGAAAAGAGTACCTAGGTAAATCTTATGAGCACAAACTTTTTGGCCAATGGCATAAATTAAGACAGGGTGACAAAACTGTGTTTGAATACATTGACCAATTTAATGAGTTTATGAGGAAATGTAACAAAGTTGAACATGAGCTTATGACCATAGTGAGGTTTCTGTATGGCCTACGTGAGGACATCCATTGGGAATTGTGTTGTAGGTTGATTCAAGACTTAGAGGAAGCCTATCACATAGCCTTGGAATTCGAGTCAAATTAGAGGGAACTCACGTTTAGTCAAACTGAGTCCAACAATAATAACCCTCCTACACTCCAGATCCATAGAACTGAACCCATAACCTTTACACCCATAACCTTTGAACCCATAACCCTTAGTTTACCCACTCCTGTTATCCCAAACCCTAGTCAATTTTCTATTAGCCAAACCCCTCTTACCACCTCATTGGTTTACCAAAATGACTTAGAAGAAGAAATATATGAGGCTAACCCAAGTCTGGTAGAGGAGTATGAAGATGATGAATCCATACCTATAGGTGACCTAGAGTTAGAAGCCAATCCAGAATTAGTTGATCTAGTGGAAACCCAGATAGAAATCAACTCGGAGTTAATTGAGTCGGAAGTCCAGTACAACCAACCTAGTTCAACATGAACTTCGATTTTGAGGCTTTTATGAAAGACATGGCTGATCAGTTCGCCCAAATGAAACATGAGCTCAACCAATCCTATGCCCAATTAATCACTCAGGTCAAACAAATGAACCAAACAAATAACCAAGCAACCCATAGGTTGGACCAGGTAGAAGACCACCCAACATTAGTTGACCCTGACCATACCTAAGTAGGAGCCGACCTAGATTTTGCTAACCCTAGCCATATCCAGACAGTAACCGACATAGAGTTAGCTGACCATGTAGTGGAAGAGCAGTTAGAGGAAGAGAACCCTGATACTGCTATTAGAGTTTTACCTGAGGAGACACTAAAAGAAAGCCCAACTATAGAGCCCAGTCCTTTGGTTTATGAGGTAGAAGAATTTATTAAGGACTTGATCTCTTTGAATCAGTACCCTCAGGATGAAATCATTCCGTTGACTCTAATTAATCTCTTCCCTGAAATTAATGACCCATTCTTCCATAATGCAGACTCTGTAGGAATACCCCAAACCCATAAGGTAAACCTCATTAGTCCAGGACTAATTCCAAACACCCCTTCTTACATCCTACTCTACCCGATTAACCCCAAACACTTTGCTTACTTCTTATCCCATTAGACTAACCCTGAACCCACTTCTTATTTTATACCATTTTTTAAAACTTCTCCTAATTTTCTTACTATTAGATTACATTTTATAGAAGTTCGCATGTTGCATTCATTCATTGAGTTTATCATGTTTGCATCTTACTTTAGGAGAACCCTATGGCACCTAGTAGGAGTACATAGTAAATTCTCATGTGCATGCCATGCTAGGGTCAAACCTAAAGAGTCTATAGTGTATTAGGTTAGACCCAAAGAGTCCAAAAAATCTTCTTTGATAGGAAGTCTAGTCGAGTCTATTAGGTGTTAGTTTTGAGTCCAATAAATTTACAACCCTTATTCATCTATCCACACATGCACTGACCTCTACACAGCATTTGCATCAGGATATTAGTCAAAAGTTAAACAAAAATAATGAACTAAATAACAACTTGGCTAATTTTCGAAAAAGAGATAAAGAATTGTTTACAGAGGATTATGTGATTGTAAAGGAATTTTCTGCTCGCAAAGCTGGCCCATTCAGACTAATGAAGAGTAGTGGATCCAATGCCTATGTGCGTGAGAAGCTACTTGATTTAGGTATTAGCCCAACCTTCAATTTTTTAGACCTTATGGAGCATAGGAGCTAGCAGTGATACCTAACAAGCACCTTGAGCCAATTCCTTCCTTCGTGAGTGAACCCATCCCAGAGTGTCCACATATAATTTGGCCAATAAGTGAGGAAAGGAGTGAGCGAATCCTGGATGATCAAGTCATCAGTACCCGAGATGAAGGTTATCAAAGGTATTTGATCAGATGGCAAGGTCAACCAGACTCTAAGGATTTGTGGAGCACTGGTGAGGATCTGCCGCGTCTCAACCCAGACCCTCCTTGAGTAGCCAAATTGACCCTTACTCGACAGGGTCGAGTTCCTCCCACCCTGGGAGAATTGGTGGAGCCACCAGGATCAGACACAGATTACTGGGCCCTATTTGGTTTACTTAGTCATGTATCATAATTTTGTAATCAAGTAAGATTGAGTCTTGTAATAAGTTGAAGCTAGTTAATTTGTTTCAACCCAGTCCAGTTTATTGAGTCCTGTATTTAAGTATGAATCCAGTGAGAGTCCAGTTTTTGTACAAGAGGAAAGGATACCCTATTTTAGAGTTCCACCAGGCTTCATCCAGGAGCCAGAGATCTTCACTCAACCAATTGGACCTTGTATGCCATCCCAGGGTCCAAGATTCTTGCAAGATGCCCATATGTCCTCCAGATGCTTTCCAGATACCTAGTTTCCCTCCAGATACCAGACTATATTCCCAGACCAAGTCACATCATGAATCCAGAGGTTCATCTGCACCCCAGTCCAAGAGAAATCAGCTCAAGCACCAGGCCCAAGCCCTTAAGAACCAAGATTTCAGGTATATTCCAGCCCAGAACCAAAATACCTAGAATATTCCTGCTCTAGGCATCCCAGGCCTCTAAGGCCCAAAGCCCATGCACCCACCCATCCTTGGCTGCCCCTTGTTGCCCCCCATGAAGTCCAACACATCCTTGAGGATGAGTTGGTCCAAGATAAGAAGAAGAATTCAAGTGGAAGGAGGAAATCAAGTTCTTATTCTAGTCAACCTTGTAATCCTAGTTCTAGGTTTATTTTGTAGTTTTTCTCCCACTTAAATTATGTAAACCTATTCTAACTAGGAGAAGACTTGTAATCCCTTTAGGAGAGGGAATGGGACTCTATAAATACCCCACCCCTCTTCATCTTGTAATCAAATAACTCTTATGAGTTAAACTCTGCTGAATTGTTTTCAAGACTGTGTTCTTGTGTTTGTGTTTTGGTTCTTTGATTTGTTTGGTTTGTTCTCTTGTGTTAGCCGACCCCTATCCTTGCAATCCCTCCATGCCCCAGCAGAAAATTAGACCTCCAAGCATCAACCATGTCGAAGAGAGAAGCCTTGAAGATGCCCAAATCAAGAGCTCTTCCTGCTTCCTTGTCGCAAGCCCTTTGCCCTAATCCCTTTCCTTCCTTATTTCATCTAGTTATTTTTTCTTTGATTACTTGATTCGTGCCTAACCTTGACATTTTGCAAATCCCTGAGATGTTTCCCTTCCCTAGAGGAGGCTTTCTTTGCCTTCAGACCGGGTCCAGATCGCCTTCAGATTCGGGAACCAAAGGCTTGTTCTTCCAGGCGCCATCTTGAGGCTGAGAGATCTCTTCATCAAAAAAACTACAATCGCTGCCTGGTAAAAGCCTTCCTCCTCTTGAGTTTGATCTGATGATAGGTATGCTATCCTAAATTGGGAGTTTCTCAATTCCCGACCTTTATTATTCTGCATGTGTCTTCCTGCGGGTATGATAGTTTCTAGCATTAGTAGTCATTTTGCTGATTCTTTACTTATTTTTGGGTCTTTAGCCATTGAATTAATGTCTAAAAAAATTATAAAAAAATTAGTTTACTATTTTGCATCAGTCTTAGAGTTATCCCGCATCATTTGGATGACAATGCATGTAACCTGAGCTCTCCTGCTCACATTATGTTTACCAATCAGCTATAACTACAATGATGTAGATGGAGCATTAGTGGTTAAGTCTGCCAATTAATTGCAATAGTGGTAGTGAAGTAGTGGCACCAAACATTTATGGCTCCTATCTCCTTGGAAGAACCCATCCTTTAAAAAGGGTAATCTTGTAGCTCGGGCACCTTCACCAAAGGATAACTACGAAGGCCCCTTGGCTATTTTCAATGTCATGGTGGCAAGAAGGAGCTACAAAAAAGACCAACACCCCTCAACCATCCCTTTTATAGTATATTTGGTGGGAGGCCCATCGCTCATGTATTCAATCAAAATCTGGCATATGTCATTCTCTTAGAAGATGAGTATTACCGAAAAGGAGCATCTAGGATGGCAATCGATTTCTTCCATTCTCATCTTCTCATAAATTGCATATAAAAGACCCATCCCATTAGAAGCATGACCAGTCAAAGCTCCTCGTGTAAGGTTAAGATAGCAGTGGGCCCGATGCATGCAATTTAAAAACCTTTTCTAAAGAGCATGGCACAGCGAAAAAAGATAAAATACTTTTATCTATGATATGTTAATCTAATTAACATAGGCCCCTATACGGATCTTGATGCACCTAGAATAATGCATATACGAAATCAAGCATGCATGGTATAAAACATAGAGAACCATTCTTGAATCATAAATGATGTATCAAGCAAGATATGTCATGCATAAAATGTACAAGCATACCTCAGTGACAATCACCAAAAAGTGCTCCAATTGGAAGGAAGAAGAATGGCTCTGCGAGCAGCACACGTGTACTACCTCTACAGGTGGTTCACACCGGAGTATGGGATTTCTCCTCAATCCTTCGAGATGCTAGCCTCTGTTGCCCAGATATGGTGCCCAAGAGGGGGGGGTGAATTGGATATTTTAAAAATTAAAGCAATATATGTGCTATCAAGTTCTAAGGTGAAGAGTGATACTGCTCAAGTAATTGTGCAACGGAAGCAATGAAATAAAACAACAATTAAGAAGCAAAAGAAGATAAAGAGTAAAGCAATGCAAACACACAAGAAGTATAGTGGTTCGGTGCACCTAGCACCTACATCCACTCCCCAAGCTACACTTGGAAATTTCCACTATAATCTTTAGATTACAGCCGACTTGTTTTACCAGGCTCACAAGTCAAAACCTTACACACTTGTTTTGGCTTCGGGCTTACAAGCAACCCTAGTTGGTTTTATCAATTGGCTCACCAACAAACCTCACTCACTTGTTTTGGCTTCGGGCTTACAAGCAATCCTAGTTGGTTTTATCAATTGGCTCACCAACAAACCTCACACTAGTTTCAAATTCCCTTGAAACTAGCCTAAGACAAAAAGAATATGAATACAAAGAATAAAACAAGACAAACTCCTTTTGAGCAAAAAGTAATTCAATGTAGCTCTTGATGGAGACTCTTCAAGCCTTTCTCTTGGAATCTTTGGACCTCACTAAATGCCAAATACTTGAAAGTTGGATTCCTCAAAGATGGAAAGCTTTTGGCTAAGGAATCTCTTGGTTTTCTCACTCTTTTTGGCTTGGAATTGATTGAAGGCTTTGTACTTTGACTCTAAACTTTTTCACTTTGTCTCCTTGTCTTTTTTGAAGTTTGGTGGAGGTTAAATACCTCATTCAAGCTGAAACAACTCCACAAGACCGTTAGAATCAAAAATATGGCCGTTTATGGCCGTTAGAAATCAAATCAAAAGTTCAGAAAAACTAGCCGTTATGCCATGAGTCGACCTCATGAGTCGACCTCTGGATCAAGTGTCGACCTCCAGTTTATTTTAGGCAAAAATCCAAAAAACCATAGTTCTGCCCAGTTTGAATTCTCAGGCTATGAGTCGACCTCTGGTGTCGACATCTGGACAGGTGTTGACCTCTGGTGGTCGACCTTTGGAGCGTGCCACTGAAATTTTGCCGTGTCGGCCTTGCTGAACTTTTCTTTTCTTCATGAGTCGACCTCTGGTGGTCGACCTTTGACAAGGTGTCGACCTCTGGTGGTCGACCTCTGATCTGAAATTTTCTGAAACTCTAGAGAGGTGCGTGCCATGCTTGAGTTTCTCTAAGCCTTTGTTTCTTTTGTCAATTACTTCTTAACAGGAAGGTCCAATATGAGAAATTTGATCTTGTTCAAGGTAGAAGAACTCTTTTCCAAAATCAGGCAAGCTTGGTTTCATCATTGTACTCTCAGTACTCTTTTTGAATAACCTAAGTCCTGAAACTTTATCTTGAGATGAAACATTAGTCCAAACATATACTCAACCTTTTGTTAATCATCAAAACTAAGGAGCCAAAGCCAACAATCTCCCCCTTTTTGATGATGACAAAACCTTGAGTATATATGCAATTAAGTCCAAAAGCAAAATATATCACTAATAAAAATTTTCAAAGAAACCTCACATGCATGACTATATCATAAAAATTTTACTTTTCATCTATTTATTTATTTTTTTGTGAAAACATTCTTATGAGTCAAAAAGTTAAGAACCATAATAGCTTTACTATACTATATGAAAGATTTTACTTTTCATTTACTTCTTTCTTTTTGTGAAAACATTCTTATGAGTCAAAAAGATAAGAACCATTATAGCTTTACTCTACTCTATTCTATGAGAGAGTCATACTTTACCATATATACTTTATAAACTTTACTATACTCCCCCTTTTTGTCAAGAATCAAAAAGTTCATTCTTTGTAGTAAAAGATAAAAACAGATGATACCATTCCATTGCAATGAAATACTTAGTTGCATAAAATACATGCTCCCCCTCAATTTGTGCATTCGAGATAACAAAAATATTCTAACTTGAGGGTTTAAAAAGATAAATGCTAAGAGCTGGTATCAGACAGTAAAATATCACAATATAGATAAGTGTATAAATGTATTCAGTTACAAAATTGCTTACATAGTAAGCACAAAACACTGATACATCAGATCATACAAAGCAAACTAATTCATACATCAAGTAAATCTATGAGGCTACTCCTCATCAGAAGGTATATCAAAAGAGATAGGAGCCGAGATCCTAGATGAGGATTTTGGAGTCCTATGAGTGAGACTCCGAGTCCTCAGAGAGGGACCAGACCTAGGGGTACTCCTACGAGATCTATAGGTCCGAGGAAAAGGCTCCACAGGTGTCCTGACTGAGGCAGTAGCAGAAGGAGTAGATGGATCAGTATGCTGAGTAGACTGAGCTGGAGTGTGCCTGCTGACTAGCTCATAAGCAGTGGGATCATCAATATCTGTCTTGTATGCTCATCTATATCATCCGGAATCCCTGTAATAGTCTCAAAAAGTGACTCAGTAAACTCAGTATCTACTGGCACATCTGTAGCTGGAGGATCTGTACTGGGAAGATCAGTAGAAGGAGGATCAGTAGAAGGGGGAATCTCTGGAATCGGATCTGCAGGTGGAACATCAGAGCTACCTGCTCCAGGCTGATCTCCATCACTGTCACTGTATCCACTGGAGCCATCATCATCATCATCATCAGAATGTGGAGGAGATACTGTCGGATCTACAGTCCCTGGTGGTAGTGCTAATCTCAGTAGGCTGAGGATCTGTCAGAATCCTGCATCTACACTAGCTGAGAGAGCTCCAATGCGCATATCTGTGTGTATCCGCAGATCATGTAGCTCCTGTCGTACACCAGTAATCTCTGTCTGGACCTCTGAAATGTGATCAGTCACTCTCTGCTCAAAGTCTGATATCCTCGCTGTAGTCCTCCATGGTGTAGCAGTAGCAGTAGGTGCTGGAGCTGATGAGGGTGGTGGTGTGAATGGCTCAGGCTCCGCAGTCTCTGACTCTGGTGCTGGGCGAGAAGGTGTACCATGATCAGTAGGCTCTGAAGGCCCTGCCTCAGCTGCTCGGATCTCATCCTCCTCATCTGGCTCCTGGCCAGACTCTCGTCGCACCCAACGGTCACCAATCAGTCGAAATCCCATCCTATGCAGGGATTTCTCTCCATATGTATCAGTATGCTGCAGCTGACTGAAGGGTATACCATCAAATGAAACACCATGCTCCTGAATAGCTGTGTCAGCCCCATACCATATGGCTGAACTAGTCTCCTGTGAGATGCTGCCTCACCCATCTGCTGAAGCATGATCCTGGGAAGGTTGATGGGAGTCCGCTGTCTCAGGGACACCATCAACACCAACTCATGCTCAGTGATAAAGTCGAATCTCCCGCTCTTTGGAATCAAGATACGGGCGATGATATGATGCAGCACTCTCATCTCCAGTGAAAGCTGGTTAGCGACTACTGTGGAAATGTCGCTAACATCCTCACGCTCTAGAATACATCTGAAGGCATGCTCTCTGTCACTGATCGAAGTGGCAGCAGTGCCATGAAGTGGAATCCTCCAAACACGACTGATGACCTCCGGTGTCACTGGAATCTCGATCCCACGTACAGTAGCTGACCATCCAATGCCATCAGTGGCCATGGATCCATAGAACTTCCTGATGAGGTCTGGGTAGAATCTCTCAGTCATCGTGCAGAAGTGAACCAGACCTGCATCTCTCAGCACATCTCCTATAAAAAGTGATGCTGATCCAGAAAGGTATATCCACACCTCCACTCGCATGCTCTTCCGTACTAAGCTGGCTGGCACTGGTGCAGGTGGCTCTGGGGTCGGCTCATACTCATGTCTGACCTTTCTTCGTCGCTCAGTGCTACCTTGGCCTTGTTCCAATCTCCTTTTCCTTACTGCCAAGTGCTTTCTTGGACCCATATGGAAGGAAGAGGGGTAAATTAGGGAGAAGAAGGATAATGCAAGGCTAAGAGGAAAGGAACCAAGAGAAGAGAGGTTCACGGTTTGAGAAAAAAGAGGAAATGATGAAATGGTGAGATAGGGTTTGTGAAAATGAAGAAAATCGAGAGTAAATGGAGAAAATGCAAGAACAGATGAAAGAAATAAGTGATTTCAATTGAAAAACAACCGAGATTTGAGGGTAGATAGGAGAAAAAGCCTTCGGTTGTCCAAAACCACGAACACGGTCAAAAAATGGTTTGGTTCTAAAGAAAACAAGAGGAGGAGAGGATTACCCAAAAAGATGAAGGAGAAGGTTGGAAATCCACTGTTTAGAGGTTTAGGGAAGTTGGAGGGGGACCACACGAAGGAGAAATAGAAAGAAATGGAGAAATGTGGCTTGCGGATGGGTTTAAAAAAGGAGATTTCCGTTCAAGTGTCGACCTCTAAAAATTTTCAGGGGTCGACCTAAGTGTTGACCTCCAAAAACCTTAGGGGTCGACCTCAAGTGTCGACCTCCGAAAACTCAAGTGTCGACCTCCAACAATAAATTACCCAAAATAAAATTATGTAAAATTTAAAAAATTGATAAAATTTAGAAAAATAACCTTTAAACATATTTGAGAATTTATAATTCATTTTTGAGAATTTTTGATGAAAATTGAAGAGTTTCAAGCAAAAGGATCAATGACTCCCAGTTCTCTTCTGATCATACAAAATCTATCTTCATTCAATGGTTTTGTGAATATATCAGCCAATTGATAATCAGAACAAATAAAATCTAACAACACATTAGAGTTTTGAACGTGATCTCTTATGAAGTGATGTCTTATTTCAATATGTTTGCTTCTTGAATATTGTACAGGGTTTTTCGTTAAATTAATTGCACTAGTATTATCACATCTTATGGGTGTCTTAGTTAGTTTGATGCCAAAGTCCTCGAGTTTTTTTGATCCATAGAATCTGAGCACAACAGCTTCCAGCTGCTATATATTCGGCTTCCGCCGTAGATAGAGCAACCGAATTCTGTTTCTTCCTGCTCCATGAAATCAAATTAACTCCTAGGAATTGACAAGTTTCACTAGTACTTTTACGATCAAGTTTACACCCAGCAAAATCAGCATCAGAATATGCAATTAATTCATATGATGACTCTCTAGAGTACCAAAGACCAATTTGATTGACCCAGATAAGTATCTAAATATACGTTTTACAGCTAAGAGATGTGATTCTTTAGGAGCAGACTGAAAACGTGCACACATACAAACACTAAACATTATATCTGGTCTACTGGCAGTTAGATATAGCAGTGAACCAATCATGCCTCTATATAATTTTTGGTCTACTGATTTACCACATTCATCTTTGTCTAATTTACATGAAGAGCTCATAGGGGTACCTATTGGTTTGGTAGTCTCCATCTCAAACTTTTTCAATATTTCCCTTGTGTACTTGGCTTGGTTGATGGAGATCCCCTCTTTGGTTTGCTTAATTTGGAGTCCGAGGAAGAAGTTGAGTTCTCCCATCATGCTCATCTCGAACTCACTCTGCATTAACTTTGCAAATTCTTGACAAAGACATTCGTTAGTAGCACCAAAATAATATCATCTACATAGATTTGTACTACTAAGAGATCATTTTTCTTTTTCAAAACAATGTATTATCTACATTACCTCTAGAAAAATCATTCTTCATCAAAAATGAACTTAATCTATCATACCAAGCTCTAGGAGCTTGCTTTAAACCATACAATGCTTTATGCAATTTAAAAACATGGTTAGGAAATTCATGATTTTCAAAACCAGGAGGTTGTTCAACATAAACTTTCTCTTCAATAAATCCATTTAAAAAGCACTTTTAACATCCATTTGAAATAACTTGAAATCCATAAAACAAGCAAAGCAAGTAAAAGTCTAATTGCTTCTAGCCTAGCAACAGGAGCAAAGGTTTCATCAAAGTCAATCCCTTCTTCCTGGTTGTAGCCTTTAGCAACAAGTCTAGCTTTGTTTCTAGTTACAATACCATGTTCATCAAGTTTATTTCTAAAAACCCATTTTGTGCCAATTACAGAAACATTAAGGGGTCTTTCAGTTAAAGTCCAAACGTTATTTCTTTTAAATTAATTTAGTTCATCTTGCATAGCATTAATCCAGTTACAATCTTTTTTAGCTTCTTCAATTGACTTAGGCTCTATCTGAGATACAAAAGCTAAATAATCACAAATATTTCTAATATAAGAGCATGTACTTACTCCCTTTGATGGATCACCAATAATTAGCTCTTTGGGGTGTCCGTGTGCATACCTCCATTCTTTAGGTAAAGGTTTTGGTGAAGTTGCATTGATCTCTTGAGTTTGATCTTGATTTTCTTGATCATCATCTCCTTTGGGCTCATCTTCATTGATTGTCAATTGTTCAAGCTTCTTTGTACCTGTTTCATCATCAATAGAATCTTCTTTTCTAGAAGATTTTTCGTTAGATTCATCAAACACTACATGAATTGATTCTTCAACCAGAAGAGTTCTTCTGTTGAAGACCCTGTATGCCTTGCTAGAAGTAGAGTATCCTAAGAAGATACCCTCATCTGACTTGGCATCAAATTTACTGATATTGTCTTTGCCATTGTTTAATATGAAACAGCGGCAACCAAATACACGAAAATACTTAAGATTCGGTTTTCGATTTTTCCAAAGCTCATATGGTGTTTTCTTCAAAATAGGTCAAATTAAAACATGATTTAAAATGTAACAGGAAGTATTAATGGCTTCTGCCCAAAATATCTAGGTAAATCGTTTTCGCAAAGCATTGTGCGTGCCATTTCTTCAAGTGTCCTGTTCTTTCTTTCTACCACCCCATTTTGTTGAGGTGTCCTAGGTGCAGAAAAATTATGACTAATGACATTTTCATTACAAAAAGCTTCAAAATCATGATTGTTAAATTCAGTTCCATGATCACTACGCAAAGAAACAATAGTGAGATCTTTTTCATTTAAAACCCTTTTATGAAATTTAACAAAAGCTGAAAACGTTTCATCTTTATGAGCTAAAAACATCACCCAAGTAAATCGTGAGTAATCATCTACAATTACTAGCCCATATTTTTTACCTCCCAAACTAGTTGTTCTGGTTGGTCCAAAGAGGTCCATATGCAATAATTCAAGGGGTCTAGTAGTAGATACTACTCCTTTAGGTTTGAAAGTAGATTTAGTTTGTTTCCCAAATTGACATGCAGCACAAATCTTATCTTTTTCAAATGTGAGTTTTGGCAATTCTTTTACAAGATTCTTTTTGCTTAATTTTGAAATCAACTGCATACTAGCATGCCCTAGCCTACGATGCCAAAGCCAACTAGTTTCACTTGCTTTGGCTTCCCTAGCCACTAGGCATTGACCACTTTCCATGGCTAGATCATCAAGATCAACCATGTAAATGTTTCCATGCCTATGACCAGTGAACTTGATGCCATCGACATCTAGACTAGATACCATGCACAAAGATGATTCAAAAATTACTTTAAAACCCTTATCACAAAACTGACTAATGATAAAAAGATTATGCTTCAAGCCATCAACAAATAATACATTATCTACATAAGCATTAGGGATGATATGGATTTTACCAATTCCGACGATTTTGCCTTTTCCATTATCACCAAAAGTAACGTTTCCACCATCAATAGCTGCTAGTGATGAGAATTGCTTCACATCCCCAGTCATGTGCCTTGAGCAACCACTATCCAGATACCACAATCTTCTTTTTTTTTGGTTGCAAGGCACACCTGCAAAAATTAATCAAGTTGAAACTTTAGGTACCCAAGTCATCTTGGGTCATTTAGGGTTAGTCAAATTGGTTCCTTTTGGAACCCAAATCTTTCCAAAGGTATTTAATTTTCTTCTATTACAAATATATGATTTATGTCCTAACTTACCACATGCATAGCAGGTAATATTAGAAGATGAAGGTATGAAAAAGTTTTTGTAAAGCTTTTGCTGATTGTGTGGCTTAAATCCAAGTCCAGCTTTGTTAAACACTGCATGTTGACTATTTAAAAGCATGCTTAATTTTTCTGAACTAAAAGTAAACTTTTCTACAAAAGGTTTTACTTTTTCTAACTCTTCTTTGTAATTCTTGTTTTGAAGCAATAGTTCTTTGTTTTGTTTTCAATTTTCTCATTAGTTTTAAGACTTCGATTATTTTTCAAAGAATCATTTTCTTTTAAGAGATTATCTTTATCATTTTTCAAGGTCTTTACATGTTCAGTTAATTTCTTATTTTCTTGAATTAAATCTTCAATTTCAGTTGAAAACTTTTCTGAATTTTTGGTAAGCTCAAGATTTAGCATTCTTAATTTCTTATTTTTCAGTTTTAATTTTTCATATTCCATAACTAAATCATCAAAAGCATCATGCAATTCATTGAAAGTAAATTCAATTTCAGGTTCAGAATTTACCTCATTATCTTCATTGGCCATGAAACACAGGTTGGCGACTACCTGCTGCTCTTCGTCACTGCTGGAGTCCTCACTCTCACTCCAGGTAGCCATCATGGCTTTCTTTCTCAACATCCTTCGACTCTTTTTAAGCAAAGGGCAATCCATTTTATAATGTCCAGGCTTCTTGCACTCGAAGCAGATGGGTGGATCCCTTTCTTTTTCTTTCTCTTTTTCTTTATTGTGATCACCTTTTGTGGCCTTTTCTTGTAGAAGCCCTTCTTCTTTCTCATGAATCTTTTGAATTTCCTTGTAATAAGGGCTGTCTCATCATCATCAGCTTCTTCTTCTGATTCATCACTTGACTCTTTCTTTGTAGTGGACTTGAAGGCTATGACTTTCTTTTTCTTGTCATTGTCCACTGTCTTCTGCTTTAGTAAAAGCTCGTAAGTCATCAGTGATCCAAGAAGCTGCTCAAGAGGTAGAGTATTGACATCCTTGGCTTCTTCTATGGCTGTTACTTTCGCATCCCATGAAGCCGGAAGAGACCTGAGAAGTTTGTTAACCAGTTCACCATTAGATATAATTTTTCCCAAACTCCTCATACCATTTACTATATTTGTAAATCTAGTATACATTTCACTGATACTTTCAGTTGGTTCCATCCTGAACATCTCATATGTATGAATGAGCATGTTCACCTTTGTGGTCTTCACTTGGTGTGTACCCTCATGGGTAACCTCAAGTGTATCCCAAATTTCTTTGGCGGAAATACAATTTGATATTCTGTTGAATTCACTAGGGTCAAGTGCACAGAATAGCAAATTCATCGCCTTAGCATTTAACTCAGCTTGTTTGATGTCATTGTCATCCCATTCTTCTTCAGATTTTGGGGCGATAATGCCATTAACCAAGTGAGTGGGCTGATGAGGCCCTTTAGTAATTATTCTCCATATATGATAATCTACAGCTTGTAAATAAATACGCATACGAGTTTTCCAGTATGTGTAGTTTGTGCCATTAAAGAAAGGAGGGTGATTTGATGCTTGTCCTTCAACTACACCCATTCCAATTGGGGCGGCCATGATCTTTCACTCAAGATCGTTGGACCTACAAGAGAGTATCGGTGCTCTGATACCACTTGTTGCCCAGATATGGTGCCCAAGAGGGGGGGGTGAATTGGGTATTTTAAAAATTAAAGCAATATATGTGCTATCAAGTTCTAAGATGAAGAGTGATAGTGCTCAAGTAATTGTGCAACGAAAGCAATGAAATAAAACAACAATTAAAGAGCAAAAGAAGATAAAGAGTAAAGCAATGCAAATACACAAGAAGTATAGTGGTTCGGTGCACCTAGCACCTATATCCACTCCCCAAGCTACACTTGGGAATTTTCACTATAATCTTTAGATTACAGCCGACTTGTTTTACCAGGCTCACAAGTCAAAACCTTACACACTTATTTTGGCTTCGGGCTTACAAGCAACCCTAGTTGGTTTTATCAATTGGCTCACCAACAAACCTCACTCACTTGTTTTGGCTTCGGGCTTACAAGCAACCCTAGTTGGTTTTATCAATTGGCTCACCAACAAACCTCACACTAGTTTCAAATTTCCTTGAAACTAGCCTAAGACAAAAAGAATATGAATACAATGAATAAAACAAGACAAACTCCTTTTGAGCAAAAAGTAATTCGATGTAGCTCTTGATGGAGACTCTTCAAGCCTTTCTCTTGGAATCTTTGGACCTCACTAAATGCCAAATACTTGAAAGTTGGATTCCTCAAAGATGGAAAGCTTTTGGCTAAGGAATCTTTTGGTTTTCTTACTCTTTTTGGCTTGGAATTGATTGAAGGCTTTGTACTTTGACTCTAAACTTTTTCACTTTGTCTCCTTGTCTTTTTTGAAGTTTGGTGGAGGTTAAATACCTCATTCAAGCTGAAACAACTCCACAAGATCGTTAGAATAAAAAATATGGCCGTTTACGGCCGTTAGAAATCAAATCAAAAGTTCAGAAAAACTAGCCGTTATGCCATGAGTCGACCTCATGAGTCGACCTCTGGATCAAGTGTCGACCTCATGAGTCGACCTCCAGTTTATTTTAGGCAAAAATCTAGAAAACCATAGTTCTACCCAGTTTGAATTCTTAGGCTATGAGTTGACCTCTGGTGTCGACATCTGGATAGGTGTTGACCTCTGGTGGTCGACCTCTGGAGCGTGCCACTGAAATTTTGCCGTGCTGGCCTTTTCTTTTCTTCATGAGTCGACCTCTGGTGGTCGACCTTTGACAAGGTGTCGACCTCTAGTGGTCAACCTCTGATCTGAAATTTTCTGAAACTCTAGAGAGGTGCGTGCCATGCTTGAGTTTCTTTAAGCCTTTGTTTCTTTTATCAATTACTTCTTAACAGGAAGGTCCAATATGAGAAATTTGATCTTGTTCAAGGTAGAAGAACTCTTTTCCAAAATCAGGCAAGCTTGGTTTCATCATTGTACTCTCAGTACTCTTTTTGAATAACCTAAGTCCTGAAACTTTATCTTGAGATGAAACATTAGTCCAAACATATACTCAACCTTTTGTTAATCATCAAAACTAAGGAGCCAAAGCCAGCAGCCTCTTTGGAAATAGTATTGACAACAGAGACTCCTTCTTCAACTCCTTGAAGAACCACAGATTGCTTCTTCAACTCCTTGAAGAACTGCTGCTGAAGCAAAGATTGAACAAGACTCTTGAGAACCCTTCCCAACTCTCTATCCCAAACCTTCAACAGAAGGACGCACTTGAGAATTCCTCTCAAAACTCAAACCCCCTGTTTGATAATCTCTCAGAGATCAAGTATGAACTTTAATCACAAGAAAATGGGAGAGTATCCTGATCTCCTTTTGTGTTCTTCTAGTGGAACTCAGAACAGCACAAAACCTTGTGAACTGCAATGATTTTCTCCTAAATTCCCATTTGATGAGAGATTATAAAGAGAGTTTGAGTGCCTTGGAATTCAGGGTGTTACAAAACCCTTGGAATTCAGCAACAGTAGCAATTAAAACCCTGAAACATGAACCATTAAATCCCACAACAGTTGTAGGCATTAATGAAGTAGTTTCAATTTTCAACAAAGTCCGTCACTCGAGTCGACTCAACTGTTCAAGTCAACTTGAGCTGAATTGCATGAGTCGACTCATAGGCAGTTTTGACAACTCTTGTCAAATGAGTTCGGAATGATTCCCAATCATTACCATGCCAACAAATCAAGAAGAAACTCCATGGTGTGTGACCCCCGTAGGTTCAAACACTAAACCGGTAGTACATAAACATTTCCAGTACCAACCAAAGTCGCCATCTAGCAATGACATCCGGCATCCGGATAGGTTGAAGGTTGCAAAGCAACAATAACCTATCGAATATGGAATACTATTGAACTTATTCCTTTAATCTTCTAATGCTCCGGATGGCTTAGGATCAAATTGCCAAACCCTAATCAGTCCATCTTAATATGTCTCAAATAAAGAATCCTTGTAACTCCTTATAAGGAATGCCTTGGCCAAGGTCTTTCTTAATTGAGGCATACTAAGCATTCAATCCAAACCATTTGGAGAGATCAATCCTATCTTGATCTTACTACCACTACACAAGTTCTTGATTGTACCTAGCAACCTTCTATCTCCGAATTAGAAATCTGGGTAGTCTGGCACTTAAGCACAGTGAGTTGCTTGCAAGCTACCATAATGATCTCAAATCAAGGATTAATTCATGTCCACATTCTAATGATAAACTTCTCTTTGGCAGAAAAAGAATCTCACATGGGAGTCATGCTTAGTGAAGTATCAAACACAACACCTGATGTCATACCAGCATCTCCATGCTACTTGGTTAAGAGGATAACCAATAGACATGACATCAATGACCTACTCTCGATACACCATCATCTTAAAGTTGTGTTTCCTTTGGTCGTGAACCAGTTTATGAACTACATGATGCATCCTCTCTACATCACATACAAGTTAGCTCAAAGGACATCATCACACAAGAGTTCAATTAGGAAGATGACATGTGATGAACAACCAGAATAAACTTTTTATTCATTCAATAATTCATATACATATACATGAGTTGCACAACCATCTACAGCCTAGATGATTGGCTTTGGAACATTTTTTCCAACAACTCCCAACTGGACTAAAGCCAATTAGAACAGAATCTAATTCCTATCTTCCATTTGCAATCATTAAACTCTTGTATTCCAATAGCTTTAGTGAAGGGGTTGGCTTAGTTCTCTTACCATCGATCTTTAGAAGCTCGATGTCACCTCGTTCAATAATCTCCTGGACAAGGTGATAACAACGCAGAATATGCTTGGTCCGCTGGTGTGATTTCGGCTCTATGGCTTGAGCTATGGCTCCAGTGCTATCACAATATATCAAAATAAGACCATCCAAGGAGGGTGCCACTCCTAGCTCATCTAGGAACTTCCACAACCACACAGCCTCCTTTGTTGGATCCGATGCTGTAATATATTCCACCTTGCAAACAGAATCAACCACTATATGCTGCTTCAAACTTTTCCAGTAGACCGCTCTACCATTAAGGGTAAATACAAAACCAGACACACTCTTACTATCATTTTTATCTGACTAATAACTAGAGTTAGTGTACCCCACAAGTCTTAAGTCAGAATCTTCATAAATAAGCCATTGGTCCTTAGTATTTCTTAAATACTTAAGGATGTTCTTAACAACTTTCCAATGAGCTTTTTATCTAGATCATACTAGTATCTAGTCACTACCCCTAGTGAGTATGCCATATCTGGTTTAGTACATAGCAAAGCATATATAATAGAATCCACTATCGAAGTATATGGAATCCTACTCATACGCTCTCTTTCCTCGAGAGTTGTCACACAATCTTTCATGAAAAGAGTAATTCCATGACCTATCAGAAGATATCCTCTTTTAGAATTCTCCATGTTGAACCGCTTCAGCACGGTGTCTATGTACGTAAATTGGGATGATCCCAGAAGCCTCTTAGATCTATCTCTATAGATCTTCATACCTAGTATGAATGAGGCTTCATCCAAGTTTTTCATAGAGAATTGAGATAAAAGCCAGACCTTTATTCCTTGTAATGCTGGAATGTCATTCTCGATTAGGAGAATGCCATCCACATACAAAACAAGAAATACAACTATAGAATCATTTGTCGATTTATATATACAAGGTTCCTCTCCATTCCTATCGAAGCCATACATCTTGATACATTTATCAAAATGCATGTTCTAACTCTGAGAAGCCTGCTTTAATCAATAAATGGACCTCTGCAGCTTGCACACTTTAGAGTTATCTATGGATGTGAACCCTTCAGGTTGCATCATATACACCTCCTCTTCTAGCTTTCCATTTAAGAAAGCTGTTTGGACATCCATTTGCTAAATTTCATAATTTAATTATGTTGCTATAGAAAGTGTTGGGATATCCTGGTTCAGCTATGAACCAGGCTCCGGTTTGACTTATCGAAGCCCCAGTTCTCCGGACTATGGACTTCGGACTAAGCGAAGGCCAACTGCAAGCAACTCAAGGCTTCATACCGAACTACAACATCCGAAGGCCAGTCCTTGGGGTAGCACCTTCGGTCCCAGTCGAAGTCTGAACTACTCATCGACTTCCGAAGACACGAACTTCAGTCCCCGCAGTAGACATGATCTCCGGCTTTGGAGAAATACCAAGCCTTCGGCCCACGCAAGGGGAAACCCGAAGCTTGAACCATAATCTATTCCAAAAAGGAAACTGTAATCAATGGTTACAATCGACACTCATCATGCCATGATCATGGCATGCAATTCCTATAGCCACGCCTCTGATCTGGCCGAAACTGCTCATTGACAACCCACGATCGCCAATCATGGGAGAGATTGGCTCCCCATGTTTTCCGAGAAAAGAGTGGGCCACAGACCGGAGGCTATCTTTTAAATATGGGTAAGAAGGATGGCTTGAGAGGTACACGTGAATAATCTCGTACACATACACTTTCAATCTCCAAGAACTCTTTTTCTCTTCCACTCTCGACATCTTCCCCATTCTGTGGCTGGAATCCACCACTGACTTAGGCATCGGAGTGTTCTCCACCAGAATAACTCCGACTAGGGACCTATTTTGTAGGTGAACCAGGGAGTGGTCCTGTGATGCAGCAGCTCTGACCGGCCGATCTAGGGACTCCTCGCCAACAGAAAGCATAATCTAAGTGGACTTGATCATTGCCATGGGGAAAACATCTTATCATAGTCAATACCATGACGCTGACGATATCCCTTGGCAACTAGACAGGCTTTATAGGTCTCCACCTGCCCATCTGCACCCCTCTTTCTCTTGAAGATCCACTTGCACCCAATGAGTTTGATCCCTTCAGGTGGATCAACCAATGTCCATACATTATTGATTTCCATGGATTTCATTTTGGATTTCATGGCATCTAGCCATGACTCAGAATCAGACCTTGAAATTAATCCATATAGGTGATCGGATCCGCGTTGTTCTCATCGAGTTCAATAGGATTACCATCCTGGACCAAGAAACCGTAGTATATGTCCAATTGACATGGTCTCTACCAGATCTCCTTAATGGTTGCCCTATGGGCTCTGGATCCGATCTAATCAAATTTGGTTCTATAGTGGCCTTAGAGTGAGAAGGTTCTTCTATGTGTTGAACTTCCCCAAGTTCAACCTCAGTAGCTTGAGTGCCTTCACCAAGGTACTCCCTTTCTAAAAAGGTTACTCTAAGACTGATGAACAACTTTTGTTCCTCAAGGAGATAGAAATAATATCCTTTGGATTCTCTAGGATACCCAACAAAAAGACACCTATCATACTTAGGTTCTAGCTTCTCCGTTTCTAAATGCCCGACATAAGTTGGACACCCCCAAACTCGAAGGTGAGAGAGAGTTGGCTTGCACCCAGTCCATATCTTATATGGTGTTTTATCAACGGATTTACTTGGAACCCTATTCAGAAGGTAAGATGCTGACTCAAGAGCATATCCCCAAAAGGATTTAGGCAGACTTGCGAAGCCCATCATAAATCGAACCATGTCCAACAGAGTTCGATTCCTCCTTTCAAACACATCATTTAACTGACGTGTCCCTGGAGGAGTCCATTGAGAGAGAATCCCATTCTCTTCAAGATAAGTTAGAAACTCATTGAAAAGATATTCACCACCTCAATCTGATCGAAGAGTTTTAATAAACTTCTCAATTTGTTTTTCAACTTCATTATGATAGCGTTTAAACATTTCAAATGAGTTAGATTTATGTCTCATCGGTGACATAACCGTATCTCGAAAGATCGTTTGTAAATATAATGAAATAACTATATCCACCTCTTGCACTGATATTCATAGGTCCACATACATCAGTATGTACTAGACTTAGAATATCACTATCGTTTTCACCTTTTCCACAAAAAGGTGACTTGGTCATTTTTCCAAGAAGACAAGATTTACAAATTGGTAAAGATTCACTCTCAGTGATATATAGGAGACCTTCTCCCACCAACTTATTTATCATATTCTTGTTTATATGACCTAGCCTATAGTGCCAAAGATAAATATCACTGACTTTATCTATCTAGGGCATTTATTAGCAGTGTACAATATAGTAACAGGCTATGATAGTACATATATTCACTTGTCCAAACATAACATTAGAACCATTCAATGTGACTTTGCAAATATCATTCTTTATAGATAATTCATAACCATCTTTGGCCATTAGACCTATAGAAATGATATCCACCAAAAAGGAAGGACAAAAATGACATTCATTAAGAACGATAGTACAAGATCCAAAATATAAAGAAATGGTTCTCAACACCAAAACTGGAGCTTGACGTCCATTCCCAACATTCAGAAACCTTTCACCGCTTTCGAATCTCCTACTAACTTGAAGTCCCTGCAAAGAATTGCAAATGTGATAAAGACTTCCGGTATCTAATACCCAGCTAGTAGTGTCACAAATAGAGAAACTACAAGGATTTATCATATAAATACCTTGACCAGCAACAGCTTGCTGCTTTTCATTCCTTGGCCTATTTGGGTCTAGAGTAGCAAGGTAAATAGAACAGTTCCACTTCCAGTGACCTGGCTTCTTGCAGAAGAAGCACTCTGCCTTACTCTTGTCAGCCTTCACCTTCCTAGTCTTATTAGGCCCAGCACTTTGCACCTTCTTATTTTTCTTATTCTTTTTCTTCTTCTTCCCTTTTCCAAAGGGATGATGCCCCATTCCAGAACCTCCTACCAGATTCACCAACCCCTTGTTGAGGTTGTGGTCTATCTCTAAGTCTGTAGTAACCCTAACATCTCATGGTAGTTTACTGTAGGCCTATTCATTCTGAAATTATCAAGAAAGAGCTGGTAGGAAGGGGGCAGAGAATTTAGTATCGCATCCTTGCCAAGCTGTTCGTGTAAAGGATATCCGAGTTTGCCCAAATGCTCAAATAACTCAATCATGTGCATTACATGATCAGTCACCGAAGCTCCATTACACATACATGTGTTATAGATGGTGAAAGAGATCTGGTATCTCTTCGTATCATCCGAAGTGCCAAAAGATTCTTTCAACCTTTGAAGAATCTCTTATGGTTGGGCCTTCTCAAATTTGTGACTGCACTCGTCATTCATCGTAGCCAACATAATGCAACTTACTGTGGTGCGGTCAGAGATCCACTTCTGGTAAGTATCCTTGATAGTGCCACGAGCATTGGAGGCTGGGATTTCAGGTGCCGGATCCGATATCACATAGAGGATCCATTCATGCTCTAGGACTATCTTGAGTTTTTGATACCATCATCGAAGTTGGGTTCAGAAAGTTTGTCATTATCCAATAATGACCGGAGCAATAAAGTGGTTGACATTATCTGAAAAAGGAGAACAAGACCTATCAATATATGAATTATTTTAAACATCCTAAAGACATGGATTTTTGTCTAAAGGTTTCTGTCACTATTTTATTCAGACTGGTAGCCTCTACACTCCAATCCGAAGAATAACCTTTATCCTTTAGTGGGTACTAGGATCCAATAGACTATATATAAGCCTGACTTTGGCTGGCCAACCCACATGCATCTAAAGATAGGTATAATTCCAATTACTTCTCTAAGCAATTCCTAGTATTCATTTTGCCCCAGGGGTCCTCATAATCAGCCTTTGGGCCTCCTATTAAAGGTTCTAGTTATGTCCAACCATTAACACAATCAAATTCAATGCTTCTAACTAATGTATGATCAAGCTCGACTTTGGCCGGCCCACCTGACCACGTGTTAAGATAGTCGCACTGAGCCATCACATGCTGAATGGCAATTCCACTCACCTGATGTCTACCCATTCTTTGGAACTATCGATGATCACCCAACTTATGGACTCATTACCAATCCAACTTAATGGGAGGCTAAGACTTAGGCTATCACATAACTTAGTCTTTTCATGGACCTAATAATTTAGAGGATTTAAATTTTGTGACACATGAAAAGAAGGCATGGACCTTGATTAAGAAAACTCCCACCAAACTCTTTGAGGATTTCAAGATCAAATAGGTCCATAGGCACCTATAAACCAGTCAGACTGTTTAACCTTAGTTGACATGGAGAACTTGAATCAATAGATAATTTAATCAAATATGGTTCACCATATTAGCCAGGTAAGTAAGATCAAGGGATGGGTTAAGCTAAGTAAGCCTCTTGCCTTATACACCAACCATGAGTTTGCCGGGTAAGAGTTAGTCCCAAAAAGCCTTGATCACAATTGTCAAACCTACCTTAGACACTAAGTGGTTTACCAGACTCAATCAGACTAACCTAAAGATTCGGGCCCACCATGAAGCTATGAATCAAGTCCTTTGAGATGTATGGACTGATCTAACTAACTATTAGATAGATCTATAGAGGAGAGACCTAATTCAACTTTTGATTAGTCTTTTATCTAATTAAGCCATTCATCTAGACCTAGGTCTAACCCATTTAAGGACCCAATTTTAGCTAACCCAATCAACCAATGGTTTATCAATCATGACTTAAGATTAGAATCATATCCTAAATCTTAAAAACTTTCAAAAATTACAACTTAATTCTCAATTAAGTGTAACACGCTAATTGAAACATTTTCAATTAAACCATATTTTGAAACCATTACAAAATCAAGTGAAATAATTTCATAAAAAAATTCTGAACTTCAAACTTACTATTTCGGGCTTTTTTGGTCGAGTAGACTCGAGTAGGTTGAGTCAGCTCATTCAGAACACAAAATACATATAGATTATTCTTTCTGCAAAATCGAGTCGACTCGAGCAGGGGTCTAGTTGGCTCGGTTCATCAGAGTAGAAAAGTAACTTCAAGTTTTAGTCTTTTTTACTTGAACTTTTTAAAGTTTTAGATCATACATCTTTTAGATCTTATCTAAGCATAGTTTTAAATCATTTTAACCTATCAAATCCTTCACTTTCTTCTTCATAAGGTCGTGACGTAGCGGCACCCCTACACATCATAGGAGAACCCTAGTGAATGGAAAGAAATGGCTTTTAAACCATACTTCTCTCCTATGAACGGATGGCCATGGTGAATCCACCTTAATCCAAGTACTTTGTGAAGAAAATTAAATAGATTTCATATAAAATCATTAAACTAGACATGCATCCAACCTGGCTCTCATACCAATGTTTGGTTAAGACAGCGGTGGGCCCGATGCATGCAATTTAAAAACCTTTTCTAAAGAGCATGGTGAGCGGAAGAAGATGAAACACTTTTATCTATGATATGTTAATCTAATTAACGCATGCCCCTATACGGATATTGATGCACCTAGAATAATGCATGTATGAAATCAAGCATGCATGGTATAAAACATAGAGAACCATTCTTGAATCATACAATGATGCAGTAAGCAAGATATGTCATGCATAAAATGTACAAGCATACCTCAGTGACAATCACCAGGAAGTGCTCCAATTGGAAGGAAGAAGAATGGCTCTGCGAGCAGTACATGTGTACTGCCTCTACGGGTGGTTCACACTAGGGTACGAGATTTCTCCTCAATCTTTCAAGATGCTAGCCTCTACAAAAATAGTGTCGGCAGTAGGGACTCCTTGTTCAACTCCTTGAAGAACCATAGACTACTTATTCAACTCCTTGAAGAACTACTGCTAAAGCAAAGATGGAACAAGACTCTTGAGAACCCTTTCCAACTCTCTATCCCAAACCTTCAACAAAAGGTATGCACTCGAGAATCCCTCCTGAAACTCAAATCCCCTCTCTGATAATCTCTCAGAGATCAAGTATGAACTCTAACCATAAAAAAATGGGAGAGTCTCTTGATCGCCTTTTGTGTTCTTCCATCAAAACTCAGAACTGCACAAAACCTTGTGAATTGTAATGATTTTCTCCCAAATTCCCATTTGATGAGAGATTATAAAGAGAGTTTGAGTCCCTTGGAATTCAGGGTGTTACAAAACCCTTGAAATTCAGCAACAATAGCAATTAAAGCCTAGAAATTTCGACCATTAAATCCCACAATAGTTGTAGGCATTAATGAAGCAGTTTTGATTTTCAGCAGAGTCTGTCACTCGAGTCAACTCAACTGTTCGAGTTGGCTCGAGTTGAATTGCATGAGTCAACTCATCCATGAGTCGACTCATAGGCAGTTTTGACAACTCTTGTCAAACGAGTTCAGAATGATTCCCAACCATTTCCATGCTAACAAATCAAGAAGAAATCCCACAGTGTATGACCCTGTAGGTTCAAACACTAAACTGATTGCACAAGAACATTTCCAGTATCAGCCAAAGTCGGCATCTAGCAATGACACCCGATGTTCGGATAGGTTGAAGGTTGCAGAGCAACAAGAACCTGTCGAATATGGAATACTACTGAACTTATTCCTTTAATCTCTTAATACTCCGGATGGCTTAGGGTCAAACTGCCGAACCCTAATTAGTCCATCTCAATATGTCTCAAACAAAGAATCCTTGTAACTCCTTACAAGGAATGCCCTGGCCAAGGTCTTTCTCAATTGAGGCATACTAAGCATTCAATCCAAACTATTTAGAGAGATCAATCCTATCTTGATCCTACTATCACTATACAAGTACTTGACTGTACCCAACAACCTTCCATCATCGAATTATAAATTTGGATAGTCTGGCACCTAAGCACAGTGAGTTGCTTGCAAGCTGCCATAGTGACTCAAGTCAGAGAAATAATTTAAGTCCATATTCTAATGCAAAACTTCTCTTTGGTAGAAAGAGAATCTCATAGAGAGTCATGCTCAGTGAAGTGTCAAACACAATACCTGATATCATACCAGCATCTCTATGCTACTTGGTTAAGAGGACAACCAACAGACATGACATCAACGACCTACTCTCGATACACCATCATCCTGAAATAGCGTATCCTTTGGTTACGAACTAGTTTATGAACTTCATGATGCATCCTCTCTACATCGCATACAAGGTAGCTCAAAGGACATCATCATACAAGAGTTCAATTAGGAAGATGACATGTGATGAATAACTAGAATAAACTTTTTATTCAATTCAATAATTTATATACATATACATGAGTTACACAATCGTCTACAGCCTAGATGATTAGCTTTGGGACACATTTTCCAACACCTCAAAAGTTTAATATTATGCTAGTGGCATTTCTTAGCATCGAGGCATTCCTGGAAGCTGAAAAAAATCAAGGCATCGCCCAAGGTGATCAATGCCCATTAGATCCAAGTGACCATGTTGCACTCAGTCTGAGCCCCAAGGTGATCAATGCTCACTAGCTCCAAGTGACTGAGTAGCACTCGATCAGAGCCCTAAGACAATCAATGTCTATTAGCTCTAAGTGACCAGGAAGTGCTCGGTCAAAGTTCCAAGGTGATCAATGCCTATTGGTTCCTAGTGACTGGGTAGTACTTGGTTAGAGCTCCAAGATGATCAGTGCTCATGTGACCGGGTAGTGCTTGGTCAAAGCCCTAAGGTGATCAGTGCCCACTAGTTCCAAGTGATTGAGTAGCACTTGATCAGAGCCCCAAGGCGATTAACACTCATTGGCTCCAAGTGACTAGGTAGTACTCAGTTAGAGCCTCAAGGTGATTAACATCCATTAGCTCCAAGTGACCGAGTAGCATTCAATCAAAGCCCCAAGGCGATTAATGCCCACCGGCTCTAAGTGACTGAGTAGTGCTTATCAGATTCCTAAGGAAATCAACACCTACTGGTTCCAAGTGACCAGGTAGTTTTTGGTTAAAGCCCCAAGGTGATCATACCCACTGGCTCTAAGTGACCGGATAGCACTCGGTCAGAGGCCCAAGGAATAAATGCCCACTGGCTCCAAGTGATCGAGTTGCATTCAATAAAGCCCAAAGGTGATCATGCCTACTAGCTCCAAGTGACCAGGTGGCATTCGATCAGAGCTCCAAGGTGATCAATGCCCACCAGCTCCAAGTAACATAGTATCACTCGGTCAGAGTCCCAAGGTGATCAGCATCTATTGGCTTCAAGTGACCGACTAGCTCTCAGTCAGATCTCCAAGGTGATCAATACCTACTGGCTCCTAGTGACTGGGTAGCACTTAGGAGCATTCGAATGCCCATGATACCACATGTTCGACCCACGGTCAATCAAAACCTAAGAAGTAACCAATGATCACAGCTCTGGTCATTCCCGAAGAATCTATGATCAGTTTGAAAAGAAGGATGATTTGTCAGTCATTCAAACTCAAGCAAAGACAATACAAAAGGGTAAAAAAAAGTTCCATTACTTTTGAATAGGGTGCCTGATGGGGACATCAGATCAGACATAGACTTCAAGCTTCAATTTGTTCTATAAGTCATGTGTTGGTCAATTTTGCTAAGTCCTATAATAAAGTCCCTCAATTGAGTCCTATAATAAGTTGAGGTAAGAAGTCCAATTGAGTCCAGTGAATCCCTTGTCTTAACCTCATAAGTCCCTTGAGTCCTATTATTTGAGTCCATTTGTAAGTTGAGTGAGTCCGCTTGTCCTAGTTTAGTGAGTTTACTTGAGTCCTGTAATTATCAAATACAAGAGAAAAGGATCCCCAGATTAGAAGTTTATCAGGCCTCACCCAGGAGCTGGAGACCTTGCAACTGCACCCTACTCAAACCACCCTGGACCATTCATGTTGCCCAAGCCCATGGAGCCTATATATTGGAAGATACTAGGCACCCTATGGAATATTCCTTCTCCCAGGCGCCCCAGCCTAGAAGCCCATCAGGAGTTGGCACCCCAGAGTGAGCCCACAAGCCCAGGTGCCCCAAGAGAAGACCAGGTCAAAGGAGAATATTCTTTCCCAAGTCAATTAGGAGAAGACCAGGTCAAAGAAGAATATTCTTTCCCAAGTCAATTAGGAAGTATAGTTTTATTCAAATTTTGTAATCCTCTTCCTAATCAAACTATGTAATCCTTTTCTCAATCAAATTTTATACTCCAATCCTAACAAGGAGAGGACCTGGGTGAGCCTATAAATACCCTACCCCTCCCCCTCTTGTAATCTAATCTTTTATTCATGAAATAAACTCTGGTGAAGTTTTTTTGTGAAGCTTGTATAGTTCTTTGAATTGTGTGTGAGAGGCTTGAGTGCCCTAACCCCAACCCTAGCCACCCAAAGAATCCCTCATCTAATCCTTAACATGCCCAAGTGCAACAGTCCTAGCCATCCATCAGCAAGGAGTTCTTCTTCCACTTCCAGGCCGCCAACACCATCAATCCTGCTTCCTTCTCCCTTCAAACCCTAATCCATATTTTGTTTTCTTGTTTCCTTTCTGACTGACCAGCTGACATTTGCAGGATCCCTCCGGTACCATGCCCCTTGGATGATGTCTTCTTTACCCTCGAACGAAGCTGATAAAAAGTAGATGGATTTTCAGAAAAGTGACCGGATCATCCAGGCACCGATCCGAGCGGAGTGATCTCTTCCACAGTAACTAGAAATCATTACCTGGTATGTTAAACTTAATTCCCATCTTTTTTGTCTAATTTCTTGAAGGTGAAGATGCTCTTAATAGGCCTTCTTAGACCTAGGATCCTGATTTTCTTTTCTTTTTGATTAATCTAGCATGTGGGTAGGATGCTAATTGATATAGGATAACCCTAACCTAATCTAGGCTAGTTTCGGGAATCAAAACCATAAACAAATCCAAAAGTATTTGCTTTCTTTAATCTAATTTCCTTCATCTTCATCCCTTGCATAACATCCTTCATCATATTAGAATCCCGTCTCCCATCAATTTTGATATCAGAGCAGGATTAGGGCATGTTCTTGCATCATAGTTTAGATTTCTACATGTTATTTTCTGCATAATTAGTCAAAATATAGGGCTATTTACCTATCAAAAAGATTTTATTTTTCTTTAATTTTCATGTTGGTCTCTATCTTGTCCTCTATTTTCTATGATTTTTGTGGAATTTTCAGATTTAAAACAATCCAGAAAAAAAATCCATAACTTAAACCCTGACTGTAGTATGAAATTTCTGCACCTCTGAATTCTACATTAGGAGTCTACACCTTGATCTATTTCACCATCTTAGGTATTTTATTTTTCTTTTAAATATTTGCATCACGTCATCTCTGTTGAGTCTTCTGTTTTACTGATATTTTTCTAAGATTTTACAGAACCAAAATTACAAAAAAATTGGCATCTTAGAAACCCTAACTGGAAATCTATCTTTTCTGCATCCAGTTAGATACCCTTGGTTTTGCATCATCATTCATTTTTGTTTTGCATGACATTTTTTAGAAAGCATCCTCACACGTCATTCTCTATTCTATAAATGTTTGAGAATTTGTCTTCATTGAAATCTATGCTAATTTCAGCATCAAATCTGAACAAAAAAATCTTAATTTTTGCTAATTCTGCATACTTGACTAAACCAAACCTAACTTACATCCAAACCCCCCCAAAACCCAAGGCAATTTTGTTTGCTCACCTAACCAACTCAAATCTAAATTGTCACCTCATAAAAGGTTCAATTTTTTTTTTATTCACTATTTTGTTTTTAGATTGCATCAGGTTTTATTGTGTGTTCATCATTTGCACTAAATCAATCTTAAAGGCATTCTCTTTATCTCAGATCAGGGCAGGATTTCATCACCTATCCTAGGCCCAAAACAACCACCTTGCATACATACCCAACCTTAATTAACATCAACTAGCAACCTAATTTGTTCTAGTGAGCTAGGAACACCAATAGGTCAGGTCCGAGTTGTGTGGGTAAACTAGTGCATTCAATTCCTTAACTATTACTGAAAACTGGTGTCTAAGGCTAAAGGTCCAAAGGCAAACACCCTAAGTGGACTGGTAGTTACTTAATTAGGACCTTGTCATAAGCAGGGGAAGCCTCCCACTACCCCACCTCTTACCTAGCTAGTGGAATGATTAGTTGTTGAGTTGGGTGTAAGTTGAGTAGACCCATTCAACTTTGGCTCTAGGTCTAGTAAACCCTAGTACGTGTTAACCTTGTGTGCTTGACTACATCATAACACCTTGATTGATTGATTGCATGACCATTAGATTAGGGACCCAGTACCAGTAGTCTAAACCCCAACCCAGTGTGACCATGGAGCCTAACCATGAGATCTTCCTTAGGACCATGAACGATCAGTTTGACCGAATGAACCATAAGTTTGACCAATTGATCCAATCGAATAACCAAACAATCCACAGGTTTGACCAGATAGGAGATCAATTAGGAAACCAAGAGAAAAACCCTAGAACCCATCCCAGATCCAAACCTGAGTCCAACCCTAGGAAAGCCCAATACCCTGACTCATACTTGGAGCCCAACCTTAGGAGAACCTCATACCATGACCCATACTCAGAGCCTAACCCTAGGAGAACCCCCTACTCTGACCCATACCACGAGTTCAATCATAGGAAGCCCAATCAAGAATTCTTGGACTAGGATGAAAGGCCCATTAGGAATGCTTGGGGAATAGTATCTACATTTGGTGGTGATCCTGAGTTTGAGGATTATCTTAGTTGGGAAAGACATATGGACCTGTATTTTGAAAGCCATAGGAATTTTTATTTTGAAAGAGATCAGCTCAGGTTTGCTAAAGCCAAGTTAGTTCACATGCTAAGGTAGACTGGGATCAGTTTGAGGAAATGGCTAGCTACAAGGAGAAACACCCATAACTACCTGGAGCGACATGAAACTCGAACTTAAAGTACCTACCTAGATCCCATGACTTTAGAACCTATGCATCCATATCTTATGAGTCCAGGGAACCCATAACCGGTAGCTTTGAACCCAGATCCTACGTACCCTTTATCCTTTGAGCACAAACTTTTAGAACAATAATGCAAATTGAGACAAGGTAATAAAACTGTGTCTGAATACATTGACTAATTTGATGAGTTTTATAGGACATGTTACATAGTTAAACTTGAGTCTAAGATCATATCGAGGTTTTGAGCTGGCCTATGTAGGGACATCCAGTGGGAACTATTTCAATGGCAAATTCAGGACCTAGAGGAAGCCTATCACATAGCTAGGGAATTGGAGTCAAGTTAGAGGGAACTCATGATCAGCCAATCCAGCCCGAGCCAGGCCAACCCTTATTAACCTGAACCTCATAGGATTAGTATCCCTAGATATGAGCCCAATATTAGTCAGGTACTCCTTAGTTGACCCACCTTTGCTACCCTAGACACTAGTCAACTTTTCCTTAACTAACCCCCTCCTACCATCCCATTGGTTCACCAGGAAGACATTGAAGAGGAAGTGTATGAAGCTGATGTGAGCTTAGTGGATGAGTATGAAGAAGAAGAAGAAGAGTTACCTATAGAAGACCTAGAATTAACTAACCCAGTAGATACCCAGATTAAAGCCAACCTAGAATTAGCTGATCCTGACCATACCCAAACTGAAACCAACCTAGAGTTAGTTAACCCTGACCCTACTCAAACTGAAGCTGTAGTGAAAGAGCAGATAAAGGAAGAGAACTCAGATCCTACTACTAAAGCACCACCTAAGGAAACTTTAGAAGAGAACCCAATTATAGAGCCCAGTCCTAAATTTCATGAACCAGAAGACTTTATTAAGAATTTGGCTTATCAGTACCCTCAGGATAAATCCCCTCCTGTAGTTCCCATTGAAGATCTCTTCCCTGAGATTAGTGACCCATTCTTCCATTATGCAAACCCTTTAGATATACCTCAACCCCATAAGGTCAACCCCATTAGTCTAGGACTTATCCCTGAAAACCCTTCTTGTATCCTATTCTATCCGATCAACCTCAAACCCTTTTCTTACTTTCTACCCTACAAGACTAACCCAGAATCCATCTCGTATTTTCTGTCTTTTCTTGAATCTTCTTATGTTTCTTTAACCATTCATCTACATTTTGCAGAAGTTTGCATGTTGCATTCATTCATTGAGCACGTCATGTTTGCATCTTACTTTTGGAGGACCTTATGGTACCTAGTAGGAGTCCATGCACCATTTTCATCTACATGTCACCCTCCTGACAAAGGGTTAAACCCATAGTTGTAGTTTAGGATTTAATCGAGTCTACATATCAAGTTTTGGCATAAGCCATTTACCCACATTAGGTGTTTGCCTGCATGTTATTAGGTGTTATGAGTTTTTGCACTGCATGATTAGAGATTTGAATAAGGAATTAATCATAAGATTAATGTAAGCAATGTTTTTATAAAAATATAGTTAATTTTCGAAAAGAGTCTAAGAGGTCGCTAGGAAAATCTTGTGATAATTAGGCTACATACCTGTGAGCTGGATCCATCAAAGTGATAAAGAAGATTGGACCTAGTACCTGAGTTACCTCATTAGGCACTAAGCTTAGCCTTCAATATCTCAGACTTAATAGAGTATAGGGAGTCAGCAATGATACTTAGTGAGTTTTGAGCCTAACCCCTTTCTTTGAAAGCGAACCCAACCCTGAGTGTCCACCATCAAATTAGCTTGTGAGAGGAAAGATTGAGCATTTCTTGAACGACCAAGCCACTAGTAGCTGGATCAAAGGCTACCACATCACTTGGTTTGTTGGCAAGGTCGACCGAGATCTGAGGATTCATGGATCACTCGAGAGGATCCACAACTCCTCAACCTAGACCCGTCAGAGCAGTACCTGAGCCAGATCGACCTTCTTACTCGACAGGGTCGAGTTCCTCCCATCCCGAGAGAATTGATGGGGACATCAGATCAGACATAGACTTCAAGCTTCAATTTATTCTCTAAGTCATGTGTTGGTCAATTTTGCCAAGTCCTATAATAAAGTCCATCAATTGAGTCCTGTAATAAGTTGAGGCAAGAAGTCCAATTGAATCTAGTGAATCCCTTGTCTCAATCTCATAAGTCCCTTAAGTCCTATTATTTGAGTCAATTTGTAAGTTGAGTGAGTCCACTTGTCCCAGTTTAGTGAGTTTACTTGAGTCCTGTAATTTTCAAGTATAAGAAAAAAGGATCCCCAGATCAGAAGTTTATCAGGCTTCATCCAGGAGCTGGAGACCTTACAATTGCACCCTACTCAAACCACCTTGGACCTTTCATGCTGCCCAAGCCCATGGAGCTATATATTGGAAGATACCAGGCACCCCATGGAATATTCCTTCTCCCAGGTGCCCCAACCCAGAAGCCCATCAGGAGTTGGCACCCCAGAGTGAGCCCACAAGACCAGGTGCCCCAAGAGAAGACCAGGTCAAAGGAGAATATTCTTTCCCAAGTCAATTAGGAAGTGTAGTTTTATTCAAATTTTGAAATCTTCTTCTTAATCAAACTATGTAATCCTTTTCCCTATCAAATTTTGTACTCCAATCCTAACAAGGAGAGGACCTGGGTGAGCCTATAAATACCCTACCCCTCCCCCTCTTGTAATCTAATCTTTTATTCATGAAAAAAACTTTGGTGAAATTTTCTTGTGAAGCTTGTATGGTTTCTTGAATTGTGTGTGAGAGACTTGAGTGCCCTAACCACAGCAAACCCTAACCATCCAAAGCATCCCTTATCTAATCCCTAACATGCCCAAGTGTAAAAGGCCTAGCCGTCCCTCAGTAAGGAGTTCTTCTACCACTTCTAGGCTGCCAACACCATCAATCTTGCTTCCTTCTCCCTTCAAACCCTAATCCATATTTTGTTTTCTTATTTCCTTTCTGACTAACCCTCTGACATTCACAGGATCCCTCTAGTACCATGCCCCTTGGATGATGTCTTCTTTGCCCTTAAACGAAGCTGATAAAAAGTCGATGGATTCATGAGAAAATGACCAGATCATCAAGGCACTGATCTGAGCAGAGTGATCTCTTCCACAGCAACTAGAAATCATTGCCTGATATGTTAAACCTAATTTCCATATCTTGTTGCTTGATTTCTTGAAGGTGAACATGCTCCTAATAGGCCTTCTTATACCTAGGATCTTGATTTTCTTTTCTTTTTGATTAATCTAGCATGTGGGTAGGATGCTAATTAATACAGGATAATCCTAACCTAATCTAGGCAAGTTTCGAGAATCAAAACCATAAACAAATCCAAAGGTATTTGCTTGCTTTAATATGATTTTCTTCATCTTCATCCCTTGCATAACATCCTGCATCATATTAGAATCCCATCCCCCATCAGTGCCCGAGGGTTATAAAAGGATGATTACAAAGATCGAAGCAAAGCAAAACTTAACTAGCCCTTTCTAGTCATTGGGATTTGTAGTGCCCACTTCAAATGGTGGTAGATCATTGTAATCGCTCCAAGATCCCATCTTAGATGACTGACCCTCATCATTCTTCAACCCTGCAGGACCCCTCACAATAGGTGATGGATCTTTTGTCACTCCCAAGCCCCTCAAAAAATCCCTCAATTGAAGTAATGCTCCTTGATGAGAGGCATCAAACCTTTCCTCTCAGGGTGAGCTTGGATTTGCCACAAGCTCTATGATGAACTTACCTATGTCCATGCTCGAAGGAGGTAAGCCATGAAGGTTGATGTTTGGATAAAGGACCCCTATCAAGGCCTTGTGTTATTGTACCCCATCAAGTGGCCTCGATCAAACATTAATGCTTCTATGGCCCTGCCCCCTTGTACTTTCTGGACTCTAACTTCATGATGACTCTCACTTAAGTAGGATTGACGGTTTGATTGATAATGGCTCCATGACCGGGATTGATGACTTGGCCAATGGCAACTCTATGATTGGGATCAGTGACTAGCCCAGTGAGCCATTGCTAATCATGGCCTTGACCAGTTCCAGAGTATGCCACAGTGCTAGTGCTAGCATATGGTGTGCCTCCTCTCAGGGCAAGTGGTTAGACCAACACGGTGCCATGACGGGTCACCTCAGCTCAGCTTCAAAAGTGCCTGCATATGGTTGACTACCAGATGATAAGATAGCCCTATTAGGGGTGGCCTAATTGACATGGGGACAATGGCCAAAGGTGGTCCCCCAATTTCTGGGTCAATTATTGTGCTTCTACCCTTTAAAGATCGCTTGAGGCTGAAAATCTTTCCCCTTGCCCAATGGAGTTTGTTTCAAAACTCTATCGACTGGGTAATGATGTCCCAGTGAACATCCCTGGATGTGGGCAGTGATTTTAAACCCAAATTTTTTCCATGGGCTAATGAAAGTAGATCTCGCACTTGGGCTGCCTTAGTAGCAACATCCCAAGTAACTTAAAAAATCTGCTCCAATAACTTCTCCAATTCTTCTTTGAGCATAGTCTTTTCAAGGATGTGTCCTACACACTTTGAGTAGCCTCTTCTTTAGCACCATTTGCACCTTCAGTAGCCTCTTCTTTCAGATGATGGCCTTTCTTTTTTCAACCTTATCCTTGGCCTCTTGTTCTAAAATGTATGCCCTAATATCGATAGCCTTGCAGCATTTGGTGGGCATTAGTACTCCCGATGACACAATAACATCCTGGAAGGAGTTACAACTAATAAATACATAAGGAAAAAAGTAAAGGAAAAAAAAATCATTCCATTGCATTCAAAAAAGTTTTCTTATAGTGTCGAAAAGGAACTTACAAAGTCCAAGAAGCTATGAGCCTAAAGAAAGAAAAATGGAATATAATGTTTTTAGATCCCTACCTCCTCGTTGGGTTGATAGTGGCAGAAGAGGGCTCAGCCCCGGTCAGAGAATCACTAGAGGTAGGCTCGATGGTAGAGGTAGGGTCAACCAGGGCGGAGTCTGCAATGGCTGGGTCGGTTGGAGCAGGTCTGAAGATGGTAGAAGACCAACAGTGATGAGCTCAATAGAAAGAGCTTCGATAGAAGCACCAGTATGCCCATGATGGGAATTCTTCCAGGGTGCCGGGGATCACGCTGCATGCGGAATTGACTTCCAAAATAAAATTTCATAGCATGATACCCTAACATGTATAACATGTATAGAAAACCCTAATTCCCAGGAACCCCTTGGGCAATTACAACTAATAAATCATTAAATAAAGTAAAGAAAAATACCTGGATCACTGAAATCCAACTTTTTCTACAAGGCTCACAAGCGCAAGCCCTCCAACGGTGATCCACACGAAACTCAGACCAAGGAAGAACTCCTTCAAGTTGCTTGGAGAAGTTGAACTTTTTCGGCAGCCTTTGGTCTATTGACCACTGTAGGATACCCTGTGCTACTGAAGGGCACTCAAGACACTATCCTAAACTACTGTAGGATCTAGGACTACCCTCCTCTAGGATCCTATAGGATTATATCCTAAAACCAAGCCTTGTCCTAGTGTAGAAAAACTTGTCCTAAAAAGACAAGTCTTGTCCTAAAACAAGAAGGAGGGAGGGAGAAAGTGGAAGAACACTTTGACTCTCGGGGAAATAAAATACTCAGACTCTCAGAAGATCAAAGTCGAAGTATTTCTCATTTCACCGTATCCCTATTTATAATCTCAGATGGGGCATGAAATGCATCTCGACAACACTTATCAGATATGAAACATCATATCTAATAAGACTCTTCGAGAATGAAGAGTCATATATGTGTTCTTTTACTTACCAGATCAATCCCCATCATGCCATGTGTCAAATACTGATTTCTGAGATAGGGAGATGCCTCTTCTAATCTGAAGTAATGCGAGGCTTGAAGAGTTTCAGAGGCAGAAGGACTCTGCCCTCTGTTGTGCATGCGCATATGAAGAGGCGCGACTCTTCATGTGCGCACCACTTTTCACACCTCTTCAAGCTATCTCTTTAAACATTAAACCAGCTATTAGACTTCTTAAGACCATGGGGATAAAATGAAGAGGTGCCTTCCTGATGAAACTCTTAGAGTCTCATATGTAGAAGGACTCTTAGTCCTTTTGCGTTCCACTTATTCTCCCGGGTGTGCCAAAGGGCGCCAATAGTCTTTCCCTTTCCATTTAGTCCACCCAAAGCATTAAATTGACTTAGTCAAACATATGCAATATGGGCGTCATTGGAAAGGATATCAAATAAGCTTTCTGACCAAATCTTTTATTTTCAGATCAGAGGTTTGTAGGCCCTTCTGTGCCCTTTTGAAGTTAAGGTATCATTTAGGTACCAAGAGTCCCATGCCATTGGGACTCTTCATATATGGAGCCTAAAATGCCCTCAAGTCCAAATTAAAATCAGATGAAGCGCTGATTTGGCTAGCCCCACTTAGGACTCAACCTAATTTAGGTTTCTCATAATTAAGTTAGCCCAATTAGCAAGCAACCAGACCCAATCTAATTGGGTTAGGAATTAGGTTAGCCTACATATGCTAGTATACAATCTGGCTAACCAATTAGGATCTTATGACCCTAATTAAATCATGAATGACTTTCTTGGCCAAGTCTCTATTATGTATGACCCATTGGGTTCCACATCTAGCCAGCAGTAGGTTTAGGTTTGAGCTGATTCGATCCGATTGAACCCGATTGACCTAATTAGTTTAAATTGGCTCACTTAATTGTCCAATTCGAATCACACATCGAATTGACTCATGAAACCAAACCAATTGGTTCATGAAAACCTGCAAGACAAGATTGATATCTAGCAACGTATCGTGCCTACCTAGAAGATGAGGAATTTGGTGGAAAATACCAAACTATCCTTCAATAGTAAGTTACCGTGCAATTTAATCTTTCGATCTCTTATTATCCTGATTAAGTGATAGGTATGGATAGATGTCAAACCCTAACACTTCATCATTTCAAATCTTAGCTCGATCATGAGGACTCAGCTGATGACTGATTAGATTCCACTAATCTCATCCTGCTTTGATCTAAGGCTCCTTGAGTCACTCATCAAAGAGATTGCATGGGATAACAATTCCTCTTACTAGGAATGATCGATTCCTTGTTGGTCTACTCACATCCTTCGTACATCTTCTACCATACCCTGAACACCCCGTACATGTTGCAATGGCATGAATGAGTATGAACTAAAGTATGGCTTAGTGTGCACAAGGAACAATGATGACCTCAGGTCTAAAGATCACATGCATAACTTCTACTCTGGGATCTATCTTTTGACAAGTAGTAAGACTTCTATAAGATAATCCCGGTGTGGATCAGTCCAGTATACTCATACCCTGATGAGCACCCTTATCCTAGTATTAGTGTGATGGGGGACACATGGTAAGGATCGTTGGTGAGCCTAGAAGTCACCAAAATTAGGGTATTGTTGACTCTGGTCTTGATTTTGATGATTGACAAAATGTTTAAGTATATATGAGTACTAATTGCATTTTAAGTGTATTTTTCAGATCTTAGTACTCAACCATGTTGAATGAAGAAATGCTTGTATTTTAGTTAAAAAAGTCCTTAAATTAATAGAAAATCAATTATATGGACTTTGGAATTAATATGGAAGGACTTGAAGAGGTTAAAGTTTCAATTTGAAGATGTTTCAGCAATGGCACAGGCAAGTGTCGACACTTGGAAATGAAGTGTCGACACCTGAGGATCAAGTGTCGACACTTGAAGAGTGAAGTGTCGACTCAAGGCCTGAGACAAACAGAAAACTTCAGAAAGCTCTTTTAGTGAAGTGTTGACACCTGGAGCTGAAGTGTCGACACCTGGAGCTGAAGTGTCGACACTTGGAAGTGAAGTGTCGACACCTGGAAACTGAAGTGTCGACACTTGAAACTGAAGTGTCGACACCTGAAGGTGAAGTGTCGACACTTGAACAGTAACGGCTAGTTTTCTGGGCTGCAGATCTTCTCCAACTTGGTTCCAAACGGTCATATTTTCCTCCCTAACGGCTATAAACGGTTATTTAAGTGTTGGAAGGCTATATAAACATCAAAAATCAATTGGGGTAGTAATCCTTTAGTGAGATTTTTGAATATTCTTCAAGGATTCAAGAGTTGAGTGGTTCAAGCCTTCAAGCTTCCAAGTTTCAAAGAAAGCATCCAAAGTTCACATCCTCAAGCATCAATCAAAAGCTTCATCAACTTGAAGACAAGATCTTCATCAACTCTCAACGGGCTTCAAAGAGATATTTGCTTTATTTTAGAAAGCTTTTATTGTATTCATTTATACTTGCTCTTACATTGTTTTACTTAAGGTTTTTGGTGAGCCTTGGAAAATCAAAGAGGTTTTTGGTGAGCCTTGGAAAACCAAAGTGGTTGTTGGTAAGCCTTGAAACCAACTAGGATTTTACTTGTGAGCCCGAAGCCAAAACAAGTTGTTTAGGTTCTTGGTTATCCCGTAAAACCAAGGGTGGTTGTTGGTGAGCCTTGAAATCAACTAGGGTTTGACTTGTGAGCCCGAAGGCAAAACAAGTTGTAAAGGATGTTGGTGAGCCTAAGTTATAAAACCAAACTTAGTGGAATTCCCAAGGGATTCTTGGGGAGTGGATGTAGGTGCTTGGTTGGCACCGAACCACTATAAATTTTTGTGTTTGTGTGATTGTTCTCCTTATACTTTAATTTCATTATTTCCGCTGCATCTATTTGAAATACACAAGCACTTAAATTGCATTAGCATATACTTGCTTTAGTTCATCTTTTAAATAGTACAAAAGTTTTATAAAACCCAATTCACCCCCCTCTTGGGTTGCCTACGTGGGCCTTCAAGTATCCTATTTTTTTTGATTTTTTTCTAGGGTGGTGAAGGAACAATGGGGATGGAAGACTTAGGGTTTGGAACTCATGGACTTTGGGACTCACCCTAACGAAGAGACCTCTCACCTCTAAGGCATTACACCCTCCTCGATACTTGGAGGTGCTAGGATGAATCTCAAAGGTCACGAGGGGATAAAAAAGATGGAATGGAAAGGGGATAACTAGACATGACCTTACATCATATCCTGGGATTGGGTCCACACCCTCTCCATACGGAGTGGAAGAAAGAATGATGTGGTACGAGGGGGTTAGGGCTAGGGATGCTGGATGCCAATAAGGATGCTTATGATGCAAAGGAATTTTTTGGGTTGATGATTTTTTTTGTTATGTTTCTTGTTGTTCTTCTTCGCTGATTAGGGTTTTGATTCCCGATCACAAGCAAAGATAAGAAATATGAAGAGCAGTAAGGGAAGCTTATGCTAGCAGTTCAAAGCCCTAAAAGTAAGAACGAGAACAGGACCCCGGGATTAAGAAACCCCGGTAGGACTAGCTCGACCTACAATATCTACTTAGGAGATAAAGAGAAGGCAAACCTCGCTTCTGAAGTGCCCGGTGCAGAGATCACTCAACTCGGCGGATGCAGCCTGGATGCCCGAGCAGTCGAACCAGTGGGAGCTCTGGCTTTGGGTCTGGAGGTCGCGATGGCAAAGCTGACTGTCTCCAATGCTCGAGATGCCAGGGAGGACCTGTAGGCAAACAAAAGAAAGGTCAGTGGAATGTGGAAATTTATGGAAAGGAACTGAACTGGAGTTGGGAAGGGGCTTCGAGCCCGGTGTTTGGCTATATTCCGAAGTTGAAGTTGGAGATAACTTGGGGCCTCGCACCCCGCGACGCCCCGGAGGATGAAGGAATGTGGCCTCACGCCACGCGACGTCCTGGAGGACGAAGGATTCGCGATGCCATGGGGCGACGGACAGGTGGCCTCACACCACTCGACGTCCCTGGGGACGAAGGCAATTCCACTCGAACCTAGCCTAAGAGACAATGGTTGGAGGGTGGAAGAAACTCAAACTCAATCACTCAATTTTTATTCATCCATTCATTTTTTTTTTACAATGGAGGGGGTTGGGTCCTTTAAATAGGCACCCAAGGCCCATTTTGAAATTCAAATGCAAGAATACAAAATTTCTTCTTCTTTATTCTTGAATGGGCATGGCATGAAACAAGGCTAGGAGGAGGGATCATGGCACCTTGAAGTTGGAAAAAATCTTCATTATTTTGGAAAAAGACATGAAGAGGGGCTTGTAGCATGGCTTATGTTCTTCTTCCTTCTTTTGTTGCACACCCTTTCTTTGGTATAAGGCTTGACATGGGGAGTGTTAGGTGGAGGCGCCCAAGGATCTTGTCTCTCCCTTCCAAAGAGGTTGAAGCAATTTGGGAAGAAGACTTGATTGGAGGGCTTGAAGCAAGGGATTTGAATTCCCCACTTCAACTCCCATTGACTTCCACCTTGGTCGACAACCCTTGCAGGGCAATGAGCTTGATAGGGGGAGGGGAAAAAGGCTAGAGCCAAGTAAAGTGGTCCTCCCCATTGGGCATCCTTGCATGCCAAGTGTGCTGCCCACATGGCAAGATGTCTTGGCGCCATATAGGATGCACAGGTGGGCCCTGAGCTGACTTGGCTTCTTTCCTTACTTGCATCCAAGGAGACTAAATTTTAAGACTCACTCTTGCAATTGACCCATACTTCTAAGAGACTCAGACTGGACTCGATTTATGACTCGACTTAGTACATGACTTAATTTGACCTAATTGGTCAAGGTACAGACTCAATTCAAAGCAAAAGATAATTACAAATTTGAGGCTTGAAGCCTTATTACAAGACACAAAGAAGTGGAACCCTAATCTGAGATCCACAGCAGGTTGAGGAGCCTCTGTCAGATCCTGGTGCCCACACCATAGAATCTCTCTTTTCTAAAAACTCATATTGACTGAACTGATTTTTATGAAAGACTGAGGGTGGTATTTATAGACCTGTCCAACCCCCATTTGAATTTGAATATAAGATAAAAAGATAGAGATGATTCAAATTCAAATACAAGATAGGATAAGATAAGCCTATCCATATCTCAATCCTAACCAACCAAATCCTAATTCAAAATTCAAATAAAAATATAAATCCTAAATTTATTCTAGATATGCTTCAAGATTCGTGCAGCTCCAAGATTTGTGCTTGTTCCAGGATCGGTGCTGGCAATGTCCCCATCATTTCCCTTAGGTGGGGAAAACTCGACTCCATCAAGTGTGGATCAGCAGGGACCCTAGTGGACTGCATTTAATCAAAAGAGGCTCCGATGTTTCTCCAACTTTGTGAGGTTTGACATTCACAGCCTTAAGATGGCCCCTTTCATGAAAGACCCATTTATTGACTTTAGTCACAAACTGCTCATTTCCAGACTTTTCATACTTAGTTGAGCTCCCAACCTTCTGCACACCAGATCTTAAAAATCTGTTGCTAAAGAGGTCCAGAGATCAACCTGTACTATAGAAACCAATGAAATAGTAGAGCCTGTAAGTGAGGGAGGGCTTGATAGCTTGCTTTTTGGATTTGCCAAATATGCTGAAGGAGAGGCCAAGAGAATTTACAAAACCAAGCTATTAGCAGGCTTAATGAATGGCCAACTCCACGAAAGAGCATGGGAGCATTGAATTTTCTTGCTTTAAGAGACGTGCGAATCCCTGAAGTTGGCAGCAAGGGGGGGATTGCATTCACATTCATGCAATCCCTCCCATTTTCTTCATGAAACTAGAACAGGGGAGGATCGGAGGTCGCGGACGCTGGAGGGGGGTCGACGGTCCAAAGCTTGACGGAGTCGTCCCATAAGGTGGTGAGGAAGGAATCACAACGGACGGGGTTCTAGTCAGCATCGTCGGCACGGATGGGATCAATGGTCGACGGTGGAAGGGAGGCTATCCGGTGGAGGTGCCAATCAGAGCTAGACTAGGGCGGTTCCGTTTGGTGAGAGGATGGTGGAGACGGGTGGTCGGAGTCCCTGTCACAAGCAGAAGAGGGATGGCAGCGGGAGATGAGACTGGGGGATGAAGGCAGTGAGGCGTCGGTGAGGCGACGGAGGTCCTCATCACCGTCGTGGAGCTTGTGGCAGTGGCCGTCGCCCCAGTCGAGGATGAGGTCACCGAACTTGGAATGCGAGATCTGCTAGAAGATTGCGGAGGCCCAGGGCGATGCTGGGTGGTCGATGAGGTCCTAGAGCTTGTTCTGGAGGTCGGCGTCACCGTTTGAGTTGGCTGGCTTGGAATGGGGGGCGGCGGAGCACATATCTAGTGCCAGAGAGGAAGGACGGATGGCTGGTGATCAAGTTGAAGACTGTCGATTGGCCGGAGATGTTTGCTGTGACATGCAAGGATGGGCGGCTCTTATTGCACCTGATTGAACCAGAGACGGAGGAGGAGGAGGAAGAGGAAGGGGAGGATGTAGAGGTGGCACCGTCGGCGGAGGAGGACAGTGAGAGGGGGAAGACGTGGGTGTGAAGGATGGGGGAAATAGACAGGGTTCGACGATGCCAGGAGTTGGTGAGTGGTAACAAGGTTCTACTGCCGTGGTGGAATCACCAGTTCGTGACAATGACGGTGGCTGTGGGTAGTGGAACGGGATAAGGGGTTTTCTATAAGTTGGTGAGGGTGTGGGAGGAGTCATGGGAGGAAAAGGGGGGGTTTTTAGATCTGGGCGGTGAGGGTCAGTAGGGGATGTTGATCGACCGGGGAGGAATCTATGACAGGGGAAAGAACAGTGACGAGGTCGAAGAAACAGGAGAAAGAATTGAAAAAAATTGTTGGCGAAGAAAATCTGGGTTCATTCGAAAAAAATATACCCTAATTTTCTTGGGCTCTGATACCAAAATTGATGGGGGACACATGGGTAGGATCGTTGGTGAGCCTAGAAGTCACCAAAATTACGGTATCCTATTTTTTTTTTATTTTTTTCTAGGGTGGTGAAGGAACAATGGGGATGGAAGACTTAGGGTTTGAAACTCATGGACTTTGGGACTCACCCTAACGAAGAGACCTTTCACCTCTAAGGCATTACAGCCTCCTAGATACTTGAGGTGCTAGGATGAATCTCAAAGGTCACGAGAGGATAAAGAAGATGGAATGGGAAGGGGATAACTAGACATGACCTCACATCATGTCCTGGGATTGGGTCTCACACCCTCTCCTCATGGAGTGGAAGAAAGAATCGCTCTTTCCTAAAAACTCATATTGACTGAACTGATTTTTACAAAGGACTGAGGGTGGTATTTATAGACCTATCCAACCCTCATTTGAATTTGAATACAGGATAAAAAGATATAGATGATTCAAATTCAAATACAATATAGGATAAGATAAGCCTATCCATATCTCAATCCTAACCAACCAAATCCTAATTCAAATTTCAAATAAAAAGATAAATCCTAAATTTATTCTGGATATGCTCCGAGATTTGTGCAGCTCCAAGATTCGTGCTTGTTCCAGGATTCGTGCTAGCAATGTCCCCATCATAGTGTCTCTACACAAGTGGTTATGAGATCAACCACCCTCATTAACTGAGCATACATAGGATAAGCTAGTCTTTTCGGATTCATCGATCCCCGAATCGATGGTCCAACGACTAGGAACATTCTAGATTAAGATTTATAGGAATTAGATCTCACTATTATGAACTCCATCATAACCCTAACTCCATTGCCCTACTCTATGGGGTTCATCATAATCAATAAGAAAATATGACATAGCAGTATATGATGAATCAAATGCCTTTATTAATATGAAAGTATATCATCATGAGTTGGAAGTTTACAAAAAGGCCATCATAATGATTGGCTCTTAGGGCACTTTTTCTATCAAACTCCCACTTGTACTAAAGCCAATCGCCCTTGTATTTTATGCCCATACAATCTAAGTGATGATCTAACTGCTGCTTGGCTAAAGCTTTAGTGAATGGGTCTACTATATTATTCTTTATGTCAACTTGTTCAATGACGACATCTTGTCTTTCAATAATCTCTCGAACGAGGTGAAACCGTCTTAGAATGTGCTTGGACTTGTGATGAGACCTTGGTTTCTTAGCTTGTGCAATAGCCCCAGTGTTATCACAGTATAATGGCACTGGCTGTTGTACATCTGGAACCACGCCTAATTCCATGATAAATTTCTTCATCCAGACAGCTTCCTTTGCAGCTTCACTAGCAGACTGAGTCAGCTACTGTTGGTTGCTTTGTACTTTTCCAACTCACTACACCACCATTCAGGGTGAAGACATACCCTGATGTGGATTAGCTATCATTTGGATCTGATTAAAAACTAGAATCTGTATATCCTTCTAGTTTCAACTCAGATCCTCCATATACTAGAAAAATATCTTTAATCCTTCTTAGGTACTTAAAAATATTTTTCACAGCTCTCCAATGATCCTCTCCTAGATCTGCTTAAAATCTGCTCACGATGCCCAAGGCATATGCAACATCAGGACTGGTACATAACATGACATACATTATTGATCCTACAGCCGAAGCATAAGGAATCATTGCCATCCTCTCTCTTTCTTCTGATATCTTAGGAGACATTTTCTTAGAGAGATGTATGCCTTGACTTATAGGTAAGTAACCTTTATTACTTCCATCCATGTTAAATTTCTTCAACACTAAGTCAATGTACCTGGATTGGGATAAGCCCAGCATCCTCTTAGATCTATTTCTATAGATCCTTATACCCAGTATATAGGATGCTTCATCCAAATCCTTCATGGAGAACTTAGATAATAGCCAAGTTTTTATCGACTGCAACATTGGGATATCATTCCCAATGATCAGTATGTCGTCCACATATAACACCAAGAAAACAAGTACACTCCCACTTGTCTTCTTGTATGCACATGGTTCATCCACATTTTTGATAAAACCAAATCCTTTGATTGTTTCATCAAAACGGATGTTCCAAATCCTCGATGCTTGCTTAAGTCCTTAAATGGACTTCTTTAAATTGCAGACCTAATTTGGTCTCCCACTTGAGACAAAACCCTCTGGCTGTGATAATAGACTTCTTCCTCAAGGTTTCCATTGTGGAAAGCAGTCTTTACATCCATTTGCCAGATCTCATAATCATGGTATGCTGCTATTGCAAGTAGTATCCGAATGGATTTGAGCATGGCTATTGGAGAAAAAGTTTTATCATAGTCTATACCATGTTTTTGTTTAAAACCTTTTGCTACCAGTCTGGACTTGTAGGTCTCAACTTGACCACTGCTCCAATCTTCTTCTTGAAGACCCATTTACACCCAATTGGGTTAATTCCTTCAGGTGGGTCTACCAGAGTCCAAACCTGATTGGAATACATGGAGTCCATTTCATGTTTCATGGCACCAAGCCATTTGTCTGAGTCTTTACTCTCGATAGCTTCCGAATAGGTCACAGGATCATCATCCTGTATGATACTGGCTTCATTGTCATCCCCGATGACAAAGCCATATCTGAGAGGTGCTCCCTGCACCCTCTCTGACCTTCGAAGAGAAGGTGTGTATTGTGGTTGTTTTGATCTATAAGAACCTCTGGTTGAGGAATTTCACTTGAAGGCTCATTGGTTTGTTGCTTCTGTTCTTCGCATAACTCAAGTGAAAAACCACTACATTCTTCTTGGATAAACTCTTGCTCCAAGAATGTAGCATGCCCACTAACAATTATCTTTTGTTCAGTAGCATTATAAAAGAGGTATCCCATACCTACTTTTGGGTAACCAACAAATCTACACTTGTTAGCCATAGCACTTAACTTATGTCCAAAATTATTCTTGATATAAGCATGGCAACCCCAATTCTTCAAGTATTTAAGACTTGGTCTTTTGCCATTCCATAACTCATGGAGTGCTACTTACTGACTTAGATGGAACCCTGTTTAATATATGTGCTATAGTCTCCAGGGCATGTCCCCAAAAGGAAATGGAAAGATCTATGAAGCTCATCATGGACCTCATAATGTCCAATAAGGTACGATTTCTCCTTTCTGCCACTCCATTTAACTGGAGTGTATAAGGAGGGGTCCATTTAGAAATAATGCCTTTGTCCTTTAGATGGTTTAGAAACTCACTAGACAAGTATTCCCCTCCTCAATCAGACCGAAGAGCTTTAATACTAAGTCCAGTTTGTTTTTCAACCATACTCTGATATTCTTTAAACTTATCAAAGGCTTCGGACTTGTGTTTCATAAGATACACATGACCGTACCTTGATAAATCATCAATAAAAGTGATGAAATAAGAATATCCTCCTCTGGCCTGAGTCGACATTGGTCCATATACATCAGTATGTACTAGACCTAACAATTCAGTTGCCCTCTCTCCATGTCTAGTGAATGAAGGCTTGGTCATTTTTCCTTTGAGACAAGATTCATAAGTTCCTAATGATTGGAAATCATCAGTGTCAAAGTAATTATCTTTAACTAACTTGTTTATTCTTGACTCACTGATGATAGGTACCCGCAGCTTCAGCATGTAATAACAAGGGTATAGAAATAATATTTCTGATAATATCTGGTACATAGAAGCATTCTTCTAACTTTATTACATCACCCGAAGGTAATAAAAGAAGATAGGTACCCGCAGCTTCAGCATGTATGGCTTCACCACTGGCCCCATGCAGCTTAAAGTCACCCTTCTTCAATCTTCTAATTCTGTGGAGTCCCTGTAATGAATTGCATAAACGAGATCCACATGCGGTATTCAATACCCATGAATTAAAAGTGGAAGCACTCAATGATAAATTAGTTTGTATCATGTACAAACCTTTAGATGCTCCACTTGCATCTTGCTTCACACTTGCAAGGTAAACCTTGCAGTTCTTCTTCCAATGCCCAGTCTTGTCGCAATGGAAACAAGCTCCATCAGCCTTCTTAGTTTTCTTCTTCTTTTTCTGGATGCTCTTCTTTGGGTTGAATCTTCTTTTCATACACTTCTTCATTGCTTGCTTCTTTCTATCAACAAGAAGCACCTGAGCCTTATCTCCTTTAGAGTGGCTCTCAGCTGTCTTAAGCATGTTAAGCAACTCCAGCAATGAAATGTTCAGTTTGTTCATATGATAGTTGAGAACAAACTGAGAGAAGGAATCAGGGAGTGATTGTAGGATTAAGTCCTGATTGAGTTCACCATCCATGACAAACCCTAATTGACCCAATCAAGTGATCAAGTCAAACATTTTCAGCACATGGGTTTGCACAGGTGAACCCTCACTCATTTGAGCACGGAACAACTGCTTCGATATCTCGTATCGAGCAGCCTTACTTTGCTCTCCATATAGCTCCTTTAAATTAAGCAATATGGACAGAGGTTCCATGCCTTCATGTTGCCTTTGGAGCTCATTACTCATTAAGGCCAACATGATACATCTGATAGTAGTACTGTCATTTTGCCATATCTTGTATGTGGCAATTTCCTCCTCTGATGCATCCTCTCCATGAAAGATTGTGCCCTGAAAGCCAATTGAAATATTATATTTCGATCCCAAAATCAATGAATTGACATTTTTATAATAAAGGCATTATTTTCATCATACGCCGTGTCTTTATGATTATATGATGAACCCCATAAATTAGGGCTATGGTTCTAGGGTTATGATGAGATCATACCAGTGAGACCTAAAGCCTTAAAACCCTAATCTAAAATATTCCTGGCCGATGGGACATTGAGTTGGGGATCAATATTTCTAGCAAGACCAGCACATCCTATATATGCTTTGTGATGAGGGTGACTGATCTCACAATCACTTGTGTTTGACACTAATACTAGGATGTGAGTGTTCATTAGAGAATGAGTTTACTGAATTGATCCAGATTAAGAATATCTAATGGAACCTTATCTGTTTGTCAATAGATAATTCTCATAGTGGGAGTAGTGCATGTGGTCCTTTGACTTGAGACTACCATGGTACCTTATATATATGAATCCATACTTTGGTTCGCAATCAATCATGACACTAAGTCATGCACGAGGTGATACTGGGTATGGTGGATTGTATATGGAGGTTGTGAGTAGGTCAACAAGGAATTGATCAGCCTTAGTAAGAGGGAATTGCATCCAGCTAATTTCGATCAAATGATGGATTCAGGAAATCTTTGATCAAAGTATGAACATTATAGTTAATTTCTAATGGTTCATTATTGAATCATCATTATAAAGATTGAGCTAGGGATGAATATAAAATTGGATTTGACAAGTATCCATATTCATAATCATATTCGGGATGCAAGTTGATCAAAGGACTGAATTGCCCGGTAACTCACCACTGAAGGGTATTTTGGTAATTCCACCAAAATTCCACATCTTCCAGGTAGATATGAACGTTGCTAGACGCCAATCTTGTATTGTAGGTATATGATTGAATTATGGTAATTCAAATCAGTTAATTAGAATTAGATTCTAATTGACCGAGTCGAGCTAGTTTGAGTTGACCTAAATCGGCTTAGTTGAGATCTAACCGAATTAAGTCAAATAGCACTCGGACCTACTGCTGGCTAGGTGTGAAACCCAATGGGTCACACACAAAAGAGAATTGATGAAGGATTTAATTTGGAATTAAATCATGTTTGCAGGATAAACACACTAGCATGTGTTGCAGACCCAATTTCTATTCGAATCAGATTCGAATTTGATTCCGAATTGGGCTAAATTGGGTTCTAATTGAACCAGATTAAGGTCTAATTTAAATTTTAGGACATTGGGCTAACCCATGGCTGAACCCAAGTGAATCAAGTGCACTGAGACTCTCTCTCCAAGCGTCCACACCCTTCCTCACCCGCGCGCGCCAAGAAGAAGAGTCCACGTGCGTGTGGACTCCTTTTCACGCGCGTGGGAAGGAAATTCCATCGAAGAAAAAAATCAAAAAAGGGGGTGATTTGGATCCTTGTCTGACGTCCTTGGATCTGGATCTGATGGCCATAAAAAATTAAGGAAAAAGATCCATCATTTTTCGGTCGCAAATCCGTCGTCAAAAGTCTCGATTCTTCCTGAAGTTTTTTCGAGAGTCCTCCTCGTCGGAAAAACGAAAATTAAATCAGAGAATCATGTTTTTTGGTTGAGGGGACACGTGAGGAATGAGGGATCATGATTCCTGGGATTTCAGAGGGTTGCGATGTTTTGAGAAAATGCCCCTCTGAAATCTATAAAAGGGTTTGGGTTCTCGGGGGTTTCTTTCTGATAATCAAATACAAAGATCATATTCCTCTCCTCCTCTCCGGAATACTCCTTCCCTTTATGCTTGTTGGGTATTGTTTCCCTTACAGAGATAATCTCTGTCGAAACTTTGACCCTAAACAAGAATAAGAGGAAGGTCTTGAACGGTAAAGGAAAGGGAAAAAGGAAGGATCTGTTCTTCTTCTTTTCTTTCTTGAATTAAGACTTTACTTGTCTTAATTTCTTCTTCCAATTCAATTCAAGAAAAGGAATTCAAGAAAGGGAATTCAAGAAAATAATTCAAGAAGAGGAAAGAAGAAAGAAAAGAAATTTTCAAGAAAGAAAATTTCAGCCTAAAAGTCCAAGAATTGAATTCTTGAAAAAGAATTCAAGAAGAGGAGCCAAGAACAAGAAATTGTAGTCTTCATCTTTTTCTGTGTGGATCACCATTGGAGGGTGAACATTTGGGCACCTGGTGGAGATTTAAAGTTTGGATTTTAGCAATACAGGTTAGTACTTTAACATGAGTTTAAATCTTATATATACATGTTATATGTTTTAATTATTTTAAGGAGATCTTGGGTTAAGGGTTTGGTGAAGATTTCATAAAGATAAAAAATTTGAAATCTATGTTTCCGCCTTGCCACCAAACCCTACAGTGGTATCATAGCCTCCTTATTAAGATTAAAATATATATGCTGATTTTTAGATGCATATGTATATAAGTAACATATGTTATATTATATGTTTGATGTAATGTCACCAATTAGGGTTTTCACTCAAACCCTAATTGTTGTAGAGATATGTTTAGACATCTAGTCATCATACTGAAATAAGGTTGCCCTGGCATAATGGTGGATCCATTATGTGGTAAATGGTTGTCCTAGTATGATGGCACACTTTGGCACATATTTGCTAGGTTATATAAAGAATGTGCTTTGTTTTAATAAAGCCCTCTTTAAAAACATATTAAGTTGTAGTGTCATATACCAAAAGCAAAAATAATCAATATGATTAGTTTATCATTCGGTGTCTAGGAAAAGTGGTTCATGATCGATAAAGAGGACGTGATTTTTAATTGGTTCCGTTGACTGACATGGCCAATTCTTATTGGTGTCTAAGGAAAGCAAAGGGGGGACTCCCACCACTCTCCCACTTACCTGGCCGATAAGATTAACTTAATTTTTGATTGATATGCTTAGTGTAATATTCACTACATGTGGCCTTCCTTCATGCCAAGTCATTATTATGTTATGATCCATATTAGGTTTGTTGTGTACACACAAGGCCTTTTATGGTGACTAACATAATTTTGGCTTGGTACATTTGATGTTTATGACATGATTTAATATAATACTTTGTTGTGTACACACAAGGGTATTATAATTAATATCATGACTATATAGCAATGAAGGGTCTAACTTAACTAAAATATTATAGTTTGTTGTGTACACACAAGGCTATTAATATTTTAGAGTCCAAGATAAGTTGACAATTGTATGAGTTATAATTGGAAAGAGTTTTCCTACCTTTGAACTTATATAAGATTTGTTGTGTACATACAAGATCTTTCGTAAGGAATTAGGATCTCAACCCCACTATGAGAACCAATTAGGGTTTTCTCGATCATCATATGGAGGGTTATGATGCTTGATAAAATAGTGGGAGACATAATTAAGTTAAAGTCCTAATTTAATTATGTTTTGTCAACATTGGTTGTTTGTATATGTAATGTTCTTTGTTAATGTAGATTAAATGGCCTCTTCACTCTCATTCCGTAGCATTCTTGATGCAAATAAATTGACTGGACCAAACTATGTTGATTGGTTGAGAAACCTGAAGATAGTACTCAGCCAAAAAAAGAATTTCTTATATTCTTGATGCCCCAACCATGGAACCATTAGGGGAAGATGCCTCGCAAGAGGATAAGACCATATATAACATGTGGCAAAATGACCCACTTACTGTCAAGTGTATAATGCTTGCCTCTATGACCAATGAGTTACAGAGGCAACATGAAAGCATGGACACAAACTCCATATTGCTTAATCTAAAAGAACTTTAATGGAGAACATAGTCGAACTGCAAGATATGAAATATCTAAGTAGTTATTCTGAGCAAGGATGACAGAAGGTACATCCGTACAAGACCATGTATTAAAGGTCATTGACCTAATCACCCGATTGGGTCAATTGGGTTTTGTTATGGATGGGGATTGAATCAGGATTTAATCCTGCAGTCACTCCAGAGTCATTTTCACAGTTTGTTTCTTAATTATCATATGAACAAACTTAACACTTCCTTGCCTGAGCTTGTGATTAGTTAAAACAGCATAGAGCCTTTAAAGAAAAATAGGCTCCACTTTCTTCTGTGATGGTGTAAACAAGTAAAATAAGCAAAAAGGGTTCCAGGAGGAGTTGAACCCAAAAGGGCATCAAGAAAAGAAAGGAAAGAAGGCCTCCGACAAATGACCTGCTTTTCATTGTGGCAAGCCGGGTCACTGAAAAGAAACTACAAGGTTTACCTTGCAAGTGAAGCCTGGTGCTAGTGAGGCACCAAATGGTATGTATGAGATACATACAATTTTGTCATTAGACTCTTTAATTCAAACTCTTGGATATTGGATACTGCTTGGGTCATCATATCTGCAAATCATGCAGGACTACAGAACATTAGAGTTTTGAAGGAGGCGACTTCGAGCTCTACGTGCTGGAGGAGATTCCATCCAAGCAGAAGCTGTAGGGACTTATATATTGCAGTGCCTTCTGGGAAGATTTTAGAGTTAATAATTATTATTTTATGCCTAGAATCATTAGAAACATCATATCTGTACCTTGTTTTTTAAACAGGATATATTATGAATGTAATGAGCATGCTGCTCAATCAATTTTTCTAATGAAATAATATTTAATGGCATATTTTGCATGTCTCTTACTCTATCTTCTGATGACAATATACTACATGTTAGTAATAAACGAAAAAGAGATGTAAACAATACTTTACTTTGGCACTGTCGTCTTGGACATATTAGTGAGCAAAGGATTAACAAGTTATACAAGGAAAATTCCTTAATCCTTATGACTATGATCATTAGGAATTGTGAATCATGTCTCATGGATAAAATGACCAAGACTCCATTTAGTGGACATAATGAAAGGACAACTGAGTTATTAGGACTCATACACACTGATGTATGTGGACCTATGACAACTCAGGCCAAGGGTGGATACTCATATTTCATCACATTCACTGATGATTTTTCAAGGTACGAATTTATGTATTTAATGAAACATAAGTCCGAATCTTTTGATAATTTTTAGAGTATCAAAGTATGGTAGAGAAACAAACGAGGAAAAGTATTAAGATCCTTTGATCAGATAGAGGAGGTGAATACTTATCCACCAAGTTTCTTGATCACCTTAAAGAAAAGGGAATCATCTCTGAATGGACTCCTCCTTACACACCACAATTAAATGTGTTGCTGAAGAAAAAATCGTACTTTATTAGATATGGTACGGTCCATGATGTGCTTCACAGACTTACCTATTTCTTCTAGGGATATGCCTTGGAAAAGCGGTTAATATTTTAAATAGAGTACCATCCAAATCTGCATCTAGCACTCCATATGAGTTATGGAGGGAATAAAACCCAATCTTAAGTATCTTAAGATATGGGGATGTCCAGCCTATGTCAAAAGAAATTTTGGACATAAGCTTGATGTTAGAGCAGAAAAGTGTCTATTTGTTGGATATCCTAAAGATAGTATAGGTATCTATTCTACCACCCTACTAAACAAAAGGTTTTAGTCAGTAGGCATGCCACTTTTATGGAAAAAGAGTTCATCCTATAAAAGGGCAGTGGAGAAATTTTGAACTTGAAGAAGTTCAACAAGTAGATACATTTCAACCAAATCATAACATAGTTAGTATAGAACCTGAACACACCACTCCTATCTGTAGGTCTGATAGGGTGTGACATGCACCTGAGAGGTATGGGTTCATTATTGAAAATAATGAAGCCCGAATCATTGATAATGATGAGCCTCTAACATATACGGATGCTGTCATTAGTAGTGACTCAGACAGATGGCTGGAAGCCATGAGATCCGAAATGGACTCCATGTATGTCAACCAAGTCTGGACTTTGGTTGATGCACCAGAGGGTGTTAACCCTATTGGATGCAAATGGGTCTATAAGAAAAAGATTGGGGCAGATGGCCAAGTTGAAACTTATAAATCCAGATTAGTGGCTAAGGTTTCAGACAAAAATATGTAATAGATTATGATGAAACATTTTCTCCTATTGCCATGCTCAAATCTATTCAGATCATGCTTGCTATAGCAGCATATCATGATTATGAAATCTGGCAGATGGATGTGAAAACCGCATTTCTCAATGGTTTCCTTGAGGAAGAGGTTTATATGTCACAGCCAAAAGGTTTTGTCTTGAGACTAAACCTAATCAGGTATGTAGGCTGAAGAAATCTATTTATGGATTAAAGCAAGCATCTAGGAGTTGGAACATCCGATTTGATAAGACAGTCAAAGAATTTGACTTTATCAAAAATGAGGATGAACCTTGTGTGTACAAGAAGACTAGTGGGAGTGCCATAGTTTTCTTGGTTCTGTATGTAGATGACATACTCCTCATTGGGAATGATATCCCAATGTTACAATCAGTCAAGGTATGGTTATCTAAACAGTTTTCCATGAAATACTTGGGAGAAGCATCTTATATACTAGGCATCAAGATCTATAGAGATAGATCTAGGAGGATGCTAGGTTTATCCCAGTCTTGGTACATTGACCAAGTGCTAAAAAGATTTAGCATGGAGGAAAGTAAAAGAGGTTACTTACCTATTGGTCATGGCATACATCTTCTAAAAAGATGTCTCCTAAGACACCTGAAGAAAGAAATAGAATGAATTCTATACCTTATGCTTCGGCAGTAGGGTCTATTATGTATGCTATGTTATGTACTAGGCCTGATGTGGCATATGCCTTAGGTATAGCCAGCAGGTTTCAGGCTGATCCAGGAGAGGATCATTGGAAGGCTGTGAAAAATATTCTAAAGTACTTAAGAAGAACTAAGATATTTTTCTAATATACGGAGGATCTGATCTTAAACTAGAAGCTTATTCAGATTCTAGTTTTCAATCAGATCCAGATGACAACAAATCTATATATAGGTATGTTTTTTACCCTAAATGGAGGAGCTGTAAGCTGGAAGAGTTCTAAACAGCAAACTGTAGCTGACTCAACAACTGAGACAGAATACATTGCTGTTAGTGAAGCTGCCAAGGAAGCTGTCTGGATGAAGAAGTTCATATCAGAGTTGGGCGTAGTTTCTGAGATAGAAGGTCCAGTATCACTTTACTGTGATAATACGGGGGCTGTTGCTCAAGCAAAGGAACCAAGAGCTCATCACAAATCAAAGCACATTCTGAGATGCTTCCATCTTGTTCGAGAGATTGTTTAAAGACAAGAAGTCTGCATTAAAAGGGTAGAAACGAAGAACAACATAGTAGACCCGTTCACTAAGGCTCTATCATAGCGAGAGTTTGATCGCCACCTTGATTGTATGGGGTTAAGATTTAAAGGCGATTGGCTTTAGTACAAGTGGGAGATTGAAAGATTGTGCCCTGAAAGCTAATTGAAATATTATATTTCGATCCCAAAATCAATGAATTGACATTTTTATAATAAAGGCATTATTTTCATCATACGCTGTGTCTTTATGATTATATGATGAACCTCATATATTAGGGCTATGGTTCTAGAGTTATGATGAGATCTTACCAATGAGACCTAAAGCCTTAAAACCCTAATCTAAAATATTCCTGGTCGATGGGACGTTGAGTTGGGGATCATGTTTCCGGCAAGACTAGCACATCCTATATATGCTTTGTGATGAGGGTGACCGATCTCACAGTCACTTGTGTTTGACACTAATACTAGGATGTGAGTGTTCATTAGAGAATGAGTTCACTGAATTGATCCAGATTGAGAATATTTAATGGAACCTTATCTGTTTGTCAATAGATAATTCTCATAGTGGGAGTAGTGCATGTGGTCCTTTGACCTGAGACTACCATGGTACCTTATATATATAAATCCATACTTTGGTTCGCAATCAATCATGACACTAAGTCATGCACGAGGTGATACTGGGTATGGTGGATTGTATATGGAGATTGTGAATAGGTAAACAAGGAATTGATCAGCCCTAGTAAGAGGGAATTGCATCCAGCTAATTTCGATCAAATGATGGATTCAGGAAATCTTTGATCAAAGTATGAACATTAGAGTTAATTTCTAATGGTTCATTATTGAATCATCATTATAAAGATTGAGCTAGGGATGAATATAAAATTGGATTTGACAAGTATCCATATTCATAATCATATTCGGGATGCAAGTTGATCAAAGGACTGAATTGCCCGGTAACTCACCACTGAAGGGTATTTTGGTAATTCCACCAAATTCCACATCTTCCGGGTAGACATGATACGTTGCTAGACGTCAATCTTGTATTGTAGGTATATGATTGAATTATGGTAATTCAAATCAGTTAATTAGAATTAGATTTTAATTGACCGAGTCGAGCTAGTTTGAGTTGACCTAAATCGGCTTAGTTGAGATCTAACCGAATTAAGTCAAATAGCACTCGGACCTACTGCTGGCTAGGTGTGGAACCCAATGGGTCACACACAAAGAGAATTGATGAAGGATTTAACTTGGAATTAAATCATGTTTGCAGGTTAAACACACTAGCATGTGTTGCAGACCCAATTTCTATTCGAATCAGATTCGAATTTGGTTCCGAATTGGGCTTAATTGGGTTCTAATTGAACCAGATTAAGGTCTAATTTAAATTTTAGGACATTGGACTAACCCATGGCTGAACCCAAGTGAATCAAGTGCACTGATACTCTCTTTCCAAGCCGCCCACACCCTTCCTCACCTGCGTGCGCCAAGAAGAATAGTCCATGCGCGTGTGGACTCCTTTTCACGTGCGTGGAAGGAAATTCCATCGAAGAAAAAAATCAGAAAAGGGGGTGATTTGGATCCTTGTCTGACGTCCTTGGATCTGGATCTGATGGCCAGAAAAAATTAAGGAAAATGATCTATCATTTTTCGGTCGCAAATCCATCGTCAAAAGTCGTGATTCTTCCTGAAGTTTTTCCGAGAATCCTCCTCGTCGGAAAAATGAAAATTAAATCGGAGAATCATGTTTTTTGGTTGAGGGGACGTGTGAGGAATGAGGGATCATGATTCCTGGGGTTTCAAAGGGTTGTGATGTTTGAGAAAACGCCCCTCTGAAATCTATAAAAGGGTTTGGGTTCTCGGGGGTTTCTTTCTGATAATCAAATACAAAGATCATATTCCTCTCCTCCTCTCCGGAATACTCCTTTCCTTTATGCTTGTTGGGTATTGTTTCCCTACAGAGATAATCTCTGTCGAAACTCTGACCCTAAACAAGAATAAGAGGAAGGTCTTGAACGGTAAAGGAAAGGGAAAAAGGAAGGATCTGTTCTTCTTTTCTTTCTTGAATTAAGACTTTACTTGTCTTAATTTCTTCTTCCAATTCAATTCAAGAAAAGGAATTCAAGAAAGGGAATTCAAGAAAAGAATTCAAGAAGAGGAAAGAAGGAAGAAAAGAAATTTCAAGAAAGAAAATTTCAGCCTAAAAGTCCAAGAATTGAATTCTTGAAAAAGAATTCAAGAAGAGGAGCCAAGAACAAGAAATTGTAGTCTTCATCTTTTTCTGTGTGGATCACCATTGGAGGGTGAACATTTTGGCACCTGGTGGAGATTTAAAGTTTGGATTTTAGCAATACAGGTTAGTACTTTAATATGAGTTTAAATCTTATATATACATGTTATATGTTTTAATTCTTTTAAGGAGATCTTGAGTTAAGGGTTTGGTGAAGATTTCATAAAGATAAAATTTTGAAATCTATGTTCCGCCTTTCCACCGAACCCTACATTCCGATCATCACTGGATCTGAAGAATCAAGTATATATGAAAGCTTCTCCTGAGTTAAAATAATCCTCAGGTTCCTCAACCAGTCCAAATAATTTGGACTGGTTAACTTGTTGGCATCCAAGATGCCCTCAGTGATAAGTTTGAAGCCATTATAATGAATATTCTACATTTAATTAAAGAATAATATTAGCAGACCACTCAATGATGACATTCATAATTAGATAAGGACTTTATATCTAATTATGTCTCCCACTATTTTTTTCAAATACCATAACCCTCAACTATGGTAAGCGAGAAACCTTCCTAGTTTCCTTAGTCAGGGGTTGACATCCTTATTCCTCATGAGTGCCTTGTGTGTACACAACAAACACACATGAGTTCAAAGGTAGGACAACCTTTCCAATTGCAACCCGTGCAATTCTCAACAATTATCTTTGCCCCTAGGACACTTATGGCCTTGTGTGTATACAACAAACCATAATGTCTTAGTTTAGTCAGACCCTTCAATTCCATATAGCCATGATTAAATAATGTTGTCCTTGTGTGTACACAATAAAGCAACATATCCAAACATGCAATAAAGCACTAAGTTCACCAAGACAAATCTTATATTAATTCTTAGAGTAGGCCTTGTGTGTACACAACAAACCTACTATAGTTTTGACATAAATTTGGCTTAGCATGAAGGAAGGCAAATTATAGTATACTTTAACCAATTAGCATTACCAAATTAAGATTTAGATATGACCAAATTAGCCAGGTAAGTGGGAGGGATGAGGGGGTCCTCCCATTGCTTTCCTTAGACACCAATTAGATTGGCCAGGTCAGACAACGGAACCAATTATAAACCTCATTCCCTTTACCTTCCCAGAACCACTTGCCTAGACACCAATTGGCTGATCAAACCTTAACTGGTTTTGTATCTTGACTAAGTATTATACTATGACTAAATATGCTTTTTGATGAGGGCTTTGATGGTCTCAAAATACATTCTAAAACTATCATGATAATAGTGTTTATTACTGCAAGTATAAACATAAACATGATATCCAAGTTTATAACAAATATAAACCCAATGCATATCACTCTAGCATATGCATTAAAATTCATGTCATCAAGCATATTACCCTAATATGCATAGCATCATATGACAATTAGCATATTACCCTAATATGCAAATCAAGACATGATAAAATACCTTTCACCTCACTTATTAATGGGATATGGCCATAGCGACACCCCTACACGCCATAGGAGACCCATTGAATGGGAAGAGAGAGCCTTTAAACCCTACTTGGCTTTTATGACCAGACAGCCATGGTTACTAACCCAATCTAAAGTAGTTACTTGGTTCATGCATAATTTCATATTGACATAATATCATACATATGAACATGGTCGAGTTGACTCGATAAGGTTCAGGTTGGCTCGGTAGTGGAATTTAATCAAACTCCAAAATGATTCATAATTGGAATGCCACAAGGATGGCTCTGATACCACTGATAGGAATTCTCTTAGGATGTCAGGGATCATGCAGCATGCGGAATTGACTTTCAAAATAAAATTTCATAGCATGATACCCTAATATGTATAACATGTATAAAAAACCCTAATTCCCAAGAACCCCTTGGGCAACTACAACTAATGAATCATTAAATAAAGAAAAGAAAAATACCTGGATCGATGAAATCCAACTTTTTCCATAAGGCTCACAAGCACAAGCCCTCCAATGGTGATCTACATGAAACTCGAACCAAGGAAGAACTCCTTCTTCAAGTTGCTTGGATAAGTGGAACTCTTTCGATAGCCTTTGGTCTATTGACCACTGTAGGACACCCTGTCCTACTGAAGGGCACTCAAGACACTATCCTAAACTACTGTAGGATCAGGACTACCCTCCTCTAGGACCCTACAGGCTTATGTCCTAAAACCAAGCCTTGTCCTAGTGTAGAAGGACTTGTATTAAAAAGACAAGTCTTGTCCTAAAACAAGGAGGGAGGGAGAAAGTGGAAGAACACTCTGACTCTCGAGAAAATAAAACACTCAGACTCTTAGAAGACCGAAGTTGAAGTATTTCTCATTTCACCATATCCCTATTTATAATCTCAGATGGGGCATGAAATGCATCCCGACAATACTTATCAGATATGAAACATCATATTTGATAAGACTCTTCGGGAATGGAGAGTCATATCTGTGTTCTTTCACTTACCAGATCAATTTCCATTGCGTCATGTGTCAAATACTGGTTTCTAAGATAGGAAGACACCTCTTTTAATCTGAAGTAACACGAGGCTTGAAGAGTTTCAGAGGCAAAAGGACTCTGCCCTTTGTTGTGCGCGCGCATATGAAGAGGCGTGACTCTTCATGTGCGCGCCACCTTTCACACCACTTCAAGTTGCGCCACCTTTCACACCTCTTCAAGTTGTCCCTTTAAACTTTAAATTGGCTATTAGACTTCTTAAGACCATGGGGATAAAATGAAGAGGCACCTTCCTAATGAAACTCTTAGAGTCTCATCTGCAGAAGGACTCTTAGTCCTTCTGCTTGCCACTTATTCTCCCTGGTGTGCCAAAGGGCACCAATAGTCTTTCCCTTTCCAATTAGTCCACCCAAAGCATCAAATTGACTTGGTCAAACATATGCAATATGGGTGTCATTGGAAAGGACATCAAATAATCTTTCTGACCATATCTTTAATTTTCATATCAAAGGTCTATAGGCCCTTCTATGCCCTTTTGAAGTTAAGGTATTATTTAGGTACCAAGAGTCCCATGCCATTGGGACTCTTCATATATGGCACCTAAAATGCCCTGAAGTCCAAATTAAAATTAGATCAAGCTCTGATTTGGCTAGCCCCACTTAGGACTCAACCTAATTTAGTTTTTCATAATTAGGTTAGCCCAATTAGCAAGCAACCGGACCCAATCCAATTGGATTAGGAATTAGGTTAGCCAACATATGCTAGTATGCAATCTGGCTAACCAATTAGGATCCTATGACCCTAATTAAATCATGAATGACTTCCTTGGCCAAGTCTCTATTATGTGTGACCCATTGGGTTCCACATCTAGCTAGTAGTAGGTTTAGGTTTGAGCCGATTCGATCCGATCGAACTCGATTGACTTAATTAGGTCAAATTGGCTCACCTAATTGTCCAATTCGAATCACACATCGAATTGACTCATGAAACAAAACCAATTGGTTCATAAAAATCTACAAGACAAGATTGATGTCTAGTAACGTGTCATGCCTACCCAGAAGATGAGGAATTTGATAGAAAATACCAAAATACCCTTCTGTAGTAAGTTACCATGTCAATTCAATCTTTCGATCTCCCATTATCCCGATTAAGTGATAGGTATGGATAGATGTCAAACCCTAACACTTCATCATATCAAATCTCAACTCGATCATGAGGACTCAGCTGATGACTGATTAGATTCCACTAATCTCATCCTGCTTTGATCAAAGGCTCCTTGAGTCACTCATCAAAGAGATTGTATGGGATAACAATTTCTCTTACTAGGAATGATAGATTCCTTGTTGGTCCACTCACATCCTTTGTACACTTTCCACCATACCCAGAACACCCCGTACATGCCGCAATGGCATGAATGAGTATGAACCAAAGTATGACTTAGTGTGCACAAGGAACCATGGTGACCTTAGGTCTAAAATCACATGCACAACTTCTACTCTGGGATCTATCTTTTGACAAGTAGTAAGACTTCCATAAGATAATCTCGGTGTGGATCAGTCCAGTGTACTCATACCCTGATGAGCACCCTTATTCTACTATTAGTGTCTCTACATAAGTGGTTGTGAGATCAACCACCCTCATCAACTGAGCATACATAGGATAAGCTAGTCTTTCCGGATTCATCGATCCCCGAATCGATGGTCCAACGGCTAGGAACATTCTTGATTAGGGTTTATAGGAATTAGGTCTCACTGTTATGAACTCCATCATAACCCTAACTCCATTGCCCTACACTATGGGGTTCATTATAATCAATAAGAAAATATGACACAGTAGTATATGATGAATCAAATGCCTTTATTAATATGAAAGTATGTTATACATGAGCTGGAAGTTTACAAAAAGGCCCTCATAATGATTGGCTCTTAGGTCACTTTTTCTATTAGCCTGCCTACGTGCTCCCCTTTGGCATCCTAGAAATCAAGCTTTATCTCTAAGAAATGATCCAGGATATCTACTCGGCACTCCTGCTCCCTATTAAAACCTTCTTTATAGGACTACTGACCAAAGTTTCGGCAAAGGGCATAGAATTCCTTTGACTTCTGAAAGTTGATCATTGCTTGAGATTTTTCCATCACAAAACTCTCAAAAGTATTAAACTTCTCCATCACCTCCACTGCTCCTTCCTGGTGTTTGCCAAAACTGTAAGGGTTTTGGTGACCAGGGTGAAAGCATGGATTTCAAAAATTTATTATGAAACCACTACCAAACCCTTAATCCAAGACCTCCTTACTAGGAATTAAAACATACAGACATGCATATATAATATAAACTAGAGTTTAGGCACCAACCTGAACTGCTAGTATCCAATCCGATGAAGAAAACCCTGATTCAGCCTTCTTCTCCACCAGGCGCCCAAACATTCACCCTCCAACGGTGATCCACACGAAACTCGAACCAAGGAAGAACTCCTTCTTCAAGTTGCTTGGAGAAGTGGAACTCATTCGGCAGCCTTTGGTCTATTGACCACTGTAGGACACCCTGTCCTACTGTAGGGCACTAAAGACACTCTCCTAAACTACTCTTGGTTTTAGGACAACCACCCTCTAGGACCCCTTAGGCTTATGTCCTAAAACAAAGCCTTATCCTAGTAGAAAAGACCTTGTCTTAACAAGACAAGTCTTGTCTTAAAAAAAGGAGGGAGAGAGAGACGCTCAGAATAATACTTCGGTGGAATTCTTTCTTTTTAGACTCATTTCACCACCCACTATTTATAGATACAAGAGGGGCGTGTGATATGTCCTCCCATCAACATATCAGATATGATTTTTCAAGACCGAAGAGAAGTTATCTGGCTTGAAAAATCAAATCTAATAAGCCCATTCATGCACCGAAGGCCTTATTCACATCCCTTCTTTTATATGGACAATTTCTCACTTGCCACATGTCAATTACCGATCCCTAGGAAGCCAAGAGGTGCCTCTTCAATCTCCAAACATCGAAGATTATGAAGAGTCCTGATAGCAGAAGGACTCTCCATCAGAACCGTGCGCCACATGAAGAGTTGCGACTCTTCATGCACCGCGCGCGCCATCCTTCTTCCACACATTTTTCAAAGAATGTTGTCCAGTCAAAAGATAGGTAATATGGGTGCCATTGGAAATAGCATAAAATCTCCTTTCCGACCATATAAATTATATTCAAATCAAAGATCTATAGCTCATTCTGTGCCCTTTTGAAGTTAAGATATCATTTAGGTACCAAGAGTCCCATGCCATTGGGACTCTTCAGATGGTGCCTAAAATGCCCTTAAATCCAAATTAAAATCAGATTTAGCTCTGATTAGGCTAGCCCCACTTAGGACTCAACCTAATTTAGGTTTCCCATAATTAGGTTAGCCCAATTAGCAAGCAACCGGACCCAATCCAATTAGGTTAGGAATTTGGTTAGCCTACATATTCTAGTATGTAATCCGGCTAACCAATTAGGATCCTATGACCCTAATTAAATCATGAATGACTTCCTTGGCCAAGTCTTTATTATGTGTGATCCATTGGGTTCCACATCTAGCCAGCAGTAGGTTTAGGTTTGAGCCGATTCGATCCGATCGAACCCGATTGACCTAATTAGGTCAAATTGGCTCTCCTAATTGTCCAATTCGATTCACACATCGAATTAACTCATGAAACCAAATCAATTGGTTCATGAAGACCTACAAGATAAGATTGACATCTAGCAACATGTCATGCCTACCCAGAAGATGAGGAATTTTGTTGGATTTACCAAAATACCCTTTAGTGGTGAGTTACCGGGCAATCAATCCTTCGATCTACTTGCACCCTGAATATGACTATGGATATGGATACTTGTCAAATCCAATTTCATATTCATTCCTTGCTTAATCTGATAATGATGATTCATTAATGAACCATTAGAAACTATTTCTAATGTTCATACTTTGATCAAAGATTTTTCGAATCTTCATTTGATTGAAATCATCTGGATGCGCTTCCCTCTTACTAGGATTGATCAATTCCTTTTTGACCTACTCATAACGTCCATATGCAATCCACCCGAATGACTATGGATATGGATACTTGTCAAATCCAATTTCATATTCATTCCTTGCTCAATCTGATAATGATGATTCATTAATGAACCATTAGAAACTATTTCTAATGTTCATACTTTGATCAAAGATTTCTTGAATCTTCATTTGATTGAAATCATCTGGATGCGCTTTCCTCTTACTAAGGTTGATCGATTCCTTTTTGACCTACTCACAACCTCCATATGCAATCCACCATACCCAGTATCACCCCATGCATGACTCAGTGTCATGATTGAGTGTGAACCAAAGTATGGATTCATGCATATAAGGTACCATGGCAGTCTCAGGTCAAAGGACCACATGCACTACTCCCACTATGAGAACAATCCATTGACAAATAGATAAGGTTCCATTAGATGTTCTTAAGCTAGAACCATTCAGTGAACTCATTCTCTAATGAGCACCCACATCCTAGTATTAGTGTCAAACACAAGTGACTGTGAGATCAGTCACCCTCTTCACCAAGTATACATAGGATGTGCTGGTCTTGCCGGAAACATTGATCCCCTACTCAACGTCCCATCGATCAAGAATATTTTAGATTAGGGTTTTAAGGCTTTAGGCCTCACTGGTATGATCTCATCATAACCCTAGAACTATAGCCCTAATCTACGGGGTTCATCATATAATAATAAAATAATTAAGACAGCGTATGATGAAAAAAAAGCCTTTATTAATTGATAATGCCAATACATTGGTTTGGGATACAAAGGAAAATCCCGTCAAAATACAACATTTCGATTGGCCTTTATAGCATAATCCTTTCAATCTCCCACTTGCACTAAAACCAATTGCCTTTAAATTTTAACCCATACAATCGAGGTGGCAATCAAACTCCCGCTATGGTAGAGCCTTAGTGAACGGGTTTGCTATGTTGTTCTTTGTTTCTACTCTTTTAATGCAGACTTCTTGTCTTTCAATAATCTCTCGAACGAGATGGAAGCATCTTAGAATGTGCTTTGATTTGTGATGAGCTCTATGTTCCTTAGCTTAAGCGACGGCTCCAGTATTATCATAATAAAGTGGTACTGGACTTTCAATCTCCAGAACAATGCTCAACTCTGAGATGACCTTCTTCATCCAGACAGCTTCCTTGGTAGCTTCACTAATAGCAATGTATTCTGCCTCAGTTGTTGAGTCAGCTACAGTCTGCTATTTAGAACTCTTCCAACTTACAGCTCCTCCATTTAGGGTAAAAACATACTCTGAAATAGATTTGCTATCATTTGGATCCGATTGAAAACTAGAATTTGAATAAGCTTCCAATTTAAGATTAGATCCTCCATATATCAGAAAAATATCCCTTATCCTCAAGTACTTAAGAATATTTTTCATAGCCTTCCAGTGATCCTCTCCTGGATCAGATCTACTGGCTATACCAAGGCATATGCCACATGAGGCCTGGTACATAACATAGCATACATTATAGATCCTATAGCCGAAGCATAAGGTATAGAACTCATTCTATTTCTTTCTTTAGGTGTCTTAGGAGATATCTTCTTAGAAAGATGTATGTCATGACCAATGGGCAAGTAACCTCTTTTACTTCCCTCCATGCTAAATCTCTTTAGCACTCGGTCAATGTACCTAGACTGGGATAAGCCTAGCATCCTCGTAGATCTATCTCTATAGATCTTGATACCCAATATATAGGATGCTTCTTCCAAGTCTTTCATGGAAAACTGTTTAGATAACCATACCTTGACTGATTGTAACATTGGGATATCATTCCCAATAAGGAGTATGTCATCCACATACAGAACCAAGAAAACTATGGCACTCCCACTAGTCTTCTTGTACACACAAGGTTCATCTTCATTTTTGATAAAGTCAAATCTTTGACTATCTTATCAAATCAGATGTTCCAACTCCTGGATGCTTTCTTTAATCCATAAATAGATTTCTTGAGCCTACATACCTGATTAGGTTTAGTCTCCAAGACAAAACCTTCTGGCTGTGACATATAGACCTCTTCCTCAAGGAAACCATTAAGGAATGCAGTTTTCACATGCATCTGCTGGATTTCATAATCATGATATGCTGCTATAGCAAGCATGATCCGAATAGATTTGAGCATGATGTTGGCGTGGAGTCCCTGAATCGATCGGTCGGAGCCGCTGCTTCGCAGGATCGCTCCCTGGTTCACCTGCAAAACAGGTCCCTTGCCGGAGTTGTTCCGACGGAGGATACTCCGATGCCTAAGTCAGTGGTGGATTCCAGCCACAGAATGGGGAATATGTCGGGAGTGGAAGAGAAAAAGAGTTCTTGGAGATTGAAAGTGTATGTGTGCGAGATTATTCACGCGTACCTCTCTGCCATCCTTCTTACCCATATTTAAAAGATGGCCTCCGGTCTGTGGCCCACTCTTTTCCCGGAAATCATGGGAAGCCAATCTCTCCCATGATTGGCGATCATGGATTGTCAATGAGCGATTCCGACCAGATTGGAGGTGTGGCTGCATGGTGTGGGCACCAGAATCAGGAAGAGACTCCAACCAATTCATGTCAAATCCGAGTCCTTATGGTTGGATGAGTAAAAGAAAGTCCTGTAATTTTTTTCTTTCTTTAATTTTGAGTCCAAATAATTATGTAATTCGAGTCCATTTCAATTTTATATTGGGACTAGTCCAGCCTGATTAATCTTGTATTTGAGAGTTGGGTCCAAATGAGTCAAGTCCAATCCATGAAGAATCAAACCAAACCTCCATGAAGAATCAAACCAAACCACATTTGAAGACTAAAGAAGACTCAAGACTTATACTCCAAAGCAAGACCAAAGCCACCTCAAGTGGGGACCACATGCCACATGACACATGCCACCTCATCATCCAAGGTTGCTGCCACATCACACATACCACCTCACCATCCAAGGTTGCTGCCACATCACACATGCCACCTCACCATCCAAGGTTGCCACCCAGAGAAGAAAAGGGGAATTTGAATTTGAATTGGCTACAACCTCCTCCACAACTTCCTCCACTACTCATGGGATGCCCCATATTTTTCTCCACAAATTTTTCTCCATGATATTTGGTGTAGTTTGAATTCAAAATGGCTTAATAGTCTATAAAAGACTCTTAGTCTTCTTGTAAAGAAAGGATGGAAAAGAAAAAATAAAAATTTTCTTCTATGTGAGTTCTATGTGCCTAAGTGGTAGTTCTAAATTCCTCTCCCTATCCCACGCCAACCCTACTTTCTCCTCCTCCATCTCCAACGCCTAAGACACTCTCCTTCTTCTCCAATCTCAAGCTAGCTCTTCAATATTCAAGGTTGATCAAGAAGACCATCACAAGGAGGCCGGCCAAATCCATTTCAAGTGATCTACCATGGCGCCAAGATTATTCTTCAACAATGCTTCCTCGACTCTTCTTTAGTTTCTCCATTTCATGACTAACGTATTTTACCAAGTTCCTAATCTCAAGGTTTCTTTGTTGTAGGGTTCTCCGGGATTCCGAACTCAAGAGGAAGGAATTACTTGCCATAATCCAGAAAACAAGAAGGGCCCTCAATTTGTAGTATGGTCTTGTCATTTGGGAGGTCTGTTCATGAGTGATCTTGATCTACTTGAAAGATTAATGCTAGGTATGTTCTAGTATCGATTAGGTCTGAAATATTAAATTTGCCTAGCTTAACTTGTGTGGTTCGAATCTTATTCCTATTTCTTTGTTATTTTGATAGTCTTATTAATTAGGTTTACATTTGATCGTTCGAGTTCTCTTCATTAGACCTCCTTTGATACTATATGCTGAACTAATCATATGCAAATAAGAAATTGCTAAGTTAATCTTTGCTAATCTCCTTTAGGGTTGCATAGTTGCATTCTCATCTTGCATGTCCCCACCACTGCAGGAATTGCATGCCATGATCATGGCATGATGAGTGTCAATTGTAATCTTTGGTTACAGTTTCCTTTTTGGAACAGATTGTGGTTCAAGATTCAGGTTTCCCCTTGCGTGGGCCGAAGGCTTGGTATTTCCCTGAGGCCGGAGATCATGTCTATGGTGGGGACCAAAGTTCATGTCTTCGGAAGTCGATGAGTAGTTCAGACTTTGGCTGGGGTCGAAGGTGCTACCCGAAGGACTGGCCTTCAGATGTTGTAGTTCGATGTGAAGCCTTGAGTTGCTTGCAGTTGGCCTTCGCTTAGTCCGAAGTCTGTAGTCCAGAGAACTGGGGCTTCGATAAGTCGAATCGGAGCCTGGTTCGTAGCTGAATCAGGATATCCCAATAGTTACCCCCCTACTCTCAGTTGTCAAAGTGAAGATCTGCCTCGAGATGTGAGAGTCTTATGGCCTTGTCGCTTTCTTCCTGAGAGACGGTGCAGTAAATGATTACGGGACATCTATTGGGCTGTCCATCATGATCTGAGAATCAGATGGTGGATAGGTGCCATTCCCGGATTGGGAAAAAGTCGGTGGCCCTGAGGCTATCCCTCCTCGTCCCATTGCATAGTGGCTGAGGCAATCTTTTGGTTAGGATTTGGATAGTTGTGGTGGCTGTTCTCCGTCCGTTGGATGAAGGATAGATCTTATCCTGGTGGTCAGTCATAAGTGGGTTACCTCCCAGGGTAACCTTGAGTCAAATTAACCCTCTATGGGGGTCCAGAGACCCTTACTTTTCTTTTGGGGAAGGGTGAAGGTCTGGGCAAGGAAGCTTCTTCAATCTCGTCTCATTCTCCGCCCAAACTGTTCTGGACTGCCAGTCTATTCTTTAGGTAGAATCCTCTTTCCGCTCCTTTGCTTCATTCCTTTGTCATGGAAGAGACCGTAGAGAGTCAGGGGAAGCAGGTTGGGCCCTCGGGGGCTGGAGATGCAGTAGGTCCGGAGTCGGTCCCCAGCTCGATTTCTCAAAGCAAGGCAACCCTTCTTTGGGAACGCTACCACATTCCTGAGGAATTTCCCTTTGTCATCCCCACGCCCGAGGAGTGGGCAAACAAAGCTCCCCTAGGTGCCTAGCTGTATACGAAGATCACCTGAAGGTTGGTCTTCGGTTTCTCCTGCACCCCTTCTTTGTTAAGATTTTTCGCTTGTACCAAGTGGTGCCAGCACAGTTGACCCCAAACAGCATCAGGAACATCTGCGGGTTCCTGGTTATGTGCAATATCATCAATGTAGAGCCTAGGACCAACTTGTTCTCAGCCCTTTTCATCCTCAAGAGGGACTTTCACAGTAACGGATGGTAGGTGATCGGTCCTAGATCGGGCCATAGGGTGATTAAGGACATGCCCAGCACCATCCACGGGTGGAAACCTGTCTTTGTATTTGTGTTGTCTTTCGACCTATGGGGCTTCGACATTGTGTGGAAGAAGCCTCACCTGACTGCCAATGATGGAAAGAAAGTCTTGGCAGCCGATCAGTTGGATTATGATCTTCTGACCAACTCGGAAGTTGCTCCTATCCGGGAGTTGTTGGAGGAGAGGAACCTCCATCGAGCGGGAATCAGTAAATTCCCCTCACTAGGTATAGCAGTGGAAATTTCTGCTCCTCTACTTTAGGTTTCGTTGTAGTTCATTTAACTGAGGTGATCCCCTTTGCCTGCAGGTGGTGGGATGAAGTGAAATTTGAGCTGGCTTCGCCAGACTTCGGAGAGGAGGGTTGCACGGGCCCCTTCCACCAGGTCTGTAGCTCGGAAGAAGGCTCGGAGAGATGGTCCCAAAGGGGACTAAAGCACTTCGTCCTCCCGAAGTGACTCGGGGGAAAATGCAGTGGCTACGGAAGGAGTTCCAGTGAGGCCCTGTCCAGTCGAGACTCCAGCGGCGGTCGCCTCCCCAGTCGATACAACGGGGGGCCCGCCTCAAGGAGTGGATGTGCCGCCGGTTTGCCCCTCTGCTGCCGATAGGGGCAAAGCACGGCAAGTCAAAGGAGAGTCCGTCTACAGAGCTTCTTCAACCGGAGGCCGTTCGACGAGCCCTTCGGAGCTTCCGCCTATGGGAGAGCTACTGCTGCTCTTTTTTTTTTGTATCTCTCTTTAGGAGAGTTTCTTTTCTTTTTCTTTTCTCTTCTGTTTGTAAAAAATTGAAAGAAATGAAAGTTCTTTTCTTTTACCTCTTTCCATGTATTTTCTATGATGTGTTGCATCACGATTTGTCCATAATGTAGACTCCGTAGACCACTTGCAATTTTAGGGAAGAAGTAGGGTCCGTTGGACCATTCTGAGAGTGTTTGTTGTTGACAAAGAGGACAATAGTGGTCCTTTTAGGCACGTGTTCGGATTTTCCATAGGATAGGGTGTTTACACCATCCCTGTACACTTTCTGTCATGATTAAGGTAGGATGTTCAGGCCCGCCTCGGTGCATGTTCGGATTCACCGTAGGGTAGGTTACGAAAACCATCCTTACGCCTTTGATCTTTTTGGTGGCCTAGTTAGGCCATCCATTGCACTCGTTGGGTATACCGATAAGGTGAGTGGATTAGACTCTCCTTTGCACAGTTGATCGATTTTTCAGATCGGGTCATTTGGGCTATTGTCGTTCGTCGATGCAACTAGCTGTTCTGAGTTGAGTAGAGTTGAGGAGCTTTGCACAGGAATTTTTTTTTTTTAAAACTTTTTATTGATAGTATTTGCGAAGGTTTTGTACATTCCATGGCTAGGATAGGGTCTTCCCCTGCAGGGTCTTGAGTCAATATGTCCCTGGTCGAATGACTTCTTTGACTTGATATGGGCCTTCCCAGTTGGGGGAGAGTTTATCCTGTTATGTTGGCCTGGACACCTCTGCTCTTTGCAATACCATATCCCCCGTGTGAAAAGTTTGCTCCTTCACCCTTGCGTTGTAGTACTTGGTGACCTTTTGCTGGTATGCCGCAATTCTTATCTGGGCCTATAGCCTTGTGCTTGATAGCAAATCCAGATCAATCCTTCTGCGATCGAAATTCTCAGACTCTTCATAGTTGTCAATTCTTAGGGACTGTAGGGAGACTTCGATAGGTAGCATGGCTTTGGTACCGTAGGCTAGGTTGAACGGAGATTCATTGGTGGCTATTCTTGGGGTAGTTCAGTACGCCCAAAGAACAGAGGTCAGTTCTTCGGCCCAAAGTCCTTTGGCAGCATTCAACCTTGTCTTTAGACCATGGAGGATGGTCCGGTTGGTGACTTCGGCTTCTCCGTTGGACTATGGATGAGCAATGGATGTTAGCCGATGCTGGATATGGTACCGAGCATAGAAGTCCTTGAACTTCAGATTGTCAAATTGTCTCCCGTTGTCCGTGATGATGACGTGTGGGATACTGAACCTAAAGATGATGGAATTTTTCACAAAACTTTCCACCTTGCCCTTTGTGATTTGGGCCAATTGTTCAGCTTCCACCCATTTCATGAAATAGTCGATGGCCACTAGGAGAAACTTCCTTTGCCCTGATGCTGGTGGGAAGGGCCAAGAATGTCCATCCCCCACTGGGCAAAGGGCCATGGGGCTGCCAACTGAGTCAGGTGACTCGCAGGTTATTTCTGCACATTGGCATACCTCTGGCATTGGTCGCACTTTCACATGAAATTAGCTGAGTCCTTCTGGATGGAGGGCCAGTAATACCCTTGTCGAATAATCTTGTATGTTAGAGTTTGCCTCCCAAGTGATCCTCGCATGTGCCCTCGTGGACCTCTCTCAATGCATAATCTGCATCGATGGGTCCGAGGCATTTCAGCAGTGGTTGGGAGAACGATCTCTTGTAGAGGGTTCCATTTAAGATGACGTATTGAGACGCCATCCAGCGGGTCTTCTTGGCCTTTGCCTTATCTTCGGGCAGTTCTCCTTCATTCAGGAATCTGATGATGGGATCTATCCAGCTTGGCTCAGTATCAATCTGGCGCACCTCTGCAGCCTCTTCGACAATGCTTGGAGTTTCAAGATGTTCAACAAAGATGTGCCCGAGAGACTCCGGTGCTGTAGTTGCCAGTCAAGATAGTGCATCCGCCCAGGAGTTCTCTGATCGGGGAACATGAATAATTTTAAAATGTTCCAGTTGGGAGAATAAAGCCTGAACCTTCTCCAGGTATTGCACCATGGTTGGATCTTTGGCTACATACTCTCTATTGACTTCATTCACAACCAGTTGAGAATCGGAGAAGGTTCAGAGTTGCCGGACTCCCAGATCTTTGGTGATTCGAAGTCTGGCGAGTAGGTCCTCATATTTGGCTTGATTATTGGAGGCGTGGAAGGAAAAACAGAGTGCATACTTTATAATCTGGCCGTCAGGTTCGGCCAACATGAGTCCGGCCCCGCACTCGATAGCATTGGAAGCTCCGTCCACATGAAGCACCCAAACGGACTTCATCTCCTTCGGGGTTTCTTCTTCTTCCGAAGAGGCTCTATCTTCGGACTTCCAGGTGCACTCGGCTAGAAAATCGGAGAGCACCTAGGCCTTCATAGCCGCTCGGGGCTGGAAGCTAATGTCAAATTCGTTTAGCTTCATAGCCCACTTGGCTATCCTTCTAGAAGTGTCCGGAGATCGGAGAACGGCCTTGAGAGGTTGATCAGTTAGCATCACGATAGCGTGGGCCTGGAAGTATGGCCGTAGTCGCTTTGCTGCAATCACTAAAGAGAAGATCAGCTTCTGCATCCTTGCATATCACGTTTCTGTGTCATGCAGGATCTTGCTGATGTAGTAAATCGGCTTGTAGGACTCGTCTTCGTCCTTCCGGACAAGAACCGAACTCACTGCTTCGTCTGAAGCAGAGAGGTACAGGTAGAGGACCTCGCCTTCTTTTGGCTTGGAGAGTAATGGCGGGGTCTCCAAATACTTCTTCAATTCCTCAAAGGCAATGCGACAGTCTTCGGACCATTCGAAGCCCTTTGATTGCCGAAGTACCTTGAAGAACGGAAGACATTTCTCTGCTGACCAAGAGATAAATCTGCTTAGGGAGGCAATCCTCCCTGTAACTGTTGGACTTCCTTTTTACAGGAGGGATGTCTTATATCCTTCAAGGCCTGGATCTTCTCAAGGTTGGCCTCAATCCCTTGTTTGGTGACAAGGAAGCCCAGGAATTTACCCGACGTGATCCGGAAGGTGCACTTTATCGGGTTTAACTTCATGTGGTAGTGCTGGAGAGCGCTGAATGACTCCTCCAAGTCGCGGATGTGGTCTCTCCGGTGGAGACTCTTGACGATCATGTCATCAACATAGGCCTCCATATTTCTTCCCAGTTGCTTTTCAAACACCTTATTGATGAGTCTTTGAAATGTTGCTCTGGCGTTCTTGAGGTTGAACGGTATCATCCTGTAGTAGTAGAGACCTTTGTCAGTGATGAATGCCGTCTTCTCCTCATCTTTCGGATCCATTCTGATCTGGTTGTAGTCGGAGAAGGCATCCATAAAGCTCAGCAACTGGTGGTCGGCGGTAGCGTCGACCAATTGATCAATCTTTGGGAGAGGGAAGCTATCTTTTGGGCAAGCCTTGTTGAGGTCTGTATAGTCGATGCAGATCCTCCACTTGTCGCTAGCTTTCTTCACCATTACCATATTGGCCAGCCACTCGGGGTAGCAGGCCTCTCTGATGAACCCTGCCTTGAGGAGCTTGCCAACCTCTTCATCAACAGCTTGCTGTCTTTCGGGGGAGAAGCTCCTCTTCTTCTATCGCACCGGCTTGTACCTAGGGGTTACTTCCAGCCGATAAGTAATCACTTCGACGGGAATCCAGGGCATGTCCGAAGCCGACCAGGCGAAGACATCAGTGTTGTCCCTAAGGAAATGGATCAGCTTCATTCTGGTTTCCTCATCAAGGGCGCTCCCAATTTGCACAACTCTGGAGGGATCTTCTTCTTTCAAAGGTATCGAGATGGCCCTCTCCATGGGTTCACCAAGGTTTGTGGTTGAATCCCTCGGATCCAACTGATCTGGAGTTGTCGAATCCTTGAAATGTCCATCTTCAATCGTTAGACATTGCCATGCCATCCTCTGGTTCCCTCTAACTTCTCCAACACCATTCCTGGTGGGGAAGCGTACCAAGAGGTAGTGAGAGGAGATCACGGTCCGGAACTTGTTCAAGGCGGGCCTCCCAGAATAATATTGTATGCAGAGGGGATCTGGACCACCGTGAAGTTGATCAGCAATGTCTTTTGTCGAGGCTTGGAGCCGAGGGTTACAAGCAACACTATTTTTCCTTCGGCATAAACTTGGTTTCCCCCGAAACCGAAGAGTGGTATGGGGGATCTTTGTAGTTGATGTCTAGGCAAACACATTTTGGAGAATGCATCGTACATCAAGACATCAGTCGAACTTCCATTATCAATAAGAACTCTCTGTACATCATAATTGGCCACTACGGTTGAAATTACAAGAGGATCGTCGTGTGGGAGCCGAACTCCCGCAAGGTCGTCATCGGAGAAGAGGATGGAGTTGTTATCTTTCAGTCACTTTGAAGCTTCATCTTCATCCCTTCTCCAGTTGGTGGGCCGGTGTATCATCCCTACACCTCCATTTGTGGGCCTTTGATTTGGCAATTCGGGAGTGGCTGGGGAACAGTTATTTCCGACCGGGGTCCCTGGTGACCGATGTACCACCCCAGGTATCCTCTCTTGATGAGATCCTCGATCGCATCCCTCAGCTGGATGCATTCTTCTGTGTTGTGGCCGTGGTCCCGGGGGAATCGGTAGAATTTATTCCTATTCCTTGCAGAAGAGGAGGCCTTCATGGGACGAGGCCATTGGAGATAGTTTTCTTTTTCTATCTCCATGAGGATCTTCTCTCGAGGGAGGTTGAGGGGGGTGTAGGAGTCGAATATTCCTTCCAATGCTCTGGGCTTGGGAGGGCTTCTCTGGCGGTCTGCATATCTACCGCTGTTTGGTGTGGACACCAGAAGCCGAAAGAAACTTCACTCCAACAATGTTAGCCTTATCCCAATTTGGATCGAAGATAATTAGGTTACCTTGTATCCTTTAGTTCAAAAATATTTTATTTTCAAGAGTCATTTCCTTTTCAAGAGTCCTGTAATTAATTTTGAATTTCAAATCAAGAGTGTTTATTGAGTCCTGTAATTACTTTTAAAATTTCATTTCCTGTAAGTCCATTTCAAGTTTTAAAGTCTAGGTCAGTCAAGTCAGTTCAGTTGAGTTAAGTCTAATTCAGTTGAGTTAAGTCTAATCAAGTCTTAAAGCCATGAAAGTGGTGTGGACATGCAAGATGAAGATGCAACTATGCAACCCTAAAGGAGATTAGCAAAGATTAACTTAGCAATTTCTTATTTACATATGATTAGTTCAGCATATAGTATCAAAGGAGGTCTAATGAAGAGAACTCGAACGATCAAACGTAAACCTAATTAATAAGACTATCAAAATAACAAAGAAATAGGAATAAGATTCGAACCACACAAGTTAAGCTAGGCAAATTTAATATTTCAGACCTAATCGATACTAGAACATACCTAGCATTAATCTTTCAAGTAGATCAAGTTCACTCATGAAGAGACCTCCCAAATGACAAGACCATACTACAAATTGAGGGCCCTTCTTGTTTTCTGGATTATGGCAAGTAATTCCTTCCTCTTGAGTTCGGAATCCCGGAGAACCCTACAACAAAGAAACCTCGAGATTAGGAACTTGGTAAAATACGTTAGTCATGAAATGGAGAAACTAACGAAGAGTCGAGGAAGCATTGTTGAAGAATAATCTTGGCGCCATGGTAGATCACTTGAAATGGATTAGGCCGGCCTCCTTGTGATGGTCTTCTTGATCAACCTTGAATATTGAAGAGCTAGCTTGAGATTGGAGAAGAAGGAGAGTGTCTTAGGCGTTGGAGATGGAGAAGGAGAAAGTAGGGTTGGCGTGGGATAGGGAGAGGAATTTAGAACTACCACTTAGGCACATAGAACTCACATAGAAGAAAATTTTTATTTTTTCTTTTCCATCCTCTCTTTACAAGAAGACTAAGAGTCTTTTATAGACTATTAAGCCATTTTGAATTCAAACTACACCAAATATCATGGAGAAAAATTTGTGGAGAAAAATATGGGGCATCCCATGAGTAGTGGAGGAAGTTGTGGAGGAGGTTGTAGCCAATTCAAATTCAAATTCCCCTTTTCTTCTCTTGGGCGGCAACCTTGGATGGTGAGGTGGCATGTGTGATGTGGCAGCAACCTTGGATGGTGAGGTGGTATGTGTGATGTGGCAGCAACCTTGGATGATGAGGTGGCATGTGTCATGTGGCATGTGGTCCCCACTTGAGGTGGCTTTGGTCTTTCTTTGGAGTATAAGTCTTGAGTCTTCTTTAGTCTTCAAATGTGGTTTGGTTTGATTCTTCATGGAGGTTTGGTTTGATTCTTCATGGATTGGACTTGACTCATTTGGACCCAACTCTCAAATTCAAGATTAATCAGGCTGGACTAGTCCCAACATAAAATTGAAATGGACTCGAATTACATCATTATTTGGACTCAAAATTAAAGAAAGAAAAAAATTACAGGACTTTCTTTTACTCATCCAACCATAAGGACTCGGATTTGACTTGAATTGGTTGGAGTCTCTTCCTGATTCTGGTGCCCACACCAGAAAGCCAGCAACAAGACTCAAATTCTAGACCCCAGAATTTGACCACATGAAGAAGAGAAGATACATCAACTAAGCAAGAGAAAAGGACCATCAACTAGGACCACTGGGTGCCACATGTCATTCTTATCCAAGTAGAAGACCACCTCACCATGCCATGTCATCAGGTGCCACTTCACCAGCCACCTCATCACCCTTTGGGTGCAAACAAGGGAGATTCAAATTCAAGGAGGTTGGCCACATCCCTCCAAGTCCTCCACCAAATCCTCCAACCCCCCACATCCCTCCAAACTCTCCACCAAATCCTCCAACCCCCCTTGTAATCCTCCTCGATTTGGGGAGTTTTTAAATTTCAAAAGCTAGCTTTGTGAGGCTATTAAAAGCCTTGGACGCCCATTGTAAAAGAGATTGATTTTGGAAATGAATGAAATTTGAAGTGAAGTTGTCTTGAGTTTTATGTGTGAAATTTTTCCTATCTTCTTCTTCCACGCCCAAAGCCACTCTCTTCCCTAGCAATTCATCATCCAAGCTCAAGGCAAAGGCATTGGAGTCAGCCAGATCTTCTCAACTATCTTTTCTTTGTTCACAAGTTCTCCCATCCCTTCTTTATGTTTGCATCCTTCAACCTTAACTTTGATCTTCATTGCAGGGTCCTTCGAAGTCCTTGAGTTGTGAACAGGGTTTCCCTTGACAATGAACCAACAAGCTGAAGCCCAAGTCCAGGGTTCTGATCACTGTTATCCAAGATCTCCAGTCCTGAGCATCAGTAGTTTCAAGTTTTGAATCATAGGAAGGTTGGAAAACTCATCAAGGTAAGTCCTCAATCATTAGCCCCTATTGTCTAGATCTTCTTCATTCTTAGTTTTAGAGTTGTGTCTAATCATGTAATAGTCCCTTTTCATATAATCCTTAAATCTTATTAAGATTAGTACAATGCTAAGTATAATTAGGTTTCATTGCTCTACAAACACCATATTAAAAACATTAATCATATGCGTGCCGCATCAAATTGGTATCAGAGCATGGTTGCATTAGGGTAGAATAGTTTTCTTTAAATCCAAGCAAGATCTAAAATTCACGCCTCCTGAGCGCATGTAGTCCAGTACGCTGTCACGACCCATGGAATAATGAGCCCCTGGCCGAACATGAGTTTTTAGATTGAAGTTTTGGGTAAGCCATTGCACTTGTTTGATTAGGTTCTGTTTTCTGAAAATTTGCATCTGTTTACTGTAATCCGTCTGCAGCTCCAAAGGCAAGTCGCTAATTTTTTATTGAAATATTTTTTTTCTTGTTCCTTTTTAAGTCAGTTATCATCATATTAAATTTCATCATCAGAAAAAAATTATAAAAAAAAATGAAAATCTCTGTAGTTCGACACTGTCATTAGGGTTCTGTTCTGTCCTTTTTATTTATCTTCATTTATAGGATCTGCTTAGAGTAGTATAGATTTTAGTTTTAAATTTTCTTTTATCTTCATTGAAACATATAAGTTAGGAATCCTCTGTGAATTTTTCAGAATTTTTGGACATTTTTTTCATTACATTTTCCACACCACTTTCAAACTGCAACACACTTCTACAGCACCTTTGCATTTCATTCATCTTATGGGAAATCAAATTAAGGGCATCAATTTGACATAGGGTCAGGGTTTCATCACCTGTCCCTAGCCCAAAAATCACCAACCAGCATATCGATCCCAGCCCATTATTTAAAATTGAGTAGAACGTTAATTGCCCTAGTGGGTTAGGGACACCAACAAGTTGGGTTCAGGTTAGGGTCAAGTTAACTGTGTCAGCTAATTGGTGTGTGCTTACTCGCTTGGTGTCTAGGATTGGTGCATCAGGGCTTGTGATTTGGTCCGCCTACCTGGCCAATCTCAGATTGGTGTCTAAGGTTAGCAATCAGGGACCTTCACTCCCCTCCACCTACCTGGCTAAGTCCCATAAGTACTACTAGCTAGTTGGTTCACTTAATTAGACTTCTAATTTGTGCTCTAGGTCTAGGAAACCTTAGCTCGAACTCTAGTCCATTTGCATGCATGACAACTAGAGCAGGGACACCGTATTCACCAATCCAAGCCCAGTCAAGTATAGCCATGGACCAAAACTTAGGGAATTTGATCAAAGGCCTAAATGATCAAGTGGCCCAACTGACTAAGAGTTTAACTGAGCAATTGGCCCAAACAAATCAGAATGTGGCACAAACCAACCAAGACATGGATGAGCAGTTGCCCACATCACTACTAGGTTGGATCAGTTAGAGGCTAGAACCCCTGAAAGCAATCATGAAGCCCAGACTAAGCCTGAGCCTAGTCTTGCACCTGAACTCGAGACCCCATTGAACCCTAGAAGGATTCCATATCAAAACCCTCTCTATGAAACAAACCCTAGGAAAGCTCCCCAAGATCAGTTTTATGATCCAATTCCTAGAGGATCCCACCCTGATCAAACCATTGAGCCCAACCCAAGGAGATTCCATCATGAGCCTAACTATGAACCCAATGTCAGGAGACCCACCCCAATTCACTTTGATCAAGATGACCGAACCATGAAGAACATTAGGCTGGAAGCTCCCACCTTTGATGGAATTTTAGATCCAAAGATCTACATTGATTGGGAAGGTGAGATGGACCAGTATTTTGACTAGTTTGAGATGAGTGAAGAGCGCAAGTGTAAGTTTGCAAAGCTTAAACTTGTGCGCCAAGCTAGGTTATATTGGGGAAACATTGAGAGACTCACTAGACAGAGAGGTAATGTGCCCATAGTGACCTGGCGAGCTATGAAACTTAGGCTTAGGGGAAAATACCTTGCTATGTCCTACCACCAAAGACTCCTAGATCAATGGCAAAGACTTACTCAAGGAAATAGGAGTGTCGCAGAGTACATAGCGAAGTTTGACGAATTCGTTATGAGGTGCAATGTTGATGAATCTGAGTCGGTGACCTTGTCTAGATTTAGAGCCGGACTGAGGGAAGAAATTCAAAGAGAATTGTTCATGCGAGAGGTACATGACCTAGAATTGGCCTATCAGATAGCTACGGATGTTGAGAGATTCCATAGAGGTCCAGTCTATCGTAGGCCCGAAGCCCCTAGGACTAGTGCACCTTATCAGCAGTCAGGATCCAATCAGCCTAGATTCAACCGACCCAATCCTAATGTGCCTGTGACCCGAAGAGATGACAAGGGAAAACACCTGAGACCCAAAGAACTCCAAATGCATGTTTCAAGTATAACAAAGTGGGTCACTATTCTAGCAACTGTCCTAATAGAGCCCTACACATAGGGGAAGTAGAAGAGGAAGTCGTAGAATCCCAAGGTGAATTTGAGGAGGAAGTATACCAGGCAGATGAGAACTTGGCTGAAGAGTATGACAATGAGGAAGTCCTGGTAGATCAAGATCTGTTAGGAGTGGTTAGGTGTATTCTCACCAAAGCTAAAACCCAAGAAGATTGGCGTAGGTCTAGCATCCTACAGACATTCATTAAGATAGGTGAGAAAGTATGCAAAGTCATTTTAGATAGCGGTAGCTGTGTCAATGCCATATCCACCAACATAGTTAAAAACCTAGGATTGCCCACCGTACCCCATCCTAATCCCTATAAGGTATCCTGGATAGACTCAACCACGATTTCCATTAAGTCTAGGTGCCTAGTAACCATTCAGTTCCAATCTTACCTGGAGAAAGTATGGTGTGATGTACTTCCAATGGGAGTAAGTAGCATAATTTTAGGCCGACCATGGTTGTACGATCTTGACGTAACACTCTATGGTCATTCTAATTCGTGCTCGTTTACTCATAATAGAAAGAAGATTGTAATCCATTCTTCTCCACCTAAGAACCCCATTAAGAGAGGATCAAGCCAATTGAGTAATAAGAAAAAGGGGATAAACATGATCACTGCTAGAAAAATGGAGAAAGAAATTAGCAATGGGTCACCTGTTTGGATTTTGACCATTAAGGATTATCAAGAACCTCTTTCAAAAGAACAACCTCCAGAAGTCAGTGAAGTGCTAGAGGAGTTCAAAGACGTGTTCCCCGATGACTTGCCCGACCAACTCCCACCTCTTAGGGATATACAACATGCGATAGACTTAGTCCCCGGAGCAACCCTACCGAACCTTCCCCATTATAGAATGAACCCTACCGATCACCAAGAATTACAACGTCAAGTAGGAGAACTCCTAAAGAAAGGATTCATTAGGGAGAGTTTGAGTCCATGCGCAGTCCCAACCTTACTTACCCCTAAGAAAGATGGCACATGGAGAATGTGTGTTGATAGTCGTGCCATAAATAAAATCACAGTGAAGTATAGGTTTCCCATCCCCCGCTTGGATGATATGTTAGATATGATGGCCGGTGCAACTATATTTTCTAAGATTGACTTGAAGAGCGGCTATCACCAAGTTAGGATCAGACCAGGGGATGAATGGAAGACTGCCTTTAAAACTAAGGACGGGTTATTTGAATGGGTAGTCATGCCTTTTGGGTTATCAAACGCCCCTAGCACTTTTATGCGAATCATGAACCAAGTCCTACGAGCCTTTATTGGAAAATTTGTTGTCGTTTACTTTGACGACATACTTGTCTATAGTAGGACTAGAGAAGATCATCAACAACATCTGAGGCAGGTATGTTTAGCACTTAGGAAAGATAACCTCTATGCCAATCTAAAGAAATGTGCTTTCATGACTACTAGAGTTATCTTCCTAGGATTTGTTGTGACCCCTGAAGGAGTATCCGCAGACCCTGAGAAGGTTAAGGCAATTGTAGAGTGGCCAACACCCAATAATATTCACGAAGTAAGAAGTTTTCTTGGCCTCGCTACGTTTTATCGAAGATTTATTAGAGGGTTTAGCACCATAGTTGCTCCTATCATGGATTGTATTAGGAAGGGCCACTTTGAATGGACGAAGTCAGCTGATAAGGCTTTCCTTCACATCAAAGATAAGATGACCTAAGCACCAGTCTTAAGACTACCCGATTTTTCTAAGGTCTTTGAAGTAGCGTGCGATGCTTCGGGAGTAGGTATTGGTGGAGTTCTGAGTCAAGAGAACCATCCCGTAGCATTCTTTAGTGAGAAATTGAATGAATCCAGGAAGAAATACTCCACATATGATCGGGAGCTTTATGCGGTAGTGCAAGCATTAAGGTATTGGAGGCATTATCTCCTACTGCAAGAATTTGTTTTATTTTCAGACCATGAAGCCCTTAGGTTTTTGAGTTCCCAAAAGAAACTAAACCCTAGGCATGCCAAATGGGTAGAGTACATCCAATCCTATACATTTGTCCTAAAGCATCAATCAGGAACCGATAATAAGGTAGCTGATGCCCTAAGTCGTAGAACGTTACTTTTAACTTCAGTCAGTACTGAAGTCATAGGTTTTGAAAGACTTAAGGAGCAGTACGAAACCTGTCCAGATTTTGGTGAAATTTATCAGGTTTTGCATCAAGGACCATCTAGTGATCATAGTGACTATACCCTTCTAGATGGTTATCTTTTTAGAGAGAATAGGCTTTGCATCCCAAGAACCTCCTTAAGAGATTTTTTAGTTTGGGAGATACATGCGGGAGGTTTGGCTGGCCACTTCGGACGAAACAAGACTATCTTGGCTGTTGAGGAACAATTTTACTGGCCAGGTCTTAAGAAACAAGTAGCAAACCTTGTAGCCCGATGTAGAACATGTGTTGTTGCAAAGCAACAAAAGAAGAATACCGGGCTATACACTCCATTACCTGTACCTGAGTGTCCATGGCAGGATCTAAGCATGGACTTTGTTCTAGGATTACCCAAGACCATTCGAAAACATGATTCAATCTTTGTGGCGGGCTATACACTCCATTACCTGTACCTGAGTGTCTATGGCAGGATCTAAGCATGGACTTTGTTCTAGGATTACCCAAGACCATTCAAAAACATGATTCAATCTTTGTGGTGGTCGACCGGTTTTCAAAAATGGCCCATTTCATACCTTGCTCCCAAACTTCCGATGCCTCTAGGATAGCCAAACTCTTTCTTGATCAAGTAGTCAGACTCCACGGGTTACCAAAAACCATTGTTTCTGATAGGGATGTCCGCTTCACAAGTTACTTCTGGAAAATCCTTTGGTACCTATTAGGAACCAGACTGAAATTCTCCACTGCCTACCATCCCCAGACTGATGGACAAACCGAGGTTGTAAATAGAAGTCTAGGGAACTTGCTGAGATGCCTAGTGGGAGAAAGTCTAGGGAACTGGGATTTATTATTGCCACGTGCTGAGTTCGCTTACAATAGTTCGGTCAATCGATCTACGGGCAAAAGTCCCTTTGAGATAGTCCATGGTTGCAAGCCTAGGAAGCCTTTAGATCTAATCCCACTACCTATTCACACATGAGTCTCTGAGTCTGCTGAGTCTTTTGCACAGCATGTCACAAATCTACATAAAGAAATCAGTAATAAGATCAACCTGAGCAATGAAACTTACAAACACTTAGCTGACTCACATAAGAGGGCTAAAGAATTCTGTGAAGGGGATTATGCGATGATTAGGCTCAACCCTGAACGGTTTCTCCCTGGAACCATAAAGAAGCTGCATGCCCGCGGAGTGGGACCTTTTAAGATCTTAAAGAAAATAGGGCCTAATGCATATGTTTTGGAACTTCCACCTGATATGGGTATTAGTACAACCTTCAATGTTTCAGACCTAATAGAATACCAAGAACCACTACTAATACCTAGTGAGCCTTTTGAGCCAGAAACTTTCATTGAGAGTGAACATATTTCCGAGTGTCCACCACCAACCTTACCTGAGCAGAGAGAGAGGATTGAGAGAATCCTGGATGACAAGATCATTAATACCAGGAATAAGGACTATCAGCGATACCTGGTTCAATGGCAAGGTCGACCTGAGTCCGACAACTCTTGGATTACTCGAGAGGACCTGCAAAGACTTAACCCAGACTTGTTCGAGCATTACCAGGGCAAAACTGAACCATACTCGACTGGGTCGAGTTCTGCCCACCCCAGGAGAATTGGTGTGGATACCAGAAGCCGAAAGAAACTTCACACCTACAAGGTTAGCCTTATCCCAATTTAGATCGAAGATAATTAGGTTACCTTGTATCCTTTAGTTCAAAAATATTTTATTTTCAAGAGTCATTTCCTTTTCAAGAGTCCTGTAATTAATTTTGAATTTCAAATCAAGAGTGTTTATTGAGTCCTGTAATTACTTTTAAAATTTCATTTCCTGTAAGTCCATTTCAAGTTTTAAAGTCTAGGTCAGTCAAGTCAGTTCAGTTGAGTTAAGTCTAATTCAGTTGAGTTAAGTCTAATCAAGTCTTAAAGCCATGAAAGCCAGCAACAAGACTCAAATTCTAGACCCCAGAATTTGACCACATGAAGAAGAGAAGACACATCAACCAAGCAAGAGAAAAGGACCATCAACTAGGACCACTGGGTGCCACATGTCATTCTTATCCAAGTAGAAGACCACCTCACCATGCCACGTCATCAGGTGCCACTTCACCAGCCACCTCATCACCCTTTGGGCGCCAACAAGGGAGATTCAAATTCAAGGAGGTTGGCCACATCCCTCCAAGTCCTCCACCAAATCCTCCAACCCCCCACATCCCTCCAAACTCTCCACCAAATCCTCCAACCCCCCTTGTAATCCTCCTCGATTTGGGGAGTTTTTAAATTTCAAAAGCTAGCTTTGTGAGGCTATTAAAAGCCTTGGACGCCCATTGTATAAGAGATTGATTTTGGAAATGAATGAAATTTGAAGTGAAGTTGTCTTGAGTTTTATGTGTGAAATTTTTCCTATCTTCTTCTTCCACGCCCAAAGCCACTCTCTTCCCTAGCAATTCATCATCCAAGCTCAAGGCAAAGGCATTGGAGTCGGCCAGATCTTCTCAACTATCTTTTCTTTGTTCACAAGTTCTCCCATCCCTTCTTTATGTTTGCATCCTTCAACCTTAACTTTGATCTTCATTGCAGGGTCCTTCGAAGTCCTTGAGTTGTGAACAGGGTTCCCCTTGACAATTAACCAACAAGCTGAAGCCCAAGTCCAGGGTTCTGATCACTGTTATCCAAGATCTCCAGTCCTGAGCATCAGTAGTTTCAAGTTTTGAATCATAGGAAGGTTGGAAAACTCATCAAGGTAAGTCCTCAATCATTAGCCCCTATTGTCTAGATCTTCTTCATTCTTAGTTTTAGAGTTGTGTCTAATCATGTAATAGTCCCTTTTCATATAATTCTTAAATCTTATTAAGATGAGTACAATGCTAAGTATAATTAGGTTTCATTGCCCTACAAACACCATATTAAAAATATTAATCATATGCGTGCCGCATCACTATTGTTATTGGAAGTTTGGGGGCCTTGCCCCCTATTATTCTTCTACTTTGAAGGGGGTTTCCCTTCAATCAAATGTCGATTCACCGCCTGCTCTTCAGCATCGGTGTATTTCTGAGCCCTTGATAGGAGCTCAGCATAGCTTTTAGTAAACTTCTTGTCCAGGGAAAAAGTAAGCTGGAGGTTCGAAGCCCCATCTTCAGTGCTGACATGGCCACGTGCTCGTTGAGATCAGGGATCTCAAGCATGGCCGCATTGAACCTGGAGATGTAATCTCTCAGGCTCTCTCCTTCATTCTGGTGAAGGAGGAAGAGTGTGTCTGTATTCCGAGGAGTCTTGTGGCAGGTCCTGAAATACAAGACAAATAATTTTTCTAACTCGGAAAAGGAATCGATGGTACCTGGGCGCAGGCTCGAGTACCACATCCGAGCGAACTTCTTCAAGATAGCAGGGAATGCCAAACAGTACATTGCATCCGAAGCTCCTTGGATCATCATATGGGCTTTGATGCTGCCCAAATGGTTGAGGGGGCAAAGGTGCCGTTGTAGGGTTCCATCTGGGGAACCCTGAAGTGCCGAGGAATGTCCTCAGCCATGATGCGGTTAGTGTAAGGTGGGCGTAGATCACCCATAATCAAGTCCTCGGGATCTCTCTGATCCTGCATTCTCTGTTCTCGTGCCCTTGCCATCTCTGATTCTATGGCTCTGAACCTCTCGTCATAATTGGGAGTCTGCTTGGGTTCTCTCTCCATCGAAGTGGAGTCTTTGGAGGAGGAGGAGGAAGTTTGCCTAGGCCTTTTCCCTTTTTGTAGGGAATCGGCAGACCTAGGTAGTCTTGAAGTTTGGCCTTCGAAAAAGGACTGGGAATGGGGGGAGGGATGCGCTGAATCCTCTCATGGTGCTCTCATTCTTCGGGATCGAGAGCTATGTCTAGAAACATCCGGTGGCTTTCTTTCGGGATCGAGAGCTATGTCTAGAAACAGCCGGTGGGTTTGCCACCGAAAAGGCTCTGTCTTGGAACTCTTGAACCATGACCGTCAGGTTGGCAACTTGGTTCATAAGAGCTTCGAACTGCTATGCTCCCACAACAACCATAGGAGGTGGAACATCGTTCTCCTCCGGGGGTGCACCCTCCTGAGATGGAGCACGACTTCGACTTGTAGAAGCATTTTGAGCTTTTCCTCTTGCCATCAAAAGATTCTTTATTTCTTCCCCTTGTCTGGGAGGGAGATTAACAAATGTTAATAATGCGGCCCCCTACCTGGCATGCCAATCTGTTGGCATGGAGTCACTGGATCGGCTGGTCGAAGCTGCTGTGTCGCAGGACCGCTCCCTGATTCACCTGCAAAACAGGTCCCTTGTCAGAGTTGTTCCGGTGGAGGACACTCCGATGCTTAAGTCAGTGGTGGATTCCAGCCACATAATGGGGAAGATGTCAAGAGTGGAAGAGAAAAAGAGTTCTTGGAGATTGAAAGTGTATGTGTGCGAGATTATTCACGCGTACCTCTCGAGCCATCCTTCTTATCCATATTTAAAAGATGGCCTCTGGTCTGTGGCCCGCTCTTTTTCCAAAAATCATGGGAAGCCAATCTCTCCCATGATTGGCGATCGTGGATTGTCAATGAGCGGTTCCGGCCAGATCGAAGGAATGGCTGCAGGAATTGCATGCCATGATCATAGCATGATGAGTGTCGATTGTAACCATTGGTTACAGTTTCCTTTTTGGAACAGATTGTGGTTCAAGCTTCGAGTTTTCCCTTGCATGGGCCGAAGGCTTGGTATTTCCTCGAGGCCGAAGATCATGTCTACGGCGGGGACCGAAGTTCGTGTCTTCAGAAGTCGATGAGTAGTTCAGACTTCGGCTAGGGTCGAAGGTGCTACCCGAAGGACTGGCCTTCGGATGTTGTAGTTCGGTGTGAAGCCTTGAGTTGCTTGCAGTTGGCCTTCGCTTAGTCTGAAGTCCGTAGTCCAGAGAACCTGGGCTTCGATAAGTCAAACCAGAGCCTGGTTTGTAGCTGAACTAGGATATCCCAACACATGGCAGTAGGAGAAAATGTTTCATCATAATCTATTCCCTATTTTTTTTTGAAACCCTTAGCCACCAACCTGGCTTTATAAGTTTCGACTTGGACATCTGCCCCAATCCTTTTTTTATAGATCCATTTGCATCCAATAGGGTTAACAACCTCTGGTGCATCAACCAAAGTCCACACTTGGTTGACATACATGGAGTCCATTTCGGATCTCATGGCTTTCGGCCATCTGTCTGAGTCCCTACTCATGACAGCATCCATATAGGTTAGAGGCTCATCATTTTCAATGATCCGGGCTTCATTATTTTCAATAATGAACCCATACCTCTCAGGTGCATGACGCACTCTATCAGACCTACGGATAGGAGTGGTGTATTCTGGTTCTATACTAACTATGTTATCATTTGGTTGAGATGTATCTATTTGTTGAACTTCTTCAAGTTCAATATTTCTCACACTGCCCTTTTGTAGGATGAACTCTTTCTCCAAAAAAGTGGCATGCCTACTGACAAAAACTTTTTGTTCAGTAGGGTGGTAGAATAGATATCCTATACTATCTTTAGGATATTCTACAAATAGACACTTATCTGCTCTAGCATCCAGCTTATGTCCAAAATTTCTTTTGACATAGGCTGGACATCCCTATATCTTAAGATACTTAAGATTGGGTTTCTTACCCCTCCATATCTCATATGGAGGGCTAGAGACAGATTTAGATGGTACTCTATTTAAGATATTAGCCGCGGTTTCCAAGGCATATCCCCAGAAGGAAACAGGTAACTCTGTGAAGCACATCATGGACCGTACCATATCTAATAAGGTACGATTCCTCCTTTCAGCAACACCATTTAATTATGGTATGTAAGGAGGGGTCCATTCAGAGATAATCTCCCCTTTTCTTTAAGGTGATCGAGAAACTCGGCGGATAAGTATTCACCTCCTCGATCTGATCAAAGGATTTTAATACTTTTCCCCATTTGTTTCTCTACCATACCTTGATACTCTAAAAATTTATCAAAGGCTTCGGACTTATGTTTCATAAGATACACAAATCTGTACCTTAAAAAATCATCAGTAAACGTGATGAAATAAGAGTATCCACCCTTGGCCTGAGTTGTCATAGGCCCACATACATTTATATGTATGAGTTCTAATAACTCAGTTGTCCTTTCTCTATGTCCACTAAATGGAGTCTTGGCCATTTTACCCATAAGACATGATTCACAAGTTCCTAATGATTCATAATCATAAGGATTAAGAAAATTTTTCTTGTATAACTTGCTAATCCTAGTCTCACTAATATGTCCAAGCCGACAGTGCCAGAGTAAAGTATTGTTTACATCATCTCTCTTTCATTTGTTACTTACATGAAGTATATTATCATTAGTGGATAGAGTTAAAAGACCATTACAAAATACGCCACAACATATATAATTTCATTAGAAAAGCTGATTGAGCAACTATTGCTCATCACATTCATAGTATAACCTTGTCTAAGTAACAAGGGTACAGATATGATATTTCTAATGACCTTAGGCATATAGTAACAATCTCTCAGCTCGAAAATCTTCCACGAAGGTAACTTCAAGATATAAGTCCCTACGGCCTTTGCTTGGATGGACTCTTTTCCAGCACCGTAGAGCTCGAAGTGTCTTTCCTTCAATACTTTAAGCCTTTGCAGCCCTTGCAATGATTTGCAGATATTATGACCACAGGCAGTATCCAATACCTAAGTATTTGAAATGGAAGAATCCAATGACAAAATAGTATGAACTTCTTTCATACCTTTTGGTACATCCGATGCACCAGGCTTCACACCTGCAAGGTAAGCCTTGCAGTTCCTCTTCCAATGACCCGGCTTGCCATAGTGAAAGCAGGTCATCTGTCTGAAGGCCTTCTTTCCTTTCTTCTTCTTGATGCCCCTTTTTGGGTTGAATCTCCTCTTGGAACCCTTTCTGCCTGACTTCTTCTTGTTGATCCCATCCACAAGAAGAAGTGAAGCCTTATTTTTCTTTAAATGGCTCTCTGTTGTTTTTAACATGTTTAACAGCTCAGGCAAGGAAGTGTTAAGTTTGTTTATATGATAATTAAGAACAAACTATGAAAATGACTGCAGGATCAAATCCTGATTCAACTCCCCATCCATAACAAAACCCAATTGACCTAATCGAGTGATCAGGTCAATAACCATAGTACGTGGTCTTGTACGGATGTACCTTCTGTCATTCTCGTACGAAACAACTGCTTAGATATCTCATATCTAGCAGTTCGACTATGTTCTCCATATAGCTCTTTTAGATTGAGCAGTATGGAGTTAGTGTCCATGCGATCATTTTGCCCCTGCAACTCATTGGTCATAGAGGCAAGCATGATACATTTGACAATGAGTGAGTCATTTTGCCACATCTTGTATGTGGTCTTTTCCTCTTGCGAGGCATCTTCCCCTAAAGGTTCCAAGGTAGGGGTATCAAGAATGTAAGAAAGTTTTTCCTGGCTAAGTACCATCTTTAGGTTTCTCAACCAGTCAACATAGTTCAGTCCAGTCAATTTATTGGCATCAAGTATACTACGAAGTGAGAGTGAAGAGGCCATTTAATCTACATTAACAAAGAACATAACATAAGCGAACAACCAATGTTGACAAAATATAATTAAATTAGGATTTTAGCTTAATTATGTTTCCCACTATTTTATTAAGCATCATAACCCTCTATATGATGATCGAGAAATCCTAATTGGTTTTCTTAGTGGGGTTGAGATCCTAATTCCTTATAAAAGACCTTGTGTGTATACAACAAATCTTTTATAAGTTCAAAGGTAGGAAAACTCTTTCTAATTGTATCTCATACAATTCTCAACAAAACCTGGCCTCTAAAATATTAATAGCCTTGTGTGTGCACAACAAACTATAATATTTTTAGTTAAATAAGACCCTTCATTCCTTTATAGTCATGATTGTAATAATAATACCCTTGTGTGTTCACAACAAAGTATTATATTAAATCATGCCATAAGCATCAAATGCACCAGGCCAAAATTGTGTTAGCTACCATAATAGGCCTTGTGTGTACACAACAAACCTAATACGGATCATAACATAATAATGACCTAGCATGAAGGAAGGCCTAATGTAGTGAATATTACACCAAGCATATCAATCAAGAATTAAGTTAATCTTATCGGCCAGGTAAGTGGGAGAGTAGTGGGAGTCCCCCCGTTGCTTTCCTAGGCACCAATAAAAATTAGCCAGGTCAGTCAACGGAACCAATTAAAAATCACGTCCTCTTTATCGATCATGAACCACTTTTCCTAGACACCGAATGATCAACTAATCATCTTGATTATTTTGCTTTTGGTATATGACACTATAACTTAATATAATTTAGTAGAGGGCAATTCAAACAGAAGCACATTCTAATATTACCATTCATCAACCATGCATCATATATCATTTTATAATGTGCCAAGTGTGTCATCATACTAGGACAACCATCTACCACATAATGGATCCACCATTATGCCAGGGCAACCTTATTTCAGTATGATGACTAGAAAGCTAAACATATCTCTATATCGGTTAAGGTTTAAGTGAAAATCCTAACCAGTGACATACATATATGCATAAACATATCAATCATATGTAACTTTAAACTTTTGTAGAGTCCTACAAAATTGGACAACTTCAAATTTTGTAGACTCCTACAAAAATGGGCAATCTCAAGAGTCCTATAAAATTGGGCAACTTCAAATTTTGTATGATTTAGCCCTAATAAGGTGGCTCTGATACCACTGTAAGGGTTTTGGTGACCAGGGCGGAAGCATGGATTTCAAAAATTTATTATGAAACCACTACCAAACCCTTAACTGAAGACCTCCTTACTAGGAATTAAAACATACAAACATGCATATATAATATAAACTAGAGTTTAGGCACCAACCTGAACCGCTAGTATCCAATCCGATGAAGAAAACCATGATTCAGCCATCTTCTCCACCAGGCGTCCAAATGTTCGCCCTCCAACGATGATCCACACGAAACTCGAACCAAGGAAGAACTCCTTCTTCAAGTTGCTTGGAGAAGTGGAACTCTTTCGGCAGCCTTTGGTCTATTGACCACTATAGGACACCCTGTCCTACTATAGGGCACTAAAGACACTCTTCTAAACCACTCTTGGTTTTAGAACAACCCTCTTCTAGGATCCCTTAGGCTTATGTCCTAAAACAAAGCCTTGTCCTAGTAGAAAAGACCTTGTCTTAACAAGACAAGTCTTGTCTTAAAGAAAGAAGGAGGGAGAGAGAGACACTTAGAATAATACTTCGATGGAATTCTTTCTTTTTAGACTCATTTCACCACCCCCTATTTATAGATACAAGAGGGGTGTGTGATATGTCCTCCCATCAACATATCAGATATGATTTTTCAAGACCGAAGAGAAGTTATCTGGCTTGAAAAATCATATATAATAAGCCCATTCATGCACCGAAGGCCTTATTCACATCCCTTCTTTTATCTGGACAAATTCTCACTTGCCACATGTCAATTACCAGTCCCTAGGAAGCCAAGAGGCGCCTCTTCAATCTCCAAACATCGAAGATTATGAAGAGTCCTGATAGCAGAAGGACTCTCCATCAGAATCGTGCGCCACATGAAGAGTTGCGACTCTTCATGCTTCGCGCGCGCCATCCTTCTTCCACACAAATTTCAAAGAATGTTGACTAGTCAAAATATAGGCAATATGGGTGTCAATGGAAAGACCATAAAATCTCCTTTCTGACCATATAAATTATATTCAAATCAGAGATCTATAGCTCATTCTATGCCCTTTTGAAGTTAAGGTATCATTTAGGTACCAAGAGTCCCATGCCATTGGGACTCTTCATGTATGGTGCCTAAAATGCCCTTAAATCCAAATTAAAATCAGATTTAGCTCTGATTAGGCTAGCCCCAATTAAGACTCAACCTAATTTAGGTTTCCCATAATTAGGTTAGCCCAATTAGCAAGCAACCGGACCCAATCCAATTGGGTTAGGAATTTGGTTAGCCTACATATGCTAGTATGTAATCCGGCTAACCAATTAGGATCCTATGACGCTAATTAAATCATGAATGACTTTCTTGGACAAGTATCTATTGTGTGTGACCCATTGGGTTCCACATCTAGCCAGCAGTAGGTTTAGGTTTGAGCCGATTCGATCTGATCGAACCCGATTGACCTAATTAGGTCAAATTGGCTCACCTAATTATCCAATCGAATCACACATCGAATTGACTCATGAAACCAAATCAATTAGTTCATGAAGACCTACAAGAAAAGATTGATGTCTAGCAACGTGTCATGCATATCCGGAAGATGAGGAATTTTGGTGGATTTACCAAAATACCCTTCAGTGGTGAGTTACCGGGCAATTCAGTCATTCGATCTACTTGCACCCTGAATATGACTATGGATATGGATACTTGTCAAATCCAATTTCATATTCATTCCTTGCTCAATCTGATAATGATGATTCATTAATGAACCATTAGAAACTATTTCTAATGTTCATACTTTGATCAAAGATTTCCCGAATCTTTATTTGATTGAAATCATCTGGATGCGCTTCCCTCTTACTAGGGTTGATCGATTCCTTTTTGACCTACTCACAACCTTCATATGCAATCCACGATACCCAGTATCATCCCATGCATGACTCAATGTCATGATTGAGTGTGAACCAAAGTATGGATTCATGCATATAAGGTACCATGGCAGTCTCAGGTCAAAGGACCACATGCACTACTCCCACTGTGAGAACTATCTATTGACAAACAGATAATGTTCCATTAGATGTTCTCAAGCTGGATCTATTCAGTGAACTCATTCTCTAATTAGCACCCACATCCTAGTATTAGTGCCAAACACAAGTGAATGTGAGATCAGTCACCCTCTTCACCAAGTATACATAGGATATGCTGGTCTTGATGGAAACATTGATCCTCTACTCAACGACCCATCGACCAGGAATATTTTAGATTAGGGTTTTAAGGCTTTAGGCCTCACTGGTATGATCTCATCATAACCCTAGAACCATAGTCCTAATCTATGGGGTTCATCATGTAATAATAAAATAATTAAGACACAGCGTATGATGAAAATAAAATGCCTTTATTAATTGATAATGTCAATACATTGGTTTGGATTACAAAGAAAAATCCCATCGAAATACAACATTTCGATTGGCCTTTAGGGCATAATCCTTTCAAAGCCTAGTTCCGCCCTCTCTTTTTTCTAGGCCCAATTAGTCCTAACTTTGGCCAGTTTGGCCTTCACCTTGGAAAGCGTTTCCTTCAAACATTGAGATGCCACCTCCACTACCTTTGCCTTCTATCGAGCTTCCATGACATCACCCCTAAGCTTATTGATAATGCTCTCACTATTGAAGGCCTGGTTTTGTAGGTCAACCATATAGTATGCTAACTACAAAGAGAACAAGCTTAGAACCAAATCAATTAAGAACAAAAGAAGAGAACTGAGCTTGAAATAACTCTACACCAACAATATTGCCTTCTTCTCCAAGTCATTGTAGCTTATAACCCTGAGCTCATTCAGCTCTTCTATAAAAAGACTCTTATCAAAGACCTCCAAGTAGATCAAACATGCCCCGGGGCCCCCTCGACCTCATGATAGGCAGAAGTCCCTAAGCTTCCTATAGCTAGGGTAGAAGAAGTAGATGGATGAATGACTAGCACTGGGCAAGTGATCGGTGCCTCTAGGAGACCAATGACGAGAAATGATTATGCCCTAAAAGTCAATTTTTGTACAAGCATTTCTATAATCTTCCAACACATGTATGATATTATTTATTAATAATAGGCAATTGTTGATTCATTATACTGCTGCATCTTATCAAGATTATGATGAACCCTGATGTGGCACTTTCGCTGATATGGAGTCCCTACTGATGGCCATGATGACAAGGGACCTTCTGCCTGGATATGGTGGCCAAATGAAGAGCCAAGGCGAGCTCTTCTATCGATGTCAGCTCCCAACTGGGGTCGTGCTCATAAGGCGAGCCCTCCGTTTGAGGCCAGCTCCTGGCCGGGGTCATGCTTATGCTGCCAAGACGAGCCCTCCTGCCGAGGTTAGCTCCCAACTGGGGTCATGCTAATGAGGCGAGCCCCCCCGTCTGAGGCCAGCTCCCGGCCGGGATTGTGCTCATGCTACCAAGGTGAGCCGTCTTGCTAAGGTCAACTCCCAACCAGGGTTATGCTCATGAGGCGAGCCCTCCATCTGAGGCCAGCTCCTGGCCGGGGTCATGCTCATGCTGCCAAGAAGAGCCCTCCTGCCAAGGTCAGCTCCCAACCAGGGTCGAGCTCATAAGGCGAGCTCTCCATCTGAGGCCAACTCCTGGTCGGGGTCATGCTCAAGCTACCAAGGCAAGCCCTCCTACCGAGGTTAGCTCCCAAGCAGGGTCATGCTCATGAGGTAAGCCCTCCATTTGAGGCCAGCTCCCAGCCGGGGTCATGCTCATGCTGCCAAGGCGAGCCCTCCTAACGAGGTCAGCTCCTAGGTGGGGTCATGCACATGAGGTGAGCCCTCCATCTGAGGCCAGCTCCTGACCGGGATCGTGCTCATGCTACCAGGGTGAGCCCTCCTATCGAGGTCAGCTCCCAGGAAGGGTCGTGCTCATGAGACGAGCCCTCCATCTGAGGCCAGCTCCCGATCGGGGTCATGCTCTTGCTGCCAAGATGAGCCCTCCTGTTGAGGTTAGCTCCCAGACAGGGTCGTGCTCATGAGGCGAGCCCTCCATTTAAGGCTAGCTCCTGGCCAGGGTTGTGCTCATGCTACCAAGGCGAGGCTCTCCCCCTTTTGTTTGCCTTACGGGGAGCCAAAAAGTTTTCACTGGTGGTAAAAGGAGAGTCAACAAGAATTCAAACCACAGTAAGGAGGTTATCGGTTGCCTGCAACCTCCGGAGGGTGGTGCACGTCCTGCCATAAATTCAAACTCTACAACACACCATTCCCATGCCCTGAACGACATGCAGCCCACTGGGTTTCGAACCCTATAATGTGCCACCATGTCGACGACCGTGCAACTGGGGGTTTCAAACCCTGTAACACGATACCTAAACCTTCCCTAAGAGGAGTGTTCCATCAAGGCCCCAGGGCCCTACGATGCTCGAACAGACCATTAGGAATGGAAATGCCTCAAAGTGGCAGGGAGCTTAGCCACATGGTGCTCGCCCCTTCCACAAGGAACCATATCACCAGAGGGACAAGACCTAGACCATGCTGGCGTACACCCCCAATGGGAGGGTTTCTCCCCAAGGACTGGTTAGACATGGAGGAGGTGGCAGGCGATGATAAGCCCTTCCCAGAGAGGGCACACAGAAAGGGCACCTGGACAAAGCTCCAAACCTGCTCTAGGCCACCCCACATACATAAGGTTAGAGAGAGGAAACATAGAGGGGGAGAGAAAAAAAAGAAACAAGCAAAGGAGAAAGGGAGCGAGCAAGGGACCTCTAGCAAACCCTTCCAAGCTCTCCGCCCCCTTCTCTATTTTCCCTTTTTCTCACCTCAATTCTACCTTTTCATCCTCTACATGGAGAGTCCTCCAAGCTCTCCACTATAGAGGTTCTGTTCTCCTTGATCATCCCATCTGACTTGATTGTCAGAGTGTCCCCGTCGGAATTCCTAGCCCAGGTCTCCTCTTTTTTATAGGGTATCCGAACCAAGGAACCAGCCAGGAGAGGGAGGGATGAGCACCCCATGAAAACCTGATGCATCTGTGACTAGCATAGGAGCTATAGGCTATGGCGATCTTGGTAGCAATAGATTTGCATGCTAGGAAGGGGAGGATGGAGAAGCTGGTTTGATACCAAGTCCCAAACTATGAGGGAAAGATATATGGAAGCCCATGGTCCGATGGTGACCACACGGGCTCGCGAAGCCTCTGCTAGTCAAGCGGGATATCCCTCTCACCATATGACCATAGCCTAGAGAGGGAACTCCCCACTCCACCACCGCCGACTCCGATGGATCCTCAGATCATCGTGCTGGCCCAGCAGGTCCAGGCCTTGGCCGTGGCGGTGTGCTAGCTCCATCAGAGGCACCGATCCCTGAAAACTCAGCAGCAACTAGGGATGTTGGCAACCCATGTCGTCACCCATGTACCAGCCTATGATCCTTTCGGGAGGGGCCGTTGCATGTAGCTTCCAATCCATGGGAGGACCACCAGATGGCCGAAAAGAAGTCGCAACATGATCTGACCAGCCAGGGGAGTCGATCCCTGGTCTCGGACCATAGTGCATGCTCACATCAGCGGCACCAGTGTGGCCAGGAACTCAGGCAGGAGTTCCTCCATTTCGACCACCCTTCACCCCCCACGGTCTCTACTGAGGGGTCCATAGACGAGGTGATCTATCACCAGGTGGAAAGGAACCTCGACGAGCTAGAGTGCAAGTTGACTGATGCAGAACAAAGAACAAGGAAGCGTATGCGGAAGTAAATTTAAGATTAATTCTTTTTTTTTTTTTATTATATTTCAGAAATTGGCTTTGACTCAAAGTAAAGCTAAACTAAGTTGAAGGAAACTAGGTAAGGATTGAAAGCATAATTTAGATGAAACTAAATTATCAGAGTAGTTCAGAAGTAATGGATCGCTGGGGGTTGAGAAACTCCCAGACCTAGGGTTTCGCTCGGAACTTTCAACAGAACAGAAATAGAGAGGAGAGATGGTTTACCAACCAGACAGTGATCTTCTCAGAATTTGGGTGGAAGAACTCTCTCGAGCAGATTGTGGGATCCTCGGAGTCGGCTATCTTCGCAATGGATCCTCCAATACTGGTCTTGTGGTTTGGTTGGCTTCTCCTGGACTCAAGATCTGGGAAAGAAGAGGAACAAGTGATGGAATTCAGATACTCAAGAAAAGGTTTACCAGGTTGAAGAACTTGAAAGCTGAAGTTGCTGAAGTCAGGATTCTCCTGGAGGCTGATCTGACTTCCTCTTAGAATTGCTGTAGATCTGAAGTATCTGGATTGGAGCTGGATGCTGGTGGTCGGCCTGGACTTGGAGAGGGTGGCCGTGAGAGGTGGGATAGGCTAGGGCTTGGTGGAAAGAGAAGGGTGATGGCGGCTAGGGTTTGGGAGTGGAGTGGCTAACCTAGGGTTTGGGTTTTGGAGATCTCACACCTCCTCAAGGTTCCTGGGGAACCCGGATTTACTCCCTCACGAAGCTCAACACTTGGATGCAAGTGCGGAAGAGAGAAAACACAAAGTTTGCTCACAAAAAAAAATTTGGTTTCATTCATCTGATTGATTTAAACTTACAAGAGGGGTTTAATTTATAAGGCTTTACAAGGGAGTAGGGTTTTACAACTTCCCATGTGGGACTAAAGGAGGGGATCTACAAATCAGGATAATCCATACACATATGGTTGGCCAAGGTACCAAAAAAAATTTGATTAGGGTTATAAAAGGCAGGTAGATGGCGCCTCTTTGCTTGGATCTTCAAGAGAATTTTTTTCCTTCCATGGATCAACTCTTTTGGACTCCTCCTTTTCTTCCTCCCTAAGTCAAGGCCCTTCCCATCTTTGTTTTGGATATTTTTGGCAGGTAGTGGGCGCCTCCTTGAAGTTTTCTCCAAGAGAATTTCTTCCCTTTCTTAGTTTGGTTCTTTTGGGAAAGACTTGGGCCGCCCCCTTGATTTGTGGACTCCTGGTGGATTTCTCCTCAACTGGCGCATGAGAGAAGGAAGCTGCTATCTGTGGCGTGGGGACCAAAGGCTGCTGGATGTAGATATGGCGCCCCCTGGACTCAGGCGTGTATGGCTGGGAGTGTGGCTGGGAGTGTGGCGCCCACTTGCTAGGCCTTGGGAGAAAATGTAACACCCCAGGTTGAAACCCTAGTCCACTACTGAGTCAACATGACTCAACAAAATAAAATGCATGTAATGTAGACTCAAGCTAAATTGAGTTGATCTAGTCAACTCTTATTGCAAACCAAAAACCCTAATTCTTTGGGCAAGGTTAATCAGAGATCCAGATGGAGCTCTGAAGTCTTCTTCTGAGTCTGGTGCCCGCAACAATTCTCCCAGGGTGGGAGGAACTCGACCCTGTCGAGTATGGATCAAGTTGGCTCTGGTATCTCTCCAAGAGGTCTAGGTCCAGCACTTGTAATTCTTCTTGGGAAATCCAAGAGTCATCAGAATCTGGCCTTCCTAGCCAGCGGACCAGGTATCTTTGGTATCCTCGATTACGAGTAGAGATAACCTGATCATCCAGGATCATTTCAATCTTCTCTTTCCTTACAGGCCAATTTGTTGGTGGACACACAAGGTCAGGTTCACTCTCAAGAGCAGGATTAGGATCAAAAGCCTCACTGGGAATCACAGCTGGCTCCCTATACTCGACTAGGTCTGTAATGTTGAAAGTGGAGCTAATGCCTAGTTCTGGAGGTAACTCGAGCACATAGGCCTTGGATCCTACTCTCTTTACCACTCTAAATGGTCCAGCTCCCCTAGCATGTAACTTTCTAATGGTTCCAGGAGGAAACCGTTCAGGCCTTAACCTAATCATTACATAGTCTCCTTTGTCAAAAGTTTTGACTCGCCTTTGAGAATCAGCCAATTTCTTATAAGTTTCATTACTTAAATTTATTTTGGCTTGAATTTCTTTATGCATGTCTTTTATATGCTGTGCAAAAACTTCGGCAGACTCAGAGACCCGTGTGTGGACTGGTAAAGGAGCTAGGTCAAGAGGTGTGTGGGGTTTGTAACCATGCACAATTTCAAATGGACTCTTACCCGTAGACCTATTGACCGAGTCATTATATGCAAATTCAGCTCTAGGTAAGTACAAATCCCAGTTCCTAATGTTTTCACCAACAAGACACCTTAGCAGATTGCCTAAACTATGGTTCACTACTTTGGTTTGGACGTCAGTCTGGGGATGATAGGCAGTTGAAAACTTAAGTTTCGTCCCTAACTTATGCCAAAGGGTTTTCCAGAAATAGCTGGTGAACCGAACATCCCTATCTGAAACAATGGTCTTGGGTAGGCCATGGAGTCGAACTATCTCATTAAAGAACAGGGTGGCTACCTTAGACGCATCAAATGTTTGGGAACAAGACAAGAAATGGGCCATCTTGGAAAATCGGTCTACTACAACATAGATAGAGTCATGCCTCCTCTGGGTCTTAGGCAAACCTAACACAAAGTCCATGCTCACATCTTGCCAAGGACGATCTGGGATAGGGAGTGGGGTATAAAGGCCGGTGTTCTGTTTTCGCTGTTTGGCAACAGCGCAGGTCCGACACCTAGCCACAATGTGTGCTACATCTCTTTTTAAGCTAGGCCAGAAAAAATGGTCTTCAATAGCCAGGGTGGTCTTATCTTTTCCGAAATGGCCAGCTAAACCTCCAGCATGAGTTTCCCAAATCAAGAATTCCCTAAGAGAGGTTCTAGGGATGCAAAGCCTATTCTTAAAGAACAGAAAGCCATCTAAAAGGGAATAATCCTTATGTTCACTAGATGGTCCTTGAGATAGATCCTGGTATATAGTCTTGAAATCCGGACACGACTCATATTCTTCTTTGATTTGCTCAAACCCTATGACTTCAGCCCTAACAGAATTCAACAACAAAGATCGACGACTAAGGGCATCAGCTACCTTATTTTCAGATCCAGCCTTATGCTTCAAAACAAAAGTATAGGACTGGATATACTCTACCCACTTAGCATACCTAGGGTTAAGCTTCTTCTGAGAATTCAAGAATCTAAGAGCCTCATGGTCCGAAAACAGCACAAATTCTTGTGATAGTAAATAATGTCTCCAGTAACGCAAAGCTTGCACTACAGCGTAAAATTCCTTATCATAGGTAGAATACCTAAGCTTAGCATCATTAAGTTTTTCACTAAAGAATGCTACGGGATGGTTCTCTTGGCTTAGGACTCCACCTATACCTACTCCTGAAGCATCACAGGCAACCTCAAATACCTTTGAAAAGTCCGGTAGTCTCAAAATGGGTTCCTGGGTCATCCTATCCTTAAGATCTAGGAAGGCTTTATGGGCTGCTTTGGTCCACTGAAATTCTCCCTTCCTAATGCAGTCTGTGATAGGAGCAACTACGGTACTAAACCCCTTGATGAATCGCCTATAGAAGGTAGCCAAGTCATGGAAACTTCTGACTTCATGCACACTGGTTGGCTCTGGCCATTCTACTATGGACCTAATCTTTTCAGGATCGGCAGCCACGCCGTCAGGGGTTACAACAAATCCAAGGAAGATAATCCTACTGGTCATAAATTCACACTTTTTGAGATTACCGTAGAGACTATCATTCCTCAAAACTTGACAGACTTGTCTAAGGTGGCCTAGGTGATCTGCAGGGGTCTTACTATAGATCAGGATATCATCAAAATAGACCACTACAAACTTCTCTATGAAAGCTCTAAGTACTTGGGTCATAATCCTCATGAAAGTACTAGGGGCATTGGACAACCCAAAAGGCATAACAATCCATTCGAAGAGACCATCCTTAGTCTTGAAGGCTGTTTTCCACTCATCCCCTGGTCTAATCCTAACCTGATGATAGCCGCTCTTGAGATCAATTTTAGAAAAAACCATGGCACCGGCCATCATATCAAGCATGTCATCTAGTCTAGGGATGGGGAACCTATACTTGATTGTGATTTTATTGATGGCACGACTATCAACACACATCCTCCACGTGCCATCCTTCTTCGGGGTTAGAAGTGCAGGGACTGCACAAGGGCTAAGACTCTCTCTAATGAACCCCTTCCTCAACAATTCGCCAACCTGCTTTTGCAGTTCTTTATGCTCAGATGGATTCATCTATAATGGGGCAAGTTGGGTAAAGTAGCTCCTGGGACTAAATCTATGGAATGCTGAATATCCCTAAGAGGTGGAAGGTGGTCTGGCAGATCCTCGGGAAAAACATCCTCAAATTCTTCTAATAAAGGCTTAACTTCCTGAGGAGGCTTTGAGGGTGTAGGAGTCCTAAGTTCCTTAGCAGTCAACATCCAAATGGGTGAACCACTATGAATTTCTTGTTCTAGATTCTTGGCACTAATTAGGTTCACTCCAGTCTTCATTTCCCTAACCTTACTGGTTCCTTTAGCTACCTTGTCCTTAGGAGGGACTGAATGGATTGTGATTTTCTTCCCATTGAAACTAAAGACACAGGTGTTGGATTTTCCTAAGAGGGTGGCATCATGATCATACAACCAAGGTCTTCCAAGAATTATACTGCTCACCCCCATGGGCAAGACATCACACCAAATCTTCTCTTGATAGGATTGCATTTGGATTTGGACCTGACATCTAGACTGGATGGGTATAGAGGTAGAGTCTACCCAATAAACCTTATAGGGGTTGGGGTGGGAGACTGGGGTTAAGCCTAACATTTTGATAGTGCTAGTAGAAATGGCATTTACACAGCTCCCACTATCTATGATGATTTTACAAACCTTATCCCGTAGTTTAAGGAAAGTCTGTAGGATGTTAGTCCTACGCCAGTCTTCCTGAACTTTAGTCTGGGACAGGATGCATCTCACAACCCCTAAGTGGTCAGACTCAGTGGATTCTTCCTCTCCTTCATACTCATCAACCAAATTCATTCCGGCCTCATAAACTTCTTCTTCAAACTCTTTATTAGGCTCGGAATTCTCTTCTCCTCCCTCTTCTATATATAGGGATCTACGAGGGCACTGGCTAGAAACATGACCTACCTTATGACACTTAAAACAAGCTATGGCTGTGCACTGATTGGAGATATGACCGGGCTTCTGGCACTTAAAACAGACGATACTAGGGGTTCTCTGGGTGTCAGGTGCCTTACCTTTGTCCATGGGCCTAGGGGTGGGGATACCCTGATTAGGCTTGCTAGGGGTAACCTGGCTAGGTCCATTTTTTGGGATTGGGGCACTAACCCTAGATGGCATGGGTCCTCTCTGAAACTTCTCAGTGTTCAGTGCAATCTGATAGGCTTGGTCTAGGTCAGTAACCTCTCTCAGAAACAACTCTCTCTTAATATCTTCCCTAAGCCCAGCCCTAAATCTAGACAAAGTGACTTCATGGGCTTCACTCACATCACATCTCATTAGGTATTCATCAAAGGTGGTTATGTAGTCTGAAACAGATCGATTCCCTTGTTTCAAAGTCTGCCATTGGTCTAATAGATTTTGCTGGTATGAAATGGGTAGGTAATTGTCTCTAAGCTTTTCTTTCATACCCTGCCAAGTGGTTATGGGCTCTACATTTCGTCTTCTAGTGGTCAGCTCAATGTTCCCCCAGTATAACCTAGCTTGATGTATTAATTTCATCTTGGCAAACTTGAATTTCCTCTCCTCAGACATAGCATACCACTCAAAGTACTGGTCCATCTCACCCTCCCAATCAGAATACACCTTAGGATTTAAACTACCATCAAAAGTGGGTGCATCTAACTTGATGTTCCGAATGAACCTATCATCTCTATCCTCAGGTTCTGGGTCAGGCCTCCTATGATTAGGTTCAGGATCTCGGTATAAAGGTCTTCTAGGCTCTTGGTGTGGGTGAGGTTGAGGCACATTAAAATCTGGGTCAGGAGTCCAATTCCGATGCCTAGGTTCCTCAAGTACTTGGACTCGATCCCTAAGCTGGGCAAAATTCTCATTCATATCCTGACTTAATTTGTTCATACTCTCAGTAAGAGCTCTAACCATGGCCTCTAAATCAGGTTGGGTTTGACCAGGTTGGTAGGGTACTCCATTCCGGGTAGACATGATGCAATCAAGCACACAAAATGAGACTCAACTGAACGACTACGGACTAACTAGACCTAGAGCCCAAACTAGGAGCCCAATCAGAGTGGCAAGCTAGCCTGTAGTAACTCAGGACTCAGCCAAGCAGGTGTAAGGGGAGTGTTAGGTCCCTGAATGCCAATCCTAGACACCAATCAGAGTTTGGCCAGGTAGGCAGACCAGCACACAAGCCCTTCGGGATGGAATCCCTGAACCACCGTTCTAGACACTGAGTACAAAGCACACACAGAGTAACCAGACAAACTGACTCAACACTAGCCTTGACCCGACTTGTTGATGTCCCTAGCCCACTAGGGCAAATTAGGTATAATCAATTTTTAGATTAAAGGCTTAGGTTCGAATGAAGGGGTGGTGGTTTTGGGCTAAGGAGAGGTTATCAACTCCTCCCCTTATCTTAGATGCTCAAATGCCCTTAAGAGGAATTAAGAGATGAACACTCAAAAATAAATGGATGGCAGAACACAAAAATAGAGTTTCAGTAATTTAATTCTCAAAAATCACACGGAAACCAATAAATCACAGGAAAATTACATAAAATATCTTAAATTATACTGGTTTCATCAAAATAAAAATCACCGAATTTAGAGTTACCTTCAATGAGAAATAATTTCTGCAACAGGGCAATTACGGGCTGAAAATAGAGCACTTCCCCGTTTACAATTCCTGCTACGAAGTTATAACCCAACGGATCCCCTACACGCCCTAGGAACACCCCGTGGAATCGGAAGAGGAGGTTTGCACCTCACTTCGTTCCTAGGACCGGACGTTCTGGGGAGTCTATTTCGAGCAGACAAAGTAAAAAGAGAGAGACTCAAACAAGCAATCAAAACAGAAACCCTAGACAGGGCTCTGATACCAAAAATGATGCAGAACAAAGAACAAGGAAGTGTATGTGGAAGTAAATTTAAGATTAATTCTTTTTTTTTTTTTTTATATTTCAGAAATTGGCTTTGACTCAAAGTAAAGCTAAACTAAGTTGAAGGAAACTAGGTAAGGATTGAAAGCACAATTTAGATGAAACTAAATTATCAGAGTAGTTCAGAAGTAACGGATCGCTGGGGGTTGAGAAACTCCCAGACCTAGGGTTTCGCTCTGAACTTTCAACAGAACAGAAATAGAGAGGAGAGATGGTTTACCAACCAGACAGTGATCTTCTCAGAATTTGGGTGGAAGAACTCTCTCGAGCAGATTGTGGGATCCTCGGAGTCGGCTATCTTCGCAATGGATCCTCCAATACTGGTCTTGTGGTTTGGTTGGCTTCTCCTGGACTCAAGATCTGGGAAAGAAGAGGAACAAGTGATGGAATTCAGATACTCAAGAAAAGGTTTACCAGGTTGAAGAACTTGAAAGCTGAAGTTGCTGAAGTCAGGATTCTCCTGGAGGCTGATCTGACTTCCTCTTAGAATTGCTGTAGATCTGAAGTATCTGGACTGGAGCTGGATGCTGGTGGTTGGCCTGGACTTGGAGAGGGTGACCGTGAGAGGTGGGATAGGCTAGGGCTTGGTGGAAAGAGAAGGGTGATGGCGGCTAGGGTTTGAGAGTGGAGTGGCTAACCTAGGGTTTGGGTTTTGGAGATCTCACACCTCCTCAAGGTTCCTGGGGAACCCGGATTTACTCCCTCACGGAGCTCAACACTTGGATGCAAGTGCGGAAGAGAGAAAACACAAAGTTTGCTCACAAAAAAAAAATTTGGTTTCATTCATCTGATTGATTTAAACTTACAAGAGGGGTTTAATTTATAAGGCTTTACAAGGGAGTAGGGTTTTACAACTTTCCATGTGGGACTAAAGGAGGGGATCTACAAATCAGGATAATCCATACACATATGGTCGGCCAAGGTACCAAAAAAAATTTGATTAGGGTTATAAAAGGCAGGTAGATGGCGCCTCCTTGCTTGGATCTTCAAGAGAATTTTTTTCCTTCCATGGATCAACTCTTTTGGACTCCTCCTTTTCTTCCTCCCTAAGTCAAGGCCCTTCCCATCTTTGTTTTGGATATTTTTGGCAGGTAGTGGGCGCCTCCTTGAAGTTTTCTCTAAGAGAATTTCTTCCCTTTCTTAGTTTGGTTCTTTTGGGAAAGACTTGGGCCGCCCCCTTGATTTATGGACTCCTGGTGGATTTCTCCTCAACTGGCGCATGAGAGAAGGAAGCTGCTATCTGTGGCGTGGGGACCAAAGGCTGCTGGATGTAGATATGGCGCCCCCTGGACTCAGGCGTATGGCTGGGAGTGTGGCACCCACTTGCTAGGCCTTGGGAGAAAATGTAACACCCCAGGTTGAAACCCTAGTCCACTACTGAGTCAACATGACTCAACAAAATAAAATGCAGGTAATGTAGACTCAAGCTAAATTGAGTTGATCTAGTCAACTCTTATTACAAACCAAAAACCCTAATTCTTCGGGCAAGGTTAATCAGAGATCCAGATGGAGCTCTGAAGTCTTCTTCTGAGTTTGGTGCCCGCACCATTGACGGATTTATCCTGTCGGTTTGTAGAGATTCAGGGCTTCCCTAGTGAGCCAGTGGGTTATGACACCCACCCCCCCTTTTCCCATAGAATCCAAGAGGAACTAATCCCTAGCTGATTCCGTATGCCACAGGTTGATCCCTACGATGGGACGACTGACCCCTTGGACCACCTAGAAAGCTACAAGGCCCTTATGAGGGTCTAGGGGCCTACTGACGCTGACGCTGCCCTTTGCTTCGGCTTCCTGGCCACCTTACGGAAGGCTACCCAAGCTTGGTTCTCTAGGCTCGAGTTTGAGAGTATAGATTCCTTCTCCCAGTTGGAAAAAAATTCATGGTGCACTTCGATGCATGCAGGAAGGTGCCACATGAAGCTGATAGTCTCTTCTCGATCCATCAACAGGATCGAGAATCTCTCCAGGAGTACATGTCCAGATTCAAGGCTGCCATCCTGGAGATCTACCACCTTGACGAGCCGGTCGCCATGCTGGCCCTGAGTGGGGGTTGCGAACCTCCAGCTTCACTTACTCCCTTGATAGGAAGCCCCTGAAGACTTACTCGGAGCTCCTTCTCCAGGCTCCAAATATATTTGCGCAGAGGAGGCTGACCACACCAGAAAGGAGTTGGACGGGAGGCCCTTGAAGAGGAAGGCCATTATGGAAATGCCTACTCTCTTAGCTCATAAGGTGGTGCCTACCAGCGGTCGGGGCTGAGGCCTAGAGTCGACCACACCAAGAAAGAAAAGTTCACTCCTCTCCTCGCACCCAGAACAAAGATCCTTATGGAGATTGATGGTGAGCACTTTCTATGCAGGCCTCCCCTACTAAAGCCATCCACCGGGCGACATAAGTCCCGCTACTACCTCTTCCATTAGGACTATGGCCACGATTCAAAGGAATGCCACCACCTGAAGAGTAAAATAGAAGACTTGATCAAGCGTGGCTACCTCGGGAAATACATGGATGAAAATAGAAGACCTGGGATGAAGAGCCCCATCCGCTCACCATCGACAATCAACCCACCGAGAAGTCGGTAGGGATGATATCTTGGGGGGCAGGGAGAACCCCAAGGAGGAATAGCGGGAGAGAAGGGAGTGATGATGTACTCACCTACATGGGAGATGGGTCAGCTGAGGTGGATAACCTAAACAATGATGTTGTCATCGTGGAGATAACGATAAAAAAAATCTTGTAAAAAGAATCATGGTTGATAGTAAAAGCTCTACAGATATCCTTTTTTATGATAATTTGGCAAGGATGAACCTATCTGCTGACTAGATAAAGTTGGTATCATGCCCTTAGTGGGCTTCACCAGAGATTCAGTTGGAGTAGAGGGAGAGATTACACTCCTAGTAACTACAGGGACACCACCTCGATAAAGCACAGTGCTTATGAGATTCACCGTCGTAAGGCTTTCCTTGCCTTATAATGCAATCTTGGGGTGCCTTGAACTTAACCTGCTCGATGCCACCATCTCCACAAAGCATCTGCTCATTCAGTTCCCAATCCCTTGGGGGATCGGGGAGATGAGAGGGTCTTCCCAGCCAGTCCAGCACTACTTGTATACTATTTCAAGGCCCTGAGGGGCTGATCCAGGCCTGATCTTTGACCAGCTGAACCTGACAAAGCTGGACCCCAAAGGTAGATCAGTTGAGCCCTTGCTGCCCTTTCCCTTGGGGGAGGACCCCTTGAGGATGGTACAGGTGGGAGCCTTGCTGTCTAAAGAAGAGAGATCCTGCCTGCTTAGCTTTTTGCGGGCCAATACGGATGTCTTCACCTGGATTGCCACTGACATGCCTGGCATCCCTCTAGAGATGATCACCCATAAGCTGAGTGTTGATCCCAACTGCCACCCAGTCCGACAGAAGAAGAGAAGCTTCGCCCTGGAGTGACAGAAGGCAATCAATGAAGAGGTTGAGAAGTTACTCATAGCGAGCTTCATCCACGAGTCCGGTATCCTGACTGTCTTGCCAATATGAAGATGGTTAGGAAAGCCTCTAGGAAGTGGAGAATCTATGTTGACTACACCGACCTCAATCGGGCCTGCCCGAAGGATAGTTTTCCACTATCCAAGATCGACTAGCTGGTGGATGTGATCTCAGGTCTAAGTTCCTCAGCTTCATGGATACGTTCTCTAGATACAATCAAATCCGAATGCATCTGAAGGATGAGGAACTCATAGAATTTGTGACCAATAGGGATACGTATTGTTATAGGATGATATCGTTCGGCCTTAAGAATGCAGGGGCCACATACCAGCACCTAGTCAGCAAGGTCTTCAAACACCAAATCGGCTGCAACATACAGTTCTATAAGGATGATTTGCTTGTCATGAGCGGTCTGGGGTCAGATCACATCACCGACCTGGCGAAGGCATTCGATAGCCTCCGCCTTTACTAGATGAAGCCGAATCTTGTCAAGTGCATGTTCGGCATTACGGTGAGAAAGTTCATGGGTTCATGATCACCTAGAGGGGAATAAAGACCAACCCTGAGAACTAGGCGATCACTGACATGAGGCATCCTGCTTTCAAGAAGGAGGTCTAGTGCTTGACCAGGCACATTACGGCATTGAGCCACTTCATCTCGCACTCCATCGAGCATTGCCAGCCATTCTTCAAGGTGCTACAGAAGATGAATAACTTCACTTGGATGGAAGAGTTTTGGGAGGCATTCGAGGGCCTAAAGAAGCTCCTTGTCTCTCCGTCGTTGCTGTCCAGCTGGAGCCTAGGGAAGAGCTCTTCTCATACCTGGTGATTTCACCCAAGACGGTCAGCTCCGTGCTGGTCTGCACTGATAAGGATAGCTCCCAATGGCCAGTCTACTACACTAGTAAGCTACTTCGTGATGTAGAAACCAGGTACACCCGATTTAGAAAGATCATTTTTGCATTGATAATGTCTGCGCAGCATCTCAGGTCCTACTTCCAAGTGCATCCCATTGCTATCCTCACTGATTAGCCCCTGAAGGCTATCCTATGTTGCTTAGACACTTCGAGGCACCTGGCCAAATGGGAGGTGAAGCTAAATGAGTTTGACATCACCTACCACCCGCGGTCAGTGCAAAATGCCCAGGTCCTTGCAAATTTCCTAGTGGAGTGCACCTGGGTAGATGAGGAAGACCTAGGGTCAAAATACCAACAAGTCGAGCCCAAACCAAACCCAACCCTAGAAGTAATGACGTGAATCCTTCACATCGATAGTGCATCCAATGCTGGAGGCAGCGGGGTTGGCCTCATCCTAGCCAACCCCAATGGGGTCATCGTGGAGCATACATTACGATTCCTGTTCAAGGTGACAAACAACCAAGCTAAATATGAGGTGCTCCTCATGGGGCTGAAAGTGTCCCGCAAGCTGGGTGTTAGGAGGATGAAGGTCTTCACTGACTCTTAACTGGTGGTGGGACAAGTCTCCGACGAGTACGAGGCTCGGGATCCCATGATGGTGAAATACTTAGACAAGGTGCGCTTGTACATGGTGGACCTCCAGCACTTTGGCATCTTCCACATCCCACGAGTGGAGAATACCCAAGCCGACATCCTCTCCAGACTGGCCACCCTATCAAAGTCATTGCTGGGGCAATCCTTCATCAAGTATCTCGAGGCCCCCAGCTATGAGGCCATAGCCGAAGTCCAGTAGGTCACCATCAAAGCCGGCCAAATGGATCCCTACATCAAGTACATCACCATTGGTGCCCTGCCCGAGGATCAGAAAAAAGCCATCCTTCTCAAGAAGAAGGTCGCGTGTTATATGATGATAGATGGGAAGCTATAACGGAGGTCCTACTCCTACCCCTGCTAAAATGTTTGAAGCCCTTGAAAGCTGCCTACATGCTCCAAGAGATACATGAAGGCATCTACGGCAACCATGTGGGGGGCAGAACCATGGCTTATAAGGTAATCCAACAAGGATATTTCTAGGAGACCATGCGAGAAGACGCTATTGACTTCGTGAAGAGGTGTGACCATTGCCAGCTTCATGCTCATATCTAATAGTAGCCGGCGGCTCTGCTCTTCCAGCTATCAGCTCCGTGGCCATTTATCCAGTGGGGAATGGACATCTTAGGTCCCTTCCCTACCGTCTCCAGTCATTGAAAGTTTTTGATTATGGTCATCGACTACACCAAGTGGGTCGAGGCTGAACCCTTGGCCCGAATAATGGAGGCGAAGGTCCAGTCCTTCTAAAAGTTAGTGATTTGCCGGTTTGACCTCCCGCAAACTATCATCACTGATAACGGGAGGCAGTTTGACAACCAAGCCTTTGAGGAATTTATGCCGACCTTGGCATCCACCATCATTTATCTTCAGTAGCTCACCCTCAGACCAACAGGGAGGCCAAGGTGACTAACCGAACCATTCTGCAAGGGCTCCATATGAGGCTAGATGAAGCCAAGGGTCGGTGGGCTGAAGAACTACCTAGTGTATTATGGGCTTACCACACTACGCCCCGCATGGCAACTGGTGAGACACCTTTCAACCTTATCTTCGGCACCGAAGCCATGATCCTAGTAGAGCTCGGAATACTCATGCTGCGGATAGAGCAGTATGATGAAGTTGCCAATCAGCCCATCTCCTCCTCAACCTGGATCTGCTGGATGAGATAAAAGACGAGGCCCGACTCTGGATGGTAGTCTACCAGCAGCGGATAGCACGCTACTACAACCCTCGTGTGAGGCCTAAAGTGTTCTACCCAGGCAACCTCATCCTTAGGCGGGTGGAAGCATCCCAACCGGGGCAATGTGGAAGCTCTCCCTGAACTGGGAGGGACCCTACAAGGTGGTCGAGGCCCTACTAGGGGGAGCCTACTACCTTGCCGGCTCGATGGCACCCGATTAACACAAACCTAGAATGCAAGCAACTTGAGAATATACTACGAGTGATGTAAGACTTCTTCTCAATCATTAAAGTTTTTTTTTGGTACAACTTTGTCTTTCACCTATGTAGGAACATATCCGTCCGACCTCTAGTCCGGTGGACTAAGCAAGAAACTTACAAAGCCCCGCACTCTCAAGCCAGGAAACTTACAAAGCCCCACACTTTCAAGCCAGGAAACTTACGAAGCCCCGCACTCTTAAGCCGGGAAACTTACAAAGACCCGCACTCTCAAGCCAAGAAACTTATGAAGACCCACACTCTCAATCTGGAAAACTTACGAAGCTCCACACTCTTAAGCCGGGAAACTTCCGAAGCCCCACATTTTCAAGCTGGGAAACTTACGAAGCCCTGCACTCTCAAGCCGGGAAACTTATGAAGTCCTATACTTTCAAGCCAAGAAACTTACAAAGTCCCACACTCTCAAGCTGAGAAACTTACGAAGCCTTGCATCTATTGCTGTACTCATAGTCTAGAGATGTTTGCCGGGAGACCCTAAAAATCTTGCCATCTATCGCTTGACTCATAGTTCGGCACCCTCAATGATGCAGGATGACTCTAAGACTGCTAAACATGCATGAAAAATAGTAAAATAACTTTTTTATGATTTTTATAATTTTAATTGCAGGCTAGATTCCCAAAATAAAGAAGAACTTGCGAAAAGACTAGCAGTGCAAAGAATCATCGGGTCGCAGGCATACTCATGCAAACCAATGAAATATCCAGGACCCGAGAGTTGAGAAACTCCCAGTTTAGGATATTTGTCTTCATCAAATTAGATAATAAGAGAAGGAAAGGTTTCTTACCAGTCAGAGATGAAATTCAGTAGCATAAGAGATCACTCACAACTCTGATCGGAGCCTGGAAGAAGAAGCCTTGTTTCCCTTGATTTTGAAGGCTGATCTGGGCGGTCTGGGTAGCAAAGAAGGCCTCCTCAGGGGAGAGGAAGCACCTCGGGGATCCTGCAAGCATCAAAGATTAATCAAAGCAGCAAATAAAAATTAGGAAAGGAACTAGGGTTTGAAGGAAATCAAGATTAGGGTTAGAAGATGGCTATTTGAAGCTTGTTGAAGATCTCCTTGCTTGGCGACCTAGGGCACTCCTTCTTGGACATGTGAAGGCTTGGATGGTAGTGAGTTAGGGTGTGGAAGAAAGCTAGGGTAGCAAAAAATTTGTCTAAGTACAAAAACACACACTAAAGAACTAAAACAAAATACCAACACAAGGCAATAACTCAAAATTTCAGCAAGGTTTATTCATAAGAGAAAGATGCTTACAAGAGGGGGAGGGGTGGGGTATTTATAGAGTTCCCATGCCCTCACTAACCATGGTTACACTTAGGTTACAAGTCCTCTCCTAACTAGGTTAGAAGAATAAATCTTAAAATAATTAGGAGTATAAGTCCCAACTAGGTTAGGATTTGACCTAGTCTTCTCCTTCTCCCATCATGCTTTGAATATTCCACTCAAGGACACCTCTTGGACTTGGTCAACATTTCAAGGATGCCTAGGGGGGCATGTTGGGCCTTTAAGAGCAGCAAGGGGCCAGCCCAAAGGGGCTTGGGTGCATGGGTTTGGACCTCTGGAAGCTGGGGTGGCCTGGTTACCTGGTAGCAGGAATATTCCCTGGAATCTTGCTTCTTAAGGGCTTGGCTTGGCACCTGGGCTTGATTTCTGTGGGCTAGGATGTAGGTGAACCTCTGGAATCATGGATGCCCTGGTTTGGAAATATACTCTAGCATCTGGAAGGGAATCTGGGCATCTAGAGAGCATCTGGAAGGAATCAGGGTTTCTAGAAGGCATCTTGGATCCTATAGGGTCACACAAAATCCAATGGGCTGATGTAGTGGCCTCTGACTCCTGGATGTGGCCTGGTGGAACTCCAAAATAGGGAAATCTCTTCTCTTGTACAAAAATTGGGCTCATACTGGATTCAAAACTGAAGTACAATACTTAATGTACTGGATTAGGTTGAGGGTTGAGACAAATCAACTAACCTCAACTTATTACAGGACTCCATTACAAAAATTTCAAAACTTTGACACATGACTAATTAAACCATATGGGATCCAGTGTTTTGTGTCTGATCCTGGTGTCCCCACCACTCAAGCTAAAAAATTCTAGAAGCCCCGCACCTACTGCCGTACTCACAGTCTGGAGATGTATGTCGGGAGATCCCAAAAATTCCACCATCTATCACTTAACTTACAGTTCGGCACCCTCAAGCTAAGAAACTCCAGAAGCCCTGCATCTTCCACCATACTCATAGTCCGAAGATGTCTTCTAGGAGACCCCAGAAATCTCGCTATCTGTCGCTTGACTCATAGTTTAGCACCCTCAAGCCGAGAAACTTACGAAGCCCCACATCTACCACCATACTCATAGTCCAGAGATATCTACCAGGAGACCCCAGAAATTCTTCCATCTACTGCTTGACTCATAATTCGACACCCTCAAGCCGGGAAACATACAAAGTCCTGCCATCTACCGCTTGACTCATAGCTTGGCAAGGTAGAAAAGATTCAAAAGTCCTATATCAGGACCTGCATGATCGCAAGGCTCTCAAGGGACCCTGGCGACGGTGCCCACTGCTGGAAGGAATCATCGGGACCAAGGAAGGAGCAGAAAATAAAGGAAGGAAGGATCCTAGAGGACCTAACAGGAATGCTCCCATGACTCGAACTGAGGTAGGAAAGGAGGCAAAGAGAAGGCAAGAGAGGGTCTAACCTGCTAAGTCCTTGCGACCTTGCTTAAGAAAATGGAGGATGATCGCTCTGCAGATGAAGTTTTGTCCTTGCCACTCAAAAACTGCTAAGAAACGAAAGGATAAGTCCCTTTCAAATATCCTGAAACCCTCATCGCCTCATATCTATCGAGAGCATGCACCATATCTTACCCCAGACTAGTCAGAGTGTGCCACTTGTCAGGATCCGTTGGAAGTAGTGCTTCGATTTTGAGGCAATTTCTTCGAGCTTGGCATGACAATTATGGCCCCTTCGAAGAGTGGTGTCATGGCATTGCCCTGTTGGTGCGGGAGCATGATCTTGAGGGCATCGGCTTGCAAGGCATTGAAGGTGAAGAGGTAACCCCCTCCATGTCAGCATGGTCATTACTCCCATCACCCGAGCACTGCTTCATCCTTTGGGCTCGGGAGTGGGAGGCATCTGATGTGGCACTTTCACTGATGTGGAGTCCCTACTGACATCCATGATGGCAAGGGACCCGCCGCTTGGATACGACGGCCTGATGAAAAGCCAAGGCGAGCCCTCCTACCGAGGTCAACTCTCAGTTGGGGCCGTTCTTATAAGGCGAGTCCTCCATCTGAGGCCAGCTCCCAGTAGGTGTCATGCTCATGCTACCAAGGTGAGCCCTCCTGCCAAGGTTAGCTCCTAGCTAGGATCATGCTTATAAGACGAGCCCTCCATCTAAGGCCAGCTCCCGACCGGGGTCATGCTCATGCTACCAACATGAGCCCTCCTACCGAGGTCAGCTCCCAATCGAGGTTATGCTCATAAGGCAAGCCTTCCGTCTAAGAACAGCTCCTAGTTGGGGTCATGCTAATGCTACCAAGGTAAGTCCTCCTGCCAAGGTCAGCTCCCAGTCGGGATCGTGCTCATAAGAAGAGCCCTCCATCTAAGGCCAGCTCTCAGCAAGGATCATGCTCATGCTGCCAAGATGAGCCCTCCTGTCGAGGTCAGCTCCCAGGCGAGGTCATGTTCACGAGGCGAGCCCTTAGTCTAAGGCCAGCTCTGGGTCGGGGTCATGCTCATGCTACCAAGGTGATCCATCCTGCCGAGGTTAGCTCCCAGGCGGGGTCGTGCTCATGAGGCGTGCCCTCCATCTGAGGCTAGCTTTTGGTCGGGGTCATGCTCATGCTGCCAAGGCGAGCCATCCTTTTGAGGTCAGCTCCCAGGTAGGGTCGTGCTTATAAGGCGAGCCCTCCATCTGAGGCCAGCTCTCGACTGGGATAGTGCTCATGCTGCCAAGGCAAGCCCTCCTACTGATATTAGCTCCCAGGTGGGGTCGTGCTCATAAGGAGTGCCCTCCATCTGAGGCTAGCTCCTGGCCGAGATCATCTCATGTTGCCAAGGCGAGCCCTCTTGCCGAGTTCAGCTCCCAGGCGGGGTCATGCTCATAAGGCGAGCCCTCCATCTAAGGCTAGCTCTTGGTCGGGGTTGTGCTTATGCTGCCAAGGTGAGGCTCTCCCCCTTCTGTTTTCCTTATGGGGAGCCAAAAAGTTCCCACTGGTGGTAAAAGGAGAGTCAACAAGAATTCAAACCATGGCAAGGAAGTTACCGACCGCCTGCAACCTCTGGAGGGTGGCGCACGTCCTGCCATAAACTCAAACTTTGTAACACACCATTCCTAAGCCCTAAACAATGTTCAGCCCGTCAGGTTCCAGGCCCTATAACGTGCCACCACGTCGATGACCGTGCAACCGTGGCTTCAAACTCTATGACATGATACTTGAACCTCCCTTGAGAGGAGTGCTCCATGAAGGGCCCAGGGCCCTGTGATGCCCGAACGGTCCCTCTAGTAATGGAATCATCTCATAGTGGCAGGGGGCTCATCCACACAGTGTCGGCCCCTTCCACGGGAAACCATACCACCAGAGGGATAAGACCTAGACCATGTCGGCATACACCCTCAATTGGAGGGATTCCCCCCAAGGATCGATCAGACACGGGGGAGGCAGCAAGTGACGATAAGCCCCTCCAAGAGAGGGCACACCAAAAGGGATGATAATTATATTATATATATAAGAGTATTAAATTAATAATTAATTATCCTTAGAATTGATACTTTTATATATCTTTTCAAAGGAAAGCAGGCCATCAATGTGTAGAGCTCGAATTATGAAATCCAACTATGCAAACCAGACCCAAATTGGAGCTCATATGAGCTGTGATCTACGGGTACGGGTTGTACTCTCAAGATAAATCATATCTTGATTTTCTATCTTCACAAATATTTTTGTTTATTTCACTGATCTACTTTCTACTTTAATATTAATTTTATTTTCTTTAAGTAACACAAAAGTCCCTGAGGATTTGACCTTTACTCCCACCATTCTATTTTAGATTAGTGGAATTAAGGTTTTAAACTGGTGTGTAGCGACGCGCACCAGATTTTTGGACCATTACCGGGGACTTTTGGCGTTTTTTTTTTAAAAAAATCAAATTTCAAAAATTTAAATTCAAATTTCAAAAATTTAAATTTCAAAATTCAAAATTTGAAAATTCAAAAAAAAATAAAAATAAAATTAAAAAAAATAATAATAATAAAAATTAGTTGTTAGTAATTTTCAATCTTAAGTGCCCGGACATAAGGTTGCCCTGGCATAACTGGGAAGTTATGTTGAATGATTATCCTAGGGTACAAAAAGGTTAAGTTAAAAAAATTTATACTTTTTACTTTCTATTTTTAGATTGACTTAGGCAAATTTAATTTTCTGCGAAATCCAAAAAAAATTATCCTAACATCTCATAATTTATTAAGGAATTAGAAACTTAATCACCAATTTTTTTTAAAAAAGTAATTAGATTAATTTTGTTTGTGTGATAACTTGGACACCTTGTTTGCTGCATTCCATTTTTTCATAATCAACTTAAGGGCATTACCCAATTAATCAGATAAGGTGGGGAGTTCAATACCCTTCCTTAGCCCACAAACCACCACCCAGCATTTGCATTGACCTAAGCCTTTAATTCTAAAATCAATTAGACGTCCACCCTAGGAATTTCGAGCTCAATAGGACAACGAAACCCTAGAGTTGGATCGGGTGTAGATCATTTAGCTACTTAGTGTCTAAGAAAAGTGGTTCAGGAACAAGAGCCCGAAGGAAGGTGGTTCTTTAATTGGTTCCGTTCGCTTACCTAGCCAATTTTAATTGGTGTCTAAGGCAAGCAACGGGGAGACCCCCACTAACCTTACACTTACCTGGCCAAGTCAGTTAGTTGATCTTGGGCTTGGAGTGCTCGAAGGTAACCTTGGATCAGTTAGGAGCTGTCTAGATCTAGGTTAACCCTAGGGTAGTGATTTTGGTTGTTTCACTTGTTTGAAAAAAAAAATTTAATTAACATAACTCTCTTTTCTCTAGCCTTGGACTCTCTTAGGAATCTTTCCTTTAGACCTCTTCTCATTCTTCTCCTTTTTTTAATTAAAAAAAAAATTGAATTGGTATTTGCTTGGGTGTATGTTAGTGTATTCTAGGCGTCAGCACTGAAGTGGGCCACACAAAGCCTAATTAGGTGCAAAACCTAGGGTTTCTAACTAGGTGCAGGAAAACACCAACTTGCTGAGAAGATTGAGCCTAGGAGAAACCATAGAACCAGCCCAGAACTGAAGTGGGCCACACAAAGCCCAAATCCTTCTTGGATATTGTGCCCCACCTTTATGGTCACCTTCTTGGTTGGCCACCCTTAGAATTACCACCCATTGGACCAAGTCAAAGAGAGGGAGAGACCAAGTCAAAGAGAAGGTATAATCCTAGTTAGGAGAAGAATTGAGAGCCTATTTGGGAGAGGAGATCTTCCATGTATTTGAGTGGAAAAAGGATTCTTAGGGTTTTACATGTACACCCTTACTTGGAGCCCAAGCTTGTTTGCCTATATAAAGGCCCCCCCTCTCATGTATATTTGATGCTATTGAATACAAAAAATTTCTTGAGTTCTTCTAAACTTTCTATGTGAATTCTGTGTGAATTTTGTGTGATTAAGGGTATTTGTGTGATCCCTCAGGGTTTTTGTGTGATTCCTGTGCCTTGCCTCCAAGCCGCTAGCCTTCTTCATTTCTTGGCCGCCATCCTCAAACCTCTTCCCCTTCTTCTTCTTTCAGTGATCTAACCCTCATCTTCCTTGTTTCCTAACCCATGAATGGTGATTTGTAGGGTCCCTCAGAGTTCACAAATCCAAGGATTCCATCTGACCAGCTTTCGGGTCATCGGATTGAAAACCACGAATCCGCAAGATTGATAGCTTTATTTTCTAGGCCACATCTGAGAGCGTAGAGCAAACTCTTCATGGATCAATCTTCAAATCTCTACCAGGTACACCCCCTAGACTCCTCTAGTAGCGGTATTGCAGAAGAGCTAGTCCTAACCAGGGCTTCTTAGCCTTGGCGGTCCTGTTTCTTCACTTTTAGGATTTATTTCTGCATGCCTGTGCTTCAAATTTTCTATAGAATTCCTTGTTTAATATCTTGGCTTAAAATTCGGGATACAAACTCCTAACTTAATATCTAATCGTAGAAAAATAACTAGCATGCATAATTAGTCCCGCATCAGAGTTCATCATAATCTTGATAAGATACAGAGTATGATGAATCAATAATTACCTTATATTAATAAATAATATCATACATGAGTTGGAAGATTATAAAAATGCTCATACGAAGATTGGCTTTTATGGAATAATTCTTTCAACCTCCCACTTGTACTAAAACCAATCATCCTTGTATTTTACACCCATGTAATCTAAATGGTGATCAAACTACTGTTGTGGTAGTGCTTTAGTGAATGGGTTTGCTATGTTGTTCTTTATATCTACTCATTCGATGACATCTTGTCTTTCTATGATCTCTTGAACAAGGTGGAAGTATCTTAGGATGTGTTTGGTCTTTTAATAAGACCTTGGTTCCCTAGATTGCACAACAGCTCTAGTTTTATCATAATAAAGTGACACCAGTTGTTGTTTAGTAGGAACCACACCCAATTTCAAGATTTCTTCATCCACACAGCTTCCTTTGTGGCTTCAATTGAAGCTATGTACTCACCTCAGTGACTAAGTTAGCTACAATTTGCTGCTTTGTACTTTTTCAACTCATTGCCTCACCATATAGGGTGAAGACATACCTTGATATGGATTTGCTATCATCTGGATCTAATTAAAAACTATAATCTATATATCCTTCTAATTTCAACTCTGATCTACCATATATTAGAAAAATATTTTTATTCCTTCTTAGGTACTTAAGAATGTTTTTTATGGCTTTCCAATGATCCTTCCTTAAATCAGCCTGGAACCGCTTACCATGCCCAAAGCATAAGCAACATTAGGCCTAATACAAAACATGGCATACATAATTGATCCTATAGCCAAAGTATAAGGAATCAAACTCATCCTCTCTCTCTCTTCTAGTATCTTAGGAGACATCTTCCTAGAGAGATGTATGCCTTAACTCATGGGCAAGTAACCTCCCTTCCCTCCATATTGAATCTCTTCCACACAAAGTCAATGTACTTGGATCGGATAAGCCAAGCATCCTCTTAGATCTATCTCTGTAGATCTTTATAAATGCATCTCCCAAATCCTTCATGGAAAACTACTTTGATAGCCAGGACTTGATCGATTGCAACAGTGGTATGTCATTCCCAATGATGAGTATGTCATCAACATACAAAACCAAGAAACTAAGAGCACTCCCACTTGTCTTCTTATACGCACACAGTTTATCCACATTCTTGATGAAACCAAACTCTTTGATCATCTCATCAAAGTGGAAATTCCAACTTCTCATTGCTTGCTTCAATCCAAAAATGGGTTTCTTAAGCCTACATACTTGGTTTGGTCTCTCACTTGAGACAAACCCCTTTGGCTGTGACATATAGACATCTTTCTCAAGATATCCATTAAGGAAAGTAGTCTTTACATCCATCTACTAGATCTCATAGTCATAGTATGCAGCTATGGCAAGCAATATCATAATGGACTTGAGCATGGCTACTAGTGAAAAAGTTTCATCATAGTCAATACCATGTCTTTATCTGAAACCTTTTGCCACTAGCTTGGCTTTGTAGGTTTCTACTTGACCATGTGCTCCAATCTTCTTCTTAAAGACCCATTTACACCCAATTAGGTTTACTCCCTCATGTGGATCAACTAATGTCCAAACCTGATTAGAGTACATAGAGTTTATCTTAGATTTCATGGCTTCCAGCCATTTGTCAGTCTTTACTCGTTACAGCTTCTATATAGGTCACAGGATCATCATCCTGTATGATACTGGCTTCATTATCATTCCCAATGATAAAACCATATCTGAGAGGTGCACTTCACACTCTCTTTGACCTACGGAGAGGAGGTGTGTGTTGTTGTTGTTCCTAAACCTTAGGAATATCTAGTTACAGAATTGCTTCAGGTATAGGTTGAACTTTTTCAAGTTCAAATATCCTTTCACTGTCCCCTTCTTAGATAAACTCCTTTTCCAACAATATGGCATGCCTACTGACAAAGACCTTTTGCTCAGTAGAGTGATAGAAAAGGTATCCCATACCTTCTTTAGGATATCCTACAAATCTGCACTTATCAGCCATAGTACTTAGCTTATATCCAAAAACATTCCTGACATAAGCAGGGCAATCCTAAATCTTAAAATACTTAAGACTTGGTCTTTTTCCTTTTCATAATTTATATAGAGTGCTTTTAACTGCCTTTGATGGCACCCTGTTCAATATGTAGGAAGTAGTCTATAGGGCATAATCCCAAAAGGATACTAGAAGATCCATGAAGCACATTATGGACCGTACCATGTCCAACAAGGTACGATTCCTCCTTTCTGCTACACCATTTAACTATGGTATGTATGGAGGGATCCATTCAGAGAGAATACTTTTATCTTTAAGATGATCGAAAATTTACTAGACAAGTATCCTCCTCCTCAATTAGATCGAAGGATTTTAATACTATGCCCTGTTTGTTTCTTAATCTCACTTTGATACTCTTTGAATTTATCAAAGGCTTATGACTTGTATTTCATAAGATATACATATCCAAACCTTGATAAATCATCAGTAAAACTGATGAAATAAGAGTATCCTCCTCTATCTTGGGTTGTCATAGGACCATACACATTTGTGTGTACTAGACTTAATAACTCAGTTACCCTTTCTCCTTGTCTAGTGAATGGAGACTTGGTTATCTTATCCATGAGATAGGACTCACAAGTTCCTAATGACTCATAATCAAAAGGTTCAAAGAAATTATCTTTGACAACCTGTTTCTCTTGGACTCACTGATATGAACCAAATGGCAATGCCAGACATAAGTGACATTCATATCATCTCTCTTTCTTTTCTTATTCTCAACAAGTATAACATCATCATTGAGTGACATAATCAAAAGACTATTAAAGAATGTACCACAACCAAAGAATTTATTTGAAAAGAAAATAGAGCATCCATGGCTCATCAAATTTATTTCATAACCTTGTTTCAACAACAACGGTACATAAATAATATTTCTTATTATATTGGGTACATAATAATAATCTTTTAATTCAAGAATATAGCCCGATGGCAATAACAATAGATAGGTGCCAATAGCTATAGCCTGAATAGGTTCACCACTCACGCCAAACATCTTGAAGTCACCCTTCTTCAAGTTCTAGGTCTCTGTAACCCCTGCAATGACTTGCAGATATAAGACCCATATGTTATATCTAATACCCATGTATCAGAAACTAAAGAACTCAATGATAAGTTTGTTAATAACATGTACAAACCTTAGATGCTCCATTAGCATCATGCTTCAGACTTGCAAGATATAACTTGCAATTCTTCTTCCAGTGCCCTTGCTTTCCACAGTGATAGCAGGTCCCATCAATAGAGGGCTTCGTCACCTTCTTCCTCTTCTGGAAGCTACTCTTAGGGTTCCTCTTCCTCTTTGAATTATTCTTCATTGCCTACTTTTTTCCATCAACTAGAAGAAGTTGAGCCTTATCACCTTTGAACTGGCTCACTATTGTCTTGAGCATATTTAGCAGCTCAAGTAATGACAAATTCAATTTATTCATATGGTAATTCATGATAAACTATGAGAAGAATTTGGGAGTAATGCAGGATCAAGTCCTGATTAAGCTCTCCGTCCATCACAAACCCAGTTGACCTAATCGAGTGATCGGTCAATCATCTTGATGACATGTGCCTGAATAGAAGAGCCCTCACTCATGCATGCTCGAAACAACTGCTTCAATGTCTCATATTGAGCAGTCTAACTATGCTCTCAATAAAGCTCTTTAAGATTGAGCTATATAGACTGAGATTTCATTTCTTCATATTACCTCTGCAACTCATTGCCTATAGAGGCCAACATGATGCACTTGACAGTCATGCTGTCGTTCTACCACATTTTATATATGGCCATTCTTAGTAGCATCCTCTCTTACCATATCTGGGTCAAGAGAATTAAGGATATAGGCAAGCTTTTCCTGAGCTAATACAATCCTCAGGTTCCTCGACCAGTCCACATAATTCAAACTTGTCAACTTGTTGGCATCTAAGATACCCCGCAGTGAAAGAGTAGAAGCCATAATGTAAAATCTACATTAATTAAAAAACAACTATAAATAGACCACTCATGATGATATTCATAATTAGACAAGGACTTTTGCCTCTAATTGTGTCTCATACTATTTTCTTTCAAATATCATAACCCTTAACTATGGTAAGCGAGAAAACCCTCCTAGGGCTTCCTTAGTGGGGTTAAGATCCCAATTCCTCATGAATGCCTTGTGTTAATCACAACAAACATCCATGAGTTCAAGGGTAGGAAAACTCATTCCCAATTACAACCCATGCAACTCTCAACATAGCACCTGCCTTTAAGACACTTATAGCCTTATGTCAATCACAACAAACTATAATGTCTTAGTTTAGTCAAACCCTTCATTTCCATATAGCCATGTTTGATAAATATTGTCCTTGTGCCAATCACAACAAAGCAATACCATCAATCATTCCATAAATCATAAAATGCACCAAGACAAATATCATATCAAACTTTAGAGTAGGCCTTGTATTAATCACAACAAACCTATTATAATTTTTGTCATGGATTTGGCTTAGCATGAAGGAAGGCAATTTGTAGAGTGCTTAATCAATTAGCATTTTCAATTTAAGGTCTAGATATAACCAAATTGGCCAGGTAAGTGGGAGAGATGAGGGGGTTCCCCCGTTGCTTTCCTTAGACACTAAATGAGTTGGCCAGGTCAGACAATGGAATCAATTAAAAACCTTATTCCCTTTACCTTCCCAGAACCACTTGCCTAGACACCAATGGTTAATCAAACCCTAAACTGATTTGCATCATGATTAAATTACCTATGACTAAATATAATTTTTATGAGATCTTTGATGGTCTCAAACACATCTTAATTAAACATACTAACATGATATATATTCTAGCAAATAAGCATATTAACCCTAATATGCATAACCAAAGCATGATTAAAATAACTATCTGTTCATCTCACTTGTTCATGGGATAAGGCCATAGTGGCACCCCAACATGTCATAGGAGACCCCATTGAATGGGAAGAGAGGGCCTTTAAATCTTACCTAGCTCCTATGACCTGATGGCCATGGTGACTAACTCAATCCAAAGCAGTTACTAGGAGCATAACATATCACATATGTAATATGAACTAATCATGCAAGCGTCACAGCAAAGTAAGTAATTAACACTAAAAATGACTACTAATTGCATGAATCAAGCTTGCTCTGATACCACTATTAGGTTTGGGCTGACATAGCAGAAGACTAAATTTCAAAATTATTATTATTGAAACCCTAATCGACTGGAACCCTAAATCTTAGGATCACTTGACTATGATAATTAATAAATCATAACTTTAAGGTTATAGAGGAATACCTGGAGTGCTATACTCCTTAATTTTTATAAGGCACATAAGTGTATGCCCTCCAGGGGTGATCTACATAGAAACTGGACCAAGGAAGCACTCCTATCAGCTTGCTTATTTGACTAGGATTCTTCCCGGTAGCCTTTCTTCCTTTCTCTTTGCTGAAACCCCTACCCTCCTGTAGGGTACTCAAAGACCTCTCTGAATTCTCTTTTAGAATTTGATTATCCCTCCTATATCTCTTCCTAGGTTTTTGTCTTAAAATGACAAGTCTTATCTTAAAAGGATAAGCCTTGTCTTAAAAGAGACCTTTGTCCTAAGACAAGGAAGAAAAAATAGAAAGGACTTCTTTCAGATATTTTTTGGATGCCCTAGCATCAGATTACCGATGCCTATTTATAAAGAGTAAGGGGATACCTAATAAATCTTTTCTTCAGCCCTTGATAAGACCCTTCAAGCAGAAGGAGTCCCTTGGGTGAAAAGACTTATCTTGACATGTCATTTCATGCGCCAAGATATATATATATATATATGTCTCTTTATTTTTCTAGCATTATTCCCACTTGCCATGTGGCATGAACAGGTCATATATTGGCTAAGGGATGGGGGATTCTAAAGGATGTATCAAAGAAAATAAAAGCCTTCAAACAGGACTTCTAGATTTTAAATCTGTGCCAAATATGAAGGGACGCATCCCTTCATTATGCACGCCATCCAATTCCATGCCAAATCCTTATTTTGATAGGTCAAGCCCAAACCAAATGGGCATGGGGATAAGGGAGAGGGTCCTTGTGTTTATCTAGAATAGGTGATTAAGTGGCATAAGGACTTTTGGTCCTTCTATGCACCTTAATCTTGGCACACGCCAAGCTTGGCTCCAAGAGTCCAATCCCACTTGGACTATTCCATAATTCAAGGATAAAGCTCCAAATAATTCTTGATAAATGCAAATAATTATTTCCCTAATTAGGACTCTACCCAATCTAAGTCCCACTTAAATTGGTTAGCCCAAATAGAAAGCTAATTGACTCAATCCAATTGGGTTAGGAGTTGGGCTAGCAAACATATGCTAGTATGTTAATTAGCTAGCCAATTAAGATCCTATGACTCTAAATAAAATCCGATTGACTTTCTTAACCAATTCCCTAATATGTGTGATCCTTTGGACTCCACATCTAGCCAGTAGTAGGTCTAGGTCCAAGCTATTTCGATCTAATTGAAAAAGTTGACCTAATTAGGTTAAATCGAGCTGATCCAAGTTAGCCAATTCGAACTAATTTCCAAATTGACCCATGAGTCCTTCCAATTTGATTCATGAAAACCTACAAGACATGATTGACATCTAGCAATGTGTCATGCTTATCCAGAAGATAAAGAATTTAGTAGAAATTATTAAAAGACCCTTCAATGAAAAGTTATCACAAAATTCAATCCTTCGATCTCCCTTTATCCTAAAAAGTGATGGGTACGGAGAATTCTCAAACCCTAGCACTTAATTGAAGAATTGTCAAATCCTAGCACATAATCCTTTTGAATCTTAATTTGATAATGAAGACTCGATCGATGAAATATTAGAAACCCTATCTAATCTCATTCTGCTTTGAGATAAGACTTCTTGAGTCAATAATTGAAGAGATTACATGAGATAAATCCTCTTACTAGGAGTGATCGATTCCTTGTTGATCCACTTACATCATTCATGCACAATCCATCATATCCGAGAACATCCCGTACATGACTCTTTGTCATGAATGAGTATGAACCAAAAGATGGCTTTATGTATGTAAGGAACCATGGTGATCTCAGGTCTAAGGATCACTTGCACAACTCCCACTATGAGAACTATCTTTTGACAAGTAGCAAACCCTCATAAGATGTTCTCAAGATGGATTAGTTTAGTGAACTCATATCCTATGAGCACCCACATCCTTGTATTAGTATCTGTACACAAGTGGCTGTGAGACCAACCACCCTTTCTATTGAGCATACATAGGATGTGCTAGTCTTTTTGGAAATATCGATCCCCGAATCGATGATCCATTGACTAGGAACATTTTAGATTAGGGTTTATAGGAACTTAGGTCTCACCATTATGATTTCCATCATAACCCTAATTTCACAATCCTAACCTATGGGGTTCATCATAATCTTGATAAGATGCAATAATATGATGAATCACTAATTACCTTTTATTAATAAATCATATCATACATGAGTTGGAAGATTATAGAAATTCCTATACAAAGATTGGCTTTTAGGGCATAATGCTTTCACTATTTGGGCTAACCAATTTAAGTGAAACTTAGATTGGGTTGAGTCCTAATTGGAGCAGCATTTATTTGTATTTATCTAGGATTTATTGAACATTATCCATGGATTATGGAAGAGGCCAAATGGGATTGGACTCTTGGCACCATATTGGCATGCGCCAAGATTAAGGGGCACAGAAAGGACCAAGAGTCCTACCACTTAATCATCTATTCCAGATAAGTGCTAGGCTTCTCTCTCTTATGTCCACTCCCATTTGGATTGGGTTTAAATGGCCAAAACATGGCATTTGGCATGGAACAAGTGGTGAGCAAAATGAAGGGATGCGTCCCTTCTTGTTTGGCGCACTATCATAAATCTAGAAGTCCTTCTGCTTGAAGGCTTCTGGTTCTCTGATACATTTTTTGAAATCCCATGTCCCTTAGCCAAATTTTAACCAGTAACTTGCCACATGACAAGTGGAAAAATTTTTAGAAAATTGAAGAGACACATATGTCTCTTGGCAAGTGATATGATATATCAAGATAAAACCTTTCACCCAAGGGACTCCTTCTGCTTGAAGGGTCTTACCTGATCATTAGAAAATTAGATCAAAGGCTAAGAAAAAGGCTTATCAGGCACCCCCTCACTCATTATATATAGGCATCAGTATGCTGCCAAGATATCCGAAAGAAATCCATTCTATCTCTCTTCCTTCTTTTAGGACAAAAAATCTTCTTTAAGACAAGGCTTGTCATTTTAAGATAAGAGCCTACGAAGAGATATATGAGGGATAATCAAATTCTAAGAGCGGATTCATAAAGGTCTCTGAGTGCCTTATAGGAGAGTAGGGGTTCCAGCAAAGGGAGAAAAGCCAATAAATGAAGAAAAGCACCCGAGAAAAGTCTTGGTCAAATAAGCAAGCTCGATAGGAGTGCTTCCTTGGTCCAGTTCTTATGTGGATCATCTCTAGAGGGCATACACTTGTGTGCCTTATAGAAATTATGGAGTATAGTGATCCAGGTATTCCTTTATAATCCTAAAGTTATGATTTATTAGTTGTTATGGTCAAATGGTCCCGGGGTCATGGGTTCCAGCTAATTAGGGTTTCAATAATGAAAATTTTTGAAATCCAATCGTCTACTACATCAGCACGAACCTAATAAAAGTATCATATCCATCTTGATTCATGCAATTAGTAGTCATTTTAGAGTTAATTGCTTGCTTTACTATGACTCTTGCATGATTAGTTCATTACATATGTAATATGTTATGCTTCTAGTAACTGCTTCGGATTGGGTTAGTCACCATAGCCATCTTGTCATAGGAGCTAAGTAGGGTTTAAAGGCCCTCTCTTTACATTCAATGGGGTCTCCTATGATGTGTTGGGGTGCCGCTGTGGCCTTATCCTATGAATAAGTGAGGTGAATGGATTGCTGTTTCAATCATGCTTTGGTTATGCATATTAGGGTTAATATGCTTATTTGCTAGAATATGTGTCATATTGGCATGTTTAATCAGGATGTGTTTGAGACCATCAAAGCCCTCATAAAATTATATTTAGTCATAGTATAGGATAATCATAATGCAAATCTGTTTAGAGTTTGATTAGCAAATTGGTATTCAGGCAAGTGGTTTTAGGAAGGTAAAGGGAATGAGATTTTTAATTGGTTCTGTTATCTGACCTGATCAATTCATTTGGTATTTAAGGAAAGCAATAGGGGAACTCCCTTATCTCTCTCACTTACCTTGACAATTTGGTTATATCTAGACCTTAAATTGGAAATGCTAATTGATTAAGCACACTACAAATTAGCTTCCTTCATGCTAAGCCAAACCCATGTCAAAAACTATAGTAGATTTGTTGTGATTAATACAAGACCTACTCTAGGATTTAATATGATATCTATCTTGGTCCATTTTATGCTTTATGGCATGATTGGTGGTATTGCTTTGTTGTGATTGACACAAGGGCAACATTTATCAAACATGGCTATATGGAAATCAAGGGTCTGACTAAACTAAGACATTATAGTTTGTTATGATTGATATAAGGCCATAAGTGTCTTAGAGGCAGGTGTTATATTGAGAGTTGCATTGGTTGCAATTAGAAAGGGGTTTTCCTATCCTTGAACTCATAGGTGTTTGTTGTGTTAACATAAGGCATTCATGAGGAATTGTGATCTCAACCCTACTAAAAAGCCCCGGGAGGGTTTTCTCGCTTACCATAGTTGAGGGTTATGGTATTCAAAAAAAAGTAGTGGAAGACATAATTAGATGTAAAAGTCCTTATCTAATTATGAATATCATCATGAGTGGTCTGCTTATAGTTGTTATTTATTTAATATAGATTGTACATTATGGCTTCTACTCTTTTACTATGGGGCATCTTGGATGCCAAAAAGCTGACTGGTCTGAATTATGTGGACTGGTTGAGGAACCTAAGGATTGTATTAGCTTAGAAAAAGCTTGCCTTTATCCTCGATTCTCCTGACCCAGATCTGGTAGGAGAGGATGCTACTGAGGAGAAAAGGGCTACATATAAAATATGGTAGAATGATAGCATGATCATCAAGTGCATCATGTTGGCCTCTATGAGCAATGAGTTGCTGAGGCAACATAAGAAAATGAAATCTCAATCCATATTGCTCAATCTTAAAGAGCTTTATGGAGAGCATAGTCAGACTACTCGATATAAGACATCGAAGCAGTTGTTCTGAGCATGCATGAGTGAGGGATCTTCCATTCAAGCACATGTCCTCAAGATGATTGACTAGATCACTCAATTAGGTCAACCGAGGTTTGTGTTGGACAAAGAGCTTAATCAGGACTTAATCCTGTAGTCACTCCCTTATTCCTTCTCGTAATTTATCATGAATTACCACATGAATAAATTGAAATGTCATTGCCTGAGCTACTGAATATGCTCAAGATAGCAAAGTGCCACTTCAAAGGTGATATGACTCAACTTCTTTGGTTGATGGAAAGAAGAAGCAAGCAATGAAGAAGGGTTTAAAGAGGAAGAGGAACCCTAAGAGTAGCTTCCAGAAGAGGAAGAAGTTGAGGAAGCCCTCTGCTGATGGGACCTGCTATCACTATGGAAAGCAAGGGCACTGGAAGAAGAATTGCTAGTTATATCTTGCAAGTTTGAAGTAGGATACTGGTGGAGCATCTAAAGGTTTGTACATGATACAAGTAAACTTATCATTGAGTTCTTCAGTTTCTGATTCATGGGTATTGGATACTGCATGTGGGTCTCATATTTGCAAGTCATTGCAGGGGTTATAAAGACCTAGAAGCTTGAAGAAGGATGACTTTAAGCTATTCGGTGCGAGTGGTGAACCCATTCAAGCTGAAGCTGTTGGCACCTATCTGTTGTTATTGCCATCGGGCGATATTTTGAATTAAAAGATTGTTATTATGTACCCAACATTATAAGAAATATTATTTGTATACCTTTATTGTTGAAACAATGTTATGAAATAAATTTGATGAGCCATGGGTGCTCGATTTCCTTTTCAAAATAATTCTTTGGTTGTGGTACATTTTTTAATAGTCTTTTGATTCTGTCACTCAATGATGAGGTTATACTTGTTGAGAATAAGAGAAGAAAGGGAAATGATGTGAATGTCACTTATCTTTGGCATTGCCATTTGGGTCATATCAATGAGTCCAGGATAAATAAGTTGTACAAAGATAATTTCTTTGAACCTTTTGATTATGAATCATTAGGAACTTGTGAGTCCTGTCTCATGGGTAAGATGACCAAGTGTCCATTCATTGGACATGGAGAAAGGGCAACTGAGTTGTTAGGTCTCGTACACATAGATGTGTGTGGTCTTATGACAACCCAGACCAAAGGAGGATATTCTTATTTCATCAGTTTTATTGATAATTTATCGAGGTTCGGATATGTGTATCTTATGAAATACAAGTTTGAAGCCTTTGATAAATTAAAAGAATATCATAGTGAGGTTGAGAAACAAACTAGGCACAGTATTAAAATCCTTCGATCTGATCGAGGAGGAGAATACTTATCTAGTAAATTTCTTGATCATCTTAAAGATAAAGGTATTCTCTCTGAATGGACCCCTCCATACACACCATAGTTAAATGGTGTAGCAAAAATGAGGAATCGTATCTTGCTAGACATGGTACGATCCATGATGTGCTTCACGGATCTTCCAGTATGCTTTTGGGGTTATGCCCTAGAGACTGCTGCCTACATACCGAATAGGGTGCCATCAAAGGTAGTTAAAAGCACTCCATATAAATTATGAAAAGGAAAAAGGCCAAGTCTTAAGTATTTTAAGATTTGGGGTTGCCTTGCTTATATCAAGAATGTTTTTGGACATAAGCTAAGTGCTAGGGCTGATAAGTACAAGTTTGTAGGTTGTCCTAAAGAAGGTATGTGATACATTTTTCTACCACCCTACTGAGCAAAAAATCTTTGTCAGTAGGCATGCCACATTCTTGGAAAAAGAGTTTATCCAAGAAGGGGATAGTGGGAGGATATTTGAACTTGAAGAAGTTCAACCTACACCTGAAGTAATTCTTTAACCAGATATTTCAAAGGTTCAAGAACAACCACAACACACACCTCCTCTTCGTAGGTCAGAGAGAGTGCGAAGTGCATCTCTTAGATATGGCTTTGTCATTGGGAATGACAATGAAGCCAGTATCATACAGGATGATGATCTTGTGACCTATATAGAAGTTGTCTGAGTAGAGACTCTAACAAATGGCTAGAAGCCATGAAATTCGAGATGGACTCCATGTACTTTAATTATGTTTGGACATTAGTTGATCCACCTGAGGGAGTAAATCCAATTGGATATAAATAGATCTTCAAGAAGAAGATTGGAGTAGATGGTCAAGTAGAGACCTACAAGGCTAGGCTGGTGGCAAAAGGTCTCAGACAAAGACATGGTATTGACTATGATGAAACTTTTTTACTAGTAGCCATGCTAAAGTCCATTCAGATATTGCTCGCCATAGCTGCATACTATACTATAAGATATGGTAGATGGATGTAAAGACTACTTTCCTTAATGGATATCTTGAAGAAGAAGTCTATATGTCACAACCAAAGGGGTTTGTCTCAAGTGAGAGACCAAACCAAGTATACAGGTTTAAGAAACCCATTTATGGATTGAAGCAAGCAGCAAGGAGTTGGAACATCCTCTTTGATGAGATGATCAAAGAGTTTGGTTTCATCAAGAATGTGGATGAACCATGTGTCTATAAGAAGATAAGTGGGAGTGCCCTTGTTTTCTTGGTTTTGTATGTTGATGACATACTCATCATTGGAAATGATATACCATTATTACAATTGGTCAAGTCTTGGCTATCAAAGTAGTTTTCTATAAAGGATTTAGGAGAGGCATCCTATATACTGGGTATAAAGATCTATAGAGATAGATCTAAGAGGGTGCTAGACTTATCCCAATCTAGGTACATTGACTTAGTATTGAAGAGATTCAACATGAAGGAAAGTAAGAGAGGTTACTTAACCATGAGTCTAAGCACACATCTCTCCAAAGAGATGTCTCTTAAGATACCAGAAGATAGAGAGAGGATAAGTTTGATTCCTTATGCTTTAGTTATAGGATCAATTATGTATGCCATGTTATGTACCAGGCCTGATGTTCTTATATCTTGGGCATAGTAAGCAGGTTCTAGGCTAATCTAGGGGAGGATCATTGGAAAGCTGTAAAAAATATTCTTAAGTACTTGAAAAGGACTAACGATATTTTTCTAGTATATGGTGGATCAGAGTTAAAACTAGAAGGGTATATTGATTCTAGTTTTCAATCAGATCCAAATGATAGTAGATCCATATCAGGATAATCTTCATCCTATATGGAGGTGCAGTAAGTTAGAAGAGTACAAAGTAGCAAACTGTAGCTAACTCAGTCACTGAGGTAGAGTACATAGCTGCAAGTGAAGCTGCAAAGGAAGCTGTAGATGAAGAAATTCATCATGAAATTGGAAATGGTTCCTGCAATACAATAACCAGTGTCACTTTATTATGATAACACTAGAGCTGTTGCACAAGCTAAGGAACCAAGGTCGCATTAAAAGTTTAAGTACATTCAAGACACTTCCACCTTATTTGAGAGATCGTAAAAAGATAAGATATTGTCATCGAATGAGTAGATACAAAGAACAACATAGCAGATCCATTCACTAAAACTCTACCATAGCAACAGTTTGATCACCACTTAGATTATATGGGTGTAAGATGTAAGGGTGATTGGCTTTAGTGCAAGTGGGAGATTAAAAGATTTATGCCCTAAAAGCCAATCTTTGTATGGGCATTTCTATAATCTTCCAACTCATGTATGATATTATTTATTAATAGAATGCAATTATTGATTCATCTTATCAAGATTATGATCAATCCCATAGGTTAGGATAATGAAATTAGGGTTATGATGGAGATCATAATGGTGAGATCTAAGTTTCTATAATCCCTAATTTAAAATGTTCCTAGTCATTGGATCATCGATTCGAGGATTGATATTTTTGGAAAGACTAGCACATCCTATGTATGCTCGATGGAGAGGGTGGTTGGTCTCACAGCCACTTATATAGGGATACTAATACAAGGATGTAGGTGCTCATTAGAGTATGAGTTCACTGAAATGATTTATCTTGAGAACATCTTATGAAGGTCTTACTCTTGTCAAAAGATGGTTCTTATAGTTGGAGTTATGCAAGTGATCCATAGACTTGAGATCACCATAAGGATGCACAAAAGCCATATTTTGGTTCATACTCATTCATGACAAAGAGTCATGCATGGGGTAGTGGATTATGTATCAAGGATGTGAGTGAATCAACAAGAAATCAATCACTCCTAGTAAGAGGAGGACTTATCCCATGTAATCTCTTTGATTGTTGACTTAGAAAGTCTTTGATCGAAGTATAATGAGATTAGAAAAGATTTCTAATCTTTCATTGATCGAGTCTTCATTATCGAATTAAGATTTAAAAGGATTATATGTTAGGGTTTGACAATTCTCCATACCCATCACTTATTTGAGATAAAGGGAGATCGAAGGATTGAATTGCATAGTAACTTTTCACTGAAAGATATTTTGATAATTTTTACTAAATTTTTCATCTTTCATATAGGCATGACATGTTGCTAGACATCAATCATATCTTATAGATTTTCATGAATCAAATTGGTTGGATTCATGAGTCAATTTAGAAATTAGTTCGAATTGTAAATTTGAATCAGCTCGATTTGACCTAATTAGGTTAATCAGTTTTGATCGGATGAAAACAGCTTGGCACTGGACCAACTACTAGCTAGATATGGAGTCCAAAGGGTCACATATGCTAGGGAATTGTCCAAGAAAGTTAATTGAACTTTGGTTAGGGTCATTGGATCCTAATAGGCTAGCTAATTTGTATATTAGCATATGCATGCTAGCTTAACTCCTACCCAATTGGATTGGATCAGTTTGCTTGCTATTTGGGCTAACCAATTTAAGTAGAACTTTGAGTTGAGTCCTAATTGGGGTAGCATTTATTTATATTTATTTGAAATTTATTGAACATTATCCATGGATTATGGAAGATCCTAAATGGGATTGGACTCTTGGCACCATATTGGCGTGTGCCAAGATTAAATGGCAAAAGACCAAGAGTCCTTCTGCCACTTAATCACCTACTCCAAGTAAATTCTAGGCCTCTCTCTCTTATCCCCACACCCATTTGGATTGGGTTTAAATAGTCAAAACATGGCATTTGGCATGGAGAAGGTGGCATGCAAAATGAAGGGATGCAACCCTTCATGTTTGGCCCATAATCATAAATCCAGAAGTCCTTCTGCTTGAAGGCTTTGGTTCTCTGATACATCCTTTGAAATCCCATGTCTCTTAGCCAAATTTTGATTGGTAACTTGCCATATGGCAAGTGGAAAAATTGCTGGAAAATTGAAAAGACACATATGTCTCTTGGCATAGTGATATGACATATCAAGATAAAACCTTTCACCTAAGGGACTCCTTCTGCTTGAAAGGTCTTATCTGATCATTAAAAAATTAGAACAAGGGCTGAGGAAAAGGTTTATCAGTCACCCCATCACTCATTATATATAGGCATCAGTATTCTGATGCCAAGATATCTGAAAGAAACCCTTTCTATTTCTCTTCCTTCTTTTAGGACAAAAAGTCTTCTTTAAGACAAGGCTTGTCATTTTAAGACAAGAGCCTAGGAAAAGATATAGGAGGGATAATCAGATTTTGATCAAGAACTCAGAGAGGTCTCTGAGTGCCCTATAGGAGGGTAGGGGTTCAAGCAAAGGGAGAAAGGCCACTAAAAAAAGAAAGGCTGCCGGAAAGAGTCCTAGTCAAATAAGCAAGCTCGATAGGAGTGCTTCCTTAGCCTGATTCTTGTGCGGATCACTTCTAGAGGGCATACACTTGTGTGCCTTATGAAAATTAAGGAGTATAGCACTCCAGGTATTCCTCTATAATCTTACAGTTATGATTTATTGGTTGTTATGGTCAAATGGTCCTTGGGTCTAAGGTTCCGACTAATTAGGGTTTCAAAAATAAAAATTTTTGAAATCCAATCTTCCACTGTGTCAGCACGAACCCAACATGATGGTCATTAAAGAATTCCTAATCACTTTGGGATGGTCAAATTTGGATGGGACCATCATCGGCTTGGACTCGAGCTTTGAAAGTTTGGCCTTCTTGGAGCCTCCGGAGGAGGTTCGACCCTTTCTCTTATGGGCCAACCTTTGCATCATGGCTTTGGAGTCTTTGGGCCTTATACCTATAGATCGATCAATCAATCAGAAATAAGAAAACAATGGGTCAAAATAAAAGAAAAATTAAATTCTTAAACTCACCTTTAGGGAGTTGGCTAATTATAGCTCTTTGAAGGGACTCCTTAGACAAGAGCCATCCAAGTCAAGGACTGTGAATTTATCAAGAGTTTTGAAATATGCTTCCTCCTCGGTACTTAATTTTAAAGTGCTTGGTAAGGGAGTGGCTAGTTGATCCTAATGCGATAGATCCCAATTGCCCACTGAAGAAGATGATATACAAAAAAAGTACTTCTTCCATCTTTTGATGGTAGAAGGGGCACCCGAGATCAAGGGTTTGACTTCTTTTGAGCCATGAAGTACCACCATACTTTAGTATGGGGGTGCCTGATGAGGACATCAGGAGTAGACAGATTTCAAGATTCCAATTTTGATATCTACTTCATGTGTTGGGAAGTTAGTCATATTGAGTCCTATAATAAATTGATTCCATTAGCTGAGTCCTATTATATGAGTCCAGTTGTGTTAGTCTTGTGAGTTTTAGTCAAGTCATATGAGTCATGTCACTTTTGGCTTTCATTCAAATCATGTTCAAGAGGAGAACTATTGGACCCATGCTCCAGTCACCAGCCCAGCATCTGGACTACCCACCTCATGCCACCCAGACCCGTGAAGGAGTAGCCCCCAGGCCTCCAAGAAGAGGTGCCCCAGGTCCACATGAAGCCAGCACCTCGACCCATTGTGCCCTGGCCCATGGTGCCCCAGCACTTGGCCCATCTGCATTGGCACCCTCCCAGGCCTCTTCATGATTAGGCACCCCAGCCCAAGTCCCATCCAGAGTTGGCACCCCATCTAGCCCAAGCCAAGAGAAGCTATGCAGTCCAACAAGGAGTCAGCCTGCATAATTCTTCAAGGAGACCAGTCTTTTAATTTATTTCAATTTTGTACTCCCACTTTGATACAAACTTGTACTCCAACGTTGACAGGGAAAGGGCCCTGGGTACATCTATAAATATCCAACTCCTCCCCCTCTTGTATGAATAAATTTTGATGAATGAAAATTTAGAGTGACTCTTTATTTCCAATTACCTTCATTCTTTGAACGTCGATGGGTGTGAGCCCCGAGTTTTTTTCCTTTTACAAACCCTAGATATTTTCTAACCAAGCCGCCCTCCACCTCTTTCCATCCATACAAAACCCTTGGATGCCATCTTCACCTAACCTTCCAAGCCACCCCACATAACTTCATCTAGGCTGCCCACCTCTAATCCTCCATAAACCCTAACGCCAACCCACCTCTCACCAACCAGGCCACCACCCAAGGAAGCCCCAGGCATCCTCCCATCATCCCCAGGCTGCCCCTCCAAGATCAAGATGCCCAAGCCTCTTCTAAGGCCGCCAAATCACTACCACCATCCCTCTCACCTGTTTCTTTCCTTTCTTCCCATTTCATAATTTTTGCATAATCTTCCCGCCTAACTTGTGACATTTGCAGGATCCTTCTAGTGCCAGGATCTCTAGATAAGGTCTTCCTTGCCTTTGAACCAAACTGATAAAAAGTCAGTGGATCCGCAGGAAAGTGACCAGGACATCCAGGAGCCGATTTGAGAGAAGCAATCTTACTATAGCAACAAGACATCGGTGCCTAGTATGTTAAACCCGATTCCCACCTCTCTTTGTCTGATTTTTTTGAAGGAGAACATGTACCTAATAGGTGTTTCTTAATCCTAGGATCATTAATTTTTTTTTATCTCTTTGATAGTTTCTAGCATGTGGGTAGGATTCTAACTATTGCATGAAAGCCTAACCTAGTCTTAGCTATTTTCAGGAACTAAACCAAAATAAAATCTTAAAAAAGTTTCTCGCTTTAATATGTTTTTCTCTTTTTGTTCATCACTTTCATGTCATGCATCAGTTTAGAGTTCGTCCCCCATCATTTTTGGTATCAGAGCTAGTTTAGGACATGTTCTTGCATGGTTAGGAAAAATTCTGCATGCTGATTTCTGTGTTACGAGTTAAATCCTAGGGTGTTTATCCATTGTAACCTTGCTGTTTCCCACTGATTTTAGCATCACTTAATATCTGTTTAATCCTCTATTTTTTTATAATTTTTTGTATTTTAATGATTTGAAAACAAAGTGAAATCTGCATGAGAAACCAACCCTAACAAAAATTTCTGCATGCTGAACCTGCACTAGTAGTCTGAATATAGGCCTGATTTTCCATTAATTTCATGCTCCTTTTCTCTGAAATTTGCATCACGTCATCTATGTTGAGTCCTCTATTTTTTATGCATTTTTAGTTAATTTTTACAGATCAAAAAAAAAAAAAAAAACTGCATACAAAAAAACCTAACAAAAAAAAAACTTGCTGAAATTTCTGCATGTTAGTTTAGGACTGACCCTGATCAACCATCACACCCCTCAAACCCAAGCCTCTTTAAATTAAATTGCCATCTGCATAAAATACAAAAAAAAATTATTTTCTAATTTTTTTTCTGATTTTTGATTGCATTAGGGTTTATGTGTGCTTGCATCATAACTAAATCACCTTAAGGCAATTTTGCTATGTCAGATGAGGGAAGGAAGTCATTACCTTTCCTTAGCCTGAAACAACCACCCTGCATTCGATCCCAAGCCTAATAAAATCAAGTAGAAACTTAATTGATTTAGGAAAACCAACAGGTCGGGTTCGAGTCCTGTGAGAAAACTAGTGCATTTAACTCTTCAATTATTACTGGAAGCTGGTATCTAAGGCTAGAGGTCCAGAGGCAAATGCTCTAAGCGGATTGGTGGTCACTTAATTAGGACCCTGCGATTAGCAGGGGAGCCTTCCACCACCCCACCTCTTACCTGGCTAGTGGAAGGATTAATTGTTGAGTTGGGTATAAGTTGAGTTGACTCACTCTACTCAGACTCTAAGTCTAGGAAACCTTAGAAAGTTTTGTGTGTGCTTGTTGCTTGACCTCTAGATTAGGAGTCTAACCCTACCATTAGTCTCAACCCAACCCAGTCTGACCATGGAGTCCAATCTTGATACCATACTGAGGACCCTAATTGAACAAATTACCCAAATAAACCAAATGTGCAATAGGTTTGACTAGATAGAAGACCGTTTAGGAAACCTAGAGAGGACTCGAAAGACCCATATTAAACCTAAACTTGAGTCACCTTTACCCATACCTCCCAACCTTAGGAGACCCCCACACCCTGACCCAACCTGGGAACCCAATCCTAGGAGACTCCCACACCCTGACCCATTCCTGGAACCCAACCCTAGGAGAGCCCCACACCCTGACCCAATCGGGATCTTAGGTTAAGGAGACCCAATTATGATAAGAGAGCCACTATGTACATTAGGTTAGAAGCACCTAAATTTGGTGGTGATCTTGAGTTTGAGGATTATCTTGTTTGGAAAAGAAATATGGATTTGTATTTTGAGAGGGAGCTAATGTCTGAAGGAAGCCAGTTCAAGTTTGCTAAACTTTAGTTAGTTCGCCAGGCTAGGATATACTAGGATAAGTTTGAGAGAATGACCAGACTAGAGGGAGAAATGCCCATAACTACCTGGAGAGCCATGAAAAGTAAACTTAGGAAAAAGTACCTACCAAGATCCTATGAACTTTGCTCCTATGCACCCAGATCCTATGAACCTAGCTCCTATACACCTAGATCCTATGAACCTAGCTCCTATGTACCCAGATCCTATGAACCTAGCTCCTATGCACCTAGATCCTATGAACCTAGCTCCTATGCACCCAGATCCTACGAACCTAGCTCCTATGCCCCCAGATTCTCTGAACCCAGATCCTATATACCCATGTCCTATGAGCCTAAGAAACCCAGAACCCATAGATCTGAGCCCATATCCTATGAGCCCAAGGAACCCAGAACCCATAGGTCTGAACCCTATCCTATAAGCCCAAGGGACCCATAATCCTTAGTCAGTCTGAACCGAATAGGATTAGTCCTCTTAGATATTAGTCAAGTACCTGTTAGGTTCCCCTTAGTCGACCTAAACCCTATAGGATTAGTATCCCTAAATATGAGCCTAGTATAGTCCACTTCTTCTTAGTCGACCCACCCTATTGGTTCACAAGGATGACATTGAAGTGTATGAAGCCAAGGTGAACTTAGTGGATGAGTATGAGGGAGTAGAAGAGATACATATAGCTGATCAGAGTTAGTTGACCCGACCATACCCAGACTGAAGTCAACCTAGAGTTAGTTGACCCTGACCACACCCAAGCTGAAGCTGTAGTGGGAGAACAGTTAGAGGAAGAGAACTATGATCCTGCTACTACAACTCTACCCAAGGAGACTTCAACAAAAAACCCAATTGTAGAGCTTAGTCCTGAAATTCAAGAACCAAAGGAAATTAGTGAGGATTTGACTTATTTAATCCAGTACCCTCGAGATGAACCTCCTCCTATAGTTTCCATTGAAGATCTCAGGTGGGGACACAAGAGACAGGAAGATGAAGCAAACCTTTTCCGATTCAATTTGGATCACCAATGAGTAAGTCCATGTGTTCTTCACAAAGAACACTCGTGTCCCAGTTGTTTTGAGTTTGTAATTAGGTCAAATTGAGTTGTAATTTGATCAAATTGAGTATAATTTGGTCAATTAGGGTTGTTGAGTTACCAATTAAGTCCATTGAGTCCATCAATTGGTTTAAGAGTCTTGTAAATAGCATTAATTTGCTTTGTTTGGTGAATTGTCCAATTTGAGTCCTATAATTAGTGCTTGAATAAGTCAAGGGGAGTCATAATTATCCAAGACCCAAGTCATCATCACCTTGGTGGATCAATTTTAAGCCAAAAAGGGGTTGTCCAAATTTTTCACCAGACATTCGGACATTGGAACATCCTAACATTGGGACAACCGAACAACTGGATATTTGGACAACTTTAAATTCATCCTTATCCAAGAGAGGCATCCATCCATTTTCATCACCCATTCCAAGAAGGCCAATTGAGAGGAGTAAAGTAGAAAGACTCTATTTCTTATCTGGCACCCCCTCATTCCCTCTTGTCGCCCACTCCAAGATGATGCCCACCCATGGTCCATTCAAATTTTAAATGGAAGAAAGTCCAAGATAAGTGGAGGCTCATCCAAAATTTAAAGAAAAAAGTCCAAGATAAAAGGAGGATCATCTCAAATTCAAAGGAGGAGACTTCAAATTCAAACCTACACCTTTGAAGAAGCCTTCTTATCCCATGTTGCCGATCAAGTGGAATAATAACCAGATCAAGAAAGGTTTAATGCTAAATAAGAAGGAGATTAGCGTCCCATCTTCATTTTCCCGAATACTTTTTTTCATGTTGTCGCCCAAGCCATGGAGAGAAGGAATTTAAAATTCAAAATTCAAGGAAGGAGTCAAGAAGCCAAGGAGTGTTTTAGAATTCAAATTTAAATGTATTTTAAATTTAAAGGAGTCCTATGAAATGTTCATGTGTGAAGAACCCTATAAATAGGACCCCATGCCCCCTTGTAAATAAATGATTATTGATTTATGAAATGAAATGCTATCTTTCTTCTTCCACAAACCTGGGTAGGCTTAGTGATTTTCTCTAAGGGCAGGGAGGTCCTTAAGAGCTCAAGATGGGGAGGTCCTTGAGAGCTCAAGGTGCTAAGGTCCTTGAGTGGAGGTTCTGCCAGATTCGACAAGCTGCTACCGATCTTCTTCAAGCTCTTCGCATCCAACCTTTCTTTTTTTCATTTTGAATCTGACTTACGTCAATCTTAAGTCTTGTTTGCTGCCTTTTCTATAGATCCCAGGTGTTCAAGGACTTTAGAGGATGGATCCTTTGCTTCCAAACGAAGATCTGATGATAGATCTAAAATATGGAGTCCCGATCTTTATCCTACTGTGAAATTTGAGCAACCAAGCAGCAGATCCATCTCGAGTTGAAGAGAATCTCCATTGGGATAAGTAACCAATCATTTTCTCATTAAATTTGGTAATTAAAGCATGGAATAGCCTGATCTTAGATGGTTTCCTAGCCGTCGGGTCCTTATTCTTCATAGCTTGCAGAGCAGATTGCGGGTAAGTGGTTAATTGCCTTCTTTACTCTCTTCAATCTATTATGTTAGTTGCTTTACTATGATCATTGCTCTCTAAATCATCTAGGCTAAAATTGAATCATCCTACACTACATCGTAACCATCCCGCATCATCTTATTGGTATCTGAGCCATGTTCCGCACCATCATATTGGTATCAGAGCATTAGGTTAGATTTGGGTTTCATGCTAGTTGAATTCTCTTTAAGTACTATGATCGGGTGCTTCACCATGGTTGTTCGGTCATAGAAAAAAGTAGGGCTGCAAGACCCTCACATCCTATTCAAAGGAGATTTCCTATGGTATGTAGGGGTGCCGCTGTGAATTGACCCCTGAAGAAGAAAATGAAGAGAAATGCATCTTTAGGGTTAATTTTCTACATCCCATTTATTCCAATATATAGTCCATTCTTTAAATTATTTCTATATATAGGAATATCAGAAAATTATGATTTTTGTTGTGTTGGATTCACTACATTTGGTTTTATTTTTTGGTATTTTCTTAGGATTTAAATCGGTTTGTAGAATTTCTGAAAGCCTGATTACTGCCTGAGAACATTTCTATTTTAGAATTTCATATAGTTTAAATTCCATAAAAGTTTAATTTCTGCAATTTAAAATTTAAAATTTTAAAATTTAAAATTTAAAATCTAAATCAAATCCAAAATCTAAACTTAAAATTTAAAATTTACAGTTTGATTTTTAAATTGCCAGTGTTATCTTATCTTATCTTGATTGTGCATTCATTTGAAAACACTTAAGGGCAAGCAATATAACATAAGGGAAGGATTGAGACCCTTTCTTAGCCCAAAACAACCAACCCCATTTGCATAGTCCTAAGCCTTAATTAAAATTGAGTAGTACTTAAAGCTAGGGACAGCAACAGGTCGGGTTTTATATACATGTTAACCCATTGTAGTAGTCACTTCCGTGTGTGCTTCTGAGAATTGGTGTTTAAGGCTAGAGGTCCAAAGGCAAACGCCTTAAGCGAACTGGTGGTTCTTTAACTAGGACCTCACGAGAGTGAGAGAAGCCTCCCACCACCCCACCACTTACCTTGCCAATCGTGGAGTTACTACAGTCTTGGTTATTACCTTGACTAAGCACTATATTGGCCCTTAGGTCTAGGAACCCCAGACCTAGGTTGTTTTGTAATGTTTGTATTGCTTGACCACTAGAGCAGGCCAAACCCAACCTAGTATGATCATGGAGTCCACTATAGAAATTTTACTGAGGACCTTCAATGAAAAATGTGCCCTGATGGACAATAGGTGTGACCGACTAGATAAGCGACTCGACAACCTAGAAAGAGCCCGTAAGGCCCGGACTAACCCTGGTTCACCTAAATCGACTTTCCCTGGCCTAGAATTCATTGGCTAGAACCTATTTGGATTAGTGCCCCTTATCAAAAATAGGATCTAGCCTAGTCCACCCGAGTCGACCCATTCTACAACAGAGTCAACCCAATTTTCATCTAAGCCGACTAAACCCTAATCCGAGCCGACCCACTCCTATGACCCCTTTTGTTCCTAAGAATGAACCTGAAGAAGAAATATCTATTGCAGACTCAGAGTTAATTGACCAGAAGGTTACTCAAGCTAAAATCGTAGTGGAAATATATCAAGCTGGAGAAAACTTGATGGATGAATATGAAGGAGAAGACTTTGAGGATGACAACTATAGTACCTTACCTGAGGAAACCCTTGGAAAAGAAAAGATTGTTGAGCCTAGTCCTGAGAAATCAAAACAACAGGAAATTAGTGAGGACTTGGTTCCCATAACTCAATGCCCTCAGGAAGAACCCAATCCTTTAGCCTCGACACAAGACCTCCTTCAAGTCCCTGAGGAACAACTCCAAGAGGTCGACATTATTTTAGAAGATTTTCAAGATGAACTTCGTGAAGACCTTCCAAATGACCTTCCGCCACCTAGAAGCATCTCGCCTGCCATAGATCTTACACCAATAGATCAATATTCAAATCTTAAGGTCATCTTGAGTAACCAAGGTTTGTTTCATGCTTTCCTTAAGTTATCCCAAGACTCTGATTCATATTTCCTACCCTTCCCTTATCATGCTTCTAGAGCCATTAGGTTTCATTTTGAAGAGATTACCAGGTTGCATGAGCCCTTAAAGCACATCCCTTTTGCTACCTACTTTTGGAAGACCTTATGGCATTTGCTAGGGATCCATGGTAACTTTTAATGTGCATACCAGACCAGAGGCAAACCAAGAGAATCAATCGTCTAGGTTTAGACCCTAAGAGTCCAATAAAATTTCTATCAATATGATTACATAGTTGAATCTACTTTTTGTCAAGTGTTAGTCTAAGGCCCAGAGTCGCAGAGTCATTTGCACAGCATGTCAAAGCATTGCATAAAGAAATCAGTAACAAAATTAAAAAGAGCAATGAATCATATGAGCACAAGGCTAACTTACACAAAAGATTTAAAGAGTTTAACGAAGGGGACTTCGTCATGATCAGGTTACTACCTGAACGGTTTCCAGTTAGAACCATGAAGAAACTACACACCGTAGTGCTGGACCATATAGGATTATAAAGAAGATTGGACCTAATGCTTATATGCTAGACTTACCATCCAAGTTAGGTATTAGTTCGACCTTCAATAGTTGATCTAGTCAAGTTTAAGGAACCAATGGTGATACCTAGTGAGCCATTTGAGCCTGATCCCTCCTTTGAGAGTCACCCTATCCCAGAATGTCCACCAGCCAAATTACTAGAGAGGGAGAAAAGATTGAGCAGATTATGGATGATAAACCATAACTACTAGAAATAAGAACTACCAAAAATATCTGGTTAGTTGGCAAGGGAGACCTGAGTCTGTGGATTCTTGGATCACCAGAGAGGATCTTTGAAAGTTGAACCCTGAATTGCTATAACATTACCAGAGCCGAATTGACCAATACTTGATGGAGTCGAGTTCCTCCCACCCCAGAAAAATTGGTGGGGACACAAAAGCCAGGAAGAGGAAGCAAACCTTTTTCGATTCAATTTGGATCACCAATGAGTAAGTCCATGTGTTCTTCACAAAGAACTCTCGAGTTCCAGTTGTTTTGAGTTTGTAATTAGGTCAAATTGAGTTGTAATTTGATCAAATTGAGTATAATTTGATCAATTAGGGTTGTTGAGTTACCAATTGAGTCCATTGAGTCCATCAATTGGTTTAAGAGTCTTATAAATAGCATTAATTTGCTTTGTTTGGTGAATTGTCCAATTTGAGTCCTGTAATTAGTGCTTGAATAAGTCAAGGAGAGTCATAATTATCCAAGACCCAAGTCATCATCACCTTGGTGGATCAATTCTAAACCAAAAAGGGGTTGTCTAAATTTTTCACCAGACATTCGGACATTGGAACATCTTGACATTGGGACAACCGGACAATTGGATATTTGGACAACTTTAAATTCATCCTTATCCAGGAGAGGTGTCCATCCATTTTCATCGCCCATTTCAAGGAGGCCAATTGAGAGGAGTAAAGCAAAAAGACTCTGCTTCTTATCTAGCACCCCCTCATTCCCTCTTGTTGCCCACTCCAAGATGATGCCCACCCACGGTCCATTCAAATTTTAAATGGAAGAAAGTCCAAGATAAGTGGAGGCTCATCCAAAATTCAAAGAAAAAAGTCCAAGAAAAAAGTCCAAGATAAAAGGAGGATCATCTCAAATTCAAAGGAGGAGACTTTAAATTCAAACCTACACCTTTGAAGAAGCCTTCTTATCCCATGTTGTCGATCAAGTGGAATAAAAATCAGATTAAGAAAGGTTTAGTGCTAAATAAGAAGGAGATTAGCACCCCATCTTTATTTTCTCGAATACTTTTTTTCATGTTATCGCCCAAGCCATAGAGAGAAGGAATTTAAAATTCAAAATTCAAGGAAGGAGTCAAGAAGCCAAGGAGTGTTTTAGAATTCAAATTTAAATGTAATTTAAATTCAAAGGAGTCCTATGAAATCTTCATGTGTGAAGAACCATATAAATAGGACCCTACCCCCTTGTAAATAAATGATTATTGATTTATGAAATGAAATGCTGTCTTTCTTCTTCCACAAAGCTGGGTAGGTTAGTGATTTTCTCTATGGGCGGGGAGGTCCTTAAGAGCTTAAGGTTGGAGGTCCTTGAGAGCTCAAGGCGGTGAGGTCCTTGAGTGGAGGTTCTGCCGGATTCGACAACAAGCTGCTACCGATCGTCTTCAAGCTCTTCGCATCCAACCTTTCTTTTTTTCCATTTCGAATCTGACTTATGTCAATCTTAAGTCTTGTTTTCTGCCTTTTCTATAGATCCCAGGTGTTCAAGGACTTTAGAGGATGGATCCTTTTCTTTCGAACCAAGATCTGATGATAGATATGAAATCTAGAGTGTCGATCTTTATCCTACTATGAAATCTGAGCGACCAACAACAGATCTATCTCGAGTCGAAGAGAATCTCCATTGGGATAAGTAACCAATCATTTTCTTATTATATTTGGTAATTGAAGCATGGAATAGCCTGATCTTAGATGGTTTCCTAGCCGTCGGGTCCTTATTCTTCTTGCTTGCGGAGCGGATTGCGGGTAAGTGGTTAATTGCCTTCTTTACTCTCTTCAATCTATTATGTTAGTTGCTTTACTATGATCATTGCTCTCTAAATCATCTAGGTTAAAATTCAATCATCCTACATCACATCGTAACCATCCCGCATCATCTTATTGGTAACTGAGCCATGTTCCGCACTATTCTCTTCCCAGAAATTAGTGACCCGTTCTTCCATACGGCAGACCTTGTATATGTACATCAAACCTGTAAGGTCAACCTCATTAGTTGAAGACTAATCCCTGGAACCTCTTCTTATATTCTACTCTATCTGATCGACCCCAAACCCTCTCCTTATTTCCTACCCTACCAGGCTAACCCTGAATCCACCTCTTATTTTTTGCCCTTTCTTGAAGCTTCTTATGTTTCTCTAACCATTGAATTGTATTTTGTAGAGGTTAGCATGTTGCATACATTCATTGAGCATGTTAGGTTTGCATCCTATTTCTGGAGGATCCTATGGAATATGTTAGGAGTGCATGCCAAGATTTCATCTGCATGTCATCCACCTGACTAAGGGTCAAACCTGGTTGTAGTTTAGGGTTTAGTCGAGTCTGTAGTCCAGTAGGTATTGGTATGAGTCATTTGCCTGCATGTTGGTATGAATCATTTGCTTGCATGAGGTGTTAGTCTGCATCATTTGCACTGCATGACTAGAGATTTGCATGAGGACATTAACCATAAGATTGATGTGAGCAATGATTTTTATAAAAACATGGTTAATTCCCAAAAAGAGTCAAGAATTCACTAGGGAAATTTTGTGATGATTAGGTTCCATACCCGTGAAGTTGGAGCCTTCAAAGTGATAAAGAAATTGGACCTAATGCTTGAGTTACCACCTAATTAGGCATTAAGCTCAACCTTCAATATCTCAGACTTAGTTGAGTATAGGGAGCCAGCAGTGATATCCAGTGGGCCTACTGAGCTTGACCATTTCTTTGAGAGCGAACCTAACCCTGAGTGTCCACCATCAAATTAGCCTGTGAGAGAAAAATGATTGGGCATATCCTGGATGACCAAACCATTAGTACCTGGACCAAAGGCTACCCTGTCACTTGGTTCGTTGGCAAAGTTGACAGAGATCTAAGGATTCGTGGATCACTTGAGAGGATCTGCAATGCCTCAACCTAGACCCACCTGAGCCAGATTGACCTTTACTCGACAGGGTCGAGTTCCACCCACCCAGGGAGAATTGATGAGGACATCAAGAGCAGATAGATTTCAAGATTCAATTTTGATATCTACTTCATGTGTTGGGAAGTTAGTCATATTGAGTCCTGTAATAAATTGATTCCATCAGTTGAGTCCTATTTTATGCAAATCCAGTTGTGTTGTCTTATGAGTTTTAGTCAAGTATATGAGTCCTATCACTTTTGGCTTTCATTCAAATCATGTTCAAGAGGAGAACCATTGGACCCATGCTCTAGTCACCAGCCTAGCATCTGGACTCCCCCCTCATGCTGCCTAGATCCCTGAAAAAGTAGCACCCCATCCATGCCTCCAAGAAGAGGTGCCCCAAGTCTACATGAAGCTAGCACCCCAGGCCCATGGCACCCCAACCTTGGTGGCCCAGCAGTTGGCCCATCTGCATTGGCACCCTCCCAAGCCTCTTCATGATCTGGCACCCCAACCCAAGCCCCATCCAGAGTTGGCGCCCCATCTAGCCCAAGCCAAGAAAAGCTATGCAGTCCAACAAGGAGTCAGCCAGCATAATTCTTCAAGGAGACCAGTCTTTTAATTTATTTCAATTTTGTATTCCCACTTTGATACAAACCTGTACTTCAACATTCACAGGGAAAGGGCCCTGGGTACATCTATAAATACCCAACCCCTCCCCCTCTTGTATGAATGAATTTTGATGAATGAAAATTTAGAGTGACTCTTTATTTCCTATTGCCTTCATTCTTTGAATGTTGATGGGTGTGTGGCCCGAGTTTTTTTCTTTTTACAAACCCTAGATCTTTTCTAACCTAGCTTCCCTCCACCTCTCTCCATCCATACAAACCCTTGGATGCCATCTTCACTTAACCTGCCGAGCCACCCCACATAACTTCATCTAGGCTGCCCACCTCTAATCCTCCATAAACCCTAACACCAACCCATGGTGGGGACACCGGAGGCACCAGAATAAGATAGAGGCTTTTCAACCCTCTACGAATTGATCAATAATTTATGAGTCCATCTGTAATAAGGGCTTAGTCCATCTGAGTCATTTTAGTTGTTATTTGAGTCTTTTGAGTTGTTATTTCAGTTCTGTACTAGTCAGCTCATGTTGAGCTAGTTCAGTCCAATGCTAGTCAGCTCATGTTAAGCTAATTTTATTTTTTTGAGTCATGTCCAAGCATACTGAAGACTCAAGACTATATCATACAAGTAAAGACCAAGTCCAACTAGATTGAAGACATGGAAGTATAGCCCAAGTCCAACCCAGCTTGAAGATTTGAAGACCCCAGGAGGAAAATTAAAAAAACCTTGATTTCTTGCAGATGCCCTCCAGATGCCCAAATTCCTTCCAGATGCCAAAGTATATTCATAAATAAGGGCATCCATGATTCCAGAGGTCCATCTGTATCCTATCCCAAAGAAATCAAGCCCAGGCGCCAAGCCAAGCCCCTAAGAAGCAAGATACCAGGGAATATTCCTGCTACCTGGCTACCAGGCCATCCCAGCTTCCAGAGGCCCAAACCCATGCGCCCGAGCCCCTTTGGGCCAGCCCCTTGCTGCTCCTAGAAGCCCAACACGCCCCCCTAGGCATCCTTGGAGTGTTGGCCAAGTCAAGAGATTTTTTAGGGATTTTTTCTACCTAATGTTTCCTTATTTTCTAGCTAGGGTTTGAGAGAGAAAATGATTCTTATGTAAAGACTAATGTGCCCTTACTTGGAGCCCAAGGTTAAGGGTCTATTTGAGGGACCCTAGCCTCTTGTATGAAGGGAGATTTTGATATGAAATAAACTTTGAGTTCTTCAATTGCTTTGTGTGATTATCCTGCTGTGTGCATAAAGGGGTTTGAGAGTTCTTCTTCCTGGTGTTTGCAACCATCTTCCTGCCGTCAACCATCCTTCCAACCCCTCCAAAACTTTCTTCCCTTTGCTATTTTCCTTTGTTTTCTTGATTTCCTCTGAGTTTTCTAACCCCTAATAGGTTGTTTGCAGGTCCACGAGTTCCTACGAATCCAACGACTCCAGCCACGCCTTAATCAGACCACCGAGCAGAAAGTCGGGTATCCGCGGGTCTTTGGCTCGATTTTCCAGGCCGCATCCATCGAGGAACGAAAGATCCCTTCGTTGCAATTTTCACCGGGCAATTTAGACATTGTTAGGTACACCCCCTCTACCTCCAGTCTTATTATTGTAGGAGAACTTGCCCTAACCGAGGCTTCTCAGCCCCGGCGATCCTTCTTTAGTACTTTTCTAGGTTCTAATCTGCATGCTTGGCTTCAAAAATTCATACAAAATTTACAACTAATTTTGATCTGAAATTTAGGAATTAATCACATAACCCTACATATAAAATATACAAAAATAATTGCATGCATATTAGTCCCGCGTCATTTGGTATCAGAGCTTAGATTAGGGCTTTTTCTGCAATTTTTAGTCCATATATACTCTATTATTTAGATTATTTCTCCCTGATAAAAACTAAAAAAATCTATTTTTTTGGATTCATCGTAATTCACATTAATTTATTGAATTTTCTTAGATTTTATTTTGGCTTGTGAAGTTTCTGCAAGCCAAAATACAGCCTGAAAATTCTTGACTCTATTTTTTTTCAGCAAGACAAGTTTGGAAGTTTTAGGTTTTGTTTAGCATTTTTTGCATATCTTTTAGTTTTAGTATATTTTCTGCATATTAGGCCATAATTCGCAAGTTTTATTGTATTTAAAAAATACCAAAAAAAAAATTACATATTCTCCAAAAATACCAAAACATCTAACCCTAATTTGCATCAGTTGCCTGCCATCATTGCATAATCTACTTTTAAGGGCACTTTTGCTATGTCAGATGGGGGGTGGATTTGATCACCTCTCCTTAGCCCAAAACCACACCCCTTTGACGCAGCACGATGATGAGAATGCAATCTAAATGATGGATTGAGAAATGAGAGCAATGAAGCCTATTAACAGGTACTAAATTTCAGATCAAAAGTACTAAGGCAAAGCTATGGAATGAGCACTGAAATTTGGAACTTACGCCATGATGTAGTTATTTAAATCCTAGAGAAGATTAGGGCTAATGAATATTGAATTTAAACCTTAGCAACGATCTTCAATAACTCAGACTTAAGAGATTAGGAGGTGTTATTTATCCAAGATGATCACTCCCTGGTAGATCCATTGAAGCTCTTAGACGAACTAGCCCTGAAGTGGAAGATTGGCATTCCAAAGAAACTAGTTTCATTCAACATTGATCATTGGCAAGAGAACCCTTTCTTGAACTCCGAATCGTAGAAGGATCCTGCATAATGAACGGTTAGACTGGGACCAATTTGAAAGATATCAAAACAAAGAAACCAAATAGGCAAGGAAACTTCGATGGAGGCATGGATCCCTAGAGGTGGATGTTGGCGTTGGACACTTGAAAGCTTGAGAAGAGAAAATCAAACACACCCAAAGAAAACAAGAGGATACTACCAAAAAAAATACCTTCTTCAACTACTACTTCACTTAAATTTCATTTCATCCAAAAAGCTTCCTTTCTACCATGGGCGTACAAGAGGCTTTTAATGGCCTTTCAATCAATTTGAAATTCCCATATCATGGAGAAATATTAGGGGGGTTACATGAAATGGAGGATTTGGTGGAGGATTTGATGGAGGGTTACATGGAATGTGGAGGATTTGGTGGAGCTGGTTGCATGATTTGTGGATGGAGTTGGCCGACCTCCTTTGAATTTGAAAACACTCCTTGGTCGACCACTTGTAGCTTTCATGTAATTTAAAATTTGAATGATGCCACGTGGCAGGTGAGGTGGCAATGATGTGGCGTGGCAAGGTGGCATGGTGACATGGTGCTGGTCTGGCCTAATTTCAAGTAGCTCTTGAACTTGACTCAGTACAAAGCCTAATTAACTCTAATTGAACTCTTGATTGAATTCTAATTGAACTTTAAAACCCCAAAAGAAAATAAAACAGGACTCAATAAACATACAGGACTCATACGAGACTTGAGTTCCGAGTCTCAATCCATAAAGAACTTGGTATTAGTTGAAGCTTCTTCTTTTTGAGCCTGGTGCCCCCACCACCCTTGCATTCGGTCCCAAGTCTTAACCTAAAATTAACTAGACTTAATTTGTCCTAGTGGGCTAGGGACACCAACTGGTCGGGTCCGGGCTAAGTGTCAGATCATTGTGTCAAGCTAACCTGTGTGTGCTTTGTGCTCGGTGTCTAGAACGGTGGTTTAGGGATTCAATCCCGAAGGGCTTGTGTGCTGGTCCGCCTACCTGGCCAATCTCTGATTGGTGTCAAGGCTTGGCAATCAGGGACCTAACACTCCCCTTACACCTGCCTGGCTGAGTACCGGGTTACTATAGGCTAGTAGTTTGCCACCCTGATTGAGCCCTTAGTTTTGGACTCTAGGTCTTGTTAGCTGTAGTCGGTTTGATCGAGTCTTGCATGAGCATTAGATCAGGAGTCCCATCTCATCCACCATCTCCCTGAACCCATGGATAAGTAGGAAGCTAGGATTCAAGCCCTTATAGACCAAATGGCCCAGATGTCTACCCAGTTAATTACCCAAATGACTCAGTTAACCCAGACCAATAGCCTCAACCCAACTCAACCTAGTGAAACCATAGAGCCCAACCCTATGAGAACCCACTACTTTGACCCATATAGGGAGTCCAATCCTAGGAGAACCCAATACTCTGACCCATATAAGGAGCCCCACCCTAGGAGAACCCCTTACCATGATCCCTACCGTGAGGTTGAACCTAGGAGAGACCATCGCCATGACCCTTATTATTATACTGAACCTAGGAGGACCCCAAATCCAGATCCCTACTAAGAGGTTGAACCTAGGAGAGTCCATCGTCATGACCCATACTATGATACTGAACCTAGGAGGACCCCAAACCCTGATCCCTACCGAGAGGTTGAACCTAGGAGAGCCCATCGTCATGACCCATACTATGAGACTGAACCTAGGAGGACCCCAAACCCTGATCCATACCTTGAGGTTGAACCTAGGAGAGCCCATCATCATGACCCATACTATGATACTGAACCTAGGAGGACCCCAAACCCTGATCCCTACCGAGAGGTTGAACCTAGGAGAGCCCCTCATGCTGACCCGTACTACAATCCTCAACCTAGGAGGACCCCAAATCCTGATCCATACCGAGAGGTTGAACCAAGGAGAGCCCCTCAGCCTGACCCATTCTATAATCCTGAGCCTAGGAGGACCCCAAACCTTGATCCAAACCTTGAGGCTGGACCTAGGAGAGCCCATCGTCATGACCCAATCACTAAGGTTAGTCCTAGAAGACCCAATCAGAATTTTGTAGACCAGGAAGATAGATCCTATTTACCCTCTCCCTATAAGCCTAGTATACCCACAACCTATAGATCTTATGACTCCAAATCCTCTGACTCTAGAATCTACGAACCCATATCCTATGAGTCCAGTAGACCCAAGACCCATAGAGCTGAATCCAAATCCTATGATCCCAGATCTTATAATCCCGTGACCATAGATTGCACCCTTGTCCTATGAGCCTAGGGAGCCCATAATCCCTAGGTATCAATCTAGTACTAGTCAGGTTTCCCTTAGTCAACTTGAACCCCATAGGATCAGTACCCCTAAATATGAGCCCAGTAGTGAGCCACTACCCCTTAGGCAACCTGAACCTACTAGGATTAGTGTCCATAATCAGAAACTAGGACCTAGATAATTTTTTCCTAGCCGACCTTCTCCAACCATTCCTGAGATTGACAAGGATTACATTAACGCGGAAGTGTATGAAGCTGATGCGAGCCTAGTGGATGAGTATGAAGGAGAAGAGGAGACACCTTTAGTAGACCTAGAATTAGTTAACCCAATAGATACCCAGTGAAAACCAACCCAGAGCTAGTTGACTTTGACCACATCCAACCTAAAGCTATAATGGAAGAACAATTAGAGGAAGAGAACTCTTATACTAGAATTTTACCTAAGGAAACATTAGAAAAGGATCTAATTGTAGAGCCTATTCCTAAATTCCATGAACAAGAAGACTTTATTCATGATTTGGCTTACTTAACCTATTACCCTCAGGATGAATCCCTTCCTACCATTCCTATTGAAGATCTCTTCCCAGAAATTGTTGACCCATCCTTTCATAGCATGGACCTTTTCTTATCCATAGATATATCGCAACCTCGTAAGGTTAGCCTCATTAGTCCAGGATTAGTCCTGACATGCCTTCTTTTATCCTACTGTATCAACTAACCCGGAACCTTTTTCTCTACCCTACCAAACTAATTCTGAACCCACTTCCTATTTTCTGCCCTTTCCAGACATCTCCAGCATTTCTAGGATCATTTGATTGCATTTAATTGAGATTAGCATACTGCATGCATTCATTATGCATGTTAGGTTTGCATTATACTTTTGGCATACCCTTTGGCATTTGCTTGGAGTCCATTGTAAATACTCTTGTGCACACCACATTAGGGTCAGACCTAGAGAGTCTATAGTCTCTTAGGTTTAGGCCCATAAAATTCTAATAAATTTCCTTCGATAGGAATGCAAAGTCGAGTCTATTAGGTGTTAGTTTGAGTCCTTTGCATCATCTTGTTAGGAGTCTGCATGTTCCTAGCATGTTCTCCACCTGCACTAATCTTAAAATAACTGGCTAATTCCCGAAGATGGACCAAAGAATTTGATGTAGTGGATTCTATGTTGGTTAGGCTTAGGCCTAAAAGAAGCTTCATGCTCGCAGAGCTGGACCTTTTAAAGTGATAGAGAAGGATTGGATCAAATGCATGTTAGACATGCCTTCGGATTTGGGCATTAGTTCTACCTTCAATATTATAGACCTGGTTGAGTACAGGGAACTGGCAGTGATACCTAGTGAGGCTTTTGAACCTATTCCTTTTCATTGTGAGTGACCCTAACCCAGAGTGTCCACTAATAAATTTGGCCTGAGAGAGGAGAACGGATCGAGCGTATCCTGGACGATCAAGCCATTATGACCCGGGGCCGTGGTTATCAACATTTCCTGGTCCGATGGTAAGGCCGGCCAGAGTCAGACGATTCATGGATTTCTTGAGAGGACTTGCAACGCCTCAACCCAGACATTCTCGAGAGATATGTGAGCCAGTCTGATCTTCACTCGACAGGGTCAAGTTCCTCCCACCACGGGAGAATTGGTGGGGACACCGGAGGCACCATAATAAGATAGAGGCCTTTCAACCCTCTATGAATTGATCAATAATTTATGAGTCCATCTGTAATAAGGGCTTAGCCCATCTGAGTCCATTTAGTTATTATTTGAGTCTTTTGAGTTGTTATTTCAGTTCTGTACTAGTCAGCTTATGTTGAGCTAGTTCAATCCAATACTAGTCAGCTCATGTTGAGCTAATTTTATTTTTTTGAGTCCTGTCCAAGCATACTGAAGACTCAAGACTATATCATACAAGTGAAGACCAAGTCCAACTAGATTGAAGATATGGAAGTATAGCCCAAGTCCAACCCAGCTTGAAGATTTGAAAACCCCAGGAGGAAAATTCAAAAAACCTTGATTTCTTGCAGATGCCCTTCAGATGCCCAGATTCCCTTCCAGATGCCAAAGTATATTCATAGATAAGGGCATCCATGATTCTAGAGGTCCATCTGCATCCTAGCCCAAAGAAATCAAGCCCAGGTGCCAAGCCCAAGCCCCTAAGAAGCAAGATACCAGGGAATATTCCTGCTACCTGGCTACCAGGACATCCCAGCTTCCAAAGGCCCAAACCCATGCGCCCGAGCCCCTTTGGGATGGCCCCTTGCTGCTCCTAGAAGCCCACACGCCCCCCTAGGCATCCTTGGAGTGTTGGCCAAGTCAAGAGAATTTTTAGGGATTTTTTCTACCTAATGTTTCCTTATTTTCTAGCTAGGATTTGAGAGAGAAAAAAATTCTTATGTAAAGAGTAATGTGCCCTTACTTGGAGCCCAAGGTTAAGGGTCTATTTAAGGGACCCTAGCCTCTTGTATGAAGGGAGATTTTGATATGAAATAAACCTTGAGTTCTTCAATTGCTTTGTGTGATTATCCTGCTGTGTGCATAAAGGGGTTTGAGAGTTCTTCTTCCCGGTGTTTGCAACCATCTTCCTGCCGCCAACCATCCTTCCAGCCCATCCAAAACTTTCTTCTCTTTGCTATTTTCCTTTGTTTTCTTGATTTCCTCTGAGTTTTCTAACCCCTGATAGGTCATTTGCAGGTCCACGAGTTCCTACGAATCCAACGACTCTAGCCATGCCTCAATCAGACCACCGAGCAGAAAGCCGGGTATCCGCGGGTCTTTGGCTCGATTTTCCAGGCCGCATCCATCGAGGAACGAGAGATCCCTTCACTGCGATCTTCACCGGGCACTTCAGACATTGTCAGGTACACCCCCTCTACCTCCAGTCTTATTATTGTAGGAGAACTTGCCCTAACCGAGGCTTCTCAGCCCCGGCGATCCTTCTTTAGTACTTTTCTAGGTTCTCATATGCATGCTTGGCTTCAAAAATTCATACAAAATTTTTACAACTAATTTTGATCTAAAATTCAGGAATTAATCACCTAACCCCACATATAAAACATACAAAAAGAATTGCATGCATATTAGTCCCGCATCAACCCACCTCTCACCATCCAAGCCACCACCTAAGGAAGCCCAAGGCATCCTCCCATCAGCCCTGGGCCACCCCTCCAAGATCCAGATGCCCAAGCCTCTTCTAAGGCCACCAGATCCCTTCCACCATCCCTCTCACCCATTTCTTTCCTTTTTCCCATTTCATATTTTTTGCATAATCTTCCCACCTAACTTGTGACATTTGCAGGATCCTTCCGGTGCCACACCCTCTGGATGAGGTCTTCCTTGCCCTCGAACCAAACTGATAAAAACCTGGCAGATTCACGGAAAAGTGACCGAGACATCTAGGCACCAATATGAGAGAAGTGATCTCATCTTTAGCAACAAGACATCATTGCCTGGTATGTTAAACCCGATTCCCTCCTCTTTTTGTCTAAATTTTTTGAAGGAGAACATGTACCTAATAGGTGATTCTTAACCCTAGGTCCTTAATTTTTTATCTCTTTGATAATTTATAGCATGTGGGTAGGATTCTAACTATTGCATGAAAGCCTAACCTAGTTGTAGCTCTTTTCGGGAACTAAACCAAAATAAAATCTTTAAAAAATTGCTCTCTTTAATCTGTTTTCTTCTTTATGTTCATCCCTTTCGTGTCATGCATCAGTTTAGAGTTTGTCCCCCATCAGTGCCTCTAGGCAAGAAAAAGAGAAGTGAAACAAGGGCAAAGATGGATGGACCTCAGCTAGAAAACATATCCCCCAAAATCCTATTATATGCCTAATAGAATTTGGGGTTAGGACACATAAAGATATGTGATATGACCTAAGGAGCTTAAGAATGAATGGGTGGAGGGAAAACCTGAGTCCTGCCTCAAACACCTCTTTATAAGGACCTAGTCTACCAGGAGGAGGGTTATCCATCCACACATTAAGTCCTGGTAACTCTATCTCATAATCCCTAGGGATGTTGTATCCAACAGGGACCAGAGACAAATCCTCTTGGTCCACCAGGGACCGAATCCTTCTAGGCCATTAGACATTAGCCTAGCATGCTTTAGACATGAGATGATAGGGTCTTTCGACCCCCCAACTCTAGTACATGATAAATCATATATTTATATATTTATTTTAAGTATTTCAAGTAATAATTAGTGCTAATAACTTCTACAAATCCTAATTTCATAATTAAACTAGACTTTCTTAGAAAACAAATTATTTTTAAAATATCTTTAAAAAATATGAAATTAGAATATATTTATGAAAAGTAGATGTCAAACTAAATCACTACACATCCATTAAAATATTTAATAAAAAATTTAATTTATATTTCTTCTTCTTTGGTAGGCATATTAAAATTAATGAAGAGATTCAAAATTTGAAATCTTGGAGAATTGGAAGAATTATTGATTTAGAAGCTCGTCAACAAGAAGAGCTTGATCTATAGGTTCTAAGGACATAGATGGGAGCAAATCAGAGCTCAAACTGGCCCAGAATCACCTAAAATCCAAGATTAATACAATTTTTAGAGTAACCAATCCACTATGGACTAGCTGCTTAGTCCACATGTCCATTCCCATGGACCACCATCTCCCCACTTAGCCTTCAACCATTCTGAGCTGCCATCACTATCGTAGCCCACCATGCTACCACCTACCGCTATTAGTGCCAACCCAAGATGTCTCCTCGCTAGCCTGAGACATCGCCTGCCATCACCATTGCACTGCTGTCCTTCCCCACACCAATGTCATGCCTTGCCACCATCGTTGCCGCACCTCCCATAGCCATCATTCAGTGTTGCCTTCCTCCTCCTTGCCACTCATCACCACTTCCCCGCCTATCGCTATCATCGTTGGTCATCCTTCCTACCATCATGGTGACCCAGTCGACCATTACCATTGCCTTTGTTGCTACCGATCTTCCATTAGTGCTGCTTGCCATTGTCTCCACCCACCGGCATCGCCTCTTAGAGCTATTGCCACCATCTATTGCCTCTTACCACCAGCCATCACCAGCCTCTCTCCATCTTGAGCCCATGTTCGCCCACCTCTGTCATCGTTGAAGGTGCTGCCACCTTCTCATCAACCACCATTACCGTCGCTCACTGCTTCCCTTCTCAGACTAGCTGATCAACCCATTCAACCACCACCCTCTCCCTATCCCAAGATCTCAGTCTAGCCATCCTTCCATCTTCATCACTACCGATGCCTCCACCACGAGTCTCCATTGCTGCCTCCTCCCAAGCTCATCATGCCATCTTCTTTCTTGTCGCCGCACCTCCGCATCATGTTATTTTTGCCTTCCAATTGCACATGTTGGATGGGAGAAGGGGCTAAGACTGCATGATTCATGCCTAAATTTGCACAATCAGAGGGCCATAAGCAATAGAATTCCTTAGTTGATGGATACGAAACACTCCGACCTGGGATGGAATGATTTGGACATGATTTTATAGGATTTTTGGCTTGATTCAAATGTCATCTAATAGTCCTTGGAGACTCCAACTTGATGCCAACCAAGATTAACATGATGGTGCGGGCACCAGGCTCAGGAAGAGACTTCAACCGATATAGATTAAGCTAGATTCTTTATGGATGGAAAATTGAGAGTTTGAGTCCTGTAATAAGTTTAATTGGCTTTTTTACTCCTGTATTTATTTTATTTGGGTAGTTGAGTCATGTATTTATTTTAATTGGGTTCTTTATTGTAATTGAGTCAAGAGGAGTTCAGTCCAAGTCCAATCTCGTTTTAGCACAATCAAGTCAAGAAGGCTAGTGGTGGATGGGTTCATGGACCATGGGATCACCAACTTGGAAGCCACTTCATCATCCCACCTTGCCACATCACCAAGACACCTCACCAAGGATTGTCGCCCAAGAGAAGAAGGAATTTAAATTGGCCCACAATTTCCTCCACAATCACCGCCCCTCTTCATGAGACGCCCCATTATTTTCTCCTTTTAATTTGGTGTAGTTTGAATTTGAATTTGAATTTGAAAGGCTTGGTGGTCTATAAAAAAAGGGCTCCAAATTCTTGTAATCATCATGAAGGAATGAATGAAATTTTTCTTGAAAGAAATTTTCTTGCTTGTTAGCTTGGTCCCTTGTGAGAAGGTGGACGTGAGGCATAGAGTGATTTCTTTCCATTACCCACATTATTTTCCTCCCCTTCCATTCATAATCCATTCGGCCAATCAAAGAAGCATTTTAGTCCACTCCTAGTCCAGAATTCCCAATGGATCAAATCCTCCAAGGTGAGGAGTTATCAAAAGAAGCCATATAAGATGACTACTCCAAGCTTCCTTTCTTCATTTCAAAGAACCCCTTCATTTCAATCCCTATTCTCTAAAACTCTGCAGGATCTTGTAATCATCATGAAGGAATGAATGAAATTTTCTTGAAAGAAATTTTCTTGCTTGTTAGCTTGGTCCCTTGTGAGAAGGTGGACGTGAGGCATAGAGTGATTTTCTTTCCATTACCACACATCCAACATATTTTCCTCCCCTTCCATCTCATAATCCATTCGGCCAATCAAAGAAGCATTTAGTCCACTCCTAGTCCAGATCCCCTCCATTCCCAATGGATCAAATCCTCCAAGGTGTTCTTCACACAAACAAACCAGGAGTTATCATTCCAAAGAAGCCATATAAGATCCACACCAAGACTACTCCAAGCTTCCTTTTTCATTTCAAAGATTCTTTCCCTCCACCCCTTCATTTCAATCCCTATTCTCTAATCCCTCTACATCTCTTTGTTGCAGGATCCCCGAGCTTCCAGGCTCCAAAGGAGAAGGTCTACCGTGTCAAGAACCGGTTACAAGAGGCTTTGCAATCTAGAGGAATCTCCTTGTCATCCAGGAACTTCCTCTTTGAGTGTTTCCATTCCCAAATTTTGAAATATTAATTGTCGAGTACTCCTCTTTAGAAAGACTTTCAGATATGAAATATTAGATTAACTTAGCCCTAACCTGAGTGGTTTCTTAGCCACAAAGGTCCTTCTCTTATTTACTTTGAAAAGGTTTTATTTCAAGTCATGTTTAGCATTTAAAATTCCTCTCATAAAAATTCTACTTCTTTTACATTGAATAGCAGCATATATTTACTTCATTTTTCATTTAGTCATTTACTAATTCCATTAAGGATACATCATTCCCCATCACATGATCAATGGATTCAGATGCGATTTGAGTATGATTTAAGGCAATCCAATGGCCATAAGTCCCAGAACAATTTTATAAGGGCCGAAACTCTAATTCTACATTGATTAAGCCTCTCGTCCCTCTATTTAAAGGATCCCTGGGCTAGAAGAGAAATCCATCTGTGAGAGGGGGTATGGTACAAGGTAGAGAGCCTAGCTTTGGATTGCAGGTTGGCCTTTAAGAGTGAGATTTCTTAAAGAAGAAGTTCTGTCTCCTATGCCATCTTTATGCCTACCCCAAACTCCAGATTAAGATCTAGAGAGAAAGAAATGGAAGCCTAGTTCGCTCCATGGAATCGAAGGAAGAAGGCAAGGTGACATCAACCAACTTCCATTGAGATTACAGTAAATCAACTTCAAAACCTTTGTTACAGTTTTATTTATTTTATTTACTTCTTATTTTAATTTCATTATAGTTGGATTTTATTTTAATTAATATAATATTTATGCTTTTTAAACTATTATTCTTTATTTTTATTGCAAGTAGATGCTAAGATCTAATTAATAGATTGAACATACTAAGATTTTATTTTCTTTTATACTTTTATTTCTATTTCCTGACTTTAAATTACTTTTCTTTTTTTTATAAAAGTCAAAGATTTCAAATCATTATAATACACTGCCTTCTCTATGGATTCAACCCGACTCATTACTTTCTATGCAATTTTAATTAATTAGATAATTAATTGATAATCATGGTGTCCTAATGATAACATTGCAAACTTATCAAGTTTTTGACACCGTTGTGGGAAAAGGCATGAATGCTAACATTTTTGATCTCTTTGATTTCTTGTAAATTCAATTTACTAGATTTTCTTGTTTTTCCTTATAGATCAAAAAAATAAAAAAAAAGGAAAAAAGAGAGGAGAAGAAAAGTCATCTACAATTTTGGTGTGTTCAACCCTAATCCTAGATTAATTATTTTTATTAGTTACTTTTAATAAATTTCTTCCATTTTAATTAACCAAAAAAACATTTTTAATTTCTTTTGATTAGTCTCCATCCTTTTGAAATCAACATAAAACTTCTTTTGGTTAGATTTGTTTTCATTTTTTGTTGTTCTTTTTAGTTAGTTTCTTTCTTTCAAACTAATCAAAAAAATCACTTATCCTTTTAATTTAATACTTTAAATAGTAGATTTGATTTCTTGCTTTAATTATAGGATCTCTAGTTATATATGCCTAACCTAATTTGGTCCTTTTTTTCTAAACCAACTTTAAAACCTACCTCTTATTTTATAATATAAAAAGAAAATGAAAGTACCATAAAACACTTAGCTAAAATAGAGAAACTAATTAAAACTAAAATCCTATTACTTATTTTGGAACATTCTTTCTTTTTGCATTGCATACTTTTATAAAATATTTTAAGGATAATAACCCATAATTAATATAAGGTGGAGATTTGATCACCCTTTTTTGGTCTATAAACTACCTCCCTACATCCAGCATACCCAAGCCTTTTAATTAAAATAACTAGATATCAGTCTTTAGGGAATTCGAGCTTATTAGGATAAGGAACTTGAAAGAGTTGGACCGGGTCAAGATTAGCCAGTTGACTAATGTCTAGGAAAGGAGTTCAAGGATGACGTAGCCTTGAAGAAAGGTAGTTTTTAATTGGTTCCATTGATTATCCTGGCCAATCTAATTGGTGTGTCTAAGAAAAGCAACGAGGGGATCCCCCGATCTTGTCCTTATCTAGCTAGTTGATTAGTTAGTCTTTGACTTAGAGAGCTTTAAAGTGGCCTTGGCAGTTAGAAGCTATATATATTTAGAATAAACCAGGATAGAGAGTCTATATTATGCCAACTTATTGTAAAAAATATCAAATCTTAACTAATTTTTTAACTCTCTTAGCTATAGGACTTCTTAGGCCCTCATCTTTAGAACTCTTTTCTATCTTTCTTCCTTTTTCATCTCACCTCTCTTTATAAATAAATAAATGAATAAATAAAGATTGCTCTGATCTAAAATCTTGATTGCATATTTAAATAATCAAAATAATATGACAAACTAAATTAGTGTAAAAACATGAATTATTATAGTAGAGTATCATTTCTTTGGGCACACCAAGTTTACTCGAGCCCCATTTACTTTATGAGTGAATGCCCAACTATATACCAACTTTTGGATCTATGTATGACAAGTTTATCATGATCAAACCCAAATGGCTTGTAAACCAAGAAATTACCTATGCTTTAACATCCATAATTCAGGCTAGGGAGTTCAACTAGATTTTCCATGGCAACCACACTCAGTGGTTATCCCAATGATTCAAAGACCTTAGTTCATAAATGTATCCTACTATGACATGCCCAATCCACATGTCAATCTTCTCTAACTACCTATAGCTCATTATTTGAAGAGAAAGTTCTACAAGCATCATACTCATCTCCTTAACATACCAATCCAGACTATGATAGGTTTGCTCACTTTCAACAAAAATCATGATCCAATAGCAATCTATCGATAAAGGCTTTAATGTACTCAAAATGTTGATCAATATTTTAGTTTAACCAAACATAAGTGAGACTTTTGAAGATTGAAGTATGACTGAAGGTCAATTTGTTGAAGTACATATTTTACTAAGTTTTTAATTGAGTATGAGTTAAGTGATAGAAAAGTGTCGACTCAAGGATTCAAGTGTCGACTCAAATTTATCAAGTATTGACTCATGAGCTGAGATTTTAATATTTCAGATTTTTTAAGAAAGGTCACTCTCAAGTTGACTCAGAAATTCAAGTTCAAGAAATAGACTCAAGTGTCGACTCATGTTCATATACTCAAAGACTCACAAACGGCTATATTTTTTGAGAGGCAGAATTCATCCTTTGAAGCTCCCAACGGCTAGTTTTGATCCTCCAATGGTCTTAAACCATTTTTTTGAAAGTTTTTGAAGTATTTAAGCTTCACCAAACTAATTCATAAAGCATTAAACATACAAAGTCAAATATTCTTTCAAGAACTTCACTTCCAAAAGCCAAAAAGGAGAGATTTTTTGAAAAAGCTTATAAGCCCATCATTTCATCTTTCCAAAAGTGTTTTGAAGAGATTCCAAAGAAAAGACAAGACAAGCATCTTCAAGAGCCTCAAAGCTTTCACATTCCACTATAGAAGAGAGTTTGATTGTGCTTTATTCTTGTATCTTTAACTTTATTCTTTGCTGACCTAGCTTTTAAGGATTTTTTAAAGTAGGTTGTTAAGGTTGTTGGTGAGCCAAAAGTACCAAACCAACTAGGGTTTAACTTATGAGCCAGAAGACAAAATAAGTGTAAAGGTTGTTGGTGAGCCTAGGTGACAAAACCAACTTAGGTTTGACTTGTGAGCCTTTAAAAACAAGTCTGTTGTAATCTCAAAGAGATTATAGTGAAAATTTCTAAGGGTGGCTTGGGGAGTGGATATAGGTGCTTGGATTGCACCGAACCACTATAAATTCTGTGTTTATGTGTGATTGCTCTCTACTTCTTGCTCTTCATTACTTGCTTTTATTTGCTATTATCCGCTGCTTATTCATTTTGAGTTTAATTACTTTCTTCACAAATACATCAAGACTAGCACATAAAGCATTAAACATACAAAGTCAAATATTCTTTCAAGAACTTCACTTCCAAAAGCCAAAAAGGAGAGATTTTTTGAAAAAGCTTATAAGCCCATCATTTCATCTTTCCAAAAGTGTGTTTGAAGAGATTCCAAAGAAAAGACAAGACAAGCATCTTCAAGAGCCTCAAAGCTTTCACATTCCACTATAGAAGAGAGTTTGATTGTGCTTTTATTCTTGTATCTTTAACTTTATTCTTTGCTGACCTAGCTTTTAAGGATTTTTTAAAGTAGGTTGTTAAGGTTGTTGGTGAGCCAAAAGTACCAAACCAACTAGGTTTAACTTATGAGCCCGAAGACAAAATAAGTTATAAAGGTTGTTGGTGAGCCTAGGTGACAAAACCAACTTAGGTTTTGACTTGTGAGCCTTTAAAAACAAGTCTGCTGTAATCTCAAAGAGATTATAGTGAAAATTTCTAAGGGTGGCTTGGGGAGTGGATATAGGTGCTTGGATTGCACCGAACCACTATAAAATTCTGTGTTTATGTGTGATTGCTCTCTACTTCTTGCTCTTCATTACTTGCTTTTAATTTGCTATTATCCGCTGCTTATTCATTTTGAGTTTAATTACTTTTCTTCACAAACACATCAAGACCAGCACATAGTTGTTTAAATTTTCAAAGACCCAATTCACTCCCCCTCTTGGGCTCCATTTCTGGGCAACAAGTGGTGTCAAAGCACTGGTACTCTCTTATAGGTCCAACGATCTTGAGTAAAAGATCATGGCAGCCCCAATTGGTATAGGTATTGTAGAAGGTCAAGCCTCTAACCATCTCCCATTATTTAATGGCACCAATTACACATATTAGAAAACACGCATGCACATTATATTCAAGCTATGGATTATAATATTTGGAGGACTATTGTTAAGGGTCCTTATCAGCCTACTATCTTGATTAATGGCATTCTCACTCCCAAAATGGAAGATGATTGGGATGAGAATGACATTAAGCAAATAGAGCTTAATGCAAAGGCTATGAATTTATTGTTTTGTGCTTTGGACCCAAGCGAATTCAATAGAATCTGAAATTGTCTCTCCACAAAGGAAATATGGGACATACTTGAAGTTATCCATGAGGGTACTCATCAAGTGAAAACTAATAAAGTTAACATGCTCATTCATATATATGAAATGTTTAGAATGGAACCTTCTGAATCTATTAGTGAAATGTACACTAGGTTCACTAATATTGTGAATGGTATGAGAAGCTTAGGAAAAGTTATTTCTAGTGGCGAATTTGTCAATAAACTTCTCAGGTCTCTTCCTGCTTCTTGGGATGCTAAGGTCATTGTTATAGAAGAAGCCAAAGATGTAAACACTCTTCCTCTTGAGCAACTTTTGGGCTCATTAATGACTTATGAGCTCTCCTTGAAATATAAGAATGTGGACAATGATAAGAAGAAGAAAGTCATTGCCTTCAAGTCCACTACAAAAGAAGAGTCAAGTAATGAGTCCGAAGAAGAGGATGATGAAGATGAGATGGCTCTCATAGCAAGAAAGTTTAGGAGGTTTATAAGAAAGAAGAAATACAATTTCAAGAAGAAACCTCAAAAGGGATAGCCTAGCAAAGATAAAGAAAAAGAGTAGCCCACATGCTTTGAGTGCAAGAAACCCGGCCACTTCAAGATGGATTGCTCTCTACTCAAAAATAGCAGAAGAAGATTAAGAAAGAAAGCAATGATAGCAACCTGGAGCGACAGTGAGGACTCAAGCTCCGTAAATACTAAGAGGTTGCAAATTTCTATTAATGGCCAACAATGATGAGGTAATATTTGAACCCGAAGAAGAATTTACTTTTAATGAATTGCATGAAGTTTTTGATGAACTAGTAGTTGAATTTCAAAAACTTAAATTGAAACACAAAGAACTAAAGAAGCAAAATCTAGATTTGGTTAAAACAAATGAAAAGTACTTAATTGAAAATGATTGCTTTCTCCAACAAAATAAAAAGTTAAATGATAAAATTATTCTTCTTGAAAAAGAAAAAGAAAAATTGAAAAAGAAAAATTCTTTTGCATCAATTAAAAATTTTACAAAACTAAACAAAGAGATTTTGCAAGAAAATAAGAAGTATAAGGATGAGCTTGAAAAACTAAAACTTTTTGTTAAAAAAATTACTTATAGTTCTGAAAAACTTAATATGCTTTTGAATGACCAAAGAGATTTTTTTAACAAAGTTGGATTGGGTTTCAAAACATAAAAACAATAAATTTTTTCAAGAATTTCTTTGTGCTTGCTTCATCTTCTATCACTCATCATTTTTGTGGTAATGTAGGACATAAATCATATCTATACAATAAAAGGAAATTGAACAAAGTTAGAAAAGTTTGGATTCCAAAAGGATCCATCACTACTAACCTTAAAGGATCCAAGATGACTTGGGTACCTAAAGTGTCCACCTGATTTGTTGATGTAGGTGTGCCTTGCAACCAACAAAAGAAGATTGTGATACCTAGACAGTAGTTGCTCAAGGCACATTACTGGAGATGTAAAGTAGTTCTTCTCACTTGAATATCAAAATTGTGGTAATGTTACCTTTGGTGATAATGGAAAGGGCAAGATTGTCGAAATTGGTAAGTCCATATCACCCCCTCTCTTATATAGATAATATTCTTTATGTTGATGGTTTAAAGCATAATTTACATAGCATTAGCCAATTTTGTGACAAAGAGTTTAAAGTTGTTTTCGAATCTTCCATGTGCATTATTTATAGTCTTGATGATAATGGCATAAAGTTTATTGGTCATAGGCATGGAAATATTTATGTTACGGCCGTAACGATGACATGGCATGTCTCAGATTTTGCTGGGCGTGATTCGAGCCATGTGTAGTTTTTTGGCAAAATCAGGGGCGACTCCGCCTCGGCCGAAGTCAAGGTCAGTCTAGGCCTTCCTGCCGCTCCGCCAGGTTTCCGCCCTGGAGGGGTCCACCTCGGCCGAAGTCGAGCGCCCCTCGCCGCTTCGCCAGGTGTACACCCAGGAGGGGTCCACCTCGGCCGAAGTCGGCGGCCTCCTCGCTCCCTCGCCAGGTGGCACCCTGAGACGGTCCCACCTAGGCCGAGGTCGAGCCGGGCCCCTCGCTCCTTCGCCAGGTGTCGCCCAGAGACGGGACCACCTTGGTCGAAGTCGAGCGCCCCTCTGCCGCTCCGCCGGGTGTCCACCCAGGAGGGGTCCACCTCGGTCGAAGCCGGTGGCCTCCCCGCTCCCTCGCCAGGTGGCACCCTAAGATGGTCCCACCTAGGCCGAGGTCGAGCTGGGCCCCTCGCTCCTTCTCCAGGCGTCGCCCGGAGACGGGACCACCTCAACCGAAGTCGAGCGCCCCTCTGCCGCTTCACCGGGTGTCCACCTAGGAGGGGTCCACCTCGGTCGAAGTCGACGGCCTCCCCGCTCCCTCGCCAGGTGGCACCCTGAGACGGTCCCACCTAGGCTGCGGTCGAGCCGGGCCCCTCGCTCCTTCGCCAGGTGTCGCCCGGAGACGGGACCACCTCCGTCGAAGTCGAGCGCCCCTCTGCCGCTCCACCGGGTGTCCACCCAGGAGGGGTCCACCTCGACGGAAGCCAGTGGCCTCCCCGCTCCCTCGCCAGGTGGCACCCTGAGACGGTCCCACCTAAGCCGAGGTCGAGTCGGGCCCCTCGCTCCTTCGCCAGGTGTCACCCGGAGACAGGACCACCTCAGTCCGACAGGCTCCATAGTCGAGAAGTGGGGCCTTGACAAGACAGGGCCCAATAACGGACAGCGTCGGCACCTGGGAAAGAGAGCGCTCACGCTCGGCCCCAGGTCTGGTCGGCGGTCTGACCGGTGCCCCCCTCCCCTACTCTTTCCTCGCTGAGCTCGGCAAGCAAGACCGGGAAGTCGCCTGGCTCTTTGATCCAGAAGGGGAAAGGGAAAGAAATGGAGGGAAGGGGGCAAAAGAGACAACGGAGCCTTTCGGGGGCGAAAAACGAGAAGGTAACAGGAGGAGATAAAAGAAAGGAGAGAATAGACGACAAGGTAAGCAAGAAACAAAGGCTGGAGACTCGGTTCCAAGAGCAAGATCCGAGATCCCGAGAGGGGACCTTTGGCGTGAGCTCGGTGAAGGGACCCGGCCGGGTTTCTATTCTTTCTGGGACCTTTCTTGCTAGCATAATCTCTAAGATTGGGACTCCTTCGGGGGCCCGTCTCAGAGATTCTGTTCCCTCTCGCCGTCTACTAACTTGACCCTCAGAGCTCCTTCGCCGGGATCCCTAGCCAGGGTTTCTGACCTTGCCTTGCAGGTTCGATCGAGCCAGGAGACCCCAGGGGCGAGACGGTCTAGTCGGATCGGCGGCTCCGAAGCCACAGGCGCGGTGACGAGATCGGCAACAATTTATATGGTAGATCTTGATGATCTTCATGTTTAAAATGGTTAATGCCTAGTGGCAATGGAAGCCAAGATCAATGAAACTAGTTGGCTTTGGCATCATAGACTATGACATGCTAGTATGCATCTACTTTCAAAACTTTGCAATAAGGATTTAATAATAGACTTGCCAAAAAATAGTTTTGAAAATGATAAGATTTGTAGTGCTTGCCAACTTGGAAAACAAACAAAATCATCTTTTAAACCTAAAGGAATAGTCTCTACATCTAGACCCTTAGAATTACTTCATTTGGACCTTTTTGGATCAACTAGAACATCTAGTTTGGGAGGTAAGAAGTATGGTGGTCTAGTTATTATAGACGATTTCTCAGGTTTTACATGGGTCATATTTTTAACTCACAAAGATGAAACTTTTTCTACATTCATTAAATTTCATAAAAGAGTTTCAAATGAAAAAGGTGTTTCAATTATATCTTTAAGAAGTGATCATGGAGCATAATTTGAAAACCATGATTTTGAAAAGTTTTGTAGTGAAAATGGCATTCATCATAATTTTTCGGTACCTAGAATATCTCAACAAAATGGGGTGGTAGAAAGGAAAAATAAACTTTTGAAGAAATGGCACGCACCATACTTTGCGAAAATGATTTGCCTAGGTATTTTTGGGTGGAAGCCATAAATACTACTTGCTATATTTTAAATCATGTTTTAATTCGATCTATTTTAAAGAAAACCTTATGAGCTTTGGAAAGGTAGGAAACCTTTAATTAAATATTTTTGTATTTTTGGATATCGTTGTTTTATTTTAAACAATGGCAAGGATAATCTAAGCAAATTTGATGCCAAGTCAGATGAGGGAATCTTTTTAGGTTACTCTACATCTAGCAAGGTATACAGGGTCTTCAACAGAAGGATACTTCTTGTTGAAGAATCCATCCATATTGTGTTTGATGAGACTAATCAAAAATCTTCTAGAAAAGAAGATTTCTTGATGATGAAACAGGTATCGAAAGAACTAAAGAAGTGAACAATCATGAAGAGCCTTCCAAGGAACAAGATGACAATCAAAACAATAAAAGAGATCAAGTACAAAGAGGTGAAAACACATCAACACCTAACCCTCTACCTAAAGAATGAAGGTATGCTCATGGATACCCAAAGAACTAATCATTGGTGATCCATCAAAAAGAGTAAGTACTCGTTCATCTATTAGAAATGTATATGTTATTTAGCTTTTGTTTCTCAAACAGAACCAAAATCTATTGAAGAAGCTGAAAATGATTGTAATTGGTTAAATGCTATGCAAGATGAACTAAATCAATTTAAAAGAAATAATGTTTGGATTTTAGTTGAAAGACTCTCTAATGTTTCAATAATTGGTACAAAATGGGTTTTCAGAAATAAGCTTGATGAAAATGAAATAGTCACTAGAAATAAAGCTAGGCTAGTTGCAAATGATACAATCAGGAGGAAGGAATTGATTTTGATGAAACCTTTGCTCCTGTTGCTAGACTTGAGGCAATTAGGCTATTATTGGTATTTGCATGTTTTATAAATTTAAATTATTTTAAATGGATGTCAAAATTATCTTTTTGAATCGTTTTATTGAAGAAGAGTTTATGTTGAACAACCTTCTAGTTTTGAAAATCATGAGTTTTCAAATCATGTTTTAAACTTCATAAAACTTTGTATAGTTTGAAATAAGCTCCAAGAGCTTGGTATGATATATTGAGTTCTTTCTTGCTTAAAAATGATTTTTCTATAGGTAATGTAGACACTACATTATTTTTGAAAACAAAGAATGATGGTCTTTTAGTAGTACAAGTCTATATGGATGATATCATATTCGGTGCTACTAACGAATGTCTTTGTCAAGAGTTTGTAAAGTTAATGCAGGGAGGGTTCGAGATGAGCATGATGGGAGAACTTAACTTCTTCCTCAAACTCCAAATAAAGCAAACAAAAGAAGGGATCTTTATCAACCAAACCAAGTACACGAAAGAAATATTAAAGAAGTTTGGGATGGAGAGCACCAAGCTATTAGGTACACCTATGAGCTCTTCTTGTAGACTTGATAAAGATGAATCAAGTAAATCTGTAGACCAAAAGTTATATAGAGGCATGATTGGTTCATTGCTTTATTTAACTGTTAGTAGGCCAGATATTATATTTAGTATTTGTATGTGTACAATATATCAGTCTGTCCATAAAGTGTCTCATCTTTTGGCTGTTAAACGTATACCTAGATACCTATCTAGCTCTATAGATATTGTTCTTTGGTACTCTAAAGATTCTTTATTTGAATTGATTGCTTATTCTGATGCTGATTTTGCTGGGTATAAACTTGATAGAAAAAGTACTAGTGGAATTTGTCAATTTCTTGGAGTTAATTTAATCTCATAAAGTATCAAGAAATAGAATTCAGTTGCTCTATCTATGGTGGAAGCCGAATATATAATAGCTGGAAGATATTATGCTCAAATTCTATGGATCAAACAATAACTCGAAGATTTTGGCATCAAATTAACTAAGACATCCATAAGATGTGCAATACTAGTGCAATCGATCTAACTAAGAATCCTGTGCAACATTCAAGAAGCAAATACAATGAAATAAGACATCATTTCATAAGAGATCATGTGCAAAATTCTAATGTGATGCTTGAATTTGTTTGTACTGATAATCAATTAGCTGATGTATTCACCAAACCCTTGAGTGAAGAAAGATTTTGCATGATTAGAAGAGAGCTAGATATCATAGACCCCTTCTCTTAGAACTCTTCAAATCTTGTTCTTACCAAATTTATTAATGCTCAAAATCATGTTCTCTAAGTCCTATGTCCTCTAGTAATTGCTTGATTTTATCAAATTTTATTGAAGTTTTTTCTGGAAATTCCTATCCAAGTGTCGACACTTCACTTTTGCCCAAGTGTCGACTCGTGCCTAAGTGTCGACACTTGACAAAAATGAAGTGTCGACTCTTGGGCGATTTTCTATTTTTTCTAGGGCATCACCGAGTCATTCCAAATTTTCTATTCCTCATTTTGTCTGTGCCCTAGTGGTCCCCTAGCTATCCTTTGACCTTGCAATAGTGATCTACCCACCATGCCCTCGGATTTTTGGGTAAATCTCCTCATTTCTCCCTCTCTTTTTCATTTGATCATGGTTTTTCCATTTTTCCTTCCATTGATTTGGGCCGAATTCATTCCCATTTATTTTTTTTCCCACTTTGGACCGATTTTCTTTGGATTTCTTGCGGATTGATCTGGCACATTGCTCTCTTCTTCCCATTTCTTCCCCTCTTGTCCACTCTCTTGGCTGATTCCAAGATTTTTTCTTCTCTACCCATCGGTTTCTCTTTTTGCTTGGACCGATCCCTCTTGTCTTGACATTCCTGTTTCACCCATTTTATTCCTTCCATTCCTTCCCTTTGTTGGCATTCATGGGTCCAAGGAAGCAGGTTATTTCTAAAAGGAGGTTGAGTCAGGGTACATCTGAAAGAAGGACAAAAGCAAGGAATGACAGTGGATAGTAGTCAGTGGCACCCCCTCATTTCCCCTTGTTAGATAGAGTTTCAGGCAAGATCATAGCTACCGGTCATCGAGTTGATTTGGGATTTTTCGACTGTGAGGGATTTGGTTTAGGACAGGTTCTTGAGGCTGCAGGTCTGATCTCCTTCTGTACCATGAAGGAGAAGTTTTATCCTCACTTGATCCATGAGTTTTATGGGAGTCTAGATTGCAGTAGAGTGATGTGGAGTGCCACTATTCGTGGCATTCAGATACCTATCTTAGAGGAGATCCTTAGTAGTGTTTGGGAGATTCCCCATCGTGGGATTATCATGAGCCTTGTCGAGGATAGAGAGGAGGCCTTTCGATGTATACTTGAGCATGAGGATGTTCGCAGTGTGGCCACATTCACCGCGAACTAGCTTTCAGTTAAGATGCACCTCCTACACCATTTTATTGCCCGAATTTTGCTGCCGAAGATGGGGAGATTTGATTTTATCACTGAGAGAGAGCTAATGCTTACAGTTTGTCTGACTCAAAAGGCAGCTGTTGATCTTCCTGCCTTGATGATGGTGCAGATGAGAGAGGCTGCGACCCAGAGACAACTTTATCTACCTTATGGGATGGGTTTGACACATCTGTTCCAAGCCTATGATGTTCCTTTGAAGGGGGAGGCCTCCAAAGATATTTTACATACAGACGTTTACGACGAGCACTCTCTTCATCGCATAATTTATCAGAGGCTGGCAGGTAGGTGGGTAAGACGAGAGTCTGGTTATGAGCCAGACAAGGAGGATGAGATCCGAGCCACCGAGGTAGGTCCTTTAGAGCCTGCTTAGCAGTTGACACCTCCTAGACCAGCACCTGCTGTAGCTTCAGGGTCTGAGCATGTGACACCATCTGCCTCTCCTCATGCAAATACTAACATATCTATTGAGGAGCATGCTTGACACCAATTTACTGAGATCTAGAGTGAGATGATCAGACTGGGAGACTGGACCACTCAGCTCCGTATAGAGATTGAGGGCCTTAGAGCCCATACTGCTAAGCAGCATTCTGAGATCCGTCGGATGATGGAGGCAGGCTTTGCACGTATTGAGGAGATGATGAGAGCATTGATTCCTTTTGGGTCATCAGGACCACCACCTCCTCCTTCGGTAGATAATGACGACCATCCTGATCGACATGATGATATTATTCCTGATAGTGATGGTCATGGACATGATGGCAGTGGTGGTGGTACAGATGTTGTTGATGGTGGCAGTGACAGCGATGACAAAGATGGAGACTATGAGATAGTCAGCACAGAAGGTCACACTCAAGCTGCTCCTACCGTTCCTCCTTAGATGATTTGCTTGCCTCAGCACCCATCTTTCTGACACCTGCTGAGACACTTCCTCCACCTTCTACTAGATCTTCTCGGGTTGTATCCCATGTTGGACCATCTGCTAGGACTAGGAGCCATAACATCCTGATGACCCCTAGATCCATTGTTCATAGGACTAGGATTAGTGCTCCTATTTGTCTTGAGCTTCCATCTGATGATGAGTAGCCTCACAAATGTTTATCTTGATATTTAGTATTTATGTATTTGTCATGATGTTTAGTGTTTATGTTTATCTATGTTTCTGTTATACTTGCATTAGAATTTGCTTATCAGTCTTGTATTAGTTTATGTATCAGTTTATGTGTCAGTTTAATGAAACTCTGACTTTTATGAAAAAGTTCAATTTTGTCTTATGGTTACTCCCTACTTTGTTCATTTGCTCTGATACCTGTTGATTATTGCTAATCTAATCTTGTATCGAGGCTCCTAACCAAATTTCTATGCCTTAATGCATCAATTCAGGGAGAGTTTACTCCCTTTATTATTTAATGATTGAGAAAAAGGGAGAGTAAGATATAAACTTTTTCCTTCTAAATTTTTTTAGTTGGTTCATAACTTAACTCACATAGGGGGAGAGAAAATTAACTTCAACACTTGATTGGTACCTCTCCTCTATTAAAATTGTATTGTATGAGTTTTATGTTCATGCTTATGGGATTTGATAACTAAAATTGAATTTGAATGCTTATATACTCAAGGTTTTGTCATCATCAAAAAGGTAGAGATTGTTGGCTTTTAGCCATTGATTTAGATGACTAACAAAATGTTGAGTACATATTTTATACTAATATTTCAATTGTAGTTATGAGTTACAGGATACAGGCATCTCAAATTCTCAAATTATAAGTTTCATGAAGCTGAGCAATTTTCATGTTTTAAAAAGTCTTCTCATCTGAAAAAGTGCTCAAAATAGACCATTTATGCTTTATATAAAGTATATTAAAGTTTCATTGAAGATCAATTTGAATTTGGAAGGTTGGCACATGTTTTTGGCAAGTTGCAGAGTCAAGGTTGACTTATGGCACACCAAGTGTCGACACTTCAGAGACTGACATGCAGAAATTTTTCTTTGGTATGCCAAGTGTTGACTCAAGGATTTCAAGTGTTGACTCACATAACACAAGTGTCGACTCAAGGATTGCAAGTGTCGACTCAAGGCCTGACACTTTTTGAAGATGTAGAACATGTCATTTTGGAAATTTTTTTATCAAGTGTCAGCTCAGGAGACTCAAGTGTCAACTCAGGAGATTCAAGTGTCGACTAAGGATTTTAAGTGTCGACTCAAGGCCTGATATTTTTGAAAATATAGAACTAGGTCACTTGAGAATTTTTGACTCAAGTGTCGACTCATAATAGTCAAGTATCGACTCATGGGTTCTGACAAGCATAACGACTATATTTTCTGAGGGGAAAAATTCATCCTTTCAAGCTTCCAATGGCTAGTTTTGATCCTCCAACGGTCTTAAACCATTTTTGGAAGTTTTGAAGTATTTAAGCTTCACTAAACTTATTCATGAAGCATTGAACACACAAAGTCAAATATTCTTTCAAGAACTTCACTTCTAAAAGTCAAAAAGGAGAGATTCCCTGAAAAAGCTTACAAGCCCATCATTTCATCTTTCCTAAAGTATGTTTGAAGAGATTCCAAAGAGAAGACAAGATAATTATCTTCAAAAGCCTTAAAGCTTCCACATTCCACTCTAGAAGAGAGTTTGATTGTGCTTTTATTCTTGTATCTTTAACTTTATTCTTTGCTGACCTAGCTTTCAAGGATTCAAAGATTTTTGAAAGTAGGTTGTTAAGGTTGTTGGTGAGCCAAAGGTACAAAACCAACTAGAGTTTAACTTGTAAGCCCAAAGACAAAACAAGTTGTAAAGGTTGTTGATGAGCCTAGGTGACAAAACCAACTTAGATTTTGATTTGTGAGCCTTTGAAAACAAGTCAGCTGTAATCTTGAAGAGATTATAGTGGAAATTCCCAAGGATGGCTTGGGGAGTTGATGTAGGTGCTTGGATTGCACATAACTACTATAAAATTCTGTGTTTGTATGTGATTGCTCTCTTTATTTCTTGCTCTTCATTACTTTCTTAATTTGCTATTATCCACTACATATTCATTTTGAGTTTAATTACTTTGCTTCAGAAACAAATCAAGACCAGCACATAGTTGTTCAAATTTTCAAAAGACCCAATTCAGCCCCACTCTTGGGCTCCATTTCTGGGCAACACAAACTTAATAAAGAGGAGAATGGTGAGCTACCTAGTTAGCCCGAGAGTAACCTAGAGGGACCATACTTTGTCCAAAACTTTAACAACCCTCTAAATTTTCTTGAACAATTAACTCTAACTCTTAGGAATGAACTAGTCTTAGAGAAGCTCTGCATAACCAAAAAGACTAATATAGATAATTTGGCTTAGGTAGAAAAATATATGGAGAAATTAGATTGGTGGGATGAACCAGTTCTATCATTACTCTACTTATCTATGGCCCTATTTTCTAGTACCTTAGAATCATCTCTGCCTTTTAATGGGATGGGAGAATAAATAAATGTAATGATAGAATTAGTTGAGCCTTCCCAAGAACAACAAATACATAATATAATAGGGGAAGCCACTCCCATAATTCTCTTCCATGATTTGTTAGATCCTTGTTAGGCTCATTTAAGTATAGTATAAGAGTAAATAATCTAGTAGAAAAACCCTACTTTGAAGCCATCCCGTTATGGATCAAAAAATATGAGCCAAGATCTAGCCCTCCAATAGCTCCATTATTAAAAACACCACCTGATTTAGAATTAAAGCCTCTTCCTGATGCGCCCATTGACACCCTATCAATGATCCTTATCCATTAAGCCTAATTTAGTGATATTTTAAAAGCATATAAAGAAGTTATTGAATAGGATATTACTAAAATGAAGGATCATGATCTTAAACATTTTATAATCAATTTTTTTTATTTTTGGCACTACTTTCGAGGATTGCCTCCAAAATTTATCTGAAATACTAAAACTATGTATAGAGGTAGGTTTAATGTAAATTTAGATAAAATACTAGGATATAAATTAGGAGGGATGATGTCCAAATACATTATATCCAAGAAAGGGAGTAAGGTACAATCCATTATTGAAGAAATTTCTAAACTACCAATCCCAATCTTGACCCAATAAGCACAATCCCTTCCTGATCATTATATAAACTATAATAACATTTCTACATCCCGGTATAGTATTCTTGCTCATTGTACCCTATTAATTTAGACTAATTATCATAAACACCACGGATGTTTTTTTGCAATGATGACAAATCCTCCTAATTAGCCTATCCTTTTAAAATCTTAAAGGATATGCTAAAATTGATTATACATGAGACTCCTTTTTAACTTCTAGCTGAAGACATTAAACTTTGCACTTGTTGGAAGGAAACCCAACATTTATTTTCATGCTCTTTAGAAAATTATAAAATAAAAATAAAAAATGAAAAATCTAATTTGAATTGATTGTTGTCACCTTTATCTTGTTGATGAGCTTCTCTTCTCTGATAACCTCTATCCCTATATGTTTCTTTTTATCTTTATAATTTGAATTATTTCTTTAACTTGTTTATACCATTAAGGACAATGATATTTAAGTTGGGGGTAAGGATAATCTTTTAAAAATTTTTAAAATATTTAAAAATTTTAAAAATCTTTGAAAATTTTATAAAATTTTTGAAAAATCTTTTAAAAATAGAAAACTTTATTGTAAATAAATCATATTTTAAGAAAAAAATCTTAAGCAAAATAGACTAGGAAAAAGTAATAGTGTTAGAAAGTATTTGCTAACAACTATAATGAGTCAAGGAGTAGACTAGTTGGTCAAACTTTTAGTGGCCTACTTACATCACCTAAAGGCTTTTAGCACTTCCAATTGTACATGCACACTGATGAAGCAAAGTAGGTATTAGTTGTAAGGCTAATTGAGGACTCAATTATCACTAAAAATTAGTAATTAATATACACCCCAATTAAAAAAACTTAAATTTAGGGAAAGAGCTACCTACCTAAAAAAATTAGACAATGTGGAAGCTATCTTCAATTTAAAGAAAGAGCTACCTATCCAAAATAAAAAGCACAAAATACAGAGCATATATAGATTGCTCTAATCTTAGTAACAGAGTCTTTATGTCTAAGACAAGTATGGAGGTTCGCATCAAATGGTGAAGGAAGGCCAGGATGCTCAGCACTTAAAAAAAAGGTAGTGAAAGCGATCTTAGTTCATGAGCTTGATTTGGGGATATATAAAAATTAACTAAAATAGGTGATAAGCAAAGAAATATTTTTTCTTTACAAGCTAGCATCAAAATGCTAAATTAGCAATCACAAATACATGTTGAAGATCTTTAGGTAAATTCTAAGTTTCTGATTGGGCTGACTACAAAATCTACTTTTGAAATTCAATACTTAGTTAGTGATACTTATTAAATCTTTTAACTTTCAACCCTAAATCTACTTTTGTATAGAAGGATCTTAAATGACATATGATGATAAGTATTTATACTTTTATTATATTGCTAAGGAACTAGAATGAGTAAGTTGGGGGGTGCGATAAATTACATATTTATATATTTGTTTTAAATAATTATTGGTGCTAACATCTTCTAAAAAATCCTAATTTCATAATTAAACTAAAATTTCTTACAAAATTAATTATTTATAAAATATCTTTGAAAAATATGAAATTAGAGAATATTTATGAAAAGTAAATATCAAGCCAAAAAACTTCACACCTATTAAAATATTTATTAAAAAAATTAATTTATATTTCCTCTTCTTTAGCAGGTATATTAAATTAATGTAGATATTTGGAACCCCAAAATCCTAGAGAATTGAAAGAATTATTGATTTAGAAGCTTGCCAATATGAAGAGCTCGATCTACAGGTTCTAAGGATATAGACAAGAGCCAAATCGGAACTCAAACGGGCCTGAATCACCTAAAATCCAAGATAGAATAGTTTTTAGAGTAGCTGGTTTGCCATGGACTCGTTGCTTGGTCTACAGGTCCTTTCCATGGACCATCATCTTCCCTAAGCCACCTGACACCATCGCTCATCACTTCTCTCCTCATGCCAAACATTGCCGTCACCATCTCGCCTCCTCGTAGGCCAAAGCCATCCTCCCAGTTGGCTACCATCAATCGCTCATCATTGGTCACCTTCCTAAGAGGCCCAACACTACCTTCTTCCTCTATTTGGCTACCCAATGCTGCCATTACGGCCTCCATTGCCATCACCTTTCTTTGTCCTTTCCTCTTGGTCCACCACCATTAATTCCACCTTCAATCCACCATAGCCATCGAGTCATAGCCATCATCACTCTTCTCTCGACCCGTCTTTGCTCTTCTCCTCCTTGTTCCCATCTTCACCACCATGACAACACTCCCTTCCCTATTCCCACCATCCTAAGTCACCTCCATCCTTGCCATTACCACTACCTCTTAGCTCACTGCTATTAGGTTCCTCGGGTCAGGCACAACAGAAGATCGGTTTTAAACTTTTCATTTTTAAAATCATAACCAGCTGGAACCCTAAACCCTTGGACCACTTGATCATGATAATCAATAAATTTAAACTTTAGGGCTATAGAAGAATACCTGGAGCACTGTTGTCCTTTATTTTCATGAGACACACAAGTGCATGCCCTCTAAAGGTGATCCACACAGGAACCAAACCAAGGAAGCACTCCTATAATAGTTGCTTGTTTGTCTGGGACACCTTTCGGCAACCTTCTGGACTTTCTCTCTTACTGGACTCCCTATCCTCCTGTAAGGCACTCTAAGACCTCACTATAGCCTCTTTCAGATCTCAAATACCCCTTATATTTTTCTCCTTAGGCCCTTGTCTTAAAAGACTAGCCTTGTCTTGAAAGAACAAGCCTTGTCTTAAAAAGACAAACCTTGTCTTAAAGGGGAGGGAGATAAAATAGTAGGTTAGAGTATTTGGATGGAAAAAGAGTACTTTGGCATCAGATCACCGATGCCTATTTATGAAGGGGAATGGGGCACCTGATATGTCCATTAATCAGCTAAGACTCTTTAATCATAAAGAGTCTTATTAATGGAAAGACATATCATGATAACACCCATTCACGCACCAAGAGACATATAAGTGTCTCTTGGGTTTTCCAGCCAATTTTTCTTTCTGCCACATTGCATTAACTGGTTGTTAAAAAGCCAAGAGGCATGAAATAAGAAAGAAAACATTGGAAAATTAAGAGACTTAAAGTAGGACTTTGCTTTTCAGATTGGCGCCAACAATGAAGGGATGCATTCCTTCGTTATGTGCATTCCAATTTCATGCCAATTGCCACCTGTTGACTGGTCAAACCATAGTAGAGGGGCATGGAGATAAGGTAGGAGTCCTTTAGGATTAATCTAGGATTTGTGATTGATTGCAGAAGGACTCAAGGGTCCTTCTGCATGCACATAATATGCGTGAAAGCATTATGGCACCCAAGAGTCCATGCCAACATGGACTCTTTCATAAATCCAAGATAAGTCCCAATAAAATCTAGATAAATATTGGATTAGGCTGCCCCACTTAGGACTATAACCAAAATAAATTCCACTTAAATTGGTTAGCCCAAATAATAAGCAAACAAACCCAATCCAATTGGGTTAGGAGTTAAGCTAGCCAACATATGCTAGTATGTTAATTAACTAGCCAATTAGGATCCCATGACCCTAATAAAAATATAATTGACTTTCTTGGCCAATTTTCTAATGTGTGTGACCTTTTGGGCTCCACATTTACTCAGTAGTAGGTCTAGGTCTAAGCCAATTCGATCCAATCAAATCCAATTTGACCTAATAGGTCAAATTGAGTTGACCTAAGTTGCTAATTCGTACCAGCTTTCGAATTGACTCATGAATCCAATCAATTTGATTCATGAAAACCCATAAGACATGATTGATATCTAAAAACATGTCATGTCTACTTAGAAGATGAGAAATTTGATAGAAATTACTAAAATACCCTTCAATGGAAAGTTACTGTGCAATTCAATCCTTCGATCTACCTTTATCCCGATTAAGTGATGGGCATGGATAAATGTCAAACCCTAGCACTCAATCATTTTAAATTTCAATTCAATAATGAAGACTCGATTGATGAAAGATTAGAAACCTTATCTAATCTCATCATGCTTTGATCAAAGACTTCTTGAGTCATCATTTGAAGAGATTTCATGGGATAATTCCTCTTCTTACTAAGAGTGAACAATTCCTTGTTGACCCACTCACATTCTTTATACACAATCCACCATATCCAAGAACATCCCGTACATGACTCATTGTCATGAGTGAGTATGAATCAAAATATGGCTTCATGTGCATAAGGAACCATGGTGATCTCAAGTCTAAGGATCATTTGTATAACTCCCACTATGAGAACCATCTTTTGACAAGTAGTAAGACTTCCATAAGATGTTCTTAATATAGATCAGCCCAGTGAACTCATACCCTTATGAGCACCCATATTCTTTTATTAGTATCCCTACACAGGTAGCTGTGAGACCAACCACTGTCCCTTTGAGCATACATAGGATGTGCTAGTCTTTTTGGAAATATCGATCCCTGAATTGATAATCCAATGACTAGGGGCATTTTAGATTAGGATTTATAGGAACTTAGGTCTCACTGTTATGATCTCCATCATAACCCTAATTCCATTGTCCAAACCTATGGGGTTCATTATAATCTTAGATAAGATACATCAGTATGATGTATCAACAAATGCCTTTTATTGATAAATAATATCATACATGAGTTGGAAGATCATAGAAATGCCCTTGTAAAGATTGGCTTTTAGGACATTATTCTTTTAATCTCCCACTTGCACTAAAGCTAATCACCTTTGTATTTTATACCCATATAATCTAAGTGGCGATCAAACTGCTATTGTGATAGTTCTTTAGTAAATGGGTCTGCTATATTGTTCTTTGTATCTACTCATTCGATAATCGCATCTTGTCTTTCTATGATCTCTCAAATGAGGTGGAAGCATCTTAGGATGTGCTTTGGCTTATTATGAGATCTTGGTTCCTTAGCTTGCACAACAAATCCAGTGTTACCACAATAAAGTGACATCGGTTGTTCTATAGTAGGAACCATGCCTAATTCCGTGATGAATTTCTTCATCCACACAGCTTCCTTTGCACCTTCACTTGCAACTATGTACTTTGTCTCAGTGACTAAGTCAGCTACAATTAGTTACTTTGTACTCTTCCAATTCACTACTCCACCATATAGGGTGAAGACAAACCTGGTGTGGACACCAGGGCTAGAAAAGATCGACGGGTCGAACCCGCATGTGGATCACCTATGAATAAAGTCTTGAACCCAAACCCCTTTTTCATGTAGATATTTTATCATAAATTTTGTTATTTAGGCTTAGTTGGGTTTAGCCCTTTTTACCAACTTTAATTAGGGTTTTTATTTTTAGCTTTTTGGACCAAACCCTTTTTACCAAGTTGAACCATTTGTTTACATATCTTTGCCTTTTGATCAATTTGATCAAGTTGGGCTTAGAGTTGATTTTTAGTTGGTTAAATCATGTGATTAGTTAGTTATTGAGTCCTGTAATACAAGAGGGGACCCAAATCCAGATACCATTTGCAATCATGTCAAGACACATGTGACCCTATGTGCAACCCAACATACCATGTGCTAGCTCAAGACAAGTCAAGCCTTGGTGCCACATGTCATCCACTTCTTAGTGCCACCTCATCACATGCCACCTCATCAAGTCAAGGATGCCTATGCCACTACATCAGCCTACATGCCATGCCATTTCATTTGGGACATCACACTTGCCATGTCACTTATTTCATATGGAATGCCCAATCAAGAAACCAAGAAGTTAGCACCACATTTTGAAAGGAGTAAAGCATAAAGAGTCCAACCATATTGGTGCCATTCCCTCTTCCTTTTTGTCACCAATTCCAAGGGAGAAGTTGGCCAAGAATCCTTCCCTAAGAGGTGCCTATCAATGGGAATTTCAATGGATTTCTACCTTAAGTGTTTTGATCAATCGGGGTCCAAGCTGTTCAAGTTTAGAGAACTCAAGAATCCTATAAGAACTCTTGAGTTTTTTTCTATCCAGACTGGAGAGTCCACTATCCTACAAGAGCCCACATCATCCAAATTGCAGAGTCCAACAATCAAGGCCAATCAATGAATCAATCTTGCCCTTCATCATGACACCTCACCTATCCTCATCATTGGTGCCCAAATAGGATGAAGATCCCATGTTGTCACCTACCTTGGAGAGAGTTCCAAATCAGTCCAAGAGCAGGAGTCCAAGATGCCCAGAGCAAGGATTCAAGGAGTTGTTGCTTAAGGGACACCAGTGCTAGTATTTGTATCCCTTACACCACTAGTTGATGGTCTATAAATATCTTATCAACCCCTTATATTATTAATGATTTATTGATGAAATAAAGTGACATTCTGTCCAGTTCTTTTCCTTTGCTATGTGCATCACGAGGTGTGAGGCCCTTTCTTTTATTCTACGAAGCATCGCGGGGTGTGAGACCCTACATATCCAGACATCGAGAATGAAAGATTATGCCCTGAAAGCCAATTGAAATATTGTATTTCAATCCCAAAATCAATGAATTGATATTATTATAATAAAGGCATTATTTTCATCATATGCTGTGTCTTTATGATTATATGATGAACCCATAGATTAGGACTATAGTTCTAGGGTTATGATGAGATCATACCAGTGAGACCTAAAGCCTTAAAACCCTAATCTAAAATATTCCTGGTCGATGGGACATTGAGTTGGGGATCAATGTTTTCGACAAGACCAGCACATCCTATATATGCTTTGTGATGAGGGTGACTGATCTCACAGTCACTTGTGTTTGACACTAATACTAGGATGTGAGTGTTCATTAGAGAATGAGTTCACTGAATTGATCCAGATTGAGAATATCTAATGGAACCTTATCTGTTTGTCAATAGATAATTCTCATAGTGGGAGTAGTGCATGTGGTCCTTTGACCTGAGACTACCATGGTACCTTATATATATGAATCCATACTTTGGTTCGCAATCAATCATGACACTGAGTCATGTACGAGGTGATACTGGGTATGGTGGATTATATATGGAGGTTGTGAGTAGGTCAACAAGGAATTGATCAGCCCTAGTAAGAGGGAATTGCATCTAGCTAATTTCGATCAAATGATGGATTCAGGAAATCTTTGATCAAAGTATGAACATTAGAGTTAATTTCTAATGGTTCATTAATGAATCATCATTATAAAGATTGAGCTAGTGATGAATATGAAATTGGATTTGACAAGTATCCATATTCATAATCATATTCAGGATGCAAGTTGATCAAAGGACTGAATTGCCCGGTAACTCACCACTGAAGGGTATTTTGGTAATTCACCAAAATTCCACATCTTCGGGTAGACATGATACATTGCTAGACGTTAATCTTGTCTTGTAGGTATATGATTGAATTATGGTAATTCAAATCAGTTAATTAGAATTAGATTCTAATTGACCGAGTCGAGCTAGTTTGAGTTGACCTAAATCAGCTTAGTTGAGATTTAACCGAATTAAGTCAAATAGCACTCGGACCTACTGCTTTCTAGGTGTGGAACCCAATGGGTCACACACAAAAGAGAATTGATGAAGGATTTAATTTGGAATTAAATCATGTTTGCAGGATAAACACACAAGCATGTGTTGCAGACCCAATTTCTATTCGAATCAGATTCGAATTTGGTTCCGAATTGGGCTTAATTGGGTTCTAATTGAACTAGATTAAGGTCTAATTTAAATTTTAGGACATTGGGCTAACCCATGGCTGAACCCAAGTAAATCAAGTGCACCGAGACTCTCTCTCCAAGCCGCCCACACCAATCCTCACCCGCGGTGCCAAGAATAAGAGTCCACGCGCGTGTGGACTCCTCTTCACGCGCGTGGAATGGAAATTCCATCCGAGAAAAATCAAGAAAAGGGGGTGATTTGGATCCTTGTATGACATCCTTGGATCTGGATCTGATGGCCAGAAAAATTAAGGAAAAAGATCCGTCATTTTTCGGTCGCAAGTCCGTCTTCAAAAGTCGCGATTCTTCCTGAAGTTTTTCCGAGAGTCCTCCTCGTCGGAAAAATGAAAATTAAATCAGAGAATCATGATTTTTGGTTGAGGTGGCGTGAGGAATGAGGGATCGTGATTGCTGGGGTTTCAGAGGGTTGCGATGTTTTGAGAAAACGCCCCTCTGAAATCTATAAAAGGGTTTGGGTTCTCGGGGTTTCTTTCAGATAATCAAATACAGAGATCATATTCCTCTCCTCCTCTCTGGAATACTCCTTCCCTTTATGCTTGTTGGGTATTGTTTCCCTTACAGAGATAATCTCTATCGAAACTCTGACCCTAAACAAGAATAAGAGGAAGGTCTTGAACGGTAAAGGAAAGGAAAAAGGAAGGGTCTGTTCTTCTTCTTTTCTTTCTTGAATTAAGACTTTACTTGTCTTAATTTCTTCTTCCAATTCAATTCAAGAAAAAGAATTCAAGAAAGGGAATTCAAGAAAAGAATTCAAGAAGAGGAAAGAAGGAAGAAAAGAAATTTTCAAGAAAGAAAATTTCAGCCTAAAAGTCCAAGAATTGAATTCTTGAAAAAGAATTCAAGAAGAGGAGCCAAGAACAAGAAATTGTAGTCTTCATCTTTTTCTGTGTGGATCACCATTGGAGGGTGAACATTTGGGCACCTGGTGGAGATTTAAAGTTTGGATTTTAGCAATACAGGTTAGTACTTTAATATGAGTTTAAATCTTATATATACATGTTATATATTTTAATTCTTTTAAGGAGATCTTGGGTTAAGGGTTTGGTGAAGATTTCATAAAGATAAAAATTTTGAAATCTATGTTTCCGCCTTGCCACCAAACCCTACAGAGAAACCCTAGCCACCCACTTCCACCTTTTCCTTTCACTTTTCCATCCTTTTTCCTTCTTTACTACTTTCTAACTGAGAAATTTTTGTTTGTTGACTGATTACTGGTGATCAAGGATTAAAGTCAAGGTCTTCTTTCCTTAGAACTATCATCGCAAAAGATCGAAGCCCGAAGATCGAGATCTTGAAGCTCTACCGCTAGATTCTTGAGAGTCCACCTAGATCTACTTCAGAGGGAAACATCTTCATTCGTAAAAATTCAAAAAACCATCCCTACTCTTTGATTTCTGAATCTTTGAAAAGTAGACCCTAGTTTATGGTGGTTTCTTAGCCACTAAATCCTATTTTTCTAGTTTACTTTGTAGATTTACTTGACGGGTTATTAACTAGTAGACTAGTTTGCTTAATTATCTCCTTTGAGTCTTTAAAAATGAAAATTATAAAAAAAATTAATCTCTATTTTTATCTATTAAATAGGGTAATAATCAGTAGATTAAGTTTTCATAATTATCCAGCATCGTTTTTGGTATCAGAGCGAAGGTTAAACTAGGGTTTAACTTTTAGTTCTAAAATTTCTGCATACCTAGTACTAGGCTGAAATTAAAACTACATAAAACCTATCTAAAAAAACTCAAAAAAATTAGAAATAATTTTTTGTTAATCCTCTATTTAATCTAAAAAAATTATAATTTTTTTTATTTTCTATATTTTGGTGGAAAGAAATCACGCCTCCTGAGCGGGTATATACAAGTATACTATCACGACCCATGAGAGTAATGAGCTACGGTCAGACGTGATATCCCGAGATTGGGAATTTGAAATTAATCAGAACTGAAATTAATTTTGCAGATAATTAAAAATTTAATTAATTTTTATTTTTCTATTATTTTTAATTATTTTAATTTTAGTGCATCTAGTTTTTTATATTTATGTGACTGCATCATCCAGTAACCTAATCTTAAGGGCACTTGAGCATCTCAGATCAGGGCAGGATCTCACCACCTGTCCTGGAACCATAACAACCTTCTTTGCATCCGAGCCCAGCCTAATTAAAATCAATTAGACTTAATTTGGTCTAGTGAGCTAGGGACACCAACAGGTCGGGTTCCAAGTATTATGTGAAAGCTAGTGCACCCAATCCTTTGATTATCACTTGAATCCGGTGTCTAAGGTAGAGGTCCATGGGCAAACGTCCTAAGCAGTTTCATGATTTTTAATTAGGACCCTGCGAGAGCAGGGGGAGCCTCCCACGACCCCACCTCTTACCTAGCCAGTGGATAGGGTAATTACTAAATTGGCTATAATTTGAGCTGATCCATTCTACTTGAGCTCTAGGTCTAGGAAACCCTAACTCAAGTTCTGTGTAATTGCATTGCATGGAAACTAGGTGAGGTATGATAGAAAAATGCCCTAAGACCCAATCATTGTTTGGGCCTTTTTTGTAAACTTCCAACTCATGCATGACATCATTTTTATAATAAAGGCATTTGATTCATCATATATTGCTGTGTCATATTTTTGACTATGATGAACCCCATAGAGTAGGGTAATGAAATTAGGGTTATGATAAAATAACATTGAGACCTAATTCCTATAAACCCTAATCTAGAATGTTCCTAGTCATTGGACCATCGATTCGGGGATCGATGAATCCAGTAAGACTAGCTTATCCTATGTATGCTCAGTTGATGAGGGTGGTTGGTCTCACAGCCACTTGTGTATAGACAATAATACAAGGATAAGGGTGCTCATTAGGTTATGAGTACACTGAACTGATCTGCACCAGGACTATCTTATGGAAGTCTTACTTGTCAAAAGATAGATCCCAGAGTAGAAGTTGTGCATGTGATCTTCAGACCTGAGGTCACCATGGTTCCTTGTGCACACTAAGCCATACTTTGGTTCATACTCATTCATGGCATTGCGACATGTACGGGGGATTCTGTGTATGGTAGAAGGTGTACGAAGGATGTGAGTGGACCAATAAGGATTGATCAATCCTGGTAAGAGGATATGTTATCCCATGTAATATCTTTGATGAGTGACTCAAGAAATCTTTGCAAAGTGGGATGAGATTAGAAGTGGCTTCTAATCAATCATCAACTGAGTCCTCATGATCGAGCTGAGACTCGATATGATTAAGTGTTAGGGTTTGATATTTATACATACCCATCACTTAATCAGGATAATGGGAGATCAAAAGATTGAATTGCATGGTAACTTACTACTGAAGGATATTTTGGTAATTTTAACCAAAATCCTCATCTTCCGGGTAGGGATGATACGTTGCTAGATGTCAATCTTATCTTGTGGGTTTTCATGAACTAATTGGATTGGTTTCATGAGTCAATTCGATGTGTGATTCGAATTGGACAATTAGGTGAGCCGATTTGACCTAATTAGGTCAATCGGGTTCGATCAGATCGAATCGGCTCAAACCTAAACCTACTGCTGGCTAGATGTGGAATCCAATGGGTCACACATAATAGAGAGTAGGCTAAGGAAGTTACTCATGGTTTAATTAGGGTTATGGGATCCTAATTGGTTAGCCAGATTGTATACTAGCATATGTAGGCTAACCCAATTCCTAACCCAATTGGATTGGGTCCGGTTGCTTGCTAATTGGGCAAAACTAATTATAGGAAACCTAAATTAGGTTGAGTCCTAAGTGGGGATAGCCAAATCAGGCTTGATCTGATTTTATTTTGGACTTTTGGATGTTTTATTGAAGAGTCCATTTGAGTTGGGACTCTAGATGCCAAAATAATACCTTGGCATTCAAAAAGGCCTAGAAGAGTCTATAGTCCTCTGTTATGAAATATTTTTATATGGATGGAAAGAGGATTTAATGCTCTTTCTTTTGACACTTATATTGCATATGTTTTGACTAGTCAAAGGTTGCATGGGATGTAGATAAAGTTGACCTCAACATAAAGGGTTTCTTGGCGTCTCTTGGCACGCGTGGGAAATGAAGGTGCGCACAGAAGGACAAAAGTCCTTTTGCAGATGAAACACTTGAGCGTTTCATTTCTACAGGCACCTTCTCTTCTTATCCCATGCCTCTTGGATATGTTTGATCGGTCAAGGCTTTTTGAAAGGGCATGAAAAATTGATGGAAGCAAAAGCATGCATGAAGAGACGCGTCCCTTCATGTGGCGCACACCTTGAAGCAGAGTCCTTCTGCTTTCAGGACTCTTCATATTCTCTAGTGTTTGGAGATTGAAGAGGCACCTCTTGGCTTCCCAGGGACTGGTACTTCCATGTGGCAAGTCACAGATTGTCTAAGAAAATGGATGGATGCCAATATGTCTTTTGGTGCATGAGGAGACATATTGGATATGATTTTTCAATCTTGAAAAATCATATCTGATAACCTGTTGGAGGACATATCACACGCCCCTCTTAAAACTATAAATAGGGATAGTGATATGAGCTTAGTTCTTTTTCTTTTCACCATAAAAAGATATTTTGAGTGTTCTTCCACTTCTCTCTCCCTCCTTCTTAATTTAGGACAAGTCTTGTTAAGACAAGGTCTTTTCTACTAGGACAAGGCTTAGTTTTAGGACATAAGCCTAAGGGGTCCTAGAGGAGGGTTGTTCTATAACCAAGAGTGGTTTAGGACTGTGTCCAGAAAGCCCTACAGTAGGTTAGGGTGTCCTATAGTGGTCAAAGGTCAAAAGGCTGATAAAAGAGTTCTGTTGAAGCAAGCAACCCCAGTAGGGATTCTTTCTTGGTACCATTCTTATGTGGATCACCGTTGTAGGCTTGCACTTGTGAGCCTCGTGGAAAAGATTGGGTTTCAGTGATCCAGGTATGTATTCTGACTTCATTTATGTTTCGTTTATTGGTATTGCATAAGGGGTTCCTGGGAATTAGGGTTTTCTAGCCATATTATGATTTCATGCTTAGAATTTTGTTTTGAAATTCACTTCGCATGCTGCATGATTCCCAGCACCCTGGGAGAATTCCCATCAGTGGTATCAGAGCCCTCCTTGTGGCATACCAATTATGAATCATTTTTGAAGTTCATGGTTTCCACATATCGAGTCGACCTGACTAGTGATCAAGCTGACTCGAACCCTGTCATGTCGACTCTACCAGAATCTTGTGATGAAAATGCATATTAGGTTAATATGTTAGATTTCTGGTTTCTTCATGAAAAAGGCATGTTAATGCATTGATATGAAATTTTGCATATTAGGGTAATATGTTTAATTTCTATTTCTTCATGAAATGCATGTTATCATTTCAAGTATGAAATTATGCATGTTGATTGAACCAAGTAACTGCTCTGGATTGGGGTTGCCATAGTCATTCGATCATAGGAGTAAAGTAGGGTGTAAAAAGCCTAATCTGTCCATTCTATGGGTTTTCTATGGCGTGTAGGGTTGCAACTTTGTGGTAATTTCCATGAATGAGTGAGGTGAACGGTATTTTACATTAATCATGTCATGTTTTGCATATTAGGATAATATGCATGTTATCATGCTATGCATATTAGGGTAATATACTTGTTGTCATGTAATGCTTTGCATATTAGGATAATATGCTTGATGACATGAAATGTTCTACATATGTTAGAGTTATATGCAATATTTTTATATTTGTTATAAACATAGTTATCATGTTTATGTTTATACTTGTAGTTATAAATGTAATTATCATGATAGTATTTAGAATGTGTTTTTGAGACTATCAAAGCCCTCATAAAAATCATATTTAGTCATAGTAAATAAACTTAGTCATGATGCAAAATCGATTAGGGTTTGATTAGCCGATTGGTGTCTAGGCAAGTGGTTCTGGGAAGGTAAAGGAATGAGATTTTTAATTGGTTCGTTGTCTAACCTGGCTAATTTAATTGGTGTCTAAGGAAAGCAACGGGGGGACCCCCTCACCCCTTCCACTTACCTGGCCAATTTGGTCATATATAAACCTTAACTTGAGAATGCTAATTGATTATGTATACTATAACTTGCCTTCCTTCATGCTAAGCCAAATTAATATCAAAACTATAGTAGGTTTGTTGTGTAACACAAGATCTACTCTAGGGTTTGATATGAAATTTGTATTGGTGCGCTTAGTGCTTTATGGCGTGGTTGAAATTGTTGCTTTGTTTTATAATACAAGGGCAACAATTTTCAACTATAGCTATATAAAAATGAAGGGTTTGACTAAACTAAGACACTATAGTTTGTTGTGTAACATAAGACTATAAGTGTCTTAGAGGCAAAGATAATTGTTGAGAATTACACGGGTTGCAATTGGAAAGTAAGTCCTACCTTTGAACTTATTAGTGTTTGTTGTGTAACACAAGGCACAAATGAGGAATTAGGATCTCAACCCCACTAAGGAAACTGAAAAGGTTTCTCGCTTACCATAGTTGAGGGTTATGCTATTTGAAGAAAATAGTGGGAGACATAATTGGATAGAAAGTCCTTATCCAGTTATGGATGTCATCTTGAGTAGTCTGCTGATATTGTTCTTTAATTAAATATAGGACATTTAGTTTTATGGCTTCAAATTTATCATTGCATGGCATCTTGGATGCTAATAAGTTAACCAATTCAAACTATGTAGACTGGTTGAGGAAGAAGGCTGATAGAGCCTGTTTCCACTGCAGCATGTTTGGGCATTGGAAGAAGGATTGCAAGACTTGTCTTGCAAATGTGAAGCTAGATGCAAGTGGTGCATCTAGGGGTTTGTCCATGATACAAACCAATTTATCATTGAGTGAATCAATTTCTAATTCATGGGTATTGGATACCGCATGTGGGTCACATATTTGTAAATCTTTACAAGGACTCCACAGAATTAGAAATTTGAAGAAAGGTGACTTCAAATTATATGGGGCAAGTGGAGAACCCATATATGCTGAAGCTGTGGGCACCTATCTTCTGTTATTACCTTCGAGTAATATCGTAAGGTTGGAAGAATGCTACTATATGCCAAATATTGTAAGAAACATTATTTCTATACCCTTGTTGTTACAACAAGGATATGAAATAAGTATAAAGAGCAGTGGCTGCTCTATTCTTTATAATAATAAAATATTTGGACATGGATATTTTATAAATAGTCTTCTAACTTTGAAACTCAATGATAATATTTTTCTTGTTGATGATAAGAAGAGAAAAAGAGAATGAAAATGTCACATATCTCTGGCACTGCCGATTAGGTCATATTAGTGAGTCAAGGATAAACAAGTTAGTCAAAGAGGATTACTTTGACCCTGATGATTTTCAATTATTAGGAACTTGTGAGTCCTGCCTCAAAGGGAAAATGACCAAGTCTCTGTTCACTGGATATGGAGAAAGGGAAACTGAATTGTTAGGTCTTGTACATACTGATATATGTGGACCTATGTCAACTCAGGCCAGAGGAGGATATTCTTATTTCATCACTTTTATTGATGATTTATCAAGGTTCGATTATATGTATCTTATGAAACACAAGTCCGAAGCCTTTGATAAGTTTAAAGAATATCAGAGTATGGTTGAAAGACAAACTGGACTTAGTATTAAAGCTCTTCGATCTGATCGAGGAGGAGAATACTTGTTTAGTGAGTTTTTGAACCATCTCAAGGACAAAGGTATTATTTCTGAGTGGACCCCTTCTTATACATCCCAATTAAATGGAATGGCATAAAGGAGAACTCACACCTTGTTGGACATGGTGAGGTCCATGATGAGCTTCACAGATCTTTCATTTCCTTTTGGGGACATGCCTTGGAGACTGCTGCATATATATTAAACAGGGTTCCATCAAAGTCAGTAAGTAGCACTCCATTTGAGTTATGGAATGGTAAAAGACCAAGTCTTAAGTACTTAAAGATTTGGGGTTGCCATGCTTATGTCAAGAATAACTTTGGACATAAGTTAAGTGCTAGGGTTGACAAGTGTAGGTTTGTTGGATACCCAAAAGAAGGTAAGGGATACCTCTTTTATAATTCTACTGAGCAAAAGATAATTGTCAGTAAGCATGCTACATTCTTGGAACAAGAGTTAATCCAAGAAGGATGTAGTGATTCTTTACTTGAGTTGTGTAAAGAATAGAACCAACAAATCGATGAGCCTTCAAGTAAAGTTCCTCAACCAGAGATTCTTGTAGATCAAGAATAGCCACAATACACACCTCCTCTCTGAAGGTCAAAGAGGGTGCGAGGAGCACCTCTCAGATATGGCATTGTCATTGGTGATGACAATGAAGCCAGTATCATACAAGATGATGATCCTATGACCTATTCGAAAGCTATCGAGAGTAGGGACTCCGACAAGTAGCTTGGTGCTATGAAATCTGAAATGGACTCCATGTATTCCAATCAGTTTGGACCTTAGTAGATCCACCTGAAGGAATTAACCGATAGGGTGTAAATGGGTATTCAAGAAGAAGATTGGAGCAGATGGTCAAGTTGAGACCTATAAGGCTAGGTTGGTAGCAAAAGGTTTTAGACAAAAACATGGTGTAGACTATGATGAAACCTTTTCTCCAGTAGCCATGCTCAAGTCCATTCGGATATTGCTTGCCATAGCAGCATACCATGATTATGAATCTGGCAAATGGATGTAAAGACTACTTTCCTTAATGAAAACCTTGAGGAAGAAGTCTATATGTCACAGCTAGAGGGGTTTGTCTCAAGTGGGAAACCAAACCAGGTATGCAAGTTAAAGAAGTCCATTTATGGACTTAAGCAAGCATCAAGGAGTTGGAACATCTATTTTGACGAAACAATCAAAGGATTTGGTTTTATCAAAAAATGTGGATGAACCATGTGTGTATAAGAAGACAAGTGGGAGTGCCATTGTTTTCTTAGTTTTGTATGTGGATGACATACTGATCATTGGGAATGATATCCTAATGTTGCAATTGGTTAAAGCTTGGCTATCATCAAAGTTTTCCATGAAGGATTTGGGAGAACCATCCTATATACTGGGTATAAAAATCTATAGAGATAGATCCAAGAGGATGCTGGGCTTATCCCAATCTAGGTACATTGACTTGGTATTGAAGAGATTCAACATGGATGGAAGTAAGAAATGTTACTTGCCAATGAGTCAAGACATACAACTCTCTAAGAAGATGTCTCCTAAGACATCAGAAGAAAGAGAGATGATAGCTATGATTCCTTATGCTTCGGCTGTAGGATTGATTATGTATGCCATCTTATGTACCAGGCCTGATGTCGTTTATGCCTTAGGCATGTGAGCAGGTTTCAGGCAGATCCAGGAGAGGATCATTGAAAAGCTGTAAAAAAAAATTTTAAGTACCTAAGAAGGACTAAAGATATTTTTCTAGTATATAAAGGATCTGAGTTAAAACTAGAAGATTATACAGATTCTAGTTTTCAATCAGGTTCAGATGATAGCAAATCCACATCAGGGTATGTCTTCACCCTGAATGGTGGTGCAGTGAGTTGGAAAAGTACCAAGCAGTCTACAGTAGCTGACTCAGTCACTGAGGCAGAGTACATAGCTGCTAGTGAAGCTGCAAAGGAAGCTATCTGGATGAAAAAATTCATCATGAAATTGGGCGTGGTTCCTAATGTACAACAGCCAGTGCCATTATACTATGATAACACTGGGGCTGTTGCACAAGCTAAGGAACCAAGATCTCATCACAAGTCCAAGCACATTCTAAGATGGTTTCACTTTATTCGAGAGATTATAGAAAGACAAGATGTTGTCATCAAACGAGTTGACACAAAGAACAATATAGCAGACCCATTCACTAAAGCATTAGCCAAGCAACAGTTAGATCGCCACTTGGATTGTATGGGCATAAAGTATAAGGGCAATTGGCTTTAGTGCAAGCGGGAGTTTGATAGAAAAATGTCCTAAGAGCCAATCATTGTTTGGGCCTTTTTTGTAAACTTACAACTCATGCATGACATCATTATTTATAATAAAGGCATTTGATTCATCAAATACTGCTGTGTCATATTTTTGACTATGATAAACCCCATAGTGTAGGGCAATGGAATTAGGGTTATGATAAAATAACAGAGAGACCTAATTCTTATAAACCCTAATCTAGAATGTTCCTATGTATTCTCAGTTGATGAAGGTGGTTGGTCTCACAGCCACTTATGTAGAGACAATAATATAAGGATAAGGGTGTTCATTAGGTTATGAGTACACTGAACTGATCCGCACCGGGACTATCTTATGGAAGTCTTACTCCTTGTCAAAAGATAGGTCCCAGAGTAGAAGTTGTGCATGTGATCTTCATACCTGAGGTCACCATGGTTCCTTGTGCACACTAAGCCATACTTTGGTTCATACTCATTCATGGCACTGCGACATGTATGGGGTGTTCTGGGTATGGTGGAAGGTGTATGAAGGATGTGAGTGGACCAACAAGGAATTGATCAATCCTGGTAAGAGGATATATTATCCCATGTAATATCTTCGATGAGTGACTCAAGGAATCTTTGCAAAGTGGAATGAGATTAGAAGTGGCTTCTAATCAGTCATCAGCTGAGTCCTCATGATCGAGCTGAGATTCGATATGATTAAGTGTTAGGGTTTGATATTTATCCATACCCATCACTTAATCGGGATAATGGGAGATCAAAAGATTGAATTGCACGGTAACTTACTACTGAAGGGTATTTTGGTAATTTATACCAAATTCCTCATCTTTCGAGTAGGCATGACCGTTGCTAGATGTCAATCTTGTCTTGTGGGTTTTCATGAACTAATTGGATTGTTTTCATGAGTCAATTCGATGTGTGATTAGAATTGGACAATTAGGTGAGCCGATTTGACCTAATTAGGTCAATCGGGTTCGATCGGATCGAATTGGCTCAAACCTAAACCTACTACTGGCTAGATGTGGAATCCAATGGATCACACACAATAAAGAGTAGGCCAAAGAAGTTACTCATGGTTTAATTAGGGTCATGGGATCCTAATTAGTTAGCCAGATTGTATACTAGCATATGAAGGCTAACCCAATTCCTAACCCAATTGGATTGGGTCTGGTTGCTTGCTAATTGGGCTAACCTAATTAAGGAAAACCTAAATTAGGTTGAGTCCTAAGTGGGGATAGCCAAATCAGAGCTTGACCTGATTTTATTTTGGACTTTTGGATGTTTTATTGAAGAGTCCATTTGAGTTGGGACTCTAGATGCCAAAATAATACCTTGGCATTCAAAAAGGCCTAGAAGAGTCTATAGTCATCTATATGAAATATTTTTATATGGATGGAAAAAGGATTTAATGCTCTTTCTTTTGACACCCATATTACATATGCTTTGACTAGTCAAAGGTTGCATGGGGTGCAGATAAAGTTGACCACAACATAAAGGGTTTCTTGGCACCTCTTGGCGCATGCGGGAAATGAAGGTGCGCACAGAAGGACAAAAGTCCTTCTGCAGATGAAATGCTTGAGTGTTTCATTTCAGTGGGTGCCTTCTCGTCTTATCCCATGCCTCTTGGATATGTTTGACCGGTCAAGACTTTTTGATAGGGCGTGAAAAATGGATGGAAGCAAAAGCGCGCATGAAGAGACGCGTCACTTCATGTGGCGCACACCCTGAAGCAGAGTCCTTCTGCTTTTAGGACTCTTCATATTCTCCAGTGTTTGGAGATTGAAGAGGCACCTCTTGGCTTCCCAGGAACCGGTACTTGCCATGTGGCAAGTCACAGATTGTCTAAAAAGATGGACGGATGCCAATATGTCTTTTGGTGCATGAGAAGACATATTGGATATGATTTTTCTGTCTTGAAAAATCATACTGATAACCTGTTGGAGGACATATCACACGCCCCTCTTAAAACTATAAACAGGGGTGGTGATATGAGTTTCAGTTCTTTTTGTTTTCATCATAAAAAGATATTCTGAGTGTTCTTCCACTTCTCTCTCCCTCCTTCTTAATTTAGGACAAGACTTGTCTTATTAAGACAAGGTCTTTTTTACTAGAACAAGGCTTAGTTTTAGGACATAAGCCTAAGTGGTCCTAGAGGAGGGTTGTCCTAAAACCAAGAGTGGTTTAAGACTGTGTCCAAAAAGCCTTACAGTAGGTTGGGTGTCTTATAGTGGTCAAAGGTCAAAAGGCTGACAAAAGAGTTGTGTTGTAGCAAGCAACCCCGGTAGGGATTCTTCCTTGGTACCATTCTTGTGTGGATCACCGTTGGAGGGCTTGCACTTGTGAGCCTCATGGAAAAGATTGGATTTCAGTGATCCAGATATATATTCTGACTTCATTTATGTTTCATTGATTGGTATTGCATAAGGGGTTCCTGGGAATTAGGATTTTCTAGCCATATTAGGGTTTCATGCTTAGAATTTTGTTTTGAAATTCACTTCCGCATGCTGCATGATTCCTGGCACCCTGAGAGAGTTCCCATCAAGGTACACCCTATCAGCCTACCCAAATCCAACCCAATCCATCCATGGATAATATGGAGAATTTTATGAGAACTAAACTGATCAATTTAGACAGCTTACTACTAGGTTTGACCAGATGGAAGAGAGACTAGGTAATCTGGAGGAATCCCATGCAACTCGTTCAGACCCTGAAACACCTAGACCTACTCCCCTAGGTCAAAGCTCTGAGATGCCTAGACCCATTCCCCCAATTCCACGATCCTAACTCACTCCCCCAGATCCAAGAGGTCAATATAGAGAACCTGCTTCTCCAGGTCCAAGAGACCAACATAAGGAAATTACACCTAACCCAATTCCTAGGCACCAAACCCCTGATGTGAATGACCAGGAAGAAAGGATTCTTAGGAGCATTTGATTAGATGCACCCACATTTGAGGGTAGTTTAGATCCTAAGGTCTATATAGATTGGGAGAGTGATATGGATGATTACTTTGAATGGTACGAAATGTCAGAGGAGAGAAAATTTAAATTGCTAAGCTTAGGCTAGTCCGACAAGCTAGATTGTACTGAAAAAATGTAGAACGACTGAACTGACAAAGAGGTGATTTACCTATAGACACATGGTAAGCAATGAAGGTAAAGCTTAGGGGAAAATATCTACCATTCTCATACAAGCAAAAATTGTTGGTTCGATGGCAAAAGTTAACTTAAGGTAATAAATCTGTGACTGACTACATATCCAAATTTGACGAGTTTGTTATGAGGTATAGTATAGTCAAATCAGAAGCTGTTACCTTATCAAGATTTAGAGCTGGCCTACATGAAGATATCTAGAGGGAGCTATTCTTGAGGGAAGTTAATGACTTAGAACAGGCTTACCAGATTGCTTGGGATTGTGAACGATTTCAGAGGAGACCTGTTACCTATTGACCTGGGTCAAATAAGTTCAATACCCCTAGAAGTAGACCTAGCTCTAGCCGATTTCCACCTAGTCGACCCAATCCTACCTCCCAACCAGCTCGTAGGGAAGATAAAGGAAAGGCACCTATAGTTCAAAAAGATAGGAACTAGAACACATTATGTTTTAGGTGTCGTAAAATAGGCCATTTTGTTGTGACTGCCTAGTAAGGACCTTACATATAGGTGAGCATGAAGAAGAAAATTTGGAAAGTGTTGAGGAATTTGAGGAAGAAATTTATGAAGCTGAGGAAGATTTAGTAGAAGAGTATGAAGGTGATGAAGAGCCCATAGAGTCATCTGACCTACTAGGTGTAGTTAGGTGTATTCTAGCTCGGACCAAGAAGAACGAGGACTGGCATAGAATGAATATCCTACAGACCTTTATTAAGCTAGGAGATAAAGTGTGCAAAATTATTATAGATAGTGGAAGTTATGTGAATGCCATATCTACCAATGCTATTAAGAGTTTAGGCTTATCCACAGTACCACTTCCTAGCCCATATAAGGTACCTTAGATTGACGTGACATCCATTCCTATTAGGTTACAATACTAGGTCCTAGTCCAAATTCAATCTTACCAGAAGAAAGTATGGTGTGATGTGATTCCATTGGGCATTAGTAGTATCATTCTAGGCAGACCATGGTTATATGATCATGATGCAACCCTCTTTGGCCGATCTAACTCATGTTCTTTTTCAAACAACATGAAAAGAGAATTGTGATCAACTCTATCCCACCTAAAGATAATACCAAGCGAGGGTCTAGTCATTTGAGAGAGAAAGAACCAGGATTGAACCTAATTATTGCAAAGGAATTAGAGCATGAAATTATTAAAGGTTTAATAGTCTGGATGCTGACTGCTAAAGAAGTTCATGATGAACCACAAAAGGAACACCCTAAGGAGATCTTAGAGTTTCTTAAGGAGTTTAAGGATGTGTTCCTAGAAGACTTCCCTAATTGTTTACCTCCATTAAGGGATATACAACATGCTATAGACTTAGTCCCAGGAGCTACCTTGCCAAATCTGCCCCATTATAGGATAAACCCTACTAAACATAAAGAATTATAGAGACAAGTTGAGGATCTTCTTAGGAAAGGATTTATCAGAGAAAGCTCAAGTCCTTTTGGCAATCTAGCTCTCTTGACTCCCAAGAAGGATGGTACTTGGAGAATGTGTGTTGACAGTAGAGCCATCAATAAGATTACAGTGAAGTATAGGTTTCCAATATCTCGACTTGATGACATGTTAGACATGATGGCCAGTGCTACCATATTTTCAAAGATAGATCTTAAGAGTGGCTATCATCAGGTTAGAATTAGGCTTGGAGATGAATGGAAGTCAACATTTAAGACTAAGGATGGCTTGTACGAATGGTTAGTGATGCCTTTTGGCTTATCGAATGCACCTAGTACTTTTATGAAGGTAATGACTCAAGTTCTGAAATCTTTTATTCGAAAATTTGTAGTGGTATATTTTGATGACATCCTCATATATAGTAAGAATAAGAAGGATCACTTAGACCATCTTTAGCGGGTTTGTCAAGTTCTTAGAGGAGATAATCTTTATGCAAATTTGAAGAAATGTAGTTTTATGACCTCGAGGATTATTTTCCTAGGTTTTGTAGTGACTACTGAAGGAGACTCATCTACAGACCCCGAAAAGATAAGATCCATAGTTGAGTGGCCTATCCCTAAGAATGTTCATGATGTTCGAAGTTTTCATGGATTAGTTACTTTATATAGGAGATTTATTCGAGGGTTTAGTACGATCGTTGCACCAATTACAGACTGTACGAGGAAAAGAGCTTTTGAATGTCTAAAGATGCTGATAGGGCCTTTCATGACATTAAGGATAAGATTACCCAAGCCCCAATTCTGAGGTTACCAGATTTTTCGAAAGTTTTTGAAGTTGCTTGTGATGCCTCAGAATAGGAATTGGAGGAGCCTTGAGTCAGGAAAATCACCCGATTGCTTTCTTTAGTGAGAAGTTAAACTTTGCTAAATTGAAATATTCTACTTATGATAAGGAATTGTATATGGTGGTTCAAGCACTTAGGTACTGGAGACACTACTTGCTACCGCAGGAGTTTATACTCTATTCTGATCATGAAGGTCTTAGATTCCTTAACTCACAAAAGAAGTTGAATGCTAGGCATGGAAAATGGGTTAAATATATACAGGCCTATACTTTTGTTTTGAGACATCAATCAGGTACTGATAATAAGGTTGTTGATGCGCTTAGTAGAAGATTTATGCTCTTGAGTTGTGTTAGTACTAGAGTAGTTGGATTTGAGAAATTAAAGGATGAATATGAAAATTGTTTGGACTTTGGTGAAATCTATAAGGTAGTTAAACAAGGACTGTCTAGCTCATATAGTGAGTACACTATTTAAGATGATTACCTTTTTAAGGAAAGTAAGCTATGTATTCCAAATACTTCACTTAGAGACTTATTAATTTGGGAAACACATGCTGGAGATTTAGCTGGACACTTAGATAGAAATAAGACAATTTTAGCTCTAAAAGACAAATTCTATTGGCCGAATCTTAAAGGAATATTGCTCAAATAGTAGCTAGATGTTGATCTTGTATGTTGCTAAGCAGCAAAAGCAGAACACTTGCTTATACACCGCACTTCCTATACCGGATTGTCCATGGCAAGATCTTAGCATGGACTTTGTTCTTGGATTACTAAAACCATTAGGAGAAATGATTCTATATTTGTAGTGGTTGATAGGTTTTCAAAGATGGCACATTTTCTACCATATTCCCAAACATATGATGCTTCTAAGGTAGCCAAGTTATTTCTGAATGAAGTGGTTAGACTACATGGTTTACTTAGGACCATAGTATCCGACAGGGATGTACGATTCATAGTTATTTTTGGAAAACACTCTGGCATTTGTTAGGGACAAAACTTATATTTTCTACAGCTTATCACCCTCAAACTGATGGCTAGACTGAGGTTGTGAATCATAGTCGAGGAAACTTATTGAGAAGTTTAGTTGGAGAGCATACTGCCAATTGGGATCTATTACTGTCTAGGGCTAAATTTGCATACAATAGATTAGTTAATAGGTCTATCGAAAAAAGTCCTTTTGAAATTTTTCATGGGTACAAACCTAGAAAACCTTTAGATCTCATACCTTTACCCATGCATGAATGCATCTCAGAGTCTACTGAGTCATATGCTAAGCATGTTAGAGAGTTGCATAAAGAAATAAGTAAAAAAATAATGAAAGCAATGAATCTTATAAACATATGGCTGACACAAAAAAAAGACTCAAAGAATACAATGAAGGAGACTTTATCATGGTTAGACTACGACCAGATTGGTTCCCACCTAGAACCATGAAAAGGTTACATGCCCATAGTAGTGGACCATACAAAGTAATTAGGAAAATTGGACCTAATGCCTACATGCTTGAGTTACCACCTAAACTAGGTATCAGTCCTACTTTCAACGTTTCATACCTTATAGAGTATAGGGAGCCAATATTGATTCCTAGTGACCCTTTTGGGCCTAATCAAGTCCTTGAAAGTGAGCCAACTTAAGTGTGTCCACTTGCCGTACCACTAGCCCGGAGAGACAAGATCGAGCAGATCTTGGATGACAAGAAAATCACTACTCGTGGCAAAGATTATCAGTGATATCTGGTTCGTTGGCAAGGATAACCTGAGACTGATGATTTTGGATCACCAGAAAGGACTTGTACAGAGTTGACCTAGACTTACTAGAGCACTATTACAGTAGAGTTGATCCATGTCAACAGGGTTGAGTTTCTCCCACCCAGGAAGAATTGGTATGGATATGAGGACCAGAAAAGATTGACAGGTCGAACCCACATCTCTATGGATCACATATGAATAAAGCCCTGAACCTAAACCCCTTTTTCTTGTAAATATTTTATCTTAAATTCTATTATTTAGGCTTAGTTGGGTTTAGCCCTTTTTACCAACTATAATTAAGGTTTTATTTTTAGCCTTTTGGGCCAAACCCTTTTTACCAAGTTGAACCATTTGTATACATGCCTATACCTTTTGATCAATTTGATCAAGTTGGGCTTAGAGTTGGTTTTTAGTTGGTTAAATCATATGATTAGTTAGTTATTGAGTCCTGTAATACAAGAGGGGACCCAAATCCAGACACCATGTGCAATCAAGTCAAGACACATGTGACCTTATATGACAACCCAACATACCATGTGCTAGCTCAAGACAAGTCAAGCCTTGGTGCCACATGTCATCACTTCTTGGCACCACCTCATCACATGCCACCTCATCAAGTCAAAGATGCCCATGCCACTTCATCAGCATACATGCCATGCCATTTCATTTGGGACATCACAATTGCCATGTCACTTATTTCATATGGAACGCCCAATCAAGAAACCAAGAAGTTAGCGCCACATTTTGAGAGGAGTAAAGTAGAAGGAGTCCAACCATATTGGAACCATTCCCTCCTCCTTTTTGTTGCCAATTCCAAGGGAGAAGTCGGCCAAGAATCCTTCCCTAAGGGGCGCCTATCAAAGGGAATTTCAATGGATTTCTACCTTAAGTGTTTTGATCAATTGGGGTCCAAGCTGCTCAAGTTTAGAGAACTCAAGAATCCTATAAGAACTCTTGAGTTTTCTTCTATCCAAACTGGAGAGTCCACTATCCTGCAGAAGCCCACATCATCCAAACTCCAGAGTCCAGAAATCAAGGCCAATCAATAAAGCAATCTTGGCCTTTCATCATGACACCTCACCTATCCTCATCATTGGCACCCAAATATACCTTGGAGTGAGTTCCAAATCAGCCCAAGAGCAGGAGTCCAAGACTCCCATAGCAAGGATTCAAGGAGTTGTTGCTAAAGGGACACCAGTCCTAGTCTTTGTATCCCTTACACCACTAGTTGATGTCTATAAATACTCCTTCAATCCCCCTGTATTATTAATGATTTATTAAAGAAATAAAGTGACATTCGATCCAATTCTTTTCCTTTGCTGTGTGCATCGTGGGATGTGAGGCCCTTTTCTTTGTTCTTCGGAGCATTGCAGGGTGCGAGGCCCTACATATCCAGACACCGAGAAACCCTAGCCACCCACTTCCACCTTTTCCTTTCACTTTTCCATCCTTTTTCCTTCTTTACTACTTTCTAACTGAGAGATTTTCCTTTATTGAGTGGTTGTAGGTGATCAAGGATTAAAGTCAAGGTCTTCTTGCCTTAGAACCATCATCGTAGAAGATCAGAGCCTGAAGATCGAGATCTTGAAGCCCTGCCGCAAGATTCTTGAGAGTCTAGCTAGATCTACTTTAGAGGGAAACATCTTCGTTGTTAAAAATTCAAAAAAACCATCCCTACTCTTTGATTTATGAATCTTTGAAAAGTAAACCCTAGTTTATGGTGGTTTCTTAGCCATCAAATCCTGTTTTTCTAGTTTACTTTGTAGATTTACTTTGTGGGTTATTAACTAGAAGACTAGTTTGCTTAATTATCTCATTTGAGTCTTTAAAAACTAAAAATTATAAAAAAAAACTTAATCTTATTTTTGTTTGTTAAATAGGCTAATAATAAGTAGATTAAGTTTTCATAATTATCACGCATCAATACCCTGATATGGATTTGTTATCTTTCAGATTTGATTGAAAACTAGAATCCGTATACCCTTCTTGTTTCAATTCTGATCCGCCATATAAGAGAAAAATATCTTTAGTCCTTCTTAGGTACTTAAGAATATTTTTCATAGCTTTCCAATAATCTTCCCCTAGATCAGCCTGGAATCTGCTCACTATGCCTAAGGCATAAGCAGCATCAGGCCTGGACATAACATAGCATACATAATTGATCCTACAGCCAAATCATAAGGAATCATACTCATTCTTTCTCTCTCTTCTAGTATTTTAGGAGACATCTTCTTAAAGAGATGTATGCCTTGACTCATGGGAAAGTAACCTTTTTTACTTCCCTCCATATTGAATCTCTTCAACACTAAGTCAAAGTACTTGGATTAGGATAAGCCTAGCATCCTGTTAGATCTATCTCCATAGATCTTTATACCTAGTATATAAGATGCCTCTCCAAAATCCTTCATGGAAAACTATTTGGATAGCCAAGATTTGACCAATTATAACATTAGGATATCATTCCCAATGATGAGTATGTCATCGACATATAAAACTAAGAAAATAAGAGCACTCCCACTTATCTTCTACACACAGGGTCCATCCACATTCTTGATGAAACCAAAATCATTGATTGTTTCATCAAAGTAGATGTTCTAACTCCTTGATGCTTGATTTAATCCATAAATGGATTTCTTAAGCCTATATACTTGGTTTGGTCTCTCACTTGAGACAAACCCTTTTGGCTGTGACATATAGACTTCTTTCTCAAGGTATCCATTAAGAAAAGTAGTCTTTACATCCATTTGCCATATCTCATAATCAGAGTATGCAGCTATAGCAAGCAATATCTGAATGGACTTGAGCATGGCTACTGGTGAAAAAGTTTCATCATAGTCAATGCCATGTTTTTGTTTGAAACCTTTTACCACTAGCCTTGCCTTATAGGTCTTTACTTGACCATCTGCTCCAATCTTCTTCTTGAAGATTCATTTACACCTAATGGATTTACTCCCTTAGGTGGATCTACTAAAGTCCAAACCTGATTAGAGTATATTCAGTCCATTTTAGATTTCATGGCTTCCAGCCATTTATCAGAGTCTCCACTCGTGACAGCTTCCGTATAGGTTACAAGATCATCATCCTGTATGATACTGGCTTCATTATCATTCTCAATAATAAAACCATGTATGAGAGGTGCACTTTGCACTCTCTTTGACCTACGGAGAAGAGGTGTGTTGTGGTTGTTCCTAAACCTTAAGAACATCTGGTTGAGGGATTACTTCAGGTATAGGTTGAACTTCTTCAAGTTGAAATATCCTCCCACTGCCCCCTTCTTGGACAAATTCTCTTTCCAAAAATGTGGTATGCCTACTAACAATGATCTTTTGCTCAGTAGGATGGTAGAAAAGATATCTTATTCCTTCTTTAGTTACAAACCTGCATTTATCAGCTCTAGCACTTAACTTATGTCCAAAAACATTCTTGACATAAGCAGGACAACCCCAAATCTTAAAATATTTAAGACTTGGCCTTTTCCCTTTCCATAATTTATATGGAGTGCTCTTAAATACCTTTGATGGTATCTTGTTTAGTTTGTGGGTAGTAGTCTCTAGGACATAACCCTAGAAGGATACTGGAAAATCTATGAAGCACATCATGAATCGTACCATATCTAACAAGGTATGATACCTCCTTTCTGCTATACCGTTTAACTGTGGTGTATATGGAGGGGTTCGTTTAAAGAGAATTCCTTTATCTTTAAGATGATCAAGAAATTCACTAGACAAGTATTCTTTTCCTCGATCAGATAGAAGGACTTTAATACTATGCCCTGTTTGTTTCTCGACCTTACTTTGATACTCCTTGAATTTATCAAAGGCTTTAGACTTGTATTTCATGAGATATACATGTCCAAATCTTGATAAATCATCAATAAAATTAATGAAATAAGAGTATGCTCCTCTGGCCTGAGTTATCATAGGACCACACACATCTATGTGTACTAGACGTAACAACTTTGTTACCCTATCTCCATGTCTAGTGAATGGAGATTTGGTCATCTTATCCATGAGATAAGACTCATAAGTTCCTAGTGATTCGTGATCAAAAGGCTCAAAGAAAATTTCTTTGTATAACTTGTTTATCATAGACTCACTAAAATGACCCAAATGACAATGCCAGAGATATGTGACATTTATATCATCTCTCTTTCTCTTCTTGTTTTTAATAAGCATAACTTCATCATTGAGTGATATAATCAAAAGACCATTAACAAATGTACCACAACCAAAGAACTTCTTTTAAAAGAAGATCGAGCACCTATAGCTTAAAATATTTATTTCATAACCTTGTTTCAACAACAAAGGTATAGAAATAATATTCTTTATTATGTTGGGTCTATAATAACAATCTTTTAATTCAAGAATATTGCCCAATAGCAATAACATCAGATAGGTGCCAATAGTTTCAGCATAAATGGGTTCACCACTTGTGTAGAACAGCTCGAAGTCACCCTTCTTCAAGCTTATAGGTCTCTGTAACCCCTGCAATGACTTGCAGATATGAGACCCACATGTGGTATCTAGTACCCATGAATCAGAAGCTAAAGAACTCAATGACAAGTTTGTTTGTATCATGTACAAACCTTTGGATGCACCACCAACATCCTAATTCTGACTTGCAAGATATAACTTGCAGTTCTTCTTCCAGTACTGATGGAGCATGGGATCAGGGGTAGGATTGTCGGCGAGCTGAGAAGTCACCGAAGATTAGGGTACTACTATTTTTTTAAATTTTATTTTTTTAGGGGGTGGCGAAGGAACAATAAAGATGGAAGGTAGGAAAATTGGTCTCTCATGGACTTTAGGAGTCATACTCACAGAGAGACCTCTTACCTCTAGGGCATCCCACCCATCTCGCTACTTGGAGCTATTAGGGTGAATCTCAAAGGGCATGAGGGCGGTAAGGAAGATGGAATCAAATAAAGGATAACTAGACATGATGCAAAGCAACATGTCTGGGGTTGCACCTCTTGTGCTCTCCTTGCAAAGCAAAAAATGGGCCTCTCACCCTCCCTATGCGGGACAAAGAAAAGAATCACTCTTTTCTAAAAACTCATTTTTATTCACTAAACTTTTTTTTTACAAAGGATTGAGGGTGGTATTTATAGACTTTTCCTAACCCTTGTTTGAATTTGAATACAGGATAGAAAGATAGGGGTTCAAATTCAAATACATGATAAGATGAGGTATATCCTAATCCTAACAACTAGATATCTCAATCCTAAGGAACTAACAAATTTCAAAATAAAGATAAATCCTAAACTATCCTAAAAATTCAATAACTTATTCTTGAATTTGAATTCAAGAGTGGTGCTGCTTCAAGATCCATGCTGCTCCGAGATCTGTGCTACTTCGAGATCTATGCTGATGATGTCTTCATCAAGTACCCTTGCTTTCCACAGTGATAGCAGGTTCCACCAGTAGAGGGCTTCCTTGCCTTCTTCCTTTTTTGGAAGCTACTCTTCGGGTTCCTTTTCCTCTTTGAACCCTTATTCATTGCTTACTTCTTCTTTCCATCAACTAAAAGAAGTTGAGCCTTATCACCTTTAAAGTGGCTCTCTACTGTTTTAAGCATATTCAGTAGCTCAGACAATGATAAATTCAGTTTGTTCATGTGATAACTCATGACAAAATATCAGAAGGAATCCGAGAGTGACTGTAGGATCAAGTCTTGATTCAGTTCCTCGTCCATCACAAACCCTAATTGACTTAATCGAGTGATCAAGTCAATCATTTTAAGGACATGAGCCTGGATGGAAGAACCCTAACTCATTCATGCTCATAACAACTACTTCAATACTTCATATCGAGCAGTCTGACTATGCTCTCCATATAGCTCCTTAAGATTGAGCAATATGGTTTGAGGTCCCATTTCCTCATGTTATCTCTGTAACTCATTACTCATTGAGGCCAACATAATGCACTTGATCGTCATGCTATCATTCTTTCATATTTTATATGTGACCCTTTCCTCCTCAATAGCATCCTCTCCTACTGGAAGTGGGTCAGGAGAATTGAGGATATAGATAATTTTTTTTTGAGTTAATATAATTCTCAGGTTCTTCAACAAATCCATATAATTCGGACCGATCAACTTATTGGCATCCAAGATGCCCCGCAGTGAAAGAGTAGAAGCTATAATGTAAAATCTATATTAAATAAAGAACAACTATAAGTAGACCACTCATGATGATATTCATAATTAGATAAGGTCTTTTGCATCTAATTGTGTCTCCCACTATTTTCTATGAATACCATAATCCTCTCCTATGGTAAACAAGAAACTAGTATCTAGTTTCTTTAGTGGGGTTGAGATCCTAATTCCTTATAAATGCCTTGTGTGTACATAACAAAAACTTATAAGTTCAAGGATAGGAAATGATCCTTTCCAATTGCATCCTTTGCAATTCTTAACATAACTTTAGCCTCTAAGACACTTATAGCCTTGTACATGCACAACAAACCATAATGTCTTAGTTTAATCAGACCCTTCATTTCTATATAGCCATGATTGAATAATATTGTCCTTGTGTATACACAACAAAGCAACATTATAAATCATGATATAGAGCACTAGGTGCACTAAGACAAATTTTATACCAAATGCTAGAGCAGGCCTTGTGTTACACAACAAACCTACTATAGTATTGACATAAATTTGGCTTAGCATGAAGGAAGGCAATTTGTAGTGTCCTTAATCAATTAACATTTTCAATTTAAGGTTTAGATATGACTAAATTGGCTAGGTAAGTGGAAGAGATGAGGGGGTCTCCCCATTGTTTTTCTTAGATACCAAATAAATTAACTAGGTCAGATAATGGAACCAATTAAAAACCTTATTCCCTTTACCTTCTCAGAACCACTTGCCTAGACACCAATTGGTTGATCAAACCCTAATTGGATTTGCATCATGATTAACTTACACTACGACTAAATATAATTTTTATGAGGGCTTTGATGGTTTCATGACACATCCTAATTAATTATGTCAATGTGACATTCATTCTAGCTATCAAGCATATTAATCATAATATGCATAACATAGTCATGATTATAATAATATTTCATTCACCTCACTTATCCATGAGATAAGGCCATAAAGACACCCCTACATGCCATAGGAGACCCCATTGAATGGGAAGAAAGGACCTTTAAATCCTAATTGGCTCTTATGACCGGACGACCATGGTAACTAATACAATCTGAAGCAGTTACTAGGATATATCATATCACATGTATATAATATGAACTAAGCATGCATTAATTCATACCAAAACAAGCAATCAAAACTATTGAGATTATTAATTGCATGCATCAAGGTGGCTCTGATACCACCATTGGGTTTCTCAGACTGGGTATAGTGGAAGATTAGGTTTTAAAATTTTCATTTTTTAAACCATAACTGGCCGGAATCCTAAACCCTTGGACCACTTGATCATGACAATCAATAAATCTAAACTTTAGGGTCATAGAAGAATACCTGGAGTGCTATTATCCTTTATTTCCATGAGGCACACAAATGCATGCCCTTCAAAGGTGATCCACACAGGAACCAAACCAAGGAAGCACTCCTATAATAGTTGCTTTTTGTTTGGGACTCTTTTTGGCAGCCTTCTAGACTTTCTCTCTTGCTGGACTCCCTACCCTCCTATGGGGCACTCCGAGACCTCTCTATAGCCTCTCTCATATCTCAAATACCCCTTCTATTTTTCTTGTTAGGCCCTTGTCTTAAAAGACTAGCCTTGTCTTGAAAGAACTAGCCTTGTCTTAAAAAGACAAACCTTGTCTTAAAGGGGAGGGAGAGAAAATAACAGGTTAGAGTATTTAGATGGAAAAAGAGGACTTTGGCATCTGATCAACGATACCTATTTATATAGATGAATGGGGTGCTTGATATGTCCATTCATCAGCCATTTGATAAGCTCTTTAATCATAAAGAGTCTTAGTAATGGAAAGACATGTCATGATAACACCCATTCATGCACCAAGAGACATATGAGTGTCTCTTGGTTTTTCCAGCCAATTTTTCCTTCTGCCACATGGCATTAACCAGTTGTACGAAAGCCAAGGGGCATGAAATGAGAAAGAAAACATTGGAAAAAAGTAAGAGACTTAAAGCAGAAGGACTTTGCTTTTCAGATTGGCACCAATAATGAAGGGACGCATCCCTTCATTGTGCACGTTCCAATTTCATGCCAAATGCCACCTATTGACCGATCAAAACATAGTAGAGGGGCATGGAGAAAAGGTAGAAGTCCTTTAGGATTAATCTGGGATTTGTGATTGATCTACAGAAGGACTCTTGGTCCTTCTGCATGCACATAATATGCGTGAAAGCATTATGGCACCCAAGAGTCCATACCAACATTGACTCTTTCATAAATCCAAGATAAGTCCCAATAAAATGTAGATAAATACTAGATTATGCTGCCCCACTTAGGACTCTAACAAAAATAAATTCCACTTAAATTGGTTATCCCAAATAATAAGCAAACAAACTCAATCCAATTGGGTTAGGAGTTAAGCTAGCCAACATATGCTAGTTTGTTAATTAGCTAGCCAATTAGGATCCCATGACCCTAATAAAAATATAATTGACTTTCTTGGCCAATTCCATAATATGTGTGACCCATTGGGCTCCATATCTAACCAACAGTAGGTCTAGATCCAAGCCAAATCAATTCAATTGAAACCAATTTGACCTAATTAGGTAAAATTGAGCTGACCTAAGTTGTTAATTCAGACTAGCTTCCAAATTGACTCATGAATCAAATCAATTTGATTCATAAAAACCCATAAGACATGATTGACATCTAGTAATGCATCATGCCTACCTGAAATATGAGGAATTTAGTAGAAATTACCAAAATATACTTCAATGAAAAGTTACCGTGCAATTCAATCCTTCAATCTCCCTTTATCCCGATTAAGTAATGGGCATGGATAAATGTCAAACCCTAGCACTCAATCCTTTCAAATTTAATTTGATAATGAAGACTCGACCGATGAAAGATTAGAAATCCTATCTAATCTCATCATGCTTTGATCAAAGACTTCATGAGTCATCATTCGAAGAGATTTCATGGGATAAGTCCTCCTCTTACTAGGAGTGATCGATTCCTTATTGACCCACTCACATCCTTCACACACAATCGACCATATTCAAGAACATCCCGTACATGACTCATTATCATGAGTGAGTATGAACCAAAATATGGCTTCATGTGTATAAGGAACCATGGTGATCTCAAGTCTAAAGATCACTTGCATAACTCTCTCTATGAGAATCGTCTTTTGACAAGTAGTAAGACTTCCATAAGATGTTCTTAATGCAGATCAGCCTAATGAACTCATACCCTTATGAGCACCCACATCTTTGTATTAGTGTCCTTACATAAGTAGCTGTGAGACTAACCACACTCCCTTTGAGCATACATAGGATGTGCTAGTCATTCCGGAAATATCGATCCCCGAATTGATAATCATTGACTAGGGACATTTTAGATTAAGGTTTATAAGAACTTAGGTCTCACTATTATGATCTCCATCATAATCCTAATTTCATTGTCCAAACCTATGGGGTTCATCATAATCTTAGATAAGATACAGCAGTATGATGAATCAATAGATGCCTTTTATTGATAAATAATATCATACATGAGTTGGAAGATCATAGAAATGCCTATATAAAGATTGGCTTTTAGGGCATTATTCTTTCAATCGCCACCTTCATCCTCTCTATTCACCAGCATGTAAGGGTTTTAGTGATTAAGGCAGAAGCGTGGATTTCAAAAATTTATTATGAAACCACTACCAAACCCTTAACCTAAGACCTCCTTACTAGGAATTAAAACTTACAAACATGTATATATAATATAAACTAGAGTTTTAGGCACCAACCTGAAATGCACTAGCGTTAAGGTATCCAATCCGATGAAGAAAACCCTGATTCAGCCTTCTTCTCCACCAGGTGCCCAAACGTTCGCCCTCCAATGGTGATCCACATGAAACTCGGACCAAGGAAGAACTCCCTCTTCAAGTTGCTTGGAGAAGTGGAACTCTTTCGATAGCCTTTGGTCTATTGACCACTGTAGGACACCCTATCCTATTATAGGGCACTAAAGACAATCTCCTAAACCACTCTTGGTTTTAGGATAACCCTCCTCTAGGACCCCTTAGGATTATATCCTAAAACAAAGCCTTGTCCTAGTAGAAAAGACCTTGTCTTAATAAGACAAGTCTTGTCTTAAAGAAAGGAGGGAGAGAGAGACACTCAAAATAGTACTTCGGTGGAATTCTTCATTATCAGACTCATTTCACCGCCCCCTATTTATAGATACAAGAGGGGCGTGTGATATGTCCTCCCATCAACTTATCAGATATGATTTTTCAAGATCGAAGAGAAGTTATCTGGCTTGAAAAATCATATCTAATAAGCCCATTCATGCACCGAAGGCCTTATTCACATCCCTTCTTTTATCTGGACGAATCTCACCTGCCATATGTCAATTACCAGTCCCTAGGAAGCCAAGAGGTACATTTTCAATCTTCAAACATCGAAGATTATGAAGAGTCTTGATAGCAGAAGGACTCTCCATCAGAACCGCGTGCCACATGAAGAGTTGCGACTCTTCATGCACCATGCGCGCCATCCTTCTTCCATGCAAATTTCAAAGAATGTTGACTAGTTAAAACATAGGTAATATGATATGGATGTCATTGGAAAGAGCATAAAATTTTCTTTCTGACCATATAAATTATATTCAAATCAGAGATCTATAGCTCATTCTGTGCCCTTTTATAGTTAAGGTATCATTTAGGTACCAAGAGTCCCATGCCATTGGGACTCTTCATGTATGGCACCTAAAATGCCCTTAAATCCAAATTAAAATCAGATTTAGTTTTGATTAGGATAGCCCTATATAGGACTCAACCTAATTTAGGTTTCCCATAATTAGGTTAGCCCAATTAGCAAGCAACCGGATCCAATCCAGTTGGGTTAGGAATTTGGTTAGCCTACATATGCTAGTATGTAATCCAGCTAACCAATTAAGATCCTATGACCCTAATTAAATCATGAATGACTTCCTTGGCCAAGTCTCTATTGTGTGTGACCCATTGGATTCCATATCTAGCTAGCAGTAGGTTTAGGTTTGAGCCGATTCGATCCGATCGACCCCGATTGACCTAAATAGGTCAAATTGGCTCACCTAATTGTCCAATTCGAATCACACATCGAATTGACTCATGAAACCAAATCAATTGGTTCATGAAGACCTACAAGACAAGATTGATGTCTAGCAATGTGTCATGCCTACCTGAAAGATGAGAAATTTTAGTGGATTTACCAAAATATCCTTTAGTGATGAGTTACCGGGCAATTCAGTCCTTCGATCTACTCGCACCCTGAATATGACTATGGATATGGATACTTGTCAAATCCAATTTCATATTCATTCCTTGCTCAATATGATAATGATGATTCATTAATGAACCATTAGAAACTATTTCTAATGTTCATACTTTGTCAAAGTTTTCCCGAATCTTCATTTGATTGAAATAATCTGGATGCGTTTCCCTCTTACTAGGGTTGATCGATTCCTTTTTGACCTACTCAAAACCTCCATATGCAATCCACCATACCTAGTATCATCCCATGCATGACTTAGTGTCATGATTGAGTGTGAACCAAAGTATGGATTCATGCATACAAGGTACCATGGCAGTCTCAGGTCAAAGGACCACATGCACTACTCCCACTATGAGAACTATCTATTGACAAACAGATAAGGTTCCATTAGATGTTCTCAAGCTGGATCCATTCAGTGAACTCATTCTCTAATGAGCACCCACATCCTAGTATTAGTGTCAAACATAAGTGACTATGAGATTAGTCACCCTCTTCACCAAGCATACATATGATGTGCTAGTCTTACCGGAAACATTGATCCCCTACTCAATATCCATCGACCAGGAATATTCTAGATTAGGATTTTAAGGCTTTAGGTCTCACTGGTATGATCTCATCATAACCCTAGAACCATAGCCCTAATCTATGGGATTCATCATATCTTAATAAAATTAATAAGACACAGCGTATGATAAAAATAAAATACCTTTATTAATTGATAATGTCAATACACTGGTTTGGGATACAAAAGAAAATCTCATTGAAATACAACATTTCGATTGGCCTTTAGGGCATAATCCTTTCACGTCGCCCGTTGCTATCCTTCTTCCCATCACCTTCAACCCATGCTGCCTTAACCCATGCCATTGCTACCACCCTCTACCCTATCCTTCCACATGAGTCACCATAGTCCACTGCCTTCTTCCTCTCCATTGAGTCATCGCTGCCTCCCCTGTTCACCTCCACCCATCATTGCCACCCTCAATCTGGCCATCCGATAGTTCTTAGGCATCACAAAATGATCCAATGGTTGCTGAAAGATCCAATGGCTAAAATGTGTTGCAAATCAATGAAGGGTCTTCACACGATCCAGCATGATCAAAAGCCCATAGCAATCTAGATTAACAGATCCAACAACTCTTGCTTGATCCAATATGATTGGATGATTTCAACATGATTTGATATCCAAAATCATTCCAGGTGTTCTACCAGGGGTCTAACCCTAGTCCTATATTGATTTGGCCTCCACTAAGCTCTATTTAAAGGACCCCTATGCTATAGAAGAAATGTTGGGTTCGGGCTGATGCAGCAGAAGATTGGGTTTCAAAATTTTTATTATTGAAACCCTAATCAGTCGAAACCCTAAACCCTAGGACCACTTGAATATGACAATTAAGAAATCATAATTTAAGGTTATAAAGGAATACCTGGAGCACTATACTTCTTAATTTTCACAAGGCACACAAGTGTATGCCCTTTAGAGGTGATCCACATAGGACCAGACCAAGGAAGCACTCCTTCCAAGTTTGCTTATTTGACTAGAACTCTACCTAACAGCCTTTTTTCCTTTCCCTTTACTGGAAACCCCTACCTTCCTGTAGGCAATCAGAAACCTCTCTAAAACCTCTCTTAAAATCCAATTATCCCTCCTATATCTCTTCCAGGGATCTTGTCTTAAAATGACAAGTCTTGTCCTAAATGGACAAGGCTTGTCTTAAAGAGACCTTTGTCCTAAGGCAAGGAAGAGAAAATGGAAAGGACTTCTTCGGATGAGTTTTGGAATGCCTAGCATCAGATTATGATGCTTTTATATAAAGAGAGAGGGTGCTTGATAAATCCCTTCCTCAGCCCTTGATAAGACTCTTCAAGCAGAGGAAGTCTTCTGGGTGAAAAGGCTTATCCATATATGTCATATCATGCACCAAAAGATATATAAATATCTCTTCAAAATTCTAGCATAATTTCCACTTGCTAAGTGGCACAGGACTAGTCAACATTTGGCTAACAGGCATGGGATACCAAAGGGTGTATTAGAGAAACCAGAAGCCTTCAAATAGAAGGACTTCTATAATTAATTATGTGCCAAATATGAAGGGATGCATCCCTTCATTATGCGTGCCTTCTTTTCATGCCAAATTACATTTTTTTAACCAGTCAAAACCCATCCAATTGGGCATGGAGATAAGGAAGAGGGACCTTAAGTTTATCTAGAATTTATGATAAGTGGTAGAAAGACTCTTGGTCCTTCTGCACACCTTAATCTTGGCGAATGCCAAGCATGGCTCCAAGAGTCCAATCCAAGTTGGACTCTTACATAAATTAATGATAAAGCTTAAATAGTTCTAGATAAATATTGATTAAGGCTACCCCAATTAGGGCTCAGCCCAGTCTAAGTTCTACTTTAATTGGTTAGCCCACATGCCGTAAACTAACCCAGTCCAATTGGGTTAGGAGTTGGGCTAGCCAACATATGCTAGTATGTTAATTAGCCAGCCAATTAGGATCATATGACCATAATTAAAAACTAGTTGACTTCCTTGGCCAATTTCATAGCATGTGTGACCCTTTGGGCTTCACATCTAGCAAGTAGTAGGTCTAGGTCCAAGCTGTTTCGATCCAATCAAAATTGATTAACATAATTAGGTCAAATCGAGCTGACCCAAGTTAGCCAATTCGAACCAATTTCTAAATTGACTCATAAATCCAACCAATTTGATTCATAGAAACCTACAAGACATGATTGACATCTAGCAATGTGTCATGCCCACTTGAAAGATGAAAAATTGAATAGAAATTATTAAAATATCATTTAGTGGAAAGTTATAATGCAATTTAATCCTTCGATTTTCCTTTATCCCGAATAAATGATAGGTATGGAGAATTGTCATACCCAAGCACTAAATCTTTTCAAATCTCAATTCAATAATGAAGACTCAGTTAATAAAAGATTAAAAATCCTGTCTAATCTCATCCTGCTTTGATCAAAGACTTCCAGAGTCAACAATCGAAGAGATTACATGGGATAAGTCCTCCTCTTACTAGGAGTGATCGATTCCTTATTGATCCACTCACATCCTTCATGCATAATCCACCATATCTAAGAACACCCCATACATGACTCTTTATCATGAATGAGTATGAATGAAAACATAGCTTTTTGTGTATAAGGAACAATGGTGATCTCAGATTTAAGGTCACTTGCACAACTCCCACTATGAAAACCTCTTTTGACAAGTAGTAAGACATCCATAAGATGTGCTCAAGGTGGATCAGTTTAGTGAACTCATAGTCTAATGAGCACCCATATCCTTGTATTAGTATTTCTATACAAGTAGCTATGAGACCAACCACCCTCTCCATCGAGCATACATAAGATGTTCTAGTCTTTCTGGAAATATCGATCCTCAAATTGATGATCTAATGACTAGGAATATTTTAGATTAGGGTTTTTAGGAACTTAGGTCTCACTATTATAATCTCCATCATAACCCTAATTCCATTGTCCTAACCTATGGGGTTCAACATAATCTTGATAAGATGCAGCAGTATGATGAATCAATAATTATCTTTTATTAATAAATAATATCATACATGAGTTGGAAGATTATAAAAAAGCCTATACAAAGATTGGCTTTTAGAACATAATTCTTTCAATCTTCCACTTGCACTAAAGCCAATTATCCTTATGTCATACACCCATATAATCTAAGTGGTGATCAAATTGCTACTGAGGTAGTGCTTTAGTGAATCGGTATGCTATGTTGTTCTTTGTATCTACTCACTACACCTCCATATAGGATGAAGACATACCCTGATATGATTTTACTATCATCTGGATCTGATTGAAAACTAGAATTCATATACCCTTCTAGTTTCAACTCTGATCCACCATATATTAGAAAAATATCTTTAGTCTTTCTCAAGTACTTAAGAATGTTTTTTACAGCTTTCCAATGATCCTCCCATGGATCAGCCTGGAACCTGCTTACTATATTGCCCTATGCATAAGCAAACATCAGGCTTGGTACATACATGGCATACATAATTGATATTATAGTCAAAGCATAATGAATCAAACTCATCCTCTCTCTCTTTTGATGTCTTAGGAGATATCTTTTTGGAGAGATGTATGCCTTGACTCATGGGCAAGTAACCTCTCTTACTTTCTTCTATGTTGAATCTATTCAATACTAAGTTAGTGTACCTAGATTGGGATAAGCCAAGCATCCACTTGGATCTATCTCTGTAGATCTTTATACCCAGTATATAGGAGGCCACTCCCGAATCCTTCATGGAAAACTGCTTTGATAGCCAAGACTTGACCAATTGTAATATTGGTATATCATTCCCAATGATGACTATATCATCAACATACATAACCAAGAAAACAAGGGCACTCCCACTTGTGTTCTTTTGCACACATGGTTCATCCACATTCTTGATGAAACTAAACTCTTTGATCATCTCATTAAAGTGGATGTTCCAACTCCTCAATGCTTGCTTTAATCCATAAATGGATTTTATAAGCCTGCATACTAGGTTTGGTCTCTCACTAAAGATAAACCCCTCTGGTTGTGACATATAGACTTCTTCCTCAAGATATCTATTAAAGAAAGTAGTCTTTATGTCCATCTATCAGATCTCATAGTCATAGTATGCAGCTATGGCAAGCAATATCTGAATAGACTTGTTGAGCATGGCTACTGGTAAAAAAGTTTCATCATAGTCAATACCATATCTTTTTTTGAAATCTGTTGCCACCAGCCTGGCCTTGTAGGTCTCTACTTGACCTTCTGCTCCCCTATCTTCTTCTTGAAGACCTATTTACACCCAACTGGGTTTACACCCTCAGGTGGATCAACTAATGTCCTAACCTGATTAGAGTACATGGAGTCCAATTTAGATTTCATGGTTTCCATCCATTTATCAGAGTATCTACTTGTGAAGCTTCCATATAGGTCACAAGATCATCATCCTATATGAAACTGGCTTCATTGTCATTTCCAATGACAAAGCCATATCTGAGAGGTGCACTTTGCACTCTCTCTGACCTACGGAGAGGAGGTGTGTGTTATGGTTGTTCTTGAACCTTAGGAACATTTGGTTCAGGAATTGCTTCAGGTATAGGTAAAACTTTTTCAAGTTCAAATATCCTCCCACTATCCCCTTATTGGATAACTCCTTTTCCAAGAATATAGCATGCCTACTGACAAAGACCTTTTGCTCAGTAGGGTGGTAAAGAAGGTATCTCATACCTTAAGGATATCCGATAAGCCAACACTTATTAGTCCTAGCACCTAGCTTATGTCCAAAAACATTCCTGACATAAGTAGGGCAATCCCAAATCTTAAAATACTTAAGACTTGGCCTTTTCCCTTTCCATAATTCATATAGAGTGCTTTTAACTGCCTTTGATGGCACCCTATTCAGTATGTAGGTAGCAGTCTCTAGGGCATAACCCCAAAAGGATATTGGAAGATCCGTGAAGTACATCATGGATCATACCATGTCCAACAAGGTACGATTCCTCCTTTCTGCTACACCATTTAACTGTGGTATATATAGAGAGGTCCATTCATAAAGAATGCTTTTATCTTTAAGATAATCAAAAAATTCACTAGACAAGTATTCTCGTCCTCTATCAGATTGAAGGATTTTAATACTATGCCAAATTTGTTTCTCAACCTCACTATGATACTCTTTGAATTTATCAAAGGCTTCGGACTTGTATTTCATAAGATACACATATCCAAACCTTGATAAATCATCAGTAAAACTGATAAAATAAGAGTATCTTCCTCTAGATTGGGTTGTTATAGGACCACACATATCTGTGTGTAATAGATCTAACAACTCAGTTGCCCTTTCTCCATGTCCAGTGAATGGAGACTTGGTCATCTTATCCATGAGATAGGACTCAGAAGTTTCTAATGACTCATAATCAAAAGGTTCAAAGAATCTTTGTACAACTTGTTTATTCTAGACTCACTGATTTGACCCAAATGACAATGCCAGAAATAAGTGACATTCACATCATCTTTCTTTTTTTTTTGTTCTCAACAAGCATAACCTCATCTTTGAGTGACAGAATCAAAAGACCATTAGAGAATGTACCATAACTAAAGATTTTCTTTGAAAAGAAAATTGAGCACCCATGGCTCATCAAATTTATTTCATAATCTTGTTTCAATAACAAAGGTATAGAAATAATATTTCTTATAATGTTGGATACATAATAACAATCTTTTAATTCAAGACTATTACCCGATGGCAAGAATAATAGATAGGTGCCAACAGCTTTAGCTTGAATGGGTTCACCACTTGCACCGAATAGCTCAAAGTCATCATTCTTCAAGCTTTTAGGTCTTTATAATCCCTGCAATGACTTGCAGATATGAGACCCACATGCGGTATCCAATACCCATGTATCATAAACTGAAGAACTTAATGACTGGTTTTTTTGTATCATGTACAAACCTTTAGATGCTCTACTAGTATCATGCTTTAGACATACAAAATACAACTTGCAATTCTTCTTCTAGTGCCCTTGCTTCCCATCATGATAGTAGGTCCCATCAACAGAGGGCTTCCTTGCCTTCTTCCTCTTCTGAAAGCTGATCTTAGGGTTTCTCTTCCTCTTTGAACCCTTCTTCATTACCGCTTCTTCTTTCTATCAACAAGAAGAAGCTGAGCCTTATCACCTTTGAAGTGTGGCTCTCTACTGTCTTGAGCATATTCAGCAGCTCAGGCAATGACAAATTCAGTTTGTTTATGTGGTAATTCATGACAAACTATGAGAAGAAATCTGGGAGCGATTGCAGGATCAAGTCTTGATTAAGCTCTCCATCCATCACAAACCCTAGTTGACCTAATTGAGTGATTAGGTCATTCATCTTGAAGACATGTGCCTGAATGGAAGACCCCTCACTCATGCATGCTTAGAAAAACTGCTTCGATGTCTAATATTGAGCAGTCTGACTATGCTCCCCATAAAGCTCTTTAAGATTGATCAATATAGACTGAGGTTCCATTTTCTCATGTTGCTTCTACAACTCATTGCTCATAGAGGCCAACATGATGTACTTAATAGTCATGCTATCATTTTACCACATTTTATATATGGCCCTTTCCTCCTTAGTAGCATCCTCTCCTACCGGATCTGGGTTAGGAGTATCGAGGATATAAGAAAGCTTTTCCTGAGCTAATACAATCCTTAGGTTCCTCAACCAGTCCACATAATTCGAATTGGTCAACTTGTTGGCATCCAAGATGCCCGCAATTAAAGAGTAGAAGCCATAATGTAAAATCTACATTAAATAAAGAACAACCTTCAGTAGGCCACTCTTGATGATATTCATAATTAGACAAGAACTTTTGCATCTAATTATGTCTCACACTATTTGCTTTCGAATACCATAACCCTAAATTATGGCAAGCGAGAAAACCCTCCCAGGGCTTTCTTAGTGGGGTTGAGATCCTAATTTCTTATAAATGCCTTGTGTTAATTACAAAAAATATCTATGAGTTCAAGGATAAGAAAACCCCTTTCCAGTTGCAACCCAAGCAACTCTCAACATAACACCTACCTTTAAGACACTTATAGCCTTATGTCAATCACAACAAACTGTAATGTCTTAGTTTAGTCAGACCTTCATTTCCATATAGCTATGTTTGATAAATATTTCCCTTGTGTCAATCATAACAAAGCAACACCACCAATCATGCCATAAAGCATAAAATGTACCAAGACAAATATCATATCAAATCCTAGAGTAGAACTTGTGTTAATCACAACAAACCTACTATAGTTTTTGATATGGATCTATTTTAGCATGAAGGAAGGCAATTTGTAGTGTCCTTAATCAATTAGCATTTCCAATTTTAAGATCTAGATATAACCAAATTGGCCAGGTAAGTGGGAGAGATGAGGGGATCCCCCGTTGCTTTCCTTAGACACCCAATGAATTGGCCAGGTCAGACAACATAACCAATTAAAAACCTCATTTCCTTTACCTTCCTAGAACCACTTGCCTAGACACCAATTGGCTAATCAAACCCTAAATGGATTTGCATCATGATTAACTTACACTATGACTAAATATAATTTTTATGAGGACTTTGATGGTCTTAAACACATTCTAATTAACCATGCCAACATGACACATATTCCAACAAATAAGCATATTAATCCTAATATGCATAACCAAAGCATGATTAAAACAATTATCTGTTCACCTCACTTGTTCATGGGATAAGGCCACAACGGCACCCCAACACATTATAGAAGATCCCATTGAATAGGAAGAGAGGGCCTTTAAATCATACTTAGCTCCTATGATCAGTCGGCCATGGGGACTAACCCAATTCGAAGTAGTTACTAGAAGCATAACATATCACATATGTGATATGAACTATTCATGCAAGAGTTATAGCAAAGCAAGCAATTAACACTAAAAGTGATTACTAATTGCATGAATCATGATTGGTCTGATACCACTGTTGGGTTCGGGTTGACAAAGCGAAAGACTGGATTTCAAAACTTTTATTATTGAAACCCAAATCAGCCAGAACCCTAAACCCTAGGACCACTTGACTATGACAATTAATAAATCATAATTTAGGGTTCTAAAAAAAAACCTGGAGCTCTATACTCCTTAATTTCTACAAGGCACACAAGTGAATGCCCTCCAAAGGTGATCCACATAGGAACCAGACCAAGAAAGCACTCCTTCCAAGCTTGCTTATTTGACTAGGACTTTACCCGGCAGCCTTTCTTCCTTTTTCTTTGCTGGAAACCCCTACCCTCTTGTAGGGCACTTAGGGACCTCTCTGAAATCTCTCTTAAAATTTGATTATCCCTCTTATATCTCTTCCTGGGCCTTTATCTTAAAATGACAAGTCTTGTCCTAAATGGACAAGGCTTGTCTTAAAGAGACCTTTGTCTTACGACAAGGAAGAGAAAATGGAAAGGACTTCTCCGGATGAATTTTGGAATGCCTAGCATCAGATTATTGATGCCTTTATATAGAGAGTGAAAGGGTACCTGATAAGACTGAGAGGGCACCTGATAAGTTTTTTCCTCAGCCCTTGATAAGACTCTTCAAGCAGGAGTCTCTTGGGTGAAAAGGCTTATCCATATATGTCATATCATGCACCAAAAGATATATAAATGTCTCTTCAAATTTCTAGCATAATTTCCACCTGCCAAGTGGCATTTGACTAGTCAACATTTGGCTAAGAGGCATGGGATACCAAAGGGTGTATCAAAGAAACCAGAAGCGTTCAAATAAAAGGACTTATGGAATTAATTCTATGCCTAATATGAAGGGATGCATCCCTTTATTATGCGCGCCTTCTCTTCATGCGAAATTACATTCTTTTGACCGATCAAAACCCATCCAATTAGGCATGGAGATAATGGAGAGGGACCTTGAGTTTATCTAAAATTTGTGATTAAGTGGCAGAAGGACTCTTGGTCCTTCTGCACACCTTAATCTTGGCACATGCCATTCATGGTGCCAAGAGTCCAACCCAAGTTGGAGTCTTCCATAAATTAATGATAAAGCTCAATTAATTCAAGATAAATACTGATTAAGGCTACACCAATTAGGACTCAACCCAATCTAAGTTCGACATAAATTGGTTAGCCCAAAGAGCAAGCAAACTGATCCAATCCAATTGGGTTAGGAGTTGGCTAATTCTCTAGCATGTGTGACCCTTTGGGCTCCACATCTAATAATAGTAGGTCCAGGTCCAAGATGTTTCGATCCAATCAAAATCGATTAACCTAATTAGGTCAAATCGAGCTGATCCAAGTTAGCCAATTCAAACCAATTTCTAAATTGACTCATGAACTCAACCAATTTGATTTATGAAAACCTAAAAGACATGATTGACATCTAGAAATGTGTCATGCCTACCTTAAAGATGATAAATATGGTAAAAACTGTCAACATATCCTTCAGTGGAAGGTTACCACGCAATTCAATCATTCGATCTTCCTTTATCCTAAATAAGTGATGGGTATGGAGAACTGTCAAAACCTAGCACTTAATATTTTCAAATCTCAATTCGATAATGAAGACTCGATTGATGAAAAATTAGAAATCCTATCTAATCTTATTCTACTTTAATCAAAGACTTTCTGAGTCAACAATCAAAGAGATTACATTGGATAAGTCCTCCTCTTACTAGGTGTGATTGATTTCTTGTTGATCCACTCATATCCTTCATTGACAATCCACCATATCCAAGAACACCCCATACATGACTCTTTGTCAGGAATGAGTATGAACCAAAATATGGCTTTATGTGCATAAGGAACCATGGTGATCTCAGGTCTAAGGATCACTTGCACAACTTCCACTATGTGAACCATCTTTTGACAAGTAGTAAGACCTCCATAAGATGTTCTCAAGGCAAATCAGTTCAGTGAACTCATACTGTAATGAGCACCTACATCCTTGTATTATTGCCCCTACCAAGTGGCTATGAGACCAACCATCCTCTCCATGAAGTATACATAGGATGTGCTAGTCTTTTCAAAAACATTGATCCCCGAATCGATGATCCAACGACTAGGAACATTTTAGATTAGGATTTATAGGAACTTGGTCTCACTATTATGATCTCCATCATAACCCTAATTCCATTGCCTTAACCTATGGGGTTCATCATAATCTTGATAAGATGTAGCAGTATAATGAATCAATAATTACCTTTTATTAATAAATAATATCCTACATGAGTTGAAAGATTATAGAAATGCCTATACAAAGATTGACTTTTAGATCACAATTCTTTCAAGAAAGCATCTAGGAAAAAGGGATATGGTATATGATAGAGGGCTTAGCTTTGGACTGAGGGTTGGCCTTTAAGAGTTAGGTTTCTTAGAGGAGAAGCTCTATCTCCTACCATCTTTACACCTACACCAATCTTTAGGTCAAGATCCAGGAAGGAAAAAGAAGAGGAAGCCCAGTTTGCTCCATGGATATGATGGAAGAGGGAGAAGTGATATCGACTATCTTCTTGATGAGGCTACGCCAATCTATTCCAAATCTTTGTTACTATTTTTATTTAATTGTTATTTCTTGTACTTTTATTTTTGATTAATGCAATACTTTTTTTCATGCCTTTTAATTATGTTCTTTATTTTTATGCAAGTAGATGCCAAAATCTGATTAGTAGATCGAATATACCAAGTTTAAATTAGTATTCTTTATTTTCTTTCACACTTTTTAATTTTATTTTTTGACTTTAAATATTTTTTTAAAAAAATTAAAGATTTCAAATCATTCTAAGCACTGCCTTCTCCATGAATTCAACCCAACTCATTGCTTTTTATATAATTTTAATTAATTAGAAATTGAATAATTAAATTGATAGTTGTGGTGTCCTATGATAACATCATGGATACTATCAAGTTTTTGGCACCATTGCCGAAGAAAGAGATATCTTGAATTTAAAAAAAGAGCTACCTGTCTGAAATAAAAGTATAAAATATAGAGTATATGTGGCTATCCTAAGCTTAGTAACAAGGTCTTTATACCTAAGTCAAGCATAGAAGTTCATGTCAAAAGGTGAAGAGAAGGCGAGGATGCTTAGCACTTCAAAAAAGAAAATCTAGTAGTATGAAAGCTACCTCTTAGTTCATGAGCTTGATTTGGGGGTGTATAAAAAATTAACTAAAGTAGATGATAATCAAAGAAATATTTATCTTTTACAAGCTAGTATCGAAATGCTAAGTTAACCATCATATACACAAGTACTGTAAATCTTTAGACAAATTATAACGAAATTTTTGATTGGGCTGACTATGAAATCTACATTTAAAACTCAATACTTAGTGATATTTTCTAAATCTTTTAACTTTCAAACTTATATCTACATTTGTAAAGAAAAATTTTAATGATATATGATGATAAATATTTAAATTTTTATTGCATTGCTAAGGGACTAGAAATAAGTAAGTTAGGGGATGTGATAATCACTTATTTATATATTTATTTTAAGAATTTTAAGTATTTATTGATGCTAACACCTTCTAAAAAATCTTAATTATATAATTAAACCAGGCTTTCTTGAAAAATTAATTATTTTTAAAATATCTTAAAAAATATGAAATTAGAGTATATTTCTGAAAAGTAGATGTCGAGCCAAAGCACTGCATATATATTAAAATATTTAATAAAAAATTTAATTTATATTTGTTCTTCTTTGGCATGTACATTAAAATTAATAAAGATTTTAGAATCCCAAAACCTTAGAAAATTTGAAGAATTACTAATTTAGAAACTTACGAATATGAGGAGCTCGATCAACAAGTTCTAAGGATGTAGACGAGAGCCAAATTGGAGCTCAAACAGGCTCAAGTGTCGACTCACCTGAAGTGTCGACACTTGAGGAATTTTCAAAGTGTTGACTCATGACCGACTAACTATGTTTTTAGGGCATCCTGTAAGTCCTTTTCTCATTCTTTTTTCACCGTCCTCTTCCTTGTGTGGTCCCCAAAAGTCATCCAAAGCCCCTGGAACTGTGGATTCTCGCTCTTGACCTTCTTATTTAGGGTAAACATCCTCTTTCTCCCTTGTTTTGGTTTGTTTTCGGTCCATTTTTCTTCTCCATATCGTGCGATTTTCGATGGTTACAGCCCAATTTTTCCATTTCACTCTTGCTTCTCCTTCCTCTGAACCGTTCCTATCTCCCTTGGTCCACTCTGGTCCAGTTCTTCCTCATCCCTTCTAGTTTCACCCTCCTTTCCACTGATTTCTCTCCTCTTTGGTCTGATTCCCTCATTTGGTCCACTTTCATCTTGGTTCTTTCCTCTTCCGGTTCACCCTCTCTTTTCTTGTTAGTCCTAGTATGGCACTCAAAAAGCAAGTTGTGTTTCATAAGAGGACTACCTTTGAGCATGGAGAGTCTAGATTTAGAGAGAGGAGGTCCAAGGCTCGTTAGGGCCCTGTGCAGCATGATGAGGAGCAGCCCCAAGATCAGTTAGCTGACAGAGTTCTAGTTCCACAGGTTTTCCTTGCAGTTGAGAGAGTAGCAGGGAAGGTCATTGCTTCTGGGAGGTTTGTAGACTTGTAGTTTTGGGACTCCAAGGGTTTTATCATCGACGATCTGTTGAGAGCATCTCGACTCATACCTTTTTGCACTATGAGAGAGAGGGACCACCCGCACATGATCGGAGAGTTTTATGGCAACTAGCCATTGATGGCCTCAAGTGGATTGCAGTGGTTAGGGGAGTTCACATACTAGAGACAGTGGAGACCTTCAGTAGGATCTGGCAGATCCCACTCAAAGGCATTGTAGTGAACTGTGTAGGGAACAGGGATGCTGCTTTCAGATGTATTTTAGAGAGAGAGGACATTAGAGGTGTTTCACTAGTGTCAGCAAACTAGTTGTCGCTTGAGATGCGAGTGATGGGAATTCTTTCAGGGTGTCGGGAATCATGCAACATGCGGAAGTGAATTTCAAAATAAAAATTCTAAGCATGAAACCCTAATTGGCTAGAAAACCCTAATTCCCAGGAACCCCTCATGCAATACCAATTAATGAAACATAAATGAAGTCAGAAAAACATACCTGGATCGCTGAAATCCAATCCTTTCCATGAGGCTCACAAGTGCAAGCCCTCCAATGGTGATCCACATGAGAATGGTATCAAGGAAGAATCTTTATCGGGGTTACTTGCTTCAACAGAACTTTAGGGCAGCCTTTGGACCTTTGACCACTGTAGGACATCCTGTCCTATTGTAGGTCACTAAGAACACTATCCTAAACCACTCTTGGTTTTAGGACAACCCTCCTCTAGGACTCCTTAGGCTTATATGCAAGAATAAAGCTTTGTCCTAAAAGACTAGACCTTGTCTTAATAAGACAAGTCTTGTCTTAAAGAAAGGAGGGAGAGAGAAGCAGAAAGAGACACTTAGATAACTCTCAAGAAAAATGGACTCCTGTTTCTGATGATTGAATCATGAATCAATTCTCAAATCACCATACACCTTTAAATAATATTTTAAGGGGCATGAATAGCATCCTAACATTTCTTATCAGATATGTTATTTCATATCTGATAAGACTCTTCAGGATTCAAGAGTCTTATCTGAGTCCTTCTCATTTTGAAGTTAAATCCCTTTATGCCATGTGGCATATAGCGGTCAAGAAGAATGGAAGGAGGCATTTATCTAGATTTAAAAACCGTGGAAAAGAAGAGTCCTGAGAGCAGAAGGACTCTGCCTCAGAACCATGCGTAGATGAAGAGACGTGACTCTTCATTTGTGCGTGCTAATTCATTTCTCATTTCATGCTGCCCCTTATCCTCTTTTGATCGGTCATTCAAAAACCAAACATCATGGAGATTAAGTGAAGAGGTGCCTCATAAAAGAAACTCCCAAATTTTCATCTACAAAAGGACTCTTAGTCCTTTTGCGAGCGCTCCCTTCTCTCGCTTGCGCCAAGAGGTGCCAAGAGTCTATAGCGCCTTGGACTCTTCATAAAATTTGGTATAATGCCCAAATAAAACCAAATAAAACATGGTTTAAGCTGCCCCACTTAGGACACAACCTAATCTAGGTTTCCCTCAAATAAGTTGTCTAAATACCAAGCAACCGGGCCCAATCCAATTGGGTTAGGAATTGGGTTAGCCTACATATGCTAGTATGTAATATGGCTAACAAATTAGAATCCCATGACCCTAATTAAATCATGAATGACTTCCTTGGCCAACTCTCTATTGTGTGTGACCCATTGGGTTTCACATCTAGCCAGCAGTAGTTTAGGTTTGAGCTGATTCGATTCGATCGAACCCGATTGACCTAATTAGGTCAAATTGGCTCACCTAATTATCCAATTCGAATCACACATCGAATTGACTCATGAAACCAAATAAATTGGTTCATGAAAACCTACAAGACAAGATTGACGTCTAGCAACATGTCATGCCTACCCAGAAGATAAGAAATTTGGTAGAAATTATCAAAATACCCTTCAGTAATAAGTTACTGTGCAATTCAATCTTTCGATCTTCCATTATCCCGATTAAGTGATAGGTATGGATATATGTCAAACCCTAATACTTAATCATATCGAATCTCATCTCAATCATGAGGACTCAGCTGATGACTGATTAGAAAACACTTCTAATCTCATCCTGCTTTGATCAAAGGCTCCCTGAGTCACTCATCGAAGAGATTATATAAGATAACAATTCCTCTTACTAGGAATGATTTATTCCTTGTTGGTCCACTCACATCCTTCGTACACCTTCCACCATACCTAGAACATTCCGTACATGACTCAATGTCATGAATGAGTATGAACCAAAAGTATGGCTTAGTGTGAACAAGAAACCATGGTGACCTCAGGTCTAAAGATCACATGCACAACTCCTACTCTGGGACCTATCTTTTGACAAGCAGTAAGACTTCCATAAGACAGTCCTGATGTGGTGGGGACACCAAGACCAAGACCAAGCCTCAAGAACCCATTTGGATAATAGAACAAGGAGAATAGGATCTGCATTGTCGAGCTGACCTGAGACCGTCGAGCCGACTCAAGACAGTCAAACTGAATCTTAGGTGTCAGGAAATTTCCAAATTTATTTTACTTCAATTTTTGTAATTAAAGAAATATATATGAAAAAAAAAAATCCCATGGAATATTTGGAAGTCATGGCTGCAACAAACTTTGCGGCCACATTCTTGATTAGTTAGGATCCTGTAACTAATCCTTGGATTAGTTAACACTTAAACCAGTTTTAGGTGGTTCTGGAAATCCGTTCGACGCCTATATATGAGGGCTTGATCTTTGTACAGAGCATGATGAATTGTAATGAAAGTTTCCACTTCTTCTTCTCCGATTGAGTCTTGTTCTTGCCTTCATTACCGACTGCAACATCGAGGGATGAGAGGCCCCGTCCGAATCCTTCATCACGACTGCGATGTTGAGAGGTGAGAGGCCTAATCTATCTCCATCGTTCCACCTCTGCCTTCCTTCTACGATGATGTCGTCTTCTCCAAAGCGCCTCCCCATCTACCTCCATCGATCTCCATCGTCGCTGCTTCATCTTCCCACGATCGATCTCCTTCGTCTCATTGTAAAATAACTCCCCTGCTCCAAGCTCCACCGTCTTTTCCAAAGTTCCATCATCTTCCCAAAGCCCACTGTTACCCCACCACCGAGAAGAAGTTGCTGCACTCGTCGCCTGAGATGCCAAGCTTCCCTTTTCGGCCCACTCCTTCCTCCACCTTCCCGACACCGGACCATCCGCCTTCGGTTTCCCATCGTCCGAACCCCCTCCTCCAATCCTTCCATCACCAGATCTCCCTCTCCCAGTCTTCCCGAGCACCAACGGCACCTCCTCCGGTCTTCATGAAGCCAGATCCCCTCTTCTCCATCTTCCATCGTCGGACCTCCCTCCTCCGGCCTCCCATCGCTAGGCATCCCTCCTCCGGTCTGCCGTAACGCCGTCAATAGCCCCTGCTTCCCTCCATGGAGTGCTTGCCCGAACTAGGAGCATCTTCCCTCCCCCTGCTCCTCGAGTCTCAGTGACCGTGCCGGATGTCCGCCTGGCCGATCTCCACCAGTGCCCGACCTCCCTGTCACCATCGTCTTCTCCGAGCCACCACTCCACTGAGAGCCGCCCAGATCCCTTGTTCCATGAAGCGGCCAAAGGAACTCGTCGAGCTACTGTTGAAGAAGACTAGAATAGCTATTCCAGCTATTCCGGCTATTCCACATATATCCCAGATTTATTCCAGATTGGAATAAAACCTGTTTACTTTAATTTGGGTTATGCTTTGTTTTTGGCTTTGCTTATCTTGCTTAGACTAATCCGGGGTCAATTGTTTTAGGTCCTTTCCGGTACCGAGCCTTGAAGGGATCCAAGCCATCAACCCGTGCTCCTGATGCCTGTAGTTAGATGATTGACTGTTGATCATCTAGGTCGCATCTTCCGAGGATAAGTGAACTCATCACATTGGAAATAGTCATTACTGTCGTAGGGTTTATTTTTCCTTCCTTGCTTTAGATCTGAAATCTTGAAATGCATGCATGTCATTGATCAGGGGTTTCTCAATCTTTGAGTCCTAGTTCTTTGTTATTTTATTGAGTCTAGCATGAGGGAATGCATGATTTAAAGCCTACCCTATTTGAATCTGTGTCTCTTATAAGCATCGGGATTCATACAGATTTTTAGGATAATTTTATTAGAGCATAGTTCCTCATCACGATGTGGATCAGTTCAGTGTACTCATACCCTGATGAGCACCCTTATCCTTGTATCAGTATCTCTACACAAATGGTTATGAGACAGCCATCCTCATTAACTGAGCATACATAGGATAAGCTAGTCTTATCAGATTCATCAATCCCTGAATCGATGGTTTGTTGACTAGGAACATTTTGATTAGGATTTATAGGAACTTAGGTCTCACTGTTATGATCTTTATCATAACTCTAATTCTATTGCCCTAATCTATGGGGTTCATCATAATCCATAAATAAGACACAGCTGTATATGATAAAAATAAATGCCTTTATTAATATAATGTCATACAAGAGTTGAAAGATTATAAAAATGCCCTTACAATAATTAGCTTTTAAGGTACTTTTCTTTCAATCTCCCACTTGCACTAAAGCCAATCTCCCTTATACTTTATACCCATACTATCTAAGTGGTGATCTAACTGCTGCTTGGATAATGCTTTAGTAAATGGTTCTACTATATTGTTCTTTGTATCAACTCGTTCGATGACAACATCTTGTCTTTCTATTATCTCTCGAATGAGATAGAACTGTCTTAGAATGTGCTTGGACTTATGATAAGACCTCGATTTCTTTGCTTATGCAATAGCTCCAGTGTTATCACAATACAATGGTACTGGCTGATGTACATCAGGAACCACGCCCAATTCCATGACAAATTTCTTCATCCAGATAGCTTTCTTTATGTTTTCACTCGCAACTATGTATTCCTCCTCAGTGATTAAGTCAGCTACTGTTGGCTGCTTTGTACTCTTCCAACTCACTGCACCACCATAAGGGTGAAGACATACCCCGATGTTGATTTGCTATCATCTGGGTCTGAATGGAAACTAGAATCTGTATAGCCTTCTAGTTTCAACTCAGATCCACCATATACTAGAAAAATATCTTTAGTCCTTCTCAGGTACTTAAGAATATTTTTCACAGCTTTCCAATGATCCTCTCTTGGATCTACCTGAAATCTGCTCACTATGCCCAAGGCATAAGCAACGTCAGGTCTGGTACAAACATAGCATACATAATTGATCCTACAGCCAAAGCATAAGGAATCATAGCCATTCTCTCTCTTTCTTCATATATCTTAGGAGACATTTTCTTAGAGAGATGTATGCCTTGACTTATAGGCAAGTAACCTTTCTTACTTCCATCTATGTTGAATCTCTTCAACCTAAGTCTATGTACCTAGACTGGGATAAGCCTAGCATCCTTTTAGATCTATCTCTATAGATCTTTATACCTAGTATATAGGATGCTTTTCCCAAATCTTTCATGAAAAACTTTGATGATAGCCAAGTTTTAATTGATTATAATATTGGGATATCATTCTAATGATTAGTATGTCATCAACATAAAAGACCATGCACTTCCACTTGTCTTCTTATACACACGTGGTTCATCCTCATTTTTGAAAAAAACCAAAACTCTTGATTATTTCATCAAAATGGATGTTCCAACTCCTTGACACTTGCTTTAGTCCATAAATTGAAGACTTCTTTAACTTGCATACCTGGTTTGGTCTCCTACTTGAGACAAAACCCTCTGGTTGTGTCATATAAATTTCTTCCTCAAGGTTTCCATTGAGAAAAGCAGTCTCGACATCCATCTACCAGATTTCATAATCATGGTATGCCGCTATGGCAAGCAAAATCCGAATGGATTTGAGCATGGCTACTAGAGAAAAGGTTTCATCATAATCAATGCCATGTTTTTATCTAAAACCTGTTGCTACCAGCCTGGCCTTGTAGGTTTTTACTTGACCACATACTCATATCTTCTTCTTGAAGACCCATTTACACCCTATTAGGTTAATTCCATCAAGTGGATCTACCAAGGTCCAAACCTGATTCGAATACATGGAATCCATTTCAGATTTCATGGCACTTAGCCATTTGTCAGAGTCTTTTCTCTCGACAGCTTCTAATAGGTCACAGGATCATCATCCTGAATGATGCTGGCTTCATTGTCATCCCCGATGATAAAACCATATCTCAGAGGTGCTCCCCGCACTTTGTTTGACCTTCGAAGAGGAGGTGTATATAGTGGTTGTTCTTGATCTACAAGAACTTCTGGTTGAAGAATTTCATTTGAAGGCTCAATAGGTTGTTGGTTCTATTCTTCACATAACTCAAGTGAAGAATCACTACTTCTTTCTTGGATAAATTCTTGCTCCAAGAATGTAGCATGCCTACTGACAAAAATCTTTTGCTTAATAGCATTATAAAAGAGGTATCCAATACCTTCTTTAGGATAACCAACGTTTGTACACTTATCAACCCTAGCACTTAACTTATGTCCAAAGTTATTTTTGATATAAGCATAGCAACTCCAAATCTTTAAGTACTTAAGACATGGAATCCATTTCAGATTTCATGGCACTTAGCCATTTGTCAGAGTCTTTTCTCTCGACAGCTTCTAATAGGTCACAAGATCATCATCCTGAATGATGCTGGCTTCATTATCATCCCTGATGATAAAACCATATCTCAGAGGTGCTCCCCGCACTTTGTTTGACCTTCGAAGAGGAGGTGTATATAGTGGTTGTTCTTGATCTACAAGAACTTCTGGTTGAGGAATTTCATTTGAAGGCTCAATAGGTTGTTGGTTCTATTCTTCACATAACTCAAGTGAAGAATCACTACTTCTTTCTTGGATAAATTCTTGCTCCAAGAATGTAGCATGCCTACTGACAAAAATCTTTTGCTCAGTAGCATTATAAAAGGTATCCAATACCTTCTTTAGGATAACCAATGTTTGTACACTTATCAACCCTAGCACTTAACTTATGTCCAAAGTTATTTTTGATATAAGCATAGCAACTCCAAATCTTTAAGTACTTAAGACTTGGTCTTTTGCCATTCCATAACTCATATGGAGTGCTACTTACTGACTTAGATGGAACCCTATTCAAAATATGTGTAGCAGTTTCTAGGGCATGTCCCCAGAAGGAAATGGGAAGATCCGTGAAGCTCATCATGAACCTCACCATGTCCAACAAGGTACAATTTCTCCTTTCTGCCACACCATTTAACTGGGGTGTATAAGGAGGGGTCAATTCAGAGATTATGCCTTTGTCTTTAAGATGGTTTAGAAACTCACTAGACAAGTATTCACCTCCTCGATCAGAACAAAGAGCTTTAATACTATTGTTGACTCTGGTCTTGATTTTGATGATTGACAAAATGTTTAAGTATATATGAGTACTAATTGTGTTTTAAATGTATTTCTCATATTGGACCTTCATGTTAAGAAATAATTAACAAAAGAAACAAAGGCTTAGAGAAACTCAAGCATGGCACGCTCATCTCTAAGAGTTTCAGAAAATTTCAGATCAGAGGTCGACCACCAGAGGTCGACACCTTGTCAAAGGTCGACCACCAGAGGTCGACTCATGAAGAGAAGAAAAGTTCAGCATGGTCGGCATGGCAAAATTTCAGTGGCATGCTCCAGAGGTCGACCACCAGAGGTCAACACCTGTCCAGAGGTCGACACCAGAGGTCGACTCATAGCCTGAGAATTCAAACTGGGCAGAACTATGGTTTTCTGGATTTTTGCCTAAGATAAACTGGAGGTCGACTCATGAGGTCGACACTTGATCCAGAGGTCGACTCATGAGGTCGACTCATGGCATAACGGCTAGTTTTTCTGAACTTCTGATTTGATTTCTAACGGCCATAAATGGCCATATTTTTGATTCTAACCGTCTTGTGGAGTTGTTTCAGCTTGAATGAGGTATTTAACCTCCACCAAACTTCAAAAAAGACATGGAGACAAAGTGAAAAGGATTAGAGTGAAAGTAAAAAGCCTTCAATCAATTCCAAGCCAAAAAGAGTGAGAAATCCAAGAGATTCCTTAGCCAAAAGCTTTCCATCTTTGAGGAATCCAACTTTCAAGAGTTTGGCATTTAGTGAGATCCAAGATTTCAAGGAAAAAGGCTTGAAGAGTCTCCATCAAGAGCTTCAACGAATTTCTTATTGCTCAAAAAGGAGTTTGTTTTATTTTATTCATTGTATTCAAATTCTATTTGTGGTAGGCTAGTTTCAAGAGAATTTGAAACTAGTGTGAGGTTTGTTGGTGAGCCAATTGATAAAACCAACTAGGGTTGCTTGTAAGCCCGAAGCCAAAACAAGTGAGTGAGGTTTGTTGGTGAGCCAATTGATAAAACCAACTAGGGTTGCTTGTAAGCCCGAAGCCAAAACAAGTGAGTGAGGTTTGTTGGTGAGCAATTGATAAAACCAACTAGGGTTGCTTGTAAGCCCGAAGCCAAAACAAGTGTGTAAGGTTTTGACTTGTGAGCCTGGTAAAACAAGTCGGCTGTAATCTAAAGATTATAGTGGAAATTCTCAAGTGGAGCTTGGAGAGTGGATGTAGGTGCTAGGTGCACCGAACCACTATACTTCTTGTGTATTTGCATTGCTTTTCTTTTGCTCTTTAATTGTTGATTTATTTCATTGCTTCCGTTGCACAATTATTTGAGCACATCACTCTTCACCTTAGAACTTGATAGCACAAATATTGCTTTAATTTTTAAAATACCCAATTCACCCTCCCTCTTGGGTACCATATCTGGGCAACAAGTGGTATCAGAGCTTGGTGCTCTGATTGAAAATCTAACGATTTTGAGCTAAAGTTCATGGTAACCCTTGTAGGTATTAGTGTTAGACCACCATTTTTCAATGGCATAAATTACACATTTTGGAAAACGTGCATGCGCATCCATATTCAATCTATTAGTTATCATCTTTGGAAAACCATTATTAGTGGTCCTCATATTCCTTCCATTTTGGTTAATGGCATTTCCATTCCAAAGCTCGAAGAGGATTGGAATGAATATGACATTAAATAAATTGAACTCAATGCTAAAGCAATGAACTTGCTTTATTGTGCATTGGACTTAAATGAATTTAATAGAGTTTCTACATGCACATCAGCGAAGGAAATATGGGACACACTTGAAGTTACTCATGAGGGTACTCTTCAAGTGAAGAACACTAAAATTAATTTGCTTATACATTCTTTTGAAACTTTTGAAATGATGCATTATGAATCTATATCTGATATGTTTTCAAGATTTATGACTATTATTAATGAATTAAAAAGTCTTGGCAAAATCTATACTAATGCTGATTTGGTGAACAAAATTCTTAGATCCTTGCCAAAATCATGGGATCCAAAGGTGACGGCGATCCAAGAAGCTAAAGATGTAGAAACCTTACCTTTGGAGGAGCTTATCGGTTCACTCATGACCTATGAGTTGAACTTATGGCAAAGGATAGTGGAAGCTGATACAGAAAAGAAAATAATAGCTCTCAAGGCCAAAAGGAAATTCAAGGCAATGATGGCAACTTGGAGCGATAGCGAAGATTCAAGTATGGATGATGAAGTTACCCATCTTTGTTTCATGGAAAATGAGAAAAAGGTATGTGCTAAAAATAATTATGGTTTTACCTTTAAAGAATCACATGATGCATCTAATGATCTTGTGCATGAATACAGATTGCTAAAAATTGAGCACAAGAAATTAAATAGGCATGTAGATTCATTTTCTCTTGACAACACCAATCTTGCAAATAAAAATGATGATTTAAATGCCAAGATTGATATTTTGAAAAATGAAAAGAATAATTTTTCTAAAGAAAAAGAATTTTTAGAAAAAGAAAATGTTATTTCAAAAGATTTATGTGAAAAAGTTTTTAATGAGAAAAATATTTTGATTGAGGAAAAGAAGCAAAAACTCTTGAAGAACTTCAATATTCCTGCTTCTTTCAATTCTTATTATAAATGTGGTTTCAATGCTTATCCTTCTAGGTTAAGAAAAGTTTGGGTTCCAAAAGGAACCATAATTACTAATCATAAAGGACCCAAGTTTGGGTACCAAAAATGTCCACTTAATTTGTTTTGCAGGAATGTCTTGCAACCCAACATGAAGAAAGGAAGTTTTTGAAAAGAGGTTGTACAAGACAATTTAAAGAAGTGGACAAGCTATATTTTGGACTAATGGTAAAAGGAAGGATTATGTATATTGGTAAATTCTAAACATCTCCTTCCATAATTAAAATTATAGATTAATTTTTATTGCATCAATTACTTTGAAAAATTGTTATAAATAGTTAATTAGAATCAAGTTTGGACTTATCATCATTGGCTATGATCATGAACCATTTTGATGTTGATGAATTTCATGCTATCATGATTAAATTTATGATTGTAAGACCCTCACTTGATTTTGATTAACGTATTTCATGAAAAATACTTTTAAAGATGCATATTGATTTGAAAAATATTTTAATTGATTGATTAGAATCAAGCTTAGACTAATAATCATTTGTTGTGATCATGACCATTTTGATGTTGATGGATTTCGAGCTCTCATGGTCAAACTTGTGATTATTAGATCTTCACTTGATTTTGATTAATATAGTTTCTAAATTATTTCAAGTGAAATGTTATGATTTATATGTTTTTATTTTTGGCATCTATGCACAATCTAGAAATGATTTGGATCAAGTATAGAACTAGTAGTTAAGGGTTACTTTTAAGAAGAAGGTATGCTTATTGACAAACCCTTGCTCGAATAGCTAGACTTGATATCATATTACTTCTAGCATTTGTATGGATATCAAATCATCTTAAAATGAATTTGAAATAATGCTAAACGTTTTTATGCGATATAAATGCTTTGTATTTTGAAAATCATGAATATCTTGAAAAATTTCAAATCTTGATGCATAAGCTTTCATGTTTTATTCCTGAAATAAATGCATATTTTTGAAGGAGGAATAACATTCAGGGGGAGCATCCAAAGATTTGTTATCATATTTGATGCTTTGAATATCTTGTTGATATCATGCTTTGCTTATATTGCTCTGGTAATCCTTCTTGTTTTCAAATCTAATTCTTTGGAAGAGTTACATTCAAATGGTATCATATTCTATTGGCATCAAAAAATTTTTTATAAGAATTCCTAGTAACCGCTTCGGATTGGGTTAGTCACCATGGCCGTCCGGTCATAAGAGATAAGTAGGGCTTAAAGACCCTCTCTTCCCATTCAACGGGCTCTCTTATGATGTGTAGGGGTGCCGCTGTGACCTTATCCCATGAACAAGTAAGGCGAATGGATAATTTACATCAAATCATTTCTTGCATGTGCTTACATTCTTTAGTATCTTGTTCAATTTATATCATATTCAATTGATATCATAAATATTTGATTTCATGCATTGATTTTGATGACCTACTTGCTATTCTTTCCAACTTCATTCCCACTTTGTATTGCCTTTCACCCTTTTTCATGATGTCAAAAAGGGGGAGAAAATTGTTAAGTATGAAAAGGGGAAGATTGGATAAACATGAAAAATCTTTTGAGAAATGAAATAAAGTGCAAAAGGGGGAGAAGAATGTAAAATATTTTTATCTAAAGGAAAGAATTAGTAAGAAGAAGAAAATTTGAAAATTTTAAATTTTGTTTGCATATTTTAAAAAATATTTTTGAAGATTTTTTGGATCATATTTTGAGGGGGAGCTTGGTGCTTATTGTTTTGAGCTTACATGTTTATCTTATTGTTAATCTTTTTAAGCTTACCCTATTCATATACTTAAAGGTTTTGTCATCATCAAAAAGTGGGAGATTGTTGACTCTGGTCTTGATTTTGATGATTGACAAAATGTTTAAGTATATATGAGTACTAATTGTGTTTTAAATGTATTTCTCATATTGGACCTTCATGTTAAGAAATAATTAACAAAAGAAACAAAGGCTTAGAGAAACTCAAGCATGGCACGCTCATCTCTAAGAGTTTCAGAAAATTTCAGATCAGAGGTCGACCACCAGAGGTCGACACCTTGTCAAAGGTCGACCACCAGAGGTCGACTCATGAATAGAAGAAAAGTTCAGCATGGCCGGCACGGCAAAATTTCAGTGGCATGCTCCAGAGGTCGACACCAGAGGTCGACTCATAGCCTGAGAATTCAAACTGGGCAGAACTATGGTTTTCTGGATTTTTACCTAAGATAAACTGGAGGTCGACTCATGAGGTCGACATTTGATCCAGAGGTCGACTCATGAGGTCGACTCATGGCATAACGGCTAGTTTTTCTGAACTTCTGATTTGATTTCTAACGGCCATAAACGGTCATATTTTTGATTCTAACGGTCTTGTGGAGTTGTTTCAGCTTGAATGAGGTATTTAACCTCCACCAAACTTCAAAAAAGACATGGAGACAAAGTGAAAAGGATTAGAGTGAAAGTAAAAAGCCTTCAATCAATTCCAAGCCAAAAAGAGTGAGAAATCCAAGAGATTCCTTAGCCAAAAGCTTTACATCTTTGAGGAATCCAACTTTCAAGAGTTTGGTATTTAGTGAGGTCCAAGATTTCAAGGGAAAAGGCTTGAAGAGTCTCCATCAAGAGCTTCAACGAATTTCTTATTGCTCAAAAAGGAGTTTGTTTTATTTTTATTCATTGTATTCAAATTCTATTTGTGGTAGGCTAGTTTCAAGGGAATTTGAAACTAGTGTGAGGTTTGTTGGTGAGCCAATTGATAAAACCAACTAGGGTTGCTTGTAAGCCCGAAGCCAAAACAAGTGAGTGAGGTTTGTTGGTGAGCCAATTGATAAAACCAACTAGGGTTGCTTGTAAGCCCGAAGCCAAAACAAGTGAGTGAGGTTTGTTGGTGAGCCAATTGATAAAACCAACTAGGGTTGCTTGTAAGCCCGAAGCAAAAACAAGTGTGTAAGGTTTTGACTTGTGAGCCTGGTAAAACAAGTCGGCTGTAATCTAAAGATTATAGTGGAAATTTCCAAGTGGAGCTTGGAGAGTGGATGTAGGTGCTAGGTGCACCGAACCACTATACTTCTTGTGTGTTTGCATTGCTTTTCTTTTGCTCTTTAATTGTTGATTTATTTCATTGCTTCCGTTGCACAATTATTTGAGCACTATCACTCTTCACCTTAGAACTTGATAGCACATATATTGCTTTAATTTTTAAAATACCCAATTCACCCCCCCTCTTGGGTACCATATCTGGGCAACAACTATGCCCAGTTTGTTTTTCAACCATACTTTGATATTCTTTAAACTTATCAAAAGCTTCAAACTTGTGTTTCATAAGATACACATGACCAAACCTTGATAAATCATCAATAAAAGTGATGAAATAAGAATATCCACCTCTATCTTGAGTTGTCATAGGTCCACATACATCAGTATGCACAAGACCTAGTAACTCAGTTACCCTGTCTCCATGTCCAGTGAATGGAGACTTGGTCATTTTTCCTTTGAGGCAGGACTCACAAGTTCCTAATGATTGAAAATCATAAGGGTCAAAGTAATTATCTTTGACTAACTTGTTTATCCTTGACTCACTGATATGACCTAACCTACAATGCCAGAGATATGTGACTTGACATTATCTCTCTTTCTCTTCTTGTCATTAATAAAAAGTATTTCATCATTGAGTTCCAAAGTAAGAAGACCATTAATGAAACAACCATGCCCAAATATTTTATTATTTTAAAGAATAGAGCAGCCACTGCTCTTTACATTTATTTCATATCCTTGTTGTAATAACAAGGGTATAGAAATAATGTTTCTTACAATATTGGGTATGTAGTAACATTCTTCTAACTTTAACATATTACCCAAAGGTAATAATAAGATATAGGTGCCCACAACTTCAGCATAAATGGCCTCACCACTTGCCCCATATAGCTTGAAGTCACCTTCTTCAAATTCCTAATTTGGTGGAGTCCCTGCAATGAATTGCAGATATGAGATCCACATTCGGTATCCAATATCCATGAATTAGAATTTGAAGAACTCAATGATAAATTTGTTTGTATCATGTACAAATCTTTAGATGCTCCACTTGCATCTTGCTTCACACTTGCAAGATATAACTTGCAATTTTTCTTTCAGTGCCCTTGCTTGTCGCAATGGAAATAGGTTCCATCAGCCTTCTTAGCTTTCTTCTTATTCTGGAAGCTTTTCTTAGGGTTGAATTTTCTTTTCAAGCCCTTCTTCTTTGCTTGTTTATTTCTTCCATCAACTAGAAGAAGATGAGCCTTGTCTCCTTTTGAATGGCTCTCTGCTATCTTAAGCATATTAAGTAGCTCTGGCAATGAAGTATTTAGTTTGTTCATATAGTAATTAAGAACAAATTGAGAGAAGGAATCTGGGAGTGATTACAGGATTAAGTCTTGATTGAGTTCACCAACCATGACAAACCCTAATTATTCTAATCGGGTGATTAAGTCAATCATTTTCAATACGTGGGTTTGTACAGATGAACCCTCACTCATCCATGCACGGAACAACTGCTTCGATATCTCATATTGAACAGCCCTGCTTTGCTCTCCATATAGCTCCTTTAAATTGAGCAATATAGACTGAGGTTCCATACCTTCATGTTGCCTCTAGAGCTCTTTGCTCATGGAGGCCAACATGATACACTTGACAGTTATACTATCATTTTGCCACATTTTGTGTGTGGCAATTTTCTCCTTAGAAACACCCTCTCTGATCATCTCAGGATCCGGAGAATCAAGAATATAGGAAAGCTTCTCTTGAGTTAGTACAATCCTTAGGTTCCTCAGCCAATCCACGTAATTGGGATCGGTTAACTTGTTGGCATCTAAAATGCCTCGCAGTGATAAATTTGAAGCCATTATGTAAATTTCCTACATTTAATTAATGAACAATATCAGTAGACCACCTAAGATGACATTCATAATTAGATAAGGACTTTTTATATCTAATTATGTCTCCCACTATTTTCTTCGAATACCATAACCCTTAATCTATGGTAAGTGAGAAACCTTACTAGTTTCTTTAGTGGGTTGAGATCCTAATTCCTCGTGAATGTCTTGTGTGTACACAACAAACACTCATGAGTTCAAAGGTAGGACTTTCTTTCCAATTGCAATCTATGCAATTCTCAACTATTAAACTTGCCTCTAAGACATTTATGGCCTTGTGTGTACACAACAAACCATAATGTCTTAGTTTTGTCAAACCCTTCATTTTTATATAGCCATGATTGAAAAATGTTGCTCTTGTGTGTACACAACAAAGCAACAATTCTAATCATGCTATAAAGTACCTAGTGCACCAAGACAAGTTTCATGTCAAACCCTAAAGTCGGCCTTATGTGTATACAACAAACCTACTATAGTGTTGACATAAATTTTGCTTAGTAAGAAGGAAGGCAAATTATAGTATTCTTAATTAATTAACATTCCCAAATTAAGGTTTTAGATATGACCAAATTGGGTAGATAAGTGGAAGGGGTGAGGGGGTCCCCCCTTGCTTTCCTTAGAAACCAATTGAATTGGCCAGGTCAGACAACGGAACCAATTAAAAACCTCAATCCCTTTACCTTCCTAGAACCACTTGCCTAGGCACCAATTGGCTGATCATAACCCTAATTGGTTTTGCATCATGATTAAGTTTATACCATGACTAAATATAATTTTTAATGAAGGCTTTGATGGTCTCCAACATATCCTAAATAATCATTCAAATAATGTTCATAACAACAAGTATAAACATAAAACATATCATTCCAGCATATGCAGAACATTGCATGATTACATAGAAATCATATCATATCATGATATTTCATTACCCCGTTCACCTCACTTTTTCATGGGATATGGCCATAGCAGCACCCCTACACGCCATAGGAGACCCATTGAATGGGAGGAGAGGGCCTTTAAACCTTACTTGGCTCCTATGACCGGACGACCTTGGTGACTAACCCAATCCAAAGTAGTTACTAGGTTCAATCAACACACATAATTTCATACTTGACAAAATATCATGCATTTCATAAAAACTGAAATTAAATATATTACGCTAATCTGCAAAATTTCATACAATTGCATTATCATGTCATTTCATAAAGAAAACAGAAATCATGCATATGAATTTGGTCGGGTCGACTCGACAGGGTTCGAGTCAGCTCGGTAGTGGAATTTCATAAAACTCCAAAAATGGTTTATAATTGGTATGCCACAAGGATGGCTCTAATACCACTGATAAAAATTCCCCCAGGGTGCCAGGAATCATGCTGCATGTGGAAGTGAATTTCAAAATAAAAATTCTAAGCATGAAACCCTAATTGGCTAGAAAACCCTAATTTCCAGGAAGCCCTCATACAATACCAATTAATGAAACATAAATGAAGTCAAAAAAATATACCTAGATCTCTGAAATCCAATCCTTTCCACGAGGCTCACAAGTGCAAGCCCTCCAACAATGATCCACATAAGAATGGTACTAAGGTAGAATCCCTACCGGGGTTACTTGCTTCAACAGAACTCTTAGGATATCCTTTGGACCTTTGACCACTGTAGGACACCTGTCCTACTGTAAGGCACTAAGAACACTGTCCTAAACCACTCTTGGTGTTAGGACAACCCTTTTCTAGGACTCCTTAGGCTTATATGCAAGAATAAAGCCTTGTCCTAAAAGACAAGACCTTGTCTTAACAAGACAAGTCTAGTCTTAAAGAAAGGAGGAGGGAGAGAGAAGCAGAAAGAGACACTCAGATAACTCTTGGGAAAAATGGAATCCTATTTTTGATGACCAAATCATGAATCAATTCACAAATCACCGTACACCCTTAAATAATAGTTTAAGGGGCATGAATAGCATCCTGACATTTCTTATCAGATATGTTATTTCATATCTGATAAGACTCTTCAGGATTCAAGATTCTTATCTAAGTCGTTCTCATTTCTAGGTTAAATCCCTTTATGCCATGTGGCATATACTAGTCAAGAAGAATAGAAGGAGGCATCTTTTCAGATTTAAAAACCATGAGAAAAGCAGAGTCCTGAGAGCAGAAGGACTCTGCCTCAAAACCGTGCACAGATGAAGAGACGCGACTCTTCATCTGCGCGCACTAATTCCTTTCTCATTCACACCGCCCCTTATCCTCTTTAGACCGGTCATTCAAAAACCAAATAGCATGGGGATTAAGTGAAGAGGCACCTCATAAAATAAACTCCCAGAGTTTTATCTGCAGAAGGACTCTCAGTCCTTCTATGCCCCCTTCTCCCGCTTGTGCCAAGAGGCGCCGAGAGTCCATAGAACCTTAGACTCTTCATAAAATTTGGTATAATGCTCAAATAAAACAAGATAAAACCTGGTTTAAGCTAACCCACTTAGGACTCAACCTAATCTGGGTTTCCCTCAAATAAGTTAGTCCAAATACCAAGCAACCAGACCCAATCCAATTGGGTTAGGAATTGGGTTAGCCTACATATGCTAGTAAGTAATCTGGCTAACCAATTAGGATCACATGACCCTAATTAATTCATGAATGACTTCTTTGGCCAACTCTCTATTATGTGTGACCCATTGGATTCCATATCTAGCCAGCAGTAGGTTTAGGTTTAAGCCGATTCGATCCAATCAAACACGTTGACCTAATTAAGTCAAATTGGCTCACCTAATTGTCCAATTCGAATCACACATCAAATTGACTCATGAAACCAAATCAATTGGTCCATAAAAACCTACAAGACAAGATTGATGTCTAGTAACGTATCATGCCTACCCGGAAGATGAGGAATTTGATAAAAATTATCAAAATACCCTTCAGTAGTAAGTTACCGTATAATTCAATCTTTGGATCTCCCATTATCCCAATTAAGTGATACGTATAGATATATGTCAAACCCTAACACTTAATCATATTGAATCTCATCTCGATCATGAGGACTTAGTTGATGACTAATTAGAAAATACTTCTAATCTCATCTTGCTTTGATCAAAGGCTCATTAAGTCACTCATCGAAGAGATTACATGGGATAACAATTCCTCTTACCAGGAATGATCGATTCCTTGTTGGTCCACTCATATCCTTCGTACACCTTCCACCATACCCAGAACATCCCGTACATGACTCAATGTCATGAATGAGTATGAACCTAAAATATGCCTTAGTATCACAAGGAACCATGGTGACCTCAGGTCTAAAGATCACATGCACAACTTCTACTCTAGGACCTATCTTTAGCTAAGTAGTAGGACTTCCATAAGACAGTCCTGGTGCGGATCAGTTCAGTGTACTCATACCCTGATGAGCACCCTTATCCTTGTATTAGTGTCTCTACATAAATGTTGTGAGACCAACCATCCTCATTAACTGAGCATACATAGGATAAGCTAGTCTTACTGGATTCATTGATCCCCGAATCGATGGTCTATTGACTAGGAACATTTTGATTAGGATTTATAGGAACTTAGGTCTCACTGTTATGATCTTTATCATAACCCTAATTCCATTGTCCTAATCTATGGGGTTCATCATAATCCATAAATAAGACATAGCAGTATATGATGAAAATAAATGTCTTTATTAATATAATGTCATACAAGAGTTGGAAGATTACAAAAATGCCCATATAATAATTGGCTTTTAGGATACTTTTCTTTCAACAAGTTCTACATCACATCATAGCTCGGATACTGATTCTGAAGACTGGGAGGTTCGATTTCATCATAGAGAGGGAGTTAGTTCTAATGGTAGCATTGAGACAGCAGACCGCTATCAACCTACCGATGATCATAGTGCATCAGATGGGTGAGGCTGCTACACAGCACAGACTTTGCCTTCCATATGGTATGGGAGTCATTCAAATATTAAGAGTGTTCGGTATCCCATTAGAGGCTGAGGCCTCCAAAGGATTCTCTACACAGACACCTATGGAAAAAAATCTCTACATCAGATGGGTTTCAGGCGTGTCGGTGGCAGATGGGTCATGAGGGAGTCTGGACAGGAGCCAAACGAAGAGGATGATATTAGAGCTATTGAGGCAGGGCCATCTGGACCCGCAGAGCACATTTCTCCACCCAGACCTGCACCAGTCGCTACTTCAGGATCTGAGCCATCTACTCCGGCACCTGCTCGTGCTCTAGCCACTACTCCTAATGATACTACAGAGATTGAGTCCACTTTTGAGGGGCGGATCATAGCTTAGATCATTGATGTTCGAGAGGAGATTTTGGGATTATTTGTCCAGACTAGTAGATTGCAGTTGGAGCTGCATGGATTGAGGATCCATACTGATGAGTAGCTCAATGGTATTCGATAGACGATGAGGCAGGTTTTACAGAGATCCGAGACATGCTAAGATCTTTATTACCTTTAGCAGGACCTTCGGCTCCTCCACGTCCTCCTCCGCCAGCAGACGATGATGACCATGATACTCATAATGACACTGCTAGTGGTGATACTGCTCCAGATGGTGATGGTATAGCTGGTGATGGTGATGGTGCAGTAGATGGTGATGGGGACTCTGACAGTGATGGTGGTGATGAGGTAGTTGGTTATCAGATTGTCAGTAGGGAGGATTAGACTCTTGCTATTCTTGATCAGACTTTGGAAGCTCCCACTGATACTCAGTTTGACTCTGCTTTTACTTATAAGACTTCGGTAGAGACACATGCTATTCATGCCGCTAGGACTACCAGAGTCGTAGATAGATATGTCCCTTCCCTTGGGACTAGGAGCATGCTGCATAAGACTCCTAAATCTACATTCTCTAGGGTTATGGCCCTTATAGTACTTGACTTCCCTTCTGATAAGGATTAGCCTCTCAGATACTTATCTGTATGTCTTTTATTGCATGTTATGGTGTTATGTTATGTTCTCTTATTGTTGTTATGTTATGTCTTGTTGTACTAAAACTAGTTATTAATGAAAGTTATCTTTTATAGTTATAAAATTTGCTTCATGGTATGTTATATTACTCTTCTTTTTGTTTATTATAGTTTTGCTTTGACTAAAGCACCTGTTCAGGGGGAGTAACCCCTTTTTAATGCTTAATGATGATAAAAAGGGAGAGTAAGAAAGATATAAGCAAGATATAAAGCAATAAATTCAAGATTTTTCAAGAATTCACAAGTTACTTAAGACAGGGAGAGAATTTTGAAAACTTCTAACCTTGAAACTCTTGAAACATTACTATATGAACTAATAATTTGATTCATTCTCACCTAAATATGAGTGTGAACTTTGTTTGTTGATGAATATGAAGATGTTTTGAAAGACTCATTCAATTTCAGAACCTTTGATACTATACTAGTCAAATTTTGGAACTTATATGCTTATATACACAAAGTTTTGTTATCATCGAAAAGGGGGAGATTGTTGGTTTTGGCTCCCTGATTTTGATGAATAACAAAATGTTGAGTATATGTTTGGACTAATATTTGAATTGGATTATGAATTTCAGGTCACAGGTACTTCAAATTTTCACTCAAAAGTATCAAAGTTACTAACACAAAGCAAGATGAATTTTAATGTTTAAGCTATTTTCTCACCTTGGAATATTGATAAAATGATCACTTTGGCCCTTATGAAGATGAGTCTAAGAGGTTCTCAGACAAAATTTGGAAATTTTAGAGTTTGGCACACTTTTTTGAAATGGAACATTGCAAGTGTCGACTCATGGATCAAGTATCGACTCATAGGTCGACTCATAGGTCGACTCATGAAGAAAGTATCGACACTTCAGAAGACTGGCAAGCAAAGTTTTAGATGACATGCTAGGTGTTGACTCACAGGTCAACTCAAAGACTCAAGTGTCGACTCATAAGCTTTAAGTGTCGACTCACAGGTCGACTCAAGGCCTGAGAACAGAAAATGAACAAAACATGCTATTTCAAGGTCTTTTTGCCTAGTATCGACTCAGAAGAACGACTCACAGACTTAAGTGTCGACTCACAAATCCAAGTGTTGACTCAAACACTGACTCAAAGACTAAAAGTTGACCTAGAATTTCAAATTTATACCTAGTGTCAACCCAAGTGTCGACCTAAGTGTTGACTCACAGATCGACTCATGGAAAAATTCAAGTATCGACAATTAGTGTAACGGCTAGTTTTTCAAAAGTTCAGAATTGATTCCAAATGGCTAGTTTCTTCACTCAACGGTCTCCAACAGTCTTTTCAATATTTTTGAGCTATTTATCACTCACCAAACTCATTGAAGACAAGAATCCAAGAAGAGACAAAGTTTATCTTTTGAGAAAAGACAAGTGCGAGCTAAAAAGTTGATTCCACCTAAAAAAGTCTTCAACTCGACTTTGAGCCTTCAAATCTTTAGCCAAAAAGAGTGCATTCAATGATTCCAAGAAGGAGACAACTCAAGCATTCAAAAAGAGCTTCATCGATACTTATTTCTACTCATTTAAGAGCTATTTCTTGTGCTTATTTCTGTGTACTTGCTTTTATTTGTTGTTGCTAGTTTCAAAGGTATTGAAATTAGTGTTAAAGGTTATCGGTGAGCCTAAGAGATAAAACCAACTAGGGTTTGACTAGTAAGCCTGGATTAAAAATAAGTTGTAAAGGTTGTTGGTGAGCCTAGATGATAAAACCAATGAGGTTTGACTTGTGAGCCTTAGAAAACAAGTCGGCTATAATCTTGGATAGATTATAGTAGAAATTTCCAAGAAAAAGCTTGGAAAGTGGATGTAGGTGCTTGGAGTGCACCAAACCACTATACATCTATGTGTTTGTGGTTGTTTGCTTTTTTGTTCACTTGCTCTTTATTACTTTGTACTTAATTTGCTACTTCTGCTGCATATCTCATTTAGCATAATCACTTTGCTACACAAACACTCTAAGTTCAGTACATAACCGTTTAAATTTTTTAAAATACCTAATTCATCCCCCCTCTTGGGCTACCTTGTTGGGCAACAAAGAGAAAAGTGAAGGATATATGACCATAAGGAGAAGAATGGTAAGAAATGCCCTTAGGTGAAGGTGGAGCCACATGGTGCGAGGATAAGAAAAAGGCAGAAAAACAATTATCCCCATCATTTTTAAGTGAAAAAGTATAGCTAGTGACCACCATGTAGAGCTCCAAAACTAGAAAGTCATAGATGTTTCATCACCTAGAGTAAATATGGCACATTCTATGAAGAGCCGTCAAGAGATAGGAGGTGTGGCACATGATTGCCCTGTCCATCCAGATCCCTCTTAAGGATCCTAACCCTCTAGATAAAAAAAGGAGCCCTATGCCCCCGACCCTCCTTTTCCTTTGAGTACTTTTGTGATTCATTTGAAGTTCGGATTAAAAAGTATGAGGTATCTATTAGTAGAAAATATTATTGGGCTAGAGACATAGGGCCTATGAGAGTGAAAGAGGACCATCAGACCAATTGCCAGCAGGGGTGAGTACTATACATTGAACCAAGTCATCAAAAGATGAATGGGGCTACCACAAATTCACAATCGATCACTCGAATAATGCCATGCTAATCAATTGGCTAGCATTTTTCCATAAGCCCTCAGTAGGCATCGATGAAAACCAACTACCATGCCTAAAGGCATAAGCGAGCCTTACTGACTGCTTAGGGAGTGTTCAAATGTAATTTGGCTACAAGCACATGGGTGAGCATTGGCAGAGACCAACTCCTATACTTGAAGGCATCAACGAGCCTCCCCGATCACTTAGGGAGCATTCAACTGGTGTTCGGCCACAAGCCCTCATGTAGGCATCGATAGAGATCAACTTCTATGATTGAAGGCATTAGTGAGCCTCGACGATTACTCAGGGAGTGTTCAGCTTGCATTTAGCTGCAAGCCATCAAGCGAGCATCGATAGAGGCCAACTCTTATGATCGAAGGCATCAATGAGCCTTGTTGACCACTCAGGGAATGTTCAGCCAGCGTTCAGCCATAAGTCCTCAAGTAAGCATTGGTAGAGGCCAACTCCTATGACCAAAAGCATCAGTGAGCCTTGCTAACTATTTAGGAAATGTTTGACCATAAGCCCCTAAGCCCTAGAAATCCTGTGAGCACTTTGAATGGTGAAACTTTGTTGATGCAACTATCTCAAGTCCCAAAGAAGTGACACCCAGACATTTACTACTATGGCCTTCATCATGTGGCCAACTCTCTATCATATCCCGAATCCCTAATCATCATGAGATCTAGGTGGATGGAGAGAGGTGTGCTCAGATTCCTTATAATCTGATCCATCATTTAATGAGGTGTGCCATGCATCAGACTAGTAATAAGGATGCATTTAAAGAGATAGGACACCCCCTATAGACAAGAAAGCTCCACACAATACATGGGAGACTCCACTACTACTCACCAGATTTGATGGGATCTTGGTCAAGACCAAATTTCTCCCAAAGTCTATCTATAGAAAGGGACTTTAAGTAAGTCTCCAAGGTATGTGAGCTCTCTCACTTATAGTCCCCCACTACTAATACTGATACTAACTTGAGTGTTCGAGTACCATCATTGGGGTCACCCCCGATGGGGCTTGTTTATAGGTACCACTTCTCGAAGCCCGGTCTGCACCATCCACTCTAGCATCTCTAGCTTTCTCTCTGGAGCTTGATGAATTTTTGCATCGACACATATTATGATCTCTATCACAATATCTTTAAAACTCTTTTGATGGACCATAATAATTTCAGCTCAATCCTAGCAAAGATTGTTGATCCAAAAATGACTTGTTGGTGCTAAAATTCATCAAGCACCAAAGGAAGATGATGCAGAACAAATAAAGGGATGCGATGTGGAAGTAAATTCAGATTAACTAATTTTTTTGTTGTTTTTATATGTTTGTAGAAGTTGGCTTCAAATCAAAGAAAAGTTAACCTAACATTGAAAGATACTAATATGATAATTGAAAGCACAATTTTAAGGAAACTAAATTATCAGAGTAGTTCAGAAGCAACGGATCGCTGGGGGTTGAGAAACTCCCAGACCTAGGATTTCGCTCCGAACTTTCAACAGAACAGAAATAAAGAGAAGAGATGGTTTACCTAACCAGACAATGATCTTCACAGATTTTGGTGGAAGAACTCTCCCGAGCAGATTGTTGGATCCTCGGATTCAGATATCTTCGCAATGGATCCTCCAATACTGGTCCTTTGGCGGGTTGGCTTCTCCTGAACTCAAGATCTGGAAGAGAAGAAAAATAATTGATGGAATCAGAGAGTTAAGGGAAAATTTACCAGGTTGATGAACTTGAAGATTGAAATTGCTGAAAACTGGATTCTCCTGGAAGCTGATGTGATTTTCCTTGGAACTTGCTCTGGATCTGAAGTAGCCAGACTGGATCTGGATGAAGGTGGACGGCCGGGATTTGTAGAGAGAGAGAGGCCATGGGAGATGGAAGGAGCTAGGGTTTGATGGATTGAAAATAATGAAGGGCGGCTAGGTTTTGGATTTTTAAGTGGCTAACCTAGGGTTTTGGATAAAGATGGAGATCTCTCACCTCCTCAAGGCTCCAATGGAACCCGGATTACCCCCTCACGGAGCTCAACACTTAGAATAGTGCAGAAGAAGAGAAACCTAGGTGACTCAACACAAGAGAATAGCAAAATAATTTTTCTTCATTGATTTCTTAAAGTTACAAAGAGGGGTCTATTATATAGACCTAAAATTTTTTCCAAGCTTGTACAAATTCCCATGTGGGACTAAACTCCTCCAACCTCTAGATTAGGTAGAAAATCTCCTCTCTTGGCCGACCAAGAGTTCAAAAAATTTGGGACGGCCATAAAGGAATTTTTTTTTTTGGAATTTTTATGGCGCCTCCTTTGGAGTTGGATTTGGATTTGGAGTCCTCTTCTTCTTATGGCATTTCTTCTTTTCTTCCACTCCAAGTTAAGCTCTTTGATTTTGATTTGAACTTCAATTGGATGTCCTTCTTTGATTTTTTCTCCAAGAGAAGTCTTTTCCTTCTTTGCTTAGACAAAATTGGCAGGTATGGGCGCCTCCTTTAAATTAGCTTCCAATTTGATTTTTTTCTTCTTTGGATGTGGGGACCATGACACTGGGATGCCTCTGTGGCGCCTCCTGGACTCTGGCATGTGCTCGGAGTGTGGCTGGGCGTGTGGCTTGGAGTGTGGCCTCCACTTGCTTGAACCTTGATTTGATTGGAAGACAAATGTGGCACCATTTTGGACCAAATTGAAACCACATCGGGACTTGCATCGAGTCAACATGACTCAACAAAATTTAAATGGTGACTCAAGAAATAAATAAACTGGTTGACCATGTCAACCTTTATTACAAATCCTAATTTCTCGGGCAATGTCAATCAGAGAGCCAAATGGAGCTCTGAAGTCTTCTTCTGAGTCTGGTGCCCGCACCAGAAGAGCTGGAGGTAGTACTAGAGTGAGTGATGTAGGTGATAGTTTGGGATGAAGTACCTACAAAAAGCCTAGATAGGGTTCCCCGGTGATGGCACTCCGATGCTCAAGTCAGCATTGATACAAATAGTGTAGGGAGTGTAAGTAGGGAAGCTCACACGCACATTTGGGGACTCACAAGGAGTTCCTTTTATAGGTGGAGGTTCAGGGGCACCTTAGGCATGATTAAGATCCTGTTAGATCTAGTGAAGGGTGGCAGAACCTTTCATATTGCTTGGTGCTTTCTTATCAGCAACAAGTGTATTGTTTGTATCCTTGTCACTAGTTCAAGACATGCCACAATTCATTAAATGGAGAGACTAAGCATGCCTCCCTCATTTATTGAGATCTAGCAATGATTTGAGGATTCTGGGATGTGATGGGGGGTCCAACCATGTCGTAGAAGCCATGGTGGCAAGTGCTAGAGAGCTATGCCTTGGAAGCTAAAGATAGGTACATTGCCAGGGTTCTATCAGCTACAATGCTCTCAGGATGTCTAAGGCCTGGCTAGACTAGGGGCTTGAGGTTGAGTGCCTTACGAATAGTCGATGCAAGCTCACTGATACTCTTTAGGTATGGTATCATCCGCTATTGATACCCTCACAAGGGCCTACGGTCGAGCATCTCGTGAATGGTTGGCATGGGCTCACTAATACTTTTTAGGTATAAGAGTCATTTACTATCATACTCACATGAGGGCCTATGACTCTATGCCTCATGAATGGTTGGCATGGGCTTACTGATACTCTTTAGGTAAAGGAGTCATCCACTGTCGATACCCACTTCAAGGGCCTGTGGTCGATCACCTCGTGAATGGTTGGCAAGGGCTCACGATACTCTTCAAGTATAGGAGTCATCCACTATCAATACCCCCTCGAGGGCCTATGGCTGAGCACCTCGTGAATGATCGGCATGGTGTCATTGATACTTTTCGGCTATAGGAGTCATCTACTACCGATACTTGCTTGAGGGCCTATGGCTATGTACCTCAAAATGGTTAGCATGAGCTCACTGATACTCTTCAGGTATAGGAGTCATCCACTATCGTTACCCACTCGAGGGCCTATGGCTGAGCACCTTGTGAGCAGTCAACGGGTTTATGATGAGCTTTGCTGATGATACCTTTGTCAGTCTAGCACATGGTTAAGAGCTACATACTACTGAGGGCCCCCATGTTTCTGGCTTGAACATAATTCCCACCAATAGATGCCCCCTACTTTTTGATATGAAATTTAATTAGATCATGGAAGTACCTAGAGGGAAAGATAGTCAGGGACATAAAGGGCCTTTTTCATACTCAGGAGAAAACCACCCATAAGATGGATCTAGTTGGATAAGGATAATGATGAGTTTTGACTCATAGCCCCCCGATGCTTCGATGGTTGCATTGCATTTACTCTAGGTAATGAATGGCCGGCAAATCATCAACAATAGATGCCACATGGTACTTACCGACATGTTCTAGATAATTTTGGGGGCAAAAAAGATTACAACATTTGTCATTCTACCCTTTCTTATGCTTTCATGTTGAAATAGCTTCATCTTCCCCCTAAGGTACCTTTTACTATCTCTTGCTTCGGTTGTTTGTACTCCATCCCCTCTTGTGCATCTCTTATCCTTCAAGGTTCCTTTTAGAGAGTCTACTACTTTTGACTCCTTGCTTCACCCTGTCCTCATGTTAGCTTTCTTTCCTCCTTTTCTTGCTCATTCTTTCTTCTTGAGTTTGGGTAGATGTCGGGGTCTAGGAAATAAAGAAAGTTGCAGGGGGTGCTGAGAGAGGGGTCAAAAGACCCCTCTATTCCACTCAGAGAGTGTGCCACATGAAAACCAAGGGCCCGAATGGGTATCTGTTCATACTAGACCAGGAAGATCTATCCCTCATCTCGGTTGCATATTGCATCCCTATGGATTTTGAGTTGGAATTGCTTGAGATTGATGCCCAAATAGATAATCCCCCTCCTAGTATACTTGGAGTCTATGAGGAGGCCTTCGAGGTAGGTCTCAGGTTTCTAGTTTCTCCCTTCATTTTGGAGTTCCTTAGGTCTTATGGTATACCCTTATGTATTCTGACTCCAAACTCCATTAGACTCCTTATAGGATTCATGGGCATTTGCTTATTGGCCAAGGTCCAACCCTCTCTTGGTTTGTTTCATTCTTTTTATACTACCCAGAAACACCCTTATGCCAAAGTTTGGTAGTACCTTTTAGCCTAAAAAGGGGTAGACCCCTTGATTAAGAGTGCTCCCTCCACCATTAAGGGATGGAAGGAGTAGTTTTTGTTTATGTCTTCCCCTTCCGTGAGTGATTTGGGGCTGCCAAACTAGAATCAGCCAAACAATTCCATGCTGAGCACCCCCAAGCTGATCATTGAAGAAGAGGTGAATTTCAAGGTTATCAGGGGCTTTAAAGTCTTTGATCTAGAGGAGATTCTTTTGGAGGAGCCATTATGTAATGCAGAGCTTAGTCGATTCCCTGATGGTGAGTGTCAGATTTGTCACCTTCTTATCTTGGCTTACTCATTCCTTTTACTATTTTAATTAATAATTCAGCTACAAACATAAGGCCCCAAGATTGTAACATGATGAGGAAGATACTAGCCCAAAATAGGAAGGCTTGGGCCTCCTTTATGGGCTCCAAGAAGAGGGCAAAGCTTACTGATCCTGAGCCTGATCCAATGGAGGCTCCAATTGGATTAGACCTTCCTGAGGTGATCATAACCACCTCAAGAACTACTATTGATGCTTTGCCAATGCTGATCATTCATCCTGCATCAATGGCTCGCTCATCATCTTCTTCTACTCTAGTTATGAGAAGCTCATGAGCTTCCTCCAACTAGGAGGTCTCTCTTAGAATGCACAGATCTTGAAGATTGGGAGACCATCCATGAAGTCTTTGAAAAGGGTCTATTTGAAGAGAAGTTGGAGGGGATGTGGGTGCTGGATTATGATAGCTTAGAGAAGAGGATGATATTGTCAATGCTAGCAAAACTTCTTGCTTAGCTTTTGTTCTTTGTTCTTGATCTTACTATTCTTGACACTATCTTTGTTATAGTTGTCACATTATGCAACCAACCTATTGAACCCAACCTTCGATAGTAGAAGCATCATTAAGAAGATTAGGGGCAACATCATGGAGGTACATCAGAGAGCAGAAGAAGTAGAGGTAGTGTCTAAGTGCTCGGGGGAGGTGCTTTCCAAAATGGAGGCTGAACTAGCCAAAGTCAACGCCAACTAGTCCTTAGAGAAGGGAAGGTTGGAGCTGAAAGTAGCAAAGGCTAGGATGGAGCTCACTAAGGCCATGAAGGAGGTAGTAAAGGCTATAGAGAGGTATAAGGCCTCTGAGGACTTTATAGTGGAGAAGGCTCGAGCCATGGTAGTCTTCTACAAGTCAGAGGACTTCTTTGCCAACTGTAGGGCATTCAGCCAAGAGGCTTATGAGGAAGGATTTAGGATGGGGGAGCTTGAATGTCGAAATGAGATCCTAAATCATTTTCAGGGAATAGACCTCAGCTTCCTAGATGAAGAGGAGGAGCCCAAGCCTATCAATGCTGCAACCAAAGCCCCTTCAGCTAAGCTCATTGACATCGATCTTGCCCCCACCTTCGGCCTACTCCAGCCAATCCCATGATAGATAAAGAGCCCACTCCCATTGATGATGCTGCCAAGGCTGAGCCTTTTTCTACCATTACTGATCCTAGTGAGGAGGTTGAAAATTGAACCTTGTTACTTTCGCTCCTTTTTTTCAAGGTTGTTGTAGTTTTCCTTTTATCTTTCCCTATTGTTGTAAGAGAGCATTTCTATGATATGGAATGAAATGAAATACCTTTTTTACTTCCTTGTTCTTATTCATTTGAAAATAGCATTTCATCTAGGGTATCGAATCTCCCATAGAGGAGCCTATCCCATCCAACATCTTCATGACATCATAGACATTAGGGCTTATGTTAGAAACCATCAAGCTAAAGCCAGGGTAGCAAAAAAGAAAGCCACTAGTCAAAAAAAGAGATTGCTAAAAGTGCAGGAGGTGCTTAGGTGATCACAAGAAGGAGCTGAGCATTTCTGTTTGAAGGTTGTTGCATGCATCTTTGAGAAAACCAGGATCATAGAGGATTTATAAATGTTGTCAGAGAAGATCTCCCAAGTGACCTAGGATGCAGCCACCAAGGTGGCTCAAGTGTGGAGTCAGCTTTCATCAACTTGAGAAGAAATTTTTGGCTCAGAATCACTACTCACATCTTGGGAGGCACATTAGGAAATTACCACTCAGTCAATGGAATCCCAAGATGAACTATGATGAGCCTAAGAGAAGACTTTTAAGCTTGAGCAGTTGGCAAGAGGCAAACAAGTGGTGTCTGGTCCAGAGATTGGGGGGCTACCACTAGTTGTTTCCCTCTATTGGTCAGGCCACCTCAAATGAGCTTGCACCCTTCACTGGGTGGTTAGCCACTAATGGTTGTCCCTGAAGCTGAGTCAGGATAGCTTACTATGGTGTCATTTGCTCAGACAAGCCACCTCAGTAGGAGAGATGCCATGCATCAGGTGCAAGCACTATGACTAGTTCTAAGACTGGGTTGAGGCAATGGTCAATAGCTACACATCAGTCCAAATGATGCTCTTGGTCACAGAGACATCATCGATCAAGCCAATGGTCTCGATCGCAGAGTCATCATCAATTAAGCAGATGGTCCTACTTGAGGGGGTGCCATCATGCAGTAGATGCTTGAGAAGTGCGAGACAGTGGGTTTGTAGAAGGATTGATGTCCATGAAATACTCGTCTAACAATCTTTGGGTTGCAAGCAAGTTTTTTTGAAAAAATTAATTAATTAAAATTAATTCATAGTGGAAATAAAAACTTACTATAAGTATGCATAATAGGAACTAATCATGAACATGTAATATAGATCTACAAATAAAAATAAAAGTAGATTAAGTCCACTTACCTATTGCATTACTCCATCTTCATCAAATTGAATATGATGGATGCCCAGGATTCTGCTGGAGCTGTGCATGGACCCAGCCTCTACTAGTATCCATATGAAAATAGCCTAATTGAAGCCCTGAGGCGATTGGAGTGCAAGCACCTTGTAGGCCTTGCTTCGGCCATTGAATTAAATCTCTCTTCTTGCTTTCTTTTTTCTCTATTCTAAAGATCCAAGAAAGAAGACAGATCCCTTCTCAAGAAATCAAAGGAAGATATTTTTTTCTTCCTAAACTAAACCTTTAATTCAAGATCAAGAGGAGAAAGAGGGAAATGGGGGTGATCAAATAATTATTTATTTCTTTTTATTTTGTACGGTAGGGAATAAGAAGAAACATGGGGCAGTAGGAAGTGAGAACTCATCTCACATAAAATCCCATATCAAAATCATGCCAATTCAAAATCTATGCCCCCTCTATCTCTTCATATTTCTTCATGACACATTAGAAGCCTTCTCTCCCTAGAGCACCACCTAATCTAAATTAGGACAAGAGTTTGAATCAAATTCAAAATCATAGAACTAGATGGATAAGGATAAGATCAAGGGAGAGAAACGTGGAGTGCCTAACATCATTTTGTGCATCCCAATTTTTCTTCATGCTAAAATGCATCTTCATGTGAGACAAGGGCTTGGACTTCTTTTTAATATGTTTAAGAGGGATAGAGAGGTGTGTAATAGGAGAGAAAATTAGTTAGGATTTAGTTCAACTAATTTCTAATCCTAACCAAACCAATTTAGGCTTAGGTTTAAATCTATAACTAATTAAGAATTAGATCTTAATCTAATTAGGACCACTAAACCCATATAGAATAGATTAAACTTAATTGAATTAAATCAGATTTAATTCATCTCAGATTAGTGATAGGCCATGATGTTGTCGTTATGACACTGCGGCTATTAGTTTACTTAACCGACTTTTAAATTAAATTAATAAAATTATAGAAAAGGTGAGTCGGGTCGAAACTACAGGGAAGGTAGTATATTGAATATTTTGAAATCCTTGATTTAAAAAATAAAGAGGTCGAAGCTGGATAAATAGAAATTAAAAGCACAGAACAAAAGAAAATATGTGGTACTAGGATCTATTATTTAGACCCTAGCATCTACTTGCGATAAAAATAAAAGACACGAATTTAAAGATGCAAGAAAATAAACTTTATATTAATTGAACTAGGGTCCCATTACAAGAAAGTAAAAAGTATACTAGAATGAAAGTAAAAGCAACTAAAAAGAAAGGACAAAGATTGGAAGGAGGTCGGTGCAGCTTCATTGCGAAGGCAGTCGATGAACTTCTTTCTTCCTTCATACTCCTCAAAGCAAACTGGGCCTCACTGCTTCTTCTTCTTTGGTTGTTGATTTTGAAGATGACATCGGCTCGAAGATGGCGTAGGGACAGCACTCCACTCCAAGATACCCCACTCTTAAAGATCAACTCATAGCCCAAGTATTGCCCTCTATCCTATACCACACTCTCTTCAGGATGCCTCTCTCTTATAGCAGAGGGTCCTTTAAATAGAGCTCATCTAGGGCTTCATCCCAGTTGAATATGGACTCAATCGGACTCTATATCAACTAAATATCATAGGGAGAAGTCTAGGCCATCCAATGTATATTGTGATGGATGATCGAAGCTAACATTCCTTCTCTGGCAAATAGAGTCCGGAAGGGACTCTCATGACTCTAAATCCCCGAATCCCTATGTCTCCCACTTGGACTGGAACTCTACTGCGAGCCTCTTTCATGGGCAGTGATGGGCAGCGATGAGCGATGGCTCATGGGCGGACGACGATGGAGGAGAATAGCAGTGAGCAGAGTAGCCAGTGAGGAGTAGCAATGTGCTGTAGTAGAGGAGAGGGGCAGCCTAGGCCGATCATGATGGATGGAATGGCCATTGGGCGGTGGTAGCGTGGGGTGGAGGAGATGGTTGGTGGCTTGGTGGGCTGAGGAAGCAGTGGAGGGGGGAAGAGGATGGCGGTGGGTGGTTGGAGATGATCGGCGGGTTGGTGGAGAGATGGTGAAAGAGAGGGCCCAACGATCATGGGGAGCTTGGATAGGGAGGATTGGTGACCAGACGGGGCTACAGGTAGTGGGGTGACTTCTAGCATGGTGAGCTAGTGGCGGGGTGATGGACGGTGATGGGCAAAGGCTAAGAGGATGATGATCGGTGGGATAATCCAAAAATATCTCTTTGGTGAGCTCTCCGGCCATGACAAGGCTCGCTCCCCGGTGGCTTCTCTGACGAGAATGACATTTAGGAGGGAAGATGGTCTATGGACAGGGTTTGTAGACCGATAGCAATGGCTACCTGTGGACAATACGAGCTTCCATAGACTGAGCAGCCGGTCCATGGTGGATCGGCTACTTTAAAATCTATGTATTTTCTTTAATAATCTTCAAAATTGAATTTTAGGCTCATTCAAACTCTGATTTACATGCCGTTTGCACCGTTGGACTCCAAAAATTGAGCTTTTTATAATAAAAATATTTTTTTACTACAAATAGTATAAAATATTAATTTGATATAAATAAAGATAATTTAATTATTAAATTAATATATATATATATATATAATATAATTATCTCATCCCCAACTTGAACTTTGCTCATCCTCGAGTAAAGCAGATGAATTAGCTATGATACAGATTTATCCTTGAATTAAAAGTTGACTTAGGCAATTCTAAAGGCAGTGGATACCCAGCAAAACTGTTAAAGAGGTATTTCATTGGATCACCGAGTCAACCAATTAGTGGTTAAGTATTGACCATAGAAATCTTTAGAGGTCTTCCTTACTATCTCCCCAACTTACTCTTTAAATTCTTAACTCGATTTGAGTTTGGTTTGTTGTCATTTTATACTTTAATTCCTTTTTGTTTCTTTTATTTCTTCTTTTTTTCTCTTTTTTTTTTTTTCTCTTTTCTTTTGAGGAGTCTAGTGCAATGTCTTGACCACTTTAGTATTAGCATCCTAACCTTTTAATGTGAATCATGATGCTTACTTAGGCAAAGGAGCCCGGTTACTCAGTAGGTTGTTATTGCTTAATAGATCTCTTGATCTTCTCATCTTTTGATATGAACCACAATGCTTACTTAGGTGAAGGGGCTCGGTTACTCAGTAAGAGTTCAAGAAGAGCTGTGAGGTTAGACTAACTCTCTATTTTTTTAAGAACTTTTTCTATATCTCAACATTTCCACCCTTACTCTCAATAAGTAGATCTTTATTGAGATAAAAAGGAAGAGAGTTCTAGAATCACTTCCAAAATTTAACTTGGTCAACACCCTATCTTTTTTTGGATTTTCTTAGTGATTCACCCCTTAGTATCTCTAAAGCTATCTAGGCTGTTAATCAATCATTGATTAGGGTGCCTAATTAACTTCAAATCAAGATAAAATTTGGATACAAAACTAATTACTTCTGGTCATACTTGAGTATGTAATTAGATTAATTATTCTCCCCCCAATTTAATTGACATTGTCCTCAATGGAGAAGGAAAATAAAGGGTGCAATATGTAAAAAGAAATAGGAAAGAGTACACTTGGAGTTAATATGCTTTGGGGGTTGAAGAAGGCCTCGTGAAGAGTAGGCTATTGTACTTCCATCTAAGTCTTGTAATTATACTAAAGAAGAAAAAAATGAGATTGTTAGGTTGCCTCCCAACCAGTGCTAAGTTTAACATCTTCAGTGAGACATACAGTAACTTAGTTCAATGTGGATAAGTTAAAGTTACTTGATTAATGGTTCGATTGATAATATTCCTTCGATGTATGATTTTAATCGTTGACCATTTCCTTAAAAATTATCCTGACCTTGGATCAAGAATCTTGACTGCAACATGGGGGAACACTTGATTCACTATGTAAGGTCCATCATATCTAGATCTCAATTTTTCAGGAAATGATTGAAGCCTTGAATTAAATAACCATACTTGTTTATTCGGCTTAAAGGTCTTCCTAGAGATGTATTTATCATGAAAGGCTTTCATTTTCTCTTTATAAATACATGAATTTTCATAGGCCTCTCGTCTTTGATCGTCCAGTTCACTTAGCTACAACATCTAATTAGAACTAGCTTATTTCAAATCAAAATTTAATTGCTTGATTGCTCAATATGCTTTATGTTCAAGTTCTACTGGAAGATGACATGCTTTTCCATAAATCAGTCTACAGGGAGACATGCCAATAGGTTTCTTATAAGCTATCCTATAGACCCATAATGCATCATCTAATCGTTCTAACCAGTCTTTACGATCAGGCCTAATAGTCTTTTATAGGATGTTCTTAATCTCTCTATTGGACACTTCCACTTGGCCACTAGTTTGTGGGTGGTATGATGTAGCTACCTTATGTGTGACCCAATATTTTCATAGTAACATTCAAAATTGGTAGTTTGTGAAATGGGTATCTTTGTCACTAATCATGATCGTGGAAATCTAAACCTAGAAAAAATATTCTTTTGAACAAATCTTATAACTACCTTATGGTCATTGGTTCGGGTTGCCATGACCTCAATCCATTTCGAAATATAATCGACGGCCATCAAAATGTATTCAAAACCATTAGAGGGTGGAAAGGCCCCCATGAAATCAATTTCCAAAACATCAAAGATTTCAACTACCAAGATGGGGTTTAAAGGAATCATGTCTTTTCTTGAAATATTTTCTAAGGCTTGACATTTGGGACATTCTTGGCTAAAAGTATGGGCATCCTTAAATAATATGGGCCAGAAAAACTTACTTTGCAACACCTTAGCTACAGTTTTTCTACCAGAGAAGTGTCCTCCGCAAGCAAGAATGTGACAAAAATTCAAGATACTCAGTTGTTTAGACTTATGGACACATCTACGAATGATCTGATCGGCACAAATTCAAAAATGTTTTGGATCTTCCGAGAAATAATACTTGATTTGAGCAAAGAATCTATCCTTTTCATTCTTAGTCCAACCATCTAGAACTTGTCCATCACTAAATAATTGACTATATCCACAATCTAAGGAACTTTTGCATGTGACACTACTAGGAGTTGTTCATCAGGAAAAGATTCTTCAATTACTATAGATTCAAAATTTTCCACTAGGATTCTAGATAGATGGTCTGCTATAACATTTTTTGATCCTTTCTTATCTCGAATCTCAATATCAAATTCCTGTAGCAGTAAAATCCATCTAATCAAGCATGGTTTAGCATCTTTCTTTAAGAGCAAGCATCTCAAAGTTGAGTGATCCGAGTAAACCATGATCTTAAATCCTAATAAATAAGATTAGAATTTTTCTAGGGAAAATACTATAGCAAGTAACTCTTTCTCAGTGGTGGTATAATTCTTTTGGACTTCATTCAAAATTCTGCTAGCATAATAAATTACTATAGGATGTTTGTTTACCCTCTGGCCCAAAATAGCTCCTATGGTAAAGTTCGAAGCGTCACACATTATCTCAAAAGGTAGTGACCAATCAAGGGATTAGATGATCGGGGCTTTGGTCACAGCTTCTTTTAAAAACTTATAGGCCTTAAGACAGTCTTCATCAAAGTTAAAGGGGATGTTCTTAGTAAGTAGATTATATAAAGGATGGGATATTTTGGAAAAGTCTTTGATGAAGCGACGGTAGAATCCTAACATGGCCAAGAAAATATTGAATTTATTTGATAGAACTAGGTGGAGGAAGTTTAGAAATTTATTCGACCTTAGCTTTATCAACCTCATTCCTTTTTTCTAATATAATATGACCCAGGACAATCCCTTCTTGAACTATGAATTGACTTTTCTCCTAGCTTAAAACTAGATTGGCCTCAATGCATCATTTTAAAATCTTCTTCAAATTATTGAGGCAACTCTTAAATGACTCTCCAAAGACTAAAAAGTCATTCATGAGAATTTCTAAGAAATCTCCCACCATATCCGAGAAAATCAACATCATGTATCTTTGGAAGGTTGCATTACACAATCCAAAGAGCATTCTACAAAAAGTAAATGTTCCATAGAGAAAGGTGAAAGTGGTCTTTTTTGGTCTCCTGGATAGATTGATACTTGAATATATCTAAAGTATCCATCTAAATAACAAAAATATCATTTGTAGCTAGTTTCTCCAAAATTTGGTCAATGAAGGGTAAGGGGAAATGGTCTTTGCAGGTGGCTGCATTAAGTTTTCGATAATCAATACAGACATGCCACCAAGTGGAAAGTCTCATTGGCACTAGATCCCCTTGGTCAGTATGGACAACCGTGAGTCCAGATTTCTTGGAAATAACTTGAGTGGGACTCACATCCAGTGGCTATCAGAGATGGGATAGAAGATACCAGCATCTAACCATTTAATTACTTCCTTCTTGCTTGACCACTTCTTGCATGTTTGGGTTGAGCCATCTTTGCATTTCTTGGAATGGTTTGGCATTATCCTTTTTATAAATGTGGTGCACACAAATTGATGGACTAATACCTTTTAAGTCAGCAATGGTTCAACCTATGGCCTCCCTATGTGTCTTTAGAACATCCATTAATTGATCTTCTTGCTCATGGGTTAGGTTTGAAGTGATAATTACTGGTAGGATTTTCTCAGGTCCTAAGAACATGTATTTAAGTGATTCGGACAAAGGTTTCAATTCTAGTTATGGAGGGACCTTAGTCGAAGGATGTAATGGTGCATATCCTAGATCAGGTAAGGGTTTAGTTGTCATTGACCAAAGTCATGAAGGTGATGGGTGAGGTGATTCTAGCTAGACATTCACCTCCTAGACTTGGGTTTTTTCAATAAGCTCATTATCATCCGTCATTTTGGAGGAAGAATCAGGTTCAACTAGTTCATCTATCAGCTCAATCACCGAACAACTTTTCTCCTCTTGAACAAATTTTGAGGTATTAAAAATATTAATTTTCACCTTTTGATCCCCAAAAGAAATGTCCATGGCTTCTATTTTATAATTAATATTAGCATTCGCAGTGGCTAGGAATGGATGACCTAAAATTATGGGATTTTGATTTAGCTCTTAGGATGGTTCCATATCAAATATGAGGAAATCTACCAAGAAATAACATTGGTTTACTCTAACTAGAACATTCTCAATCAAACCACGTGGAGTCTTAACAAATCTATCTGCTTGTTGTAGGATGACTGACATAGGTTTTAGTTCTCCTATCCCAAATTTCTCATAAATTGAGGTTGGAAGAAGGTTCACGCTAGCTCCTAAATCTAATAAGGCTTGATCAAAGGTGATGCCTTCTATAACAAGGAAATCAAAGGAGCACCAGGGTCTTTCATCTTTTGAGGTAATTGGTTTAATAGGATTGCACTTACATCCTCAGATAATATAATTCTCTTTGTACTATGTGGATCATGTTTTTGGGTACAAAGTTCTTTAAGAAATTTAGCGTAAGCTGGAACATGCTAAATTAAATCAAGAAGTGATAAATTTATATGTACTTGCTTAAACAATTCCGTCAATTCCTCATTATGTGCTCCTTGCTTTTTGCATGAGGAGCTGGCTTCTAAGGTTGAAGGGAATGGAACTTTAGGCTTATATATATCAGGCAACTCATCTACTCTCTTTTTCCCTTGGTCTTTCTCATTCAAATTTAGGGCAACATCAATGCCTATTTTGGGCTTTGGTTCTTTCACAAGGTTTGTCTCAATATGAGCCTCTCCATCTAAGTTCAACTTTTGGCTAGCATCAGTACTAGTCTCTCCCACCGGGTCTAAGTATGGATCTCTAAAAATCCTACCACTTCTAAGCTCAGAGATTTCTTTGGCATTCTCAAATTGGGGGTTCTTAGGTGGGACATTTGAGTGAAGGTTAGGTGGGTTGTTCCTAGGGTTTGCTACTGGTTGGCTTGGCAGTTGACCTGGTTCCCTCTTCATGGTGGACTCAACTATTTGTCCTACTTGTGCTTCTAGCTTGGCAATTGACTGTTGTTGAGTCATGATTAATTGTTGGACTTGATTAAATCTATCCTCGGTTGTCTATTGAGGAGGTTTGTATCATGGCTGATTATGATAGGATGGCTGCATAGGCTAACTAGGCCAACCTCTATTATAGGCATAGTTTTGGTATTAGGGTCTTTTTTGAAAGTTCTGCACATGAGGAGTTTGGGTCAGAGCCTAAGTCTGTGGGGTCTTCCAAGAAAAATTAGGATGGTTCCTCCAACCTAGATTATATGTATTTGAGAATGGATCATTAACTGGTTTGGAGTAACCCTGGGTAGCTTGGAATTGTTCTTGGATGAATGGTGGTAACTGTGTAACTGTAGGATATTCATTCACATGATGGGTTGGGCTGGCATAGATTGAACAAATCTCCCGATGATTAGAGGGTGATGGGTATTGTGCAGGAGACTGTTGATTGAGGGTTAGGACTTGATCTATTTTATGGGCAAGGAGGTCGACTGTATCTAATCTCTAGGCTATCAGGTTCAAGTCAAAATTAGGAGTAGGATTTGACTATTTAATTTCATAGACTCCTACCCACTTTTGATGAGGGATTGATCTTTCATAAGAAGATAGTGAACCATGGTTGATTGAATTTTCACTTAGGATCTCAAATAGGGCATAAGCTACATCCTCACTCTTACTCATGAATGCACCTTCACAAGATGCATCCACCATCTATCTATATTGGTCTCCTAGACCCACATAAAAGGCTTGGACAATTTGCAACTTAGATAGACCATGGTGTGGACATTTTCTAAGAAGTTCCTTAAGTCTTTCCCATGATTCATGAATTAGTTCTCCTGGGAGTTGAGCAAATCCAGTGATAGCTAACCTAATGGTATTTGTCCTACCTATGGGATAGAATTTCTTAAGGAATTCATGTTGCATCTCATTCCAAGTTTGAATTGGTCTCCCTATTATGCCAAGCTAGTACATGGCTTTATCCTTAAGTGAGAAGGGGAATAAGATCAATCTAAGTGCATCAGTGGTAAAATCTTAGATCCTCACCATATAGTAGATTTCTAAATTTTCATCTAAATGTTTGTAAGGGTCTTCATTGGTATTCCTATAGAAAGATGGGAGCATCTAGATGGTGGTGGACTTGATCTCATAGTTTCTAGCAAGTATATTGGGTAAGTAGATACAACTTGATGGATTGTAGGTAGTAGGAATGAAGTACTCTTTCATCTGCTTAGGTAGTTCTTCAAGGTTTTCAGCCATTTGATTATCTGGTTTGATATGGATCAGCCATTGAGTTTTAAGGTTGGGTCTAACCAGGTTAGGAAATAAAGATCTCCTACCATTCATGTACCAATGTAACCCTAATATGTAACACAAAAAAATTTTAAGGTTTTTTTAATAAAAAATAGAAAATAATGAAGGAGGTTTAAGGAGAAAACCCTAAGAATCCTTAATTTAAGAGGATAGAGAAGAGTTAGTTTTTTTTTGTTATTTTTATGAATTTCAAACACTTGCCATACAGATTCCTATCCTAGGTTGCCCTAATTCTAGATAGCTCCTAACTTCCAAGGTAGCTTTGGAGCCCTCCAAGTCAAAAACTAATTAATTAGTTGGCCAAGTAAGGATAAGATTGGAGGGGGTCCCCCGTTACTTTCTTTAGACACCAATTAAAACTGGCCAGGTCGGACAACGGAATCAATTAAAAATCACCATTCTTCATGGTACATCATCCTAGAACCCCTTTCCTAGACACCAGCCAATCAACTAATCTTGACCCAATCCAACTCTTTCGGGTGCCTTGTCCTATTAAGCTCGAGTTCCTTAGGGGATGATGTCTAGTTAATTTTAATTAGTATACTTAGGTATGCTGAATGCAGGGTGGTGGTTTGTGGGCTAAGGAAGGGTGATCAAATCCCCACCTTTTCTTGTTTATAGGTTATGCCCTTAAAATAGTTTATAGAAGTATGAAATGCATAATAGGAAGGTATCCAAAACAAGTAGTAGGCTTTTAAGTTTTAGTTAGTTACTCTATTTTAGTTAAGTATTATGTGATGTTTTTTTGTTTTCTTTTTATGTTGTGGTAATTCAAGAAAGAGAAATAAAAGATAGGTTTTAATCTTGGTTAATTAAGTATGAGAGAAAAAGACTAAAATTAAATTAAGCAAATAAAGCAAGTAGAGATTCTAAATTAAAGCATAAAATCTAATTTAATATTTAAGGTAGTTATCTAAAAGGTTAATGATTTTTTTTTCTTTTTTTAGGTTCACTTGAAAAGGAAGGAGTTTAAGAGAATTTTTTTTTCTTTTTTTGAATTAGTTTAAAAAAAGAAACTAATTAAGAGCAACTATTTTTTTTCTTTTTATGTTAATTCCAAAAAGGAATGGAGTAATAATAGAGAAGGAAAAAATCTAAAATAGAATTATTTTTGGTTAATATAGAAAATAATTAAAGTAACTAATAAAAAAAAAAGTTTGAAGTTAGGGCTTATTGCACCGAAATGGTAGATAACTTTTTCCCCCCTTTTTTTCTTTTTTTTCCTTTTTTGATCTGCAAAAAAAAAAAAAAAATAAAAAATAAAATTTACAAAAAAATTAAAGAGATAAAAATGTTGCATCCGTGCCTTCCCCGACAACGGTGCCAAAAACTTGATAGGCCATTATATTATCATTAAGACATCGTAGCTATCAGTTTACTTAACCGACTTCTAAATTGAATTAAAAAATCTATAAAAAAGGTGAGTCAGGTCGAATCCACTGAGAAGGCAGTATATTGAATGTTTTGAAATCCTTGATTTAAAAAAATAAAGAGGTCAAAGCCGGATAGATAGAAATTAAAAGGGCAGAACAAAAGAAAATCGTGGTACTAGGATCTATTATTTAGTCTTAGCATCTACTTGTAACGAAAATAAAAGACACAAATTTAAAGATGCAAGAAAATAAACTTTATATTAATTGAACTAGGTTCCTATTATAAGAAAGTAAAAAGTATGTTGGAATGAAAATAAAAGCAACTAAAAAGAAAGAACAAAGATTAGAAGGAGGTTAGCACAACTTTGTTGGGAAGGCGATCGATGAACTTCCTTCTTCCTTTGTACTCCTCAGAGCGAACTGGGCCTTGCTGCTTATTCTTCCCTGGTTCTTGATCTTGAAGATGACGTCAGCTCAAAGATGGCGTAGGGATAGCACTCATCTCCAAGATACCCCTCTCAGAGATCAACCCGTAGCCCAAGTATTGCCTTCTACCTTGTACCACGCTCTCTCCAAGATGCCTTTCTCTTGTAGCAGAGGGTCCTTTTAATAAAGCTCATCTAGGGCTTCATTCCAATCAAATTTGAACTCAATCGGACTCTAGATCGATAGAATATTGCAGGGAAAAGTTTGGGCCATCCAATGTGTATCATGATGGAAGGTCGATGCTAACCTTCCTTCTCTAGCAAATAGAGTTTGGAAGGAACTCTAGTGACTCTAAATCCCTGAATCCTTGGGTCTCCCACTTGGACTAAAACTCTACTGTGAGCCTCTCCCATGGGCTATGATGGGCAACGATGAGAAGCCATGCATGGGTTGATGGCGATGGAGGAGAATAGCAGCAATGAGCAGAGTAGGCAGTGGGGAGTAGCAACATGCGGTAGCAGAGGAGAGGGGTAGCCTGGGCTGATCGTGATGGATGGAATGGCCGTTGGGCGGTCGCAGCATGGGGTGAAGGAGATGGCCGGTGGCTTGGTGGACTGAGGAAGCAATGGAGGGGGGAAGAGGATGGTGGTGGGCAGTTGGAGATGACCGGCGAGTTGGTGGTGAGATTGTGAAAGAGAGGGCTCGACGGTGATGGGGAGCTTAGACGGGGAGGATCGACGATCGGATGGTGGCTATGGGCGACGGGGCGGCTTCTGGCTTGGTGAGCTAATGGCGGGGTGATGGACGATGATGGGCAAAGGCTGCGAGGATGATGACCGATGTGATGATCCAAAAATAGCTCTCCAGTGAGCTCTTCGGCCATGACAAGGCTCCCAGTGGTGAGGGAAGGCTCCCCGGTGTCTTCTCTGGCAAGAATGGCATTCGTGAGGGAAGATGGTCCATGGATAGGGTCCGTGCACCGGCAACAATGGTTGCTTGTGGACCAGAGGAGCTCCTATAGACCGAGCGACCAGTCCATGGTGGATCAACTACTTTAAAATCTATGTATTTTCTTTAATAATCTTCATAATTGAATTTTAGGCTCGTTCAAATTTCGATTCACCTATCATTTATGCTGTTGGACTCCAAAAATCAAGCTCTTTATAGTGACAGTCTTCTTTCCTACAAATGATATATAAAAATATTAATTTGATATAAATAAAGATAGTTTAGTTATTAAATTAATACTTTTATGTATGTATATAATATAAGTATCAATTAGGTGACCAATTATGTTAAATTAAATTGGCTTACAACAATTACAATTAGGTTAGTCCAAAACCTACTTAGACTAGGTCATCACCCAAACTCAACCAAATTGAATGTAATTCAATTTATATCAAGCCTAATCATAATTAAATAATCAAATCATCTAATTAAGTTATAACTTTTGTAATAAAGTCTTCCTTGCTAAAATTAGTAGGTGTCAAAATTAGCAAGTGCCAAAATTAGTAGGTTCCAAATTTATAACCCTTACAAATTTAAAGTTTCTAAACATATAACTCTTATATATTTCGATCCAACTATTTAATCAGGTCAAGTACCTATTGTTTGTAACTCCTCAGGTTCTATTTTATCTGGTAGTGAGACATAAAATGATCACCTTCATAGTATTATCGAAACTCTTTCGATGAACCAGAATAATTCCTGCTCACCCCATCAAAGATTGTTGATCTAAAATAATATGAATGGGTTCTTACAATCCATCAATAGTATCTAGCAGTATATAATGGCAACTCAACAGAATTTAAGAAAGAACCCCTAAGTATAGTTACTGTGTAATTAAGTTCTTATATCGAGAGTTCCAACAAGATGTTGGTCATGGAAACTCACCAAACCCTAAGCATCTATGATATGCAAAATTTAGCTTAAGTCCAATGTGAAACTCATAGAAACTCTTTTCCATCCTTCACCTACCGTGGCCATGGATTTTTTGGATTTAGCATCTTAAATTGCATGGGATTGCACCTTAACTACTAAGGTTGATAGATTTCTTACAAGTACACTTCCAACTCCTATAGCGAACTAATTACAGCCAACAAACAATATAAGGGCCTGAATGGCTAGGGTCAATGTTTTATGTTGTCAAAATATAGAAATCCCTCAATGAGTGATCGAGGTGCCATAGGTCCAAGAACTACTCACATAATTATAGTATCGAGAAAGTTATTGATAAGTGAGTAGACATTCATATGACTTTTTACGATGGTCACACTCATTACCATCATTCTCTAATGACGACCTGCACTCTCACTCCACACTATAGACTCAAGACTCGTCTATCCTAAAAGGGAAGTGATGTATGCACCGATTAAACCAGATTAATTACTATCCTCATGATATCCTATGATCGGGAGCATTTAGGAATTAATCTATAATGATGTATGTCTCAAATTCTCAACTCTTAAGAATATGTCATTATTCATTAATTCCTTGGATGATACATGAACACATCATGTAAAAAAATAATCTAAATAAGAATATTAAATATAATTTTATATCCTAGAAATAAAATATATATCTACCAGATTGGCTTGTAGGGCATTATCTAATAATCTTTCACTTACACTAAAGCCAATCAGCCAAACACTTTAGCCCCATCTAATGTACTTTAGTTTCAATCGGCAAAAGCTTATTTAGCTAGTGGGTCTACCATATCTTATATGGAGTTTACTCTTTACATCTTAATATGGTGGTAATGAATTGAATCACCACTCTATGTATTCGGACTTCTAGTGAGATCTTGGTTCCTTAGCTAGAGCTATGGTATCATTATTACTATAATAGGATATTATATCATCTCATGACGTTTTACTCATTTTTATAATAATCTATGAACCAGAATACATCCTTGTACCCTTAGAGATGACAATTTAGTCAGTCTCCCTAGGCAAAACTACAATGCTTAATTTCAAACCGCCATTGTTTAGAAACACATCATATGTATTTTTTTTTCCTCAATTCTCATCTTTAGTACTACTAAAGTATTAAAGAATGTTATCATAGTTATCCAGCACTCATAACTTGAATTCTACTGATATTCGTGACATCCTAGTAAAATTAGATTATGTACATAGAATGGTTTATATGAGGCTCTTTATGGTCAAAGCTCAAAAGGATCTAGCTCATATTAAAATCTCTTCAAATGTATTGGGATACTTTTTAGAGATTAATTCTATACTGAAAGAGTCAAATCCATAATTAAATTTTTATGCTAAACATTTTCAGTACTTTCTTAATATACAAATTCTATGATAGGTGTAGCATCCTCCTTGGTCAATCTCATATACCTACAATCCTAATGTAGGATGCTTTTGAAAGGTCTTTATTGTAGAATCACCTAAATAATCATAACCTAACCTAGGTCAGTACAGTAATCATATTTCCAATAAGAGAAAATTATCATGTATAATGAACAAAATTAAATACTCCCACTAACCTTTTATAAACACCTAGTTCTTGTTCTCGTTCTTGATGAAATTAAACTATTTGATCATGTCATAGAAATGACTATTCCAATTTTGAGCTATTTGTTTTAGCCTATTTATATAGACCCTTTGTAGCTTAGACCTTGTGATCTCATTACTGTCATCTACCTGATCTTATCATACATAGTTAACCATAATAACAAGTAGTATAGATTTAACATGGTCAAGGTAAAAAGGTTTCCATAGTCAATACTAAATACAACCTTTCACCTAAGCCTTGCCTTATAAATCTCTATCTAATTTTCTTTTATAGATCCATTCCATCCATTAGGTACTATACCATTTGATGGATCTATTAAGATCCATTATAAGTTGAAGCACATCGAGTCTAACTTCATGGGATTCAACTATTTTGCAAAATTGATGTCTTACATTATCTCATTGTAGATTTCTAGAATCATCTCTATATTCCTTTCTCTCACAAGAAAAACTTTCTTTAAGTTCTATATAAGTGTACCTCTGTACCTTTAGGAGGATGGAAGATCCTACTAGACTTACGAGGTGGAAGAGGGACTAATGTACTAGTTTTGCTCGAATGGGTTCTATAGGTTTTGTGGACCTTTACTCTTCAAAGACTCTCTTCGAGCTTAGTTATCCTCCCATTGCTATATTTAGGTTAAACATTTAATCATGAATGTAGACATTGGGTCACAACAACTTGTGAGCCACTGGAAAATAATATCCTAACAACTCTTTAGGATATAGGCCATTGGCAACCCAAACTCTAGCTAGTCCATGATCCACCTATATCTCATATAAGTGTTGTAAAGGGACTTAGAGTGAACCTAATTAAACTAGGTAGGCTAAGCTATGTAACCAAATCCTTGAAGATAAATTAGTGATTCCTATAATAGATTGAACCGTAACCAATAGGGCTTAATTTTTGTTCTCAGATACCTCGTTGAACTCGAGATGTAAGAGAAGTCCATTATGAGACTATGCGTAACAACTTGAGATAATTTTAGAATTCTTCTCAAATGTAATCACTTCTTCGATCTTATTGAAGAACCTTAAGAAGCTTCCCTAGTTTGCACGTTGAATGTGCCACACAAACTAATGTGTACCCAAGCATATTTGTAATTCTCACTTGCACCCTTTGTCTCAAAAAGGTAGCTTAATTAGTAGTCTTCAAGACTAGATTCATAAATTAAAAATGACTCAATAGTCAATCAACTAAAAGGTGTATGGTTGCCCATGGTTTCCAAATTGACTATCCTTTCTTTTTTACCTGACCTAACCTGCAGTACCACTAATATATTTTAGGTTGACATCATCTCATATGATCTCTCAAATTCCATAGCACTCACTAACTGCTATGCATTGAGAAAAATGCTCCTTGAACTTTTGAAGGGTCCTGTAATAGTCATCAATTTGTTGATGTAATTGTCTTAATCTTATTCAAATGGTAGTTTACAATAAGCTATCTATATGAATTAGATAAGGATGGTTGGATCAAATTCAATTGCGATCCTTATGCATTAACATGCCCGAGCTTTTTAAGCTCCTAATCCTTAATTATTATTGAACAATGATCATGGATTGATTGGTCTTAGGTTAGCTTGGATAGCTTGGTAACATGGGATAATCTTGGTTAATTATTATACTCAGCTTGTCTAATTAATTTACAAATTAAGCCAATCATTTATAATAGTTTTAAGTTAATTGATTTGGTTAAGAACCGTGTTAGGAAATGTATCCTATAACTAATCATCTAGGTTGTAGACAGTTGAGCTCTTTATAATTTATACATGAATTATTAATGAAATAAAAGTTATTTTTGGTAATTCATTTCTTTTTACATCTTCTTTGGACTCTTTTTAGATGAAGTCCTTAGAACTATTTCAATTTGATAAAAAAAGATTTATCGAGTAGTTCTTAAATATGTTTGTGACCAAATGATGCATTGTTACCTAGGATGACAATGCTTATGAAGCATAGATTGTTGTATACCATATAGGTTGGTTGCCCTCATCACCAAGAAGAGTGGAGATACTAGTAGGGTATGCAGGTGAGTATAGGTGTATATTGCACTGAATGTGACCATCTCTATTGAGTACTCTACTATTAAGAGTATCTTATAGAAGGATATGTGTATAAGTATCCCTTCGATCTGAGATCACCACGGTGACTTGCAAGCAACTCATTGTACTTAGGTACTAGACTACATAGATTTCTAATCTAGTGATGAAAGATTATTGGGTGTAGTCAAGTACTTGTTAAATCAGTGATGAGTCAAAATGGGATTGACCACTCCAAGGTATTGAAAAAAATACTTCATTATGTTTTAATTTAGCAAGACCTTAGCCAGGCAATCCTTGTTAGGAGTCACAGGATTTAGCAGGTTAAGACATATTTGGATGCATTGGTAGTTAACTCTAAAATCATTATAAGTATTAGGATCAAAGGGATGAATCATACATAAGCCATATGCCTAAGTTCTTGAATATTGCTTCATAAATATTTGACCTATCTAGACATCGGGTACCATGCTAGTTGGTTGCATCGATTAGTTTAGGAATTGGTTTCTAGGCTACTAGCTTAGTATTCAAACCTATAGGGTCACATATATAAGAAGTTTCTGACTAATCATAGCTTATTAATGATTAAGATCATTCAATGACAAAATTATAAATATGATGAAGAATTAATCCTACATAAATATTATAAATTAATAACTAATTAATTATTAATTAATTATAAGAGGATTAATTAGTAATTTGATTGCTAATTAGCTTAATTTGATTAAGCAAAGAGGTTTAGGTCAAGTCTAATTGAATTTGGTTCAATTGGGTTTCATCCAATTAGGTTATTCGATGACCTAATCACTAAAAATTTCTAATTACGGTTTGATTCAGACCTCTGGTCTCAGTTAATTTTATATTTAATTAAAATTTAATTAAACCTAATTAGAACCTAATTAGATTGAGTCCAAGTTTGTTAAATTAGTTTTAACTAAATTAGTTTTGGTTCCTAACTAATTTTGGTCAAAACTTAGTCAAACCCTTACCTAGTCCAACTTATTTTCTTTCCTAAAAACTCTCCATGCCTTCATAGAATTTTTAAATTATCCATTAAAAAAATCATTTTTTTCATCCTCCCTTATGTCTATTTATATTATAATTGGTTTGAATTTAATTTATATTTATTTAAATTTAATTGGAGGAGTTCTATTGGGAATAGAACATCCAGTCCTATTCAAATAGCATCACTTTGTCCTAATCTAATCCCTCCTCTAATCAATGAGATTTCACTTTAATTTTCTGTCATAATGAAATATTAAGAGAGCAATTACTGTAAAAAACCTGAAGTGATATTAATAAGAAAATAATAAGAAAAAGAGGCATGAATTCTAATTGGCTGTGAGAGGTTCTTTTGGGAGCAAGGGTTGAAGGGAGAGATAAAATAAGAGAAAAATAGTAGAAAAGGATTTCTTATGTTTTGTTTTCTTCCTCTTTAATTTAGAACTCTTCATCCTCTTCTTGGATTTTTCGGAAAGCTCAAGAAAATGTAAGAAATAAATTATTTTCAACCATCCAATGACCTTTGCATAAATCTAGCAATCCAAGAAGGTTGATCATGTTAGGACTTCATTTTGACATTTCATAGGCCGAGCATCTTGTGTAGTTGCAAAGTGATATGGAGAGCTCTTATTATATGCCACCGATAGTGGCAATCATTGACTTGTGATTAGATTGAAATTAGATTTTATATTATTTGTAGATTAGATCTATAGCACGCATCGACTAGATCGATATATGCTAATTTTATTTTCTATACTACATATCATGTTATGATCTTTCTTATAGTTTATTAGAATTATTCTAAATATATATTTTTTATTTAAAATAGTTTTAAAATAGATCACTTTCATTGTAAATTTGTAAAAAAAATATGCATGAAACCCTATGTAATTTTCAATAGTGGTATTAGAGTAATAGGTTTCATAATATGATATGTAGATATAGAACCTTACAGGTTAGTTATAATCTTAATTTGAGTAATTACTATGGATTCGGTTGATCACCATGACCATCTAGTCATAGAAAAAAGTAGAGTTTAAAGGCTCTCTCTTTCCATTAAATAGGGTCTCTTATGGTAAGTAAGGGTGTCACTTGTAGTTATATCCCATGAACAAGTGAGGTAAAAGAAAAATCATTAAAGTTGTTTTAATATTTAGACCCATTTTTTAGTAATTTAATCTTCATTAATTTGCTATTTTTTATTTGAAAAAAATGTATTAGGATTTGTTTTTATGTTTGGAACATGAAATATAAAATTAATTTTAGCATAAGATTGTATCGCATAGTTGAGATTTAAAAGTATTTAATGTATATGTGATGCATATAAATTGTTTATATCTAAAATTTAACAAAATTAATCTTAATTAATTACTAGAATTAAGAGATCTAAGATTAGATTTAGAATCTTGAATTAAAGATCTAATCATATGTTGACCCCTTGAGTGATTTTTAGGATATCAAAATATTGAAGCATGCATTTGTCTTACTAACAACTTTTCAAGTGCATTATAAGTTTTTGTAGGATGATTTTAATGCTCAATTGCAACTCCTACAACCCTGTTATATGTCATGAGTAGTGCTGTAAAAGTTTCATGTAAAGTAGAACCGAAAGAAAAATTGATGTAATATTCTGGAAAATGGGTTACTTCTATGTGTTTTTCAAGCTTAAAATTTTTTAGAATCTATTGTTAGTTGAGTTGGGAAGAGTCTTGAGTGACTAAGAGTTGCTGGATAAATTATGGAGAAGTGTTGAAGATTTTATTGAAAATTCACTCGAGCTAACTCATGTAAGGAGAGCCGACTCCAGTCTATGGCACGGTTGAAGGATTCTGGCACGTAGAGATCCGAGCTGACTTTAAGGAACCCGTGCCTACTTGTTCAGAGCTTCATTTCTTGAATCAGATAAGTGAGTTGACCCGAAGGCAATCCGAGCCAACTCAACCATTCAGTCAAGCATCCAAGTCGACCCTTCAGTAATCTAAGCCAACTCCTCCAGAGTCCAGAGAAAATTAGTTCTGAAAGAACAGCTAGGAGAGTCGACCCTACCAAGGCGAGCCGACTCCTCTAGAGTACAACTTTGATGACCTGAGAATCTGAGGCAAGCTGACTCAACTAGAGTAAGGAATTATCGATATTGAGGATCTGAGCTGACTCGATTGTGGTGAGCTGACTCGATCAGAATGAAAGAGTCAACTCTCTGAGGAAGCTAATGCATGATTGAACATTAAATGAGCTTGTGAGCAAGAGAGCACAAAAAGAACATTCAAGTCAGCCTTTAAGTCTTCACCAACTCCAACCAAAAGCTTGAAGCACTTATTGAGAAAGAAGAATAAGCCATTAAAGTGCATTAAAGTATAATTAAGAAGGCTTCTCTTGAGCTGCAACTGCAACCATCAGACAACTTGGGTTTGCATTAGTTGCTTACTTTTTCTTAACTCTTTTATGAGTTGTTAGGTTCTTGGTGAGCCTGATTATAAACAAAGTATGGGTTGTTAGTGATCCAATTTTAAAACTAATATTGTAAGGAATTTTGGTGAGCTCGGTCAAAACCAAGGTTAGGAGCTTGGTGATCCTGTTGAAAATCAAGAGTTGGGTTTTTGGTGAGCTTGGTTGAAAAACCAAGTTGGGTTTTAGATTGTGAGCCCGGTAAAACAATATGACTGTATTCCGATGGTGAATATAGTAGAAATCCCAAGTGATATCTTGGATAGTGGATGTAGGAGCGAGGGTGCTCCGAACCACTATAAATTTGTTGTGTTTGCATTATGCTTTTTCTATTTGTGTTTGCTTCTGCTTTTAATTATTTGAAACATAGCACCCCCACACTAAAAAGGATTTAAAAGAGCACATATCTGTTCAAATTTTTTAAATTCTCAATTCACCCCCCTCTTGGAAAGGCCACCTGGGCAACAACTGGTATCAGAGTAGAGTCTCTGAATTTCAATTTGAGTAAAGATTAATGGCTTATCCCATGAGTACCTCCTTGGCCGAAGGCCAATCCACTAATAAACCTCCACTATTCACTCACATGAATTATTCTTACTGGAAAGCTAAAATGAAGATATACATTCATGTTGTTGATTTTCAATTATGGAAGGTCATTTTTAAGGGTCCACACACACCCACGATTAAAGTTGATGGCATGGATGTCCTAAAATCTGAAGAGGATTGGGATGAACATGACATGAAAATGGGTGAACTGAATGCCAAAGCCATGAACTTACTTTATTGTGCTTTGGATGCAAACGAATTTAATCAAATTTCTATATGCAATTCATCTAAGAAAATTTGGGATAAACTCGAAGTGACCGATGAAGGAACTTTCCAAGTGAAGACCTCAAAAATTAATCTTTTAGTACATAAGTATGAATTTTTTGAAATGGAGCCAAATGAAACTATCTCTGCCATGTTTTCACGGTTTACATATATTATTTATAGCTTAAAAAGTCTTAGCAGGGTTTATTCTAATGCATACTTAGTATAGAAGATTCTAAGATCAGTTCCGGATAAGTGGGACCCCAAAGTAACTACCATTCAGAAAGCAAAAGATATAAATACTCTATCTTTAGATGAACTGATGGGTTCTCTCATCACACATGAACTGGCCATGTAGCATAGGAATGAAGATGATCAAAAAATGATGAAAACTATTGCTTTCCAAGCTGCATCAGAATCAAAGAAACAAGATGAGGAATCAAAAGATGACTGCTCCTCCTTCGAAGATGACTTAAAAGGTGAAGATATAGCAATGGTCATAAGGAGATTTAGAAGATTTATAAGAAAGAAGAAGGGAAGGTACTTCAGAAAATTTCACAAGAAAGGTGAACACAGTAAGGATAAGAAAAAAGAAAAAGAAAAGGATCAAATGCCCACATGTTATGAGTGTAAGAAACCTGGGCATATTCGTCCCGATTGTCCTTTATTAAAAAAAATATTTAACAATGAGAAGAAGAAAGCGATGGTTGCGACTTGGAGTGACAATGAGGAGTCAACTTCAATAGAAGAGGAAGAGACCACAAAAATTGCCAATCTATGCCTTATGGGTCTCGAAGATGAGGTAATGTTCGCTGAACCTCGGTTGAATTTACTTTTGATGAACTAAATTCTGCATTCCATGATTTGCTTTCAGAATTTAAAAAGGCTGGAATATAAATTAGAGCTTTAAAGAATAATAATAACTCTTTGTTAAAAGAAAAGAAAGAGATTTCAGAAAAGAACAAGTTATTGCAAAAAGAATTAACTATCTCTTCTGAAAAAAATAAAGCTTTGGAAAATGAAAAAAATCTATATCTTGAGAAAAACAAAGCTTTGATTAATGAAAATATTGATTTGAAAAAGGAGATGGAAAAACTCAAGCCTTTGGTTGAAAAGATTACCTTAAGATCAAATAAGCTTGAGTTGATTTTAAAAGAGCAAAGAAATTCAAGTAACATGGCTGGAATCAGTTATAATTCTTTGAATACAAATAGAATTTCAGCTACTAGATTTGTATCTTCAAAAGCATTTGTACCAAAATCTATTTCTTAAAATGCTTTTGTATCAAATGCTTCCACATCCATTTTAAGAGCTTCAAAGTATATACCTTAGATTTCAAATCAAAAGTCTTTTAGGACAAATGGTTCTACATCTGTATCACATGCTTCTACATCTAGAACTTCAAAATTTACATCTTTTCAAAATACTAGAATTGTTTGTTATGCATGTCATGGGGTTGGACACAAATTTTTTCAATGCAATTTGTTAAAGATAAATGGAAATGTAAAGAATAGAATTAGAAAGATTTGGATTTCCAAAGGAACCACCTCTACTAACCTGCAAGGACCCAAGATAGATTAGGTACCTAAAAGAACTTCTTGATTATTTTACCGGAATGTCTTACAGCCCAAAAAATGAAGAAATGATGGTATCTGGACAATGGATATTCAAGACATATGATGGGTGACAAGGATCAATTCATCACCTTAGAGATGAAAGAAGGAGGTTTGGTAACTTTTGGAGATAATGGCAAGGAAAAAATAATCAGAATTGGTAAGATCAAAATAATCCCTTTTACTTTTATTGAAAATGTATTGCTAGTAAACAAATTGAAGCATAACTTGTTAAGCATTAGTCAATTATGTGATAAAGGCTTCAAGGTTGTCTTTGAATCATCTATGTGTATAGTAACAAACTCAGTTGATTCTAGCAACAAATTTATTGGACACAGACTTGGAAATATTTATGTGGTAAATCTAAATGATCTAGCCATGTCTAGTAGTTCTAGTCTAGTAACAATGAATGCTAAGACCAAGGAGTCTTGTTTACTTTGGCATAGACAATTAGGTCATGCTAGCATGTATACTATTGCCAAATTAATTTCCAAGAATCTTGTTAGAGGTTTACCTAAATTTAAAGTTGATTTTGAACATGTTTGCAATGCTTACAAAATGGGTAAACAAACTAAGGAGAATTTTAAATTTAAAAATATGATTTCAACTTCTAGACCCCTTGAGCTACTTCACATAAACTTATTTGGACCAACTAGGACCACAAGCCTAAGTAGTATGAAATATGCACTTATGATAGTAGATGATTTCTCTAGATTTATATGGGTTTTATTTATTGCACACAAAGATGAAACTTTCAAAGTTTTTCAAAAATTCTACAAGAAAGTTTCAAACCAGAAGAATCTTTCAATTATATCTATTAGGAGTGATCATGGCACAAAATTTAAAAATTAATTTTTTGATGATTATTGCATAAAAAATGGCATTGATCACAACTTCTCCACTCCTAGAATACCATAACAAAATGGTGTTATAGAGAAAAAAATAGGACTTTGGAAGAGATGGCCAAAATAATATTATGTGAAGGCAATCTTCCAAGATACTTTTAGGCAGAAGAGGTGAACATTGCTTGTTATATTTTAAACCATGTTTTGATTCGACCAATGTTAAAGAAAACCCCTTATGACCTTTGGAATGAAAAGAAACAAAATGCTAATTATTTTCATGTTTTTGGTTGTAAATGCTTTGTGCTGAATAATGAAAAGGATAATCTAGGAAAATTTGATGCTAAATCTGATGAAGCAATTTTCCTTGGTTATTCAATACATAGCAAAGCATATGGAGTATTTAATAAAAGAACATTAACTATAAAAGAATCTATACACGTTATATTTGATGAAACTAATCCCTCACCTTCAAAGAAAGAAGAGTGTATAGACAATGATGCAGGTACACTTGAAAAGGAAATGGAAGATATGAGCATACAAGAGAGACTAACTCAAGAAGGAGAAGAGATGGTAAGTAAAGATCATGCTGGTCTACCAAGAGAATGGAGGTATGTAACTTCTTATCCAAGAGATTTAATTATTAGTGACCCCTTTCAAGGTGTTAGGACTAGGTCATCATATAGAGATGCACATGATTACCTAGCATTTGTATCATAAATAGAGCCACATAGTTTAGAAGAAGCTAAAAATGATCCAAATTGGATGATGGCCATGCATGAAGAACTAAACCAGATTGAAAAAAATAATGTGTGGACTCTAGTTGATAGACCATCAGACCATCCCATTATAGGAACTAAATGGGTCTATAGAAATAAACTAGATGAATAGGGTAAAGTAATTAGAAACAAAGCTAGGTTGGTAGCTAAAGGATACAACCAAGAGGAAGGAATAGATTTTAATAAAACCTATGCACCCGTAGCAAGACTAGAGGCCATAAAATTACTACTTGCATTTGCTTTCTACATGAATTTCAAACTTTTCCAAATGGATGTGAAAAGTGTATTTTAAAATACTTTTAAATGATTTTATATCAAAACAAGTTTTTGTAGAACAGCCACCAGGTTTTGAAAGCCATGCTTTTCCTAATCATGTTTTTAAACTCAATAAAGCATTGTATGGACTTAAACAAGCACCTAGAGCCTGGTATGATAGTTTAAGCAAATTTTTATTTGAAAATAATTTTATAAGAGGAAATGTAGATAAAACTCTCTTTATCAAAAAGAAAAATAATGATATATTAGTTGTACAAATTTATGTTGATAATATTATATTTGGTGCTTAGTTGAAACTCTTTGTAGAGAATTTGCTGAGTTGATGCAGGGTGAATATGAAATGAGTCTAATGGGTGTACTAAATTACTTCCTTGTACTTCAAGTGAAATAAACAAAGGAAGGAATCTTCATAAACTAAGCCAAATACATCAAAGAAATCATCAAAAAGTTTAGTATGTAGACAAGCAAAGAAGCAAGCACACCCATGAGCCCTACCTATAGATTTGATAAAGATAAAGATGGCAACAACATTAATCAAAAACTCTATCGAGGTATGATCGGATCATTGTTGTACTTAACTGCTTGTAGACCTGATATCTTGTTTAGCATATGTATATGTGCTAGATTTCAGTCTAATCATAAAGAATCACATATGCTTGCAGTAAAAAAAAATCATAAAATATCTAAGAAGAACAAGTAATCTAGGTCTATGGTATTCAAAGCAATCTTCATTGAATTTAATTGGTTTTTCAGATGCTGATTATGGTAGATGTAAAATAGATAGAAAAAGCACTAGTGGTACATGCCAATTTCTAGGGTTGAATTTAATCTCATGATACTGTAAGAAACAAAATTTTGTAGCACTATCAATTGCTGAGGTGGAGTACGTAGCTGCAGGGGGTTGTTATGCACAAGTGCTTTAGATTAAACAACAACTAGAAGACTTTGGTGTTACACAATCTAAAATCTCTATCAAATATGATAACACAAGTGCTATTAATTTGTCAAAAAATCCAATTCATCATTCTAGAACAAAGTGAAAGAAAAGTGCCCTAAAAGCCAATCTTTATAAAGGCATTTTTGTAATCTTCCAACTCTTGTATGACATTATTATAATAATGAAGTCATTTTATTTTGTCATATTACTGTGTCTTATTTAAAGATTATGATGAACCCCATAGGTTAGGGCAAATGGAGTTAGGGTTATAATGGAAATCATAGCAATGAGACCTAAGTTCCTATAAACCCTAATCTAAAATGTTCCTAGTCAATGGACCATCGGTTCGGGATCGATAAGTCTGGAAAGACTAGCTTATCCTATGTATGCTCGATTGAGAAGATGGTTGGTCTCATAGCCACTTGTGTAGAGACACTAATACAAGGATAAGGTGCTCATTAGGGTATGAGTTGACTGAACTGACCTGCACCGAGACTATCTTATGGAAGTCTCACTATTTGTCAAGAGATAGTTCTCATAATGGGAGTTGTGCAAGTGATCTTTAGACCTAAGGTCACGATGGTTCCTTATGCACACTAAGCCATGTTTTGGTTCATACTCATTTATGACATTGAGTCATGTATGGGGTCTTCTCGATATAATGGAAGGCGTATGAAGGATGTGAGTGGACCAACAAGGAATCGATCATTCCTAGTAAGAGAAATTGTTACCCCAAGTAATCTCTTCGATTGATGACTAAGGGAGTCTTTGATCAAAGCAGGATGAGATTAGAAGTGGTTTGTAATCAGTCATCAGTAGAGCCTTCAGTATCAAATAGAGATTTGAAATGATTAAGTGCCAGGGTTTGACAATTATCAATACCCATCACTTATTTAGGATAAAGGGAGATCGAAATATTGAATTGCATGATAACTTTTAACTGAAGGGTATTTTGGTACTTTCTACCAAATTCTTCATCTTTTGGGTAGGCATGATGCGTTGCTAGACATCAACCATGTATTGTGGGTTATCATGAATCAATTGGATTAAATTCATGAGTCAATTCGAAAGCTAGTTCGAATTGGCAACTTGGGTCAGCTCAATTTGACCTAATTAGGTCAATCAGGTTCTATTGGATCGAAGTGGCTAGAACCTAGACCTACTGCTGGTTAGATGTGAAACCCAAAGGGTCACACACATTAGAGAATTGACCAAGGAAGTCAATTGACATTTAATTAGGGTCATGGGATCCTAATCGGTTAGCTAGATTGCACACTAGCATGTGTAGGCTGACCTAATCTCCTAACCTAATTGAATTGAGTCTAAATGGTTGCTAAATAGACTAACAATTTATGAGAAACCTAAATTGGGTTGTTTCTTAAGTGGGACCAATTTATCAAATTTTTATTTGATACGTTTGGACATTTTATGCACCATATATGAAGAGTCCCAATGGCATGGGACTCTTGGTGCCTAAGTGATACCTCAGCATTCAGGAGGATGCAGAAGGACCAACAGACCACCTATCTGAAAACAAATTATATGGTCAGAAAGTAGATTTAAATCCCTTTTGAATGACACCCATATTGCATATACTTTGACTAGGTCAAAGGTGGCATATGGCATGGAAAATGTTGACCAGCAAGTGAAGAGTAGCGACTCTTCACAATTGGCGCCAACTTATTTTATGCGCCAGAAATAAATGGGAGTAGAAAGGATCTAAAGTCCTTTTGCTTTGGGACTTTGTTTCTAGATGAAGCAAGGCACCCCTTAGCATTATCTTCATGACATTTGAATGGCTTATGACTGGTCAAAATAAAAGGAAGTTCGGTGGAAGTGACTTGGCACAAATGAAGAGTTGCGACTCTTCATTTGGCGCAAATATGAGAAGTAGAGTCCTTCTGCTTTGGGCAACTTCTCTTCCTTGGAAAGGCCATATCCCTTGGCTACTCTGTAACCAGAAAAGGACAAGTGGCAAGTGGAGAAGTCGGATAATTTTTTAAGGGTCTTGATTGAGGTAGTTGGCGCATAAAAGGTCAAGATGCTTCATTAATAAGACTCTTTGTATATGAAGAGTCTTATTTGATAAATTAAAAGGCTTATCATAGGCTGATGAGAAGGCTTATCTGGCACCTCCCATTCTCCTATAAATAGGCTTCAGTGATTAGGCTGAAGGGTATCACAAAATCTCTTCTTTCCTACATTCTTACACACACTCTACCACACTCTCTTATGTCTCTTCCTCCCTTGTCTTGTCTTAAGACAAATACTCCATTTTAAGACAAGGGGTTTTAGGAAGTGATTTAGGAAGTGAATGTGAAAGTGAGGAGTGTTTTGGAAAGGGCTCAGAGTGCTCCACTAGAGGGCAAGGGTCTGGGCAAGGAATGAAAGGCTGTTGAAGGAAGAAAGTCCATCAAAAGAGTCCTAGTTGATCAAGCAACCTACTAAGGAGAGCTTCCTAGTTTGATTCCTATGTGGATCACCTCTGGAAGGATTGCATTTATGAGCCTAGTGTAAAGAAAAGGAATTAGCATTCTAGGTATTCTTTAGAACCCTAATTTAATGACTTGTTGATTATAGGGAATAAGGGATCTTGGGCTTAGGGTTTCTAGCCGATTAGGATTTTCAAGTATAAAATTTTAAAATCCAATGTTCTATTATGCTATAAGACCCTATAGAAACCCATCAGTGGTATCATATCCACCCTTATTTCATTCAATTAATGGTCAAATGAATGATCAAATGCTTATGAGATAGTTAGTTTGATCATATATTTTGATGCATGCCAATAATTAGGGTTCAGTGAAATGTTGCATGATTATGTATGGTAATTGTAATATGATGCTTGCCTTTGGTTAGGAGCTATTATACTTAAACCCTAATCCATATTCAATAGTGAATACTATCATGAATAGTGCATGTTATTGTTTTCAATATGATGCTATGCATGATGCTATTCAAATACATATTAGTAATATGTGTTATCCTAGTAACTGCTTTGGATTGGGTTAGTCACCATGGCTGTACGGTCATAGGGGTCAAGTAAGGTTTAAAGAACCTCTCTTCCCATTCAATGGGATCTCCTATGGCGTGTAAGGGTGCTGCTGTGGCCATATCCCATGAACAAGTGAGGTGAACGGAGTGTTGTATAATCATGCTATGATATGTATATTAAGGTAAATATGCTTGTTGTATAATCATGCTATGTTATGCATATTAAGGTTGATAAGCAATTGTTATACTTGTTGTTATAAACATAATAACATGATTATTTAGTATGTGTATGAGACCATCAAAGCCCTCATTAAAATCATATATAGTCATAGTATCAAATTAATCATGATGCAAAACCAATTAGGGTTTGATCAGCTAATTGGTGCCTAGGCAAGTGGTTCTGGAAAGGTAAAGGGATTGAGGTTTTTAATTGGTTCCTTTGTCTGACCTGGCCAATTCAATTGGTATCTAAGGAAAGCAACAGGGGAACACCCTCATCCCTTCCACTTACCTGGCCAATTTGGTCATATCTAGACCTTAACCTAGGAATGTTAATTGATTAAAGTATACTATAATTTGCCTTCCTTCATGCTAAGCCAAAGTAATATCAAAACTATAGTAGGTTTGTTGTGTAACACAAGGCCTGCTCTTGGATTTGATATAAAATTTGTCTTGGTGCACTTAGTGCTTTATAGCATGATTGGAATTGTTGATTTGTTGTGTAACACAAGGGCAACATTATTCAATCATGGCTATATAAAAATGAAGGGTCTGACTAAACTAAGACATTATAGTTTATTGTGTAACACAAGACTATAAGTATCTTAGAGGCAGTTCATTTGTTGAGGATTTCATGAGTTGCAATTGGAAAGGAAGTCCTACCTTTGAACTCATGAATGTTTGTTGTGTAACACAAGGCATTCATGAGAAATCGAGATCTCAATCCCACTAAGAAAACCAGTAAGGTTTCTTGCTTACCATAAATTAAGGGTTATAGTATTCGAATAAAATAGTAGGAGACATAATTAGATATAAAGTCCTTATCTAGTTATGAATGTCATCTTGAGTGGTATGCTTATATTATTCTTTAATTATATGTAGGATTTATTTTGGCTTCAAATTTGCCACTAAAGGGCATATTAGATGCCAACAAGTTAACCGGTCCCAATTATGTGGATTGGTTGAGGAACCTGAGGATAGTACTGACTCAGGAAAAGCTTTCTTATATTATGGATTCTTTGGATCCTGAACCAGTCAGAGAGGATGCATCCGAAGAGGAAATAGCCACACACAAAATGTGGAAAAATGATAGTATAACTGTCAGGCGAAAGGAAAACTAGTAGCGAGCATGCTTTGTATTTTAAAACTTTTTCAAAATAACATGCAGTGGAAGCATGATAAAATGATTAACATTTAATCTAAGCATGCTTTAAAACTTTTCTATGCTACTTGTCCCAAGATCTTGCATGAATGATTAATATAAACAGTGAAATCATGAATTTATGCTATGAACATTTCAAAGCAACATATCTATATATGTAAAACCATACCTTGTATGAAATGGAGATGCTCTCCGCTGCGAAAGATCCAGGAGTAGGAGGAAGAACTCTGCTTAGCCGCACACGTGTCCGGCCTCTACAGGTGGTTCACACCAGGGCTCTTTCAAAATCTACTTCCACTCCAAGTGCTAGCTTGTTGTGGAACGATTTGATCGGGACTCCTTTTCTTCTTTCGATGCCGGACTTTCCGAATGAATGAAGAAGCTCAAGAGATAGAGAATGAGTGGTTGGAACCCTTCCCAAACACTCAATCCTAAGACCTAGATCTCTAGGTACAAAAAATGCACACTTTTCTCTAAAAACCTCACACCTATAAAACTACAACTTTTTCCTAATTTCTTCCCTTTCTTCTCTTTGATTTTTTAGCATTTATTTGCTGAATTTTTCCTTATTTTCGTCCTCCCATTTCAGCCCCTTAAGTAGATGGAGAGGGAGAGGGAGAGTGGGGAGTTATAGGTGTGGTAATGGGTAGTTATGAGGAGTTATGGTCATGGAAAGTTACATAACTCCCCAAAAATGAATTTAAACTTATTTAAATTCAGATTAAATGTATTAATTGATTTTAATTCATAACTAAAATCAATTGGGTCAAGTGTGCATACATTGGGTTCAACCCGATTGGACCCAAACCCATTTTGAACCAAATCCTATTTGATTCGTTCCAGATTTTTATAGCTCAATCAAATTGGGCTATCAAGTAATCACATTACTTAATTCACCTCCATGCATCACCAACTATTAGTGAAAATTTCATGTCACAATTTTTTGTGACATCAAGTGTCTACACTTGCGAAATCAACAAGTGTCGACACTTACACAAGTGTCGACACTTTCAAGAATATCAAGTGTTAACACTTGGATAAAGAAAAATCCTTTTTCTTTGTGAGTCCACGAATGATTCCCAATCGTTCTCCTATCACTAGATCAAGTAGAAACCCCTATGGTGTATGACCCCATAGGTTCGAACACTAAGCCGGTAGCACTGAAACATTTCCAATACCAGTCAAAGTCGCCATCTAGCAATGACACCTGACGTCCGGATAGGTCGAAGTTGCAGAGCAACAATCAAGAACCAGGAGATATGGAAACCTTGTAATTAATCCCTTTGACCTCAATGCTCAGGAAGACTTAGGATTTAACTACCCAACCCATAAAGTCCGTCAACAATATGTCTCAATCTCACAAGTCCTGTAACACTTTACAGTGACTACCCTGGCCAAGGTTTTGCTAAATTGAAACACAGTAAGATATCTGCTCCAAACACTTTGGAGGGGTCAATCCTATCTTGATCCGATCACCGCTACACGAGTACTTAACTGTACCCAGAAACCTTCCATCCCTGGATTAGAAATCCAGATAGTCCAGTACCAAAGTACAATGAGTTGCTCGCAAGCTACCATGACGATCTCATGTCTGAGGGATAACTACGTCCATATCAAAACTCTAGGCAGAAAAAGTACAGACGGGTCACGTTCGATGAAATGTCAAACACAACATCTGCATGCCATACCAGTATCTCTACACTCCTTGGTTAAGAGGACAACCAACGACTATGGCACACAACGACCTATACTTGATATACTGTCATCCTGAAATAAGTGTATCATTTGGTCGCGAACAATTTTAGGACTATATGATATATCATCTCTATATCACATACAAATAGTCCTAAGGACTTCATCATTGAAGAACTCATTACAGAAAGATGAAATAGTGATGAACTGTCAGAATAAACATTTTATTCAATAATATAATTCATATATAATTACATCAAATGTACAACTGTTTACAGTAGAAATTGGTTTTGGGACACATTTCCCAACAACTCCCACTTGGACTAAAGCCAATCAGAACAATATCGTATACCCATCTTCCATTTACAATTATTGAGTTCTTGAATTCCAACGGCTTTAGTATAGGGGTCAGCCAGGTTCTCCTTTCCGTCAATCTTCAGAAGGTCGATATCACCTCGTTCCACGATTTCTCGCACAAGATGAAATCGGCGCAGAATATGCTTGGTATGCTGATGGGACTTCAGCTCTTTGGCTTGAGCAATGGCTCCAGTGCTGTCACAGTACACTGGAACAGGACCATCCAGGGAAGGTGCCACTCCCAGCTCGCCAAGAAACTTTTGCAACCAAACAGCTTCCTTTGCTGCATCAGATGCTGCAATATATTCTGCTTCGCATACAGAGTCTGCTACAGTGTGCTGCTTGGAACTCTTCTAGCAAATAGCTCCACCATTCAGGATAAAAACAAAACCAGATACACTCTTGCTATCATCCCTATCTGACTGGAAACTGGAGTTAGTATACCCCACAAGTTTCAAGTCAGGTCCTTCAAAAAGAAGCCATTGGTCCTTGGTATTTCGCAAATACTTCAGGATGGTCTTTGCAACCTTCCAGTGTGCTTCACCTGGGTCAGACTGGTATCGACTCACTATTCCTAATGAGTATGCCACGTCTGGTCTAGTACATGTCATGGCGTACATGATGGACCCTACTACCAAGCATAAGGAATCCTACTCATATGCTCTCTTTCCTCAGGAGTTGTCGGACAATCCTTCTTGGAAAGAAAAATTCCATGGCCTATCGAAAGATAGCCTTTCTTGGATTTCTCCATGCTAAACCTTTTCAGCACGGTATCAATGTACGTAGACTAGGACAAACCCAGAAGCTTTCTTGATCTATCCCTATAGATCTTCATACCTAGTATGAAAGAAGCTTCACCCAGGTCTTTCATAGAGAACTGGGACGACAACCAGACCTTTATTCCCTGTAATGCAGGGATGTCATTCCCGATTAAGAGAATGTCATCCACATACAGTACAAGAAATACAACTACAGAACCATTTTCCCACTTATATATGCAGGGTTCTTCTTTGTTCCTAACAAAACCATACGTCTTGATACACTTATTAAAACGCATGTTCCAACTCCGAGACGCCTGCTTTAGTCCATAGATGGACCTACTAAGCTTACATACCTTAGATTCATCTATGGATGTGAACCCTTCAAGTTGCATCATATACACCTCCTCATCTAGCTCACCATTCAGGAAAGCTGTTCAGACATCAATTTGTCAGATTTCATAATCCAGATATGCAGCTAAGGCAAGCATAATTCGAATAGACTTGAGCATTGCCACAGGGGAAAACGTCTCGTCATAGTCAATACCATAACGTTGACGATAACCCTTGGCAACCAGACGGGCTTTATAGGTCTCTACCTGCCCATCTACGCCCTGTTTCCTTTTGAAGACCCATTTGCACCCAATGGGTTTTACCCCTTCAGGTGGATCAACCAAAGTCCATACTTTGTTGATTTCCATGGACTCCATTTCAGATTTCATGGCTCCCAGCCATAACTCAGAATCAGACCTCTGCATCACGTCCATATAGGTGATTGGATCCTCGTTGTTCTCATCGAGCTCAACGGGATCACCGTCTCGGACCAGAAAACTATAGTATCTGTCCGATTGACGCGGTACTCTACCAGATCTCCTTAATGACTGGTCAATAGGCTCAAGGTTTGATCTTATCATAACGGGTTCTGTAGCAGTCCTTGAGTGATTTGGTTCTTCTATCTGTTGAACTTCAGTAAGCTCAACATTGGCAGCTTGAGCTCCTTTAGTAAGGTACTCCCTTTCCAAAAAGGTAGCTCTAAGACTGACGAACAATTTTTGTTCCCCAGGCATATAGAAGAAACAATCCTTAGACTCTTTAGGATACCCAACAAAGAGGCACCTGTCAGACCTAGGTCCAAGTTTATCTGTTTCCAAATGCTTGACATAAGCCGGACATCTCCAAACCCGAAGGTGTGATAGACTCGGCTTACGCCCATTCCATATTTCATATGGAGTTTTGTTAACAGACGTACTCGGAACTGTATTTAGAAGATAGCATGCTGACTCCAAAGCATACCCCCAAAAGGAAGTTGACAGAGTTGCAAATCCCATCATGGATCTGACCATGTCTAACAGAGTCCGATTCCTCCTTTCAGACACACCATTTAACTGAGGCATCCCAGGAGGTGTCCATTGAGAGAGAATCCCATTTTCTTCAAGATAAGTCAGAAACTCCCCAGAAAGATATTCTCCACCTCGATCTGATCGAAGGATTTTAATAAGCTTCCTGGTTTGTTTTTCAACTTCATTACGATACCGTTTGAACATCTCAAACGATTCAGATTTATGTCTCATCAAAAAGACATAACCATACCTTGAGAGGTCGTCCGTAAATGTAATGAAATATTTATACCCACCCTTGGCATCGACATACATTGGTCCACATACATCAGTATGTACTAGACATAAAATGGCATCGGCTCGTACACCTTTTCCAGTAAAAGGTGACTTGGTCATCTTACCAAGTAAACAAGATTCACAAGTTGGCAGTGATTCACAATCACTAACGTTTAGGAGACCTTCTCCCACTAACCTGTTGATTCTATTCTTGTTTATATGACCTAGCCTACAATGCCAGAGATAAGCATCATTGACATTATCTAATCTAGGGCGTTTGCAAGAAATGTACATTACACCAATAGGCTGTGATAAAACATAAATGCCATTCTTAATATGTCCAGTCATAACCACAATATCATTCATAATGACTTTGCAAAAATCACTCTTGATTAATAGTTCATAACCATTACTGGCCAACTGGCCTACAGAGATAATATTTACAAGGAACGATGGACAATAGTGATAATCACTATGAACAACTTTACAAGACTCGAAAAATAGATTGACAATTCCCAATGCCAGGACTGGAGCTTGACTTCCGTTCCCCACATTTAGAAATCTCTCGCCATTCTCAAATCTTCTACTAACTTGTAGTCCCTGCAACGTATTGCAAATATGATAAGGACTACCAGTATCTAATATCCAGTTAGTAGTATCACAAATAGAAAAACAATAAAGATTTATCATATAAATACCTTGTCCAGTAACCTTTTGCTGCTTCTTCTTCTTCGGCCTGTTCGGGTCAAGTGTAGCTAGGTAAGCGGAACAATTCCTCTTCCAATGACCCGGCTTCTTGCAGTAGAAGCATTCTGCCTGACTCTGGTCAGCCTTCTTCTTAATCTGACTGGGCCCAGCACTTTGCACCATTCTATTTTTATTCTTTTTCTTTTTCCCTTTCTTAAAGGGGTGACGCCTTGCCGCACTGCCTCCCACTAAATTCACCAAGCTCTTTTGGAGCTGGTGATCCTTTTCATAAGTCTGTAGTAACCCCATCAACCCATGGTAGTTGACTACAGGCCTTGTTAATCTATAGTGATCTAGAAAAGGTAAGTAGGAGGGAGGCAAAGAATTCAAAATCGCATCTTTTCCAAGCTGCTCGTGGAAAGGATATCCGAGTTTGGCCAAGCGCTCGATCATCTCGATCATGTACAATACATGATCAGTGACCGAGGACCCTTCAGTCATTCGAGCGTTGAAGATGGTAGAGGAAACCCTGTACCTTTCAATGTCGTCTGGAGCACCAAAAGATTCCTTCAACTTTTGAAGGATTTTCTCCGGTTGGGCCTCCTCGAATCTATGACTGAACTCGCCGTTCATAGCCGCCAACATAATGCACCGCACTGTAGTACAGTCAGAGACCCACTTTTGATAAGCATCTCTGACTGCAGTATGTGCGGTGGGAGCTGGCCCCTCAGGTGCCGGATCCGTTAATACATAAAGGATCCGTTCGTGCTCGAGAACAATTCTCAGTCTTCGATACCAGCTATCGAAGTTGGATCCCATGAGCTTGTCATTATCTAATAATAACCGGAGTGACAGATTAGTAGACATTATCTGAAAAAGAAAACCAAGACTATTTAGTATATGAATTATTTAAAACTTAAAGATATGGACTTTTGTCTAAAAGCTCCTCCCACTATTTTATTCAGACTGGTAGCCTCTACTTCCAATCCGAAGAATACCATTTATCCCTTAGTGGGTACCAGAATCCAATAGACAATACATGAGCCCGACTATGGTCGGCCAACCCATGTTCATCTAAAGGTAGGTTCATAACCAGTTGTTTCTCCAAACAACTCCTAGTAATTTATTTTGCCCTAGGAACACTTCAATCGGCCTTTGGGCTACCTGCTAAAGAAGGTCCCAGTTAGGTCCAACCATTAACATGACTGATCTTAATGCTTCTAGCTAATAAATGATCAAGCCCGACTTTGGCCGGCTAACCTGACCACCTGTTTAAGAAAGTTGCATTATGTCATCATATAATGAATGACAATTCCAATAGTATGATGACCACCCGATCTATGGATCTGCCGATGATCACCCCACTACCGGACTCATTACCAAACATCTTAATAGGAGGCTAAGACAAAAAATTATCATATAATTTCCATCTTTTTAAGGACCTAATAATTTAGAGGTTTTATACATGTTGTGACAGAAGAGAGAGGATAAGTCATGGATTATCTTTCACTAACTTCATATGTTAATGAAAGGGTTACATGAACCACAAAATCCATGGGAACCTAAATCAGTCAAGCTGATTAACCTTATTGGCATGGGTTAACTCGAATCAATGAGCTAACTAATCAAAACTGGTTGACCATATTGGCCAGGTAAGTGAGATCAAGGTTATGGGTTAAGCCATTAACCATCTTTCCTTAGACACCAATATCATTGGCCAAGAAAGAGGTAGCCCCAAAAACCATAGATCAAAAGCCATACTTACCTTAGACACCAATTGGTTCACCAATTTCGATTAGACTAGCCTAAGGAATCGGGTCCTACCACAAAGCCAAGATTAAGTCCATTTAGATGTATGGACCAATCAATCTAACTATTAGATAGATACTAGAGAAGAACCTTAACTCAACATTTGATTAAGTTAATTCTCTATTAAGTCCTATTCATCTAAACTTAGGTCTAACCCAATTAGGACCTAATTCAAGCTTACCCATTTAAACCAAAGTTATGAATATGACTTAGATCTTAAAATCATATCCTTAGATCATTTAGTCACTTAGATTTACTTAATTCATAATTAAGTTAATCATACAACAGATTGAAACATTTTCAAAAAACTTTATAAAACATTTTTACAAGAAAATCCAATTTTTAAATTTCTGTTCACTATGAAGTGTCGACACTTCAGTAGCAAGTGTCGACACTAGGTGTCGACACTACTCTGAGACAGGTCGACACACAGAGAACCGATTTCTGTGTTTTTGTTCATGAGTCGACACCTAGAAGGCCAAGTGTCGATACATAGACACCCAAGTGTCGACACTAGGTAAACCAAGTGTCGACACTTGATCAAATCCGAGCACAGAAATGCTGAAATCCAAACTTTGTCTTTTCTAAACTTGAATTTTATGTTAAACTATTTAACATAGCAATCATAAACTAACTTTAGAACATTTCTAAAATATTTTATGACTTCAAATTTAGAACATAATAAAGATCAAAATATTTTAATCTTTACTTTTTTTCTTTTCTTTTTCTTCTTCATGAGTCCTTCACAATGGCACCCCTACACGCCATAGGAGATCCCTTTGAATGGGAAGTGACGGTGTTGCAGCCCTACTCCTCTCCTATGACCGGACGGCCTGGTGAGGCACTCAATCTGAGTACTTGCAAGAAATTAAACTGATTTTATAATGTTTATACTAAACATTCATGCTAAAGCAACCTGGTTGCTCTGATACCAATTGAAAGGAAAACTAGTAGCAAGCATGCTTTGTATTTTAAAACTTTTTCAAAATAACATGCAGCGGAAGCATGATAAAATAATTAACATTTAATCTAAGCATGCTTTAAAACTTTTCTATGCTACTTGTCCCAAGATCTTGCATGAATGATTAATATAAACAGTGAAATCATGAATTCATGCTATGAACATTTCAAAGCAACATATCTATAAATGTAAAACCATACCTTGTATGAAATGGAGACACTCTCCACTGCGAAAGATCCAGGAGCAGGAGGAAGAACTCTGCTTAGCCGCACACGTGTCCGGCCTCTACAGGTGATTCACACCAGGGCTCTTTCAAAATCTACTTTCACTCCAAGTGCTAGCTTGTTGTGGAACAATTTGATCGGGATTCCTTTTCTTCTTTCGATGCCGGACTCTCCGAATGAATGAAGAAGCTCAAGAGGTGGAGAATGAGTGGTTGGAACCCTTCCTAAACACTCAATCCTAAGATCTAGATCTCTAGGTACAAAAAATGCACACTTTTCTCCAAAAATCTCACACCTATAAAACTAGAACTTTTCCTAGTTTCTTCCCTTTCTTCCCTTTGATTTTTTCAGCATTTATTTGCTGAATTTTTCCTTATTTTCGTCCTCCCATTTCAGCCCCTTACGTAGATGGAGAGGGAGAGGAAGAGTGGGGAGTTATAGGTATGGTAATGGGTAGTTATGGGGAGTTATGGTCATGGAAAGTTACATATCTCCCCAAAAATGAATTTAAACTTATTTAAATTCAGATTAAATGTATTAATTAATTTTAATTCATAACTAAAATCAATTGGGTCAAGTGTGCATACATTGGGTTCAACCCGATTGGACCCAAACCCATTTTGAACCAAATCCTATTTGATTCGTTCCAGATTTTTATAGCTCAATCAAATTAGGCTATCGAGTAATCACATTACTTAATTCACCTCCATGCATCACCAACTATTAGTAAAAATTTTATGTCACAACTTTTTGTGACATCAAGTGTCTACACTTGCGAAATCAACAAGTGTCGACACTTACACAAGTGTCGACACTTTCAAGAATATCAAGTGTTGATACTTGGATAAAGAAAAACCCTTTTTCTCTGTGAGTCCACGAATGATTCCCAATCATTCTCCGATCACTAGATCAAGTAGAAAGCCCTATGGTGTGTGACCCCATAGGTTCGAACACTAAGCCGGTAGCACTAGAACATTTCCAATACTAGTCAAAGTCACCATCTAGCAATGACACCCGACGTCCGGATAGGTCGAAGTTGCAGAGCAACAATCAAGAACCAGGAGATATGGAAACCTTGTAATTAATCCCTTTGACCTCAATGCTCAGGAAGACTTAGGGTTTAACTGCCCAACCCATAAAGTCCATCAACAATGTGTCTCAATCTCACAAGTCCTGTAACACTTTACAGTGACTACCCTGGCCAAGGTTTTGCTAAATTGAAACACAGTAAGATATCTGCTCCAAACACTTTGGAGGGGTCAATCCTATCTTGATCTGATCACCGCTACACGAGTACTTAACTGTACCCAGAAACCTTCCATCCCTGGATTAGAAATCCAGATAGTCCAGTACCAAAGTATAATGAGTTGCTCGCAAGCTACCATGACGATCTCATGTCTGAGGGATAACTACGTCCATATCAAAACTCTAGGCAGAAAAAGTACAAACGGGTCACGTTCGATGAAATGTCAAACACAACATCTGCATGCCATACCAGTGTCTCTACACTCCTTGGTTAAGAGGACAACCAACGACTATGGCACACAACGACCTATACTTGATATACTATCATCCTGAAATAAGTGTATCATTTGGTCGCGAACAATTTTAGGACTATATGATAAATCCTCTCTATATCACATACAAATAGTCCTAAGGACTTCATCACTGAAGAACTCATTACAGAAAGATGAAATAGTGATGAATTGCCAGAATAAACATTTTATTCAATAATATAATTCATATATAATTACATCAAATATACAACTGTTTACAGTAAAAATTAGCTTTGGGACACATTTCCCAACAGCATCATGTTAGCCTCAATGAGCAATGAGCTTCAGTGGCAACATATAGGAATGGAACCTTAGTCCATATTGCTCAATTTAAAGGAGCTCTATGGATAGCAAAGTAACGTTGCTCGGTATGAGATATCAAAGTAGTTGTTCAGTGCATGAATGAGTGAGGGTTCATTTGTACAAACCCATGTTTTGAAAATAATTGACTTAATCACCCGATTATGTTAATTAGGGTTTGTAATGGATAGTGAACTCAATCAGGACTTGATCCTGCAATCACTTATGAATTTCTTCTCTTAGTTTGTTCTTAATTATCATATGAACAAACTGAATATTTCTTTGCCTGAACTGCTGAACATGCTTAAGATAGTCAAAAGCCATTCAAAAGAAGATAAGGCTCATCTTCTTCTCATTGATGGGACGAAGAAACAGGCAACAAAAAGGACTTGAAAAGGAAGTTCAACCCTAAGAGGAGCATCTAGAAGAAGAAGAAAGCCAAGAAGGCTATCAATGATGGAGCCTGTTTCCACTGCGGCAAACAAGGGCATTAAAAGAAGAATTGCAAGACATATCTTACAAGTGGAAGCTAGATGCAGGTGAAGCATCTAAAGGTTTGTACATGATGCAAACTAATTTATCATTGAGTGCTTCCATTTCTAATTCATGGGTATTGGATACCGCATATGGGTCTCATATCTGTAAATCTTTACAAGGACTCCATAGAATTAGAGGATTGAAAAAAGGTGATTTCAAACTACATGGCACAAGTGGAGAAGCCATGTATGTTGAAGTTGTGGGCACCTATCTTCTACTATTACCTTTGGATAATATTTTAAAGTTAGAAGAATGTTACTATGTACTGAATATTGTAAGAAACATTATATCAATACCCTTATTATTACAACAAGGATTTGAAATAAATGTAAAGAGCAGTGACTGCTATATTCTTCATAGCAATAAAATATTCAGACATGGTTATTTTATTAATGGTCTTTTGACATTAGAACTCAATGATGAAATATTACTTGTTGATAACAAAAAGAGAAAGAGAGATAATGTCAAGTCACATTTCTCTGGCATTGCCAGTTAGGTCAAGGATAAACAAGTTAGTCAAAGATAATCACTTTGACCCTTATGATTTTCAATCATAAGGAACTTGTGAGTCTTCTCTCAAAGGTAAAATGACCAAGTCACCATTCACTGGACATGAGAATAGGGCAATTGAGTTATTAGGTCTTGTGCATACTGATATGTGTGGACCTATGACAACTCAGGCCAGAGATGGATACTCTTACTTCATCACATTTATCATTGACTTATCTAGGTTTGGTCATGTGTATCTATTGAAACACAAGTCCGAAGCCTTTGATAAGTTTAAAGATTATCAAAGTATGGTTGAAAAACAAACTAGACATAGTATTAAAACTCTTTATTCTGATCGGGGAGGTAAATACTTGTCTACTGAGTTTTTAAACCATCTTAAGGACAAAGGCATAATCTCTGAATGGACCCCTCCTTATACATCCCAATTAAATGGTGTGGCAGAAAGGAGAAATCGCACCTTGTTAGACATGGCGAGGTCCATGATGGCTTCATAGATATTTCAATTTCCTTCTGGGGACATGCCCTGGAAACTACTACGTATATTTTAAACAGGGTACCATCAAAGTCAGTGACTAGCACTTTATATGAGTTATAGAATAGCAAAAGACCAAATCTTAAGTAGTTAAAGATTTGGGGTTGCTATGCTTATGTCAAGAATAATTTCGGACATAAGTTAAGTGCTAGGGCTGACAAATATATGTTCGTTGGTTTTCCCAAAGAGGGTGTTGGATACCTCGTTTATCATACTACTGAACAAAATGTATTTGTCTGTAGACATGCAACATTCTTGGAGCAAGAATTTATCCAAGAAAGAAGTAGTGAAACAACACTTGAACTATGTGAAGTACAAAACCAACAACCTGAAGAGACTTCGAATGAAATCCCTCAACCAGAAGTTCTTGTAGATCAGGAATAGCCACAACACACACTTGCTCTCCGAAGGTCAGAGAGGGTACGGGGAGCACCTCTCAAATATGGCTTTATCATTGGGGATGATAATGAGGCCAGTATCATTCAGGATGATTATCTTGTGACCTATTTGGAAGCTGTCGAGAGAAAAGACTCGGATAAATAGCTAAATGCCATTAAGTCTGAAATTGACTCTATGTATTCCAATCAAGTTTGGACCTTGGTAGTCCACCTGAATGAATTAACCCAATAGGGTGTGAATGGGTCTTCAAGAAGAAGATAGGAGCATATGGTCAAGTAGAAACCTACAAGGCCAGGTTGGTGGCAAAAGGTTTTAAACAAAAACAAAGAATTAGGCATGGTTCCTAAAATATAGCAACCTGTACCGTTATATTGTGATAACACTAGAGCTGTTGCATAAGTGAAGGAACTAAGGTCTCATCATAAGTACAAGCACATCCTAAGATGTTTCCACCTCCTTCGAGAAATCATAGAAAGACAAGATGTTATCATCAAATGAGTTGATACTAAGAATAATATAGCAGACCCATTCACTAAAGCACTACCTCAGCAGCAATTGATCGCCACTTATATTATATGGGTGTAAAGTACAAGGGCGATTGGCTTTAGTGCAAGTGTGAGATTGAAAGAAAAGTATCCTAAAAGCTAATCTTTATAAGGGCATTTTTGTAATCTTCCAACTCTTATATGACATTATTATATTAATGAAGGTATTTTATTTTGTCATATTGTTGTGTCTTATTTAAATATTATGATGAACCCCATAGGTTAGGGCAAATGGAATTAAGGTTATGATGGAAATCATAACAATGAAACCTAAGTTTCTATAAACCCTAATCTAAATGTTCCTAGTCAATGGACCATCGGTTCAGGGATCGATAAGTCCGGAAAGACTATCTTATCCTATGTATGCTCGATTGAGTGGGTGGTTGGTCTTATAGCCGCTTATATAAAGACACTAATACATGGATAAGGGTGCTCATTAGGGTATGAGTTGACTGAACTAATTTGCATCGAGACTATCTTCTGGAAGTCTTACTACTTGTCAAGAAATAGTTCTCATAGTGGGAGTTTTGCAAGTGATCTTTAGACCTGAGGTCACCATGGTTCCTTATGCACACTAAGCCATGTTTTGGTTTATACTTATTCATGACATTGAGTCATGTACGATGTGTTCTCGGATATGGTGGAAGGTGTATGAAGGATGTGAGTGGACCAACAAGGAATTGATCATTCCTAGTAAGAGAAATTGTTATTCCAAGTAATCTCTTCGATTGATGACTTAGGAAGTCTTTGATCAAAGAAGGATAAGATTAGAAGTGATTTCTAATCAGTCATCAGCAGAGTCTTTATTATCAAATAGAGATTTGAAATGATTAAGTGCTAGGGTTTGACAATTATCCATAACCATCACTTTTTCAAGATAAAGGGAGATCGAAAGATTGAATTGCACGGTTACTTTCCACTGAAGGGTATTTTGATACTTTCTACCAAAATTCTTTATCTTCTAGGTAGGAAAGATACGTTGCTAGCATCAATCATGTCTTGTTGGTTATCATGAAATAATTGGATTGAATTCATGAGTCAATTCGAAAGCTAGTTCGAATTGGCAACTTGGGTCAGCTCAATTTGACCTAATTAGGTCAATCAGGTTCGATTGGATTGAATCGGCTAAAATCTATACCTACCGCTGGATAGATGTGGAACCCAAAGGGTCACACACATTAGGGAATTGACCTAGAAAGTCAATTAACATTTAATTATGGTCATGTGATCCTAATTGGTTACCTAGATTGCACACTTGCATGTGTAGGCTGATCTAATCTTCTAACCCAATTGAATTGGGTCTAAATGGTTGCTAAATAGACTAACCAATTTATGGGAAACCTAAATTGGATTGTGTCCTAAGTGGGATGAATTTATCAGATTTTTATCTAATATTTTTGGATATTTTATGCACCATATATGAAGAGTCCCAATGGCTTGGGACTCTTGGTGCCTAAGTGATACCTCAGCATTCAAGAGGATACAGAAGGACCAATAGACCTCTTATCTGAAAACAAATTGTATGGTCAGAAAGTAGATTTAACTCCCTTTCAAATGACACCCATATTGCATATACTTTGACTAGGTCAAAGGTGGCATATGGCATGGAAAATGTTGACTGACAAGTGAAGAGTAGCGACTTCATAAGTGGCGCCAACTTATTTTGTGTGCAAGAAATAAATGGGTGTAGAAAGGACCTAAAGTCCTTCTACTTTGGGACTTTGTTTCCAGATGAAGCAAGGCACCCCTTAGCCTCATCTCCATGCCATTTGAATGGCTTATGACTGGTCAAAACAAAAGGAAGTTTGGTGGAAGTGACTTGGCACAAATGAAGAGTTGTGACTCTTCATTTGGTGCAAATATGAGAAGAAGAGTCCTTCTGCTTTGGGCAACTTCTCATCATCAGATTTTTTCCTTGGAAAGGCCACATCCCTTGGCTACTTTGTAACCAGAAAAGGACAAGTGGCAAGTAGAGAAGTGATGCAGAACAAAGAACAAAGATGCATATGCGGAAGTAAAATTAAGATTATTTTTTATTTTTTTATTTTTTTATATATTTTAGAAATTGGCTTCGACTCAAAGTAAAGCTAAACTAAGTTGAAGGAAACTAGGTAAAGATTGAAAGCATAGTTTAGAAGAAACTAAATTTATCAGAGTAGTTCAGAAGTAATGGATCGTTGGGGGTTGAGAAACTCCCAGACCTAGGGTTTCGCTCTGAACTTTCAGCAGAACAGAAATAGAGAGAAGAGATGGTTTACTAACCAGACTTGTGATCTTCTCAGGGTTTGGTGGAAGAACTCTCTCGAGCAGATTGTGGGATCCTCGGAGTCGACTATCTTCGCAATGGATCCTCTAATACTGGTTTCGTGGTTTGGTCGGCTTCTTCTGGACTCAGAATCTGGGAGAGAAGAGGAACAAAAGATGGAATTCAGAAACTCAAGAAGAGATCTTACCAGGCTGAAGAACTTGAAAGCCGAGGCTGCTAAGATCAGGATTCTCCTGGAGGCCGATCTGACTTCCTCTTAGAGTTGCTGCAGACCTGAAGTATCTGGACCGGAGATGGATGCTGGTGGCCAGCCAGGGCTTGGAGATGGTGGCCGTGAGAAGAGGAAAAGACTAGGGCTTGGTGGAAAGAGAAGGGTGATGGTGGCTAGGGTTTGGGAATTGAGTGGCTAACCTAGGGTTTAGGGCTTTGGAGATCTCTCACCTCCTCAAGGTTCCAGGGGAACCCGGATTTACTCCCTCACGGAGCTCAACACTTAGAAGCAAGTGCGGAAAAGAGAAAACATAAGTTTGCTCATAAAAAAAATTTCTGTCATTCATAGATTGTTTTCAACTTACAAGAGGGATTTAATTTATAATGCTTTACAAGGGAGAAGGGTTTCATATTTTCCCATGTGGGACTAAAGGAGGGGATCTCCAAATTAGGGCAAATCCCTTACATATGGTTGGCCAAAATACCAAAAATTAAGATTTGGGTTATAAATGGCAGGTAGATGGCGCCACCTTGCTTGGATTTTTCAAGAAAAATTTTCTTCCTTCCCTGGATGAACTCTTTTGGACTCCTCCTTTTCTTCCTCCCTAAGTCAAGGCCCTTCCCATCTTTGTTTTGGGTGTTTTTGGCAGGTAATGGGCGCCCCTTGATATTCTCTTCCAAGAAAAACTTCTTCCCTTCTTTGCTTGGAATTACTTGGGAAAGTCTTGGCCGCCCCCTTGATTTGTGCTCTCTTGGTGGACTTCTCTTTATCTGGTGCATGAAAGAAGGAAGTTGCCATCTGTGGAGTGGGGACCAAAGGCTGCTGGATGTGGATATGGCGCCCCCTGGACTGGGAGTGTGGCTGGGAGTGTGGTGTCCACTTGCCTGGTCTTGGAAGAAAGTGTAACATCCCATTTTGAAACCCTAGTCCACTACTGAGTCAACATGACTCAACAAAATAAAATGTAGGTAATGTAGACTCGAGCTAAATTGAGTTGATCTAGTCAACTCTTATTACAAACCAAAAACCCTAATTCTTCGGGCAAGGTTAATCAGAGATCCAGATAGAGCTCTGAAGTCTTCTTCTGAGTCTGGTGCCCGCACCAATTCTTCCAGGGTGGGAGGAACTCGACCCTGTCGAGTATGGATCAAGTTGGCTCTGGTATCTCTCCAAGAGGTCTGGGTCCAGCTCTTGTAACTCTTCTCGGGAGATCCAAGAGTCATCAGAATCTGGCCTTCCTAGCCAGCGGACCAGGTATCTTTGGTATCCTCGATTACGAGTAGAGATAACCTGATCATCCAGGATCTTTTCAATCTGCTCTTTCCTCACAGGCCAATTTCTTGGTGGACACACAGGGTCAGGTTCACTCTCAAGAGCAGGATTAGGTTCAAAAGCCTCACTGGGAATCACAGCTGGCTCCCTATACTCTACTAGGTCTGTAATGTTGAAAGTGGAGCTAATGCCTAGTTCTGGAGGCAACTCGAGCACATAGGCATTGGATCCTACTCTCTTTACCACTCTAAATGGTCCAGCTCCCCTAGCATGTAACTTTCTAACGGTTCCAGGAGGAAACCGTTCAGGCCTTAACCTAATCATTACATAGTCTCCTTCGTCAAAAGTTTTGACTCGCCTTTGAGAATCAGCCAATTTCTTATAAGTTTCGTTACTTAAATTTATTTTGGCTTGAATTTCTTTATGCAAGTCTTTTATATGCTATGCAAGTGCATCAAGAGACTTGTGTGTGTGGACTAACAGTGAAATCAGATCAAGTGGTGTGTGAGGCTTGTATCCATGAACAATTTCAAAGGGACTCTAGCCTATAGACCTATTGATCGAAACATTATATGCAAATTTAGTCCTGGACAAAATACAAATCCCAATTCCTGGTGCTCTCAAAATCTGAGACAATGTCCTAAACTCGACTGACGATGCATTCCTAAAGAATGGACTTTATTCAAAGGAACCCTAGGTCTAAACCTAACAAACTACGGCTCTCTAGGTTTGACCTTGGGTCGGAGGATGGCATGCAGAGCATGAAAACTTATCATGGGCGCCTAGTAGGTGCCATAAGGTCTTCCAGAAGTAGGTGACAAACCTAATAGGTTCTGACACGTGGTTCACTCTAAAGACTCTGACAAAGTATACTTGGATGGTGTAAGAAGCATTGGAAGTCCTAAAGAAAGGGAGGAGATATGAGGTGGAGTCTCGAATTACCTGCTGACTAAAGGTGGTGACCTGAAGGTTTGAATGGTGATCTATGAGTGTCAACTGGTCATCCTTATGAAAGGGAAAGTTTGCTACTCCTAGGAATGGATCAAGAGATGGTTCGGGGAGTAGCCTAGGACATGTGATTGCAACAGTTAATGTTTGTTCTCTAAGCAAATAATGATCCACTTTCTCAAGAGATGGATTAGAGAATGATTCGTGGAAGGGTCTATGGATGATGACCTCAAGACTTGAAATTTGACCTATGGGTGCGGAAAGGTATACTCTATAGAAGGGTAGGTCAATCATGCGAAGGAAGGGGTCTGGGGCCATAAGGAGGACTTCTACAGGACTGGGTGAAACAATCCGCTCAAGACAAGGATGTCCAACTGAGATTACAGGAGAGACCTTAGTGGCTGAGCATGGGACAAGGTCCAATTGTAAGAGGCTTGATTCAGTCATCCTAACGAGAGGATCTACCATAGGGTGGGCAAACATAAACAGTTCAGTGCAAAGATCTTCAATTGGTACTTGGGGAATGACTGTCATTAGAGGGTACGAACTGATCGCTCGGGCTAACACTATGAGTTCTTCCTGGGGGTATTTGACTAAAGGAACCTGGTTCTCACAAATCTCTTGAATTTCTGAACTAGGTCCTACCAGTTGGTTGCTTTCCAAGGTCTCCTCAGGTAAGGAACCAATAGTATCGATGTCACATTCTTCAAGTTCTTCCCCCTCATATTCATCAACTAGACTCAAGCCAGCATCATATACTTCCTCGATGCCATCTTCAATGGGTTTCGGGTCAGTGGTAATCGGGTCAACTGATTCTAGGCTTGTCATACCTAACCTTTCTTCCTTATTGGTAGGCTTGGGTTCTCCCTCATTAATGTCATCCTTAGGATTCTTACCACTTAGCTGTGCACAAGCCAGTCCTATGCATGGGCACTGACTAGATTTATGGCCTCTTTCTCCACAAAACAAACATTCTTGAGATATAGGAACCTGGGTCACACTGGGTTTCAAGCTAGTAGAGACCTTACTTGGGCATGGGTGTGGATCTAAATGGTTTGATCTAGAAGACTTGGGTTGTTGAGTGACTGGTCTAGAATATTGTAAGGACTTCTCATAGACACGATCCACACTATAGATATCATGGTTAGGCTTCCTAAGGTTATGCTCGAGATCACGGTATAAGGTCCTCCTAGGTTCCTGGCATGGGTGAGGTTGGGGCCTATTAAATTTTGGATCAGGGGTCCAATTTTGATGTCTACGTTTCTCAAGTACTTGGACTCGATCCTTAAACTGGGAAAAACCCTCATTCATGTCCTGACTCAATTTGGTCATACTTTCGGTAAGATTTCTAACCATGGCCTCTAAATCTGGTTGGGTTTGACTAGGTTGGTAGGGTACTCCATTCCAGGTAGACATGATGATGCAAGCAAGCACACAGAATGTGACTAGACTAAAGCGACTACTGGCTCACTAGACCTAGAGTCCAAACTAGATGCCCAATCAGAGTGGCAAGCTAGCCTGTAGTAACTCAGGACTCAGCCAGGCAGGTGTAAGGGGAGTGTTAGGTCCCTAAATGCCAATCCTAGACACCAATCAGAGATTGGCCAGGTAGGCGGACCAGCACACAAGCCCTTCGGGATGGAATCCCTGAACCACCGTTCTAGACACTGAGTACATAGCACATACAGAGTAACTAGACAAACTGACTCAACACTAGCCTTGACCCGACTTGTTGATGTCCCTAGCTCACTAGGGCAAATTAGGTCTAATCAATTTTAGATTAAAGGCTTAGGTTCGAATGAAGGGGTGGTGATTTTGGGCTAAGGAGAGGTTATCAACTCCTCCCCTTATCTTAGATGCTCAAATGCCCTTAAGTTGAATTAAGAGATGAACACTCAAAAATAAATGGGTTGCAGAACATAAAAATAGAGTTGCAGTAATTTAATTCTCAGAAATCGCACGGAAACTAATAAATCATGAGAAAATTATGAAAATTAGTTTCAATTATACTGGTTTCAACAAAATAAATAACATATAATTTGGAGTTACCTGTAGTGAGAAATAATTCCTGCAACAAGGCAATTACGGGCTAAAAACAGAGCACTTCCCCGTTTATAATTTCTGCTACGAAGTTGTAACCCAACGGATCCCCTACACGCCCTAGGAACACCCCGTGGAATGGGAGGAGGAGGTTTGCACCCCGCTTCGTTCCTAGGACCAGACGTCCTGGGGAGTCTACTTCGAGCAGACAAAGTAAAAGAGAGGGACTCAAACAAACAATCAGACAGAAACCCTAGACAGGGCTCTGATACCAAAAATGATGCAGAACAAAGAACAAAGATGCGTATGCGGAAGTAAAATTAAGATTATTATTATTATTATTATTATTATTATTATTATTATTTTTATATTTTAGAAATTGGCTTCGACTCAAAGTAAAGCTAAACTAAGTTGAAGGAAACTAGGTAAAGATTGAAAGCACAGTTTAGAAGAAACTAAATTTATCAGAGTAGTTCAGAAGTAATGGATCGCTGGGGGTTGAGAAACTCCCAGACCTAGGGTTTCGCTCTGAACTTTCAGCAAAACAAAAATAGAGAGAAGAGATGGTTTACTAACCAGACTTGTGATCTTCTCAGGGTTTGGTGGGAGAACTCTCTCGAGCAGATTGTGGGATCCTCGGAGTTGACTATCTTCGCAATGGATCCTCTAATACTGGTTTCGTGGTTTGGTCGGCTTCTTCTGGACTCAGAATCTGGGAGAGAAGAGGAACAAAAGATGGAATTCAGAAACTCAAGAAGAGATCTTACCAGGCTGAAGAACTTGAAAGCCGAGGCTGCTGAGATCAGGATTCTCCTGGAGGCCGATCTGACTTCCTCTTAGAGTTGCTACAGACCTGAAGTATCTGGACCGGAGATGGATGCTGGTGGCCGGCCAGGGCTTGGAGATGGTGGCCGTGAGAAGAGGAAAAGACTAGGGCTTGGTGGAAAGAGAAGGGTGATGGCGGCTAGGGTTTGAGAATTGAGTGGCTAACCTAGGGTTTAGGGCTTTGGAGATCTCTCACCTCCTCAAGGTTCCAGGGGAACCCGGATTTACTCCCTCACGGAGCTCAACACTTAGAAGCAAGTGCGGAAAAGAGAAAACATAAGTTTGCTCATAAAAAAAATTTCTTTCATTCATAGATTGTTTTCAACTTACAAGAGGGATTTAATTTATAATGCTTTACAAGGGAGAAGGGTTTCATATTTTCCCATGTGGGACTAAAGGAGGGGATCTCCAAATTAGGGCAAATCCCTTACATATGGTTGGCCAAAATACCAAAAATTAGGATTTGGGTTATAAATGGCAGGTAGATGGCGCCACCTTGCTTGGATTTTTCAAGAAAAATTTTCTTCCTTCCCTGGATGAACTCTTTTGGACTCCTCCTTTTCTTCCTCCCTAAGTCAAGGCCCTTCCCATCTTTGTTTTGGGTGTTTTTGGCAGGTAATGGGTGCCCCTTGATATTCTCTTCCAAGAAAAACTTCTTCCCTTCTTTGCTTGGAATTACTTGGGAAAGTCTTGGCCGCCCCCTTGATTTGTGCTCTCTTGGTGGACTTCTCTTTATCTGGTGCATGAAAGAAGGAAGTTGCCATCTGTGGAGTGGGGACCAAAGGCTGCTAGATGTGGATATGGCACCCCCTGGACTGGGAGTGTGGCTGGGAGTGTGGTGTCCACTTGCCTGGTCTTGGAAGAAAGTGTAACATCCCATTTTGAAACCATAGTCCACTACTGAGTCAACATGACTCAATAAAATAAAATGTAGGTAATGTAGACTCGAGCTAAATTGAGTTGATCTAGTCAACTCTTATTACAAACCAAAAACCCTAATTCTTCGGGCAAGGTTAATCAGAGATCCAGATAGAGCTCTGAAGTCTTCTTCTGAGTCTGGTGCCCGCACCAAGAAGTTGGATAATTTTTTAAGGGACTTGAATGAGGTAGTTGGCACACAAAAGGTCATGTTGTTTCATTAATAAGACTCTTTGTATATGAAGAGTCTTATTTGATATATTAAAAGGATTATCATAGGTTGATGAGAAGGCTTATCTAGCACCTCCCATTCTCCTATAAATAGGCTTCGGTGATTAGGCCGAAGGGTATCACAAAATCTCTTCTTTCTTGAATTCTTCTTACACACTCTGCCATACTCTCTTATGTCTCTTCCTCCCTTGTCTTGTCTTAAGACAAATACTCCATTTTAAGACAATGGTTTTTAGGAAGTGATTTAGGAAGTGAAAGTGAAAGTGAGGAGTGTTTTGGAAAGGCCTCAGAGTGCTCTACTAGAGGGCAAGGGTCTGGGCAAGGAAAGAAAGGCTGTTGAAGGAAGAAAGTCCATCAAAAGAGTCCCAATTGATCAAGCAACCTACTAAGGAGAGCTTCCTAGTTTGATTCCTATGTAGATCATCTCTGGAGGGCTTGCATTTATGAGCCTAGTGGAAAGAAAGGAATTAGCATTCCAGGTATTCTTCATAACCTTAATTTAGTGACTTGTTGATTATAGTGAATAAGAGATCTTGGGCTTAGGGTTTCTAGCCGATTAGGGTTTTCAAGTATAAAATTTTAAAATCCAATGTTCTATTTGGGATGATGGGCTATAAGACCCTATAGAAACCCATCACGAAGCATATAGAGATTAGACATCATGTTATTTGGGATCATGTTTTAAATGGTGATATTGTGCTTGAATTTATTCCTTCTGAAAATCAACATGCTGATATTTCCACTAAACCTCTTAACCTGGAAAGATTTCAATTGATTAGAGATGAATTAGGTCTATGTGACCCATTTTAGAAAACTTGAACTAAACTCTTCAAAATTAAGAAAACATTATCTAGAAAGCTTCCTAAATCAAACTAAGGATAATGACCATATCTCTTAGTGTATACCTTTCATTTGAGAACTTTTTTGAACTGTTTGGAACCTTCTATGGAGTTTCTGCTCGAGTCAACTCGAGCAATTTAGGTTGAGCCGAGCCAACTTGGATGTCAGGTTAGGCATTTTTTTTTTATTTAAGCCGTAGGACTTAACATAAGACCCTATCTTTGTTATTTTCTTCTCCATTTGCTTAGAACCCTTGTTTCCAAACCCAAGAACCTTTTCCTTTGCTCTCAACTGACCTTCTTTAGCTTAAACCCTTGCAATCTCTCGAGCTTGAGCAATGGCACTGAAGAAAGCAGTTAGAAAATGCCCCCGAACCAATGAAGAAAGCCCTCCAAGAGAAAAAAGATCGTAAAGAAGAAAAGATGAGTCGACTCGGAAGCGACAACAGGCTGAGAAACAAAGGGCATCACCTTCTCCACCAAGACAAATAGTTTCCATGGCAATCTGTCTGGTCACAAGTGGACAAGGATAATTTTCTCATTCCTCAAGGACCTAGGGCTTCAGATTGGTGACATGATTGAAGACCAAGGTTGGTCATTCTTCTATTCCTTGAATGTTCCTACATATCCCAACTTGGTATGAAGTTTTTATGAGAATCAAATTTTTGAAGAATGCCACATTGAATCCACTGTCAAAGGAAAGAGAATAATTGTGATAGAAGAAAGGTTGAGCAATTTGCTTGAAATGCCTAACGAGGGTCTTAGCCATCTAGTTCTAAAGGACATACAAAAAAACCCTCAGAACCATCTTGGAAAGGAGTGATGTGAATGGAATTGGAAATGTAAAAGCTAACTCCCTTTCCTTAGAGATGAGATTACTACACAACTTCATCAATAGGGTTTTTCTCCCAAGAACAGGTTGATTTGATTGGGTGAGTGAAAGAGACCTGTGCTTCATGGGACACCTGATTGAGGGGGAGGCCCTCAATTTGCCACATATCATGCTACTATGGATGAAGGAAGCAATAAGGAAGGTAAAGGCCTGTCTCCCGTATGGAATGGTTTTTTCTTTACTGTTTCAAGCCTCCAGAGTTGACTTAACTAGTGAGGATGGTAGGCCACTGCACCATACGGATACATACTCTTCTAAGTCATTGCAGAGAATGAGTTATCAATTGACAGATGGAACTTCAAGGAAGAAAGGATCTGGATAGAGGGTAGTTGGCTCATCTAGTGATGATGATGTTGATGAGGAGCTTGAGGAGCAGCTACCTGAGGAGACTGGCACTGCTACTGATCCTTCAATACCTATTAAGGAGCCTGCACAGCATATACCTGAGGAGACTGCCACTGTTGCTGAGCATACTGTTCCTGATGCTGAGGAGTTAGAGCTTAGAGAGAGAGAGTCTGGGAGTCCTAGGACTTCTCCAGCATCTTCATTAGCACCAGCTTCTCCACCAGTACCAGCACCTGCTTCGATACCCATCTACTGATATTCCAGGACCTTCTGTGTCTTATACATTCTTTGCCCAGCAGATGAGACAGCTATCTCAGACCCTGACCAACTCCATTAGGTCGATGTTTGGCGAGCTTTGCCAAATAGTCGACACCAAATCTGAGGAGATCTGTCGTGAGATTAGACAATTACATTCCAGGGTAGACAGTGTTGAGTCTGCCAGACCTAAGCATAGATTGATATATAGTCACTATCAGTCTCCTATAGGTCATTATCTGATGACATCCGACAGACTGTAGCTCATAGCATTAAGGAATTGAGATTTGAGTTATGAGAGATGAGCTATAGAATGGGATCCATTGAGCAGAGCAGGAAAATGGAAGATGATTATACTAAAGGTGTGGGGATTCTCAGGGCAGAATTTGGTAGATTGAGAGGTTCAGCTGAGGCTTTTTCAAATGCTCAGGCTAGTGTGCTCATTGCTCTACAGGAAGGAAACAAGAAGATTCAGTTAGAGCTGAGCACTATATGGTTTTTTCTAGCGAAGCTATCTTCAGTCATTGAGACTCTTGGAGCATCCAGACCTACACCTAGTCAGCCTGCACCTCATCCTAGATAGCCTACACCACATTCTACATAGCCACCACCTTTTGTACCTCCTGGTTTATTTCATCTAGAGCCTATTTCTTCCAGACCACCACCTGGACCATCCACTAGGAGTAGAGGACCTTCTAGCCAACCTAGATCTTTGCAAGGTAGATCTGAACCCATTAAGGAAGAACCTAGAGATAGTGAATAGACCAATATTTTCTATTTTTGCTTGTGTTTCTATAAGTTGTATTAAACATTTTGAAAGAAATGAAAGCATTTCCTTTCTTACTGATTATATATGCAATGTGACTTGTGCAATGATGTTATTTGTATATGGAATGTGACTGATGCAATGATGTTATTCATGTATGCAATTCAAGATAATTTTATATTAGTTTTTTAAACTTTTTTGAGAAAGTGAAATTATCTCAAACAATCTTGATAATCTTCTCTTTCTATTTCAAAAATCAAGATTAGTGTACTTAACAAAGGGGGAGAATGATTTTAATTGAATACCTTCTTGATTAGTGACAAAAAGGGGGGGGAATGGTATTGATAATGAATGCATGGAAAATTGCAGAAGAAAAGAATGAAAAACATGAGGTTTCAAAATTTTAAGAACATACAAAAAGGGGAAGAAAAATTGTTGAAACCGAATGGCTTGAATACATATAGTCTAATTTTTCATCTACCTTACAATATGCTCTCAAAATTTGCAAATTTGCTCTGTTTAGAACTTGCTATAAGCATCTGTTGATATCTCAAGACCTGATACTTTTGCCAATCTGAAACTCTGATACATTTCAAGCAAAAATAGCTTTTGATAAGTGTTTATTATGATACATATTGGACTTATTTCAAAAGCTCTGATACATTGTCAATATGATTTAATTTTTTCAAATACATTCTTGGTATACAGCTCATACATGTTAATATTTACTTTCAAATAATTTATACATGTAATTGTTAAGTTTTTCCATGCTTGGTGTTTTGTTATCATCAAAAAGGAAGAGATTGTTGACCCCTTGAGTGATTTTGATGATAACAAAACATTGGAGCATGCATTTGTCTTACTAACAAATTTTCAAGTGCATTACCAGTTTTTGAAGGATGATTTTAATGCTTAATTGCAACTCCTACAATCCTGTTATATGTCATGAGTAGTGTTGTAAACGTTTCATGTAAAGAAGAATCCAAAGAAAAATTAATGCAATATTCTTGAAAATGGGTTACTTCTATGTATTTTTCAAGCTTAAATTTCTTTAGAATCTGTTGTTAGTTAAGTTGGAAAGAGTCTTGAGTGACTAAGAGTTGCTGGATGAATTCTAGAGAAGTGTTAAAGATTTTATTGAAAATTCACTCAAGCTGACTCATGTAAGGAGAGCCGACTCTAGTCCATGGCACATTTGAAGGATTCTGACATGCAGAGATCCGAGCCAACTTGAAGGAACCCGAGCTGACTCATCCATAGCTTTATTTCTTGAATCAGATAGGCAAGCTGACCCGAAGGCAATCCAAGCCGACTCAACCATTCAGTTAGGCATCCGAGTCGACCCTTCAGTAATTCGAGCCGACTCCTCTAGAGTCCAGAGAAAATCAATTCTGAAAGAAAAGCTAGGAGAGTCGACTCTACCAAGGCAAGCCGACTCCTCCAGAGTATAACTTTGAAGACCTGAGTATCTGAGCTGACTCGACTGAGGCGAGCTGACTCAACCAGAGTAAGGAATTATCGACATTGAGGATCCGAGCCAACTCGATTATGGTGATCTGACTCGACTAGAGTGAAGAATCAACTCTCTCAAGATCCGAGCCGACTCGAAGAACCGAGCTGACTTGAATGTCTATCCAGGCAAGTAATGGCTAGTTCCAAAACTTTATTTTTGAATTTAAAATGTGCTCCAATGGTAAAATGTCAAGTCCCAATGGTCTACAATGACTATATCCACCTAGGAAGAGTACAATACTATAAATAAGGGATTTGGACAACTTTTGAAGAAGCTAATGCATGTTTGAACATTAAATGAGCTTGTAAGCAAGAGAGCACAAAAAAAACATTCAAGTCAGCCTTCAAGTCTTCACCAACTCCAACTAGAAATTTAAAGCACTTATTGAGGAAGAAGAAGAAGCCATTGAAGTGCATTAAAGTGCAATTAAGAAGGCTTCTCTTGAGCTGCAACTGCAACCATCAGACAACTTGGGTTTGTCATTAGTTGCTTACTTTTTTATAACTCTTTTATGAGTTGTTAGGTTCTTGGTGAGCTTGATTAAAAATCAAGTGTGGGTTGTTAGTGATCCCGTTTTAAAATTAACATTGTATGGGTTTTTGGTGATCCCAATCAAAACCAAGGATAGGTTTTTGGTGATCTTGTTAAAAACCAAGAGTTGGATTTTTGGTGAGCTCAGTTGAAAAACCAAATTGGGTTTTGGATTGTGATCCTAGTAAAACAGTCCGACTGTATTTCGATGGTGAATATAGTGGAAATCCCAAGTAGTATCTTGGATAGTGGACCTAGGAGTGAGGGTGCTCTGACCCACTATAAATTTGTTGTGTTTGCAAGATGCTTTTTCTATTTGTGTTTGCTTCTGCTTTTAATTATTTGAAACATAGCACCTCCACACTAAAGAAGATTTAAAAGAGCACATATTTGTTCAATTTTTTTAAATTCCCAATTCACCCCCCTCTTGGGAAAGCCACCTGGGCAACATCATATTTCTTTAATCATGGGCTTTGGGTTAGCATGAATTAGGTCAAATAATTGAGTTAGACCTAGGGTTAGAATTTAGAATAATATGGACCTAATAGAGAATTGGATTTAATATAACCAAAAATTGATTAGGATTAGATCAAGTTTTTTATTAGATCAAATTTATAGTGATAGTTTGATCAAGTTCATATTATAATAAATGGACTTGATTATGGCTCGCAATCAGACCCAATTCCTTAAGCTAGTCTAATCAAACCGATGAACCAATTGGTGTCTAAGGTAAGTATGCCATTTTGATCCAGTTCATTAATTGTGGCTACCTCTTACCTGGCTAACTTATTTGATGCCTAAGGAAAGAGATTAATGATGGAACCCTCCCATTGATCTCATTTATTTGACAAATGTGGTCAATCAGAATTTGATCAGACAGGTCATTGATTTGAGTTAACCCATGGTAGTAAGGAAGATCAGTTTAACTGATCTAGGTGCTCTTGGACTAATATGATTCAACCCTCATCACTTGATGAATTTATTAAGAGGATTGTTGATTAGTCAATGTCTTTTTTCTTTTTTCTAATTAAATCCTCTAAAATTATTAGGTCCCTTATGTGACAAAATTATGGAGATAATTGACTAATGGCCTCCCATTAAGAGAGTGATAATGAGTCCAATAGTTAAGATGATTATTGGAGGTCCAAATACTTGGTGCTCATCTGGATATTGGAATTATTATTCATATTATGATGGCTTATTCCTTCTTTATAAATAATGGTTAGGTTGGCCAACCAAAGTCGGGCTTGGGCACCATTGGCTAGAAGTACTAAGTCCTATCATGTCAATGGTTGGACTTAACCAGGACTTTTAGTGGTAGCCCAAAGGATTATTGATTAGTTCTTGAGGCAAAATTATTACCAAAATTTTTTTAGAAAAATAATTGGTTAAAAACCTACCTTTAGATGCACATGGATGAGCTGCCAAAGTTGGGCTCATGTACAGTCTATTAGATTCTGGTACTCACTAAGGAATTGGTGTAATTCCTTAAATTAGAGGTATAGGCTGCCAATTTGATCAAAAATAGTGAGAGAACCTCTAGATTAAAGTTCAAGTCTTTAAGATTAAATGATTCATATACTAATTAGGTATTGTTCTCCTTTCAAATTAATATAGCCACTACTTTGTCACTCCATTCATTGCTAGACAATGAAAAATTAATGGGACCTAATTTTGATCACTAGTATCAAAAACTAAAAATAGTTCTAGAGCATGATTGGATTTTGTACATGTTGATAGATCGGGTACCTGAGGAGCCTACTTAGAATGCTCATGGTGTAATCTGAGACACTTATCAAAAGTGGCTCAATGATCAAAAAATGATCCGTTGTATTATGTGGGCATCCATGAATGACGAATTGAATCGCAAGTTTGATGATGCTCAATTAAGGGACATGCTTCAAGTATTGAAAGAATCCTTAGCACTCCCAATGATGTTGAAAGGTATAAAATATCTTATGCTATTCTCAATACAAGGATGAGGGAAGGAGCCTCAATCACTAATCATGTATTGTACATGATTGAATTGATTGAGCACCTAAGCAAACTTGGATTTTCCTTGCATGAATAGCTAGGGAAGGATGCGATCCTTTATTCTTTATCAAAATCCTAAATTAACTTTCTTGATTATTACATAATGATAAGGCTTGTAGTAAACTATCATGGTCTATTGAGGCTATTACAGATCTATGAAAAGGATCATTAGCTTCATAAGGGGTTGGTGAATGAAGTGGGAGGCTCGATAGGACATTGTCTCTTTAAGAAAAAGGTGCAAAGTGCTTTGGTGACTAAGCTAGGTCAGATCAAGAAGTTGAAAGCTAACTAGACTCAAGCTGAATGCTTCTACTGCAAGAAGCAAGGACACTAAAAGAGGAATTATCCTCTTTACATTGCCTCACTGGATCCGAACAGGCCAAGAAAGAAGAAAAACTAGCAAGGTATTGCTGGGCAAGGTACTTATATGATAATACATTTTAATTTTTTTATTTGTGGTATTGCTACCTGGGTATTAGATATCGGAAGCCCTATTGATATTTCAATTCATTCTAGGGACTTCAGGTCAATAAAAGATTCGAAAATGGTGAGAAATTTCTGAATGTTGGAGATGGAAGATCTATTCTAGTTCTAGCTTTAGAAATATTCAAGCTTGTTTTTGATTCTAGTATTATTGTTTTAGGTGATTGCCACTATTATCCTAGTTTTTTTATGAATGTGATCTTTGTAGACCTTTTAGCCAAAAATGATTATCATTTATCAATAAAAGATAGTTATCATTTTAAATGGTGTTACAATAATGCATGGACAACTGAAGAAGATATTTATGTTTTATCATAGCCTATGAATGTAATGTATACATTCAATAAATGCTCTAGGATTGAAAATGTATCTAATGTCTACTTTTGGCATTGTAGGTTAGGTCATATTAACAAGAATAGGATAAACAGGTTATCTAAAGATGGAATCCTTAAGGTCAGTAATTTTAAATCATTGTTGACCTGTGAATCCTGTCTTCTTGGAAAGATGACTAAGTGACCTTTTAGTAGAAAGGATAAAATAGCCACTCAGATTCTGAGTCTAATATATATTGATATATGTGGACCCATGAACACTTTAGCCATAGGTGGATATCACTACATCATATTTACTGACAACCTATCTTGGTATGGGTACGTCTACTTGATGAGATATAAGTCAGAGTCATTTGAGATGTTCAAATGATTTCATAATGAAGTAAATAAACAAACTAGTAAGTATATTAAAATCATTTGATCTGATCAAGGAGGTAAATATCTTACCAATGAATTTATGATATATTTGGAAGAGAATGGTAGTCTCTCACAATGGAATCCTCCTGTGATACCTCGGCATAATGGAGTGTCTGAAAGGAGGATTTGAGCCCAGTTAGACATGGTTTGATCCATGATGAAGTTTGCAAGTCTGCCTATCTCCTTTTGGGGATATCATTAGAGTCACTTGTTATATTCTAAATAGAGTTCCTAGCAAGTCTATAGACAAAACTCTATATAAAATATGGACAGAGCATAAGCTGATACTCTCATACCTTAGGATTTGGGGATGTCAAGCTTATGTCAAACATTTAAAAATACAAGCTTGGGCCTAGGTCTAATAGGTATACATTTATAGGGTACCCGAAGGCAACTAAGGGTTATTTCTTCTACCATATTGATGAATACAAAGTGTTTATTAGTAATAAGGCAGTCTTTTTGGAAGAGAGTTTCTCAAGAAAAGAACTATGCCTCTAAGGTTGAACTTGAAGAAATTTGACAGGTAAAAAAATCGATATAATAAATTGAACCAACTCAATCAGATCTGGAGCATATTATGAAGGCAACTTTAAGTAGATCTAGTAGGGTACCATGCCAACCAAATGATACTATGATTTCTTGGTGTGGGATGGAGATCTTATTGAACTTGATGAAAATATTGAGGATCCGATCACCTACACGGATATGATGCAGAGTTTTGACTCTAAGAAATGGCTTGAAGTCATGAAATCTAAAATGGAGAATATGAAAATCAACAATGTATGGTCACTCGTTGGCCCACCTGAAGGGGTAAAACCCATAGGGTGTAAGTGAATTTTGAAAAGAAAAATGGGTGTAGATGGGATGGTGGAGACCTATAAAGCTCATCTAGTTGTCAAGGGATATCATCAATGTTATAGTATTGATTATGATGAGACATTTTCACCTGTAGCAATACTCAAATTCATTTGGATTATGAAATCTGGCAAATAGCAGCAATACCAGCACATCTTGATTATAAATCAGGTAAATGGTTGCAATAGAGCACATCTTGATTATGAAATTTGGTAAATGATTATGAAAATAGCTTTTCTAAATGGAGAGCTAGATAAAAAGGAGTACATGATACAGCCTAAAGGGTTTACATTCATAGATGAAACAAAGGTATGCAAGCTTTAAAGATCCATTTATGGATTGAAGCAGGCATCTCGGAGTTGGAACATGCATTTTGATAAGGTGATCAAAACGTATAGCTTGGCTAAGAATGGAGAAGAGCCTTGCATATACCAATGGGCTAATAATTCAGTTATAGTACTTCTTGTTTTGTATTTGGATGCATTCTCTTAATCATGAATGATATTCCTATATTGCAAAGAATAAAAGAATGGCTATCTTCTTAATTTTTCATGAAAGACTTGGAAGAAGCATCCCACATCCTTGGGATGAAGATCTATAGGGATAGATTTAAAAGATTACTAGGGTTGATGTTGACTCTGGTCTTGATTTTGATGATTGACAAAATGTTTAAGTATATATGAGTACTAATTATGTTTTAAGTATATTTCTCATATCGTAGTACTCATCCATGTTGAATGAACAAATACTTGTATTTCAATAGAAAAAGTCCTTAAATTATTGGAAAATCAAGTATATAGACTTTGGAATTAATATGGAAGGAATTGAAGAGGTTAAAGTTTCAATTTGAAGATGTTTCAGCAATGGAACAGGCAAGTGTCGATACTTGGAAATGAAGTGTCGACACCTGAGGATCAAGTGTCGACACTTGGAGAGTGAAGTGTCGACTCAAGGCCTGAGACAAACAGAAAACTTCAGAAAGCTCTTTCAGTGAAGTGTCGATACCTGGAGCTGAAGTGTCGATACTTGGAAGTGAAGTGTCGACACCTGGAAACTGAAGTGTCGACACCTGAAGGTGAAGTGTCGACACTTGAATAGTAATGGCTAGTTTTCTGGGCTGCAGAACTTCTCCAACTTGCTTCCAAACGGTCATATTTTCTTCCCTAACAGCTATAAACGGTCATTTAAGTGTTGGGAGGCTATATAAACATCAAAAATCAATTGGGGAAGTAATCCTTTGGTGAGTTTTTTGAATATTCTTCAAGGATTCAAGAGTTGAGTGATTCAAAGCCTTCAAGCTTCCAAGTTTCAAAGAGAGCATTCAAAGTCTACATCTACAAGCATCAATCAAAGGCTTCATCAACTTGAAGACAAGATCTTCATCAACAATCAAGGGCTTTAAAGAGATATTTGTTTTATTTTAGAAAGCTTTTATTGTATTCATTTATACTTGCTCGTACATTGTTTTACTTAAGGTTTTTGGTGAGCCTTGAAAAACCAAAGAGGTTTTTGGTAAGCCTTTGAAAACCAAAGTGGTTGTTGGTGAGCCTTGAAACCAACTAGGATTTTACTTGTGACCCCGAAGCCAAAACAAGTTGTTTAGGTTCTTGGTTATCCCGTAAAACCATGGTTGGTTGTTGGTGAGCCTTGAAACCAACTAGGGTTTGACTTGTGAGCCCGAAGACAAAACAAGTTGTAAAGGTTGTTGGTGAGCCTAAGTTATAAAACCAAACTTAGTGAAATTCCTAAGGAGTTCTTGGGGAGTGGATGTAGGTACTTGGTTGGCACCAAACCACTATAAATCTTTGTGTTTGTGTGATTGTTCTCCTTATGCTTTTATTTCTTTATTTCCACTGCATTTATTTGAAATACACAAGCACTTGATTTGCATTAGTACATACTTACTTTAGTTCATGTTTTAAATAGTACAAAAGTTTTATAAAATCCAATTCACCCCCCCTCTTGGGTTGCCTACGTGGGCCTACAATTGGTATCAGAGTAGGTGCTCTGTTTGAAAATCTAACGATTTTGAGCTAAAGTTCATGGCAACCCTTGTAGGTATTAGTGTTAGACCACCGTTTTTCAATGGCATAAATTACACATTTTGGAAAACTCGCATGCGCATCCATATTCAATATATTAGTTATCATCTTTGGAAAATCATCGTTAGTGGTCCTCATATTCCTTCCATTTTGGTTAATGGCATTTCCATTCCAAAGCTCGAAGAGGATTGGAATGAATATGACATTAAACAAATTGAACTCAATGCTAAAGCAATGAACTTGCTTTATTGTGCATTGGACTTAAATGAATTTAATAGAGTTTCTACATATACATCGGCTAAGAAAATATAGGACACACTTGAAGTTACTCATGAGGGTACTCTTCAAGTGAAGAACACTAAAATTAATTTGCTTGTACATTCTTATGAAATTTTTGAAATGATGCATTATGAATCTATATCTGATATGTTTTCAAGATTTATGACTATTATTAATGAATTAAAAAGTCTTGGCAAAATCTATACTAATGCTGATTTGGTGAACAAAATTCTCAGATCCTTGCCAAAATCATGGGATCCAAAGGTGACGGTGATCCAAGAAGCTAAAGATGTAGAAACCTTACCTTTGGAGGAGCTTATCAGTTCACTCATGACCTATGAGTTGAACATATGGCAAAGGATAGTGGAAGCTGATGTAAATAAGAAGATAATAGCCCTCAAGGCCAAAAAGAAATTCAAGGCAATGATGGTAACTTGGAGCGATAGCGAAGATTTAAGTACGGATGATGAAGTTGCCCATCTTTGCTTCATGGCAAATGAGGAAAAGGTATGTGCTAAAAATAATTATGATTTTACCTTTAAAGAATCACATGATGCATCTAATGATCTTGTGCTTGAATATAGATTGCTAAAATTTGAGCACAAGAAATTAAATAGGCATGTAGATTCATTTTCTCTTGACAACACCAATCTTGCAAATAAAAATGATGATTTAAATGCCAAGATTGATATTTTGAAAAATGAAAAGAATAATTTTTCTAAAGAAAAAAATTTTTAGAAAAAGAAAATGTTATTTTAAAAGATTTATGTGATAAAGTTTTTAATGAGAAAAATATTTTGATTGAGGAAAAGAAGCAAAAACTTTTGAAGAATTTCTATATTCCTGCTTCTTTCAATTTTTCTTATAAATGTGGTTTCAATGCTTATCCTTCTAGATTAAGAAAAGTTTGGGTTCCAAAAGGAAGCATAATTGCTAATCATAAAGGACCCAAGAAAGTTTGGGTACCAAAAATGTCCACTTAATTTATTTTGCAGGAATGTCTTACAACCCAACATGAAGAAAAAAAGTTCTTGAAAAGAGGTTGTACAAGATAATTTAAAGAAGTGGACAAGCTACATTTTGAACTAAATGGTAAAAGGAAGGACTTTGTATATTGGTAAATTCTAAACATCTCCTTCCATAATTAAAAATGTAGATTAATTTTTATTGCATCAATTACTTTGAAAAATTATTTTAAATAGTTAATTAGAATCAAGTTGGACTTATCATCATTGGCTATGATCATGAACTTTTTGGTGTTGATGAATTTCATGCTATCATGATTAAACTTATGATTGTAAGACATTCACTTGATTTTGATTAATGTATTTCATGAAAAATACTTTTAAAAATGCATATTGATTTGAAAAATATTTTAATTGATTAAATAGAATCAAGCTTAAACTAGTAATCAATACTTGTGATCGTGACTATTTTGATGTAAATGGATTTCATGCTCTCATGATTTCAACTTATGATTATTAGATCTTCACTTGATTTTGATTAATACAGTTTTTGAATTATTTCAAGTGAAATGTTACGATTTATGTGCTTTCATTGTTGGCATCTATGCTTAAGTTAGAATTGATTTGAATCAAGTATAGAACTGGTAGTTAAGGATTACATTTAAGAAGAATGTATGCATATTGACAAACCCTTGCTCTAGTAGCTAGACTTGATATCATATTACTTCTAGCATTTGTATGGATATCAAATCATCTTAAAATGAATTTGAAATCATGCTAAAATTTTTTAAGTGATATAAATGCTTTGTATTTTGAAAATCATGAATATCTTGAAAAATTTAAAATCTTGATGCATAAGCTTTTATGTTTTATTCATGAAATTATTGCATATTTTTAAAGGAGGACTAACATTCAAGGAGAGCATCCAAATCTTTGTTATCATATTTGATGCTTTGAATATCTTGTTGATATCATGCTTTGCTTATATTGCTCTGATACTCCTTCTTGTTTTCAAATCTAATTCTTTGAGGGGAGTTACATTCAAATGGTATCATATTCTATTGGTATCAAAATTATTTTTAAAAGAATTCCTAGTAATCGCTTCGGATTGGGTTAGTCACCATGGCCGTCCGGTCATAGGAGATAAGTAGGGCTTAAAGACCCTCTCTTCCCATTCAATGGGCTCTCTTATGACGTGTAGGGGTGCCGCTGTGACCTTATCCCATGAACAAGTAAGGCGAATGGATAGTTTACATCAAATCATTTCTTGCATGTGCTTACATTCTATGGTATCATGTTTAATTTGTATCATATTAAATTGATGTCATAATTATTTGATTTCATGCATTGATTTTGATGACCTACTTGCTATTCTTTCCGACTTCATTCCCACTTTGTATGGCCTTTCAACCTTTTTCATGATGTCAAAAAGGGGGAGAAAATTGTTAAGTATGAAAAGGAGAAGATTGGATAAACATGAAAAATCTTTTTAGAAATGAAAGAAACTGCAAAAGGGGGAGAAGAAAGCAAATTTTTAATCTTAAGGAAAGAATTAGTAATGGGGAGATTATCTTAAAAATTTTTGCATATTTTTGAGAAATGTTTCTGAAAAATCTTTTGAATCATATATTGAGGGGGAGCTTAGTGCTTATTGATTTTTAAGCTTACATGTTTATCTTATTGTTAATCTTTTTAAGCTTACCCTATTCATATACTTAAAAGTTTTGTCATCATCAAAAAGGGGGAGATTGTTGACTCTGGTCTTGATTTTGATGATTGACAAAATATTTAAGTATATATGAGTACTAATTGTGTTTTAAGTGTATTTCTCAGATCTTAGTACTCATCCATGTTGAATGAAGAAATGCTTATATTTCAATTGAAAAAGTCCTTAAATTATTCGAAAATCAAGTATATGGACTTTGGAATTAATATGGAAGGACTTGAAGAGGTTAAAGTTTCAATTTGAAGATGTTTCAGCAATGGCACAGGCAATTGTCGACACTTGGAAATGAAGTGTCAACACCTGAGGATCAAGTGTCGACACTTGGAGAGTGAAGTATTGACTCAAGGCCTGAGACAAATAGAAAACTTCAGAAAGCTCTTTCAGTGAAGTGTCGACACTTGGAGCTGAAGTGTCGACACTTGGAAGTGAAGTGTCGATGCCTGAAAACTGAAGTGTCGACACTTGAAACTGAAGTGTCGACACCTGAAGGTGAAGTGTCGACACTTGAACAATAACGGCTAGTTTTCTGGGCTGCAGAACTTCTTCAACTTGCTTCCAAACGGTCATATTTTCCTCCCTAACGGCTATAAATGGTCATTTAAGTGTTAGGAGGCTATATAAACATCAAAAATCAATTGGGAAAGTAATCCTTTGGTGAGTTTTTTGAATATTCTTCAAGGATTCAAGAGTTGAGTGATTCAAAGCCTTCAAGCTTCCAAGTTTCAAAGAGAGCATTCAAAGTCTACATCTACAAGCATCAATCAAAGGCTTCATCAACTTGAAGACAAGATCTTCATCAACAATCAAGGGCTTCAAAGAGATATTTGCTTTATTTTAGAAAGCTTTTATTGTATTCATTTATACTTGCTCTTACATTGTTTTACTTAAGATTTTTGGTGAGCCTTGGAAAACCAAAGAGGTTTTTGGTAAGCTTTTGAAAACCAAAGTGGTTGTTGGTGAGCCTTGAAACCAACTAGGGTTTTACTTGTGAGCCCGAAGCCAAAATAAGTTGTTTAGATTCTTGGTTATCCCGTAAAACCAAGGTTGGTTGTTGGTGAGCCTTGAAACCAACTAGGGTTTGACTTGTGAGCCCGAAGACAAAACAAGTTGTAAAAGTTGTTGGTGAGCCTAAGTTATAAAACCAAACTTAGTGAAATTTCCAAGGGGTTCTTGGGGAGTGGATGTAGGTGCTTGATTGGATATGAATCAACATATTGGATATGATTTTTCAAGCAAGATAACTTCTCTTCGATCTTGAAAAATCATATATGATAAGTTGATGGCTGGACATATCACATGCCTCTCTTAAAACTATAAATAAGGGGCAGTGTTAGAAGTTTCAAAAGAGATTTCTATCGTAGTTCATTCTGAGTGTTTTTCCTCCCTTCCTCCTCCTTAAGACAAACCTTGTCTCTTTAAGACAAGGTTATTCTTACTAGGACAATTCTTAGAATTTAAGACATAAGCCTAGAGTGTCCTATAGGAGGGCAATCCCAAATATAGGAGTGGTTTTTGGAAAGCATTCAGAGTACCCTGCAAGAGGGTAGGGTGTCCTACAAAGGTCAAAGTCCAGAAGGCTGTCAAGAAGAGTCCTAGTCAAGCTAGCAACTGAAGTAGGAGTTCTTCCTTGGGTCAATTCCTGTGTGGATCACTGTTGGAGGGCTTGCACTTGTGATCCTAGTGAAAAGAAATGGAAAACAGTGTTCCAGGTATTTATCATGAACCATATTAGTGATATATTAGTTGTATATGAATGAGGGGATCTTGGGATTAGGGTTTCTAGCCAATAAGGGTTTTTCTTTATACAAATTTTGAAATCCAATGAATCATACATGCATGATGATCCTTAAGAAACCCATCAGTGGTATCAGAGCAACCCTTAATTCATTCAATTAATTATCATTTGTATGATCAAATTCTTATTAGATAGCTAGTTTGATCATAGTTTTTTTGATGCATGCCATTACTTTGGGTTCAGTGGAATGTTGTATGGTTATGAAAAATAATCATAGTATGATGTTTGCCATTGGATTAAGAGTTTTTATTCTTAAACCCTAATCTATGTATGATAGTAAATATTATCATGAAAAGAGCATGTTTTATTGTTTCAATATGATTATGCATATTGCTAATCAAATGCATCTTAATAACATGTCTTATCCTAGTAACTACTTTGGATTGGGTTAGTCACCATGGCCGTCCAGTCATAGGGGTTAAGTGAGTTTAAGGGCCCTCTCTTCCCATTCAATGGGGTCTTCTATGGCGTGTAGTGGCACCGCTGTGGGCATATCCCATGAATAAGTGAGGTGAATGGAGAATTATAAAATAATGCTATGAATTGCATATTAAGATAAATATGCTTGATGGATAATTATATTTTTGCATATGCTGGATTGATAAGCTTTTGTTTATACTTGTTGTTATGAACAATAATAACATGATTATTTAGGATGTGTATGAGACCATCAAATCCCTCATAAAAATATATTTAGTCATAGTATAAACTCAATCATGATGCAAAAACTGATTAGGGTTTGATCTGCCAGTTGGTGTATAGGCAAGTGGTTCTGAGAAGGTAAAGGGAATGATAATTTTAATTGGTTCCATTGTCTGACCTGGCCAAATCAATTGGTGTCTAAGAAAAGCAACGGGGGGACCCCCTCACCCCTTTTACTTACCTGACCAATTTGGTCATATCTAAACCTTAACTTGGGAATGCTAATTGATTGAGTATACTATAATTGGCCATCCTTCATGCTAACCCCTTTTACTCTAGGGTTTGATATAAAATTTGTCTTGGTGCACTTAGTGCATTATGGCATGGTTGGAAATTGTTGCTTTATTGTGTAATACAAGGGCAACATTATTCTGTTATGGCTATATAGAAATGAAGGGTCTAACTAAACTAAGACATTATAGTTTGTTGTGTAACACAAAACTATAAGAGTCTTAGAGGCAGTTTATTTATTGAGAATTGCATGGGTTGCAATTGGAAAGGAAGTCCTACCTTTGAACTCATGAGTGTTTGTTATGTAACACAAGGCATTCATGAGGAATTGGGATCTCAACCCCACTAAAGAAACCAATAAGGTTTATTGCTTACCATGGATTAAGGGTTATGGTATTTGAATAAAATAGTGTGAGACATAATTAGATATAAAGTCTTTATCTAGTTATGAATGTCATTATGAGTGGTCAGCCGATATTGTTCTTAATTAATTGTAGGATTTTTATAATGGCTTCAAATTTGTCACTGTGGGGCATTTTAGATGCCAACAAGTTAACCGGTCCCAATTATATGGACTGGTTAAGGAACCTGAGAATAGTTCTTACTTAGAAAATGCTTTCTTATATTCTAGATTCTCTGGATCCTGAACCGATCGGAGAAGATGCATCAGAGGAGAAAATTGCTACACACAAAATGTGGCAAAATGACAGTACAACTGTCAGGTGCGTCATGTTAGCCTCGATGAGCAACGAGCTCTAGAGGCAATATGAAGGTATGAAACCTCAGTCCATATTGCTCAACTTAAAGGAGCTATATGGAGAGCAAAGTAGGACTGCTCGATATGAGATATCGAAGCAGTTGTTCCATGTATAGATGAGTGAGAATTCATTTGTACAAACCATGTATTAAAATTGATTGACTTAATCACCCGATTAGGTCAATTAGGGTTTGTGATAGATGGTGAACTCAATCAGGATTTAATCCTGCAATCACTTCTAGATTCTTACTCTCAGTTTGTTTTTAATTATCACATGAACAAACTGAATATATCTTTGCCTGAACTATTGAGTATGTTAAAGATAGTAGAGAGCCACTCAAAAGGTGATAAGGCTCATCTTCTTCTCATTGATGGGAAGAAGAAACAGGCAAATAGAAAGGGTTTGAAAAGAAAGTTAAACCCTAAAAAGAGCATCCAGAAGAAGAAAGTCAAGAAGGCAGTTAATGATGGAGCCTGTTTCCATTGTGGCAAGCAGGGGCATTGGAAAAAGAATTGCAAGACATATCTTGCAAGTATGAAGCCAGATGCAAGTAGAGCATCTAAAGGTTTGTACATGATACAAACTAATTTATCATTGAGTGTTTCCATTTCTAATTCATGGGTATTGGATACCGCATGTGGGTCTCATATCTGTAAATCTTTACAGGGACTCCACAGAATTAGAAAATTGAAGAAAGGTGATTTCAAACTATATGGTGCTAGTGGAGAAGCCATGTATGCTAAAGCTATGGGCACCTACGGGTAATGTTTTAAAGTTAGAAGAATGCTATTATGTACCGGATATTGTAAGAAACATTGTATTAATACCCTTGCTGTTACAACAAGGATTTGAGATAAATGTAAAGAGCAGTGGCTGCTCTATTCTTCATTGCAATAAAATATTCGGACAAGGTTATTTTATAAATGGTCTTCTGACATTAGAACTCAATGATGAAATATTACTTGTTGATAACAAGAAGAGAAAAAGAGATAATGTCAATGTCACATTTCTCTGGCATTGCCGGTTAGGTCATATTAGTGAGTCAAGAATAAACAAGTTAGCCAAAGATAATTACTTCGACCCTTATGATTTTCAATCATTAGGAACTTGTGAGTCTTGCCTCAAAGAAAAAATGACCAAGTCTCCATTCATTGGACATGGGGACAGGGCAATTGAGTTATTAGGTCTGGTGCAAACTGATGTGTGTGGACCTATGACAACTCAAGCCAGAGGTGGATATTCTTACTTCATCACTTTTATTGATGACTTGTCTAGGTTTGGTCATGTATATCTAATGAAACACAAGTCTAAAGCCTTTGATAAGTTTAAAGAATATCAAAGCATGGTTAAAAACAAACTAGACATAGTATTAAAACTCTTCGTTCTGATCGAGGAGGTAAATATTTGTCTGGTGAGTTTCTAAATCATCTCAAGGACAAAGGCATAATCTCAGAATGGAACCCTCCTTATACACCCCAATTAAATGGTGTGGCAGAAAGGAGAAATCGTACTTTGTTAAATATGGTGAGGTTCATGATGAGCTTCACAGATCTTCCCATTTTTTTTCGGGACATGCCCTGGAGACTGCTGCCTATATTTTAAATAGGGTACCATCTAAGTCAGTGATTAGCATTCCATATGACTTATGGAATGGCAAAAGACCAAATCTTAAGTACTTAAAGATTTGGGGTTGCAATGCTTATGTCAAAAATTATTTTGGACATAAGTTAAGTACTAGGGCTGACAAATGTAGGTTTGTTGGTTATCCTAAAAAGGGTGTTGGATACTTTTTTTATAATACTACTGAAGGTATTTGTCAATAGACATGCTACATTCTTGGAGCAAGAATTCATCCAAGAAAGAAGTAGTAATTGTTGGAAATTATGTCCCAAAGCCAATCGTCTAAGTTGTAGGTGGTTGAATTGAGTATTGTACTGTTTGTATGAATTAATAAATATTATTTTGGTAGCTCATCACATTCTTGCATTTCCCTGTAATGAACTCTTTTTCATGTGATGAAGTCCTTAGGACTACATTGACTTTGATATAGAGAGGATATATTGAGTGGTCCTTAAACCAGGTTCATGACCAAAGGATATATTGTACTGGATAGCAATGTCTCAAGTGTAGGTCGTTGTGGTTCACATTGTTTGGTTATCCTCTTGACCAAAGGAGTGTGGTGACACTAATGTGATCTGCAAGTAGGATATATGACATCTCATTGAACGTGACTCCGTGTAGCCCCTTTTCTACCAAAGGGATACTCACAATTGGATATGGGTATATGTATCCCTCTGACCTGAGGTCATCATGGTAGCTTGCAAGCAACTCCCTATACATTGGTGCCGGACTACCCGGATTTCTAATCCAGTGATGGAAGGTTCTAGGTACAGGCAAGTACTTGTGGAGCAGTGGTGACCAAGATGGAATTCACTTGTCCAAATAGTTTGGATTGAATGTCTCGCAGTGTCTCAATTTAGCAAATCCTCAGCTGGAATTGTTCTAGTGCTACCGCCTAGGTTCGAACCTATGAGGTCACATGCCATAGAGGATTACTCCCTGATCCAGGTATCGATTTATGAGAGGAATCATTTCGGTAATGGTTTGATTGAGCACATTGGATTGACCCGGTTTTGGGTTGATCAGGATTTGTTCGGGTGCACCAGAAATTATTTCTGGGTGACCGGGACTTGACCATGCCATTTGTTAATTAGATTTTGATCTAATTATGTTGTGAACTAGTTTGGAACTGTTTGGAATTTTTTGAACCGGTTGTGAACCGGGTTGGAACAATTCACACGGTGATTTTGGCTTGGGTGAACAGGGCTTTCAAAGCATTTCTTCATCTCCCTTCTCACTCGTTTTGACTGGAATTTAATCACCATTTAATAGCCCTTTATTGCTTGGTTAAGAATGAATTTGATTCGTTCGAAAACTTGCTGGCCTTTTGAATTCCTAGCACATCCTATTGCTTCCCAAAGGTCACCGTTTTGAATGGTTCTCGGTGATTATATAAAGCTTGGCGCTGAAAATCTTAGACGTCATTCTTCTTCATATTTTTGAGAGCTTCATCCGCCCTTTCCACAAGAGATTTTGGGTCTGGGTTTAAGTGAGAGATTGGGAGTGAAATTGTCCCTTGATTCCCTGTTCTAGTTGGTGCTCTATCGGTGGAAGAAGAAGTCTTGTTTTGGAGAAAACGAATTGCAGAACAGAGTATTCTACTCATCTTCCTCTCCTCTAACTGTTTCAAAGGTTTTCAGTGACTAGCATCGCGCGAGAGCTGGATTAGAGCCCCAAGCATGTCCCCCCTCTAGAGGTTGTTCACTTGAGCACCAGGGAGCTGTTGGAACCTTCATTGCTGCTATTCTTCCTTCCCTTGTTTTTGGTTGCAGGGTTGCCGCACTTGGAAGAGAAGAGGAAATCGTTGGATGAAGGATCCAATTGCATTCCTTTGAAGCCAACTCCATCTAGCTACTCCCTTGCCATTGGTGAAGGAGAAGAGACCAAGGCATTGCCCATTGGTGTTTGGGTTAGCTGCTGTTGGAGAAGATGCGAAGAGTTTTTCCAAAAGGCTGCTGGAAGAAGAAGACTGGAATAACTTTATTCCAGTTATCCCAGTAATAACAGCATTATCCCAGAGTTATTCCCAGCAGGAATAAGGTAAAAATTCTATTTTTATTTTTCATGCATGTGTAGATCTTGCTTTACCAAATTTGTTTATAAATATTACATGCCCTGTTTCATGCCTTGTTATGCCTGTACATGCATCTTGAAATTGTAAGATCCTGTGCGTAGCAGGTTTTTCCGCTGTTATTTTAAAAATGTTTTAAAATACATACCTACTCCCTATATTGTTGCATGCTTAGTGTAGGCACTTGCAACACCGTGTTTCTTTCAGTGATATCAGAGCCAGGTTCAGGTGTAACATTTCTTGATGCATGTATAGTAGATTAAAATGTTTAATCTATTGATTTGTATCTGTATCTTAATCATAGAGATGATTAGAGAGTACTTTTAGGAACCTAGTTGAGACCTTCACCATGGTCGTGTGTCTTTGGCACGATGCAATTCGTCTGTATTGGCCTCTTCAGAAGGATCCTTCAAGGAAATCAAAGGAATTAAAATTGTTTTAATTCAGATACATTTTTTGGCATGTAATATTTATAAAAGAATAACTAGATATGATGCATGATTTGATATGTAAAAGAAGTTTTACATGTTTTAATTAAAATTTTGGCTTATATTCAAACAATTTTGAATTGTATGATTAATTAAATGACAAGTTATCTTAGGGTTTTTAAACCTAATGTCATTTAAATAAGCCAATTGGGTTAATTGGGTTAGCTGTCTAATTGGATCCTTTATTGGGTTAGACCTATGTTTAGTTGAATTGGATAATAAGAAGACTAATCAAAAGTTGATTAAGGTCCTTCTTTTAGATCTATCTAATAGTTAGATGGGTTAGTCCATTCATCTAAATGGATCAAATTAGTGGCTCTGTGGAAGCCCAAGTCTTTAGGCTAGTCTGATCGAGTCTGGTAAACTAGTTGGGTCGAGGTAGGTTTGGCATTGTGATCATGGTTGCATATGGCTACCTCTTTCTTGGCCAACTTCATTGGTATCTAGGAAAGATGGTTAATGGTGGATACTCACCCATGATCTCACCTACCTGGCCAGTCGAGTCGACCAGGACTGATTAGAAAAGCTCATTGACTTGAGTTAACCCATATCACCCAGGTTGATTAGTCTGACTGATCAGTAGGTGCCCATGGATCAATTGTTGAATTGGTTCAACTCTCCTGGAAACTGATTTGTTCAATGGGAGGATGATCTATGTTTTTCTCTTATTCTTCTATCACAACCTAAAATCCTTTAAAATTATTAGGTCTTGAAAAAGACTAAGTCAAGGAGTTGATGGTGTCTTAGCCTCCCATTAAGTGAGTTAGTAATGTGTTCTTTAACTTGGTGTTTCATCGGCAATTCCATAGAACGGGTGTGCATCCGGTTACTGGAATTGCTCTCTCATGGATGATGGTTCAGTGCAACCTTCTTGATGGTGATTAGGTGAGCCGGCCATAGTCAGGCTTGGTCATTCATTGGCTGGAAGTATTGGATTTATCATGTTAATGGTTGGTCCTAATCGGAGACCCGTAATAGGAGGCCCCTAGGCTGATTGGGGTGCTCTCTAGGGAAAAATAAATTACTGGAAGTTGCTTGGGGAAGCAATTGGTTGATGAACCTACCTTTAGGCGCGTATGGGTGAGCTGGTCATAGTCGGGCTCATACGTGGTCTATTGGATTTCAGTACCCACTATGAAATAGTGATTTCATAGATTGGAGTTAGAGGCTCCCAATCTAAAAAATTAGTGGGAGAGACCTTTAGATTAAAGTCCAAGTCTTTTGGTTAATTTATTAATTCATACTCTAATAAGGTCTTGTTTTTCCTTTCAGATGTCTTCAAATCTTTCGCTCCGGTCACTTCTCGATAACGAGAAGTTGAAGGGTCACAACTTCGATAGCTGGTATCAAAAGTTGAGAATTGTCTTGGAGCATGAATGGATCCTTTATATGATAATAGATCCGGCACCTGAAATCCCCTCTGCCAATGCTCGGAGTTCGATCAGGGATACTTATCAGAAGTGGGTTTCTGATCGGACTACTATCCGATGCATTTGCTAGGGCAATGAACGACGAGTTCAGTCGCAAGTTCGAGGAGGCCCAACCTGATGAAATCCTTCAAAAGTTGAAGGAATCTTTCAGCACGCCGGACGATGTAGAGCGGTACAAAGTGTTTTGTGCCATCTACAACACCAAGATGCCGAATGGTGGTTCTATCACTGATCATGTATTGTACATGATCGAGCTGATTGAAAAGTTGGGCAAGCTCGAATGTCCCTTGCACGAGCAGCTCGATAAGGATGCGATTTTGAATTCTTTGCCCTCCTATCTTGACTTTCTCGATCATTATAGAATGAATAAGCCTGCAGTCAATTATCATGGTTTGATGGGATTGCTGCAAACTTTCAAGAAAGACCACCAACTGAATAAGGGGGTGGTGAATTTAGTGGGAGGTTCTAGAGGTCATTGTCCCTTTAAGAAAGGAAAGAATAAAGGAAGGGAAAGAAGGTGCTGAATGCTCCTGGCCCGAGTCAGACCAGAAAAGTGAGAGCTGATCAATCAGCTACAGAGTGCTTCTATTGCAAAAGTGGGGATACTGGAAGAGGAACTGTCCTCTTTACCAAGCATCCCTAGACCTGAATAGGCCAAGGAAGGGAATATAGCAGAGTGCTGGACAAGGTATTTATATGATAAAACCTTGTAATTTCTCTATTTGTGATACTAGTAACTGGGTATTGGATACCGGTAGTCCTATTCATGTTTATAATTCATTACAGGGACTGCAAGTTAGCAAGAGATTCAAAGATGGGGAACAGTTTCTGAGCGTCGGGAATGGAAATCGTGTTTCAGTACTAGCAATCGGAGTTCTGAGCTTTGTCTTTGAGTCCTGTGCTGTCGAGTTAGTCGACTACCAATACTGTCCTAGTTTTTTTATTTGCATTATCTCTGTTGGCCTTTTGGCCAATTGTGGTTATGAACTATCAATAAGAGGAGATATTTGCCAGGTTATTTTGAATAACTCTGTGATAATGAAAGCTAAGTTAAATAATGGCATTTATGCACTATCACGGCATGTTAGTGTAATGTACACATCTAGCAAACACCCAAGGTTAGAAAATGTCAGTGATCTGTATCTTTGGTACTGTAGGCCAGGTCATGTAAACCAGAGTAGGATAAACAAGTTGCGAGGAGATGGTCTCCTCAAGGTCAGTGATTCTGACTCACTACCTACTTGTGAATCCTGTTTACTTGGTAAAATGACCAAGTCACCTTTTACTGGAAAAGGTGAACAAGCTACAGAACTTCTGAGTCTCATACATACTGATATATGTAGACCCATGACAATTAGTGCCAGAGGTGGATACAGATATTTCATTACGTTTACAAACAACCTTTCGAGGTTCAGTTATGTCTTTTTGATGAGACATAAATCTGAGTCATTTGAAATGTTCAAACGATATCATAATGAAGTAGAGAAACAAACTGGAAAAAGTATTAAAACCCTTCGATCCGATGGAGGTGGTGAATACCTATCTGGTAAGTTTTTGACATACCTTGAGGAGAATGGGATTCTCTCTCAATGGACTCCTCCGGGAACACCATAGTTGAATGGTGTGTCCAAAAGGAGGAATCGGACCTTGTTGGACATGATTCAATTCATGATGGGTTTTGCAACTCTGCCGTTATCCTTTTAGGGATATGCACTTGGGACAGCTTGTCACTTGTTAAATAATGTTCTGAGTAAGTCTGTTGTCTCCACTCCGTATGAGATGTGGACTGGACGTAAGCCCTCAATCTCACACCTTCGGGTCTGGGGTTGTCCAGCTTATGTAAAGTATTTAGACTCAGATAAACTTGGTCCTAGGTCTGATCGATGCCTGTTTATTGGTTATCCTAAGAAAACCAAAGGGTATTTCTTCTACTTGGACGATGAACAGAAAGTGTTTGTTGCTCTTAGGGCTATCTTTTTGGAAAAGAAGTTTCTTGGAGAAGGGACTGTAGCCTCTAAGATTGAACTTGATGAAGTTTAGTCAGTGAAAGAACCTGCACACTCTAAGGACATCATAGAACCGGCTGTAATTGGATCACACCCAGAACCCATTATTAGGAGATTCGGTAGAGTACCATGTCAGCTGGATAGATACTATGGTTTCTTGGTCTGGGATGGCGATCCCATTGAGCTCGACGAGAACAATGAAGATCCGATCACCTATATGGATGCACTTCAGAGATTTGACTCTAAGGCATGGCTTGGAGCCATGTGATCCAAAATGGAGTCCATGGAGATCAACAATGTATGGACATTGGTTGATCCACCTGAGTGGATAAAACCCATCGGGTGCAAGTGGATCTTCAAGAGGAAAAGGGGCGCAGATGGAAAGGTGGAGACCTATAAAGCCCGTCTGGTTGCTGAGGGGTATCGTCAATGATATGGTATCTATTATGATGAGACTTTCTTTCCTGTGGCAATGCTCAAGTTCATTCGGATCATGCTTGCTTTAGCAGCATATTTTGATTATGAGATCTGGCAGATGGATGTCCGAACCGCTTTCCTAAATTGGGAGCTGGAAGAGGAGGTGTATATGATACAGCCTGAAGGGTTCACATCCTCAGATGAGTCAAAAGTATACAAGCTGCAGAGGTCCATTTATGGACTCAAGCAAGCATCTTGAAGTTGGAACTTATGATTTGATAGGTGTATCAAATCGTATGGCTTCGTTAGGAACGGAGAAGAATCGTGTATCTATAAGTGGGTTAATGGTTCTGTGATTGTATTCCTGGTACTGTATGTTGACGACATTCTCTTAATCGGGAATGACGTCGCAGCATTACAAGGAATAAAGGTCTGGTTATCATCTCAGTTCTCCATGAAGGACTTGGATGAAGCTTCTTACATACTAGGTATGAAGATCTATAGAGATAGATCTAAGAAGCTTCTAGGATTGTCCCAGTCTGCGTACATTGATACCGTGCTGAAATGGTTCATCATGGATAATTCCAAGAAAGGCTATCTTCCGATAGGTTCTGGAATTACTCTTTCCAAGAAGGATTGTGCGACAACTCCTGAGAAAAGAGAGCGCATGAGTAGAGTACCTTTGCTTCTACAGTATGCTCTATCATGTATACTATGACATGTATTAGACCAGATGTGGCATACTCACTAGGAGTAGTGAGCAGATACCAGTTTGACCCAGGTGAGGTGCATTAGAAGGTGGTTAAGTCCATCTTAAGTATTTGAGAAATACTAAAGATCAATGGCTGATTTATGGAGAATCTGACTTGAAACTTGTGGGATATACTGACTCCAGTTTCCAGTCAGACAGAGATGATAGCAAGAGTGTGTCAGGATTTATATTTACCCTGAATGGAGGAGCGATTTGCTGGAAAAGTTCCAAGTAGGCGACAGTTGCAGGCTCGGTATGCGAGGTAGAGTACCTTGCAACATCTGATGCGGCGAAGAAAGCTATGTGGTTGCGAAAGTTCCTTGGAGAGCTAGGGATGGCATCTTCCCTAGATGGTCCTGTTTCAGTGTACTGTGACAGCACTGGAGCCATTGCTCAAGCTAAGGAACCGAAGGCTCATCACCGCATCAAGCATATTCTGTGGTACTACCACCTCGTACGAGAGATCATGGAACGAGGTGACATCAATCTTATGAAGATTGATGGAAAGGAAAATCTGGCCGATATTTTTACTAAAGCCCTCGGAATAAAAGAGTTCGACTTTTGTAAAAGGGAAATGGATATTAGATACTGTTCTGATTGGCTTTAGTACAAGTGGGAGTTATTGGGAATTATATCCCAAAGCCAATCGCCTAGGTTGTAGGTGGTTGAATTAAGTATTGTACTGTTTGTATGAATTAATAAATATTATTTTGGCAGCGCATCACATTCTTGCATTTTCCTGTAATGAACTCTTTTTCATGTGATGAAGTCCTTAGGACTACATTGACTTTGATATAGAGAGGATATATTGAGTTGTCCTTAAACCAGGTTCACGATCAAAGGATATATTGTACTGGATAGCAATGTCTCAAGTGTAGGTTGTTGTGGTTCACATTGTTTGGTTATCCTCTTGACCAAAAAGTGTGGTGACACTAATGTGATCTGCAAGTAGGATATATGACATCTCATTGAACGTGACTCCGTGTAGCCCCTTTTCTACCAAAGGGATACTCACGATTGGATATGGGTATATGTATCCCTCCGACCTGAGATCATCATGGTAGCTTGCAAGAAACTCCTTGTACTTTAGTGCCAGACTACCCGGATTTCTAATCCAGTGATGGAAGGTTTCTAGGTACAGGCAAGTACTTGTGGAGCAGTGGTGGACCAAGATGGAATTCACATGTCCAAATAGTTTGGATTGAATGTCTCGCAGTGTCTCAATTTAGCAAATCCTCGGCCGAGGTAGTCCTAGTACGGAGTCACTGGACTTACGAGGTTGAGACATGTTGTGGATTGACTCAGCTAGGGTTGGCAGTCTAACCCTAAGTCATCCTGAGCATTGGAGGTCAAAGGGATGAATTATACGGTAACCATATGCCAGAGGTGCGATTGATTGCTCTCGCATCTTCGACCTATCCGGATGCCGGGATCCATTGCTAGATGGTATCTTGTGCTAGTACTGGAATTATTCTAGTGCTACTGCCTAGGTTCGAACTTATGAGGTCACACGCTACAGAGGATTACTCCCTGATCCAGGTACCGATTTATGATTAGGAATCATTTCAGTAACGGTTTGATTAAGCACATTGGATTGACCCGATTTTGGGTCGATCAGGATTTGTTCGGGTGCATCAGAAATTGTTTCTGGGTGATCGAAACTTGACCAAGCCATTTGTTAATTAGATTTTGATCTAATTGTGTTGTGAACCAGTTTGGAACTGGTTTGGAATTTTTTGAACCTGTTGTGAACCGGGTTGGAACAATTCACACGGTGATTTTGGCTTGGGTGAACAGGGATTTCATGGTGTTTCTTCATCTCCCTTCTCACTCATTTTGACTGGTATTTAATCACCATTTAATAGCCCTTTATTGCTTGGTTAAGAACGAAGTTGATTCGTTCTGGCCTTTTGAATTCCCAGCACGTCCTATTGCTTCCCAAAGGTCACCATTTTGAATGGTTCTCGGTGATTATATAAAGCTGGGCACTGAAAATTTTAGACGTCATTCTTTTTCATATTTTTGAGAGCTTCATCCGCCCTTTCCACAAGAGATTTTGGGTCTGGGTTTAAGTGAGAGATTGGGAGTGAAATTGTCCCTTGATTCCCTATTCTAGTTAGTGCTTTATCGATGGAAGAAGAAGTTTTGTTTTGGAGAAAACGAATTGCAGAACAGAGTATTCTGCTCATCTTCCTCTCCTCTCACTGTTTAAAAGGCTTCGGGCGACTAGCATCGTGCAAGAGCCGGATCAGAGGAGCCCCAGGCGTGTCCCCACTCTATAGGGTGTTCGCTTGAGCACCTGGGAGCCATTGGAACCTTCATTGCTACTGCTCTTCCTTCCCTTGTTTTTGGTTGCAGGCTTGCCGCACTTGGAAAAGAGGAGGAAATCATTGGATGAAGGATCCAATAGCATTCCTTTGAAGCCAACTCCATCTAGCTACTCCCTTGCCATTGGTGAAGGAGAAGAGACCAAGGCATTGCCCATTGGTGTTTGGGTTAGCTGCTGTTGGAGAAGACGCGAAGAGTTTTTCCAAAAGGCTGCTGGAAGAAGAAGAAGACTGAAATAACTTTATTCCAGTTATCCCAGCAATTCCAGCATTATCCCAGAGTTATTCCCAGTAGGAATAAGGTAAAAATTCTATTTTTATTTTTCATGCATGTGTAATTCTAGCTTTACCAAATTTGTTTATAAATATTACATGCCCTGTTTCATGCCTTGTTATGCCTGTAAATGCATCTTGAAATTGTTAGATCCTGTGCATAGCAAGTTTTTCCGCTGTTATTTTAAAAATGTTTTAAATTACATACCCGCTCCCTGTACTGTTGCATGCTTAGTGTAGGCACTTGCAACACCGTGTTTCTTTCAATAATTCTATACTTGAGTTAAGTGAAGAACAGAACCAACAACCTGATGATTATTCAAGTAAAATTCCTCAACTAGAAGTTCTTGTAGATCAAGAACAAACACAATACACACCTCCTCTTCGAAGGTCAAAGAGGGTGCGGGGAGCACCTCTAAATATGGCTTTGTCATCGGGGATGACAATGAAGCCAATATTATTCAAGATGATGATCCTGTGACCTATTCGAAAGCTATCGAGAGAAAAGACTCTGATAAATGGCTAAGTGCCATGAAGTCTGAGATGGACTCCATGTATTCCAATCAGGTATAGACCTTGGTAGATCCACCTGAAGAAATTAACCCAATAGGGTGTAAATGGGTGTTCAAGAAGAAGATAGGAGTAGATGGTCAAGTAGAAACCTATAAGGCCAGGCTGGTAGCAAAAGGTTTTAGACAAAAGTATGGCATTGTCTATGATGAAACCTTTTCACCAGTAACCATGCTCAAGTCCATTCGGATATTGCTTGCAATAGCTGCATACCATGATTATGAAATCTGGCAAATGGATGTCAAGACTACATTCCTTAATGGAAATCTTGAGGAAGAAGTCTATATGACACAACCAGAGGGTTTTGTCTAAGTGGGAGACCAAACCAAGTATGCAAGCTAAAAAAGCCCATTTATGAACTAAAACAAGCATCGAGGAGTTGGAACATCTGCTTTGATGAAATAATCAAGGAATTTGGTTTTGTCAAAAATGTGGATGAACCATGTGTGTATAAGAAGACAAGTTGGAGTGCACTTGTTTTCTTGGTTTTGTATGTTGATGACATACTAATCATTGGAAATGATATTCCAATGTTATAATTGGTTAAAACTTGGCTATCATCAAAGTTTTCCATGAAGGATTTGAGAAAAGCATCCTATATACTAGGTATAAGGATTTATAGAGATAGATCTAAGAGGATGCTAGGTTTATCCCAATCTAGGTACATTGACTTAGTGTTGAAGAGATTCAACATGGATGGAAGTAAAAGGAACCACTTACCTTGAGTCAAGGCATACATCTCTTTGAGAAAATGTCTCCTAAGACATCAGAAGAAAGAGAAAGGATGGTTATGATTCCTTATGCTTCGGCTATAGGATCAATAATGTATGCTATGTTATATACCATGCCTGATGTTGCTTATGCCTTAGGCATAGTAAGTAGATTCCAGGTAGATCCAGGTGAGGATCATTGGAAAGCTGTGAAAAATATTCTTAAGTACCTTAGAAGGACTAATGATATTTTTCTTATTTATGGAGGATCAGAGTTGAAACTAGAAGGATATACAGATTCTAGTTTTCGATCAGATCCAAATGATAGCAAATCCATATTAGGGTATGTCTTCACCCTATATGGTAGTGCAGTAAGTTGGAAGAGTGCAAAGCAACCAACCATAACTGACTCAGTCACTAAGACAGAATATATAGCTGCAAGTGAAGCCACGAAGGAAGCTGTCTAGATGAAGAAATTCATCATGGAATTGGATGTGGTTCCTGAAATACTGTTAGCCAGTGCCGCTATACTATGATAACACTGGAGCTGTTGCACAAGCAAAGGAACCAAGGTCTCATAATAAGCCCAAGCACATCCTAAGATGCTTCCACCTCGTTCAAGGACAAGATGTTGTCGTCGAACAGGTTGATACTAAAAATAATATAGCAGACCCATTCATTAAAAGCATTATCTCAGCAGTAATTTGATTGCCACTTAAATTGTATGGGCATAAAGTACAAGGGCGATTTGCTTTAGTGCAAGTGGGAGATTGAAAGGAAAGTACCCTAAAAGCCAATCTTATGTAAGGGCATTTTTGTAATCTTCCAACTCCTGTATGATATTTAATATATTAATAAAGGCATATTATTTCATCATATTATTGTGTCTTATTTAAATATTATGATGAACCCCATAGGTTATGGCAAATGGAATTAGGGTTATGATGAAAATCATGACAATGAGACCTAAGTTCCTATAAACCCTAAACTAAAATGTTCCTAGTCGATGAACCATCGGTTAGGGGTTCGATAAGTCCGGAAAGACTAGCTTATCCTATGTATGCTCTGATAAGAGGGTGGTTGGTCTCACAGCCACTTCTGTAGAGACACTAATACAGGGATAAGGGTGCTCATTAGGGTATGAGTTCACTGAACTTATCCGCACTGGGACTATCTTATGGAAGTCTTACTATTTGTCAAAAGATAGATGTCAAAGTAGGAGTTGTGCATGTGATCATTGGACCTGAGATCACCATGGCTCCTTGTGCACACTAAGCCATGTTTTGGTTCATACTCATTCATGACATTAATTCATGTACAGGATGTTCTCGGATATGGTGAAAGGTGTATGAAGGATATGAGTGGACCAACAAGGAATCGATCATTCCTGGTAAGAGGAATTATTATCCCAAGTGATCTCTTCGATTGATGACTCAAGGAGTCTTTGATCAAAGCAGAATGAGATTAAAAATGGTTTCTAATCAATCATCAGATGAGTCTTCATTATCGAATAGAGATTTGAAATGACTAAGTGCTAGGGTTTGATATTTATCCATACCCATCACTTAATCAGGATAATGGGAGATCGAAAGATTGAATTGCACGGTAACTTTCTACTAAAGGGTATTTTAGTACTTTTTACCAAATTTCTCATCTTCTAGGTAGGCATGATACATTGCTAGACATCAATCATGTCTTGTAGGTATTCATGAACCAATTGGATTGGTTTCATGAGTCGATGGACAGATTGAATTAGCAATTTAGGTTAGCTCAATTTGACCAAATTAGGTCAATTGGGTTCGATTGGTTCGAATCGGCTAAACCTAAACCTACTGCTGGCTAGATGTAGAACCCAAAGGGTCACACACATTAGGGAGTTGACCAAGGAAGTCATTTATAATTTAATTAAGGTCATGGGATCCTAATTGGTTAGCTAGATTGCATACTAGTATGTGTAGGCTAACCTAATTCCTAACCTAAGTCGATTTGGGTCCAGTTGCTTACTAATTTGATTAACCAATAAGAGAGACTTAAATTGGGTTATGTCTTGATTAAGACAACCTTTATCAGGTTTTATCCTGATTTAATTGGACATGGAATGCCACTTGGACTAGAGTCCAAGTCGGTATGGACTCCTTGGGTGCATATGTGCACGCGCCAAGGAAATGGATCGCAGAAATGACCAAGAGTCCTTTCGCAGATGAGTCACTCTGGCTGATTCATCTGAGACTCTCTTGGCACAGATCCCCATGCCTCTTAGGATTATTTTTGACTAGTCAATACATTTTAAATTAGTGTGAAAAGGCTTGGAAAGAGAACGCTTGCATGAAGGGACGCGTCTCTTCATTTGGCGCACAGTCTGAAGCACTATCCTTTTGCTATCAGGACTCTTCAAATTCTCTGATGCTTGGAGATTGAAGAGGCACCTCTTGGCTTCCCAGAGACCGTTACTTGCCATGTGGCAAGTAAGAAATCATCCAGGGATGAGAAGGGATGCGGAATGTGCTTTTTTGCATGAATCAACATATTGGATATGATTTTTCAAGCCAGATAAATTCTCTTCGGTCTTGAAAAATCATATCTGATAAGTTGATGGCTGGACATATCACACACCCCTCTTAAAACTATAAATAGGGATGGTGTTATGAGTTTCAGAAGAGATTTCTACCGTAGTTTATTCTGAGTGTTTTTCCTCCTTCCCTCCTCCTTAAGACAAACCTTGTCTCTTTAAGACAAGGTTATTCTTACTAGGACAAGTTTTAGGATTTAAGACATAAGCCTAGAGTGTCCTATAGGAGGGCAATCCCAAATCCAGGAGTGGTTTTTGGAAAGCATTCAGAGTACTCTACAAGAGGGTAGGGTGTCTTACAAAGGTCAAAGTCTAGAAGTCTATCAAGAAGGGTCCTAGTCAAGCAAGCAACTGAAGTAGGAGTTCTTCCTTGGGTCAATTCCTGTGTCAATCACCGTTGGAGGGCTTGTATTTGTGAGCCTAGTGGAAAGAAGTGGAAAACAACATTTGAGGTATTTATCATGAACCATATTAGTGATATATTAGTTGTATATGAATTAGGGGATCTTGGGATTAGGGTTTCTAGATAATAAGGGTTTTTCTTTGTGCAAATTTTGAAATCCAATGCATCATACATGCATGATGACCCTTAAGAAACCCATCAGCATTCACACAACTCCCACTATCTATAATGATTTTACATACTTTATCTCCTAACTTAATGAAGGTCTGTAAGATATTTGTCCTATACCAGTCCTTATTCTTCTTGGTTTGAGCTAGAATACACCTAACTACACCTAGTAGGTCCGATGACTCTATAGGCTCTTCATCACCTTCGTACTCTTCTATCAAGTCTTCCTCAGCTTCATAAATTTTCTATTCAAATTCTTTTACATTCTCTAGAATATCTTCCTCACATTCACCTATATGCAATGCTTGCATGGGACAGTCAGTAGCAAAATGACCCGTTTTACGGTACTTAAAATATATGGTATTTTGATTCCTATCCCTAGGGACCATGGGTGCCTTTCCTTTATCTTCCCTACGAAATGGTTGAGAAATAGGATTGGGTCGGCTAGTTAGAAATTGATTAGGGCTAGGCCTTGTTCCAGGGGTATTAAACCTATTTGATCAGGTCTATATGTAATAGGTCTTCTCTGAAAACGTTCATAATCCCTAGCAATCTGGTAAGCCTATTCCAAATCATTAACTTCCCTTAAGAATAACTCCCTCTAGATATCTTCATATAAGCCAGCTCTAAACCTCAACAAGGTGACAGCTTTGGACTCAATTACACTACACCTCATAACGACTCATCAAATTTGGCAATATAATATGCTAATGATCTATTTCCTTGAGTTAATTTTTGCCATTGATCTAATAAATTTTGTTCATATGAGAATGGTAGGTATTTCTCCCTAAGCCTTACTTTCATGGCTCGCCATGTACCTATAGGTAGGTCACCTTTTTGTTAGTTCAGTCGTTCTACATTTCTCCAGTATAATCTAGCCTATCAGACTAGCCTAAGCTTGGCAAATTTGAATTTTCTTTTCTCCAACATTTCGTACCATTCAAAGTACTGGTCCATATCACTTTCCCAATTAGTATAGACCTTAGGATCTAAACTACTCTCAAATGTGGGTGCGTCTAATCGAATACTCCTAAGGATCCTTTCTTCCTGGTCATTCATATCAGGGGTGTGGTGCCTAGGGATTGGGTCAGGAGTAATTTCCCTATGTTGGGCTCTTGGCCCTAGGTAAGCAAGTTCTCTGTATCGACCTCTAGGATTTGGGGGAGTGAGTTGGGCTTGAAGAATTAGGGGAATGGGTCTAGGCATCTCAGAGCTTTGACCTAGAAGAATGGGTCTAGGCATTTCAAAACTTTGACCTGGGTGAATGGGTCTAGGTGTTTCAGGATCTGATCTAGTCGTATGGGATTCTTCAAGATTACCTAGTCTCTCTTCCACTTGATCAAACGTTGTAGTAAGCTGACTAAGTTGATCAGTTATTATTCTCATAAAATTCTCCATATTAGGGTCCATGGGTGGACTGGGTGGGTTTTGAGCAGGCTGATAGGGTGTGCCTGACCTAGTTGCCATGCAATGCAATCACACAGAACTTAACTCGGACTAGGATTTCCTAGACCTAGAGCTCAAGTAGAGTGGGTTAGCTCAAATTACAACCAATTCAATAATTACCCTGTCCACTAGCCAGGTAAGAGATGAGGTCGTGGGAGGCTCCCTCTGCTCTTGCAGGGCCTAATTAAAAACCACGAAACTGCTTAGAGTGTTTGCCTCAGGACCTCTAGCCTTAGACATCAGATTCAAGTGATAATCAGAGGATTGGGTGCACTAGCTTACACACAATACTTCGAACCCGACTTGTTGGTGTTCCTAGCTCACTAGAGCAATTAAGTCTAATGGATTTTAATTAGGGTTAGGATCGATGCAAAAGGGGGTGATTGTGGGCTAAGGAAGGGTGATGAAATCCCTCCCTTTGAATGCCCTTAAGATTAGGTTTGGATGATGCACACACAAGATGAAACCCTAATATGTAATGAAACAATAAAATAATTAAAAATAGCAGAAAAATAATAATAAATTATTATTTTATATTTTTAACAAGTTAAGTTTCAGATTAGATGTATTTCAAATTTTTGATCTTAGGATTTCACGTCCGGCCATAGCTCATTACTCTCATGGGTCATAAGTATACTTTCGTATACTCACTCAGGAGGCATGATTTCCTTCCACCAGAAAATAACAGTAAAAAAATATTTTTTTTCTGATTTTTTTTGTGATTAGTAGAGTATTAATAGTAGATTAACAAAAAATTTATAATTAATTTTTTTGAATTTTTTTAAGATAGGTTTTATGCAAATTAATTTTAGCCTAGTTCTATGTATGCAGAAATTTCAGAACTGCTAGTTAAACCCTAGTTTAACCTTCACTCTGATACCAAGGATGATGTGGGATAATAATTAAAATTAAACTACTGATATTAATAACTACTTAGCAGAGAATAATAGAAACTAATTTTTTTGTTATATTTTTCAGATTTTTAAAGAAGAATTCAATGGAGACAGAAAAGGAAACTAGTTATAATTATCTACCCGCAAGTAAAGCTACAAATTAACTAGGAAAGCAGGACTTGGTGGTTGAAAAACCACCGTAAACTAGGGTTTATCTATCAATGAGTTAGAAAATAATGAGAAAGAAATAATTTTTGATTTTACCAACAAAGAAACGCTCCTCTGAATTGGATATGACAGGACTCTCAAGATCTTCATGGCAGGGTTTCAAGAACTCGATCCCGAGCTTCGATCTTCCGCACGAAGCTGGTTCCAAGACAAGAACACCTGATCTTGACTCCTGATCACCTGTAACACTCAACAATGAAAATCATGAATTAAGAAGTAGCAAAGAAAAAGAAAGAATGAACGGAAAAGAAGGTTTAGAAATGGTGGTTTTTCGATTTCTGGTCAGCTAGATAGGTAGGGCCTCATAACTTGCGATGTTCCATAGGACAAAGGAAGGAAATTTTGATAGAATAACACTCTTATTGATGAATAATAATTGATTAATTACAAGGGAGGTTGGAGGGGTATTTATAGACCCCCAACAAGTGGTGTAAAGGATACAACTACTAGTCTTTTTCTCCCTTGGACTACAACTCCTAGAATCCTGCTTTAGGCAGCCTGGACTCTTGTTTGCTGAGATGATCCGGACTCTTTTCAAAGTGGGCGACAACTTGAGGCTTCTCATCCAAAGTGGGCGCCCAAGTAGTGGATTGGTGAGATGGCTTGATGTAGGGTCAACATACTCCATCACTTGGCCTTGCTTGCTGACTCTAGAAGTTTGGATGATGTAGATGTCTGCAGGTGAGTGGACTCTTCAGCCTGGATTGAAGAAGACTCGAGAGTTTGGTGAGACTCTTGAGTTCTGAATACTTAAGCAGCTTCCAACCTGTTTGATTGAAACTTCTGTGGAAGAGAACCTTTGAACCTTCTTCTCTTGAGTGATTAAAACTCTTAGAAATCCTTTGATGTTGGCGACAAGAAGAATGCTTGGCCGAATCCTTGGTGTTGGCATGAATTTCCTTGAGTGAGAGGGCACTAATGTTAAGACTCCTTCATTACTCCTCTTAAAATTGAAGTGGCACTAGTTTATGAGTTTAAGTGGCCGACCAAGGTGTAGCATGTAGTAACATAGCATGTGTTCTTATCCTGGATGAAGTGTCAAGTAGTGTTGTCCCAATGACATGTCCAAACATGACATGTGTTGATATCCAAATCCTTGAAACGTGGCACCAAGAAGAGGTTGCATATGCCAAGTGACTTGGGCTAGCACATGAGGTCACATGGCTTGTCTTGAGCTAGCAATGGGGTCACATGGATCTTCAATTGGGTGAACATGGGATGTTGTCTTTGGTCCCCTCTTGTAATATAGGACTCAATGACTCAACTAATTATATGGACTCAATGAATAACAAATCACATGACTCAACTAAATAACCAACTCTAAGCCCAACTTGATCAAATTGATCAAAAGCATAACCAATAAAATAAAATTGCTTAAGCTGGTAAATAGGGTTTGGCCCAAAATAGGTTTTGACACAATCGATAAATGGGATTTTTATACAAACCCTAATTTGGTAAAAGAAGTTTGGCCCTAAAAGCTAAAAAATAAAAAACCCTAATTACAGTTGCTAAAAAGGGTTTACCCTAACTAAACCAAAATAACAAAATTTAAAATAAATATTTACATGGTAAAAAAAAGGGTTTGCGTTCAGGGTTTTATACACAGGTGATCTACAGAGATGTGGGTTCAACTTATCGATTTCTTTTAGCCCTGGTGCCTGATAACTACATTAAGCATAAATATAAAAGTATTAATTTAATATTAAAATGTCATTATTCCTTCAAAATTAATATTTTTATATGTCATTTATAGGAAAGAACATCGCCAACATGGAGAGCCTGATTTTAGAAGTCCAACGGCATGAACGGCACTCGAATCGGACTCAGAATGGGCCTAAAATGAATTTTTGGGCAATTAACTAAGAATTTGCACGAAATTTAAAGTAGCCGATCCATAGTGGACCGGCCGCTCGGTCCACCAAATGATTCATGGGCCGCGATCCGCCATTGACGGAGTCCACGGAAGCAGAGCCGTGGACCACTATGCCTCAAACACGTCGAGACTCGCCGAAGAGCCGCTCCCACCGTCGGGGAGGTCGCCGGCATGCTCGCCACTGGCCGGAGAAGCCTCGGTGGCCGGAAAAATCTCTTCCAAAGGGGCTATTGTTCTCAATTTTTTTTCTTTTGGTCGAACCTCACTGCACCACCGTTTCACGCCGCCGGACCACCTACCATGACCACCGCCAGCCGGAGAAGATGGCAGTGCACTTTTCTTCACCGCCAGGAAGGTCTTCATGGTGATTGCATCCATGGGAGAGTTTTTTGGTTTGAACCAAAAATGGACCAAACTACGGGCTGGGTGGACTGAACCGGGTACTGGGTTGGACCGAACCAGGGAGAAACTTCCAGAGTGTCGCCGGATGAGCTGGAGATCGATGGGAGCCCGAGCTTCGTTGCAAACGGAGGAGCGGGGTGTCGGTTGTTCTGTTGTGTTCTGGTGCAACTATGGAGCGTGTTTGTTGGGTTGTTTCAACAAAGGAGCGGGTTGGTTCAAACGGAGGAGCGGGTTGGGAGCAGGGAATGTCTATAAAAAGGGATCCACGGGAGCCAGAGAGGGGGTGTTCGGGGGATCAGTGAGGAGCCACCTGCAATTCTTTTTCCTGTGTTCTTCTTCTCCGAGCTTCTTCTTCTCCATCACAGAGAGCAGTAGTGCCTTCTCTTCTCCATTCCACAGAGAGCAACAAGCCATTTTCCCACCACTCCAGCTTAGTCGTAGAGACCCCGTTCCAGAGTATAGTCCATTCTTCCAACCCTCGGTTCAGTCACAGTCCCGAAAATCTTCCCTGCGATCTTTTGGTTTTCTGCTATTCCACTTATTCCAGCTTTATTCCCATTATTCCAATACTATTCCATGTTTATCCTAACTTTATTCCAGCAGACCTATTCTCTACCGGTCAGCACCATCTTCATGCCAAAATCAACCGAGTCCGGAGCTGCACTTGGGAAAGGAGTATTTATTTTTGGTTTTATTACTTTGATGTACTCCCTCTTGAAATAAAGAAATCATTCGAGTAATTGATGTTCTGTTGTTTTTGTTTTTGTTTTTGATTCAAATGCATTGCTAGGGCAAAGCTTTGGAGGTATGTCAAGTGAAATTAATCCTGACTAACCTATTCCCAAGTGAGTACGGGCTATACTCTCGTGAGATAGATCATATCTAGGTTATTTCACTAGCATTTAGATCAGTCTATTCCCGACAAGGGACGGGTCGTGATTCATGGATACGGGCCGAGCTCTCTATCGGATAGATCATTTCTTGAGTTACCTTTACTGCTGATTACTTGTTAATTTTCTTTTATAGTTTTAAGATTTCAATTTCTGTTGCATATCAATTGTTTTCAAAGTAATCAGGAAAGTCCCTATGGATTCGACCCTTGCTCCTACTATCCTATTTTAGAATAGTAATTTTAAGGTAATTAAATTGGTGCGTTGCCATGTGCATCAGATTTTTGGCGCCGTTGCCGGGGACTTTTGGCATTATTTTGAAAATTTCAAAAATTCAAAAAAAAATATCAAATTTCAAAAAAAAAAAATCAAATTTTTGGTATTTTCGTTTTGTTCTATTTGATCTCCTTTTTAGAATTACTTAGGTAAACTTACTTTCCTACAAAATAAAATCAAAAAAAAAAAATCATAATCCATTAGGGAATTAGATACTTAATCATCAAAATTAAAAAAAAAAAAGTAATTAGTTTAGTTTTGTTTGATAATTTTAAGATATGGATACCTTGCTTATTGCATCCATTTCATTTCTCCATAATTCATCTTAAGGGCATTAACCTCATTAATCAGATAAGGTGGGGATTTCATTACCCTTCCAGCCCATAAATCATTTTCCATCATTTGCATTCACCTAAGCCTCTAACCCTAAAATCAATTAGACGCCAGCCCTAAGAAATTCGAGCTCAATAGGACAAGGAAACCCTAGAGTTATACCGGGTTCAGGTCAGTTAACTACTTGGTGTCTAAGGAAAGTGGTTCGGGGACAAGAGCTCGAAGGGAGGTGCTTTGGTTTCGCTTACCTGGTCAATTTTTAATTGATGTCTAAGGCAAGCGATAAGGGAACCTTCACCAACCTTACACTTACCTGGCCAAGTTAGTTGGGTGATTTTGGACTTAGAGTGCTCAAAGGTGACCTTGGTACAGTTAGGAGCTGTCCAGGTCTAAGCTAACCCTAGGATAGAGTTTTGTAAATTGTTTGTGTAAAGTGTTTGAAAAAAAAAGAAAAAAAATATTCATCTAGTTCTAGGATTCTCTTAGGAGTCTTTCCTTTAGACCTTTTCTCATTTTTGAATATAAAAAAAATCTTATAAAAATTCTGTTGTTGTTTGCTCTAGAATATCATCGTAGGGTGTATGTTAGGTCGTCGATCACTAGAACCGGAATTGATACCCCTAGACCTAGAAATTGACAGAACTTGTAGAGTAAACAAATCAGGTACTATGGACCCCAATCATGAAATTGATCCTCCACATTAGTTGAGGGAGTACTTCACTCCTTCAAAGTATACCTATTCACCTTGTATCCAAGTACCTCCAGTTGAAGCTGTCCAGTATGAAATTAAGTGTAGCATAATCCAGATGTTACCATCCTTCTATGGACTTACAAATGAAGACCCTTACAAACATTTAGATGAGTTCCTAGAAATATGTTCAACTGTCAAAATCTAACATTTCTCTGATGATGCTCTTAGGCTTAAGTTGTTCCCTTTTTCCCTAAAAGATAGAGATGAGTACTGGTTGAATTCCCTAGACACTGTAACAATTTCAACTTGGGATCAACTTCAGAGGGAATTTCTTAAGAAGTACTTTCCAATTGGAAAAACAAACCAGATTAGAAAAGCCATGACTAGTTTTTCCCAGTTAGATGGAGAGATGTTTCATGAAACATGGGAGAGATTAAAGGATCTGATTAGAAAATGTCCCCATCATGCCATACCAAAATGGCAATTGGTTCAATGTTTATATGATGGTCTGTCTGAAAGATACCGGCAAATGGTAGATGCTTCATGTGGAGGAACATTTATGCTAAAAAATGAATATGAAGCTTGGCAGCTATTTGAAACCCTTAGTGAAAATTCATTGCATCACATGTCTGCTGCCCGTAGAGATCCTCCTTTAGGACCCAAGAGAGGGGGAATGTATGAATTAGGTCACTCCGTAGACATCTACAGCAAGGTAGATGAATTGTCCCAAAAGCTTGATCGAATTCTACAAAGTGGAAATCTTTCCTCCTCACCTCATCAAAACCTTCATCAAAACCATGATGTTTGCAGCATTTGTTCAAGTCCTACCCATTCGATAGGTGATTGTCCAGCGCCATTCAATTCCCCGAGTTTGTTCAGGAACAAGTCCATCAAGCACAAGCCCGTATGGTTCCTAGACCAGGAAATGATCCATTTGCAAATACTTACAATCCTAGCTGGAGAAACCATCCAAGTTTTTCTTGGAAATCCCAAGCTGCTAATAATCCAACACCAATTAGGACTGACTATCAGGAGACCAACTTTGGAAACATGCCTTATTCCCAATACCCGAGTGCTCCACAACCTCCACCGAGTAATCATGGTCCTACATTTGAAGAGAAGGTACTTCAAGCATTAAAAGGGCTAGAAATGAACACCCAACTCCTTCACTCCCACACGCAATCCATTGCAAAGCTAGAAACCCAGATAGGTCAGCTAGCTATATCTTTCAATAGAAGAGAGGAAGGTAAGTTGCCTAGTCAGCCCATCAGTAACCCAAAAGGACATTACATGGCTGAAAGTTCTACCAAACCTGAAACATTCCCAGAACAAGCTGAATTGATCATAACTTTAAGAAGTGGGAAAATACTGAATCAGCCTGACCTGACCCAAAAACTTGAGTTGGCTAAGCCAGAAGATGAAAAGAATGAAGAGAGAAAGGAACCTATTAGCCAAGCACCAACACCTAGGGCTCCGTTTCCTAAAGCCTTAGAATCACCTGTATTTTTGGATAAGAAGAGCCTAAAAATGAATGAAATGCTTGAGCTATTCAAACAAGTCCAGATAAACCTACCTCTTTTTGATGCCATCAAACAAGTGACGGCTTATGCCAAATTCCTTAAGGATCTGTGCACGCAGAAACGAAAATCTAAAACACACATACCGAAAAAGATCCAGTTGACTGAGCAAGCAAGCTCAGTTTTTCAACAAATTGTCTCACCCAAATTGAAAGACCCTGGTACCCCAACTATTTCCTGTGTCATAGGGGACCTCACAATTAAGAAAGCTTTATTAGATTTAGGTGCGAGTGTGAACCTTCTCCCTGGCTCAATGTACGATTTATTTGGATTTGGGGAACTGAAACCCATGTCGGTAACGTTGCAGTTAGCAGATCGATCAATTAAGGTACGCCATGGATTATTAGAGGATGTGTTGGTGAAAGTCAACGAGTTTTACTTTCCTATTGACTTTTTTATCTTGGACATGAAGTCTAGAGGTAATCCTAGCCAAATACCCATTATTCTTGGAAGACCTTTTCTAGCTACCGCTAATGCCTGTATAAACTGTAGGACAGGGGTTATGGATTTATCTTTTGGAAATAAAAAGATGAGATTGAATATTTTTAATGCATCCCAAGGACCACCTGTATTTGATGAAGTGAACATGCTTGAGGAAGTTATAGACAAGAAACTCCCCATTCTACTCGAGGCAGACCCTCTGCAAGCATGTTTGACACATGTTTGATCATATGATTTTGATGAAGTAAGTGCTTTGTTAGAGCCACCAAAGTCTAACACTACTCCTCCTTGGACTGTCAAGTTTGAACCTTTACCGATTCAATCAACCCCTTTAGTGCCATCTTTAGAAACACCACCCATGCTTGAGTTGAAGCCTCTTCCTGAAAAGTTGAAATATTCTTTTCTTGGACCCAAGGATTCTCTCCCAGTGATCATTGCATCTACTTTAACCCCATATCAGGAAGAGAAATTGGTGGAAGTACTTATGAAACATAGAGAAGCAATAGGATGGGCAGTAGCTGATCTTAAGGGAATTGACCCTTCTGTTTGCATGCATTATATTCACTGTGAGCCTGAATCTAAACCATGTAGGGACATGCAACGAAGGCTTAATCCGAACATGAGGGAAGTTGTTAAGAAAGAAGTGGTAAAATGGCTCGATGCTGGAATCATTTACCCAATCTCTGATAGCCAATGGGTCAGTCCAACTCAGGTAGTACCTAAGAAGTCAAGTATTACTATTGTTGAGAATGAAAATGGCGAGTCAATTCCTACTCGAATGACAACTAGTTGGAGAGTGTGTATAGACTATCGAAAACTGAATGGTGTCACAAGGAACGATCACTTTCCTTTGCCTTTCATTGATCAAATTTTAGAATGGCTAGCTATGCAGAGTTTCTTCTGTTTTCTAGATGGATATTCAGGATATAACCAAGTTCCGGTATTTCCTGCTGATCAAGAAAAAACCACCTTTACCTGTCTCTCTGGAACATTTGCCTTTAGACGTATGCCATTTGGTCTGTGCAATGCACCAGCTACTTTTCAATGATGTATGTTATCCATCTTTTCTGATATGGTTGGTCAATTTCTTGAAATATTTATGGATGACTTTTCGGTGTTTGGATCTTCATTTGATGATTGTCTCCGAAACTTGACTAAGGTTTTGAAACGATGTAAAGAAACGAACCTAGTCCTAAGTTGGGAGAAGAGCCATTTTATGGTTCGTGAGGGAATCATGCTCGGACATATTGTTTCAGAGCGAGGTATTGAGGTTGACAAAGCTAAGATAGAATTGATCTCGAAATTGCCTCTCCCAACCTTGATTAAACAAGTACGATCCTTCCTTGGTCATGCTGGATTTTATAGACATTTTATCAAGGATTTCAGCAAAATTTCACGACCTTTGTGTAATCTGCTCGTGAAAGACAATCCATTTGATTTTAATAAGGAATGTGTGGCTGCTTATGAGATTCTGAGAACTGCTTTGACCATTGCACCAGTGATCAAGCCTCCCGATTGGACCCTGCCTTTCAAAATCATGTGTGATGCCTCTGATTATGCTGTAGGGGTAGTTTTAGGACATAAGTTTAATAAGGAACCACATGTGATTTATTATGCTAGTAAAACTCTTTCGGATGCACAAATAAATTACACCACTACTGAAAAGGAGTTGCTAGCGGTTGTTTTGCTTGGGAAAAATTCTGATCATATCTGTTAGGGTCTAAGATCTTACTTTACACTGATCATGCAGCATTACAACATCTGCTATCTAAGAAAGACACAAAGCCTAGACTGATTAGGTGGATCCTTCTACTGCAGGAATTTGACTTAGAAATCTTAGATAAGAAGGGTTCTGAAAATTTGGTAGCAGATCATATTTCTAGGATCTTAGTAGAATGCAACAAAGAAATAATTAGAGATCAGTTTCCTGATGAGCAGCTTTTCTCTATTTTGTCTGATGGCCTACCCTGGTTTGCCCATATTGTGAATTACTTAGCAACAGGGCAAGTTCCTTCCCACTGGTCCAAATAAGAAAAAGATAGATTTTTCTCATAAATCAAATATTACTTTTGGGAGGAGCCTAAGTTGTTTAAGTATTGTTCAGATCAGGTGATTAGACGATGTGTCCCTGAGAGTGAATTCCAAGGCATACTCACTTTTTGTCATTCTCTTGCTTGTGGGGGACATTTTAGTGGAAGGAAAACTGCAGCAAAAGTGTTGCAGAGTGGGTTCTACTAGCCAACTCTTTTTAAAGATGCATATGAATTTGGCCGTAATTGTCTGAGATGTCAACAAATGGGGAATATTTTGCATAGAGATATGAGCCTCTGACCCTTATTTTAGTTGTTGAAATTTTTGATGTCTGGGGCATTGACTTCATGGGGCCATTCCCTTCTTCTTTTGGGTTTGAGTATATTCTGGTTGCAGTTGATTATGTGTCTAAATGGATCAAAGCCATAGCAACCCGAATCAATGATCACAAAGTTGTAATCAAGTTCATTCAGTGTAACATCCTTAGTCGGTTTGGGTGCCCAAGGGCAATTATTAGTGATGGGGGTGCACATTTCACAAATAATCATTTTGAAAAATTAATGAAGAAATATGGAATTAAACATAAAGTAGCCACACCTTACCATCCCCAAACTTGTGGCCATGGTGAAGTATCAAACAGAGAAATTAAACACATCCTGGAGAAAACAGTAAGGCCCGATAGGAAAGATTGGTTAGAATGTTTGAATGATGCATTATGGGCTTACCAGACTGCCTTTAAGACTCCCCTAGGAATGTCTCATTATCGGTTAGTGTTTGGCAAGGCATGTCATTTACCGGTAGAGTTAGAACATCGTGCATTTTGGGCTATCAAGCAATGTAATTTTGACTTGAAGACTGCGGGTTTTAATAGGAAACTTCAATTGAGTGAATTAGAAGAGCTGCGGAATGAAGCTTATGAAAGTTCAAAAATTTTTAAGGCTCGAACTAAGGCATATTATGATAAATTCATTAATCGAAAAATGTTTAAACTTGATCGGAAAGTGTGGCTCTATAATTCTAGGATGCGCCTTTTTCTTGGAAAACTTCGCTCATGATGGGATGGACCCTTCATCATTACTCAAGTATTTCATCATAGGACGATTAAACTTAAAGATCCCAAACAAGGAAATATTTTTAAAGTAAATGGCCAACGCTTGAAACCCTATGTTGAGGATATTCATGATGGAGAAATAGTTGAGATTCTTGATCTTATAGATCCAGTACTACCATCAGCTAAGTCTGGCTGAAGACTTTAAACTTAGCGCTCCTGGGAGGCAACCCAGTTTATGCTTTTAATTTTTAACTAGTTTCTTTTCTTTATTTTTTAGAAGAATAAAGTGAGGGAGTGCAGCAACAAAGGAACCCGCTACTTCATGAAACCTTCGAAGCACATTTTCCCAATGTGTATTCTTTCCTGTTATACTTCTCATTTTCTTTTCTATTCCATTGAGGACAATGTTGATTAAGTTGGGAGGGAAAGATTAACTTGACTTACTTAGATCTTCGAGTGCGGTTAGAAATGATTAGGTTATGTGTACCTAAATATTGTCTCGAATTGGAGTTACTTAGGCACCTTAATCAAATGATTGATTAATAGCCTAGATAATGCTTGAGATGCTGAGGGACAAATTATTAAAGAAACTCAATAAATGGTAGGGTATAGATCATCAATAATTTCATGGAGTAATTCCAAAGCCTTTTGACCATTGATCTTAATAAAGAGTCTACTTTTTGGGGATATAAATCAAAAGATCAAGTATGCTAAAGTTTTTCCTTGCCAAAAAAAAAAAAAAAAGTTAGTCTAGTCTCACAGCTTTGCTTGAACTCTTACTAAGTAACCGGGCCCCTTCGTCTAAGTAAGCGTTGTGGTTCGCGTCAAAAGGTGAGAAGGTCAAGAAATCTGTTAAGCAATGGTACCTCCCTGAGTAACCGGGCCCCTTCTTCATCTAAGTAAGCGTTATGGTTCGCATCAAAAGAGGAGAATACTAATACTTATAAGGCTTGGATATAACACATAAAAAAATTTAAAAAAAATAAAAAAAAAAGATGAAGGGGGAAAAACCATCTAGCAGAAAGGTATTGAACTAAACTCTAGAAACTTAGAGTATTTTAAGAGTGAGATGGAAAGTTGGTAGAAGAAGAACTCTAAAAATTTTTATGAACTTTACTTGACCACTAAAAATAGTTGAATTAATAATCCAATGAAGTATCTCAGTAATAGTCTGACCAGGTATCATCTGCTTTTAGGGTTGCTTGGGTTAACATCTAATTCAAGGATGGGTTGATACACATGGATAATCTATCTGCTTTACTCGAGGACGAGCAAAGTTCGAGTTGGGAGGTGTGATAACTACATTAAGCATAAATATAAAATATTAATTTAATATTAAAATATCATTATTCCTCCAAAATTAATACTTTTATATGTCATTTATAGGAAAGAACATTGCTAACATGGAGAGCCAATTTTAGAAGTCCAACGGTGCGTACGGCACTCGAATCGGACTCAGAACGGGCCCAAAATGAATTTTTGGGCAATTAACTAAGAATTTGCACGAAATTTAAAGCAGTCGGTGCATAGTGGACCTGCCGCTCGGTCCACCAAATGATTCATGGGCTGCGATCTGTCATTGATGCGGTCCACGGAAGCAGAGCCATGGACCGCCATGCCTCAAACACGTCGAGACTCGCCGGAGAGCCGCCCCCACCACCGGGGAGGTCGCCGGCATGCTCGCCACTGGCCGGAGAAGCCTCGGTGGCCGAAAAAATCTCTTCCAAAGGGGCTACTATTCTCAATTTTTTTTCTTTTGGCCGAACCTCACCGTACCACCATTTCACGTCGCCAGACCACCTACCACGACCACCGCCAGCCGGAGAAGATGGTGGTGCACTTTTCCTCATCGCCGGGAAGGTCTTCACAGTGATTGCAGCCGTGAGAGAGTTTTTTAGTTTGAAACAAAAATGGACAGAACTATGGGCTGGGTGGACTGAACCGAGTACTGGGTTGGACCGAACCAGGGAGAAACTTCCAGAGCATCACCGGATGAGCTGGAGATCGATGGGAGCTCGAGCTTCGTTGCAAACGGTGGAGCGGGGTGTCGGTTGTTCTATTGTGTTCTAGTGCAACTGTGGAGCGTGTTTGTTGGGTTGTTTTAACAGAGGAGCGGGTTGGTTCAAATGGAGGAGCGGGTTGAGAGCAGGGAAAGTCTATAAATAAAAAGGGGTCCAGATGAGCCAGAGAATGGGTGTTCGAGGGATCAGTGAGGAGCCACCTGCAGTTCTTTTTCCTGTGTTCTTCTTCTCCGAGCTTCTTCTTCTCCATCATAGAGTGCAGTAGTGCCTTCTCTTCTCCATTCCAAAGAGAGCAGCAAGCCATTTTCCCACCACTCCAGCTTAGTCATAGAGACCCCATTCCAGAGTATAATCCATTCTTCCAACCCTCGGTTCAGTCACAGTCCCAAAAATCTTCCCTGCGATCTTTTGGTTTTCTGCTATTCCACTTATTCCAGCTTTATTCCCATTATTCCAACACTATTCCATGTTTATCCCAACTTTATTCTAGCAGACCTATTCTCTACCGGTCAGCGCCATCTTCATGCCGAAATCAACCGAGTCCGAAGCTGCACTTGGGAAAGGGGGTTTTATTTTTGGTTTTATTACTTTGATGTACTCCCTCTTACTTGAAATAAAGAAATCATTCGAGTAATTGATGTTCTGTTGTTTTTGTTTTTGTTTTTGATTTAGATGCATTGCTAGGGCAAAGCTTTGGAGGTAAGTCAAGTGAAATTAATCCTGACTGACCTATTCCCAAGTGTGTACGGGTTGTACTCTCGTGAGATAGATCATATCTAGGTTATTTCACTAGCATTTAGATTAGTCTATTCCCGACAAGGGACAGGTCGTGATTCACGGATACGGGCCGTGCTCTCTATCGGATAGATCATTTCTTGAGTTACCTTTACTGTTGATTACTTGTTAATTTTTTTTTATAGTTTTAAGATTTCAATTTCTATTGCATATCGATTATTTTCAAAGTAATCAGGAAAGTCCCTGTGGATTCGACCCTTGCTCCTGCTATCCTATTTTAGGATAGTAGTTTTAAGATAATTAAATCAGTGCATTGCGACGTGCATCAGTGCCCGCACTAACTACCAAATCTAGTACCCACTCTAGCTCTTCCATCGGTGCTCGATAAATTTTGGCACAAATACTAATGTTTAATCACTATCACTATCCTTTGGAATGTTGATAGTGAAAGGTGCATATATCTTAGAAGAGAGAATAGGAGGGGGTGGATCGCTAGAACTATGGGTCATCGAAGCTGGTCCAACTCTAGGTGCAGGAGGGAAGCTTATGCCAGGTCTCATAGTAACACTAAAGGGTGGTCTAAGAGTACATGCTGGCTATGGTGCTGGCCTAGGTGTCTAAGTAGAGAATAGACCAAAGGTAGACCTAGATTCGATAAACCTAAGCAAAACACTCCCTAGCTCAAACTCATTCTGGTGTATCTATTACTGGATGGATGTAGTGCTCTCAGCTTGCTCCCTCATAAAGTGGTTTGCAGCTCCCCTCATCCTTCCAAAATTTGCTCATAAGTCAGCCAAGTTAGACTGATACTCTGCTTAAGTCCTCTACCCTATTCTACTATCTCCATATGAATAGTGAGCTCTCTCAGATCTCCTCTAAGCTCTTGATAGCTCCTGGAGACACTCTAATAACTCTGAGGAACTTCTATCTTCGATATCCTATCATGAAGCTAACACTCCTTATTAAGGTCCCAAATAACTGAGTGAACTGCACCAAGGTAATCCCAATTGTTGGTGCCAAAATTTGTCAAGCACTAGAGGTGGTACTAGAGTGAACGATGCAAGCAGCTCTCTAGGAGATGGTACCTATAAAAATGTCCCACTGGGAATGGTCTCGGTGATGGAACTTCGATGCTTAAGTTAGTATCAATTGTAACAATGTGACAAGTGCGAGCGAGAGAGTTGCATATCTCAAGAACTCATGGGAAATCCGTTTTATTGGTGGAGATCCAAGGGTACTTTGGACATTGCTGAAATCCTGCTGGATTTGATGAAAGATGGCTGAGTCTTCCACATGTCACTTAAGGCTTCTTTGTCAATAGGGGGTATCTTGTCCCTTAAATATATCCTTGTCACTAGTCCAAGGTAGATCATGCTTCATTAAATGGTGGCCCAGGTTATGGAGTGTCTAAGCATGCCCTTCTCTCTTGTTGAGATCTTGTAGTGATTTGATGATTTTAGAATATAACAGAGAGTCCCACCAAGTGGAGGTGATGAGTGTCAGAGTGCTATGCCTTGGAGGGGCATGGAATGGATTGTAACTAAGGCCTTGCTAGCTAGAGCACTCTTAGTGTGCCTTAAGTCTGGCCAAGCTGGGGTGGCTTGCTATTAAGAGCCCTCTGATCAGTTGGTGTGAACTTGTATGCCTGAGTGCTTCTGGTCGAGTGCCTTAGGGATGGTCGGCAAGGCTTGTTGATACCTTCCAAGTATAGGAGTCAATTGCTACCATTACATGACCAAGGGCTTCTAGCTAAGTACCTTAGAGGTGATTAGCAGGACTCGTTGATACCTTCTTAGTATAGGTGTTAGCTGTGCTGTTACATGCCTAAGGGCTTCTGGCTTAGCACCTTAGGGGTGGTTGGTGGGGCTCGCTGATACTTTCTAGGTATAAGAGTCTGCCATTGCTATTACACACCTAAGGGCTTCTGGTCGAGTGCTAGAGGGGCGATCAGCAAGGCTCATTGATACCTTCTATGTATAGGAGTTTGCCACTACAGTTATATGCCCAAGGGCTTCTGGATAAGCACATTAGAGACTATTGGTGGGGCTGATGATACCTTCTGGGTATAGGAGTTAGCCACTATTGTTACATGCTCGAGTGCTTATAGCCAAGCACCTTAGGGATGGTCGATAAGGCTCATTGATACCTTTTAAGTAAAGTTAAGCTGCTACCGTCACATGTCTGAGGGCTCTAGCTGAGCCCCTTAGTGATGATCAATGGGGCTCACTAATCTTAGGAATGGTCGGTAGGACTCGTTGATACCTTCTAGGTATAGGAGTTAATTGCTACCGTTAAATATCCAAGGACTTCTAGCACCTTAGGGGTGGTCGGCAGGATTGTAGAGGTCCGTGTTGTCTTTGGTGGTTAGAGGGCACCTAGTTTAGCCTTCATGCCACAGTCTCTACTTGTGTCTCTTATTGGGGTGTGTGTTGCCTGGACGATGGAGTGCTCATACTGTTGTGGGTCTCATGTCCCTGGCCTGAATGTAATTTCCACCAACACTAGCAAAAGTAGTAGATGGTGTTATCGATGGTCTGGTAGGTGGAGTCCTTAGATTGCCCAGCTATGCAAAAGTTGAAGGTCCTGTATCTGGTGCCAAATCAAAAGGTGCAGTAGTGTCAATGTGAATATCCTCCTCCTAGGCATGCTCTTCATCATCTCTAAAAGAATAGTTCCCTAAAAGTCAATCTTTTATGGACATTTCTATAATTTTCTAAGTCATGTATAATATTATTTATTAATAAAAGATAATTATTGATTCATCATACTACTGCATCTTATCAAGATTATGATGAACCCCATAGGTTAGGGCAATGGAATTAGGGTTATGATGGAAATCATAATGGTGAGACCTAAATTCCTATAAATCCTTGGATCATCGATTCAAGGATCGATGTTTCTGGAAAGACTAGCACATCATGTATGCTCGATGGAGAGGGTGGTTGGTACCACAGCCACTTATATAGAGACAATAATACAAGGACGTGGGTGCTCATTAGGGTATGAGTTCACTGAACTAATACGCCTTAAGAACAACTTATGGAGGTCTTACTACTTGTCAAAAGATGGTTCTCATAGTGGGAGTTGTGCAAGTGATCCTTAGACCTAAGATCACCATGGTTCCTTATGCACATAAAGCCATATTTTTGGTTCATACTCATTCATAACAGAGTTATGTATGGGGTGTTCTCAGATATGGTGGATTGTGCATGAAGGATGTGAGTGGGTCAACAAGAAATTATCACTCCTAGTAAAAGGAGGACTTATCCCATGTAATCTCTTCGATTGTTGACTCAGGAAATCTTTGATCAAAGTAGGATGAGATTAGATAGGGCATCTCATCTTTCATTAATCGAGTCTTCATTATCGAATTGAGATTCAAAAGGATTAAGTGCTATGGTTTGACAATTCTTCATACCCATCACTTATTTGGGTTAAAGGAAGATTGAGGGATTGAATTACACGGTAACTTTTCACTAAAGGGTCTTTTGATAATTTCAACCAAATTTCTCATCTTCTGGTTAGGCATGACATATTTCTAGACATCAATCTTGTTATGTAGGTTTTCATAAATCAAATTGGATGGATTCATGAGTCAATTTGGAAATTGGTTTGAATTGGCTAACTTGGATCAACTTAATTTGACCTAATTAGGTCAATCATTTTCGATTGGATCGAAATAGCTTGGACCTAGACCTACTGCTGGCTCGATGTGGAATCCAAAGGGTCACACATGCTAGGAAATTAGCCAAGAAAGTTAATTGAATTTTAATTAGGGTCATAGGATCCTAATTGGCTTGCTAATAACATACTAGCATATGTTATCTAGCCCAACTCCTAACCAAATTGGATTATGTCAATTAGCTTACTATTTGGGCAATTTAAGTGAAACTTAGATTAGGTTGAGTCTTAATTGGGGCAGCAACTATCTACATTTATCTGGAATTATTTGGAGCTTTATCCTTGAATTATGGAAGAGTCTAAGTGGGATTGGACTTTTGGCGCCAAGCTTGGCGTGCGCCAAGATTAAGGTGTGTAGAAGGACCAAGAGTCCTTTTGCCACTTAATTACCTATTCTAGATAAACACAAGGATCCTCTCCCATATCCCCATACCCATTTGGATTGGGCTTGACCAATCAAAAGAAGGATTTGGCATGGAATTGGATGGCACGCACAATGAAGGGATGCATCCCTTGATATTTGGCACAGATTTAAAATCCAGAAGTCCTTTTGTTTGAAGGCTTCTATTTTTTTCAATACATCCCATGGAATCCCATGGCCCTTAACCAATTTATGACTGGTTACATGCCACATGGCAAGTGGAAATAATGCTAGAAAAATGAAGAGACATATATATGTCTCTTGGTGCATGATATGACATGTCAAGATAAGTCTTTTTATCCAAGGGACTCCTTTTGCTTGAACAGTCTTATCAAGGAAAAAAGAAAAGATTTATTAGGTGCCCCCTCACTCTTTATAAATAGGCATCGATAATCTGATGCCAGAGTATCCAAAAATATTCGAAAGAAGTCCTTTGCATTTTCTCTTCCTTGTCTTAGGATAAAATGTCTCTTTTAAGACAAGGTTTGTCCTTTTAAGGCAAGACTTGTCATTTTAAGACAAAAGCCTAGGAGGAGATATAGGAGGGATAATTAAATTCTGAGAGAGGATTCAGAGAGATCTCTAAGTACCTTATAGGAGGGTAGAGATTTCAGCAAAGAAAAAGGAAAAAAGGCTACTGGAAAGAGTCCTAGTCAAATAAGCAAGCTCGATAGGAGTGCTTCATTAGTCCGGTTCCTGTGTGGATCACCTCTAGAGGGCATACACTTATGTACCTTGTAGAAATTAAGGAATATAGCACTCCAGGTATTTCTCTATAATCCTAAAGTTATGATTTATTAATTTTCATAGCCAAGTGGTCCTAGGGTTTAGGGTTTCAGCCAATTAGGATTTCAATAATGATAATTTTGAAAGTCAGTCTTCCACTGCATCAGCTCGAATCCAATAGTGGTATCAGAGCGATCTTGATTCATGCAATTAGTAGTCATTTTTGTGTTAATTGCTTACTTTGCTATGACTCTTGCATGATTAGTTTATATTACATATGTGATATGTTATGCTCCTAGTAACTGCTTCATATTGGGTTAGTCACCATGGCCGTCCGATCATAGGAGTTAAGTAGGGTTTAAAGGCTTTCTCTTCCCATTCAATGGGATCTACTATGATGTGTTGGTGTGCGTTGTAGCTTTATCCCATGAACAAGTGAGGTGAATGGATTGTTATTTTAATCATGCTTTAGTTATGCATGTTAGGATTAATATGCTTATTTGCTGGAATATATATCATATTGGCATGTTAACTAGGATGTGTTTAAGACCACCAAAGCCCCCATAAATTTATATTTAGTTATAGTGTAAGTTTATCATAATGCAAATCTGTTTAGGGTTTGATTAGCAAATTAGTATCTAGGCAAGTGGTTCTGAGAAGGTAAAGGGAATGAGATTTTTAATTGGTTATATTGTTTGACCTGGTCAATTCATTTGGTGTCTAAGAAAAGCAACGGGGGGACCCCTCATCTCTCCTACTTACTTGGCTAATTTGGTTATATCTAGACCTTAAAATTAAAAATGTTAATTGATTCAGAACACTACAAATTGCCTTCCTTCATGCTAAGCCAAATCCATGTCAAAAATTATAGTAGGTTTGTTGTGATTAATACAAGGCCTACTCTAGGGTTTGATATGATATTTGTCTTGGTGCATTTTATACTTAGCATGATTGGTGGCGTTGCTTTGTTGTGATTGATACAAGGGCAACATTTATCAAACATGGCTGTATGAAAATAAAGGGTCTAACTAAACTAAGATATTATAGTTTGTTATGATTGACACAAGGTTATAAGTGTCTTAGAGGCAGGTGTTATATTGAGAGTTGCATGGGTTGCAATTAGAAAGGAATTTTCCTATCCTTGAACTCATGGGTGTTTGTTGTGATTAACACAAGGCATTCATAAGGAATTGGGATATCGGCCCCACTAAGGAAGCCTTGAGAGGGTTTTTCCACTTACCAGAAGGTTATGGTATTCGAAAGAAAATAGTAGAAGACATAATTAGATGTAAAAGTCCTTGTTTAATTATGAATATCATCATAAGTGGTCTACTTATAGATATTCTTTATTTAATATAGATTTTATATTATGGCTTCTACTCTTTCACTACGAGGCATCTTGGATGCCAATAAGTTGACCGGTCTAAATTATGTGGCTGGTTGAGGAACTTGAGGATTGTATTAGCTCAGGAAAAGCTTGCTAATATCCTCGATTCTCCTAACCCAAATCCAGTAGGAGAGGATGCTACTAAGGAGGAAAGGGTCATATATAAAATATGGCAGAATAATAGCATGATTGTCAAGTGCATCATGTTGGTCTCTATGAGCAATGAGCTGTAGAGGCAACAAGAGAAAATAGAATCTCAGTCCATATTGCTCAATCTTAAAGAGATTTATAGAGAGCATAGTTGGACTGGTCGATATGAGATATCAAAGTAGTTGTTCCATGCATGCATGAGTGAGGGCTCTTCCATTTAGGCACATGTCCTCAAGATGATTGACCTAATCACTCGATTAGTTCAATTAGGATTTGTGATGGATGGAGAGCTTAATCAAGACTTAATCATGTAGTCACTCCTGGATTTCTTCTGATAGTTTTTCATGAATTACCACATGAACAAACTAAAAATGTCATTACCTGAGATGCTGAAATGCTTAAGACAATAGAGAGCCACTTCAAAGGTGATAAGAATCAGCTTCTTCTGGTTGATAAAAAGAAGAAGCAAGCAATGAAGAAGGGTTTAAAGAGGAAGAGGAACCCTAAGAGTAGCTTCCAGAAGAGGAAGAAGGCGAGGAAGCCCTCTACTGATGGGATCTTCTATCACTATGGAAAGCAAGGGCACTAGAAGAAGAATTACAAGTTGTATCTTATAAGTCTAAATCATGATGCTGGTGGAGCATCTAAAGATTTATACATGATACAAACAAACCTACATTGAGTCCTTCAATTTTTGATACATGGGTATTGGATACCGCATGCGGGTCTCATATTTGCAAGTCATTATAGGGGTTACAAATACCTAGAAGCTTGAAGAAGGGTGACCTCGAGCTATTCGACATGAGTGGTGAACTCATTCAGGCTAAAGCTATTGGCACCTATCTATTGTTATTACCATCAAACAATATTCTTAAATTAAAATATTATTATTATGTACCTAACATTATAAGAAATATTATTTCTGTACCTTTGTTATTGAAATAAGGTTTGAAATAAATTTGATGAGCCATGGGTGCTCGATTTTCTTTTCAAAGAAATTCTTTAGTTGTGGTACATTCTCTAATGGTCTTTTGATTCTATCACTCAATGATGAGGTTATGCTTGTTGAGAACAAGAATAGAAAGAGAGATGATGTGAATGTCTCTTATCTCTAGCATTACCGTTTGGGTCATATCAATGAGTCCTGGATAAACAAGTTATACAAAGATAATTTCTTTGAACCTTTTGATTGTAAGTCATTAGGAACTTATGAGTCCTATCTCATGGGTAAGATGACCAAGTCTCCATTCACTAGACATGGATAAAGGGCAACTGAGTTATTAGGTCTAGCACACACAAATATATGTGGTCCTATGACAACCCAAGCCAGAGGAGGGTACTCTTATTTCACCAGTTTTACTAATGATTTATCAAGGTTCGGATATGTGTATCTTATGAAACACAAGTTTGAAGCTTTTGATAAATTCAAAGAGTATCAAAATGAGATTGAGAAATAAACTCGACATAGTATTAAAATCATTCGATCTAATCGAGAAGGAGAATACTTGTCTAATGATTTTCTCGATCATCTTAAAGATAAAGGCATTCTCTTAGAATGGACCCCTCCATACATACCACAGTTAAATGGTATAGCAGAAAGGAGGAATCGTACCTTGTTGGATATGGTATGATCCATGATATGCTTCATGGATCTTCTAGTATCCTTTTGAGATTATTTCCTAGAGACTGTTACCTATATATTGAACAGGGTGCCATCAAAGGTAGTTAAAAGCACTCCATATCAATTATGTAAAGGAAAAAGGCCAAGTCTTAAATATTTTAAGATTTGGGGTTGCCCTACTTATGTCATAAATATTTTGGACACAAGCTAAGTGCTAGAGCTGATAAGTGTAGGTTTATAGGATATCCTAAAGAAGGTATGAAAGAATTATGCCCTAAAAGTCAATCATAGTTATCGTATCAGTGGCATTCTTTCAACTCAAGATTAATAAAGGCAATTTTTGATTCATTATATACTATATCTTATATTTTAATTATAAGATTATGATGAACCCCATAGGTTAGGACAATGAAATTAGGGTTATGATGGAGATCATAATGGTGAGATCTAAGTTCCTATAAATCCTAATCTAAAATGTTTCTAGTTGTTGGATCATCGATTCGGGGATCGATGAATCCGAAAAGACTAGCACATCTTATGTATGCTCAATGAAGAGGGTGGTTGGTCTTATAGCCACATGGTGTAGAGACACTAATACAAGGATATGGGTGCTCATTATATTATAAGTCCACTAAACTAATCCGATAAGAGAACATCAAATGGAAGTCTTACTTGTCAAAAGCAATGTTCTCTTAGTGGGAGTAGTGCATGTAGTCCTTAGATCTAAGACTACCATAGTATCTTGTGCACATGAACCCATGTTTTGGTGCATGCTCATTCATGATAATTAAGTCATGTACGGGGTGCTTTTGGATATGGTGGATTGAGTATGAAGGTAATGAGTAAGTCAACAAGGAATCAATCACTCTTAGTAAGAGAAGTTATCCTGTGTGACCTTTTCGAATGATGACTCAGGAAGTCTTTGTGGTGTGGACACCAGAAGTAGAAGCAGAATAAAACCCCACTCAAATAAGGTTAACCTGATTCCACTTTGGATCGAAGATCACTAGGTTAAATTTTTCTTGTAAAGGGTAATTTATTTTCAAGAGTCCTGTAATTACTTAGTTTCAATTTCATGAATCCTGTAATTATGTCCAATCGAGTCCTGCAATTATGTCCTGTCTCAATCTGGGTTCAAATAAGAACTCAATTAGAGTTCCATTGGGTTTATTTAAATCAAGTCCAAGCCACTTCAAGTTGAGGTTCACCAAACCACTTGGAGCTTCCAAATCAAGACCTTGGTCCACCAAGCTGGAATTCCACATCACCATGCCAACAAAGCAGCCACCAGGGATGCCACATCATCAGCCACGTCACCTTCAAATGGGTGCCTAAAGGGGAGATCGACCAAGCATTTTAAATTCAAAGAAACCGGCCAATCTCCATGAATTTCTCCTTATCTCATGTAACAAGGCCCCATATCCTCCAACCTCCCTTGTAATCCTCCACAATTTGGGGAGTTTTCAAATTTCAAAAGTTTTGTAAGGCTATTAAAAAGCCTTGGACGCCCCATTGTAAAGGGGATTGGATTTTTGGAGATTAATGAAAGTTGAAGTAGAATTGAAGTTTTATGTTTTGAGTGATTGTCTCTAAGCCCCTCTTCCACACCAAACTATTCTCTCTTCCAAGCATCCAACGCCCAAGTCAAGAAGAAGGCCTTGGAGTCGGCCAAGCCATCTCAAATCTCTTTCTTTGCTCACAAATTTTCCATCCCTTCTATATGCATGCCTTTCTTCTTCCTTAACTCTTATTCTTTATGTGCAGGGTCCTTCGAGGTTTTCAAGTTGCAAGCAAGGTCTTCCTTGACAAGAAACCAACAAGCTGAAGCCCAAGTCCAGGGTTCTGATCTCTGTTATCCAGGTTCTTCAGTTATGAGCGTTGGTAGTTTCAAGGTATGAATCAAAAGAAGGTTGGAAAGCTTATCACGGTAAGTCCACAATCATTAGCCCCTATTATCTAGATCTTCTTCCTTCTTAGTTTAGGATTGTGTCTAATCAAGTAAAAGTTCCATTTCTTGTAATCCTTACGTCTTATTATGATGAGTACAATGCTAGTGTAATTAGGTTTCATTGCTCTACAAACCATAATCTAAATATTAATCATATGCTTGCCGCATCACTTTGATCAAAGCTTGATGAGATTAGAAAGGGTTTCTAATATTTCATCGATCGAGTTTTCATTATCGAATTGAGATTTGAAAGGATTAAGTACTAGGGTTTGAAATTTATCCATACCCATCACTTAATCAAAATAAAGGGAGATCGAAGGATTGAATTTCCTGGTAACTTTCCACTGAAGGATATTTTGATAATTTCAACCAAATTTCTCATCTTCTAGGTAGGAATGACATATTGTTAGATGTCAATCATGTCTTGTAGGTTTTCATGAATCAATTTGATTGGATTCATGAGTTAATTCGGAAGTTGGTTCAAATTAGCAACTTAGGTCAGCTCAACTTGACCTAATTAGATCAATCAGATTTGATTGGATTGAATCGACTTGGACCTAACCCTACTGCTGGCTAGATGTGGAACCCAAAGGGTCACACACATTAGAGAATTGGTCAACAAAGTCAATTATATTTTTATTAGGATCATGGGATCCTAATTGGCTAGCTAATTGACATACTAGCATATGTTGGCTAGCCTAACTCCTAACCCAATTGGATTGGGTCAGATTGTTTGTTATTTGGGCTAATCAATTTAAGAGGAATTTCAATTGGATAAAGTCCTAAGTGTGGAAGCCAAATTCAGTATTTATCTAAATTTTATTAGGCATTATCTTGGATTTATGGAAGAGTCCTAAATGGTATGGACTCTTAGCACCATGTTACGATGTGCGCCAAGAATAAATGTGCGCAAAAGGACCAAGAGTCTTGTTGTACCAGACAGGCCAACCATCAAACCGGACCATCATTTTTGTGGAAATTCGACGGGGCCATGTGTCCGAGGTCCAACCGGTGGTCTTCCTTAGAACCCCGGCAGAACCATTCCCCTCCGGAAGGCTGCCTCACCGAAGCTACCTCCGATGGCCTTCTCGTTTCGAAGGCTGCCTCACCAAAGCTGCCTCCGATTGCCTTCTCTCATAGAAGGCTGCCTCACCGAAGCTGCCTTCGATGGCCTTCTCCCATAGAAGGCCACCTCACCAAAGCTACCTCCGATGGCCTTCTCATTCGAAAGGTCGCCTCACCAAAGCTGTCTCCAATGACCCTCTCCTTCGCAAGGCCAATCCACTAGAGTGGAGGTCTGACGGCTGGTTCCTAGGGATCCGATGGCTTGCTCCCGTTGAGGTCCGGCCCACTGCTCCCCATTGACGTCCGACCGACTTCCTAGAGGATTCCAAAAGCCCCTCTTGTTGTAACAGAATCCTGCCACATCAGTAGTACTGCTCCACTACTCCCATGACGCTGCCCTGTCCAGGCGCCACGTGGCCACTCTCCATATCCTCGTAGGGGCAAATCGATCTTCTTCGGCCTGCTCCCTAATGACTTTTGGACTGCTCCGTGCCTATATAAGGTACTTGGGGGACCCCATGAAAAGGTGAAGTTGACTCTTCCTTCTCCATACGCTGCTTCTGAGTTTTCTCCATTCCGTTGCCTTCGAACTCTTGCTAACTTAAGCATCAGAGTGTCCCCCGCCAGAACACCACCTGCACCTTGGGGACTTTGTTGCAGGTCGACTGAGAGAGGAGCACTCCAGCATAGCTGACCGGACTCGGTCTAGGAGAAGTTGAGGCAACAGATTGGAGCTAAGGGAAGGGGGGCGCCTTTTCTGCTCCCTTCTCTAAAAGGTGGAATCTGCTTACCCACAGAGCAATGGCTAAGGGATGAGCTCAGAACGCCTCTGCCAAAGGTTTTTCCCCGTCCAGGTCCAAAGGACCTCCGAGGGAAAATGATACTGCCATCACTGCCATCGCCGCCATCACCACCGCCGCCGAGCCCACCATAACTCTGGGACTGCAGTAGTTCCAGATGTTGGTGAACAGCATTAAAATGCTCACCGCAATGGTTCAGCATTTCCAGGAGGTGGCCGATAACCAGCAATAGCCACCCACTACTTCCTGCACTAACCTCACAACTGTTGTAGGGGGAAGCCATCAGCCAGAGGTCCCTCAGCATTGTTCTCATGTCGTCGTTGAGCCCCGAAGGTCCCTGGGAGCTTGCACCGATGGCAAAAGGGCAAGATCTGCCTCACCCTCCTACGTGGAATCCATCCCCATTAACACTCGGCCTCCAGCCGAACTCTCGAGAGACTACACCAGCAAAATTCTACGCATGGAGGAGCACATAGATGAGATTGTTCTTCGATAGAAAGCTGAAGGGGGATAGGTATACGACTCCTGCCCACCTTTCTCTGATGAGATAATGGCAGAAACGATTTCCCGCCACTTCAAAGTTTCTCAGGTGGACCCTTACGACGGCACCACCGACCTGCTGGACCATCTAGGCACCTACAAGGCCCACATGATGGTACAGGGCACCTCTGACGCCCTTCATTGTATTGCCTTCCCAGCAACCCTAAAGAAGGCCGCCCGGTGTGGTACTCCACCATCCAGCCAGAGTGCACCTGGAAGCAGGAGGGATCCCCTCAAATGGCTGAAGCACCTAAAGCTGATGCCATCTACGAAGCCGAACCAGCCTGGACCCTCCATGTGGACAGAGCGTCCAACCTTGCAGGCTGCGGGGCTGGCCTGATCTTAATCGACCCAGATGGAGAAAGCCTGGAGTATGCTTTGCATTTATCATTTTAGGTGTCAAGCAATCAGGCGGAGTATGAAGCCCTCCTTGCAGGATTGAGAATCGCTAATGAGCTAGGCATCAGCCAGGTAAGAGCCTTCTCTGACTCCCAGCTGGTGGTGAACCAAATAAAGGGCGAATTCGAAGCAAGGGAGCCTACCCTAACCAAATACTTGGATAAGGTAAAAAGTCTCATATCTCAATTCAAATTCTTCAAGATTCTCCATATACCCCGCTTGCAGAACTTCAGGGTGGATGCATTGTCAAAGCTGGCCATGGCCGCCACTACTACCTCCGATCGAACCTTTGTGGATCACTTGTGGCATCCAAGTATCATGGAGGAGCCGACCGGGGTCCACTAAGTGGAACAGGAAACCTCTTGGATGGATCCAATTCTTGCTTTCCTGGTCAAAGGGACTCTTTCGGAAGATCCAATTGAGGCCAAGCGAGTGCGCTGGACGGCCTCTGAGTACGTCATCCTTGATAGCATCCTATACAAGCGGTCATTCTCATAGCCGCTGCTGAAGTGTTTGGGGCCGACCAACGCGGACTATGCACTCAGAGAGGTCCATGAAGGCATCTATGGTGACCACCTTGGAGGGAGGTCCCTGGCCTACAAGATCATCCGACAAGGGTACGTACTATTGGCCTACCATTCAGAAAGACACATCGGACTTCGTCCGAAGGTGCGACGCGTGTCAAAGGTACTCCATTATCCAAAGGAGGCCTGCCAGCTAGCTGACTCTGATCACTGCACCATGGCCGTTCGTGCAGTGGGGGATGGACATCTTGGGACCTTTTCCCCCAGCATCCGGGCAATGGAAGTTTCTACTGGTGGCCATTAACTACTTCACCAAATGGATGGAGGCTGAACCGCTGGCACAAATAACAGAGGCCAAGGTGGAGAACTTCGTCAGGAATGGCATAATCTTCTGGTTCGGCATTCCACAGACAATCATTACTGATAATGGAAGATAGTTCGACAACTCTAAGTTCCAGGAATTTTATCAATAATATCACATCTCCCATTGGCTTACGTCAATCGGTCACCCTCAGTCCAATGAAGAAGCTGAGGTCACCAATCGGACGATTCTGCACGGGCTGAAGACCTGACTAAATGAAGCCAAAGGGCTTTGGGCAGAAGAGCTCCACTTAGTGCTATGGGCATATCGGATGACCCCACGGACGGCGACCGGGGAGACTCCATTCAACCTTACTTATGGAAGTGAAGCCGTCATCCCCGTTGAGATCTCTCTGCAATCCCTATGGATTGACCACTGTGCCGAACCGACTAACTCTGAGCAGCAAAGGGCTGACCTGGACCTACATGAAGAAACTAGACTCCAAACAAGCTTGAAGATGCCATCAGAAGATGGCAAAATATTATAACTCATGGGTCAAGGCACGAGCTTTTCGAGTCAGAGATCTAGTCTTACGGAGGACGAAGATTTAAAGACCGACCGAGCAAGGAAAACTTTCTCCAAATTAGGAAGGACCTTATCGAATCGTTGAAGTAATCCAGGCTAGAACCTACCGACTTAGCATTTGGACGGACGATAGATAGCACGCCCGTGGAATGTAGACAACCTTTGCAAGTATTATCATTGAAGTCCTCAACTCTTTTTATGAAGCACATCCGAAAGTCCAACTCCAGTTGGCAAAGGCTCTAAGGCAGCCCACATCCGAAAGTCTGACTCCGATTGGCAAAGGCTCTAGGGCAGCCCACATCCGAAAGTCCGACTCTGATCAGCAAAGGCTCTAGGGCAGCCCACTTCTGAATGTCCGACTCCAGTCGGCAAAGGCTCTAGGGCAGCCTACATCTGAAAGTCCAACTCTGGTCGGCAAAGGCTCTAAGCAGCCCACTTTTGAAAGTCCGACTCCGGTTGGCAAAGGTTCTAGGGCAACCCACTTCCGAACGTCCGACTTCAGTCGGCAAAGGCTCTAGGGAGTCCACTTCTGAAAGTTGACTCCGGTCGACAAAGGCTTTAAGGCAGCCCACTTCTAAAAGTTCAACTCCGGTAGGCAAAGGCTCTAGGGCAGCCCACTTCCGAAAGTCCGACTCCAGTCTTTAAAGGCTCTAGGGTAGCCCACATCCGAAAGTCTCACTCCGATCGACAAAGACTCTAGGACAGGCAGATAACTACATTAAGCATAAATATAAAAGTATTAATTTAATATTAAAATGTCATTATTCCTCCAAAATTAATATTTTTATATGTCATTTATAGGAAAGAACATCACCAACATGGAGAGCCCGATTTTAGAAGTCCAACAGTGTGAACAGCTCAAATCGAACTCAAAACGGGCCCAAAATGAATTTTTGAAGAAATTACTAAGAACTTGCACGAAATTTAAAGCAGACGGTCCACAGTGGACCGGTCGCTCGGTCCATTTCCCAGCTCATGGGCCGTGATCTGCCATTAACATAGACCATGGAAGCAGAGCCGTGGATCGCCATGCCCCAATCACACCGAGACTCGCCGGAGAGATGCCCCCACCGCCGGGGAGGTCGCCAGCACGCTCACCGCTGACCTTAGAAGCCTCGGTGGCCAGAAATATGCCTCCGAAGTGGGTTGTTCATCGTGATTTGCTCCTCTTAGCCGAACCTCACTAAAACAATTGTTTCACGCTGCCGGACCGCCTACCACGACCACCGCCCGCCGGAGAAGATGGCAGTGCACTTTTCCTCGCCACTGGGAAGGTCTTCACGATGAGTTGCAGCCGTGGGAGAGATTTTCGGTTTGAACCAATTGTGGACCGAACTGGGTGCTGGGTCGGACCGAATCGGGGAGAAAATTCCAGAGCTTCACCAGATGAGCTGGAGATCGATGGGAGCTCGAGCTTCGTTGCAACCATGGAGCAGTATCTATTGGGCTGGTGCAATGGTGGAGCAGGCTGGTGCAACGGTGGAGCGGGTTGGTTCAACGGTGGAGCGGGTTGGTCGGATCGAGGGAGTGGGTTGGGAGCAGGGAGAGCCTATATAAAGGGGTCCAAAGGAGCCAGAGGGGGGTATTCGATCATCCGAGGGATTCAGGCATTTAACCAGTCGAGCAGTCGATCGGTTTTCTTCTTCCTAATGCTTTTCTTCTCTGTCTCTTCTTCCCTGTCACAGAAAACCTCTGTCTTCTCTATTCTGCACCATAGATAGCTTTCTTCCCACCATTCCAGCTTAGTCATAGAGGTCGACCCCATTCCTAGTTCCATTCTTTCCTCGTGTTCTTCTTCTCTGTGCTTCTTCTTCTCCATCACAGAGAGCCTTCTTCTTTTCCATTCAACAGAGAGCAGTGAGCTTTCTTCCCACCATTCCAACTTAGTTGCAGAGGTTGACCCCATCCCAGAGTATAGACCATCTCTCAGTTCTCCCAAGCTCCCATATCACTCACAGTCCAGCGTCAGTCCGGAGATCCATCTGTTCTTCCCTGTTTTTGGTTTTCTGCTATTCAGGTTATCCCAGCTTTATTCCCACTATTCCAGTACTATTCCAAGCTTATCCCAATCTTATTCCAGCAATCCAATTCTCTATCGGTCAGCACCATCTTCAACTTTCGAGAATGCAGAAGTCACCGGAGGCTGGAACTTCACTTGGGAAAAGGGGATTTTTATTTCTAGTTGTATTACTTTGATGTACTCTCTCCTACATGAAATAAAAATATCTTTTGATTAATTCTTGTTCTTTTGCTTTTGAATCAGATATGTTGTTGGGCAAAGCTTTGGAGGTAAGTCAAGTGAAATTACTCATGAATGATCTATTCCCAAGTGGGTACAGGTTGTGCTCTCGTGAGATAGATCATATCTAGGTTATTTCACTAGCATTTAAATCAATCTATTCCTAAAAAGGGACGGGTCGTGATTCGCGGATACAGACCGTGCTCTTACTCGGATAGATCATTCCTTGAGTTACCTTTACTGCTAATTACTTGTTAATCTTTGTTTTAGTTTTAAGATTTCAATTTCTGTTGCACATTTATTGTTTTCAAAGTAATTAAGAAAGTTCCTGTGGATTCGACCCTTGCTCCTACTATCCTATTCTAGAATAGTAGTTTTAAGGTAATTAAATCGGTGCGTTGCGACGCGCATCAGATTTTTGGTGCCATTGCCGGGGACTTTTGGCATTATTTTAAAAATTTCAAAAATAAAAAAAATATCAAATTTCAAAAATTTTTAAAAAATATCAAATTTCAAAAATTCAAAAAAATATCAAATTTCAAAAATTCAAAAAATATCAAATTTCAAAAATTCAAAAAATTTCAACTTTCAAAAATTCAAAAAATTTTAAATTTCAAAAATTCAAATTTTGGTATTTTTGTTTTGTTCTATTTGATCTCCTTTTTAGAATTACTTAGGTAAACTTACTTTCCTGCAAAATCAAATCAAAAAAAAAAAAAAATCATAATTCATTAGGGAATTAGATACTTAACCATCAAAATTTTTTAAAAAAAGTAATTAGTTTAGTTTAATTTTGTTTGATAATTTCAAGATATGGACACCTTGCTTATTGCATCCATTTCATTTCTCCATAATTCATCTTAAGGGCATTAACCTCATTAATCAGATAAGGTGGGGATTTCATTACCCTTCCTTGGCTCACAAATCATTTCCCATCATTTGCATTCACCTAAGCCTCTAACCCTAAAATCAATTAGATGCCAGCTCTAAGGAATTCGAGCTCAATAGGGCAAGGGAACCCTAGAGTTATACCGGGTTCAGGTCAGTTAACTACTTGGTGTCTAAGGAAAGTGGTTCAGGGACAAGAGCTCGAAGGGAGGTGCATTGGTTCCGCTTACCTGGCCAATTTTTAATTGGTGTCTAAGGCAAGCGATAAGGGAACCTTCACCAACCTTACACTTACCTGGCCAAGTTAGTTGGGTGATTTTGGACTTGGAGTGCTCAAAGGTGACCTTGGAACAGTTAGGAGCTGTCTAGGTCTAAGCTAACCCTAGGTAGAGTTTTGTAAATTATTTGTGTAAATTGTTTAAAAAAAAAAATGAGCAAATAAAAAAAAGAGAAAAGAAAATATCATCTAGTTTTAGGATTCTCTTAGGAGTCATTCCTTTAGACCTTTTCTCATTTTTGCATAAAAAAAAAGTTTGATCTTATAAAAATTCTGAACTGCTGTTGTTTGCTCTAGAATACCATTGTAGGGTGTATGTTAGGTCGTCGGTCACTAGAACCGAAACTTGTACCCCTAGACCTAGAAATAGACAGAACTTGTAAAGCAAACAAACCAAGTACCATGGACCCCAATCAAGAAATTGATCCTCCACGTCAGTTGAGAGAGTACTTCACTCCTTCAAAGTATACCTATTCACCTTGTATCCAAGTACCTCTAGTTGAGGCTGTCCAGTATGAAATTAAGTCTAGCATAAATCCAGATGTTACCATCTTTCTATGGACTTACAAATGAAGACCCTTACAAACATTTAGATGAGTTCCTGGAAATATGTTCAACTGTTAAAATCCAACATTTCTCTGATGATGCTCTTAGGCTTAAGTTGTTCCCTTTTTCCCTAAAAGATAGAGCTAAGTACTGGTTGAATTCCCTAGTCACTATAACAATTTCAACTTGGGATCAACTTCAGAGGGAATTTCTTAAGAAGTACTTTCTAATTGGAAAAACAAACCAAATTAGAAAAGCTATAACCAGTTTTTCCCAGTTAGACGGAGAGATGTTTCATGAAACATGGGAGAGATTAAAGGATTTGATTAGAAAATGTCCCCATCATGCTATACTGAAATGGCAATTGGTTCAATGTTTTTATGATTGTATATCTGAAAGATACTGGCAAATGGTAGATGCCTCATGTGGAGGAACATTTATGCTGAAAAATGAATATGAAGCCTGGCAGTTGTTTGAAACCCTTAGTGAAAATTCATTGCATCACATGTCTGCTGCCCGTAGAGATCCTCCCTTAGGACCCAAGAGAGGGGGGGAATGTATGAATTAGGTCACTCTGTAGACATCTACAGCAAGGTAGATGAATTGTCCCAAAAGCTTGATTGAATTCTACAAAGTGGAAATCTTTCATACTCACCTCATCAAAACCTTCATCAAAACCATGATGTTTGCATCATTTGTTCAAGTCCTATCCATTCGATAGGTGATTGTCCAGCGGCCTATCAATTCCCTGAGTACATTCAGGAACAAGTCCATCAAGCACAAGCCCGTATGGTTCCTAGACCCATTTGCAAATACTTACAATCCTGGCTGGCGAAACCATCCAAATTTTTCTTGGAAACCCCAAGCTGCTAATAATCCAACACCAATTAGGACCAACTATTAGGAGACCAACTTTGGAAACATGCCTTATTCCCAATACCTGAGTGCTCCACAACCTCCACCGAATAATCATGGTCCTACATTTGAATAGAAGGTACTTTAAGCATTAAAAGGGCTAAAAATGAACACCCAACTCCTTCACTCCCACACGCAATCCATTGCAAAGCTAGAAACCCAGATAGGTCAACTAGCTACATCTTTCAATAGAAGAGAGGAAGGTAAGTTGCCTAGTCAGCCCATCATAACCCAAAAGGACATTACATGGCTGAAAATTCTACCAAACCTGAAACATTCCTAGAACAAGCTAAATCAATCACAACTTTAGGAAGTGAGAAAATAGTGAATCAGCCTGACCTGACCCAAAAATTTAAGTTGGCAAAGCCAGAAGATGAAAAGAATGAAGAGAGAAAGGAACCTATTAGCCAAGCACTAACACCTAGGGCTCCGTTTCCTAAAGCCTTAGAATCACCTGTATTTTTGGATAAGAAGAGCCTAAAAATGAATGAAATGCTTGAGCTGTTCAAACAAGTCCAGATAAACCTACCTCTTCTTGATGCCATCAAACAAGTACCGGCTTATGCCAAATTCCTTAAGGATCTGTGCACATAGAAATGAAAATCTAAGGCACACATACCGAAAATGATCCAGTTGACTGAGCAAGCGAGCTCAGTTTTTCAGCAAATTGTCCCACCCAAATTGAAAGACCCCAGTACCCCAACTATTTCCTGTGTCATAGGGGACCTCACAATCAAGAAAGCTTTACCAGATTTGGGTGTGAGTGTGAACCTTCTCCCAGGCTCAATGTATGATTTATTTGGATTTGGGGAACTGAAACCCACGTCGATAATGTTGCAGTTAGCAGATCGATCAATTAAGGTACCCCGTGGATTATTAGAGGATGTGTTGGTGAAAGTCAACGAGTTTTACTTTTCTGTTGACTTTCTTGTCCTGGATATGAAGTCTAGCGATAATCCTAGCCAAATACCCATTATTCTTGGAAGACCTTTTCCAGCTACTGCTAATTCCTGTATAAACTGTAGGACAGGAGTTATGGATATATCCTTTGGAAATAAAAAGATGAGATTGAACATTTTTAATGCATCCCAAGGACCACCTGTATTTGATGAAGTGAACATGTTTGAGGAAGTTATAGACAAGAAACTCCCCATTTTACTCGAGTCAGACCCTCTGCAAGCATGTTTGACACATGTTGGAACAAATGAGATTGATGTTGATGAAGTGAGTGCTTTGTTGGAGCCACCGAAGTCTAACACTACTCCTCCTTGGACTGTCAAATTTGAACCTTTACTGGCTCCATCAACTCTTTTAGTGCCATCCTTAGAAATACCACCCATGCTAGAGTTGAAGCCTCTTCCTGAAAAGTTAAAATATTCTTTTCTTGGACCCAAGGATTCTCTCCCAGTGATCATTGCATCTACTTTAACCCCAGATCAGGAAGAGAAATTGGTGGAAGTACTTATGAAACATAGAGAAGCAATAGGATGGGCAGTAGCTGATCTTAAGGGAATTGACCCTTCTGTTTGCATGCATCATATTCACTGTGAGCCTGAATCTAAACCACATAGGGACATGCAACGAAGGCTTAATCCAAACATGAGGGAAGTTGTTAAGAAAGAAGTGGTAAAATGGCTCGATGCTGGAATCATTTACCCAATCTCGGATAGTCAATGGGTCAGTCCAACTCAAGTAGTACCTAAGAAGTCAGGTATTACTATTATTGAGAATGAAAAGGGCGAGTCAATTCCTACTCGAATGATAACTAGTTGGAAGTGTGTATAGACTATCGAAAACTGAATGCCGTCACTAGAAAAGATCACTTTTCTTTGCCTTTCATTGATCAAATTTTAGAACGGCTAGCTGGGCAGAGTTTCTTCTATTTTCTAGATGGATATTCAGGATATAACCAAGTTCAGGTATTTCCTGCTGATCAAGAAAAGACCACCTTTACCTGTCCCTTTGGAACATTTGCCTTTGGGCGCATGCCATTTGGTCTGTGCAATGCACCAGCCACTTTTCAATGATGTATGTTATCCATATTTTTTGATATGGTTGGTCAGTTTCTTGAGATATTTATGGACGACTTTTTGGTGTTTGGATCTTCATTTGATGATTATCTCCAAAACTTGACTAGGGTTTTGAAACGATGCATAGAAACGAACCTAGTCTTAAGTTGGGAGAAGAGCTATTTTATGGTTCGTGAGGGAATCGTGCTCGAACATATTGTTTCCGAGCGAAAGATTGAGGTTGACAATGCTAAGGTAGAAATGATCTCGAAATTGCCTCTCCCGACCTCAGTTAAACAAGTACATCCTTCCTTGGTCATGCTGGATTTTATAGACGCTTTATCAAGGATTTTAGCAAAATTTCGCGACCTTTGTGTAATCTGCTAATTAAAGACAATCCATTTGATTTTAATAAGGAATGTATGGCTGCTTATGACATTCTGAAAACTGCTTTGACCATTGCACCAGTGATCAAGCCTCCCTATTGGACAGGCCTTTCGAAATCATGTGTGATGCCTCTGATTATGTCGTAGGGGCAGTTTTATGACAGAAGTTTAATAAGGACCCACATGTGATTTATTATGCTAGTAAAACTCTTTTGGATGCACAAATAAATTACACCACTACTGAAAAGGAGTTGCAAGCAATTGTTTTTTCCCTGGAGAAATTTTGATCATATCTGTTAGGGTCTAAGATCTTAGTGTATACTAATCATGCAGCATTGCGACATCTGTTATCTAAGAAAGACACAAAGCCTAGACTGATTAGATGGATCCTTCTACTGCAGGAATTTGACTTAGAAATCTTAGATAAGAAGGGTTCTAAAAATTTGGTAGCAGATCATATTTCTATGATCTTAGTAGAATGCAACAAAGAAACAATTAAAGATCAGTTTCCTGATGAACAGCTTTTCTCTATTTTGTCTGATAGTCTACCCTGGTTTGCCCATATTGTTAATTACTTAGCAACATGGCAAGTTCCTTCCCATTGGTCCAAACAAGAAAAAGATAGATTTTTCTCACAAATCAAATATTACTTTTGGGAGGAACCTGAGTTGTTTAAGTACTGTTCAGATCAGGTGATTAGACGTTGTGTCCCTGAGAGTGAATTCCAAGGCATACTCACTTTTTATCATTCTCTTGCTTGTGGGGGACACTTTAGTGGAAGGAAAACTGCAGCAAAAGTGTTGTAGAGTGGGTTTTACTGGCCAACTCTTTTTAAAGATGCACATGAATTTGGCCATAATTGTCTGAGATGTCAACAAACGGGGAATATTTCGCGTAGAGATATGATGCCTCTGACCCTTATTTTAGTTGTTGAGATTTTTGATGTCTGGGGTATTTGCTTAATGGGGCCATTCCCTTCTTCTTTCGGGTTTGAGTATATTCTGGTTGCAGTTGATTATGTGTCTAAATGGATCGAAGCCATCGCAACCAAAACCAATGATCACAAGGTTGTAATCAAGTTCGTTCAGTGTAACATCCTTAGTCGGTTTAGGTGTCCAAGGGAAATTATTAGTGATGGGGGGGCGCATTTCACAAATAAACATTTTGAAGGATTAATGAAGAAATATGGAATTACACATAAGGTAGCCACACCTTACCATCCCCAAACTTGTGGCTAGGTTGAAGTATCAAACAGAGAAATTAAACACATCCTGAAGAAAATGGTAAGGCCCGATAGGAAAGATTGGTCAGAACGTTTGAATGATGTATTATGGGCTTACTGGACTGCCTTTAAGACTCCCCTAGGAATGTCTCCATACCGGTTAGTATTTGGCAAGGCATGTCATTTACCATTAGAATTAGAACATCGTGCATTTTGGGCTATCAAGCAATTTAATTTTGATCTGAAGGCTGCTGGTTCTAATAGGAAGCTTCAATTGAGTGAATTAGAAGAACTACGAAATGAAGCTTATGAAAGTTCAAAAATTTATAAGGCTCGAACTAAGGCATACCATGATAAATTCATTAATCGAAAAATGTTTAAGCCTGATCAGAAAGTGTGGCTCTACAATTCTATGATGTGCCTTTTTCCTGGAAAACTTCGCTCACGATGGGATGGACCATTCATCATTACTCAAGATTTCCTCATGGCACTGTTGAACTTAAAGATCCCAAACAAGGAAATATTTTTAAAGTAAATGGCCAATGCTTGAAACCCTATGTTGAAGATATTCATGATGGAGAAATTGTTGAAATTCTTGACCTTATGGACCCAGTACTATCATCTGCTGAGTCTGGCTAAAAACTTTAAACTTAGTACTTCTGGAAGGCAACCTAGTTTATGTTTTTAATTTTTAACTAGTTTTTTTTTGTTTTCTATTTAGAAGAATAAAGTGAGGGAGTACAGCAACAAAGAAACCTACTACTTCATGAAACCTTCGAAGCACATTTTCCCAAGGTGTATTCTTTCCTGTTATACTTCTCATTTTCTTTCCTACTCTATTGAGGACAATGTCGATTAAGTTGGGAGGGGAAGATTAACTTGACTTGCTTAGATCTTTGAGTGCGGTTAGAAATGATTAGGTTATATGTTCCTAATTATTGTCTTGAACTAGAGTTACTTATGCACCTTAATCAAATGATTGATTAATGGCCTAGATAATACTAGAGATGCTGAGGGATAAATTATTAAAGAAACTCAATAAATGGTAGGGTATAGATCATAAATAATTTCATAGAGTAATTCTAAAGCCTTTTGATCATTGATCTTAATAAAGGGTCTACTTTTTGGGGATATAAATCAAAAGATCAAGTATGCTAAGGTTTTTCCCTTTGAAATATATATATATATATATAAGAAGTTAGTCTAGTATCACAGCTTTACTTGAACTCTTACTAAGTAACCGGGCCCCTTCACCTAAGTAAGCATTGTGGTTCACGTCTAAAGGTGAGAAGGTCAAGAAATCTGTTAAGCAATGGTACCTCCCTGAGTAACCGGGCCCCTTCGCCTAAGTAAGCATTGTGGTTCACGTCAAAAGGGGAGAATACTAATACTTACGAGGCTTGGATATAACACATAAAAAAAAAAAAGGAGGAAAAATCATCTAGCAGAAAGGTATTGAGATAAACCCCAAAAGTTAGAGGATTTTAAGAGTGAGATGGAAAGTTGGCAGAAGAAGAACTCTAGAAATCTTTATCAGCTCTACCAGACCACTAAAAGAGTTGAATTAGTAATCCAATGAAGTATCTCAGTAGTAGTCTGACAAGGTATCATCTGCTTTTAGGGTTGCTTGGGTTAACATCTAATTCAAGGATGGGTTGATACACATAGATAATCTTTCTGCTTTACTCGAGGACGAGCAAAGTTTAAGTTGGGAGGTGTGATAACTACATTAAGCATAAATATAAAAGTATTACTTTAATATTAAAATGTCATTATTCCTTCAAAATTAATACTTTTATATGTCATTTACAGGAAAGAACATCACCAACATGGAGAGCCCAATTTTAGAAGTCCAACGGCATGAACGACACTCGAATCGGACTCAAAACGGGCCCAAAATGAATTTTTGAAGAAATTACTAAGAACTTGCACGAAATTTAAAGCAGCGGTCCACAGTGGACTGGCTGCTCGGTCCATTTCCCAGCTCGTGGGCCGCGATCTTCCATTAACGTAGTCCACGAAAGCAGAGCCGTGGACCGCCATGCCCCAATCATGCCGAGACTCGCCGGAGAGATGCCCCCACCGCCCGGGAGGTCGCCAGCATGCTCACCGCTGACCGGAGAAGCCTCGGTGGCCGGAAAGATGCCTCCAAAGTGGGCTGTTCATCGTGATTTGCTCCTCTTGGCCAAACATCACTGAAACAATCGTTTCACACTGCCAGACTGCCTACCACGACCACCGCTGGCCGGAGAAGATGGCAGTGCACTTTTCCTCGCCACCGGGAAGGTCTTCACGGTGAGTTGCAGCCGTGGGAGAGTTTTTCGGTTTGAACCAATTGTGGACCGAACCGGGTGCTGGGTTGGACCGAACCGGGGAGAAAGTTCCAAAGCTTCACCGGATGAGCTGGAGATCGATGGGAGCTCGAGCTTCGTTGCAACCGTGGAGCAGTATCTGTTGGGCTGGTGCAACGGTGGAGCGGGTTGGTTCAACGGTGGAGCGGGTTGGTCGGATCGAGGGAGCGGGTTGGGAGCAGGGAGAGCCTATATAAAGGGGTCCAGAGGAGCCAAAGGGGGGTATTCGATCATCCGAGGGATTCAGGCATTTAACCAGTCGAGCAATCATTTGATTTTCTTCTTCCTATTGCTTTTCTTCTCTGTCTCTTCTTCCCCGTCACAGAAAACCTCTGTCTTCTCTATTCCGCACCATAGATAGCTTTCTTCCCACCATTCCAGCTTAGTTGTAGAGGTCAACCCCATTCCCAGTTCCATTCTTTCCCTGTGTTCTTCTTCTCCATGCTTCTTCTTCTCCATCACAGAGAGCCTTCTTCTTCTCCATTCCACAGAGAGCAGTGAGCTTTCTTCCCACCATTCCAGCTTAGTTGCAGAGGTTGACCTCATCCCAGAGTATAGGCCATCTCTCAGTTCTCCCAAGCTCCCAGATCACTCACAGTCCAGTGTCAGTCCGGAGATCCATTTGTTCTTCCCTATTTTTGGTTTTCTGCTATTCCGATTATCCCAGCTTTATTCCCACTATTCCAGTACTATTCCAAGCTTATCCCAATCTTATTCCAGCAATCAAATTCTCTACCAGTCAATGCCATCTTCAACTTTCGAGCATGCAGAAGTCACTGGAGGCTGGAACTTCACTTGGGAAAAGGGGGTTTTTATTTCTAGTTGTATTACTTTGATGTACTCCCTCCTACATGAAATAAAAATATCTTTTGATTAATTCTTGTTCTTTTGCTTTTGAATCAGATGCGTTGTTAGGGCAAAGCTTTGGAGGTAAGTCGAGTGAAATTACTCATGACTGATCTATTCCCAAGTGGGTACATGTTGTGCTCTCGTGAGATAGATCATATCTAGGTTATTTCACTAGCATTTAAATCAATATATTCCTAAAAAGGGACGGGCCGTGATTCGTGGATACGAACCGTGCTCTTACTCGGATAGATCATTCCTTGAGTTATCTTTACTGCTAATTACTTGTTAATCTTTGTTTTAGTTTTAAGATTTCAATTTCTGTTGCACATTTATTTTTTTCAAAGTAATTAAGAAAGTTCTTGTGGATTCGACCCTTGCTCCTGCTATCCTATTCTAGAATAGTAGTTTTAAGGTAATTAAATCGGTGCATTGCGACACGCATCACAGCCCACATCCGAAAGTCTGACTCTGGTTGGCAAAGGCTATAGGGCAGCCAATATCCGAAAGTTCGACTCTGGTTGACAATGGCTCTAGGGCAGCCCACATCCAAAAGTTTAACTCTAGTCGGCAAAGGCTCTAGGGCAGCCCACTTCCGAAAGTCTGACTCCGGTCGGTAAAGGCTCTTGGACTGCCCACTTACGAAAGTCCGACTCCGATCGGCAAAGGCTCTAGGGCAGCCCACATCCGAAAGTCTGACTCCGGTCAGTAAAGGCTCTAGGGCATCCCATATCCGAGAGTTCGACTCTGATCGAGAAAGGCTCTGAGGCAACCCACGTCCGAAGGTCTGATTCTAGTTGGCACTATCTTCAAGTTTGTACAAGCTGACGGATCAACACGTAAGAGGAAAATCCTAAGTAAATTGATCCAGCCGGGGCTACAGTCTGATGGCAACCTCAGCCACTCTCAACTTCAGATGAGCCAACGGATCAACACTTAGGTTGAAAATCCTAAAGTAGCTTGGTTCGGCCTAAGCTACTATCCAATGTCTACTCCGGTGGTCCGGCCATTCGCTTAGATGAGCCGACGGGCCTATACTTAGAAAAATTCATAAAGCAATGACTTCAGTCAATCTCACCAACTGATGACGCATACATGCACAAGAGATACCATAAAAAGTTCTATTGAGTTAAAGAGTTCTTTATAAAATGGAAGGTCAGACCTTTACAAACATCTAGGTTTGACCCTTGGGAAGTACAGATAAAATGTCGACTTCGACTTCCTCAACTCCTCCTAAAGCTCCGACGGGAATGGTTGCCGCTCCTGCGATGGCTTTGGCTTGGGCATCCGATCTGACCGCCACTACGACGGCTTCGACCGGGGTCTCGATTGTGCTGGCGATCAGATCCGCCACCTCCGTGATCTCCTCTTCCACCGGCTTCGACGACTGAAGGAAGGAGAGATCGAGTTCCGGAAAGATGCCACCCACCTTCTCCCAACATTCTTCGTATCCATAGCCAAAGCCAACTATGCCGGCCTCGTTCATTTCCTCCATGAAATCTTTGGAGGCTTTATACTTTGTTATGGCCTCTTTAGCTACCGTCTTCAGCAGTTCCTAGGTCATCTTCAGCAAAACCTTGTGCCACTCCGCCACCGTTTGGTGACCCCATGTGTGCCTCTCAGATTATGCCAGGCGCTCATCTTCCTCTGCCAGCCAGCGGGTCAAAGCTTTGACCTTTCGCCTTTTATTTTTCAGCCTCGCCTCTCGGTTAGCCTCCCAAGCCAACGAGTCTTCGAGCTGCTTCCTTTGGGCCTCCGACTCAGCACGCAGGGCAGACATTTCTCTTTCAACCGCCCGAAGATTGGTTAACTCCACTCTGGCGGCTATCAGCGCCACCCATGCGGTGTCCCTCGCCACCTTTGCTGCCTCTACCCACTTGGTCAAGTGCTCTTTCAAATGGAGCAATTTGCCCAAGCTGTCATCTACCAGTAACGAGTCCCGGATGAGCTGCCGACAGATATATAGTTAGAAGATTATAAGCAATAAAGTTAGGGTTAAAGTCTTGAACCTGAAACTCACCCCCAACAAATGGTGAAGAGAACTCCCGATGGCCTCGTTCACCGATCGCCCGTCGATGCCGGTAATAGCCCTTTAGAGCTGCTCTTTGACATGTTCAGTGTCATGGATAGCTTGCCACCTCTAGTGACCTACATCATTGCCAATGTCGTCAACACTCCCCTCGATAGTCGACGGCCCTTCAGTTACCTATTTTCCTCGGATCCCCGGGGAGGTCTCCTCCATCATATTCAATGATGGAGAGGATGGAGTCATCCCTACCTCGGTCGGCGTTGAACATTCCTCTCCGGCCCAGGTAGCTAACTGCCCAACAGACGACGAACATGTTGGGAATTGTGTCCTAAAGCCAATCATCTAGGCTATAGATGGTTGTGCTACTATGTATATGAATTTTTTATAATAAATAAAAGTTATTTATTTTTGGTTGTCCATCATTTTATATTTTTCTGTAATGAACTCTTGTATGATGGAGTCCTTAGAACTACAACATTTGATATAGAGAGGATATATCAAGTAGTTCTTAAACTGGTTCACAACCAAATGATACATTGTTATAGGACGATGATGTATCAAGTATAGGTTGTTGTATATCACATTTTTTGGTTGTCCTCTTAACCAAGGAGTGTGAAGACAAGTGTGACATACAAGTGAAGTGTATGACACTTCACTGAACGTGACCATCTGCAGAGCTCCCTTTTGCCAAAGGATTGCTCGCGAAGGGATATAGGTATATGTGTCCCTCAGACATGAGGTCACCATGGTAGCTTGCAAGCAACTCACTATACTTTGGTACCGGACTACTTAGATTTCTAATCCAGTGATGGAAGGTTTCTGGGTGCAGTCAAGTACTTGTGGAGTGGTGGTGAATCAAGATGGAATTGACCTCTCCAAATAGTTTGGAGTGAATAACTCACTATATCTCAATTCAGCAAAACTTTGCCAGGGTAGTTCTTGTGAGGAGTCACAAAACTTGTGAGGTTGAGACATAATCTGGATAGACCAAATTAGGGTTGGCAGTCTAACCCTAGGTCATCTTGAGCATTATAAGGTCAAAGGGATGAATTATGCGGCAACCATATGCCAGAGGTTCTTGTGAGGTGCTCTGCATCTTCGACCTATCCGGACATCGAGTATCATTGCTAGATGAGGACTTTGACCGGTACTGGAAATATTCCAGTGCTACAGGTTTAGTATTCGAACCTATGGGGTCACACACCATAGAGGATTCTATATGATCTTTTGGGCTGATCAACGATTGAGAATCGTTTGCCATCACCTGAAGTCAATTTAGTTGACTTTGCTCCAAGTGTCGACACTTGGGTTTTTGCAGGTGTTGACACATGGTGAAGTGTCGACACTTGGCAATTTTCTAGTGTCGACACTTCTTGTGACGAGCAAAAATTCTGTGAGGTTTTCATGAAGATTTTTTGGGCAGGTTTGACCTGGTTTGAATTTCGAATTCAAACCAGTTTTGGCTCCAAACTTTATGGTATGAAAGTCATACTTGCCCAAATGGGTTAGACCATTTGGCATGCCCATGATCCTCTCCCCCATTCTCTCCTCTCATCTCTCCTCCTTCCTTCTTCTCCCTCTCCCTGCTGCCCCTATAAATGTTTGAGATATTATGGTGGCTATTGGGGTTAGACATACAAGAGCAGCAACTATTTCATGGGAGAAAAGGTTGAGAAGAGTGAGAGCTTTAGGGTTTGGGTATGAGCTACCTAGCAATCAAGCTAGGTCTTGGGAAAGAGATTTGGAAAGAGGTTCCTGCTATCTTTCTTGTCTTCCTAGAAGAAGAAGTTCAGCCCACGAATCCCGAAGAGCTAGCACTCCGAGAGAGTTTATCAGAGTCGAGCCCAGGTGTGGACATCCTGTAGAGGCCAGATGCTTGTGTGGCTCGAGTGCCCTCTTCCTCATCAAAGCTCTTCGCTGCTTCTCTCCAGCACTCGTCGAGGTATAGAGGATGACCTTTATGTTTATGTTGCTATCTTGTTTTTGATGTTATATGCATGCTAATTTTTATACTAGATCCTGTTGCGGGTAGATCGGTAGATAGTTTTGATCTATCTATCGAGCCTTCCGCTGTGCATAATTTAAAATTATTTTAAAATACATTTTTTCTGTTCTGTTTTTCTTGCATAATGTATGCTAGGTGTAGGTGTTTTTCACCTTCAATGGTATCAAAGCCAGGTTCATTTTGTAGTATATAATGCTAGCATGCTTATAACATCTCCTTTCTTCTTAAGTACTTGGATTAAGTGCTTCACCAGGCCATCCGGTCATAGGAGAGAAGTAGGGCTGCAAGACCCTCTCTTCCCATTCAATGGGATCTCTTATTGCATGTAGGGGTGCCACTGTGATTGGCTCATGAAAAAGAAAATGAGAAGAAAGTAATTTATAGGTTAAAAATGTTTTAATTTAATGACATGATCATAAAACGATTTTAGATAAGATATAAAAGTTGTTTTTGATCGATTTTTTGTTTGTATGTTTGAGAAACATCAGATTTGAAATCACTATTTTTCATTATCTCAGGTGTGAGTCGACACTTGGCTTTTGAAGTGTTGGCTCATGGAAAAATTTTCTAAGATCTGGTTTCTATTTTTGTTTTGAGACAGGTTGGAGTGTCGACACTTGAGGCATGCCAGAAAACATTTTCTGTTTTCTATTCCCTGTCTTAGGCCTTGAGTCGACACTTACTCTTGAAGTGTCGACACTTGCTCTTGAAGTGTCGACACTTGCTCTTGAATTGTCGACACTTGCTCTTGAAGTGTCGACACTTGCTCTTGAATTGTCGACACTTGCTCTTGAAGTGTCAATACTTAGCTGCAGAAAATACTGAAAACAGTGAATTTAAATTTTGAATTTGTTGTAAAATTGTTTTACATGATAAAATAAAATTATTTTAATTTATTTAAGGCCATTGAACTTAATTTTGAATTAAGATTGACTAAGTACTCTAGGAATGTGATTCAAAGATCTTAAGTCATTTCAATAAGCCTTAAGGGTCATGGGTTAGCTTCTATTAGGTCCTTGATTAGGTTAGACCTAAGTTTAGATTCATTGGACAAGTTAGAGAACTAATCTAATCAAAAGTTGAGTTAGGATTTCTTCTTTAGATTTATATAATAGTTAGATTGATTAGTCCATAACCTAAATGGATCTAATTTGTGGCTCAGTGGAAAGCCCGAGTCTTTAGGCTAATCTAATTAAGTCTGATGAATCGATTGGTGTCAAGGTAAGTTTGGCATTGTGATCATGGTTCTTTGGGACTATCTCTTACCTGGCCAACTCTGTTGGTATCTATGAAAGACGGTTAATGGCGAAACCCAATCCATTATCTCACTTACCTGGCCAATGTGGTCAATCAGGATTGATTAGATAGCTCATTGACTCGTGTTAGCCCTTGTCATCCAAGGTTAATCAGTCTTGACTAATTTTAGGTGCCCATAGATCATTTGTTATGTGTAACCCTCCTCGATTGCTGATATGGTCAATGGAAGGTTGGTCCATGTCTTCTTATCTCTTCATCTGTCACATTAATTAAAAGTCTCTAAATTATTAGGTCCTTAAAAGGATAAAGTTATAGAGATAACCAAGTCCTCGCCTCCCATTAAGTGGGATAGTAATGTGTCCATTAGTTCGATGTTCATCGATAGATCCAAAGATTGGGTGATCATCGGGCTATTGGAATTGCTGTTCCTAATATGATGGCTCAGTGCGACTCTCTTAATGGTAGTCAGGTGAGCCGGCCAAAGTCGGGCTTGATCATTCGTTAGTTAGAAGCATTGAATTTTGTCATGTTAATGGTTGGACCTAACCGGGACCTTCAATAGAAGGCCCAATGGCCGATTGAAGTGCTCTTTGGGGCAATGCCCAATTACTAGAGGTTACTTGGAGAAGTGATCAAAGAACCTATCTTTAGACATGCATGGGTGGGCCGGCCAAAGTCGGGCTCATGTGTTGTCTATTGGACTCTAGTACCCGCTAGAGAATTAAAGTAATTCCTTGGATTGGAGGTAGAGGCTACCAATCTGTGCAAAATAGTGGGAGGGATCTTTAGACTTAAGTCCATGTCTTTAGGTTAATAATTCATATACACTAATTAGTTTTGGTTTTCCTTTCAGATGTCTTCCAACCTTTCACTCCGGTCTCTTCTCGATAGCGAGAAGCTCTGTGGACCCAACTTCAATAACTGGTATCGAAGGCTCAGGATTATCCTGGAGCATGAACAGATCCTATATGTGATATCATATCCGGCACCTGAATCCCTGCTGCCAATGCTCGGGGTTCGATCAGAGACACTTATCAGAAGTGGCTCTCTGACAGGACCACTATCCGATGCATTATGTTGGCTACGATGAACGACGAGTTCAGTCGCATGTTTGAGGAAGCCCAGCCAGAAGAAATCCTTCAAAAATTGAAGGAGTCTTTCAGGACACCAAACGATGTTGAGAGGTACAGGGTCTCCTGTGCTATCTACAATGCATGGATGCGTGATAGGGCCTCGGTCATTGATCATGTATTGTACATGATCAAGATGATTAAGCGCCTGGGCAAGCTTGGCTGTCCCTTGTATGAATAGCTTGAGAAAGATGCGATACTGAATTCTCTCCCCTCCTCCTATTTAGACTTTCTCGATCGTTATAGAATGAACAAGCCTGCAGTTAACTACCATGGTCTGTTGGGGTTGCTGTAGACTTTTAAGAAAGATCACCAGTTGAATAAAGGGGTGGTGAATCTAGTGGGAGGTTCTTCAGGAGGGCGTCGTCCCTTTAAGAAAGGGAAGAAGAAGAATAAAGGAAAAAAGGTGCTTAGTGCTTCTAGGCCCAGTCAGACTAAGAAAGTGAAGGCTGATCAGAGACATGCATAGTGCTTCTTCTACAAGAAGTAGGGACACTGGAAGAGGAACTGTCCTCTTTACATTGCATCCCTTGATCCAAACAGGTCCAAGAAGAGAAAGCTGCAAGATGGCCCTGGACAAGGTATTTATATGATAACACCTTGTAGTTTCTCTGTTTGCGGTACTACTAACTGGGTATTGGATACAAGAAGTCCAATTCACATTTGTAATTCTTTGCAGGGACTTCAAGTTAGTAGAAGATTCGAGGACGACGAGAGGTTCTTAAACGTGGGAAATGGAAGCCGAGTTCCAGTTCTGGCGTTGGGAGTCCTTAAACTTATTTTCGAGTCCTATACTATCGTTTTGAACGAGTATCATTTTTGTCCTTTTATTTTGAATGTCATTTCTGTAGGCCAATTGGCCATGTATGGTTATGAACTATTAATAAAGAATGATATTTGCAAAATCATTTTGAATGATTCTGTTATTTTGAATGGACAAATGCGTGATGGCATCTATGTACTGTCGCGATCTGTTAGTGTAATGTACACATCTAGCAAACGACCTAGGATAGATAATGTCAGCGAAGTGTACCTATGGCATTGTAGGCTAGGTCATATCAACCAGAATAGGATAAATAGGTTGAAAATCGAGGGTCTCCTTGATTTTAGTGAAGATAGTTCACTTCTTACCTATGAGTTCTGTCTTCTTGGAAAAATGACTAAGTCACCTTTTACTGGAAAAGGTGAACGAGCCAAAGAAATTCTGAGTCTGGTGCATACTGATGTATGCGGACCCATGAATGTTAGTACCAGGGATGGGTACGTTTATTTCATTACATTTACAGACGTCCTTTTGAGGTTCGGTTTTGTCTTCTTGATGAGACATAAATCTGAATCGTTTGAAATGTTCAAACGATATCGTAATGAAGTGGAAAAACAAATCGGAAAGTGTATCAAAACCCTTTGATATGATCGAGGCAGTGAATACCTTTCGGGTGAGTTTTTGACATATCTTGAGGAGAATGGGATTCTCTCTCAGTGGATGCCTTCAGGGACACCCCAGTTAAATGGAGTGTCTGAAAGGAGGAATCGAACCCTGTTAGACATGGTTCGGTCCATGATGGGCTTTGCTTCTCTGCCGGTATCCTTTTGGGGATATGCTTTAGAATCAGCATACTACCTTCTGAATAGGGCTCCAAGTAAGTCCATTAATAAAACACCATATGAGATGTGGACTGGACGTAAGCCGACACTTTCACACCTTCGAAGTTGGGGGTAACCAGCTTATGTAAAATGTTTGAAAACGGACAAACTTGGACCTAGGTCTAATCTGTGCCTATTTGTTGGGTATCCGAAAGAGTTTAAAGGGTATTGCTTCTACTTAGCTGAGGAACAAAAGTTGTTCGTCAATCTTAGGGCTATCTTTTTGGAAAAAGAGTTCCTTGGTGAAGGAACTGTAGCCGCTAAGATTGAACTTATTGAAGTTCAACAAGTAGAATAACCAACACACTTAAGGGACCACATAGAACCTGCTGTGATTAGATCATACCCAGAGCCCACTCAGGAACCATTAAGGAGATCTGGTAGAGTACCAAGCCGACCGGACAGATACTACGGTTTCTTGGTCCGGGACGGTGATCCCATTGAACTTGATGAGAATAATAAGGATCCGATCACCTATATGGATGCATTGCAAAGGTTCGACTCTGAGTCATGGCTAGGAGCCATGAAATCCGAAATGGAGTCCATGAAGATCAACAATGTGTGGACATTGGTTGATCCACCTGAAGGGATAAAACTCATTGGGTGCAAATAGATTTTCAAAAGAAAAAGGGGCACAGACAGAAAGGTAGAGACCTATAAAACATGTCTGGTTGCCAAGGGGTATCATCAACGTTATGGTATTGACTATGACGAGACATTCTTTCCCGTGGAAATGCTCAAATCCATTCAGATTATGCTTGCTTTAGCAGCGCACTTTGACTATGAAATATGGCAAATGGATGTCCGAACAGCTTTCCTGAATGGTGAGCTGGAGGAGGATGTGTATATGATACAACCTGAAGGGTTCACATCCATAGACGAGTCAAAGGTGTGCAAGCTTCAAAAGTCTATTTATGGACTGAAGCAAGCATCAAGGAGTTGGAACATGCGATTTGATAAGTATATCAAGTCGTATGGCTTCGTTAGGAATGGAGAAGAGCATTGCATTTACAAATGGGCTAATGGTTCTGTGGTTGTATTCCTTGTGCTGTATGTAGATGACATTCTTTTAATCGGGAATGACATCACAGCACTGCAAGGAACAAAGGTCTGGTTATCATCTCAGTTCTCTATGAAGGACTTGGGTGAAGCCTCTTACATACTGGGTATGAAGATCTATAGAGATAGATCTAAGAGGCTTCTAGGACTGTCCCAGTCTACGTACATCGACACTGTGCTGAAACGATTCAGCATGGAGAACTCCAAAAAGGGCTATCTCCCGATAGGCACTAGAATTGATCTCTCCAAACAAAATTATGCGACAATTCCTGAGGAGAGAGAGTGTATGAGTAGAATTCCATATGCTTCGGTAGTGGGTTCTATCATGTACGCCATGACTGTACTAGACCAGATATGGCATACTCACTAGGTGTAGTGAGCAGATACCAGTCTAACTCAGGTGAAGCTCATTAGAAAGAGGTTAAAACCATCCTTAAGTATTTACGAAATACTAAGGACCAATGGCTAATTTATGGAGAATCTGACTTGAAACTTATGGGGTATACTGACTCCAGTTTTCAGTCAGATAAAGATGATAACAAGAGTGTGTCAGGTTTTGTCTTTACCCTGAATGGAGGAGCTATCTGCTGGAAAAGTTCCAAGCAGCCTACTTTGGCAGACTCAGTTTGCGAAGCAGAGTACATTGTAGCATCTAATGCAGCAAAGGAAGCTATGTGGTTGCGGAAGTTCTTTGGCGAGCTGGGAGTGGCACCTTCCCTAGATAGTCCTGTTCTGGTGTACTGTGACAACACAAGAGCCATTTCTCAAGCCAAAGAGCCGAAGTCTCATCACCACATAAAGCATATTCTGCGGTGCTATCACCTTGTGCGAGAGATCGTGGAACGAGGTGACATTGACCTTCAAAAGATTGATAGAAAGGAGAATCTGGCTGACCCTTTCACTAAAGCCATCAGAGTTCAAGAGTTCGGCTATTGTAAAAGGAAAATGGAAATGAGATTCTGTACTGATTGGCTTTAGTCCAAGTGGGAGTTATTGGGAATTATGTCCCAAAGCCAATCGTCTAGGCTATAGATGGTTTTGCTACTTTGTATATGAATTTTTTATAATAAATAAAAGTTATTTATTTTTGGCTGTCCATCATTTTACATTTTCCTGTAATGAACACATGATGGAGTCCTTAGAACTACATCATTTGATATAGAGAGGATATATCAAGTAGTTCTTAAACTGGCTCACAATCAAATGATACATTGTTATAGGACGACGATGTATCAAGTATAGGTTGTTGTATGTCATATTTATTGATTATCCTCTTAACCAAGGAGTGTGAAGACACTGGTGTGACATACAAGTGAAGTGTATGACACTTCACTGAACGTGACCATCTGTGGAGCTCCCTTCTGCCAAAAGATTACTCGCGAAGGGATAGGGGTATATGTGTCCCTCATACCTGAGGTCACCATGGTAGCTTGCAAGCAACTCACTGTACTTTGGTACTGGATTACCTTGATTTCTAATCCAGTGATGGAAGGTTTCTGGATGCAGTTAAGTACTTGTGGAGCGGTGGTGAATCAAGATGGAATTAACCTCTCCAAATAGTTTGGAGTGAATGACACACTATATCTCAATTCAGCAAAATCTTGACCAGGGTAGTTCTTGTGAGCAGTCACAGAACTTGTGAGGTTGAGACATAATTTGGATAGACCAAATTAGGGTTGGTAGTCTAACCCTAGGTCATCCTGAGAATTATAAGGTCAAAGGGATGAATTATGCGGCAACCATATGCCCAAGGTTCTTGTGAGGTGCTCTGCATCTTCGACCTATCCGAGCATCGGGTATCATTGCTAGATGAGGACTTTGACTGGTACTGAAAATGTTCCAGTGCTACCGGTTTAGTGTTCGAACCTATGGGGTCACACACCATAGAGGATTTCTATCTGATCTTTTGGGCTGATCAACGATTGAGAATCGTTTGCCGTCACCTGAAGTCAATTTGATTGACTTTGCTCCAAGTGTCGACACTTGGATTTTTATAGGTGTCAATACTTGGTGAAGTGTCGACACTTGGCAATTTTCGAGTGTCGACACTTCCAGTGATGAGCAGAAATTCTGGGAGGTTTTCGTGAAGATTTTTTGTACGGGTTTGACCTGGTTTGAATTTCGAATTCAAACCAGTTTTGGCTCCAAACCTTTATGGTATGAAAGACATACTTGTCCAAATCGGTTAGACCCATTTGGCATGCCCATGATCCTCTCCTCCATTCTCTCCTCTCATCTCTCCTCCTTCCTTCTTCTCCCTCTCCCTGCTACCCTTATAAATGTGAGACATTGTTTTGGCTGCTGGGGTTAGACATACAAGAGCAGCAACTATTTCTTGAGAGAAAAGGTTGAGAAGAGTATGAGAGCTTTAGGGTTTGGGTGTGAGCTACCTAGCAATCAAGCTAGGTCTTAAGAAAGAGATTTGGAAAGGGGTTCCTGCTATCTTTCTTGTCTTCCTGGAAGAAGAAGTTCGGCCCATGGATCCCGAAGAGCTAGCACTCTGAGGGAGTTGATCAGAGTCGAGCCCAGGTGTGGACGTCCTGTAGAGGCCAGACACTTGTGTGGCTCGAGCGCCCTCTTCCTCATCAAAGCTCTTCACTGCTTCTCTCCAGCACTCACCGAGGTATAGAGGTATGACCTTTATGTTTATGTTGCTTTCTTGTTTTTGATGTTATATGCATGCTAGGTTTTTATACTAGATCCTATTGCGGGCAGATCAGTAGATAGTTTTGATCTATCATCGAGCCTTCCACTGTGCATGATTTAAAATTATTTTAAAATGTATTTTCTCTACCCTATTTTTCTTGCATAATGTATGCTAGGTGTAGGTATTTTTCACCTTCAAAATGCTCCAATGCTATCGCCCTTTGGTGATCCGCTAGTGGCACGTCATCTTCTGACTCAACTGAAACTATCGCCAGGGACGGTTCTTCCATCCTTTGCTTTTTCGGCCTCTCGGGTGTCGGCTCTGATGCCTGTTGTCTCTTCGGCTCCTGGGGGGTGGGCTCCGAAATGCAGATGGCCCTCCTTTGTGCCGATCGCACTGAAAGGATCGCCCGATCCAGCTTCATCTTGCCACCTGCCAGTAAACAAGGCTAGAAGTCAACGACAACATCAAAGTCAAAAAAAGAAAGAACAGTAGGTCCCCCTCAATGGCCTCCGTCCTGCCCAGCATCCAATGTCGGCTGATTCTAGCCTGATGGAGACTCCCTTCTTGGAGCAGAGAGTCGATAAACTTTGAGTCTTCATTGTTTAGCTTATGGAAATCGGCCTCGTCGGCCCTCGATACTCTCTTCCCTTCAGCGGCCCTCGGCCATGGATCTCCCCATGCTGGCTCGAACCCCCACGGTTCCAGGCTGTCTACAAGAAAGAATTGAGACTTCCATCCATGGATAGCCAACAGAAGTCCCCCTAATATCTTCCGGTTAAGGCGGGGACTAAACATCCACCACTCCTTGCTTCGAAAGTCCTATTTCAAAAGGAAAAAGTTAGAGAATAGGGATAACCTTGGTTTGATTTTGGCTTCCCGGCAGATGTCCAGGAAACCATAGATGACCCGAATACTATTCAGGGTTAGTTATGAGGGGATAACTCTATAGCTATTAAAGATATGGATGAAAAAATTGTGGAGTGGAAATCGGAGGCCGACCTTGAGGTGATCTTCATACAAGGGAAGTGCACCTAGGTTCAATGGTCTGTTTACTCTCCCTTCCTTACTAGGAATGGTGAGGTGTAGGGTGGTCGAGATGCCGTAGATGACCCTGAGGTTTTCTACCCTTTCTCTAGTCTTGGTCGTGGCGATCTCGTACGGGCCGAGTTCCCTATCCCCATGGACCAAACTCCTACTGGAGGAGGCCATTTCAGTGGAGGCTAGAAGAGAAGAAGAAGATGGAGGTAGAACTAACCTAGTGGGCGAAGTTCCTAGCAAAGACAAAAGCAGAAGGAGAAGGAGGCTCTCTCTCTCTCTCTCCAAACCCAAGCACAGTGAAAGACTCCCTTTGAATGTCTGCCCCTCCTTTTATAGGGGCTAAGGGGCCGCCTCTCGGTGCCCCTCGAGCATCGTGATATGTGGTAGGCGACACGACTCCTTGATTGGATGGGGAAGCCAAAGGGATGCACCGAATCGTGTTTTGAGCATGATCCACGTAACCACATGATCGACGGTGGATAAGCCATGCTGGGCACTGCACCGACCGCTCAGATGAGGCCACGTGGCCCATGTCGCATCAAGAGCTCGATGGGTGTGCATTTCTGGACTGGCGATCATCATGCACTGTACCAGCAATAATTGCAACTCCTGCCACCACCAACCCAATACTGATACCTATCCAAGAGTGAAAATCAGAGCAAAAGATGGCCGGTCGTGGCATGCCAGATCTGATTCGCCATCATCTTGAGGACTGGCACATTAATTGCTCTCATCCTTCGAAGTTACAGAACTGCTCGAAGGCCAAGAGCAAGGGGGTAACTATTGTACCAGACTGGCCCACCATCGAACCGGACCATCATTTTTACAGAAATTCAACCGGGCCATGTCTCCGAGGTCCAACCGGTGAGCTTCCTTAGAACCCCGATGGAACCATTCCCCTCCGAAAGGCTGCCTCACCGAAGCTGCCTCCGACGGCCTTCTCGTTTGGAAGGCTGCCTCACCAAAGCTGCCTTCGATGGCCTTCTCTCGTAGAAGGCCACCTCATCGAAGCTGCCTCCGATGGCCTTCTCCTGCAGAAGGCTGCCTCACCGAAGCTGCCTCCGACGGCCTTCTCCTCCGGAAGGCCGCCTCACCAAAGCTGTCTCCAACGACCCTCTCCTTCGCAAGGCCAATCCACTAGAGTGGAGCACCGAAGCTGTCTGCTACAACATTCTCGGATCCTTTCTTGTCTCGAATTTCAATATCAAACTCTTGTAGCAGTAAGATCCATCTAATCAATCGTGGTTTAGCATCTTTCTTTGAGAGCAGGTATCTCAAAGCTGAGTGATCCGAATAAACCACAATCTTGGAACCTAAAAGATATGATCTAAACTTTTCCAGGGCAAACACCACGGCTAGCAACTCCTTTTCAGTAGTGGTATAATTTTTTTGGGCATCATTCAAAGTTCTACTAGCATAATAAATCACTATGGGACATTTGTTTACCCTTTGGCCCAAGACAGCTCCTATGGCAAAGTCTGAAGCATCACACATGATTTCAAAAGGTAGTGACCAATCTGGGGGTTGGATGGTTGGGGCTTGGGTCACAGCTTCCTTTAGAAACTCAAAAGCCTTAAGACAATCTTCATCAAAATTGAAAGGAATGTCCTTGGCGAGCAGATTACACAAAGGACGGGAAATTTTGGAAAAGTCTTTGATGAAGCGACGATAGAATCCTACATGGCCGAGAAAAGATCGAATTTGTTTGATAGAGATGGGTGGAGGAAGTTTAGAGATCAATTCAACCTTTGCTTTATCTACCTCGATCCCTCTCTTAGATACAATATGTCCTAAAACAATCCCTTCTCGAACCATGAAATGGCTCTTCTCCCAGCTCAGAACTAAATTAGCCTCAATACATCGTTTTAAGATTTTCTTCAAATTATTGAGGCAACTCTCAAAAGATTCTCCAAAGACTGAAAAATCATCCATAAAAATTTCCAAGAAATCTCCTACCATGTCCGAGAAAATTGATATCATGCACCTTTGAAAGGTTGCAGGTGCATTACACAAACCGAAAGGCATTCTACGGAAAGCAAAGGTTCCAAAGGGACATGTGAAGGTGGTCTTTTCCTGGTCTCCTGGATAGATAGCTACCTGGTTGTATCCTGAGTATCCATCTAAGAAGCAAAAGTATTGCTGGCCAGCTAATCTTTCTAGGATCTGATCAATAAATGGTAAGGGAAAGTGGTCTTTGCGGGTAGCTGCATTAAGTTTTCTATAATCTATACAAACATGCCACCCAGTAGAAAGTCGTGTTGGCACTAAATCCCCATGGTCAGTACGGACAACTGTGAGTCCAGATTTCTTTGGAACGACTTGAGTAGGACTCACCCAATGGCTATCAGAAATAGGATAAATAATACCAGCATCTAACCATTTAATCACTTCCTTCTTGACCACTTCTTGCATGTTTGGGTTGAGCCGTCTTTGCATTTCTCTAGTAGGCTTGGCACTATCCTCAGTATAGATATGGTGCATACAAATTGATGGACTAATGCCTTTTAAATCAGCAATGGCCCAACCTATGGCCTCCCTATGTGTTTTCAGAACATCTATCAATTGGTTTTCCTGCTCAATGGTTAGGTCAGAAGCAATGATCACAGGCAGGGTTTTGTCAAGTCCTAAAAACACATACTTAAGTGATTCAGGCAAAGTTTTTAGTTCAAGTTGTGGTGGGGCCTGAATCGAAGGGTGCAAAGGCTCAGTTCCTAGGTCAGGTAAGGATTCAGTTTGCATTGACCAAGGTGGTGAAGGTTGAGGTGAATCAGGTAGGGCATTTATCTCTTGGACTTGGTTTTCAGCAATAGGCTCATCATCTTCCATCAAATTGGAGGAAAATTCAGACTCAACAATCTCATCTACTAAACTAATCACAGAACAATTTTCCTCCTCTCGAGCAAACTTTGAGGCATTAAAAATATTGATTCTCACCTTTTGATCCCCAAAAGAAATGTCCATAGCTCCCGTTTTACAATTGATATTGGCATTGGCAGTGGCTAGGAATGGACGACCTAAGATTATGGGATTCTGATTTAGCTCTTGGGATGGTTCCATGTCTAGTATAAGGAAGTCTACTGGGAAATAACATTGGTTCACTCTAACTAAGACATCCTCAATCAAACCACGTGGTGTCTTGACAGATCTATCGGCTAGTTGAAGAATGACTGACGTGGGTTTTAGTTCACCTATCCCAAATTTTTCATAGACCGAGGTTGGAAGAAGGTTCACACTAGCTCCTAGGTCTAACAGGGCTCGGTCAAAGGTAATGCCTCCTATAACACAAGAAATCAAAGGAGCACCGGGGTCTTTCATTTTCTGAGGTAATTGATTCAACAAAACTGCACTTACATCCTTAGACAAAATGATTCTCTTTATGGTTCGTGGCTCACGCTTTTGGGTGCAGAGTTCTTTGAGAAATTTAGCGTAAGCTGGAACGTGCTGAATTGCATCGAGGATGGGTAAATTAATATGAACTTGCTTGAATAATTCCATTAGCTCCTCGTTGCGTGCTCCTTGCTTTTTACGGGAAAAGCCAGCTTCTAGGGCTGAAGGGAACGGGACTCTAGGTTTATAAGTCTCAGGTAGTTCATCTGCTCTCTTCTTCCCTTTCTCATTTAAATCGGAACTAGTATTAGTACTAGTCCCGGGCTCAGGCTCTTCTACATGGTTAGTCTCATCTTCTAACTTCTCATTCTTGCTAGCATCAGTACTAGCCTCTCTCTCCTGGTTTTGATATGGGTCCCTAAAAATCCTACCACTTCTAAGCTCAGAAATTGCTTTAGCATTCTCAAATTGAGGGTTCTTAGGTGGAACATTAGGCTGAAGAATGAGTGGGTTGTTTCTAGGATTCGGTATTGGTTGACTCGGTAGTTGACCTTCTCTCCTCATAGTAGATTCAGCTAACTGTCCTATTTGAACTTCTAACCTGGCGATAGATTGTTGTTGGGTCATGATTAATTGTTGAAGTTGATCAAACCTATCGTCGGCTAGATTGGTCTGTTGAGGAGGTTGATATGATGACTGATGATGATATGGTGGCTGATATGGTGGCTGAGCAGGCTGACTAGGCTGACCTCTATTATAGGCATAGTTTTGGTATGGGGGCCTATTTTGAAAGTTCCGTGCAGGAGGAGTTTGGGTCTGAACCTGAGTCTGTTGTGGTTTCCAAGAAAAATTAGGATGGTTTCTCCAACCCGGGTTATAAGTATTTGAAAATGGGTCATTACCCGGCTTGGAGCAACCTTGAGCAGCTTGGACTTGTTCTTGGATGAAAGGTGGTAACTGTGCAACCGTAGGACATTCATTCATGTGATGGGCTGGGCTAGCACAGATAGAACAAATCTCCTGATGATTAGAGGGTGATGGGTATTGTGATGGGTGTGATGGGTATTGTGCAGGAGATTGAGATTGTTGACTGAGGGCTAGGACTTGGTCCAACTTTTGAGAAAGGAGGTCGACTGTATCTAATCTTTGGGATATTAGGTTCAAGTCGACATTGGAATTTGAATGTGTAATTTCATAAATCCCTGCCCGCTTTTGGTGAGGAATCGATCTTTCATATGAAGTCAAAGAAGCATGGTTGATCGAATTTTCACTTAGGGTTTCAAACAAGGTATAGGCCTCATCCTCACTTCTACTCATGAATGCACCTCCACAAGATGCATCCACCATCTGTCTATACTGGTCTCCTAATCCCTCATAAAAAGCTTGGACAATTTGCCACTTAGACAGACCATGATGTGGGCATTTTCTAAGGAGTTCCTTAAGTCTCTCCCATGATTCATGAATTTGTTCACCAGGAAGCTGAGCAAATCTAGTGATGGCTCGCCTCATAGTGTTGGTTCGACCTATAGGATAGAATTTCTTAAGGAACTCGTGCTGCATTTCAGCCCAAGTTCGAATTGGTTTCCCTAGTGTGCCAAGCCAGTACTTGGCCTTATCCTTTAGTGAGAAGGGGAACAAGGTTAGCCTAAGGGCATCATCAGTGAAATCTTGGATCTTCACCGTAGAACAGATTTCTAAAAACTCATCTAGATGCTTATAAGGATCTTCATTGGTATTCCCATAAAAGGAAGGGAGCATCTGGATTGTGGCAGACTTGATCTCATATTGTCTAGCAGGTATTTCAGGTAAATGGATACAAGTCGATGGGTTGTAGGTGGAAGGAATAAAGTATTCCTTCATCTGTCTAGGTGGTTCTTCTGGGTTTCCAGCCATTTGATTTTTTGGTGTACTATGGATCAGCCGTTTAATTTCAGGGTTGAAGTCAACTAGGTCTGGAAATAGAGATCTTCTACCGTGCATGAAACAGTGCAACCCAAAAAAAAATTTTTTTTTTTTTATTTTATATATATATAATTTTTTTGTTATTTTCAAACACTTATCAAACAGATTTTTATCCTAGGCTCCCTAATTCTAGACAGCTCCTAACTTCCAAGACCGCCTTGGAGCCCTCCAAGTCAAAGACCAATTAGCTAACTGGCCAGGTAAGGGTAAGGTCGGTGGAGTTTCCCTCTTTGCTTGCCTTAGACACCAATTAAAAATTGGCCAGGTAAGCGGATCCAACCACCTTCCTTCGGGACGTAATCCCTAAACCCCTTTCCTAGACACCAGTCAACCAACTAATCTTGACCCGGTCCAACTCTTCCGGGTGCCCTGTCCTATTGAGCTCGAGTTCCTTAGAGCTGACGTCTAGTTAATTTTATTTAGAAGGCTTAGGTATGCAAAATGAGGGGTGATGTTTGTGGGCTAAGGAAGGGTATTGAACTCCCCACCTTATCTTGTTTATGGAAAAGTGTCCTTAAGATGATTATGAGATTATGAAATGCAATAGGATGTCCAAAATAAAAGTTATAAACACACAAAATTAAATTAAAGCTATATATTTTTTTTTTAATTTTGTGATTAAGTTTCTAATCCTAATAAATTATGAAATGTCTGGGCAATTTTTTTTTTTTTGGATTTTGCAGAAAAGATAAATTTACCTAAATGAATCTGAAAAAAAAAAAAAAAAAATTTGTTTGAAATTTGAAATTTGAAAATTTTTTTTTTAAAATTTGAAATTTGAAATTTTTTTTTTAAAATTTGAAATTTGAATTTTTTTTTTTTTTTGGAGATAAGAAAATAAACTAAAAAGATAAATAATTAATATGTAAAAGAGGAAAGAAAGTTTACTGATTGGGAGACTTCCTTCCTCTTCTGCTTTTCTCCCCTCTTTTTTTTTTTTAATCTGCAAGAAAAAGAAAAGTTAGCATGGTATAAAAAAAATCAAAAAGATCAAAAACTATTATTTTAATGCCCTCCCCGGCAACGGCGCCAAAAACTTGATAGATCCGCGGGGTTGTCGTTAAAATACCGTGGCTATCAGTTTAAAATCCGACTTCTTAAAATATTTAAAAATGCGTAGCAAGAGGAGTCGGGTCGAATCCACAGAGAAGGCGGTGTTTAGGATTTGAAATCTTTTTGATCTTGTAAAAAAAAATATTTGAAGTCGAAAAGTATAAAAAAAAATAAAATTCCAGGAAAAGTAAACTTGGCACTAGGATCTATTATTTAGATCCTAGCATCTACGTGCAGACAAGACGAAAGACAGGAGTTAAAAAAATATTGCATTGATTGAAATTTAATGTCTAGATACAATGCAAAAAAATTAAATTAACAAAATAAGTAACAAAGATAAGAACAGATCGGCGCAGCCTCGTCGGGAAGATAGCTCCTTCCTTCGTACTCCGTGGAGCGAACTGGGCTTCCTCTGTGTCTTCTTCTTCGGATCCTGATCTCAGAGAGAGAAGGCTGGAAGATGGTGTAGGGACACGCTCTCCTTTGAGAAACCTCACTCCCAAAAGCAAACCCGTAACCCAAGCAATGCCCTTTACCCTGTACCTTGTCTTTTCTCCGGGATCCCTCTATCTTGCACAATGGGGTTCATTTTATAAATGACCGGAGAGGGGAGCTCGTTACACACTAGCGATGTGGGACAAAAAAAAACGTGACTGCCATTGTTGCTCCATTGATTACGCCACGAAGCTCGTGGAGAACGCCCAGCTTATGCCGTGACGACCGCTTGGCAACGCCCGTGGAGAAGCATGGCCGTGCGCGTGGAGCCATCGTGGAGAATGCCTGCGGACGGCACGTGGAGGAGCTCGGCCTGCGCGTGGAGGAGCTCGGCAACGCGCTGCTGCCCGTGAAGAATGCCCGTGGGCTGCGCGTGGAGGAGGTGGCCGCCATGGAGGGCGTGCGTGGCTGCGCGTGGAGGAGCTGGCCGTGGGGAACGTGGGCTGCTACGCGTGGAGGAGGTGGGTGGCCACCGTGCATGCGCGTGGAGGAGGTGGGTGGCCGCCGTGCATGCGCGTGGAGGAGGTGGGTGGCCGCCGTGCATGCGCGTGGAGGAGGTGGCCACCGTGCATGGAGGAGGTGGCCGCCGTGGAGGGCATGCATGGCTGCGCGTGGGGGAGGTGGGTGGCTGCGCGTGGAGGAGGTGGCCGTGGGGAACGTGGGCTGCCTCCTCTCTTTTGCCGTCGAAAAACATCGCCACCGACCGTCAAAGCATCGCCGGAGCTTCTCCTCCGGCCAGGGATACCGCCGGCGTGCTTCCCGGCGAATTTCGGCGCCTCTGGAGGGCCGTGGTCCACGGCCTATTCCGTGGACCGGCAGCCATGGCAGCCATGGCTGCCGATGAACCAAATGCAAAATAAAGAAAACAAGGACGAGCTGCTCCAAAAATCGTGCAGCATCAAAATGTGTGCAAAAATCTTAGAAAATTCATAACTTCTTCATTTCAAACCTGATTTAAGTACCGTTTGCGTCGTTGGATTCCATAAATCAAGCTCTACCTATTGGTGGGTTTCAATCTTATTAATTTTACCAATTCCATGATCATTAATTATAATTATTAAATGTTTTATTAATCATTTAAATGGGTGTGTGGTGCTTTGACTTGAAATCTATTTGTCATGAACATACTCTAATTTCACACTTTTCAAATATATTTTTAAAATAATTAGTTTTGCAAGAAAGTCCAAATTAATTATGAAATTAGGTTATTAAAAGAATGTTAGCACCAATAATTAACTAAAATACTTAAAATAATCGTGTAAATCCAAGATTTATCACACCCCCCAACTTAAATATTGCTAGTCCCTTAGCAATGCAAAAAGTATAACTATGTGACACAAAGATCATCCTTTGCAAAAATAGATCAAGGTTTGAAAGTAAAAAGATCTAGCAAGTATCACTAATTAAGTATTGAGTTTCAGAAATAAATTTTGCAGTCAACATAATTAGAAACTTTCTTAGAGTTCATCTAAAGATCTACAGCACTTGTGTTTGTGATGACTAACTTAACATTTTGGTACTAGTTTGCAAGAACAAATGTATCTTTGATTAACACTTACTTTGGTTAATTTTCTATACATCCCTAAATTAAGCTTATGAACTGAGTTAGCTTTCACACTACCTGATTTTTTTTTTTTTTTTTTTTTTTTTTTTTTTTTTTTTTTTGTGCTGAGCATCCTGGCCTTCCCTTCACCGTTTGACGCGAACCTCCACACTTGACTTAGGTGCAGAGACCCGGTTACTAAGTTTAGGGCGATCCACATATACTCTATGTTTTGCACTTTTATTTCAGGTAGGTAGCTCTTTCCTCAAAAAATTTTAAATTGGGATATATATCAATTACCAGTTTTCGGTGATAATTAAGTCCTCAATTGTCCTTACAACTAATACTTACTTTGTCTCGTCAGCGTGCATGTGCAATGGAAGTGCTAATAGCCTTTAGGTGATCTAAGTAGGCCCTAAAAGTCTGACACGCTAGTCTACTTCTTGACTCGCTAACAGTCATTAGCAACACTCTCTAACTCTTATTACTTTTCCTAGTCTATCGTGCTCCAGATTTATTTTTGACACATGAAAACTTTTTTTTTTTTAATTTATTTATTTATTATTTATTTATTATTTATTATTATTATTATTTATTATTTTTTTATTTTTTTATTTTATTATTATTATTTTTTAAAAAATTAAAAAATTAAAAAAAATATTTGTCCTGACCCCCCAACTTAAATACCATTGTCCCTAATGGTATGAAAAGAACTAAAAATGTAAAGGGATACCTGAGAAGAGGAGCTCGTGAACAATGTAGAGGCTGCAAATTTTTTTTTTTTTTTTTTTTTTTTTTATATAAAAAAAGTACATGTTGGGTTGCCTCCCAACGAGCGCTAAGTTTAATGTCTTCAGCCAGACATAATGCAGCTCAGTTTAGTGTGGGTCAGTTAATGTTACTTGGTCAATGGTTCGATTTGTTGATATTCCTTCAATGTATGGTTTTAAACGTTGACCATTTACCTTAAAGAAGTTTCCTGACCTAGGATCATAAATTTTGACAGCACCATGGGGGAAAACTTGGTTAACAATGTAAGGTCCATCCCATCTAGATCTCAATTTTCCAGGAAATAATCGAAGCCTTGAATTAAATAACCAGACTTGTTGATTTGGCTTAAAGATTTTCCTAGAAATAAATTGATCATGAAAGGCTTTCATTTTCTCTTTATAAATACGCGAGTTTTCATAAGCATCTCGCCTCATTCATCTAGTTCACTCAGTTGCAACATCCGGTTAGAACCAGCTTGCTTTAAATCAAAATTTAATTGCTTAATCGCCCAATATGCTCTATGTTCAAGTTCTACCGGAAGATGACATGCTTTTCCAAAGATCAGCCTATAGGGAGACATTCCAATGGGATTCTTGTAAGCTGTCCGATAGGCCCATAATGCATCATCTAATCGATCTGACCAGTTTCTACGATCGGGCCTAATAGTCTTTTGCAAAATGTTCTTGATCTCCCTATTGGATACTTCTACTTGGCCACTTGTTTGCGGGTGATAAGGTGTAGCTACTTTATGTGTGACCCCATATTTTTGCAAAAGCATTCGAAATTGGTAGTTTGTGAAATGGGCACCTCCGTCACTAATGATGGCACGAGGAATTTCGAACCTAGAGAAGATATTCTTTTGAACAAACTTTATGACTACCTTATGATCATTGGTTCGTGTAGCCATTGCCTCAATCCATTTAGAAACATAATCGACAGCCACCAAAATATATTCAAAACCATTAGACGGTGGAAAGGGTCCCATAAAATCAATTCCCCAAACGTCAAAGATTTCAACTACCAAGATTGGATTTAAAGGCATCATGTCTTTTCTTGAAATATTTCCTAAGGCTTGACATTTAAGACATTCTTTGCCAAAAGTATAGGCATCCTTAAACAAAGTCGGCCAGTAAAATCCACTTTGCAAAACTTTAGCCGCAGTTTTTCGACCAGAAAAATGTCCTCCGCAAGCAAGGGTGTGGCAAAAATTCAAAATACTCAGATGTTCAGATTCAGGAACACACCTACGGATGATTTGATCAGCACAGATTCGAAAGAGTTCAGGATCTTCCCAAAAGTAGTATTTAATTTGAGCAAAGAATCGATCCTTTTCATTCTTGGACCAGCCATCAGGGATTTGTCCAACCACTAAGTAGTTCACAATATCTGCAAACCAAGGGGCCTTTGCATGTGAAACTGCTAAGAGTTGTTCATCTGGAAAAGATTCTTCAATTGATGCAGGTTCACACTCTTCAACTAAAATCCTAGATAGATGGTCTGCTACAACATTCTCGGATCCTTTCTTGTCTCGAATTTCAATATCAAACTCTTGTAGCAGTAAGATCCATCTAATCAATCGTGGTTTAGCATCTTTCTTTGAGAGCAGGTATCTCAAAGCTGAGTGATCCGAATAAACCACAATCTTGGAACCTAAAAGATATGATCTAAACTTTTCCAGGGCAAACACCACGGCTAGCAACTCCTTTTCAGTAGTGGTATAATTTTTTTGGGCATCATTCAAAGTTCTACTAGCATAATAAATCACTATGGGACATTTGTTTACCCTTTGGCCCAAGACAGCTCCTATGGCAAAGTCTGAAGCATCACACATGATTTCAAAAGGTAGTGACCAATCTGGGGGTTGGATGGTTGGGGCTTGGGTCACAGCTTCCTTTAGAAACTCAAAAGCCTTAAGACAATCTTCATCAAAATTGAAAGGAATGTCCTTGGCGAGCAGATTACACAAAGGACGGGAAATTTTGGAAAAGTCTTTGATGAAGCGACGATAGAATCCTACATGGCCGAGAAAAGATCGAATTTGTTTGATAGAGATGGGTGGAGGAAGTTTAGAGATCAATTCAACCTTTGCTTTATCTACCTCGATCCCTCTCTTAGATACAATATGTCCTAAAACAATCCCTTCTCGAACCATGAAATGGCTCTTCTCCCAGCTCAGAACTAAATTAGCCTCAATACATCGTTTCAAAATTTTCTTCAAATTATTGAGGCAACTCTCAAAAGATTCTCCAAAGACTGAAAAATCATCCATAAAAATTTCCAAGAAATCTCCTACCATGTCCGAGAAAATTGATATCATGCACCTTTGAAAGGTTGCAGGTGCATTACACAAACCGAAAGGCATTCTACGGAAAGCAAAGGTTCCAAAGGGACATGTGAAGGTGGTCTTTTCCTGGTCTCCTGGATAGATAGCTACCTGGTTGTATCCTGAGTATCCATCTAAGAAGCAAAAGTATTGCTGGCCAGCTAATCTTTCTAGGATCTGATCAATAAATGGTAAGGGAAAGTGGTCTTTGCGGGTAGCTGCATTAAGTTTTCTATAATCTATACAAACACGCCACCCAGTAGAAAGTCGTGTTGGCACTAAATCCCCATGGTCAGTACGGACAACGTGAGTCCAGATTTCTTTGGAACGACTTGAGTAGGACTCACCCAATGGCTATCAGAAATAGGATAAATAATACCAGCATCTAACCATTTAATCACTTCCTTCTTGACCACTTCTTGCATGTTTGGGTTGAGCCGTCTTTGCATTTCTCTAGTAGGCTTGGCACTATCCTCAGTATAGATATGGTGCATACAAATTGATGGACTAATGCCTTTTAAATCAGCAATGGCCCAACCTATGGCCTCCCTATGTGTTTTCAGAACATCTATCAATTGGTTTTCCTGCTCAATGGTTAGGTCAGAAGCAATGATCACAGGCAGGGTTTTGTCAGGTCCTAAAAACACATACTTAAGTGATTCAGGCAAAGTTTTTAGTTCAAGTTGTGGTGGGGCCTGAATCGAAGGGTGCAAAGGCTCAGTTCCTAGGTCAGGTAAGGATTCAGTTTGCATTGACCAAGGTGGTGAAGGTTGAGGTGAATCAGGTAGGGCATTTACCTCTTGGACTTGGTTTTCAGCAATAGGCTCATCATCTTCCATCAAATTGGAGGAAAATTCAGACTCAACAATCTCATCTACTAAACTAATCACAGAACAATTTTCCTCCTCTCGAGCAAACTTTGAGGCATTAAAAATATTGATTCTCACCTTTTGATCCCCAAAAGAAATGTCCATAGCTCCCGTTTTACAATTGATATTGGCATTGGCAGTGGCTAGGAATGGACGACCTAAGATTATGGGATTCTGATTTAGCTCTTGGGATGGTTCCATGTCTAGTATAAGGAAGTCTACTGGGAAATAACATTGGTTCACTCTAACTAAGACATCCTCAATCAAACCACGTGGTGTCTTGACAGATCTATCGGCTAGTTGAAGAATGACTGACGTGGGTTTTAGTTCACCTATCCCAAATTTTTCATAGACCGAGGTTGGAAGAAGGTTCACACTAGCTCCTAGGTCTAACAGGGCTCGGTCAAAGGTAATGCCTCCTATAACACAAGAAATCAAAGGAGCACCGGGGTCTTTCATTTTCTGAGGTAATTGATTCAACAAAACTGCACTTACATCCTCAGACAAAATGATTCTCTTTATGGTTCGTGGCTCACGCTTTTGGGTGCAGAGTTCTTTGAGAAATTTAGCGTAAGCTGGAACGTGCTGAATTGCATCGAGGAGGGGTAAATTAATATGAACTTGCTTGAATAATTCCATTAGCTCCTCGTTGCGTGCTCCTTGCTTTTTACGGGAAAAGCCAGCTTCTAGGGCTGAAGGGAACGGGACTCTAGGTTTATAAGTCTCAGGTATTCATCTGCTCTCTTCTTCCCTTTCTCATTTAAATCGGAACCAGTATTAGTACTAGTCCCGGGCTCAGGCTCTTCTACATGGTTAGTCTCATCTTCTAACTTCTCATTCTTGCTAGCATCAGTACTAGCCTCTCTCTCCTGGTTTTGATATGGGTCCCTAAAAATCCTACCACTTCTAAGCTCAGAAATTGCTTTAGCATTCTCAAATTGAGGGTTCTTAGGTGGAACATTAGGCTGAAGAATGAGTGGGTTGTTTCTAGGATTCGGTATTGGTTGACTCGGTAGTTGACCTGGTTCTCTCCTCATAGTAGATTCAGCTAACTGTCCTATTTGAACTTCTAACCTGGCGATAGATTGTTGTTGGGTCATGATTAATTGTTGAAGTTGATCAAACCTATCGTCGGCTAGATTGGTCTGTTGAGGAGGTTGATATGATGACTGATGATGATATGGTGGCTGATATGGTGGCTGAGCAGGCTGACTAGGCTGACCTCTATTATAGGCATAGTTTTGGTATGGGGGCCTATTTTGAAAGTTCCGTGCAGGAGGAGTTTGGGTCTGAACCTGAGTCTGTTGTGGTTTCCAAGAAAAATTAGGATGGTTTCTCCAACCCGGGTTATAAGTATTTGAAAATGGGTCATTACCCGGCTTGGAGCAACCTTGAGCAGCTTGGACTTGTTCTTGGATGAAAGGTGGTAACTGTGCAACCGTAGGACATTCATTCATGTGATGGGCTGGGCTAGCACAGATAGAACAAATCTCCTGATGATTAGAGGGTGATGGGTATTGTGATGGGTGTGATGGGTATTGTGCAGGAGATTGAGATTGTTGACTGAGGGCTAGGACTTGGTCCAACTTTTGAGAAAGGAGGTCGACTGTATCTAATCTTTGGGATATTAGGTTCAAGTCGACATTGGAATTTGAATGTGTAATTTCATAAATCCCTGCCCGCTTTTGGTGAGGAATCGATCTTTCATATGAAGTCAAAGAAGCATGGTTGATCGAATTTTCACTTAGGGTTTCAAACAAGGTATAGGCCTCATCCTCACTTCTACTCATGAATGCACCTCCACAAGATGCATCCACCATCTGTCTATACTGGTCTCCTAATCCCTCATAAAAAGCTTGGACAATTTGCCACTTAGACAGACCATGATGTGGGCATTTTCTAAGGAGTTCCTTAAGTCTCTCCCATGATTCATGAATTTGTTCACCAGGAAGCTGAGCAAATCCAGTGATGGCTCGCCTCATGGTGTTGGTTCGACCTATAGGATAGAATTTCTTAAGGAACTCGTGCTGCATTTCAGCCCAAGTTCGAATTGGTTTCCCTAGTGTGCCAAGCCAGTACTTGGCCTTATCCTTTAGTGAGAAGGGGAACAAGGTTAGCCTAAGGGCATCATCAGTGAAATCTTGGATCTTCACCGTAGAACAGATTTCTAAAAACTCATCTAGATGCTTATAAGGATCTTCATTGGTATTCCCATAAAAGGAAGGGAGCATCTGGATTGTGGCAGACTTGATCTCATATTGTCTAGCAGGTATTTCAGGTAAATGGATACAAGTCGATGGGTTGTAGGTGGAAGGAATAAAGTATTCCTTCATCTGTCTAGGTGGTTCTTCTGGGTTTCCAGCCATTTGATTTTTTGGTGTACTATGGATCAGCCGTTCAATTTCAGGGTTGAAGTCAACTAGGTCTGGAAATAGAGATCTTCTACCGTGCATGAAACAGTGCAACCCAAAAAAAAATTTTTTATTTTATTTTATATATATATAATTTTTTTGTTATTTTCAAACACTTATCAAACAGATTTTTATCCTAGGCTCCCTAATTCTAGACAGCTCCTAACTTCCAAGACCGCCTTGGAGCCCTCCAAGTCAAAGACCAATTAGCTAACTGGCCAGGTAAGGGTAAGGTCGGTGGAGTTTCCCTCTTTGCTTGCCTTAGACACCAATTAAAAATTGGCCAGGTAAGCGGATCCAACCACCTTCCTTCGGGACGTAATCCCTGAACCCCTTTCCTAGACACCAGTCAACCAACTAATCTTGACCCGGTCCAACTCTTCCGGGTGCCCTGTCCTATTGAGCTCGAGTTCCTTAGAGCTGACGTCTAGTTAATTTTATTTAGAAGGCTTAGGTATGCAAAATGAGGGGTGATGGTTTGTGGGCTAAGGAAGGGTATTGAACTCCCCACCTTATCTTGTTTATGGAAAAGTGCCCTTAAGATGATTATGAGATTATGAAATGCAATAGGATGTCCAAAATAAAAGTTATAAACACACAAAATTAAATTAAAGCTATATATATTTTTTTAATTTTGTGATTAAGTTTCTAATCCTAATAAATTATGAAATGTCTGGGCAATTTTTTTTTTTTGGATTTTGCAGAAAAGATAAATTTACCTAAATGAATCTGAAAAAAAAAAAAAAAAATTTGTTTGAAATTTGAAATTTGAAATTTTTTTTTTTAAAATTTGATATTTGAATTTTTTTTTTTAAAATTTGAAATTTGAATTTTTTTTTTTTTTTGGAGATAAGAAAATAAACTAAAAAGACAAATAATTAATATGTAAAAGAGGAAAGAAAGTTTACTGATTGGGAGACTTCCTTCCTCTTCTGCTTTTCTCCCCTTTTTTTTTTTAATCTGCAAGAAAAAGAAAATTAGCATGGTATAAAAAAATTCAAAAAGATCAAAAACTATTATTTTAATGCCCTCCCCGGCAACGGCGCCAAAAACTTGATAGATCCGCGGGGTTGTCGTTAAAACACCGTGGCTATCAGTTTAAAATCCGACTTCTTAAAATATTTAAAAATGCGTAGCAAGAGGAGTCGGGTCGAATCCACAGAGAAGGCGGTGTTTAGGATTTGAAATCTTTTTGATCTTGTAAAAAAAAATATTTGAAGTCGAAAAGTATATAAAAAAAATAAAATTCCAGGAAAAGTAAACTTGGCACTAGGATCTATTATTTAGATCCTAGCATCTACGTGCAGACAAGACGAAAGACAGGAGTTAAAAAAATATTGCATTGATTGAAATTTAATGTCTAGATACAATGCAAAAAAATTAAATTAACAAAATAAGTAACAAAGATAAGAACAGATCCGCGCAGCCTCGTCGGGAAGATAGCTCCTTCCTTCGTACTCCGTGGAGCGAACTGGGCTTCCTCTGTGTCTTCTTCTTCGGATCCTGATCTCAGAGAGAGAAGGCTGGAAGATGGTGTAGGGACACGCTCTCCTTTGAGAAACCTCACTCCCAAAAGCAAACCCGTAACCCAAGCAATGCCCTTTACCCTGTACCTTGTCTTTTCTCCGGGATCCCTCTATCTTGCACAATGGGGTTCATTTTATAATTGACCGGAGAGGGGAGCTCATTACACACTAGCGATGTGGGACAAAAAAAAACGTGACTGCCATTGTTGCTCCATTGATTACGCCACGAAGCTCGTGGAGAACGCCCAGCTTATGCCGTGACGACCGCTTGGCAACGCCCGTGGAGAAGCATGGCCGTGCGCGTGGAGCCATCGTGGAGAATGCCTGCGGACGGCGCGTGGAGGAGCTCGGCCTGCGCGTGGAGGAGCTCGGCAACGCGCTGCTGCCCGTGAAGAATGCCCGTGGGCTGCGCGTGGAGGAGGTGGCCGCCATGGAGGGCGTGCGTGGCTGCGCGTGGAGGAGCTGGCCGTGGGGAACGTGGGCTGCTGCGCGTGGAGGAGGTGGGTGGCCGCCGTGCATGCGCGTGGAGGAGGTGGGTGGCCGCCGTGCATGCGCGTGGAGGAGGTGGGTGGCCGCCGTGCATGCGCGTGGAGGAGGTGGCCACCGTGCATGGAGGAGGTGGCCGCCGTGGAGGGCATGCGTGGCTGCGCGTGGGGGAGGTGGGTGGCTGCGCGTGGAGGAGGTGGCCGTGGGGAACGTGGGCTGCCTCCTCTCTTTTGCCGTCGAAAAACATCGCCACCGACCATCAAAGCATCGCCGGAGCTTCTCCTCCGGCCAGGGATACGCCGGCGTGCTTCCCGGCGAATTTCGGCGCCTCTGGAGGGCCGTGGTCCACGGCCTATTCCGTGGACCGGCAGCCATGGCAGCCATGGCTGCCGATGAACCAAATGCAAAATAAAGAAAACAAGGACGAGCTGCTCCAAAAATCGTGCAGCATCAAAATGTGTGCAAAAATCTTAGAAAATTCATAACTTCTTCATTTCAAACCTGATTTAAGTACCGTTTGCATCGTTGGATTCCATAAATCAAGCTCTACCTATTGGTGGGTTTCAATCTTATTAATTTTACCAATTCCATGATCATTAATTATAATTATTAAATGTTTTATTAATCATTTAAATGGGTGTGTGGTGCTTTGACTTGAAATCTATTTGTCATGAACATACTCTAATTTCACACTTTTCAAATATATTTTTAAAATAATTAGTTTTGCAAGAAAGTCCAAATTAATTATGAAATTAGGTTATTAAAAGAATGTTAGCACCAATAATTAACTAAAATACTTAAAATAATCATGTAAATCCAAGATTTATCAGCTCCCGCTGAGGTCCAGCCCGCTGCTCCATGTCGGTGTTCGACCGACTTCCTAGAGGAATCCAGAAGCCCCTCTTATTGTAACAGAATCCTGCCACATTAGCAGTACTGCTCCACTACTCCCACGATGCCACCCTGTCCAAGCACCACGTGGCCACTCTCCAGATCCTCGTAGGAGCAAATCGGTCTTCCTCGGCCTGCTCCCTAACGACTTTGGGACTGTTTCGTGTCTATATAAGGTACCCGGGGGATCCCATGAAAAGAGGAAGTTGATTCTTCCTTCTCCATACGCTGCTTCTGAGTTTCCTCCATTCTGTTACCTTTGAACTCCTGCTAACTTAAGCATCGGAGTGTCCCCCGTCAGAACAACACTGGTGCCTTGGGGACTTTGTTGCAGGTCGACCAGGAGAGGAGCGCTCTAGCACAGCCGACCAGACCCAGTCCAGGAGAAGTTGCGGCAACAAGTCCTTTTTCCAGTCAGACACAAATCCTAGATAAAGCCTAATTCCTTGTCTCTTATCTCCACACCCAAATGAATGGGCTTTGACCAATCAAAAGATGAAAAATTGCATGGAAGGAGTTGGCGCAAAATGAACAGTTGCGTCTCTTCATTATGGCGCTAATTTAAAACTAGGAGTCCTAATGTTTGAAGGCTCCTATATTTCTCTGATGCTTCCTTTCTGATTTCATGCCCCTTAGCTTTCCCATAACCAGTTAATGCCATATGGCAGGTGGAGAAAAAGGCTGGAAAATGAAGAGACAATAATTTGTCTCTTGGCATGAAAAGTTTTATCATGATATGTCCTCGCATCCTAATAAGACTCCTTCTACTTGAAGGGTATTATCAAATGGTTGAAGGAGAGATATATCAGGCACCCCATCCCTCTCTATAAATTGGCATCGATAATCTAATGCCAAAACATTAGAGTTTCCCAACAGAAAATTCTACCTGCTATTTTTTCTTCCTCTTTCTTAAGACAAGGTTTGTCTCTTTAAGACAAAGCTGTTCTTTCAAGACAAGGCTAGTCTAATTAAGATAAGACCCTAGAAACAAAAATAGAAGGGGTATTTGGGATCTAAGAGAGGATTCAGAGTATTCTCTGAGTGCCTTACAGGAGGATAAGGGTTCCAGCAAAGAGAGAAAGTCCGAAAGGCTACCAGAAGAGTTCCAATAAAACAAGCAACCTTCGCAGGAGTGATTCCTTGGTCTGATTTCTATGTAGATCACCTCTGAAGGACATGCACTTGTGTGCCTAATAAAAATTATGGAACATAGCATTCTAGGTATTCCTTTATAATCCTAAAGTTTAGATTTAGTAGTTATCATGATCATGTGGTCCTAGGATTTAGAGTTCTGGTCGGTCAAGATTTCGAATATAAAAATTGAAAGAATGGTACCCTAAAAGCCAATCATTGTATAGGCATTTTGTGATCTTTCAATTCATGTATAATATTATTTATTAATAAAAGGCATTTGATTCATTATACTACTGTATCTTATCTAGATTTTGATGAACCCCATAGGTTAAGACAATGAATTTTGGTAATTTTCACCGAATTCATCATCTTCTAGGTAGGCATCATACGTTAGATGTCAATCATGCCTTGTAGATTTTCATGAATCAATTCGATTGGATTCATGAGTCATTTCGGAAGTTGGTTCGAATTGACAACTTTGGTCAGCCCAATTTTACCTAATTAGGTCAATCAGGTTCGATTAGATCAAATTGATTTGGACCTAAACCTACTGCTAGCTAGATGTGGAACCCAAAGGGTCATACACATTAGGGAATTGGCCAAGAAAGTCAATTGGTTATTTATTAGGGTCATGGGATCCTAAATGGCTAGCTAACTGACATACTAACATATATTGGCTAGCCCAACTCCTAACCCAATTGAATTAGGTGAGCTTGTTTGCTAATTGGGCTAACCAATTTAAGAGGGACTTAAAATTAGGTTGTGTCTTAATTAGGATAGCCTTAATTAGATTTTATCTGAATTTATTTAGGCTTTATCTTAGAATGATGGAAGAGTCCTACTAGCATGGGACTCTTGGAGCCAACAATTATGTGCGGCAACATTAAGGGGCGCAAAAGAACCAAGAGTCCTTCTACCACTTAATCACCTATTCTAGATAAGCCTAAAGACTTTCTTCCTAATCTCCGCACCCAAATGAATGGGCTTTGACTGGTCAAAATGAAGAATTGGCATGGAATAAAGTGGAGCATAATGAAAGGTTGCGACGTTTCATTTTGGCACTAATTATGAGACCAAGAGTCCTTCTATTTGAAGGCTCTTATGTTTCTACGATGCCTTACATCTGAAGACACACTTCTTGGCCTTCTCATAACTAGTCAAAGCTACGTGGCAAAAGGAGATTTTGTGCTAGAAATCGAAGAGACAAAGTCTTGTCTCTTGGTGCATGAAAGGTCTTATCCAGATATGTATTTTCCATCCTTATAAGACTCTTCCTATTTGAAGAGTCTTATCAAATGGCTGATGGATAGACTTATCAGGCACCCCATCTCACTCTATATATTGGCATCGATAATCTAATGCCAAGGCAGATAAAACTCCCATCAGAATACTATCTCCTTTTCTCTCCCTCCCCCTTAAGACAAGTTTGTCTCTTTAAGACAACTTGTTCTTTCAAGACAAGGCTAGTCTAATTAAGACAAGAGCCTAGGAAGAAAAATAAGATGAGTATTAAGGATCTAAGAATGGATTTAGAGTGCTCTCTGAGAGCCCTGCAGGAGGGTAGGAGATCCAGCAAAGAAGGAAAGTCTGAAAGGCTACCGGAAGAGTCCCAAGCAAACAAGCAACTTGTATAGGAGTGCTTCCTTGGTCCGATTCCTGTGTGGATCACCTCTTGAGAGCATGCACTTGTGTACCTAGTAGAAATAAAAAAATATAGCATTCTAGGTATTCCTCTTAACCCTAAAGATTAGATTTATTAATTGTTATGCTTAAGTGGTCCTACGGTTTAGGGTTCCGGCCAGTCAGGGTTTCAAATATGAAATTTTGAAACCTAGTCTTCCACTGCACCCGGCCTAGTTAATCCAACAAAAATTTTGAAACCCAGTCTTTCATTGTGCCTAGCCCTAGGTAACCCAAGAGTGGTATCAGAGCTACTTTAATGCATGTAACTAGTAATCTCTTTAGTGTTGATTGCTTACTAAGCTGTGAATCGATGCATGATTAGTTTATATTACATATGTGATATGTTATATCCTAGTAACTGCTTCAGATTGGGTTAGTCACCATGGCCATCCAGTTATAGAAGCCAAGTAGGATTTAAAGGCCCTCTTTTTCCATTCAATTGGATCTCCTATGGCGTGTAGGGGTGCCACTGTGGGCATATCCCATGAACAAGTGGGGTGAATGGATTGATGTTATAATCATGCTTATGTTATGCATATTAGAGTTAATATGCTTGATTGTTGTAATGAATGTCATGTTGACAAGATTAATTAGGATGTGTTTGAGACCATCAAAGCCCTCATAAAAATTATATTTAGTTGTAGTGTAAGTTAATCATGATGCAAATCTGATTAGGGTTTGATCAGTCAATTGGTGTTTAGGCAAAGTGTTTCTAGGAAGGTAAAGGGAATGAGGTTTTTAATTAGTTCTATTGTCTGACTTGGCCAATATAATTGGTGTCTAAGAAAAGCAACGGGGAGACCCCCTCATCTCTTCCACTTACCTAGCCAATTTGGTCACATCTAAAAATCTTAAATTGGAAGTGTTAATTGTTAAGCACACTATAGATTTCCTTTCTTCATGCTATGACAAATTTGTATCAAAACTATAGTAGGTTTGTTGATGCGGGACTAATATGCATGCAATTATTTTTGTATATTTTATATGTAGAGTTAAGTGATTAAATCCTGAAATTCAGATCAAAATAAGTTGTAGGGAGTTTTATATGAATTTTTAAAGTCAAGCATGCAGATTAGAACCTAGAAAAGTAATAAAGAATGATCGCCGGGGCTAAGAAGCCTCGGTTAGGGCAAGTTCTCCTACAATATTATTACTGGTGGCAGAGGGGGTGTATCTGACAACGTCTGAAGTGCCCGCAGTGAAGATCGCAGTGAAGGAATCTCTCGTTCCTCGATGGATGCGGTCTGGAAAATCGAGCCAAAGACTCATGGATACCCGGCTTTCTACTCGGTGGTCCAATTGAGGCTTGGCTGGAGTCGTTGGATTCATAGGAACTCGGGAACCTGCAAACAACTTGTCAGGGGTTAGAAACCTCACAAGGGAATAAAGAAATAAAGGAAAATAGCAAAGAAAAGGTGTCTTTTGAAGTGGGCAGCCAGGGTTCTGGAAGGTTGGCTGGCGGCAAGAAGATGGTTGCAGCACCGGGAAGAAGAAAACTCTCACACCCCTTTATGCACACAGCAGGGTAACACTCAAAGCAATAAAAGAACTCAAGGTTTATTTCATATATCAAAATCAATCCTCATACAAGAGACTAGGATCCTTTAAATAGACCCTTAGTCTTGGGCTCCAAGTTAGGACACATTAGTCTTTACATAAGAATCCTACTCTTACTCAAGCCCTAGCTAGAAAATAAGGAAACATTAGATAAAAAAATTCTCTAAAAATTTTCTTGACTTGGTCAACACTCCAAGGATGCCTAGGGGGGTGTGTTGGGCTTCTAAGAGCAGCAAGGGGCCAGCCTAAAGGGGCTTGGGTGCATGGGCTTGGGCCTTTGGAAGCTGGGGTGGCCTGGTAGCTAGTAGCAAGAATATTCCTTGGTATCTTGCTTCTTAGGGGCTTGGGCTTGGCACCTGGGCTTGATTTCTTTGGGCTAGGATGCAGGTGGACCTTTGGAATCATGGATGCCCTGGTCGATGAATATATTCTGGCATCTGGAAGGGAATCTAGGCATCTGGAGGGCATCTGCAAGGAATCAGGGTTTTCTGAATTTTCCTCTTGGGGTCTTCAAATCTTCAAGCTGGGATGGACTTGGGCTATACTTCCATGTCTTCAATCTGGTTGGACTTGGTCTTCACTTGTATGATGTGGTCTTGAGTCTTCAATATGGTTGAACAGGACTCAAAAAAATAAAATTAGCTCGACATGAGCTGACTAACACAGGATTGGACTAGCTCAACATGAGCTAACTAATACTGAACTGAAATAACAACTCAAAGACTCAAATGACAAACTAAAAATGGACTCAAATGGGCTAAGTAATCCACAGAGGGCCGTGAAGCCTCTGACTTATTCTGGTGCCTCTGGTGTCCCCACCATTCGTTGAGCAAACTCAAGGCTTACTATTAGGGTTTGATATAAAGTTTGACATGGTGCATTTTATGCTTTATAGTATGATTGATAATGTTACTTTGTTGAGAAAACTTAAGGGTAATATTGTTCAATCATGACTATATAAAATGAAGGGTTTGACTAAACTAAGACATTATGGTTTATTCTGCAAACACAAGGCTATAGTGTCTTAGAGGTAAGTGTTATGTTAAGAATTGCAAGGGATGCAATTGGAAAGGAATGTCCTACCCTTGAACTTATAAGTATTTATTGTACAAATACAAGGCATTTATAAGGAATTAGGATCTTAACCCTACTAAAGAAACTAGATATTGGTTTCTCATTTACCATAGTTGAGGGTTATGGTATTCAAAAAAAATAGTGGGAGACATAATTAGATTTAAAATCCTTATCTAATTATGATTATCATCTTGAGTGGTCTGCTTATGTAATAGTTCTTATTTGTTCATAAATTTAAATTAAATGGCTTCATCATTATCATTGCGGGGCATCTTAGATATCAATAAACTGATCGGACCAAACTATGTGGACTGGTTGAGGAATTGATAATAGTACTTGCTCAGAAAAAGGTTTCCTACATACTTGATTCTTCGGATCCAGATTTGATCGGAGATAATGCTATAGAGGAGGAGAAGGCCATTTATAGAATGTGGCAGAATGATAGCTTGATTGTCAAGTGTATCATGTTAGCCTCGATGAGCAACGAGCTATAGAGGCAACATGAAAACATAGAACCTCAATCCATGCTGCTCAATCTCAAAGAGATGTATGGAGAGCAAAGTAGGACTGCTAGATATGAAATATCTAAGTAGTTGTTCCGGGCATGAATGAGTGATGGCTCGCCTGTATAGACCATGTTCTTAAGATGATTGACTTAATCACCCGATTAGGTCAATTAGGATTTGTCATGGATAGGGAGCTTAATCAGGATTTAATCCTGCAATCACTCCCAAATTTCATCTCTTTATTTATCATGAACTACCACACGAACAAACTGAACCTTTCATTACCAGAGCTCCTTAACATGCTTAAGATAGCTGAGAGCCACTTCAAAGGAGATAAGGCTAATTATCTTCTTCTAGTTGATGGGAAGAAGAAAGGGGTAATGAAGAAGGGTACGAAGTGAAAGATGAACCCTAAGAACAGCATCAATAAGGGGAAGAAGGCAAAGAGGCCTTCAAATAATGGATCTTATTTCTTCTACGGCAAGAAGGGACATTGGAAGAAGAATTGCAAGACATACTTTGCAGGTCTGAAGTAAGATGCTAGTGGAGTATTAAGAGGTTTGTTTATGATATAAACAAACTTATCATTAAGTTCTTCAACTTCTGATTCATGCGTATTGGATACCATACATGGGTCTCATATCTATAAGTCATTGCAGGAGTTACTAAGACCTTGAAGTTTGAAGAAAGGTGACTTCAAGCTTTTTAGCACGAGTAGTGAGGCCATTTAGTTAGGCCCTTCCAAGCTGTGAATTGGAATTCAAGCCAAGGGTAGGCTTGAGGAAAAGGTCATTGGTGAGCCTATGTAAGAAAACCAACAGTGGGTTTGACTTGTGAGCCATAGAAAACAAGTTGGCTATAATCTTAGGTAGATTATAGTAGAATTTCCAAGAGGTAGCTTGGAAAGTGGATGTAGATGCTTGGAGTGTAATGAACTACTATAAACTTCTTGTGTTTGTGTGTGTGGTTTGCTTACTTATTACTCTTTCTTGTATTGCTACTTATTCATTAAAGCACAACATCTAGATTATTTTCTCCATATTCATATTGTTACACAAATACAATAGTTCAGCACATACTTGTTTAAAGATTTTTTTTAAAAACCCAATTCATGACCCTCTCTTGGGTTGCTATACTAAGCAACAAGATGCCATGGCCGTGGTCCATGAAATAGAGTCATGGATCACGAAGCTCAGTTTGAGCCGAAACTCGTCGAAATTGCTACCTCGTCGCTGCCCAAGTCTACGGCACCTTCCTTGCAGGCCAGAGAAGCTCCCATGGTCGAAAAAATGGATGGGAAGCTACTGCTCTTCTTCAATTTCTTCATTGCTATTCCATGGTTCCCAGCCACCAGGATCACCTGAGATGACTTCACTTCCTCCTTCCCATCACGACCATCCTTTCCACTACTCGTCGCTAGCTTGAGAGGTAGCTCGAGATGCCACCATGCCTCCTATCATGGCTGCCCATCGCATCGATGATGCCTCCTCCATGGTTTCAAGTCATGGCCACTGCCCAATTCCATGGCTACTATGAGTCATCACTGGATTCATGTAGTTGGAGTTCGTCCGAGCCACAGGGATCATGGGCTTTGCTAAGTTCGTTTGAGCCACAGGGATCGTGAAGCTTCACTGGGTTCATCCGAGCCATGGAGATCATTGTAGTCCGAAGCTTGTTGGATGCCCTTTGGAGCTCAACAGGATGTAGTTGGAGCTCAATGGATGGCGTTTGGAAGTCGTTGGAACTATGGAACTAGATGTAGTTAGGATGGAGTTTAGTTCAAACTACGTTGAGCTTAGTTGGGTTGTTGGAATGGAATTTTGTTGGAGTTCACTACCTATAAAAAGCCTTGATCATGGAGAGGAGGAGGATATCGAGTCCAAAGATCAGTGGAAGAAGCCCATTTTCCTCTTAAAAGCTCTCACTTCATCCGCTCCACTCCATTTCTCTCTATCTTCTCCATTTTTCCTTTCCACTAGCTTCCACCTCTCTTCCATTCTTCTAACTCCCTTCCACCTCTCCATCCTGACTGTTCCCACTCCCATTGCACTAGTCCTGGTTCCCCACTCTCTGCTCTCCACCACATCACTGGACTACTCCATCTTCTAGTAGCTACGGATATGCTGCAGCTTCACTCTGGAAGCTTTTTTGGAAAAGGAAGTTTATGTTTTAGTGTTCATTTAATGTACTCATTTTATGAAATGAAAAGAGCTTCCAATTAATTCATATTTGTTTCTTTATCTTGTTTGAAGCAAGTTCATGAGTAGTGAAAAGCTTTAGAGGTAAGTTACTCTACATGAATATAATTTTGATTGATCTATTCCTAAAAGGGATGGGCTGTGATCTATGGGTGCGGGCCGTGCTCTCGTAAGATAGGTCATATCTTGATTATTTATGGGCCGTGCTCTCATAAGATAGGTCATATTTTGATTATTTTTACTGCTAACTTTCTCTACATGAATATATAATTTTGATTGATCTTTTCCAAAAGGGACGGGCCATGATCTACAGGTACAGGCCATGCTCTCGCTAAGAAAGATCATATCTGAATTATTTTTACTATTATTTTAACTGATCTATTTCCAAAAGGGATGGGCCATTATCTATGGGTATGGGCCGTGCTCTCGTTAAGATAGATCATTTCTGGATTAATTTCACTGCTAATTTCCTGATAATTTCCTTTTCTATTGTACATATCTGGATTATTTTACTTTTGAAATAACTCAAAGATCCCTGTGGATTCGAACCTTACTCTCACTATGCTTCATAAGAATAGTAATATTAAGATATTAAATCGGTGCATTACGATGCACATCAAGTTTTAGTACCGTTGCTGGGGACCTTTTGGCATTATTTTGAAAAAAAATTAAAAATTAAAAATTAAACAAAAATAAAATAAAATTTTAAAAAAATTTTCCTTTTACTGCTTTCCTAATGGACTTACTGCTTCCAAATCTAATCTCCTAATTCAACTTAGTTTTCTTTTTCTTTTACTGGACATCTGCTTTCTTTGCATTGCATAATTCATAAAACATCTTAAGGATACTAAACCCCTAAACAATAAATGTGGGGATGTCATTATCCTTTCTTGGCCCACAAACCACTATCCTGCATATCGCATTGACCTAAGCCTTAAAATTAAAATCAATTAGACGTTGATCCCTAGGAATTTTCGAGCTCACTAGGACAAGGAAACCCTAGAGTTGGACTAGGTTCAGATCAGTTAGTAGCTCGATGTCTCTAAGGCAAGTGGTTCAGGGACAAGAGCCTGAAGGAAGGTGGTTCTTTAATTGATTCCGTTCGCTTACCTGGCCAATTTTAATTGGTATCTAAGACAAGAAACGGGGGGACCCCCACCAACCTTACACTTACTTGATCGAGTCAGTTAATTGATCTTGGGCTTAGAGTGCTCAAAGGCAACCTTGAAACAGTTAGGAGCTGTCTAGAACTAGAGATCATAAGATAAAGAGTCCATTGACTGCTAACTTGTTTGCAATTAACCTAGAACTTTAACTAATACTCCTCTATCACTCTTAGCTTTAGAACTCCTTAAGCACTCACCTTTAATTTTCTTTCTATCTTTCTTCTCTTCTCTTCTCCTCTCTAATTTTTTTTTAAAAAAGAAAAAAAAACTTAGAAGCAGATTGCTCTGATCCAGGACCTTTCATTAAATATTCTAAAATCATCAGAATAATCTGATGAATTAAAGCAGTGCTAGGAACATGTATCTTAATAGTAGAGTGGATCAGTTGTCCCATGCCTTCGATGCCATATCCTATAAACTCGATCTTCTATCAACTATTAGACATTCTTCCACTCCATCCTTTTTTCCTGCACAACAGGCATGCTCCATATATCTGAGTCCAACTCACTTTGTAAGTGAGTGCCCAGCCAAGTATTAATTTTTTGAGTCTAGGTATGATCAAGTTTACCAAGATCAAACTCATATGGCCTATAGACCAGAAGAAAATCCACACTTTAATGCTTACAACTCAGATTGGGGGGCTTAACCAGATTTGTTATGGCAACCACATCCAGTGGTTACCCCGATACCACAAAGACCTCCATTTATAGATGGACCTTATTACAATCAGCCCTATCCAAGTTATCAACCTTTTCCTAATTATAGCCTATCATTTCAAGAAAAAGTTTAGCAAGCCGTATATCGAATCGAAAAAATTGGTCAAACACCACCTCTCCAATTGATCAACTCGGATGTCGACAGGATTGCTCAATTTCAAAAATCTATCAATAAGCTTATGCTTCAGCAGCAATCTATCAATGGGCTTCTGAATCAGATTGATCAATTATTAAATAAAATTAATAGGGAGGAGGTCAGAACACTGCCTAGTCAATTGGAGAGTAAATTAGAGGGACACTACCAAGCTAAAGCTTCTAATGACCCCTTAATTTTTTTGCACAATCAACCATAACTCTCGAGAATGAATTAGTCATAGAACAACTCTGCACTATCATAGAAACTAATATAGATGATTCGACTGAGGCAGAATGGTGGGATGAACCACTTCCATCATCATCCTACTCATCGATGGCTCCCTTCCCAAGTGTCCTAAAATCATCACCTCCTTTTTATGGGATGGAAGAAGAAATTGATGATATGATGGAATTAATTAAGGATCCCTAGGAACCATGACATAATAACATAACAGGGAAAGCCATACCTCCAAGTTATCCCTAGAAGTCATTAGATCCCTATAGCTCATTATGAGGTAGATAATTTTAAAGAAAATGAATATATCATAAGGAGGGATAACCTATTTGATACACTGCATTTCAAATCCACCCCATTTTTGATGGAACAAGTTGAGCCAACACCTAGCCCCCCAATAGCTCCTTCATTAGAATCACCACCAGATCTAGAATTGAAGCCACTTCCTGTCATACCTATTAACACCCTACTAGTGATCTCTAATCAAGAAGACCAAATAGTTTGTGTTCTAAAGATGCATAAAAAAGCTATTGGATGGGATGTTTATGAAATGAGGGATGATGATATTAAAGATTTTATAGATGATTTTTTTATATTTGGCACTACTTTCGAGGATCACCTCCAAAATCTATCTTTTATTCTAAAATGATATATGGAGATAGACTTATAATTAACATGGACAAAGTGCCATCGGAAGGGATTAGGGTAGATCTATCTCAAGATAGAAAAATTTTCAAGCCCCCACCCCCACTCTTGGCCCAACACACATAATCCCTTCCTAATCTTAAATCAAATTATTATAAAATTTTTAAAGCTTGGTTTAGCATGCTTGCCTGGTGTACTCTATGGATCAGGGATAATCATCGTCAAAAACTCTACAAATATTTTTCTACCATGATGATAAGGCCTCCTGATTGGTCATGTCTTCTGAAAATCTGGAGGGATTGATATACCCAAGTTCAATATTAATAACACTCCCTCATAGCATCCGGCTGAAGACGTTAAACTTAGCACTCCTAGGAGGCAATCCAGTTTATGCTTTTATTTTTGACTAGTTACTTTCTTTTTTTTAGAAGAATAATAAAGTGAGGGGATTATGACAACAAAGGAACATCCAGTTCAAGCACCCTTCCAGGTGATATCTTTTCTTGTCATGTATTTTTTCTATCTCCTTCCATTAGAAACATTGGAAATTAAGTTGGGAGGGGATAATTAACTCCTCGAGTAAAACTTTAATCAGTCTTTGTGTACCAAACTTTGTCTCGATTTGAAAATAATCAAGCTTGCTAAATGATGAATGATTAATGGTTTAGACAGTTTTAGAGATACTAAGGGATAAATTATCAAGAAAACCCAATTAATGATAAAGTTTAGACCAGACAACTTTTAAGTAATTCCAGACCTTTCTGCCTATTGATCTCATTAAAGACTCTACCTTATACTGGTATATGTGGATGTATCTAAAAAGTCCTATTTAAAGTGTAATAAATATAAGGTTTTTAGCATCTGTCACTGAGTAACCGGGTCCCTTCATCTAAGCAAGCATTATTGTTCGTGTCAAAAGGTGAAGATGTAAAAAAATCATTTGTAAAGACAGTCTTAATACAAAGTCTTTTTGACTCGAGTCATTAAACCTGAAGGGTGTTTTACATCTAATGCCCTAAAGCCAACTGGTTTGGGAGTCATTGTCTTAAAGCTCGTTACAAGGGTCATCTAGAAAGCAAGATGTTAGGACATTGCACTGACTCTACTTCAAAAAAAGAAAGAGAAAAAAAGGAACTAAATAAATTGATACTACACCATAACCAAAGTAAGTTAGAGGACCTAAAGAGTGAGATAAAAAGTTGGGAAAAGAACTTTTGAAATTTCTATGGGCTTCACTCAGCCACTAAATAGATAGAATTGGTAATCCGATGAAGTACTTTTTCAATGGTCTAACTGGGTATCAACTGATTTTAGAATGAGTAAAATAATTTTTACTTCTAGGACAAGTTAGTACATATATCTAATTCATTTGCTATACTTGAGGATGAGCAAAGTTCCAGTTGGGAGGTGTGATAGTTATTAATAAATATCTTGATTAATTAATTAAAATTGATACTTTAATGTATTATTTTATAGGAAAGAATTCTAGCAATATGAAGAGCTTAATTTTAGGAGTCCAACGGTACAAACGGTACTCAAATCAGACTTGAAATGGACTCAAAAATGAATTTTAAAAAATTTAGTTGGAATAGCACGAATTTTAGAGTAATCGATCAACCATGGACCGGCCACTTGGTCTACAGTTTGGCTTGTGGTCCACGGGATGCCATGGCCACAGTCCATAAAACAGAGCCATGGACCACGAAGCTTGGTTTGAATCAAAACTTGCTGGAATTGCTGCTCCGTCCCCCCAAGCCTCCGGCACCTTCCTTGCCGATCGAAGAAGCTCCCATTGCCAAAAAAATGGGTAGGAAGCTGCTGCTCTTCTTCAATTTCTTCACTACTACTTCATGGTTCCCAAGCCACCGGGATCACCTGAGAAGACTTCACTTCCTCCTTCCCATCACCGGCCAACATTTCCACTACTCGTCGCTAGCTTGAGATGCCACCGTGCCTCCCATCAGGCTACCCATCACGTCGATGCTGCCTCCTCCCTAGTCTCAAGTCATCGCCACTGCCCAATTCCATGGCTGCTGCGAGTCATCGCTGGGTTCATTGGAGCAGTCTGGATGCAGTAGGAGTTCATCTGAGTCATAGGGATTGTGGAGCTTCACTGAGTTCGTCCAAGCCATAGGGATCATGAAGCTTCACTATGTTCATCCGAGCCATGGAGATCGTTGGAGTCCGGAGCTTATTGGATGTCGTTGGAGCTTAACAGGATGCAATTGGAGCTCAACGGATGGCATTTGGAAGTCATTGGAACTGTGGAATAGAATGTAGAATGTAGTTAGGATGGAGTTTAGTTCAAACTTTGTTGAGCTCAGTTGGGTTGTCGGAACGGAATTTTGTTGGAGTTCACAGCCTATAAAAAGCCTTGATCACAGAGAGAAGGATATCGAGTCCAAAGATCAGCGAAAGAATCCCATTTTCCTCTCAAAAGCTCTCACTTCCTTCCTTCCGCTCCACTCCATTTCTTTATATCTTTATTTTTCCTTTAGACAGCTTCCACCTCTCTTCCATTCTTCCAACTCCCTTCCACCTCTCTGTCCTGACTGGTTCCCCTCCCATTGCACTGGTCCTGGTTCCCCACTCTTCGCTCTCCATCGCATCACCGGATTGCTCCATCTTTTGGTAGCTTCGGATATGCTACAGCTTCACTTTGGAAGCATGTTTGGAAAAGGGAGTTTATGTTTTAGTGTTCATTTGATGTACTTCTCATTTTATGAAATGAAAAGAGCTTCCAATTAATTCATGTTTTTTTTATCTTGTTTGAAGTAGGTTCATGAGCTGTGAAAAACTTTAGAGGTAAGTTACTCTAGATGAATATAATTTTGATTGATCTATTTCCAAAAGGGATGGGCCATGATCTACAGGTACGGACCGTGCTCTCACTAAGATAGGTCATATTTTGATTATTTTCACTGCTAACTTTCTCTACATGAATATATAATTTTAATTGATCTATTTCCAAAAGGGACAGGCCGTGATCACGGGTACGGACCGTGCTCTCGCTAAGAAAGATCATATCTGGATTATTTTTACTATTATTTTGACTGATCTATTTCCAAAAGGGACGGGCCATGATCTATGGGTATGGGTCGTGCTTTCATTAAGATAGATCATTCCTGGATTAATTTCATTGCTAATTATTTGATAATTTTCTTTTCTATTATGCATATCTGGATTATTTTACTTTTGAAATAATTCAAAGATCCCTGTAGGTTCGATCCTTACCTCACTACGCTTCATAAGAATAGTGAAATTAAGGTATTAAATCGATGTAGTATGATGCGCATCATGAATCGAGAGGGATGCAATCCTCTCTTCATAGCTCATATGGCTACTAACATGTCTAGGTGGTAGACTTCTAATGTAGTTGCTTTAAATCAGGCCACATAATCTTTCAGTGACTCTCTCTCCTTTTAATTGATAGAGACCTTGTTTGGATCTCGTAGCATCCTTTGACTGGTATTGAATTAAACCACAAATTGCTTCTCCAACTATTTAATGTTGACTTCCTTATTGATTTTGATGATTGACAAAATACTTAAGCATATTGGTGTACTAACAGTTTCTTAAAGTGTGTTTCTATTTGAAAAAGGTACTCATCAAGTTGGCTAAATTGAATTGCTTGTCAAATAATTGAAGAAGCCCTTTCTATGAATGAAACATTAAAGATTGATGGACTTAAATTTTTCAGAATTACTTGAAAGGACTTAAGAGTCAAGTTCAAAGATGATTCAGCAGAGTTTCAATCAAATTTTGAAAAGTTTCAGCAAGTGTCAACTCATAGTTCAAGTGTCGACTCATAACAGTGCAAGTATCGACTCAAGCCGGTACGTTGAAAAGAGTTTTAGATGGCACGCTTGAAGTGTCAACTCGTGCTACTCAAATAGTCATAAACCATCATTTAAGTCTTAGGATGGTATTTAAGTGAATTAAATTCAAGTGGAATAAGAGAGAATGAATAGAGGAAGAGAAAGAGAAAGAAAAACAAGTGCATTCACTCAAACATTCATTGAGAGCAACTACTTTTAAGCAAAAGAAGCCTTCAAGTATTCAAAGCAATCAAGAGCATTCAAGTCTAACCACTTTTGAGCATTGATTGAGGCTTCATCGAATTGAAGACAAGCATCTTCAACAAGCTTCAAAGAGATAATAGTTTTTATTTAGAAGCTTTATTGTATTCCTTACTTTCATTATTACTTTATTGTATGAAGGTTTTTGGTGAACCTAAGAACAAAAGCAAGGAGATTTTTTGGTTAGCCTAGTTGAAAACCAAGAAAATTTCTGATTAGCCTAGTTGAAAACCAAGGAAATTTTTGGTTAGCCTAGTTGAAAACCAAGGTTTTTGGTTAGCCTTTGAAAATCAAGAGGTTTCTTTTAGTGAGCCTAGTGAAAACCAAAAGGGTTTTGATTAGTGAGCCCGAAAAATTAATCGGCTATAATCGAGAGTGATTATTATGAATTTTCGAGTGGACCTTGGGAAGTGGATGTAGGTGTCTTGGAGAGCACCGAACCACTATACTTGCTTATGTTTGTAGTTGATTGTTTCCTCTTTACTTGCTCTTATTTTTTCATTGCATTTAAATTTTCGCTGCATACTCTTTAAGAGCACACAACACTTCTCACTAGCACTTGAATTGATTATTGAATTGGAATACATACTTTCAAATAGTATTAGAAACCTAATTTACCCCCCTCTTGGGTTGCTTACTAGGCAACAAGTAGTATCAAAGCCACATTCTTAGTATATAGGTCTAAGCACCTTGAGTAAAGATCTATAGCAGCCCTACGTTGTACTAGTATAGTTGAGGGACAAGCTTCAAATAGACCCCCTTACTTTAATGGCATAAATTATATTTATTGGAAAATATGAATGAGAATTTATATGCATTCTATAGATTATAATTTATGGATAAAGGTCCTCATATTCCTTTGATTGTTATTAATGGTGTTTTAATCCCAAAGCTTGAAGAAGATTGGGATGAAAATGACATTAAATAATCTGAGATCAATGCAAAAGCAATGAATCTCCTCTATTATGCATTGGACCTTAGTGAATTCAATAAGATTTCCGCATGCACTTCAACCAAAGAAATATGGGACACACTTGAGGTTACTCATGAGGGTATCGATCAAGTGAAAAATAAAAAAGTTAACATGCTTGTGCAAACTCATGAGATATTTTACATGGAACCAAATGAATCTATCACTGACATGTATACTAGGTTCACAAATATTATTAATGGCATGAGAAGCCTTGGTAAAATTATGTCTAATAACGATCTTGTGAACAAAATTCTTAGGTCTCTATCAACATCTTGGGATCCAAAAGTAACTGCCAATCAAGAAGCTAAAGATGTTGATTAAGTTTTATTTGAGCAATTGGTAGGTTCGCTCATGACTTATGAGTTGAACTTGAAATAAAAAGCAATGGATATGGATAAGAAGAAGAAGGGTATAGCTTTCAAGTCCACAATGCAAGAAGAGCCTTCAAATGAGGAATCATAAGAAGAAGAAGAGAATGAGGATGATGAAGCACTATTAGCAAGAAAGTTTAGAAAATTCATGAGGAAAAAGAAATTCCCTTACAAGAAAAAGTTTCAACCAAGTAAGGAAAATGAAAAAGAAAAGGACAAGGAGAAGGAACTACCTATTTGCTTCGAATGCAAGAAGCCTAGACATTACAAGTATGACTACCCTCTCTTAAAGAAGTCAAGGAAGAAGCTTAGAAAGAAAGCAATGATAGCAACATGGAGTGATAGTGAGGACTTTAGCTCAGAAGAAGAATAAACTGAAGTCGCCAATCTTTGCTTCATGGCACAACTGGAAGAAGAGGTACATCCTGAACATGAAGTTGATTATACTTTTGATGAATTAAGAAATGCATTTGATGAGTTGGTGCATGACTATAAACTGATTATGATTGAAAATAGAAAATTGAAAAAGCATGCACACTCTTTCTCGCATGAAACCTCTAATCTTATGAATGAAGTTAATGATTTGAAAAATAAGATTGATATTTTAGAAAAATAAAACAATGCTTTATCAATGAAAAATGAAGTTTTGAAAAGATCTAAAGTTAATATTTCAAACAATGAACATTGAGAAAAAGTAAAGATCTTGAAGTAGAAAACAAAAAATATAAAGATGACCTTGATAGGATAAAACTTTTTGTTGAAAAATTCACTTATAGTTCTGAAAAGTTGAATCTACTTTTGAATAATCAAAGAGTTATTTTTAACAAAGCTGGATTAGGTTTTAAACCCCAAAAATAATTAAAGTTTTTCAAAAATATCTTTATTCCTGCATCATCAAACATCACTTGTTACTCTTGTAAAAAGATAGGTCATAAGCATATCATTGTATTTGAGAAAGATTGATAATTCTATAAAGATTTGAGTTCCAAAAAGAACCACTCGTAGTATTAACCCTAAAAGATCCAAGATGACGTGGGTACCTAAAACCAAAACTTAATTTATTTTACAGGTGTATCTTGCAACCAAAGAAAAGAAAAGATTGTGGTATCTCGATAGTGGTTGCTCAAGATACATGACAAGAGATGTGAAGCAATTCACCTCTCTTAAGGCACTGAATAGAGGGAGTGTAACCTTTGATGATAATGGTAAAGGAAAGATCATCGATATTGATAAAGTTTACATCTCCCCTTCTACTTGGATTGATAATGTACTATTAGTTGAAGGATTAAGACATAATATATTTAGTATTAGCCAATTTTATGATAAAAGCTTTCAAGTTATTTTTGAATCATCTTTTTGCATGATTGCTAGTCTTGATAATAATGGAATGAAATTCATTGAAAAAAGGTACGGTAACATATATCTTGTTGATTTGAATAATATATCTTTGCCTAGTGGTAAATGCCTAGTTGCAATGAACTTCACTAATAATGAGACTAGTTGGCTTTGGCATCGTAGATGGGACATGCTAGCATGTATTTACTTTCTAAATTATATAAAAATGATTTAGTAAATTTACCAAAACTTAGTTTTGAGAAAGATAAAATTTGTAAAGTATCAATTTAGAAAACAAGTAAAAACATCTTTCAAGCTTAAAAATTTTGTTTCAACTTCTAGGCCATTAAAGCTACTCCATATGGATCTCTTTAGACCAACTAGGATATTTAGCCTAGGAGGCAAGATATATGGATTAGTTATAGTGGATGATTTTTCTTGATTTACATGGGTCCTATTTTTAGCTCACAAAGATGAATCATTTTCAGCTTTTATTAAGTTTTATCGATAAGTTTCCAATGAAAATGTACTTTAGTTATTTGTATTCATTGTGACCATGGTTCTGAATTTGAAAATTAAGATTTTGAAAACTTTTGTAATGAAAAAAAAATTGAACACAATTTTTCTGTACCTAGGACACTTCAACAAAATGGGGTGGTAGAAAGAAAAAATCGTACTTTAGAAGAAATGGCATGCACAATGTTTTATGAAAATAATTTGTCAAAATATTTTTGTGCTGAAGTAGTAAATACCGCTTGCTATATTTTAAATCATGTTTTAATTCGACATATTTTAAAGATGACTCTATATGAGCTTTGGAAATAAAAAAAATCTACTTTAAAATACTTTCGAGTTTTCGGTTGTCAATGCTTTATTTTGAATAATAGTAAAGATAACTTAGGTAAATTTGATGCCAAGTCTGATGAAGGTATCTTCTTAGGATACTCTACATCTAGCATGGCATACAGAATCTTTAATAAGAGAACTTTAGTAGTAAAGAAATCTGTACATGTAGTATTTGAAGAATCTGCTAACAAATCCTCTAGAAAAGATGATACTTCTGATGCATGTGCAGGTGCTAAAGGATTAAAAAAGCTGACTTTGGATGATCAACCCCCCGAAGAAAATGAAGAAGATCAAGATTAGAAGGGAAGAGAAAAAGTAATACAATCCATACCAAAGCATCAAGATCTATCCAAGGAGTGGAGGTATGCTCATGGACACCCTAAGGAATTAATCCTAGATGATCCATCAAAAGGAGTAAGAACAAGATCTTCCATTAGAAATGAATGTGACTATATTGCTTCTGTTTCTCAAATTGAACCAAAATGCATTGAAAAAGCTAAAAAAAATCCAAATAGGATTAATGCAATGCAAGAAGAATTGAATCAGTTTGAAAGAAATAAAGTTTGGACACTAATAGAAAGACCATCTAATATTTCAATTATTGGCATAAAATAGGTATATAAGAATAAACTAGATGAAAATGATATCGTTACTAGAAACAAGACTAGGCTGGTAGCTAAAGATTATAATCAAGAAGAAGGTATTGATTTTGATGAAATCTTTGCACCTGTAGTTAGACTTGAAGCCATTAGATTACTTTTATCATTTGCATGTTTTATGAATTTCAAATTATTTCAAATGGATGTTAAAAGTGCTATTCTAAATGATTTTATTGGTGAAGAGGTATTTGTTGAACAACCACCTGGATTTGAAAATCATGCGCATCCTGATCATGTTTTCAAACTACACAAGGTATTTTATGGTTTAAAGCAAGCACCCCGTATATGGTATGAAAGACTCAACAAGTTTTTAATTAAAAAAAATTTCTGTAGAGGCCATGTTGACACTATCTTATTTCTAAAAAGGAAAGATAATAATCTTTTAATAGTATAAATTTATGTTGATGACATCATTTTCGGTGCTACTAATGAAATTCTTTGTCAAGACTTTGCCAAGCTAATACAGGGAGAGTTCTAGATTAGTATGATGGGTGAACTTAATTTTTTTCTCAGACTCCAAATCAAGCAAACCAAAGAAGGGATCTTCATCAACCAAGCTAAGTACACAAGAGAAATCTTAAAGAAGTTTAGAATAGAGATTACTAAGACAATCGGTACACCTATGAGACCCTCCTATAAACTTGATAAAGATGAACATGATAAAGCTGTTGATCAGAAACTATATAGGGGTATCATCGGCTCTTTATTATATTTGATTGCTAATAGACCAAATATCATATTAGTATTTGTATGTGTGCTAGATATTAGTCTGCTCCTAAAGAATCTCATTTTTTGACTGTTAAGCACATTCTTAGATATTTATCTGGTACTATTAATATTGGTCTGTGGTATTCTAGAGATTCATCTATTGAGTTGATTGGTTATTCAGATGCTAAATTTGTTGGATATAAGTTAGATAGAAAAAGCACAAGTGAAACTTGTCAATTTCTTGAAATTAACTTAATCTCTTGGTTTAGCAAGAAACAAATTTCAGTTGCACTATCCATAACTAAGGCTGAGTATATTGCAGCAGGAAGTTATTATGCTCAAATCTTATGGATTAAGCAACAACTTGAAGATTTTGGAATAAAATTAACTAAGTCACCCATAAGATGTGATAATACTGGTACTATAAATTTAACTAAAAATCCTGTTCAGTATTCTAGAAGTAAACATATTGAAATTATGCATCATTTTATCAGAGATCATATTGAAAATAATGATAAATAATGCTTGACTTTGTATGTACTGAAATGCAACTAGCTAACATTTTGACTAAACCTCTTTAAGAGGATTGGTTCAGTATGATTAGAAGAGAATTAGGACCATCAATCCTTTTGACTAAAAAAATTCCATCTCTTTATAATCCTTAACTCTTGATTGATCAAAATTGCTTATATATTATATTTAATCTCTTTTAAATCCTTGAAATTAAGTTCTTTTTGCTTAATGATCTTTTTTTCCATTTTTTTTGATTTTAAGTTGAAGTGTCGATACTTTTAAGTATCGACATCTGCAAGTGTTGACATTTGACCCAAAGTCATGAGTCAACACTTGGCCGGAGGTGAACCGAGATAAAATAAGGAAAACAAAGTGTTTTCTTCAAATTTCTTCTCCAAATTTGAGCCGACTCACCTTTCAACTATTCTCCAACACCTCCTTCCCTCCAATCTTAGTTTCAACCACCCAATTCTTCATTTGGAATAGGTTCATTTCATTTTCTTACTGTTCTTCATCCATTCTTCACGGTTTTTCACTATAGAAACCCTAGATTTCTCCCCATATTTGCTTCCTTCCCTTGATTCCTTAGAATGGAACCTAGAAAGCAAGTTGTCCAAAGGCCTCGACCTTCCATTTGGGAAGAAGAGCGAAGAACAAAGGCTAGACATGAGCATCGAGCAGCAGTTAAGCTCGAGGATCAGCCTGATGTTTTTTCCAGACTACATGTTTCTATCGTAGATAGGATGAGCTCGAAGACTATCATTGGTGGTCGTCAAGTGGATTTTGACTTCCTAGATCAGTAGCATTTCTGTATTGGACAGTGGCTGAGGAATGCTGGTTTAGCACACTTCTACTCATTATTCGAGAGATTTTATCCTAGTCTGATGAGAGAGTTCTATGGATCTTTAGCCAGAGGGAGTGATGGACGGATAGCACAGGTTTGAGGGAAAGACATTCCAATTTATGCTAAGATTCAAAGCTGAGTATGGGAGATTCCTATGACAGGTTCAGTGGTGGATGCCCTGGTGGACAGAGTTAATGGACTCCAGTGTATTTTTGAGATAGACGATTTTCCAGATGGAGCCACAGTAGTTTCTTCGAAACTTTTGCCTGAGATGAGGTTGCTGCACCACATTATCGCCCGAATTTTTCTACTGAAGATCGGACACTTTGATTTCATCATAGAGTACGAGTTATTGGTTATGGTGTCTTTGATACAGCACACTTCAATATGCCTCCCAGTGCTTATAGTTCATCAGTTGACAGAGACATCGACTAGTCGGAGACTTTGTTTGCCCTACAGGATTGGATTGACTATACTATTTAGGGCTTACAGACTAGTCGTAAACAGAGAGCCTTACAAACAGTTATTGCATACAGACGTCTATGACATCAGATCACTTCATAGGATGGGGTATCATCTAGTCAGAGGCTAGTAGAGACGATGCATATCCAGTCAGGCCACCGACATAGATGATGAGGCAACAAAGGAGGAGCATATTTTTGCTGGTGAGGCCGGGCCCTCAAAGCCACACAAAGAGATTCCAGAGGCACAGCTCGAGCCTACTACTCAGCCTGAGCCAGCTACTCCTGCACAGATAGAGGTACTTGATACTGGAGATAGTTTGGAGGAGAGAGTCACTTGCATAGAGTCTGAGATTATGGTCATTAGATAGCGAGTTGACCAGATACATATGGAAATGAGGGAGAGCCATCGAGGATTGAGTGATGGCATCTCTGCTATTTTATCTGCATTGGCAAGATCCTCATCGAGTAGAGCACCTCCACCTTCATCTACATCAAATCCACCTCCAGCACCATCCGCTCCAGGACTAGATATGGCAAATCATCAAACTAACTCCGCAGAGTTTGATGTTACAGATTTTTTGATGGAGCCAAAGCTTGATGCAGCAACAGATGTTCCTAGGAGTCCCATTCTTGATCTTACCTGATCATCATTTCTGACTCCAATTTTATCCACCTTACCCTCCAGATCTAATCCATATTCTACTTCCATTCCTGCACCGACACCTATCATTCCATCTTCTAGTACACCTGTGATACATTCTTCATCTATGCATATATCTTCCCTTATCAGGAAACTGGGATTTTATACTCCTAGTTTCCACCATCTTGATTCTAGTTCCATCTTTGACCATACCCCCTTTTCTTTTGATACAGCCGCTCCGATCAATGTTGTTCCTGCTACTGATATAGCCTCTACCTCTTCTGCACCAGCTAGAGGAAGAGCATATGTCATATGTAGAGGATGAGACCATCATGATGTATCGAGACCTACTTGGACCGACTCTCCGATCTCTGACCGATGTAGCCATGTTCCCATCCTTCTAGAAATACTGGATTGATTGAGATTGGATCCTCTGATGAGGAGAGTTCTCATTTGCATAGTCTCTATGTTAGTTACTTTACATTTCAGCACTACTTGTATGCATCTATGTTTGTATCAATGTATGAAATTTGGTATCAATATATGAAATTATTATATCAATGCTTGTTTATAAATATTATCTCTTTCAGTTTCTGATGTTGTCACTGATTCTTGAATTTGTTATAGCCTCTATTGTTGCATCTTGTTTTATCCTTCCAATCTTTTTGATGTTGACAAAAAGGAGGAGAGATAAGTGAGAGATAAGTTAGAAAAATAAGAGATAAATGAGTGAAGAATGGGAAAAAAATAAAAAAGGAAGAGTAAAATAAGAAGATAATGAAAAATGAGAAGATAATGGCAGAATTATGCTAAAATGGTAAATGGTATCATGGAACATAAATTTAATAAAGATAAGAGCAATGAGTGAGGGGGAGTAATCTAAAAGAAAAAGAATTTCTTCTTAAGGTGAAATTTCTTGAAAAATCTTTGAAAATCAGATTTTTCGGTTCATGAAAACTCTTAGAAAATTAATTTTTCGAATCATTTTTCGAATCTCCTGTTGGTTTCACTCATTGTGTTTATATGCTAAGATTTTTATCTTTAAAGTGTGTTTTAACTCTGATACACATTTAGAGTATCATGGTACATGCAATTTTAGCTCTGATATTCTTTTATAGCTTTAATTCAATTCAAATGAGTCCTAGTTTCCAATAACTTAACTTTAGACTCTAGCTTATATTTTTTCTTTACTTTGATATACATTACACAAAGCTATATACTCATTGAAAATTTTTTAAGCTTCTTATATAAAGTATACTTAAAAATTTTGTCATCATCAAAATGGAAAATATTATTGACTTATTGATTTTGATGATTAACAAAACACTTAAGTATATATTTGAGTACTAACAGTTCTTTAAAGTGTGTTTCTATTAGAAAAAGATACTCATCAAGTTGGCTAAATTGAATTGCTTATCAAATGATTGAAGAAGCCCTATCTATGAATGAAATATTAAAGATTGCTGATTTAAGTATTTGAGAATTGCTTGAAAGGACTTACGAGTCAAGTTCAAAGAAGATTTAGCAGAGTTTCAGTCAAATTTTGAAAAGCTTCAAAAAGTATCGACTCAAAATGTTGACTCACAGTTCAAGTGTCGACTCATGACAGTGCAAGTATCGACTCAAGCTGGTATGCAGAAAAGAGTTTCAGATGGCACACTTAAAATGTCAATTCAAGCTACTCAAGTGTTGACTCATGTGTCGACTCAAGGATCGACTCAAAGCCTGAGATATATTTCTTACAAAACATGCTGAAATTCAAGACTCACCTCAAGTGTCGACTCACAAGATGATGTGTCAACTCCATGAGATTTCTCGAGACCTTCAAAGCAAAATTTTGAACTAGGTGTCGATTCATGAAAATTAAGTGTCGACCCTAAGTGTCGACTCATAGCCTGAAGTGTTGACACTTGGAGTTCTGAAAATAGTAACGGCTGATTTTTTCAAATGCAGAACTCATCCTTTTCACCCCTAATAGCTAGTTCTACCTCTCTAATGGTAATAAACCATTATTTAAGCCTTGAGATGGTATTTAAGTGAATTAAATTCAAGTGGAACAAGAGAGAATGAATAGAGAAAGAGAAAGAGAAAGAAAAACAAGTGCATTCTCTCAAACATTCATTGAGAACAACTACTTCCAAGCAAAAGAAGCCTCCAAGCATTCAAAGCAATCAAGAGCATTCAAGTCCAACTACTTTTGAGCATTGATTGAGGCTTCATCGAATTAAAGACAAGCATCTTCAATAAGCTTCAAAGAGATAACAACTTTTATTTAGAAAGCTTTTGTTGATCCCATAAGTGATTTTGATGATAACCAAACATTGGTGCATGTATTTGTTTTACTAACAACTCTTCAAGTGGTTTATAAGTTTTTGTAGGATGAATTTATTGTTCAAATTTCAACTCTTATATTTTCATTTCTTGTTTTGAGTTGTGTTGTAAGTGAAAAGTATAAAGAAGAACCCAAAGAAAAGAGTTAAGAAACATCATAAAATTGGGTTACTTCTAAATGTATTTCAAGCTTTTAATTTCATAAAAATGTGTTAAGTTTGAAGACTTCTTGAAGCTTGAAGACATGCTGGATGAATTCTGAAGATAGACTGAAGAAATCACTGAACCATTCATCCAAGCCGACTCGAAGAAGATGAGAGCCGACTTTGGTACATGGCACGCTCAAGGATTTTGGCATGCAGAATCCGAGCCGACTCGTCCAGTGCATTATTTCTTGAATTAGATAGGTGAGCCGACCCAACATGAGTCCGAGCCTACTCTTTCATTTGGTCAGACATCCGAGCCAACTCTTCAGAAGATCGAGCTGACTCTTCTAGAGTTCAGAAAATTGTTTCTGAGAATAACAGCCAACCGAGTCGACTAAAGTGGAAGTTAGCTAACTCGACCAGACTGACATGTTGAAGGCCTGAAGATTTGAGCCGACTAGAATCAAGACGAGCTGACTCTTACAGAGTGAAGAATCAAGTCACTATGCAAGCGAGCCGACTGGATTGAAGAGAGTCGACTCAACCAGAACTCCTCTGTAGATCCGAGCCGACTTGAATGATCCGAGTTGACTCGAAGATCGATTTCAGACTTGTAATGGCTAGTTCTAGAACATGGATTTTGAATCCAAAAAGTGCTCCAATAGTTAAATGTCACATCCCAATGGTCTACAATGACTTAAACTATCTTGGAATGATGGAAGGCCATATATTTGAGGGATTTAAACTTCTTAGTAGTAAGTTTTTGAAAGTTTTCAAAGAGTTAATACTTTATTGAATATCCAACCAACCAACAAGAAAGAGAGCACTAAGAGCATTCATGATAGCCTTCAAGTCTTCACCACCTCTCATCTGAAGCTTGAAGTACTTAGTAAAAAAGCAAAAGAAGCCATTAAAGTGCATTAAAGTATATTTAAGTGGGCTTCTCTCGAGCTATATCGGTAACCACTCGACAAAATTTTATTTATCATTATGTTGCTTTTCTTTTCAATTCATTTTTGAATTGTTGGGTTATTGGTGAGCCCGGTTGAAAAACCAAATAGGTTTTTGATGAGCCATTGTTAAAATCCAAGTGTTGGGTTCTTAGTGATCTTGATAAAACCAAGTTAGGTTTCTTTGGTGATTCCAGTAAAACCAAAGTGTAAAGGTTTAGATTGTGAGCCTATGAAAATAATTCGACTATATTCTGGTGGGTGATATAGTAGAAATTCTAAGTGATAATCTTGGATAATGGATGTAGGAGCTGGGTTGCTCCGAACCACTATAATTGTTATATATTTGTATTGTACTTTTCTGATTTGATTTTGCTTTCGTAGTTATTTACTTTATTACAGCACTTAATACTCTAAAAGGGATTTCAAAAAGCACATAATTTCTTAATTTTTTTAATTTCTAATTTACTCCCCTCTTGGAAAAGCTACCTGGACAACAACTGGTATCAGAGCAGTGTCTCTACATACATTTAGAGTAAAGATTGATGGCTCATCTCATGAGTACATCCTTGCCGAAAGCCAATCTACTAATAGACCTCCACTCTTTACTGGCATAAATTATTTTTACTGGAAAGCTAGAATGAAAATTTATATACAAGCTATTGATTTTTAATTACGGAAGGTCATTCTAAAAGGGCCACAAATTTCCATGATTAAAATTGATGGCATGGATGTCCCTAAGCCTGAAGAGGACTGGGATGAACATGACATGAAGATGGGGGAATTAAATGCCAAAGCAATGAATTTGTTATACTGTGCTTTGGATTCTAACGAGTTTAATCGAATTTTCACTTGCTTTTCAGCAAAGAAAATTTGGGATAAACTCGAGGTGACCTACGATGGAACTTTCCAAGTGAAGACTTCAAAAATAAATCTTTTTGTACATAGTTATGAACTGTTTAAAATGGAACTTGCTGAAACCAAATCTACCATGTTTACTCGATTTACAGATATTATTAATAGTTTGAAAAGTCTTGGTAGGGTTTACTCAAATGCTGATTTAGTACAGAAGATTCTAAGATCACTTCTGGATAAATAGGATCCAAAAGTGACTGCCATCCAGGAAGCCAAAGATTTAAATGCCTTACCTCTGGATGAACTAATGGGTTCACTCATCACACACAAATTGGCCATGCAGCATAGAATTGATGATGATCAAAAGAAGAAGAAGACTGCCTTCAAAGCTTCATTGGACTCAAAGAAAGGTGAGGAATCGAAAGATGACTCTACCTCCTTCGAAGATGATCTAGAAGATCAAGATATCGTAATGGTCGTGAGGAGATTTACAAGGTTTATGGAAAAGAGGAAAGAAAGATTTAATAGAAAATTTCATAAACGAGGAGAGCACTCCAAGGACAAGGACAAGGATAAAGAAAAAGAAAAAGAACAAGTCCCCACATGCTATGAAGGTAAGAAACCGTTGTACATTTGTCCAGATTGTCCAATATTAAAAAAATTCTTCAAGAAAAAGAAGAAAAAGGTGATGGTTGCCACATAGAGCGATAACAAGGAATCCACCTCAACTGAAGAGGAAAATACCAAAAAAATTGCTAATTTATGTCTAATGGATCTCGAGAATGGGGTAACATCCCCCAATGCTCAAATAGAATTTATATTTGATGAATTAAATTCTGCTTTTCATGATTTATTATCTAAATTTAAAAAGGCTTGAGTAAAGATTAGATGTTTAAAGAATATCAATGATTCTTTACTAAAAGAGAAAGAAGAAATTTTAGAAAAGAATAATTTATTACAAAAAGAATTATATATTTTTTCTGAAAAATATAAAGCTTTGAAAATTGAAAATAGTGCATATCTTGACAAAAACAAAGCTTTGATGAATGAAAATAATGAGTTGTAAAAGGAGGTTGAAAAACTTAAGCCACTTGTTGAAGAACTTGCATTATCTTCTAACAAGCTTGAGTTGATATTAAAAGAACAAAAAATTTCTGGAAATAAAGCTAGAATCGGTTTTAATTCTTCAATTTCAAATAGTATTTTAGCTACTACTTTTGTGAAACCAAAAGCTTATATTCCAAAAGTTACATCACAAAAGGCTTTTACAATAAATGGTTCTGCTTCTACTTCTAAAACTATATTATATGTTCCAAAGAGCTCAAATAAAAAATCTTTTATATCTGCATCTCATGCATCAACATCTAGAACTTTAAAATTTACACATTTTCAAGATTCTAGAGTTGAATGTTTCACATGCAAAAGGATAGGATATAAAGCTTTTGAATGCAATATTTTTAAAAATATCCAAAGTAAAATAAGAAAGACTTGGGTTCCCAAAGGAACCACCTCCACTAACCTACAAGGATCCAAGTTAGCTTGGATATCTAAAAGAACTTATTGATTGTCTTGCAGGAATGTCTTGCAGCCCAAAAATTGAAGAAAATATGATATCTCGATAGTGGTTGTTCAAGGCATATGATGGGTGACAAGGATTAATTTATCACCTTGGAGATGAAAGAAGGAGGTATGGTTACTTTTGGAGATAATTGGCAAGGGAAAAATAATCGAAATTGGTAAGATCAAGATAACCCCCTGTACTTTTATTAAAAATGTATTGCTAGTAGATAAATTGAAGTATAATTTGTTAAGTATCAGTCAATTATGTGATAAAGGCTTCAAGGTTATCTTTGCATCATCTATGTTATTGTAACAAACTCTCTTGATTCTAATAGTAAGTTCATTGAACATAGGCTTGGAAATATTTATGTGGTAGATCTTAATAATCTTGCCATGTCAAATAGTTCCAATCTAGTTGCAATGAATACTAAGACCAAGGAGTCTTGTTTACTTTGGCATAGACGATTAGGTCATGCTAGCATGCAAACTATTACCAAGTTAATTTTCAAAAACTTAGTTAGAAACAAGCCTAAATTTAAAGTAGACTTTGATCATATTTGTGATGCATGCCAAATGAATAAACAAACTAGGAGGATCTTTAAACTCAAAAATATAATTTCAACTACTAGACCTCTAGAGCTACTTCACATGGACTTATTTGGACCAACTAGGACTACAAGCCTAGGAGGTATGAAATATACCCTTGTGATTATAGATGATTTCTCCAGATTTACATGGGTTTTGTTTATTGCTCACAAAGATAACCTTTGAAGTATTTCAAAAATTTCACAAAAAGGTTTCAAATCAGAAAAATCTTTTAATAATTTCAATTAGGAATGACACGGCACTGAATTTGAAAATCAATTTTTCGATGATTATTACATAGAAAATGACATTGATCATAACTTTTTCGCTCCTAGGACTCCACAACAAAATGGTGTTATAGAGAGAAAAAATAGGACTTTGGAAGAGATGGCCCGAGCGATGTTATGTGAAGGCAATCTTCTAAGGTACTTTTGGGTAGAAGCGGTGAACACTGCTTGTTACATTTTAAACCATATTTTGATCCATCCTATTTTGAAGAAAATCCCCTATGAGCTTTGGAATGAAAAGAAATCCAATATTAATTATTTTCATGTTTTTGGATATAAATGCTTTGTGCATAATAATGGTAAAGATAATCTAGAAAAATTTGATGCTAAATCTAATGAAGCAATTTTTCTTGGTTATTCACTACATAGCAAAGTATATAGAGTATTTAATAAAAGAACTCTTACTGTATAAGAGTCTATGCATGTTATTTTTTATGAAACTAACCTTTCACCTTCTAAGAAAGAAGAGTGTATAGACAATGATGCAGATATAATTCAAAAAGAAATGGAAGACATGAGCATACAAGAAAGACCAATTGAAGAAGGAGAAGAAACGGTAAGTAAGGATCATGCGTGTTGTCCAGATATGGTGCCCAAGAGGGGGGGTGAATTGGGTATTTTAAAAAATTAAAGCAATATATGTGCTATCAAGTTCAAAGGTGAAGAGTGATAGTGCTCAAGTAATTGTGCAACGGAAGCAATGAAATAAAACAACAATTAAAGAGCAAAAGAAGATAGAGAGTAAAGCAATGCAAACACACAAGAAGTATAGTGGTTCGGTGCACCTAGCACCTACATCCACTCCCCAAGCTCCACTTGGGAATTTCCACTATAATCTTTTCTAGATTACAGCCGACTTGTTTTACCAGGCTCACAAGTCAAAACCTTACACACTTGTTTTGGCTTCGGGCTTACAAGCAACCCTAGTTGGTTTTATCAATTAGCTCACCAACAAACCTCACACACTTGTTTTGGCTTCGGGCTTACAAGCAACCCTAGATGGTTTTATCAATTGGCTCACCAACAAATCTCACACTAGTTTCAAATTCCCTTGAAACTAGCCTAAGACAAAAAGAATATGAATACAATGAATAAAACAAGACAAACTCCTTTTGAGCAAAAAGTAATTCAATGTAGCTCTTGATGGAGACTCTTCAAGCCTTTCTCTTAGAATCTTTGGACCTCACTAAATGCCAAACACTTGAAAGTTGGATTCCTCAAAGATGGAAAGCTTTTGGCTAAGGAATCTCTTGGTTTTCTCACTCTTTTTGGCTTGGAATTGATTGAAGGCTTTGTACTTTCACTCTAATCTTTTTCACTTTGTCTTCTTGTCTTTTTTGAAGTTAGGTGGAGGTTAAATACCTCATTCAAGCTGAAACAACTCCACAAGACCGTTAGAATCAAAAATATGGCCATTTATGGCCGTTAGAAATCAAATCAAAAGTTCAGAAAAACTAGCCGTTATGCCATGAGTCGACCTCTGGATCAAGTGTCGACCTCATGAGTCGACCTCCAGTTTATCTTAGGCAAAAATCCAGAAAATCATAGTTCTACCCAGTTTGAATTCTCAGGCTATGAGTCGACCTCTGGTGTCGACCTCTGGACAGGTGTTGACCTCTGGTGGTCGATCTCTGGAGCGTGCCACTGAAATTTTGCCGTGCCGGCCTTGCTGAACTTTTCTTTTCTTCATGAGTCGACCTCTGGTGGTCGACCATTGACAAGGTGTCGACCTCTGGTGGTCGACCTCTGATCTGAAATTTTCTGAAACTCTAGAGAGGTGCGTGCCATGCTTGAGTTTCTCTAAGCCTTTGTTTCTTTTGTCAATTACTTCTTAACAAGAAGGTCCAATATGAGAAATTTGATCTTGTTCAAGGTAGAAGAGCTCTTTTCCAAAATCAGGCAAGCTTGGTTTCATCATTGTACTCTTAGTACTCTTTTTGAATAACCTAAGTCCTGAAACTTTATCTTGAGATGAAACATTAGTCCAAACACATACTCAACCTTTTGTTAATCATCAAAATTAAGGAGCCAAAGCCAAGAATCTCCCCCTTTTTGATAATGACAAAACCTTGAGTATATATGCAATTAAGTCCAAAAGCAAAATATAGCAATAATCAAAATTTTCAAAGAATCCTTACATGCATGAGTATATCATAAAATTTTACTTTTCATCTACCTTTTTTGTGAAAACATTCTCATGAGTCAAAAAGATTTTACTTTTCATTTATTTCTTTCTTTTTGTGAAAACATTCTCATGAGTCAAAAAGTTAAGAAACATATAAGCTTTACTTATAAGAATCATATATACTTTACTATACTCTACTCCATGAAAGAGTCATAAGAATCATAAGAACTATATATATATATTCTACTCATAAGAAAGAGTCATGAGAATCTCATATATACTTTACTTATACTCTACTCCCCCTTTTTGTCAAGAATCAAAAAGTCCATTTTTGTAGTGAAAGATATATTAAGGAAACTTATGTTCCATTACAATGAAGTACTTAGTTGCATAAAATGCATGCTCCCCCTCAATTTGTGCATTCAATATAACAAAAACATTCTAACTTGAGGGTTTAAAAAGATAAATGCTAAGAGCTGGTATCAGACAATAAAATATTACAATGTAGATAAGTATATAAATGTATTCAGTTACAAAATTACTTACATAGTAAGCACAAAACACTAATATATCAGATCATACAAAGCAAACTAAGTACAACATACATCAAGTAAATCTATGAGGCTACTCCTCATCAGAAGATATATCAAAAGAGATAGGAGCCGAGATCCTAGATGAGGATTTTGGAGTCCTATGAGTGAGACTCCGAGTCCTCAGAGAGGGACCAGACCTAGGGGTAGTCCTACGAGATCTATAGGTCCGAGGAAAAGGCTCCACAGGTATCCTAATAGAAGCAGTAGCAGAAGGAGTAAATGGATCAGTATGCTGAGTAGACTGAGCTGGAGTGTGCCTGCTGACTAGCTCATAAGCAGTGGGATCATCAATATCTGTCTCTGTATGCTCATCTCTATCATCCAGAATCCCTGTAATAGTCTCAAAAAATGACTCAATAAACTCAGTATCTACTGGCACATCTATAGCTAGAGGATCTGTACTGGGAAGATCAGTAGAAGGAGGATCAGTAGAAGGGGGAATCTCTGGAATCGGATCTGCAGGTGGAACATCAGAGCTACCTGCTCCGGGCTGATCTCCATCACTGTCACTATATCCACTAGAGTCATCATCATCATCATCAGAATGTGGAGGAGGTACTGTCGGATCTACAGTCCCTGGTGGCAATGCTAATCTCAGTAGGCTGAGGATCTGTCGGAATCCTGCATCTACACTAGCTCAGAGAGCTCCAATACGCATATCTGTGTGGATCCGCAGACCATGTAGCTCCTGTCGTACACCAGCAATCTCTGTCCGGACTTCTGAAATGTGATCAGTCACTCTCTGCTCAAAGTCCGATATCCTTGCTGTAGTCCTCCGTGGTGTAGCAGTAGCAGTAGGTGCTGGAGCTGATGAGGGTGGTGGCGTGAATGGCTCAGGCTCCGCAGTCTCTGACTCTGGTGCTGGACGAGGAGGTGTACCATGATCAGTAGGCTCTGAAGGCCCTGCCTCAGCTGCTCGGATCTCATCCTCCTCATCTGGCTCCTGGCCAGACTCTCGTCGCACCCAACGGTCACCAATCAGTCGAAATCCCATCCTATGCAGGGATTTCTCTCCATATGTATCAGTATGCTGCAGCTAACTGAAAGGTATACCATCAAATGAAACTCCATGCTCCCTGAATAGCTGTGTTAGCCCCATGCCATATGGCTGAACTAGTCTCCTGTGAGATGCTGCCTCACCCATCTGCTGAAGCATGATCCTGGGAAGGTTGATGGGAGTCCGCTGTCTCAGGGACACCATCAACACCAGCTCACGCTCAGTGATAAAGTCGAACCTCCCGCTCTTCGGAATCAAGATACGGGCGATGATATGATGCAGCACTCTCATCTCCAGTGAAAGCTGGTTAGCGGCTACTGTGGAAATGCCGCTAACATCCTCACGCTCTAGAATACATCTGAAGGCATGCTCTCTGTCGCTGATCGAAGTGGTAGCTGTGCCATGAAGTGGAATCCTCCAAACATGACTGATGACCTCCGGTGTCACTGGAATCTCGATCCCACGTACAGTAGCTGACCATCCAATGCCATCAGTGGCCATGGATGCATAGAACTCCCTGATGAGCTCTGGGTAGAATCTCTCAGTCATCGTGCAGAAGTGAACCAGACCTGCATCTCTCAGCACATCTCCTATAAAAAAGTGATGCTGATCCCAGAAAGGTATGTCCACACGCCTCCCACTCGCAATGCTCTTCCGTACTAAGCTGGCTGGCATTGGTGCAGGTGGCTCTGGGGTCGGCTCACGCTCATGTCTGACCTTTCTTCGTCGCTCAGTGCTACTTTGGCCTTGTTCCATTCTCCTTTTTCTCACTGCCAAGTGCTTTCTTGAACCCATATGGATGGAAGAGGGGTAAATTAGGGAGAAGTAGGATAATGCAAGGCTAAGAGGGAAGGAACCAAGAAAAGAGAGGAGAAGAGAGGTTCACGAGTTGAGTAAAAGAAGAAATGGTGAAATGGTAAGATAGGGTTTGTGAAAATGGAGAAAATCGAGAGTAGATGGAGGAAATGCAAGAAACGGAGGAGAGAAATAAGTGATTTTAATTAAAAAACAACCGATATTTGAGGGTAGATAGAGACAAAAGCTTTCGGTTGTCCAAAACCAAGAACACAGTCAAAAACAGTTAGGTTCAAAGGAGAACAAGAGGAGAGGAGAAGATTACCCAAAAAGATGAAGGAGAGGGTTGGAAATCCACTGTTTAGAGCTTTAGTAGGGATGTTGGAGGGGGACCACACGAAGGAGAAATGGAAAGAAATGGAGAAGAAATAGGCTTGCGGACGGGTTTTAAAATGATGATTTCCGTTCAAGTGTCGACCTCTAAAAATTTTCCGGGGTCGACCTTAAGTGTCGACCTCTAAAAATCTCAGGGGTCGACCTTAAGTGTCGACCTCCGAAAACTTAAGTGTCGACCTCTAAAAATAAATTAGCCAAAATAAAATTCGATAAAATTAAAAAAAATTGATAAAATTTAGAAAAATAAGCTTTAAACATATTTGAGAATTTATAAATCATTTTTGAGGAATTTTGATGAGAATTGATGAGTTTTAAGCAAAAGGATCAATGACTCCCAGTTCTCTTCTGATCATACAAAATCTATCTTCATTCAATGGTTTTGTGAAAATATCAGCCAATTGATAATCAGTACAAATAAATTCTAACAATACATTAGAGTTTTGAACGTGATCTCTTATGAAGTGATGTCTTATTTCAATATGTTTGCTTCTTGAATGTTGTACAGGATTTTTTGTTAAATTGATTACACTAGTATTATCACATCTTATGGGTGTCTTAGTTAGTTTGATGCCAAAGTCCTCGAGTTGCTGTTTGATCCATAGAATCTGAGCACAACAGCTTCCAGCTGCTATATATTCGGCTTCCGCCGTAGATAGAGCAACCGAATTCTATTTCTTGCTGCTCCATGAAATCAAATTAACTCCTAGGAATTGACAAGTTCCACTAGTACTTTTACGATCAAGTTTACACCCAGCAAAATTAGCATCAGAATATGCAATCAATTCATATGATGACTCTCTAGAGTACCAAAGACCAATTTCAATTGACCCAGATAAGTATCTAAATATACGTTTTATAGCTAAGAGATGTGATTCTTTAGGAGCAGACTGAAAACGTGCACACATACAAACACTAAACATTATATCTGGTCTACTGGCAGTTAGATATAGCAATGAACCAATCATGCCTCTATATAATTTTTGGTCTACTGATTTACCATATTCATCTTTGTCTAATTTACATGAAGAGCTCATAGGGGTACCTATTGGTTTGGTAGTCTCCATCCCAAACTTTTTCAATATTTCCCTTGTGTACTTGGCTTGGTTGATGGAGATCCCCTCTTTGGTTTGCTTAATTTAGAGTCCGAGGAAGAAGTTAAGTTCTCCCATCATGCTCATCTCGAACTCACTCTGCATTAACTTTGCAAATTCTTGACAAAGACATTTGTTAGTAGCACCAAAAATAATATCATCTACATAGATTTGTACTACTAAGATATCATCATTTTTCTTTTTCAAAAATAATGTATTATCTACATTACCTCTAGAAAAATCATTCTTCATCAAAAATGAACTTAATCTATCATACCAAGCTCTAGGAGCTTGCTTTAAGCCATACAATGCTTTATGCAATTTAAAAACATGGTTAGGAAATTCATGATTTTCAAAACCAGGAGGTTGTTCAACATAAGCTTCATCTTTAATAAATCCATTTAAAAAAGCACTTTAACATCCATTTGAAATAACTTGAAATCCATAAAACAAGGAAAAGCAAGGAAAAGTCTAATTGCTTCTAGACTAGCAACAGGAGCAAAGGTTTCATCAAAGTCGATCCCTTCTTCCTGGTTGTAGCCTTTAGCAACAAGTCTAGCTTTGTTTCTAGTTACAATACCATGTTCATCAAGTTTATTTCTAAAAACCCATTTTGTGCCAATTACAAAAACATTAAGGGGTCTTTCAGTTAAAGTCCAAACGTTATTTCTTTTAAATTGATTTAGTTCATCTTGCATAGCATTAATCCAGTTATAATCTTTTTCAGCTTCTTCAATTGACTTAGGCTCTATCTGAGATACAAAAGCTAAATAATCACAAACATTTCTAATAGAAGAGCGTGTACTTACTTCCTTTGACGGATCACCAATAATTAGCTCTTTGGGGTGTCCGTGTGCATACCTCCATTCTTTAGGTAAAGGTTTTGGTGAAGTTGCATTGATCTCTTGAGTTTGATCTTGATTTTCTTGATCATCATCTCCTTTGGGCTCATCTTCATTGATTGTCAATTGTTCAAGCTTCTTTGTACCTATTTCATCATCAATAGAATCTTCTTTTCTAGAAAATTTTTCGTTAGATTCATCAAACACTACATGAATTGATTCTTCAACCATAAGAGTTCTTCTGTTGAAGACCCTGTATGCCTTGCTAGAAGTAGAGTATCCTAAGAAGATACCCTCATTTGACTTGGCATCAAATTTACTGATATTGTCTTTGCCATTGTTTAATATGAAACAGCGGCAACCAAATACACGAAAATACTTAAGATTCGGTTTTCGATTTTTTCAAAGCTCATATGGTGTTTTCTTCAAAATAGGTCGAATTAAAATACGATTTAAAATGTAACAGGAAGTATTAATGGCTTCTGCCCAAAAATATCTAGGTAAATCGTTTTCGCAAAGCATTGTGCGTGCCATTTCTTTAGGTGTCCTGTTCTTTCTTTCTACCACCCCATTTTGTTGAGGTATCCTAGGTGCAGAAAAATTATGACTAATGTCATTTTCATTACAAAAAGCTTCAAAATCATGATTGTCAAATTCAGTTCCATGATCACTACGCAAAGAAACAATAGTGAGATCTTTTTCGTTTGAAACCCTTTTATGAAATTTAACAAAAGCTGAAAATGTTTCATCTTTATGAGCTAAAAACATTATCCAAGTAAATCATGAGTAATCATCTACAATTACTAGCCCATATTTTTTACCTCCCAAACTAGTTGTTCTGGTTGGTCCAAAGAGGTCCATATGCAATAATTCAAGGGGTCTAGTAGTAGATACTACTCCTTTAGGTTTGAAAGTAGATTTAGTTTGTTTTCCAAATTGACATGCAGCACAAATCTTATCTTTTTCAAATGTGAGTTTTGGTAATTCTTTTACAAGATTCTTTTTGCTTAATTTTGAAATCGACTGCATACTAGCATGCCCTAGCCTACGATGCCAAAGCCAACTAGTTTCACTTGCCTTGGCTTCCCCAGCCACTAGGCATTGACCACTTTCCATGGCTAGATAATCAAGATCAACCATGTAAATGTTTCCATGCCTATGACCAGTGAACTTGATGCCATCGACATCTAGACTAGATACCATGCACAAAGATGATCCAAAAATTACTTTAAAACCCTTATCACAAAACTGACTAATGCTAAAAAGATTATGCTTCAAGCCATCAACAAATAATACATTATCTACATAAGCATTAGGGGTGATATGGATTTTACCAATTCCGACGATTTTGTTTTTTCCATTATCACCAAAAGTAACGTTTCCACCATTAATAGCTGCTAGTGATGAGAATTTCTTCACATCCCCAGTCATGTGCCTTGAGCAACCACTATCTAGATACCACATTCTTCTTTTATTTTTGGTTGCAAGGCACACCTGCAAAAATTAATCAAGTTGAAACTTTAGGTATCCAAGTCATCTTAGGTCCTTTAGGGTTAGTCAAATTGGTTCCTTTTGGAACCCAAATCTTTCCAAAGGTATTTAATTTTCTTCTATTACAAATATATGATTTATGTCCTAACTTACCACATGCATAGCAAGTAATATTAGAAGATGCATGTATGAAAAGTTTTTGTAAAGTTTTTGCTGATTATGTGGCTTAAATCCAAGTCCAGCTTTGTTAAACACTGCATGTTGACTATTTAACAGCATGCTTAATTTTTTTGAACTAAAAGTAAACTTTTCTACAAAAGGTTTTACTTTTTCTAACTCTTCTTTGTAATTATTGTTTTGAAGCAATAGTTCTTTGTTTTGTTTTTCAATTTTCTCATTAGTTTTAAGACTTCTATTATTTTTCAAAGAATCATTTTCTTTTAAAAGATTATCCTTATCATTTTTCAAGGTCTTTATATGTTCAGTTAATTTCTTGTTTTCTTGAATTAAATCTTCAATTTCAGTTGAAAACTTTTCTAAATTTTTGGTAAGCTCAAGATTTAGCTTTCTTAATTTCTTATTTTTTAGTTTAAATTTTTCATATTCCATAACTAAATCATCAAAAGCATCATGCAATTCATTGAAAGTAAATTCAATTTCAGGTTCAGAATTTACCTCGTTATCTTCATTGGCCATGAAACACAGGTTGGCGACTACCTGCTGCTCTTCATCACTGCTAGAGTCCTCACTCTCACTCCAGGTAGCCATCATGGCTTTCTTTCTCAACATCCTTCGACTCTTTTTAAGCAAAGGGTAATTCGTTTTATAATGTCCAGGCTTCTTGCACTCGAAGCAGATGGGTGGATCCCTTTCTTTTTCTTTCTCTTTTTCTTTATTGTGATCACCTTTTTGTGGCCTTTTCTTGTAGAAGCCCTTCTTCTTTCTCATGAATCTTTTGAATTTTCTTGTAATGAGGGCTGTCTCATCATCATCAGCTTCTTCTTCCGATTCATCACTTGACTCTTCCTTTGTAGTGGACTTGAAGGCTATGGCTTTCTTTTTCTTGTCATTGTCCACTGTCTTCTGCTTTAGTGAAAGCTCATAAGTCATCAGTGATCCAAGAAGCTGCTCAAGAGGTAGAGTATTGACATCCTTGGCTTCTTCTATGGCTGTTACCTTCGCATCCCATGAAGCGGAAGAGACCTGAGAAGTTTGTTAACCAGTTCACCATTAGATATAATTTTTTCCAAACTCCTCATACCATTTACTATATTTGTAAATCTAGTATACATTTCACTGATACTTTCAGTTGGTTCCATCCTGAACATCTCATACGTATGAATAAGCATGTTCACCTTTGTGGTCTTCACTTGGTGTGTACCCTCATGGGTAACCTCAAGTGTATCCCAAATTTCTTTGGCAGAAATACAATTTGATATTCTGTTAAATTCACTTGGGTCAAGTGCACAAAATAGCAAATTCATCGCCTTAGCATTTAACTCAGCTTGTTTGATGTCATTGTCATCCCATTCTTCTTCAGATTTTGGGATGATAATGCCATTATCCAAGTGAGTGGGCTGATGAGGCCCTTTAGTAATTACTCTCCATATATGATAATCTACATCTTGTAAATAAATACGCATACGAGTTTTCCAGTATGTGTAGTTTGTGCCATTAAAGAAAGGAGGGCGATTTGATGCTTGTCCTTCAACTACACCCATTCCAATTGGGGCGGCCATGATCTTTCACTCAAGATCATTGGACCTACAAGAAAGTACCGGTGCACTGATACCACTTGTTGCCCAGATATGGTGCCCAAGAGGGAGGGTGAATTGGGTATTTTAAAAAATTAAAGCAATATATGTGCTATCAAGTTCAAAGGTGAAGAGTGATAGTGCTCAAGTAATTATGCAACGGAAGCAATGAAATAAAACAACAATTAAAGAGCAAAAGAAGATAGAGAGTAAAGCAATGCAAACACACAAGAAGTATAGTGGTTCGGTGCACCTAGCACCTACATCCACTCCCCAAGCTCCACTTGGAAATTTTCACTATAATCTTTTCTAGATTACAGCCGACTTGTTTTACCAGGCTCACAAGTCAAAACCTTATACACTTGTTTTGGCTTCGGGCTTACAAGTAACCCTAGTTGGTTTTATCAATTGGCTCACCAACAAACCTCACACACTTGTTTTGGCTTCGGGCTTACAAGCAACCCTAGTTGGTTTTATCAATTAGCTCACCAACAAACCTCACACTAGTTTCAAATTCCCTTGAAACTAGCCTAAGACAAAAAGAATATGAATACAATGAATAAAACAAGACAAACTCCTTTTGAGCAAAAAGTAATTCGATGTAGCTCTTGATGGAGACTCTTCAAGCCTTTCTCTTGGAATCTTTGGACCTCACTAAATGCCAAACACTTGAAAGTTGGATTCCTCAAAGATGGAAAGCTTTTGGCTAAGGAATCTCTTGGTTTTCTCACTCTTTTTAGCTTGGAATTGATTGAAGGCTTTGTACTTTCACTCTAATCTTTTTCACTTTGTCTCCTTGTCTTTTTTGAAGTTAGGTGGAGGTTAAATACCTCATTCAAGCTGAAACAACTCCACAAGACCGTTAGAATCAAAAATATGGTCGTTTATGGCCGTTAGAAATCAAATCAAAAGTTCAGAAAAACTAGCCGTTATGCCATGAGTCGACCTCATGAGTCGACCTCTGGATCAAGTGTCGACCTCATGAGTCGATCTCCAGTTTATCTTAGGCAAAAATCCAGAAAACCATAGTTCTGCCCAGTTTGAATTCTCAGGCTATGAGTCGACCTCTGGTGTCGACCTCTGGACAGGTGTTGACCTCTGGTGGTCGACCTCTGGAGCGTGCCACTGAAATTTTGTCATGCCAGCCTTGCTGAACTTTTTTTTTCTTCATGAGTCGACCTCTGGTAGTCAACCTTTGACAAGGTGTCGACCTCTGGTGGTCGACCTCTGATCTGAAATTTTCTGAAACTCTAGAGAGGTGCGTGCCATGCTTGAGTTTCTCTAAGCCTTTGTTTCTTTTGTCAATTACTTCTTAACAAGAAGGTCCAATATGAGAAATTTGATCTTGTTCAAGGTAGAAGAGCTCTTTTCCAAAATCAGGCAAGCTTGGTTTCATCATTGTACTCTTAGTACTGTTTTTGAATAACCTAAGTCCTAAAACTTTATCTTGAGATGAAACATTAGTCCAAACATATACTCAACCTTTTGTTAATCATCAAAATTAAGGAGCCAAAGCCAACAATGCGGATCTGCTAAGAGAATGGAGGTACGTAACTTTTCATCCAAGAAAATTAATTATTGATGATCCTTCACAAGGTATTAGGACTATGTTATCACATAGAGTTGCACATGACTACCTAGCCTTTGTATCACAAGTAGAAGCACATACCTTAGAAGAAGCTGAAAATGATCCAAACTGGATGATGGTAATGCATGAAGAACTAAACCAGTTTGAAAGAAATAAGGTTTGGATATTAGTTGATAGACCTTCAGACCATCCAATTATAGGAACCAAATGGGTCTATAGAAACAAATTAGATGAACAAGGAAATGTCATTAGAAACAAAGCTAGATTAGTGGCTAAGAGATATAACCAAGAAGAGGGTATTGATTTTGATGAAACATATATACCTGTAGCAAGACTAGAAGCTATTAGATTACTTCTTGCATTTGCTTGTTTCATGAATTTTAAACTTTTTCAAATTGATGTGAAAAGTACATTTTTAAACGGTTTCATCTCAGAACAAGTTTTTGTAGAACAACCACCAGGTTTTGAAGATCATGTTTTTTCAAACCATGTGTTTAAACTGAATAAAGCATTGTATGGTTTGAACAAGCACCTAGAGCTTGGTATGATAGACTTTGCACTTTCTTGATTGAAAATGATTTTTCAAGAGGAAATGTAGATAAAACTCTTTTCATCAAGAAAAAAAATAATGATATATTAGTTATACAGATTTATGTTGATGATATTATATTTGGTGTAACTAATGAAACTCTTTGTAGAGAATTTGCTAAGTTAATGCAGGGAGAATTTGAAACGAGCCTAATGGGTGAGCTTAACTACTTTCTTGGACTTCAAGTGAAATAAACAAAGGAAGGAATCTTCATTAACCAAGCTAAGTACACCGAGAAAATATTCAAAATGTTTGGTATGGAGACAAGCAAACAAATGAACACACCCATGAGTCCATCTTGTAGATTAGACAAAGATGAAAATGGATCCAATGTTGACCAAAAGCTCTATAGATGTATGATCGGATCCTTATTATATTTGACTGCAAGTAGACCTTATATCTTGTATAGTGTATGTATATGTACTAGATTTCAATCTAATCCTAAAGAATCACATATGCTTGTTGTTAAAAAAATTATCAGATATTTGAAAGGTACAAGTAATATAGGTCTTTGGTTTTCAAAACATTCTTTATTGAATTTAATTGGATTTTTGGATGCTGATTATGCTGGTTGTAGAATTGATAGAAAAAGCACTAGCGGCACATGCCAATTTCTAGGGTTGAATTTAATCTCATGGCATTGTAAGAAACAAAACTTAGTAGCACTTTGTACTGCTAAGGCAGAGTATGTTGCTGCGGGGAGTTGTTGTGCACAAGTGTTATGGATTAAACAACAACCAGAAGATTTTGGTATTACAAAATCGAAAATCCAACCAAATGTGATAACATAAGTGCTATAAATTTGATAAAAAATCCAATTCAACATTCCAGAACTAAGCATATAGAGATTAGACACTATTTTATTAGAGATCATGTTTTGAATAGTGACATTGAACTAGAATTTATTCCAACTGAAAGCCAATTAGCTGACATTTTTACTAAGCCATTGAATCGGGATAGATTTGAATTGCTTAGAGGAGAATTAAGACTTTGTGATCCTTTCTAAATTTACCTAATCTAATTTTCTCAAAATTAAGAAAAAATTATCTAGAAAATCTCATACAACTATTCAAGATCTTTGAACAACTTTCCTTGAGATTTCACTGAATTAATTTCAAGTTCTGAATCATCTCAACTTTTGTGGAAAGTTTCTGTTCGAGTCGACTCGAGCAATTTTGCTCTGGTCAAGCCGGCTCGAATTTCTATTATTTCTACTCTTGCTCTGGTCAAGCCGACTAGGTCAATTTAGGGTTTGCCTAACCGACTCAAATCTCTGTTTGTTCTGAGTTCGCTCTGGTCGAGTCGACTCGGATGATTTTAGGACTGAGCGAGCTGACTTGATGTCGGGTAAACACTTTTTAAACAGAGCTGAGCAACTTTTTCTCACTTCTTATGCTATTCTTTTTTACTCTAAACTTTATCATTCCACTTGAAACCTTCACCAATCCTCCTAAATCCTTATCTCGAAGCCTCAAATTCCTCTTTCTTGCCTAATTGCTGTAATGGCTCCAAGAAGATCTGCACGGAAGCGTTCTCACGCAGTCGAATCAAGCTCTCATAGTGAAAATCAGCAGAAGAAGAGAGAAAAGCAGGGAAAACCCTCTCCAAGATAGAATGAAGAAGAAGCACCTTCTCCAACAGAGGAAATCACTTCAATGGCCAATCGGCCTGTCTCTTGTGGCAGAAGGATTGATTTCACATTCTTGGAAGATCTAGATATGAAGATTGGGAACTGGATTGAGAACCAAGGATGGACATTTTTCTGCTCATTGAATATTCTGACTTACCCTTCCTTGGTAAAAACATTCTTTGAAAATTTAATTCTTGGGGAATATCATTTGTAATCAGTTGTTAAAGGAGTAAAGATTATTGTGGATGACGAGAAACTGAGCAACCTACTACAAATGCCCATTGATGGTGCAACATAACTAACCCTAAAAGACAAGGAACATGCACTGAAGCTTATCTTGGAAAAATCAGATGTAAGCTCCGTCAAATATGTTCAAGCCAACATGCTTTCTTTGGAAATACAACTACTCCACAACATGATCAGTCAAATTTTTCTTCCTCGAATCGATCGTTTCGATTGGGTAAGTGAACGAGACATGATCTTCATAGAACATCTTATTGAGAGAGAAGCCCTCAACTTTCTATACATTATGATGATATAGATAAGGGAGCTAGCAAGAAAGATCAAGGTATGCTTGCCTATGGCATGGAATTTACATTGTTATTCGAAGATGCTGGAATTGATCTGACAGATGAAATTGGCAAACCACTTCACCACTCAGACACCTACTCAATTAACTCTCTTAAAAGAATGGGATATCAATTAAAAGGAGTCTGGTTGAAGAAAATATCAGAACAAATGACTGCCAAATCATCTGATGATGATAATGATGAACCTCTTGCTGATGACCCAAATGAAGCCACATCTGAAGACAATGATGAAGACACTTCAATAAAAACTCCATCATAACTTAAAGAGTTTATATCTCAATAGATGGAAATAATTTTGGAATCGCTTACAAGCCACATCAACTCAGTATTTAGTGAGTTACGCCAATCAATTGATGTCAGCTTGTAAGAAATCAAGGAAGAGCAGAAGCTGCATAAGGAAAAAGTACAAAGAGAGCTGGACAATTTCAAAGAAGAAATTCGAAGTGTCCTACTGCACCCACACATAGAAACCTTTACTGCTGAGGATGCTTCCTTACAGACCTGCAAAAAGTCACCAACACCTCCTACTCAACCATTTCTTGTGCCTTCAAAATTTCCTTCATCTGCTCTTCCTACATCTAAAGCTGAACCTGCTCTACCCAAGAAGAAACCAAAATCTAAGAAGACTAGAACACTTATAGCCCCTGTTAGAACCAGATTTAGGGATCTTAGGTTCAAACCTCTTAAGACCAAAACTTCAGTATGGTTATAGATGTTGCTTCTTCCTCAAGTCAGGAAGAACAATAGGATATTTGATTACACTTTTGGTTATAATGATCATATATATGTTTACACTTTTAATAGTATTTTCTTTAGGCTTTGCTTCCTATCTTTTGTAATCAAGAAACTTTGTGAATGAAAAGAAAGCAATTTTATCTTACTAAATGATTGATTGTACTTTCTTTCATATTTTGTACCTTGTATTGAACAATTTAAATGAAATGAAAGTTATTTTGGTATTCACTAGCATTGTCTTGAATTATTTTTAGCTTATGCAATGTTTACAATACCAATGTGATGAATTTTAATTAGAATATCCAAATGAAATTGAAAAAGTGAAATTATCTCAAACAAATATTTAAAACTTTCACATTCTATTCTGAAAATTGAGCTTTATTGTAATACCTTTTTTATTTTATGATAAAAAGGAGGAGAACTTTGTGCTGTCATGAAAAATGAAATGAAAATTTTGAATTATGAACTTTGAGCTTCCTTGAAAATATTTACAGCTGGTTTCATACATTGGAAAATATTTAAAAAGAGGAAAATGTTCATAAAATGCATGAAAAGAATGAAAAAATGAGAGAGTATAAATGATTGTGTTTAAATGAGCTTAATTGTTTCAAAATTTAAAAACCTATAGAAAGGGGGAGAAATTTATTGAAAACAAATGGCTTTAGCTCTAAACCTATATTTTGCTCTGATTGCTCCAAAATTTTAGCTCTAAAATTAGCTCCAATTCTTTCAATTTTAAGCTATGATACTTCATGTTTATGCTATTGCTATTACTTTGAAGCATACAAATGTTAATACTCTGTTACACACTAAAGGACTAACATTGACACTGTATAGTTTCAGTACAAGATCTCTGAGATTTATTTACAAATATAATTAGCTCTGATACATGTGTATACTTACTCTCAAATACTTTTATACATGTAATTATAAGGAATTTTTTATGCCCAGTATTTTGTCATCATCAAAAAAAGGGAGATTGTTGATCCCATAAGTGATTTTGATGATAACCAAACATTGGTGCATGTATTTGTTTTACTAACAACTCTTCAAGTGGTTTACAAGTTTTTGTATGATGAATTCATTGTTCAAATTTCAACTCCTACATTTTTTTTCTTATTTTGAGTTGTGTTGTAAGTGAAAAGTGTAAAGAAGAATCTAAAGAAAAGAGTTAAGAAACATCATAAAATTGAGTTACTTCTAAATGTGTTTCAAGCTTTTAATTTCACAGAAATGTGCTGAGTTTGAAGACTTCTTGAAGCTTGAAGACATGTTGGATGAATTCTGGAGATAGACTGAAGAAATCACTAAAACATTCATCCGAGCCGACTCGAAGAAGAGAGCCGACTCTGGTATATGGCACGCTCAAGGATTCTGGCACGCAGATATCCAAGCTGACTCATCCAGTGCACTATTTTCTAAATCAAACAGCGAGCCAACCCAACAAGAGTCCAAGTTGATTCTTTCATTTGGTCAGACATTCAAGCCGACTCTTCAGAAGATCGAGCCGACTCTTCCAGAGTTCAGAAAATTGTTTTTGAGAACAACAGCCAACCAAGTCGACTAGAGTGGAAGTTAGCCGACTCGACCAGACTGACATGTTGAAGGCCTGAGGATCCGAGTCGACTAGAATCAAGGTGAGCCGACTCTTACAAAGTGAAGAATCAAGTCATTTTGCAAATGAGCCGACTGGATTGAAGAGAATCGACTCAACCAGAACTCCTCCATGGATCCGAGTCGACTCGAGTGATTCGAGTCGACTCGAAGGTCAATTTCAGACTTGCAACGACTAGTTCTAGAACTTGGATTTTGAATCCAAAAAAGTGCTCCAATGGTCAAATGTCACATCCCAATGGTCTACAATGACTTAAACTACCTTGGAATGATGGAGGGCCATATATTTGAGAGATTTGAACTTCTTAGAAGTAAGTTTTTTAAAGTTTTCAAAGAGTTAATGCTTTATTGAATATCCAACCAACCAACATGGAAGAGAGCACTAAGAGCATTCATGATAGCCTTCAAGTCTTCACCAGCTCTCATCTGAAGCTTGAAGCACTTAGTAAAGAAGCAAAAGAAGCCATTAAAGTGCATTCAAGTGCATTCAAGTGGGCTTCTCTCGAGCTGCATCGGCAACCACTCGACAAAAATTTGTTTGTCGTTATGTTGCTTTTCTTTTCAATTCTTTTTGAATTGTTGGGTTATTCATGAGCCCGATTGAAAAACCAAATAAATTTTTGGTGAGCATTTGTTAAAAACCAAGTGTTGAGTTCTTGGTGATCTTGGTAAAAACAAGTTGGGTTTCTTTGGTGATCTTGGTAAAACAAAGTGTAGAGGTTTGGATTGTGAGCCTGTGAAAATAATTCGACTGTATTCCAGTGGGGGATATAGTAAAAATTCCATGTGATAATCTTGGATAGTTGACGTAGGAGCTGAGTTGCTCCGAACTACTATAATTGTTGTGTGTTTGTGTTGTGCTTTTCTGATTTGATTTTGCTTTCACAGTTATTTACTTTATCACAGCACTTAACACTTTAAAAGAGATTTCAAAAGGTACATAATTACTTAAATTTTTTAATTCCCAATTCATCCCCTTTTGAGAAAGCCAACTAGGCAACAACTCTATTGTATTCCTTACTTTCATTATTACTTTGTTGTATCAAGATTTTTGGTGAGCCTAAGAACAAAACCAAGGAGGTTTTTGGTTAGCCTAGTTGAAAACCGAAGAGGTTTTTGGTTAGTCTTTGAAAATCAAGAGATTTCTTTTGGTGAGCCTAGTAAAAATCAAAAGGGGTTTTGATTAGTGAGTTCGGAAAACTAATTGGCTGTAATCGAGAATGCTTATAGTGAATTCCCGAGTGAACCTTGGAAAGTGGATGTAGTGTTGCCTTGGAGAGCACTGAACCATTATACTTGCTTGTATTTGTGGTTGATTGTTTCCTCTTTACTTGCTCTTATTTTTTCATTGTATTTAAATTTTTGTTGCATACTCTTTAAGAGCACACAACACTTGCTTCTCACTAATACCTGAATTAATTATTGAATTGGAACACATACTTTCAAATAGTGTTAAAAACCCAATTCACCCCCCTTTTGGGTTGCTTACTAGGCAACACTTAAAGGAGTAGATACTCTTTGGCTTAAGTCCAAAGTACCATGCTCAAGCTGCTTTACAAAGAGTGGCTAGGAAGGCTAAATAGAATAAGGCATTTGTGGTGCCTTGAATTATCATTAGAGCTTTATAGCTCTTTAGATAGTCTAGCGGGTTGGTAGTTCTATCTAGGGCTCCACTTAGGGCATCTTGAACTGACTCGAGATTGGTTGCATAATCTTTTGGGAGAAAGGAGGATGGGTGTTAAACTCTATCGAATCTCTGTTTCTTTCCTGAAGATTTACATGTCGGCAACCAATTTCTTATACTTTGTAATTGTATTCTGAGCTACCGGTTGACAAGTTGCTAAGAAAATCCATAAGCTAACCCCTCTTGGAAAGATTTGGACAAGAAACGAGAGCATTTTTCCTTCCTTCACTCTCTCCCTCATCATTGATCTTCGTGCGTAGGGGTTGGCCATTATGGTGATAGTGACTTCGGCTAGTGGGAAGTTAGTCAATGGAAAAATCTCTCGAGAGATCGCTGACTCGATCGAGTGGCAGCAAAAGGAGCTATCAAGATTTTCAGCAATTGCTGCTTCATGGCTTCTTCCTATTGCTACAACCCCTGCACACCCATGGCCAAGGTCTGCACTTGCTGCTCGTCTACTAGTTATGTGGGTGGAGTAGCAAGCTCCGCTGTTTGGCTAGGACATCCTATGCAGTGGGAAGATTGTTGGATGTGGCTGGCAGAGGCATTCTAGGTTCTGGTCTTCAACATCTTCATCTTAACTCCGGTGTCTTCTTTCCACCCAGGCATGCCAACTATTATGGCCAAATCCTCCTTCTTGGAACTTTGTCAATGCCTAGCTATCCCATTGCCTTCTCTTGTGAGATGCACTCATAAAGCTCCGCTATTCCTACAAGGGAGGTTTCTTAATTGGTGGTTTTTGGTGGTGGATCTTTTGATGCTGAGGTTAGTGAAGGATTTGGGCAATAGTAGAGTTAAAAGAAAATGGCAAAAAATTATACTAAAGTGAGCATGGGTGGTGAAAAGTTACCTACTTGGAATCCCCTTTTATCTATTTATAGTTACTCGAGATAATTAATTTTTATTGAAATAACCTTTGTTGACTGAAGCCACCTCTTTATGTTGGGATTCTAATCTTTTTGGATGGATGTTAGAGTTTATTGAAATCCTAACTTTTTTGGTTAGGATGTCAGAATCTATTGGGATCTTAACAACTTATTGTTATAAAAACTATCTTACTCGGTTCATGCCTCTTGCTCAGGTGATGCGGACTCCTGGCAGCAACATGCCTTGTGAAAGGGATATGCCCTACAAGCCAATCTATGTTGTATCTCCCAAACCATTGTAATTGATAATTTTCTAAATAAAGGCATTATTTTTTCATCATACGCTATTTTTTTATTATTATATGATGAACCCCATAGATTAGGGCTATGATTTTAGGGTTATGATGAGATCATACCAGTGAGACCTAAAATCTTAAAACCTTAATCTAAAGTAATCCTAGTCAAAGGAACCCTGAGTAGGGGATCAGTTTTTTTCCGATAAGACTAGCATATCCCGGGTATACTGGAAAGGGTGACTACTCTCACAGTCACTTGTGTATGACACTAATACTGGGATGTGGGTGCTCATTGGAGAATGAGTTCACTGATATGATCCAACTTGAGAACATCTAATGGAGTCTTAGCTACATGTCAATAGAAGGTTCTCATAGTGGGAGTGGTACAAGTAATCTTTTGACCTGAGACTGCCATAAGTACCTTATGTACATGAACCCATTCTTTGGTTCAATCCTAATCATGACACTGAGACATGCACAGGATTGATACTGGGAATGGTGAATTGGATATGAAGGTAATGAGTAGGTCAACAAGGAATCGATCACTCTTAGTAAGAGGAGATTGCATCCAGCTAGTCAACAATCGCATGATGATTCAGGAAATCTTTGATCAAAGTGAAGATATTAGAGATGGTTTCTAATATCAAGATAATCGGATCATCATTATAAGATTGAGCTAGAAATAAATATAATATTGGATTTGACATATATCCATATCCATAGTTATATTTTGGGTGCATGCTGATCGAAAGATTTAATTGTACGGTAACTCTCTATTGAAGGGTAATTTTGGTATTTCACCAGAATTTCCATATCTTCCGGGTAGACATGACACATTGCTAGACGTCAATCTTGTCTTGTGGGTTGATCAAGTTCAAAGATCACATGTTAGGAAGAGTCCTAATTGATCGAATCGGGTAAGCCCGGTTTGACCTAAATCGATTAGAAAGAGTTCTAATCAAATTAGGTCAACTTGTATTCGAATCCACTGCTAGCTAGATATGGAACCCAATGGGTCACACACTTAAGAGGATTGATCAAGAGCTTAATTTGGAATTAAATCATCTTTGCAGGATAACACTCTAGCAGGTGTTGCAAACCCTAGCTTCTATTCGGATCGGATTCGAATTAGGATTCCGGATTGATTCAAATTGGGTTCTAATTGGACCTAATTAGACCCTAATTGAGAAAACGGGAATATGGCTAACCCTAATGGCTAGCCATGTAGCTTGGCTAGCCTCCCCACCCGCCCCTTTATTTTTCCACGCCAAATACCAAGAGTCCATGCGCATATGGACTCTTGGCGCGCCTTAAGGAAGAGTCCATGGTGCATGGACTCTTGGCGCGCCCCAAAATTTCTCCGATGATTTTATTTGGGGCGGCCTCCTTCTTAAGCAATTAGCGCACCATCTCTCCCCCCTTGGATGAGAATCCAATGGCTGATGGGATTTTGAGAAAGAAGGAAAGCGCTAACTCCTCCCGGGCGCGCGAAATAACATCTTTTCGGAGATAAAAAGTCACGACTTCCTTCCTTTTAAAACACCGCGATTTTTTCTTTAAGAAAAGCCATGGGATTTAATCTGGAAGGCCGTGAGATGGGTGGATTGGGCGTGAGAAATAGGGAAGGGGCGTGAGACAAAGTGGAATGGGGTTTACGGAGAGTTGTGATTCTTCTGAGAAGACATCTCTCTGTAATCTATTTAAACAACAGAGGTCTCGGGTGTTTAAACTAATGAACAACAGAGTTTATTTTATTGTCTTTTCTTTCCAGGAAATTGATTCCTCCTTAGCTTGTTTAGGACAAAGAGAGTTTCCCTCTTACAGAGTTCTCTTCTCTGTTGAAACTCAAGTCCAAAACAAGAGATAGGAAGAATCTCTTGATCGGTAAAAGAAAGGAACTCCTACTCTGTTTCTATTTCCTTTACTTTAAGACATTAGTATCTTAAATCCATCTCCTCCTTCAAGACAAGAGTTTTATTCTTAGGACAAGGTCTTAAGAAAGGGAGAGGAAGAAGGAAGAAAGGAAGTAAGGAGCCCCTACCCTGAAGTTTTAGAGCCATAGTCCTCTTGAGTTCTAGGATAAGAATTCAAGTGAAGGAATTTTGAAGAAGCTTGCATCTTGATCAATCATCTTGTGGATCACCATTGGAGGGTGGACATTTGGACGCGTGGTGAAATCAAAAGAAGCATTCAACACCAAGTTCTGATTCTACATCAAAATTGGACTTAGCGTTAAAAGGTTGGTGCCCTAATTCTAACAATGTTAGTTTGTATGTTTTAATTCTGAATAAGGAGATCTTGGCTAAGGGATTTTGGTGCCAATTTCATCATTTTTGAAATTGCACTTCCGCTGCGCTGCACTAGAATCCCCGACAGTGGTATCAGAGCCATCCTTATTACAGTTAAAACATATGAAAATTATTTATATGCGTTTTTGTTGTAGTATCGCAATTAGGGTTTTAAACCCTTGAATGCTGACACACTTAGCATAATTTAAGGAATGCATATATGATAATTAATGTGTTGATGTATGCCACTAATTAGGATTTTTCACTCAAACCCTAATTATTATAGAGATATGATTAGTTTTGAAGTCATCATACTGAAATAAGATTGCCCTGGCATAATGGTGGATCCATTATGTGGTAAATGGTTGTCCTAGTATGATGACACACTTAGCACATATATGTTTATCAGAGTGATATCATTATGATATGTTTTTATAAAATGTGCTGGAAATTTTATAAAGCCCTCTTCTTAAAATTATATTAAGTCATAGTATATTTAACTAATAAGCATCACTAGTCATGATGAACAATTGATCATTCGGTGTCTAGAAAGGTGGTTCTGGGAAGGTAAAGAGAATCGTGGTTTTTAATTGGTTCCATTGACTGACCTGGCCAATTTTTATTGGTGTCTAGGAAAGCAACGGGGGGACTCCCACATCTCTTCCACTTGCCTGGCCGATTTGATTATATTTAAATCTTGACGTATATGCTTAGTGTTAAAAAATGCTATATGTTGGCCTTCCTTCATGCTGGATCATTACTGTGTTATGAACCACATTAGGTTTGTTGTGTTATCTGCAAGACCTAATAGGGTGATTGACATAATATTGGTCTAGTGCAAAAATATGCTTACAGTGTATTCAGTATAATGCCTTGTTGTGTTATCTGCAAGGGTATTATATTTGAGTACTGACTGTATAGAAATGAAAGGGTCTTGACTTAACTAGAACATTATGGTTTGTTGTGTTTTCTGTAAGACTTATAATGTTCTAGAGGCCAAGTTATTTTTGAGAATTATATGAGATATAATTGGAAGAGTTTCCTACCTTTGAACTTATAAAAGATTTGTTGTGTTATCTGCAAGATCTTTTATAAGTTATAAGGATCTCGATCTCAATAAGAAAAACCGATCAGGGTTCTTCTCGATTATCATAGTGAGGGCTATGATTTTTGATAAAATAGTGGGAGACATAGTTAAATTGAAGACCTAATTTAATTATGTAAATCATTTCATGGTTGTTTGCTTATGTATTGTTCTTAATTAAATGTAGATAAATGGCATCTTCATTATCACTGAGAAGCATCTTAGATACCAACAAATTGATTGGTCCAAACTATGTGGATTGGTTGAGAAACTTAAAGATTGTACTGAGTTCAGAAAAACTTTCCTATATTCTTGATACCCCTAGTCTTAATCCACTAGGGGATGATGCCACACAAGAAGATGTGGCCACATACAAAATGTGGCAGAATGACTCCCTCACTGTCAAGTGTATCATACTGGCCTCTATGACCAATGAGTTACAGAGGCAGCATGAAAGCATGGATACTCAATCCATAATGCTCAATTTAAAGGAGCTTTATGGAGAACAAAGCAGAACTGCTAGATACGAAATATCTAAGCAATTATTCCGTGCTAGGATGACAGAGGGTACATCTGTTCAGGATCATGTCCTGAAGGTAATTGACTTAATCACCAGATTGGGTCAATTAGGGTTTATTATGGATGGGGAGTTGAATCAGGATTTAATCCTGCAATCACTCCCAGAGTCATTTTCTCAGTTTGTCTTGAATTATCACATGAACAAACTGAACACTTCCTTGCCTAAGCTGTTAAATATGTTAAAAACAGCAGAGAGCCACGTTAAGAAAGAAAAGGCTCCACTTCTTCTTGTTGATAAGACCAATAAGAAGAAATCGGGCAAAAAGGATTTTAGTAGGAGGCTAAACCCTAAGGGTGGCATCAATAAGAACAAGAAAGGAAAGAAGGCCTCAAAACAGTCAACCTGTTTCTTTTGCGGCAAAGCGGGACATTGGAAAAGGAATTGCAAGGCTTACCTTGCAACTGTGAAGCCTGGTGCGGCAGACGCACCAAAAGGTATGTATGAGATACATACTATATTGACATTAAATTCGTCTATATCAAATACTTGGGTATTGGATACCGCTTGTGGTTACCATATATGCAAATCTTTGCAGGACCTCCACAAGCTTAAAGTATTGAAGGAAGGCGACTTCAATCTCTACGGTGCTGGTGGTGATATCATCCAAGCAGAAGCTGTAGGGACCTATATTCTGAAGTTGCCTTCAGGGAAGATCTTGGAGCTAGAGAATTGTTACTATATGCCAAAGATTATTAGGAACATTATATCTATTCCTTTGTTATTAAAACAAGGATATGTAATGGATGTGATGAGCACTGGTTGCTCGATAATGTTATCTAATAAAATTATTTGTTCTGGCATATTTAGCAATGGGCTCTTAACTCTTTCTTCCAATGATAGTATTTTTCATGTCAATACTAAAAGGAAAAGAAAAGACTTTAATGATACTTTACTTTGGCATCATAGACTTGGTCATGTTAATGAGTCTAGGATTAGCAAGTTATACAAGAAAAAATTCCTTGATCCTTATGAGTATGAATCATTAGGAACTTGCGAATCATGTCTCATGGGTAAGATGACAAAAACTCCATTCACTGGACATGGGGAAAGGTCAATTGAGTTATTAGGACTTATACATACTGATGTATGTGGTCCAATGACAACTCAGGCCAGAGGAGGATACTCATATTTTATCACTTTTACAGATGATTTATCTAGGTTCGGATATGTGTATCTTATGAAACACAAATCTGAAGCCTTTGATAAATTTAAGGAGTATCAAAGTATGGTTGAAAAACAAACCGGGAAAAGTATTAAAGTTCTTCGTTCTGATCGAGGAGGAGAATACTTATCCACGAAGTTTTTAGACTATCTTAAAGTTAATGGAATCCTTTCTGAATGGACCCCTCCTTATACACCACAGCTAAATGGTATAGCTGAAAGGAGTAATCGTACCTTATTAGATATGGTACGATCCATGATGTGCTTCACAAATTTGCTCATTTCCTTCTGGGGTCATGCCCTAGAAACTGCTGTTTACATTCTGAACAAGGTACCTTCTAAATCCGTTGTTAGTACTCCATATGAAATTTGGAGTGGAAAGAAACCATATCTTAAATATTTTAAGGTATGGGGATGTCCAGCTTATGTTAAAAGAAATTTTGGACATAAGTTGGAACCTAGAGCGGATAAATGTCTATTTGTAGGATATCCTAAAGAAGGTAGAGGATATCTACTCTACCATCCTACTGAACAAAAGATTTTTGTCAGCAGGCATGCCACTTTTCTAGAAAAAGAGTTCATTTTAGAAAAGGGAAATGGTAGAACTATTAAACTTGGAGAAGTACAAGAAATACAGATAGACAATTCTCAACCATTAGAACATATAGTTAGGACAGAACCAGAACATAAAACTCCTCCTCGTAGGTCTGATAGAGTGCCACGGGCACCTGAGAGGTATGGGTTTATTATTAAAAATAATGAAGCCCAAGTCATTCAAAATGATGAACCTCTGACATATACGGAAGCTATCTTGAGTACTGATTCAGATAAATGGCAAGAAGCCATGGAATCCGAAGTAGACTCTATGTATGTAAACCAAGTATGGTCTTTGGTTGATGCACCAGAGGGTGTTAATCCTATTGGGTGTAAATGGGTCTATAAGAAAAAGATTGGGGCTGATGGCCAAGTTGAAACCTATAAAGCCAGATTAGTGGCTAAAGGTTTTAGACAAAAACAGGGAATTGATTATGATGAAACATTTTCACCTGTTGCCATGCTGAAATCAATTCGGATTTTACTTGCTATAGCAGCATACCATGATTATGAGATATGGCAGATGGATGTAAAGACTGCATTCCTCAATGGTTTCCTTGAGGAAGAAGTCTACATGTCACAGCCAGAAGGTTTTATTTCAAAGAATAAACCTAATCAAGTATGCAAGCAAAAGAAATCGATTTATGGATTAAAGCAAGCTTCCAGGAGTTGGAACATCCGCTTTGATGAAACTATTAAAATGTTTGGTTTTATCAAAAATGTGGATGAACCCTGTGTTTATAAGAAGACTAGTGGGAGTGCCATAGTCTTCTTGGTTCTGTATGTAGATGACATACTCCTCATTGGGAATGATATCCCAATGTTGCAATCAATCAAGGTTTGGCTATCAACCAGTTTTCCATGAAAGATTTGGGAGAAGCATCCTATATACTAGGTATTAAGATCTATAGAGATAGATCTAAGAGGATGCTAGGTTTATCCCAATCTAGGTACATTGACTTAGTGCTGAAAAGATTCAGCATGGAAGGAAGTAAAAGAGGTTATCTTCCTATGAGTCAAGGCATACATCTTTCTAAAAGGATGTCTCCTAAGACACCTGAAGAAAGAAATAGAATGAATTCTATACCTTATGCTTCGGCAATATGATCCATAATGTATGCCATGTTATGTACCAGGCCTGATGTGGCATATGCTTTAGGCATTGTCAGTAGGTTTCAGGCTGATCCAGGAGAGGATCATTGGAAAGCAGTTAAAAATATTCTTAAGTACCTAAGAAGGACTAAGGATATTTTTCTGGTTTATGGTGGTTCTGATCTTAAACTAGAAGCATATTCTGATTCTAGTTTTCAATCAGACCCTGATGATAGCAAATCCATTTCGGGATATGTTTTTATCCTAAATGGTGGATTAGTGAGTTAGAAGAGTACCAAGCAGCAGACTGTAGCTGACTCAACCACAGAGGCAGAATACATAGCTGTTAGTGAAGCCGCCAAGGAAGCAGTCTGGATGAAGAAGTTCATCACAGAGTTGGGTGTTGTTCCTCAAATTGAAAACCCAGTGCCACTTTACTGTGACAACACTGGGGCTGTTGCTCAAGCTAAGGAACCGAGAGCTCATCATAAGTCCAAGCACATTCTGAGACGCTTCCATCTTGTCCGAGAAATAGTAGAGAGACAAGATGTCTACATAGATAGAGTTGATACAAAGAACAATGTAGCAGACCCGTTCACTAAGGCTCTACCACAGCGAGATTTTGATCGCCACCTCAAATGTATGGGATTAAGATTCAAAGGCGATTGGCTTTAGTGCAAGTGGGAGATTGAAAGGGATATGCCCTACAAGCCAATCTATGTTGTATCTCCCAAACCATTGTAATTGATAATTTTCTAAATAAAGGCATTATTTTTTCATCATATGCTATTTTTTTATTATTATATGATGAACCCCATAGATTAGGGCTATGATTTTAGGGTTATGATGAGATCATACCAGTGAGACCTAAAATCTTAAAACCTTAATCTAAAGTAATCCTAGTCAAAGGAACCCTGAGTAGGGGATCAGTTTTTTCCGATAAGACTAGCATATCCCGGGTATACTGGAAAGGGTGACTGCTCTCACAGTCACTTGTGTATGACACTAATACTGGGATGTGGGTGCTCATTGGAGAATGAGTTCATTGATATGATCCAACTTGAGAACATCTAATGGAGTCTTAGCTACATGTCAATAGAAGGTTCTCATAGTGGGAGTGGTACAAGTAATCTTTTGATCTGAGACTGCCATAAGTACCTTATGTACATGAACCCATTCTTTGGTTCAATCCTAATCATGACACTGAGACATGCACAGGATTGATACTGGGAATGATGAATTGGATATGAAGGTAATGAGTAGGTCAACAAGGAATCGATCACTCTTAGTAAGAGGAGATTGCATCCAGCTAGTCAACAATCGCATGATGATTCAGGGAATCTTTGATCAAAGTGAAGATATTAAAGATGGTTTCTAATATCAAGATAATCGGATCATCATTATAAGATTGAGCTAGAAATAAATATAATATTGGATTTGACATATATCCATATCCATAGTTATATTTTGGGTGCAGGCTGATCGAAAGATTTAATTGTACGGTAACTCTCTACTGAAGGATAATTTTGGTATTTCACCAGAATTTCCATATCTTCCGGGTAGACATGACACGTTGCTAGACGTCAATCTTGTCTTGTAGGTTGATCAAGTTCAAAGATCACATGTTAGGAAGAGTCCTAATTGATCGAATCGGGTAAGCCCGGTTTGACCTAAATCGATTAGAAAGAGTTCTAATCAAATTAGGTCAACTTGTATTCGAATCCACTGCTGGCTAGATATGGAACCCAATGGGTCACACACTTAAAGAGGATTGATCAAGAGCTTAATTTGGAATTAAATCATCTTTGCAGGATAACACTCTAGCAGGTGTTGCAAACCCTAGCTTCTATTCGGATCGGATTCGAATTAGGGTTCCGGATTGATTCAAATTGGGTTCTAATTGGACCTAATTAGACCCTAATTGAGAAAACGGAAATATGGCTAACCCTAATGGCTAGCCATGTAGCTTGGCTAGCCTCCCCACCCGCCCCCTTTATTTTTCCACGCCAAATACCAAGAGTCCATGCGCATATGGACTCTTGGCGCGCCTTAAGGAAGAGTCCATGGCGCATGGACTCTTGGCGCGCCCCAAAATTTCTCCGATGATTTTATTTGGGGCGGCCTCCTTCTTAAGCAATTAGCGCACCATCTCTCCCCCTTGGATGAGAATCCAATGGCTGATGGGATTTTGAGAAAGAAGGAAAGCGCTAACACCTCCCGGGCGCGCGAAATAACATCTTTTCGGAGATGAAAAGTCACGACTTCCTTCCTTTTAAAACACCGCGATTTTTTCTTTAAGAAAAGCCATGGGATTTAATCTGGAAGGCCGTGAGATGGGTGGATTGGGCGTGAGAAATAGGGAAGGGGCGTGAGACAAAGTGGAATGGGGTTTATGGAGAGTTGTGATTCTTCTGAGAAGACATCTCTCTGTAATCTATTTAAACAACAGAGGTCTCGGGTGTTTAAACTAATGAACAACAGAGTTTATTTTATTGTCTTTTTTTTCCAGGAAATTGATTCCTCCTTAGCTTGTTTAGGACAAAAAGAGTTTCCCTCTTACAGAGTTCTCTTCTCTGTTGAAACTCAAGTCCAAAACAAGAGATAGGAAGAATCTCTTGATCGGTAAAAGAAAGGAACTCCTACTCTGTTTCTATTTCCTTTACTTTAAGACATTAGTATCTTAAATCCATCTCCTCCTTCAAGACAAGAGTTTTATTCTTAGGACAAGGTCTTAAGAAAGGGAGAGGAAGAAGGAAGAAAGGAAGTAAGGAGCCCCTACCCTGAAATTTTAGAGCCATAGTCCTCTTGAGTTCTAGGATAAGAATTCAAGTGAAGGAATTTTGAAGAAGCTTGCATCTTGATCAATCATCTTGTGGATCACCATTGGAGGGTGGACATTTGGACGTCTGGTGAAATCAAAAGAAGCATTCAACACCAAGTTCTGATTATACATCAAAATTGGACTTAGCGTTAAAAGGTTGGTGCCCTAATTCTAACAATGTTAGTTTGTATGTTTTAATTCTGAATAAGAAGATCTTGGCTAAGGGATTTTGGTGCCAATTTCATCATTTTTGAAATTGTACTTCCGCTGCACTGCACTGGAATCCCCAACACCTTGCTTATTACCGACTGTGTTGGTATTGCCATTGTATCCTGGAGCACCACCTCAATTCCTTTTGGCAAACTTAGCCGGGTCCAAGTTGTTAGTCGACCAACACACATCACGGGATATCATGTCGATTGGGCTTATGGTCGCTTGTAGATTCTCAAGCTTTGATGCCAAGGTTAGTCAATACTGTTGCCGACTTGTCTTGTGGTCGGACATTTGAGGCCGAGTAAACAGTTGTCACAGCACCTTCCAATAAGACCTGGACATTAAATAACATCAGAGAAACAAAGTATAACGCTAGAGGATTAAGATAACATTACAAAAGAAAATAAAGCACCGACAAGAACTGATACATCAAACTTCTGTTGCATTGCGTAGAGATCTTCATATCCGTTCTATTTCAAGTGCATTGGTTGCTTGGAACCAAAGGTAGGAAGACAGCCGTGACTCTAACAACTGGAAATGTACTCTACCACAAGATTTACTCGAACACAAACATTTGTATGAAAGAATGCCTTTCCAAAACAAATAGCTAGAACTTCTAGGACCCAAGATAAGTTTTTGGTCAGGATCCATGACATAAATTCTAACAGACAGCAAACAATAGGTTTCCTAGACTGATGAAAATTTAAACATTGCTTAGTGCAGAACGAAGCAGTTTCTGCTGTCCAGGTTGGGCCAAAATATAAAATATCCGTTAAACAGAACATCCATTATAATTCTAACAATAAACGAAAAGGAAACAAAACTTCCATTAATCTTAATGCAACACTAAATAAAAAGGCTAATTCAAAAACTTAATGATGATACCTTAGACATCTAGTTTGAAAGCTGTACTCATACAACATTACTGTAAAATGTATTCCCTCTCTCACCACACTGCACTCATTTTTATGTGTTCACCATTATATCATCATGCCTCAGGATGAATAAACAGGACATATATATTGAGTAAAAGCTTTACTTCAGATGTAGCATATGCAACTGGCATTGTCATACGAAAGCAAAGTTCTTAATATTTAAGTGCAAGGCCTACCTGATAATGGAGCTACTAAGCTCCAGCTTTAAAAAGTAACATGGTTATGACAAAAAGTGAGGCATGCGCATAGACCAGCATCATATATTCACTTTGAGTGCTTGTCTGTGGCTGCTTGCAAGACATTCCTCAAGCAATACTTTACTACATGAGCCAGAAAGTTCACCTTTTAACACAAGTCAGTTCATGTGGATCATCCTTTTACCAAGTAAAGCGTAGTTGATGAGGTAGCCATGCTACCAACAAATAGACCAACGCAGTCAAATCACAACAAAGAGAAACTATCCATGTTCCCAAAGACCACAAATTTAGCAGAATCCTTCTAGTTACAAACAAGATGGACCGATGGGAGTTGATTCTTTCTACAGAAAATGTTGATTCTACCGTAAATATTTGAGTTGATATTCCTCCAAACACTTGATGCCCAATTAAGAAAGACCCTACGGTTAAGTGCATCGAATGAGACATATATTCGTTGTCAATTCAACAGGGGTGCAGAATAGGGGATGGAATTTCTGATGAATCATCTACTCTTTCATCGTTTGCTAGAGCTACATGTCCAAACATTGCCATCTTTTCTGACAAATTCCTCAAAGAGTCATGCCTGTCAGCTAACTGCATCAAAACCTTTATCCTCTTAAATGCAACATTGCTTGGCTTCTGCCTCTTCTCGACCATCTGAAGGAAACACCTCTCAGCATCGTCCAACTTACCTGAATCACAGAGCAAATCAAACAGCACATCAGAGACCAATGTGAGTGATCCGAACCCCTTCTCGACCATGTCATTCCAAAGCTCAAGTGCCATTGCCACCTTCTCCTGCCGATGGAACAATCTGATAAGAAACATACACGACTGTGTGTTCGGCAAGCACCCCTCACTCCTCATCCTCTTGTACAACCTCCATACACTCCCCAAATCATTAGCCGAATAAAAGCACCGAAAGAAAAGATTATAGCTTGTCGCATTTGGAGCCAACCCCGTGCCTGCCATCTCGTCCATTAAAGCAAAAGCATCTCCAAGCCTCTTTGCAATGCAATAGTTCCGAATGGCCGCATTGTATGCTGCTACATCTGGGTAGCACCCGAGCTCCCTCATCTCCTTCAAAACATCTCTAGCCTTGTCGGGCTGGCCAATCAATCCTAACCCGCCGATCAAACTGGTGTATGTAATCACATCTGGGCAAATCTCCTTATCTCTCATTTTATCGATCAACTTGTGAGCCTTCTCCACTTGGCGATTCTTGCAGTATACATCAACCAAACAATTATATGTCACCAAATCAGGCTTTACTCCTAACTGAATCATCTCCTCAAAGAATCCCTCGGCATCTTCCACGGACTTCCAACCTGACAACAATATGTTGAAGGTCTGGAGATCAGGCCTGAACTCATGCTTCAAATTATGGTACACATTCCGGGCATCGGTCATGCTCTTCTCCTGGCATAGAGTCCTCAACAAAGCATTGAAGCAATTGGTATCGAAGTCGACACGAAGCTTTCGGAACCTTCGGAAGCTCTCCACAGTCTGCCGGGCCGAGCAAACCTTGGCAATCCTGCCGAGAACTATCTGAACCGTTCTAGTGGTGATCAAGCTGCTATCTTTTCGCTTCATTTCGACCAGCAATCGCCAGACCTCTTCGAATCTCCGGCTTCTGCCCAAGATATAGAGCATGGTGTCGTAGGAGAAGGGGGTGTGATAAAAAGCCTTCCTTTTTCCGGTGAATTCGAAGAATTCAAGGGCTTGGACGGGATTCCCGTGGCTGAAGCGAAACCTCTTCAGGACCCGGTCAATCAAATCGTTGGAGAGGAAAATCCCGGAGGAGTTCAGGGATTGGATCATGGAGTCGTGGAAGGACGACGTGGTGATGATGCGGAAGATGGTCCCGACGCTATCCTGGAGGTCTTGTTCTTCTTCTGCTAGAGTTTCGGAGGAGAAGGAGACTTGGAAGGAAGGGAGATTGGGATTTTGGCAATTGAAGTGAAGATGAGCGTTCCTTGTCATTCGACATCGGATTGGAAAGCGTTTGAAGAGCATTCTTCTTCTTCTCGGAGCAGTTGAATTAGGATTCCACTAGGGTTTTATTAGGGTTCGAATTTGGAAAGTTTTGGGGAAATCAAGCGTGAAAACTAACCGCATGTCCAGGTTATTATCAGCACGACGTTTGAAGATAAACATTTTAAAATCGGACTAAGGACAACACCTGACAACACCTGATTTCGGTATTACGAGCCAAACTGCGTGATAGATTGCACGTTTCAGATTTTATTCTTATCCCTACCCGAAAAAATAAAAAAAAAGAGCCGGAAATCACTTGCGATATTACCTCATGGTCCGCTTCCATCATGGAAAATCAATGATCAGCCCGAGCGGCCTAATGGGGACTGATTGATACTATTAGTCTTCTATTTACCGCACCAACCAATTGGCTCTCCGGACCAGTCAACTGGTCGGCAACCACCGGTTGATGAGTAACATCATTTATTATACCAATTAATTAAACCTACTGATAGAATAGAATTGATCGGCCGATAAAGAATGCTAAGAATTAAAGGCAGGGTAGCCGAGAAATTCAATTACAAGTAGGCAAAGTTGATGAAATCAAAGTCTGATTAACTCTTTTTCATGAGTTGGACAAATAGATATTTTTCCTTTTCAAAGAACTAGCGATCAAATAATCGAACAAGATGAAATAGCTATTCAATAAATCGATGACTAACACATATATACCGACAAACCTCAAACATCTGACCAAGTGCGCTGGAAAGATAACATCTTTCACAACATAATGCTGTTGTACTAGCTATTTACTGCGACAAAAAGATGTTAGTCCCAACAAGATATTGTTTGGACTAACAAAAGGATGTTTCTTCCAACAGAATCGATTACTACAAGTATGTTGACTCTAATCTTGATTTTGATAATTGACAAAATATTAAAGTATATATGAGTACTAATTGTATTTGAAGTGTATTTATCAAATCTTAGTACTCATCCATGTTAAATGAAGAAATACATGTTTTCAATTGAAAAAAGTCCTTAAATTAATGAAAAATCAAGCATATGGACTTTGGAATTTATAAGGAATAACTTGAAGTGCTTAAGTTTTAATTTTGGACAAGATTCAGTACTGGACAGGCCAAGTATCGACTCATGGATCAAGGTGTCGACATTTCTGAAGATTGGCACGCAGAATTTCAACTGGCACATTGAAGTGTCGACTCATGAAGATCAAGTATCGACTCACAAGTTCCAACGACTCAAGGATTTCAAGTGTCGACTCAAGGCCTGAGATTTTTTGAAAATACAGAACTAGGCCATTTGGAGGTTTTTGACTCAAGTATCAACTCACAGAACTCAAGTGTCGATACCTGGAAGTCAAGTATAGACTCACAGAAACCAAGTGTCGACTTACAGAACTCAAGTGTCGACTCACGAAGGCCAAGTGTCGACACTTGCTGTAACGGCTAGCTTTTCAGAAGTACAGAATTGATTCAAACTTGTTTCCAACGGCTAGTTTTTCATCCCCAACGGTCATAAACGGTCATTTAAGGTTTGGAGAGCTATATAATCAACAAAAATCAAATGGAGAAGCAATCCTTTGGTGAGATCATTGAATATCCTTCAAGGATTCAAGAATTGGGTAGTTCAAGCCTTCAAGCTTCCAAGTTTCAAAGAGAGCATCCAAAGTTCACATCCTCAAGCATCATTCAAGGCTTCAACATCTTGAAGACAAGTTCTTCATCAATAATCAAGGACTTCAAAGAGATATTTGCTTAGAAAGCTTTTCTTGTATTCTTTTCATATTGTTCTTACATTGTTTACTTAAGGTTTTTGGTGAGCATTGGAAAACCAAAGAGGTTTGTTGGTGAGCTTTGTGTGAAAACCAATAAGGTTGTTGGTGTGGACACCAGGCACAAGAAGAGATTTCAGCAAGCTTAGCTAGGTTCTTATTTGAGTTCTGTAATAATTTAATTTTGCATTTGTTTCTTTTAAATTGAGTAATGAGTCAAGTCTCATTGAGTCTTGTTTAAATCAAATTTCATTGAGTCTTGTTTAAATCAAGTTCGGGCCAGTCCAATTGCAAAATCATGAAGGGTTAGTGTCTAGACAAAAGTCAAAGGGAGCATGGTCCATGGGTTCACCACCAAAGAAGCCACATCATCACATGGAAGCCACCTCCTTGCCACATCACAAGGAGGTTCAAATTCAAGGAAATTTGGCCAAAGAAGAGGGAATTTTGAATTGGCCAACCTCCCCACCCATCTCTCCTACATTCAAGGGGATGACCCACCTTTCTAAGAGTTGCATTTTGAATTCAAAAAAAAAAAAAAAAACAAACAAACAAGGCTGTAAAGAAAGTTTTATAAGAGTCCTTGTTTTCTTGTAAAAGAGCAGATGATGATGAATGAAGAAAATAGCCTTTCTTTTCCAAAGAAGTTCTCTTGTTTGTGATGTTTGATAGAAGTTCTCTTGCTTGTGATGTTTGGTACCCTATGAGAGGGTAAGGTGTGAGGCCTTGAAGTTTTGATCTCCTTTAATCTATAACTCTCCCTCTCCACTCCAAGATCTTGCATGAATTCGGCTTAGAGGAAATCTTCCAAAAGCTTGCCAAGGGTTGCCTCATCAACAACTAGTGCAACAAGGGTTTCTACAATAAACCTTAGAGTCATCTTTCTAAGGAGCCATGGACGATTCAAGACAAACCTCCACAACCTCTTCCCATCTTGTTTATTTATTTATTTTATTCCAATCATAAATTCTCTTCCTAATCCCTCCATCTAATTTTGTTGTAGGATCCCCGGGTTTTTCTTGAGTTCCAAAGAAGGAGGTTGGATTTGCTAAGAACTAGAAAACCTACCTACGATATTTTCCTTGTCATCCAGAATCCTCCCTGAGTGTGTTATTCAAGAGAGTAATTTAATGCCTGGAAGCCCTCTTATGAACTCTTTCAGATCTGAAATAGGTACGGTGAATTGGCTTTAATCTGAGTGGTTCCTAATTACCAAAGATCCTTCTCTCTTAATTAACTTGAATAGAAAAATTTCAGGATTTTGTGTGACATTTCAGAATTTCCTTTCATTACATCTAGGTTCTTTGCTTTGAATGGCTAAATCTTATTGCTTTGTTTTCATTTGAGTTTTACTAATTTTATTAAGAGCATGTCATTCCCATTGTTTTCCACATTATTTGGTATCAGAGCAGGTTAGATTAGAGCATCATAGTTAAAAACCCTGTTTTCTGGTTTGCATGATTTTTTTTCTTGTGCTATAAGATTATAGCCAAATCTTTGCATCGTAATACCAAGGTGAAATCAGGTTGTCCTACTATAAGGTGGATCCTTATAGTGTAAGGTTGTCCTATCTTGGTTATTGCTCATTGACCACATAGAAGAAATCTATGTAGATCTGATTTCCCTGCTTGCTGTAATTCTGTGCAGGCTGACTATAATCCTCCTGCAACTCCAAAGGCAAGTAGTGCATTTTGCATTGAAACATATTTTTTCTTGTTCCATTTCAAGTTAGTTGTCACCATATTAAATTTCATCATCAGAAAAAAATCATAAAAAAATAAAAATTACCGCACTCCATCATTGTTGCTGAAATTCTGTATGTTCTGTTCTGATCCTTTTCACATTATTTAACTTTAATGATCTGCTCAGCACAGTACATATTTTATCTTCTAATTTCCTTTCATATGGCATATCATCTATCAATTAGCAATCTTCTATGAATTTTTCAAATTTTTTTTTGAAACTGTTACATAGCACTTTTCAGCCCCACTTTGAATTGCAACACATAATATTTCTGCTGCTGAGATTAGGGTTCATATGCATGCTTTGCATCATCTAATGATAAATCAATTAAGGGCATCATTATGACATGGGGGTAGGAATTAATCACCTGTCCTTAGCCCAAAACCACAACCAGTCATCTCGATCCCAACCCCTTAATTAAAATCAATTAGACCTAATTACCCTAGTGGGTTAGGGATGAAAGGATTATGCCCTATAAGCCAATATTAGTATCTCCCAGACCATTGTAAATTGACAAGTTAATAAAGGCAATATTTTTTTTTCATCATTCGCTGTGTCATTATATGATGAACCCCATAGATTAGGGCTATGGTCCTAGGGCTATGATGAGATCATACCAGTGAGATCTAAGACCTTAAAACCCTAATCTAGAATATTCCTAGTCATAGGAACCCTGAGTTGGGGATCAGGGTTTCCGGTTAGACTGGCACATCCTATGTATGCTGAAAAGGGTGACTGCTCTCACAGTCACTTGTGTGGGACACTAATACAAGGATGTGGGTGCTCATTAGCGAATGAGTTCACTGAATAGATCCAGTTTGAGAACATCTAATGGAGCCTTAGCTGCATGTCAATAGATGTTTCTCATAGTGGGAGTTGTACAAGTAGTCCTATGACCTGAGACTGCCATAATACCTTATGTACATGAACCCATGCTTTGGTTCAATCTCAATCATGACACTGGGTCATGCACGAGGTTGATGCTGGGTATGATGAATTGTATATGAAGGTAATGAGTAGGTCAACAAGGAATTGATCACTCCTAGTAGGAGGAGATTGCATCCAACCAAATTAGGTCAGATGATGATTCAGGAAATCTTTGATCAAAGTACAGATATTAGAAATGATTTCTAATATCGAATTAATTGAATCATTAGTGTATGACTGAGCTGGGAATGAGTATAAGCTGGTTTTGACATGTTTCCATATCCATAGTTATATTCGGGATGCAAGATGATTGAAGGATCGAATTGTACGGGAACTTTCCACTGAATGGTAGTTTTGGAATTTCACCAGAATTTCCATATCTTCCGGGTAGACATGACACGTTGCTAGACGTCAATCTTGTCTTGTGGGTTGATCAAATTAAATGGTTTAATTGGATCACAAATTAGGAGGAGTCCTAATTGACTAACTCGAGTTAGCTCGATTTGACCTAAATCGATTAGAATGAGTTCTGATCAAATTAGGTCAACTTGCACTCGGACCCACTGCTGGCTAGGTATGGAACCCAATGGGTCACACACTTAGGACAGATAATCAAGGATTTAATTTGGAATTAAATCTCGTTTGCAGATGAACACACTAGCATGTGTCGCAAACCATGGCTTCTACTTGAATCGGATTCGAGTTAGGGTTCCGATTTGGTCTTTTTTAGATCTAAATTCATTCCGGTTTGAATCTAATTGAAGATTCAAGATATTGGGCTAATAGTAGGCTAGCAATTGGGCTAACCTAAGAGGCTAAACCCCTTTCCCACATCGCCTAAGCCCCTTCCCCTCTCTTCCCACGCGCGCGCGCAAGGAGAAGAGTCCACGCGCGCGTGGACTCTCTCCAAGGGGCGTTTTTGCGTGAGAAAAGAAAAGGAGATCGACGTTTTGGCTGAAGGGGCATGGAAGAGAGTCTACCTAGGCGTGGACTCTTCAAAACGGGATTACCGTGAAAGAAAAAAAAAAAAAAAAACATCGAAGGGGCGCGACTCTTCTCTTCTGCGCGCGCCCTTCTGTGTTTTTCGCGACTCTTTCTTGCGTCTTCCCATCCCAAAGGCCGTGAGATTAATTCAAGGGCCGTGAGATGAAGGGAAAGGATGTGAGAAGGGAGAGAGGGGCGTGAGAGGGTGATTACAGATGGGTAGGCGCCTCTCTGTCGCCTATTTAAGGAGAAGACTTCACCGTAAAGGATGATCTATTCCAGATTTTCTACAGCGAAGCCTTGCTTCTATTTTCCCTCTCCCTCTCCAGAAGATTGTTTCCCCCTCCTCTCTTTCCTCTTTGATTCCTTTACAGAGCCTTGGCTCTGTCGAATCTCAGAACAGAAGGAGAGTCAGAGAGAAACTCTCCGACGGTAAAGGAAGAAGGCGCCTCTCCTTTCTTTCTTACATTAAGACAATCTTGTCTTAATTTTCTTCTCCCTCCAAGACAAGCCTTGTCTCATTTTAGGACAAGGGCTTATTCTTAAGACAAGAGTGTCTTAAGGGGCCAAAGTTGCTAGAAGACAAGGAGAAGGGTAAGAGAGAAGGTTTAGTCCCAGTTTGGCTGGAGGAGTCCTAGCCAATAGCCCATATATCGAGTTCTTGGGGTAGAACTTGATTGGAAGGAACCTAATTAAGGAGTCAGTGTCTTGATCATCTGCCCGTGTGGATCACCATCGGAGGGCGGACAAGTGGACGCCTGGTGTGTTCAAGAGGCTACTCAATTTGGAGTTCATTTCTGCATCAGACTGGTAATAGCGATCTGAGGTTAGTATTTAAACAATGTTTAAATTTGGACATGCATATAGTCATAGTTTTTAATTGCTAATAAGGAGATTTGGGATTAGGGTTCAGACCTGGTTTCATAAATTTTTGAAATCCACGCTTCCGCACTGGTTCAGGAACCCAACAAGGGACACCAACGGGTCGGGTTTAGATAAGGGTCAAGTTAATTGTGTCAACTAATTGGTGTGTGATTATGGGCTTGGTGTCTAGGATTGGTGCATTAGGACTTGTGGTTTGGTCCGCCTACCTGGCCAATCTCAGATTGGTGTCTAAGGATTGGCAAAACAGGGACCTCCACTCCCCTTCCACCTACCTGGCCAAGTCACATAAGTTACTACTAGCTAGTTGGTCCTTTTAATTAGATCCCTAATTTGTGCTCTAGGTTTAGGAGCCTTAGTCGTCTTGGTTTGAGTGCATTATTTCATGAAAACTAGATCAGGAGCTTCATATTCACGAGTCCAAACCCAATCCAGTGTAGCCATGGACCCGAATCTTGAAACCCTGATAAAAGCCCTAAATGACCAAATGGCCCAACTCAACCAAAATTTGAATGATCAGTTGGCCCAAAACAACCAGAGCATGAGGGAGCAAATGTCCCACGTTACTGCTAGGCTTGACCGACTAGAGTCTAGAACCCCTGGAGGATATCAAGATGCCCAGAATGAGCTAGACCCCGAACCTGAATTTGAGACACCAACCAACCCTAGAATGATCCCAAGACAAGGCCTTTTCCAAGAGCATGATTCGAATCGAGTCTATGAACCAAATCCTAGGAGACCCACCCCAGCCCAATTGGACCAAGATGATCGAACCTTGAAGAACATTAGGTTGGAAGTCGCCACCTTCGATGGAATATTAGATCCCAAAATCTACATCGATTGGGAAGGTGAGATGGACCAGTACTTTGACTGGTATGAGATGAGTGAGGATAGGAAGTGTAAGTTTGCAAAGCTTAAACTTGTGCGTCAAGCTAGGTTACATTCGGAAAACGTTGAGAGACTAGCTAGACAAAGAGGAGATGTCCCTATAGTAACTTGGAGAGCAATGAAACTTAGGTTGAGAGAGAAATACCTTCCTATGTCCTACCATCAGAGATTGTTAGATCAATGGCAGAGACTGACACAAGGGAACAAAAGTGTGGCTGAGTACATTGTAAAGTTCGACGAGTTTGTAATGGGATGCAATGTCGATGAATCAGAGTCAGTGACTTTGTCTAGGTTTAGAGCCGGACTTAGAGAGGAAACCCATAAACAATTATTCATGAGGGAAGTCCATGATTTGGAGCTAGCATACCAGATAGCGCGTGATGCAGAACGATTCCATAGGGGTCCAGTTTTTCATCGACCTGAAGTCCCTAGGCCTAGTGTTTCTAGTCCGCAACCAGGACAAAACCAGTTAAGGTATAATTGACCCAATTACAACACCCCTCAGACCCGAAGAGATGATAAAGGGAAAGTACCTGAAGTCCAAAGAAATCCGAATGCATGCTTCAAATGTCAAAAGTTAGGTCACTATGCTAGCAACTGTCCAAATAGAGCCTTACACATAGGAGCAGCAGAGGAAAATGAATCTAAGCCCATAGAGCCCTTAGCAGATTGTGAGGAAGAAGTATATCAGGCTGATAATTGTTTAGCTGATGAGTATGAAGGGATGAAGAGATTATTGACTCATCAAAAATGCTAGGAGTCGTCAGATGTATCTTGACCCAAAATAAGGTACAGGAAGATTGGCGTAGGACTAGTATCCTACAGACTTTTGTCAAGATAGGGGAGAAAGTTTGTAAAATCATAATCGATAGTGGTAGCTGTGTCAATGCAATTTCAACAAGTGCAGCCAAGAGTCTAGGATTAACCACTGTCCCTTATCCCAACCCCTACAAAGTTTCATGGATAGATGCTACCTCGATACCTATCAAATTTAGATGTCAGGTCCATATCCAATTCCAATCCTATCAAGAAAAGATCTGGTGTGATGTGCTCCCTATGAGAGTAAGTAGCATCATCCTAGGCAGGCCATGGCTATTTGACCATGATGCGACCATTTTCGGTCGATCAAATTCATGTGCCTTCACTTTTAATGACAAGAAAATTGTCATTCACCCTACTCAGCCTATGAACAACACTAAGAGAGGGTCGAGCAACCTGAAAGACAAGAGACCGGGATTGAACCTAATAAATGCAAAAGAATTAGAATAAGAAATCAATGGAGGTTCACCCATTTGGATGCTAACTGTTAAGGAAACCCAAAGTCGAAACCTTGTAGAACAACCTAAGGAAGTGATCAAATTGTTAGATGAATTTAAAGATGTCTTCCTAAAGACTTACCTGATCACTTACCACCATTAAGGGATATTCAGCATGCTATAGATTTAGTCCCTGGAGCCACCCTACCTAACTTACCTCACTATAGGATGAACCCTACCGAACACTTATAATTGCAACGACAAAGTAGGGGACCTTCTTAAAAAAGGATTCATTAAAGAAAGTCTGAGCCCCTGTGCAGTATCCACACTCCTAACCCCTAAGAAGGATGGCACATGGAGAATGTGTGTCGATAGTCATGTCATAAACAAAATTACGGTGAAATATAGATTTCTCATCTCTCGTTTGGATGATATATTGGACATGATGGCCAGCACAAATGTATTTTCTAAGATTGACCTGAAGAGCGGCTATCACCAGGTTAGAATTAGACCAGGGGATGAATGGAAAACAGCATTCAAAACTAAGGACGGGTTATATGAATGGGTAGTAATGCCTTTTGGATTAACCAATGTGCCGAGTACATTTATGAGGATGATGACCCAGGTCCTACGAGCTTTCATGGGAAAAATTTGTGGTGGTATATTTTGATGATATCTTGATATATAGTAGGACCAAAGAAAACCATGTGGACCACCTTAGACAAGTCTGTACAGCCCTTAGGAAAGAAGAACTCTATGCTAATTTAAAGAAATGTGAATTCATGACTCAAAGAGTTACCTTCTTAGGTTTCATTGTCACCCCTGATGGAGTTTCAGCTGATCCTGAAAAGATAAGATCCATAGTTGAATGGCCCGTTCCCAAAACCGTTCATGATGTTCATAGCTTCAATGGATTGGCCACTTTCTATAGGAGATTTATTAGAGGATTTAGTTCCATTGTTGCCCCAATAATGGATTGTATTAGGAAGGGAAGTTTTGAATGGACAAAAGCAGCTGACAAAGCCTTCCTAGATACTAAGAAAAAGATGGCACAAGCACCTATCTTAAGACTGCCAGATTTTTCTAAAGTTTTTGAGGTAGCTTGTGATGCCTCTGGAGTAGGGATTGGAGGAGTATTGAGTCAAGAGAATCATCCAGTGGCATTTTTTAGTGAAAAGTTAAATGAGACTAGGGCGAGATATTTAACGTATGACAAAGATTTGTATGCGGTAGTCCAGGCTTTGAGATATTGGAGACACTATTTGATACCGCAAGAGTTTGTCCTCTTTTCTGATCACGAAGCCCTTAGATTTCTGAGCTCCCAGAAGAAACTGAATCCTAGGCATGCCAAGTGGGTAGAGTTCACCCAAGCCTACACTTTCGTCCTGAAACACCATGCCGGAACTAAAAATAAGGTTGCTGATGCATTGAGTCGTAGAGCCTTGCTTATAAATTCAATTAGTACTGAAGTCGTGGGTTTTGAAAGAATTAAGGATGAATATGACACCTGTCTAGACTTTAGTGAAACTTTTCAGGCTTTAAAATAAGGACCATCCTCTGATCATAGTGAATACACCCTTTTAGATGGATACCTATTCAAAGAAAACAAACTCTGTATTCCCAAAACATCTTTAAGGGACTTTCTAGTTTGGGAAACCCATGATGGAGGCTTAGCTGGTCATTTTGGTAGAAACAAAATCATCATAGCTGTAGAAGACCAGTTTTATTGGCCAGGACTGAAACGACAAGTTGCCCAAATAGTGGCCAGATGTCGAACTTTGCTGTTGCCAAACAGCAGAAGCAAAACACTGGACTCTATATACCCTTACCTATACCTGATTGTCCCTGGCAGGACCTGAGCATGGACTTCGTGTTAGGTTTACCTAAGATCCAAAGGAGACACGATTCAATTTTTGTTGTGGTCGATAGGTTTTCAAAAATGGTCCATTTCATCCCATGTTTGCAAACATTCGATGCATCCAAGGTAGCCAAACTTTTTCTAGATGAAGTGGTCAAGTTACATGGGCTACCTAAAATCATAGTGTGTGATCGAGATGTTAGATTCACCAGCTACTTTTGAAAGACGTTATGGCATTTGCTAGGCACCAAACTGAAATTTTTCACTGCCTATCACCCACAGACTGATGGACAAACTGAGGTAGTCAATCGAAGTCTAGGGAATCTGTTAAGATGCTTAGTTGGTGACAATATGGGTAATTGGGATCTTCTCCTCCCTCGTACCGAATTTGCTTACAACAGCTCGGTCAATAGGTCTACGAGCAGAAGTCCTTTTGAGATAGTCCATGGTTACAAACCTAGTAAGCCTTTAGATCTTATTCCACTACCCACACATGCACGAATTTCTGAGTCTGCCGAGTCATATGCACAGCATATTGGAGAATTGCATAAAGAAATTAGAAAAAAAATTCAAATAAGTAACGAAGTATATAAGCATATGGCTAATTCACAGAAAAGAACAAAAGAATATAACGAAGGAGATTTTGTAATGATTAAACTAAGACCTAAAAGGTTCCCATCGGGAACTATGAAGAAACTACATGCCCGGGGAGCCGGACCTTTCAAAATAATTAAGAAAGTTGGATCTAATGCATACGTGTTAGAGTTGCCACCAGAATATGATATTAGTTCAACCTTTAATATTTCTGATCTGAAAGAGTATAAAGAACCAGCATTAATTCCTAGTGAGCCTTTTGAGCCTTGTCCTATTTTTGAGAGTGCAACCTTACCTAAATGTCTACCAGCAAATCCACCAGACCGGAAAGATCGAGTTGAACAAATTTTGGATGATCAGGCAATTGCCACTAGGAATAAAGGTTATCATTGTTACCTGGTTCGTTGGTAAGGACGACAGGAATCGGAGGACTCCTGGATCACCCGAGAGGATCTTCGACAGATTGACCAAGACCTATTAGAAAGATATCATAAGTAGAGTGATCCTTACTCGACAGGGTCGAGTTCCTCCCACCAGGGGAGAATTGGTGCAGACACCATGCACAAGAAGAGATTTCAGCAAGCTTAGCTAGGTTCTTATTTGAGTCCTGTAATAATTTAATTTTGCATTTGTTTTCTTTTAAATTGAGTCATGAGTCAAGTCTCATTGAGTCTTGTTTAAATCAAATTTCATTGAGTCTTGTTTAAGTCAAGTTCGAGCCAGTCCAATTGCAAAATCATGAAGGGTTAGTATCTAGTCAAAAGTCAAAGGGAGCATGGTCCATGGGTTCACCACCAAAGAAGCCACATCATCACATGGAAGCCACCTCCTTGCCACATCACAAGAAGGTTCAAATTCAAGGAAATTCGGCCAAAGAAGAGGGAATTTTGAATTGGCCAACCTCCCCACCCATCTCTCCTACATTCATGGGGACGACCCACCTTTCTAGGAGTTGCATTTTGAATTCCAAAAAAAAAAAAAAAACAAACAAGGATGCAAAGAAAGTCTTATAAGAGTCCTTGTTTTCTTGTAAAAGAGCAGATGATGATGAATAAAGAAAATAGCCTTTCTTTTCAAAAGAAGTTCTCTTGTTTGTGATGTTTGGTAGAAGTTCTCTTGCTTGTGATGTTTGGTACCCTATGAGAGGGTAAGGTGTGAGGCCTTGAAGTTTTGATCTCCTTTAATCTACAACTCTCCCTCTCCACTCCAAGATCTTGCACGAATTTGGCTTAGAGGAAATCTTCCAATAGCTTGCCAAGGGTTGCCTCATCAACAACTAGTGCAACAAGGGTTTCTACAACAAACCTTAGAGTCATCCTTCTAAGGAGCCATGGAAGATTCAAGACAAACCTCCACAACCTCTTCCCATCTTGTTTATTTATTTATTTTATTCCAATCATAAATTATCTTCCTAATCCCTCCATCTAATTTTGTTGCAGGATCCCCTGGTTTTTCTTGAGTTCCAAAGAAGGAGGTTGGATTTGCTAAGAACTAGAAAACCTACCTAGAGTATTTTCCTTATCATCCAGAATCCTTCCTGAGTGTGTTATTTAAGAGAGTAATTTAATGCCTGGAAGCCCTCTTATGAACTCTTTCAGATCTGAAATAGGTAAGGTGAATTGGCTCTAATCTGAGTGGTTTCCTAACCACTAAGATCCTTCTCTCTTAATTAACTTGAATAGAAAAATTTCAAGGTTTTGTGTGACATTTCAGAATTTCCTTTCATTACATCTAGGTTCTTTGCTTTGAATGGCTAAATCTTATTGCTTTGTTTTCATTTGAGTTTTACTAATTTGATTAAGAGCATGTCATTCCCATTGTTTCCCGCATTAGTTGTTGGTAAACTTAAGTTATAAAACCAACTAGGTTCTTGGTTAGCCTGCAAAACCAAGGTAGGTTGTTGCTAAGCCCGTAAAACCATCGAAGATTGTTGGTTAACCTAAGTTAGAAAACCAACAAGGGGTTTTGACTTGTGAGCCTGGGAAAACAAGTTGGGTTTTGATTAGTGAGCCTGAAAAACTAATTTACTGTAGTCTTGGTGATTATAGTGGAATTCCGAAGGTGATCTTGGAGAGTGGATGTAAGTGCCTTGGAGTGCACCAAACAACTATATATCTTTGTGTTTGTGTGATTATTTTCTTTGTACATTTATTTTGTTAATTCTGTTGCATATTATTTTGAAGCATACAAACACTTTGGCGAAATACAAGCACTTGATTTGCAATTAGCACATACTTGCTTTAGTTTATCATTAAATAGTTTAAAGTTTTATAAAATCCAATTCACGTCCCCTCTTGGATTGCATTATCACTGGGCAACAAGTGGTATCAGAGCCCGGTACTTTGTTTGAAAATCTAACGATTTTGAGTAAAAGATCATGGCAACCCTTGTAGATATTAATATTAGACCACCATTTTTCAATGGCACTAATTACACTTTTTAGAAAACTCGCATGCACATCTATATTTAATTTATTAGTTATTATCTTTGGAAAGTTATTGTTAATGGTCCTTATATTCCTTCCTTTTTGATTAATGGCATTTCCATTCCAAAGCTCGAAGAGGATTGTAATAAATATGACATTAAGCAATCTGAAATTAATGCTAAAACAATAAACTTGTTTTATTGTGCATTGGACTCTAATGAATTCAATAGGATCTTTACATGCACATTGACGAAGGAGATATGGGACATACTTGAGATTACTCATGGGGGTACTCTTCAAGTGAAGAATACTAAAATTAATTTGCTTGTACATTCTTTTGAAATATTTGAAATGCTACATTTTGAATTTATATCTGATATGTATACTAGATTTATGACTATTATAAATGAATTGAAAAGTCTTGGCAAAGTCTATACTAATGCTGATTTGGTTAATAAAATTCTTAGATCTTTGCCAATATCATGGGATCCAAAGGTAACGGTGATCCAAGAAGCCAAAGATATTGATACCCTACCTTTGGAGGAGCATATTGGTTCACTCATGATCCATGAGTTGAATTTATGACAAAAAGAAGTGATTGCTGATTAAGAGAAGAAGATAATAGCTCTCAAGGCCAAAAAAAAATTCAAGACAATGATGGCAACTTGGAGCGATAGTGAAAATTCCAGCTCGGAGGAACAACAAGAAGTTGCCCATCTTTGCTTCCTGGCAAATGAGGAAGAGGCATGTGCTGAAAAAAATATGATTTTATCTTTGATGAATTACATGATGCTTTCAATGATCTTGTGCATGAATACAAATTGCTAAAAATTAAGCACAAGAAATTAAAAAGACATGTAGATTCTTTTTCTCTTGAGAACACCAATCTTGCCAATAAAAATGATAATTTAAATGCCAAGATTGATGTTTTGAAAAATGAAAAGAATAATTTTTCTAAAGAAATAGAATTTTTAGAAAAATAAATGATATTTTGAAAGATTTATGTAATAAATTTTTGAATGAGAAAAATATTTTGATTGAAGATTTTCTTATTCCTACTTCTTCTAATTTGACTTGTTTTAAATATTGTAAATCTAGACATAATGCATATCCTTGTAAAATAAGAAAAGTTTGGATTCTAAAATGAACCATAATCACTAACCCGAAAGGATCCAAGAAAGTTTGGGTACCAAAATTGTCCACTTAGTTTTGCAGGAATGTCTTGTAGCCCAACATGAAGAAAGGAAGTTTTTTTTTAAAAAAAATGGCTGTATAAGACAACACGAAGAGTGGACAAGCTACATTTTGGACTAAATGGTAAAGGATGGATTCTACATATTGGTAAATTCTAAACATTTCCTTCCATAATTGAAAATATAGTTGAATATTTATTAAAAATGTTGCATCAATTATTTTGAAAAAATATTTTAAATATTTAATTAGAATCAAGTTTAGACTTATAGTCTTGGCTATGATCATGAACTTTTTGATGTTGATGAATTTCATGTTATCATGATCAAACTTGTGATTATAAAACCTTCACTTGATTTTGATTAATGTATCTTAAATTACTTCATGAAAAATATTTTTAAAAGTTGAATATTGCTTTGAAAATTGTTTCAATTGATTAATTATAATCGAGTTTAAACTAATCGTCATTTATTATGATCATGAACCTTTTTGATATTGATGATTTCATGCTCTCATGATTAAACTTATGATTATTAAACTTTCACTTGATTTTGATTAATACAGTTTTAAACTATTTCAAGTGAAATGTTATTATTTATGTATTTTCATTTTTTTTGGCATCTATGCTTAAGCTAGAAATGATTTAGATCAAGTATAAAACTGGTAGTTAAAGGTTACATTTAAGAAGAAGGTATGCACATTGATAAATCTTTGCTTTAGTAGCTAGACTTGCTATTAAATTACTTCTAGTATTTATATGAATATCAAATCATTTCAAATGGATTTTAAATCATGCTAAAAGTTTTTAAATGATCAATCTCTTATTTTTTGAAGATAATGTATATCTTGAAATTTCAAATCTTTGCTTTCATACTTTATATTTATGTTCAAATCTAAAATTGTCTGAAATTATGATATGCTTGTGTTTTCATGTTTTATTCTTTAATGAATGCATATTTTTAAGAAAAAATAACATTTATGGGGAGCATCCAAAGATTTGTTATCATGCTTTAAATATTTTCTTGATATCATGCTTTACTTGCTATGATACTGCTTCTCCTTATTTTCAAATCTAATCCTTTGAGGGAAGTTACATTCAATTGGTATCAAAATGTATTTTAGAAAAAAAAGAAGTGCTTATAGTAACTACTTCGGATTGGGTTAGTCACCATGGCCGTCCGGTCATAGGAGCTAAGTAGGGTTTAAAGATCCTTTCTTCCCATTCACTGGGATCTCTTATGCATGTTAGGGTGCCGCTATGGCCTTATCCCATGAACAAGTAAGATGAATGGATATTATGCATATTAGAGCTAATATACATTAAATTATTTCTTGCATATGCTTATCATTCTGTGATAACATGTTCAATTAGTATCATATTTAATTGGTATCATGATTAATTGATTTCATGTATTGATTTTGATGATCTACTTGCTATCCTTTCCACCTTCATTCCCATTTTGTATTGCCTTTCAACTTTTTTCATGATGACAAAAAGGGAGAGAAAAATGTTAAGTATGAAAAGGAAATATATGATAAACATGAAAAATTATATGTGAAATGAAAGAAAATGCAAAAGGGAGAGAAGAAAGCAAAATGTTTTACTCTTTAAGAAAAGAATTAGCAAGGGAAGAATGTTTAAAAATTTTGCATATTTTGAAAAATGTTATGAAGGATTTTTGAAAATCTTTTGGATCATATTTTGAGAGGGAGCTTGATGCTTATTGATTTTGATCTTACATATTTATTTTATTGTTAATCTTTTAAGCTTACCCTATTCATATACTTAAAGGTTTTGTCATCATCAAAAAGGAAAAGATTATTGACTCTGATCTTGATTTTGATGATTGACAAAAATTTAAGTATATATGAGTACTAATTATATTTTAAGTATGTTTATCAGATCTTAGTACTCATCTATGTTGAATGAATAAATACATATTTTCAGTTGAAAAAAGTTCTTAAATTAATGGAAAATCAAGCATATGAACTTTGAAATTTATAAGAAAGAACTTGAAGGGCTTAAGTTTTAATTTTGGACAAGATTCAGCATTGGATAGGCCAAGTGTCGACTCATGATTCAAGGTGTCGACACTTCTGAAGATTGGCACGCAGAATTTCAACTGGCACATTGAAGTGTCGACTCATGAAGATCAAGTGTCGACTCACAAGTTCCAAGTATCGATTCAAGGCCTGAGATATTTTGAAAATACAGAACTAGGCCATTTGGAGGTTTTTGACTCAAGTGTCGACTCACAGAACTCAAGTGTCGACACCTGGAAGTCAAGTGTCGACTCATAGAAACCAAATGTCGACTCACAAAACTCAAGTGTCGACTCACGAATGCCAAGGTCGACACTTGTTGTAATGGCTAGTTTTTCAGAAGTGCATAATTGATTCAAACTTATTTCCAATGGCTAGTTTTTCATCCCCAATAGTCATAAACGGTCATTTAAGGTTTGGAGAGCTATATAATCAACAAAAATCAAATGGGAAAGCAATCTTTGGTGAGATCATTGAATATCCTTCAAGGATTCAAGAGTTAAGTGGTTCAAGCCTTCAAGCTTCCAAGTTTCAAAGAGAGCATCCAAAGTTCACATCCTCAAGTATCATTCAAGGCTTCAACATCTTAAAGACAAGTTCTTCATCAACAATCAAGGGCTTCAAAAAGATATTTGCTTTGTTTAAGAAAGCTTTTCTTGTATTCTTTTCATATTGTTCTTACATTATTTACTTAAGATCTTTGGTGAGCCTTGGAAACCCAAAGAGGTTTGTTGGTGAGCCTTGTATGAAAACCAAGATTGTTGGTAAGCCTAAGTTATAAAACCAACTAGGTTCTTGGTTAGCCCGCAAAACCAAGGTAGGTTGTTGGTAAGCCCGTAAAACCATCGGAGGTTGTTGGTTAGCCTAAGTTAGAAAACTAACAAGAGATTTTGACTTGTGAGCCCGGAAAAACAAGTTGGGTTTTGATTAATGAGCCCAAAAAACTAATCAACTATAATCTTGGTGATTATAGTGAATTTTTGAAGGGATCTTGGAGAGTGGATGTAGGTGCCTTGGAGTGCACCAAACCAGTATATATCTTTGTGTTTGTGTGATTGTTTTCTTTGTGGATTTACTTTGTTAATTCCGTTGCATATTATTTTAAAGCATACAAACACTTTGGTAAAATACAAGCACTTGATTTGCAATTAGCACATACTTGCTTTAGTTTATCATTAAATAGTTCAAAGTTTTATAAAATCCAATTCACCCCCCCTCTTGGGTTGCATCATCATCGGGCAACAAAGTATCTATAAATAATAGTAAGAGAGGACTTTCAAGAGGCAATCTACCATGGTGCTTGGAAAAACTTCATCACTTTGATTTCTCTAAGTTTCTCATTTATTCTCTATAACCTTCACTGACTTAAGCATCGAAGAATCCTTACTAGAGAATCTCTAGTTAAGGACTTGTTTTGTAGGTGTTGCAGGTGGTCCATGGACATCTCTCACCTCCCACTCCCTTAGCCTAGCCAAGTAAGTTGGTCACTTGGGCTTTAGTGGCAATAGATTGGTGTGCCTAGAAGGAGGCGGTACATGTGCACATCTCCTAACTATGAAGGAGAATTTAGAGAAGGGTAATGGCAAAAAGAAAGACACAGAATGCTTCTACTAGTAAGGGCTATCAATCATCCAGACAGGATGGCCCACTCAATCAATAATTGGAGGGCAATAACATAACTCTAGTGGTCATAATAGACCAATAGCAGTTCACCACTCCTATGAATCAAGTGCAAGCCTTAGCTACTGCTATCCAAAATCTCCAAGAAGCTATAGCCAATGATCAGCAAAGCCCACTAAAACTAGTTGTTCTAGTGGTTGCCTACAACAGTCTCCCCCAATAGAATCTAGGTGTGAATCAACAATTTGATGCTCCCCCAATCGACACCTTGCTAATCGACAATCTCTTATCCAACAAAGGCCCCTATGATGACCTAGTTTTGAACAAGACTGATAGGGGGGTAGTCAGCATAGAAAGAAGCACCTAAGGTCTCTTTTAGAGTCTTCAAGAGAGGACTCCACCCTAGAAATTACTCAGTGAGGCTAAAAAACTTGTCGATATGATGACTAAGAAAGTTTCAGGAGCTAGAGCAACAACTTGTGAAGATAAAGGATGATATCAGGGAATCGACGACTCTTTCAGCTATAATTCTTGGCCCCCATTCTCTAGATAGATCATGGAGAAAGTGATTATGCCACACTTCAAGATGCCCCAACTAGAGCCTTATAATGGGATTTTTGATCTATTAGATCATTTGGGTAGCTACAAAATCCACATGATGATCCTGTTAGATGTATGCCCTAAAAGCCAAGTTGGCTTGATACATTGTAATTTTAGGACATAAATTTTGTATTTAATTTTTCTTATTAATAAAAGGGTATTAGTTTCATTCATATTGATGTATCTATGAATCGTCATGGAGTTAATGGGCAATAACACATATTCTCAAAAGTTGAGAATCTGAGGCATGTGTCTTTATAGATTAACTCATAAAAGCTCCCGATTGTTGGAATATCATGAGGACGGTGATTGATCTGCTAAAATCGGTACACATATCACTTCCTTTTCTGGGTAGATGAGTCTCTGACATATAGTGTGGTGACACTGGAGTGAGAGTGTAGGTAGTTGATAGAGATCAACGATACTGAGCATGACCAAGTATAGGAAGTTATACAGATGACTACTCACTCATCAATAACTTCCTGATGCTGTAGTTGTGTAAATAGTTCTTTGATCTAGAGTGTCTCAGCTACTCACAATAAGGTTGTTGTAGTTTGATAACACAAACACATGGTTCCTATCCATTAGGGACCTTGCGGTGTTCGTTGGCTGCAGTAAGTTTATTGTAGGAGTAGGGTATTCACTTGTAGGGATCTATCAGCCTTAGTAGTAAGGAATAATCCTATGCAGCTTAATTAGACTAGGTCTAGAAGTCTATAGCCATAGCAGAGTGTAATGAAAAGGTATTTTCATTAGTATCACAATTGGACTTAAGTCGAATTAAGTTAAGCATATGACTGATGGGTTTGATGAGTATCCATAGCCAATATCATATCGGGATTTTTGATAGAGGAACCGAATCACATGATAACTACACCTAGGGGTTCCAATCTTATTCTGCTGGGTTGCCACTACATACTGCTAGGTGTCACTGGTGGGTTGTGAGAGCCCATTAAGATCATTTTCAGATCGATGATCCAGATTAGGGTTGAGCAAAAATTATTTCTGTCCATCGAAAGGTGTTTCGATAATGTATAATGGAGATTATAGCATATCTCATTACCAGACAGGATAGGACCTGAGTGATCACACACATTAGAAGCTTAAGTAACCAATTAGCAAATCAAAATACTAAAATTTATAATTTTAGTACATTTGGACATAATTGTAAATGTTACAATTAATAAATTATGGATTAATTATTAATTGAATTAAATTAGATTTAATTTAATTGAGTTAGACTCAGTTAATTGATACTAATTGAGTTGGATCTATAGCCTTTTCGAAATGGATTCGATTGGGTTTAAAATTATCTTCGATTTGACTGTCAAATCAATTTATTTGGACCATGACTTAGAATCCTGTTGGATTGGGACTCTCTCTGCTTGTCTCCCCATGTCTCCACATGCCAACTTGTGGGCCCAAGTATTTTGTGCAACAAAAGAGAGGTGGTGTGAAAGCTAGGTGGGCGCTAAAGTGTTTTGGCATGAATGAATTATCAGAGGAGGAAGAGTCCTTCTCTTCTACTCCTCTTAAAACCTAAACCAGATTAGTTTAAACTCTCTTTTTGGCATGGAGGAGTTGGAGATGTGATTTACCATAAGAAATAAAAGAAAGGAAGGGGGTGGCCGACCAAGTGCTTCTCCTTTTGGCATGAAAAGTTCTTTCTTGGGCGTGAATTCCAAAGGATCTCTCTCTTGGGGCATCCTTTTCCTTTTAGGTGTTTTCTTCTTCCTCGTGTGAGGTTTAGATCTTCCCTTTAAGAGTTTGGAGAGGTGTTCATCACAAGAAAAAGAAGAAGGAAAGAGGTCCAAGGTCCTGCAGATCTAAGTTTGCAAGATAGAAGTCAGTTTAAGAAGAAGCCGGTCCAGATTCGGATCGGCATAGTTATTAAAGCACCAGATTTGCTGAAAGAGGAGAGGGATGCAAGGATCTAGTAGTACAATACTCTTTACGACTCAGTTATATGAGCTTTATATGGATACCAGCAGAGGCCGGGCATTTGCGCGGCTCGGGTAGAACCCTGGTACAAAAGCGGATCGATAGTTTTTAGAGCAAGACAAGATAAAGAACTAGGTAAGTGATGCAGGATGATTTATGCATGCAAAGTATTTTTTTATGATTAAGCATGAAGTTAAGATTTTAGATCCTGGATTTCAAGCCAAGATTCAAAGTATAAAACTCTATGAGAATTTTAGAAGTCATGCATGCAGAAATAAGCCCTAAAGTAATAGATAAGCAGGATCGCCAAGGTTGAGAAACCTTGGTCAGGCTAGCTTTCCTATAATACCACTACTGATGAATCAAGGGGGTGTACCTGGCAATGGTAGAAGTGCCTGCTAAAGATTGTTCCATGAAGAGATCGCTTACGCTCTCGAATAAGGCCTAGAAGAACAAGCTTCTGACCCTATGGATTCGTGGCTTTCTGCTCGATGATCTGATGGTGATAAGAAGGTATCCTCAGACTTGTGAAAATGAGAGATCTACAATCACCATCTGGGGTTTGAAAACTAAGAGTATGAAGACTAAATAATTGAAAGAAGGGAAAAGAAAGGCTCTTGGATGATGGGAGCCAAGGGTTGGAAGGAAGGGACGGCTAGGGTTTTGATGTTATAGATGGAGGTAGGGTGCAGGAACAAGAAGAACTTGCACACAGCTCATACACAGCATGCACACAGCAAGGGTACACAGCAAAGAGAGAAAACTCAAATTTAATTCTTCAATATTCTGAAATTATATGAGGAGGGGAGGCCTTTAAATAGGCTTACAAACTTGGGGCTCAAGTAAGGGTATTCATGAGAAATTATATTAGTCCTAAACCCATACAAAGACATAGATTAGGGCTCTCCACTTTTGACTAAGCCTCTCTCTCTCTCCCTCTCATTCTCTTGGTTGGCCAAAGAGGGGTGACTCTAAGGGAGGCCGACCAAGGGGGGTGACCATAAGGGTTGGCCCCTCTTGATGCTCCTCATGGGCCTTGGGCAGCCTAGCATGCTCCAGGCTGCGGTCCAGGATTCCAAGGCCTTCAAATTCTCTTGTTGGATCTTCCATGGTCTTTAAATGTGGCTCCATGACTTTAAGCTGGCTGGATCTTTGATTATCTTGAGTCATCTACTTATAAAATTTGACTAGACTCACTATAAAATTTACAGGACTCAGAAAATGATAGCTCAACATGAGCTGACTTGATTGATAAACTTCAAAACTTACAGGACTCAAAACATGACCTGACTCAACTAACTTGGCATTCTAAATACAGGACTCAAGTGTGGACAGGACTATAATGGACTTATTCACAAAACTCAAATGAACTCACTCAAATTGACTAAACCTTAATTACAAATTGAACAAAACCTGGACTCACATCCTAAACTCTAATTTGATAACCCAAAGAGTTGAAATGCCTCTACCAAAGTCTGGGCCTCTGATGTCCCCATCAATTCTCCCGGGTAGGAGGAACTCGACCCCGTCGAATAAGGGTCACACTGAATCTAGTGCCTCTTAAAAAGGTCTAAGTGGAGGTGCAGAAAGTCCTCTAGAGTATCCCATAAAGTGTCGGGTCCTGGTAGACCTTGCCAACGAACTAGGTGGCATTGAAAATTGCTATCCCGAGTCATGGAAGCTCGATTGTCCAGGACACACTTGATCCGTATTCCTCTCTTAGGCCAAATTATAGGTGGACACTCAGGGTCAGGTTCACTCTCAATGAATGGGGTAGGTTCAAAGGCTTCACTCGAAATTACTGCAGGTTCTCTTGACTCAATCAGGTTTGCGATGTTGAAGGTAAAGCTAAAGCAAACTCCAAGGGCAAATTGTGCACATGGGGTCCTACCTTTTTATCACTTCTAAGGATCCAGCTCTGCGAGCATGAAACTTCTTTATAGGCCTAAGCCTAACCAAGATAGAATCCATTGCCATCTATTGAATCCATTGGCTTTTATTCGGGAATTAGCCAGTTTGTTAGATGTTTATTACTTAAATTACTTATGGCTAATATTCTGATGCATATACTGTGCGGTGTTCAGTGTAGGTGTGGATAGTTGAACTGGGTTTCTAGACTTATCAAGCTCAGCACCAGTTGGAAGGTCATTAGGAAGGTCTTTGAGAAGAAAGTCTCCTAAACTAATGTCTACCTCATGGGGTTGTTCCTTAGGAACTTGTTCCTGGACCTCCTCTATGGACAACTCTCTTGAACCCTCTATTATGTTTGATCTTGTCTTAGTCACTTCTTCTTCAAATTTTGCAGTGGGTTCAGGATCCTTTTCCTTTGATTCCTCAAGGAGTTCACTCTCTAGCTTCTCTTCTACTATACTCAACTCTTCAATAACAATGGGCTCAGGGATTTCTTTCTTTAATTTCTTAGTCTTAATTAAATTAACTCTTATTTTCTTCTCCTTAAGGCTACTAGATGCTCCCCTAAATGGGTCTTTAGGTTAAGTTGGGTGGATCACAAACTTCTCCCCATGGTGACTAAATGTACAGGTATTGGTTCGACCAAACAAGATTGTATCATGATCATAAAGCCATGGTCGACCTAGGATAATACTATTAACTTCTATGGAAAGGACATCACACCAACTATTCTCCTTATATGTTTGCAATTTGATCAGGATTTGGCATCTAGATTTGATTAGGATGGAGGTGGAATCTATCCAAGAAACCTTATAGGGGCTAGGATGGGGAATTGGGGTCAATCCTAAAGATTTCATTATACTGGCAGAGATGGTATTGACACAACTCCCACTATCTATTATGATCTTGAACACCTTACCTCCTATCTTAATAAAGGTTTGTAGGATGTTGGTCCTACGCCAGTCTTCCTTAATTTGGGTTTGGGCCAAGATGCACCTAACCACTCCTAACAGGTTTTCAGACTCAGGTACTTTCTCTTCTCCCTCATACTTATTTATCAATTGTTCATTAGCTTCATAAACTTCTCCTTCAGGCTCAACTATGAACTCAGGCTCATTCTCACCTAGCTCACCTATGTGTAGGGCACTGGCTAGACACTAGCTAGCAAAGTGACCTGGTTTATAGCATCTATAGCACACCTTCTAGGAGATGAGTTCCCTCTGACCCTCTACAGCTTTGCCTTTATCTTCTCTATGGGTCATGGAGGTACTAGGTTGAGGTCGACTCGGGTCAGGGTGGCTTAGACTGGGCCGACTCAGGTTGGTCGATTTGGGTCAGGTCAACTAGGGTAGGCTTGACTAGATCCTGAGTATGGGCTAGGGTTTCTAATGGGCTCAGGTTTATGAAAGTGGGCCCTCTCTGGAAACGCTCAACTTTTGTAGCAATCTGGTAGGTCTACTCTATGTCTTTGACCTCTCTCAAGTAAAGCTCCCTCTTAATGTCATCCCTAAGGCCAGCCTTAAACTCTTCATCTTCATCTAAGTCACATCGCATGGAATACTCATCAAATATCATGATGTACTCATCTACACTCTTGCTACCCTGACTCAATCTTTGCTACTGATATGGAATACTCATCAAATATCATGATGTACTCATCTACACTCTTGCTACCCTGACTCAATCTTTGCCACTGATCCAATAAACCCTGGCAATATGAGGTTGGAACATATTTCCCTTTAAGCTTCGCCTTCATGGCCCTCCAAGTGACTATGGGTTCATGGCCTCCTATCGTAAGTGTTCTTTCAATAGTAGCCCAATATAACCTGGCCTGGTGGACTAGCTTAAGCTTGGCAAACCTAAACTTACGTTCCTCAGACATATCATACCACTCATAATACTGGTCAACTTCTCCCTCCTAATCTATATAAACCTTTGGGTCAAGATAGCCATCAAAAGTGGGTGCATCAAGTCCAATGTTTCTATAGGCCCTGTCTTCCTGGTCTTTGAAATCCTGATTGGGTCTCCTTGGATGAACCTCTAGAATTGGGTCATGATGATGGGCTCTCCTAGGTTCAACCTAAAAGTATGGATTAGGGTTTGGGTTTCTCCTAGGGTCATCCTCATAGTAAGGATCTTGGCATGGGGTTCTCTAGGATGGGGAGGTGACTCAAGATTTGGTTCAGAATGGGACCTATGTGTCTCCTCTAGGGTTCCTAGCTGAACATCTACTTGGTCAAATCTATGAGTCAATTAGGCATTCGATTGGGTCATCGGGTTATCCATTTGGTCTAATCGGGTGTTCAATCGGGCCATATGGTCACTCAAGATCTTTAGGACAGCATCAAGGTGGGATTTCATGGGTTCAATTGATTGTGGAGGTGGTGGATGATATGAAGTTCTTGATCTAGTGCACATGCAAGACTCGACTACGGGTACCTAGACCTAGAGCCCAAACAGAATGGGTCGACTCAACTTACATACAACACAACCCCTAATCCTTCTACTGGCCAGGTAAGAGGTGGGATGGTGGGAGGCTCCCCTGCTTAATGCAAGGCCTAATTAAAGAACCACTGATCTTCTTAGTTGTTTGACACTGTACCTCTAGCCTAGACACCAGCTTCCAGTAATAGGAGATGAATTGGATGCACTAGTCTTCCCACAATTGTTGAACCCGACCTGTTGATGTCCCTAGCTCTCTAGAGCAAATTAGGTCTAATGAATTTTAGTTAGGATTGGGTTCAGATGCAAGGATTGTGGTTTTGGGCTAAGGAGAGGTGATCAAATTCTTCCCCCATCTGACATAGTAAAAGTACCCTTAAGGTAAGTTATATAAATGATGGCACACATATGAAATGCAAATTAGGGTTTTGTGGTTTTGGTATTTTTTGATTTTGAATATTTTTTTATATTTATATTTGGTAGGAAATAAAATATGCCAAAAAGTACCTAATATGTAGGAAATATGCAGAAAAATTATATTATGGAAAGATTATGTAAGAAGAACCCTAAATATACTAAAATTTGTCTTGCTGAAAAACAGAGCAAATTGTTCTCAGGAAGTATTCCAGCATAAAAAATTTTAAAAACCAAATTAAATCATAAAAAACTAAAACAAATACTTTCAATTATAAGGAATCCAGTAAAATAAAAATCAAGATTTTTGGATCTTCTTACATGCAGAAATTGCAAGAATAACGACCATATACTAAGATAACGGGATGCAGAAACTAGCCTTAAACTATGCTTTGATACCAAATGATGCGGGATGATTTATACATGCAAAGTATTTTTTTGTGATTAAGCATGAAGCTAAGGTTTTAGATTCCAAATTTTAAGCCAAGATTCAAAGTATAGAATTCTATGAAAATTTGGAAGTCATGTATGTATAAATAAATCCTAAAGTAATAGATAAGCAGGATCGCCAAGGTTGAGAAACCCTGGTCAGGCTAGCTTTCCTACAATACCACTACTGATAAATCAAGGGGGTGTACCTAGCAATGATAGAAGCGCCTGCTGAAGATCGTTCCATGAAGAGATCGCTCACACTTCCGGATGCGGCCTGGAAGAACAAGCTTCTTACACTGCGGATTCATGGCTTTCTGCTCAGTGATCCAATGGCTGATCAGAAGGTATCCTCGGACTTGTGGGAATTGAGGGACCTACAAATCACCATCTGGGGTTAGAAAACTAAGAGTATGAAGACTAAATAATTGAAAGAAGAAAAAAGAAAGGCACTTGGATGATGGTGGCCAAGGGTTTGAAGGAAGTGATGGCTAGGGTTTTGATATTGTAGATGGAGGCATGGCGCAGGAACAAGAAGAACTCGTACACAGCTCGTGCATAGCATGCACACAGCAAGGGCACACAGCAAGAGAGAAAACTCAAATTTAATTCATCAATATTCTGAAATTATATTTGGAGGGGAGGCCTTTAAATAGGCTTACAAACTTGAGCTCATGTAAGGGTATTCATGAGAAATTACATTAGTCCTAAACCCATACAAAGATATAAACTAGGGCTCTCCACTTTTGACTAAGCCTCTCTCTCTCCCTCTCCTTCTCTTGGTCAGCCAAAGAGGGGTGACTCTAAGGGAGGCCGACCAAGGGGGGTGACCATAAGGGTTGGTGCCCCTCTTGATGCTCCTTATGGGCCTTGGGCGGCCCAGCATGCTTTAGGCTACGGTTCAGGATTCCAAGGCCTTCAAATTCTCTTGCTGGTCTTCCATGATCTTTAAGTATGGCTCCATGACTTTAAGTTGGCTGGATCTTCGATTATCTTGAGTCTTCTACTTATAAAATTTGACTAGACTCACTATAAAATTTACAAGACTTAGAAAATGACTAGCTCAACATGAGCTGACTTGACTAATAAACTTCAAAACTTACAGGACTCAAAAAGTTGACTTGACTCAACTAACTTGGCATTTTAAATACAGGACTCAAGTATGGACAGGACTCCAATGGACTTACTCACAAAACTTAAATGAATTTACTCAAATTGACTAAACCCTAATTACAAATTGAACAAAACTTAGACTCACATCCTAAACTCTAATTTGATAACCATAGAAGTTGAAATGCCTCTGCCAAAGCCTGGGGCCTCTTATGTTCCCATCAGTAAGTTATTTTTGTTCAAAATAATTTTTTTCCAGATATAATATTTTTCTCATATATAAAGCATGTTTAGAATTTATTATGAATAAATTAGATTTATCTGTAAATTGCATGTTTAGATATAAAATAGTTTTTATATCTACTTCTGCTATGTTAGGTTTTTTAATTCCTAATTTTATGCAATGTTCTATTCATGGGAGAACTCCAACAAATCCAAGGCACCAATGATACCATTTCACTACCCTGCTTTTTGAGCAATACTATGAAAGACTGCCCGAGTATGGTTCTCAAGCCTTAAGTTGGACCTATTCACTCCTTTAGCCAACTAGAAGATAATTCCTAGCTCACTTGCAAAGAAGTTGGAGGATGCCACCAATTTAGATAGTCTCTTGTTCATCTAGCAAAAAGCAGAGACTCTAGGAGATTAAGTGGCATGCTTCAATGCTGCCATGCTTCTTGAGGTCCTAGATCTCAATGAATTTGTAGTCATGTAAGTGATAAAGAAAAGACTTCGATCATCCAAGATAACCTTTTTCCTAGACAAAAAGCTCCCTAGAAGTTACTTAGAGTTGCTAGTGTGTGCTCAGAAAGATGTGCCAGCTAAAAAATAAGCTATAAGCTGATGCCAAGCTAAAGGGAAAATTGGTACCAAAGAAGAAGAGGAACTAAGAAGACAATGAATCTCGACCCCGCAATGATGAGAATGCCTAGACTCGATGACAAAGACCAAAGAAAAGAACTTGATCTATAAGTTTGACAACTACACTCCTCTATCCCTCCCTCAAGAGAAAATCCTAATGGAGATAGAGAAGGAGAGCTTCCTGCAAAGGCCTGGCTTATGTGCACACACCAACCTCATGGAGAAAAAGTAAATATTGCTGATTCCACCATGACTGTGGACATGCAATTGAAGAATGCATTCAGTTAAAGGATGAATGAAGACTTAATATAACATGGTCACCTGGAAAAATGTGTGTTATAAAGATCATCAAGTTGAAGTTGCTGCTCCCAAGAAGACCATTGATGAATCGAAACTTGCCAACCAACAACCCACTAAAGGGTTGATCGATATGATACACTAGGTGGCAAGCTTAGGAGGGGCGAGAGCTCAGGAAAATGCTTCGAAGAGATACCAGAGCAAAACTATTATTAGTTTTTCTGATGATGACCTTCAAGGGATCCAAACTCTTCATGATGATCCTGCCATTGTTTCGACAATGATAGCGAATTACAACATAAAGTGAATTCTAATAGATAATGAAAGTTTTGTTAAGGTTTTATTTTATGATGCTTTTGTTATGATGAACCTCTCTCATGATAGACTAAGAAAAGTATCAACACCATTAATCAGATTTGCTAGAAACTCAATTGGGATTGAAGGGGAAATTGCTCTTCCTATAACCATTGGAATAGAGTCCTAACAAAAATCTCTTTTCATTAACTTCATGGTTGTTTGAGTCCCTTCAGCAACAATGCAATACTTGATGACCGACCCTAAAAAATTTTGAGCAATTATTTTAACTTATCATCTTCTAGTATGTTTCCTGACCAAAAATAGGGATGGAGAAATGAAGGGAGATCAACGACTTGCTCGGCAATGCCTGATAATTCAGGACAAGCAGTCAATGAGTGAAGTATCCCTCGAATAGCTAGATTAGAGAGAACTCAAAAGACATGAAGAACCAGCTGAGAAGAACATCTTCATGCTTTTAAGAGAAAAAGATCTGACAAAGACCATGCAAATCAGGAGTCTTCTGAATGAGGAAACGAAGACGCAACTCATGGACTTCTTTCGATGCAATGTTGATGTCTTCGCTTGTTCTACCATGGATATGCCCAGAATTCTTTTAGAAAGAATCACTTACAAGTTAAAAGTTGACCTAGGGTTTAAGCCCTTTTGATAAAAAAAGAAAAATTTTGCTCCCGAGCAATAGGAAACCATCGATGAAGAAGTTGGCAAGCTCCTCAATGCCAAGTTTATCAGAGAAATCCATTACCCACATTGGCTAGCCAATGAGCTACTGATTAAGAAGGCTAATGAGAAGTGGAGGATTTGTTGCCCAGTGAAGCAATCCAAAAGGAGGGTGAATTAGATTTTTCAAAAACTTAAAACAAGTATGTACTGATTTTGAAAGTTGTGAAGTGATTATATTGTAAATATATATGTGCTGAATGAAACTATATGCAATGCTTGAAATAAAAAAAGGATGAGAATAGCAAAGCACATAAACACAAGCTTTTACAGTGGTTCAGTGGACTCCAAGTACTTACATCTACTCTCTAAAATCTCTTAGAAATTTTAGTATAATCTCTCAAGATTACATCATATTTATTTTCTGGGCTCAGAAATCAAACTTTTATTAGTTTTCTCACTGAGGTTCACCAACATAACCTTACAATAAGCCAATCCTAGACTTGCAATCTAATTCAAAGTCTTGAAATGACCTATCCCCTAGTTTCAATACTCTTGAAACTAATTTAACATAAAAATCAAAGTACAATAGATGAAAATCAAAGAGCTCTCAAAAAAAGCAAAAAAAAGTTGATGAAGCTCATTAGTGGAATCTTCGAACTATCTCCATCAATAGAAAGTCTCTATGATTACAATGATTACTGGTTTTGAGAATTGAAGGTATACTCTTTAAGAACAAAGATTTTTATTTTGGAAGTTAGCTCTTGGAAGATTCTTTTGGAAGCACTTGACTTTTTCTAGGATTCTCTTGCTTCTTTAATGAGTTTGATGAGGAATAAATACACTCAAAGTCTTTAAAAAATAGTTTATGGCTATTAGAGGGTAAGAACTATCCATTTAGATATAAAACCTAGCTTTTTGTTTTATGCGATCAAATATGCAAGTATCGATACTTCACTCTATGAATCAATATCTTAAGTCAACACTTGAAGTCCTTGAGTTGATAGTTGGGCTGTTCTGAAAAATACTACTTTCTGAATCACCTTATGACATCGACATTTAAGCCATGAGTCAACACATTGAGTTGATACTTAAGCAGTAAGTATTGACACATGGCATGCCGACTGAATCTTTTATCTACCACTTGCTTTTCTCTTCTGGATCTTTTCTGAGGGTCGACAGTTGAGATGCTTGAGTCAATACTTGACCTGTGCCACTTCAAAAATGTATGCCAAATTCTAAAATTTGAAATCTTGATATATATTTTTCCATTCTGACCTTCAATTATCTAATGAAATACTATATCCTTGGATTTTCCTTATATGAAGACATCCCAAAATATGAAATTCTTCTTGCTTATTGGTTGATCACTTAAATTTATTATTTATTAGTTTGAAGTGTGCTTGAAATATTAAACTCACAACTCCAATAAGATATTGGTGCCTCATATATACTCAACATTTTGTTATCTATCAAAATAAAGGCCAGAGACAATAGGATCTATATCGATTATATAGATCTTAATAAAGCTTGTCCTAAAGATAGGTTTTCCTTATCAAAAATAGACTAATTGGTCGATACAACTGCGGGCACAAGTTCTTAAACTTCATGGATGCTTTCTCGAGCTACAATCATTCTATATAGATCTTGAAGACGAGGAAAAGATAGCTTTTATGATCAAGAAAGGTCTCTATTGCTATAAGGTGATACCATTTGGTCTAAAGAATGCCATGATGACTTACCAATGACTAGTCACAAGGTCTTCAAGAAATAACTTGAAAAAAATATGAAGGCTTATATTAACAGGTAAAAAGGGCTCAAACATCAAACCACATCGAGGACCTAGGAGAAGCTTTTGATGCATTAGAATGCCATCAGATGAAACTAAATCAGACAAAGTGTGTCTTCAGGGTGATATCTAAAAAGTTTCTTGAATTCCTTGTCATCAATTCCTTGTCACCAACCAAGGAATTGAAATCAATCCTAAGAAAATAAGGATAATTCTCAACATAAGACATCCCTCCACTAAGAAAGAAGTTCAATAGCTGACTAAGTGCATTGCTTCATTAAGCCAATTTATATCTCGATTGGTAGAAAGATGTCTACCATTTTTTAAAACCTTGTGGCAAACTAAAAACTTTGAGTAGATAGATGATTGCCGATGAGTCTTTGAAGAATTGAAGAAGTACCTTAGCTCCCCACCTTTGCTCTCAAAATCTCAAGAAGGAGAAGTCTTGTGCTTATACATTTTTGCTTCACACAAGGTAATAAGTTTTTAATATTAGTTAGAAGAAAGGTAGAGGGGTACAAAAGCCAATCTATTACTCCAACTGGGTATTGCATGACACTAAGATGAGATATTCAAAAGTGGAGAAGCTAGTCTATGCACTTGATGACGATAAAATGTTTGAGGCCATATTTTCAGGCTCATCCAGTAATGGTACTGATAGATCAACCACTAAGAGCCATCTAGCAATGTCGTAACATGTTTGGAAGAATGGCAAAGTGGGTAGTTAGACTGGGCAAGTTCAATATATCCTATTGACCTCGTCCGGCAATGAAAGCTTAAATTCTAGCTAACTTCATCACTGAGTGTACCTAGGCCGATGAAGAAGACAATTGGAAAAGAATTGAAGGAGAGGTTAGCCAAGAAAGGGCCGATGAAGAATGCTCAGAACCCATATGGATACTCCACATAAAAGGAGCATTTAACTCATTCGACAGTGGAGCAGGTTTGATTTTGGCAAATCTTAAAAGAGTTATTACTGAGTACGTGCTCCGATTTACTTTTCAAGCATCAAAAACTAAGCCAAATATATAGCACTCTTGGCTGGACTAAGAATTGCTAGGGAACTCAAGGTCAAGAAGCTAAGAGCCTTCATAGACTTCCAATTGATAGTTAGTCAAATAAATGGATAATTTGAAGCTCGAGATCTCATTATGGCAAAATATTTAGAGAAGGTACAAACTCTCATATCTAAGTTCAAATTTTTTGAGATCTCTCATATTCCTTGAGCTAAAAATGCTCAGGCTGACACACTTTCTTGGCTACCTATATTAACCATTGACTCACTCGATCGAACATATGTCGAGCACCTTGAAGTGCCTAGCATCAATAAAGGCATGGAAGTATGCCAAGTGAAACATAACTAGCTAGATGGATCCGATCATCAAATATTTGACTAATGAGGTTTTGCCAAGCAAGCCTACAGAAGCCAAGTGAGTTAGATGGATGGCTTCATAGTACATAATTATAGAAGGAGTCCTTTACGAACACTTTTACACTATCCTTATTGAGGTGACTGGGTCGATGGATGCCGATTATGCACTCAAAGAAGTATGTAAAGGAATATATGGAGATCATATGGGGGGCATTTCATGGCCTATAAAGAACTAAGACAATAATATTATTGGCCGATTATCCAAAAAGATGCTGTTGACTTTGTTAAAAAATATGATCAATGCCAGAGATATTCAAATATTCAAAGGCATCCCATGAGCTAACTAGCTTAGTTAGTGGCTCCATGGCCATTTGCTCAATGGGAAATATATATCCTTGAACCATTTCTCTTAGCTTCTGGCCAAAAAAAGTTAATCATCATGATAATTGACTACTTTACTAAGTGGGTGGAGGCTAAACCCTTAGCTCACATAACTAAAAAATGGTCGAAGGCTTTGTCAAAAACAATATAATTTATCAGTTTGGGATTCTACATATCATCATCACTAAAATTGGAGATAATTCTATAATCAAAGGTTCAAAAATTTTTATGCTCAATATTACATTGTTCACAAGATGACCTTTGTCGAACACCCTCAGTCGAATGACGAAGCTGAGGTAACAAATGAAACAATCTTTCATGGCTTTAAAACAAAGTTAAATAAAGCAAAAGGATTCTGGACCAAGGAATTAAGTTTAGTACTCTAGGCTTACTGAACAACTCCTCAGACTTTAACAAGCGAAGCTCATTTAACTTAATGTTTGGAATCGAAACAGTAATACCAGTAGACATTGGCTTGCCATCTATAAGATTCGAACATTTTAAAGAGCTAAGTAACTTTGAATGGTGAAGAGATGATCTAGATTTACTAGAAGGAACAAGACTCCAAGTTCATTTGAGGATGACATCTTACCAACAAAAAGTCACTTGATATTACAACTCTAATGTTATTCTAAAAAATCTTTGGCCAAGCGATCTTGTATTATGAAGAGTTGAAGTATCCAAGCCTATTGAGTAAGGAAAACTCTTTCCAAATTGGGAAGGACCATACCAGATTACCAAAATAATATGCCTTGGAGTATATTGGATTTGTTGACCCCGGGAATGATTTTGATGATTACAAAATGTTGGAGCATGAATTCTATACTAATACCTTTCAAATATTTAAGAATGTTTTTGTATAAAGCTTTCAAATGGACAACCTTCAATTAAAACCTTATAAATCATTGAAGTAGTTTATGAGCTCATTTGTATCATTGAAAATCCCTTTAAGCATTTAAAGAATTTTTGTAACATTTGGAATGTGTAGTGAGCTCATAGATAATTTTAGAAATGTTTCTAAAGTATAGAAGGACCATTTGTATTCCTTAAAATCCCCTAGATGCTTTGAGAGATTTTTGTATCATGAGATGAGTATAAAAGTTATTTCTTATAATTAAAATTATTTGAGAGTCCATGTGTGATGGGGGAAAAACCTTCCCTCCCCCTCTTCTTAATGGCCTGGGGATATAGAGGTTTGGCCCTTGAGTTAGCAGGGAAGTGCTGAGCCCTTTTTTGTGTTTGCCTCCCAGAAGAAAGCAAGTGACTCCGCCTTGCACCTCTTTTGACTCTTGTAATCAGAATAGCCCCGACACCATAACTTCAAATAGGCATGGTAGGTAGGAATCGTCCAAAACACCTCTATATAATGTTGGGAAATGTGTCCCAAAGCCAATTTCTTCTGTAGACAGTTTTCATTTGATGTAGTTGTATATGAATTATATTATTGAATAAAATATTTATTCTGGCAGTTCATCACTATTTCATCTTTCTGAAATGAGTTCTTGAGTGATGAAGTCCTTAGGACTATTTGTATATGATATAGAGAGGATATATCATATAGTCCTAAAATTGTTCATGACCAAATGATATACTTATTTCAGGATGATAGTATATCAAGTATAGGTCGTTGTGTGCCATAGTCATTGGTTGTCCTCTTAACCAAGGAGTGTGGAGACACTGGTATGGCATGCAGATGTTGTGTTTGACATTTCATCGAATGTGACTCGTCTGTACTTTTTTCTGCTTAGAGTTTTGATATGGACGTAGTTATCCCTCATACATGAGATCGTCATGGTAGCTTGCGAGCAACTCACTGTACTTTGGTACTGTACTATTTGGATTTCTAATCCAGGGATGGAAGGTTTCTAGGTACAGTTAAGTACTCGTGTAGCAGTGATCGGATCAAGATGGGATTGACCCCTCCAAAGTATTTGGAGCAGATATCTTACTGTGTTTCAATTTAACAAAACCTTGGCCAGGGTAGTCTCTGTAAAGTGTTACAGGACTTGTGAGATTGAGACACATTGTTGATGGACCTTTTGGGTTAGGCAGTTTAACCATAAGTCTTCCTGAGCATTGAGGTCAAAGGGATTAATTACAAGGTTTCCATATCTCCTGGTTCTTGATTGTTGCTCTGCAACTTCGACCTATTTGGATGTCGGGTGTCATTGCTAGATGGCGACTTTGACTGGTATTGGAAATGTTCCAGTGCTACCGGCTTAGTGTTCGAACCTATGGGGTCACACACCATAGGGGTTTCTACTTGATCTAGTGATCGGAGAACGATTGGGAATCGTTCGTGGACTCATAAGAAAAAGGGTTTTTCTTTATCCAAGTGTCGACACTTGATATTCTTGAAAGTGTCGATGCTTGTGTAAGTGTTGACACTTGTTGATTTCGCAAGTGTCGACACTTGATGTCACAAAAGGGTTGTGACATAAAATTTTCACTAATAGTTGGTGATGCATGGAAGTGAATTAAGTAATGTGATTACTTGATAGCCTAATTTGATTGAGCTATAAAAATCTGTAACGAATCAAATAGGATTTGGTTCAAAATTAGGTTTGGGTTCAATTGAGTTGAACCCAATGTATGCACACTTGATCCAATTGATTTCAGTTATGAACTGAAATCAATTAACACTTTAATCTGAATTTAAATAAGTTTAAATTCAGTTTTGGGGAGTTATGTAACTTCCCATAACCATTATCATCCATAACTACCTATTAACACTCCATAACTCCCCACTTTCCCTCTCCCTCACCATCTACTTAATGGGCTGAAATGGGAGGATGATAATCAGAGAAAATTCAGCAAAGAAATGCTGGAAAAATCAAAAGGGAAGAAAGGAAGAAACTAGGAAAGGTTCTAGTTTTAAGGGGTGTGAGGTTTTCGAAGAAAAGTGTGCATATTTGTACCTAGTGATCTAGATCTTAGGATAGAGTGTTTGGGAAGGGTTTCAACCACTCATTCTCCACCTCTTGGTTTTCTTCTTTCATTTAGAGAGTCCAGCATCAAAAGAAGAAAAGGAGTTTAGATCAAATCGTTCCACAACAAGCTAGCACTTGAAGTAGAAGCAGATTTTGAAAGAGCCCTGGTGTGAACCACCTGTAGAGGCCGGACACGTGTGCGGCTAAGCAGAGTTCTTCTTCCTGCTCCTGGATCTTTCGCAGCGGAGAACGTCTCCACATCATACGAGGTATGGATTTACATATATAGATATGTTGCTTTGAAATGTTCATAGTAAGAATTCATGATTTCATTATTTATATTAATCATTCATGCAAGATCTTGGGACAAGTAGCATAGAAAAGTTTTAAAAGCATGCTTAGATTAAATGTTAATCTTTTATCATGCTTCCGCTGCATGTTATTTTGAAAAAAAATTAAAATACAAAGCATGCTCGCTACTAGTTTTCCTTTCAATTGGTATCAGAGCAACAAGGTTTCTCTAGCATGAATGTTTAGTATAAATATTATAAAATCAGTTTAATTTCTTGCAAGTACTAGGATTGAGTGCCTCACCAGGCCGTCCGTCATAGGAGAGAAGTAGGGCTACAAGACCCTCACTTCCCATTCAAAGGGATCTCCTATGGCGTGTAGGGGTGCCATTGTGAAGGACTCATGAAGAATTAAAAGAAAAGAAAAAAGTAAAGATTAAAATGTTTTGATCTTTATAATGTTCTAAATTCGAAGTCATAAAATGTTTTAGAAATGTTCTAAAGTTAGTTTATGATTGTTATGTTAAATAGTTTAACATAAAATTCAAGTTTAGAAAAGACAAAGTTTGGATTTCAGCATTCTGTGCTCGGGTTTGATCAAGTGTCGACACTTGGTTTACCTAGTGTCGACACTTGTGTGTCTATGTGTCGACACTTGGGCTTCTAGGTGTTGATTCATGAACAAAAACACAGAAATCGGTTCACTATGTCGACCTGTCTCAGAGTAGTGTCGACACTTGCTACTGAAGTGTCGACACTTCACAGTGAACAGAAATTTAAAAGTTGGATTTTCTTGAAAAAAAAAAAGTTTTATAAAAGTTTTTGAAAATGTTTCAATCTGTTGTATGGTTAACTTAATTATGAATTAAATAAATCTAAGTGACTAAATGATCTAAAGATATGATTTTAAGATCTAAGTCATATTCATAACTTTGGTTTAAATGGGTTAGCTTGAATTAGGTCCTAATTGGGTTAGACCTAAGTTTTAGATGAATTGGACTTAATAGAGAATTAACTTAATCAAATGTTGAGTTAAGGTTCTTCTCTAGTATCTATCTAATAGTTAGATTGATTGGTCCATACATCTAAATGGACTTAATCTTGGCTTCGTGGTAGGACCCGATTCCTTAGGCTAGCCTAATCGAAATTGGTGAACCAATTGGTGTCTAAGGTAAGTATGGCTTTTTATCTATGATTTTTGGGGCTACCTCTTTCCTGGCCAATGATATTGGTGTCTAAGGAAAGATGGTTAAAGGCTTAACCTATAACCTTGATCTCACTTACCTGGCCAATATGGTCAACCAGTTTTGATCAGTTAGCTCATTGATTCGAGTTAGCCCATGCCAATAAGGTTAATCAGCTTGACTGATTTAGGTGCCCATGGATTTTGTGATTCATGTAACCCTTTCATTAACATATGAAGTTAGTGAAAGATAATCCATGACTTATCCTTTCTCTTCTGTCACAACATATATAAAACCTCTAAATTATTAGGTTCTTAAAAAGATGGAAATTATATGATAATTTTTTTTGTCTTAGCCTCCCATTAAGGTGTTTGGTAATAAGTCCAGTAGTGGGGTGATTATTGGCAGATCCATAGATCGGGTGGTCATCATACTATTGGAATTGCCATTCATTATATGATGACATAATGCAACTTTCTTGAATATGTGGTCATACGAACGGATTCTTTATGTATTAACGGATCCGGCACCTGAGGGGTCAGCCCCCACCGCACATACTGCAGTCAGGGATGCTTATCAAAAGTGGGTCTCTGACCGTACTACGGTGCGGTGCATTATGTTGGCGGCTATGAACGACGAGTTCAGTCACAGATTCGAGGAGGCCCAGCCGGAGGAAATCCTTCAAAATTGAAGGAATCTTTTGGTGCCCCAGACGACGTTGAAAGGTACAGGGTTTCCTCTACCATCTTCAACGCTCGAATGACTGAAGGGTCCTCGGTCACTGATCATGTGTTGTACATGATCGAGATGATCGAGCGCTTGGCCAAACTCGGATATCCTTTCCACGAGCAGCTTGGGAAGGATGCGATTTTGAATTCTTTGCCTCCCTCCTACTTACCTTTTCTAGATCACTATAGATTAACAAGGCCTGTAGTCAACTACCATGGGTTGATGGGGTTACTACAGACTTATGAAAAAAATCACCAGCTTCAAAAGAGCTTGGTGAATTTAGTGGGAGGCAGTGCGGCAAGGCGTCGTCCCTTTAAGAAAGGAAAAAAAAAAAAATAAAAATAAAATGGTGCAAAGTGCTGGGCCCAGTCAGATTAAGAAGAAGGCTGACTAGAGTCAGGCAGAATGCTTCTACTGCAAGAAGCCGGGTCATTGGAAGAGGAATTGTTCCGCTTACCTAGCTACACTTGACCCGAACAGGTTGAAGAAGAAGAAGCTGCAAAAGGTTGCTGGACAAGGTATTTATATGATAAATCCTTGTTGTTTTTCTATTTGTGATACTACTAACTGGATATTAGATACTGGTAGTCCTTATCATATTTGCAATACGTTGTAGGGACTACAAGTTAGTAGAAGATTCGAGAATGGCGAGAGATTTCTGAATGTGGGGAATGGAAGTCAAGCTCCAGTCCTGGCGTTGGGAATCGTCAATCTATTTTTCGAGTCTTGTAAAGTTGTTCTTAGTGATTGTCACTATTGTCCATCATTCCTTGTAAATATTATCTCTGTAGGCCAGTTGGCCAGTAATGGTTATGAACTATTAATCAAGAGTGATTTTTGCAAAGTCATTATGAATGATATTGTGGTTATGACTGGACATATTAAGAATGGCATTTATGTTTTATTACAGCCTGTTGGTGTAATGTACATTTCATGCAAATGCCCTAGATTAGATAATGTCAATGATGCTTATCTCTGGCATTGTAAGCTAGGTCATATAAACAAGAATAGAATCAACAGGTTAGTGGGAGAAGGTCTCCTAAATGTTAGTGATTGTGAATCACTGCCAACCTGTGAATCTTGTTTACTTGGTAAGATGACCAAGTCACCTTTTACTGGAAAAGGTGTACGAGCCGATGACATTTTGAGTCTAGTACATACTGATGTATGTGGACCAATGAATGTCGATGCCAAGGGTGGGTATAAATATTTCATTACATTTACGGATGACCTCTCAAGGTACGGTTATGTCTTTTTGATGAGACATAAATCTGAATCGTTTGAAATGTTCAAACGGTATCGTAATGAAGTTGAAAAACAAACCGGGAAGCTTATTAAAATCCTTCGATCAGATCGAGGTGGAGAATATCTTTCTAGGGAGTTTCTGACTTATCATGAAGAGAATGAGATTCTCTCTCAATGGACACCTCCTGGGATGCCCCAGTTAAATGGTATGTCTGAAAGGAGGAATCGGACTTTGTTAGACATGGTCAGATCCATGATGGGATTTGCAACTCTGTAACTTCCTTTTGGGGGTATGCTTTGGAATCAGCATGCTATCTTCTAAATAGAGTTCCGAGTAAGTCTGTTAACAAAACTCCATATGAGATATGGAATGAGCGTAAGTCGATTCTTTCACACCTTCGGGTTTGGGGGTGTCCGGCTTATGTCAAACGTTTGGAGATAGATAAACTTAGACCTAAGTCTGACAGGTGCCTCTTTGTTGGGTATCCTAAAGAGTCTAAGGGTTATTTCTTCTATATGCCTGGGGAACAAAAAATGTTCGTCAGTCTTAGAGCTACCTTTTTGGAAAGGGAGTACCTTACTGAAGGTGCTCAAGCTGCCAATGTTAAGCTTACTGAAGTTCAACTGATAGAAAACCAAATCACTCAAGGACTGCTACAGAACCCGTTATGATAAGATCAAACCTTGAGCCTATTGACCAGTCATTAAGGAGATCCGGTAGAGTACCGCGTCAACCGGACAGATACTATGGTTTTGTGGTCCGAGACGGTGATCCCGTTGAGCTCGATGAGAACAACGAGGATCCAATCACCTATATGGACGCGATGTAGAGGTCTGATTCTGAGTTGTGGCTAGGAGCCATGAATTCTGAAATGGAGTCCATGGAAATCAACAAAGTATGGACTTTGGTTGATCCACCTGAAGGGTAAAATCCATTGGGTGCAAATGGGTCTTCAAAAGAAAACGGGGTGCAGATGGGCAGGTAGAGACCTATAAAGCCTGTCTGGTTGCCAAGGGTTATCGTCAACATTATGGTATTGACTATGACGAGATGTTTTTCGCTGTGGCAATGCTCAAGTCTATTCGGATTATGCTTGCCTTAGCTGCATATCTGGACTATGAAATCTGGCAAATGGATGTCCGAACAGCTTTCCTAAATGGTGAGCTAGATGAAGAGGTGTATATGATGCAACCTGAAGGGTTCACATCCACAGATGATCTAAGGTATGTAAGCTTAGTAGGTCCATCTATGGACTAAAGCAGGCATCTCGGAGTTGGAACATGCATTTTGATAAGTGTATCAAGACGTATGGTTTTGTTAGGAACAAAGAAGAACCCTGCATATATAAGTGGGCAAATGTTTCTGTAGTTGTATTTTTGTACTGTATGTGGATGACATTCTCTTAATCGGGAATGACATCCCTATATTACAGGGAATAAAGGTCTGGTTGTCATCCCAATTTTCTATGAAAGACTGGGTGAAGCTTCTTTCATACTAGGTATGAAGATCTATAGGGATAGATCAAGGAAGCTTCTGGGTTTATCCCAGTCTACGTACATTGATACCATGCTGAAAAGGTTTAGCATGGAGAATTCCAAGAAAGGCTATCTTCCGATAGGCCATGGATTTCTCTTTCCAAGAAGGATTGTTCGACAACTCCTGAGGAAAGAGAGCGTATGAGTAGGATTCCTTATGCTTCGGTAGTAGGATCCATCATGTACGCCATGACGTGTACTAGACCAGACATGGCATACTCATCAGGAATAGTGAGTCGATACCGGTCTGACCCAGGTGAAGCACATTGGAAGGTTGCAAAGACCATCCTGAAGTATTTACGAAATACCAAGGACCAGTGGCTTCTTTTTGGATGACCTGACTTGAAACTTTAGGGTATACTGACTCCAGTTTCCAGTCAGATAGGGATGATAGCAAGAGTGTTTCTGGCTTTGTTTTACCCTGAATGGTGAGCTATCTGCTGGAAAAGTTTCCAAGCAGCACACTATAGCAGACTCTGTATGCGAAGCGGAATACATTGCAGCATCTAATGCAGCAAAGGAAGCTGTTTGGTTGCAAAAATTTCTTGGCGAGCTAGGAGTGGCACCTTTCCTGGATGGTCCTGTTCTAGTGTACTGTGGCAGCACTGGAGCCATTGCTCAAGCCAAAGAGCCGAAGTCCCATCAGCGTACCAAGCATATTCTGCGCCGATTTCATCTTGTGCAAGAAATCATGGAATGAGGTGATATCGACCTTCTGAAGATTGACGGAAAGGAGAACCTGGCTGACCCCTTCACTAAAGCCATTGGAATTCAAGAACTCAATGATTGTAAATGGAAGATAGGTATACGATACTGTTCTGATTGGCTTTAGTCCAAGTGGGAGTTGTTGGGAAATGTATCCCAAAGCCAATTTCTTCTATAGACAGTTGTTCATTTGATGTAGTTGTATATGAATTATATTATTGAATAAAATGTTTATTCTGGCAGTTCATCACTATTTCATCTTTCTGAATTAGTTCTTGAGTGATGAAGTCCTTAGGACTATTTGTTTGTGATATAGAGAGGATATATATAGTCCTAAAATTGTTCACGACCAAATGATACACTTATTTGAAGATGATAGTATATCAAGTATAGGTCGTTGTGTGCCATAGTCGTTGGTTGTCCTCTTAACCAAGGAGTGTGGAGACACTGGTATGGCATGCAGATGTTGTGTTTGACATTTCATCGAACGTGACCCGTCTGTACTTTTTTTGCCTAGAGTTTTGATATGGACGTAGTTATCCCTCAGACATGAGATCGTCATGGTAGCTTGCGAGCAACTCACTGTACTTTGGTACTGGACTATCTGGATTTCTAATCCAGGGACAGAAGGTTTCTGGGTACAGTTAAGTACTCGTGTAGCAGTGATCGGATCAAGATGGGATTGACCCCTCCAAAGTGTTTGGAGCAGATATCTTACTGTGTTTCAATTTAGCAAAACCTTGGCCAGGGTAGTCTCTGTAAAGTGTTACAGGACTTGTGAGATTGAGACACATTGTTGATGGACTTTTTGGGTTGGGTAGTTTAACCCTAAGTCTTCCTGAGCATTGAGGTCAAAGGGATTAATTACAAGGTTTCCATATCTTTGTTCTTGATTTATTGCTCTGCAACTTCGACCTATCCGGACGTCGGGTGTCATTGCTAGATGTCGACTTTGACTGGTATTGAAATGTTCCAGTGCTACCGGCTTAGTGTTCGAACCTATGGGGTCACACACCATAGGGGTTTCTACTTGATCTAGTGATCGGAGAACGATTGGAAATCGTTGTGGACTCATAGAGTAAAAGGTTTTTCTTTATCCAAGTGTCGACACTTGATATTCTTGAAAGTGTCGACACTTGTGTAAGTGTCGACACTTGTTGATTTCACAAGTGTTGACACTTGATGTCACAAAAGGGTTGTGACATAAAATTTCTCTAATAGTTGGTGATGCATGGAGGTGAATTAAGTAATGTGATTACTTGATAGCCCAATTTGATTGAGCTATAAAAATCTGGAACGAATCAAATAGGATTTGGTTCAAAATTAGGTTTGGGTTCAATTGGGTTGAACCCAATGTATGCACACTTGACCCAATTGATTTCAGTTATGAACTGAAATCAATTAACACTTTAATCTGAATTTAAATAAGTTTAAATTCAGTTTTGGGGAGTTATATAACTTCCTATAACCATTATCACCCATAACTACCCATTAACACTCCATAACTCCCCACTTTCCCTCTCCCTCACCATCTACTTAATGGGCTGAAATGGGAGGACGAAAATCAGAGAAAATTCAGCAAAGAAATGCTGGAAAAATCAAAAGGAAGAAAGGAAGAAACTAGGAAAGGTTCTAGTTTTAAGGGGTGTGAGGTTTTTGAAGAAAAGTGTGCATATTTGTACCTAGTGATCTAGATCTTAGGATAGAGTGTTTGGGAAGGGTTTCAACCACTCATTCTCCACCTCTTGGTTTTCTTCTTTCATTCGGAGAGTCCGGTATCAAAAGAAGAAAAGGAGTTCAAATCAAATCGTTCCACAACATGCTAGCACTTGGAGTGGAAGCAGATTTTGAAAGAGCCCTGGTGTGAACCACCTGTAGAGGCCGGACACATGTGCGGCTAAGCAGAGTTCTTCCTCCTGCTCCTGGATCTTTTGCAGTGGAGAACGTCTCCACATCATACGAGGTATGGATTTACATATATAGATATGTTCTTTGAAATGTTTATAGTAAGAATTCATGATTTCATTGTTTATATTAATCATTCATGCAAGATCCTGGGACAAGTAGCATAGAAAAGTTTTAACAGCATGCTTAGATTAAATGTTAATCCTTTTATCATGCTTCCGCTACATGTTATTTTGAAAAAAATTTAAAATACAAAGCATGCTCGCTACTAGTTTTCCTTTCAATTGGTATCAGAGCAACAAGGTTGCTCTAGCATGAATGTTTAGTATAAACATTATAAAATCAGTTTAATTTCTTGCAAGTACTCGGATTGAGTGTCTCACCAGGCGTCCGGTTATAGGAGAGAAGTAGGGCTGAAAGACCCTCACTTCCCATTCAAAGGGATCTCCTATGGCGTGTAGGGGTGCCATTGTGAAGGACTCATGAAGAAGAAAAAGAAAAAAAAAAGTAAAGATTAAAATGTTTTGATCTTTATAATGTTCTAAATTCGAAGTCATAAAATGTTTTAGAAATGTTCTAAAGTTAGTTCATGATTGTTATGTTAAATAGTTTAACATAAAATTCAAGTTTAGAAAAGACAAAGTTTGGATTTCAGCATTTCTGTGCTCGGGTTTGATCAAGTGTCGACACTTGGTTTACCTACTGTCGACACTTTGTGTCTATGTGTCGACACTTGGGCTTCTAGGTGTTGATTCTTGAACAAAAACACAGAAATCGGTTCACTGTGTCGACCTGTCTCAGAGTAGTGTCGACACTTGCTACTGAAGTGTCGACACTTCACAGTGAACAAAATTTAAAAGTTAGATTTTCTTGAAAAAAAAAATGTTTTATAAAAGTTTTTGAAAATATTTCAATTGTTGTATGGTTAACATAATTATGAATTAAATAAATTTAAGTGACTAAATGATCTAAGGATATGATTTTAAGATCTAAGTCATATTCATAACTTTGGTTTAAATGGGTTAGCTTGAATTAGTCCTAATTGGGTTAGACCTAAGTTTTAGATGAATTGGACTTAATAGAGAATTAACTTAATCAAATGTTGAGTTAAGGTTCTTCTCTAGTATTTATCTAATAGTTAGATTGATTGGTCCATACATCTAAATGGACTTAATCTTGGCTTCGTGGTAGGACCCGATTCCTTAGGCTGCCTAATCGAAATTGGTGAACCAATTGGTTTCTAAGGTAAGTATGGCTTTTGATCTATGTTTTTGGGGCTACCTCTTTCCTGGCCAATGATATTGGTGTCTAAGGAAAGATGGTTAATGGCTTAACCCATAACCTTGATCTCACTTACCTGGTCAATATGGTCAACCAGTTTATGGCTTAACCCATAACCAGTATCAGAGCATATATAAAGGAGAGTATCAAAGCTAAAAACTAAGAGTATCAGAACATGAAAATAGAGCTCCCCCTCAACATATGATCTGAAAATATTTTTCAAACTTTTCAAAAAAAAGAGGCTTACATGAAAAGAGAAGGGCTTTATGAGGACTTGTTATTGGGTGTGAGAAACCTAGCATTCAAGCTAGGTCTTGAAAAGAGAGTTTCCTTGGAAGGGTTCCACCTCTCTTCCTTGTCTTCCTGGAAGAAGAAGAGTGGCCCGAAGGATCCCGAAGAGCTAGCACTCCGAGGGAGTTGATCAGATTCGAGCTCCAATGTGGATTACCTATAGAGGCCAGACACGTGTGTTGCTCGAGCGCCTTCCCCTTTCCATAGCATTTTTCTGGTATAACGGTAAGGTACTTTTGTACCTCTACTTTTTTCTTGCTGTTGATGTTTTATTGCATGCAACTTCATTGTACTAGATCCTGTTGTAGGCAGATTGGTAGATCATTTTGATCTATCTATCGAGCCTTCCACTGTGCATGTTTTAAAATAGTTTTAAAATACATTCTTTTGCCCAGCATGCTTGAACATTTTCACCTTCAATGGTATAAGAGCAATAGGTTCCTTTTGTAGTATATGAAGCTAGCATACTTTAACATCACCTTTCTTAAGTACTTGGATTGAGTGCTTCACTATGGCCATTAGGTCATAGGAGAGAAGTAGGGCAGCAAGACTCTCTCTTCCCATTCAATGGGTCTCCTATGGTGTGTAGGGGTGCCGATGTGATTGATTCTTGAAAAAGAAAATAAGAAGAAAGAAAATGTATATTAAAAATATTTTAATTAATGACATGATCATCAAACAACTTTAGATAAGATCTAAGAGTTTTGTTTTGATCAGATTTGATAGAAAGTTTGGAGAAACTTTGGATTTGAAATCACTATTTTTTCTCTATCTCAGGCAGTGAGTAGACACTTGGCCTTGGAAGTGTCGACTCATGACCAACTTGCCAGAAAACTGGCATTTTGTTTTCCCCTATGATAGGCTGAAGTGTCGACACTTTGCCTTGTAGGTGTCGACTTATGAGCGCTTGCCAGAAAACATCGCATTCTATTTTTCTCCTGTCTCAAGCCTTGAGTCGATCCAAGTGTCGACACTAGGTGTCGACACTTACTCTTGGTGAGACGATACTTGGGATGAAAATACAGAAAAATAGTGAATTCAAATTTTGATTTTTTGTAAAATTATTTTACATGATAAATTAAAATTATTTTAATTTATTAGGGCTTTTGAACTTAATTAAGAATTAAGTCACTTTGAATGACTAAGAACTCTAGGAATATGATTCAAAGATTTTAAGTCATTTCAATAAGCCTTAAGGGTCATGGGTTAGCTTCTATTAGGTCCTTTATTGGATTAGACCTAAGTTTAGATGCATTGGACTAAATAGAGAACTAATCTAATCAAATGTTGAGTTAGGACTTCTTCTCTATAGATCTCTCTAATAGTTAGATTGATTAATCCATAAATCTAAATGGACCTAATTTGTGGCTTAATGGATAGCCCGAGTCTTTAGGTTAGTCTAATCGACTGTGATGAACCAATTTGTGTCTAAGGTAAGTTTGGCATTTTGATCATGGTTCTTTGGGGCTATCTCTTACCTGGCCAACTCGATTGGTGTCTAAGGCAAGAGGGTTAATGGCGAAACCCAACCCATGACTCACTTACTTGGCCAATATGGTCAATCAGGATTGATTGGATAGCTCATTGACTCGTGTTAACCCATGTCACCCAAGGTTAATCAGTCTTGATTGATTTTAGGTGCCCATGGATCATTAGTTATGAGTAACCTTCCTTGTTTGCTGATATGGTCAGTGGGAGGTTGATCCATGTCTTCTCATCTTTTCATTTGTCACATTAAAATTAAACCCTCTAAATTATTAGGTCCTTAAAAAGATGCAGTTATGGGGATAACCAAGTCTTAGCCTCCCATTAAGTGGGATGGTAATGGATTTAATAGTTAGGTGTTCATCGGTAGATCCAAAGATCAAGTGTTCATCGGGCTATTGGAATTGTTGTTCCTAATATGATGGCTCAGTATGACTCTCTTAACGGTGGTCAGGTGGGCCGGCTAAAGTCAGGCTTGATTATTTGTTAGTTAGAAGCATTGAATTTTGTCATGTTAATGGTTGGACCTAATCGGGTCCTTTAATAGGAGGCCCAAAGGTCGATTGAAGTGCACCTTGAGGCAAAACCCAAATACTAGATGTTACTTGGAGAAGTAATCAGTTGAAGAACCTACCTTTAGATGCACATGGATGGGCTAGCCAAAGTCGGGCTCATGTGTTGTCTATTGGACTCTGGTACCCACTAAGGAATTAAAGTAATTCCTCAGATTGGAGGTAGAGGCTACCAGTCTGAGCAAAATAGTGGGAGGGACCTTTAGACTGAATCCATGTCTTTAGGTTAATAATTCATATACACTAATTAGCTTTGGTTTTCCTTTCAGATATCTTCCAACCTGTCACTCTGGTCTCTTCTCGACAATGAGAAGCTCAATAGACCCAACTTTGATAGCTGGTATCGAAGGCTCAGGATTATCCTGGAGCATGAATGGATCTTGTATGTGATATCGGATCCGGCACCTGAGATACCTGCTCCCAATGCTCGGGGTTCGGTCAAAGACACTTATCAAAAGTGTCTCTCTGACAGGATTACTGTCCGATGCATAATGTTGGTAGCGATAAACGATGAGTTCAGTTGCAAGTTCGAGGAAGCCTAGCCAGAGAAAATTTTTCAAAGGTTGAAGGAGTCCTTTAGCACACCTGATGACGTTGAGAGGTACAGGGTCTCCTGTGCCATCTACAACGCACGGATACGTGATGGGGCCTTGGTCACTGATCATTTACTGTACATGATCGAGATGATTGAGTGCCTGGGCAAACTCGGATGTCCCTTGCATGAACATCTTGGGAAAGATGCGATTCTGAATTCCCTCTCCTCTTCCTATCTAGATTTTCTCGATCATTATAGAATGAATAAGCCTGCAGTTAACTTCCACGGTTTATTGGGGTTGCTGCAAACTTATGAGAAAGACCACCAACTAAATAAAGGGGTGGTGAATATAGTGGGAGGATCTTCAGGAGGGTGTCATCCCTTTAAGAAAGGGAAGAAGAAAAACAAAGGAAAAAAGGTGCTAAATGCTTTTGGGCCCAGTCAGGCTAAGAGGGTGAAGGTTGATTAAAGTCATATGGAGTGCTTCTTCTGCAAGAAGCGAGGTCACTGGAAGAGGAACTGTCCTCTTTATATTGTGTCTCTTGACCCGAACAGGTCTAAGAAGAAAAAGCAACAGGATGGTCCTGGACAAGGTATTTATATGATAACACCTTGTAATTTCTCTATCTGCGATACTACTAACTGGGTATTGGATACTGGAAGTCCAATTCACATTTGCAATTCTTTGCAGGGACTTCAGGTTAGTAAAAGATTCGAGGATGGTGAGAGATTCTTGAACATGAGAAATGGAAGCCGAGTTCCAGTCCTGGCATTGGGAGTCCTCAAACTTTTTCGAGTCCTGTACTATCATTTTGAATGAGTGTCATTTTTGTCCATATTTTATTTTGAATGTCATTTTTGTAGGCCAATTGGCCATGTATGGTTATGAACTATCAATAAGAATGATATTTGCAAAATCATTTGGAATGGTTCTGTAGTTTTGATTGGAGAAATGCATGATGGCATATATGTACTATCATGACTGTTAGTGTAATGTACACGTCTAGCAAATGCCCTAGGATAGATAATGTCAGCGAAGCATATTTGTGGCATTGTTGGCTAGGTCATATTAATAGGAACAAAATAAACAAGTTGAAAAGCGAGGGTCTCCTCGATTTTAGTAAAGATAGTTCACTTTCAACTTGTGAGTCCTGTCTTCTATGAAAAATGACAAAGTCACCTTTTCTGGAAAAGGTGAACGAGTCAAAGATATTCCGAGTCTGATACATAAGTATGCAGACCCATGAATGTTAGTGCCAGGGGTGGGTATGGTTATTTCATTATATTTACAAACGACCTTTCGAGATACAGTTATGTATTCTTGATGAGACATAAATCTGAGTCGTTTAAAATGTTCAAACGATGTCGTAATGAAGTAGAAAAATAAATTGGAAAGTGTATCAAAATCCTTCGATCCGATCAAGGTGGTGAATACCTTTCGGGTGAGTTTCTGACATATCTTGAGGAGAATGGGATTCTCTCTCAGTGGACACCTCTAGGGACACCTCAATTAAATGGAGTGTCTGAGAGGAGAATCGAACCTGTTAGACATGGTTTGGTCCATGATGGGCTTTGCTTCTCTACGCTATTCTTTTGAAGATATGCTCTGGAATCAGCCTATTACCTTCTGAATAGGGCTCCAAGTAAGTCCGTTAGCAAAACACCATATGAGATATGGACTGGACGTAAGGGACACTATCACACCTTCGGGTCTGGGGGTGCCCGGCTTATGTAAAACATTTGGAAATGGACAAACTTGGACCTAGGTTTGACTGGTGCCTATTTGTTAGCTATCCAAATGAGTCTAAGAGGTATTACTTCTACTTAGCCGAGGAACAAAAGTTTTCGTTAGTCTTAGAGCTATCTTTTTGGAAAAGGAGTTCCTTGGTGAAGGGATTGTAGTCGCTAAGATTGAACTTAGTGAAGTTCAACAAGTAGAAGAATTGACACACTTAAGGGACAACATAGAACCGGCTGTGATTAGATCACACCCAGAGCCCACATAGGAACCATTAAGAAGATTCAGTAGGAAATCGAGTCGACCAGACATATACTACTGTTTCTTGGTCCGGGATGGTGATCCCATTGAACTCGATGAGAATAATGAGGATTTGATAACCTATATGGATGCGATGCAGAGGTCCAACTTTGAAAAATGGCTGGGAGCCATGAAATCCGAAATGGAGTCCATGGAGATCAACAATGTATGGACATTGGTTGATCCACCAGAAGGGATAAAATCCATTGGGTGCAAATGGATTTTCAAAAGAAAAAGGGGCACAGATAGGCAGGTAGAGACCTATAAAGCCCATCTGGTTGCCAAGGGATATTATTAACATTATGGTATTGACTATGATGAGATGTTCTCTCTTGTGGTAATACTCAATCCATTCGGATCATGCTTGCTTTAGCAGCACACCTTGACTATAAAATCTGGCAAATGGATGTCAAAATAGCTTTCCTGAATGGTGAGTTGGAAGAGGAGGTGTATATGATACAACCTGAAGGGTTCACATCCACAGACGAGTCAAAGGTGTGCAAGCTTCAAAAGTCCATCTATGGATTGAAGCAAGCATCACGGAGTTGGAACATATGATTTGATAAGTGTATCAAATCATATGGCTTGTTAGGAATGGAGAAGAACCATGCATTTGTAAATATGCTAATGGTTCTATGATTATGTTCCTTATGTTGTATGTGGATGACATTCTCTTAATCGGGAATGACATCCCAACACTGCAAGGAATAAAGGTCTGGTTGTCATCTCAGTTCTCTATGAAGGACTTGGGTGAAGCCTCTTACATACTGAGTATAAAAATTTATAAAGATAGATCTAAGAGGTTTTTGGGACTGTCCCAGTCTACGTACATTGACACCATGCTAAAACAGTTCAACATAAAAAATTCCAAGAAAGGCTATCTCCCGATAGGCACTAGAATTGATCTCTCCAAAAGAAATTATGCGACAACTCCTGGAGAGAGCATATGAGTATAATCTCATATGCTTCGGTAGTGGGCTCTATCATGTACGCCATGTCATGTACTAGACCAGACGTGGCATACTCACTAGGCATAGTAAGTAGATACTAGTCTGATCCAGGTGAAGCTCATTAGAAAGTGGTAAAGACCATCCTTAAGTATTTATGAAATCTAAGGACCAATGGCTAATTTATGGAGAGTCTGACTTGAAACTTATGGGGTATACTAACTCCAGTTTTCAGTCAGATAAGGATGATAGCGAGAGTATGTTAGGATTTATCTTTATCCTAAACGGAGGAGCGATCTGCTGGAAAAGTTCCAAGCAGCCTACTGTGGCGGACTTGGTATGCGAAGCAGAGTACATTACAATATCAGATATAGTGAAGGAAGCTGTGTGGTTGCGAAAGTTTCTTGGCAAGCTGGGAGTGGCACCTTTCTTGGATGGTCTTGTTTTGGTGTATTGTGATAGCATTAGAGCTATTGCTCAAGCCAAAGAGCCAAATCTTATCACCGCACAAAGCATATTCTGCGGTGCTATCACATTGTACGAGAGATCATGGAACGATGTGACATTGACCTTCTGAAGATCGATGGAAAGAAAAAACTGGTTGACCCCTTCACTAAAGCCGTCAAAATTCAAGAGTTCGATAGTTGTAAATGAAAATGGAAATGAGATTCTGTATCGATTGGCTTTAGTCCAAGTAAAAGTTGTTGGGAATTGTGTTCCAAAGCCAATCGTCTATGCTATAGATGGTTATGCTATCTTGGGCTCGCCAAAGAAACCCAACATTTGGTTTTACCATGATCACCAAGAACCTAATACTTGGTTTTAACATAGGCTAACCAAGAACCTATTTGGTTTTTAAATCGGGCTCACTAATAACCCAATAATTCAAAATGAATTGTAAAGAGAAAGCAACATAATGATAAACAAATTTTATCGAATGGTTATCGATGCAGCTCAAGAGAAGCCCAATTGATTGCACTTCAATGAACTTGGTTGGCTTCTTCAATTTCTTTAATAAATGCTTCAAGCTTTTGTTGGAAGTTGGTGAAGGCTTGAAGACTGTCTTGAATGCTCTTGCAGTGCTATCTTGCTCACAAGATAGCTTGGATATTGAATTTAGCATTTACTCATCATCTCTTTTTTAAGATAGTTCAAATCTCTCAAATATATTGTCTTGTACTCTTCTTAGATATGATTTTAGTCATTGTAGACTATTGGGATGTGATATTTGACTGTTGGAGCACTTTTTGGATTCAAATTCCAAGTTCTAGAACTAACCGTTACAAGCCTGAAATCGACCTTCGAGTCGGCTCGGATCCTCATAGTAGTTCTGGTTGAGTCGACTCTCTTCAATTGAGTTGGCTCCATTGCACAGTATTCTGATTTCTCACTCTATAAGAGTTGGCTCACCTTGATTCTAGTCGACTCGGATCCTCAAGCCTTCAAAAATGTAGTCTGGAAGAGTCGGCTCTTTCCCTTTAGGTTGGCTCGATTGGCTGTAGTTCTCAGAGCTCTTTTTTGGACTATAGAGGAGTTAGCTTGAATCTCTAAAGAGTCGGCTCGGATGTCTGACAGTATAAAGTAGTCGGCTCGGATTCCCTTCGGGTTGGCTCGATTATCTGATTCAGAAAATCATGAACTGGTCGAGTCAGCTCGGGTCCCTTAGAGTCGGCTCGAATATCTGCATGCTAGAAATCTTCATGCGTGCCATGTGCCAGAGTTGGCACTCTTCTTTTTGAGTCAGCTCGGATGAAATCTTTAATGAAATATCAGTTTTTCTCCAAAAATCATTCAGCAAGTCTTCAAAGTTTCAAGATGCCTTCAAACTCTTCTAACAATATTTCTAAAGAATTTTAAGCTTGAAACATATCTAGAAGTAACCCATTTTCATGATTTTTATTTATTTTTTCTTTGGGTTCTTCTTTACATGAATCACTTACAATACAACCCATTTCAAAACTAGGAATGTAGGAGTTGAAATTAAACAATGAAATCATCCTACAAAAACTTGTAAAACACTTGAGTTGTTAGTAAAACAAATGCATGCTCCAATATTTGGTTATCATCAAAATCACTTATGGGATCAATAATCTCCTCCTTTTTGATGATGACAAAATACTAGGCATGAAAAAAAATCTTTACAATTACATGTATAATTGAATTTGAAAGTGAGCATTAACATGTCTCAGAGCTAATTGTATTTGCAAATAAGAATCAAAGCTTTTTGTGAAAAGAAGAACTATATAGTATCAGTGCTTTTATATATTTCAGAATGTTAAGCTAGCACTTTCACAACGTATCAGAGCTATTAATATGTGCAAGGTATCAAAGCTCAACTTGGCAAAGTATCAATAATATATTAGAAATGAAAAGTATCAGAGTTAATGCTTTAAGATCTTCAAAAAATGTGTGCAAGTTTTGAGAGCATAGAGCATGAACTAAAGTCATTTAGATTCAACAATTTTTCTCCCCCTTACTTATATATGCAATTTCACATTTTTTAATCACATTCTTCCCTTTTTTTCTTTCATATTTATTCTCTCTTTATCTTTCTTTCTTTTTCATGCAACTTTAAACATTCTCTCCCTTTTTGTCAGCAATAAAAAAAGGTGTTCAATTGATCTTTAAAGCTCAATTTTTATAATCGAAAGAGAAAGTTGATAATATTTGTTTGAGATAATTTCACTTTCTCTTCTCAACTTTGAAGTTCTAATTAAAATTTATTTTGATTAGAATTATACAAATGAAAGTATCATTGAGAATATTGCACAAGCTCAATTTATACACAGAAGATATGCCAAAAATATATTCATTGCATTCATAAAATTTTCATTACATATTACAAAAGATTAAGATTAAAAGTCTATTAACTATTAGTATCTACCTTAGTACTATTGGATAGCCCAAAAGGTGGTACAAAAGATGGTCCAAAAGATGGCATAGATGCTATTGGGTCTACAAATTGTGGTTCAGAATCTTGGGGCCTAAGATGAGGAGCTGGTTGCCTAGGATGTGGAGTAGAAGTAGGTCCAGGTTGAGGTGCAGGTTGAGGTGTAGGTACATGTCAAGGTCTAGGAAAGGCAAATGCTGCAATGACAATGGTTTTGAGTTGATCAAGTTGAAATTGGACTATATCCATCTCTTCATGAAGTTTCTTCAGCTTAGTGTTCAATGCAATTAGTTTAGCAGCTTGGGCATTCGCAAATGCTTCAGTAGAACCTCTAAGTCTGCCAAACTCAGATCTAAGGATCCCGATGCCCTTGGTGTAGTCCTCCATTCTTTTGCCTTGTTCCATACCTCCCATTCTAAAAATCTCAACTCCCTCAACTCTGTTCTGAATTCTTCTATGCTTTTATCCACATAATCTTTAATAGCTTCAGTAGCTGACTTGATAGAGTCTGATAGGGGCTATGTGTCAAGCCGAGAAGCAGGTGTAGATGACTCAAGTGAGTCAACCCTGGTGTGAAGCTCTCTGATCTCAGTGTTGAGCAGGTCTAGTCTAGTGTCCATTGATTGGCGAAGCTCGCCAAACATACTAGTCAAAGATCTAGTCAATGTATCTGCAAGTGACTTCATCTGCTGTGCAATAAACTCCTGTGTCACTAAAATAGAAACAATAGAATGTGCTGATGGACCTGAAGCAGTATGTGCTGGTGGAAAAGTAGGTAAGGGAGTCTCATAATCAATATGAACTATCTCCACAACCTTAGTGATACTAGTAGGCTCAGTCTCCATAGTCTCATGTGCAGCTGGCTCAGGTATAGTAGTCTCAGAAGTAGTGCCAAACTCATTAGAAGCAGTAATGGGAACATCAAAAACATGCTCTAGAGGCTTCAAGGTATAGTTGTATCAGAAGTGATCTCTTTAGGTATCTCTGCACTTTCATCATCATCATTATCCTCACTAGTAGATGCTGCTATAGCCCTAGCATCAGTCCCTTTCTTCTTCCATACTCCTTCACTACAGATATAACCCATTCGAAGTAAAGATTTCGAAGAATAAGTATCTGTGTGGTGAAGAGGTTTTCCATCTTCCCCTTCAAGATTGACCCTGGAGGCTTGAAATAATAATGTTAACACCATTGCATAGGGTAAGCATGCCTTCACTTTCCTCACAGCCTCTTTCATCATCATAATCATAATATAAGGTAAATTCAATGCTTTCCCCTCAATGATATGTTCCATGAAGCATAAGTCCTTTTCGCTGACCCAATCAAACCTTTCTGTCCTTTAAAGAAAGATTTGACTGACAAAATTATGGAACAATCTCATCTATAAGGATAATGTGTTTGCCATTATAGTTCCAATTCCACTGACATCTTCTCTGCCTATCACAGTTTTTAGGGTCTTTTCTCTATCTTTTAGCACTACATGTTTAGACCCTTCAGTTGGCATTTCTAACAGACTACTCAATCTTTCTGTAGAAATGATTATTCTCTTGCCTTTCATTGTGGATTCAATGTGTTGTGCCTTAAGTCTCAGATTCTTATAAAATATTTTAACTGGGGCAGGATAAGTAGACACATTCAATGAGCAAAAGTAACTCCAACCAAGTTCTTCAATAGAATCACCAATTTTCAGCCCTAAATCCATGAGAAAATAGAAAATAATCCTTGACCACTTGTAACCGAGTGATTAGACATAGAAATTACTTGCCTCGGAGAAGGAGCAACAACCAATTCCCTTTCTTCTCAGATTTCTTGCTGTTCTTCTCTCTCCACTACTCGAGTCGGCTCCTCATGCCGATGCTTAGACCTTTTCTCAGTCTCAGTAGATAGAGTAGCCCTTTTTGATCTCTTCCCAATAGCCATTTTCGATGCCATTGTAAGAATTTGGAGAAATTGGAGGATTGGAGCTCAAGGGAGATGATTTCCAAGGTTTTGGAAGAGGTTTTGAGTGGAGTTCTAAGGTTTAGAGCAAGAATGTTTAGAGCAAGAATAAAAGATAGAAAAATTTGAAAAAGGCTTTATGGCTCTATTAAAAAACTGTTTGCCGGATATTTGAGTCGACTCGACTAACCCTAAAATTGTTCAAGTCAGCTCGACCAGAGCAAAAATAGAAATAAGAGTAATTCAAGTCAGCTCGACCTGAGCATAATTGCCCGAGTCGACTCGAACAGAAACTTTCTACAAAAGTTAAGAATTGATCAGAAATGAAAATAAATTCAAGAAAATTGCATGGAAAGGTGCTCAAAGATGTTGAATTGATGTAGGAGGTTTTCTAGATAATTTTTTCTTAATTTTGAAGAGATTAGATTTGAAAAATCTAAAAGGGATCACAAAGACCTAATTCTTCTCTAATCATCTCAAATCTATCCTGATTGAGTGGCTTAGTGAAAATGTCAACAAGTTGGCTCTCAGTAGGGATAAATTCTAGTTCAATGTCACCATTCAAAATATGATCTCCAATAAAATGGTGTCTAATCTCTATGTGCTTAGTCCTTGAATGCTGAATTGGATTTTTTTGTCAAATTTATAGCACTTGTGTTATCATATTTGATAGAAATTTTAGATTGTATAACACCAAAGTCTTCTAGTTGTTATTTAATCCATAATACTTGTGCGTAACAACTTCATGCAGCAACATACTTTGTCTCAGCAGTAGATAGTGCTACCGAGTTTTGTTTCTTACAGTGCCATGAGATCAAATTGAACCTTAGAAATTGGCATGTGTCGCTAGTGCTTTTTCTATCAATTTTACAACCAGCATAATCAGCATCTGAAAATCCAATTAAATTAAATGAAGAATGTTTTGAAAACTATAGACCTAGATTTATTGTTCCTTTCAAATATCTTATAATACTTTTAACAGCAAGCATATGTGATTCTTTATGATTAGATTGGAATCTAGCATATACACATACATTAAACAAGATATCAAGTCTGCTTAGAGTTAAGTATAACAAGGATCCGATCATACCTCTATAGAGCTTTTGATCAATGTTGGATCCATCTTCATCTTTATCTAATCTGCAAGTTGGGCTCATGGGTATGCTCATTTGTTTGCTTGACTTCATAACAAACTTTTTGATTATTTCTTTGGTGTACTTGGCTTGGTTAATGAAGATTTCTTCCTTTATTTGTTTTACTTGAAGTCCAAGGAAGTAGTTAAGTTTACCCATTAGGCTCATTTTAATTTCTTCCTGCATTAACTTAGCAAATTCTCTACAAAGAGTTTCATTAGTTGCACCAAATATAATGTCATCAACATAAATCTGTACAACTAATAAATCATTATCTTTCTTCTTGATGAAAAGAGTTTTGTCAACATTTTCTCTTGAAAAATTATTTTCAATCAAGGAGGTGCTATGTCTATCATACCAGGCTCTAGGTGCTTGTTTTAAACCATATAATGCTTTATAGAGCTTAAAAACATGATTTGGAAAAGCATTATTTTTAAAATTTGGTGCCTGTTCTACAAAAACTTATTTGGATATAAAACCATTCAAGAATGTACTTTTCATATCCATTTGAAAAAATTTGAAATTCATGTAGCAAGCAAATGCAAAAAGTAATCTAATGGCTTCTAGTCATGCTACAGGTGCATATGTTTCATCAAAATCTATACATTCTTCTTTGTTATATCCCTTAGCCACCAATCTAGCTTTGTTTCTAATTACATTTCCATGTTCATCTAACTTATTTCTATAGACCCATTTGGTTCCTATGATGGGATAGTCTGATGGTCTTTCAACTAAAGTCTATACCTTATTTCTTTCAAACCGATTTAGTTCTTCATGCATGGCCATCATCCAGTTTGGGTCAGATTCAGCTTATTCTAAGGTATGAGATTCTATTTGTGATACAAAGGCTATGTAATCATGTACATTTCTATGTGATGACCTAGTCCTAATACCTTATGAAGGATCATCAATAATTAATTCTCTTGGATGAGAAGTTACATACCCCATTCCCTTGGTAGATCAGCATGATCCTTAATTACCGTTTCTTCTCCTTTTTGAGTTGGTCTTTTTTGTATGCTCATGTCTTCCATTTCTTTTTGAATTGTACCTACATCATTGTCTATGCACTCTTCCTTCTTAGAAGGTGAGGGGTTAGTTTCATCAAAAATAACATGCATAGATCCTTCTATATGCTTTGCTATGTAATGAATAACCAAGAAAAATTGCCTCATCAGATTTAGCATCAAATTTTTCTAGATTATCTTTACCATTGTTAAGCATAAAGCATTTACAACCAAATACAAGAAAATAACTAATGTTGGATTTCTTTTTATTCCAAAGCTCATAGGGGGTTTTCTTCAAAATAGGATGAATCAAAACACTGTTCAAGATATAACAAGCAGTGTTCACCGCTTTTATCCAAAAGTACCTTGGAAGATTGCCTTCACATAACATTGTTTGGGCCATCTCTTCCAAAGTCCTATTTTTCCTCTTTACGACACCGTTTTGTCGTGGTGTCCTTCAAGCAGAGAAATTATAATAAATGTCGTTTTCTATGCAATAATCAACGAAAAACTGATTTTCAAATTTGGTGTCGTGATAACTCCTAATTAAAACTATTGAAAGATTTTTCTGATTAGAAACTTTTTTGTGAAGTTTTTGAAAGTCTTTAAAAGTTTCATCTTTATGAACGATTAACAAAATCCAAGTAAATCTAGAAAAATCATCTACTATCACAAGAGCATATTTCATACCACCTAGGCTTGTGGTCCTAGTTTGTCCAAATAAGTCCATGTGAAGTAGCTCAAGGGGTCTAGTAGTTGAAATCATATTTTTGGGTTTAAAACTCTCCCTAGTTTGTTTATCCATTTGGCATGCATCACAAACATGATTAAGATCTACTTTAAATTTAGACATGCCTCTTACTAGATTCTTGGAAATTAGCTTGGCAATAGTATGCATGCTAGCATGACTTAATCGTCTATGCCAAAGTAAGCAAGACTCCTTGCTCTTAGCATTCATTTCAACTAGACTGAAACTACAAGACATGGCAAGATCATTAAGGTCTACCACATAAATATTTCCAAGTCTATGTCCAATGAACTTACTGCTATTATCAAAAGAGTTTGTTACAATACACAGATGATTCAAAGACAACCTTGAAGCCTTTATCATATAATTGACTAATGCTTAACAAATTATGCTTCATTTTGTCTACTAGCAATACATTTTCAATAAAAGTACAGGGGGTTATTTTGATCTTACCAATTTCGATTATTTTTCCCTTGTCATTGTCTCCAAAAGTAACCATACCTCCTTCTTTCATCTCCAAGGTAATAAATTGATCCTTGTCACCCATCATATGCCTTGAACAACCACTGTCGAGATACCATCTTTTCTTCAATTTTGGGTTGCAAGACATTCCTTTAAGACAATCAAGAAGTTCTTTTAGGTACCCAAGCTAACTTGGGTCCTTGCAGGTTAGCAGAGGTCGTTCCTCTAGGAACCCAAATACTTTAATTCTATTCTTAGAATATGCCTTTTTCTTTAATGAATTACATTGAAAGAACTTATGTCCAACTCCATGACATGCATAACATATAATTCTAGAATTCTGAAAAGATGTATGAATTGAAGATCTAGATGTTGATGCTAATGTAAAACTTTTTCTTATAAAAGATTTTTTATTTAAATTCTTAGGTACATACATTGTAGCTTTAGAAATGGATGATGAAGGATTTAATACAAAAGCTTCTTGAGATATTGATTTTGAAATAGAAGCTTTTGAAGGTATGAAGTTAGTAGCTAAAATTTCATTTGAAATTGAAGAACTAAAACCAATTCTAGCTTTGTTTCCAGAAATTCTTTGGTCTTTTAAAATCAACTCAAGCTTATTTGAAGATAAGGTTAGTTTTTTAACCAGTGGCTTGAGTTTTTCAACCTCGTTTTTCAAGTCATTATTTTCAATAGTTAAAGCTTTGTTCTTGTCAAGACATGTATAGTTTTCAGTTTCCAAAGCTTTGTATTTTTCAGAAAAGACATGTAAATTCTTTTGCAATAGATTATTCTTTTCTGAAATCTTTTCTTTCTCCTTTTATAAAGAATCATTGATATTCTTTAAAGTTCTTATCTTTACTCCAGCCTTTTTGAATTCAGATAATAGGTCATGAAAAGCAAAATTCAATTCATCAAAAGTAAATTTTAATTGAGGTTCGAGGGATGTGACCTCATCTTCGAGACCCATTAGACATAAGTTAGCAATTTTCATGATCTCTTCTTCTTCAGATGAAGTCGATTCCTTGCTGTCGCTCTATGTAGCAACCATAGCTTTCTTTTTCTTCTTCTTAAAAGATTTCTTTAACAAAGGATAGTCGGGATGAATTTGTCCTGGTTTCTTACATTCATAGCTTATGGAATCTTGTTCCTTTTCTTTTTCTTTATCCTTGTCCTTGTCCTTGGAGTGCTCACCTCGTTTATGGAATTTTCTATAGTATTTCCTTTCTTCTTTCCCATAAACCTTCTAAATCTTCTCACGACCATAGCAATATCTTCGTCTTCTAGATCATCTTCGGAGGAGGTGCGGTCATCTTCCAATTCCTCATCCTTCTTAGAATCCAATGCAACTTTGAATGCTATTATTTTCTTCTTCTTCTGATCATCATCAGTCCTATGCTACATGGCAAGCTCATGTGTAATGAGTGAACCCATTAATTCATCCAGAGATAAGGTATTTAGATCTTTTACTTCATAGATGGCAGTCATTTTGGGGTCCCACTTGTCTGGAAGTAATATGAGGATCTTCTGTACTAAGTCTACATTTGAATAAACCCTGCCAAGACTTTTCAAATCATTAATAATATCTGTAGAGTAAATAAACATGGTAGAGATAGTTTCAGTTGGTTTCATTTTGAAAAGTTTGTAACTATGTACAAGAAGATTAATTTTTGAAGTCTTCACTTGGGAAGTTCCTTCGTAGGTCACTTCGAGTTTGTCCCAAATTTCCTTTACAGAAGACCAAGTGAAAATTTGATTGAACTCATTAGCATCTAAAGTACAGTATAATAAATTCATTACTTTGGCATTTAATTCCCCCATCTTCATGTCGTGTTCATCCCAGTCCTCTTCGGGCTTTGGGACATCCATGCCATTAAATTTGATCATGGGAATGTGTGGCCCTTTTAAAATGACCTTCCATAATTAAAAATTGACAGCTTGAATATAGATTTTCATTCTAGCTTTCAATATGAATAATTTGTGCCAGTGAAGAGTGGAAGTCTATTGGTAGATTGGCCTTCGCCAAGGATGTACTCATGGGATGAGCCATCAATATTTACTCTAAATGTATTCATAAATACTGCTCTGATACCAGTTGTTGCCTAGGTAGCTTTCCCAAGAGGGGGTGAATTAGAAATTTAAAAAGTTTAAACGATTATGTGCTCTTTGAAAATCCCTTGAAGTGTTCAGTGCTATGATTGAAGTAATTAAAAGAAAAAGCAAGATATAAAGAGCATGCACAACACAAACACAAGAAATTTTATAGTGGTTCGAAGTAACCCATCTCCTACATCCACTACCCAAGATTACCACTTGAAATTTTCACTATATCCCCCACTGGTATACAATCGGATTGTTTTAATAGGCTCACAATCCAAACCTCTACACTTTGGTTTTTAAACCGGGCTCACCAAAGGAACCCAACACTTAGTTTTACCAAGATCACCAAGAACCTAACACTTAATTTTAACACAGGCTAACCAAGAACCTATTTGGTTTTTAAACTAGGCTCACCAATAACCCAACAATTCAAAATAAATTGTAAAAAGAAAGCAACCGAATGACAAACAAATTTTATCAAATGGTTGCCGATGCAGTTAAAGAGAAGCCCAATTGATTGCACTTCAATGTACTTGGTTGGCTTCTTCAATTTCTTTAATAAATGCTTCAAGCTTTTGTTGGAAGTTGGTGAAGGCTTGAAGACTATCTTGAATGCTCTTGCAGTGCTCTCTTACTCACAAGGTAGCTTAGATATTCAATTTAGCATTTACTCATCATCTTTTTTTTTTAAGGTAGTTCAAATCCCTTAAATATATAGTCTTGTACTCTTCTCAAATAATTTTAGTCATTGTAGACCGTTGGGATGTGACATTTGACCGTTGGAGCACTTTTTGGATTCAAATTTCAAGTTCTAAAACTAGTCATTATAAGTCTGAAATCTACCTTCGAGTCAGCTTGGATTACTCGAGTCGGCTCGGATCCTCAGGTAGTTCTGGTTGAGTTGACTCTCTTCAATTGAGTCGGCTTCGTTGCACAGTATTATGATTCCTCACTCTATAAGAGTCAGCTCGCCTTGATTCTAGTCGACTCAGATCCTCAAGCCTTCAAAAATGTAGTCTGGAAGAGTCAACTCGGTTGGCTGTTATTCTCAAAGCTCTTTTTTTGGACTCTGGAGGAGTCGGCTCGATTCTCTGAAGAGTCGGCTCGAATGTCTGACAATACAAAGTAGTCGGCTCGGATTCCCTTCGGGTCAGCTCGGTTGTTGATTCAGAAAATCATGAACTGGACGAGTCGGCTCGGGTCCCTTAGAGTTAGCTCGGATATCTGCATGCTAGAAATCTTCATGCATGCCATGTGCTAGAGTTGGCTCTCTTCTCTTCGATTCGGCTCGGATGAAATCTTTGATGAAATATTAGTTTTTCTCCAAAAATCATCCAGCAAGTCTTCAAAGTTTCAAGATGCTTTCAAACTCTTCTAACCATATTTCTAAGGAACTTTAAGCTTGAAACATATCTAGAAGTAACCCATTTTCATGATTTTTACTTAATTTTTTCTTTAGGTTCTTCTTTACATGAATCACTTATAACATAACTCATTTTAAAACTAGGAATGTAGGAGTTGAAATTAAATAATGAAATCATCCTACAAAAACTTGCAAAACACTTGAAGAGTTGTTAGTAAAATAAATGCATGATCTAATGTTTGGTTATTATCAAAATCACTTATGTGATCAGCAGAACCGATATCGAAGAAGATCAGAGCCCGAAGATTGAAATCTTGAAGCCCTGCCGTGAAATCCTGAGAGTTCCAACAAATCTACTTCAGAGGAAAAATTCTACGTTGATAAAATTCAAAAAAAAACTTTCCCTACTCTTTATTTTTTGACTCTTTTGAAAGTAAACCCTAGTTTACGGTGGTTTCTTAGCCACCAAATCTAATTTTCTAGCTACTTTGTTATATCTACCCATGCGGGCAAAACTAGTTAACTAGTTTACCTTAATTGCTTACTTTGAGTCTTTAAAACTGAAAAATCATAAAAAAATTTAATCACTATTTTTCTCTATTAATTAGGTTAATAATCAGTAGATTAAGTTTTCATAAGTGTCCCGCATCATTTTTGGTATTAGAGCGAAGTTAAACTAGGGTTTAACTGCTAGTTCTGAAATTTATTCATACCTAGAACTAGGCTGAAATTAAAACTGCATAAAACCTATCCAAAAGAATTCAAAAAAATTAAAATGAATTTTTTATTAATCCTTTATTAATGATTTATTAATCTTAGAAAAAATTAGATAAAAAAACTTATTTGCTATTTTCTAGTGGAAGGAAATCATGCCTCCTGAGCGGGTATATGCAAGTATACTATCACGACCCATAGGAGTAATGAGCTACGGTCGGACGTAATATCCCGAGATTGAAAATATAAATTAATTAGATCTAAAATTAATTTTGCAAATAATTAAAATTTTAATTAATTTTATTTGCATATTATTTTTAATATTTTAATTTCAGTGTATTTAGGGTTTCATATTTGTGTGACTACATCATCCAGTAACCTAATCTTAAGGGCACTTGAGCATCACAGATCAGGCAAGATCTCATCACCTATCTTGGGTCCACAATCACCACCTTTACATCGAACCTAACCCTAATTAAAATTAATTAGAAACCTAAAGCAATTTAGGGACACCAACAGGTTGGGTTCCAAGTATTGTGTGAAAGCTAGTGCACCCAATTCTTTGATTATCTCTTGAATATGGTGTCTAAGGCTAGAGGTCCAGAGGCAAACGCCCTAAGTGGTTTCATGGTTTTTAATTAGGACCCTGCAAGAGCAGGGGGAGAGCCTCCCATGACCCCAACTCTTACCTGGCTAGTGGATAGGGTAATTACTGAATTGGTTGTAAATTGAGCTAACTCATTCTACTTGAGCTCTAGGTCTAGGAAACCCTAGAACGATGTGTTTGCATTGCATAACCCCTAAATTAGGAGACCAATACTTATAGCCTCAAACCCAACCCAGTCTAGTTTGACCATGGAGTCCAGTTTTGAGACCTTCCTTAGGACCATGATTGAACAATTTGCCCTGATGAATAAGTTTGACCGAATAGATGATCGATTACGAAACCTAGAGAAAACCCGTAAGACTCGTCCTGAACCTAAATTTGAAACACACCTTGACCCATTCCTGGAGCCCAATCCTAGGAGACCCCCACACCATTGCCCAATCTGGGATCTTAGTTCAAAGAGACCCAATTATGATTCTCTAGACCAAGATGAGAGAGCCACTAGAAATTTTATGATAGAAGCACCTAAATTTGGTGGTGATCTTGATCTTGAGGACTATATTGATTGGGAAGAAGGAATGGATCTGTATTTTGAGAGGGAACTAGTGTCTGATGAAAGAAAGTTTAAGATTGCTAGGCTTAAGTTAGTACGCCAAGCTATAACTTGTTGGGATGATGTTGAAAGAACGATTAGATGAGAAGAGACATGCCCATAACTACCTAGAGTGACATGAAACTTAAACTTAGGAAAAAGTACCTACCTAGATCATATGAACCTAGTTCCTATGCACCAGATCCTTTGAACCCAGCTCCTACGAACCCAGATCCATGACCTATAGTTCTAATCCCATATCCTATGAGCCCAAGGAACCTATACCCCTAGGTATCAATCAAGTGCTAGTCAGGTTTCCCTTAGTTGGCCAGAACCCATTAGGATTAGTGCTCCTTTTCAAAAAATAAGATCTAGTAAAATCCACTTGAGTCGACCCATTCCTCAATAGAGTCGACCTATTCTCACCCGAGATAACCCAACCCTAATCCGAGCTAACCCACCCCTACTAGTCCAGATCCTAGCCAATTTTCTCTTAATCGACCCATTCCTACTATCCCATTGGTTCACAAGGATGACATTGAAGAAGAAGCATATGAAGCTGATGTCAACTTAGTGGATAAGTATGAAGGAGAAGAGGAAATACATATAGCTGACCCAAAATTAGCTAACCAGGTAGGCACCTATGCTAAAGCCAGCCCAGAGTTAGTTGACCATGACTATACCCTGACTGAAACTGTGCTGGTAGGACACTTAGAAAAAGAGACCCATAAGGAATCTAACCCTATTGTTAGGATCTTATTTGAGGAAACCCTAGAAAAGAGTCAAGCTATAAAGCTTAGTCCTGAAGTAATTAGCGAGGACTTGATTTTTCCAAACCAGCACCCTCAGGAAGAGTTCACCTCATTAGTCCCAATTGAGTGTCTCTTTCCTGAAATTCTTGATTCGTCCTTTTTTTAGGCTGATCCTTTATTACTTGTGGACATAATTCAATGCCCAAACCTTAAGGTCAACCCCATTAGTTAGGGATTATTCTATAAGCCCTTTTCTTATGTCCTACCCCACCAGGCTGGCCCCGAATCCACTTCTTATTTCCTACCCTGGCCTGAAGTTTCCACTCTTTCTAGAGTCACTCAATTGCATTTTGTTGAAATCAATAGATTGCATAAGTTTTTTAAGCACATTCAATTTGCATCCTATTTTTGTAAAACACTATGGCATCTATTAGGAATTCATGCTAAGTTTTCATCGACATGTCATACATTAACCAAGGATAATTCTAAGAAAAGACTTAAAGAATTCAATAAAGGAGACTTTGTCATGGTTAGACTATGACCTGAACGGTTCCCACTTGGAACCACGAAAAAGTTACATGCCCATAGTAGTGCACCATACAAAGTAATTAAGAAAATTGGACCTAATGCCTACGTGCTTGAGTTACAACCTAAATTAGGCATTAGTTTTACTTTCAACATTTCAGACATTATTGAGTATAGGGAGCCAATGTTGATTCCTAGTGAGCATTTGGGCCTGATTTAGTCCTTGAGAGCGAGCCAACCCAAATGTGCCCACCTGCCATAGCACTAGCCCAGAAAGATAAGATCGAGTGGATCTTGGATGATAAGATTATCGTTACTCAGGGCAAAGATTATCAGTGATATTTGGTTCGTTGGCAAGGATGACTCGAGACTAATGATTCTTGGATCACTAGAGAAGACTTGCAGAGAGTTGACCTAGACTTTCTAGAGCACTATCATAGCGAAGATTATCCATACTCAACAGGATCAAGTTTCTCCTATCCGAGAAGAATTGGTGGAGACACCAGGGGCAGAAAAGATTGACAGGTCGAACCCACATTCCTGTGGATCACCTATGAATAAAGTCCTAAGCCCAAACCCCATATCACTTGTTAATATTTATTTTAAAGTTTGTTATTTTAGCTTAGTTGGGTTTAGCCCCTAGACCCAAAATTGAGTCTGTAAAAAAATCCATCGATCCAAAATTAAGTCTGTAAAAAAACCCCCGAACCCAAATGAAACATGTATATATATATTTACTTAGTTGGGTTTAGCCCTTTTTACCAACTATAATTAGGGTTTTATTTTTTTAGCCTTTTGGGCCAAACCCCTTTTACCAAGTTGAACCACTTGTTTACCTGTCTATGCCTTTTGATCAATTTGATCAAGTTGGGCTTAGAGTTAGTTTTTAGTTGGTTAAATCATGGGATTAGTTAGTTAGTTGAGTCCTGTAATACAAGGAGGACACAAGTCCAGACCTATGTAACCCCACGTGCTAGCTCAAGACAAGCCATGTAACTCCATGTGCCAACCCAACACACCATGTGCCAACCCATTCTTGGTGCCATATGACAACCACCATTTTTTGGCACCACCTCTTCAAGTTTTGGAAATTATTTGCCACATCATTCAGGACATAATCACATGACATGTCACATCCTCCCAAGACATCTTCACATGCCATGTCACTTATTTCACATGGGATACCCAATCAAGAAGCCAAGAAGTTAGCGCCACATTTTGAGAGGAGTAAAGGAGTCCAACCTAAAGAAGGAGTCCAACCATATTGGCACCATTCCCTCCTCCTTTTTGTCACCAATTCCAAGGGAGAAGTCGGCCAAGAATCCTTCTCTAAGGGGTGCCTATCAAAGAGAATTTCAAGGGATTTTCTTATTTCATGAGACCAAGGTTATCAAGTTTTAAGAATTTTTGATTTCAAAAACTCAAGAATCCCACAAGACTCTTGAGCTTTTCTTATCCAAATTGGAGAGTCCACTATCATGCAAGAAACCTCATCATCAAGACTCTAGAGTCCACCTCTCATGGCCATTCAAGAAACAATCCTGGCCACACACCACCATCCATCAAGATCACCTAAGCAAGGATGAAGTCCAAGGAAGATCAAACTCAAGAGTCATCACCCCAGAAGAAGGAATTCCAATGTGTTGCTACCTAAGGAAAACCAATGCTAGTCTTTGTATCCATTACACCACTAGTTGATGGTCTATAAATATCCCATCAACCCTCCCTATATTATTAATGATTATTGATGAATTACAATGACATTCTATCAAATTTTTTCTTTTGCTGTGTGCATCGAGGGTGTGAGGCCCTTTCCTTTGTTCTTCGAAATATTGCGGGGTGTGAGGCCCTAATTATCCTACTTATCCAGACATCAGAAAACACTAACCAACCACTTTCTTTCCTCTTCTCTTTCACTTTTACATCCTTTTCCTTCTTTGCTTCTTTCTAACTAAAATCTTCCTTTGTTGAGTGATTATAGGTGAACAAGGATTAAAGTCAGGTGTTCTTACCTTGGAACCGATATTGCAAAAGATCAGAGCCGAAGATCAAAATTATGAAGCCCTGCCATAAAATCCTGAGAGTTTCAACAAATCTACTTCAGAGAGAAAATTCTACATTGGTAAAATTAAAAAAGAAACCTTTCTCTACTCTTATATTTTTGACTCTTTTGAAAGTAGACACTAGTTTACAGTGGTTTCTTAGCCACCAAATCCTGATTTTCTAGTTGCTTTGTTAGATCTACTCATGTGGGCATAAACTAGTTGACTAGTTTACCTTAATTGCTTACTTTGAGTCTTTAAAACTGAAAAATCATAAAAAATTTAATCTCTATTTTTATTTGTTAATTAGGTTAATAATTAGTAGATTAAGTATCCATAATTGTCTCGCATCACCAATAGCTTATTTATGAAGATTTTGACTTAAAACTTGTGGCATATACTGACTCCAGTTTTCAGTCAAATATATGATAGCAAAAGTGTGTCTGGTTTTGTGTTTATCCTTAACGGTGGAGCTGTCTACTGGAAAAGTTTGGAGTAGCATATAGTGGTTGATTCTATTTACGAGGCAAAGTATATTGCAACATCAGATACAGTAAAGGAGGCTATGTGGTTGCTGAAGTTTCTAAATGAGCTAGGAGTGGCACCTTTCTTAGATGGTTCTATTCCAATGTATTGTGACAGCACTGGAGCCATAGCTTAAGCCAAAGAGCTGAAATCACATCAATGGACCAAGCATATTCTATGCCATTATCACCTTATTCGAGAGATATTTGAACGAGGTGACATCAAACTTTTGAAGATCGATGGTAAAGAGAACTTGGCAGACCCCTTCACTAAAGCCATTGGAATACAAGAGTTCGATGACTGCAAATGGAAGATGGGATTCAGATTCAGTTCTGATTGGTTTTTAGTCCAGGTGGGAGTTGTTGGCAAATTTATGTTCAAAGTCAATCATCTAGGCTATAGATGGTTGTGCAACTCATATATATATATGAATTATTAAATTGAATAAAAGATTTATTCTATTTGTTCATCACATGACATCTTTCTGATTGAACTCTTGTATGATGATGTCCTTTGAGCTACCTTGTATGCGATGTAGAGAGGATGTATCGTGTAGTTTATAAATTGGTTCGAGATCAAATGATACACTATTTCAGGATGATGGTGTATCAAGAGTAGGTTGTTGATGTCATATCTGTTGGTTGTCCTCTTAATCAAGTAATATAGAGATGCTGATATGACATCAGGTGTTATGTTCGACACTTCACTGAATATGACTCTCATGCGAGATTCTCTTTCTGCCAAAGAGAAGTTTTGCATTAAAATGTGGACATGAATTATTCCTCTGACTTGAGATCACTATGGCAACTTGCAAGCAACTCACTGTGCTTAGGTGTCGGACTACTCGGATTTCTAATCCGATGATGGAAGGTTGCTAGGTACAGTCAAGTACTTTGTAGCGATAATAGGATCGAGATAGGATTGATCTTTCCAAATGGTTTGGTTTGAATGCTTAATATGCCTCAATTAAGAAATACCTTGGCCAGGGCATTCCTTGTAAGGAGTTACAAGGATTCATTGTTTGAAACATATTGAGATGGACTGATTATGGTTGGATAGTTCAACCCTAAGCCATTCAAAGCATTAGAGATTAAAGAAATAAGTTCACTGATATTTCATATTCGATAGGTTCATGTTACTCTACAACCTTCAACCTATCCGGATACCGGGTGTCATTGCTAGATAGCGACTTTGGCTGGTACTGGAAATGTTCCTATGCTACTGGTTTAGTGTTTGAACTTATGGGGTCACACACCGTGGGGTTTCTTCTTGCTTTGTTGGCATGCGAATGATTGGGAATCGTTCCGGACTAGTTTGATAAGAGTTGTCAGTGCTACTCTCGACCCGACTCAAATGGTCGAGTCGACTCAGCTTGAGCTGACTCAAACAGTCGAGTCGACTCGATTGACAGACTTTGGGAAAATCAAAAATACTTCATTAATAGATGTAATAGTTACGGCTCTGAATAAGAGGCATTTCTTGGTTTTAATAGTTGCTATTGCTGAATTCCAAGGGGCTTCTAACTCCCCTGAATCCTAAGAGACTCAAGTTCTCTCTTTATAATCACTTATTAGGTTTGAATGGTTCAACCTCTTTAGTTTACGTAAAGTTCTAGTTAACAATTTTCTGTTCTGGCTTTTGCTGAAGAACAGAGAAGGAGATCAAGAGCTCAACCTTGATCTCTAAGAGATTATTAGAGAGGGATAGTGAGTTTTTGGTGGGATTCCTGTGTGCATACCTTATGTTGAAGGTTTGGGACAGAGTGTTGGTAAGGGTTCTCAAGGGTCTTTGTTCCAACACTGCTGCAGTGATAGTTCTTCAACATGTTGAAGGAGTTCACATCTCTTCAAGGAGTTGAAGAGGGAGTCCTGCTGCTGCCATCAGTGTTTTCAGAGGGGCTAGCACCTCAAAGGAAGGAGAAGGAATCCCTCTACCTGGTGTGAACCACCTATAAAGGCAATACGCATGTGCTGCTCACAGAGCCGGAGCTCTTCCCACTGATTGGAGCAGCCCCTGGTGATCGTCATTGAGGTACACCTTTAAATTATATGTTTGACATATTATAATATGTTGCATCATTGTGTGAATCTAGAATAGTTCTGATTTTCATTTAGTGGATGCTTGATTTCATGCATACATATTCTATATATGCATCAAGATCTGCATAGGAAACCTGTGTTAATTAGATTAACATGCTTAGATAAATTGTTTATCTGCTTATGCTGTATCATGTAATCTAGAAAAAGTTTTTAAATTGCATGTCTCGGGCCATGCCACACGGTTCCCATTTCCTTGGGTCCCCAATAGTGGTATCCAAGCATCCAAGTTTCGTGCACATGTAGTTTAATGTTTTTGTATGAAATCGGATTACTTCCTTCACAAAATACTTGGATTAAGGTGGGTTCGCCATGGCCATCCGGTCATAGGAGAGAGCATGGTTTAAAGACCATCTTTTTCCATTCCAAGGGGTTCTCCTATGACATGTCGGGGTGCCACTGCGTTATGACCTTATGAAGAAGAAAGTGAAAAAATTTGATGGATTAAAATGATTTTAATCTATAGTTAATAGATCATAACTATGTTTAGATAAGATCTAAAAGATGTATGATCTAAAATTTTGAAAAGTTTAAGTAGAAATGACTAAAATTTGAAGTTACTATTTTTGCTCTGATGAATCGAGCCGACTTGACCCCTGCTTGAGTCGATTCGATTCTACAGACAGTTCATTCTATCTATTTTTGTGTTAAAGGATGAGCTAAGTTGACCTGCAAGAGTCAACTCGACCAGAAAACCATGAAACTGTAAATTTAAGCTTCAGATTTGTATGAAATTGTTTCACTTGATTTTGAAAATGTTGTAAAATATGGTTTAATTGAAATGTTTCAATTAGTGTGATATACACTTAATTAGGAATTAAGTTGTATATTTTTAAGATTTAGGATATGATTCTAATCTTAAGTCATGATTGATAAACCATAGGTTGATTGGGTTAGCTGTTATTGGGTCCTTAAATGGGTTAGACCTAGATTTAGATGAATGGATTAAATAGAGAAAATACTAATCAAAAGCTAAAATAGGTCTCTCTTGATAGGTCTCTCTAATAGTTAGTTAGATCAATCCATATATCTAAATGGACTTGATTCACTGCTTCATGGTGAGCCTGGATCTTTAGGTTAGTTTGATTGAGTCTAGTAAACCACTTAGTATCTAAGGTAAGTTTGACAATAGTGATCAAGGTTCTTTGAGGCTAACTCTTACCTGGCCAACTCATGGTTAGTGTCTAATGCAAGAGGCTTACCTGGCTTAACCCATCCCTTGATCTTACTTACCTGGCTAATATAGTGAACTAGATTTGATTAGATTATCTATTAATTAGAGTTGACCCATGTCAACTAAGGTTAATAGTCTGACTGGTTTATAGGTGCCCATGGATCAATTTGACGTTGAAACCCTTTAAGAGTTTGGTGGGAGTTTTTTTGATCAAGGTCCATGTCTTCCTCTCAAATGTTACAAAATTAAAATTCTCTAAATTATTAGGTCCATAAAAAGACTGAGTTATGTGATAGCCTATGTCTTAGCCTCCCATTAAGTTAGATTGATAATGAGTCCATAAGTTGGGTGATCATCAGCAATTCCAAAGAATGGGTGGTCATTAGGCGAGTGGAATTACCATTCAGCATATGATGGCTCATGCGACTATCTTAACACATGGTCAGGTGGGCCAACCTAAGTCAGGCTTGATCATGGGTTAGTTAGAAGCATTGAATTTGATCATGTTAATGGTTGGACCTAACCAGGACCTTCAATAGGAGGCCTAAAGGCCGATTGTGAGGACTCCTGGGGCAAAATGAATACTAGGAACTGCTTGGATAAGCAATTGGTATTGTACCTACCTTTAGAAGCATCTGGTTGGCTAGCCAAAGTCAGGCTCATATGTAGTCTATTAGATCCTAGTACCTACTAAAAAATAAATGTTATTCTTCAGATTGGAGTGTAGAGGCTACCAGTCTGAATAAAATAGTGGGAGAAATCTTTAGACTAAAATCCATGTCTTTAGGATTTTTAAATAATTCATATAATGATAGGTTTTGTTCTCCTTTTTTTTCAGATATTGTCGACCACTTTGTCGCTCTAGTCATTATTAGATAATGACAAACCTTTTGGACCCAACTTCAATAACTATTATCGAAAAGTCAGGATTATCCTAGAGCATGAGTGGATCCTTTATGTGATAATGGATCCGACACCTGAGATTCCAGCCCCCAATGCTCGTGGCACTATTAGGGATACTTACCAGAAGTGGATCTCTGACCGTTCCACAGTGCATTGCATAATGTTGGCTGCAATGAACGATGAGTTCAATCGCAAGTTCGAGAAGGCCCATCTAGAGGAGATTCTTCAAAAGTTGAAGGAATCTTTTGGTACTCTGGATGATATGAAGAGATACCGGATCTCTTTCACCATCTATAGCATGCATATGCATGATGGAGCTTTGGTAACTGATCATGTAATGTACATGATCAAGTTATTTGAGCATTTGGGCGAACTTGGATGTCCTTTGCATGAGCAGCTCGGCAAGGATGCAATTCTGAATTCTTTGTCCCCTTCCTACCTGGTCTTTCTTGATAATTTCAAAATGAATAGGCCTGCGGTAAACTATCATGAGATGTTAAGACTACTGCAGACCTATGAGAGAGACCACAATCTCAACAAGGGATTAGTGAATGTAGTGGGAGGTTTTGGAGCAAGGCGTGTCCCTTTGGAAAAGGGAAGAAGAAGAAGAAAAAGATCAAGAAGGTGCAAAGTGGTGCCGCTGTGGCCATATCCTATGAAAAAGTGAGATGAAAGGTATTTTTATGTATCTATCATGCCTTGATTTGCATATTAGTTATAATATGCTTGTTTAACATAACATGTTATGTTATGATGTTATGTTATGATGATAACAACATGTTTATATATGTTATAAGCATAGTAATCATGATTATTTAGAATGTGTTTTTGAGACCATAAAGCCCTCATGAAAATCATATTTAGTCATAGTAAAAAACTTAGTCATGATGCAAAACCGATTAGGGTTTGATCAGCCGATTGGTTGTCATCTTAAGTCATAGTAAAAAACTTATCTAGTTATGGTTGTCATCTTGACTGGTCTGTTGATATTGTTCTTTAATTAAATATAGGATATTTATTTTTATGGCTTCAAATTTATCATTGCATGGCATTTGGATGCTAATAAGTTAACCGGTTCAAACTATGTGGACTGGTTGAGGAATTAGGCTGATGGAGCCTATTTCCATTGCAACATGTTTGGGCATTGGAAGAAGGATTGCAAGACTTGTCTTGCAAATGTGAAGCTAGATGCAAGTTGTGCATCTAGGAGCATGATACAAACCAATTTATTATTGAGTAAATCTATTTCTAATTCATGGGTATTGGACATCGCATATGGGTCACATATTTGTAAATCTTTACAAGGACTCCACAGAATTAGAAATTTGAAGAAAGTGACTTCAAATTATATGGGGCAAGTGGAGAACCCATATATGCTAAAGCTATGGGCACCTATCTTCTGTTTGTACCTTTGGGTAATATCATAAGGTTGGAAGAATGCTACTATGTGCCAATATTATAAGAAACATTATTTCTATATCCTTGTTGTTATAACAAGGATATTAAATAAGTGTAAAGAGCAGTGGCTACTTTATTCTTCATAATAATACAATATTTGGGCATGGTGCTTTGTGAATGGTCTTCTAACTTTAGTACTCAATGATGAAATACTTCTTGTAGATGACAAGAAGAGAAAAAGAGATAATGTCAATGTCACATATCTCTGGTATTGTCGATTAGGTCATATCAGTGAGTCAAGGATAAACAAGTTAGTCAAAGAGGATTACTTTAACCCTGATGATTTTCAATCATTAGGAACTTGTGAGTCTTGCCTCAAAGGGAAAATGACCAAGTTCCATTCACTAGATATGGAGAAAGGGCAACTGAATTGTTAGGTCTTGTACATACTGATGTGTGTGGACCTATGTGAACTCAGGCCAGAGGAGGATATTCTTATTTCATCACTTTTATTGATGATTTATCAAGGTTTGGTTATGTGTATCTTATGAAACACAAGTCCGAAGCCTTTGATAAGTTTAAAGAATATCAGATATTGTTGAAAGACAAACTGGACTTAGTATTAAAGCTCTTCGGTCTGATCGAGGAGGGGAATACTTATCTAGTGAGTTTTTGAACATCTCAAGGATAAAGGCATTATTTTTGAATGAACCCCTCCTTATACACCCCAGTTAAATGGAGTGGCAGAAAGGAGAAATCACACCTTGTTGGACATGGTGAGGTCCATGATGAGCTTCACAGATCTTCCCATTTTCTTCTGGGGATATGCCTTGGAGATTGCTGCATACATATTAAACAGGGTTCCATCTAAGTCAGTAAGTAGAACTCCATTTGAGTTATAGAATCGTAAAAGACCAAGTCTTAAGTACTTAAGATTTGGGGTTGCCATGCTTATGTCAAAAATAACTTTGGATATAAGTGCTAGGGCTGACAAGTCCTAAAAGAAGGTAAGGGATACCTCTTTTATAATGCTACTGAGCAAAAGATAATTGTCAGTAGGCATAATACATTCTTGGAACAAGAGTTTATCCAAGAAGGATGTAGTGATTCTTCACTTGAGTTGTGTGAAGAACATAACCAACAAACCGATGAGCCTTCAAGTAAAGTTCCTCAACCCTCCTTGAACTTGACCCCAATATTTAGTAACTCATTGCACATCTGGTCAAACTGTTGAATGTGATCTACTATGTTTATGCCTTCCTATATCCGAAGGCTATAGAGTCGCTTCTTTAGCATCAACTTGTTGCACTTGTTCTTCCCCATGCAGAGCATATGCAACTTTGACCAAAGACCTTTTAAAGTCCTCTCCTTTATCACAGAATTGAAGCCATATCTACCAAGCACCCTTTCATTATTGCACAGGCCTTCCTTTCCATGGACATCCATTGCTCTCTGACACCTCATCAGCTTTTCCTCCAAAGCCTGATCCAGTTCTAATTAGACAAGGAGACCTTCAACCCGAACTTTCCACATGAAAAAGTTTTCTTTCCCATCAAACTTCTAAAAATCCACCTTCATGCTATTATTCATGGCTGGATCCTAGCCAAACATACAATAATAAAAAAAAATACCATAGGATTGAGAAGTACCTTGACAGGCCCTTGCTGAAATTTCAGTAATTGAAGATCTGCATCTTCTGGCATCTCCCATGAACTCCATGCAACCGGGCTCTGATACCACTTGTTGGAGGATGTTCCTAGGTGCATGGATAACCTTCTACCAGCAACCAACCTTAGAACATTATATTGGAAGCAGCAGCAATAGGGGATTGAAGCAATTAGCCTTGTAGGGATTCAGCCTTCATGTACAAAAATCTCTTAACATATTCAGAGTGCCCCGAACATTCTAAATATGATATAGACATGAAACCACCTCTCTTAGGACCTCCAACCAATTAGGACTCAACCCTCCAAAGCTCCTGGTCGAACTCAAAAAGGGTAGAGATAGGGATGACTCCAAAGATGCTAGGTGCTAGATTTCCCACTTGGACTAGGAGTCCCTAGGCACTAAGGAGTTTTTTCTTTCCTAGGGTATGCTTGGATGCTGATATTACCCTGATAGAGAGTGACAAACAAGAGTGGAAGAGAGGAAGGAATAAGTTGGATATTAGGGAGAAAAGGTTATTACATTATTATGGCTCCAATCAACCCCATATACAAAGTATATATATACTAGGTCACCATGACCTAACCTTAAATCTCCCATAGGCCAACTTAATGCATAATTGAGTTTCCCAAGTCTAAGTACACCCTTGACAACCCAATCACATATACCTAGGTCTTAAAACCAGCCCAATATAAGCTGACCCCTTGAGGTCCAAGTTTCCTGAACCTCAAGACCCGAAAGGCTAACAGCCTTTCATCCTAGGGCCCAAACTAGCCCTAGAAATTCTATGACAACATCATGATCATTGGGCCTTAGCCTTAGCCTTGGTCCCCTAAGCCTTGGAAGCACCACATGAAACCCAACATAGCCATCCCCTGTTCCACTGAGCCTTTGGCAGCATGATCATGAAAGCAACCTTCATGATCCTCCAAGCAAATTCCAAGCCATCTACCGACTTTGGGTTTTTGGGCCTTTTGGGCTACTTGGTTTCTTTTTACTTGGACTAACACATGCTTGCTTATTGGCTAACCCCTTTTGTCTTTGGATGATCCTGAACTGAAGATTTCAATCTATTTCATGCATGAACCATTGCCCAGCCTTTTTGACAACCTCTAGTTGATCTCCCTTGTCCAAGACTCTATGATGTTCCATGCTCAATGAGACCTCTTCAAATTTACATTAGAATTTAGAATCATTGCTAGAATTTTTTTTTTTGCTAACTCCTATCTTCAATTTAGTTAAATTCGAGTTAATTGAATTGAATTACCCTAGCATGGTGATCGTTCCTTAATGACCAATGGTCCAGCCTCTTGAAGTCTTTGACTATGCATTCCGATCGAGTCACTTCCTAGATCAGACCTTAATTTTGATTGGATCAATTAGCTTGATTCTTGCTTGCTATTGATATATGCTATTAATTATGTTAATTACTTATTTAATTTTAATTGCTAATCTCATTATAGAGTCATTGGATCTAGGATAGTATCCATCTTGCATCATGACATTGGCTCGAGCGAGGATCGGGGACACATTCCTAATTTTCTGGCTAGCCTTTACTCACCCATGAACTTCCTCCTTTTGGTGGCAGGTAGCTTTACTGAATGCTACCTCTCGATTTTGCTTTCACCTCGTCCTCCTTGTCAGGGTTGCCAAGTGTGTTCTTTGTCACACTGGCTATTTCCTAGGGAAGGATGCTGTACTCATGCCCTCAATCACTTCCTATCCTTCTAGCCATTTTATCAAGGGTGCTAGTGCACTTGACCACTTAAAAAGCAATCCTGGCTCTATGGAAGAGCTCAGGATTCCAAGAGACATCCAATCCTTCGACAGGCATTGCCATTTGTCCTATACTTTAGAAGTCTAGGAATAATGTTATTAGCTAGGAGGCTCTAAATCCATGTAATCCGATAGCAAGGCTACACGTATATAATTTAGTTTTATCAATGAGAAATTTCTAACATTTTTGTGCTTGTTATTGCATCTATCAGTAATTTATTGGATTGCATGTTTGTTTCATGCTACATGATCATAGAATCATTTGGGTAAAGGTCCATGTGGTTAGCCATGGTACCTCCAATCCTAATTTTTTTTATCACCATAGCCTATGGTCTTTCAATCATCATCTTTTCTATCGTTGGAGTTTATGGGCTTTAGATCATAATTATTTTGATTACTAAAACCTATGGACTTCCGCTCATCTTTTTTTCGATCGCTGGAGTCTATGGGCTTTCGATCATCATTTTTTAATCATTGGAGTCTATGGGCTTTCGATCACCATTTTCTTGATTGCTGGAGCTAATGGGCTTTAAATCATAATTTTCTCAATCGTTGGAACCTATGGCCTTTAATCATAATTTTTTCCATCACTAGAGCTATAGGCTTCCAATCGTCATCTTTTTTATCACTAGAGCCTATGGGCTTTCGATCATCATCTTTTCGATCATTGGAGCCTATGGGATTTAAGATCATAATTTTTTTGATCGTTGGAGTCTATGGGCTTTCAATCATCATTTTTCAATTGCTGGAGCCTATGGGCTTCAGATCATCATTTTTCTGATCGCTGGAGCCAATGGGATTATGATCATCATTTTTTTGATCACTGGAGCCTATGGGCTTTTGATCATCATTTTTTCCAATCGATAGAGACTGTGGAATTCATACGATCATCTTTTTGATCGCTTGAGCTATGGACTTCTGATCATCATTTTTTTGATTGCTGGAGCCTATGGGATTCTGATCATCAAGTTTTCTTTTTTTCTTAAGATCCTTTGCATTGGTCCTTTAGGAGTGGATCCCCTAGGCCAATAGGTTTCTAAGCCCCCTAATAGGAGATCTCGATCTTGCAAGTAGCTTACCTTTTAACCAAAAGTGGTCTTAAAGGAATTTCTTAAGTCTCATTTGGCCTAAGAGACTTGCACTCAGGCGACTTTTCATCAAAGAACCCTCTTACCATAGACATTAATAGGAAAAGAGTTTTTTATTTAATAAAAGGGGCACATTACTAGTAATAGGTTTGTAAATTCATAGAGTTCCATGGTCAAAGTAGAGGGATCCCATCCAGCTGCTTTAACCGATAGGTCCTAGGCTTGATAATCTTTTCTACTTGGTAAGGTCCCTCCTAATTCAATGAGAGCTTGCATCTTTGGCTAGGATGGAAAACTTTCACTCATTGTAATTACTAGATCACCAACTTTAAGGACCTTTCCTGGACCTTTGTATTGAAGTAATGGGCAACCTTGTGTTGGTATGTTGCCATCTTGCTGTATGTTTTTTCCCGAACTTCATCTATCAGGTCAAGGTTTGCAAGCCTCATTTTTGAGTTGGTCTACTCATCATAGTTTGTGATGCACATAGAGGGTATCTCTATTTCGATGGGGATCACAGCTTCAATCTCGAAGGCTAGGCTAAAGGATGTTTTTCTATTAGGACCCTTGGTATTATTTGGTATGACTAGAGTACATAATGGAGCTTAAACCCATGATTATTTGGCCTTGCTAAGTCTCTTTTTGATCCCTTGGAGGATAATCTAATTCGTAATCTTAGCCTCCCCATTGGCCTAGGGATGTGCCACCAAGGTGAGGTGGTGCGAAATCCCATGGTCTTCGCAAAATTCTTTGAACCGAGTGCCAACAAACTATCACATATTATCGTTGATTAATACATGGGGGATGCCAAAGTGGTTGATGATAGCCCTCCACATGAAATCTATTGCTTTTGACTCAATGATGCAGGCTAGTGGCTCGACCTCTGCCCATCTCATGAAGTAATCAACATCTGCTATTAGGAACTTGCATTGCCCTGAAGTTAGGGGGAATGGACCAAGGACATCCATCCCCCATTGTGCAAATGTCCATGGAGCGCATACGGGAGTGATATGAATGGTTGGGAGATGATGAATGTTTCCATTCCTTTAGAAAGCATCATATCTCATTATGAATTTCTCGGCATCCTACTGCATGGTCGATCAATAATAATCTTGATGGTTTAACTTATAGGCTAATGCTTTTTTTCTATTATGGTTCCCATAAATCTCATCATGAATGTCACTTAGTGCAAACTCTACCTCAGAGGGCTACAATCACCTGAGGGGCCAAGAGAATGATCGTTTGTAAAGTCTTCCCTCATGCACCAAGTATATATTTAATCTTATGGGCTTCTTTTTGATTAGCAAGGAGTTGACCATCTCTCAGGAAGTCAATTAGTGGGTCAATCCAACCTGGCTCATGATAGAAAAATGCCCTAAGAGCCAATCATTGTTTGGGTTTTTTTTTGTAAACTTCCAACTCATGCATGACATCATTATTTATAATAAAGGCATTTGATTCATCATATACTGCTGTGTCATATTTTGACTATGATGAACCCCATAGAGTAGGGTAATGGAATTAGGATTATGATAAAATAACAGTGAGACCTAATTCCTATAAACCCTAATCTAGAATGTTCCTAGTCATTGGACCATCGATTTGGGGATCGATGAATCCGGTAAGACTAGCTTATCCTATGTATGCTCAGTTGATGAGGGTGGTTGGTCTCACAGCCACTTATGTAGAGACACTAATATAAGGATAACGATGCTCATTAGGTTATGAGTATACTGAACTGATCCGCACCGGGACTATCTTATGGAAGTCTTACTTCTTGTCAAAAGATAGGTCCCAGAGTAGAAGTTGTGCATGTGATCTTCAGACCTGAGGTCACCATGGTTCCTTGTGCATATTAAGCCATACTTTGGTTCATACTCATTCATGGCATTGCGACATGTACTGGGTGTTCTGGGTATAGTGGAAGGTGTACGAAGGATGTGAGTGGGCCAACAAGGAATTGATCAATCATGGTAAGAAGACTTAATGCTCTTTCTTTTGACACTCATATTGCATATGCTTTGACTAGTCAAAGGTTGCATGGGTTGTAGATTAAGTTGACCACAAAGGACTCTTGGCGCCTCTTAGCGCGCGCGGGAAATGAAGGTGCGCACAGAAGGACAAAAGTCCTTCTACAGATGAAACACTCCAGTGTTTCATCAAGGGGCTGATGCGGGTGGCAATGCACCGATTTAATTACCTTAAAACTACTATTCTAGAATAGGATAGCAGGAGCAAGGGTCGAATCCACAGGGACTTTCTTGATTACTTTGAAAATAATAAATGCGCAATAGAAATTGAAATCTTAAAACTAAAAAGGAGATTATCAAGTAATTAGCAGTAAAGGTAACTCAAGTAAATATCTATCCAAGTGAAAGCACAGCCCGTATCTGTGAATCACGGATCGTCCTTCTTTGGGAATAGATTCATCTAAATGCTAGTGAAATAACCTAGATATGATCTATCTCACGAGAGCACAACTTGTACCCACTTGGGAATAGATCAGTCATGAGTAATTTCACTTGACTTACCTCCAAAGCTTTGCCCTAATAACGCATCCGATTCAAAAGCAAAAGAACAAGAATTAATCAAAAGACACTTTTATTTCATGTAAGAGGGAGTACATCCAAGTAATACAACCAAAAATAAAAACCCCCTTTTTCCAAGTGAAGTTCCGGCCTCCAGTGACTTCTGCATGCTCAAAAGTTGAAGATGGCACTGACCGGTAGAGAATAGGGCCGCTGGAATATATTGGGATAAGCTTGGAATAGTGCTGGAATAGTGGGAATAAGGCTGGGATAAGGGAATAGCAGAAAACCAAAAGAATCACAGGGAAGAAGTAGATGGATCTCTGGACTGACACTGGACTGTGAGTGATCTGGGAGCTTGCAAGAACTGAGAGATGGATTATACTCTGGGATGGAGTCGACCTCTGCAACTAAGATGGAATGGTGGGAAGAAAGCTCACTGCTCTCTGTGGAATGGAGAAGAAGAACACAGGGGAAGAATGGAACTGGCAGACTCTGTGATGGAGAAGAAAAAAAAACACAAATGACCGGGATGATCCAATACCCCTGGCTGGCTCCCCTGGACCCCTTTATATAGGCTCTGATGGGGGAGAGCCCGCCGGATCTGCCCTCCAAGGATCAAAACCCCTGTTCTGGTGTTCTGCATGCCGTTAAAGCAAAAAAAAAACCTGGCACAAACATGAAAGCAGCTTTCTTTTGCACGCTTCTCAAGGCAAAGCCGGCTTCCTCTTATCGAATGCAAGCTGCACGAATTCTAGAGTTGCATGATTTTAAGTGCTGTATAATTCTCGAAGTCGATCTCAGAGCAGAGCCCCTTTGATTGATTGGATTCGATTTCATCAATGTCTTCCCTGATCCTGACTCGACGGAGTTGAGTTCTCCCCACCTCAGGGGATGATGGGGACATCACCAGCACAGATCCCAAAGCAAGCACGAATCTTGGAGCTGCACGGATCTCGGAGCAAGCACAAATCCTGGAGCTACATGAATCTTGGAGGATATCCAGAATAAATTTGTTTGGGATTTATCTTTATCTTTTGTTTGAATTTTGAATTAGGATTTGGTTGGTTAGGATTTAGATATGGATAGGCTTATCTTATCCTATCTTGTATTTGAATTTGAATCATCCTTATCTTTTTATCTTGTATTCAAATTCAAATAAGGGTTAGACAGATTTATAAATACCACCCTCAATCCTTTGTAAAAAAATCAGTTTGATTAATCAAGTGAGTTTTTAGAAAAGAGTTTTTCTTTTGTTCACCCCGTATGGGGAGGGTGAGAGACCCGTCTGTCCTTCGCCTTTGGGCATCGAGGGGTGAGAGACCCTAGTCCTTCACTTTTGAGCATCGAGGGGTGAGAGACCCTAGTCTTTAACTTTCGAGCATCGAGGGGTGTGAGACCCTAGTTATCCCATTTCCCCATCAAGTCCCCTCTAGGTCTTAGGGATTTTCTTTTATGGCCCCAGTAGCGATTTGGTGGGATGCCCTAGGCTCCACATGTAGTGAGATGGGTGGGATGCCCTAGGCTACATGTAGTGGGGTGGGTAAGATTCCTAGAGGTGAGATGTCTCTCGGTGAAGGTAAGTCCTAGGTCCTAGAGTGTCCAATTTTCTACCCTCCATCTCTATTTTTCCTTTGCCACCACCATAGAAAAAAAATAAAATCAAAAAATAAAATAGAATACCCTAATCTTCGGTGACTTCTCAGCTTGTCGACAATCCTACCCAATGTCCCCCATCAGGCTCTCCCTGCTCCCAACCCGCTCCCTCGATCCGACCAACCCGCTCCACCTTTGAACCAACCCGCTCCACCGTTGCACTAGCCTAACAGATACCGCTCCACAGTTGCAACGAAGCTCGAGCTCCCATCGATCTCCAGCTCATCCGGCGAAGCTCTGGAATTTTCTCCCCCGTTCGTCCGTCCCAGCACCCGGTTCAGACCGAAAGAAATCTCCCACGCTGCAACTCATCATAAGGAACCTCCCGGCAGCGAGGAAGAGTGCACCGCCATCTTCTTCGGCCGGCGGTGGACTGGGTAGGCGGTCCGGCGACGAGGAATGGTGGGTGCGGTGAGGTTCGGCCAAGAGAAAAGAAAACAATGAAAATCCCCCTTCGGAAGCATTTTTCTGGCCACCGGGGCTTCTCCGGCCGGTGGTGAGCATGCAGCGACCTCCCTAGCGGTGGGGGCAGCTCTCCGGCAAGTCTCGGCGTGACTGGGGCATGGCAGTCCACGACTCTGCTTCGTGTACCGCGTCAATGGTAGATCATGGCCCATGGATCGTTCGGTGGACCGAGCGGCCGGTCCACTGTGGACCGACTGCTTTAAACTTCGTGCAAACTTTTAGTTAATTCTTCAAAAATCATTTTGAGCCCGTTCTGAGTCCGATTCGAGTGCCGTTCATGCCGTTGGACTTCTAAAATCGGGCTCTCCATGTTGACGATGTTTTTCCTATAAATAACATATAAAAGTATTAATTTTAAAAAAATAATGATATTTTAATATTAAATTAATACTTTTATATTTATGCTTAATGTAGTTATCAGGGGCACCTTCTCATCTTATTCCCATGCCCTTTGGATTTAAATGACTGATCAAAGGGAATAAGTGGGTGGCATGAAATGGGAAAAAGAGTGGCACGCATAGAATGAAGAGTCACGTCTCTTCATCTGCACACTGTTCTGAGGCAGAGTCCTTCTGCTCTCAGGACTCTACTCTTCCCATGGTTTTTAAATCTAAAATGATGTCTACTTCCATTCTTCTTAACTGTAAATGCCACATGACACATGGGGATTTAATCTGGAAAGGGAAAGAACACAGATAAGACTATTCAATCTTGAAGAGTCTTATCAGATATGAAATAAGAGATGTCAAGATGGTTTTTACGCCCCTTGAAATATTATATAAAGGGGGTATGATGAAATATTATATAAGAGAGTCCCATCAGTGGTATCAGAGCCAGCCTTGTGGCAAACCAATTATGAATCATTTTTGAAGTTCATAATTTCCACATATCGAGTCGACACGATTAGTGATCGAACCGACTCGAACCCTGTCATGTCGACTCTACTAGAATCTTGTGATGAAAATGCATATTAGGGTTAATATGTTAGATTTCTGGTTTCTTCATGAAAAAGGCATGTTAATGCATTGATATGAAATTTTGCATATTAGGGTAATATGTTTAATTTCTATTTTTCATGAAATGCATGTTATCATTTCAAGTATGAAATTATGTATGTTGATTGAACCAAGTAACTACTCTGGATTGGGGTTGCCATAGTTGTCGGGTCATAGGAGTAAAGTAGGGTGTAAAAAGCCTACTATGTCCATTCTATGGGTTTCCTATGGTGTGTAGGGGTGCAACTTCGTGGTAATTCCCATGAATGAGTGAGGTGAACGGTATTTTATACTAATCATGTCATGTTTTGCATATTAGGTAATATGCATGTTATCATGCTATGCATATTAGGGTAATATGCTTGTTGTCATGTAATGCTTTGCATATTAGGGTAATATGCTTGATGACATGAATGTTCTGCAATATGTTTATATTTGTTATAAACATAGTTATCATGTTTATGTTTATACTTGTAGTTATAAATGTAATTATCATAATAGTATTTAGAATATATTTTTGAGACCATCAAAGCCCTCATAAAAATCATATTTAGTCACAGTAAAAAACTTAGTCATGATGCAAAACTGATTAGGGTTTGATCAGTCGATTGGTGTCTAGGCAAGTGATTCTGGGAAGGTAAAGGGAATGAGGTTTTTAATTGGTTCCGTTGTCTAACCTGGCCAATTTAATTGGTGTCTAAGAAAAGCAACGGGGGGACCACCTCATCCCTTCCACTTACCTAGCCAATTTAGTCATATTTAAACCTTAATTTGCCTTCCTTCATGCTAAGCCAAATTAATATCAAAACTATAGTAGGTTTGTTGTGTAACACAAGATCTACTGTAGGGTTTGATATGAAATTTGTATTGGTGCACTTAGTGCTTTATGGCATGGTTGAAATTGTTGCTTTGTTGTGTAACACAAGGGAAACAATCTTCAATTATAGCTATATATAAATGAAGGGTTTGACTAAACTAAGACATTATAGTTTGTTGTGTAACACAAGATTATAAGTGTCTTAGAGGCAAAGATAATTGTTGAGAATTGCATGGGTTGAAATTGGAAAGTAAGTCCTACCTTTGAACTTATTAGTGTTTGTTATGTAACACAAGGCACTAATGAGGAATTAGGATCTCAACCCCACTAAGAAACCGGAAAGGTTTCTCACTTACCATAGTTGAGGGTTATGGTATTTGAAAAAAATAGTAGGAGATATAATTAGATAGAAAGTCCTTATCCAGTTATGGATGTCATCTTGAGTGGTCTGCTGATATTATTTTTAATTAAATATAGGACATTTATTTTTATGGCTTCAAATTTATCATTGCATGGCATCTTGGATGCTAATAAGTTAACCGATTCAAATTATGTGGACTGGTTGAGGAAGAAGGCTGATGAGCTTGTTCCCATTGTAGCATGTTTCGGCATTGGAAGAAGGATTGCAAGACTTGTCTTGCAAATGTGAAGCTAGATGCAAGTGGTGCATCTAGGGGTTTGTACATGATACAAACCAATTTATCATTGATGAATCTATTTCTAATTCATGGATATTGGATACCGCATGTGGGTCATATATTTGTAAATCTTTACAATGACTCCACAGAATTAGAAATTTGAAGAAAGGTGACTTCAAATTATATGGGGCAAGTGAAGAACCCATATATGTTGAAGCTATGGGCACCTATCTTCTGTTATTACCTTTGGATAATATCATAAGGTTGGAAGAATGCTATTATGTGCCAAATATTGTAAGAAATATTATTTCAATACCCTTGTTGTTATAGCAAGGATATGAAATAAGTGTAAAGAGCAGTGGCTACTCTATTCTTTATAATAATATAATATTTGGGCATGGTTTCTTTGTGAATGGTCTTCTAACTTTAGTACTCAATGATGAAATACTTCTTGTAGATAACAATAAGAGAAAAAGAGATAATATCAATGTCACATATCTCTGGTATTGCCGGTTAGGTCATATCAGTGAGTCAAGGATAAACAAGTTAGTCAATGAGGATTACTTTGACCCTGATGATTTTCAATCATTAGGAACTTATGAGTCTTGTCTCAAAGGAAAAATGACCAAGTCTCCATTCACTGGATATGGAGAAAGGGCAACTGAATTGTTAGGTCTTGTACATACTGATGTGTGTGGATCTATATCAACTCAGGCCAGAGGAGGATATTCTTATTTCATCACTTTTATTGATGATTTATCAAGGTTTGATTATGTGTATCTTATGAAACACAAGTTTGAAGCTTTTGATAAGTTTAAAGAATATCAGAGTATGGTTGAAAGACAAACTGGACTTATTATTAAAGCTCTTCGATCTGATTGAGGAAGGGAAAACTTGTCTAGTGAGTTTTTGAACCATCTTAAGGACAAAGGCATTATTTCTGAATGGACCCCTCCTTTTACATCCCAGTTAAATGGAATGGCAAAAAGGAGAAATCATACCTTGTTGGACATGGTGAGGTCTATGATGAGCTTCATAGATCTTCCCATTTCCTTCTAGGGACATGCCTTAGAGACTACTGCATATATATTAATAGGGTTCCATCTAAGTCAGTAAGTAGCACTCCATTTGAGTTATGGAATGGTAAAAGACCAAGTCTTAAGTACTTAAAGATTTGGGATTACCATGCTTATGTCAAGAATAACTTTGGACATAAGTTAAGTGTTAGGGTTGACAAGTGTAGGTTTGTTGGTTATCCAAAGAAGGTAAGGGATACCTCTTTTATAATGCTACATTCTTGGAACAAGAGTTAATCCAAGAAGGATGTAGTGATTTTTCATTTGAGTTGTGTGAAGAACAGAACCAATAAACCGATGAGCCTTGAAGTAAAGTTCCTTAACCCTCTGTTCTTGTGGATCAAGAACAGCCATAATACACACCTCCTCTCCGAAGGTTAGAGAGGGTGCGAGGAGCACCTCTCAGATATGGCTTTGTCATCGGTGATGACAATGAAGCCAGTATCATACAGGATGATGATCATGTGACCTATTCGGAAGCTGTCGAGAGTAGGGACTCCGATAAGTGGCTTGGTGCAGTGAAATCTGAAATGGATTCATGTATTCCAATTAGGTTTGGACCTTGGTAGATCCACCTGAAGGAATTAACCCGATAGGGTGTAAATGGATATTCAAGAAGAAGATTGGAGCAGATGGTCAAGTTGAGACCTATAAGGCTAGGCTGGTAGCAAAAGGTTTTAGACAAAAACATGGTGTTGACTATGATGAAACCTTTTCTCCAGTAGCCATGCTCAAGTCTATTCGGATACTACTTGCCATAGCAGCATACCATGATTATGAGATCTGGCAAATGGACATAAAGATTGCTTTCCTCAATGAAAACCTTAAGGAAGAAGTCTATATGTCACAATTAGAGGGGTTTGTCTCAAGTGGGAGACCAAACCAGGTATGCAAGTTAAAGAAGTCCATTTATGGACTTAAGCAAGCATCAAGGAGTTGGAACATCCATTTTGATGAAACAATCAAAGGATTTGGTTTTATCAAAAATGTGGTGAACCATGTGTGTATAAGAAGACAAGTGGGAGTGCCATTATTTTCTTAGTTTTGTATGTGGATGACATACTGATCATCAGGAATGATATCCTAATGTTGCAATTGGTTAAAACTTGGCTATCATCAAAGTTTTCTATGAAAGATTTGGGAGAACCATCCTATATACTGGGTATAAAGATCTATAGAGATAGATCCAAGAGGATGCTAGGCTTATCCCAATCTAGGTACATTGACTTAGTATTGAAAAGATTCAACATGGATGGAAGTAAGAAAGGTTACTTGCCAATGAGTTAAGGCATACAACTCTCTAAGAATATGTCTCCTAAGATCAGAAGAAAGAGAGAGGATAGCTATGATTCCTTATGCTTTGGCTGTAGGATCGATTATGTATGCCATCTTATGTACCAGGCCTGATGTCGCTTATGCCTTGGGCATGTGAGCAGGTTCAGGCAGATCCAGGAGAGGATCATTGGAAAGCTGTGAAAAATATTCTTAAGTACCTAAGAAGGACTAAAGATATGTTTCTAGTATATGAAGGATCTGAGTTAAAACTAGAAGGTTATACAGATTCTAGTTTTCAATCAGATTCAAATGATAGCAAATCCATATCAGGATATGTCATCACCCTGAATGGTGGTGCATTGAGTTGGAAAAGTACAAAGCAGTCTACAGTAGCTGACTCAGTCATTGAGGTCTGTACATAGCTGCTAGTGAAGATGCAAAGGAAGCTGTTTGGATGAAGAAATTAATCATGAAATTGGGCATGGTTCTTAATGTACAATAGCCAGTGCCATTATACTATGATAACACTATGGCTGTTGCACAAGCTAAGGAACCAAGGTCTCATCACAAGTCCAAGCACATTTTAAGACGGTTTCACCTTATTCTAGAGATTATAGAAAGATAAGATGTTGTCATCAAATGAGTTGACACAAAGAACAATACAGCATACCCATTCACTAAAGCATTAGCCAAGCAGTAGTTAGATCGCCACTTGGATTGTATGGGCATAAAGTATAAGGGCGATTGGCTTTAGTGCAAGTGGGAGTTTGATAGAAAAATGCCCTAAGAGTCAATCATTGTTTGGTTTTTTTTTGTAAACTTCCAACTCATGCATGATATCATTATTTATAATAAAGGTATTTGATTCATCATATACTGCTGTATCATATTTTTGACTATGATGAACCCCATAGAGTAGGGCAATGGAATTAGGGTTATGATAAAATAACAGTGAGAACAAATTCCTATAAACCCTAATCTTCCTATTCATTGGACCATCGGATTCGGGGATCGATGAATCTGGTAAGACTAGCTTATCCTATGTATGCTCAGTTGATGAGGGTGGTTGGTCTCATAGCCACTTGTATAGAGACACTAATACAAGGATAAGGGTGCTCATTAGGTTATGAGTACACTGAACTGATCCACACCGGGACTATTTTATGGAAGTCTTACTCCTTGTCAAAAGATAGGTCCCAGAGTAGAAGTTGTCCATGTGATCTTCAGACCTGAGGTCACCATGGTTCCTTGTGCACACTAAGCCATACTTTGGTTCATACTCATTCATGGCATTGCGACATGTACGGGGTGTTCTTGGTATGGTGGAAGGTGTACGAAGGATGTGAGTGGACCAACAATGAATTGATCAATCCTGGTAAGAGGATATGTTATCCCATGTAATCTCTTCGATGAGTGACTCAAGGAATCTTTGCAAAGTGGGATGAGATTAGAAGTGGCTTCTAATCAATCATCAGTTGAGTCCTCATGATCGAGCTGAGATTTGATATGATTAAGTGTTAGGGTTTGACATTTATCCATACCCATCACTTAATCGGGATAATGGAAGATCAAAAGATTGAATTGCACGGTAACTTACTACTGAAGGGTATTTTGGTTATTTCTATCAAATTCCTCATCTTCCGGGTAGGCATGACACGTTGCTAGATGTCAATCTTGTCTTGTGGGTTTTCATGAGCTAATTGGATTGGTTTCATGAGTCAATTCGATGTGTGATTCGAATTGGACAATTAGGTGAGCCGATTTGACATAATTAGGTCAATCGAGTTGATTGGATCGAATCGGATCAAACCTAAACCTACTGCTGGCTAGATGTAGAACCCAATGGGTCACACACAATAGAGAGTAGGCCAAGGAAGTTACTCATGGTTTAATTAGGATCATGGGATCCTAATTGGTTAGCCAGATTGCATACTAGCATATGTAGGCTAACCCAATTCCTAACCCAATTGGATTGGGTCCGGTTACTTGCTAATTGGGCTAACCTAATTAAGGGAAACCTAAATTAGGTTGAGTCCTAAGTGGGGATAGCCAAATCAGAGCTTGATCTGATTTTATTTTGGACTTTTGGATGTTTTATTGAAGAGTCCATTTGAGTTGGGACTCTAGATACCAAAATGACACCTTGGCATTCAAAAAGGCCTAGAAGAGTCTATAGTCATCTGATCTGAAATATATTAATATGGATGGAAAGAAGACTTAATGCTTTTTCTTTTGACACCCATGTTGCATATGCTTTGACTAGTCAAAGGTTGCATGGGGTGTAGATAAAGTTGACCATAAAAGGACTCTTGGCACCTCTTGGCACGCACGGGAAATGAAGGTGCGCATAGAAGGATAAAAGTCCTTCTGCAGATGAAACACTCCAGTGTTTCATCAAGGGGTGCCTTCTCATCTTATCCCCATGCCCTTTGGATTTAAATGACCGGTCAAAGGGAATAAGAGGGCGACATGAAATGGAAAAAAGAGTAACGCGCGTAGATGAAGAGTCGTGTCTCTTCATCTACGCACGGTTCTGAGGCAGAGTCCTTCTGCTCTCGAGACTCTGCTCTTCCCACGGTTTTTAAATCTGAAATGATGCCTCCTTCCATTCTTCTTAATCGGTAAGTGCCAAATGGCACATGGGGATTTAATCTGGAAAGGGAAAGAACACAAATAAGACTATTCAATCCTGAAGAGTCTTATCAGATATGAAATAAAAGATGTCGGGATGGTTCTCACGCCCTTTGAAATATTATATAAAGGGGGTACGGTGAAATGAGAGATATAATTTTGATCATTAGAAAATAGGAATCCCATTTTATCGAGAGTCTGTCAGTCTGAGTGTTCTTCTACTCCCTCCTTAATTTAGGACAAGACTTGTCTTGTTAAGACAAGTTCTTTTCTACTAGGACAAGGCTTAGTTTTAGAACATAAGCCTAAGGGGTCCTAGAGGAGGGTTGTCCTAAAACCAAGAGTGGTTTAGGACTGTGTCAAGAAGGCCCTACAGTAGGATAGGGTGTCCTATAGTGGTCAAAGGTTAAAAGGCTGACAAAAGAGTTCTGTTGAAGCAAGCAACCCCGGTAGGGATTCTTCCTTGGTACCATTCTCGTGTGGATCACTGTTGGAGGGCTTGCACTTGTGAGCCTCGTGGAAAAATTAGATTTCAACGATCCAGGTATGTATTATGACTTCATTTATGTCTCGTTGATTGGTATTGCATAAGGGGTTCCTGGGAATTAGGCTCTAGCCATATTAGGGTTTCATGCTTAGAATTTTGTTTTGAAATTCACTTCCACATGCTGTATGATTCCCGGCACCATGGGAGAATTCCCATCAGCTCATCATTGAGCAGCATGATTTTTGATGACTCCTTGACAGTCAGCTTTTTGATTTGCTAGAAATAAGCTCCTCGAGGAAGTGCCATAGGTATAGTAGTTACTACTTTGGCTAACCAATCTGCTCGAGAGTAATCTTCTCTTAAATCTACCTAATCTCAAAACTATAGAGATCACTGATTAGTTTTTTTACCTTTTAGAGATATTTGATCATGTTTCCCTCCTGAGCCTTGAAGTCGCCTTTAACATGGCTGACAATTGGTTGAGAGTCACTATAGACCCTAAAATCTTGCACTCCTTGTTCTTAAGCAATGTTCAGCTTCATTATTGGTTACAAGGAATTCAAGGCATAGACCATGATCAGAGATGAGTCCTTAAGGGTTGATGATGACCACTTTTAACATTGAAACTTTAGGGTTGGATGATCCATCCATGTATATCTTCCAAGTATCAATTAGGCTTGGAGGGGTGCTCAATGTTAGCTCTGATGGTTCCATTGCCTTCAACTTGACTGGCTCATCAAGAATAGTATATTTGGCTAAAACATTTGGTAGTATTTGGGCTTTGACCGATGATTTGGGCTAATACTTGATATCAAACTCTAAGAGCTCGATCACTTATTTGGCAATATATCCAGACGTATTAGGTTGATGGAGGATATTCTTCATGGGCTGATCGATTAGTAGGATAATGGTGTGAGTCTGGAAATATAGGTAAAGTTTTTAGGCAACGATAAGGAGAGCATATACCAGCTTCTCTAGCTTTGAATATAGGTCTCCACATCTCTTAAGATTATACTAACATAGTAAATTGGATTCTAAACCTATCCTTCTCTTGAATTAGCAAAGCACTCATTGTCAAGTGCAAGGTCACCAAATATAGGAATAGTTTCTCACTAGGATCTGACCTCCCCAATAATAGAGGGGAGCTTAGATAATCCTGAGGTCATCAAAAGCTTTCTAGCATTCATCCATCTACCAGAGGTCTTTAGGGTGCCTCAGAGTTTGGAAAAATAGAAGGTAGTGTTCAGTTGATTGGAGATGAATGTATTGAGGGCTACAATTCTTCCTGTAAGGTGTTGAAAATCTTTGACCATCTTTGGTTGGCTCATAATGTAGACGACTTTGATTTTCTTCAGGTTATCCTCCACCCCTTTTTAAAGATCATAAAATCTAAGAATTTTTACCTAAGGCCACTTTGAAGGCACATTTAGGGAGATTAAACTTCATTTGGTATTTCTAGAGGGTGTTAAAGGTCTCTCGAAGGTCTTCAATATGGATCTTGATAATTTTACTTTTAATGAGCTTGTTGTCCACATATACCTCAATATTCTACCCGATCCGATCTTTAAAGATCTTGTTCATTAGGCATTGGTAAGTTGTACCTACATCTTTAGTCTAAAGGGCATAATCTTATAACAAAAAAGATCTCAATCAGTAATAAAAGCAATTTTATCCTTATTTTTGGGACCATCTGAATTTGGTTATATCCGAAGAAGGCATCAATGAAGCTAAAAAGATCATGGCCTAAAGTAGCATCGACCATCTGATCGATTCATGGTAGCGGGTAGCCATCTTTTGGACATGCTCTATTGAGATCCATGAAATCTATACAAATTTGTCACTTACCATTCATCTTTTTCACCATAACCTGATTGGTGATCTACTCTAGATAGGTAGTTTCCTGAATGAAGCCAACATCAAGCAACTTATCAACCTCCTTGGTGATGGCTCTTTGGTGCTCAAGCCTAAAGCTCTATTTTTTTTGCTTGATGGGCTGGTGTTTGGGATCTACCTTCAATCGGTACACCATCGATCGATGCCCAGGATATCCATGGAAAACCAGGTGAGGAAGTTTTAGCTCTTTTGTAAAAATGATGTAAGCTGATCTCTAGTTACTTGATCCAGGTTGGAGTTGATCCTAACCGTATGCTTAGGATTTCCATCGGCTATAGATGTGGAAATGAGGTCCTCGACTGACTCTCCTCACTACTTGGTTGGGTCATTCCAGGCATCAACACCTTCGACTAGTTAGTCCTCAGTAGCTCTTTTTCTTGAAGCTCGATGTAGTAGTAGTGTTACACAAGGTTCTAATCTATGTGGATCTCTCTGATCTTGTATGTTGTCAGGAATTTTACTTTTAGGTAATAGGTGGAGACGATGATTCAAAACGTGTTAGGCTTGGTAATCTAAGAATGGCATTATAAGCTGAGAGCATCCAAATGACTAGAAAGTCTATCTAAGTGATGGATCATAAAGGGTAGTGTCCCATTCTTACAATCAAGGTAATCATTCCCTCCACATGGATTGCATCTCCTATGAACTCTACTAGAGGGTACTTTACTTAAACCAGTTGTTCAGGTGATACTCCCATTTTCAAAAGTACATTGAAGTATGGAACATTTACTGAGCTACCATTATCAATGAGGATGTGATGTACATTATAATTCTTAATGTTCAGTATAATAACCATCACATCATTATGTATGAATCGAATAACATCATCGGCCTCTTTAGAAGAAACTACTGGTGTTACTTGCTTTTTCCATAGGTTGCTTGGGGCAGCCACACCCTATTATCATTTCCACTTGTCCTGATGGCGTGGGATCATCTCCATCGGGAGGTGGAAGTGGTTGTGTTTATTTAACCAGTTATGCTGATCTTGGCCACTCTCTTGGCCTTCTCTATTATTGAATGAATCGATTGAGATGACCCTGCCTAATCAATTCTTCAACCTCATCCTGTAGCTAGATGCACTCCTTAGTATTATGGCTATGGTCTTGATGGTATAAGCAAAACTAGTTTTGAATTCTCCTTGCTAGTGGCATTCACATATTTCAAGGCTCTAAAATGTGCCTTTTGATCTCTATTAGAATATTTTTTCTTTACACATTTGGAGAGTGTATGTTGGGAATTGTGTCCTGAAGCCAATCATCTAGGCTGTAGACAGTTGTACTATTCTATATTTTGTATATGAATTCTTTAATAAATAAAAGTTATTTTTGGTTGTTCATCATATTTATATTTTTCTGAAATGAACTCTTATATGATGGAGTCCTTCAAACTACATTGTTTGATATAGAGATGATATATCAAGTAGTTCTTAAACTGGTTCACAACCAAATGATGCATTGTTATAGGACAACGATGTATCAAGTGTAGGTTGTTGTATGCCACATTTGTTGGTTGTCCTCTTAACCAAGGAGTGTGGAGACACTGGTGTTATATGCAAGTAAAATGTATGACATATCACTGAACGTGACCACCTGCGGAGCTCCCTTCTGCCAAAGGGTTGCTCACCAAGGGATATGGGTATATGTGTCCCTCAAACTTGAGGTCACCATGGTAGCTTGCAAGCAACTCACTATACTTTGGTGCCGCACTACCTAGATTTCTAATCCAATGATGGAAGGTTTCTGGGTATAGTCAAGTACTTGTGGAGCGGTGGTGGATCAAGACAGAATTGACCTCTTCAAATAGTTTGTAGTGAATGACTTGCTGTATCTTAATTCAGCAAAACCTTGGCCAAGGTAGTTCTTGTGAGGAGTCACAAAACTTGTGAGGTTGCGACATGATCTGGATAAACCAAATACGGGTTGGCAGCAACTATATGCCAGAGGTCAAAGGGATCACACACCTATGCCAGAGGTCAAAGGGATGAATTATGCAGCAACCATATGCCAGAGGTTCTTGTGAAGTGCTCTACATCTTTGACCTATCCGGATGTCGGGTATCATTGCTAGATGAGGACTTTGACTAGTACTGGAAATGTTCTAGTGCTACCGGCTTAGTGTTCGAACCTATGGGATCACACACCATAGAGGATTTCTATTTGATCTTAAGGCTAATCGATGATTAAGAATTGTTTGATGTCACCGGAGGTCAATTTGATTGACCAGGTTCCAAGTGTCGATACTTGAAATTTTGCAGGGGTCGACACTTGGTGAAGTGTCGACACTTGGCAATTTTCATGAGTCAACACTTCCTGTGATGAATAGAATTCTGGGAGGATTTCATGGGAGGATTTTGGGCAAGTTTTGACCTGGTTTGAATTTCGAATTCAAACCAATTTTGGCTCCAAGGTTATATGGTATGAAGGTCATACTTACCTCTTTGGGTTGGACCCATTTGGTATGACCTTGATCCTCTCTCCCATTCTCTCCCCTCATCTATCCTTCCTCTTTCTCCCTCTGCTTGCTACCTCTACAAATGAACAACTTTTTCAGAAGCTGCAGATGGTTAATCAGAGATTTTTGAGAAAAGCTTTGAGAGAGGAAATAGAGAAGGGCTGTGAGAGGTTTTGGGATTGGGTGGGTGAAACCTAGTAATCAAGCTAGGTCTTGGGAAGAGAGTCTTTGGGAAGGGGTTCTTGCTCTCCTCCTAGTCTTCCTAGAAGAAGAAGATCACCAAGGATCCCGAAAAGCTAGCACTCCGAGGGAGTTGATCAGAGTCGAGCACAGGTGTGGATTTTCTGTAGAGGCCTGACACGTGTATGGCTCGAGCACCCTCCTTCTCACAGCACTTCCACTGCTTTTCTCTTATATAAAGGTATAGTATTTTTATATTTGTGTTCCTCTCTTGCTTTTGATGTTATATGCATTCTAGATAATTATGCTAGTTCCTGTTGCGGGTAGATCGGTTGATCGTTTAGATCTATCTACCGAGCCTTTCGCTATGCATGCTTTGAAATTGTTTTAAAATGTATATCTTTTTGCCCTATTTTCTGCACATTGTATGTTTGGTTTAGGTGCTTTTCACCTTTAATGGTATCAGAGCAATAGGTTCCTTTTTAGTAGTATAGTGATGCTAGCATGCTAATAACATCACCTTTCTTTCTTAAGTACTTGGATTGAGTGCTTCACCATGGCCGTCCGATCATGGAGAGAAGTAGGGCTATAAGACCCTCTCTTCCCATTCAATAGGATCTCCTATGGCATGTAGGGGTGCCGATGTGATTGACTCTTGAAAAGAAAAATAAGGAGAAAGAAAATGTAGATTGAAAATATTTTAATCTAATGTAATGATCATTAAACAACTTTAGATAAGATCTAAGAGTTTTTATTTATCGATTTTGATTGAATGTTTGGAGAAACATTGGATTTGAAATCACAGTGTTTTCACTGTCTCAGGCCATGAGTCGACACTTGGTCTTTGAAGTGTCGACTTATGAGAAAATTTCTTGAGATCTGTGTTCTATTTTTCCTTTATGACAGGTTGAAGTGTCGACACTTGACCATAAAGTGTCGACACTTGGCTCATGAGTCGACACTTGGCCTTTGAAGTGTCGACTCATGAGTGCATGCCAAAAAACATGTTGTTCTATTTTCTTTTCCTATCTCAGGCCTTGAGTCGACACTTGGGATGAAAATTCTGAAAAATAGTGAATTCAAATTTTGATTTGTTGTAAAATTATTTTACACTTGATAAATTAAAATTATTTTAATTTATTTAAGGCTATTAAACTTAATTGAGAATTAAGAATGACTAAGAACTCTAAGAATATGATTCAAAGATTTTAAGTCATTTCAATAAGCCTTAAGGGTCATGGGTTAGCTTCTATTAGGTCCTTACTTGGGTTAGAACTAAGTTTAGATGCATTGGACTAATAAGAGAACTAATCTAATTAAATGTTGAGTTAGGATTTCTTCTCTAGATTTATCTAATAGTTAGATTGATTAGTCTATAATCTAAATGGACCTAATTTGTAGCTCAGTGGAAAGCTTGAGTCTTTAGGCTAGTCTAATCGAGTCTGATGAACCGATTGGTGTTGAGGTAAGTTTGGCATTATGATCTTAGTTCTTTGGGGCTACCTCTTACCTGGCCAACTCTGTTGGTGTCTAAGGCAAGACGGTTAACGGCGAAACCCAACCCATGATCTCACTTACCTGGCCAATGTGGTTGATCAAGATTGATTAGATGGCTCATTGACTCATGTTAACCCTTGTCACCCAAGGTTAATTAGTCTTGACTAATTTTAGGTTCCCCTGGATCATTTGTTATGTGTAATCCTCCTTGTTTACTTATTTTGTCAGTGGGAGGTTGATCCATGTCTTCTGATCTCTTCTTCTGTCACATTAAAGTTAAAAACCTTTAAATAATTAGGTCCTTAAAAGGATAAAGTTATAGAGATAACCAAGTCCTAGCTTTCCATTAAGTGGGATGGTAATGTGTCTAGTAGTTGGGTGTTCATTGGTAGATCCAAAGATTGGGTGTTCATCGGGCTATTGAAATTGCTGTTCATAATATGATGGCTCAGTGCGACTCTCTTAACAGTGATCAGGTGGGCCGGCCAAAGTCGGGCTTAACTATTCGTTAGTTAGAAGTATTAAATTTTGTCATGTTAATGGTTGGACCTAACCAGGACCTTCAATAGGAGGCCCAAAGGTCGATTGAAGTGCTAATTGGGGCAAAACCCAATTACTAGATGTTATTTAGAGTAGTATTCTGTTAAAGAACCTACCTTTAGACACGCATGGGTGGGCCGGCCAAAGTTGGGCTCATGTGTTATCTATTAGACTCTAGTACCCGCTAAGGAATTAAAGTAATTCCTTAGATTGGAGATAGAGGCTAACAATCTATGCAAAATAATGGGAGGGACCTTTAAACTAAAGTCCTTGTATTTAGGTTAATAATTCATATACACTAATAGCTTTGGTTTTCCTTTCAGATATCTTCGACCTGTCACTCCAGTCTCTTCTCGATAACGAGAAGCTCAGTGGACCCAACTTCGATAGCTGGTATTGAAGGCTCAAGATTGTCCTGGAGCATGAATGGATCCTGTATGTGATATCGGATCCAGCACCTGAGATCCCAGATACCAATGCTCGAGGTTCGGTCAGAGACACTTATCAAAAGTGGCTCTCTGACAGGACCACTGCCTAATGCATCATGTTAGCGGTAATGAATGACGAGTTTAGTCGCAAGTTTGAGGAAGCCTAGCCAGAAGAAATCCTTCAAAGGTTGAAGGAGAGTCTTTCAGGATACCAGACAATTTTGAGAGGTACAGGGTCTCCTGTGCCATCTATAATGCATGGATACGTGATGAGGCCTCGGTCACTAATCATGTACTGTACATGATCGAGATGATTGAGCACTTGGGCAAGCTCGGATGTCCCTTGCATGAACAGCTTAGAAAAGATGCAATTTTGAATTCCCTCCCCTCTTCCTATCTAGATTTTCTCGATCATTACAGAATAAATAAGCTTGTGGTTAACTACCACGGTTTGTTGGGATTGCTGTAGACTTTTGAGAAAGACCACCAATTGAATAAAGGGGTGGTGAATCTAGTGGGAGGATCTTCGGGAGGGCATCATCCCTTTTAAGAAAGGGAAGAAGAAAATAAAGGGAAAAATGTGCTTGATGCTTCTGGACCCAGTCAAACCAAGAAAGTGAAGGTTGATCAGAGTCGTGCAGAGTGCTTCTTCTACAAGAAGCAGGGTCACTAGAAGAGGAACTGTCCTCTTTATATTGCGTCCCTTGACCCGAACAGGTCCAAGAAGAGAAAGCTACAGGATGGTCCTGGACAAGGTATTTATACGATAACACCTTGTAGTTTCTCTGTTTGCGATACTACTAATTGGATATTAGATACTGGAAGTCCAATTCACATTTAATATTTTTGTAGGGACTTCAAGTTAGTAGAAGATTCAAGGACAGCGAGAGGTTCTTGAACATGAAAAATGGAAGCCGAGTTCCAGTCCTGGCGTTGGGAGTCCTTAAACTTGTTTTCAAGTCCTGTACTATCATTTTGAACGAGTGTCATTTTTGTCCATCATTTATTTTGAATGTCATTTCTGTAGGCCAACTGGCCATGTATGGTTTATGAACTATCAATAAAGAATGACATTTGCAAAATCATTTTGAATGGTTCCATAATTTTGAATGGACAAATGCATGATGGCATCTATATACTGTCGCGACCTGTTAGTGTAATGTACACGTTTAGCAAACGCCGTAGGATAGGTAATGTCAGCGAAGCGTACCTATGGCATTGTAGGCTAGGTCATATTAACAGGAATAGGATAAATAGGTTGAAATGCGAGGGTCTCCTCAATTTTAGTGAAGATAGTTCACTTCTAACTTGTGAGTCTTGTCTCTACGAAAAATGACTAAGTCACCTTTTACTGGAAAAGGTGAACGAGCCAATGAGATTCTGAGTCTGATACATACTAATGTATACGGACCCATGAATATTAGTACCAGGGAAGGGTATGGGTATTTCATTACATTTATAGATGACTTTTCGAGGTTCGGTTATATCTTCTTGATGAGACAAAAATCTGAATTGTTTGAAATGTTCAAACATAGAAAAACAAACTGGAAAGTACATTAAAACCCTTGATCCGATCGAGGTGGTGAATACCTTTCAGGTGAGTTTCTGACATATCTTGAGAAGAATGGGATTCTTTCTCAGTGGACACCTCCAGGGACACATCAATTGAATGGAGTGTCTGAGAGGAGGAATCGAACCCTATTAGACATGGTTCGGTCCATGATAGGCTTTGTCTCTCTACCGCTATCCTTTTGGGGATATGCTCTAGAATCAGCCTGTTACCTCCTGAATAGGGCTCTTAGTAAGTCCATTAGTAAAACACCATATGAGATATGGACTGGACGTAAGCTGACACTATCACACCTTCAGGTCTGGGGAGGCCCAACTTATGTAAAATGTTTGGAAATGGACAAACTTGGACCTAGGTCTAACCGGTACCTATTTGTTGGGTATCCAAAGGAGTCTAAGGGGTATTACTTCTACTTAGCTGAGGAACAAAAGTTGTTCATCAGTCTTAGGGCTATCTTTTTGGAAAAGGAGTTCCTTGGCGAAGGGACTGTAGCCACTAAGGTTGAACTTAGTGAAGTTCAATAAGTAGAAGAACCGACACACTTAAGGGACAACATAGAACCGGTTGTGATTAGATCACACACAGAGCCCACATAAGAACCATTAAGGAGATCCGGTAGAGTACCGAGTCGATTGGATAGATACTACAGTTTCATGGTCCGGGATGGTGATCCCATTGAACTCGATGAGAACAATGAGGATCCGATCACCTATATGGATGCGATGCAGAGGTCCGACTTTGAGAAATGGCTAGGGGCCATGAAATCGAAATGGAGTCCATGGAGATCAACAATGTATGGACATTGGTTGATGCACCTGAAGGGATAAAACCCATTGGGTGCAAATGAATTTTCAAAAGGAAAAGGGGTGCAGACAGGCAGGTGGAGACCTATAAAGCCCGTCTGGTTGCCAAGGGGTATCGTCAACGTTATGGTATTGACTATGACGAGACATTTTCTCTTGTGGCAATGCTCAAATCCATTCAGATTATGCTTGCTTTAGCAGCGTGCCTTGATTATAAAATCTGGCAAATTGATGTCCGAACAGATTTCCTGAATGGTGAGCTGGAAGAGGAGGTGTATATGATACAATTTGAAGGGTTCACATCCACAGATGAATCAAAAGTGTGCAGGCTTCAAAAGTCCATTTATGGACTGAAGCAGGCATTAAGGAGTTGGAACATGCGATTTGATAAGTGTATCAAGTCGAATGGCTTCGTTAGGAATGGGAAGAACCTTGCATTTACAAATGGGCTAATGGTTTTGTGATTGTATTTCTTGTGTTATATGTGGATGACATTCTTTTAATCGAGAATGACATCCCAGCACGGCAAGGAATAAAGGTCTGGTTATCATCTCAGTTCTTTATGAAGGACTTGGATGAAGCCTCTTACATACTGGGTTTGAAGATCTATAGAGATAGATCTAAGAGGCTTCTGGGACTGTCCCAGTTTACGTACATCGACACCATGCTGAAACGGTTCAGCATTGAGAATTCCAAGAAGGGCTATCTCTTGATAGGCACTGTAATTGATCTCTCCAAAATGAATTGTAAGACAACTCCTGAAGGGAGAGCGTATGAGTAGAATCTCATATGCTTGACAGTGGGTTCTATCATGTACGCCATGACATGTACTATACTAGATGTGCATACTAAATATGCATACTCACTAGGCATAATGAGTAGATACCAGTCGATGGGGACATCGCCAGCATGGATCCCAGAGCAAGCACGAATCCTGGAGCTACATGAATCTCGAAGCATATCCAGAATAAATTTGTTTAGGATTTATCTTTATCTTTTGTTTGAATTTTGAATTAGGATTTGGTTGGTTAGGATTGAGATATGGATAGGCTTATCTTATCCTGTCTTGTATTTGAATTTGAATCATCCCTATCTTTTTATCTTGTATTCAAATTCAAATGAGGGTTGGACAAGTCTATAAATACCACCCTCAGTCCTTTGTAAAAAAATAGTTTGGTTAATCAAGTGAGTTTTTAGAAAAGAGCTTTTCTTTTCATTCATCCTCTATGGGGAGGGTGAGAGGCCCATCTTTTCTTCGCCTTCGGGCATCGAGGGGTGAGAGACCCTAGTCCTTCGCTTTTCGAGTGTTGAGGAGTGTGAGATCCTAGTTATCTCCTTTTCCCTGTCGAGTCCCCTCTATGGTCTTAGGGATTTTCTTTTATGGCCCCAGGTTGCAATTTGGATGGGATGCCCTAGGCTCCGCATGTAGTGAGATGGGTGGGATGCCCTAGGCTACATATAGTGGGGTGGGTGAGATGCCCTAGAGGTGAGATGTCTCTCCATGAATGTAAGTCCCAGGTCCTAGAGTATCCAATTTTCTTACCCTCCATCTCTATTTTTCCTTCGCCATCACCATATGAAAAAAAACCAAAATCAATAAAAAAATAGGGTACCCTAATCTTTGGTGACTTCTCAGCTCGCTGACGATCCTACCTGATCCTGACCCTTGTCAAATTGGTATCAGAGCCATAGGTTAGGTTAGGGTACATTTCTTTCCCAATCATCGTAGATTCATCCGCTCCACACTGATACCGAGTGCTTCCCCCACAGCCTAGATCTCCCGCTCCATCATCCCCATCTCTTTTCTTTTCCCACATCGCCCCATGGCCCTCCATAAGTTTGACGTCGGCCTCACCAAGTCCCTGATGATACCCACATGAAGCTTCTTCGCTAATCGACAGCCCTAACCACAACCTCATCAGCCCATGTCCTTCCTCCACCGGCAACCGCCCACTTCATGGTCCAATACCTCATCTCCACCATGCTGCCATGGCTGGTGAGACCTCTCATCCTTTTCTGGGTGTTGCGAAGTTCCTCTCGCCGGGCTTCTGGTTTGAGATCACCTCATCGCGACTGGCCTGCATGCTTGTTCTTTTTGTTACCCTATTCTGGTATGAGATCCTGGTGCCATAGCTGTTGGTATGGCAGGCTCGATGGTCAGCGTGCCTCCGGGAGCGACAACGGATCGAGGCCCTGGAGCAGCAGAAGCTCCGAAATACGGCCACCCGCCATTGCTAGAATTGCCTCACCCCATACTGCGATCAGAACCTTGGAGGTGGCCGGTTCATGTGCTCGTATTGCAGGCATAATTCTAAAAGGCCCGTGCTGGATGTCCTGGTGTTGGCTCCACCCAGTGATTTTGATGAATAACAAAACATTGAGTGCATATTGTATTCTAATAAGGATTTCAAGTTGTGAGTTTTCAGGAAGAAAGCACCTCAAAATTCAAAAACTTATGGTGTGTGGCACGCAATGGCACGGAGCAATTCTCACATATCCGGCATCCTCTTCATTGAAAAAGGGCATAAAATTATTTAATTATTATGTGTTTATGTATTCATGAATTTTATTTTTGATTTCAAGGCATTTACACTTGAATCTGGATGTTTTCAGTCTCAAGTGTCGACACCTGGACAGTCAAGTGTCGACACTTCAGCACTTGGCACGGACAAAAAATCCTTGGCACGCAAGTGTTGACACCTATATTCAAGTGTCGACACCAAGTGTCGACACTTAGGTTCCAAGTGTCAACTAAGGCCTGAGATTTTTGAAAATATAGAACTTTGTTGTTTTGAGGATTTTTGTGTCAAGTGTCGACACCTGTGCATCAAGTGTCGACACTTGAATGCTCAAGTGTCGACCCCCAGAAATCAAGTGTCGACACCTGACAGCCAAGTATCGATACCTGACATCCAAGTGTCGACACTTGCAGCCTGACAGCTCTAACGGATCTATTTTTCTAGCTTGCAGAAGTTGGTTTTCAAGCTCCAAATGGCTATTTCCAATGCTCCAACGGTCACAAACCATTTTTAGAAGGTTTTTGGTGTATTTAATCTCCACCAACCTCATTTTAAAGAAAGAGAAAGCAGAGAGAAGTGAAGAGAAGTCTATTCAAGAGCATTCAAGTCCACTCAAAAGCCAAAAAGCCAATATTCTCTCCAAACTTCAAATCAAAAGTCTCTTCTAGCTTGATTCCACTGAAAAGCCTACAAGCTCAACCTTACTACATTCCAAAAAGAGGCAACTTGAAGAAGAGTGAAGAAAAGCATCCTTTTGAGCTTCAAAGATTCCAATTTACTCTTGAAGAGAGTTTGTTGTAGCTTTTAAATTTCATATCTGTTTTAATTGTGATTTGACCTTGCTTTCAAGGGTATCTTGAAAGAAGGTTATTGTGGTTTGTTGGTGAGCCAAAGGGACAAAACCAACTAGGATTAACTTGTGAGCCCGAAGACAAAACAAGTATTTAGGTTTGTTGGTAAGCCTAGGTGACAAAACCAACTTAGGTTTTGACTTGTGAGCCTTGTGAAAAACAAGTCAACTATAATCTGGTGTGGATTATAGTAGAATTTCAAGGTGGCTTGGGGAGTGGATGTAGGTGCTAGGTTTGCACCGAACCACTATAAACTTTGTGTTTGTGTGTGATTGCTCTCTTCCTCTCGTACTCTTTACTTATTGCTATCATCTTGCATCAAATTTATTATTGCTCACAAGCACCACTGAACCTTCATTTTATTGTGTTAAATTTTTAAAAGACCCAATTCACCCCCCTCTTGGGCTCCATTTCTGGGCAACAAGTGGTATCAGAGCGCTGGTACTCTCTTGTAGGTCCAAGGATCTTGAGTAAAAGATCATGGCAGCCCCAATAGGCATGGATATTGTTGAAGGTCAAGCTTCAAACCGACCCCCACTTTTTAATGGCACAAATTACACATACTGGAAGACACGCATGCGCATATCTATACAAGCTCTTGATTATAATTTGTGGAGAACAATTGTAAAAGGTTCTCATCAGCCTACAATGATGATTAATGGCATTCTCACTCCAAAAATGGAAGATGATTGGGATGAGAATGACATTAAGCAAATTGAGCTTAATGCTAAGGCAATGAACCTTTTATTTTGCTCTCTTGATCCTAGTGAGTTTAATAGAATATCAAATTGTCTCTCCGCAAAGGAGATTTGGGATACACTTGAGGTTATCCATGAGGGTACACACCAAGTGAAAACCACCAAGGTTAACATGCTAATTCACACATATGAAATGTTTAAAATGGAACCTACTGAGTCTATCAGTGAGATGTATACTAGGTTCACAAACATTGTGAATGGCATGAGAAGTCTAGGAAAAATAATTTCTAACGGTGAACTTGTGAATAAACTTCTCAGGTCTCTACCAGCTTCATGGGATGCAAAGGTCACTGCAATTGAAGAAGCAAAAGATGTCAACACTCTCCCGCTGGAACAACTGTTGGGTTCCTTGATGACTATGAGCTATCCCTCAAACAGAAGAACGGAGAGGTGGATAAAAAGAAGAAGACGATCGCATTCAAATCTACTACCAGAGAGGACTCAAGCGAAGACTCTGAAGAGGATGACGAAGAAGATGAAACGGCTATGTTAGCAAGGAAATTCAGAAGGTTTGTGAGGAAGAAAAAGTTCAATTACAAAAAGAAACCTCTGAAAGGTGAGCCGAGTAAGGAAAAAGACAAGGAAAAGAAGGAGGAGTAGCCCACATGTTTTGAGTGTAAGAAGCCCGGGCATTTCAAGGTAGACTGCCCCTTGTTAAAGAAAAGTAGAAGAAAGCTGAGAAAGAAGGCCATGATGGCAACCTGGAGTGAAAGTGAAGACTCCAGCTCTGAGGAAGAACAGCAGGAAGTAGCAAATTTCTGTCTGATGGCCGATCAAGAAGAGGTATGTTCTGAAACCGAAAATGAATTATCTTTTGATGAGCTTCATGAGATTTTTGATGAACTAGTCATAGAATTTCAAAAATTAAAGTCAAAACATAAATACATAAAGAAGCAAAATCTGGAACTAGCTAAAACAAATAACAACCTTTCAAATGAAAATGAATACCTTCTAATACAAAATAAAAATTTAAATGATAAGATTATGGCTCTTGAAAAAGAAAAGGATATATTTGAAAAGAAAAGTAACTTACTTTCAAATAAAAAATTGTCAAGACAAAGCAAAGAAATTTTAATAGAAAAAAAGATATAAAGAAGAAATCGAAAAACTGAAACCTTTTGTTGAAAAATTTACTTACAGTTCTGAAAAATTAAATTTACTATTAAATAACCGAAGAGCAGTATTTGACAAAGCTGGATTAGGATTCAGAACTCATAAGAAACAGAAACTCTTTAAAAATTTCTTTGTGCCTGCATCTTCATCCATTACATGCTATACTTGTGGTATTAAAGGACATAAATCATATATGTGCAACAAAAGAAAATTAATTAACACTAAGAAAGTTTGGGTTCCAAAAGGAACCAATGCCACTAGCCAAAAAGGACCCAAGATGGCTTGGGTACCTAAAGTCTCCACTTGATCTTTATTGCAGGTATGCCTTGCAACCAACAAGAAAAGAATGTGGTACCTTGATAGCGGTTGCTCAAGGCATATGACAGGAGATGTGGAGCAGTTCTCATCACTCACATATCAAAATAGTGGCAATGTAACTTTTGGTGATAATGGAAAGGGCAAAATAATCGGTTTGGTAAAATCCATATCACCCCTACCTCTTATATTGATAATGTTTTATATGTTGATGGATTAAAACATAACTTGCTTAGCATTAGTCAATTTTGTGACAAAAATTTTAAAGTTGTTTTTGAATCTTCTTTGTGCATTGTTTCTAGTCTAGATGACAATGGCATTAAGTTCATCGGTCATAGGCATGGCAATATTTATATGGTTGATCTTGATGATCTCCCTATTCAGAAAGGTTAATGTCTAGTGGCAATAGAAGCCAAGTTCGATGAAACTAGTTGGCTTTGGCATCGTAGACTAGGACATGCAAGCATGCATTTAATTTCAAAACTTAGCAAAAAGAATTTAGTAAAAGATTTGCCTAAACTCAATTTTGAAAAAGATAAGATTTGCAGTGCATGTCAACTTGGAAAACAAACAAAATCTTCTTTCAAACCTAAAGGAGTAATCTCTACATCTAGACCTTTGGAATTGCTTCATATTGACCTCTTTGGGCCTACTAGAACATCTAGTTTGGGAGGTAAGAAGTTTGGTCTAGTCATTGTAGATGATTTCTCACGTTTTACTTGGGTCATGTTTTTAGTACATAAAGATGAAACATTTTCTGAATTTATTAGATTTCACAAAAGAGTTTTAAATGAAAAAGGTGTTTCAGTAATATCTTTAAGAAGTGATCATGGAACTGAATTTGAAAATGTTGATTTTAATAAATTCTGTATTGAAAATGGAATTCATCACATTTTTCTGCACCTAGGACACCTCAACAAAATGGGGTAGTAGAAAGAAAAAATAGAACTCTTGAAGAAATGGCACGCACCATGCTTTGAGAAAATGATTTATCTAGATACTTTTGGGCGGAAGCCATAAATACTGCATGCTATATTTTAAATCGAGTTTTAATTCGACCGATTTTAAAGAAAACCCCTTATGAGCTTTGGAAGGGTAGAAAACCTTCAATCCGTTATTTTCATGTTTTTGGATGCCGTTGTTTCATCTTAAACAATGGTAAAGATAATCTAAGTAAATTTGATGACAAATCAGATGAGGGAGTCTTTCTAGGCTACTCCACATCTAGTAAGGCATACAGGGTCTTCAACAGAAGGACACTTGTTGTTGAAGAATCCATTCATGTGGTATTTGATGAAACTAACCAAAAATCTTCAAGAAAAGAAGATGTACTTTTTGATGAATCAGGTAGCAAGAAAACTGAAGAAATAAACAACATGAAGGACTTACCAAGGAACAGAATGATGATCAAAACACCGACGGAGATCAAGCACAAGGTGATGAAAATATATCAACTATTGATCCTTTACCAAAAGAATGGAGGTATGCTCATGGACACCCAAAAGAACTAATTATAGGTGATCCATCTAAAGGTGTAAGTACTCGATCATCTCTTAGAAATATTTGTGATTACTTAGCTTTTGTGTCTCAAATTGAACCTAAAACTATTGAGGAAGCTGAATGTGATAGTAATTGGATAAATGCTATGCAAGATGAACTTAATCAATTTAAAAGGAACAATGTTTGGACACTAGTGGATAGGCCTTCAAACACATCAATTATTGGCACAAAATGGGTTTTTCGAAATAAACTTGATGAAAATGGAATAGTAATTAGAAATAAAGCTAGACTAGTTGCCAAAGGATACAATCAGGAGGAAGGGATAGATTTTGATGAAACCTTTGCTCCTGTGGCTAGACTTGAGGCAATTAGGCTATTGTTGGCTTTTTCTTGTTTCATGAATTTTAAACTATATCAAATGGATGTTAAAAGTGCCTTTTTAAATGGATTAATTGAAGAAGAAGTTTATGTTGAACAACCCCCTGGTTTTGAAAGTTCTGAATTTCCAAATCATGTTTATAAACTTCATAAAGCTTTATATGGATTAAAACAAGCTCCAAGAGCTTGGTATGATCGTTTAAGCTCCTTTTTGCTGAAAAATGATTTTACTAGAGGTAATGTAGATAAAACTTTGTTTTTAAAGAAAAAGAATGATGATCTCTTAGTAGTACAAATCTATGTTGATGATATAATATTTGGTGCTACTAATGAATCTCTTTGTCAAGATTTTGCAAGATTAATGCAGGGTGAGTTCGAGATGAGCATGATGGGAGAACTGAATTTCTTTCTCGGACTCCAGATAAGGCAAATCAAAGAGGGGATCTTCATCAACCAAACAAAATACAAAAGAGAAATACTCAAGAAGTTTGGGATGGAGAACACTAAGCCATTAGGTACCCCTATGAGCTCTATATGTAGACTTGACAAGGACGAATCAGGTAAGTCTATAGACCAAAAATTATATCGTGGCATGATTGGTTCATTGTTATATCTTACTTCCAGTAGGCCAGATATCATGTTTAGTGTCTGTATGTGCTAGATATCAGTCCAATCCTAAAGAGTCTCATCTTTTGGCTGTTAAACGCATACTTAGATATCTATCTGGCTCAATTGAAATTGGTTTATGGTACTCTAGAGATTCTTTATTTGATTTAATTGCTTATTCTGATGCTGACTTTGTTGGGTGTAAACTTGATCATAAAAGTACTAGTGGAACCTGTCAGTTTCTTGGAGTAAATTTGATCTCTTGGAGTAGCAAGAAACAGAACTCAGTTGCTCTATCTATGGCGGAAGCAGAATATATAGCAGCTGGGAGCTGTTGTGCTCAAATCCTCTGGATCAAACAACAACTCGAAGATTTTGGCATTAAACTAACTAAGACACCCATAAGATGTGACAATACTAGTGCAATCAACCTATCTAAAAATCCTGTGCAACATTCAAGAAGTAAACACATTGAAATAAGACATCATTTCATAAGAGATCATGTACAAAACTCTAATGTAATTCTTGATTTTGTTTGTACTAATGATCAGTTAGCTGATGTGTTTACAAAGCCTTTGAGTGAGGATAGGTTCTGTCTGATTAGAAGAGAGTTAGGTGTCATTGATCCATTCTCCTAGAACTCTCTTAGTATCTATTTTACCTAAATCCTAAAGCTCAAAACCTATTATTTAAAACCCCAAAACTTTGTCAAAATTTTTCCTATTTTTTCTGATTTTCTCGAATTTTTGGCCAAGTGTCGACACTTGGAAAGTGTCAAGTGTCGACACCTGACCAAGTGTCGACACTTGACAAATCCGAAGTGTCGACACTTGCGAATCTGATACTGTTTTTAAACGGACCAAACAAGGCTTTTTTGAAATTTCTTACCCCTGATTTCTTGGAACAGTGGTCCCCCCTGTCCAAATCCATCCTTTCACCCCTCAATCCTTCACAAATCAGGTATTTCTCCTTTCTAATTTCGTTTATTTTTCTTTGTTTTTAATTTTATTATTTTCGAACAAACAACCGTGTTTTGGGTTTTCCAAATATTTTTCTTGAATCTAACCAGATTTTTGCATGTTTTAATGGATTTCTAAAACTCCATTTGAGGGAATATTGTTTTAGATTTGTTTTTCTCGGATTTCCCTCATCTTTTGGACATTTTTTCACCCCTTTTTTCGCAAAAATCACTGTTTCATCAATTTTGGACAAAATAAAATGGGTTTTCATCTAAATTAAGTTTACTAAATTTATTTATTGACTATTTGGAAAGGTTTTTCGAGATACATTTGCGACATTTTCACCTATTTGCTAAAACCCTAAGTGTTTAGATCCAAATCCCATGGTTTTTGATTTTTAGACCTTAAAAAATTGTTTTCCAAAGATTCAAATGTGTTCTACCTAACAAAATTTTTCCTACAAATTTTGCTCGAAAATTTGTCAAAATATATTGATTCTGGTTTTCGAAACCTATCTGAACCTTGTGTTTCTAATCTCTACCTATGGCCAATCCTTTGTTCTAAACCTTTCTTCCTTCTTCCTAGTCAGTTGGCTGTAATGGGTCCTAGGAAGAGACTTGCAGTTAGGGCAAGGCCCAGTCATGGTACTGAGAGGAAATCGAAGGCCAGATTTGATCCTGCATAGTAGAGCAGTACAGCCACACCGAGCTCCCCCCCTGTAGAGAGGATGGCAGGGAAGTCTGTAGCTTCAGGGAGGAGAGTAGACTTGCAGTGCTTCGACAGGCACCATTTTGGTATTAGGGAGATACTCACAGATGCAGGACTAGTACCCTTCTACACCATGCAGGAGAGATACTATCCTCACCTAGTGAGGGAGTTCTATGATGCACTGGACTGTCGACGACTATTGTGGACGACATCCGTCAGGAGTGTTCAGATCTCTTTGACTGATGAGCTGTTGAGCCGTGTATGGGAGATACCCCGGAGAGGAGTCTGTGCCTTTTCTGTAGATGATAGAGAGGCGGCATTCAGGTGCATCCTTGAGCGAGAGGATGTTCGCGGTATTTCAGTGGTTACCGCGAACCAGTTATCTTTAGAGATGCGCTTGCTGCACCATATTACTGCACGGATCCTACTACCGAAGACTGGCAGATTCGATTTCATCACCGAGAGGGAGCTGATGGTGATGACCAGTCTGATTGAGAGGAGACAGCTAGATATACCCACCTTGATGCTGACACAGATGCATGATGCTGCCACTCAGCGCCAACACTGTTTGCCATATGGCATGGCACTGACCCGTCTTTTCAGAGCTTGTGGAGTATCATTGGAGGGGGAGATCCCCAAGGAGATACTGCACACGGATGTATACGATGAGAGGTCACTACACCGGATGGGATACAGGATAGTTGGAGGTCGATGGGTTCGCAGAGAGTCTGGCCAGGAGCCAGATGAGGAGGACGAGTTTCGAGAGGCTGAGGCTGGACCATCTGAGCCAGCAGTTCTTCCTCCAGTAGATGTACCATCGACACAGGCAGAGCACCTGTCTCCTGATGCTTCAGCTCCTCCACCACCATCTACAGGACTATCTTTTGAGGAGCATGCCAGAGCACAGTTCTCACAGATCAGAGGAGAGGTGACTCAGTTGCATAGCGAGGTCGAGCTTCTACGAGCACATACTACCTCGGAGCATGCTGAGATTCGCAGATCCATGGAGGAGAGATTTACTCGCATTGAGAGTCTGTTGAGATCATTTATGCCTCCTGCAGCACCTGCACTTGCTCGATCTGACGATGATGACGATGATCATGATGATGGCGACGATCACCAGAGCGACCATGCTGATTATGCTGAGGGTGGTGATCAGGATGTTGACAGAGCTACAGAGGTAGTGGGCAGTGGCAGCGACAGTGTGGGCGGTGCCGATGCTTATGAGGTGGTCAGTCGAAATCCTCCTACTACACCAGCTCCTACTACTGCCTTAGTCGACGTAGCACCGGATCTTATTGCGCCAGCTGATCATCTTTCACCTCCTTCTACTAGATCTTCTAGGGTTGTACCCGCCTTTGGTCTTGCCGGCTGCACTAGGAGTCTTAGAGCTTTAGCACCTCCTAGGGCATTAGCCACCAGATCTAGGATCAGTGCTCCTTTCAGTCTTGATGTTCCATCTGATGAGGATTAGCCTCACAGATGTCTATTTGATACATGTTTGATACTTATTTTACTCTGATGATATATGTATGTCTCAGCTCTTTTGTACTGAAAATTTATCTTATATATATGTATTTTTGTTCAGTACTCTGTTATCTTGAAGATTTTGTGCTTCAGTTTACTATTCTTTGGCTCTGATACTCTTTATAATGGTATATTTTAACTCTGATACTCTTTGATATTAGCATAATTTCATCTCTAATATCTATGATATTTGTTTCTCTACTATCTTTTTGTATCCATGCTCATTGTGAGGGGGAGGTTATTCTCCTTTCTTATGATTGACAAAAAGGGGGAGAACAAGTATTGATTTTGATTTTATTGAGAACAAGTATTGATTTTTTATTGAGAAAAAGGTGTATTATATTGATTATATTGATTTCACCTTGCAAGAATCTTTGAAGTTTACCTTAATAAGAAGTATCTAATTAAGGGGGAGATTGTTTCCTCCTATCTATAAAGTTTTTGCCTCTATTGTGACTAAAATTCATACTTATAAATTACATGGTTAAAGTTTGAACTATATTGCCTCTTTTTCTCAAGGTTTTGTCATCATCAAAAAGGGAGAGATTGTTGGCTCCACCCAGTGATTTTGATGAATAACAAAACATTGAGTGCATATTGTATTCTAATAAGGATTTAAGTTGAGAGTTTTCAGGAAGAAAGCACCTCAAAATTCTAAAAACTTATGGTGTATGGCACGCAATGGCACGGAGCAATTCTCACATATCTGGGCATCCTCTTCATTGAAAAAGGGCATAAAATTGTTTAATTATTATGTGTTTATGTATTCATGAATTTTATTTTTGATTTCAAGGCATTTACACTTGAATCTGGATGTTTTCAGTCTCAAGTGTCGACACCTGGACAGTCAAGTGTCGACACTTCAGCACTTGGCACGGACAAAAAATCCTTGGCACGCCAAGTGTCGACACTTAGGTTCCAAGTGTCGACTCAAGGCCTGAGATTTTTGAAAATACAGAACTTTGTTGTTTTGAGGATTTTTTGTCAAGTGTCGACACCTGTGCATCAAGTGTCGACACTTGAATGCTCAAGTGTCGATCCCCAGAAATCAAGTGTCGACACCTGACAGCCTAAGTATCGACACCTGACATCCAAGTATCGACACTTGCAGCCTGACAGCTCTAACCGATCTATTTTTCTGGCTTGCAGAAGTTGGTTTTCAAGCTCCAAACGGCTATTTCCAATGCTCCAACGGTCACAAACCATTTTTAGAAGGTTTTTGGTGTATTTAATCTCCACCAACCTCATTTTAAAGAAAGAGAAAGCAAGAGAGAAGTGAAGAGAAGTCTATTCAAGAGCATTCAAGTCCACTCAAAAGCCAAAAAGCTAATATTCTCTCCAAACTTCAAATCAAAAGTCTCTTCTAGCTTGATTCCACTGAAAAGCCTACAAGCTCAACCTTACTACATTCCAAAAAGAGGCAACTTGAAGAAGAGTGAAGACAAAGCATCCTTTTGAGCTTCAAAGATTCAATCTACTCTTGAAGAGAGTTTGTTGTAGCTTTTAAATTTCATATCTGTTTTAATTATGATTTGACCTTGCTTTCAAGGGTGTCTTGAAAGAAGGTTATTGTGGTTTGTTGGTGAGCCAAAGGGACAAAACCAACTAAGGTTAATTTGTGAGCCCGAAGACAAAATAAGTATTTAGGTTTGTTGGTAAGCCTAGGTGACAAAACCAACTTAGGTTTTGACTTTGAGCCTTGTGAAAAACAAGTAAACTGTAATCTGGTGTGGATTATAGTAGAATTCCCAAGGGTGGCTTGGTGAGTGGATGTAGGTGCTAGGTTTGCACCGAACCACTATAAACTTTGTGTTTGTGTGTGATTGCTCTCTTCCTCTCGTACTCTTTACTTATTGCTATATCTTGCATCAAATTTATTATTGCTCACAAGCACCGCTGAACCTTATTTTATTGTGTTAAATTTTTAAAAGACCCAATTCACCCCCCCTATTGGGCTCCATTTCTGGGCAACACCTGGGTACTATTGTTGGGAGCTCATGGATCATCAGCGATCTTGTTGGAAAGAATGGTCCCCGAAGATGCCCTCAAGGCCTCCTGCACCATCCCTGCCAAATGCCAGTCCATCGAGAACCCGGACTCGATCCTCTGCTTCTGCAAGGAGATTGACTTCACTCGGCCCACAACAAGATCCTCATCTCCTGGCACCCCTACCTCCTCTACACAACAATCCTACGAAGTCCATGGCCAGATCTGGCGATCGTCCAACTTCAATATCGCCCGGCTGGACCACCTCTACGTGGATCCCCACAACTCTCCATAGCCGCATGAAGCTCCACTAGGCCAACCTCTCCGACGCCTCCACCCACCATCGCTGGGTCGACGTCCTCCTCCCCGATGAGGTCTACAACCTCACCGCCTAGTCCCCACGTCGTCGTCTCCTTCGAGATCGCCGACTACACCACCGATGTCATCGCCACCGGCGCCCTCTACCTCCTCGAGGCCGTCCGCTCTGCCTCCCCCTCTGGCAAGCCCATTCGCTACTACCAGGATGGATCCTCCGAGATGTTCAGAATGGTTTAGAAGGAATGACGAACTCCAAGTCCATCGCCCGTGACTCCTGGCACCGCTTATCCTCCAAGAAGAAATCCCAAGTTGGTGTGACTTCACCCCCACTGCTGCCATGCGTGACCCCAAGGCTGGACTTCCTCCACTTCCCCAACTACACGATCTTCATCACCGCCTCCCTCTATCTGGGAGATCCACGTCGACCAAGCTGAGCGAGTGATGCCCACTCTCTTCTATCCATCATCACTAGAGCAGAGCCGTCGACTACTGCCCTCCCATCTCAGATCACCATCGCCTGAGTCTTCCGGTGACCCTCCTCCCCGAAATCAAGCCATGACTGCCTCCTTCCTCCCGCATGATCTGGTTTCCTTCCTCTGCCACTAGGCACCGGAACAGGTCCATGCCAGCTTTCCCCGACCCGCTGTCTCCGCCCCAGCACCGCCGTCGGCGAATGCCCACCGGATTGCCCTCCAAAGACCTCCCTAGTTCCTTATTTTTTGGTCCACGGAGAAGGAAGGGGACATGCATGAAAGCATTGCCGGTTCTTGTTGCCGACTTCAGACTTGCACAGATTTCAAAGCTATGCAAATTTTAAAGTAGCACAGATCTCAAAGTTGCACGGGTTTCAAAGCTACATGGATTTCAAAGGTGCATAACTCTTAGAGCTATACGGATCTCAGTGGTGCACAAATCTCAGAGCATAGCTGAAAAGAAAATATATATATTCTCAAGCTGGAGTTTGGAGTCCTAGGGAAAACATATCAAAGTAGAAGACTCGAGTCTGACCCTGACTCGACAGAGTCGAGTTCTCTCCACCTCAGAAAAATGATGGGGACATCACTAGCATGGATCCTGGAGCAAGCATGAATCCTGGAGCTACACGAATCTCAGAGCATATCTAGAATAAATTTGTTTGGGATTTATCTTTATCTTTTGTTTGAATTTTGAATTAGGATTTGGTTGGTTAGGATTGAGATATGGATAGGCTTATCTTATCCAATCTTGTATTTGAATTTGAATCATCCCTATCTTTTTATCTTGTATTCAAATTCAAATGAGGGTTGGACAAGTCTATAAATACCACCCTCAGTCCTTTGTAAAAAAATAGTTTGGTTAATCAAGTGAGTTTTTAGAAAAGAACTTTTCTTTTTATTCGCCCCATATAGGGAGGGTGAGAGGCCCGTCTTTCCTTCGCCTTCGGGCGTCGAGGGGTGAGAGACCCTAGTCCTTCTCTTTCAAGCATTGAGGGGTGTGAGACCCTAGTTATCCCCTTTTCCCCATCGAGTCCCCTCTATGGTCTTAGGGATTTTCTTTTACATTCCTAGGTAGCGATTTGGATGAGATGCCCTAGGCTCCGCATGTAGTGAGATGGGTGGGATGCCCTAGACTACATATAGTGGGGTGGGTGAGATGCCCTAGAGGTGAGATGTCTCTTCGTGAATGTAAGTCGCAGGTCCTAGAGTATCCAATTTTCTTACCTTCCATCTCTATTTTTCCTTCGCCACTACCATAGAAAAAAAACAAAATCAACAAAAAAATAGGATACCCTAATCTTCGATGACTTCTCAGCTCGTCGACGATCTTATCCTGATCTCGTTCCCCATCACCAGTCTGACCCAGGTGAAGCTTATTGGAAAGTGGTAAAGACCATCCTTAACTATTTGCAAAATACTAAGGACCAATGGCTTATTATGAAGAATATGACTTGAAACTTGTGGGGTATACTGACTCCAGTTTTCAGTCAAATAAGGATGATAGGAAGAATGTGTCAGGATTTATATTTACTTTGAACGGAGGAGCAGTCTGCTAGAAAAGTTCCAAGCAGCCTATTGTGGGGGACTCAGTTTGCGAAGTATAGTACATTGTAGCATCTGATGTAGTGAAGGAAGCTATGTGGTTGTGAAAGTTCCTTGGCAAGCTGGGGGTGGCACCTTCCCTGGATGGTCTAGTTCCAGTATACTGTGACAACATTGGAACTATTGCTCAAGCCAAAGAGCCAAAGTTTCATCATCGCACAAAGCATATTCTATGATGCTTTCACCTTGTGCGAGAGATCATGGAATGAGGTGACATTGACCTTCTGAAGATGATGGAAAGGAAAACTTGGCTGACCCCTTCACTAAAGACATCGAAGTTCAAGAGTTTGATTATTGTAAACGAAAAATGGGAATGAGATTTTGTACCGATTGGCTTTAGTCCAAGTGGGAGTTGTTGGGAATTATATCCCAAAGCCAATCATCTAGGTTGTAGACAGTTGTGCTATTCTGTATTTTGTATATGAATTCTTTAATAAATAAAAATTATTTTTGGCTGTTCATCATATTTACATTTTCTTGAAATGAACTCTTGTATGATGGAGTACTTAGAACTACATTGTTTGATATAGAGAGGATATATCAAGTAGTTCTTAAACTAGTTCACAACCAAATGATGCATTGTTATAGGACGATGATGTATGAAGTGCAGGTTGTTGTATGTCACATTTGTTGGTTATCCTTTTAACCAAGGAGTGTGGAGACATTGGTGTGACATGCAAGTGAAATGTATGACATCTCATTGAACGTGACCATCTACGGAGCTCCCTTCTGCCAAAGGGTTGCTCGCGAAGGGATATGGGTATTTGTGTCCCTCAGACCTGAGGTCACCATGGTAGCTTTCAAGCAACTCACTATACTTTGGTACCGGACTATCTGGATTTCCAATCTAGTGATGGAAGGTTTCTGGGTACAGTCAAGTTCTTGTGGAGTGGTGGTGGATCAAGATGGAATTGACCTCTCCAAATAGTTTAGAGTTAATGACTCGCTGTGTCTCAGTTCAGCAAAACCTTGGCCAGGATAGTTCTTGTGAGGAGTCACAGAACTTGTAAGGTTGAGACATGATCTGGATAAACCAAATTAGGGTTGGCAATCTAACCCTAGGTCATCCTGAGCATTATAAAGTCAAAGGGATGAATTATGTGGCAACCATATGCCAAAGGTTCTTGTGAGGTGCTCTACATCTTCGACCTATCCGAACATCGGGTATCATTGCTAGATGAGGACTTTGACTGGTACTGAAAATGTTCCAGTGCTACTGGCTTAGTGTTCGAACCTATGGGGTCACACATCATAGAGGATTTCTATCTGATTTTAAGGCTAATCGATGATTGAGAATCGTTTGACATCACCGGAGGTCAATTTGATTGACCAGGTTCCAAGTGTCGATCTTGAAATTTTGCAAGTATTGATACTTGGTGAAGTGTCGACACTTGAAAATTTTCATGAGTCGACACTTTTCGTAATGAATAGAATTCTGGGAGGATTTCGTGGAAGGATTTTGGGCAAGTTTTGACCTGGTTTGAATTTCGAATTCAAACTAGTTTTGGCTTTAAGGTTATATGGTATGAAGGTCATACTTACCTCTTTGGGTTGGACCCATTTTGTATGACCTTGATCCTCTCCCCCATTCTCTCTCCTCATCTCTCCTCCTTTTTTCTCCCTCTCCCTACTGCCTCTACAAATGAACATCTTTTTCAGAAGCTGCAGATGGTTAATCTAGAGATTTTTGAGAAAAGCTTTGAGAGAGGAAATAGAGAAGGGATGTGAGAGATTTTGGGATTGGGTGTGTGAAACCTAGCAATCAAGCTAGGTCTTGGGAAGAGAGTCTTTGAAAAGGGGTTCCTACTCTCCTCCTAGTCTTCCTGGAAGAAGAAGATCGGCCAAAGATCCCGAAGAGCTAGCATTTCAAGGGAGTTGATCAGAGTCGAGCCCAGGTGTGGATTTCCTATAGAGGCCAGACATGTATGTGGCTCGAGCACCATCCTCCTCACAGCACTTCCACTGCTTCTCTCTTGGTATAAGGGTATAGTACTTTTATATTTGTATTCCTCTCTTGCTTTTGATGTTATATGATGTTAGATCATTATGCTAGTTCCTGTTGTAGGTAGATCGGTAGATCGTTTAGACTATCCATCGAGCCTTTCATTGTGCATGCATTAAAATTGTTTTAAAATTCATATCCTTCTGCCCTGTTTTCTGCATATTGTAAGCTTGGTGTAGGTGCTTTTCACCTTCAGTGTAGGTGTAGATTTTTCTCAGCAATGGTGCTTGAGGGGCTTCCCTGGGTCAATGATCATTCAAGAATAACCTCTCCCACGGGGATCTAGGGTGAGGCCAAGGTTCTCCCCTTATGCCTTGGAAAGAGTTTGCACCCTCGTGCTTCCTTACCACCCCCTAGTGTAGTGCTGGGCAAATCCTCTTCCAACATAAAAGCTTCTTCCATTTAAGCATATTTTTTACCTCGGGCTATCATTCCTAAGAAGTCTTGGCCAACGACTTCTTAAGGTTATTTTTTAGCAATCCTTTTGCTAGAGCAGACATGGCAATTGACTGGTCCAAATTATGGATCTCCAAAGTTGTCATGTTAAAGCAACTAATAAATGTCTGGATCATCTCTCCTTCCCTTTGTTTGAGAGTATGGAGATAGTTCAAATATTGTTATGGCCTCCAACTGCTAAAAAGTTGTCGATGATTGCTTGGCTGAGCTACTTGAAAGAGTGTAATGATCCCTATTTCAGGCTTGAGTACCAATATTGAGCCCAATGGATGAGAATCGTTGCTCTATAACTTACCAAGTGATCATCGGGGTTGGTGGTGCGGGCACCAAGGCTAAAAGAAACCGATAGGTTGAACCCAGATCCTTATGGATCACCTGTGAGTAAAACCCTGAACCCAACCCTATTTATCATGTAAATATTTTATTTTAAATTTTTTTTTTATTTTGGTTTAGTTTGGGTAAATTTTTTTTACCAACTATAATTAGGGTTTTGTTTATTTTGGGGTAAAACCCTTTTCACCAAGTTGAGTTGAAACCTCGATTGAGTCAAACCTTATTTACCCAATTGGGATCTTAGTGGTCCAATTTAATTAGCCCTTTTTACCAACTTTAATTGGGTTTTTATTTGAAAGCCTAATTAAGTATGGCTGGTCCAATTAGTTATTAGTTGGTTAAATCATGTAATTAGTTGAGTCATTGAGTCCTGTATCATGAGCGGGGACCTAAGACAGCATCCCATGTGCACCCAATTGAAGACTCAAGACAACCCAAGTGCTAGCCCAAGTCACAACCTCTTCTAGGTACCATTTTATCAAGAATTTGGACATCAACACATGTCATTGAGACAACACAATTTGGGCATTTCATTTTGGGACAAGAACACATGCCATGTCACTTTTGTTTAGACATCCCACGTGCCATGTGTTTTATTATTTTTGGTCGGCTAAATGAAGACAAGATTGGCGCCCTCCTTTTTGAGATAAGTAAAGCAGGACTCCCCAAGATGGCACCCTCCCACTTAAATATTCCATGACAAAATCATTTCTTCTTGTTTCCCACTTCAAGCAAGAGTCCTGGGAATTTTAATCACTTAAGGGGAGAAGGTTCAATGGTCTTCTACTTTAGGAGTTTCAAGCAATTAGGATGGAAGCTGCTTAAATCTCCTGAACTCAATAGTTTCACCAAAACTCTTGAATCTTTTTCAATCCAAACTGAAGAGTCCCCTCACATACAGAAGTCTAGATCAGCCCAACAAGTAGAGTCCAAGACACCCAAGAGCAAGATTCTAGGAGCTGTAGTCCAAGGGAGCAGAAGACTAGTGTTTGTGTCCGTCCCTTACATCACTGGTTGGGAGTCTATAAATACCCCACCAGCCCCCCCTTCTAATTCATCATATTATTCATCAATACAACGAAACTCTATCAAATTTATTTCTTTGCTGTGTCATCATGGGGTGTGAGGCCCTATTTATCCTAGTCGTCAAGAAATCAAAAACCACTATTTCTAAACCTTACCTTCCTTCTTTCATTCTTTCCATACCACTGTTGCTTTTAATTCGTATTCTTTCTTTGTTGAGCATTACAGGTGAACAAGAATCAAGATCAGGTATTCTTGCCTCAGAACTGGCATCGTGCAAAAGATTGGAGCCCGGAAGTAAGATCTTGAAATCCTGTCGCTACGATCTTGAGAGTCCTGCCAGATCTACATCGAGAGAGCCATCTTCGTTAGTGCAACTGAACTTTTTTCCTTCTCATAATTCTTGACTCACTGAATAGATCCTAGTTTATGGTGGTTTCTCAACCACCATGTCCTATTTTTTCTTTAATTGCTTTATAGGTTTACTTGTGCGGATAATTGAATTAGTTTCCTTCACCATCTCCTTTGAAGTCTTTTATAAAATCTGAAAATATAAAAAAAATTAGTTTTTAATTTTTCTCTATTAATTAGTTATTAATTTAAGTAACATAGTTTTGGTTTTCTATCCCGCATCAATTTTGCTATTAGAGTAGGTTAAACTAGGGTTTAATCTCTCTTGTGCCGACTTAGTTCCCTTTAAGTACTCGGATCGGGTGCTTCACCATGGCCATCCGGTCATAAGAAAAAGTAGGGCTGCAAAACCCTCACAACCCATTCACATGGAATTTCCTATGGCGTGTTGGGGTGCCACAGTGAATTAACCCTTGAAGAACAAAATAAAGAGATAGACATCTTTAGGTTTTAATTTCTGCATCTCAACCATCTTAGTACATAGTCTATTATTTTAATTGTTTCTATATGTAAATAACTCAGAATTGCCTAATTCTTATTTTGTTGGATCCATCATAAATGATGATATTTTTTAGATTTTTCTCAAGAATTATTGCAGTCTGTAGATTTTCTGCTCGCCGGAATACTGCATGAGAATAGTTCTATCCTGAATTTCAACAATTCTAGTTTAGGGTTCTTTTTGCATAAATTTGCATATTTTAATTTTTGCATCTTAAGTATTTTTCTAAAAACTATATCTTTGCTGAAAACAAAATAAAAAAATAAAAAAATAAAAAATAATTAATTATATTTTTTTGTTATTTTAATTATTTTAGTTTGATTGCATCTAGGATTTCATCTTGTGTGTGCATCATTTAAACCTAATCTTAAGGGCATTCAATATCTACATAAGGGAGGGATTTCATCACCCTTCCTTAGCTCACAATCACCACCTTTGCATCGATCCTAGTTATAAGTAAAATTAATTAGACTTAATTTGCTCTAATAAGCTAGGGACAACAACAGGTCCGGTTCTAAGTATTGTGTGTAAGCTAGTGCACCCAATCCTCTGATTATCACTTGAACCTAGTGTCTAAGGCTAGAGGTCCAAAGGCAAATGCCTTAAGCGATTTCATGGTTTTTAATTAGGACCTTGCAAGAGCAGGGGGAGCCTCCCACGAATTCACCTCTTACCTAGCAGTGGACAGGGTAATTTTTGAATTGGCTATAATTTGAGCTGACCCATTCTACTTGAGTTCTAGGTCTAGGAAACTCTTGTTCGAGTAGAGTTCTATGTGATTGCATTGTATGGAAACTAGGTCAGGTAGGGATCAGCTTGCTCAAACCCAACCCAATCCCCTAATGGACCCTAATATGGACAATTTTTTGAGAACAATATAACTAATCAACTTGCTCAGCTTACTACAAGATTTGACCAAGTGGAAGAGAGGCTAGGTAATCTTGAAGAATCCCATGCATCTAGCTCAGATCCTGAAACACCTAGACCCATTCACCCAGGTCAAAGTTTTGAAATCCCTAGACCCACTCCTCTAGGTCAAAGTTCTGAGATGCCTAGACCCATTCCCCCAATTCCAAGAGCCCAACTCACTCCCCCAGATTTAAGAGGTCAATACAGAGAACCTGCTTACCCAAGTCAAAGAGCCCAACATAGGGAAATTACTTCTAACCCAATTCCTATGCGCCATACCCCTGATGTGAATGACCAGGAAGAGAGGATTCTTAGATGCATTCGATTAGACGCACCGACATTTGAGGGTAGTTTAGATCCTAAGATCTATATAGATTGGGAGAGTGATATGGACTAGCACTTTGAATGGTACAAAATATCGAAGGAAAGAAAATTCAAATTTGTCAAGCTTAGGCTAGTTCGATAAGCTAAATTGTACTGGAAAAATGTAGAACGACTGAACTAATAGAGAGTTGACCTACCTATTAGTACATGGTGAGCCATGAAGGTAAAGCTTAGGGAGAAATATATACCATTCTCATATGAACAAAAATTATTAGATCAATGGCAAAAATTGACTCAAGGAAATAAATTAGTAGCTAATTATATTGCCAAATTTGATGAGTTCGTTATAAGGTGTAGTGTAGTCGAGTCCGAAGCTGTCACCTTGTCAAGGTTTAGAGCTGGCTTGCATGAAGATATCCGAAGAAAGTTATTCTTAAGGGAGTCAATGATTTGGAACAGGCTTACTAGATTGCTAGGGATTGTGAATGCTTCCAGAGAAGACCTATAACCTATAGACCTGAATCGAATAGGTTTAATATCCTTGGAACAAGGCCTAGCCTTAATTAATTTCTACCTAGCCGACCTAATCCTACTTCTTAACTAGTTCGTAGGGAAGATAAAGGAAAGGCACCCATGGTCCCTAGAGATAGGAATCAAAATACTATATGTTTTAAGTGCTGTGAAACAGGTCATTTTGCTACTGACTGTCCTGTTCGAGCATTGTATATAGGTGAATGTGAGGAGGAGAGTGTAGAGAATGTAGAAGAATTTGAAGAGGAAGTTTACGAAGCTGAGGAAGACTTGGTAGAAGAGTACGAAGGTGATGAAGAGCCCATAGAGTCATTTGACCTACTAGGTGTAGTTAGATATATATTCTAGCTCAAACCAAGAAGAATGAGGACTGGCGTAGGACGAATATCCTTCAAACCTTTACTAAGCTAGGAGATAAAGTGTGCAAAATCATTATAGATAGTGGGAGTTGTATGAATGCAATATCTACTAATGCTGTTAAGAGCTTAGGCTTACCCACAGTTACATATCCTAGCCCATATAAGGTATCCTAGATTGATGCTACATCAATTCCTATTAGGTTACAATGCCAGGTCCCAATCCAAATTCAATCCTACCAAGAGAAGGTATGGTGTGACGTTATTCCAATGGGGGTTAGCAGCATCATATTAGGTAGACCATGGTTATATGACCATGATGCAACCCTCTTTGGCCAATCAAACTCGTGTTTATTTAAACACCATGAAAATAGAATTGTGATCAACTTGACCCAACCCAAAGACAATACTAAAAGAGGGTCAAATCATTTGAAGGAGAAAGAACCTAATTACTGCTAAGGAGATAGAACATGAAATCACTGAAGCTTCAACAGTCTGGATGCTGACTGCTAAAGAAGTTCATGATGAACCCCTGAAAGAACTTCCTAAGGAAATTTTAGATTTCCTTAAAAAATTTAAGGACGTAATTCTAGAAAACCTTCCTGATTGTTTACCTCCATTAAAGGACATACAACATGCTATAGACTTAGTCCCAAGAGCTACCTTGCCAAATTTATCGCATTATAGGATGAATCCTACGGAACATAAAGAGTTACATAGGCTAGTTGAGGATATTCTTAGGAAAGGATTTATCAAGGAAAGTTTGAGCCCATGTGCTGTTCCAGCCCTTTTGACTCCTAAAAAGGATGGCACTTGGTGCATGTGTGTTGACAGTAGAGCCATCAAGATTACAGTAAAGTATAGGTTTTCCATACCCCGACTTGATGATATGTTAGACATGATGGCCGGTGCTACGATATTTTCAAAGATAGACCTTAAGAGTGGCTATCATCAGGTTAGAATTAGGCATGGGATGAATGAAAAACTGCATTTAAGACCAAGGATGGCTTGTACGAATGGTTATTGATGCCTTTTGATTTATCGAATGCACCTAGTACTTTTATGAGGATTATGACTTAAATATTGAGATCATTTATTGGAAAATTTGTGGTAGCATATTTTGATGATATCCTCATATATAGTAAGAATAAAAAGGATCACTTAGACCATCTTCAGCAAGTTTGTCAGTACTTGAGGAAATAATCTTTATGCGAATTTGAAGAAATGTAGTTTTACGACTCCAAGGATTATTTTCTTAGGTTTTGTAGTAACCGCTGAAGGAGTATCGGTAGACCCTGAGAATATCAAATTCATAGTTGAGTGGCCTATCCCTAAGAATATTCATGATGTTCGAAGTTTTCATGGATTAGCTACTTTCTATAGGAGATTTACTTGAGGGTTTAGTACGATAGTTGCACCTATTACAGACTATATGAAGAAAGGAGCATTTGACGAAGAGATTAAGAATAGAATGACCCAAGTCCTAATTCCGAGGCTACCCGATTTTTTGAAAGTCTTCGAGGTTTCTTGTGATGCCTCAGGGATAAAAATTGGAGTCTTGAGTCAAGAGAATCACCCGGTTGCTTTTTTTAGCGAGAAATTGAATGATGCTAAGTTAAAATACTCTACTTATGATAAGAAACTATATGCGGTGGTTCAAGCATAAAGGTACTGGAGATACTATTTACTACCATAAGAGTTTGTACTCTATTCTGATCATGAAGCTCTTAGGTTTTTTAACTCATAAAAGAAATTGAATTCTAGACATGGAAAATGGGTTGAATATATACAGGCCTACACTTTTGTTTCAAGACATCAATCGAGTGCTGATAACAAAGTTGCTGATGCATTAAGTAGAAGGTTTATGCTCCTGAATTATGTTAGCACTAGAGTAGTCGGATTTGAGAAATTGAAGGATGAATATAAGAACTGTGATGATTTTTGTGAAATCTATAAGGTAGTTAAACAAGGACTGACTAGCTCATATGGTGAGTACACTATTCAAGATGGTTACTTATTTAAGGACAGTAAACTATGTATTCTAAATACTTCACTTAGAGACTTTTTGATTTGGAAAACACATGCTGGAGGCTTAGCTGGATATTTTGGTAGAAATAAGACAATCTTAGCACTAGAAGACCAGTTCTATTGGTCGAGTCTTAAGAGAAATGTTGCTCAAATTGTAGCTAGATGTAGAACTTGTGCTGTTGCTAAACAGCAAAAGTAGAACACTGGCTTATACACCCCTCTTTCTGTACCATATTGTCCATTTTAAGATCTTAGCATGGACTTTGTCCTTGGATTACCTAAGACCCGAAGGAAAAATGATTCTATATTTGTAATGGTCGATAGGTTTTCAAAGATGGCACATTTCCTGCCTTATTCCCAAACCTATGATGCTTCTATGGTAGCCAAGCTATTTTTGAATGAAGTAGTTAGGTTTACCTAGGACCATAGTATCAGACAGGGACGTATGGTTCACCAATTATTTTTGGAAGACACACTGGCATTTATTAGGGACAAAACTTAAATTGTCTACAGCTTATCACCCTCAAACTGATGGCCAAGCCGAGGTTGTGAATCATAGTTTAGAAAACTTGTTAAGAAGTTTAGTGGGAGAACATACTGCCAATTGGGATTTATTACTGTCTAGAGCTGAATTCACATATAATAGCTCAGTAAATAAATCTATCGGAAAAAGTCCTTTTAGATTTTTCATGGGTACAAACCTAGAAAACCCCTAGATCTCATTTTTTTACCCATGCATGAACGTATTTCAGAGTCTGCTGAGTCACATGCTGACATGTTAGAGAGTTGCATAAAAAAATAAGTAATAAAATTAATGAAAGCAATGAATCTTATAAACATATGGTTGATACTAAAAGAAGACTCAAGGAGTACAAAGAAGGAGACTTTGTTATGGTGTTCGATTATAACCTGAATGGTTCCCACCTGGAACCATGAAAAAATTACAGCCCGTAGTAATGGACCATACAAAGTAATTAAGAAAATAGAACCTAATGCCTACGTGCTTGAATTGCCACCTAAACTAGGCATTAGCTCTACTTTCAATGTTTCAGACCTTATCGAGTATAGGGAGCTAACATTGATTCCTAGTGTGCCATTTGGGCCTAATCCTGTCCTTGAGAGTGAACTAACCCAAGTGTGTCCACCTGCCATACCACCAGCCCGAAGAGACAAGATCAAACGGGGACATACTTAGTTGAGTCAACTAAATGTGTTTTATTATTTTTGGTCGGCTAAATGAAGACAAGATTAGTGCCCTCCTTTTTAAGATAAGTAAAGCAGAAGGACTCCCCAAGATGGTGCCCTCCCACTCAAATATTCCATGCCAAAATCATTTATTCTTGTCGCCCACTTCAAGCAAGAGTCCTGGGAATTTTAATCACTTAAGGGGAGAAGGTTCAATGGTCTTCTACTTCAAGAGTTTCAAGCAATCAGGATGGAAGCTGCTTAAATCTCCTGAACTCAATAGTTTTACCAAAACTCTTGAGTCTTCTTCAATTCAAACTAAAGAGTCCACTCACATACAAAAGTCCAGATTAGCCCAACAAGCTGAGTCCAAGACACCCAAGAGCAGGATTCTAGGAGTTGTAGTACAAGGGAGTACAAGACTAGTGTTTGTGTCCCTTATATCACTGGTTGGGAGTCTATAAATACCCCACCAGCCCCCCTTGTAATTCATCATATTATTCATCAATACAATGAAATTCTATCAAATTTATTCCTTTGCTGTTGCATCATGGGGTGTGAGGTCCTTTGTTCTAGGAACATCGCAGGGTGTGAGGCCCTATTTATCCTAGCCGTCAAGAAATCAAAAACCACTATTTCTAAACCTTACCTTCTTTCTTTCATTCTTTCTCTACCATTGCTTCTTTTAATTTGTATTTCTTTCATTGTTGAGTATTACAGGTGAACAGGAATCAAGATCAGGTGTTCTTGCCTTGGAACCAGCATCATGTGGAAGATCGGAGTCCGGAAGCAAGATCTTGAAATCTTGTCGCTATGATCTTGAGAGTCATGCCAGATCTACATCGAGAGAGCGATCTTTGTTGGTACAACTGAACTTTTTTCCTTCTCATAATTCTTGACTTGTTGAATGATCCTAGTTTACGGTGGTTTCTCAACCACCAGGTCCTATTTTTTCTTTAATTGCTTTATAGGTTTACTTGTGCTGGTAATTGAATTAGTTTCCTTCGCCGTCTCCTTTGAAGTCTTCTATAAAATCTGAAAATATAAAAAAATTAGTTTCTAATTTTTCTTTGTTAATTAGTTATTAATTTTAGTAACATAGTTTTGGTTTTCTGTCCCATATTAATTAGTAGTCCTATCATCACTTTTAAGATATGGGATTTTGAAATACCAAGGAAGTAGTGCCTTTATGATCTTATCATCAAATAGTGGCTCTTTACTGACCCTATCATTTGGTATCTGTAGGATATGTCGGTCCAAGTTCAAATCGACCACCGGTTCGACCGGTTGATGACTTTTCTCCCAAACCATGCACTCCAAATGAAAGTGTCCAGAAGGAGTCGAATAGTTGACGGACAAGCCAAATCCGAGGAGTCAACCCTCCGCCCCTATTGAAGACGACACCTTCGACCCGGACTGAAGACAAGATCTTCACTACCAGCTGAAGGTGAGGTCTTCGGCCTACATGTCTTTGGCCTACATTATAGTCTTCGACCTATGTCATAGTCAAGACTAGATCCCCGATCGGTCCTAAAGGAATCCAAAGACGAAGGCATCCCTCCAATTCAGCTACAAACACTCCTAAAGAAGAAGCCTAAAGACAGACCCTCGACTTATTCCAAATCCCCACGAACATGGCGGATAATAGTCATCGCCAACTATCTTAGCTACCTTAAAAGCACGTGATCATTAATTCCTATGACAACATCTTTGACCTAGACGGAACCATTCAGTAACTATCCATGATTGCGAACAAGGAGGAACGAATTAACTCCCTCCATCGTAACCGCTGGAGGGAGAACGGAACTGTAGGCCAGACCAATCAATCTAAATACTGGTAAAAGGGAACACTCCAGGTAAGGCATAAGATACTCCTGAAATTCTCAGAGTCCTTTCCTCTCTGTTTTGATCCTCCTCAGAATCTTTCCCATTCTGTGGTCGGAGCCCGCATTTGACTTTGGTATCGAAGTGTCTCCTACTAGAGCAACTTCGGCCAGGAATTTGTTTTGCAGGTGAATTAGGGAGCGGACCTGCAATCCAGTAGCTCCGTCCGGTTGGAAAAGGGACTCTACACCAATGGATTGGCATGCCAGGAAGGGGAGGAGCTCATTTTAACATCCATTGTTAAGCTCCTTTCCTTGACAAAGGGGAAGTACAGAAAATTCTCCATGGCAAGAGGAAAGACTCATATTGCCTCAGCCAGCCAAAGTCATGCTCCTTTCCAAGGGGGAGAACCCCTTCTGGAGAATGAAATTCCACATCCCACACTTGTTGTGTGACAACAACAACTCGAGCATCTCCTGAACTAGGTCAACACTCTCACGGCCATGGTTCAGGACTTCCAGAATAAAGCCTTTCAGGTGGAGCATCCGCCAGCCACCTCTAGACACAGCTCTTGATCCCGGAGGAAAAGAGCCCCTCAAGAGGGGTCCGCTCATCTTTCCCTTCGCCCTCAACCCTCCCCTAAGTGTCGAAGTTCACAAATGCCTAGTGATGAAGGACTAATATGCATGCAATTTTTTTTATATGTTTTATATGTGGGGTTGAGTGATTAATTCCCAAATTTCAAATTAAAATAAGTTGTAGGAAATTTTATATGAATTTTAGAAGATCAGCATGCAGATTAGGACCTAGAAAAGTAGAAAAGAAGGATCGCCGGGGCTGAGAAGCCTCGGTTAGGGCAAGTTCTCCTACAATAAAATTACTGGAGGTAGAGGGGGTGAACCTGAAAACGTCTGTGAAGATCGCAGCAAAGGGTCTCTCGTTCCTTGACGGATGCGGCCTGGAAAACCGAGCCAAAGACCCGCGGATACCCGGCTTTCTGCTCGGTGATCCGATTGAGGCTTGGCTGGAGTCGTTGGATTCGTAAGAACTCGGGGACCTGTAAACGACCTATTAGGGGTTAGAAAACTCATAAAGGAACAAGAAAACAAAGAAAAAACAGCAAGGAAAGGCTTCTTTTGGAGTGGGCATCCAGGGATCTGAGATGCTTGTTGGCAGCAGGAAGATGATTGCAGCACTGGGAAGAAGAACTCTCGCAAACCCCTTTATGCACACGCAGGGTATCACACAACTCAATAGAAGAACTCAAGGTTTTCATTCATCAAAATTCTCTCCCTTCATACAAGAGGCTAGGGTCCCTTAAATAGACCCTTAACCTTGGGCTCCAAGTAAGGGCACATTAGTCTTTACATGAGAATCCTTTTCCCTCTCAAACCCTAGCTAGAAAATAAGAAAATATTTGGTATAAAAATCCCTAAAAATTCTCTTGACTTGGTCAACACTCCAAAGATGCCTAGGGGGGCATGTTGGGCTTCTAGGAGCAGCAAGGGGCCGGCCCAAAGGGGTCCGGGTGCATGGGTTTGGGCCTCTGGAAGCTGGGGTGGCCTGGTAGCTAGGTAGCAGGAATATTCCATGGTATCTTGCTTCTTAGGGGCTTGGACTTGGCGCCTGGGCTTGATTTCTTTGGGCTAGGATGCAGATGGACCTCTAAAATCATGGATGCCTTGGTATATGAATATATTTTGGCATCTAGAAGGGAATCTGGGCATCTAGAGGGCATCTGCAAGAAATCAGGGTTTTCTGAATTTTCCTCCTGGGGTCTCAAAATCTTCAAGCTGGGTTGGACTTGGGCTATACTTCCATGTCTTCAATCTAGTTGGACTTGGTCTTCACTTGTATGATATAGTCTTGAGTCTTCAGTATGCTTGGACAGGACTCAAAAAAAAAAATTAGCTCAACATGAGCTGACCAGCATTGGACTGAACTAGCTCAACATAAGCTGACTAGTACAGAACTGAAATAACAACTCAAAAGACTCAAACAACAACTAAAAAAAGGACTCAGATGGGCTAAGCCCTTATTACAAATGGACTCATAAATTATTGATCAATTTACAGAGGGTTAAAAATCCTCTGTCTTATTCTGGTACCTCCGGTGTCCCCACCAATTCTCCTAGGGTGGGAGGAACTCGACCCTGTCGAGTGAAGATCAAGCTGGCTCACATATCTCTCGAGGAGGTCTAGGTTGAGGTGCTGCAAGTCCTCTCGAGAAATCAATGAATCGTCCGACTCTGGCCAGCCTTGCCATCGGACCAGGAAGCGTTGATAGTCATGACCCCGGGTCATGAAGGCTTGATCGTCCAGGATATGCTCGATCCGTTCTCCTCTCTAAGGCCAATTTGTTAGTGGACACTCTGGGTTAGGATCACTCACAATGAAAAGGAACAGGTCCAAAGGCCTCACTAGGTATCGCTGTCGGTTCCCTATACTCAACCAGGTCTATAATATTGAAGGTAGAACTAATGCCCAAATCCGAAGGCATGTCTAACACATAGGCATTTGATCCAATCCTTCTCTATCACTTTAAAAGGTCCGGCTCTACGAGCATGAAGCTTCTTTTAGGCCTATGCCTAACCAAGATAGAATCCACTACATCAAATTCTTTGATCCATCTTCAGGAATTAGCCAGTTTGTTTAAAATTAGTGTAGGTGGTGAACATGCTAGGCACATGCAGACTCCTAACAAATGATGCAAAGGACTCATACTGACACCTAACAGACTCGACTATGCATTCCTATCGAAGGAAATTTTATTGAACTCTTTGGATCTAAACCTAATAGATTATAGGTTCTCTAGGTTTGATCCTAGCTTGACATGCACATGAAAATTTATAGTGAACTCCTAGCAAATTCCAAAGAGTATGCCAGAAGTAAGATGCAAACCTAACATGCATGATGAATGCATGCAGTATGCTAATCTCAGCTAAATACAATCTAATGATCCTAGAAATGCTGGAGGTGTCAGGAAAGGGCAGAAAATAGGAAGTGGGTTCAGAAGTAGTTTGGTAGGGTAGGGAAAAAGGTTCAAGGTTAGTTGGATAAAGTTCGATAAAAGAAGGCATGTCAGGGACTAATCCTAGACTAATGAGGCTAACCTTACGAGGTTGCGGTATATCTATGGGGTTTGCATAATGGAAGGATGGGTTACTAATCTCAGGGAAGAGGTCCTTAATGGGAACTATAGGAGGAGGCTCATCCTGAGGGTACTGATTCAAAGAGATCAAGTCCTTAATAAATTCTTCTGGTTCTTGTATTTTAGGACTAGACTCTATAATTTGGCTCTCCTCTATGGTTTCCTCAGGTAAGGCTCTAGTAGCAGTACCTAGGTTCTCTTCCTTTATTTGTTCTTCAACTATAGCTTTAGGTTGGATGTGGTCAAGGTCAACTACCTCTAGGTTGGCTTCTACCTGGGTATCTATTGGGTCAGCTAATTCTAGGTCATCTAAAGGTGTCTCTTCTTCTCCCTCATACTCATCCACTAAGTTTGCATCAGCTTCATACACTTCCACGTTAATGTAAGCCTTGTCAATCTCAGGAATGGTTGGAGAAGGTCGGCTAGGGGAAAATTGGTTATGTCCTGGTTTCTGATTATGGACACTAATCCTAGTAGGTTCAGGTTGCCTAAGGAGTAGTGGCTCACTACTGGGCTCATATTTAGGGGTGCTAATCCTATGGGGTTCAAGTTGACTAAGGGAAACCTGACTAGTACTAGATTGATACTTAGGGGTTATGGGTTCTCTAGGCTCATAGGACAAGGGTGCAGATCTATGGGTCATGGGATTATAGGATCTGGGGTCATAGGATTTTGGGTCAGCTCTATGGTCAGGTTCTAAGGATGGATCATGGTATGGGGTCCTCCTAAGGTTGGGCTCTCTATATGGGTCAAGAAATTGGGTCCTCCTAGGGTTGGACTCCCTATATGGGTCAGAATATTGGGTGTTGGGTCTACTAGGCTCATAGGGTGTGGGTGCATAGGATCTATGATCATGGGATCTAGAGTCATAGGATCTAGGTTCATAGGTTATGGATTCATAGGTTCTAGGTTCATAGGATTTGGAGTCATAAGATCTATAGGTTTTGGGTATACTAGGCTTTTAGGGAGAGGGTAAATAGGATCTATCTTCTTGGTCTATAAAATCCTGATTGGGTCTTCTAAGACTAACCTTAGGGATTGGGTCATGACGATGGGCTCTCCTAGGTTCAGCCTCAAGGTATGGATCAGGGTTTGGGGTCCTCCTAGGTTGAGGATTGTAGTACGGATCAGGATAAGGGGCTCTCCTAGGTTCGACCTCATGGTATAGATCATGGTTTGGGGTCCTCCTTGGTTGAGGGGAATCAGGATCTGGCTCAGACTGTGACCCATAGGTTTTTCTTGGGGTCCCAACCCGGACTTTTAACTGATCAAACCTATTGGCAAGATGGTCAATTCTATCATTGGTTTGAATACGAGACTGAGTTAACTGGGTCATCTGGGTAGCCATCTGGGCCATTTGATCAGCTAGGGCTTTCATTTGGGCTTGCAAATTTTCCATGGGTTCAGACATTTGTGAAGGAAGTGGGTGATATGAAACTCCTGATCTAGTGCTCATGCAAGACTTGATCAGACCGACTACAGCTAACTAGACCTAGAGTCTAAACTAGATGCTCAATCAAGGTGGCAAACTAGCCTATAGTAATCCTGTACTCAACCAGGCAGGTGTAAGGAGAGTGTTAGGTCCCTGATTGCCAATCCTAGACACCAATCAGAGATTGGCCAGGTAGGCGGACCAGCACACAAGCCCTTTGGGATTGAATCCCTAAACCATCATTCTAGACACTGAGCACAAGGCACACACAGGTTATCTTGACACAATGATCTGACACGTAGCCCGGACCTGACCAGTTGGTGTCCCTAGCCCACTAGGGAAAATTAAGTCTAGCTAATTTTAGGTTAAGGCTTGGGACCGAATGTAAGGGATGTGGTTTTGGGCTAAGGAGAGGTGATCAAATCCTCCCCCCATTTGATATAGCAAGAGTGCCCTTAAAAGTAAATTATGCAATGATGGCAGGCAGATGAGGATGCAAATTAGGGTTTAGATATTTTTGGTATTTTCAGAGAATATGTAATTTTTTTTTGGTATTTTTTTAAATAGAAGAAAACTTACAAATCATGGCCTAATATGCTGGAAATATACTAAAATTAAAAGATATGTAAAAGATGCTAAACAAAACCCTAAAACTTCCAAACTTGTCTTGCAGAAAAAATAGAGCCAAAAATGTTTAGGCTGTATTTCGGCTTGAAAAAAATTCACAAGCCATAATAAAATTTTAGAAAACTCTTAAACTTATTGTGAATTATGATGAATCTAGGAAAATAAATTTTAGAATTTTTAGAGTTTTTATCTAGGAGAAATAATTAAAATAACAGAGCATATACGGACTAAAAATTGTAGAAAATAAGCCCTAATCTAAGCTCTGATACCAAATAATGGGGAACTAATATGCATGCAATTTTTTTTGTATGTTTTATATGTGGGGTTGAGTGATTAATTCCCTAATTTCAGATTAAAATAAGTTGTAGAGAATTTTATATGAATTTTAGAAGATCAGCATGCAGATTAGGACCTAGAAAAGTAGAAAATAAGGATCGCCGGGGCTGAGAAGCCTCGGTTAGGGCAAGTTCTCCTACAATAAAACTACTGGAGGTAGAGAGGGTGTACCTGACAACGTCTGTGAAGATCGCAGCAAAGGGTCTCTCGTTCCTCGATGGATGCGGCCTGGAAAATCGAGCCAAAGACCCGCGGATACCCGGCTTTTAGCTCGGCGATCCGATTGAGGCTTGGCTGGAGTCGTTGGATTCGTAGCAACTCGGGGACCTATAAACGACCTGTCAGGGGTTAGAAAACTTACAAAGGAACAAGAAAACAAAGGAAAAATAGCAAGGGAAGGCTTCTTTTGGAGTGGGCGTCCAGGGATCTGAGATGCTTGTTGGCAGCTGGAAGATGATTGCAGCACTGGGAAGAAGAACTCTCGCAAACCCCTTTATGCACACAGCAGGGTATCACACAACTCAATAGAAGAACTTAAGGTTTTCATTCATCAAAATTCTCTCCCTTCATACAAGAGGCTAGGGTCCCTTAAATAGACCCTTAACCTTGGGCTCCAAGTTAGGGCACATTAGTCTTTACATGAGAATCCTTTTCCCTCTCAAACCCTAGCTAGAAAATAAGAAAATATTAGGTTTTAAAATCCCTAAAAATTCTCTTGACTTGGTCAACACTCCAAGGATGCCTAGTGGGGCGTGTTGGGCTTCTAGGAGCAGCAAGGGGCCAGCCCAAAGGGGCCCGGGTGCATGGGTTTGGGCCTCTGGAAGCTGGGGTGGCCTGGTAGCCAGGTAGCAGAAATATTCCCTGGTATCTTGCTTCTTAGGGGCTTGGACTTGGCGCCTGGGCTTTTTTTCTTTGGGCTAGGATGCAGATAGACCTCTAAAATCATGGATGCCTTGGTATATGAATATATTTTGGCATCTGGAAGGGAATCTGGGCATCTGGAGGGCATCTGCAAGAAATCAGGGTTTTCTGAATTTTCCTCCTGGGGTCTCAAATCTTCAAGCTGGGTTGGACTTGGGCTATACTTCCATGTCTTCAATCTAGTTGGACTTGGTCTTCACTTGTATGATATAGTCTTGAGTCTTCAGTATGCTTGGACAGGACTCAAAAAAATAAAATTAGCTCAACATGAGCTGACCAGCATTGGACTAAACTAGCTCAACATAAGCTGACTAGTACAGAACTGAAATAACAACTCAAAAGACTCAAACAACAACTAAAAAAAGGACTCAGATGGGCTAAGCCCTTATTACAAATGGACTCATAAATTATTGATCAATTCACAGAGGGTTGAAAAGCCTCTGTCTTATTCTGGTACCTCCGGTGTCCCCACCACCTAGGCCCTCTGATTCCTTATGGAGAGGGAAAAGGTCTAGGTCGGCTCCCTCTTATTCTTCTAAAGACTCCACTCCTATGGAGATTTTGCCAAAGCAGACTTCTTCCGATTACAATGGGAAGTTTAAAGCCATCGAATCGGAGATGGCAAGAATCCGGGAGCAGAGGGAACATAACGACCTAATGGTGTGTGATCTGTGCCCTCCTTACACTAACTGTATCATGATCGAAGCTATTCCTCAGCACTTCAGGTTCCTCAGATGGAACCCTACGATGGCACCTCCGATCCTTATGATCACCTTGATAGTTTCAAGGCACACATGATGATCCAAGGAGCTTTGAACGTACTGTACTACCTTGCAGTCCTGGCCACCTTGAAGAAGGCCGCTCGGATGTGGTACTCGAGCATACACCCAAGTACCATCGATTCTTTCTTCGAGTTATTGCGGCAAAGCAACTATGGCCTTACTTTCATGCCCATGCCATTGTGGTTCTGACTGATCAGCCACTTAAGGCTGTCCTCCAAAGCCTTGATACTTTGGAAAGAATAGCTAAATAGGCTGTGAAGTTAAGCAAATTCGATATTAGTTTCCAGCCTCGATCGACTATGAAGGCCCAGGTGCTATCCAATTTCTTGGCTGAATGCACCTGGAAGTCCAAAGACGAAGCACATCCAGCTGAAGAAGAAATGTCAAAGGATATGGAGTCTACTTGGGTACTCCACGTGGATGGAGCTTCCAACTCTACTGGATGTGGGGCCGGTCTCATACTAGCTGAACCAGAGGGACACATAGTAGAGTATGCACCTCAGTTTTGCTTCCATGCTTTGAAAAACCAGGTCGAATACGAAGCCCTACTTGCAGGACTTTGGATCGCCAAGAGCTTAGGAGTTTGGAAGCTCCAGGCCTTTTCAGATTCCCAGTTGGTGGTGAACCAGGTCAAAGGAGAATATGAAGATATAGATCCTACCATGGTACAATACCTGGAAAAGGTACAAGCCCTATCTTCTCAACTGGAGTTCTTCGAAATCATGCATATACCTCAATCAGAGAATTCCCGGGCGGATGCATTATCCAGACTTGCTACAACCACTCCAAAATCCCTTGGTCGCACCTTCTTTGAGCACCTTGAAACTCCAAGCATAGTTGAAGAAACTTTGGAGGTGCACCAAATCACGTCCGAACCAAGTTGGATGGATCCCATCCTCAAGTTCTTAAATGAGGGCGTATTGTCAGAAGATAAAGTGGAGGCCAAAAAGATCCACTGGATGGCATCCCAATACATCATTTTAAATGGAACCCTATATAAAAGATCATTTTCTCAGCCTCTACTAAAATGTTTTGGACCATCGGATACCGACTACGTCTTGAGGGAGATCCATGAAGAAATATGTGGTGATCACCTGGGGGGCAGGTCTCTGGCATACAAAATAATATACCAAGGATACTATTGGCCTTCCATCCAGAAAGATTCAGCCGACTTCATGCGAAGATGTGACCAATGCCAGAGGTATGCCAATGTATAGAGATTGCCAACTAGTCATTTGACCTAGCTGACGGCACCCCGATCCTTCATCCAGTGGGGTATGGACATCCTCGGACCATTTCCATCGGCCTCTGGGCAAAGGAAATTCCTCATTGTGGCAATCGACTACTTCACTAAGTTGGTCAAAGCCGAACCATTAGCTCACATCACGGAAGGCAAGGTCAAGAACTTTGTCAAAAACTCCATCATATTTTGGTTTGGAATCCCACATACAATCATCACGGACAACGGGAGACAGTTCAACAATCCGAAGTTCCAAGATTTCTGCACTCGGTGGTACCATGTGCAGCATAGGCTAACTTCCGTTGCCCATCCACAGTTCAATGGAGAAGTTGAAGTGACCAATCGGACCATTCTCCATGGTCTGAAGACAAGGTTGAATGCTGCCAAAGGATAATGGGTCCAAGAGCTGACCTCCATTCTTTGGACCTATAGAACGACCCCGAGAACGGCTACTGGTGAGTCTTCGTTCAACTTGGCATATGGCACCGAGGCCGTCCTCCCCATCGAGGTCTCCCTTCAATCTTTGAGGATTGATAAGTATGAAAAGCCCGAAAACTTCGATCATAGAAGAGTTGATCTGGATCTACTATCGAGCACCAGGCTCTAGGACCAAATAAAAATGGTGATGTATCAGCAAAAAATCGCCAAATATTACAACTCCAGAGTAAAAGAAGGGATCTTTCGCACAAGGGACATGGTGCTACGAAGAACTGAAGTGTCCAGGCCAACAGAACAAGGAAAGCTTTCTCCTAACTGGGAAGGATCATCCCAAGTTGAAGAAGTCATATGTCCAGGAAAGTATCGACTCAAGACCTTGGATGGCAGACCTCTGTCCTGGCCATGGAATGTACAAAATCTTTGCAAGTACTATCAATAAATGACCCATAATCTTTTGTGCAAATCTGTTCAACTTTGGATAACCCGTTGCTCGAGTAGGGTGGCAACGATTTCGATGGCCCGATCAAAAGAATCGACCAATGGTGCATAGGGGAGTCTGATCCACTCACCTTATCGGTATGCCCAACAAGCACAACGGATGGCCCAATCAGGCTGCCAAAATGATAAGGGCACAAGGATGGTTCATATAACCTACCATACGGCGAATCTGAAAACATGCTAGGGCGGTTCTAATCAGCCTACCTTACACTAAAGAAGGTGCAGGGATGGTTCGTATAACCTATCCTAGGTAAACCCGAAGACGCGCCGGGACGGGCCTGAACAGCCTACCTTAATCATGACAGGAATGCACAAGGATGGCTTAGATACCCTACCTTACGGTAAATCTGAAGATGTGCTAAAGTAAATCTACATCACCCACCCTGTCAATAACAGAACACTTGATGAGACGGCATGATCGATACCATCCCACATGCAAACCCCAAACGGGTCGATAAAATTTGCACTCCTGACATCTACACTTCGTAGTATAATAGGGTATATCAGTCACGGAGGAAGAAAAAATGTGAAAAAAAAAGTTGGATCTTTTCATTTCATCTTCATGTTTTTACAAAAAATAAAGGTGCAGATAGCGGAAAGCAGATTTAATGATCGCTCGCCGGCCCTTTCCCATGCCGGTGGGAGGTGTCAAAGTCCCGGAAGGAGGATGGAGAGGCCCCAGAGTTTCCTTCGGAGTCAGACTCCAACTCTTATTCAAAGTCAGAGTCAAACTCGTGACCAGGGAAGGGAACAGAAGGCCTAATATTTTCCAAGCCCTTCAGATTGAAGTACTTGAAAGCCTTGGCTTGATGCTCTCGGAACCCCTAGTGGTACGAGTCTAGGACCACCTCGGCAACCTCATCCTTGTAGGCAGAAGAAGCCATGAAGTCCGAGATGGCTTCCGCCACCTTCTTCCTGGCCTCCTCCGCCTCCGCAACGGCCACCGCTACTCGTGCCCTGGCCTCCTCCAGGCAAGCCTCCAAAATCCGGATCTTCCTCTCCAAGCGAGCAATGACCCCCTGTGGGTCATCATTGTCACTTTTCCGGGGAGCCTTCGCACTAGGTTCCCCCTCTGCTTGATTGCTGGAGGCCCTCTTCATGGCCACCTTCTTGAGGTCTGAGATGCTGAACTTCATTCTATTGGTTTGCTAAAAGAAGAAAGACAATTTTCAAGTGGGAGTATGAATTTTCAATGGCCTGCAACAGGGGAGGCAGGGTCCTATTTAAAAGGACCCTACACTCATGAATGGTCATAAAGAAACGTGCTCCATGCCTCTCCCCAGGCACACCAAAAGGTGCCACGTGTTGAGATGATGTCTCGAAACCCAGGTGGCCACCTGGAAACGGTGTGATCATCAATAACTACTCTCGGGGATGGAGACCGTCGATGTTTGGGGCTCAGAATAATCTTCCTCAAACGGTTACAACATTGATGGTCTTCTCTTTAAAAGGGTAGATATGGTGGCACCCAGGATGCGCGAGGATGCGACCGTTCGAATATCTATGCACTTGACATGGACAACAAAGATTATGCTTAATGTTCCTCAACCAGTGGCCAATGGGAAAATGACACCTGTCTGCCATGTCCTTTCCAGAATAGAAGGAATAATTATGATGGGCAACTGATGATGGTCTAGCTTAATCAAGGTCAGTCATCTGCTATGACATACTGATCTTATTTCGGAATTCATCCTCGGCCAAGTCAAGGATATGCACCTCAACAGTCTTCAACTTACTCATCAACCAGAAAGAATCAACCCAAAAGGTAAAGGATCAGTTTGAAAGAAATTAGTCATTTATTCCGGGAATGGGAAGCCTCATCCAAAAGGAAGACATTACAAGTAGCTGAGGAAAAAGAAAGTACAACAAGATTATCCCTTACCAATCTCTTCGATAGATGAAACAGGAGTAGGGGTTGACCTTGTTTCGGGCTGAACTGAAGAAACTTCCAACTTATACTCCGGAACGGTGAGCAAGGAGAAGTCCATGTTGGGATAAACTCTCCTGACTTTATCTAGACAATCTATGTAACCTGAAGAGTATCCTCTCGAAGCAGCTTCAGAAGACTTCTCTTCGGCTTGCACAGCCCTCTGGTTGGCTGCTAAAAGACTTATCTCCAGCTCTTCAGCCCTCCTTTTCAACTCGACCAGACGAGACTTCGACTCCTCAGCATCCCGCAAAGTTTCCCTCAATAACAATTCAAGGGAAATCACTTTCCTTCTCCTCTCTTGAGCAATGATCACCACTTCGGCTGCCTACACCTGAATAATGCCCATCTATCTTCTTAAGACATTGTTTGAGGCAATCACGTTGTCCCTTTCTTTTCCTGCAATAGCCCGAAGTTTTTTGGTAGCATCCTTTTCAGCTATAACTGAAGCCATACGGCTTTGAAGATCTTCGCTATAGCTGATAGATTCATGAGTACCTTTCTCCAATAGAGAAAGGTTATGAGAAACCTGTGGAACGAAGAATACGTGCAAAATCAGTTCAATCGACAAATATGGATAGGTAACACGCATATCGAAGGCCACCTGTTGTATCCCAAGGAGGATAGCAGGCAAGGGATTCCCGGATCCCTGCCCCCTAGCTCCGGTGATAGGGGCATAACACCCCGCCGGACTTCTTTATCTTGTGATTGGAGTCACAAGCTTAACACCTTCAATGCATGGGAAAGCCCCCTCAACTTTTCGTGGGCTCGACCTCTCGAATGGCTCGACCAGCAGGGCTTTCCCGGGAGAAATTGGTTCCTTCCCAGAGGAAGAACCTATCTCGATGGGATCAATGCTCTTGACCTTGGCACACGGTAATGCCAACACATACCTTCGCCTTCGATCTGATCTCCTCATTTGGAAACCTCTCATCGGTTTCCCCTTGGCTACTCGCCTGAGTTGTGCTAGGTTCCCCTTGGCTGCTCGTCTGAGCTGTGCTAGGTTTCTCCTTGAGCCTATGATCAATTTTAGGGTTTCGATTGACCAAGGCTCCTGATTATTTAGATATTAGCAACCAAGAGTGGAGTCATGCTCTGATTGAGAACTCCTATGACATGATATCCTCGCCCCCGGGCTCCTATGATGGTAGTGACGGTGGTGAGTGGTCCCTCCAAGGTCCTTCAAAGGGACCTATGATTGCTCTAGTGGAGGTGTTGCTCTAGCCACCAGATGTTGTGTCATAGTTGGTGGCGCAGGAGTGGGTAGTGCTGGAGGTTAAGAATCTACGCATGGTACAACCAGTGGGAGTGGTGTCACTGGATGTGGTGCAAGGGCAACCTGGATGGCTAGATGGCTACCACTAGGTTCTGGACTTGCTCGACAAGCAAGTTGAATCGATTTAAGCCTGCCATTACAGCTTGTGGTGGTGGCAAGGCTCCTACAAATGTAGGGTGAGATAGATCATTCACTTGGCTTTCTACTATCCTTTCCATCAATCAGGAGGCTGTGATATTGGTATGGTGCGAGGTAGTCTTTTTGGGTGGCATGGCCTTCTATATTGCAGGTCACACTTCCTACAAATAATTTGGCATTTTCTTTAATCTGTTGCTGCCAAAATTTGTCAAGCATTGGAAGAGGTTGCTAGAGTTGGTAGAAGTGCTAGAGCAAATGGTGCAAGTTGGTCTCTGGGAAGAGGTATCTACAAAAAAGCTCCATCGGGGCCCTGGCGATGGCACTCGGTCACTTAAGTCAGTATTGGTACTAACAGTGGGGGAGTGTAAGTGGGAAGGCTTGTGTATCTCTGGGAGCCCACATGGAACCTTATTTATAAAGGGACATTCCATGGTATTCTAGGTGAGACCAAGATCTTGACGATTTGGTGAAAGGCAGCTTGACCTCCCATGTGTCACTTGGGGCCTTTTTGCTAGCAAAGGGGCATCTCATCTCCTTGAAGGCATCCTTATCATTAGTCTAAGGTAAGCCATGCTTCAATAAATAATGGCTCAAGTTATAGGACATTCAGGCACACTCATTGCTCTTGTAGAGATTTTGAAATGATTTGGTGATTTTAGGATGTGATGGAGAGCCTTGCCAGGTGGTGCATAATGGTGATGAGCATTAGAGTGCTACATTATGGGGGTTTAGAATGAGCATGTCACCAAGGTAATACAAGCTAGCATTCTTGCTATGGTTTGGCTATGCCGAGACTTATTGTTAGGAAATGGTGGGCACACCAAGACCAAGACCAAGACTCAAGGACCCATCTGGATCACCGAATAAGAAGAATAGGACCTGCATCTTGACCGCCAAGCCAACTCAAGACACAGTCAAATAGAATTCTAGGTGCTGAAAAATTTCTAGAATTTTCCAGAATTTTCTTGTTTCATTTTTTTTGCAATTTTAAAATATGGGAAATCCTTGAAAATCCATTGTAACAAATTCCCCGCCACTTCATAGGATTAGTTATATTTTGCAACTAATCCTTGGATTAGTTAGTGGTTAGTTGAGTTTATAACTAATCATTAGATTAGTTACGCTGTAAACCCATTCTAGAACCCTCTGTCCGAATCCTATAAATAAGGCTACGGTTTGTAAGAAAAAGAGGCAAAGAATATAACACAAATGAAAGGTTCTTCTTCTCCGATTGAATTATTTTAACTGCCTTTGTTACTATTGTAACGTCGAGGAGTGTGAGGCTCCGCCACTATCTTCATCACTGTCGGTGACGTCGAAGGGTGCAAGGCCCCAGCTATCCCACTGTTCTTCTATTTCACACCATCTCCATCTTCCCCAAAGTGCCAAGCCGTCCCTCTGCCCTGTCCGCAAAGGAGAAGAGCTCCCGTTCACAAACCCATCCTCCCTAACTTCTCTGATCTGAACCCTTAGCTCTGAGATCCCGTCACCGGACTTCTCTCTCATCGATCTGACACTACTGCGAGCCCAACCACCATCGCCGCTGCTTCTTTCTCTTCCACAACCGATTGCATCTTCCTTCCACCATTGCTTCTTCTTTCCATGATCATCTTCTCAATCTATGTCAAGTCTTCCTTCCATGACCTTCCCAGTCTCCATCGACTGATTGCACCATCTCCGTCTTCCCCGAGCATCGCTCCGTCGTCACCGAGAAGCCCCTATTCACAAGTCCAAAGAAGCTCCCATTCCTCTCGGTGTTCTTCCAGACAACCCCGAGCCACCTAACTTCCCCCATCCGGCCCGTCCATCACCGGACCTCCTTCCTCCGGTCCACCCCGACGCCATCTTCACCTCCAAGCCTCTACCCCACAAAGCTTCAAGCTCACTCTACCCTGTTCCACGAAGCATTTAGCTGTTTCTATGAAGAAGACTCATCAAGATAATGTTGAAAGAAGACAAGAATAGCTATTCCAGCTATTCCTTCTATTCCACACTTATCCCAGATTTATTCCAGATTGGAATAAGCTATGTTTACTTTAATTTGGGTTGTGTTTTTGGCTTTGATTGTCTCACTTAGGCTAATCCGAGGTTAATTGTGTTAGATCCTCTCCGGTACCGAGCCTTGAAGGAATCCTAGCCATCAACCCGTGCTCTTGATGCCTGTCGTTGGATGATTGATTGTTGATCACCCAGGCCACATATTCCAAGGTTAAGTGATCTCATCACAAGAAAATAGCTATTACTGTCGTAAGGTCCTATCTTTCTTTACTTTCTTTAGCTATGAAGTTTTGAAATGCGTGCATGTCCTTGATCAAGGATTTCTCAATCTCTGAGTCCTGATTCTTTGTTATTTTATTAAGTCTAGCACGAGGGAATGCATGATCTAAGATCTACCCTATTTGAATGTTCTCCAGAATCTCTGTTTATTATAAGCATCGGTACTCGTCTGGATTCTTAGGGTAATTTTTCATGCATGCCATCCCCCATCACCCTTTCTTTGGTATCAAAGCGTAGTTCCATATCATTCTTGGTATTAGAGCACAATTAGGACATGCATTTTGTTTAGTTCACTCACTATTTTTTCCACAGTATTTTGTTAGCTGATTAGTTCTTTTGTTTTGGTTTAGTTCTACCGCATTTCTTTATTTCAGTTATTTTATTGCAAGTATAATATATATATATATATATATATATATATATATGTGTGTGTGTGTGTGTGTGTGTGTGTGTGTGTGTGTGTCATTTCTGTTTTCTTTGTTTGCATTAAGATCATGGAGTGTGCATTTCATATTTTGCATTAAGCTACTTAAGGATGGCAATATCATAATATAAGGGAAGGACTTCATTACCTTTCCTTAGCCCAAAATAACCATCCTACATTACGGACCTAAGCTTCTAATTAAAATCCAATTGAAACGTACTTTTGCTCTCGAGAGCTTAGGGACACCAACTGGTCAAGTCAAGACTAAGTGTCTATTCATGGCATCAGCCCATTCTGTGTGTGCTGCTGCTTTTGGTGTCTAGGCTTGGTGATTCAGGGCTAGTGAGTTGGTCCGCCTACCTAGCCAATCCTAGATTGGTGTCTAAGGTTGGCGATCAGGGACCTCCACTCCCCTACACCTACCTGGCCAAGAACATAGTCACTACAAGATTGGTTTGCCACCTTGACTTAGGCAACTGGTTGTGGTTCTAGGTCTAGTAAACCGTAGATGATTTTGCCTGCTTGAATTATGTCCACTAGAACAGGAGTCTCATATCAGCTCGAGTCATCCATGGACAATCTGGAAGAAGCCCTGTTAAAAAACCATGTCAGAACACTTATCCCAAAAGTCTGCTCAATTGTCTACCCAATTGACCAGGTTAAACCAATGTGAGGCACAACATGATTCCATGGCCACCATTTGAGCATAAACATGAGACTCCATTTTCTCCAATGACCAAACCAGAGGAAAGACCCATTTGGCACACCGAATCTTATGCCCCCACTTTTAATAGAAGCCTAGACCCTGAGATGTATATCGATTGGGAAGAACAAATGGATCAGTATTTTTAGCGCACAAACATATCGAAATCAGGACAGGTTAGGTTGGCCAAAACCAAGTTCACCCAATATGCTAGGTCGCATTGGTATGCTATTGAGCGTGAATGTTATCACAAAGGAGAGGAAATAAGTACTTGGAAAGACATGAGAAGTAAGTTGAGAGATAAGTACTTAGGTAGATTCTATGAGCAAAGACTTTTAGATCGATGGTACTGACTGAGACAGGATGATAAGCCATTGTCTGAGTATATCATGAAATTCCAGGAGTTTGTCAGGAGATGTAACACCACTAAATCTAAGTCTGAGACCATAGCTAGGTTTTGAGATGGTCTACATAGGGATATCCAGTGGGAACTTCTCCATTGGAAGTTTTGTAGCCTGGAAGAAGCCTATGACACTACTAGGGAATTTGAGTCATATCAAAGAAAATTCATGAACTACCAAGTAAAGCCCAGCATGGTTAGTACCTTTGAACCCAAACCAAACCCTAGTCAACTTCCCTTAGACCAACCAACTTCTACTGTCCCATTAGTTCATATGAATGATAGGAACAAGAACCCTGAAGTACAAATTGAGTGCACTAATATTCAAGACTTAGGGTATCCCCAGATTGAAGAGCTAGGGAAGGAAGAGGACAAGTCTGAGCCCATTGAGAAAATGTATGAGGCTGACATAAGTTTATTAGATGAGTATGAAGGAGAAGATTTCAACTCTAGTACCTTATCTGAGGAAGTCCATGTAGAAGACAAGATTGTTGAGCCTAGTCCGAAAATACTAGAGCGACAAGAAATTAGTGAGGACCTGGTTCCTGTAAATCAATGCCCTCAGGAAGAACCCACTCTTTTAGCCTCAATCCAAGACCTAATTCAGCCCCCTTGTAAAGAGCTCATTCCTGTTGATGACCTTTTTCTGGAACTAACTAAACCTTCCTTGTATGAAAAATCTACACTTACTTTGACCAAATTCTTCGTTCATCAATTTGACCTTATGACACCCATAGCTCAATATTCTAATCTTAAGGTCTCCGCAAGTCACCAAGATCTGTTCCCTAAGCCCAATAAATTGTCACAAAATTTTGATTTCCTGCCACACCCTAAGGCTTCCAATGCTTCCCAAACTTGCAAACTACACTATGTTGAGATTATTCGGTTGCACCAATTCTTTGAGTTTGTTAGGTTTGCGACCTACTTTTGGAAGACCTTATGGCATTTGTTAGGTATCCATTGTACATTTTCAAGTGCACATTGGACTAGGATCAAACCTAGAGGGTTTATAGTCTGTTAGGTTTAGGTCCTAGAGAGTCCAATAAATTTTTTTTTTCTCAATAGGAATGCATAGTTGAGTCTTCATTTTGCATCATATTAAAATTTGTATTAAGTACAAATTTTAAAATAATTTGGCTTATTCCTGAAAGAGAGACCTTTCAAGATTGTCCATGGGTACCAACCCAATAAACCACTTGATCTAATTCCCCTGTCATTGCATGCTAAAGTGTCCAATCAACCGAATCTTTTGCACAGCATGTTAGAAATTTGCATAAGGAAATCACCCAAAAGATCAAAATGAGTAACGATGCTTATAAAGACAAGCTGATTCTAGAAAATATTTCAAAGAATTTTTTGTAGGGGATTTTGTCATGATAAGACTCAGACCTGAACGGTTTCTTCTTGGAACTGTCAAGAAACTCCATTCCCGAAGTACTGGACCCTATAAAATTATTAAGAAAATTGGACGCAATGCCTGTGTGCTCGAGTTATCCCCTGATTTAGGCATTAGCTCCACTTTTAATGTTTCTGATCTAGCTGAGTACAGGAAACCGACAGTAATTCCTAGTGAGGCATTCGGGCTTGACCCTTTATTTGAGAGAGAGCCTACCCTGGAGCATCCACAAAAATGGCCTGAGCAAAGAGAGAAGATCGAGCAAATCCTGGATGATCAAGCTGTCAATACTCAATGAAATGGTTATCAGCGCTACTTGGTAAAATGGCAAGGTCATCCTAAATCAAAGGACTCATGGATTACCAGAGAGGACCTGCAATGCATTGATCCGAATCTCTTGGAAGAGTATCAAAGCCAAACAACCCTTTACTCAACGGGGTTGAGTTCTTTCCCACCCCAAGAGAAATGGTGGGGACACCAAGACCAAGACCAAGACTCAAGGACCCATCTGGATCACAGAACAAGAAGAATGGGACCTGCATCTTGATTGCCAAGCTAACTCAAGACATAGTCAAACAGAATTCTAGGTGCCAAAAAATTTCCAGAATTTTCCAGAATTTTCTTGTTTCATTTTTTTTGCAATTTTAAAATATGGGAAATCCTTGAAGATCCGTTGTAACAAATTCTCCGCCACTTCTTAAGATTAGTTATATTAAAAACTAATCCTTGGATTAGTTAGTGGTTAGTTGAGTTTGTAACTAATCATTAGATTAGTTATGTTGTAAACCCGTTCTGGAACACTCTGTCCAAATCCTATAAATAAGGCTATGGTTTGTGAGGAAAGGAGATAGAGAATATAATACAAATGAAAGGTTCATCTTCTCTGATTGAATTTTTTTTGACTACCTTTATTAGTGTTGTAATGTCGAGGAGTGCGAGGCTCCACCACTGCCTTCATCGCCGTCAGCGACGTCGAAGGGTGAGAGGTCCCAGCTATCCCACTGTTCTTCCATTTTATGCCATCTCCATCTTCCCCAAAGTGCCAAGCCATCCCTCTGCCCTGTCCGCAAAGGAGAAGAGCTCCCGTTCGCAAGCCCATCCTCCCTAACTTCTCTGATCTGAGCCCTTAGCCCTGAGATCCTGTCGCTGGACTTCTCTCCGATCAGTCCGACACCACTGCAAGCCCAACTACCATTGCCGCTGCTTCTTTCTCTTCCATGACCGATTGCATCTTCCTTCCACCATTGCTTCATCTTTCCACGATCATCTTCTCAATCTCCGTCAAGTCTTCCTTCCACAACCTTCCCATTCTCCGTCGACTAACTGCGCCATCTCCGTCTTCCCTGAGCATCGCTCTGTCGTCACCGAGAAGCCCCTGTTCACAAGTCCAAAGAAGCTCCCATTTCTCTCAGTGTTCTTCCAGATGACCCCGAGCCGCCTAACTTCCCCCCTCCGGCCCATCAGTCACTGGACCTCCTTCCTCCGGTCCGCCCTGATGCCGTCTTCACCTCCAAGCCTCTGCCCCATAAAGCTTCAAGCTCACTACCTTGTTCCATGAAGCGTTCGACTGTTGCTATGAAGAAGACTCGTCGAGTTGCTATTGAAAGAAGACAGGAATAGCTATTCCAGCTATTCCTTCTATTCCATACTTATCCTAAATTTATTCAAAATTGGAATAAGCCTCGTTTACTTTAATTTGGGTTGTGTTTTTGGCTTTGATTGTCTCACTTAGGCTAATCCAAGCTGAATTGTGTTAGGTCCTTTCCGATATCGAGCCTTGAAGGGATCCTAGCCATCAACTCGTGCTCTTGATGCTTGTCGTTGGATGACTGATTGTTGATCACCCAAGCCGCATGTTCCAAGGTTAAGTGATCTCATCATAAGAAAATAGCTATTACTGTCATAAGGTCCTATCTCTCTTTACTTGCTTTAGATCTGAAGTTTTGAAATGCATGCATGTCCTTGATTAGGGATTTCTCAATCTCTGAGTCCTGGTTCTTTGTTATTTTATTGAGTCTAGCATGAGGGAATGCATGATCTAAGGTCTACCCTATTTGAATGTTCTCCAGAATCTGTGTTTATTATAAGTATTGGTACTCGTCTGGATTCTTAGGGTAATTTTTCATGCATGCCATCCCCCATCACCCTTTCTTTGGTATCAAAGCATAGTTCCACATCAAGAGCCTTTCAATCAGTGCACACCAAAGAGCTTCTGATCGAGTACCTTGGGGGCACAAGAATTGGGCTTCTGGCTGAGCACCTCTGTTGCACAGGTGGCTTTTCCCAAGAGGGGGGTGAATTGGGAATTACAAAATTTCTTGCAATTATGTGCACAAGTAATTCCTTTTTGTAGTTGAGTACTGTGTTAATCAAAAATAAGTGCGGAAGCTGAAAAGTAAATCAAGCATAATACAAACAAGGCAAATTTATAGTGGTTCGAAGCAACCCAGCTCCTACGTCCACTATCCAAGTTCACCACTCAGGATTTCCACTATATCGCCCAAACCGGAATACAGTCGGATTGTTTTATAGGCTCACAATCTCAACCTCTACACTTTGGTTTTTAATCCGGGCTCACCAAAGAAACCCACTCTAAGTTTTCATAGGCTCACCTAGAACCCTATACTTTGGTTTTGAAAAGGCTCACCAAAGAAACCTATTTGATTTTACAACCGGGCTCACCAATAATCCAAATATTCTAAGAGTAGAATAAAAAAGCAACAAAAATTAACAAACTCAGTTGTCGGGTGGTTGCCGATGTAGCTCGAGTGAAGCTCAATTGAATGCTCTTCAATGCACTTCAATGGCTTCCTTGCTTTCCTCAAAAGATGCTTCAAGCTTCTGATAAAAGTTGGTGAAGGCTTGAAGACTGACTTCAAAGCTCAAGTGCTCTCTCCTCTTACTTCAATAAATATTCAATAACTGTTCATTAACTCATTAGTCTCTTCAAAGATGTTCTCATACCTCATTTATAGAGACTTCAACAGCCTTCCCTTAATTTTGAACGTTGTAGACTGTTGGGAAGTGACAGGTTACCATTGGAGCACTTTTGGATTTCAAAAATATAAAACTGGAACTAGCTGTTGGAGGTGACCCCGTCACTCCAGTCAGCTCGAACATTCTTCGAGTTGACTCGGATCAAGTTTGAGTCGGCTGGGTTGAACACCAGTCGGCTAGGTTCCACAGTTGAGAAAATGGTTCACTCTGGACGAGTCAGCTAGGCTGAAATCTAGTCGGCTCGGATCCCTGAGATTCTCAGAATGTTCTCAACCATGTTCTGGATGAGTCGGCTAGGCCTTGGTGCCAGTCGACTGGATCTGTGTGCCAGAGAACTTCTTTCTTGTGCCAGTGCCAGAGTCGGCTGGTTCCTCCATCCAGTCGGCACGAGATTGGTTCTTCAGCCAGATCAAATTCAATTCTCCAGAACTCTTGTGCCAAGCTTTGAAGACTTCCTCAAGGTCTTCTTACAATGAAATTAAGAAAAATTTTAGCTTGAAAACTATTAAAAGTAACCCTTTATCTTTGATTCAAGTAGGAAATTTTTGTTTGGTTCTTCTTTACAAGATTCTAATTACTTACAACTCAACACAAAACAATAAAGATTATAGGGTTTAGAAAGTATGTCAATGTAGTTGTCCTATAAAAACTTGTCAACCATTTGAAGAGTTGTTAGATAACCAAATGTATGCTCCAATGTTTTGTTATCATCAAAATCATTTTAGGGGTCAACAACCTCAAGGGCGGTCAGCAAGGCCCACCGATGTCTTGGGGATAAGGATTGGCCTCTACTGTCATTCGCTTAAGGGCTTTTGACCAAGCACCTGAGGGGTAATCGGCAACTCTTATCAATGCCTTGGTCGGTCAAAGCATTTGTACCTCCATGGGTCCCATATGCCTAATTCAACCATATTTTTCTCCAACATGTCCTAATGCCAATCATCTAACCTATAGATGATTATTGTGCACTTTGTGAATGTATATGAATTAGTTTTAATAGAAGTTATTTAGTCATTCATCACATTGCTGAAAGAATTGTACCCTAAAAGCCAATCTTTGTACGGGCATTTATATAATCTTCTAACTCATGTATGATGTTATTTATTAATAAAAGGTAATTATTGATTTATCATACTACTACATCTTATTAAGATTATGATGAACCCCATTGGTTAGGACAATGAAATTAGGGTTATGATGGAGATCATAATGATAAGACCTAAGTTCCTATAAATCCTAAAATAAAATGTTCCTAGTCATTGGATCATCGATTTGGAGATCGATGTTTTCGAAAAAACTAGCACATCCTATGTATGCTCGATGGAGAGAGTGGTTGGTCTCACAGTCACTTATACAGGGACATACAAGGATGTGGGTGCTTATTAGGATATGAGTTCACTGAACTGATCCATCTTGAGAACATCTTATGGGGATCTTACTACTTATCAAAAGATGGTTCTTATAGTTGGAGTTATTCAAGTGATCCTTAGACCCGAGATCACCATGGTTCCTTATGCATATAAGGTCATGTTTTGGTTTATACTCATTCATGACAAAGAGTCATGTACGAGGTGCTCTCGGATATGGTGGGTTGTGCATGAAGGATGTAAGTGGATCAACAAGGAATCGATCACTCCTAGTAAGAGGACTTATCCCATGTAATCTCTTTGATTGTTGACTCAGGAAGTCTTTGATCAAAGCAGGATGAGATTAGATAGGGTTTTTAATCTTTCATTGATCGAGTCTTCATTATTGAATTAAGATTCGAAATGATTAAGTGCTAGGGTTTGACAATTATCTATACCCATCACTTATTTGGGATAAAGGAAGATCAAATGATTGAATTATACGATAACTTTCCACTAAAGGGTATTTTAGTGATTTCAATCAAATTATTCGTCTTCTAAGTAGGCATGACATATTAGTAGATGTCAATCATTTCTTATAGGTTTTCATGAATCAAACTGGAAGGATTCATGAGTCAATTTGAAAAATTGGTTCAAATTGGCTAACTTGGATCAGCTTAACTTGACTTAATTAAGTCATTCAATTTTCATTGGATTGAAATAGCTTAAACTTGGACTTGCTACTTGCTAGATTTGATACCCAAAGGGGTGAACATGCTAAGAAATTGGCTAAGAAAGTCAATTGGATATTATTTAGGGTCAGAGGATCCTAATTGGCTAGCTAATAACATACTAAAATATGTTGGCTAGCCTAACTCCTAACCCAATTGGATTAAGTCAATTAGCTTGCTATTTGGGCTAACCAATTTAAATGAAACTTAGATTGGGTTGAGTTCTAATTGGAGTAGCAATTATCTTTATTTATCTAAAATCATTTGGAGCTTTATCCTTAAACTATAGAAGAGTCCAAGTGGGATTGGACTCTAGGTACCAAGCATGGCATACGCCAAGATTAAGGTGTGCAGAAGGACTAATAGACCTTTTGCCACTTAATCACTTATTCTAGATAAACACAAGGACCCTCTCCCTTATCGCCACACCCATTTGGATTGGGCTCGACTGGTCAAAAGAAGGATTTGGTATGGAATTGGATGGTGCACATAATGAAGGGATGCATCCCTTAATATTTGGTATAGAATTAAAATCCAGAAGTCCTTCTGTTTGAAGGCTTCTATTTTCTCTGATACATCCATTGGAATCCAACACCCCTTAGCTAATTTATGACCAGTTACATGCTACATGACAAGTTGAAATAATGCTAGAAAAATGAAGAGACATATATATGTCTCTTGGTGCGTGATATGACAAGTCAAGATAAGTCTTTTCATCCAAGGGACTCCTTCTGCTTGAAGGATGTTATAAAGGGCTGAAGAAAAGATTTATCAGGCACCCTCTCACTCTTTAATAATAGGCATTGGTAATTTGATGCCAGAATATCCAAAAACATTTGAAAGAAGTCCTTTCCATTTTCTCTTCCTTGTCTTAGGACAAAGGTCATTTTTAAGACAAGGCTTATCATTTTAAGACAAGACTTATCATTTTAAGACAATAGCCTAGGAAGAGATATAGAAGGGATAATCAAATTCTGAGAGAGGATTCAGAGAGGTCTCTAAGTGCCCTACAGGAGCGTAGGGGTTCTAGCAAAGGGAATGGAAGAAATGCAATCGGGAAGAGTCCTTGTCAAATAAGCAAGCGCGATAGGAGTGCTTCCTTTATCCGGTTCCTACATGGATCACCTCTAGATGGCATACACTTATGTGCCTTATAGAAATTAAGGAGTATAGTACTCCAGATATTCCTCTATAATCCTAAAGTTATGATTTATTAATTGTCATAGTTAAGTGGTCCTAGGATTTAGGGTTTCGACTGATTAGGGTTTCAATAATGATAATTTTGAAATCCTTTCTTCCGCTGCATTTGCTTGAACCCAATAGTGGTATCAGAGCAAGCTTGATTCATGCAATTAGTAGTTATTTTTAGTGTTAATTACTTGCTTTGCTATGATTCTTGCATGATTAGTTCATATTACAGATGTGATATGTTATGCTCGTAGAACTACTTTAGATTGGGTTAGTCACCATGGCTATCCGATCATAGGAGCGAAGTAGGGTTTAAAGGCCCTCTCTTTCCATTCAATGTGGTATCCTATGATGTGTTGGGATGCCACTATGGCCTTATCCCATGAACAAGTGAGGTAAATGGATAGTTGTTTTAATCATGTTTTGGTTATGCATATTAGGGTTAATATGCTTATTTGCTGGAATATGTGTCATGTTGGCATGTTTAATAGAATGTGTTTGAGACTGTCAAAGTCCTCATAAAAATTGTATTTAGTTGTAGTGTAAGTTAATCATGATGCTGATGGGGGACCCGAAACCCATCTGGGTTTTCTTTTAATTTTCTAGTTTTTCTCATTTTCTTATCCCAGCTATCCCATGTTTTCCCTGTTATTCCCATTATTCTTGTTTTATTCCATATTTATCCCTGTGTTATCTCGGCTTACTCCATCTTCAACCTTTCATCATCCCGTAAATTTTTTTTCTAAAACCTAGCCGCCACCCATCCTTCCCCCACCCATGCTGCCCAACCCCGGCCGCCCCCCCTCCAGCCGGCCGCCGGTGCTTGCCGGTCTCCCCTCTCACCGGAGAACCACCCAGCCACTGTAGATTTGCCAGAAAGCCCTCCCAACGCGTGAGGGGGACAAACTGTTGCGCTACCCTCACCATGTCACCGTGCCGCTCCGTCGCCACTGCTCGTCGCCAGTTGGCCGGCCAGCCACTGGAGATCTGGCCCCCCTGTTACTCGACCATGAAGAAGCTTCTGCATGCTTCTCAATGCAGCCCAAAGAAGCTTTGCACAGTTCTTAAAGTAGCTAGAAGGAGCTATTTCTTTATGATTTTTGGAGTAGCACGAATTTCAGAGCAGAGGGAGATTTCAAATTTCAAATAGAAGGGATTTATTTGGAAATTTTTCATGAATGTAATTTGGATTTAAAATGGAAATTTGGGATTTTGGTTTTGAACTTGAATTCAAATTATTTTGAATTTGAATTCAAATCTTAGGAGGATTTTAAAGGATTTTTATTTTTGAATTTCAAAGTGGTATGGGAATCTATAAATACACACACTCCTCTTGTAATAAATCAGTTGATGAATGAATTTTTGAGCGTTTGTAACCTTGTTGTGGTTCTGGGCTGAGGCCCGTTTTGCCTTCATCCTTCGGGACGTCGAGGGGTGTGAGGCCCCAATGCCTTCGCTCCAGTGAGAGCGTCGAGGAGCCTGACACTGCTTCAAGTCATAAGTGTCACCGTGCATGATGGCGGGGTGTGATCTCTAAGTCATCAGCGTCGCCATGCATGATGGCAGGATTTGATCCCAAATAAGGTCTTCGCTGCCAAACAGTTATCGTGGGGCTCGAAGCCCTATGTATCTTTTTTTTTTCCATCCATCTCTCTGTTTCCCATCGGATCTAGATCCTAAGTTCGAGTTTCATTCCCGTTCCCCCTCCATATTTCCATCATTCCTTCATCATCCCCTTCAAGAAAAGTGAAAACCAAAAGAGTCCAGCCATTTTAGGGATTTTCAGCCATCGTTCTATCCTAGTCCCAGGAGGCTTCTTAGCCCTCCCACGGTCCTTAGTTTGCTTTATGTTTTTCCCTTTCACAATAACCATGGTTTCTTCATTTTCATCCCGCATCATTTCTGGTATCAGAGCATGGTTAGGACTTAGCACTTCTTAAGTACCTGGATTAGGTGCTTCACCAGGCCGTCCGGTCTTAGGAGAAAAGTAGGGTTTCAAGACCCTCTCCTCCCATTCCACAGGGATCTCCTAAGGCGTGTAGGGGTGCCATTGTGATAGGCGAAGGGGAACACAAGAAGAAAAGTTTTAAAAATCCAAAAAATTTTTTTTGCATCATTAGATCTCATTGTCTTTTAATTTCTGCATTTTTTTCTTTCCGAATATGGTCTATTTTTTCTAGTGTTTTTGCTTGTAGGAATCTCCAAATTTTTTGATTTTTGTTTTTTTAGATCAGACGTAATTGATAATATTTTTTTTAATTTTCTCAGATTTTATTGCAGCTTGAAGAATTTTTACAAGCTGGAATACTACCTAAGAAGAAATTCTATTATGAGAATTTCAGTAAGTGCATTTTCTTATGTTTTCATTTCTTAGATAGTTTAATTTGCATTTAGCTTCATCTCTTGTCATTTCCTTCATCTCATTTCTGCTTTCATCCATAAAAAATCCAACAAAAAAAAAATATAATTTAGAGACATCTCATTAGATCATTTTGCATGCCATCATCCTCATAAATCATCTTAAGGGCAGCAATTTGACATAGGGTCAGGATTTCATTACCTGTCCCTAGCCCAAAAATCATCACCCGGCATATCAAACCCAACCTCTAATTAAAATTGAATAGACACTTAATTGCTCTAGTGAGCTAGGGACATCCATGAAGTCGGGTCGAACCAATTGTCAAGCCAAGTTAGATAGCTGGTTTGTGTGTGCTTGAGTAACTGGTATCTAGGCAAGTGGTTCAGGGACAAGAGCCCGAAGGAAGGTGGGTTGGTTCGCTTACCTGGCCAATTTCAAATTGGTGTCTAAGGCAAGCAAAGAAAAACCTCCACCAACCTTACACTTACTTGGCCAGGTGCCAAGTTACTACTATTGAGTTAGTCTTCTTGACATAACATTTGGTTTGATCTTTTTAAGTCTAGCAAACCCATAGCATCTTCCATTGTTTGTGCATGTCGGCTAGATCCGGAGTCCCTTATCACCCCCATCTTTCCCAATCAGGTGAATCCTTGGAAAACACCTGAGAAGATCAATTAAAGGTCATCATGGAACAATTGGCTAAGATGAACAAGCTTGATCAGTTTGATGAAAGAATTGGTGCCTTAGAGAAGAATAGCCCTAGACCATCTGTCAAGCCTAAGTCTGGATCACCTTTTCCCCCTAGGGATTATCCTCACCATGAACCATCCATAGAGGCTGAACCCAGGAGAATTTCCCATTTTAACCTAGCCCAAGAGTTTGAACCTAAGAGACCCAATCCAGAGATCATAGACCAGGAAGAAAGGGCCATTAGAAACATCAAGCTAGAAGCCCTTACCTTCGATGGTAGTCTAGATCCTATGGTGTACGTAGATTGGGAGGAGGATATGGAGCAGTATTTTGAGTGGTACACAATGACGGAGAGGATGAAGTTTAAGTTTGCCAAACTTAGGTTGGTTCGCCAAGCTATGTTATTTTGGAATAGTGTTGAAAGGCTGGTAGAGCAGAGAGAACAAGAACCCATAGCAACTTGGAGACATGAAAGCCAGACTTAGAGAGAAGTACCGACCACTTTCTTACACCCATAATTTATTGGAGCAATGGCAGAATCTAAGTCCAGGGAACAAGAGTGTGGCTGAATACATCGCGAAGTTCGATAAGTATGTCATGCGATATAAAGTCAGTGAATCAGCTTCTGTGACCCTATCTAGGTTTAGGGCTAGCCTACACCCAGATATCCAGAGAGAGCTTTACTTTAGAGAGGTCACCGATCTAGGGTATGCTTATCAAGTTGCTAGGAACTGTGAGCATTTCAAGAGGGCTCCTACCTATCATAGACCTGAACCCTTTAGGAACCCTAGTCGAATCCCAGGACCTAGCCAAGGGTGTATAGTTAGGCTTACCCAAGTCGTCACGGTCCATACCGACCTGACCCAAGTCAACCCAACCCTAGCTAACCCAGTCCCAGCCGACCAGATCTGAACCAATCCCATTTTAGTAGAGAGGAAAAGGGTAAAGCTATTGGAGTCCAGAAGAGCCCCACTCCCCAAAAGAAATGCTTTAGATGTCATAAACTTGGACTTTATGCTAGCCAGTACACCTCCCTAGCCCTTGTCATAGAATAGCCAGCTGAGAATGAGTTTGGAACCCATTGTTGAACCAGAAGGAGAAGTTTATGATCCAGAAAATCAAATATTGGAAGAGTATGAGGGAGAGGAAGAACAATTTGAATCGGAAGACCTTTTGGGAGTAGTTAGATGCATTCTTACCCAAAACCAAGTGCAAAAAGATTGGCATAGGGCAAACATCCTTCAAACCTTTGTCAAACTAGGGGATAGGGTGAAAGATAAAGCGTGGTTGCAGGTGCCTATGCTAAGCATGCAAAGTAGGGAGTAGGTATGAATTTTAAAAAATTTTAAAATCACAGCGGAAACTACCTGCTCTGCACAGGATCTAACAAATTCCGGATGCATGTATAAGCAATACTAGGCATGTACAATGGCATGTAATATTTATAAACAATAATATAAACCTAGATCTAGGCATGCATGAAAAATAAAACAAGAAACTATACCTTATTCCTGCCTGGAATAACCTTGGTATAAAGCTGGAATAGCTGGGATAACAGGAATAACTTTATTCCTGTTGTCTTCATCTTCCAGCACGTTGAAATGGGCTCTCTTTTCCTCAAAATCTGCAGCAAACCAAAATGAAAATTGGTCCACCTTTTGGTCTCACTTCCAGCACCAAAATCAAGGGAACTTCCTGCTGGTTCTTCCTTCAAGGGACTGCAAAAGGATCGATCATCCAACGTCATTTGGATTGATTCTTCCTCTCTTCAAAATTCTGCAACCTGAAAAACAGAACAGAAAATGACAGCAGCAAAGGAGGTTGATCCGGCTCCCAAATGCTCAATTGAACACTCTCTAAAGGGGGGACATGCCAGGGGCTTGCACTGATCCGTCTCTCGGGCGATGCTAGTCGCCGGAAGACTTGGAACGGTGGGAGGGAGGAAGGAAGTAACAGAGCTCTCAGATCTGAAAATGTTTTCAACAAAATAGAGCTTCCTTCTTCCAGCAATTTGAGCACCAGAATATCAAGGATTAAAAGCTATTTTCTCTCCCAATCACTCACCAAAACCCTGGCATCTAAAACACCGGTGGAAAGGTAATGGAATTTCTCCAAGGAAGAAGACCTCTCATAGTTTTTAGCCTATCACACGGTGATTTAGCACTGCAAAAAAATGGAGCGCTGGAAGTGGTTTAAAGGCCGCAGGGAGGAGGAATAACGCAGGGAATCGAAGAGTCTATGGTTAAATCCATTAACCATAGCCACAAAGAGGTGATTAAACCAGCAATTAAAACAAGAGGGAGGGAGGTGAAGAGATGCATGGTCGATTGGCCGTCAACCGGACGCTGGAAAAAATCCAGCGAAAGCACCGTGTAAACAGTCACAAGGGAGAAAAAAAAAATGGTTCAAAAGAAAACCAGTCCAATATAAAATTTGGTTCAATCCCAATAATAAAAAAAAAAACTTTCAGTTCAATCTAATTGAACCGGTCCAAGCCCAATTAAATTGGGTTCAATTGGTTCACAATCAATTGGAGGCCGAAACAAGCTCCGAATCAGTTCAAAATTGATTCAGAAAAATCCTGGTGCAGTCCTGGTCAGCCTGGAACAATTTCCGGTTGACGCAGACAAGGGTAAGACAGGGAAAAGAATGCTCAAAAATATCGTGACCATAAAACCGAGATGATTCCCAATCATAATCGGTATCTGGATCAGAGAGTTATCCTCTGTGGCATGTGACCTCATAGGTTCAAACCTAAACGGTAGTACTGGAACAATTCCAGTACCAGCACAGGAAACCATCTAGCAATGGGTCCCGGCTCCGGATAGGTCGAAGATGCAGGAGCAAACTATCGAACCTCTAGCATATGGTTACCGTATAATTCATCCCTTTGACCTCTAATGCTCAAGATGACTGATATTGGGCTGCCAACCCAGACTGAGTCAGTCGACTACGTGTCTCAACCTCGCAGGCCCAGTGACTCTTCACTAGGGCTACCCCGGCCGAGGATTTGCTAAATTGAGATACTGCAAGACATTCAATCCAAACTGTTTGGACAGGTCAATTCCATCTTGGTCCATCACTGCTCCACAAGTACTTGCCTGTACCCAGAAACCTTCCATCACCAGATTAAAAATCCGGGTAGTCTGGTACCAACGCACAGGGAGTTGCTTGCAAGCTATCGTAATGACCTCAGGTCAGAGGGATACATATACCCATATCCAAACATGAGTTTCCCTTTGGCAGATAAGGGGCTGCACGGAGTCACGTTCAATGAGATATCACATATCCCACTTGCAGATCACATCAGTGTCACCACACTCATTTGGTCAAGAGGACAACCAAACGATGTGAACTGCAACAACCTATACTTGATATATTGCCGTCCAGTACAATATATCCTTCGGTTGTGAACAGGGTTTAAGGACCAGTCGATACATCCTCTCTATATCGAAGTCAGTGTAGTCCTAAGGACTTCATCACATGGAAAGAGCTCATTTCAGGGAAATACAATATGTGATGAGCAGCCAAAAAAAATATTTTATTAATTCATAAAATGAATACAATACTCAGCACAACCGCCTACAACTCAGGCGATTGGCTTTGGGACACAATTCCCAACAACTCTCACTTGTACTAAAGCCAATCAGAAGAGTATCTTATACCCATTTCCCATTTACAATAGTCAAACTCTTTTATTCCGAGGGCTTTAGTGAAGGGGTCGGCCAAATTTTCTTTTCCATCGATCTTCAGAAGATTGATGTCACCTCGTTCCACGATTTCTCGTACAAGGTGGTAGCACCGCAATATGTGCTTGGTGCGGTGATGAGCTTTAGGCTCCTTAGCGTGAGCAATGGCTCCAGTGCTGTCATAGTACACCGGAACAGGACCATCTAGGGAAGGTGCCACCCCTAGCTCTCCAAGGAACTTTCGCAACCACACGGCTTCCTTTGCCGCATCTGATGCTGCAATATATTCTACTTCGCATACCGAGTCTGCAAAAGTTGTCTACTTAGAACTTTTCCAGCAGATCGCTCCTCCGTTCAGGGTAAATACAAACCCTGACATACTCTTGCTATCATCTATATCTGACTGGAAACTGGAGTCAGAGTACCCCATAAGTTTCAAGTCAGGTTCTCCATAAATTAGCCATTGATCTTTAGTATTTCTTAAATACTTAAGGATGGACTTAACCACCTTCCAATGTGCCTCACCTGGGTCAGACTGGTATCTGCTCACTATTCCTAGTGAGTATGCCACGTCTGATCTAGTACAAGTCATAGCATACATGATAGAGCCTACTGTAGAAGCATAAGGTACTCTACTCATGCGCTCTCTTTCCCCAGGAGTTGTCGCACAATCCTTCTTGGAAAGAGTAATTCCAGAACCTATCGAAAGATAGCCTTTCTTGGAATTTTCCATGTTGAACCGTTTCAGCACGGTGTCAATGTACGTAGACTGGGACAGTCCCAAAAGCTTCTTAGATCTATCTCTATAGATCTTCATACCTAGTATGTAAGAAGCTTCACCCAAGTCCTTCATGGAGAATTGAGATGATAACCAGACCTTTATTCCTTGTAATGCTGCGACATCATTCCTGATTAAGAGAATGTCGTCTACATACAGTACTAGGAATACAATCACAGAACCATTAACCCATTTATAGATGCACGGTTCCTCTTCGTTCCTAACGAAGCAGTACGATTTGATACACCTATTAAACCATAAGTTCCAACTTCGAGATGCTTGCTTGAGTCCATAGATCGACCTCTGCAATCTGCATACTTTTGATTCATCTGTGGATGTGAACCCTTCAGGCTGTATCATATACACCTCCTCTTCCAGCTCCCCATTTAGGAAAGCGGTTCGGACATCCATCTGTCAGATCTCATAATCAAAATATGCTGCCAAAGCAAGCATGATCCGAATGGACTTGAGCATTGCCACAGGGGAGAAAGTCTCATCATAATCGATACCATATCGCTGACGATACCCCTTGGCAACCAGACGGCTTTATAGGTCTCTACCTTCCCATCTGCGCCCCTTTTCCTCTTGAAGATCCATTTACATCCGATGGGTTTTATTCCTTCAAGCGAATCAACCAATGTCCAAACATTGTTGATTTCGATGGACTCCATTTCGGATCGCATGGCTCCAAGCCATGCCTCAGAGTCAGATCTCTGAAGTGCATCCATATAGGTAATCGGATCCTCATTGTTCTCATCGAGCTCAATGGGATCGCCGTCCCGGACCAAGAAACCGTAGTATCTGTCCGACTGACGCGGTATTCTACCAGATCTCTTAATGGGTTCAAGGTGTGAGTCAATCACAGCCGGTTCCATAATGTCCTCAGAGTGTGCAAGTTCTTCTATTGGGTGAACTTCATCAAGTTTAATCTTAGAGGCAATAGTTCCTTCTCCAAGGAACTCTTTTTCCAAAAAGATAGCTCTAAGAGCAACGAACACCTTTTGTTCATTCTCTAAGTAGAAGAAATACCCTTTGGTTTCCTTAAGATAACCAATGAATAAACACCTATCAGACTTAGGACCAAGTTTGTCTGAGTCTAAACGTTTTACGTAAGCCGGACAACCCCAGACCCGAAGGTGTGAAATTGAGGGTTTACATCCATTCCACATCTCATACGGAGTGGAGACAACAGACTTACTTGGAACATTATTTAACAAGTAACAGGCTGTCTGAAGCGCATATCCCCAAAAGGATAGCGGCAGAATTGCAAAGCCCATCATAGATCGAACCATGTCCAACAAGGTTCGATTCCTCCTTTCGGACACACCATTCAACTGCGGTGTTCCTAGAGGAGTCCATTGAGAGAGAATTCCATTCTCCTCAAGATATGTCAAAAATGCACCAGATAAGTATTCACCACCTCGATCAGATCGAAGGGTTGTAATACTTTTTCCAGTTTGCTTTTCTACTTCATTACGGTATCGTTTGAACATTTCAAACGACTCAGATTTATGTCTCATTAAAAAGACATAACCGAACCTCGAAAAGTCGTCTGTAAGTATAATGAAATATTTGTATCCTCCTCTGGTACTAACTGTCATCGGTCCACATACATCAGTATGTATTAGACTTAGAAGTTCTGTAGCTCGTTCACCTTTTCCAGAAAAAGGTGACTTGGTCATTTTACCAAGTAAATAGGATTCATAAGTGGGCAGTGATTCAGAATCACTGACCTCGAGAAGTCCATTTCCTCGCATCTTGTTAATCCTGTTTTGGTTAACATGACCTAGCCTACAGTGCCAAAGATACAAATCATTGACATTATCTAATCTTGGGCGTTTGCTAGAAGTGTACATTACACTAACAGGCCTTGATAGTACATAAATGCCATTATTTAATCTAGCTTTCATTATCACAGAGTTATTCAAAATAACATTGCAAAGATCTCCCTTTATTGATAGTTCAAAACCACAATTGGCCAAAAGGCCTACAGAGATTATGCACATAATGAAACTAGGACAATAGTGACAGTCGACTAGTTCGACAGTACAAGACTCAAAGACAAGATGCAGGACTCCGATCGCCAGTACTGGAACACAATTTCCATTCCCGACGCTCAGAAACTGTTCTCCATCTTCAAATCTTCTGCTAACTTGAAGTCCCTGTAATAAATTACAAACATGAATTGGACTACCAGTATCCAATACCCAGTTAGCAGTATCAACAATTGAGTAATTACAAGGTTTTATCATATAAATACCTTGTTCAGCAGACTTCTGCTTCCTCGGCCTGTTAGGATCAAGGGATGCAATATAAAGAGGACAGTTCCTCTTCCAGTGTCCCTTCTTCTTGCAGTAGAAGCACTCTGCAGAAGACTGATCAGCCTTATACTTCCTGGTCTGACTAGGGCCAGGAGCATTCTGCACCTTCTTTCCCTTTTTATTCATTTTCTTCTTCCCTTTCTTAAAGGGACGACGACCTCTACTTCCTCCCACTAAATTCACCACCCCTTTATTTATTTGGTGGTCTTTCTCGAAAGTCTGCAGCAACCCCAAAAGACCATGGTAGTTTACTGCAGGCTTGTCCATTCTGTAATGATCGAGAAAATGAAGATAGGAGGAGGGAAGAGAATTCAGAATCGCATCCTTGCCGAGCTGCTCGTGCAAGGGACATCCGAGTTTGCCCAGTTTTTCAATCAACTCGATCATGTACAATACATGATCAGTGACTGAACCGCCATTTGGCATCTTGGAGTTGTAGATGGCACAAGACACTTTGTACCGTTCTACATCATCCGGGGTGCCGAAGGATTCCTTCAACTTTTGAAGGATTTCATCAGGTTGGGCCTCCTCGAATTTGCGAATGAACTTGTCGTTCATCGCCGCTAACATAATGCACCGGACAGTAGTCCGATCAGAGACCCACTTCAGATAAGCATCTCTGACCGTACTACGTGCATTAGCGGGAGGGATTTCAGGTGACGGATCTGTTATCACATATAGGATCCGTTCATGCTCCAGAACAATTCTTAATCTTCGATATCAACTATCGAAGTTATGACCCTTTAACTTCTCGTTATCGAGAAGTGACCGGAGCGATAAATTTGAAGACATCTGAAAAGAAAACAAGACCAAATTAGTGTATTGAATTAATAATTTAACCAAAAGACTTGGACTTTAGTCTAAAGGTTTCTCCCACTAGTTTTTCAAATTGGTAGCCTCTAACTCCAATCCGTGAAAACAACATCTTTTCAAGTGGGCACTGAAATCCAATAGGCCTCGCATGAGCCCGACTATGGCCAGCTCACCCATACGAGCCTAATGGTAGGTTCGTAAACCAATTGTTTCCCTAAACAATTTTCAATATATTATTTTGCCCCAGAGAACACCCCAATCAGCCTAGGGGCCTCCTATTGCGGGTCTCTGGTTAGGTCCAACCATTAAAATGACAAATCCAATGCTTCCAGTTAACTAAAGACCAAGCCCGACTAAGGTCAACCCACCTGGTCCGTTAAGGAGGTTGCACTGAACCATCATCGATCAGATAGAAATTCCAGTCGCCGGATGTACACCCATTCTATGGCACTGCCGATGCACACCAAGCTAGTGGACACATTTCTATCCAACTTAATGGGAGGCTAAGACATTGTCAACTCTTTGACTTGGTCTTTTTAAGGACCTAATAATTTTAGAGGAATTTTGGTTGTGACAGAAGAAAAAACAAGGACATGGATCAACCTCCCACTGAATCATTTAGATTCCAAGAGGGTTGAAATAAATCAACAAACGATCCATGGGCACCTAAAGATCAGTCAGACCGATCAACCTGGGTGACATTGGTTAACTCGAGTCATTGAGCTTTTCCAATCAGTTCTGGTCGACTCGACTAGCCAGGTAGGTGAGATCATGGGTGAGCATCCGCCATTAACCATCTTTCCTAGACACCAACCAAGTTGGCCAGGAAAGAGGTAGCCTCATACAGCCATGATCACAATGCCAAACCTACCTCGACACCAGTCGGTTTACCAGACTCGATTAGACTAGCTTAAAGACTCGGGCATCCTCAGAGCCACTAATTGGATCCATTTTAGATGAACGGATCAACTAATCTAACTATTAGATAGCTCTAAAGAAGGGCCTTAAACAACTTTTGTTTAATCTTCTTTTTATCCGGTTCAACTAAACTTAGGTCTAACCCAGTTATGGACCCAACTAGTTAGCTAACCCAATTAACCCAATTGGCTTATTCAAATGACATTAGATTTCATAAACCCTAAAAAACTTGTCATTTAATTAATCATACAATTTAAAATTATTTGAATATAAGCCAATCAATTTTAATTAAAATAATTTTAATTAAAAAAAAAACATGTAAAACCCCTTTTACATATCCACAGATGCATCATATCTAGATTATCCTTTTATAAGCATTACATTGCCCAAAAGAAAATAACAGACATGCCAAACATATATTTGAATTAAAACAATTTTAATTCCAAGATTTCCTTAAAGGATCCTTCTGAAGAGGCCAACACAGACGATCCGCATCGTGTCAAAGACACACGGTCATGGTGAAGGTCTCAACTAGGTTCCTAAAAGTACTCTCAAATCATACTTTATGATTTACAATACTAAAGATTAAACATTTCAATCAACTATACATGCATTCAAGAAATGCTACAACGGAACCTTGCTCTGATACCACTGAAAGATAAAGCGCGGTTGCAGGTGCCTACGCTAAGCATGCAAAGCAGGGAGCAGGTATGAATTTTAAAAAATTTTAAAATCATAGCGGAAACTACCTGCTCCGCACAGGATCTAACAAATTACGGATGCATGTATAGGCAATACTAGGCATGTACAAGGGCATGTAATATTTATAAACAATAATATAAACCTAGATCTAGGCATGCATGAAAAATAAAACTAGAAACTATACCTTATTCCTGCCTGGAATAACCTTGGTATAAAGCTGGAATAGCTAGGATAACAAGAATAACTTTATTCCTATTGTCTTCTTCTTCCAGCACGTTGAAATGGGCTCTCTTTTCCTCAAAATCTGCAGCAAACCAAATGAAAATTGGTCCACCTTTTGGTCTCACTTCCAGCACCAAAATCAAGGGAACTTCCTGCTGGTTCTTCCTTCAAGGGACTGCAAAAGGATCGATCATCCAACATCGTTTGGATTGATTCTTCCTCTCTTCAAAATTCTGCAACCTGAAAAACAGAACAGAAAATGACAGCAGCAAAGGAGGTTGATTCGGCTCCCAAATGCTCAATCGAACACTCTCTAAAGGGGGGACACGCCAGGGGCTTGCACTGATCCGTCTCTCGGGCGATGCTAGTCACCGGAAGACTTGGAACGGTGGGAGGGAGGAAGGAAGTAACAGAGCTCTCAGATCTGAAAATGTTTTCAACAAAATAGAGCTTCCTTCTTCCAGCAATTTGAGCACCAGAATATCAAGGATTAAAAGCTGTTTTCTCTCCCAATCACTCACCAAAACCCTGGCATCTAAAACACCGGTGGAAAGGTAATGGAATTTCTCCAAGGAAGAAGACCTCTCATAGTTTTTAGCCTATCACACGGTGATTTAGCACTGCAGAAAAAATGGAGCGCTGGAAGTGGTTTAAAGGCCGCAGGGAGGAGGAATAACGCAGGGAATCGAAGAGTCTATGGTTAAATCCATTAACCATAGCCACAAAGAGGTGATTAAACCAGCAATTAAAACAAGAGGGAGGGAGGTGAAGAGATGCATGGTCGATTGGCCGTCAACCGGACGCTGGAAAAAATCTAGCGAAAGCACCGTGTAAACAGTCACAAGGGAGAAAAAAAAAATGGCTCAAAAGAAAACCAGTCCAATATAAAATTTGGTTCAATCCCAATAATAAAAAAAAAAACTTTCAGTTCAATCTAATTGAACCGGTCCAAGCCCAATTAAATTGGGTTCAATTGGTTCACAATCAATTGGAGGCCGAAACAAGCTCCGAATCAGTTCAAAATTGATTCAGAAAAATCCTGGCGCAGTCCTGGTCAGCCCGAAATAATTTGGTTGATGCAGACAAGGGTAAGACGGGGAAAAGAGTGCTCAAAAAATACCGTGACCATAAAACCGAGATGATTCCCAATCGTAATCCGTATCTGGATCAGAGAGTTATCCTCTGTGGCGTGTGACCTCATAGGTTCAAACCTAAACGGTAGTACTGGAACAATTCCAGTACCAGCACAGGAAACCATCTAGCAATGAGTCCCGGCTCCGGATAGGTCGAAGATGCAGGAGCAAACTATCGAACCTCTAGCATATGGTTACCGTATAATTCATCCCTTTGACCTCTAATGCTCAAGATGACTGATATTGGGCTGCCAACCCAGACTGAGTCAGTCGACTACGTGTCTCAACCTCGCAGGCCCAGTGACTCTTCACTAGGGCTACCCCGATCGAGGATTTGCTAAATTGAGATACTGCGAGACATTCAATCCAAACTGTTTGGACAGGTCAATTCCATCTTGGTCCATCATTGCTCCATAAGTACTTGCCTGTACCCAGAAACCTTCCGTCACCGGATTAAAAATCAGGGTAGTCCAGCACCAAAGCACAGGGAGTTGCTTGCAAGCTACCGTAATGACCTCAGGTCAGAGGGACACATATACCCATATCCAAACATGAGTTTTCCTTTGGCAGATAAGGGGCTGCACGGAGTCACGTTCAATGAGATATCACATATCCCACTTGCAGATCACATCAGTGTCACCACACTCATTTGGTCAAGAGGACAACCAAATGATATGAACTGCAACAACCTATACTTGATATATTGCTGTCCAGTACAATATATCCTTCGATTGTGAACAGGGTTTAAGGACCAGTCGATACATCCTCTCTGTATCGAAGTCAGTGTAGTCCTATGGACATCATCACATGGAAAGAGCTCATTTCAAGGAAATACAATATGTGATAAGCTTCCAAAAAAAATATTTTATTAATTCATAAAATGAATACAATACTCAGCACAACCACCTACAACTCAGGCGATTGGCTTTGGGACACAATTCCCAACATAGGGTGTGCAAAATCATAATTGATAGTGGGAGCTGTGTCAATGCCATCTCTTCAAGTACCGTCAAAGCCCTAGGATTAACCCCGATTCCTCACCCCAACCCATATAAGATCTCTTGAGTAGATTCAACTTCCATACCCATAAAGCTAGGTGCCAAGTCTTGATCAAGTTACAGTCTTATGAAGAGAAGATCTGGTGTGATGTCCTTCCCATGGGTGTCAGTAGTATTATCTTAGGTCGACCTTGGTTGTACAATCATGATGCCACCCTTCATGGTCGGATCAATACCTGTACCTTCAACCACCATGGGAAGAAGTTTACAATCAATCCAATTCAGTCTAAGAACCAAGTAGCCTGGAGTTAACCTAATCAAGTCCAAGGATTGGAGAAAGAGATTGCTGAGAGAGCCCCTGTTTGGATTTTGGCCACCAAAGAGAGTCATGAGCCGACCCAAATAGAGCACCCCCGAAAAGTAGTTAAGGCTTTGGGAGAATTTAAGGATGTTTTTCCTGATGAATTACCTAATCATCTACCACCTCTTAGGGACATCCAACATGCCATAGACTTGGTCCCAGGAGCCACCTTACCCAACCTTCCTCATTATAGAATGAACCCCACCGAACACCAGGAATTGTAGAAACAAGTGGGAGAGTTGCTTAGGAAGGTTTTTCTTAGGGAGAGTTTAAGTCCCTATACCGTCCCTGCTTTGCTAACCCCTAAGAAAGATGGAACCTAGAGAATGTGTGTAGATAGCAGAGCCATAAACAAAATCACAATAAAATATAGGTTTTCCATCCCCCGTTTGGATGATATGCTTGATATGATGGCCGGAGCCACTATCTTTTCTAAGATGGACCTTAAGAGTGGCTACCACCAGATTAGGATTAGACCTGGGGAAGAATGGAAGATGGCTTTTAAGACTAAGGATGGCCTTTTTGAATGGCTAGTGATGCCTTATGGACTGTCTAATGCATCCATCACCTTTATGAGGGTCATGACCCAAGTCCTGAAAGAGTTTACTGGAAAATTTTTGGTAGTATATTTTGATGACATTTTGATATACAGCAGGACTAAAGAAGACCACCTTAACCATCTTAAGTTAGTCTGCCAGACCCTTAGGGAGAATAGCCTTTATGCCAATCCAAAGAAATGCGAGTTCATGATAACGAGGGTTATCTTCCTAGGTTTTGTAGTCACCCCAGAAGGAGTCTTCGCTGATCTCGAGAAAGTTAAAGCCATAGTTGAGTGCCGATCCCAACTAGTGTCCATGATATGCATAGTTTTCAAGGCCTAGCCACTTTTTATACGATATTTATTTGGGGATTTGGTTCTATCGTACCACCCATCACCGACTGCATCAGGAAGGGAGGCTTCCAATGGACCAAAGCTATAGATAAAGCCTTCCAAGAAATCAAAGATAAGATAATATAAGCACTTATCCTAAGATTACCCAATTTTTCTAAGGTTTTTGAGGTTGCTTGTGATGCTTCGGGAGTTGGCATTGGAAGCGTACTTAGTCAGGAAAATCACCCCATGGCCTTCTTTTAGCGAGAATGATGCAGGACAACTCTAAGACTACTAAACATGCATGAAAAATAGCAAAATATTTTTTTATGATTTTAATAATTTTATTTGTAGGCTAGATTTTTAAAATAAAGTAAAAACTAGCGGAAAGACTAGCAGTGCAAAGAATCATCGGATCGGAGGCAAGCTCATGCAAACTAACGAAATAGCCAGGACCCGAGAGTTGGGAAACTCCCGGTTTAGGATAGCTTTTCTTCATTAAATCAGATAATAAGGAAAGGGAAGGTTTCTTACAGTCAGAGATTAAAATTCAGTAGCTGCAGGGATCACACGCACTCTGATCAGAGCCTGGAAGAAGAAGCCTTGTTTTCCTTGAATCTGATGGCGAATCTGGGCGGTCCGGGCAGCAAAGAAGGCCTCCTCAGAGGAGGGGAAGCACCTCGGGGATCCTACAAGTATCAGGGTTAATCAAAATAGTAATTAAAAAATAAGAAAAGGAACTATGGGTTGAAAGGAATCAGGATTAGGGTTAGAAGATGGCTATTTGAAGCATGTTGAAGATCTCCTCAGTTGGCGGCCTAGGGCACTTCTTCTTGGACATGTGAAGGCTTGGATGGTAATGAGTTAGGGTGTGGAAGGAAGCTAGGGAAGCAAGGAATTCGTCCAAGCACAAGAACACAAACCAAAGAACCAAAACAAAACACCAACACAAGGCAATAACTCAAATTTCAGCAAATTGTTTTCATAAGAAAGAGATGCTTACAAGAGGGGGAGTGGTGGGATATTTATAGAGTTTCCATGCCCTCACTAACCATGGTTACACTTGGGTTACAAGTCCTCATCCCAATTGGAATACAAGTCCTTTCTTCGCTAGGTTAGAAAAATAAATCCCTATTAGGTTAGGAATTGACCTAGTCTTCTCCTTTTTCCTTCATGCTTTGACTATTCCACTCAAGGACACCTCTTGGACTTGGTCAACACTTTAAGGATGCTTAGGGATGCGTGTGGGCCTCTAGGAATAGCAAGGGACCAGCCCAAAGGGGCTTGGGTGCATGGGTTTGGGCCTCTGGAAGCTGGGGTGGCCTATTAGCCTGGTAGCAGGAATACTCCCTGGAATCTTGCTTCTTAAGGGCTTGGGCTTGGCACCTGGGCTTGATTTCTTTAGGCTTGGATGCAGGTGGACCTATGGAATCATGGGTGCCCTATTCTAAGAATATGCTCTGGCATCTGGAAGGGAATCTGGGCATCTGGAGGGCATCTGGAAGGAATCAGGATTTTCGGAAGCATCTTGGATCCTGGGTTGTCACACAAAATCCAATGGACTGATGTAGTGGCCTCTGACTCCTGGATGTGGCCTGGTGGAACTCCAAAATATGGTAACCTCCTCTTTTGTATAAAAATTGAGCTCATATTGGATTCATAACTGATATACAGGACTCAAAATAATGACTAGGTTGAGGGTTGAGACAAATCAACTAACCTCAACTTATTACAGGACTTAATTCTAGTTGATTACAAAATTTGACACATGGCTAGGTAAACCAAATAGGGTCCAGTAATCTGTGTCTGGTCCTGGTGCCCCCATCAATTCTCTTGGGGTGGAAGGAACTTGACCCCGTCGAGTGTGGGATAACTTGACTCTCATAGTGCTCGAGTAGGTCTGGGTTGAGACGCTGCAGATCCTCACGGGTGATCCACAATCCTCAGATTCTGGCCGACCTGCCACCTAACCAAATACCTCTGATAGCCTCTATTTCGGGTACATATAGCTTGATCATCCAGGATTCTCTCAATCTTTTCCTCACTATTTGGCCTATTGTATGTGGACACTCTGGGGTGGGTTCTCTCTCAAAGTGAGGGATAGGCTCAAGGTGCTCGCTAGGTATCGCTGCTGGCTCCGTAGACTCTATAAGATCTGAGTTGATGAAGGTGGAGCTAATACCTAAATCTGGTAGTATCTCATGCACATAGGCATTGGGTCCACAGATATTCATTATCTTGGATGGGCTAGCTTCACGAGCAAAAAATTCATCCACAGATATTCATTATCTTGGATGGGCCAGCTTCGCGAGTAGAAAATTCTTTACAACTACAAAATTCCCTGCAAAATCCTTTATCTCTCTTTTGAAAATTAGCCAAGTTGTTAGTTGTTTTATTAGTTACGTTCAGCTTTTGACTAATTTTCATATGCATATGTTGTGTAGAGGGTAGTGCAGGTGCAGACATGTAATTTGGGCTATGAATTTATTGGACTCAAAACTAATACTTAATAGACTCGACTAAACATCCCTATCAAAAGATATTTTATTGGACTCTAAGGGACAAAACCTAATATATTATAGACTCTTTAGGTTTGATCCTATCATGGCATGCACATGAAAATTTATTATGTACTCCTAGCAAATGCTACAAAGTATACCAAAAGTAATATGCAAACCTAACATGGGCAATAAATGAATGCAACATGTAAACCTCTACATGATGCAGGTGAATGGTTAAAGAAATATAAGAAAACTCAAGAAAAGGCAGAAAATATGAGGTGGGTTCAGGGTTAATCCGATTGGGTGGAAAGTAAGAAAAGGGTTCGGGATTAATTGGATAGACTAAGATGTAAGAAGGGATGTCGAGAATTAATCCTAGACTAATGAGGTTTAGACTAATGAGGTTTACCTTCTGGGTTTGATGTCTATCTAAAGGGTCTACATAATGGAAGAAAGGGTCATTGATTTCAGGAAAAAGATCAAGTGGAGTCAAAAAGGTGACTTCATCTTGAGGGCATTGATCTAAAGAGATTAAGTCCTTAATAAACTCTTCTGGTTCATAAATCAAAGGACCGGGCTCTCTAATTGGGCTTTCTTCTAGTGGCTCCTCAAGTAAAGCTCTAATAGTGGGACTGGATTTGTCAAGGTCTTCTTCCTTTAAAGGTTTTTTTACTACAGGTTGGGTGTGGTTAAAGTTAGCTAACTCTAGGGTGGCTTCAACCTGGGTATCTATTGGATCAACTAACACTAGATTGGCTTCTACCTGGGTGTCTATTGGATCAACTAACATTGGATTGGCTTCTACCTGGGTTGGGTCAGGGTCAACTGATTCTAGGGTGGTGGATTGGGTAAATTGGGTTTGGAATTGGGAAAATTTCTGGGCCCATTGTTCAATTAAGGCCTTGAGGGTTTCTAGATTGGACTCCATGGTTGAACTGGGTTGGACTTCAAACTCAACTAATTTTGGGTTGGTTTCTATTGGGATTTGGTTATAGTCAACTACTTCTGGGTCTTCATAGGTGTTTCTTCCTCTAGATCTACAATAGACTCATCATCTTCTTACTCCTCCACTAAACTTGGGTCAGCCTCATATATTTCTTCTTCTAGGTTATCTTGGTGAACCAATGGGGTAGTATGAGGGGTTTCGCTAAAGGAAAACTGGCTAGGGTCTGGGATGCTGATCCTATGGGGTTCAAGATGACTAAGGATTATGGGTTCATAGGTTATGGGTTCAATCCTACGGGTTGACTCGAATTCCAAAGCTATGTTATAGGCTTCCTCTAAATTCTGAATTTGCCAATGAGATAGTTCCCACTGGATGTCTTCACGAAGGCCAGTCTCAAACCTGGATAAGGTCACTAATTCGGGTTCGTCTAGGCAACACCTAAGGGCACATTCTTCAAATTGGGCTATATACTCAGACACAGACCTATTTTCTTGATATAACCTATTTCATTGGTCTAGAAGGCACTGTCGATAGTATGGGGGAACATACTTAGCCCTAAGCTTTAACTTCATGGCTTCCCAGGTGGTAATGGGTAGGTTGCCTATCTGATTATTGAGTCTTTCTACTTGGTCCCAGTATAATCTAGCTTGATCGGTTAGCCTGTGCTGGACAAATTGACATTTTTTCTCATCACTGAAGCCATACCATTCAAAATATTGTTCCATGTCTTTTTCCCAATCTATGTAATCCTCAGGATTTGAGGTGCCACTGAAGGTGGGTACTTGATAATTGGGCTTCCTATAGTTGGACTTCTGGTAAGGGTCAGAGTATTGAGTTCTCCTAAGGTTGGGCTCCAAGTATGGGTCATGGTATGGGGTTCTCCTAGGGTTGGGCTCCCTAGATGGATCAGAGTATTGGGCTCTCCTAGGGTTGGACTTCATGGTCACACTAGTTGGGTTGGATTAAGTCTACTGGTATTGGGTTCCTAATATAGTGGTCATGCAACAAATCAATCAATCAAAATGAAATGATGCAACCATGCATGCAAAAAAGAAAGAAAAGGCTAGTATAATCTAGGGTTTCCTAAACCTAGAGCCAGAAAGTGGGTGGGTCAGCTCAACTTACACCTAACCCAATAGCTAATCCTTCCACTAACTAGGTAGGGGGTGGGAGTGTGGGAGGCCCCACCTGCTTTCACAAGGACCCAATTAAAAACTATAACACCACTTAGGTTGTTTGACTCTGGACCCCCAGCCTTAGACATCAGCTTTCAGTAATAGCTAAAAGGTTAAATGCACTAGTTGGCCCACACAACTCGGACCCGACCTGTTGATGTCTCCTAGCCTACTAGGGCAAATTAGGTCTAATTGATTTTAATTAGGCTTGGGTTAGTATGATGATGGTGGTTTTGGGCCCAGGACAAGTGTTGAAATCCTGCCCTGATCTGAGATTTTGAGTTGCCCTTAAGATTAGGTTAAAATGATGGCAATCGATGGCCCTGATGCAATCTAAAACAATCAAGAAAATAAAAAAAATATATATATTTTAATGATTTATGAAGTGTCAAATTAGGTTTAAGCTAACTGAGGTTATCAAACAAAGTTTGGCTTAGGATTGGGGGTTCGGAAGTTAATTAGGTTTAGGTTGAGTCACGATGCAGAATGTAGCAGAAATCAGTGAATTAGGGTTTCAGTTGTTGCAAAGTTTGATAGAGATCCTGATGCAGTAAAAAATCAAAAGAAAGACTAGAATAGAGGATAGACGATGATGATGAAACCTACCAAATTTCATGCATAACAAAAATCATATGAAATACAAAAGTAGAGTTTTCTGGACTGCTGCAGAAATTATCAAGATTCTGTTAGGGTTTCTATTATGCTGAATTTTAGAGATTTAGATATTCAGTAAAAATAATTAAAAACTCTTATAATTACTAGAACAAAACAAAGGACATGCAGTAAAGATTTCAAAGAAAAATAAAATGTTTATGATTCTGAAATCAAATGAAACCTAGATACCTAATACAGTGGATAGAATGCAGAATTAGGGTTTATGAATGCAAAGCAAATAAAAACTATCCTAAACCCGCTCTGATACCAAACTGATACGGGACAACTTTAAGACTGCTAAACATGCATGGAAAATAGCAAAATAACTTTTTTGTGATTTTAATAATTTTATTTGTAGGCTAGATTCTCAAAATAAAGTAAAACTAGCGGAAAGACTAGCAGTGCAAAGAATCATCGGATCGGAGGCAAGCTCATGCAAACTAACGAAATAGCCAGGACCTGAGAGTTGAGAAACTCCTAGTTTAGGATAGCTTTTCTTCATTAAATCAGATAATAAGGGAAGGGAAGGTTTCTTACCAGTTAGAGATTAAAATTCAGTAGCAGCAGGGATCACATGCACTCTGATCGGAGCCTGGAAGAAGAAGACTTATTTTCCTTGAATCTGATGGCGAATCTGGATGGTCTGGGCAGCAAAGAAGGCCTCCTTAGTATAGGGTAAGCACCTCAGGGATCCTACAAGTGTCATGGTTAATCAAAACAGCAATTAAAAAATAAGAAAAGGAACTATGGGTTGAAAGGAATCAGGATTAGGGTTAGAAGATGGCTGTTTAAAGCTTATTGAAGATCTCCTCGGTTGGTAGCCTAGGGCACTTCTTCTTGGACGTGTGAAGGCTTGGATGGTAGTGAGTTATGGTGTGGAAGGAAGCTAGGGCAGCAAGGAACTCGTCCAAGCACAAGAACACAAACCAAAGAACCAAAACAAAACACCAACACAAGGCAATAACTCAAATTTTAGCAAATTGTATTCATAAGAAAGAGATGCTTACAAGAGGGGGAGGGGTGAGGTATTTATAGAGTTCCCATGCCCTCACTAACCATGGTTACACTTGGGTTATAAGTCCTCTTCCCAATTGGAATACAAGTCCTTTCCTAGCTAGGTTAGAAAAACAAATCCCCATTAGGTTAGGAATTGACCTAGTCTTCTCCTTTTTCCTTCATGCTTTGACTATTCTACTCAAGGACACCACTTGGACTTGGTCAACACTTCAAGGATGCCTAGGGAGGTGTGTTGGGCCTCTAGGAGAAACAAGGGGCCAGCTTAAAGGGGCTTGGGTGCATGGGTTTGGGCCTCTGGAAGTTGTGGTGGCCTATTAGCCTAGTAGCAGGAATATTCCCTGAAATCTTGCTTCTTAAGGGCTTGGGCTTGGCACGGGCTTGATTTCATTGGGCTTGGAGGTAGGTGGACCTCTGGAATCATGAGTGCCCTATTCTAAGAATATGCTCTAGCATCTGGAAGGGAATCTGGGCATCTGGAAGGAATCAGGGTTTCCAAAAGCATCTTGGATCCTGGGTTATCACACAAAATCCAATGGGCTGATGTAATAGCCTCTGACTCCTGGATGTGGCCTGGTGGAACACCAAAATATGGTAACCTCCTCTCTTGTATAAAAATTGAGCTCATATTAGACTCATAACTAATATATAGGACTCAAAATAATGACTAGATTGAGGGTTGAGACAAATAACTAACCTCAACTTATTACAGGACTCAATTCTAGTTGATTACAAAATTTGACACATGGCTAGGTAAACCAAATAGGGCCCAGTAATTTGATTCTAGTTGCATGGGTTACAGTTGGCAATGGGTTTTCCCACCCTTGAACTCATGGATGTTTTTGTGATAAACATAAGGCATTCATGAGGAATTAGGATCTCAACCTTACTAAGAAAGCCCTGGGAGGGTTTTCCCGCTTAGCATAGTTAAGGATTATGATATTTGAAAGAAAATAGTGGGAGACACAATTAGATGCAAAAGTCTTTGTCTAATAGTGAATATCATCATGAGTGGTATGCTTATAGTTGTTCTTTAATTAATGTAGATTTTACATTATAGCTTCTACTCTTTCATTGCGGGGCATCTTGGATGCCAACAAGTTGATCGATCCAAGTTATGTAGACTGGTTGAGGAACCTGAGAATCATATTAGCTTAGGAAAAGCTTGCCTATATCCTCGATTCTCCCTATACTCGACTAAGTCTGAGATATTGAAAGTCGAGCTAATGCCATAATCCGGGGGTAGCTCAAGCACATAAGCATTAGGGCCAACTCTCCTGATCACTCTAAAGGGGCCAGCTCCACGAGCATATATATCTTAAAGGTCCCTGGTGGGAACCATTCAGGCCTAAGCCTAATCATTATAGAATCCCCTATTTCAAATTCTTTGGCTCCCTTTCGGGAGTCAGCCAATTCCTTGTATGTATTATTACTTAGATTAAATTTCTGGCTAATCTCATTATATGTATGCTGTGAGAATGACTCTACAGACTCTAAGATTTGTACTGACACCTAACAAATGCAGACTCAACTATGCATTCCTATTGAGAGGAATTTTATTGGACTCTTTGGGCCTAAATCTAACAGACTGTAGACTCTTTAGGTTTGACCCTGGTCTGGCATGCACATGAAAATTTACAATGGATCCCTAGCAAATGCCATAAGGTCTTCCAAAAGTAGGTCGCAAACCTAACATACTCAAAGCACTGGTGCAATTGAACGACCTCAACAAAGTATAATTTCAAAGTTTAGAAAACATTGGAAGCCTTAGGGTATGACAGGATATAAAAATTGGAGTCTTGGGATAGTCCATTGAAAGCATGGAATAGACCTTGGTTACTCAGGATGACCTTAAGATTTGAACATCGATCTATGGGTGACACAAGGTCAAATTGAAGGATGGAGAATTTGGACATTGCAAGTGCAGGGCTTTCAGGAAAGGAAGACTTAGTCAGTTCCAGAAAAAGGTCATCAACTGGGGTTAGAGGAATGAACTTTTTATAAGGGAACTGAATGAGGTCTCGGGTTGAGGCTAAAGGAGTGGGCTCTTCCTGAGGGCATTGACTTATAGGAACCAAGTCCTCAATAATTTTTTATTGTTCTGATACTTCAGGACTAGGCTTTATAATCTTATCTTCTCCAAGGTTTTCCTCAAGTAAGGTACTAGAGTTATCCTCCTCAAAGTCTTCTCCTTCGTATTCGTCTACTAAACTCATGTCAGCCTCATATACTTCTATAATGGGTTCTAATTCTTCCTCCTTTAACTGTTCTTTCAGTATGGCTTCATTCTGGTCAACTAATCTTGGGTCGGCCATACCTAATTCCTTCTCAATGTCATCCTTCTGGGTTGGAGGTGATACAAGTGAGGGTTGACCAACAAAAGTTTTGTTCACACTAGGTGTCGGGCCAATAGGGATTTGACTCAAGCTAGTAGAGGTCGGATTTAGGTCCAAAGTACTTGATCTGGCATGCCTCAAGGACCTCTTATAGTTTTGGACTACTTGGTAGTCTTGCTTCAATCTATAGATATCATGTCTAAACAATTCTCTCCGGATATCTTTCCTCAAACCTTCTTCAAATCAGATTAGAATATCATATGGATCCTTATTCACAATATAGTGCATTAGGTGCTCGAATCTATCAATATAATTAATGACTGATCCATTACCTTGGATCAACCTCTCTAAGTGGTCTAAGAGATTTTGTTGGCAGGATGCAGGGATATACTTTTCACGAAGCTTGATCTTTATTTCTTCCCAGGTCCTAATGGGTTCGTGTCTCCCATACGCTATCTTTCCCAGAACATTGTGCCAATAAGACTTGGCTTGACCCCATAGATTCATTTGGGCAAACCTAATCATTCCATCCTCAAACATTTCATCCCAGTTAAAATAATTATTCATATCTTCCTCCCAAGCAATGTAAACCCGAGGATCTAGATTGCCTTGAAATGAAGGAGCTTCTATCCTAATGTTCCCAATGACCCTCTTATCTTGGTACACAAAATCATGATTTGGGTTTGGGGTGGGATAGTTGACTCTAGGACTGAAGGATGCTGATCTAGGCACAGCATGGGTTCTATGGGTCTTTTCAAGTCTTAAATCCATTTGATCAAACCAAAGGTGATGTGGGTGATACTGGACTCCTTACCTAATTAACATGCAACACACAATGGAAGGTACTATTGTTTGATATACCTATGAGTTCAAACATAATGGGTTGACTAACATAGCATAACAACTAGTCCTTTCACTGGCCAGGTAAGAGGTGGGAGTGTGGGAGGCCCCCCCTGCTATTCCTAGGGACCTAATTAAAAAACCACAACACCACTTAGATTGTTTGACACTAGACCTCTTGCCTTAGATGTTGGGTTCGGGAACCAGTGCGGAAGCGTGGATTTCAAAAATTTATGAAACCAGGTCCGAACCCTAATCCCAAATCTCCTTATTAGCAATTAAAAACTATGACTACATGCATGTCCAAATTTAAACATTGTTTAAATACTAACCTCAGATCGCTATTACCAGTCTGATGCAGAAATGAACTCCAAATTGAGTAGCCTCTTGAACACACCAGGCGTCCACTTGTCCGCCCTCCGATGGTGATCCACACAGGCAGATGATCAAGACACTGACTCCTTAATTGGGTTCCTTCCAATCAAGTTCTACCCCAAGAACTTGATATATGGGCTATTGGCTAGGACTCCTCTAGCCAAACTGGGACTAAACCTTCTCTCTTACCCTTCTCCTTGTCTTCTAGCAACTTTGGCCCCTTAAGACACTCTTGTCTTAAGAATAAGCCCTTGTCCTAAAATGAGACAAGGCTTGTCTTGGTGGGAGAAGAAAATTAAGACAAGATTGTCTTAATGTAAGAAAGAAAGGAGAGGCGCCTTCTTCCTTTATCATCGGAGAGTTTCTCTCTGACTCTCCTTCTGTTCTGAGATTCGACAGAGCCAAGGCTCTGTAAAGGAATCAAAGAGGAAAGAGAGGAGGGGGAAACAATCTTCTGGAGAGGGAGAGGGAAAAAGAAGCAAGGCTTCGCTGTAGAAAAACTAGAATTCTTTTTTACGGTGAAGTCTTCTCCTTAAATAGGCGACAGAGAGGCGCCTACCCATCTGTAATCACCCTCTCACGCCCCTCTCTCCCTTCTCACGTCCTTTCCCTTCATCTCACGGCCCTTGAATTAATCTCACGGCCTTTGGGATGGGAAGACGCAAGAAAGAGTCGCGAAAAACATAGAAGGGCGCGCGCAGAAGAGAAGAGTCGCGCCCCTTCGGTGTTTTTTTTCTTTTCTTTCACGGTAATCCCGTTTTTTGAAGAGTCCATGCCTAGGTGGACTCTCTTCCACGCCCCTTCAGCCAAAACGCCGACCCTTTTTCTTTTTCTCACACAAAAACGTCGCTTGGAGAGAGTCCACGCGCGCGTGGACTCTTCTCCTTGCGCGCGCGCGTGGGAAGAAAGGGGAAGGGGCTTAGGCGATGTGGGAAAGGGGTTTAGCCTCTTAGGTTACCCCAATTGCTAGCCTACTATTAGCCCAATGTCTTGAATCTTCAATTAGATTCAAACCGGAATGAATTTGGATCTAAAAAATACCAAATCGGAACCCTAACTCGAATCCGATTCTAGTAGAAGCCATGGTTTGCAACACATGCTAGTGTGTTCATCTGCAAACGATATTTAATTCCAAATTAAATCCTTGATTATCTGTCCTAAGTGTGTGACCCATTGGGTTCCATACCTAGCCAGCAGTGGGTCCGAGTGCAAGTTGACCTAATTTGATCAGAACTCATTCTAATCGATTTAGGTCAAATCGAGCTAACTCGAGTTAGTCAATTAGGACTCCTCCTAATTAGTGATCCAATTAAACCATTTAATTTGATCAACCCACAAGACAAGATTGACGTCTAGCAACGTGTCATGTCTACCCGGAAGATATGGAAATTCTGGTGAAATTCCAAAACTACCCTTCAGTGGAAAGTTCCCGTACAATTCGATCCTTCAATCATCTTGCATCCCGAATATAACTATGGATATGGAAACATGTCAAAACCAGCTTATACTCATTCCCAGCTCAGTCATACACTAATGATTCAATTAATTCGATATTAAAATCATTTCTAATATCTGTACTTTGATCAAAGATTTCCTGAATCATTATCTGACCTAATTTGGCTGGATGCAATCTCCTCCTACTAGGAGTGATCAATTCCTTGTTGACCTACTCATTACCTTCATATACAATTCACCATACCCAGCATCAACCTCGTGCATGACCTAGTGTCATGATTGAGATTGAACCAAAGCATGGGTTCATGTACATAAGGTATTATGGCAGTCTCAGGTCATAGGACTACGTGTACAACTCCCACTATGAGAAAAATCTATTGACATGCAGCTAAGGCTCCATTAGATGTTCTCAAACTGGATCTATTCAGTGAACTCATTCGCTAATGAGCACCCACATCCTTGTATTAGTGTCCCACACAAGTGACTATGAGAGCAGTCACCCTTTTCAGCATACATAGGATGTGCCAGTCTAACCGGAAACCCTGATCCCCAACTCAGGGTTCCTATGACTAGGAATATTCTAGATTAGGGTTTTAAGGCCTTAGATCTCACTGGTATGATCTCATCATATCCCTAGGACCATAGCCCTAATCTATGGGGTTCATCATATAATGACACAGCGAATGATGGAAAAATATTGCCTTTATTAACTTGTCAATTTACAATGGTCTGGGAGATACAAATATTGGCTTATAGGGCATAAACCTTTCAATCTCCCACTTGCACTAAAGCCAATCGCTCTTATTCTTTAACCCCATACAATCGAGGTGGCGATCAAACTCCCGCTGTGGTAGAGCCTTAGTGAACGGGTCTGCTATGTTGTTCTTTGTATCCACTCTATTGATGCAGACTTCTTGTCTCTCGATTATCTCTCGGACAAGATGGAAGCGTCTCAGAATGTGCTTGGACTTGTGATGGGCTCTCGGTTCCTTAGCTTGAGCAACTACTCCAGTGTTATCACAATAGAGTGGCACCGGGCTCTCAATCTCAGGAACTACTCCCAACTCTGTGATGAATTTCTTCATCCAGACAGCTTCCTTGGCGGCTTCACTGACAGCTATGTACTCTGCCTCGGTAGTTGAGTCAGCTACAGTCTACTGTTTAGTGCTCTTCCAACTTACTGCTCCACCATTCAAGGTAAAGACATACCCTGAAATGGATTTACTATCATCTGGGTCTGATTGAAAACTAGAGTCTGAATAGGCTTCTAGTTTAAGATCAGACCCTCCGTATATAAGAAAAATATCCTTAGTCCTTCTCAGGTACTTAAGAATATTTTTCACAGCCTTCCAGTGATCCTCTCCTGGATCAGCCTGAAATCTACTGGCTACACCCAAGGCATATGCCACATCAGGCCTGGTACATAACATAGCATACATAATCGACCCTATAGCCGAAGCATAAGGTATAGAACTCATTCTATTTCTTTCTTCAGGTGTCTTAGGAGACATCCTCTTAGAAAGACGTATGCCATGACCAATAGGTAAGTAACCTCTTTTACTTTCCTCCATGCTAAATTTCTTTAGCACCTGGTCAATGTACCTAGACTGGGATAAGCCTAGCATCCTTCTTGATCTTTCTCTATAGATCTTTATACCCAGTATATAGGATGCTTCTCCCAAGTCTTTCATGGAAAACTGTTTCGATAACCACACTTTGACTGATTGTAACATTGGGATATCATTCCCAATAAGAAGTATATCATCAACATATAGAACTAAGAAAACTATGGCACTCCCACTAGTCTTCTTGTACACACAAGGTTCATCCTCATTTTTGAAAAAATCAAATTCTTTGACTGTTTTATCAAATCGGATGTTCCAACTCCTGGATGCTTGCTTTAATCCATAAATGGATTTCTTTAGCCTACATACCTGATTAGGTTTAGTCTCCAAGACAAAACCTTCTGGCTGCGACATATAAACCTCTTCCTCAAGGAAACCATTGAGGAATGTAGTTTTTACATCCATTTGCCAAATCTCATAATCATGATATGCTGCTATAGCAAGCATAATCCGAATAGATTTGAGCATGGCAACAGGGGAAAATGTTTCATCATAATCTATTCCCTGTTTTTGTCTGAAACCCTTAGCCACCAATCTGGCTTTATAAGTTTCAACTTGGCCATCTGCCCCAATCTTCTTTTTATAGACCCATTTACACCCAATAGGGTTAATACCCTCTGGTGCATCAACCAAAGACCATACTTGGTTGACATACATGGAGTCCATCTCGGATCTCATGGCTTCCAGCCATCTGTCTGAGTCTCTACTCATGACTGCTTCCGTATAGGTTAGAGGCTCATCATTTTGAATGATTTGGGCTTCATTATTTTCAATTATGAACCCATACCTCTCAGGTGCCTGTCGCACCCTATCAGACCTACGGATAGGAGTGTGTTCAGATTCTATATTAACTATGTTGTTACTTGACTGAGAAGTGTCTATTTGTTGAATCTCATTAAGTTCGATATTTCTACCAGTGCCCTTTTGTAGGATGAATTCCTTTTCCATAAAAGTGGCATGCCTACTGACCAAAACCTTTTGTTCAGTAGGGTGGTAGAACATATATCCTATACTATCTCTAGGATATCCCATAAATAGACATTTGTCTGCTCTAGCATCTAGTTTATGTCCAAAATTTCTTTTTACATAGGTTGGACATCCCCATATCTTAATATACTTAAGATTGGGCTTCTTACCTCTCCATAATTCATATGGAGTGCTAGAGACAGTTTTAGATGGTACTCTATTCAAGATATAAGTTGCTGTTTCCAAAGCATATCCCCAGAAAGAAAAAGGTAACTCCGTGAAGCACATCATGGACCGTACCATATCCAATAAAGTACGATTCCTCCTTTCAGCAACACCATTTAATTGTGGTGTGTAAGGAGGAGTCCATTCAGAGATGATCCCCTTATCTTTAAGGTGATCAAGAAACTCAGTGGATAAGTACTCACCTCCTCTATCTGATCGGAGGATCTTTATACTTTTTCCTGTCTGTTTCTCTACCATACTTTGATACTCTAAAAATTTTTCAAAAGCCTCGGACTTATGTTTCATTAGATACACAAATCCATACCTTGAAAAATCATCAGTAAATGTGATGAAGTATGAGTATCCACCATAGGCTTGAGTTGTCATAGGCCCACATACATCTGTGTGTATGAGTCCCAATAACTCTTTTGTCCTTTCTCCATGTCCACTAAATGGAGTCTTGGTCATCTTACCCATGAGACATGATTCACAAGTTCCTAATGACTCATAGTCATAAGGATCAAAGAAATTTTCTTTGTATAACTTGTTAATCCTAGTCTCACTAATATGTCCAAGTCGACAATGCCAAAGTAAGGTATTGTTTACATCATCTCTTTTCCGTTTGTTAGAAACATGAAAAATATTGTCATTAGTGGAAAGAGTTAATAGACCATTGCAGAATATGCCATAACATATAATTTCATTAGATAAAGAAATTGAGCAGCCACTGCTCATTACATTCATAGTATATCCTTGTTTAAGTAACAAGGGTACAGATATGATATTTCTAATGATTTTTGGCATATAGTAACAATTCCTTAGCTCCAAGATCTTCCCTGAAGGTAACTTCAAAATATAAGTCCCTACAGCTTCTGCTTGGATGGGGTCCCCTCCAGCACCGTAGAGCTCAAAGTTACCTTCCTTCAATACTTTAAGCCCCTGAAGTCCCTGCAATGATTTGCAGATGTTATGACCACAGGCGGTATCCAACACCCAAGTATTTGAAATGGAAGAATCCAATGACAAAATAGTATGAACTTCTTTCATACCTTTTGGTGCCTCTGATGCACTAGGCTTCACACTTGCAAGGTAAACCTTGCAGTTCCTTTTCCAATGACCCGACTTGCCACAATGAAAGCAGGTCATCTGTCCGGAGGCCTTCTTTCCTTTCTTCTTCTTAATGCCCCCTTTGGGATTCATCCTCTTACTGGAACCCCTTTTGCCTGTCTTCTTCTTATCCACAAGAAGAACTGGAGCCTTATTTTTCTTTACATGGCTCTCTGCTATCTTCAACATATTCAACAGCTCAGGCAAGGAAGAATTAAGTTTGTTCATATGGTAATTAAGAACAAACTGTGAAAATGACTCTGGGAGTGATTGCAAGATCAAGTCTTGATTCAACTCCCCATCCATTACAAAACCTAATTGACCTAATCGAGTGATTTGATCAATTATCTTTAATACATGGTCTTGTACTGATGTACCTTCTGTCATCCTTGCACGGAACAACTGCTTAGATATTTCATATCTAGCAGTTCTACTGTGTTCTCCATAAAGCTCTTTTAAATTGAGCAGTATGGAGTTAGTATCCATGCTATCATGCTGCCTCTGCAACTCATTAGTCATAGAGGCAAGCATAACACACTTGACAGTAAGTGAGTCATTTTGCCACATATTATATGTGGTCTTCTCCTCTTGCGAGGCATCTTCCCTTGGTGGTTCCAAAATTGGGGTATCAAGAATATAGGAAATTCTTTCTTGACTGAGTACTATTTTTAAATTTCTCAGCCAATCAACATAATTAGGCCCAGTCAATTTGTTGGCATCTAAAATACTACGGAGTGAGAGTGAAGAGGCCATTTATCTACATTTAAACAAAGAACAATACATAAGCAAACAACCATGAAATGACAATACATAATTAAATTAGGACTTTAATTTAATTATGTCTCCCACTATTTTATCGAGCATCATAACCCTCTATACGATGATCAAGAAAACCCTAATTAGTTTTTCTTAGTGGGGTTGAGATCCCAATCCCTTATAAAAGACCTTGTGTGTACACAACAAATCTTATATAAGTTCATAGGTAGGAAAACTCTCTCCAATTGTAACCCGTACAATTCTCAACTTATCCCGGCCTCTAAAATATTAATAGCCTTGTGTATACACAACAAACTATAATATTTCAGTTAAGTAAGACCCTCCATAGCCATATAGTCATGACTTTAATAGTAATACCCTTATGTGTACACAACAAAATATTACATTAAATCATGCCATAAACAAATAATTGTATTAGGCCAAAAATTATGTTAGTCACCATATTAGGTCTTGTGTGTACACAACAAACCTAGTATAGATCGTAACACAATAATGACCTATCATGAAGGAAGGCCAATAATAGTATTTTAACACCAAGCATGTTAGTCAAGAATTAAATCAATCAGATCGACCAGGCTAGTGGAAGAGATGTGGGGGTCCCCCCGTTGCTTTCCTAGACACCAATTTAAAATTGGCCAGGTCAGACAACGGAACCAATTAAAAACCACGATTCCCTTTACCTTCCCAGAACCACCTTTCTAGACACCGAAATGACTAATTATCCATCATGACTAATAATGCTTATCGGTTAACTATACTACCACTTAATATAATTTTAAGAGGGATTTATGCAATGCCAACACATTCAATTAAAAGCTATCACATATATTAATACATGCTTTAAACTAAGCAAATATGTGAAATATGTGCCATCATACTAGGACAACCATTTACCACATAATGGATACACCATTATGCCAGGGCAACCTTATTTCAGTATGATGGCTCCAGGGCTAATCATATCTCTAAGACAATTAGGGTTTCAATGGAAAACCCTAACTGGTGGCAATCATCAAACTCATGTTCAATCAAAGACATGCATTGTGCATCAATATAAAAACTTTAACATGATACTACATCATTTAATAAAACATGAATTGAACTGCATAAGTTTTAATCCTAATAAGGTGGCTCTGATACCACTGTTGGGTTCGGGAACCAGTGCGGAAGTGTGGATTTCAAAAATTTATGAAACCAGGTCCGAACCCTAATCCCAAATCTCCTTATTAGCAATTAAAAACTATGATTACATGCATGTCCAAATTTAAACATTGTTTAAATACTAACCTCAGATCGCTATTACCAGTCTGATGCAGAAATGAACTCCAAATTGAGTAGCCTCTTGAACACACCAGGCGTCCACTTGTCTGCCCTCCGATGGTGATCCACATGGGCAGATGATCAAGACACTGACTCCTTAATTGGGTTCCTTCCAATCAAGTTCTACCCCAAGAACTTGATATATGGGCTATTAGCTAGGACTCCTCTAGCCAAACTGGGACTAAACCTTCTCTCTTACCCTTCTCCTTGTCTTCTAGCAACTTTGGCCCCTTAAGACACTCTTATCTTGAGAATAAGCCCTTGTCCTAAAATGAGACAAGGCTTGTCTTGGTGGGAGAAGAAAATTAAGACAAGATTGTCTTAATGTAAGAAAGAAAGGAGAGGCGTCTTCTTCCTTTACCGTCGGAGAGTTTCTCTCTGACTCTCCTTCTGTTCTGAGATTCGACAGAGCCAAGGCTCTGTAAAGGAATCAAAGAGGAAAGAGAGGAGGGGGAAACAATCTTCTGGAGAGGGAGAGGGAAAAAGAAGCAAGGCTTTGCTGTAGAAAAACTAGAATTCTTTTTACGGTGAAGTCTTCTCCTTAAATAGGCGACAGAGAGGCGCCTACCCATCTGTAATCACCCTCTCACACCCCTCTCTCCCTTCTCACATCCTTTTCCTTCATCTCACGGCCCTTGAATTAATCTCACGGCCTTTGGGATGGGAAGACGCAAGAAAGAGTCGCGAAAAACACAGAAGGGCGCGCGCAGAAGAGAAGAGTCGCGCCCCTTCGGTGTTTTTTTTTCTTTTCTTTCATAGTAATCCCATTTTTTGAAGAGTCCATGCCTAGGTGGACTCTCTTCCATGCCCCTTCAGCCAAAACGCCGACCCTTTTTCTTTTCTCACGCAAAAACGCCGCTTGGAGAGAGTCCACGCGCGCGTGGACTCTTCTCCTTGCGCGCGCGCGTGGGAAGAGAGGGGAAGGGGCTTAGGCAATGTGGGAAAGGGGTTTAGCCTCTTAAGTTAGCCCAATTGCTAGCCTACTATTAGCCCAATGTCTTGAATCTTCAATTAGATTCAAACCGGAATGAATTTGGATCTAAAAAATACCAAATCGGAACCCTAACTCGAATCCGATTCTAGTAAAAGCCATGGTTTGCAACACATGCTAGTGTGTTCATCTGCAAACGAGATTTAATTCCAAATTAAATCCTTGATTATCTGTCCTAAGTGTGTGACCCATTGGGTTCCATACCTAGCCAGCAGTGGGTCCGAGTGCAAGTTGACCTAATTTGATCAGAACTCATTCTAATCGATTTAGGTCAAATCGAGCTAACTCGAGTTAGTCAATTAGGACTCCTCCTAATTAGTGATCCAATTAAACCATTTAATTTGATCAACCCACAAGACAAGATTGACGTCTAGCAACGTGTCATGTCTACCCGGAAGATATGGAAATTCTGGTGAAATTCCAAAACTACCCTTCAGTGGAAAGTTCCCGTACAATTCGATCCTTCAATCATCTTGCATCCCGAATATAACTATGGATATGGAAACATGTCAAAACCAGCTTATACTCATTCCAGCTCAGTCATACACTAATGATTCAATTAATTCGATATTAGAAATCATTTCTAATATCTGTACTTTGATCAAAGATTTCCTGAATCATCATCTGACCTAATTTGGCTGGATGCAATCTCCTCCTACTAGGAGTGATCAATTCCTTGTTGACCTACTCATTACCTTCATATACAATTCACCATACCCAGCATCAACCTCGTGCATGACCTAGTGTCATGATTGAGATTGAACCAAAGCATGGGTTCATGTACATAAGGTATTATGGCAGTCTCAGGTCATAGGACTACTTGTACAACTTCCACTATGAGAAAAATCTATTGACATGCAGCTAAGGCTCCATTAGATGTTCTCAAACTAGATCTATTCAGTGAACTCATTTGCTAATGAGCACCCACATCCTTGTATTAGTGTCCCACACAAGTGACTGTGAGAGCAGTCACCCTTTTCAGCATACATAGGATGTGCCAGTCTAACCGAAAACCCTGATCCCCAACTCAGGGTTCCTATGACTAGGAATATTCTAGATTAGGGTTTTAAGGCCTTAGATCTCACTGGTATGATCTCATCATAGCCCTAGGACCATAGCCCTAATCTATGGGGTTCATCATATAATAACACAGCGAATGATGAAAAATATTGCCTTTATTAACTTGTCAATTTACAATGGTCTGGGAGATACAAATATTGGCTTATAGGGCATAAACCTTTCATTAGACACCAGCTTCCCAGTGCTAATTGAAGGGTTGCATGCACTAGTTTTCTACAATGGTTAAACTCGACTTGTTGATGTCCCTAAGCTATTAGGTTGCTAATAGATTTTAAGTTAGGCTTAGGTTCGAAATGCAAAGGTGGTGGTTTTCGGGCCAAGGAAAGGTAATAACCTCCTTCTCTTATCTTATGATATTGTTGCCCTTAAAGTAAGTTATGCATATGATGGCATACACATGAAATCTAATGAAGTGCACTTAACTTTTTTTGTGTTTTAATGTGTATTGGCAGAAATATTTGTTACTAAAAATTAAATGATATGAACCTAAAGTGCAGAAATTAAACTATGCAGAAATCATGTAATTAACTCCTAAGTATGCAGAAATGGAAGCATGATGAAATCTAATGAAGCTGAAAACTATATGCTGAAATTTAAAGAAGCTGAAATAACCTAAAGATGCAGAAATCTAATTAATGCAGAAATTAACATGATGATGCAGAAATCTAATGTTGCAGAATTTAATTATGCAGAAATTTTCTTTAGGACCTAAGATACCTATCTCTTTGTTTTCTTCTTCAAGGGTCAATAATATCAGCACCCCTACACGCCATAGAAAATCCCCTTTGAATGGGATGTGAGAGTCTTGCAGCCCTACTTTTTCTATGATCGGACGGCCATGGTCATGCACCCGATCCGAGTACTTAAAGAGAAACTAAGTCTTAACTATGCTCTGATACCAAACATGATGCGGGACCTAGGATGCATGCAGGTGATTTATTTATTTTTTTATGTTTTAATGGATTTATCGATTCCTAAACTAAAACTAAGAATAAATCTAGAGATTTGTATAATGACAAGAAACTCAAGCATGCAAACATGGACCCTAAATGGTGATAAAGAAGGACCCCGGGATTGAGAAACCCCGGTAGGACTTAGCTCTAAATAAATACCCAACTTAGCAGACTAGGGAGTGCAAGCCTCTCGAAGCTCTGAAGTGCCCAATGCTGAGTTCGCTCATACTCATGGATGTGGCTTGGAAGATCGAGCCCTCGATCCCACAGATTTGCTAGCTTTTCGTTAGATGGTCTTGGAGGCAAGGAAAATCGACTCCTTTGTCCGTGGTACCTAAAAGACCTGCAAGCAACCTAAAAAAGAGTTAGAAAAACAAGAAGGAATGGGAAATCAAAAAAACAAGAGAGAGGTGAAGTGAAGGTGGCGGTCAAGAAGGGCTTTTCTTGTTGGGCATCCAGGAGGATCTTCCAGAGGGCATCCAAGGTGTTGGTGGCTTGCATAGGAAGGGGTTATCTGGGGCCTCACACCCCTCGATGCTCGAAAGCAAGGGCACACTCTATCATAGAGTTCCAAGTTAAGAAACAAGGGCTGGAAGAAAAAGATTTCTGAACATTTGAATTCAAATTTGAAAAAAAGGAGTTACAAGCTTATTTTAGGGAGAAGAAAGGGGTTGGTTGTCTTCATGAATCAAGGGGTGCCTATTTTGAATTTTGAATCTCTTCTTCATGAAGCTTGGCCAACCATGAATGCTAGGCTTGATCCTTAGTGATATGGCTTGATATGTGGAGTGGAGTGAGGAGGGTTGTTTGCTTGAATCAAGGGGGCGCCCACTTTGAATTTGACTTTCTTCATGGAGTTTGAATTCGAATTTCTTCATGAAACTTGGAGTGTTGAATTTTTTCATGGAGTTTGAATTTGAATATTTTCGTGGAGTTTGAATTTGAATTTTCTCATGAAACTTGGAGATGGAGTTTGAATTTGAATTTCTTCATGAAACTTGGAGTTTTGAATTTTTTCATGGAGTTTGAATTTGGTGAAGTGACGCCTCTCATGCCATGTGGCATTGATGATGTGGCATTCCATGAGTTGGCACTCCTAATTTGGCATGGAGGAGGGGTGGCTTGACTCATCTTCAATTGGGCTTGACTTGATTGCCCATTTATGGACCCATCTTCAAACTAGCTTGAACCCATCTTCAAATTTACTCGATTTTATGAACCAACTTGATAAATTACAAGACCAATTGACCCTAACTTGACCAAATTATTCAAATTATAAGACTAAACCAAAATTGAAACCAACTACATACTGATTACATGACTTGAATGCAAATTACTCAGGCTTAAGTGTCTTAAGCCTTATTACAGGGTCCAAAAATCCACAAGGATTGAGGAGCCTTTGTCTAATCCAGGTGCCCGCACCAGATAGGATTTCTAATATTTTATCGATTGAGTCTTCATTATCAAATTGAGATTTTAAAGGATTAAGTGCTAGGGTTTGATAATTCTCTATACCCATCACTTATTCGGGATAAAGGGAGATCGAAGAATTGATTGTATAGTAACTTTTTACTGAAGGGTATTTTGATAATTTTTATCAAATTCTTTATCTTTTGAGTAGGCATGACACGTTGCTAGATGTCAATCATGTATTGTAGATTTTCATGAATCAAATTGGAAGGATTTATGAGTCAATTTGTAAAATGGTTTGAATTAGCTAACTTAGATCAGCTCAATTTGACCTAATTAGGTCAATCAATTTTGATTGGATTGAAACAGCTTGGATCTGGACCTACTACTTTCTAGATATGGAGCCCAAAGGGTCACACATGCTAAGGAATTGGCCCAGAAAGTCAACTGGATGTTATTTAGGGTCTATGATCCTAATTGGCTAGTTAATTAACACATTAGCATATGTTGGCTAGCCCAACTCCTAACCTAATTGGATTGGGTCAATTAGTTTGCTATTTAGGCTAACCAATTTAAGTAGAACTTAGATTGGGTTGAGTCCTAATCGGGGCAGCAATTATCTACATTTATCTAAAATTATTTGGAGCTTTATCCTTGAATTATAGAAGAGTCCAAGTGGGATTAGTGATGGGGACATCGACTAGCCCAACCCAGAAGCTAGCCCAGAACCAGAAGCCCGGCCTTGAAGCCAGCCCAGAACCTGAAGCCCGGCCCTCAAGCCTAGCCCAAAAGCCAACCCAGAAGCCAACCCAGCCTGAAACCCGTAGCCAGTCCAGCCCAAATCCTGAAGCCTCAGATCCTGAAGTCGATGCAGCACAAATCAGATACATCACAAATCCCAGAGCAGCACAGATCCCAGAGCATATCTAAGTTATTTTTAGGAATTTGTTTTTATGTTATGGTTGCTTAGTTTATTTTTAGGATTTATTTTATCCCTAGTTGGATTAGTTTATTTTTTTTTACATAAGTAGTTTGAATTTGTTAGGGGTATCTGATCAGGATATTGGATATCTTAAATTAGTCTATTTAAGTATTTTATCGTTTGAATAAAAATATAGATGATGAATTTTTGGGATGGAAAAAATGAAAACTCCTGGTTAAGAAGAGGATGCATTACTCCTAGTTAAGGAGGGTGCTGATGCTCTACATGGTCACTCTAGTTAAGAGTGCGCTAAAGCTTAGATGGGGAACCCAATCATGGTTTTTATTTTTTCTTCCTAAACTTTCTATACATCTTTCTTCTTCATCTTCATTTGTGTTCTTTCTCTTCTCCCCTCTTTGTTTCCTTCTCCTGAATCAACCACCGAGCCATCCCATCGGACTCCTCCTTGTTGCCACCACCTTGCACCTCTGACGTCGATCGGAACCGCCTGCTCCTCTCACTATCATCGACAACCACCGAAAGAGAGGCTGCGCCACCGACCCTTCATGCTACTCATCTGGCCTCTTCATCTAAACTCCTAGGCCTTTAAATAACTTGTCCCATCCATCCATGGCGAAGAAGGGGAGACCACTGCCACCCTACCACCATCTTCGTCGATCTTGTGATATCAGCCATGCCGCTGTCTCCACCCAGCATCGTCATTGGAGAGCCACCGGTGAAACTCCCCTTCCTTGAGCCCTCCCCAATTCATTCCATGAAGAAGGAGCGGGGCACTGCACGAACGTGAAAGCAGCCCCCCTCCCCTTTACCGACTTCTTTTCCTGCATAGTTCTCAAAGCAAAGCCAGCTTTCCAATGCGACTTCAAGAGTAGGAAATAAAGAAAAAAAGGTAAAAAAAAAGAAAAAAATTGGAGGAAAAAAATGAAGAATATATATATATATATGAAAAAAAGGGGTTTTTTGAATAAAAAATTGGGGAAAAAATAAATTGGGTTTAACCTATAGCCTAGGGTCATTTTTTAACGACCAACGGTCCGATCTCCTAGACTAAATATTGATCGGGGTCTGTCCCGCATCAATTTTTGGTAACAGAGCTTCTTGCATCCCACATCAATTGGACTCTGAGAACCAAGCTTGGCGTGCGCCAAGTTTAAGGTGTGTAGAAGGACCGAGAGTCCTTCTGCCACTTAATTACCTATTCTAGATAAACACAAGGACCCTCTCCCTTATCCCCATGCCCATTTGGATTGGGGTTGACTGGTCAAAAGAAGGATTTGGTATGGAATTGGATGGCGAACATAATGAAGGGATGCATCCCTTCATATTTGGCACAGATTTAAAATCTAGAAGTCCTTCTATTTGAAGTCCTTCTATTTGAAGGCTTCTATTTTCTCTGATACATCCTTGGGAATCCCACACCCCTTAGCCAATTTATGACCAGTTATAGCCACATGGCAAGTGGAAATAATGCTGGAAAAATGAAGAGACGTATATATGTCTCTTGGTACATAATATGACTTGTCAAGATAAGTCTTTTCACCTAAGGGACTCCTTCTGCTTGAAGGGTCTTATAAAGGACCGAAGAAAAGATTTATTAGGCATCCCCTCACTCTTTATAAATAGTCATTGTTAATTTGATGCTAGGGTATCCAAAAACATCCAAAAGAAGTCCTTTCCATTTTCTCTTCCTTGTCTTAGGACAAAGGTCATTTTTAAGATAAGGCTTATCATTTTAAGACAAGACTTGTCATTTTAAGACAAGAAGAGCCTAGGAAGAGATATAGAAGGGATAATCAAATTCTGAGAGAGGATTTAAAGAGGTCTCTAAGTACCCTATAGGAGCATGGGGGTTCTAGCAAAGGGAAAGAAGAAATGCGACTGGGAAGAGTTATAGTCAAATAAGCAAGCTCGATAGGAGTGCTTTCTTGGTCCGGTTCCTATGTGGATCATCTCTAGTAGGCATACACTTGTGTGTCTTGTGAAAATTAAGGAGTATAGCACTCCAGGAATTCTTCTAAAATTCTAAAGTTATAATTTATTAATTGTCAGAGTTAAGTGGTCCTAGGATTTAGGGTTTCAACTGATTAGGGTTTCAATAATGATAATTTTGAAACCCTATCTTCCACTGCATCTGCCTAAACCCAATAGTGGTATCAGAGTAAGCTTGATTCAAGCAATTAGTAGTCATTTTTAGCATTAATTACTTGCTTTGCTATGACTCTTGGATGATTAGTTCATATCACATATATGATACGTTATGCTCATTGTAACTGCTTCAGATTGGGTTAGTCACCATGGCTGTCCGATCATAGGAGCTAAGTAGGGTTTAAAGACCCTCTCTTCCCATTCAATGGGATCTCTTGTGATGTGTTGGGGTGCCGCTATGGCCTTATCCCATGAACATGTGAGGTGAATGGATAGTTATTTTAATCATGTTTTGGTTAATATGCTTATTTGTTGGAATATGTGTCATGTTGGCATGTTTAATTAGGATGTGTTTGAGACCATCAAAGATCTCATAAAAATTATATTTAGTCATAGTGTAAGTTAATCATGATGCAAACTATTTATGGTTTGATTAGCCAATTAGTGTTTAGGGAAGTGGTTCTAGAAAGGTAAAAGGAATGAGATTTTTAATTGATTTTATTTTCTGACCTGGCCAACTTATTTAGTGTCTAAGAAAAGCAATGAGGGGAACCCTAATCTCTCCCACTTACCGGCTAATTTGGTTATATCTAGGCCTTAAATTGGAAATGCTAATTGATTAAGAACACTATAAATTGCCTTCCTTCGTGCTAAGCGAAATCTATGTTAGAAAACCATAGTAGGTTTGTTGTGTTTAACACTTCTAGGGTTTGATATGATATTCATCTTAGTGCATTTTATGCTTTATGGCATGATTGGTGGTGTTGCTTTGTTGTGATTGACACAAGGGCAACATTTATCAAACATGCCTGTATAGAAATGAAGGTTCTGATTAAACTAAGACATTATAGTTTGTTATGATTGAAACAAGGATATAAGTATCTTAGAGGCAGGTGTTATGTCAAGAGTTGCATGGGTTGCTATTGGGAAGGGTTTTTCCTACCCTTGAACTTATGGATGTTTGTTGCGATAAACACAATGCATTCATGAGGAATTAGGATCTTGTTGTGATTCCTAGGCATTGAGACCTCTTGGTTAGGAATCTGGATCAGTGCCTATATAACAGAAACAGTGAGGGAGAGATAAAGAACCAACCTTCTTGATCAAGAACCAGGAACGACCTATCCTTGGATTCAATATCAAGCAACAAAGAGGATATAGAGAAGAGATGTAGGAGAAATATAGAGATTGTATTATTCCATTGGAGAATAACCTTGTTACAAAACAAGACACAATACCCCGACACCCCTTCTGAAATTCCAGAAGCTTCTCATCGACATCCACACGTCTTCCTCTTGCAAGCCTCATGATGGGGCACGAAAATAAAATGATGAATGGAGAGTTTTAGCAAGATAATCAGCAAGCAAACTTGAGCAATTAATTATCAAATAAATGGTCTAAATTAATCCAAGAAAAGAATCTTCATAATGAGACTAGTTGATCTAAATTACAATACCCGAAATGTAGATCTAGTTCAAAATAGAGATTAGGATCTTCATGGCAAGGAAACCATCACTACTAGGGCAAGTTAACCTTCAAATAATCAGATATAATGAAGCTTAGGAAGAGTTTTCCTACCAATAATGATGGCTATTATTTGGTGGAAGAAGGAGCTCTTATCACTCAAGGATTGATGTTTAAACCATAAGACTAGTACTCCCTACCTTTAGGACTCACCTTAGCCATGATTCTTGGCTTGGAGACCTTCATCTTGGACTTGAAAAATCAGAGAAAACCTGCATCAAATCAAAAATTAGGCATGAAAGGAGAATTCAAAATTAGAATTGAAACAAGAAGAAGAAGGAAGGAAAAACAAGGAAGTAGAAACCGATGCCTTCAAGGAATGATGCTTGGGTCTTGGATCAATCAAGGAGCACTCCACCTTTCAAACACTTAAGGGTATTCTACCCTTCAAACACTCACTCAAGAACCTCACGCTCTCTTCTCAAACCTATCTTCTAACTCTCAAACTCAAGAACTTTTCACTCCAAACAAGAGAACATAGGGGAACTAGAACAAGAAAGATAGCTTTCTTCATTTAATCCAAAATAGAATGAATCATAGAATGAATACAAGAGAGGGCCTAGGGCCTTATTTATAGGCTTTTAATCCAAGAGAATTTCGTCCAAGGGGAGGGGATAAGGATGAGCTAAGGGGATAAGGATGAGCTAGCTAATTCTAGTTGGATCCAACAACTTTTGGTTAGGTGGTTCAACTAGAATTAGTTTTTTTACAACCAATAAAAATGTGGCTCTTAGGTGGCAAAGATGTGTCCTCCATTTGCTGATGTAGATCATGTGATGTGGCATCCCACATGGTAAGTTAGTTGGAGGGTTGTTGGGATAATAGAACATGGCTTCAATCTCCCCATAAAATTCTTGATGTGATGTCCTTCCTCCTTCCCAAAAGGTGCTTGATGTGGTGTTGACCAATTGAGGAAAATGGGTTTCAAGTAGATGGCATCTAAGTGAGGGAAGTGGGCTTCAAATGGATTGCACCAAGTGGAGAAAATGGGCATGGAAGAAGTGGCCTCGTACCCTACTTGAATCTAGGTTGAGTCGACTCATGAATCGGCTCAAGTATTTGCTAAAAGAGAAGATGGACTCAAACCTATTATTAGATTTGTCTATTTTAATTGCAAAACAAAAGTAAGTTAGTCCAAAAATATCTTCTCTCTTGCAAGCCTCACCGTCTCAAGAATCCATGTACGGCCATGCATGGACAATACCTTAATGGCGTCCCTTCCTCTCTAAAACCTGAGAAGAAGCTCCACCTACTGATAATACCTACGGATAATTCAATTGTTTCATGAATACCTACAAGACATGATTGATATATAGCAACATGTCATGCCTACCTAGAAGATGAGAAATTTGGTGGAAAGAACCCAAATACCCTTCAGTAGAAAGTTACAGTGGAATTCAATCTTTCGATCTCCCATTATCCCGATTAAGTGATGGGTATGGATAAATATCAAACCCTAGTACTTAGTCATTTCGAATCTCTACTCGATAAAAAAGACTCAACTGATGACTGATTAGAAACCACTTCTAATCTAATCCTGCTTTGATCAAAGACTCCTTGAGTCATCAACCGAAGAGATCACTTGGGATAACAATTCCTCTTATTAGGAATGATCAATTTCTTGTTGGTCCACTCATATCCTTCATACACCTTCCACCATATCCGAGAACACCCCATACATGACTTAATATCATGAATGAGTATGAACCAAAACATGGCTTAGTGCGCACAAAGAACCATGGTGACCTTAGGTCCAAAGATTACATGCACAACTCCTACTTTGAGATCTATCTTTTGACAAGTAATAAGACTTCCATAAGATAGTCCCGGTGCAGATCAGTTCAGTGAACTCATATCCTAACGAGCACCCTTGTCCTTGTATTAGTATTTCTACACAAGTGACTGTGAGACCAACCACCCTCTTATCAGAGCATATATAGGATAAACTAGTCTTTCCGGACATATCGATCCCCGAACCGATGATCCATCGACTGGGAACATTTTAGGTTAGGGTTTATAGGAACTTAGGTCTCACCGTCATGATTTCCATCATAATCCTAATTCCATTTGCCATAACCTATGGGGTTCATCACAATCTTTAAATAAGACACAGCAATATGATGAAATAATATGCCTTTATTAATATATTAAATGTCATACAAGAGTTAGAAGATTACAAAAATGCCCTTATATAAGATTGGCTTTTAGGGCACTTTCCTTTCACTTTGTTGTTGAAACAAGGTTATGAAATAAACTTGATGAGCCATGGGTGCTCGATTTTTATTTCAAAGAAACTCTTTGGTTGTGGTACATTCTCTAATGGTCTTTTGATTCTGTCACTCAATGATGAGGTTATTCTTGTTAAGAATAAGAAAAGAAAGAGAGATGATGTGAATGTCTCTTATCTTTAGTATTGCCATTTGGGTCATATCAATGAGTCCAAGATAAACAAGTTGTACAAAGATAATTTCTTTGAACCATTTGATTATGAGTCATTAGAAACTTATGAGTCCAGTCTCATGGGTAAGATGACCAAGTCTCCATTGACTAGACATGGATAAAGGGCAATTGAGTTGTTAGGTCTAGTACACACAGATGTGTGTGGTCCTATGATAACCCAAGCCAGAGGAGGATACTCTTATTTCATCAATTTTACTAATGATTTATTAAGGTTCAGATATGTGTATCTTATGAAACACAAGTTCAAAGCCTTTGATAAATTCAAAGAGTATTAAAGTGAGGTTAAGAAACAAACTGGGCATAGTATTAAAATCCTTCAATCTGATCAAGGAGGAGAATACTTGTCTAGTGAATTTCTCGATCATCTTAAACATAAAGGCGTTCTCTCTGAATGGGTCCTTCCATACATACCATAATTAAATATAGCAGAAAGAAGAAATCGTACCTTATTGGATATGGTACGGTCCATGATGTGCTTCATGAATCTTCTAGTATCCTTCTGGGGTTATGCCCTAGAGATTGCTGCTTATATACTAAACAGGGTGCCATCAAAGGTAGTTAAAAGCACTCCATATCAATTATGGTAAGGGAAAAGGCCAAGTCTTAAGTACTTTAAGATTTGAGGTTGCCCCACTTTTGTCCGATATATTTTTGGACATAAGCTAAGTGCTAGGGCTGATAAGTACAGGTTTGTAGGATATCCTAAAAAAGGTATGGGATACCATTTCTACCACCCTTTTGAGCAAAAGGTTGTCAGTAGGCAAGCCACATTTTTGGAAAATAATTTTATCCAAGAAGGGGGTAGTGTGAGAATATTTGAACTTGAAGAAGTTCAACCTATACCTGAAGCAATTTCTCAACCAAATGTTCCTAAGGTTCAAGAACAACCACAACACACACCTCCTCTCTGTAGGGTAGAGAGAGTGCAAAGTGCACCTCTCATATATGGATTTGTCATTATGAATGACAATGAAGCCAGTATCATACAGAATGATCATCCTATGACCTATACGGAAGTTATCATAAGTAGAGACTCTGACAAATGGCTAGAAGCCATGAAATCTGAGATGGACTCTATGTACTCTATTCAGGTTTGGATATTAGTTGATCCACCTGAGGGAGTAAACCCAATTGGGTGTAAATGGGTCTTCAAGAAGAAGATAGGAGTAGATGATCAAGTAGAAACCTATAAGGACAGGCTGGTGGCAAAATATTTTAGACAAAGACATGGTATTGACTATGATGAAACTTTTTCATTAGTTGCCATGCTCAAGTTCATTTGGATATTGCTTGCCATAGCTGTATACTATGACTATGAGATCTGGTAAATAGATGTAAATATTGCTTTTCTTAATGGATATCTTGAGAAAGAAGTCTATATGTCATAGCTAGAGGGGTTTGTCTCAAGTGAGAGACCAAACCAAGTATGCAGGCTTAAGAAATATATTTATGTATTGAAGCAAGATTCAATGAGTTGGAACATCCACTTTGATGAGATGATCAAAGAGTTTGGTTTCATCAGGAATGTGGATGAATCGTGTGTATATAAGAAGACAAGTGGGAGTGCTCTTGTTTTCTTGGTTTTGTATGTTGATGGTATACTCATCATTAAGAATGATATACCAATGTTGCAATCAGTCAAGTCTTGTCTAACAAAGCAATTTTTTTATGAAGGATTTGGGAGAGGCATCCTATATACTAGGTATAAAGATCTACAGAGATAGATCTAAGAGGATGCTTGGCTTATCCCAATCCTGGTGCATTGACTCAGTGTTGAAGAGATTTAACATGGAGGGAAGTAAGAGAGGTTAAGTGCCTATGAATCAAAGCATACATCTTTCCAAGAAGATGTCTTCTAAGACACCAAAAGAGAGAGAGGATGATTTTGATTCTTTGCTTCAATTGTAGGATCAATTATGTATGCCATGTTATGTACCAGGCCTGATGTTGCTATGCCTTGGGCATAGTAAGCAGGTTCTAGGGTGATCCATGTGAGGATCATTACAAAGTTATGAAAAATATTCTTAAGTACCTGAGAAGGACTAAAGATATTTTTCTAATATATGGTAGATCAGAGTTGAAACTAGAAGGATATACAAATTTTTCTAATATATGTCTTCACCCTATATGGTGGTGTAGTGAGTTGGAAGAGTACAAAGCAGCAAACTATAGCTGACTCAGTCATTGAGGCAAAATATATAGCTGCAAGTGAAGCTACAAAGGAAGCTATGTGGATGAAAAAATTCATCACAAAATTGGGCATGGTTATTGTTATACAACAACTAGTGCAACTTTATTGTGATAACACTAGAGTTGTTATGCAAGATAGGGAATCGAGGTCTCATCAAAGCCAAACACATCTTAAGATGCTTCCACCTTGTTCAAGAGATCATAGAAAGATAAGATGTTGTCATCAAATGAGTAGATACAAAGAACAACAGAGCAAACCCATTCACTAAAGCACTACCATAGTAATAGTTTGATCACCACTTAGATTGATGGGTGTAAGATACAAGGGTGATTGGCTTTAATGCAAGTGGGAGATTGAAAGAATTGTGCCTTAAAATCTAATCCTTGTACGAGCATTTCTATAATCTTTCAACTCATGTATGATATTATTTATTAATAAAAGATAATTATTGATAAATCATAATGTTGCATCTTATCAAGATTATGATGAACCCCATAGGTTAGGACAATGAAATTAGGGTTATGATGGAGATCATAATGGTGAGACCTAAGTACCTATAAATTCCAATCTAAAATATTTCTAGTTGTTGGATCATCAATTCAGGGATCAATATTCTTGGAAAGAGCTAGCACATCCTATGTATGCTTGATGGAGAGAGTGGTTAGTCTTATAGCCACTTGTGTAGGGGCACTAATACAAGGATGTTGGTGCTGATTAGGATATGAGTTCACTGAACTGATCCACCTTAAGAACATCTTATGGAGATCTTACTACTTGTCAAAAGATGGTTCTCATAGTGGGAGTTTTGCAAGTATCCTTAGACCTGAAATCACTAAGGTTCCTTATGCACATAAAGCCATGTTTTGGTTTATATATTCATGACAAATAGTCATGTACGGGGTGTTCTCGGATATGGTGGATTATGCATAAAGGATGTGAGTAGATCAACAAGAAATCGATCACTCCTAGTAAGAGGAGGACTTGTCCCATATAATTTTTTTGATTATTATTTCAAGAAGTCTTTGATCAAAGTAAGATGAGATTAGATAGGGTTTCTAATCTTTCATTGATCGAGTCTTTATTATCTAATTATGATTTTAAAGGATTAAGTGCTAGGGTTTGATAATTCTCTATACCCATCACTTATTCGGGATAAAGGGAGATCAAAGAATTAAATTGCATGATAACTTTCCACTGAAGGATATTTTGATAATATTTATCAAATTTTTATTTTCTGGGTAGGCTTGACACGTTGTTAGATGTCAATTATGTATTGTAGGTTTTCATGAATCAAATTGAAAAGATTTATGAGTTAATTCTTATCCTTTTAAGACAAGACTTGTCATTTTAAGATAATAGCCTAGAAAAAGATATAGGAGAGATCATTGGATTCTATGAGAGAATTTAGAGAGGTCTCTGAGTGCCCTACAGGAGGATAGGGGATCCAGCAAAGGAAAAGGAAGAAAGGCTACCGCGAAGAGTCCTAGTCAAATAATCAAGCTTAATAGGGGTGCTTCCTTGGTTCGGTTCCTATGTGGATCACCTCTGGAGGGCTTATACTTGTGGCCTTATGGAAATTAAGGAGTATAGCACTCAGGCATTCCTCTATAATCCTAAAGTTATGATTTATTAATTATCATAGTCAAGTGGTCCTAGGATTTAGGGTTCTGGCATATTAGGATTTCAATAATGATAATTTTGAAACCTAGTCTTCCACTGTCTACCCAAATCCAATAATTGCGTCTTCCTGTAATGAATTCATTTATGATGGAGTTCTTAGAACTGCATTTAATACGATAAAGGAGGATTTATCATGTAGTTTTTAAAATTGTTCATGATCAAATTATACATTGTTAAAGGATGATAACATTTATCAAGTGTAGGTTATTGGAGGTGCAAATGCCTTGTGCTTATCTAGCTATTGAAATTATCATTCATAATATGATGATTTAGTTGTAACTTTTTTAACGGTGGTCAGGTGGGCCAAGCAAACTAGGGTGATGGTGCTGAATTTTGCTTGAATGCTGAAGTGGGCTAGAGGGAGGATGCCAGTGATTGTACCTACAAAAGAAGCCCAAGCTAGAGATGACTTCGATGCTCAAGTCAGTATCTCAAACCATAGGATAAGAAATGGAGTGATGAGATAGAATGCAAGCAGGTGTATGGATGCATAGATGCATGAATACCTATGGGGGCTCATGGAAAGCCCCCTTTTATACTCATACTTTGGGATAGTTTGGGAATATCTTAATATGGTGGTAGGTGGATAGATAGTGACTAGGTTTTGGTCCTTGAATAGGATTTTTAGTGGGAAATCATCCTTCTTAATCTGGAATATCCTACCATCATTAATAGGATATTTTGTCTTATGCACGTTCCTGCCATCTACCTTAATGGCTCCGGGAGTTATGGGGGCCCATGCTTGTTTATTGGCTAAGATATACTCTTGATTATGGGATTTGATTGTTTATCTATTATTAGGGATATTATTGCCTAGAGAGCAATCCAAGAGGGAGGGTGAATTGGGTTTCTAAAAATTTAAAGCTAAGCTTGATAATACAAGTAAAAACTTCACAAGACAAGATATGCAATTCAATTCAACAAGGTACTAAGATTTAGGTGCAATGCTCTAAATTAATAGTGCAGCAAAAATTAAAAGCAATAAGCAAGAATGTAAAGAGCAAGGAGGGAGAGAACAAGCAATCACAAACACAACAAGCTATGGTTCGGTGCCAACTATGCACCTACATCCACTCCCCAAGATCTCCTTTGGAATTCACTATAATTAAATGATTATAGCCAATTAGTTTTCCTGGCTCACTAATCAAAACCCGACTTGTTTTACAAGGATCATAAGTCACAACCTCACTTGGTTTTCCAGGCTAACCAAGAACCTAATTGGTTTTCACAAGGCTAACCAAAAACCTTCCTTGATTTTTTGGGCTAACCAAGAACCTTAATGGTTTTGCGGGCTAACCACCAACCTAATTAATTTTCAAGGCTTACCAATAACCTCACTTGATTTTTCAATAGGCTAACCAATAACCTTTACAAGATATAAGATAGAGAAATAAAGAACCAATGTAAGCTTTTAATAATAAAGCAAATAAGTTGATGTAGCTCGATGTAGTGTTGTTTTGCTCTTGTTGAAGTCTTTTGAATGTCCAAGATTAAATGATCTCCAATGCTCTTGATGGCTTTGAATGCTTGGAAGCTTCCTTTAGCTTGTGAGTGGTTGAACCTTAAATAAATAGAAGTTAAGGCTCTTCTCTCTTCTTTTCTCTCTAAACTCTTTAAGATATTCAATGCATACATTCTTGATTTGATTTGGATCCTTTATATACCTTTCCAAGCCCCCAAAATCGAAATATAGCCGTTACACTTGAGAAACTAGCCGTTAGGGGCATTTGGGACGAGTTCTGTTTTTGAAAAAACTAGCTGTTACTATTGCCAGAACTCCATATGTCGACACTTCCTCTTCATATGTCGACACATAATGTCGACACATGTTCTTCTTGAGTCAACACAAGTTCAAACTGCTCCATTTAGATTCTCTGAAAAAATCAGTTGAGTCGATACATTCTCAGTTGAGTCGACATCTTGAGTCGACACCTTGTATCCATGTGTCGACACATCAAATATTCCTTCAACTTCTATAAGTTCTGTGGCTTGAAAGTCTCAGGCGATGTGTTGATCCATGTGTTGATACTTTGAGTCAACACATAAAGTCCATGTGTCGACACTTGATCTGTGCCATTTGAAACTTTGTAGCGTACCGACCTGAGTCAACACTTCTTCTTAATGTGTCGACACATCATGTCATGTGTCGACACCTTAAGTCGACACTTCATTGAAAAATTATAGAAATTGCTGAACTTGTGCTGGAACATGTTTCCATTTGCCTTAGTCATCCATCAACCATTTCTTTGAGTGTCCAAGTCTTGTTTTGAGCAATCATTTCATTCAACCTTTGTTCTTCAACATAAATGTGCTTCTTCAAATTTTGTGAGCATCCTTTCAATGAAAATACACTTAAAGCAAATCATTAGTCCTTAAATTATACTTAACTATTTTGCTTATCATCAAAATCAATTAGTGGAGTCAACAGATATAATATGGAGAACGTTGTCAGACTACTGGTTTGGCCATTTGGTGAGATGCATTAATGGAGCAGTAATGGCTGGGTTTTGATTCTAAGTACTAAGGTTCGGTAGGCCTGGGGGTCCTCCATGATTGGGGATCCATAGAGCCCAAGTTAGAGAAATTGGGTACCAATTATGTCAATGGGATACAGATGAATTTACCCTAATTGGAGACCCATGAAACAATAGTTCAAATGATCGAATGTTTATCAAGGTAGAGTTTGAAAGGCTGAAGCTCAAACCTAGCAAGGGTCCAAGTGTCCAAAGGTTTATAACAATATGGAGCTAAGAGGCCAAAGGCTTGGTTTGGAATAAGTCCAAAAGATCAAAGGTACTTTGGCACCATGGCTAGTAGGTCATGGAATTAAAATATTGCCCCTAGCTTCTGTTCTCAAGGAGCAGAGCCGGATGGCTAATGTGGAACCTTAGGGAAATGTCCTGATGCAGTATGTTCCTCTCGATTGATTTGGTAGCATACTATTTTGGTTGTGTAAGTTCAATTATTTCTGGGTTAATCATTTACATATTCGGGATACCATAGGTTCATCACTAGGATTAGGAGTAACCAGGTGTAGTTCCAGCTTATCTTGAAATAGACTCAATCAATCCACTCTCAGCTCTAGGACCTTTAGGATCCTGATAGTGGGGTTCCCCCCCATATCAATTTCCTCCCATTCCTTAGTTGAATGTATAATATTCGGGCTGAGGAGTAGTTCTGGCAGCATGTCCAAGGGATCCCAAAGGTTGTATTGAATTCCATGTTCTTTGAAAGGCAAGACTATTAGAGAAAGTTCCTATCTCCTGCACTTATGATTTTTTCGAAGGGTGCAAAGAGTTAATGCGATCAATTTTCCCTATAAAAGGGTTCCAAAAGTGGTTTGTTGCCACTGGTCTTCCTACCAGGGAGACTCTTTGTTTATAGAGTGGTGATTTTTGATTGAAATGGATGATTTTTGGCATGTTTTCTAATTGATTTCTTGGTGGCCCGGGTATTTCATAGATCTTTGTGACATCTGCAGAGAGTGGCTTTGAGCATTGTAGACCGTTGGAAGGTGGCAGGTTACCATTAGAGCACTTTTGGAATTCAAAAACTAAGAACTAGAACTAGCCGTTGGAGGTGACCCCGTCATTCCAGTCGGCTCAGATCAAGTTCGGGCCGACTGGGCTGAATGCCAATCGACTAGCTTCCACAGTTGAGAAAATACCTTACTCTGGACGAGTCGGCTAGGTTGGAATCCAGTCGACTCGGATCTCAGAGGCTCTTAGACCATTCTTAACCAAGTTCTGGATGAGTCGACTAGGCTGAATTCCAGTCGGCTCGGATCCTTGAGAATCTCAGAACGTTCTCAACCATGTTCTGGACGAGTCGGCTGGGCCTTGGTGCCAGTCGGCTGGATCTGTGTGCCAGAGAACTTCTTTCCTGTGCCAATGCCAGAGTCGGCTGGGTCCTCCATCCAGTCGGCTCGAAATTGGTTCTTCAGCCAGATCAAACTCTATCTTCCAGAATACTTGTCCCATGCTTTGAAGACTTCTTTCAAGGACTTCTTACAATAAATTCAAGAAAAATTGAAGCTTGAAAACTACTAGAAGTAACCCTTAAACTTGATTTGTGTAGGAATCTTCTTTACAAGATTCTAAACACTTTACAACTCAACACAAAGCAATAAAGATTGTAGAATTTAGAAAGTGTGTCAATGTAGTTGTCCTACAAAAACTTGTCAATCATTTGAAGAGTTGTTAGATAACCAAATGTATGCTCCAATATTTTGTTATCATCAAAATCACTTTAGGGGTCAACAATCTCCCCCTTTTTGATGATGACAAAATACTGGGCATGAAAAAAATCTATTCTATTCACAAGTATGGATGTATATCAAGTTAAGCATTTACACTTGTTTGACAATTCATAAAATCAACTGTAATCTCAAATGTGTATCAATATATGCTATATAGTTACGCACAAAGTTAATTTTATAAATTATAAGTATTAGAGAATGATTGCTTGTATGTATCAAGCAGCATTAAGTATTAACAAATAGATATAGTAAGTAGAGAGCATCATAGTAATCATTGAAGCATGTAAATTGAACATGTAAATCTCCCCCTTTTTATAAAATTTCTAAACAATAAGAAATTTCTCAAGTTTCTCTCCCTTTATCATTCAATTGATCATTTTAACAGAATAATATGCAAAAGATCATTCAAAAATGCAAAGATCATTCAGAAATTCTTTAAAACTCCCCCTATCTACTTTGCTTTAGTAGTTCTATTGCAATTCATTAAGCTTTTTCTTTCATGCACTCTATGGTTCTCCCCCTTTTTGTCATCAATTCAAAAAGGTTAAACAGATAAGTTCAGAATTTTAAATAGATTGAGAAAGTTTTAAGATTTGTTTGAGATAATTTCACTTTCTCAACTTAGAGAGAGAATTCTATTTAAACAAATGGAGAGAGTAAACAAGATAATACATATGCACACATTACCAAAAAGATGTTCATTTCATTTCTGTCAAAAAGGTATTCAGTACATCAACCATTACAAAAGTTTCAAAATGCATCCAAAAAGTACTGAAACTATAAAACATCTACTCAGAGTCATCTCTAGGAACATTGGCACCATGCCAAGAAGTGGGTCTAGGTGATCGACTAGATGAAGCATGAGGAGGAGGAGCCCTAGGGTGATGAGAGGTACTACGAGCCCTAGTGGAAATGGGAGGTGGATCATACAATGGTCTGGTCCTAGCTGTGACCTCCAAGGATCTGACAGTGCCACAGATAGACACCATCTCCATCCAAATTGCTCCAAGCTATTGCTCCATATCCTTGAGGCTAACTGGCACTTTGTTCACTGCCTTCTTCATCTCACCTATTTCTTTCTGCATTGATATAAGCTCAGAAGCTTGGACATTGGCGAATGCCTCACCTGATCCTCGAAGTCTGCCAAGCTCTGACCTGATGATCCCAATGCCTCTAGGTAATCATCAGCCATCCTTCTTGTATCAACAATAGTTCCCACTTTGCCTCTAAGTTCCCTCAACTCAGTTTGATTTTCATTTAATGTAGTGTCCACAGACTTCAAAATTGCTTCAGAACTTGAAGAGATACAATTCAGAATTGGTTGAAGTTCTATCTGAGGAGTTGATCTTGAAGCTTCCATAGCTTCAACCTTTCCTTGTAGATTTGAAACATGCTCTTCCAGTCTGTCCAATCTGCTGTCCCCTGACTTATTCAAATCACTAAATAAAGAAGTTATTATACCTGTCAGTATATCTGTCAAGCTTCTCATCTGTTCTTCAATATGAACTTGACTCATTTAAGGCTGTGGTGCTGCACAAGGGTAGTCAGGTAAACGAACATCAGCTACAGGCAAGTCAAACTCCGGTGCAGGCAAATCAAACTCTGCTGCAGGCATATCAAACATAGGAGAAGGTGCTCTAATCTCCTCAACAATAGCAGCAGGCTCAGATACAAGTGACTCAGGCTCAGGTACTGGTGTAGAAGAAGTTCCACCTGCTTCTATATTTTCTTCCTCTTCTTCTTCTTCACTACTACTTGAGCTGCCAATAGCCCTTACATTGGTGCCTTTCTTTCTCCATACTCCTTCCAATTGGAAGTACCCCATCCTCTCTAGAGTTTTAGAAGTATAGACATCTGTATGATGCAATTCCAATCCATCTTCACCATCTAAACTGACTCTATGAGATTTAAACAAGAGGGTAAGCATCATTCCATAGGGTAGACAGGATTTGGCCTTCCTAACTTCTCCTTCATTTGCATGATTATAATGTATGACAGATTGACAGGAGTTTTCTCTAAAATGTGCTCCATAAGGCATAAATCCTTTTCACTCACCCTGTCAAATCTCCCAGTTCTTTGCAAGAAAATTCTACAAATAAAATTGTGAAGCAATCACATTTCCAGTGACAGGGTGTTAGCAAAAACTATACCAATTCCTCCTATATCTTCTTTGTTCAATATTGTTCTTAGAGTCTTTTCTTTGTTGTCAATTACTAGAAATCTCAGTTCATCAGAAGGTATGTCCAGTAATTCATGTAGAGATTCCTCATTGACTATAATCCTCTTTCCTTTTACAGTGGACTCCACATGATTAGTTCCCAGTCTTAAATTTTCATAAAAACTTCTAACCAAAGTGGGATAAGTCTTTTCATTCAAAGAACAAAATTTTCTCCATCCTTGATCTTTAATTAAATCTCCTATTTTTAACCCAATGCCTTTAATAAACTCAAAGTTAATTCGATGGCCGGAGGTTACCGGACACGTAGACATCAAAGGCACTTGGCTAGGAGCGGTTGGATCATCTCTTGCGGCTTCCTCTGCAAATTCTTCACTATGCAAGGTGCTACTTGGCTCTTCTTGCTGCCTTTTGGACCTTCTTTCCTTTTCAACAGTTGGAGCAACCCTAACGGAGCATTTACCCGTTGCACGCTTGGGTGCCATTGCTAGGAAAGATGGAAAATCAAGAAATTGGAGTGCTTGGAAGGGAGAAGGAAGTCTTTGGAGCAGGTTTTGGAGATGAATGAACCGTTAGAGAAGACAACATAAAGATTAAACGGTTCGGAGAAGAGTTTATAATCCTAAGCAAAACACTTCGACGTGAAATTCCAGTCGACTCGAGTAGCCCTAAAAAGGCTCGAGTCGGCTTGGCCAAAGCTCTCCTAAAACCATCAGAGGATCTAGTCGACTCGAAACTGCTCGAGTCGGCTAGGCCAGAACTCACTCAAAATTCTCAGAAAATCCAGTCTACTCGGATTAAGATCCAGTCGACTCGAATAGAGAAAATGGAGTTTTGAAAAATTCAAACACAAATCAGAAAGATTTTGAATAGAATTTCAAAGAAAATTAAGGCTCAATAAAATAGAATAAATTGAGGAGGTTCTCTAGATGAAATTTTTTTAGATTTGAAGGAATTATGTTAGAGAATTTAGAAGGGATCGCAAAGTCCTAATTCACTCCTAATTAGCTCAAATCTATCTTGATTGAGTGGCTTAGTAAATATGTCAGCTAATTGATCTTCAGTATGAACAAAATCAAGCACAATATTACCATTAGAAACATGATCTCTAATAAAATGATGTCTAATTTCAATGTGCTTGGTTCTAAAGTATTGAATTGGATTCTTTGTCAAATTAATAGCACTTGTGTTATCATATTTAATTGGAATTTTAGATTGTGATACATCAAAGTCACATAATACTTGAGCACAACAACTACCAGCAGCCACATACTCAGCCTCAACTATGGACAAGGCTACGGAGTTTTGCTTCTTATAGTGCCATGAAATTAAATTCAATCCTAGAAATTGGTATGTACCGCTAGTGCTTTTTCTATCTATTTTACAACCAGCATAATCAGCATCAGAGAATCCAATCAAATTCAGAGTAGAATGTTTAGAATACCAAATTCCTAAATTACTTATTCCTTTCAAATATTTAATTATTCTTTTAACATCAAGCATATGTGTTTCTTTTGTTGATGACTAAAATCTAGCACATACATATACACTATATAATATATCCTTGCAGTCAAATACAATAAGGATCCGATCATACCTCTATATAGCTTTTGGTCAATATTGGATCCATTCTCATCTTTGTCTAATCTGTAAGCTGGGCTCATGGGTGTGCTCATTGATTTGCTACTCTCCAGACCAAACTTTTTGATGATTTCCTTGATGTATTTGGCTTGGTTGATGAAGATGCCTTCCTTTATTTGTTTTACTTGAAGTCTAAGGAAGTAGTTTAGCTTGCTTATTAAGCTCATTTCAAATTCTTCCTGCATAAGCTTAGCAAATTTTTTACATAAAGATTCGTTAGTTGCACCAAAAATGATGTCATCAACATATATTTGTACAACTAAGATATCATTATTCTTCTTTTTGATAAATAGAGTTTTATCTACATTACCTCTAGAAAACTCATTTTCAATCAAGAAAGTGCTAAATCTATCATACCAGGCTCTAGGTGCTTATTTCAAACCATACAATGCTTTGTTTAATTTAAATACATGGTTTGGAAAAGTGTGATTTTTAAAACCTGGTGTTTGTTCCACAAAAACTTGTTCAGAGATAAGACCATTAATAAATATACTTTTTACATCCATTTGAAAGAGTTTAAAGTTCATGTAGCAAGCAAATGCAAGTAGTAATCTAATGGCTTCTAGTCTTGCTATGGGTGCATAAGTTTCATCAAAATCAATACCTTCTTCTTGGTTATTATATCCCTTGGCCACTAATCTAGCTTTGTTTCTTATAATGTTTCCTTGCTCATCTAATTTATTCCTATAGACCCATTTGGTTCCTATTATTGGATGGTTGGTAGGTCTATCTACAAGTATCCATACCTTATTTCTTTCAAACTGGTTTAATTCTTTATGCATTGCCATCATCCAGTTTGGGTCAGTCTCAATCTCTTCTAAGCTATGGGGTTCTATTTAACACAAAGGCTAGGTAATCATGTGCATCCTTATATGCAGCCCTAGTCCTAACACCATGTGAAGGATCTCCTATTATTAATTCTTTGGGATGAGATGTAACATACCTTCAGTCCCTCGATAGATCGGTGTGATCCTTACCGCTTCTTCTCCATCTTGAGTATCTTTGTCTTGAATGCTTAAGTCATCCATTCCTTTTTGCAATGTACCTGCATCATTGTCTATGCACTCTTCTTGTCTAGAAGGTGTAGGGTTAGTTTCAAAAAATTTAACATGAATTGACTCTTCAACAGTAAGAGTCCTTTTATTAAAAACCCGATATGCTTTGCTATGTAATGAATAACCTAGGAAAATTGCATCATTAGCTTTAATATCAAATTTTCCTAAATTATCTTTTTCATTGTTATGCACAAAGCATTTACATCCAGACACATAAAAATAACTAGTATTGGGTTTTTTGTCATTCCAAAGCTCATAGGGGGTTTTCTTTAAAATAGGACGGATCAAAACGCGGTTTAAAATATAACATGCAGTGTTTACCGCTTCTGCCCAAAAGTACTTTGGAAGATTTTCTTCACACAACATTGTGCGAGCCATTTCTTCCAATGTCCTATTTTTTTCTCTTACAACATTATTTTGTTGAGGTGTTCTAGGAGCGGAGAAGTTGTGATCAATGCCAAATTCAGTACAATAATCTTCAAAAAATTGATTTTCAAACTCAGTCCCATGATCACTTCTAATTGAAATCAAAGATAACTTCTTTTGGTTTGAAACCTTTTTATGAAATTTTCTGAAAACATGAAAAGTTTCATATTTCGAAGCAATGAACAAAATCCAAGTAAAACTCGAAAAATCATCTACAATCACAAGAGCATATTTCATCCCTCCTATGCTTGTGGTCCTAGTAGGTCCGAAAAGATCCATATGAAGTAGTTCAAGAGGTCATGTTATAGAAAATATATTCTTTGATTTAAAACTCCCCCTTGTTTGTTTACCCATTTGACATGAATCATAAACATGATTTAAATCAACTTTAAACTTAGGCATGCCTCTAACAAGATCTTTAGAAATTAATTTAGCAATTGTATACATGCTAGCATGACCTAATCATCTATGCCATAGTAAACCCGACTCTTTGGTCTTAGCATTCATTGCAACTAGACTAGGGCCACTTGACATGGCAAGATCATTAAGATCATTTCCGAGTCTATGTCCAATGAACTTATTGCTAGAATCTAACGAGTTAGTTACTATACACATATAAGATTCAAAGACAACCTTGAAGCCTTTATCACACAATTGACTTATACTTAAGAGATTATGCTTAAATTTATCTACTAGAAAGATATTTTCAATAAAAGTGAAAGGAGTTATTTTGATCTTACCAATACCGATTATTCTCCCTTTGCCATTACTCCAAAGGTGACCAAGCCTCCTTCTTTCATTTCAAGGGTGATGAATTGGTCCATGTCATCTATCATATGTCTTGAGCAGCCACTGTCTAAGTACCATCTTTTCTTCAATTTTTGGGCTACAAGACATTCCTGCAAAATAGTCAATGAATTCTTTTAGGTACGCAAGCTACCTTGGGTCCTTGCAGGTCAACAGAGGTGGTTCCTTTGGAAATCCAAATCTTTCTTACTTTCTTAAGGACATTTCTAACATTATTGCATTCAAAAGCTTTATGTCCTATTCTTTTACAAACATAGCAAACAACATTAGAATTTTTGATTGAAGTAGAATTTGAAGATCTAAAGGTTGATGCACTTGATGCAGATTTTGAACTTTTTGAAATGTATGCATTTTTGCTCAAATTCTTAGGAACATATAACAAAGACTTTGAAGTAGAAACAGTTTTTGGTGTGGCTGAAACTTTTTGAGATAAAACATTTTGAGCAGGTGTTTTGGATTTCATAAAAGTAGTTGCTAAAATTCCATTCATAAAAGAAGTTTTAAATCCAATTCTAGCTTCATTTTCTGAAATTCGTTATTCTTTTATAATTAACTCAAACTTATTTGAAGATAAAGTGAGTTTTTCAACTAAAGGCTTGAGTTTTGTATCCTCCTTTTTCAATTCATTATTTTCAGCAAGTAAATCATTGTTCTTCTTTTCACATGAAAGATTTTCATTTTTTAGCTTTTCAAATTTTTTAAAAAAGTCATGCAATTCTTTTTGTAATAAAATGTTCTTTTCTGAAATTTCATCCTTTTGTTTGAGTAAAGAATCATTCATATTTTTTAATGATTTTATCTTTACTCCAGCTTTCTTAAATTCAGATAATAATTCATGAAAAGCAGAATTTAATTCATCAAATGTAAATTCAGTGAAATTGTTAGGGGATGTTACCTTATCTTCGAGACCCATTAAGCATAAATTTGCGGTCTTGGTGGTCTCTTCTTCATCAGATGATGATGAGTCTTCACTGTCTGACCATGTGGCAACCATGGCTTTCTTTTTCTTCTTCTGTTTGAAGGATTTCTTCAACAGTGGACAGTCTGGACGTATGTGCCCTGACTTCTTGCATTTGTAGCATGTCGGGACTACCTCTTTATCTTTCTCTTTGTCCTTTTCCTTTTCCTTTCCATAATCCTTCCTATGAAATTTTTGGTTATACCTTTCTTTCTTTCTTCCCATAAATTTTCTGAATCTCCTCACAACCATAGCGATGTCATCATCTTCTAGGTCATCATTGGAGAAGGTGCTTTCTTCTTCAGATTTTTCATCATCCCTCTTAGATTCGGAAGCAGCTTTGAAGGCTATTGTCTTCTTTTTCTTCTGCTCATCTTCCGTTCAGTGCTACATTGTCAGCTCGTGGTTGATGAGTGATCCCAGCAGTTCATCCAGCAGTAATGTGTTTAGATCTTTGGCTTCCTGGATTGCAGTTACTTTGAGATCCCATTTATCGGGCAAAGAACGAAGGATCTTCTAAACTAAATCTGCATTAGGTATACCCTGCCAAGACTCTTCAAACCATTAACAATATCTGTAAATCTAGAGAACATGGTAGAAATTATTTCAGAAGGTTCCATTTTAAACAATTCATAATTATGAACTAAAAGATTTATCTTGGAGGTTTTCACTTGAGAAGTTCCCTCATGGGTCACTTTAAGTTTATCCTAGATTTCCTTTACTGAAGAGCAAGTGGAAATTCGATTGAACTCGTTTGCATCCAAAGCACAATATAACAAATTCATTGCTTTGGCATTTAATTCCCCCATCTTCATGTCATGATCATCCCAGTCCTCTTCAGGCTTAGGGATGTCCACGCCATCAACTTTAATTATGGGAATGTGTAGCCCTTTCAAGATGACCTTCCATAATTGAAAATCTATTGCTTGTATGTAAATCTTCATTCGTGCTTTCCAATATAAATAATTAGTGCCTGTGAATAGTGGAGGTCTATTTGTTGACTGGCCTTCAGCCAAGTAATCATGGGATGAGCCATCAATCTTTACTCAAGTAATCAGAGACACTGCTCTGATACCAGCTATTGCCCAGGTGGCTTTTTCCCAAGAGTGGGGTAAATTAGGAATTACAAAATTTTCGCAAGTATGTGCACAAGTAATTCCTTTTAGTGGTTAGGTGCTGTGTTAATCAGAGAATAAATGCAGAATCTAAAAGGTAAATCAAATACAACATAAACAAAGCAGGTTTATAGTGGTTCGGAGCAACCCAGCTCCTACGTTCACTATCCAAGTTCACCACTCGGGATTTCCACTATATCCCCCAAACCGGAATACAGTCGGATTATTTTACAGGCTCACAATCCCAACCTCTATACTTTGGATTTTAAAAATGGGCTCACCAAAGAAACCCAAACTAGGTTTTCACAGTCTCACCTAGAACCTCTACACTTTGGTTTTTAAATAGGCTCACCAAAGAAACCTCTACACTCTAGTTTTTATAGGCTCACCAAAGAAACCTTTTTGGTTTTTAAAATCGGGCTCACCAATAACCCAGATATTCTAAAAAATAGAATAAAGAAGCAACAATAAAGACAAACTCTATTGTCTGGGTGGTTGCCAATATAGCTCGAGTGAAGATCCATTGAATGCTTTTCAATGCACTTCAATGGCTTCCTTGCTTTCCTCAAAAGATGCTTCAAGCTTTTGGTAACAGTTGTTGCAGGCTTGAAAGCAGACTTTAAAGCTCAAGTGCTCTCTCTCTTCTTACTTCAATAAGTGTTCAATAAATGCCCAATAATTCATTAGCCTCTTCAAAGATGTTCTCATACCTTATTTATAGAGACTTCAACTACCTTCCCTTGATTTTGAATGTTGTAGACCATTGAGAGGTGATAGGATACCGTTAGAGCACTTTTGGAATTCAAAAACTGAGAACTGGAACTAGCCGTTGGAGGTGACCCCATCATTCCAGTCAACTCGGACAATCTTCGAGTCGACTCGAATCAAGTTCGGGTAGACTAGGCTGAATGCCAGTCGGCTAGCTTCCACAGTTAAAAAAATACCTTACTCTGGATGAGTCGGCTAGGTTGGAATCCAGTCGACTCGGATCTCAGAGGCTCTTAGACCATTCTCAACCAAGTTCTTGATGAGTCGGCTGGGCTGAATTCCAGTCAGCTCAGATCTCTGAGAATCTCAGAACGTTCTCAACCATGTTCTGGATGAGTCGGCTGGGCCTTGGTGCCAGTCGGCTGGATCTGTGTGCCAGAGAACTTCTTTCCTGTGCCAGTGCCAGAGTCTGCTGGGTCCTCCATCCAGTCGGCTCGAAATTGGTTCTTCAGCCAGATCAAACTCTATCTTCTAGAACACTTGTCCCATGCTTTGAAGACTTCTTTCAAGGACTTCTTACAATAAATTCAAGAAAAATTGAAGCTTGAAAACTACTAGAAGTAACCCTTAAACTTGATTTGCGTAGAAATCTTTTGTAGGGTTCTTTTTTACAAGATTCTAAATACTTTACAACTCAACACAAAGTAATAAAGATTGTAGGATTTAGAAAGTGTGTCAATGTAGTTGTTCTACAAAAACTTGTCAATCATTTGAAGAATTGTTAGATAACCAAATGTATGCTCCAATATTTTGTTATCATCAAAATCACTTTAGGGGTCAATAAAACTCTTCTTTAGGTGAAGAGTGATCACCTATCTTTTGAGATAGGGTCCGAACAACACAGATACATGGCCTTCGAGTTGATTATTCAGGTATGAAGAAGGTTCATTGCTCGATCTTGATGTTGTTACTCCTTTACTTCTCTCCATTTTCTCTCCTTTTGACATGGTGTTGTCCATGGGGACATTTTGTATAGTTGGCTCATCATCTTAACTTCTTCATGAGATTGACCATGACTACGGAGGTGAGGATTGTGATAATGGAGAAAAAAGTTGCCGATATAGAGAAGGATCTTAACGAGGTTGAGATTTGGGCTTCTAAAGTGGGAAGGGAGTTTCAAGAGCAAAGGGAGTGCATGGACACCTTATCGAAGAACATCATTTATTCGATAATAAAATTGGGTGAGGTGGGCAGTCACATGGCTTCAATGTACTAGAAGGTGAGTTATTATGCATGCTATGGAGAAGACCAAGGTATCTCAAATGCTAAAGCCAAAATTGCCTAGCCGGAGAAAAGTTTTTGAGTGAAATCAGAGACTTGAAAGTAGAGGCAAATGGCCAAATCCAATGGTTTTAAGAGGAACTTAATTCGGCTAGGAGTGAGAATGAGTGGTTATGGAAAGAGCTTTGTTTGGCTTGCAAACAGATACAAGGTGAGGGGCCCTCAGAGTAAGATGAGAGGGTTTATTAATTTAAGCAGGCTAGAGACAAAGCCCTAGTTGAAGTTTAGTTCCTTCGACAAGCATTAGAAGAAGAAAAGATAAGAATGCATCTGCATTCCAGTGGGTTCGAAATCACCATGTCATAGAGGTTGAAGAGAACGTGTCTTTAGAGAACCAACTAAAGGTAGGCAGAAGTACCATTGATGGACCAAAAAAGAATGTCAATGATTTTGGTGATGAAATCATGAGGCTGCAAAGGGGCTACCGACACTCACCTTCGCCATGCCAAAAGCAAGGCATATGAGGCTGGATTCAAAGATTGTAAGCTTTTAGTGACCCAGATTCTTCTAGAGGCTAGGGCATGCTTGCTTTGGGTCCACATTACAGTGAGAGTGATAGCGTCTCTCCATGCAAGCCAAATGAATCAGGAGCGAGAACAGGGGAACTAAGATTCCCATCAACTATAACCTTTTGCTTTCTTTGTTTCCAGCTAGTAATCACTTTTAAGATAAATGAAATGTAAATTTTTTATAAGTGCTATGCTTTGGTATTTCATCATTTATAGGCTATGTTTGTTATGTCAGCTTTCCTTTGGTAATTTTTAGGGAAGATGATGAAGTGGCTATAGATTGGGCCCGCACTCTGGCCTTTAGAGCGAGCCCCTCGGAGATCGAGCCCCGTGGTCAGAGTCGAGCTCAACCCTCCTCTGCCACGTGGAGCCTCTTCGAGGTCGAGCCATCTAGACTGGGCCTGCACTCTGCCCTCTAGAGTGAGCCCCTCGAAGATCAAGCTCCATGGTCGGAGTCGAGCTCAGCCCTCCTCCGTCATGTGGAGCCTCTTTGAGGTCGAGCCCTCTAGACCGGGCCCATGCTCTGCACTCCTCCATCGAGGCAAGCTCGCAAGCTCGGGATGCTTAGGTCGGAGTCGAGCCCTGCCTTTCCAGCTCAGCTCTCAGCTTAGGTGCAAGCACCGACGAACCAAGGGACAGCACCACCATCCCAGGATGCCGGCGAGCCACCCGAGGAGAGCACTTAGACATCCACCAGGCCGCAATGACCACCTGCGACTGCCGGTTACACCAGAAAGGGGAGAGGCCCACTGATCGAGGTTCCACGCTCCTCACCAACCACCTAAACCACCCGAAAGAGGAAGTCGACCAGGAGATTCAAATCCTGGGGGTGGTGGCCCCCGAATCGAGGTACTGCTAGGTTTCCTGGAATGAGGCAACCAAAAGGAATGTCAGAACACATGACAGCTTCCCTTATCATGAATTGGGAAAGGCACCTCAGGACATGCCGCATGCACCTGACAGCCCAGCGGAGATCCCAAGATGGTTGCCCAACGATAACCTAGACTACAAAGCTCGAAGGAAGCAAGACAAAGGAGGTAACATGCAATACCATCCAAATACAAGTGCAAGCTCAACCAAAGAGCATGGCACCACAAGCAAATCCAAGCAAGGGCAGGTAGAAAGGCCACATGGAGAATCCCTCTAGCTAGGCCACTCTTCCCCCGACATACTTGCATCCGACTCTCACATCATTCACTCCTCCTAGCATGGAGTCCATCAAGAGGGGCTCGACCAGGAGGATCTGTTTCCCTGGATCGTCACTGACTTGACCGTCAGAGTGCTCCCATCGGAAACCCCGAACCAGGTCACTAACCCCTATTTTGTAAGTCTAGGACCACCGGATGGCCTGACAGCGAAGGGAGCACACTCCATCGCACCGACAGCAGCTACATGCCACGACAATCTTGGCGACAACAGATTGGTGCACCAGGTAGGGGGTACTGTGAACAGTCTTTGATCTAGTTCAACACCCCCCTTTTTACAAGCAAGTTCCACAGAAGGATGGTAACGACACAGGCGTGAAAGGCCTCCACCAGTCGTGCAGGGGAGTCCCCCTCTCGGGGGAACCTGCACAACCTAGAGGCGGGGCCATCCACTCTGGTTCAACCACCTCGGCGGAGTCCTAGCTAGTTATACTTGTCCAGCAAATGCAGATCCTTGCCACAGCAGTGCGCCAGCTTCAGCACCAGCACCGATCCTTGGCTACCCACCAGCAGCCAGGACTCCTGCAGCCCATGCCATGGCCCCCCGTGACAGCCTACATTCCTTCCAAGGAAGGCCTTCGTAGCCATGAGCCATCACTGACAACTGGGGTAGCCATCAAACTCCGGTGAAAAGATAATGAGCCAGGTCTGCCGACAGGGAGAGCCACTCACCAAACCTCAGACGGGCAGCATCCAAGCCCCACCGAGGTAGGAAAAGTAAGACCCCCCGCCATGGGTTCCATGCACCCATGTCACCTTCTCCATCTCCTTTGGTGGAGGGGTCCACTGACGAAGCCATCAGGCGTGCGGTGGAGAAGCACCTGGAGGAGCATGACCGCAAGTTGGTGGAGTTATCCCATCGATTCGCCAACCTACTAGGCTCAGCTAGTGAGCCAGCGGGCTACGACGCCCATCCTCCTTTCTCCCAAGAAATCCAAGGGAAATCAATTCCAAGTTGGTTCCGTATGCCGTAGGTGGATCCTTACGATGGGACCACCGACCCCCTGGACCACAACACCCTGGACCACCTGGAAAGCTACCGGGCCCTCATGAGAATCCAGGGGAACACTGACGCTCTCCACTACATCGCCTTTCCTGCTACTCTCTGGAAGGCAGCCCGGGTGTGGTTCACCTGCTTGGAGCTGAAGAGCATCAACTCTTTCATCCAGTTAGGGCAGAAGTTCGTGGCCCACTTCGATGCCTTTTGGAAGTTACCATGAAAGGCAGACAGCCTCTTCTCCATCCGGGAGAGGACTATGAGCCGCTACGGGACTACGTGGCCAGCTTCAAGGCTGCCGTGTTGGAGATCTACAATCTTGATGAGCCAGTTGCCATGCTGGCACTAAAGCGAGGGCTCAAGACCTCTCGCCTAACCAACTCACTCAACAAGAAGCCCCCCATGACTTATTCTGAGCTCCTCCTCCAAGCCCAAAAGTACATCCGTACCGAGGAGGTGGATCGTATGAGGTGGGAGCTTGACGGGAAGCTACTGAAGAAGCCGACCCCCACCGAGATGCTCGAAATGCGGAAGCCGGAACCTCAGGCTCTGAACCCCCAGAAGGGGCCAAGACCAAAAGGCACCCCCGTTCCCGAGGAGAGTTACACCCCCCTCCTCGCCCCGAGGATAAAAATCCTCATGGAGATCGAAGGCGAGGACTACCTAAGATGCCCACTTCCGATGAAGCCCTCCACTGGCTATGATAAAATAAAGTATTGTCGCTTTCACCGCGACCACAGCCATGACACCAAGGAATTTCACAACCTCAAGTGGGAAATCAAAGAACTCATCAAGAGGGGCTAACTCAAAAGGTTCATGGGGGGCATACCTCAAGTGGAATCCCAAGCGCTCGTCGCTCTTCTGCCAGCTCCAGCAATCGACAACCAGCCTACCAAGAATTTGGTGGGTATGATCTCTCGGGGAGCCGCACACGTGTCCAAGAAGGCCCGGGGGGCAGGGGATCTTGAGAATGTACTCTCTTTTATGAGAGAAGGGGAAAATAGGAGAAAAAATATAAATAATGATGCCGTGGTCAACGAGATGATGATCGCAAGTCATCCTATAAAATGCATCATGGTTGATAGTGGAAGCTCCACAAATGTGCTTTTTTATGATGCCTTCTCCAGGATGAACCTTTCTCCCGATCAACTCAAACCTATGCATACTCCCCTTGTTGGTTTCACAAGTGATTTTGTAAGGGTGGATGGAGAGATCACTCTCTCGGTCACTGTCGGGACCCCACCTCGGTAGAGCACCGTTATGATGACTTTCACGGTTGTCAGGCTTCCTTCTACCTACAACATGATCCTGGGCTGACCCGGGTTCAACCTGCTCGATGCCGTTGTCTCCACCAAGAGACTGCTTGTACAATTCCCCACACCCTACGGTGTCGGGGAGATGAGGGGAGCACCCCAACCAGTGCAGCACTGCTTCCAAGCCCTCTCTAGGGCTAAGGTCCCCGAGGATGATCCCAAGGCAGATGATCTCAACCAAAGGGCTCAAGACCCCAGGGGAGGCCTAGTCGAGCGCCTACTCTCTTATCCGCTCGGAGATGACCCCACGAGGATGGTGCAGATTGGAGCCTAGCTACCCGAGGAGGAAAGGGCTCAACTATTGGAGTTACTGCGGGCAAGCGCAGATGTATTCGCTTGGACAACGGCGGACATGCCAGGTATCCCTCATAACATCATTACTCATAAACTGAGCATTGACCCAAAGCACAGGCCAGTTTGGCAAAAGAAGAGAAGCTTCACCCCGGAGAGGCAGGCAGCTATCAAGGAGGAAGTGGACAAACTCCTAGCCACCAGTTTTGTTCGGGAGGTCCAATATCCGAGCTGGCTGGCAAATGTGGTGATGGTAAGGAAGAACAATGGCAAGTGGAGGATCTGTGTAGACTACACCGACCTCAACAAAGCATGCCCGAAGGATAGCTTCCCTTTATCAAAGATTGACCAGCTAGTGGATGCCACCTCTGGGCATAGGCTGCTCTACTTCATGGATGCGTTCTCTGGATATAATTAGATCCGTATGTACCCGGAGGATGAGGAGCACACCGCCTTCATCACCGACCAAGAGACATTGATGCGGGACAGGGATTGGACTGGATCGCTGGTGAGCATGAAAGTCACCAGGGATTAGGATTTTCAAAGGAGGAAAGAAGAGGGTGCAGGGTTAAGATAAAATACTGGGGTTCACATAGATTCCCCAAGAAGAACAAGCACATAGCAAAGGGGCTCACACAGATGCCCTAGAAGAACAAGCACATAGCAAAGGGGCTCACATAGATGCCCTGGGCTCACACAGATGCCCAAAATCAGGGATCACACAGAAACCCTGGGAAGATGGAGAAGGGATCATACAGATACCCTAGGAGCACACAGATCCTTCACATAGAACAATAGAAATTTTATTCATCCATCCTCCCATTACAAAAGGCTGAGGGTGGTATTTATAGATTTTCCAACCCTCATTTGAATTTGAATACAAGATAAAAAGATAAGAACGAATCAAGTTCAAATATAAGATAGGATAAGATAAGCCTATCCATATATCAATCCTAACCAACCAAATCCTAAATCAAATTCAAATATAAGATAGGATAAGATAAGCCTATCCATATATCAATCCTAACCAACCAAATCCTAATTCAAATTTTAAACAAAAGATAAATCCTAAATAAATTTATTCCAAAAATGCTTCAAGATCTGTGCCACTCCAATAATTATGCTTGCTCCAAGATCCGTGCTTGAGATGTCCCCATCATTCTCCTACGGTGGGGAAAAAACTCGACTCTGTCGAGTTTGGGTCAGGCTCCAGCTTCAGCTTGACTTTAGCTCCGGGAACTCCAAACTTTTAGCTTGACATAACCATGATTTTTTTTTTTTTAATCAACTTTGCTTTGAAAATGGTGTGGCTTTGAGATCGGTGTGCTTTGAAATCTGTGCTTTGAAAATGGGCTGCAGGCAGTTCTTGGAGAGCTTGGCATAGACGAAGCAGAAAACAGGGGTGAGGGCTGGAAGGGAGGAATGGTGGTGGGTGACCGGCTGGGGGGAGGGTGGTCCGACGTGGATGTTAGGGAAGGATCCGTGGACGAGATTTGAAACAGGGAAGAAAGAGAATAGTGGGCCGGTGATGAAATGGAAAAATCCTAATCCTTTAGCTCTGATACCATTTGATGCGGGACAGGGATTGGACTGGATCGCTGGTGAGCATGAAAGTCACCAGGGATTAGGATTTTCAAAGGAGGAAAGAAGAGGGTGCAGGGTTAAGATAAAATACTGGGGTTCACATAGATTCCCCAAGAAGAACAAGCACATAGCAAAGGGGCTCACACAGATGCCCTAGAAGAACAAGCACATAGCAAAGGGGCTCACATAGATGCCCTGGGCTCACACAGATGCCCAAAATCAGGGATCACACAGAAACCCTGGGAAGATGGAGAAGGGATCATACAGATACCCTAGGAGCACACAGATCCTTCACATAGAACAATAGAAATTTTATTCATCCATCCTCCCATTACAAAAGGCTGAGGGTGGTATTTATAGATTTTCCAACCCTCATTTGAATTTGAATACAAGATAAAAAGATAAGAACGAATCAAGTTCAAATATAAGATAGGATAAGATAAGCCTATCCATATATCAATCCTAACCAACCAAATCCTAAATCAAATTCAAATATAAGATAGGATAAGATAAGCCTATCCATATATCAATCCTAACCAACCAAATCCTAATTCAAATTTTAAACAAAAGATAAATCCTAAATAAATTTATTCCAAAATGCTTCAAGATCTGTGCCACTCCAATAATTATGCTTGCTCCAAGATCCGTGCTTGAGATGTCCCCATCAGACATATTGCTACAGGATGATGCCCTTCGGTCCGAAGAATACAGGAGCCATGTACCAGCATTTGGTCAATAAGGTCTTCAAGGACCAAATTGGCTGGAACATGCAAGTGTATGTAGATGACATGCTCGTTATGAGCAAGCCGAGCTCGAACCATATCGCTGACCTCGTCGAGTCCTTCCATAATCTACGGCAACATCAGATGAAGCTGAATCCAGTAAAGTGCGCCTTCGGTGTGGCGGTAAAAAAGTTCCTCGGCTTCATGGTCACCCAGAGAGGTATCGAAGCAAACCCAGAGAAGGTCCAGGCAATCGTTGACATGGAACACCCAACCTCCAAGAAGCAGGTCTAGCGCCTAACGGGGTGTATTGCTACCCTGAGCCAATTCATCTCGAGGTCAACTGACCGTTGCCTTCCTTTATTCAAGCCGCTATGCAAGATGCATGACTTTACCTGGACGGAGGAGTGCAGGATGGCCTTCGAAGAGCTGAAGAAATTTCTCGCCTCTCCCCCATTGCTCTCCAGGCCGGAAGAGGGGGAGGAGTTCCTGCTCTATCTGGCGGTTACATCGGAGTCGTCAGCTCAGTTCTCATCCATGCAAATGAGGACAAATCTCAAAAGCCGGTATACTACACTAGAAAAATCCTCCACGATGCGAAGATCAGGTATGCTCGCTCCAAGAAACTCATTTTTGCACTAATAATATCTACTAAGCACCTCGGGCCCTACTTCCAAGCGCACCCGATAGTGGTTGTGATGGACCAGCCACTAAGGACCATACTTAGCCATCCTGAGACTTACGGGAGATTAGCCAAGTGGTCTCTGCTGCTCAGCGAGTTCGACATAGTATACCGGCCGAGTTTCTTGTAGAAGGCCCAAGTCCTAGCTGACTTCGTAGTTGAGTGCACCGGGTTCGCCAAGGAACCAGAGCAGACAATAATGGAACTCGGACCAGAGGAGGAGCCTGGGATCCTCCATATGGACGGTGCATCCAATTTCGGTGGGAGTCGAGCATGCCTCATCCTCGCTAATAGCGATGTGGTTGTGGAAGAATGCGCCCTCCACTTCAAATTCACCACGACAAACAACCAGGCGAAGTACGAGGCACTCCTCGCAGGTCTAAGAGTCTCCCGCGAGCTGGGTGTGCAGAATTTGAAAGTCTTCACCGACTCCCAACTGGTTGCTAGACAAGTCTTCGAAGAGTATGAAGCCAGGGAACCCCAGATAATGAAGTACCTGGAGTGGGTCCGCTCAAGCACGACAGGCCTCCGATGCTTCAGCATCTTTCACATCCCCCGTGGGGAGAATGCATGCATGAATACACTGTCTAGACTCGCGACCCTACCGGACTCATCGCTAGGACGCGGCTACATCGAGTACCTCAAAAATCCAAGCTACGAAGGCTTAGAGGAGGTGCATCAAGTCACCCCCGAGTCGAGCTGGATGGACAGGTATGTCAGATACATCACCGACGGCTCCCTACCCGAGGACCGCGTGGAAGCAGCCCTCGTCAAGAAGAAGGCCTCCCGATTTGTTCTGATGGAGGGCCAGCTCTACCGCCGATCTTACTCCTACCCGCTGCTGAAGTACCTCAGGCCCGCAGAGGCAACCTTCATACTCCAGGAGATACATGAAGGCCTTTGCGAGAACCATGTGGGAGGGAGAACACTGGCTTATAAAGCCCTTCGCCAGGGGTACTTTTGGGAGACCATGAGGGGGGACGTCGCCGACTTCGTTAAAAGGTACGACAAATGCCAGCACCACGCTTACATACAGTGCCAGCCAACGGCGCTGATCTCTCAGCTCTCAGCCCCTTGGCCTTTTGCCCAATGGGGGATGGACATCTTGGGGCTGTTTTCCCCTGCACCAGGGCAACGAAGATTCCTGCTGGTGGCGATCGACTACTTCACCAAGTGGGTCGAGGCAGAGCCACTGGCCCAGATTGCGGAAGCCAATGTCCGCCAATTCTTTTGGAAGTCAATTATTTGTTGCTTCGGACTCCTCCATTGTATCATCACTAACAACGGGCGACAATTCGACAATCAGGAGTTCGAAGGGTTCTGCACTGAACACAGCATCCAACACCGATTCACCTGGTAGTTCACGCTCAAATAAACAAGGAAGCTGAGGTGACTAATCGGACCATCCTTCAAGGACCCAGAACCAGGCTGGACCAAGCTAAGGGTAGGTGGGCGGAAGAACTCCTAAGCATTCTATGGGCCTACCACACAATGCCCAGAACGGCAACCAACGAGATGCCCTTCAACCTTGTTTTCGGCATCCAGGAGGTCATCCCGGTTGAGCTCGGCATGCCCACGCTGCGAGTGCAGCAATATGACGAGGCACAAAACTGAGCACACCTCCTACTCAACCTGGATCTTCTCGAAGAAACAAGGGATAAAGCCCGGCTACGAATGGTGGCATACCGGCAACGAGAAGCCCAGTACTATAATGCTTAGGTTAGGCCAAAAGTCTTCAGACCCGGAGACTTGGTGCTACGCCGGGCAGAAGCATCTCAACCTCGAAAGTGTGACAAGCTCTCACCAAACTGGGAAGGCCCTTACAAGGTGGCGAGGCCTTCTCACATGGGACCTATTACCTCGAGGATCTCAACGGCCTCAGGTTCCCTCGAACATAGAACGCCTGTAATCTGCGAAGATACTATTAATAATGTAAGGCTTTTCCCCAATAATAATAATAATGGTTTTTCTTTTGTGCAAGTATCTATCGCCTTGCAGGAAAACCTCCAAGAAGTCTTTGAGCCCAGCTCCAAGATGCCAAGGCCTGAGCCCGCTCTCAAGCAACCTTGGACTAGGGCCTAGCTCTCTGGCCAAGGGATCTTCGAGCCAAGCTGCTCTCAAATCATCAATGTCTTCGAGCCTAGCTCCGAGGTGCCAAGACCTGAGCCCAGCTCTCAGGCAACCCAAGACCGGGGCCCAGCTCTCCAGCCAAGGGATCTTCAAGACAAGCTACTCTCAAATCATCAACATCTTCGAGCCCAACTCCAAGATGCCAAGACCTAAGCCCAGCTCTTAGGTGATCAAGATCCGGAGCCCAGCTCTGCTGAAGAAGAAGTCTTCGAGCCCAGCTCCAAGACACCAAGGCCTGAGCCTAGATCTCAGGCAACCTTGGATCGGGGCCCAGCTCTCCGACCAAGGGATCTTCGAGCCAAGCAGCTCTTAAATCATTAACGTCTTCGAGCCCAGCTCCAAGATGCCAAGACCTGAGCCAGCTCTCAGGTAACCCAAGACCGAGGCCCAGCTCTCCGGCCAAGGGATCTAAGAGCCAAGCTGCTCTCAAATTATCAATGTCTTCAAGTCCAACTCCAAGATGCCAAGTCCTGAGCCCAGCTCTTAGCTGACCAAGACCCGTAGCCCAGCTCTCTGTAAGAAGAAGTCTTCGAGCCCAGCTCCAAGATACCAAGGCCTGAGCCCAGCTCTCAGGCAACCTTGGACCGGGGCCCAGCTCTCCGGCCAAGAGATCTTCGAGCCAAGTTACTCTCAAATCATCAACATCTTCAAGCCCAGCTCTAAGATGCCAAGACCTGAGCCAGCTCTCAAGCAATCCAAGACCGGGACCCAGCTCTCTAGTCAAGGGATCTTCGAGCCAAGCTGCTCTCAAATTTTCAACGTCTTCGAGCCCAACTCCAAGATTCTGAGACCTGAGCCCAGCTCTCAAGTGACTATGACCCTGAGCCCAGCTCTCTGGAAGAAGAAGTCTTCGAGCCCTGCTCTAAGACACCAAGCCCTAAGGCCAGCTCTCAGGCAACCTTGGACTGGGGCCCAGCTCTCCGGCCAAGGGATCTTCAAGCCAAGCTGCTCTCAAATCATCAACGTCTTCGAGCCCAGCTCCAAGATTCCAAGGCCTGAGCCCAGCTCTCAGGCAACCTTGGACCGGGGCCCAGCTCTCCGGCCAAGGGACCTTCGAGCCAAGCTGCTCTCAAATCATCAACATCTTCGAGCCTAGCTCCAAGATGCCAAGGCATGAGCCCAGCTCTTAGGAGAACAAGACCCGGGGCCCAGCTCTCTGGATGGCAAGTCTTCGAGCCTAGCTCAAAGACAAGACCTTAGTCCAGCTCTCATGCAACCCTTGGACCAAGGCCCAGCTCTCCGACCAAGAAGGTCTTCAAGCCTAGCTTCAGACACTAAGACCTGAGCCCAACTCTTAGGCAACCCTTGGACCAGGGCCCAGCCCTCCGGCCAAGAAGGCCTCGAGCCTAGCTCCAAGGCATTCAAGCACTGAGCCCAACTCTCCGGCTAAGAAGTCTTTGAGCCCGGCTGCTCTCAACTACCAAATTCCTGTGTCCAACTTACCGACACTGAAGCCCGGTGACCAAATCCCAGACAAGGTGGAACCCTCCTCTCTGATCTCCCCACTCATCTCTAAAAAAAAAAAAAGGAGAAGAGAAGGAAAGAAAGAGGGTGAGGGGGAAAAGTCAGGCAGTGCTCGGGAACAGGTGGCAGGAAAATTCTCATTTCATTCATAAAAGTTAGCTACAAACATCTTCGGGTCCCTGACATGCCAGGTGACCCAGACCAAGTACAAAAAAGGAGAACAAGAAGGAATGTTACTCCACTCTAGCTGGCCCCCACGGCTGGGCCGTGAGGCTGTGAGGTCCCATTTTTGGGAACCTCTGGCTGAACGGCTTCGGCCCCAGGTGGCCCAGTCTCAACCTTGACTGGTGGGGAAGGTTCGGAAGTAACAGCTTCCATAACGCTCGACTCCATGTCTGAGGCATGAGGGTAATTGAGGCGGCTGCAGCCCTCGTCAGGGACGAATCCCTCAATTCGGTCGCACAGGTACATGAAGCCTTTGAAGAAAGAGTCCGACGCCATTTGATGGATCTCGACGATGAACTCCTCCAAGGCTCTGTACGTGGCCACAGCCTCATCAGCATCCCTCCTCGCCTCGATGGCTTCTCCTCTGGCCACCTCCACTAACCTGGCAGACTCCTCTACCGCCCTCTCAGCCACACCAAACTGCTCCTTCTCTACCACTAGCTCGGCCTGAGCATACTGAGCGACCTCCTTGTGCCGAACGACCTCGACATTGTACCACTTCAGCCTCTTCTTAGCAAGGGCGAGTGATGCAGTACAAAAGCTCTGATACCAAAAATAATGCAGAACAAAGAACAAAGAAGGGTATGCAGAAGTAAATTTAAGATTAATTCTTTTTTTCTTTTCTTTTTTTTTTTATATTTCAGAAATTGGCCTCGACCCAAAGTAAAGTAAACTAAGTTGATGGAAACTAGGTAAGGATTGAAAGCATAATTTAGAAGAAGCTAAGTTATCAGAGTAGTTCAGAAGTAACGGATCGCTGGGGGTTGAGAAACTCCCAGACCTAGGGTTTCGCTCTGAACTTTAAATAGGATAGAATAAAGAGAAGAGATGGTTTAGCAACCAGACAGTGATCTTCACAGAATTTGGGTGGAAGAACTCTCTCGAGCAGATTGTTGGATCTTCGGATTCGGCTATCTTCGTAATCGATCCTCCAATACTGGCCTCGTGGCTGGGTCAGCTTCTCCTGAACTCAAGATCTGGGAAGAAGAAAAACAAGTGATGGATTCAGAGACTCAGGGAAGGATTTACCAGGTCGAAGAACTTGAAGGCTGATGTCGCTGAGATCCGGATTCTCTTGAAGGCTGATTTGACTCCCTCTGGAAAGAGCTTTGGATCTGAAGTATCCGGACTGGAGCTGGATGCTGGTGGTCGGCCTGGACTTGGAGAGAGAGGCCGTGGGAGGTGGAATAGGCTAGGGTTTGGTGGATTGAAGTGGATGGTGGGCGGCTAGGGTTTTGGAGTAGAAGTGGCTAACCTAGGGTTTGGGTTTTGGAGATCTCACACCTCCTCAAGGTTCCTGGGGAACCCGGATTTACTCCCTCACGGAGCTCAACACCTGGATGCAAGTGCGGAAGAGAGAAAACACAGAGTTTGCTCACAAAAAGAAGTTGGTTTCATTCATCTGATTTTTTCAAACTTACATGGGGGTTAATTTATAGGCCATTACAAGAGAGTAGGGTTTTACATCTTTCCATATGGGACTAAAGGAGGGGATCTTCAAATTAGGATACCAATCCCTACTCATATGGCCGGCCAATTAATTCCAAAGTTAATTGAAGCTTCAAAAAGGAAAGTGGGTGGCGCCTCCTTGTCTTGCCCTCCAAGAAAATATTTTTTTCCTTCTATGCTTGGCCTTATCTGGAAGTGTTTGGGTGCCTCTTAACCTTGCCCTCCAAGAGAAAATTTATTGCCTTTTATATCTGGCTTTAGTTGGAATGATTAGGGCGCCTCCTAACCTTGCTTTTCAAGAGAAATCTCCTTCCTTCCATGGCTCAACCCTTTTTGGATACCTCCTTTTCTTTCTCCCCAAGTTATGGCTCATTCTAACTTTGTTTTGAGTATTTCTAGCAGGTGATGGGCGCCTCCTTGAATTCCTCTCCAAGAGAATTTCTTCCCTTTTATAGTTTGGTTCTTTTGGGAAGTCTTGGGCCGCCCCCTTGATTTGTGGACCCCTGGTGGATTTCTCCTCAATTGGCGCATGAAAGAGGGGAGCTGCTATCTATGGTGTGGGGACCAAAGCCTGCTGGATGGAGATGTGGCGCCCCCTGAACTCAGGCGTATGGCTGGGAGTGTGGCTGGGAGTGTGGCGCCCACTTGCTTGGCCTTGGAAGAAAATGTAACACCCCAGGTTGAAACCCTAGTCCACTACTGAGTCAACATGACTCAATAAAATAAAATGCAGGTAATATAGACTCAAGCTAAAGTTGAGTTGATCCAGTCAACCCTTATTACAAGCCAAAAAAAAAACCTAATTCTTCGGGCAAGGTTAATCAGAGATCCAGATGGAGCTCTAAAGTCTTCTTCTGAGTCTGGTGCCCGCACCAGCGAGCTCCTTGGCACTCTTCCTCGAGTGCCTCTGCTCCAGGTCAAGGCCCTTCTAGAGCTTCTTCGCTTATCCCTCAGAGTCGACGAGCTGCTTCTCCAGGTCCTTGACCCTTTGCTCGAGCACTCCGTTCGCCTCGGTCCTCTCCTTCAGATCGGCCTTCAGTGACTCGATCTCAGTTGCCTGCTGCTGTTTACTGTGCTGCCAGTTTCAACAGTAGTCCCTGATGAAGAGGGCCTCGGCACTGATCTGCACCATGTAAAAGGTTAGCAAAAAAAAAAAGAAGAGAAGAAGAAAAAGAGAAAAAGAGAAGTGGAGCCACTCACCGAGTAAAGCTGGGGGAAGATGGCGCTAAGCATATCTCCTGATGCGGGATGACTCTAAGACTACTAAACATGCATGTAAAATAGTAAAATAATTTTTTTATAATTTTTTAATTTTATTTGCAGGCTAGATTTTCAAAATGAAGTAAGAACTAGAGGAAAGACTAGCAGTGCAAAGAAACATCGGGTCGCAGGCATACTCATGCAAACCAATGAAATATCCAGGACCCGAGAGTTGAGAAACTCCCGATTTAGGATAGCCTTTCTTCATTAAATCAGATAATAAGAGAAGGGAATGATTCTTACCGGTCAGAGATTAAAATTCAGTAGCAGAAGAAATCACTCACACTTGATCAGAGCCTGGAAGAAGAAGCCTTGTTTTCCTTGAATCTGATGGCAGATCTGGGCGATCTGGGCAGCAAAGAAGGCCTCCTCAGGGGAGGAGAAGCACCTCAGGGATCTTACAAGCATCAGGGTTAATCAAAATAGCAACTAAAAATAAAAAAAGTAACTATGGATTGAAAGGAATCAGGATTAGGGTTAGAAGATGGATGTTCGAAGCTTGTTGAAGATCTCCTTGCTTGGCGGCCTAGGGCACTTCTTCTTGGATGTGTGAAGAAGGCTTGGATGGCAGTGAGTTAGGGTGTGGAAGGAAGCTAGGGCAGCAAGAAATTCGTCCAAGCATAAAAACAAAACCTAAAGAACCAAAACAAAACACCAACACAAGGTAATAACTCAAAATTTCAGCAAGTCGTATTCATAAGAAAGAGATGCTTACAAGAGGAAGACGGGTGGGGTATTTATAGAGTTCCCATACCCTCACTAACCATGGTTACACTTGGGTTATAGGTCCTCTTCCCAATTGCAATACAAGTCCTTTCCTAGCTAGGTTAGAAAAACAAATCCCTGTTAGGTTAGGAATTGACCTAGTTTTCTTCTTTTTCCTTCATGCTTTGACTATTCCACTCAAGGACACCTCTTGGACTTGGTCAACACATCAAGGATGCATAGGGGGGCATGTTGGGGCTCTAGGAGAAGCAAGGGGCCAGCCCAAAGGGGCTTGGGTGCATGGGTTTGGGCCTTTGGAAGCTGGGGTGACCTGTTAGCCTCGTAGTAGGAATATTCCCTGGAATCTTACTTCTTAAGGGCTTGGGCTTGGCACCTGGGCTTGATTTCTTTGGGCTTGGATGTAGGTGGACCTATGGAATCATGGGTGCCCTATTCTGAAAATATGCTCTGGCATCTAGAAGGAAATCTAGGCATCTGGAGGGCATCTGGAAGGAATCAGGGTTTCCGGAAGCATCTTGGATCCTAGGTTGTCATGCAAAATCCAATGGGCTGATGTAATGGCCTCTGACTCCTGGATGTGGCCTGGTGGAACTCCAAAATAGGGTAACCTCCTCTCTTGTACAAAAATTGGGCTCATACTGAACTAATAACAGATGTACAGGATTCAAAATACTGACTAGGTTGAGGGTTGAGACAAATCAACTAACCTCAACTTATTACCGGACTTAATCTTAAGTGATTACAAAATTTGACACATGGCTAGGTAAACCAAATAGGGTACAGTAATCTGTGTCTGAACCTGGTACCCCCACCATCCCCCAGCCATAGTTCGGCCATCTCCTGCTGATCGCATGGCTGGATTGAAAAATCCATCATATGCTCGGCCAATATGGGGCTCCAGAGAAAAGAGCTCTCCGGCCCCAGCTTGAACGGAAGTCGGTGCCGTGCCTCCTCCCTCCTGCTCTCTCCAGGGATAGGTGCCCTTGCCCCACTAGTAGCAGGGCCCCCGGGGGCAGGCTGAGGACCTAGCACCTTTGTAGGTGGCGCCTCGGTCACGGGCTCGGCCCCAGCCCGGACCTCCCTATCCTCGACCCCGATCATAGCTGGGCTCGAGGGACTGGGGGATGCCGTGGCAGCAGCTGCAGTCCTTGCCTGGATGACCACCTCGAGCTCCACGATGGGGGTTGTTCCATGTCGACCGTGCCACTTTGGAACCTTCCGAACTGTCCATTGGACTGGCCCCGGTGCTGCAAACGTTGACCTTCCCACCAGTGCAGGAGCAGTTTCAGTTGCCACAGACATCGGCCTTTCCACCGGTGCAGGAGCAGTTTCGATCGCCCCCAAATTCTGGCTAGCTGGCATGGTAGGAGCAGCTTCAGTCGCCTCCCGACTCAGGTCGGCCATCGCGGTGGGAGCAGCCGCAGACGCGCTCTCACCTCGAACCTATCTTGACGGAGGCTCCTCGACTAACCCGGTTGGCGGCCTCTTCCAGGTGATCGCCAGCAGGTCGCTCCCCGTGAAGATCATGCCTGCACACAAGCCATACAATAGTCAGAGCCCACAGAAAGTAATGTAAGGAGCACAAAAAAAAGGGAGAAGAAAAGTTCAGGTCGAACTCACCCAACCCATTCGTTGGGTCGACCCTGGCTTTAGAGAGGTTCTGCTCTGACAACAAAACCTCGAGAGGAGGGACCTGGGTGGTGTGGAGCTGCTCATAGTCATCTCGGTCAGTCGCATCGACCACAGAGTTTTGGTGGGGGACTGGTCCGGGTCACTCCAGACCCAGTCGACCCCCTCAACCGTGGTAAAAAAGAACTTGCTCTTCCATCCCTTGATGAAAAAGGGGAGCTCAAACCTAATGCCCTTTGGGTGGGAAGACAAGGACCACCACCCGTCCTCAGTCGGGTGGCGCTTTAGGGCAAAGAAAGCCTTGAATAGAGAAAACCGGGCAACAAACCTGTGAAGGTGACAAAGCACAATAAAAGAAAAGATAACCCTAATTGCATTTAGTACTAGCTGAGCAGGGACCAAACGGTAATTATTCAGCACTGACATGAAGAACGGATGGAAGGAAAAGTGGAGACCCCCAGAAAAGGTCTCCTCATAAAAAGCAATACGGCCCGAGCCACTGGAAGTAACCCATTCCCTCAGACGGGGGATTTGAAGCCGAACAGAGTGCAGGATGCCATAGACATCCAAATTGGTCCCCAGTTCCTCGGTGGTGATCGTCGAGGCGATCCCGCCAGGACCTGTGGATCGGACGAACTCAGGAACAAGTTCATAAGAGGGAGGAGGACGAGAAGGATGAGAAGGACCGGACCCCGGTTCCTTGATGTGTACTAGACCAGGAGGGCGCCTCCTACTGAACTCGAAATGAGCCGCATCCTCCTCCTCACTAGAAGAAGAAGGAGACGCTGGCCTCCGCTCAGAAGGACCAGCCTCGCCCTAGTTGGTGGTGGGGCAGAAGCTCAGGCCAAAGCGAGACATCCCCAAAGAAGGAAGAAGCAAAGGACTCAAAGAAGAAGATGAAGGGACGGACTCGATCCGAGAGAAACCCTAGACTCAGAGGAAGGACCCTACTCTGACAAAGGAGAAAGAAAGAAGAAACTAACCTGGTTCCTTATAAGATCAAAGGCAACCGGAAGGAAGGAGAAGACTCAGGTATTGCAGCGGGCATGAAGAATTCAAAAGAACAGATATTTTGGGCAAGAACTTCTTTTCATTTCGAAGTGACCCAGCGCATCAACACCGTTATGACCTCTTCACCAACGGATTCATGCCTCGTGCCAGCCATCGATGAAAAAGGCACCCCGATCACTTTGAATTCTGTGGCAGCATCAACTGCTCCTCGAATGTGGCCACATGGTGCCCCCGTGCTAGCCTGAAGGACCATTCCATGGAGCACCAGCAATCATGGCCATCATTGCACCAGATTTTCACCTTTCCATGTCAGCGTCACAATTACTCCCTTCAACCCGAGCGCCGCACACTAACGAGCCTCGGGAGTGGGGGGCAAATGATATGGCAAGATCACTGATATGGGGTGGCTATCAGACGCCACGTCAAAGAAAGCCGCCGTGCCAGATGCTGCATCGATTTCTCTGCTCGAACTCCTTCACCGGGTCGAAATCCCCCAGGACAATGGATCGCCCGTCGAAGCCGAGCTCTGTCCTCCACCAGATCAAACCTGCAAGCCTGGGATGCCTAAGCCGGAGTTGCACGGCGCCCTCAAGATCGAGCCCCTCTCTGAGGTCGAGCCATCTAGTCTGGACCCGTGCTCTGCCCTCTAGAGCAAGCCCTCGGAGATCGAGCCCCATAGTCGGAGTCGAGCTTTGATGGGGGACTAACTAAATCCAAGATGAAATGATGCAGGTGATTTGATTTTTTATGATTTTTAGGTTTTTTATAAGTTATGGATTCCTAAAGACAATCCAAGAGTAGATCTAGGGATTCAATAATAATAAGAACTACTAGCATGTGAATTACTCCTAAACAAGGATAAAAAGAGGACCCCTGGATTGAGAAACCCCGTAGGACTTAGCTCTTAGATCAATACCTACTTAGGAGTCTAGGGTTGCAAACCTCAAAGATCCGAAGCACCCGATGCCGAGCTCACTCAATCTCGCGGATGCGGCCTGGATGATCGAGCCCTCAACCTCGTGGATGCACCAGTTTTCGGTCCGAAGGTCACGAAGGCAAAGGAGATCGATTCCGTGTTCGTGGCACCTAGAGGACCTGCGAGCATTCAGAAGAAGAGTTAGGTTTTGATTAAAAGATAGCAATAAAAGAAGGAAAGAGAGTTGATGTGATAATGGGTGGAGTCTTCTTGCTAGGCGCCTGGGTGGATGATCCCAATGGACTCCGATTCAAAGTTGGAGGATGGAGTTACGGAAGGGATGGTAACTTGAGGCCTCACACCTCTCGACGCACGAAGGCGAAGGCGCTCCCTCATGGAGATCGACATTTCTAGTGAACGAAGGCAACTAAAGAAAACTGTCTCTCAACAAGACTTGGTTTTTCATTCATCAAAAATTAGCTTTACAAAGGAGGGGTAAGCTCCCTTTTATAGGCACCTTAGGACCCCATTTAAATTTCAAATGAAAATTACAAATCTTTTCTTAATGGGACGCCCAAAAATTCAAAAATTCTTCCTTCTTGGCCGACCATGAATGTGGCTTGATGTGAGGCTTGGAGCAAGGCTTGTGTCCTCCTCCTTTTCTTGGTTGTGCTTCCCCCTTTGGTACAAGGCATGATATAGGGAGTGGGAAGTGGAGGCGCCCATGGATCTTGCAATTCCTTCCAAAGTTGTTCAAGTAGTTTGGGAAGAAAGCTTGATAGGAGGCTTGAAGCAAGGGATTTGAATTCTCCAAACTTTAACTCCCTTTGGCCTTCCTTGGCCGGCCACCCATGTTTGGAAAATAGCTTGATAGGGGGGAAGGGAAAAAGGGAGTGTATCAAGTGATGTGTCCCCCCCTTTTGGCATCCAAAATCTGAATTGTGTGCCGCCCACATGGCATGCTGAAGTGGCACCATGTAGGATGAAGAGGTGGTCCCCTAAGCTGAGTTGGCTTCCTTCATGTCTGAGCTCAAAAAGTGACTAGACTTCAAGACCAATCTTGCTTCAAACAGACTCGGACTGGACTCATTATGGGACTGGCTCAGTACAGGACTCGACTTGACCAACTTGGTCAAAATACAGGACTAAACATAGACACTTGAGACTCAATTCAAAGCTAAAGAAAATTACATGGTTTAGGCTTGAAGCCTTATTACAAGACCTGAAAAGTTGGAACCCTAATTGGAGGTCTTATGCCCACACCAATTCTTCCAGGGTGGGAGGAACTCGACCCTGTCGAGTAAGGATTGATTTGGCTTTGATATTTTCCAGAAGGTCGGGGTCAAGGTGCTGCAAGTCCTCTCAGATATCCTACGAATTAACAGACTACGGTCGGCCTTGCAATCAGACCAAGTAACGCTGATAGCCTTTATCCCGGGTGGTCATAGCTTGATCATCTAGGACACACTCGATCAGCTCTCCTCTCTCAGGTAAAATTGGAGGTGGACACTCTGGGTCGGGTTCGCTCTCAAATGAAAGGTTAGGCCCAAATTGCTCACTGGGTATGTTTGCTAGTTCCCTATACTCGACTAAGTCTGGGATATTGAAAATCAAGCTAATGCCATATTCGGGGGTAGCTCAAGCACATAGGCGTCAGGGCCAACTCTCTTTATCACTCAAAAGGGGCCAGCTCTATGAGCATGAAGTTTCTTAACGGTTCCTGGTGGAAACCGTTCAGGCCTAAGCCTAACCATTATAGAATCCCTAATTTCAAACTCATTGGCTCGTTTCGGGAATCAGCCAAATTATTTTAAAAAATTGTATTTGATGCAAAATTCTAACATGATGCAAAATGCAGACTCTACTAAGCATTCCTATTGAGAGGAATTTTATTGGACTCCTAGGATCTAAACCTAACAGACTATTGACTATCTAGGTTTAACCCTAGTTTGGTATGCATAAGAAAAATTATCATGGATCCCTGGCAAATGCCATAAGGTATACCAGAAGTAGATGTCCAAAGGGATGGGCTCTAGGAGTCCTGCATTCTAGTAATCTCAACAAAAAGTAATCCCAAGGCTCTAGAAATGTGAGAAGGCTCAGGAAAGGGTAGGAAATAGGAAGGACACTCAGGGATTGGTTCAAAGTTAAAGAGAATGACCTTAATGTGTGAATGTTGGTCTATGGGGGACCCGAAACCCATCCGAGTTTTCTTCTTTTTCTCCTAGATTTTTTTTAATTTTATTTTACATTTTTTTTATTCAAGCTATTCCACATATTCCCTTTATTCTCATTTTATTCCATGTTTATCCCCATTTTATCCCTCTGCTATTCTTGTCTTCTTCTTCCTCAAAATCATCGCCCAGAACTTCTATTTTTCAACTACCGGCCCCAAATCCACCGTGCCCGACCACCGGCGACCCCCCCCCACCGACGGCCATCCACCATCCCCGCCATTGCAGCCACCCCTACCCACCGCCACTCCCTCCTATGCCACCGTCCACCTCCCACCGATGGCCCTTGCTGTCTCGCCGCCATGCCCGACCACCTCTCCAACCTCCATCACTCCCGCCTCACCCTCGTTCCCGTCCACCTGAAGTGCTCAAATCATCATGGCTCTACCCATGCTGTGGCGGATCATCATGCTCGAGCTGCTCATACTTGGAAAGGACCTGCTGGAGTTTGTCATGAACATTCAAAGCTTCAAACAACATCGACTCATCATCACCAATGCTCTATAATCCTTTGCTTTGATGATCATTCATTGGTTCTTCCTGAACATCATCCCCATGGCCTCGTGGATCAGCAAAACAGGGAGCAAGGTGAACTTGCCTATCATGGTGTGAACGACTCCTTCTTCACCGCCTCCTAGGATGACTTCATCATGGACCATCGACTGCCCCCCCTCCCCGTCCGCACCTTCCGCGAGCACTCGCACTGCGTCTATGCCACCGTCTGAGGCCCCGCCACTCCGACATCTTCACATCTGTCTTCGGCAACTGCACCGCCCGGAGAGGTGATGGCCGCTACTGGCCCCCGTGATCGGCTCGAGCTGGAGGTCGGGATCGCCGGAGTAATTCCCGGTGTGGTCGATTCTATGGTCATCGCAGATCACCTCCCAGGATTTGGCCACGATCTGCACCCAAAACCAAACCAGAACCATGCACACCGCTCGTGAAACGTAAGGGCTGCCGATCTCCCCTGTTCCATGGCCATAAAAGAAGGCTTGCACAGATTTCAGAGTGGACAAACGGGCACGGATCTCAAAACTATAGGATTTAGGATTAATAAAATAAAATAAAATTTTCATGTATGTCCTACTTGGTTCCTAAGTCTTGTAAGCCTATAAAAGGCACCCCCCCTCTTGTAATAAATCTGTTAATGAAATTAAATTTTTGACGATTTGTAACCTTGTTGTGGTTCTGGGCTGAGGCCCGTTTTGCCTTCATCCTTTGGGACATCGCCCAGCGAGAGCGTCAAGGAGTGTGAAGCCACTCCAAGTCATTAGTGTCGTCGTGCAAGATGGCCGGGTATGATCTCCAAGTCATCAGCGCCGCTGTGCATGATGGCAAGATGTGATCCCAAATAAGGTCTTTGTTGCCAAATAACTGTTGTGGGGCTCGAAGCCCTAGGTACCTTTTTTTTCCCTCCATCTCTCTGTTTTGCATCGGATCTAGATCCTTGGTTCGAGTTTCATTCCCATTCCCCCTCCATATTTCCATCATTCCTTCATCATCCCCATCAAGAAAAGTGAAAACCAAAAGTGTCCAGCCATTTTAGGGATTTTCAGTCATCATTCTATCCTAGTCCCGGGAGGCTTCTTAGTCCTCCCACTGTCCTTAGTTTGCTTTATGTTTTCCCCTTTCACAATAACCATGGGTTCTTCGTTTCCATCCCGCAACAACTTGGTATCAGAGCTAGCAGCGGACTAGGATTTGCTTCATCCTCAAACTTGACGGAGTCGAGTTCTTCGCGCTGCAGGAGAATGATGGAGGACCCGAAACCCATCCGGGTTTTCTTCTTTTTCTCCTAGATTTTTTTTAATTTTGTTTTACATTTTTTATTCCAGCTATTCAACTTATTCCCTTTATTCTCATTTTATTCCATGTTATCCCCATTTTATTCCTCTGCTATTCCTGTCTTCTTCCTCAAAACCATCGCCCAGAACTTTTATTTTTTCGCTGTCGGCCCTAGATCTGCCATGCCCGACCACCGGAGACACCCCCCACCGACGGCCATCCACCATCCCCACCACTACCGCCGCCCCTGCCCATCGCTACTCCCTCTCGTGCCGCTGTCCACCTGCCACCGACGGCCCCTGCTATCTCGCCACCATGCCGACCACCTGTCCAACCTCCATCACTCCCGCCTCACCCTCATTCCCATCAGCCTGAAGTGCTCAAATCATCATGGCTCTGCCCATGCTGTGGTGGATCAGCATGCTCAAGCTACTCATACTTGGAAAGGACCTGCTGGAGTTCATCATGAACATTCAGAGCTTCAAACAACATCGACTCATCATCACCAATGCTCTCTATAATCCTTTGCTTTGATGATCATTCGTTGGTTCTTCCTGAGCATCATCCCCATGGCCTCATAGATCAGCAAAACATGGAGCAAGGTGAACTTGCCTATCATGGTGTGAACGACTCCTTCTTCACCACCTCCTAGGATGACTTCGTCATGGACCGTCGACCGCCCCTCCCCTCCCCGTTCGCACCTTCCACGAGCACTCGCACCGCATCTACGCCACCGTCTGGGGCCCCGCCACTTCAATGTCTTCGCATCCATCTTCGGCGACCGCATCGCCCACGGGACATGATGGCCGCTGCTGGCCCTCATGATCTACTCGAGCTGGAGGTCAGGATCGCTGGAGTAATTCCCGATGTGGTCGATCCCGTGGTCATCGCAGATCACCTCCCAGGATTTGGCCACGATCTGCGCCCAAAACCAAACCGAAACCATGCACACCACCCACAGAATGTAAGGGCTACCAATCTCCCCTATTCCACAGTCACGAAAGAAGGCTTGCACAGATTTCAGAGTAGATGAACTAGCACGGATCTCAAAACTAAAGGATTTAGGATTAATAAAATAAAATAAATATTTCATGTATGTCCTACTTGGTTCCTAAGTCTTGTAAGCCTATAAAAAGGCACCCCCCTCTTCTAATAAATCAGTTAATGAAATTGAATTTTTGAGGGTTTGTAACCTTGTTGTGGTTATGGGCTGAGGCCCATTTTGCCTTCGTCCTTGGGACATCGAGGGGTGTGAGGCCCCAATGCCTTCACCCAGTAAGAGCGTCGAGGAGCGTGAAGCCGCTCCAAGTCATCAGTGTCGTCGTGCATGATGGCGGGATGTGATCTCCAAGTTATCAGTGCCACCGTGCATGATGGCAGGATGTGATCCCAAATAAGGTCTTTGTTGCCAAATAGCTATCGTGGGGCTTGAAGCCATAGGTACCTTTTTTTCCCCTCCATCTCTCTGTTTCATGTCGGATCTAGATCCTAGGTTCGAGTTTCATTCCCATTCCCCCTCCATATTTTCATCATTCCTTCATCATCCCCATCAAGAAAAGTAAAAACCAAAAGAGTACAGCCATTTTAGGGATTTTCAGTCATCATTTTTTCCTAGTCCCGGGAGGCTTCTTAGTCTTCTCATGGTCCTTAGTTTGCTTTATATTTTCCCCTTTCACAATAACCATGGGTTCTTCATTTCCGTCCCACACCAACTTGGTATCAGAGCTAGCAGCGGACTAGGATTTGCTTCATCCTCGAACTCGACGGAGTCAAGTTATTCGCGCTACAGGAGAATGATGGAGGACCCGAAACCCATCTGGATTTTCTTCTTTTTCTCCTAGATTTTGTTTATTTTATTTTACATTTTTTTTATCCCAGCTATTCCACTTATTCCATTTATTCTCATTTTATTCAATGTTTATACCCATTTTATCCCTCTGCTATTCCTGTCTTCTTCCTCCTCAAAACCATCGCCCAGAACTTCTATTTCTTCGCTATCGGCCCCAGATCCGCCATGCCCGACCACCGATGACCCCCCCATCGACGGTTGTCCACCATCCCCGCCACTGCCGCCGCCCCAACCCACCACCGCTCTCTCTCGTGTCACCGTCCACCTCCCACCGATGGCCCCTGCTTTCTCGCCGCCATGCCTAACCACCTCTCCAACCTTCATCACTCCCGCCTCACCCTCGTTCCCATCTGCCTGAAGCGCTCAAATCATCATGGCTCTGCCCATGCTGCGGTGGATTAGCATGCTCAAGCTACTCATACTTGGAAAGGACCTGCTGGAGTTCGTCATGAACATTCAGAGCTTCAAACAACATCAACTCATCATCATCAATGCTCTCTATAATCCTTTGCTTTGATGATCATTCATTGGTTCTTCCTGAGATAAGCAAAATAGGGAGCAAGGTGAACCAGTCTATCATGGTGTGAACGACTCCTTCTACACTGCCTCCTAGGATGACTTCATCACGGACCATCGATCGCCCCCCACTTCCCCGTTCGCACCTTCCACGAGCACTCACACTCCGACGACTGAGATGTAACCTAATTTATTGGGAAAACAAGGGAAAACCTAAACAAACTAGGACCGTGGGAGGGCTAAGAAGCCTCCCTGTTGATCCCTAAAGTGATTTTGATGATAACAAAATATTGGAGCATACATTTAGTCATCTAACAACTCTTCAAAAGATTGACAAGTTTTTGTAGAACAACTGCATTGACACATTTTTCAATTCCTACAATATTTAATGTTTTGTATTGAGTTGTAAATTATTTAGAATCTTGTAAAGAAGAACCCTACAAAAAATTTCTATTAAAAATAAGTTCAAGGGTTACTTTTAGTAGTCTTTCAAGCTTCAAGTTTTCTTGATTTTATTGTAAAAAGTGCTTGAAGAAGAATTTAAAGCATGGAACAAGTGTTCTGGAAGTTTGAAGCTGATCTAGCTGAAGAATCACATTCGAGCTGACTGGATGAACAACCCAGCCGACTCTGGCACTGGCACTGAAGACAAGTTCTCTGGCACACAGATCCAGCCGACTGGCACCAAGGTCCAGCCGACTCGTCTAGAACAAGGTTGAGAATGTTCTGAGATTCTCAGGAATCCGAGCCGACTGGAATCAGATCCAGCCGACTCATTCAGAACTCAGTTGAAAATGGTCTGAGAAGCCTTTGAGATTCCAGCTGACTGGAATTCAGCCCAGCCAACTCGTCCATAGTGAGGTATTTTCTCAACTGGGGAAGCTAGCCGACTGGCACTCAACCCAGTCGACCCGAACTTCATCCGAGCTGACTCAAAGTTTATTCAAGCCGACCGGAATGGCGAGGTCACCTCCAACGGCTAGTCCAATTCTCAGTTTTTGAATTCCAAAAGTGCTCCAACGGTAACCTATCACCTCCCAATGGTCTACAACTTTCAAAATCAAGTGAAGGCAGTTGAAGTCTCTATAAATAAGGTATGAGAACATCTTTGGAGAGACTAATGAGCGAATAATGATTTATTGAGCATTTATTGAACACTTATTAAAGTGAAGTGAGAGAGCACTAGAGCTTTAAAGTTTGTCTCCAAGCCTGTAACAACTCTTACCAGAAGCTTGAAGCACCTTTTGAGGAAAGCAAGGAAGCCATTGAAGTGCATTGAAGAGCATTTAGTAGATCTTCACTCGAGCTGCATTGGCAACCACCCAGACAACAGAGTTTATCTTTATTGTTCCTTTTTTTAATCTATCATTTAGAATATCTGGGTTATTGGTGAGCCCTGTTGTAAAAACCAAATAGGTTACTTTGGTGAGCCTTTAAAACCAGAGTGTAGAGATTTTTTTGGTGAGCCTAGCTAAAAACCAAAGTGTAGAGGTTTTAGGTGAACCTGTAAAAACCTAACTTGGGTTTTTTTGGTGAGCCCGGTTTCAAAAACCAAAGTGTAGAGGTTTGGATTGTGAGCCTACAAAACAATCCGACTGTATTCCAGTTTGAGGGATATAGTGGAAATCCCGAGTGGTGAACTTGGGTAGTGGACGTAGGAGCTGGGTTGCTCTGAACCACTATAAATCTGCTTTGTTTGTATTGTGTTTGTTTTATCCTTTAGCTTCTGCTTTCATTCTTTGATTAACACAGCACCTAACCACTAATTGGAATTACTTATGCACATATTAGCAAAAATTTTGTAATTCCCAATTCACCCCCCTCTTGGGACTAAGCCACCTGGGCAACAGCTGGTACCAGAGCAGTGTCTCTGATTACTTGAGTTAAGATTGATGGCTCATCCTATGAGTACATCCTTGGCCGAGGGCCAATCAACAAATAGACCTCCACTATTCACGGGCACTAATTATTCATATTGGAAAGCACGAATGAAAAATTACATACAAGCTGTAGAATTTCAATTGTGGAAGGTCATCTTGAAAGGGCCTCACATTCCCACAATTAAAGTAAATGGCGTGGACATCCCTAAGCTTGAAGAGGACTGGGTTGATCATGACATGAAGATGGGGGAATTGAATGCCAAAGTAATGAATTTATTATACTGTGCTTTGGATGCTAACGAGTTCAACCGAATTTCCACTTGCTCATCAGCAAAGAAAATCTGGGATAAACTCGAAGTGACCCATGAGGGAACGTCCCAAGTGAAAACCTCCAAGATAAATCTTAGTTCATAACCATGAATTATTTAAAATAGAACCTTCTGAAATAATATCTGCCATGTTCTCTAGATTTACAGATATTATTAATGGTTTAAAGAGTCTTGGCAGGGTATACTCTAATGCATATATGGTTCAGAAAATCCTTCTCTATTTGCCCGACAAATGGAATCCCAATGTAACTACGATCTAGGAAGCCAAAGATCTCAACACTTTGATGCTGGATGAACTGCTGGGATCACTCATCACCCATGAGCTAATAATGCAACACAGAATGGAAGATGAGCAGAATTAAAAGAAGACAATCGCCTTCAAAGCTGCTTCCGATTCAAAGAGGGATGACGAAGAATCTGAAGATGAAAGCACCTCCTCCAATGACGACCTAGAAGACGAAGCAATCACTATTGTTGTGAGGAGATTTAGAAAATTTATGGGAAGAAAGAAAGGAAGGTACAACTGGAAGCTTCACAGGAAGGATTATGGAAAAGAAAAGGAAAAGGACAGAGAGAAAGTCCCCACGTGCTACGAATGCAAGAAGCCGGGGCACATACATCCGGACTGTCCAATATTGAAGAAATCCTTTAGACAAAAAAAGAAAAAGAAAGCCATGGTTGCCACATGGTCCGACAATGAAGACTCAACATCATCTGAAGAAGAAGAGACCACCAAGACTGCCAATCTTTGCTTAATGGGTCTCAAAGATGAGGTAACGTTCCCTAACAACTGCACTGAATTTACTTTCGAAGACCTAAATTCTGCTTTTCATGGTTTACTTTCTGAATTTAAGAAAGCTGGAGTAAAGATAAAATCATTGAAAAATATGAATGATTTTTTACTCAAACAAAAAGATGAAATTTCAGAAAAGAATATTTTATTGCAAAAGGAACTGCATGACTTTTCTAAAAAATTTGAAAAACTTAAAAATGAGAATTTATCATATGAAAAAAAAAATATTGATTTACTTGCTGAAAATAATGAATTAAAAAAGGAGGTTACAAAACTCAAGCCTTTGGTTGAAAAACTCACTTTATCTTCAAATAAGCTTGAGCTAATTTTGAAAGAACAACGAATTTCTGGAAATAAAGCTGGAATTGGTTTCAACACTTCTTTTATAAATGGAATTTCAGCAACAACTTTTGTGAAATCCAAAACACCAGCTCAAAATATTTTATCTCAAAAGGTTTCAGCTACACCAAAAACTGTTTCTACTTCAAAATATTTATCATATGTTCCTAAGAATTTGAGCAAAAATGCATACATTCCAAAAGGTTCAAAATCTACATCAAGTGCATCAACTTTTAGAACTTCAAATTCTGTTTCCAATAAAAATTCCAAAGTTGTTTGCTATGCTTGTAAAAGAATAAGACATAAAGCTTTTGAATGCAATAATTTTAGTATTGCCCATAAAAAGGTAAAAAAGATTTGGGTTCCCAAAGGAACCACCTTTGCTGACCTGCAAGGACCCAAGGTAGCTTGGGTACCTAAAAGAATTCATTGACTGTTTTGCAGGAATGTCTTGCAGCCCAAAAATTGAAGAAAAGGTGGTACTTGGACAGCGGCTACTCAAGACATATGACAGGTGACAAGGACCAATTCATCACCCTTGAAATGAAAGAAGGAGGTATGGTCACCTTTGGAGACAATGGCAAAGGGAGAATAATCGGTATTGGTAAGATCAAAATAACTCCCTTTACTTTTATTGAAAATGTTTTGCTAGCAGACAAATTGAATCATAATCTCTTAAGTATAAGTCAATTATATGATAAAGGCTTCAAGGTTGTCTTTGAGTCTTCTATGTGCATAGTAACAAACTAGGGGGAGTTTTAAATCAAAGAATATAGTTTCTACAACAAAACCTCTTGAACTACTTCACATAGATCTTTTCGGACCTACTAGGATCACAAGCCTAGGAGGGATGAAATATGCTCTTGTGATAGTAGATGATTTTTCTAGATTTACATGGATTTTATTTATCGCATCGAAAGATGAAACTTTTCATGTTCTTAGAAAATTTCATAAAAAGGTTTCAAACCAAAAGAACTTATCTTTGATTTCAATTAAAAGTGATCATGTGATGGGGATCCAGGGCAGGTCTGGGTATTTTTCTATTTTTTCTTATTTTCTCAGAATTTTTTTATTTTTCCTATTCCCGCTAATCCACCTATCCCAGCTATTCTGGTTTTGTTCTCAATTTATCCCCGAGTTATCCCAGCCTTATTCCACCTCCTGCAACCTTTCTCCCGTGAATATTTTTAAAAGTTCCGAACCCTAGCCCACCGCCCCTCCGGCCCCAGATCAGGGCCGCCCGACCCTCGGCCGCCCCCGCCGGACCGTCGCCAAAGCTCGCCGGCCCCCGCCCTCGCCGGAGAAGCCGTCGCCACCGCCCACGCCTGTGGGAAGACGAACGAACGCGGGAGGCGTCCGCCTGCCCATGCACCGTCGCCGTCGTTTGCCACCGCCGGCTTGCACCGGCTGCCTGTCCGCCGTCCGCCGGCCCCCGCCCGGCCGTCGAAGCACCTCGCCGGCGACTTGGGCCCCATGCTTGTGGGAAGCCCAAGCGGCACGGTGCCGTGCCGCCACTATGTGCCGCCCTTGCACCGCCGCCCGCCTATGCCACCGCCCGCTTGTCGCCGCTCACCGCTGGTCCGCCGCCCGTTTGGCCACCGGAGGCCAGCCGATGCCTGGGAGGTGTCCCACGGCCATGGGAGACCAAACGACACGCTGGGCGTGCCATGCCAGACCATGTGCCACCTCATCTACGGCCGGAGCTAGCCATCCACCGCTCGACGCCCGTCGGCCCCGTCCGCCGCCTGCTTCCTGGTCGCCGGCTGTGTGCTCCGTCGAGAGATCGATCCTCCGCATGGCCATGTGAGGAGTTTGCATAGATTTCAAAGCAGCCCAAATTTCAGAGCAGCACTCTTTCTGGAGCAGATCATCAAGCCGACACGCTTCTCAGAGTATATTAGCACCACTTTTGATGCAACATGAATTTTGATGTAATTTATTTTCCCTTTTTAGTTTTCTTAGAGGCTAAGAAATTGAGGGTTTTGGTTTTTCTATATAAAGGCCCCCTCTCCCCCTGTAATAATCAGAGATGAGTTGAAATAGATTTTTGGGTTGGTTCCGGTTCTGGTTCTGGGCTGAGGCCCATTTTCCTTCATTCCCTGCTGTATGCATTACGGGTTCGATGAGGGGTGTGAGGCGTTCCCTGCTATGTGCATTATGGGTTCGATGAGCACCCTAGTTATCCCCTATCTCGTCTTCTTTATCCCCTCGTGTCCTTCAAGAGTCATCCTAGCACATCTATGTGAGAGCCCTGCTGTGTGCATTATGGGTTCGTTGAGAGCTCAGGGTAGCTGGTGCTGTGACCCCTTCGGGGGGGTAGCTTTATGCTCAGGGTAGCTGGTGCAGTGATCCCTCGGGAGGGTAGCTTTAGGCTTTGACCCCCGACTTTCTGTGTACGTCCCCCGCTAGAGTGAGTCTCTGGGCCATGAGTTCCAGTTCCCGGTTCCCCATCTCCATCCTTCCTTCGCCACATCCACCCAGAAAATTGAAAATAAAAGAGAGCTATCTTAGGATTTTAGAGTCAGTATGCCCTATTCCCGGGAGGCTTCTTAGCCCTCCTATGGCCCTAGTTTGTTTAGTTGATTCCCTGTTTTCCAAATAACCAGGTTACATCGATTTTTCGTCCCGCATCAATTTTGGTATCAGTGCGAGTTGTGGATTAGGATGTGCCCCATTTTTTCAAACTTGACGGAGTCGAGTTCTTCGCAGTCGAGGAGAATGATGGGGTTCCAGGGCAGGTCCGAGTATTTTTCTATTTTTTCTTATTTTCTCGGATTTTTTTTATTTTCCCTATTCCCGCTATTCCACCTATCCCAGCTATTCTTGTTTTGTTCTCGATTTATCCCCGAGTTATCCCAGCCTTATTCCACCTCCTGCAACCTTTCTCCCGTGAATATTTTTAAAAGTTTCGAACCCTCGCCCACCGCCCCTTCGGCCCCAGATCCGGGCTGCCCGACCCCCGGCTGCCCCCGTCGGACCGCTGCTGAAGCTCGCCGGCCCCCGCCCTCGCCGGAGAAGCCGCCACGCCCGTGGGAAGACGATCTGACACGGGAGGCGTCCATTCGCCCATGCGCCGCCACCGCCGTTTGCCACCGCCAGCCTGCACCGGCTGCCTGTCCACCGTCCGCCGGCCCCCGCCCGGCCATCAGAGCGCCCCGCCAGCGACTTCGGCCCCACGCCCGTGGGAAGCCCAAGCGGCACGGTGTCATGCCGCCACTTTGTGCTGCCCTTGCACCACCGCTCGCTTGTGCCACCGCCCGCTTGTCGCCGCTCGCCGCTGGTCCTCCACCCGTTTGGCCGCCGGAGGCCAGCCGGTGCCTCGGAGGTCTCCCACGACCATGGGAGACCAAACGTCACGCTGGGGGTGCCGTGCCAGACCATGTGCCACCTCGTCTACAGCCGAAGCCAGCCGTCCACCGCCCGCCGGCCCCGTCCGCTTCCTGGTCACCGGTCGTGTGCTCCGTCGAGAGATCGATCCTCCGCATGGCCGTGTAAGGAGTTTGCATGGATTCCAGAGCAGCCCAAATTTCAGAGTAACACGCTTTCTGGAGCAGATCATCAAGCCGACATGCTTCTCAGAGTAGATCAGCACCACTTTTGATGCAACACGAATTTTGATGTAATTTATTTTTCTTTTTTAGTTTTCTTAGAGGCTAAGAAATTGAGGGTTTTGGATTTTCTATATAAAGGCCCCCTCTCCCCCTGTAATAATCAGAGATGAGTTGAAATAGATTTTTGGGTTGGTTCCAGTTCTGGTTCTGGGCTGAGGCCCGTTTTTCTTCATTTCCTGCTATGTGCATTATGGGTTCGATGAGGGGTGTGAGGCATTCCCTGCTGTGTACATTATGGGTTCGATGAGCACCCTAGTTATCCCCTATCTCGTCTTCTTTATCCTCTCGTGTCCTTCGAGAGTCATCCTAGCGCATCTATGTGAGAGCCCTGCTGTGTGCATTATGGGTTCGATGAGAGCTCAGGGTAGCTGGTGCTGTGACCCCTTCGGGAAGGTAGCTTTATGCTCAGGGTAGCTGGTGCTGTGATCCCTTGGGAGGGTAGCTTTAGGCTTTGACCCCTGACTTTCTGTGTGCGTCCCTCGCTAGAGTGAGTCTCTGGGCCATGAGTTCCAGTTCCCGGTTCCCCATCTTCATCCTTCCTTCGCCACATCCACCGAGAAAATTGAAAACAAAAGAGATCAGCTATCTTAGGATTTTAGATTCAGTATGCCCTAGTCCCGGGAGGCTTCTTAGCCCTCCCACGATCCTAGTTTGTTTAGTTGTTTTCCTGTTTTCCAAATAACCAGGTTACATCGATTTTTCGTCCCGCATCATCATGGAACTGAGCTTGAAAATCAATTTTTTGAAGATTATTGTACTGAATTTGGCATTGATCATAACTTCTCCATTCTAAGAACACCTCAAAAAAATGGTGTTGTAGAGAGAAAAAATAGGATATTGGAAGAAATGGCTTGCACAATGTTGTCTAAAGGAAATCTTCCAAAGTACTTTTGGGTAGAAGCGGTGAACACTGCATGTTATATCTTAAACCGCGTTTTGATCTGTCCTATCTTAAGGAAAACCCCCTATGAGCTTTGGAATGACAAAAAATCCAATATTAGTTATTTTCATGTATTTGGTTGTAAATGCTTTGTGCATAACAATGGAAAAGATAATTTAGAAAAATTTGATTCTAAAACTGATGATACAATTTTCCTAGGTTATTCTTTACATAGCAAAGCATATAGGATTTTTAATAAAAGGACTCTTACTATTGAAGAGTCAATTCATGTTGTATTTATCGAAACTAACCCTACACCTTCTAGACAAAAAGAGTGCATAGACAATGATGCAGGTACATTACAAAAAGGAATGGATGACTTGAGCATTCAAGACAAAGACACTCAAGATGGAGAAGAAATGGTAAGTAAAGATCACACTGATCTACCAAGGGACTGGAGGTATGTTACATCTCACCCTAAAGAATTAATAATAGGAGATCCTTTCACATGGTGTTTGGACTAGGGCTGCACATAAAGGATGCACATGACTACCTAGCCTTTGTATCATAAATAGAACCCCATAGTAGAGCAACTCTCTAGAACCTCTGACATATGGTTACCGCATAATTCATCCCCTTGACCTCATAATGCTCAAGATGACCTAGGATTTAACTGCCAACCCTAATTTAGTACATCCAGATCATGTCTCATCCTTACAAGTTCTGTGACTCCTCACAAGAACTACCTTGTCTAAGGTTTTGCTAAATTGAGACGTAGTGAGTCATTCACTCCAAACTATTTGGAGGGATCAATCTCATCTTAATCCACCACTGCTCTACAAGTACTTGACTATACCCAGAAATCTTCCATCACTGGATTATAAATCTAGGTAGTCAATACCAAAGTACAGTGAGTTGCTTGTAAGCTACCATGGTGACCTCAGGTCTGAGGGACACAAATACCCATATCCCTTTGCAAGCAACCCTTTGGCAGAAGGGAGCTCTACAGATGGTCACGTTCAGTAAGACATCATACATTTCACCTATACGTCATATCAGTGTCTCTACACTCCTTGGTTAAAGAGGACAACCAACCAATGTAACATAAAATAACCTACTTTTGATACATCATCAATCCTATAACAATGTATCCTTTGGTTGTGAACCAGTCTAAGAACTACTCGATACATCCTCTCTGTATCAAACATAATGTAGTTCTAAGGACTCCATCACATAAGAGTTCTTTTTAGAAAAATGCACATGTGATGAGCAGCCAAAAGAATAACTTTTATTCATTTATAGAATTCATATACAATTACAAAATAGCACAACTATCTACATCTTAGATGATTGGCTTTGTGACACTATTCTTAATACTTGGCACATCAATTACATAGATCTAGATCCCTTAGGACCCTGACTAGTACTGAAGTTATACCTAGATCTAATCATAAAAAAGAATTATTAGCCATCAAGGGAATAAGCCACTTAATGGTCCCATGCAGGAAGTACTCTAAAACTGAACCCGAATTACTTAGGGAATTACAAACCTATGTCAAGATTCGGGTAGGAATAGGATGAAAATCCTAAGAGGTCTAGTTGAAGATATTAAACTTAGCACTTATTGCGAGACAACCCAATCTTTTTATTAATTTTTGCTTTAGTGATTTTTATTTTTGTAAGAATAATGGACCACTCCTTACAAACATACCTAGCAATACGTGATGCATATCTAGTCTAGGTGGTATCTCTCCTTGTTTCATTTTTCTTTACTCCATTGAGGATAATGAAAATTATGTTAGGGGTAGGGAAAATATTTTGTATTTTTTTTAAAAAATGTTTTGACAATACTTTGAAAATTACTAAAAATTTAGAAAAAAAATATGAAAAAAAAATATGAAAAAAAAATATAAATCATGTGCCATGAAAAAAATTCTTGAGCAAAATAGACTAGGAAAAGGGTAATAGAGTTAGACAATATTTATTAATTATTGTAGCGAGTTAAGGAGTAGATTACCTGATCAAACATTTAGTGAACTATTTAGATCACCTAAAGGTTATTAGCACTTTCATTGCACATGCACACTGACGAGGTAAATTAGGTATTAGTTGTAAGATAAATTGAAGACTCAATTATTACTAAAAAATTGGTAATTGATATACATCTCCCATTTAACTTGAATTTGAGGAAAGAGCTGCCTGCCTAAAGGAAGAAAAAAAAATTTAAAAAAAGAAGAAAATAAAAAAAAGGGGGCAAGTTCTAAACATTGATTTTTCATCGAGTAACCGAGCACTTTCATCTAAGTATTGTTGTTTGCATCAAAAAGTGGATAGTATGAAGATATCACCCAAAAAAAGGAAAAAGAAATAGGTAGTGTAAAAGCTGCCTTAGCTCATGTGCTTAATTTAAAGGTATATAGAAATTGACCAAAGTAGGTGATAAGTGAAAATATAATTGTTCTTTACAAATTAGTACTGAAATACTAAGTTAGTCATCACAAACACAAGTTCTGTAGACCTTTGGATGAATTCTAAGAAAGTTATTAATAGTTTTGACTATGAAACTTACATTCGAAACTCAATATTTGGTTAGTAATGCTAGCTAACTTTTTTGAACTTTAATTTTAGATATAATTTTGTAAGGAAAGATCTTAATGATACATGGTTATAACTTAATACTCATATTTTAATTACATTGCTAAGGGACAAGCAATAATTAAGTTAGGGTGTGATAAGTCTATTAAATATTTCAATTTAAGTATTCAAATAAATACTAATTAATCTACATTTCTTAAAAATTAATATTTTTATTATTTTTTATAGAAAATAAGTTTATGGATAGAAAGAGCATAATTTTTGAAATCCAACGATGCAAACGGCACTCTAATCGGAGTTCAAACAAGTCCAGAATCGAAGTTTGAAGTTTATTAAGCTTTGCATGAATTTTGATGCAGCCGGTCTATGGTGGATCGGCTGCTCAATCTATAGAAGTCAGGTGCGGTCCGTGGCAGCCATTGCTACCATCCATGAACCTGTTTCATGGACTAGCTTCTTACCAAGCATCATTTTTGTCCACCCGTCGCTGCCCGTGGTCGGAGGATACATCGAGAGTCCATCCAAGGCCGGAAAGCTCATTGGAAGACCATTTTTTTTGGCCAACCACCATCCTCCACTGTTCTTCTTCCTCCTTTTGTCTATCGTCACCACCCATGGTTGAAAAAGCCACTAGAGATCTCCCCCTCACTACCAGGAGCTTCCTCAGCCCCAAAGACCCGCCTATCACCTCCCAGCCATCATGAGCCATGATCAACCATGGCTGCTGCCATCTTCTCCATCCTCTATTTTTTTGTTCCAAGATAACAACCCATCATCATCTTCCTAAGGGCTTGTTTCCAGCCATCCACTATCCAAGCACCACCCGTAGACCTCATCTTCTTGCCAAGCCACCACCGAGCCACCATCTCTTCTCTCTATTTGGTTGCTTGCACCAGTCCAAGCCATTTTCCCCTTCTTCCTTCCAAGTTGTCACTGTCCACAGCTCGCCACCATCTGTTCACTCACCGTAGTCTATCATGGACCAAGATTGATCACCAGTCAAAGATTGAATTCAACTGGGAGGAGGAGATCTCAGGCAATCTGAGATTTGGTGCACTTGTGGGAAGGAAACTCAATCACTGCTCGATAGCCAGAAATCCATCAAGCAATAAATCGAATGGTTCAAATTATTTTTCATGATATACAACTGATTCTAATTTCGATTGACTCCAAATTTAACCAGGAGAAAGCTCTTGACAAGCTCTATAAAAGGAGGACCACGGGAAATAGTCCAAGCATCAATGCCAATAACAAAATTTTATTTTATTTTTTTTCTTGTAGTTAGTTTAGGCTTTGAGAAAGAAAGGGAGAGGAATAAAGAAAAAGAGTTCTTCTGGAGAGGAGGTACAGTGATAGAGCCCAAATCTCCAAGAAAATATATCCAGAAGCCATGTGTGACAAAGGTATAGTTTGTAGAGGAGTACATGCATCCTTTCATTAATTTGTGTGATCATTTTATTTTCTCTATAATTAAATAAATGCTTTCAATTCCCTTTTCTTTCTGTTTGATTTTTTAAATTAATTATCCTGGTGGGATGGATCATAATTCTGATATGATATGGTCCATACTCAACATAGATAATTAATTCTATAATTTTTATTTATGTATCTTGTTAGGATCTTTTCAACTCAATCGTTGGATAGCCTATACTTATGGGATATGCCATAATCTTAATAAAATATGGTTCATACTCAACAAGATAGCAATGCTAGGGATTAATTTGAAAGATTCTAAAATAAATATAGATTTTGATTATTTAGATTAGAACAAATACATGATATATGTTTATCATTACCTAGAAATCCGAAGATATCTTTTTATCATTTAAATCCCTCGATCTCATATTTAATTTAAATTAATTATTTTTAATTAAACAATCATCTAACTTTTAAAAATCTAAATATTTATTTTTTTTCTTTACTTTTTTCATGGAATAATTGTTCTTGATTCCCGAGGATAAGATCCCTACTCACCTTAGCTATAGTAACGAGTTAGATTTTTATTTTTGACCACCTATGATAATGATTAAGAGGACTTATCTCTTGTCTACATCAGATATTGTGTCCTTGGGGATTTTGAAATAAAGTTGCCCAAACCTGAGATTTAGATAGATAGCCCTCTTCTAAGCAGGTTAGGAGTCTATGAAGATGCATTCGAGGCAGACTTAGGTTTCCTCTTCATCAATTCATTCTCATACTCCTTAGGGCCTATAGTATATCTCTGAGTGTCCTGACCCTAAATTCAACTAGGCATATAATAGAGTTTCTGGGGTTGTATTTTTTAACTAAAATCCAGCCATCTTTGTTTCTATTTTGCTCCTTTTTCACTACCCAGAGGCACCCATACACTAAGGTATGGTGGTATCTCTTGGCTCAAAGGAGGGTCAAACCCTTGATCTTGCATGCTCCTTCTCCATCAAGGGGTCGAAGGAGTACTTCTATTTTGTGTCATATTTTTCAATGGATGATTGGGGTCTGCCAAATTGGGGTGGACTAGTCGATCCTTTGCTAAGTGCTCCACTGAGGAAGAGACATAATTTGAAGCCCTTGATAGATTTGTGGTCCCCAACTTCGAGTGGCTCTTATTGAAAGAGTCCCTCCAAAGGGCAGGGCTCAACAGGCACCCTAAAAGTGATTCTGGAAACTTTATATACTTTTCTTTATTCTAACCCATTCAGTTTTTATTCCTGATTAGTCAATCGATCTACAGGTATGAGGCTCGAGGATGTTGAGGCCATGAGGCTAAAGTTGGCCCAAAAAGGAAATGGACGAACTTCCTCTGAGGGCTCCAAGAAGGCTAGACATTTCAAGCCCAGCCTAGGCCCTTGGAGGTTCTGTCCACATCCAATCAACCCAAGGTGATTAGTTCTTCCTCAACGGTAATCTCTAACCCCTAGAGACACTGGTCAATCCCTCGAGCCAACTGATCACCGGTTTGCTACTCCCCTGACTACAAGGAAATCAGGGGCCCCTGTCGATCGTGATGCTAAGGGGTCCTTGAGATGTGCAGATCATCAATCATGGAATGCCCATCAAGAGGTCTTCAAAAGGAGCCTTTTCTTAGAAGAGCTGGACGAGCTCAAGGGGAGGTGCTACGATGATTTAAAGAAGAGGATGATTTTGTCATCATAACAAGTATTTCATATTTGGCTTTCACTTTTAGTTTTTGATCGATCGGTCTCTGATCCTACTATTCTTATAGTTTGTGCACTATACAGCTGATCTACTAAACTAAGCTTTCAATAGTGGGAGCACTATCAGAAAGCTAAAAAAAGATGTTGTAGAGGCTCGTCGAAAGGTTAAGGAAGTGGATACAGCAACCAAGCATTCAGAGGAAGTGCTCTCCAAGATAAAGGTTGAATTAGCTAAGGTACAAGCAAAATGGGCTCGAGAGAGAGAGGGAGAGAGTAGAGTTGGAGTTGGCAAAGGCCAAGAAGGAAGCAACTGAGGTGGTAGAAAATTTCAGGGCTTTCGAAGACTTTGCAGCAAAAAGGGTCCACACCATGGCTAACTTCCAAAAGTCAGAGTTCTTTGCCCTCTATCGGGACTTCAGCCAGGAGTCTTATGAAGAGGGCTTCAACAAAAGGGAACAGGAGCTCTAGAAAACTATTCTAGGTCATTTCCAGTGAATAAAGGTCAACTTCCTGGATGTGGGTTAGGAGCTTGAAGGCTAGCCTACCGGCACATCTATTGTAACTCCTCTAGACAAACCCATCCCTGAGCCCGTCGATCTAGTCACCACTGATCCTATCCAGGTTGATCCCATCTCTTCCATTAAGCCTGCTTTTGCTAATTGTCCCTCCTGGGCCATGCCTTCTTCTGGTACCACCGATCCCAACGAGGAGGTTAGGAACTAAAACTGTGTATCTTTTGTTTCCTTTTCTTTAGGCTTGTAGTTTCTTGGATTTTATAGTTTTCTTTCAAATAGTGTAAGATAACTTCTTTTGAAAATAATGAAATGAGAAGTTATTTCCTTCACTTTTTGCACTTTATGTTTATTATTTATAACTTCCCTCAAGGTGCCTTTTTGTCTTGGAACCATTGATGCCTGCCAAGTGCTTCCGCCATCCCATTGACATCAAGATGTATGTTTCTGAATAGGAGGCCCAAGATGAGGCTGCAAAGAAGAATGCCTCCAATCAGAAAAAGAGGCTACTGAAGGATCACAAGGCACTAAAGAGGGCCTATGAGGAGGTGGGTCATTATCAATCAAAATGTATCAACTACATTCTTGATAAAACTATGCTTGAAACCACATTTATTGAGGAATGGGGAAAGCTATTAGAGCAAATTTCTCAAGTTTCCTGAGATGTTACTATTAGGATGGCTCATATGCAAGATCAACTTACCTCTACTTATGGAGAAATTTTAGGTTTGAACTCATTGTTCACATCTAGGAACTCTCATTAGGAGATCGCTGCTCAGTCAGTTGAGCTTCAAGATGAACTCCATTGACTAGAGACTAGATTTCTAGCATTGAGTAGACTTCGAAGGGCAAGGGCATAGTGATTGGTCCAAAGTTTGGAGGGCCACCTTTGGTCGTTGTCCTTATATTGGTCAGGCCATCCCTGACGGAGTCACACCCAAGAGGGGACGTGGCATGTGCCTGGTGCCAGCTCCATGGAGAGTTTTGGGATGAGATCATTGCATTGGTTAGTCTGTCTCACCAATTTGATCAACGGTCCAAATCATGTAGCCACCATCAATTAAGCCATCGATTTGTTGAAACAATGTTGAGAATTCATATCCAAATCCAACCATATTTCATGAACCAAATCCTCAAGAACAGCCTTGTTTCGATCAAGAACTGACGCCCTGATCAACAAAGCAAATGCGGAAGCGTATCACCAGGTTGTGGATGACCATCTCCCAGTAATCTCTTCCATTAAAGATTATGGTAAGATTTAGATCTGTGAAGATTAAGAACACCAAGAATAGGAGAAAACAAAGAGAGAAGAGAACCAAAGAAATTTTCATGGGAGAAAGGGATTTCCACTTCCAAGAAGTTTGTTACACCGCCTACATCCTCTTACGAGAATACAATATATATATACCTCGGTCACACATGCCTGAGATCCCAAAAACTCTCTCAGCTGGCACTGTTCAAAAACAATTCACCCATCATCTAAGCCAACTCAAGTCCATTCGAACCGACTCATCCAGACTACAGGTTTTCTGACTGTGCATCTGAGCTGACTCAAATCTATTTAAGCCAACTCATCCAGACTGCAGGTTTCTTGACTGTGCATCTGAGCTGACTCGAATCCATCTGAGCTGACTCGTCCAGACTGCAGGTTTCCTAACTGTGCATCCGAGCCGACTCGAATCCATTCGAGTTGACTCGTCCAGACTGCAGGTTTCCTGACTGTGCATCTGAGCCAACTCAAATCCATCTGAGCCGACTCGTCCAGTCCATAATTACCTATTCTGAGACGTGCCAACTAATAGAGTCAACTCTTACAATAGAAGAGCCGACCCTAAGACCCAGACTGACCAAAACTGAGCCTAAACACCTAGAACTCATACCGGACTCAACCCTAGCCCTAGATACATCATGAAAAACCATGATAGACTAGATCAACACATGTACATTGACCCAACTAGCCATGAATGCACCATCTGAGACTCAATACGATCTTGGTCATGGAACCATCACTCTTCTAGCCATCGATCATGCTCAAAGGAATGTCATCATGTAGCTAGAGCTTAAGAAAAACAAGGGAGCAAGGTCATTGAGCAACTGATGTTCAATCAGGGTAATCTGGTGGGATATAAAAACTATAGGGACCTAATATAGGTCCTCTATCCAACCCTCGATTTCATTGCTTGCCTCCTTTGGTATAAGCATAGGCAAGTTCATTATGGAACTTGTGATAAACTCGAGTCCTCCCCAGGAGGAAGAATGTGGCACTTCTCATCAAGGGAGATCACTTCCATCAAGAGATCCTCTAGAGAGCTCCATGGTTATAAAGGATCCATCGTCTACCACAAGGGGGCTCGTAGATCAAAAGAATGATGAAGGCCAATTTTCAGAGGTTGGCTCTAGGAGTGATGACAATGACTGACCATTATCCTTGCAAGTACCATGGACCCCAAGGCCGGGAAGGCCTAATTATGTTTTACTTTGTTTTATTTTGACCCTTGTTCCTCTTTTTTGTAGCCTTCAGGCATTTTATTCGAAAAATAAAGAATCCTTTTTCTCTGCAATCCTTGATTGAGCTTGAATGATTTCTCAAATCTTCTCTTCCTTCAAGCCTATTATGGGTCCATGTGTAACCCAAGTTATAGCTATTGACTACTTCTCAAGTCTGGATTGTCCATGGGTCAATCATATGGTATCATGGTCTTCTGAACATTCTTAGGCATGTGCCAATTATTGGTCAATTTGAACTTGGCAATCGATCATCAGGAGACTCTGAACAAGCACTACTTGATCATTTGGAGCAAATGGGAACTAGTCATCTAAGAGCTCTAACCAATCTAAGGTCACATGAACCCATGTGGACACTGATCACCTGAGAGCTCTCATCGAGTGCTATTTGATCACTTGGAACCAATGGATATTGATTGTCTGAGGGTTCTTATCGAGCACTACTCGATCACTTGGAGCTGGTGGGCATTGATCACCTAAAGACCCTAACCGAGCACTACTAAATTACTTAGAGCTAGTGGGTGATGATTGTCTGAGACCTTTGACTGAGCACTACTAGATCATTTGGAGCTAGTGGGTGTTGATCACCCAAGGGTTCTAACCGAGTGCTGCTCGGTCACTTGGAGCCAATGGATGTTGATTACCTAAGGGCTCTAACGAGTGCTACTCGGTCACTTGAAACCAGTGAGCATTAATCACTTGAGGACTCTAACTGAGTGTTACTTGGTCACTTAGAGCCAGTGGGTGTTGATCACTTGAGGGCTCTGATCGAGTGCTACTTGGTCACTTATAACTAGTTGGCATTGATCACCTAAGGTCTCTGATCGACGCTACTTGGTCGCTTGGAACTGGTGGACATTGATCGCTTGAGGGCTCTAATCAAGCACACTTAGTCACTTGGGCCAGTGGGCATTGACTTCCTGAGGGACTTTGACGAGCACTACTCGATCACTTGGAGCTGGTGGGTATTGATTACCTAAGAACTCTAACCAAGCATTACTCAATCACTTGGAGCTAGTCAGGACTAATTAAGTGCCTCAATTTTGTCATCCTCCAAGAATTCCAACTCTACCAAGAAGTGCCACTTGGCATGATGGTTGATTTTTTAGGAGTTTTGGCTAGTTTCAACTTAATGGCTGGTCTTCCATGCATAATTCATGAAGAGATGAAAGCTAGGGAAGCTCGCTACTAGCTCAGTTGCTCCTTCCTATTGATACCCATCTTCCTAGAAGATCACATTTGCCAGACCTTAATTGGCTCTTAGGGCGGCTAATCTTCCACTAGGTTCATGAAAAAAAGATGATTGATGGGTTTCGAGCTTCTGCACCATCTCTCCCCTACCAACATGCTACCTAGAACTTCCTAGAAGCCATTACAGCCAACTCTTGGACGAGGTGCCAGAGTTGCTAGGTTACTCTTCTCAAAGGAGGGGTTCTCTTGAGGAAGAGGACATAATGGCCATCTAGCACTATTGCTGGACCATCACCATTATAGTTGGTTGGTAGACTTAATGACCAGCTATCAATCTGCATCACTATAGCTATAACTGGTCAATGGACTTAACACAAGCCAGAGGGCTCACACTCCGTGCCGCTTTACCCATGCCATCCTCAAGGAGCTACTCTACTTCACTAAAGAGGTAGATTGGGAGCTCTTCCTAGAGGTTGTGGGCGATGGGAGCAGCACGATGATGAATTGGGAATAATTTCCCAATTACCTGACCAATCCCTACCCACCGGTGAACTTCCTCCTTCCAGCGATAGGCTGCTTCATTGAATATTGCCTCTCAGCTTCACTTCCACCTCATCCTCCTCGTGGATGCAGCCAGTGTTTTCTTCATCACACTAGCTATTTCTTGTAAAGGATGTCATCCTCCTCGAGCATGGATGGCGACTCCAGTAGCAGCTGCAATGGTAGCAGATGGATTCTCCAGCATCCCTTCCGACCACGGGTGTGGCAGATTAGATGTGATATGGCAGTATCGCTGACGTGGAGTTTTGCCAGATGCCACGTTGGAGGAAACCTCCATGTCGGATGTTCTACTCGGACTCCTTCGCTGGGCTGAGCTCCACCGAAATGCTAGGGCGACCTGTTAAAGCCGAGCTCTATCCTCTGCCAGGCCGGTCCCCGTGAGGTCGGGATGCTTAGGTCGAAGCCGAGCGGCCTCCCCCAGATCAGACCCCTCGAGGCTAAGTCCCTTGGTCCGGAGTCAAGCTCAGCCCTCCTCGCCACGTGGACCCCCTCCAAGGTCAAGTCTTCTAGACTGGGGACACACTCAGCCCTCCTCTGCCAAGTCCAGCTCGCCCGAAGTCGAGCCCCTTTGGCCCGGAGTTGAGCTCAGCCCTCCTCCGCCAAGTAGGGCCACTTCGAGGCTGATGATGTGCCATATTTATGGAAAATATGGCATGAGTGAAGAAAGCAACTAAGCTAATTAAACTCGAAAACATGAGGTCGGAATTCATTCATAGAGGAGTCATTTAAATGTATTGAAGAAGACTAAATTAGAAGGCCAAAATGCTTCGCAGTGCAAATCTGGATTAAGTTAAGAAAATAAGGACCTATGTGGCTAGAGAAACCATCTAATTAGGACTTTACCCTATTCAAGATTTCAGACCTTAAGAGGTAAGGATAGGTTTTAGAGACCAATAATGAACTTTAAAGACCCTACACTAAACCTACTACAGGAACTCTCAAGACTGGCGATTGAAAGATCAAACCAAACCACCCATTGGAAGTAGAGGCTCCTACTGCTGAGTTGAAGGCAAGGAGGACTTCATCCTGGACTGGATACTCCTTAGGATCTTGCAAGACACCCATTAGTGTTGTGGAGAAGATGGAAGATAGCAAAGAATAGAAATAATGGAAGGAAGGAAGTAAGGATTTGTTGAAGATCTAGGTGGAGTGTGGCCGGCTGCTCTTGAAGATGTTGGAGGCATCCATGGGAGAAGAACTTTTGCTGGAATTTGAGAACTAAAACACTTTGTTAAGCCTCTCACTCAATCCCTCACAGATGGCATTTGCAAGCACAAATGGGAGAAAGAAAATTCTAGATTTCATTCATTCAAAAGCATTCTTTTATAAAGAGATTAGGGGCCTATTTATAACATTCTAATCCCCATTTGAAATTCAAACTTTACATGAAAAGAGGGGAAATGTAGTTATATATTTGAATTTCAAAATTCATGAAAAGGGGGCACTAAATCTGAAAATCTGCATGCATGGATGCCAAGTGTCTAAATATGAAAATCTTCATATATGGTTGCCAAGTGTCCAAATATAAAAATCTGCATGCATGGGTGCCAAGTGTCCAAATATGAAATTTTTTATGTATGGGTGCCAAGTGTCCAAATCTGAAAATCTTCATGTATGGGTGCCAAGTGTCCATTCTCTTGGATAAGGTGTTTAGTGAGGTGGCTTCAATCAAAGTTTCATTCCATCAAATGACTCCTATTTCATGCACCCTTGATTTGAAGATTTACTTGATATTGCTTTGGTTCATCCCATGGTCCAATTAAATGCTCCCTTGGTTGGACTTGACTCAAGCTCAAAAGAAAAATTACAACTCAATTTGGACTTGAGTACATTTGACTCTTACAACTCAATTGACCCAAGGCTTCAAGACCTAATACTTAGCAAGACTAAAACATAAAATTCATGATACAAGAAGACTTAACTAGACTCAAGACTCAGACTAGGAACAAGTTAACAAGGTTAGAACTCAATTTGCAATCCATAAGGAATTGGTGTTGACTAGGTTTGATTGAAGTCTTCTTTTAACCTTGGTGCTTGCACTAATTCCCCCGAGGTGGAAAGAACTTGACTCTGTCGAGTAGGGATCTGTTTTACTTTGGTAGTACTCTAATAAGTCTAGGTTGATTCTCTGTAGATCCTCTCGAGTACTCCACGAGTCTTCGGACTCAGGTCGACCTTGCCAACGAACTAAATAGCATTGGTAACCTTTATTCCGAGTGGTGATGGCTTGGTCATCCAGAATACGCTTAATCTTATCTCGTCGTTCTGGTAGAATTGTTGGTGGACACTTAGGGATGGATTCACTCTCAATAATTGGCTCAGGCTCAAATGGCTTGCTAGGTATCATTATTGGAAGTCGAGCTGATACCTAAATCAGATGGAAAGTCTAGCACATACGCATTAGATCCTATTTTCTTTATAACTTTAAACGGACCTGCACTGCGAGCATGCAATTTTTTTAAGGTTCTTGGTGGGAACCGCTCTGGTCTAAGCCTTATCATAACATAATCTTCTTTAGTGAATTCTTTGATTCTTCTACGTGAATTTGCCATATGCCTAAAAGTTTCATTGCTTAATTGGATCTTTTTGTTAATTTCTTTATGTATATCCCTAATATGCTGTGCATATGACTCAGCTGATTCAGAAACTCGTGCTTGTGTGGGTAAAGGGATAAGATCTAAGGGCTTTCTAGGTTTGTAACCATGGACCACTTCAAATGGGCTCTTCCAGTAGATCTATTGACTAAGTTGTTGTAAGCAAATTCAGCACGAGGGAGTAAGAGATCCCAATTTTCCGTTTGGTCACCAACTAGACATCTAAGCAGATTCCCTAGACTCTGATTGACTACTTTAGTTTGGCCATCAGTCTAAGGATGATAGGCAGTGGAGAATTTTAGTTTGGTTCCTAGCATATGCCAAAGGGTCTTCCAAAAATAGCTAGTGAACCTAACATCTCTATCATATACAATGGTTTTGGGTAAACCATGTAGTCTAACCACCTCGTCAAGAAAAAGTTTGGCCATTCTAGAAGCATCTAGGGTTTGAGAACATGGGATGAAGTGAGCCATCTTAGAAAATCGATCGACTATAACAAAGATGGAATCGTGTCTCCTAGAGGTCTTTGGGAGTCCTAGTACAAAGTCCATACTAAGATCCTGTCATGGACAATCAGGGACTGGTAAGGGAATGTATAGACCGGTGTTTTGTCTTTGCTATTGGGCAATAGCGCATGTTCGACATTGGGCTACAACTTGGGCCACAATCCTTTTGAGGCCAGGCCAAAAGAATTGGTCTTCTATTACTATGATGGTCTTGTTTCTTCCAAAATGACCTGCTAGGCCTCCAGCATGAACTTCCCAGATCAAAAACTCTCTAATGGAAGTTCGGGGAACACACAGTTGATTTCCTTTGAAAAGGAATCCATCTAGGAGAGTATAGTCACTATGTACACTAGATGGTCCTTGTTGGAGGCATTGGTAGATTTCACTAAAGTCTAGACACTTAGGGTATTCCTCTTTCAATCTATCAAATCCTACAACCTCGGTGCTAACTGAGGTCAAAAACATGGATCATCGACTTAATGCATTTGCAACCCTATTTTTAGTGCCAGCACGGTGCTTCTGAACAAAGGTGTAGGCCTGAATGAATTCTACCCATTTCCATGCCTAGGGTTCAGTTTCTTTTGGGAATTAAGGAATCGTAAGGTTTCATGATCGAAATAAAGAACAAATTCCTGTGGTAGTAAATAGTGTCCCCAATACCTAAAAGCCTGAACTGCCGCATACAATTCTCTATCGTATGTCGAGTATCTCATCCTTGCTTCATTCAATTTCTCACTAAAGAATGCCATTGGATGACTCTCTTAACTCAAAACTCCTCCAATTCCTACTCCAGAGGTATCACAAGCAACCTCAAATACCTTTGAAAAATCAGGTAACCTCAAAATAGGTACTTGTTCATTTTCTTCTTTATTTCTAGGAAGGCTCTATCGGCAGATTTTGTCCATTCAAAGGTTCCCTTCCTAATGCAGTCAGTAATTGGTGCTACTATTGTGCTGAATCCTCTAATGAATCTCCTATAGAAGGTGGGTCTCCTATAGAAGGTGGCTAAACCGTGGAAACTACGGACATCATGGATGCTTGTGGGTACGGGCCACTCAACTATGGATTTGACCTTTTCAGGGTCGGCAGACACCCCTTCAGTGGTGACAACAAATCCTAGAAAGATAACTCTATGGGTCATGAATTCACATTTCTTGAGGTTGGCATAGAGACTATCTTATCTAAGGGCTTGGCAAACTTGTTCAGATGGTTCAAATGGTCCTCCTTAGGTTTACTGTAGATGAGAATGTCATCAAAGTAGACCACTACGAACTTTCCAATGAATGTCCTTAAAACCTGGGTCATGATCCTCATGAAGGTACTAGGCGTATTGGACAGGCCGAAAGGCATCACTACCCACTCATACAAGCCACCTTCGATTTTGAAGGCAGTTTTCCATTCGTCCCCGAGCCTGATTTTTACTTGATGATAGCCACTCTTAAGATCAATTTTGGAGAAAATCTCTGCTCCGACCATCATATCCAACATGTCATCTAAACGGAGAATAGGAAAACGGTACTTAATGGTGATTTTATTTATAGCCCTGATCTACACACATTCTCCATGTGCCATCTTTCTTAGGGGTCAGAAGGGCTGGTACTGCACATGGGCTTAGGCTCTCTCTAATGAATCACTTTTGGAGAAGCTCTCCAACTTGACGTTGTAACTCTGAGTATTCTGTAGGGTTCATTCTATAATGGGGGAGGTTTGGTAATGTCAATCCTGGGATCAAATCTATGGCATGTTGAATGTCTCTCAAGGGTGGAAGGCGATTAGGAAGGTCTTCAAGAAAGATGTCTTGAAACTCCTCTAAAAACCTTAACACCTCCTAGGATTTTTCCTTATGGGGTGGTCCTGATTTTTCTTAGCTACTAAAACCCAAATAGGTGAACCATTGCTAAGCTCTTGCTCCAATTCTTTAGCAGTGATCATGTTTATCCCCTGTTTCTTATCCCTCAAGTGACTTGATCCTCTCTTAACTTGGTCCTTAGGTGGTGAGGAATTGATTACAATCTTCTTCCCATTATGAGTGAAAGAACATGAATTAGATCGACCATAGAGTATAGCATCATGATCATACAACCATGGTTGGCCTAATATGATGCTACTAACCCATTGGAAGAACATCGCACCAAACCTTTTCTTGGTATGATTGGAATTGGATTGTGACTTGGCACCTAGACTTAATGGGACTTGAGGTTGAATCTATCCAGGATACCTTATATGGATTAGGATGGGGCATAGTGATGGGACATCAACAAGAAAAAAATATTTTTCAACTAATTCTCTTGATATTTTTTTCAGCTAAAATAGTGTACTTAGGATTAATGAGAACCTTGGAATGAAGTCCACCAAACCCTTGAAGACAAAGACCAATTCATGAGTCGACTCATGAAAGAAGGCCGCCAGTCCCTTGAGTCGACTCAATCCAGATCAAGACCAACTTCAAGCATGCCTAAGTCAAAGACCAAGCAAGTCAAGATACCACCTTTTGAAGCCCATGATGCCACCTCTTAGAAGCCCATTTTATTCTTCACATGGGACACATTTGGGTGACATGAGAAACAACACATCAAGCATTTTGAGGGGAAGCATGGGACCACTCCTCACTCACCCAACAACCCCCCAACCAACTTACCAAGTGGGATGCCACATCACATGACACCTAGGGCTCTACATCATCAATTAGAAGCCATGTCAAAGCCACCTAGGTGCCACATAGCAAGTTGTTACAACCTCTTACCTAGAAGTTGTTTCTTGTTGCAACTATGTAACCAAAGGAGTTGAATTTGACTAGAAATGGTTAGCTAACCTAACTCCACCTCCCCTCCTCACTTTGGATGACTCCTAAGGCTATAAATAAGGTCCAAGGCTTCCCTTGTAAGGCATTCTATGTATGAAATATTTTGAGAATTAATGAAGGTTTTTTTCTTGTTGAGTTCCATCTTAAGTTCTTCTTGTATGGAGTGATTTAGTTCTTCTTGTTGGAGTGATTTAGTCCTTTAAGTTGGAGTGTTTAAATTCATTTTGAGAAGGGAGTGAGAGGTCCTTTGAGTGCTTGAAAGGTGGAGTGCTCCTTGCTTGATCCAAGATCCAAGCATCATTCCTTGAAGGCGCCAGTTTCTACTTCCTTGTTTCCCTTTCTTCTTCTTCTTGTTTCCATTCCAATTTTGAATTCTCCTTCCATGCCTAATCTCTGATTTGATGCAGGTTTTCTTTGATTTTCCAAGTCCAAGATGAAGGTCTCCAAGCCAAGGATTATGGCCAAGGTGAGTCATAAAGGTAGAGAGTGCTAGTCTTATAGTTATACCTCAATCCTTGAGTGAAGAGAGCTCCTTCTTCTACAAAATAATTAGCCATCATTGTTGGTAGGAAAACTCTTCCTAAGCTTCATTAGATCTGATCATTTGAAGGTTAACTTGCCCTAGTAGTAATGGTTTCCTTGCCATGAAGATCCTAATCTCTTTTGAACTAGATCTATATTTCGGGTATTGTAATTTAGATCAACTAGTCTCCTATGAAGATTCTTTTCTTGGATTAATTTAGACCATTTATTTGATAATTAATTACTCAAGTTTGCTTGCTGGTTAGCTTGCTAACACTCTCCATTCATCATTTTATTTTCGTCCCCTATCTCATAGTGGGTAATCCTAGATTCTTGACTGTATTGGTTGATATGGCATTGACGCAGCTACCACTATCTAAGATGACCTTGCACACCTTCTCTCCTAACTTAATAAAGGTTTGTAGGATACTAGTCCTACGCCAATCTTCTTGCTCCTTGGTTGGGTCAAGATACTTCTTACAACTCCTAGGGTTTCTGATGAGTCTATGATCTCTTCATCCCCTTCATACTCATCAACTAAACTCATACCTGCCTCATACACTTCTTCTTCCTCCTCACAGTTCTCTATGGGTTCCATAACCTCTTCTTCTACTTCCCCTATGTGTAATGCTCTAGTGGGACATTGGCTTGCATAGTGACCTATCTTGTGGCACCTAAAACAATGAACATTTCCTTCTCTTCGAACCTCAGGACTTTTCCCTTTATCTTCTCTTCGAACTAATGGAGTAGCAGGACTGGGTCTATTGGTTGGACTTGGGTTTGAAATGGGTCTATTTCTAGAAGGATTAATCCTAGTGGGCTCAGGTCGGCGAAATAAAGGTCTTTTCTGGAATCTCTCACGGTCTCTAGCAACTGGTAGGCTTGGTTTAGGTCATGAACTTCACTCAAAAATAGTTCTCTTTGGATCTCCTCATGTAGTCTTGCTCTAAACCTAGACAAGGTTCCTACCTTAAACTCAACCATGTTGCATCTCATCACGAACTCATCAAACTTGGCAACATATTTGAACACTGTCTTATTCCCTTAAGTTAATCGTTGCCATTGATCCAAGAGTCTCTGTTCATAGGATATCGGTAAATACTTCTCCCTAAGTTTCACCTTCATAGCTCTCTAAGTGGCTATAGGTATGTCACCCCTCTGGCGACTTATGCGCTCAACGTTACCCCAATACAATCTAGCCTGACGGACCAATCTAAGTTTGGCAAACTTAAATTTCCTATCTTCTGACATTTCATACCAATCAAAATATGGTCCATATCACCCTCCCAGTCTATATACACCTTAGGATCCAGGTTTCCATCAAATGTGGGTGCATCTAGATGAATGTTTCTAAGGGCTCTCTCATCCTGGTCAACATAATCATGGTAAACTCTCCTTGGTTGTGGGTCAAGAGTATACTCCTGGCATTGGACTCTAGGATGGACATGTGGCAATCTGGGTGATTGCGGCTCAGTAGGAGCCAAACGGGCATCTTCAAGGGTTCCTATTCTCTCTTTCTTTCAATCAAACCTAGTGTTCAATTGCTTTAACTGCTCGGTCATAGTTCTTATCAGGGTTTCTAGTTTGGGGTCCATAGAAGAAATGTGATAGTTAAGTGAATGCTGATAGGGAGTTCCTGACCTAGTTGTCATGCACACACAGACTCAAACTTGGGCTACGGGTTTGCTAGACCTAGAGTCCAAACCAAATATTAGGTCAAGATGACAATCTTGGTTATAGTAACTTGGCACCTAGCCAAGTAAGTGTAAGGTTGGTGGAGGTCCCTCTTTGCTTACCTTAGACATCAATTTGAAATTGGCTAGGTAAGCGGACTAACCCACCTTCCTTTGGGCTCTTGTCCCTGAACCACTTGCCTAGACACCAGATATACAAGCACACACAAACAAGTTATCCAAATTGGCTTGACACTTGGTTCGAACCAACCTTGTGGGTGTCCCTAGCTCACTAGAGCAAATTAAGTGTCTACTTAGTTTTAATTAAGGGTTGGGTCCGATATGCAGGATGGTGATTTGGGCTAAGGACAGGTAATGAAATCCTGCCCCCATGTCATAACGATGCCCTTAAAATAATTTATCATGAGATGAATGCAAGCATGCATATAAACCCTAATTTTAGGTGCAGAAATTTAGTGTGTTGCAGTTATGAAGCGGGGCAGAGAAGTGCTATAAATTAATCTCAAAAACTTTAAGAAAATCAAAAACACTCCTAATTTACAGAGGATATACCAGATGAAAGGAAATAAAAAAATAAAATCTGTGCTTTGTTGGACAATTCCTGGAACTCAGACAATGCTAAAAGGAACAGAACAGAACATACAGAAATTTCAGCAACACACAATGATGAAGTGCAGGAATTTTCATTTTTTTGTGATTTTTTTCTAAAGATAAAATTTTGCATTCTGATAGATAACTTAATATGTATTAGGAAAAAAATTACTTCAATAAAAAATTAACTACTTCTTTTTTGAATTTTATACGAATTACAGTGAGCCTACTCAGAAATGCAGCAAGCAGAAAATAGAAAGTCCTATCCTAACATACCATGCTCTGATACCAAATATGATGCGGCATATTTATGAAAAATATGGCATGTGTGAAGAAATCAACTAAGCTAATTAAACTCGAAAACATGAGGTCGGAATTCATTCATAGAGGAGCCATTTAAATGCATTGAAGAAGACTAAATTAGAAGGCCAAAATGCTTCGCAGTGCAAATCTGGATTAAGTTAAGAAAATAAGGACCTACGTGGCTAGAGAAACCATCTAATTAGGACTTTACCTTATTCAAAATTTCAGACCTCAAAAGGTAAGGATAGGTTTTAGAGACCAATAATAAACTTTAAAGACCCTACAATAAACCTACTACAGGAACTTTCAAGACTGGCGATTGAAAGATCAAACCAAACCACCCATTGGAATTAGAGGCTCCTGCTACTGAGTTGAAGCAAGGAGGACTTCATCCCGGACTGGATACTCCTTAGGATCCTGCAAGAACACCCATTAGTGTTGTGGAGAAGATGGAAGATGGCAAAGAATAGAAATAATGGAAGGAAGGATTTGTTGAAGATCTTGGTAGAGTGTGGCCGGCTGCTCTTGAAGATGTGGGAGGCGTCCATTGGAGAAGAACTTTTGCTGGAATTGAGAACTAAAACACTTTGTTGAGCCTCTCACTCAATCCCTCATGGATGGCATTTGCAAACACAAATGGGAGAAAGAAAATTCTGGATTTCATTCATTCAAAAGTATTCTTTTACAAAGAGATTAAGGGCCTATTTATAACATTCTAAGCCCCATTTGAAATCAAATTTTACATGAAAAGAGGGAAAAATGTAGTTACATATTTGAATTTCAAAATTCATGAAAAGAGGGCAACAAATCTGAAAATCTGCATGCATGGGTGCCAAGTGTCTAAATATGAATCTTCATATATGGTTGCCAAGTGTCCAAATATGAAAATCTGCATGCATGGGTGCCAGTGTCCAAATCTTAAATTCTTCATGTATGGGTGCCAAGTGTCCAAATCTGAAAATCTTCATGTGGGTGCCAAGTGTCCATTCTCTTGGATAAGGTGTTTGGTGAGGTGGCTTCAATCAAAGTTTCATTCCACTCAATGGCTCCTATTTCATGCACCTTGATTTGAAGATTTACTTGATGTAGCTTGGTTCATCCCATGGTCCAATATATGCTTCCTTGGTGGACTTGACTCAAACTTAAAAGAAAATTACAACTCAATTTGGACTTGAGTACATTTAACTCTTACAACTCAATTGACTCAAGGCTTCAAGACCTAATACTTAGCAAGACTCCAACAAAATTCATGATAAAAGAAGACTTAACTAGACTCAAGACTCAGACTAGGAACAAGTTAACAAGGTTAGAACTCAATTGCAATCCATAAGGAATGGTGTTGACTAGGTTGATTAAAGTCTTCTTTTAACCTTGGTGCCCGCACCAGCCGAGCCCCTCGGAGTCAAGCCCCGCCTCTCCAGCTAGGCCCCCAACTTGGGCAAGTACGCCAGCAAGCAAATGGGCTGCACCTTCATCTCCGAACACTAGTGGACCCCCGAGGGTCACGAAAAAGCGCTACCCAGGCCATAATAACTGCCCACAACTATCACTTACACCAGAAGGGGGAGAAACTCCCTAATCGAGGTGCCATGCTCTCCACCAACCGCCTGCACCACCCGAAAGAGGAAGTCAACCAGAAGATTCGAATCCCGGGGGTGGCGGCCCCCCGATCAAGGCACTGCAAAATTTTCTAGAATGGAGCAACCGGAAAGAATGTAAGAGCACACGGCAGCTTCCCCTATCATGAACCGGGAAAGACGTCCCATCCACGGCATGAGATATCACCGCATGCACCTGCCAGCATGGGGATGATCCCAAGATAGGCACCCAATAATCACCTAAGCTTCTAAAAAGCCATCGACGCCCCCGAGAGTGGGAGGTAACGCAACTAAACTCACTTCGAGTGAATCCAAGCCAAGCAACCAAGGGAGAAAGAGGCCATGCAGGAGAATACCTCCATCTCGGCCACCACATCTCCCAGCTTGCTCTCATCTCTACTCACACTACACTCACTCCTAGCATGGAGTCCATCAAGAGGGGCTCGACCAGGAGGTTCTGTTATCCTGGATCGTCACTAACTTGATCGTCGGAGTGTTGGGAATTGTGTCCCAAAGCCAATCGCCTAGGTTGTAGGCGATTGTGCTCAGTATTGTACTTATTTTATGAATTAATAAAATATTATTTTTTGGCAGCTCATCACATACTTAATTTTCCTGAAATGAACTCTTTCCATGTGATGAAGTCCTTAGGACTACACTGACTTCGATACAGAGAGGATATATCGAGTGGTCCTTAAACCCTGTTCACAACCAAAGGATATATTATACTGGACGGCAATATATCAAGTATAGGTTGTTGTAGTTCACATCATTTGGTTGTCCTCTTGACCAAATGAGTGTGGTGACACTGATGTGATCTGCAAGTGGGATTGTGATATCTCATTGAACGTGACTCCGTGCAGCCCCTTTCTACCAAAGGGATACTCACGATTGGATATGGGTATATATGTCCCTCTGACCTGAGGTCATCATGGCAGCTTGCAAGCAACTCCCTGTGCTTTGGTGCCGGACTACCCGAATTTTTAATCCAGTGATGGAAGGTTTCGGATACAGGCAAGTACTTGTGGAGCAGTGATGGACCAAGATGGAATTAACCTGTCCAAACAGTTTGGATTGAATGACTCGTAGTATCTCAATTTAGCAAATCCTCGATCGGGGTAGTCCTAGTGAAGAGTCACTGGGCTTGCGAGGTTGAGACACGCAGTCGACTGACTCAGTCTGGGTTGGCAGCCCAATCTCAGTCATGATGAGCATTAGAGGTCAAAGGGATGAATTATACAGTAACCATATGCCAGAGGTTCGATAGTTTGCTCCCGTATCTTTGACCTATCCGGATGCCGGGACCCATTGCTAGATGGTTTCCTGTGCTGGTACTAGAAATTGTTCTAATGCTACCATTTTGGTTCGAACCTATGAGGTCACACGTCATAGAGGATAACTCTCTGATCTGGATACCGATTACGATTGGGAATCATCTCGGTTTTATGGTCACAGTATTTTGAGAATACTTTTCCCTGTCTTGCCCTTGTCTATGTCAACCGGAAATTGTTCCAAGTTGACCAGCACTGCGCCAGGATTTTTCTGAATCAGTTTGAACTGATTCGGAGTTCATTTCGGCCTCCAATTAGTTGTGAACCAATTTATTCCTTGAACCAGGTTCAATTGGATTGAACCGTTTGGTTTAATGGGATTGAACCAATGGGTTGGTTTATTGGCTTAGACCAGTTATTTGAACTGGTGGACTGGTTTCCACGATTTTCTTTTACTCCTTTGACCATTTACACGGTGTTTTGTGGAAGGCCAAACGAATGCAAAGAATTTTCCTAACGTCCAAAAGGCCAAACGACTCCCAAGCTCTTCCCTTCTCCTCCACCATTTGGTATTAATGCCTTATTAATCCTGGTTTAAGGCTTGTTAATTGGGTTAACAACCTGCTGCCTCTCCACCTCCCGTCGCTCCACCTCCTCTCCCTCCCAGCACCTTATATAAACTACAACAGCCGTTCCCCTGTTGGTGGATTGTGAGTTGAGTTTCAACGTGGAGAAGTTTCCACCGTGAGTTGAATTTTTCCCACCGTGTGAGAACCAAGAACAAGCTACCAAACATTTGGGCATTCTTCTTCTTGGAGAGGCTTAAGGAGAGACCTTTGGGGCTAGGTTTAGAAGCCTTAGAAGGGGAGAAAATTCAATGTTTGAAGTGCTCTTGTTCTGCCCACTTGCATAATTTTGTGACCGTGAAGCCCTCTTCTGGCGGCTAGCACCGTGCGTGGAGGCGGATCCGAGAGTCCCGAGCATGTCTCCCCTCTAGAGGGAGTACCATTCTACTCCTAGGAGCAAACCACGCGAGCCGGGATCGCCCCAGCTGCTCCAAAACGAAGGCCAAAGTCTGCTATCCAGTTCTGCTGCAGAAATCTGGCAGCTGACTTTGGTGATTTATTTAATTTTTTTGGCTTAGATTTGATTATAGAAATTGGTGGCAAATCGAAGAAGACTTGTCCAAGTTGCTACTGCTCAAATTTGGGAGCAAACAGAGGTCCGGAAGGTGGTGTTCCGATGACGTTTTGCAAGCCAAAAAGAGAGTCCCAAGGAGGAAGACAACTAGAATAACTTTATTCCAGTTATCCCAGTCTATTCCAGGTTTATTCCAGAGTTATTCCAGGTAAAATAAAAGGTATGGAAAATTATTTTTTAATCATGCATGGATAGATTAAATTGTTTAATATTTTATAAATATTTTATATGATTATGCATGCCTAAATGCAACTAGATTTAGATTAATTCCTGGCGGAGCAGATACCCGCTGCGTGAATTTTAAAAATTGTTTTAAAATTCAATCTGCTCCCGCAGATGTTTGCATGCCTAGTGTAAGATCTTGTCAAACCATCTGCATCAGTTTCCTTTCATGGAGTGCCCCTGCCAGAATCCCGACCTGGGTCACTAACCTCTGTTTTGCAGGTCCAGAACAGCTGGATAGTCCAGCAGTTGAAGAACGGCGATCCAACGTCAACAACTACGAGCCACAATGATCTTGGTGACAACAGATTGGCATGCCAGATAGGGGGGTAGAACGATCTTTGATCCAACTTAAGCCCCCTGGAAGGAGCTCACGGGGAGGATGGTGATGACATGAGAGAGGGAGGTCTCCACTAGCCGTGCGGGGGAGTCCCCTTCCCGTGGGAACCCGCACGGTCTAGAAGTGGAACTGCTCACTCCGGCTCAACCACCTCCACCAGAAGCCCAGCTGGCTACACTTGCCCAGTAGATGCAGGTCCTCACTACAGCAGTGCGCCAGCTCCAGCACCAGCAACGGTCCGTGGCTACCCACCAACAGCCAGGGACTCCCGTGGCCCATGCCGCAGCACCCGTGATAGCCTGCATTACTTCCAAGGAAGGCCTTCACAGTCGCAGGTCACCGTCGATCACCAGGGTAGTCACCAAACTCCGGCGAAGAGACAACGAGCCGGGTCTGCCGACAGGGAGAGTCGCTCACCAAACCTTGAGCAGGCGATGTCCAAACCCCACGAAGGTATAAAGAGGAAGACCCCCCATCATAGACATCGCACACCCACGTCACCTTCTCCGCCTCCTTCAGCGAAGGGGTCGACTGATGAAGCCATCAGGCGCATGGCAGAAAAGTGCCTGGAGGAGCATGACCGTAAGATGGTGGATCTATCCCACCAGTTTGCTAACCTGCTAGGCTCCACTAACGAGCCGGTGGGCTACGACGCCCATCCCCCATTCTCCCGAGAAGTCCAAGAGGAGCCGATCTCAGACCGGTTCCGTATGCCGTAGGTAGATCCTTACGACGAGACCACCGACCCCTGGATCAGCTTGAGAGCTACAAAGCCCTCATGAGGGTCCAGGGGGCAACCGATTTCCTCCTCTATGTCGCCTTCTCTGCTACTCTCTGAAAGGCAGCCCGGGTATGGTTCTCCCACCTCGAGCCAGAGAGCATTGGCTCTTTGCTCAACTGGAGCAAAAGCTCGTGGCCCACTTCGATACTTGCCGGAAGGTGCCACGAGAGGCGGACAGCCTGTTCTCCATCAGGAAGCAGGACCGTGAGCCCTAACGGGACTACATGGCCCATTTCAAGGCTGCCGCATTGGAGATCTATAGCCTTGACGAGTCGGTTGCCATGCTGGCACTGAAGAGAGGGCTTAAAACCTCCCGCCTAACCTACTCTCTAGATAAGAAGCCCTCCAAGACTTATGCCGAGCTCCTCCTCCAAGCTCAGAAGTACATCCGCACTGAGGAGACAGATCGTACGAGAGGGAGCTCGATGGGAAGTCGCTGAAGAAGCCAACCCCCACCGAGACGTCCGAAATGTGGAAGTCGACACCCCCAGCTCAAAACTTTAGACAGGGCCTAGGTCGAGAAGCACTCCCATCCTTGAGGAGAGCTATACACCCCTCCTCACCCCAAGGGTGAAGATCCTCATGGAGATCGAAGATGAGCCCTACCTGAAGTGCCCACCTCCGATGAAGCCGTCCACTGGCCATGCAGATCAAAGTATTGCCACTATCATCGCGACCACGACCACGACACCGAGGAGTGCCGCAACCTCAAGAAGGAGATTGAAGAACTCATCAAGAGGGGCTACCTCGGGAGGTTCATGGGGGGCAGACCCCAAGTAGAACCTCAAGCGCTCACTGCTCTCCCGCCAGTTCCAGCATTCGAAAACTGCCCACCAAGAAGCCAGTGGGGATGATATGCTGGGGAGCCGAGCGCGCATCCAAGAAGGCCCGGGGGGTAGGGCACTCCGAAAATGTACTCCCCTTTATGAGGGAGGGGAAAGATGGGGGAAAAAATGTAAATAATGATGCCATGGTCATCAAAATGATGATCGCGAAGCATCCTGTAAAATGCATCATGGTTGATAGTGGAAGCTCCATCGATGTGCTTTTCTATGATGCTTTCTCCAGGATGAGTTTTTCTCCTACTCAGCTCCGACTTGTGTACACTCCCCATGTCAGTTTCACAGGCGATTCTATAAGGGTTGAGGGAGAGATCACTCTCCCCGTCACTGCTGGGACTCCACCTCGACAGAGCACCATAATGATGACTTTCATGGTTGTTAGGCTCCCCTCAGCCTACAACGTGATCCTTGATCAGCCCGGGCTTAACCTGCTTGACACTGTCGTCTCCACCAGGAGACTACTTGTGCAGTTCCCAACTCCCATGGTGTCGGGGAGATGAGGGAGTGCCCCAGCTAGTGCAACACTATTTCCAAACCCTCCCTAGGGCCAAGGTCCCCGAGGACTACCCCAAGGTGGACAATCTCGACCAAAGGGGTTAGGATCCTAGGGGTGGCCCGGTCGAATGCCTTCTATCTTATCCACTCAGAGCCAACCAGGCGAAGACGGTGCAGATCGGGGCCCAGCTGCCAGATGAAGAGAGGGCCCACCTGTTGGAGTTCCTGCGGATGAATGCGGATGTGTTTCCTGGATGGCAATGGACATGCCAGGCATCCCCCCTGACATCATCACTTACAAGTTGAGCATTGATCCAAAGCATTGGCCAGTTTGGCAAAAGAAGAGAAGTTTCGCCCTGGAGAGGCAGGCGGCCATCAACGAGGAAGTAGACAAACTCCTAACAGGTTTCATTCGTGAGGTGTAGTATCTGAGTTGGCTCGTGAACGTAGTAATGGTGAAGAAGAGCAACAGCAAGTGGAGGATTTGTGTAGACTACACCGACCTCAACAAGGCATGCCCGAAAGATAGCTTTCCTTTGCCGAAGATTGATCAGTTGGTGGATGCCACCTTGGGGGACTGACTGCTTTCATTTATGGATGCATTCTCTGGGTACAACCAGATCTGGATGCACCCGGAGGACGAGGAACACACCACCTTTATCACTAACCGGGGATATACTGCTATAGGATGATACCCTTCGGTCTAAAAAATGATGAGGCCATGTACCAGCATCTGGTCAACAAGGTCTTCAAAGATCAAATTGGCTGGAACATGCAAGTGTACATGGACGACATACTTGTCATGAGCAAGCCAAGCTCGAACCATGTCACCGACCTCACCGAAGCCTTCCACAACCTCCAGAAATACTAGATGAAGCTCAATCCAGCAAAATGCACCTTCGGAGTGGCGGCGGGAAAGTTTCTCGGCTTCATGGTCACTCAGAGGGGCATTGAAGCAAACCCAGAGAAGGTCCAGGCAATCATCAACATGGAGCACCCGACATCCAAGAAGCAGGTCCAGCACTTAACAGGGTGGATTGTAGCTCTGAGCCAGTTCATCTCGAGATCGGTCGACCACTACCTTCCCTTCTTCAAGGCGCTGCACAAGATGCATGACTTCAACTAGATGGAGGACTGCAGAACATCCTTTAAAGAGCTGAAGGAGTTCCTGGCCACTCCCCCACTGCTCTCCCAACCACAAGAAAGAGAGGAGCTCTTACTCTATATAGCGGTCACACCTGGAGCCATTAGCTCGGTCCTTGTCTGCGTAGATGAGGACGGATCCCAGAAGCCGGTATACTAAACTAGCAAAATTCTCTGCGATGCGAAGATCAGGTATACTTGCTTCGAGAAACTCATTTTTGCACTAATAATGTTGCTAAGCGTCTCAGGCCTTACTTCCAAACGCACCCCATCATGGTCGTGATGGATCAGCCGTTGAGGACCATACTTAGCTACCCTGAAACCTCCGGGAGGTTGGCCAAGTGGTCCCTGATGCTGAATGAGTTCAATATCGCATATCGGCCGAGGTCATTATAGAAGGCCCAAGTCTTGGTCGACTTCATTATCGAATGTACAGGACTTGAGGAGGAGCCTGAGCAGACAAACCCAGAGCATCCAACTGAGCCCGAACTAGAAGGAGAGCCCTAGGTCCTCCATGTGGACCGCACGTCCAACTTTGGCAGAAGCGGAGCAGGCCTCATCCTCGCCAATGGCGATGGGGTGGTAATAGAATGTGCTCTTCGCTTCAAATTTGCCGCGACAAACAACCAGACGGAGTACGAAGCACTTCTCGCGGGCCTGAGGGTTTTCCGTAAGCTGGGCATCCAAAGCTTGAAAGTCTTCACCGACTCCCAACTGGTTGTCGGGCAAGTCTCGGAGAATATGAGGCCAGAGATCCCCAGATGATGAAGTTCCTGGAGTGAGTCCGCTTGAGCACGGCATGCTTCCGTCGCTTCAGCATCTTCCACATCCCCCACAGGGAGAATGCTCGCACGGATACACTGTCAAGACTTGCGACCCTGCCAGACTCGTCACTAGGGCATGCCTACATTGAGTACCTCGAGAATCCAAGCTATGAAGGCCTAGAGGAGGTGCACCAAGTCACCCCGAAGCTGAGCTGGATGGACAAGTATGTCAGATACATCACTGGTGGCACCTTGCCAGAGGATCGTAGGGAAGCCGGCCTCATCAAGAAAAAGGCCTCCCAATTTGTTCTGATGGATGGCCAACTCTATCGCCGATCTCACTCTTACTTGCTCCTGAAGTGCCTCGGCCCATAGAGGCAGCCTTCGTGCTCCAGGAAATACACGAAGGCCTCTGTGGGAATCACGTGGGTGGAAGGACTCTGGCATACAAAGCTCTTCGCCAGGGTTACTTCTGGGAGACCATGAGGGAGGATGCCATCGACTTCGTCAAGAGGTGTGACAAGTACCAGCACCATGCTCACATATAGTGTCAACCGGCGGCATCGATCTCCCAGCTTTCGTCCACTTGGCCTTTTGCCCAGTGGGGAATGGACATCCTAGGGCCATTCCCCTGTCCCGGGACAACGAAAGCTCCTACTAGTGGCGATCGACTACTTCACCAAGTGGGTGGAAGCAGAGCCACTAGCTCGGATCACAAAGGCAAATGTCCGCAAATTCCTCTGGAGGTCAATCATCTGCCATTTCGAACTCCCCCACCATATCATCATGATAACAGGCAGCAATTTGACAACAGGGTGTTTGAAGGGTTCTATGTTGAACATGGCATCCAACACCAATTCACCTCGGTAGCTCATCCTCAAACAAATAGGGAAGCCGAGGTGACAAATCGGACCATTCTTCAAGGACTCTGGACCAGGCTGAACCAAGCCAAGGGTCCATGGGTGGAAGAACTCCTAAGTATCCTATGGGCCTACCACACAACCCCAGGATGGCAATGGGTGAAACACCTTTTAACCTCATCTTTGGCACCGAAGCGGTCATCCCGATTGAGCTCAGCATGCCTACGCTGCGGGTGCAGCAATACGATGAAGCACAGAACCCGGCACACCTCTGCTCAACTTAGATCTCTCGAAGAAATGAGGGACAAGGCTCAGCTCCGGATGGTCACTTACCAACAACGAGTGGCTTGGTACTACAACACGCGGGTGAGGCCAAAGTCCTTCAAACCAACGATTGATGCTGCGCTGAGCCGAAGCATCTCAGCCCTGGGAGTGCAGCAAGCTCTTGCCGAACTGGGAGGGCCCCTACAAAGTGGCAGAGGCCCTCTCGCATGGGACCTACTACCTCGAGGATCAGGACGGTGCCAGGTTCTCTCGAACATGGAATGCTTGCAACCTGAGAAGATATTATTAGTAGTGTAAGGTGTCCTTCCAATAATAATAAAGATTTCCCTTTGCAAACACTCTTGCCTTGCAGGAAAGTCAAAGCCCGGAGCCCAGCTCTCCGGCACTCTTAAACCCGGAGCCGGCTCTCCGGCACTCTCAAGCCCGGAGCCCAATTCTCCAGCACTCTCAAGCCCGGAGCCCAGCTCTCCGGCACTCTCAAGCTTGGAGCCCAGCTCTCCAGCGTCGATAATGTAAGGTCCTCACCTTCTAATAAGTAAGGTTTCCCTTGTGCAAACTCTTTCACCTTACAGGAAAACCAAAGCCTCGAGCCTGGCTCCAAGGCATCAAGCCCGGAGCCTAGCTCTCCGGTACCAAAGTCTTGAGCCCAGCTCCAAGACATCAAGCCCAGAGCCCAGCTCTCCGACACCAAAGTTTCAAGCCTAGCTCCAAGACATCAAGCCCAGAGCCCAGCTCTCTGGCCCCAAAGTTTCGAGCCCAGCTCCAAGACATCAAGCCCAGAGCCTAGCTCTCCGGCCCAAAGTCTCGAGCCCAGCTCCAAGACATCAAGCCTGGAAGCCCAGCTCTCCAGCATCAAAGCCCTGAGCCCAGCACTCAAGCAATCAAGCCTCGAGCCTAACTCCAGGGCATCAAAGCCCTGAGCCCAGCTCTCTAGTACCAAAGCCCTGAGCCCAGCTCTCAGGCAATCAAGCCTCGAGCCTATCTCTAAGGCATCAAAGCCCGGAGCCTAGCTCTCCGACACCAAAGCCCTGAGCCCAGCTCTCAGGCAATCAAGCTCGAGCCTAGCTTTAAGGCATCAAAGTCGGAGCCCAGCTCTCTGGCACTAAAGCCCTAAGCCCAGCTCTCAGGCAATCAAGTCTCGAGCCCATCTCCAAGACATCAAAGTCCAAAGCCTAGCTCTCCAGCACCAAAGCCCTGAGCCTTACTCTCAGGCAATCAAGTCTCGAGCCCAGCTCCAAGACATCAAAGCCCGGAGCCCAGCTCTCCAACCCTAGCACTTGAAGACCAGCTCCCAGGCAAAGCAGGACCCTCCTCTCTAACCACACTACATGCTCAAAAAAAAAAAAAAAGATAGAAAGAAGATGGGAGAGGTTCTCAAATTCAAGAAAGATGAAGGTTTCATTTCATTCAAAAACATGTGTTCATTTACAAATGCTGACGAGCTCCCGACATGCCGGGCAGCCCAGCTCAGGAGCAGGAGAAAAGTAAAGATAGACACTACTCAACTAGCCCCTCGCTGGGCCCATGCAACTGTGGGGCCCCCTCTCCAGGGGTCTCAGGTGGTGCAACTTCGACCTCGACGATCGCTGCCAGTGGAGAAGGCTCGGGATGGTGACCGACCCCTCTGCAGCATTCGAATCTGGGCCTGACTCCGTGTCCGAAGCCTGCGAGTACCTGAGGCAGTGATGGCCCTTCTCAGGGATGAACCTCTCGACCCATTTGCACAGGAACACGAAGCCTTGTGGAAGGAATCCGATGCCATTTCCCAAAACTCAACGCGGAACTCCTTCGAGGCCCTGCACCTCGCCATAGCCTCCTCTACCTCCTTCTTGGCCTCGACGACCTGCTCCCTTGCCACCTTAGCCTCCTTGACCACCTCCACAGCCTCCTTCTCAGTAGCGGCCTGCCTCTCCTTCGCCGTGTCCAGCTCGGTCTGAAGAGATTTGGCAATCCCCTTCTGACGGACTGCCTCGGTGTTAAAGGAGGTCAATCTCCTCTCGATCGTGGCGAGCTCCTCAACCCTGCTCCTCGACCAGTCCTGCTCCTGGTTGAGGCTCTCTTAGAGCTCCTTCGAGTGCCCCTCAGCACTAGTGATTCACTTCTCGAGCTCTTTGGCCTTCAAGCTGAGCTCCCAATTGGCAGCAAACTTCTCCTTCACCTCTCCCTTCAGGGCTTCCAACTCCGCTGCTCGCTGTTGGTCGCTTTTCAACCAGTTGTGGTAGCAATCCCTGATCAGGAGGGCCTCAGCACCGATATGCATCAAAGAAGATGTTAGCCATCAATAAAAGGGGAAAAAGCAAAGCTAAGAAGGCAAGATAACTCACCAAGAAGAGGTGGGGAAGAGCTACCGATCGCATCTCGAGCAACTTCTAGCCCTCCTCCCGGTCGCATTGTTAGATTGAGAAATCAATCATGCATTCCACCAGCTTCTAGTTTCAAAGTAGAGAGCTCTCTAGACCTAGTCTAAATGGAAGCCAGTGCCGCGCCCCTTCCCTCCTGCTCTCCTCGGGGGTACGATCACCTGCCCCATCTACAGAGGAGCCCTCGGGGGCAGGATGTGGACCCAGCAGCCCTTCGGGTGGTGCCCCTTCAAGCAGCCCTTCGGGTGCTGGTTTGGCCCCTCCTCACTCTTCCCCCGGGATGGCGATGGGCTTCGGGGGAGGAGGGGACATGATTGTGATGGCAGCAGCGGCCACCCTAGCTTGGACGACCACCTCAGGCTCCGCGGCATCAGCCTATTCTTGCTACCTCGCTCGCTCCAGCACCTTCCAACTACCTCTAATTTGGCCCTAGCACCATGGCCGCCGTCCTCCTCCTTGTGCAGGAGCGACCTCGGCTCCCATCCTGCTCGGCTCGATCGGCTCAACAGGGGCAACCGCTAGCACGCTCTCATCGCGAGCCCTTCTCGAGGGAGGCTCCTTGACCAGTCCAGGCGATGGCCTCTTCCTAGTAATTGAGAGTAGGTCTGGGCTACTCGAAGTGACCCGGTCCCCTGGTCAGGGGATTAAAAGCCGGATGGAGTGCGGGATGTCATAGACATTCTGGATGGTCCCCAGCTCCTCAGTAGAGATTGTCGAAGCGATCCCGTCAGGCCCTATTGATCGACAGATTGGGAATGGGTTCGGTTGGGGGGGGAGGAAGACGGGAAGGGCTAGACCTGGGTTCCCTAATGGCTATGCCACCAGGGGGGACCTCCTAATGAACTCGAAATGAGCTCTTCCCCCACCTCATCGAAGGAAGAAGAAGCTAGCCTCGGTGCAGAAGGACCCGCCTCGCCTAGTTGGTGGTGAGACGGAAGCCCGGACCGAAACGGGACATCTATAGGAGACAGAAAAACCCAGAAGCTCAAGAAGACGAAGGGGGAGGACTCGACCATGGAAGACCCTAACCTGAAGGGAGCACATACTCTGCTGAAGGGGGGGAGGGAGAAGAAGACAAATCTAATTCCTGGGAGAGTTTGAGGCAATCGGGAAGGAGTCTGGGTACGATGGTGGGCACAAAAAATTTGAAAGAATAGATGTTTTGGATAAAATCTACTTTCATTTCGAAAGTGACCTGACACATTGCACCAGAATAGCCCTCCATCGGTAGATTCATGCACGTGGTGGCCATCAATGAGCGAGATGCCCCGGTCGCTCTGAATTCTATGCCGGTAATAACTACTCCTTGGATGTGGCCATGTGGCACCTCCGCACTGGCCCAAGGGACCGTCTCATGAAGCGCCGATGATCATGGTCAATATTTCACCTAATCTTTGCCTTTCCATGTAAGCACTGCAAAATACTCCTTCGACCAGAGCACCGTGCACTAACGGGCCTCGGGAGTTGGGGGTAAATGATGTGGCAGTATCGCTGATGTGGAGTACTGTCAGATGCCACGTTGGAGGAAACCTCCATGTAGGACGTTCTACTCGAACTCCTTCGTCGGGCTGAGCTCCACCAGAATGCGGGGTGACCCACCGAAGCCAAGCTATGTCCTTCACCAGGCTGGTCCCCGCGAGGTCAAGATGCTTAGGTCGGAGCTGAGCGGCCTCTCCCAGATCAGACCCCTCGAGGCTAAGCCCTTGGTCCAGAGTCAAGCTCAGCCCTCCGCTATGTGGACCCCCTCCAAGGTCGAGTCTTCTGGGCTGGGGTCGTGCTCATCCCTCCTCTGCCAGGTTGAGCTCACCCGAAGTCGAGCCCCTTTGGCCCGGAGTCGAGCTCAGACCTCCTCCACCAAGTAGGGCCACTTCGAGGCCGAGCCCCTCGGAGTCGAGCCCCGTCTCCAGCTCGGCCCTCAGCTCGAGCAAGTATGCAAGTAGGCAGAGGGGTGGCATTTTCATTTCCAGACACCAGTGGACCCCCCGAGGGTCATGAAGAAGTGCCACCCAGGCTGCAATAATAGCCCGCAGCTACCACTTATACCAAAAGGGGGAGAAACTCTCTAATCAAGGCACCACGCTCTCCACCAACTGCCTGCACCATCCGAAAGAGGAAGTCAACCAGGAGATTTGAATCCTGAGGGTGATGGCCTCCCGATCGAGGTACTGCCAAATTTTTCAAAACAGAGCAACTGGAAGGAATGTCAGAGCGTGCGGCAACTTTCCCTATCATGAATCGAGAAAGACGTCCGTCCATGGCATGAGATATCACCACGCTCTCCACCAACTGCCTGCACCATCCGAAAGAGGAAGTCAACCAGGAGATTTGAATCCTGAGGGTGACGACCCCCCGATCGAGGTACTGCCAATTTTTCATAACAGAGTAACTGGAAGGAATGTCAGAGCGTGCGGCAACTTTTCCTATCACGAATCGGGAAAGACGTCCCGTCCATGGCATGAGATATCACCACATGCGCCTACCAGCACGGGATGATCCCAAGGTAGGTGCCCAACGGTCACCTATGCTTCTAAAAAGCCATCAACACCCCCGAGAGGGGAGGGGTAACGCACTAAACTCACTTCGAGTTAATCCAAGCCAAGCAACCAAGGGAGAAAGAGGCCATGCTGGAGAATCCCTCCATCTCGGCCACCACCTCTTCCAGCTTGCTCTCATCTCTACTCACACTACACTCACTCCTCCTAGTGTGGAGTCCATCAGAGGGGCTCGACCAGGAGGATCTGTTTCCCTGGATCGTCACTGACTTGACCGTCAGAGTGCCCCAGCTGGAATTTCCGGCCTAGGTCACTAACCTCTGTTTGCAAGCCCAGAACAGTAGGATAGTCCAGTAGTTGAAGAATGGTGATCCGACGTCAGCAGCTATGAGCCATGACGATCTTGGCATTAACAAGATGGAATGGTGACTTCTGGTGGCTTTGGAGGTGGTTGCATGGTTTTTTCGACCATGGAAGGCTCTCGACGATGAGAGGAGGTGCGCTAGTGACTCCAACAACCGTGGGACACATCTCTGGCATGTCCTAGTGTGAATGAAGCTTCACGGTCCATGGCTCATTCCATGGACTAGCAATAATAGATGGTATGGACCAGGTGGGCATCCCATGAACCAAGTAGCCGGTCCATGGTGGACCAATGCTTTAAAATCTATGCAATTCATACTAAATCTTCAAAATACGATTCCGAGCTCATTTCAGGTTCGATTGAGAAATGTTTGCACCATTAGACTTCTATAATTAAGCCCTTCACATTGGCATGGTATTTTCTATAAAATACTGCATAAAGTATCAATTTATTCAAATAAGATTGATTAATTAAATATTTTTAATAACTATCAAGTTCTATCTAGTATTTCAATGTTAGGTTCTTGCTTGATGATCTCTTCACCTAGTAGGGTCCCTCCTAGTTTGGTGAGATCATGCCTCTTTGACCAGGTTGGGAAACTTTTACTTGGTGTAGCACCAAATCACCGACCTTGAAAACTTTGCCCCGAACCTTGGCATTGAAGTAATGGGCGATCCTATATTGGTATTCTTCTAAATCTTGTCTATCAGGTGCAAGTCTACAAATCACCTTTCTGGGTTGGCTTGCTCGTCATAATTTAGAACCTGCACCAAGTATTTTGATCTTGATGGTTATCACTACTTCTATCCTAAAAGCCAGGTTGAAGGGTGTCTCTCCCATCAAAACCCTCGGTGTGGTTCGATATGCCCAAAGTATATGGTGGAGCTCATCGACCCATGACCCTTTATCTTTATCGAGCATCTTCTTAACCTTATAGGATGGCTCGATTCGTGACTCAACTTTTTCATTAGCTTGGGAATGTGCCACTGAGGTGAGGTGGTATGAAATTCCTTGGTCTTCGTAGAATCTTTGAACTGAACACCCACGAACTACCATCCATTATCAGTGATCAGTAGGAACTTGCCCTCCATACAAAATATATAGATGATTTCCCAAGGATCAGTAGGACTTTCCCAGGGGATGCCAACCTATAGATGATTACCCTCCATACGAAATCTATTATTTTTTACTCGATGATATGGGCCACTGGTTTGGCTTACACCTATCTTGTGAAGTAGTTGACGATAACCAATAGGAAATGCACTGCCCTAAAGCTGAGGGAATGGACCAAGGATGTCCATCCCCATTATGCAAAAAGCCAAGGGGTGCATATAAGAGTGATTGATGTAGCCGGTAGATGTTGAATGTTAGCATTCCTTTGACAAGCATCATACTTTATTATAAATCTCTCTATATTTTGCTGCATGGTTAGCTAGTAATAGCCCTGTCATAGCAACTTATATGTTAGGCTCTTTTCTTAATGTGGTCTCCACAAATCCCTTCATGAACCTCCTTCAATGTAAATTCTATTTCTGATGGCTGCAAGCATCTAAGGAGAGGTAGACAAAATGACCACTTATAGAGCTTTCCTTAATGTATTAATATTTGGAGGATTTGTACTTGATCTTGTGGGCCGCCTTTCGATCTACATAGAGTCAACCATCCTTCAAGAAGTCGATTAGTAGGTCGATCTAGCATGGTCATCATCAAGCTACTGACTTCTGAACTCTTAGGTAGTCAAATTTTGATTCACTAGAAATGGGCCTTTCGAGAAGCACCATAGATGTAGTAGTACCATATTGGCCAACAAGTCCACCTAGGAGTTATCTTTCCTTGGAATCTATCCGATCTTAAAACTTCTAAGGCACTTGTCAACTCCTGACCTTTTGGAGGTATTTGATCATGTTTTCATCTCATGCCTCGAAGTCGGCTTTGACATGGCAGATAATCAATTGCAAATCACTGTAGACTCTTAGATCTTGCACTCCCAACTCCTTGGTGATACCAAGTCCTACTATCAAGGCCTTATATTCAGCTCATTATTAGTTGTGAGGAATTCAAACATAGACCATGCTCGACGATGACTCCTTCTAGGCTGGTGATGACCACTCCTACCCCCAATGCTTTGGGGTGTATGATCTATCCATATATATCTTACAGGTATCATTTAGGCTTGGAAGGGTGTTTAGTACTGGTTATGATGGCTCTATTGCCTCTGTCTTGGCTGGCTCATCAAGAATAGTACATTCAACCAGGAAGTTGGCTAGTATTTGGACTTTAATCAATGGCTTGGGCTAATACTAATATCAAACTCTGAGAGCTCGATCATCCATTTGGCAATGCATCCAGACATATCGGGGTGATGATGATCTTCTTCATGGACTGATTGATCAGCAAGATGGTGGTGTGAGCCTAAAAATATGGATAGAATTTAGAGCAACAATAAAGAGAGTGTATACCAACTTCTCCAACTTTGAATACCAAGTCTTTTCATCTCTTAAATTCCTAAAAAATAGTAAATGGATTTTTGGATCCTATTCTTCTTTGAATAAGCACTATGCTCATCGTCGAGGGGGAGGTTGCTAAATATAGGAATAGCTCTTTGCTAGGATCCAATCTCCCAATAGTAGAGGAGAGCTAAGAGAGATCTTAAGGTCATTAAAGGCTTTCTAGCATTTCTCTATCCTGGAAGTCCTTTGGATGCCTTAGAGTTTAAAAAAATGGAAGGCAATGCTCAATCGATTTAGAGATAAATCTGCTGAGGGCCATGATCGTTCTAGTGAGGCATTGGATATCCTTAACCATCTTTAGAAGGCTCATATTGCAGATGGCATTGATTTTCTTCAGATTAGCCTCCACCCCTGTTATGTTGGGTTCCTCGGGTCGGGCACAGTGAAAGATCGGGTTTTTAAATTTTATTTTTGAAACCATAACCGGCCGGAACCCTAAACCCTTGGACCACTTGATCATGACAATAAATAAATCTAAACTTTAGGACTATAGAAGAATACTTGGAGCACTATTATCCTTTATTTCCATGAGGCACACAAGTGCATACCCTCCAAAGGTGATCAACACAAGAATCGAACCAAGGATTCACTCCTACAATAGTTGCTTGTTTGTTTGGGACTCCTTTGGTAGCCTTCTGGACTTTCTCTCTTACTGGACTTCCTTCCCTCCTGTAGGGCACTCTGAGACTTCTCTATAGCCTCTCTCAGATCTTAAATACCCATTCTATTTTTTTCCTAGGAACTTGTCTTAAAAGACTAGCCTTGTCTTGAAAGAATAAGCCTTGTCTTAAAAAAGACAAACCTTGTCTTAAAGGGGAGGGAGAGAAAATAGCATGTTGGAGCAGGGTTTGCGGTACCATCCGTACTACTCGGTACAGGGCATACCGTACCAGCCAAGAGCCAGTATAGTTCATGCATATAAAATGGTCCGGCACTGGGACCATTAAAAAAAATTAAAAAAAATTAAATTCCATACAATATGGTGAGGTACTGTAGTGTACCATACCATACGGTACAGTATTGTAGTATACCGTACCATACCGCCTAGTTCAGCCTAGTTCAGGCTCGGTTCGGCCTGATTTGGGTCTATTTCATGTTTCAAACAAAATCTTTGCTTAAGAGGGGGGACAAAGATTGTTATTTTTTAAAAAAAATATCAGTATGCAAGCCGGTATGGTACGGTACGGATCATACCGTACCGACCACTGACCGGTACGAGTCCTAGTACCAGTTTAGCGATCCTTGGATTGGAGTATTCGGATGGAAAAAGAATACTTTGGCATCAGATCACCGATACCTATTTATAGACGAAAATGGGGTGCTGATATGTCGATTCATCAGCCATCTGATAAGACTCTTTAATCATAAAGAGTCTCATTAATGGAAAGATATATCATGATAACACACATTCATGCACCAAAAAACATATAAGTGTCTCTTGGTTTTTCTAGCCAATTTTTCCTTCTGCCACATGGCATTAACTGGTTGTAGGAAAGCCAAGGGGAATGAAATGAGAAAGGAAGCATTGAAGAAAATTAAGAGACTTAAAGCAAAAGGACTCTGCTTTTCAATTGGCGCCAATAATGAAGGGACAAGTCCTTCATTGTGCGCGTTCTAAATTCATGCCAATTGCCACCTATTGACGGTTGAACCATAGCAGAGGGGCATGGAGATAAGATAGGAGTCCTTTTGGATTAATCTGGGATTTGTGATTGATCTACAGAAGGACTCTTGGTCCTTCTGCATGCACATAATATGTGTGAAAGCATTATGGCACCCAAGAGTCTATGCTAACATGGACTCTTTCATAAATCCAAGATAAGTCCCAATAAAATTCAGATAAATACTAGATTAGGCTGCCCACTTAGGACTCTAATAAATAAATTCCACTTAAATGTTTAGCCCAAATAACAAGCAAACAAATCCAATCCAATTGGGATAGGAGTAAGCTAGCCAACATATGCTAGTATGTTAATTAGCTAGCTAATTAGGATCCTATGATCCTAATAAAAATATAATTGACTTCCTTGGCCAATTTTCTAATGAGTGTGATGGGATTTCTAGGAGCCTAGGTCATCATGCAACTTATGAAAGTGAATTTTAAAACAAAAATTCAAGCATGAAAACCCTTATGACCGGCTAGAAGAAACCCTAATTCCTGGATCCCCTTAGACGTTACCAACTAATGAATCATAAATGAAGTACAAGGAACATACCTGGAATGTTGTATACCAACTATTTCCACAAGGCTCATGAGTGCAAGCCCTCCAATGTGATCCACATGAGAATTGTACCAAGGAAGAATTCCTTCTTGAAGTTGCTTGCTTGAGTAGGACTCTTTCAGCAGCCTTTGAATTTTTGACCACTGTAGGACACCATGTCCCACTGTAGGGCACTATGAACACTCTCCTAAACCACTCTGGTTTTATAACAACCCTTCTCTAGGATCCCTTAGCTTATATCCTAAAACAAAGCCTTGTCCTAGTAGAAAAGACCTTGTCTTAACAAGACAAGTCATGTCTTAAAGAAAGGAGAAGGGGAGAGGAGACACTCAGACAAAAATTTCGATGAAATGGGACTCCTATTTTAGATGGCCAAACAATTACTTTCTATTTCACTATACACCCTTAAATAATGGTTTAAGGGGCATGAAAAGCAACTAATATCTCTTATCAAATATGTCTCTTCATATCTAATAAGCCTCTTCAGGATTCAGGAGTCTTATCTGAGTCCTTCCAATTCCAGATGAAATCCCCTCATGCCATATGGCATGTACGGTCAAGAAGAAGAAAGAAGGCATCTTTCAGATCTTAAAACCATAAAAGAGGAAGAAACCTGAGAGCATAAGGACTTTGCCTCAGAACCGTGCGCAGATGAAGAGACGCGACTCTTCATCTGCGCGGCTAACTTCTTTCCCATTTCACGCCATTCCTCTCAATTCAAAAACTTCTTTGACCGGTCATTCAAAAACCAAAGGGACATGGATATGATCTGAAGAGGCATCCTAGATGAGAAACTCTCTGAGTTTCATCTGCAGAAGGACTCTCAGTCTTTCTGCGCGTGCTCTCTTTCTCCCGCGTGCACCAAGAGGCACCAAATGCCCAAGCACCTTGGACTTCTCCAAACTGAGTCAAGTTCAAATAAAACCAGATTAAAGTTTGGTTTAGGCTGCTCTACTTAGGACTCAACCTAATGCAGGTTTCCTTAATTAGGTTAGTCCAATTAACAAGCAATAGACCCAAATCAATTAGGTTAGAAATGGGTTAGACTACACATGCTAGTGTGTAATCTGCTAACCAATGAGGATGCCATGATCTTAATTAAAACCAGTATGACTTCCTTGGCCAACTCCCTAATGTGTTATGACCCTTTGGGTTTCATATTTAGCCAGCAATAGGTTTAGGTTTGAGCCGATTCGATCTAATCGAACCCAATTGACCTAATAAGGTCAAATTGGCTCACCTAATTGTCCAATTCCAATCATCCATCGAATTGACTCATGAAACGAATCCAATTGGTTCATGAAAACCTACAAGACAAGATTGATGTCTAGCAATGTATCATGCCTACTCGAAAAATGAGAAAATTGATGGAAATAATTAAAGTACCCTTCAGTAGTAAGTTACCGTGCAATTCAATCTTCGATCTCCCATTATCCCGATTAAGTGATGGGTATGGATATATCAAACCATAACACTTAGTGTGAGACCTAGGCCAAGAGAAGGCCAGGCTCGCGTTCAGACTGAAATCGGCAACCGGTTGCCGACTCAGTTCGAATGAAGCCTGGCACCGAACGCTCAAATTTTCTGGCGGAGGGTTCGGAGAGCCAGTCGACGCGCCGGAGGGGGGGGGGGGGGATAAGGATCTCCTCGAGTTTTAAGGGCTCCTCGCATGCCTATTCTCCAGCCAGACCTCTTCTTCCTCCGGTGGACGGTTGCTGAAAGCCAACAACGATTTTGTCGGACGATTTACTCGTATGCCCCGGCCAAGTGAAGGCCGTCTTCCTGGTGGCCGCCAGTTTGACGTCGACCTCACTGGTAAGTAGCCTATCCTTTAATTTCCACTCGAGTGTGCAGTGGCGGTCGGCGAGAACCTGTCTCCTCTGAGCGTGGGCTCGAGTGGGACGATCGACTGGGGGGGGGGAACGGACTTCATTTTGGGTTCTCGACGGGTGGCCGGACAGCCGTCGAAGGGACTGCCAGTCCCTTCTTCCCTTCCGGCGACCTTTCCCGGGCAATCGATCGCGATGATCGTCGCCATTTTTTTTTCCTTCCGATTTTCGTGGAGGGGGGAGGGGCTTGCTCGGCCTGTTAACAGAGAAGGATCGACTCTGTTAACAGGTGTTGGGCCGGGTTTTATGTTGGGCCACGCTTTGTTGGCCCAAACTTTGTTGGGCCGGGTTTTTCTACTATGATGGGCCTGGCCAGCTTCTGGAAGGGCCGGCCCATTAATGGTACAATTTAGAAATAATAATATATATATTATAATAATAATAATTTTAATAATAATAAATAAAAGGAAGGAAGGGAAAAGATCTGTTGTACAAGGTTGTTCCAAGAAAATTTAGTTTTTATTTAATTTCTTTTTTATTCAGGATCATCGTTGACTTTGGAAGACCCGGTTTAGTGTTGGACTGTACTAGTTAATGGATGCTCTTCGATAAGTTATCTTGACCTCTGATATGTATGCCAATATATATATATTTTAACTTAGTAGATATATGTAATATATCTGCATTTGATTGCATTGGATTGCATGCATCATGTTGGTGTGGGTGCTGTGTTGGTTTGAGTACATTGTATTGGTGTGGTTACATTGTGGGATTGCTTTGAATTGCGTGCATCATGGTGATGTGGATGCATTATGTTGGTGTGAGTGCTCTCTAGTCTGACTATGATCATACGAGAACCTAGTCTCCTTTTGGGCCTCCAGCAGAGCTATTGCTGGCACATGACCGTTGAGCGGTATGTGACACAGGAGCTAGTTGCCTTATTTTAGCCATGCATGGCGGGTACATGCAGAGGATGCATGTTTCTCGTGTGATACTCAGAGCTAGTTTTCCTTTGGGCCTCCAGCAGGGCTATTGCTGGCACATGACTGTTGAGCGGTATGTGACACAGGATCTAGACTCTTTCGGGGCGAGCCATGGGCCGATCTTGGCCATAGTCTGAGGGACTAGGAGAGTTAAGTAAATGGTTGGCCATCCATAGTCATGTCTGTGTTGGTTGCATTTGAGTGTTAATACTTGCATCATGTTGTTGGTTATTATTATTATATTGATGGACGTCTTGTTGCATGATGTATTATGCTTCTTGCTATTAGATGCATATTGGTGTATGTATATTGAAGGTGTTGATAACTTACTGAGCTTATGTAGCTCACCCCTATTTTCCTATATTTTTTTGTTTCAGATATCGAAGATCATTTCGGCTTTGGGACCAGTCAGTGAGGAGCTAGGTTTTAGGTGTTAATCCCTGAGTTTATATTTATCTGTATTTTATTTTCTGTTAATCTTTATGGAAAGTTGTTCCTTACTATTGTTTGGTTGTAGATTTGAAAGTTAGGCCTGGCATGATCTCTTGAAGATATCTAGGATTGTGCGGCCGGTCACGTAGCCGATCCTTGATCTGGATTCGAGGCGTGATAGAGTGGTATCAGAGCAAAGGTTAAAGATTAAGATGTCATAGTTAGTGAGAGTGGGGTAGAATTAGGGTATTGAAAGATATTTGATGATTTGAAATTTATATCAGAGTGCGCAGCGGAAGTGTGGTAGACTAAAGACACTATAATTAATTTAAAGTGTGTATGATGGAAGAAGAGATGCTCTTATTGGAATTATTGAATTTGGATAGAATGGTACTTGTGAGTATTGAATCATATAAGTTTTGGATTGTGCATCTTTGGGTTTAGAAGACTTAAATTTCGAGGACGAATTTTTTTAGGAGGGGAGAATGTGAGACCTAGGCCAAGAGAAGGCCAGGCTCGCGTTCGGACTGAAATCGGCAACCGATTGCCGACTTCAATTCGAATGAAGCCTGGCACCGAATGCTCGGATTTTCTGGCGGAGGTTTCGGAGAGCCGGTCGACGCCGCCGGAGGGGGGGGGATAAGGATCTTCCTCGAGTTTTAAGGGCTCCTCGCATTCCTCTGCTCTAGCCAGACCTCTTCTTCCTCCGGTGGATGCTAAAGCCAACACCGATTTTGTCGGACGATTTCCTCGTATGCCCCTGCCAAGTTGAAGGCCGTCTTCCTCTGGTGGCCACCAAGTTTGATGTTGACCTCACTGGTAAGTACCCTATCCTTTAATTTCCACTCGAGTGTGCAGTGGCGGTCGGCGAGAACCCGTCTCCTCTTGAGCGTGGGCTCGAGTTGGGATGATCAGCCGGGGGGGGGGGAACGGACTTCGTTTTGGGTTCTTGGCGGGTGGCTGTACAGCCATCGAAGGGACTGCCAGTCCCTTCCTTCCCTTCCAGCGACCTTTCCCAGGCAATCGATCGCGATGATCGTCGCCATTTTTTTTTCCTTACGGTTTCCATGGAGGGGGGAGGGGCTTGCTCGGCCTGTTAATAAAGAAGGATCGACTCTGTTAACAGGTGTTGGGCCAGGTTTTGTGTTTGGCCGGGCTTTGTTGGCCCAGACTTTGTTGGGCCGGGTTTTTCTATCTGTGATGGGCCTGGCCTGCTTCTGGGATGGGCCAGCCCATTGATGGTACAATTTAGAAATAATAATATATATATATATAATAATAATAATTTTAATAATAATAAATAAAAGGAAGGAAGGGAAAAGATCTGTTGTATAAGGTTGTTCCAGGAAAATTTAGTTTTTATTTAATTTCTTTTTGATTCAGGATCATCGTTTACTTTGGAAGACCCGGTTTAGTGTTGGACTGTACTAGTTGATGGATGCTCTTCGGTAAGTTATCTTGACCTCTGATATGTATGCCAATATATATATATTTATAACTTAGTAGATATATGTAATATATCTGCATTTGATTGCATTGGATTACGTGCATCATGTTGGTGTGGGTGCTGTGTTGGTATGAGTACATTGTGTTGGTGTGGTTACATTATGGGATTGCTTTGAATTGCGTTCATCGTGGTGATGTGGATGCATTGTGTTGGTGTGAGTGCTCTCTAGTCTGACTATGATCATACGAGAACCTAGTCTCCTTTTGGGCCTCCAGCAGGGCTATTGCTGGCACATGACCGTTGAGCGGTATGTGACACAGGAGCTAGTTGCCTTATTTTAGCCATGCGTGGCGGGCACATGCAGAGGATGCATGTTTCTCGTGTGATACTCAGAGCTAGTTTTCCTTTTGGGCCTCCAGCAGGGCTATTGCTGGCACATGACTGTTGAGCGGTATGTGACACAGGATCTAGACTCTTTCGGGGCGAGCCATGGGCCGATCTTGGCCATAGTCTGAGGGACTAGGAGAGTTAAGTAAATGGTTGGCCATCCATAGTCATGTCTGTGTTGGTTGCATTTGAGTGTTAATACTTGCATCATGTTGTTGGTTATTATTATTATATTGATGGACGTCTTGTTGCATGATGTATTATGCTTCTTGCTATTAGATGCATATTGGTGTATGTATATTGAAGGTGTTGATAACTTACTGAGCTTATGTAGCTCACCCCTATTTTCCTATATTTTTTTGTTTCAGATATCGAAGATCATTTCGGCTTTGGGACCAGTCAGTGAGGAGCTAGGTTTTAGGTGTTAATCCCTGAGTTTATATTTTATCTGTATTTTATTTTCTGTTAATCTTTATGGAAAGTTGTTCCTTACTATTGTTTGGTTGTAGATTTGAAAGTTAGGCCTGGCATGATCTCTTGAAGATATCTAGGATTGTGCGGCCGGTCACGTAGCCGATCCTTGATCTGGATTCGAGGCGTGACAGAGTGGTATCAGAGCAAAGGTTAAGATTAAGATGTCATAGTTAGTGAGAGTGGGGTAGAATTAGGGTATTGAAAGATATTTGATGATTTGAAAATTATATCAGAGTGCGCAGCGGAAGTGTGGTAGACTAAAGACACTATAATTAATTTAAAGTGTGTATGATGGAGATGCTCTTATTGGAATTATTGAATTTGGATAGAATGGTACTTGTGAGTATTGAATCATATAAGTTTTGGATTGTGCATCTTTGGGTTTAGAAGACTTAAATTTCGAGGACGAATTTTTTTTAGGAGGGGAGAATGTGAGACCTAGGCCAAGAGAAGGCCAGGCTCGCGTTCGGACTGAAATCGGCAACCGATTGCCGACTTCAATTCGAATGAAGCCTGGCACCGAACGCTCGGATTTTCTGGCGGAGGTTTCGGAGAGCCGGTCGACGCCGCCGGAGGGGGGGGGATAAGGATCTTCCTCGAGTTTTAATGGCTCCTCACATTCCTCTGCTCCAGCCAGACCTCTTCTTCCTCCGGTGGATGCTAAAGCCAACACCGATTTTGTCGGACGATTTCCTCGTATGCCCCAGCCAAGTTGAAGGCCGTCTTCCTCTGGTGGCCACCAAGTTTGACGTTGACCTCACTGGTAAGTACCCTATCCTTTAATTTCCACTCGAGTGTGCAGTGGCGGTCGGCGAGAACCCGTCTCCTCTTGAGCGTGGGCTCGAGTTGGGATGATCAGCCGGGGGGGGGGGGAGAACGGACTTCGTTTTGGGTTCTTGGCGGGTGGCTGGACGGCCATCGAAGGGACTGCCGTCCCTTCCTTCCCTTCCAGCGACCTTTCGCAGGCAATCGATCGCGATGATCGTCGCCATTTTTTTTTCCTTCCGGTTTCCATGGAGGGGGGAGGGGCTTGCTCGGCCTGTTAATAAAGAAGGATCGACTCTGTTAACAGGTGTTGGGCCGGGTTTTGTGTTGGGCCGGGCTTGTTGGCCCAGACTTTGTTGGGCCGGGTTTTTCTATCTGTGATGGGCCTGGCCTGCTTCTGGGATGGGCTGGCCCATTGATGGTACAATTTAGAAATAATAATATATATATATAATATAATAATTTTAATAATAATATAAAAAGGAAGGAAGGGAAAGGATCTGTGTACAAGGTTGTTCCAGGAAAATTTAGTTTTTATTTAATTTTTTTTTTATTCAGGATCATCGTTGACTTTGGAAGACCCGGTTTAGTGTTGGACTGTACTAGTTGATGGATGCTCTTCGGTAAGTTATCTTGATCTCTGATATGTATGCCAATATATATATTTTATAACTTAGTAGATATATGTAATATATCTGCATTTGATTGCATTGGATTACGTGCATCATGTTGGTGTGGGTGCTGTTTGGTATGAGTACATTGTGTTGGTGTGGTTACATTGTGGATTGCTTTGAATTGCGTTCATCGTGGTGATGTGGATGCATTGTGTTGGTGTGAGTGCTCTCTAGTCTGACTATGATCATACGAGAACCTAGTCTCCTTTTGGGCCTCCAGCAGGGCTATTGCTGGCATATGACCATTGAGCGGTATGTGACACAGGAGCTAGTTGCCTTATTTTAGCCATGCGTGGCGGGCACATGCAGAGGATGCATGTTTCTCGTGTGATACTCAAAGCTAGTTTTCCTTTTGGGCCTCCAGCAGGGCTATTGCTGGCACATGACTATTGAGCGGTATGTGACACAGGATCTAGACTCTTTCGGGGCGAGCCATGGGCCGATCTTGGCCATAGTCTGAGGGACTATGAGAGTTAAGTAAATGGTTGGCCATCCATAGTCGTGTCTGTGTTGGTTGCATTTGAGTGTTAATACTTGCATCATGTTGTTGGTTATTATTATTATATTGCTGGACGTCTTGTTGCGTGATGTATTATGCTTGTTGCTATTAGATGCATATTGGTGTATGTATATTGAAGGTGTTGATAACTTACTGAGCCTGTGTAGCTCACCCCTATTTTCCTATATTTTCTGTTTCAGATATCGAAGATCATTTGGGCTTTGGGACCAGTCAGTGAGGAGCTGGTTTTAGGTGTTAATCCCTGAGTTTATATTTATCTATATTTTATTTTCTGTTAATCTTTATGGAAATTTATTCCTTACTATTGTTTGGTTGTAGATTTGAAAGTTAGGCCTGGCATGATCTCTAGAAGATATCTAGGATTGTGCGGCCGGTCACGTAGCCAATCCTTGATCTGGATTCGAGGCTTGACACTTAGTCATATCGAATCTCAGCTTAATCAAGAGGACTTAGCTGATGATTGATTAGAAACCACTTCTAATCTCATCCTACTTTGATCAAAGGCTCCTTGAGTCACTCATCGAAGAGAATACACGGGATAACAAATCCTCTTACCATGAACAATTGATTCCTTGTTGGTCCACTCACATCCTTCGTACACCTTCCACCATACCCAGAACACCCCGTACATGACTCAATGTCATGAATGAGTATGAACCAAACATGGCTTAGTGTGCACAAGGAACCATGGTGACCTCAGGTCAAAAGATCACATGCATAACTCCTACTCTGAGACTATCTTTTGACATGCAGTAAGACTTCCATAAGATAGTCCCGATGCAGATCATTTCAATGTACTCATACCCTAATGAGCACCCTTATCCTTGTATTAGTGTCTCTACACAAGTGGCTATGAGACCAACCACCCTTATTAACTGAGCATACATAGGATAAGCTAGTCTTACTGGATTCATCGACCCCGAATCGATGGTCCATTAACTAGGAACATTTTGATTAGGGTTTATAGGAACTTAGATCTCACTGTTATGATCTTCATCATAACCCTAGTTCCATTGCCCTAATCTATGGGGTTCATCATAATCCATAAATAAGATACAGCGGTATATGATGAAAATAAATGCCTTTATTAATATAATGTCATACAAGAGTTGGAAGATTACAAAAATGCCCTTACAATGATTATCTTTTAGGGTACTTTTCTTTCAATCTCCCACTTGCACTAAACTTGCACTAAAGCCAATCGCTCTTATACTTTATACCCATACTATCTAAGTGTCAATCTAACTGCTGCTTGGGTAATTGATGGGGGACAGAATCAGGGTAGGATCGTCGGCGAGCTGAGAAGTCGCCGAATATTAGGGTATCCTATTTTTTTAATTAACTTTTTTTGATTTTTCTATGGTGGTGGCGAAGGAAAAATAGGGATGGAGGATAGGAAAATTGGACACTCTAGACTTGGAACTTACATTCACGGAGAGACATCTCACCTCTATGGCATCTCACCCATCTCACTACCTGTGGAGCTTAGGGCATCCCACCCAAATCGCTACCTGGGACCGTGAAGGAAAATCCCTAAGACCTAAGGGGACTCGACGGGGAAAAGGGGATAACTAGGGTCTCTCACCCCTCGACGCCCGAAGGTGAAGGACAGATGGGCCTCTCACCCTCCCCATACGGGGCGAACGAAAAAAAACTCTTTTCAAAAAAACTCTTTTATTGACCAAACTGATTTTTTTACAAAGGACTGAGGGTGGTATTTATAGACCTGTCCACCCTCGTTTGAATTTGAATACGGATAAAAAGATAGGGATGACTCAAATTCAAATACAAGATAGGATAAGATAAGCCTATCCATATCGAAATCCTAACCAACCAAATCATAATTCAAAATTCAAAAGATAATGATAAATCCTAAATACATTTATGAAATCTGTGATGCTCCGAGATCAGTGCTGCTTTGAGATTGGTGCTGCTCCAGGATTAGTGCTGGCGATGTCCCCATCAGTAATGCTTTAGTAAATGGGTCTGGTATATTGTTCTTTGTATCAACTTGATCGATGACAACATCTTGTCTTTCTATTATTTCTCGAATGAGGTGCAACAGCTCCAATGTTATCATAATATAGTGGCACTGGCTGTTCTATTTCAGGAACCATGCCTAATTCCATGATGAATTTCTTCATCCAAACAGCTACCTTCATGGCTTCACTTACAGCTATGTATTCTGCCTCAATGACTGAGTCAGCTACTGTTGGCTGCTTTGTACTCTTCCACTCACTGCACCACCATTCAAGATGAAGACATATCCCGATGTTGATTTGCTATCATCTGGATCTGATTGGAAACTAGAATCTATATAGCCTTCTAGTTTCAACTCAGATCCTTCATATACTAGAAAAATATCTTTAGTTCTTCTCAGGTACTTAAGAATATTTTTCATAGCTTTCCAATGATTCTCTCCAGGATCTTCATGAAACTTACTCACTATGCCCAAGGTATAAGCAACATCATGTCTGGTACATAACATATCATCATAATTGATCCTACAGCCGAAGCATAAGAAATCATAGCCATCCTCTCTCTTTCTTCCGATATCTTAGGAGACATTTTCTTAGAGAGATGTATGCCTTGACTTATAGGCAAGTAACCTTTCTTACTTCCATCCATGTTGAATCTCTTCAACACTAAGTCTATGTACCTAGACTAGGATAAGCCTAGCATCCTTTTAGATCTATCTCTAAAGATCCTTATGCCTAGATATAGGATGCTTCTCCCAATCCTTCATGGAAAACTTTGATGATAGCCAAGTTTTAACTGATTGTAACATTGGGATCATTTCCAATGATCAGTATGTCATCAACATACAAGACCAAGAAAACAAGTGCACTCCCACTTGTGTTCTATACACACATGGTCATCCTCATTTTTGACAAAACCAAACTCTTGATTGTTTCATCAAAATGGATGTTCCAACTCCTTAACGCTTGCTTTAGTTCATAAATAGACTTCTTTAACTTGCATACCTGGTTTGGTCTCCCACTTGAGATAAAACTCTGGCTGTGTCATAGACTTCTTCCTCAGGTTTTCATTGAGAAAAGCAGTCTTGACATCCATCTGCCAGATTTCATAATCATGGTATGCTGCTATGGCAAGCAAAATATGAATGGATTTGATCATGGCTACTGGAGAAAAGGTTTCATCATAGTCAATGCCATGTTTTTATCTAAAACCTTTTGATACCAGCCTGGCCTTGTAGGTTTCTACTTGACCATCTGCTCCTATCTTCTTCTTGAAGACCCATTTACACCCTATTGGGTTAATTCTATCAGGTTGATCTACCAAGGTCCAAACCTGATTGGAATACATGGAATCCATTTAAGATTTCATGGCACTTAGCCATTTGTTAGAGTCTTTTCTCTTGACAGCTTTTGAATAGGTCACAGATCATCATCCTGAATAATACTGGCTTCATTATCATCCCCGATGACAAAGCCATATCTTAGAGGTGCTCCCCACCCTGTCTGACCTTCGGAGAGGAGGTATGTATAGTGGCTGTTCTTGATCTACAAGAATTTTTGGTTGAGGAATTTCATTTGAAGGCTCAAAAGGTTTTTGGTTTTGCTCTTCACATAACTCAAGTGAAGAATCACTACTTTTCTTGGATAAATTCTTGCTCCAAGAATGTAGCATGCCTACTGACTAACATCTTTTGCTCAGTAGCATTATAAAAGAGGTATCCAATACCTTCTTTAGGATAACCAATAAACCTACACTTATCAGCCCTAGCACTTAACTTATGTCCAAAGTTATTTTTGACATAAGCATAGCAACTCCAAATCTTTAAGTACTTAAGACTTGGTCTTTTGCCATTCCATAACTCATATGGAGTGCTACTTACTGACTTAGATGGAACCCTATTCAAAATATGTGCAGCAGTTTCTAGGGCATGTCCCCAGAAGGTAATGGGAAGATCTGTGAAGCTCATCATGGACCTCACCATGTCTAACAAGGTGCGATTTCTCCTTTTTGCCACACCATTTAACTAGGGTGTATAAAGAGGAGTCCATTCAGAGATTATGCCTTGTCTTTAAGATGGTTTAGAAACTCACTAGACAAGTATTCACCTCCTCAATCAGAATGAAGAGCTTTATACTATGTCCAGTTTGTTTTTCAACCATACTTTGATATTCTTTAAACTTATCAAAAGCTTCAGACTTATGTTTCATAAGATACACATGACCAAACCTTGATAAATCATCAATAAAAATGATGAAGTAAGAATATCCACCTCTGGCTTGAGTTGTCATAGGTCCACATGCATCAGTATGCACAAGACCTAGTAACTCAGTTACCTTGTGTCCATGTTCAGTGAATGGATACTTGGTCATTTTTTCTTTGAGGCAAGACTCACAAGTTCCTAATGCTTGGAAATCATAAGGGTCAAAGTAATTATCTTTGACTAACTTATTTATCCTTGACTCACTGATATGACCTAACCAGCAATGCCAAAGATAAGTGACATTGACATTATCACTCTTTCTCTTCTTATCATTAATAAGAAATATTTCATCATTGAGTTCCAAAGTTAGAAGACCATTAATAAAATACCATGCCCAAATATTTTATTATTATGAAGAATAGAGCAGCCACTGCTCTTTACATTTATTTCATATCCTTGTTGTAATAACAAGGGTATAGAAATAATGTTTCTTATAATATTGGATATGTAGTAACATTTTTCTAGCTTTAACATATTACCCAATGATAATAATAAGAAATAGGTGCCCACAGCTTCAGCAAAAATGGCCTCACCACTTGCCCCATATAGCTTGAAGTCACCTTTCTTCAAATTCCTAATTTGATGGAATCCCTGCAAAGAATTGCAAATATGAGATCCACTTGCAGTATCCAATACCCATGAATTAGAATTTGAAGTACTCAATGATTAATTTATTTGTATCATATACAAACCTTTAGATGCTACACATGCATCTTGCTTCACACTTGCAAGATATATCTTGCAATTTTTCTTCCAGTGTCCTTGCTTGCCGCAGTGGAAACAGGTTCCATCAGCCTTCTTAGCTTTCTTCTTATTCTGGAAGCTCTTCTTAGGGTTGAACTTTCTTTTCAAGCCCTTCTTCCTTACATGTTTCTTTCTTCCATCAACTAGAAGAATATGAGCCTTATCTCCTTTAGAATGGCTCTCTGCTATCTTAAGCATATTAAGCAGCTCTGGCAATGAAGTATTCAGTTTGTTCATATGGTAATTAAGAACAAACTGAGAGAAGGAATCTGGGAGTGACTGTAGGATCAAGTCTTGATTGAGTTCACCATCCATGACAAACCCTAATTGACCTAATCGAGTGATTAAGTCAATCATTTTCAATACGTGGGTTTGTACAGATGAACCCTCATTCATCCGTGCATGGAACAACTGCTTCAATATTCGTATTGAGCAACCCTACTTTGCTCTCCGTATAGCTCCATTAGGTTGGGCAATATGGACTGAGGTTCCATACCTTCATGTTGCCTCTGGAGCTCGTTGCTCATCGAGGATAACATGATGCACCTGATAGTTGTACTATCATTTTGCCATATTCTGTGTGTAGCAATTTCCTCCTCTATGATGCTCCTATTTTGCCATATCTGTGTGTGCAATTTCTCACTATAAGAGCATCTTCTCTGATCGGCTCAGGGTCTGAAGAATCCAGATATAAGAAAGTTTTTTCAGAGTAAGAACTATTCCTAGGTTCCTTAACCAGTCCATATAATTGGGACTGGTAACTTGTTAGCATCTAAAATGCCCTGCAGTGATAAATTGAAGCCATAATGTAAATATCCTACATTTAATTAAAAACAATATCAGCAGGACCATCCAAGATGACATTCATAATTAGATAAGGACTTTTGTATCTACTTATGTCTTCCACTATTTCTTCTAATACCATAACCCTCAATCTATGATAAGCGAGAAACCTCACTGGTTTTTTTAGTAAGGTTGAGATCCTAATTCCTCATGAGTGCCTTATGTGTACACAACAAATACTTATGAGTTCAAAGGCAGGACTTTCTTTCCAATTGCAATCCATGCAATTCTCAACTAAAACTTGCCTCTAAGACACTTATAGCCTTGTGTGTTGCAAACAACCATAATGTCTTAATCTAGTCGGATCCTTCATTTCTATATAGCCATGATGGAATATGTTGCCCTTGTGTATACATAACAAAGCAACAATTCTAATGTTATAAAGCACTAAGTGCACCATGACAAATTTTATATCAAACCCTAAAATAAGCCTTGTATGTACACAAACAAACCTACTATAGTGTTGACATAAATTTGCTTATTATGAAGGAAGGAAAATTATAGTATTCTTATCATTAGCATTCCCAAATTAAGGTTTAGATATAACCAAATTGCCAGGTAAGTGGGAGGGGTGAGGGGGTCCCCCCTTGCTTTCCTTAGACACAATTAAATTGGCCAGGTCAGACAAGGAACCAATTAAAATCTCAATCCCTATACTTCCCAAAAACCACTTGCCTAGACACCAATTGGCTGATCAAATCCTAATCGATTTTGCATCATGACTAAGTTATACTAAGACTAATATGATTTAAATAAGGGCTTTGATGGTCTCGAACACATCCTAAGCAATGTTCATAACATCAAGCATAAACATAAGCATATCAATCCCGCATATGCAAAAATATGATTATCTATCAAGTATTTATGTTAATATGAAATCATAGCATGATTTTTCATTCTCCGTTCACCTCACTTATTCTTGAGGATATGGCCATAGCGGCACCCCTACATGCCATAGGAGATCCCATTGAATGGGAAGAGAGGGCCTTTAAAACCCTACTTAACCCCTATGATCGGACAGCCATAGTGACTAACCTAATCCAAAGCAAGTTTCTAGGATAAGACATGTTATTAAGATGCATTTATTAGCAATATGCATAATAAAATATTGAAACAATAACATGCTCTTTTCATGATGATATATACTATCATACATAGATTAGGGTTTAATAATAATAGCCCCTAATCCAGTGGCAAACATCATATTAGATTACTTTTCATAACCATATAGCATTCCACTGAACCATAAGTAATGGCATGCATCAAATATATGATCAAAGTAGCTATCTAATAAGCTTTGATCATAAAAATGACAATTAATTGAATGAACTAAGGGTGCTCTGATACCACTGATGGGATTCTAGGAGCCTAGGTCATCATGCAACTTGCAGAAGTGAATTTTAAAACAAAAATCATGCATGAAAACCCTTATAACCGGCTAGAAGACAAAACCTAATTCCCGGATCCCCTTAGACATTACAACTAATGAATCATAAATGAAGTCAAGGAACATCTGGAATGTTGTATACCAACTATTCATAAGGATCACAAGCACAGCCCTCCAAACAATGATCCACACAAGAATTGTAGAAGGAAGAATTCCTCTTGAAGTTGCTTGCTAAGTAGGACTCTTTCATAGCCTTTGGATTTTTTACCAATGTAGGACACCCTGTCCTACTGTAGGGCACTATGAACACTCTCCTAAACCACCCTCTCTGATTTTAGGACAACCCCTTCTTAGAAACCCCTTAGGGCTTACGTCCTAAAACAAACCTGTCCTAGTACAAAAACCTTGTCTTAACAAGCAAGTTCTGTCTTAAAGAAAGGAGGAGGGAGAGAGACAGAGAGAGACAATCAGACAAACACTTTCGATGAACTGGACTCCTATTTCAGATGGCCGAATAATAATTGTCATTTCACAATAAACTCTTAAATAATTTTAAGCATCTATTAACATAGTCATCCCAAATTACATACATGCTAACTGTTTATGCTAGGTCATCATGCAACACCTCCTTTAAACATAACTCTCTAAAACATTCACCGACCCTCTTGAATTGTTATCAAATCTTCATCCTGAATAATACCTGCTGTCAACAACTATTTCCATAAGGCTCAAGCTTATCACCAAAGAAATCAGTAGAAAATTCTTCCAATTGCTTCGTATTTCTTTCTTAGACCCTTTTTACTTATAACACTTCCTACCACTCTTATAATCACCCAGATTAGTTGTCCTAGTAGAAAAGCTTTCTCTCAATCACTCAAAACACCAGAAATACTATTTCACCATATACTCTCATTCCTGATTCAGGCTTGAAAAGCATCCCAATATCTCTTATCAGATATGTCTCTTCTATCTGATAAGCTCTTCAGGATTAGGAGTCTTACCTGAGTCCTTCCAATTTCCAAATGAAATCCCTCATTCCATATGCATGTATCAATCAGAAGAAGGAAAAAAGGCATCATTTCAGATCTTAAAACCATAAAAAGGCAGAAGCCTGAGAGCAGAAGAACTCTACCTCAGAACCATGCACAGATCAAGAGACGCGACTTTTCATCTGCACATGCTAACTTCTTTCCCATTTCACACCGTTCCTCTCAATTCAAAAACTTCTTTGACTGGTCATTCAAAAACCAAAGGGAATAGAGATGATCTAAAGAGGCATCCCAGATGAGAAACTCCAAGAGTTTCATATGCAGAAGGACTAAGAGTCCTTCTGCGTGCTCTCTTTCTCCCGCGTGTGCCAAGGGTACCAAGAGTCCAAGCACCTTGGACTCTTCTCCAAACCGGGTTCAAGTTCAAATAAAAATAGATTAAAGTCTAGTTTAGGCTGCCCCACTTAGGACTCAACCTAATGTAGGTTTCTCTCAATTAGGTTAGTCCAATTAACAAGCAACTAGACCAAAATCAATTAGGTTAGGAATTGGGTTAGCCTACACATGCTAGTGTGTAATCTAGCTAACCAATTAGGATGCCATGACCCTAATTAAACCATATATGACTTCCTTGGCCAACTCTCTAATGTGTGACCCTTTGGGTTCCATATTTAGCCAGCAGTATAATTAGGTTTGAGCCGATTTGATCCAATCAAAACCGATGACCTAATAAGGTCAAATTGGCTCACCTAATTATCCAATCCGAATCATCCATCGAATTGACTCATGAAACAAATCCTATTGGTTCAAAAAATATACAAGACAAGATTGATGTCTAGCAACGTGTCATGCCTACCCAGAAAATAAAAAATTTGATAGAAATTATCAAAGTACCCTTCAGTAGTAATTACCGTGCAATTCAATCTTTCGATCTCTCATTATCTCCATTAAGTGATGGGTATGGATATATGTCAAACCCTAACACTTAGTCATATCGAATCTCAGCTCGATCATGAGGACTCGGCTGATGATTGATTAGAAATCACTTCTAATCTTATCTTGCTTTGATCAAAGGCTTCTTGAGTCACTCTCATCAAAGAGAATACATGGGATAACAATTCCTCTTACCAGGAACGATTAATTCCTTGTTGGTCCACTCACATCCGTCGTACACCTTCCACCATACCTAGAACACCCCATACATGACTCAATGTCATGAATGAGTGTGAACCAAAACATGGCTTAGTGTGCATAAGGAACCATGGTGCCTCAGGTCTAAAGATCACATGCACAACTCCTACTCTGAGACCTAGCTTTTGACAAGCAGTAAACTTCCATAAGATAGTCCCGTGTGGATCAGTTCAGTATATCATACCTTGATGAGCACCCTTATCCTTGTATTAGTGTCTCTACACAAGTAGCTTTGAGACCAACCACCCTCATTAACTGAGTATACATAGGATAAGCTAGTCTTACCGGATTCATCGACCCCTGAATTGATGGTCCATTGACTAGGAACATTTTGATTAGAGTTTATAGGAACTTAGGTCTCACTGTTATGATCTTCATCATAACCCTAGTTCCATTGTCCTAATCTATGGGATTCATCATAATCCATAAATAAGATACAGCATTATATGATGAAAATAAATACCTTTATTAATATAATGTCATACAAGAGTTGGAAGATTACAAAAATGCCCTTATAATGATTGGCTTTAAGGAACTTTTCTTTCAATGTGACCCTTGGGCTCTATATCTAGCCAGCAGTAGGTCTAGGCCCAAGCTAATTCAATCCAATCAAAACTAATTTGACCTAATTAGGTCAAATTGAGCTGGCCTAAGTTACCAATTCAAACTAGCTTCTGAATTGACTCATGATCCATTCAATTTGATTCATGAAAACTCACAAGACATGATTGACATCTAGCAACATGTCATGCCTACTCGGAAGATGAGGAATTTGATAGAAATTATCAAAATACCTTCAGTGGAAAGTTACCATGCAATTCAATCCTTCAATATCCCTTTATCCCAATTAAGTGATGGGCATGAATAAATGTCAAACCCTAGCACTCAATCCTTTCGAATCTCAATTCGATTAATGAAGACTTGACTAATGAAAGATTAGTGTTGGCTTTGGCTCCTTAGTTTTGATGATTAACAAAGGTTGAGTATATTTGGACTAATGTTTCATTTCAAGATAAAGTTTCAGGCCATAGGTTATTCAAAAGAGTATCAAGAGTACAATGATGAAACCAAGCTTGCTTGATTTTGTAAAGAGCTTTCCTACCTTAAACAAGATCAAATTTCTCATTTTGGACCTTCTTATTAAGAAGTAATTGACAAAAGAAACAAAGGCTTAGAGAAACTCAAGCATGGCATGCACCTCTCCAGAGTTTCAGAAAATTTCAGACCAGAGGTCGACCCCCAGAGGTCGACACCTTGCCAAAGGTCGACCACCAGAGGTCGACTCATGAAGAAAAGAAAAGTTCAGCAAGGCCGCATGGCAAAATTTTAGTGGCACGCTCTAGAGGTCGGCCACCAGAGGTCGACACCTGTCCAGAGGTCGATACCAGAGGTCGACTCATCGCCTGAGAATTCAAACTGGGCAGAACTATGGTTTTCTGGAATTTTGCCTAAGGTAAACTGGAGGTCGACTCATGAGGTCGACACCTGACCCAGAGGTCGACTCATGAGGTCGACTCATGTCATAACAGCTAGTTTTTCTGAACTTTTGATTTGATTTCTAACGGCCATAAATGGCCATATTTTTGATTCTAACGGTCTTGTGGAGTTGTTTCAGCTTGAATGAGATATTTAACCCCACCTAACTTCAAAAAAGTCAAGGAGACAAAGTGAAAAAGAAAAGAACAAAGTACAAAGCTTTCAATCAATCCTAAGCCAAAAAGAGTGAAAATCCAAGAGGTTCCTTAGCCAAAAGCTTTCCATTTTTGAGGAATCCAGCTTTCAAGTCTTTGGCATTTAGTGAGGTCCAAGATTCTAAGAGGAAGACTTGAAGAGTCTCCAACAAGAGCTACATCGATTTATTTTGCTCAAAAAGGAGTTTGTCTTGTTTTTATTCATTGTATTCATACTCTATTTGTGTTAGCCTAGTTTCAAGGAAATTTGAAACTAGTGTGAGGTTTGTTGGTGAGCCAATTGATAAAACCAACTAGGGTTGCTTGTAAGCCCGAAGCTAAAATAGTGTATGAGGTTTGTTGGTGAGCCAATTGATAAAACCAACTAGGGTTGCTTTAAGCCCGAAGCTAAAACAAGTGTGTAAGGTTTGTTGGTGAGCCTAGGTAGAAAAACCAACTTAGGTTTTGACTTGTGAGCCTTGTAAACAAGTCGGCTATAATCTAGAGAAGATTATAGTGGAAATTCCAAGTGGAGCTTGGAGAGTGGATGTAGGTGCTAGGTGCACCGAACCACTATACGTTTTGTGTATTTACATTGCTTTACTCTCTATCTTCTTTTGCTCTTTAATTGTTGTTATCTTTCATTGCTTCCGTTGCACAATTACTTGAGCACTATCACTCTTCATATTTGAACTTGATAGCACATATATTGCTTTATTTTTTTAAAATACCCAATTCACCCCCCCTCTTGGGCACCATATTGGGCAACAATTAGAAATCCTATCTAATCTCATCATGCTTTGATTAAAGATTTCTGAGTCATCATTCGAAGAGATTTCATGGGATAAGTCCTCCTCTTACTATGAGTGATCGATTTCTTGTTGACCCACTCACATCCTTCATATACAATCCACCATATCTGAGAACATCCCATACATGACTCATTTTCATGAATGTGTATGAACCAAAATATGGCTTCATGTGCATAAGGAATCATGGTGATCTCAGGTCTAAGGATCACTTGCTTAACTCCCACTATAAGAACCATCTTTTGACAAGTAGTAAGCTTCCAAAAGATGTTCTCAATGCGGATCAGCCCAGTGAACTTATACCCTTATGAGCACCCACATCCTTGTATTAGTGTCTCAACATAAGTGGTTATGAGACCAACCACCCTCTCCATCGAGCATACATAAGTTATACTAGTCTTTCCAGATTCATCGATCCTCGAATCGATATCCAACAACTAGGAATATTTTAGATTAGGATTTATAGGAACTTAGGTCTTCCATTATGATCTCCATCATAACCCTAATTTCCATTGTCCTAACCTACAGGGTTCATATAATCTTGATAAGATGCAGCAATATGATGAATCAAATGCCTTTTATTAATAAATAATATCATACATGAGCTGGAAGATCATAAAAATGCCGATACAAAGATTAGCCTTTAAGGCACCATTCTTTCAATCTCCCACTTGCACTAAAGCCAATCATCTTTGTATTTTATACCCATACAATCTAAGTGACGATCAAACTGCTGCTTAGATAGTGCTTTAGTTAATGGGTCTGCTATGTTTTTCTTTGTATCTGCTCATTCGATGACAACATCATGTCCTTGAACGAGGTGGAAGCACCTTAGGATGTGCTTGGGCTTATTATGAGACCTTGGTTCCTTAGCTTGCACAACAACTCTAGTGTTACCATAATAAAATGACAACGGTTGTTCTATAGTAAGAACCATGCCCAATTTCATGATGAATTTCTTCATCCACATAGCTTCCTTTATGGCTTCACTTGCAGTTATGTACTCTGTCTCAATGACCGAGTTAGCTATAGTTTGTTGCTTTGTACTCTTCCAACTCTCTGCATCACCATATAGGGTGAAGACATATCCTGATATGGATTTGCTATCATTCAAATCTGATTGGAAATTAGAATCTGTATACCCTTCTAGTTTCGACTCTGATCCACCATATAGGAGAAAAACATCTTTAGTCCTTCTTAGGTACTTAAGAATATTTTTCAGCTTTTCAACGATCCTCCCCTGAATCATCCTGGAATCTGCTCTCTATGGAGGCATAAGCAATATCAGGCTTGGTACAGAACATGGCATACATAATTGATCCTATAGTCGAAGCATAAGAAATCATAATCATTCTTTCTCTCTTCTGGTGTCTTAGAGACATCTTCTTAGAGAGATGTATGCCTTGACTCATAAGCAAGTAACCTCTTTTACGTTCCTCCATTTTGAATCTCTTCAACACTAAGTCAATGTACCTAGATTGGGATAAGCCTAGCATCTTTTTAGATCTATCTCTATAGATCTTTATACCCAATATATAGGATGCCTCTCCCAAGTCCTTCATGCAAAACTACTTGGATAGCCAAGATTTGACTGATTGTAATATTAGGATATCATTCCCAATGATGAGTATGTCATCGACATATAAAACCAAGAAAATAAGGGCACTCCCACTTATCTTCTTATACACACAAGGTTCATCCACATTTTTGATGAAACCAAAATCTTTGATTTTTTTTATCAAAGTGGATGTTCCTACTCCTTGATGCTTGCTTTAATTCATAAATAGATTTCTTAAGCCTACATACTTGGTTTCGTCTTTCACTCAAGACAAACCCTTCTGGCTGTGATATATAGACTTCTTTCTTAAGGTACCATTAAGGAAAGCAATCTTTATATCCATTTGCCATATCTCATAATCATAGTATATAGCTATAGCAAGCAATATCTGATTGAACTTGAGCATAGCTACTGGTGAAAAAGCTTCATCATAGTCAATGTCATGTTTTTGTTTGAAACCTTTTGCCACTAACCTTGCCTTATAGGTCTCTACTTGACCATCTGCTCCATCTTCTTCTTGAAGATCCATTTACACCCAATTGGGTTTACTCCCTCAAGTGGATCTACTAAAGTCTAAACCTAATTAGAGTACATTGAGTCCATTTCAGATTTCATGGCTTCTAGCCATTTGCCAGAGTCTTTACTTGTGATAGCTTCCGTATAGGTCATAGGATCATCATCCTATATGATACTAGCTTCATTATCATTTTCAATGACAAAACCATATATGAGAGATGCATTTCGCACTCTCTCTGACCTATGGAGAGGGGCTGTGTTTTGTGGTTGTTCCTGAACCTTAGAAACATCTGGTTAAGGGATTGCTTCAAATATAGGTTGAACTTCTTCAAGTTCAAATATCCTTCCACTACCCCCTTCTTGGATAAATCTCTTTCCAAGAATGTGGCATGCTTACTGACAATGATCTTTTGCTCAGTAGGATGGGTAGAAAAGATATCCTATTCCTTCTTTAGGATAACCTACAAACCTACATTTATCAGTCCTACACTTATGTCCAAAAATATTCCTGACATAAGCATGGCAACCCCAAATCTTAAAATATTTTAGACTTAGCCTTTCTCTTTCCATAATTCATATGGAGTGCTCTTAACTGCCTTTGATGGCACCCTGTTTAGTATGTGGGTAGCAGTCTCTAGGGCATAATCCTAAAAGGATACTGGAAGATTTGTGAAGATGGACTACCATATCTAACAAGATACAATTCCTCCTTTCTGCTACACCATTTAACTTAGGTGTATATTGAGGGATCCATTCAGAGAGAATTCCTTTGTCTTTAAGATGATCGAGAAATTTACTAGACAAGTATTCTCTTCCTCGATCAGATCGAAGGACTTTAATACTATGCCCAGTTTGTTTCTCGACCTCACTTTGATACTCTTTGAATTTATCAAAGACTTCAGACTTGTGTTTCAAGAGATACACATATCCAAACCTCGATAAATCATCACTAAAATTGATAAAATAAGAGTATCCTACTCTAGCCTGAGTTATTATAAGACCACATACATCTGTGTGTACTAGACCTAACAACTCAATTATCATATCTCCATGTCCAGTGAATGGAGATTTGGTCATCTTACCCATGAGACAGGACTCACAAGTTCCTAATGATTCATGATCAAAAGGTTCAAAGAAATTTTGTTTGTACAACTTGTTTATTCTAGACTCACTAATATGACCCAAATGGCAATACTAGAGATATGTGATATTATATCATCCCTCTTTCTCTTCTTGTTTTCAACAAGCATAACTTCATCATTGAGTGATAGAATCAAAAGACCATTAACAAATGTACCACAACCAAAGAACTTCTTTGAAAAGAAGATTGAGCATGCATCGCTCGAAATATTTATTTCATAACCTTGTTTCAACAATAAAGGTACAGAAATAATATTCTTTATTATGTTGGGTACATAATAACAATCATTTAATTCAAGAATATTGCTTGATGGCAATAACATCGATAGGTGCCAACAGTTTCAGCATAAATGGGTTCACCACTTACGTCGAACAGCTCGAAGTCACCCTTCTTCAAGCTTTAAGGTCTCTGTAACCCCTGCAATGACTTGCAGATATGAGACCCACATGTGGTATCTAGCACCCATGAATCAAAAGCTGAAGAACTCAATGATAAGTGATGGGGACACCAGAGCCAGAAAAAAGTATCCATGCCACCTTACCTCTATTTAGATCATTACTAGTTGATTCAATCTGGTTTAATGAGTCACTAAGTTCATTTAGGATTTGATTTGAGTCTGTTTGAATTTCAATTTGAGTCTATTGTATTTGGGATTATGAGGGAGTTTTTTATTAAGTTGTAATTAGTCCAATTAGATCTTAATTGGGTCTAAATTGTTGTTTGGGTCTAGTAATTAGTCTTTGGGTCCATCTTGGGTTTAAATGGGACCTAAGTTATTTTTGTATGGAGTTGACCAAGTCTACATAACATGAAGGAAGCTCCACACCTATTCTTTCCTCCAAGAAAACCTTTCACATATTCTCTCACCAAACAAAGAGCTTTAAAGGTGCGGGAGTTTCTTGAAGGAGCTTTATGAAGGTAGTAATTAAAGAGCTTTAAAGGTTGAGGGAGTTTCTTGAAGGAGCTTTATGAAGATAGTAATTAAGGAGCTTTGAAAGGTGGAGGGAGTTCCTTGAAGAAAGTTTTTTTGAAGGCAGCAATCAAGGAGTTTTAAAATGAAGAATTAAATGGCACAAGCTTTGAAGGCATTTAAGAGAGTTGGTTAAAGCTTTTCTACCTTTCAAAAATTCTTCCCTTCCCCATGAATTCTCTCTTGAAGTATTTTAGGTGGGCTCCACTCCCATTAAATGCAGCAATCTTATGAAGATCAAATTAGGTGGGGCCAAAAGAGTCATAAACAGATGAAGCAATAATAAGGATCAAAAGTAAAGATAACATTATTATGAACATATGGTTCATTGAATCTTAATAATATAATATTTTTAATTTATATATGTATGGCTAAAATAGAGCCAAAACTCTTCTTTGTAAGCATGATATTTTGAGTAATGAAAAGACAAAGTGTTGTTGCATTTTCTTCGGTTCCTCCATAGCTAGTTTGCTTGAAAGTGCTAGGTGAGACATATAGAACAACTTGGGTGCAACGTCCAAGTTTCATAGGGTGCGATGCTCTACTTATCGGTTCTGGTTCTTCTACCAAATCTACCATTTGAAGACTTTTAAAGGGCTACATCCAATCCTTCTGAAGAGATTCCTGAAGCAAATCGAAGAAGAAGACCCCGGAGCACAATCAACCTTGACGCCAACCTTCTTCCCTCCTTCTAACTCTATACTTCTGAGTTCTTGGCATTCTTAGCACTTTTCTAGTAATTAACTTTGATATTTTTGTAGATCCTTTCGAGATCCAACTCTAAAAATCAGAGTCCTTGCTTTGGAACAGGTGTGATTGGAGTCCAGATGCTAGATCGGTCGGTTTTGGAATCGAGTTCATTAACTCTAGAGTGTTGCGATCTAGAACTTCAACCGAGAGAATTTCAAAGCGTATTAGTAAATCTAAACCCCTTCCTTCCTCTAGATCTGAAACTCGAAAGTAGGTAACCTAATCTAGGGTGGTTTCTCAATCACCGCAATCCTCCCTTACAGTTATTTGATAAGATCTGCATGCGGGTTTGTAATTTCGATAACTAGTTGTCACTTTATTTTCTTTAGATCTTCCTGTTTGCTTTTTCTATTAGGATATTAGTTATTGCTCTCAAAATAAATAAATAATAATATATACATATATATATACATATATATATATATATATACATATATATAATATATATATATTATATATATATATAATAATAATCAAGATAAGCATGAAGCATCACTCATCACCATCCCGTCCTGCATCAATAAGTTTGTTTCTATCATGTACAAACCTTTGGATGCACCACTAGCATCCTGCTTCTGACTTGCAAGATATAACTTGCAATTCTTCTTCTAGTGCCCTTGCTTTCCACAGTGATAGCAGGTTCCACCAGCAAAGGGCTTCCTTGCCTTCTTCTTTTTCTGGAAGCTACTCTTAGGGTTCCTTTTACTCTTTGAACCCTTATTCATTGCCTGCTTCTTTCCATCAACTAGAAGAAGCTGATCACCTTTAAAGTGGCTCTCTACTATTTTAAGCATATTCAGAAGCTTAGGATATGATAAATTTAGTTTGTTCATATGATAATTCATGATAAAATATGAGAAGGAATCCAAGAGTGACTGTAAGATCAAGTCCTGATTCAGTTTCCCATCCATCATAAATCCTAATTGACTTAATCGAGTGATCAAGTCAATCATTTTAAGGGCATGAGCCTGGATGGAAGAACCCTCACTCATTCATGATCGGAACAACTGCTTCGATATTTCATATCAAGCAGTCTGACTATGCTCTCCATATAGCTCCTTAAGGTTGAGCAATATGGACTGAGGTTCCATTTTCTCATGTTGCCTCTGAAATTCATTGCTTATAGAGACCAACATGATGCACTTGATAGTCATGCTATCATTTTGCCACATCTTATACGTGGCCCTTTCCTCCTCAATAACATCATCTCTTACTGGAAGTGGTCAGGAGAATCAAGGATATAGGCAATTTTCTCCTGAGCTAATACAATTCTTAGGTTCATTAACCAATCCATATAATTTGGACCGGTCAACTTGTTGGCATCCAAGATGCCATGTAGTGAAAGAGTAGAAGCCATTATGCAACAATCTACAGTAAGTAAAGAACAACTATTAGACCACTCATGATGATATTCATAATTAGACAAGGTCTTTTGAATCTAATTGTGTCTCCCACTATTTTCTACGAATACCATAACCCTCTCCTATGGTAAATGAGAAACCAGTATCTAATTTCTTTAATGGAGTTGAGATCCAATTCCTTATAAATGCCTTGTGTGTACACAACAAACACTTATAAGTTCAAGGGTAGGAAATGACCCTTTCCAATTGCAACCCATGTAACTCTCAACATAATACTTGCCTCTAAGACACTTATAGCCTTGTGTATGCACAACAAACCATAATGTCTAAGCTTAGTCGGATCCTTCATTTATATATAGCCATGATTGAATAATGTTGCCCCTGTGTGTACACAATAAAGCAACATTATCAGTTATGCTATAAAATACTAGGAGCACCAAGACAAATTTTATACCAAATGCTAGAGCAGGCCTTGTGTTACTCAACAAACCTACTATAATGTTGACATAAATTTGGCTTAGCATTAAGGAAGGAATTTGTAGTGTGCTTAATCAATTAACATTTCCAACTTAAGGTTTAGATATGACCAAATTGGCCAAGTAAGTGGAAGAGATGAGGGGGGGCCCAATTCCTTTTCTTAGACACCAAATAAATTGGTCAAGTCAGACAACAGAATCAATTAAAAACCTCATTCCCTTTACCTTCCAAGAACCACTTGCCTAGACACCAATTGCTGATCAAATCCTACTTGGATTTGTATCATGATTAACTTACACTATGACTAAATATAATTTTTATGAGGGCTTTGATGGTCTCATAACACATCCTAATTAATTATGTCAATGTTGTCGGGTTTCGATGATGCAGCGGAAGCATGAATTTCAAAAATTTTTATTTTGAAACTCCAAATAACTTGAAACCCTAAGCCAAGATCACTTATTTCATTATAATTAACAAGTCATTCGATTAGGGTTTGGAAAAATGCCAGAAATGCTAATTCCTTCATCTTTCCACTAGGCACACAAGTGCATACCCTTCAAAGGTGATCCACATAGGAATTGAACCTAGGAAGCACTCCTTAGTATGTTGCTTAAACCATTGTGACTCTTTTGATGGCCTTTCTTCCGTTGGCAGCCTTTCTTCCGTTGGCAGCCTCTCCTTCCTTGCTCAGACCCTTGCCCTCCAGTAGAGCACTCTGAGCCCTCTCCAAAACCTCTCTTCACTCTCTTTTTCACTTCCTTATTCACTTCCAAAATCCTTGTCTTAAAATAGTGAACTGTCTTAAGACAAGACCCTAAGTTCTAACAAGGGAAGAAGAGACAAGGAGAGTGTGGCAGTGTGTGAGTGTAAGAATGCAGAAAAAAAAGGATTTGTGTTTACCATCGGCCTAAATACCGATGGCTATTTATAGGAGATGGGGGGCACCATATATGGCTCTTCATCAGTCCTTGATCTATCAATCTACAGATCACATAAGACCCTTAATGAAGAAGGAGTCTTATCTTGAAAGGTCAAGGCCTTTCCTGCGCCAAAAGCCATTATGCATGTCATCTGGATTATTTGGCATTTTTTTTCATGCCATGTGGCATGTAACCGACAGATAAGATCCTTGTTGGCGTGAGAAAATAAATGGCTTATCCAAGAGTCATGTTACTTCATAAATAAGGACTCTTGAAGGGACGCAACCCTTCATGTGCGCGCCATCTTACTTCACCACCCAATTCATTTTTCCCATCGATAATTAGCCATAATATTTGGACATGGGATAAGGCTAGGGACACCTTGTTCCATGTGAAAACAACTCCCTTAAGCAAAAGGACTCTAGGTCCTTTTTCTGCATGCCAATAGTGAAGAGTCGCTACTCTTCACTTATGCGCCACCTTTTCTCCATGCCATTTCTCATCTTTGACTAGTCAAAGACCATGCAAAATGGGTGTCATACGAAAGGGGATAAAGTGTAGTTTATCACCTTATAAGTGATCAACAAGCAAAAGGACTCTTGGTCCTTCTGTGCCCCTTTGATTGTCAAATAATTCTTTTGGTGCCAAGATTCCCATGCCCTTAGGACTGTTGGTATTTGGCACATAAAATGCCCAAAAAATATTAGATAAATTCTGATAATTTCATCACACTTAGGATTCAACCCAATTTAGGTCTCCCATAAATTGGTTAGTCCAATTAGCAACCTTTCAGGCCCAAATCAATTGGGTTAGGAGAGTAGGTCAGCCTATACATGCTGGTGTGCAATTTAGCTAACCAATTAGGATCCCATGACTCTAATTAAATGTAGTCAATTCCCTAATGTGTGTGACCCTTTGGGTTCTACATCTAGCCAGCAGTAGGTTTAGGTTAAGCCATTTCGATCCAATCGAACCTGATTGACCTAATTAAGTCAAATTGAGCTTACCTAAGTTGCCAATTTGAAATAGCTTTTAATTGACTCATGATTCAATCAAATTAACTCATGAATCCACTTGAATTGATTCATGAAATCCTACAAGACATGATTGATATCTAGCAATGTGTCATGCCACCCAGAAGATGAAGAATTTGATGGAAAGTACCAAAATACCATTCAGTGGAAAGTTACCGTATAATTCAATCTTTCGATCTCCCTTTATCCCAAATAAGTGATGGGTATAGATAAATGTCAAACCCTAGCACTTAGTCATTTCGAATCTTAATTCGATAATGAAGACTCTGCTAATGACTAATTAGAAACTACTTCTAATCTCATCCTGCTTTGATCAAAGACCCCCTGAGTCATCAACCGAAAAGATTACATGGGATAGCATTTTCTCTTACTAGGAATGACTGATTCCTTGTTGGTCCACTCACATCCTTCATACACCTTCCACCATATCTGAGAACACCCATACATGACTCAATGTCATAAATGAGTATGACCAAACCATGGCTTAGTGTGCATAAGGAATCATGGTGACCTCAGGTCTGAAGATCACTTGCACTACTTCCACTATGAGAACTATCTCTTGACAAGTAGTAAGACTTCCATAAGATAGTCTTAGTATGGATTAGTTCAGTGAACTCATACCCTAATGAGCACTCTTTTCCTTGTATTAGTGTCTCTACACAAGTGGCTATGAGACCAACCACCCTCTCCATCGAGCATGCATAGGATAAGCTAATCTTTCCGGAAGCATCGATCCCCGAATCGATGATCCTACGACTAGGAACATTTTAGATTAGGGTTTATAGGAACTTAGGTCTCACCGTTATAATCACCATCATAACCCTAATTTTATTACCCTAACCTATGGGATTTATCATAATCTTGATAAGATGCAGCAGTATGATGAATCAAAAGATACCTTTTATTGATAAATAATATCATACATGAGTTGGAAGAACATAGAAATACCCTTACAATGATTGGCTTTTAGGGCACCATTCTTTCAATCTCCCACTTGCACTAAAGCCAATCGCCTTTGTATTTTACACCAATACAATCTAAGTGGCGATCAAGCTGCTGCTTTGGTAGTGCTTTAGTGAATGGGTCTGCTTTGTCGTTCTTTGTATCTACTCGTTCGATGACAACATCTTGTCCTTGAACGAGGTGGAAGCATCTTAGGATGTGCTTGGGCTTATTATGGACCTTGGTTCCTTAACTTGCACAACAACTCCAATGTTACCATAATAAAGTGACACCGGTTGCTCTATATCGGGATCCATGCATAATTCCATGATGAATTTCTTTATCCAGATAGCTTCCTTCGCAGTTTCACTTGTAGCTATGTATTCTACCTCAGTAACTGAGACAGCTACAATCGACTGCTTTGTACTCTTCCAACTCACTGCACCATCATATAGGGTGAAGATATATCCCGATATGGATTTGCTATCATCCGAGTCTGATTAAAAACTAGAATCTATATAACCTTCTAGTTTTAATTCAGATCCACCATATATGAGAAAAACACCTTTAGTCCTTCTCAGGTACTTAAGAAATTTTTCACAGCTTTCTAATGATCCTCTTCCGAGATTTGCTTGGAACCTGTTCATTATGCCCAAGGCATAAGCAACATCAGGCCTGGTACATAACATGGCAAACATAATCGACTGTATAGCTAAAGTATAAGGATCAAACTCATTCTCTCTCTCTCTTCTGGTGTCTTAGGAGACATCTTCTTAGAGAGGTGTATGCCTTGACTCATGGGCAAGTAATTTCTTACATCCTTCCATGTTGAATCTCTTCAACACTAAGTTAATGTACCTGGATTGGGATAAGCCAAGCATCCTCTTAGATATATCTCTATAGATCTTTACGCCTAATATACAGATGCCTCTCCCTAATCCTTCATGGAAAACTACTTTGATAGCCAAGACTTGACCGATTGCAACATTGAGATATCATTCCCAATGATGAGTATATCATCTACATACAAAACCAAAAAAATAAGGGCACTACCACTTGTCTTCTTGTACACACATGGTTCATCCACAATTCTTGATAAATCCAAACTCTTTGATTGTTTCATCAAAGCTGTGTTCCAACTCCTCGATACTTGCTTTAATCCATAAATGGACTTCTTTAGCCTACATACTTGGTTTTGTCTCTCACTCGAGACAACCCTTCTGGCTGTGACATATAGACTTATTCCTCAAGGTATCCATTAAGGAAGCAGTCTTTACATCCATTTGTTATATCTTATAATCATAGTACATAGCTATAGCAAGCAATATCCGAATGGACTTGAGCATGGCTACTGGTGAAGATTTTTATCATAGTCAATGCTATGTTTTTGTTTGAAACCTTTCACCACCAGCCTTGCCTTATAGGTCTCTACTTGACCATCTGCTCCAATCTTCTTCTTGAAGACCCATTTATACCCGATTAGATTTACTCTCTCAGGTGGATCAATTAATGTCTAAACCTGATTAGAGTACATAGATTCTATCTCAGATGATGAGGACATCAAAATCCATCCGGGTTTTTCTTTTTTTATCCACATTTTATTTTTTTATTTTTTGATTTTCTTATTTCACCTATTCCACCTATCCCCGCTATTCCTAATTTATTCCAGACTTATCCCAATTTTATCCCTCTGCTATTCTAGTCATCTTCAACCTCCTAGAAACTCACGGAACCTCCATTTTTTTTCATTTTTTTTTTTCCTGTTTGTCCTGGATCTGCCATGCCCGACCTCCGACGCCACCCCAACGGCAGTCCACCTCCCCCAGCGTCGATCTCCTCGTGGGAATGCCGGTAAATCCCATGAACCGCCTACGGTCGTTCCCCCCATGCGGCTCCTCCCATGGCCATCCACCCCCTGCTGCTCCGCCTACGCCCATGATGCCTTCGCTGTGCCCTGCCGGATCTCCATGCCGTCGGCCGAGCCATCATCTTCCCCGCCGAGCCTGAGTGACCAGCGAACGCCCGCACCCCGCCGTGCATCACCCAGCACCGGCACCTCCATGCCACCCAAGTCACCGTTCCACCACCATGCCGCCGCCATGCAGCCACCTTCCCCAGCCGCCGGCCATGCCTCCCCAAGTCCCTCTCCCTCTCCGCCCCTCTATTCCACGGTCATAGAGGGGTGTTTTTTTTTTGCACGGATCTTAGAGCAGACCAATTTTGCACCGATCTCTAAGCTGCACACTTCTCAAAGTAAAAATTTCTGGATAGTCATCAAGCCTGCACATATTTCAGAACAACTTAGCACGGATCTTGATGAATTTGGATTTTATTTTATTTGTTTTAAATCTGGATGTATGGACCAGTTAGGAAGTTACTGAAATTACTTTTAGATTAGGATTAGTTTTATTTTCCAACATATGAGGAGGATTGTATTTAATTTTCTACCATGTTTTCAGGTTGCAAACAAAGCAGGTTTGGGTTGTTACTTTTTTTGGGTTGCATGCCTTGTATTTTTTTTCTTGGGCCCCAAATTTTGTAAGTCTATATAAAGGCAAATCCTCTCTTGAATAATGATGATGATTATGAATTTTTGAAAAAATGTATTCCTCATTTTGCCTCCGGGCATGAGGCCGTCTTTCCTTCACCTGTTGGTGTCAAGGGGTGAGAGCCCACTTCCTTTGCTTTCGAGCATCGAGGGACGTGAGGCCCCAATTATCTTCTCCATTGCTGAGTCCCCTCTATGATCTTGGAGCTTCTCCTTCACGGCCCCAGGTAGCGATTTGGGTGGGACACCCTATGCTCCGCATGTAGTGAGAAGGGTGGGACACCATAGACTGCATGTAGTGAGGTGGGTGGGATGCCCTAGAGGTGCGACGTCTCTCCATGAAGGTAAGTCCCAAGTCCATAAAGTATCCATCCTTTCTTTTCCCTACATGTTTTTTCCGCCTCTTGGCCCTAATCACAGGAGACTTCTCAGCTCTCCAACGATCCTCCTAGCCCCCCCTTTGTCCCGTATCAATTGTGGTATCAGAGATGGAGAGGATGAAGGTTGAAAAAAAAATTTAAAAAAAAAAGAAAGAGAAAAAAAAATTTGCAGCAAGCCTAACTCGATGGAGTCGAGTTTTTCCCACCCCAAGGGATTGATGGGGACATCAAACCCATCCGGATTTTTTCTTTTTTATCCAGATTTTCTTTTTATTTTTTTGATTTTCTTATTCCACCTATTCCACCTATCCCCGCTATTCATACTTTATTCCAGACTTATCCCCATTTTATCTCTCTGCTATTCCAGTCATCTTCACCTCCCATAAACTCACAGAACCTCCTATTTTTTCATTTTTTCCTTCCCGTTTGTCCTGGATCTGCCATGCCCGACCTCCGGTGCCACCCCGATGGCCGTCCACCTCCCCCCAGCATCGATCTCCTTGTGTGAACGCTGACGAATCCCATGAACCACCCACGGCCGTTCCCCCATGTGGCTCCTCCCATGGTCATCCACCCCCTGCTGCTCTGCCCACGCCCGTGCGCCTCCGCCATGCCTTGCTGGATCTCCACGCCGCCGGCCAAGCCATCGTCTTCCCCGATGAGCCCGAGATATCAACGAGTGCCCGCGCCCCGCTACTCCGTGCTCGGCTCCGTGCGTCGCCCAGCACCAGCACCTCCGTGTCGCCCGCGTCGCCGTACCACCACCGTGCCACCATCATGCCACCACCGTGCCGCCCCATGCAGCCACCTTCCCCAGTCGCCGGCCGTGCCTCCCCAAGTCCCTCTCTGCCCCTCTGTTCCATGGTCATAGAGGTGTTTCTATTTGCATGGATCTCAAAGCAGACCAATTTTGCATCGATCTCCAAGCTGTACACTTCTCAAAGCAAGAATTTATGCACAGTCATCAAGCCTGCACATATTTCAGAACAACTCAGCATGGATCTTGATGAATTTGGATTTTATTTTATTTATTTTAAATCTAGATGTATGGACCAGTTAGGAAGTTACTTAAATTACTTTTAGATTAGGATTAGTTTTAGTTTCCACCATATGAGAAGGATTGTATTTAATTTTCTACCATGTTTTCAGGCTGCAAACAAAGCAGGTTTGGGTCGTTACATTTTTTTGGCTGCATGTCTTGTATTTTTTTCTTGGGCCCCAAGTTTTGTAAGCCTATATAAAGGCACATCCTCTCTTGAAGGTGTTCTTAGTTCTACCTCCTGGCATGAGGCCCATCTTTCCTTCACCTACGAGTGTCGAGGGATGTGAGACCCTACTTCCTTCGCTTTCGAGCATCGAGGGATGTGAGGTCCTAGTTATCTTCTCCATTGTTGAGTCTCCTCTATGATCTTGGAGCTTCTCCTTCACTGCCCCAAGTAGCAATTTGGGTGGGACGTCCTAGGCTCCGCATGTAGTGAGATGGGTGGGATGCCCTAGACTGCATGTAGTGGGGTGGGTGGGATGCCCTAGAGGTGTGATGTCTCTCCGTGAAGATAAGTCCCAAGTCCATAGAGTATCCATCCTTTCTTTTCCCTGCATGTTTTTTCTGCCTTCTTGACCCTAATCATAGGAGACTTCTCAACTCTCCAATGATCCTCCTAGCCCTTCCTTTGTCCTGCATCAATTTTGGTATTAGAGCTGTAGAGGATTAGGGTTGAAAAAAAAGTTGAAAAAAAAAATAAGAGAGAAAAAAGAAGTGAAAAAAAAAGAGAAAAAAAAATTTACAGCAAGCCTGATTCGATGGAGTCAAGTTTTTCCCAACCCAGGAGAATGATGGGGGCATCAAAACCCATCCAGGTTTTTTCTTTTTTTTATCCAGATTTTCTTTTCTATTTTTGGATTTTCTTATTCCACCTATTCCACCTATCCCCTCTATTCCTACTTTATTCTAGACTTATCCCCATTTTATCCCTATGCTATTCCAGTCATCTTCAACTCCCAGAAACTCACAGAATCTCCAATTTTTTCATTTTTTTTCTTCCCGTTAGTCCTGGATCCGCCATGCCTGACCTCTGGCGCCACCATGCCGCCCTCCACCCCCCCCACCACCAGCACGATCTCCTCGTGGCAATGCCGGCGAATCCCACAAGCCACCCATGACCATTCCCCCCATATGGCACCTCCCATGGCCGTCCACCCCCTGCTGCTCTGCCCATGCCCATGATGCCTCTACCGTGCCCTACCGGATGTCCACGCCGCCGGCCGAGCCATCGTCTTCCCCGTTGAGCCTGAGCGACCAGCGAGCGCCCGCGCCCCGCTACTCCACTCGTGGCTCCATGCGTCGCCCAGCACCGGCACCTCCGTGCCGCCCGCATCGCCGTGCCACCACCGTGCCGCCACCGTGCCACCACCGTGCCACCGCCATGCAGCCGCCTTCCCCAGCCGCAGGCCATGCCTCCCCAAGTCCCTTCCCCTCCACCCCTCCATTCCACGGTCACAGAGGGGTGTTTTTTTGCACGGATCTCAGAGCAAACCAATTTTGCATCAATCTCCAAGCTGCACACTTTTCAACGCAATAATTTCTGCATAGTCATCAAGCCTGCACATATTTTAGAACAACTCAGCACGGCTCACTTAGCACGGCTCTTGATGAATTTGGATTTTATTTTTTATTTTAAATCTGGATGTATGGACCAGTTAAAAACTTACTTAAATTACTTTTAAATTAGGATTAGTTTTATTTTCCACCATATGAGGAGGATTGTATTTAATTTTTTATCATGTTTTCATGCTATAAACAAAGCAGTTTGGGTTGTTACTTTTTTGGGCTGTTACTTTTTTTGGGCTGCATGCCTTGTATTTTTTTCTTGGGCCCTAAGTTTTATAAGCCCATATAAAGGCACATCCTCTCTTGAATAATGATGATGATTATGAATTTTTGAAAAAAAAGGTATTTTTGGTTCTACCTCCAGGCATGAGGCCCGTCTTTCCTTCACCTACAGGTGTCGAGGGGTGTGAGACCCCACTTCCTTCGCTTTCGAGTATCGAGGGGTGTGAGGCGCTAGTTATCTTTCTCCATTGTTGAGTCCCCTCTATGATCTTGGAGCTTCTCCTTCATGGCCCTAGGTAGCTATTTGGGTGAGATGCCCTAAACTCCGCATGTAGTGAGATGGGTAAGACGCCCTAGACTGCATGTAGTGGGGTGGGTGGGATGCCCTAGAGTTGCGACATCTCTTCATGGAGGTAAGTCCTAAGTCCATAGAGTATCCATCCTTTCTTTCCCTGCATGTTTTTTCCGCCTTCTTGACCTTAATCACAGGAAACTTCTTAGCTCTCCAATGATCCTCCTAGCCCCCCCTTTGTCCCGCATCAATTTTGGTATCAGAGTTAGAGAGGATTAGGGTTGAAAAAAAAAGTTGAAAAAAAAACAAATGAGAAAAAAGAAGTGAAAAAAAAGAAAGAAAAAAAACATTTGTAGTAAGCCTGACTCGACGGAGTCGAGTTTTCCCCACCCCAGGGGAATGATGGGGACATCAAAACCATCCAGGTTTTTCTTTTTTTTATCCAGATTTCCTTTTTATTTTTTTGATTTTCTTATTACACCTATTCCTTCTATCCCTGCTATTCCTACTTTATTCCAGACTTATCCCCATTTATCCTCTGCTATTCCAATCATCTTCAACCTCCTAGAAACTCATAGAACCTCCATTTTTTCATTTTTTTCTCCCGTTTATCCGATCCGCCATGCCCGACCTTCGGTGCCACCCCGATGGTCGTCCACCTTCCCTCGGCATTGATCTCCTCGTGGGAACATCGGCGAATCCCACGAACCGCCCATGGCCATTCCCCCCATGCAACTCCTCCCAAGGCGTCCACCCCCTGCTGATCCGCCCACACCCGTGATGGCTCCGTCGTGCCCTGCCAGATCTCCACACCGCCGGTCGAGCCATCATCTTCCCCGCCGAGCCCGAGCACCGGCGAGCGCCCATGCCCCGCTACTCCATGCATGGCTCCATGCATCGCCCAGCACCGGCACCTCTGTGCCGCCCGTGTCACCGTGCCACCACCGTGCCACCACCGTGCCACGCCACCGTGCCATCGCCATGCAGTCGCCTTCCCCAGCCACCACGACCGTGCCTCCCCAAGTCCCTCTCCCTCTCTGCCTCCCCTCTGTTCCATGTCACAGAGGGATTTTTTTTTTAGCACGGATCTTAGAGTAGACCAATTTTGCATCGATCTCCAAGATGCACATTTCTCAAAGCAAGAATTTTTGCACAGTCATCAAGCCTTCACATAATTCAGAACACTTAGGATGGATCTTAATAATTTGGATTTTATTTTATTTGTTTTAAATCTGGATGTATGGACCAGTTAGGAAGTTACTTAAATTACTTTTAGATATTAGTTTTTATTTTCCATATAAGGATAATTGTATTTAATTTTATACCATGTTTTTCATGCTGCAAACAAAGCAGGTTGGGTTGTTACTTTTTTGGGACTGCATGCCTTATATTTTTTTCTGTTGGTTCTTTTGTAAACCTATATAAAGGCACATCCTCTCTTGAATAATGATGATAATTATGAATTTTTGAAAAAAGGTATTCTTGGTTCTGCCTCTGGGCATGAGGCCCATATTTCCTTCACCTGCAGATGTCGAGGGGTGTGAGATGCCACATCCTTCATTTTTGAGCATCGAGGGACGTGAGGCCCTAGTTATCTTCTCCATTACTGAGTCCCCTCTATGATCTTGGAGCTTCTCCTTCAAAGCCCTAGGTAGCGATTTGGGTGGGACGCCCTAGGCTCTGCATGTAGTGAGATGAGTGGGACACCCTAGACTGCATGTAGTAGGGTGGGTGGGATGTTCTAGAGGTGCGACATCTCTCCATGAAGGTAAGTCCCAAGTCCATAGAGTATCCATCCTTTCTTTTCCCTGCATGCTTTTTCTGCCTTCTTGACCCTAATCACAGGAGACTTCGCAGCTCTCCAACGATCCTCCTAGCCCCCCTTTGTCCCTCATCATCAGGTTTCATGGCTTCCGGCCACTTGTCAGAGTCCCCACTCATGACAGCTTCTGTATAGGTCATATTCCTGTATTATATTGGCTTTATTATCATTCCGAATGACAAAGCCATATCTAAGAGGTGCACTTCGCACTCTCTCTGACCTACAGAGAGAGGTGTGTGTTGTGGTTGTTCCTGAATCTTAGAAACATCTGGTTGAGGAGTTTTTTTAGGTGTAGGTTGAACTTCTTCAAGTTCAAATACCTCTCATCATGCCCCTCTCATAGCCCTTTTCTTGGATAAACTCCTCCTCCAAGAATGTGGCATGCCTACTGACAAAGACCTTTTTCTCGGTAGGGTGTAGAAAAGGTAACCCATACCTTCTTTGAGATATCCTACAAACCTATACTTTTCATCCTTAGCACTTAGCTTATGTCCAAAACATTCCTAACATAAGCAGGGCACCCCAAATCTTAAAAAAAAAACTTAAGACTTGGCCTTTTTTCCATTCCATAATTCATATGGAGTGCTCTTAACTACCTTTGATGGCACCCTATTTAGTATGTGGATAGCAGTCTTTAGGGCATAACCCCTGAAGGATACTGGATGATCTGTGAAGCACATCATGGACCGTACCATGTCCAACAAGGTTCGGTTCCTCCTTTTTACTACAGCATTTAACTATGGTGTATATGGAGGGGTCCATTCAGAGAGAATTCCTTTGTCTTTAAGTTGATCGAGAAATTCACTAGACAAGTATTCTCATTCTCTATAAGATCGAAGGATTTTAATACTATGCCCAGTTTGTTTCTAAACCATACTTTGATACACTTTGAATTTTTCAAAGGCTTCGGACTTGTGTTTCATAAAATACACATATCCAAACCTTAATAAGTCATCGGTAAAACTGATGAAATAAAGGTATCCTCCTCTGGCCTGGGTTGTCATAGGACTACACACATTTGTGTGTATTAACCTAACAACTCAGTTACCCTATCTCCATTTCCAGTGAATGGAGATTTGGTCATCTTACCCTTGAGACAGGACTCACGAGTTTCTAATGATTCATGATCAAAAGGTTCAAAGAAATTTTCTTTGTACAACTTGTTGATCCTAGACTTACTAATATGACACAAACAATAATGTCAAAGATATGTGACATTTATATCATCTCTCTTTCTCTCTTGTTTTTAACAAGCATAACTTCATCATTAAATGATAGAATCAAAAGACCATTAACAAATGTACCACACTAATGAACTTCTTTGAAAAGAAGATTGAGCACCCATCACTCGAAATATTTATTTCATAACCTTGTTTCAACAACAAAGGTACAGAAATAATATTCTTTATAATGTTGGGTACAAATAATAATCTTTTAATTCAAGAATATTATCTGATGGCAATAACATCAGATAGGTGCCAATAGCTTCGGCATGAATATCACCACCCATGCTAATATAGCTCGAAGTCATTCTTCAAGCTTCTTCCTCTAATCTCTGTAATGCTGCATGACTTGCAGATATGAGACCCATATGCAGTATCCATACCCATGTATGAGAAGCTGAAGAACTTAATGATAAGTTTGTTTGTATCATGTACAAACTTTTGGATGCATCACCAGCATCCTGCTTCTGACTTGCAAGATATAACTTGCAATTCTTCTTCCAGTGCCCTTGCTTTCCACAGTGATAGCAGGTTCCACTAGCAGAGGCTTCCTTGCCTTTTCCTTTTCTGGAAGCTATTCTTAGGGTTCCTTTTTCTCTTTGAATCCTTTTTAGTACATCCTCTCCTTCTAGATGTAGGTCAAGAGTATCAAGGGTATAGGCTATTTTCTCCTAAGCTAATACAATTCTCAGGTTTTTCAACCAATCCACATAATTTGGACCGGTCAACTATTGGCATCCAAGATGCCCCACAGTAAAAAAGTAGAAGCGATAATGTAACAATCTACAGTAGGTAAAAAATAACTATAAGCAGATCACTAATGATGATATTCACAATTAGACAAGGACTTTTACATCGAATGTGTCTCCCACTATTTTTATCGAATACCATAACCCTCAATTATGATAAGCGGGAAACCCTCCCGGGGCTTCCTTAGTAGGGTTGAGATCCCAATTCCACATGAATGTCTTGTGTTACACAACAAACACCCATGAGTTCAAGGATAGGAAAACCCTTTCCATTGCATCCCTTGCAATTCTCAACATAACACTTGCCTCTAAGACACTTATAGCCTTGTGTATACAACAAACTATAATATTTTTGTTAGTTAGGCCCTTCATTTCCATATAGCCATGATTGAAAATGTTACCCTTGTATTATATAACAAAGCAACACCATCAGTCATGCTATAAAGCATAACATGCACCAAGACAAATATCATATCAAACTCTAAAGTAGACCTTGTGTTACACAACAAATCTACTATAATTTTGATATGGATTTGGCTTAGTATGAAGGAAGGCAATTTTGTAGTGTGCTTAATCAATCAACATTACCAACTAAAGGTTTAGATGTGACCAAATTAGCTAGGTAAGTGAGAGAGATGAGGGGTTCCCCCGTTGCTTTTCTTAGACACCAATTAAATTGGTCAGGTAAGATAACATAACCAATTAAAAACCTCATTCCCTTTACCTTCCCAGAATCACTTGTCTAGATACCAATTGGCTGATCATACCCTAATCGAATTTGCATCATGATTAACTTACACTACGACTAAATATAATTTTTAAGATGGCTTTGAAGGTCTCTAACACATCCTACTTAATCATGTCAACCTTATGTAAAAAATATATACATATATATTCATTCCAACAATCGAGCATATTAACCCTAATATGCATACCATAAGCATGATTGTAATATAAACCCATTCACCTCACTTGTTAATGGGATATAGCCACAGAGACACCCCTACATGCCATAGGAGATCCCATTGAATGGAAAGAGAGGCCCTTAAACCCTACTTAACTCCTATGACAGGACAGCCACGATGACTAACCCAATCTGAAGCAGTTACTAGGATTTAACATATATCATATGTAATTTAAAACAAGCATGCATCAGTTCATAGCATAATAAGTAATCATAACTAATTCCATGCACCATACATAGTAATATTCACTATCATATACTCTTTCAATAGTATGCATCATACTATGAATTATATACATGATCATATTATCATTCAATATATAATTGAACCCTAATTAGTGGGATGCATCAAATTATCACATATGATCATATTTACTATCATATAAGCAAATTCAATTGACCATTAATTGAATGAAATAAGAGGGCTCTGATATCGTTGTTAGGTTTCCGTGATGTAGCGGAAGCATGGATTTCAAAAATTTTTATTTTGAAACTCCAAACAACATGAAACCCTAAGCCCAAGATCACTTATTTCATTATAATTAACAAGTCATTCAATTAGGGTTTGGAAAAATGCCTGGAATGCTAACTCCTTCATCTTTCCACTAGGCACACAAGTTCATGCCCTCCAGAGGTGATCCACATAGGAATTGAACCTAGGAAGCACTCCTTAGTAAGTTGCTTAAACCACTGGGACTCTTCTGATGGCCTTTCTTCCTTTAGCAGCCTCTTCTTCCTTGCTCAGACCTTTGCCCTCCAGTAGAGCACTCTGAGCCCTCTCCAAAACCTCTCTTCACTCTCTTTTCACTTCCTTATTCACTTCCTAAACCCTTGTCTTAAAATAGTGAACTTGTCTTAAGACAAGACCTAAGTTCTAACAAGGAAAGAAGAGACAAGGAGAGTGTGGCAGAGTGTGAGTGTAAGAATGCAGAAAAGAAAGGATTTGTGTTTACCATCGGCCTAAATACTGATGGCTATTTATAGGAGATGGCACCATATATGGCTCTTCATCAGCCCTTAATCTGTCAATCTACAGATCACATAAGATCCTTCATGAAGGAGTCTTATCTTGAAAGGTCAAGGCCTTTCCTGCGCCAAAAGCCATTATGCATGTCATCTATATTATTTAGGATTTTCTTCTCATGCCATGTGGCATGTAACCGGCAGATAAGATCCTTGTTGGAATGAAAAATAAGTGGCTTATCCAAGAGTCATGTTACTTCATAAAGAAGGACTCTTGGATTTAAAACATTTCGGTATTCATGATGGGATGCAACCCTTCATGTGCATGCCATCTTACTTCACCACCCAATTCATTTTTCCCACCAGTAATTAGCCATAATATTTGGACATGGGATAAGTCTAGGGACACCTTGTTCCACCTGAAAACAACTTTCCTAAGCAAAAGGACTCTAGGTCCTTTTTCTACGTGCCAATAGTGAATAGTTGCTACTCTTCACTTATGCGCCACCTTTTCTCCATGTCATTTCTCATCTTTGACTAGTCAAAGACCATCCAAATGGGTGTCATATGAAAGGGGATAAAGTGTAGTTTATCACCTTTTAAGTGATCAACAAGTAGAAGGACTCTTGGTCCTTCTGTGCCCCTTTGATTGCCGAACATTTCTTTTGGCGCCAAGAGTCCCATGCCCTTGGGACTCTTGGTATTTGGCGCATAAAATATCTAAGAATTATTAGATATATTCTAATTATTTTGTCCCTCCTAGGACTCAACCCAATTTATGTCTGCCATAAATTGGTTAGTCCATTTAGCAACCTTTTAGACCCAATTCAATTGGATTAGGAGATTAGGTCAGCCTGCACATGCTAGTGTGCAATCTAGCTAACCAATTAGGATCTCATGACCTTAATTAAATGTAATCAATTCCCTAATGTGTGTGACCCTTTGGTTTCCACATCTAGCCAGTAGTAGGTCTAGGTTCAAACCAATTCGATCCAATCAGACTCGATTGACCTAATTAAGTCAAATTGAGCTGACTTAAGTTGTCAATTCGAACTAGCTTTTGAATTGACTCATGAATCCAATCGAATTGATTCATGAAAACCTACAAGACATGATTGACATTTAGCAACGTGTCATGCCTACCCGAAGATAAGGAATTTGATGAAAAGTACCAAAATATCCTTCAATGGAAAGTTACCGTGCAATTCAGTCTTTTGCTCCCTTTATCCCGAATCAATGATGGGTAGGGATAAATGTCAAATCCTAGTACTTAGTCATTCGAATCTTAATTCGATAATGAAGACTCTATTAATGGCTGATTAGAACCACTTATAATCTCCTACTGCTTTGATCAAAGACTCCATGAGTCATCAATCCAAGAGATTACATGGAATAACATTTTCTTTTACCAGGAATGATCGATTCCTTGTTGGTCCACTCACATCCTTCACACACCTTCCACCATATCCGATAACACCCTGTACATGACTCAATGTCATAAATGAGTATGAACCAAAATATGGCTTAGTGTGCATAAGGAACCTTGGTGACCTCAGGTCTACAGATCACTTGCACAAATCCCACTATGAGAACTATCTTTTGACAAGTATAAGACTTTCATAAGATAGTCTCAGTGCGGATTAGTTCAGTGAACTCATACCCTAATGAGCACCCTTATCCTTGTATTAGTTTCTCTACACAAGTGGCTGTGAGACCAACCACCCTCTCCATCGAGCATACATAGGATAAGCTAGTCTTTCCGGAAGCATCAATCTTGAATCGATGATCCTACCACTAGGAACCTTTAGATTAGGATTTATAGGAACTTAGGTCTCACCATTATAATCTCCATCATAACCCTAATTTCATTACCCTAACCTACTCATGGGTTCATAATCTTGATAAGATGCAACAGTATGGTGAATCAAAAGATGCCTTTTATTAAATATAATTATACATGAGTTGGAAGATCATAGAAATATCCTTACAATGATTGGCTTTTAGGGCATCATTCTTTCAATCTCCCACTTGCACTAAAGCCAATCACCTTTGTATTTTACACCCATACAATCTAAGTGGCAATCAAGCTGCTACTTGGTAGTGCTTTAGTGAATGGGTCTACTATGTTGTTCTTTGTATCTACTCATTCGATGACAATATCTTATCCTTGAATGAGGTGGAAGCATCTTAGGATCTTCTTGGGCTTATTATGAGACCTGGTTTCTTAACTTGTGCAACAACTCCAATGTTACGATAATAAAGTGACACCGGTTGTTCTATATCGGGAACCATGCCAAATTCCATTATGAATTTCTTCATCCAGAGAGCTTCCTTTGCAGTTTCACTTATAGCTATGTATTCTGCCTCAATGACTGAGTCAGCTACAGTTTCTGCTTTGTACTCTTCCAACTCACTGTACCACCATATAGGATGAAGACATATCCTAATATGGGTTTGCTATCATCCGGATCTGTTTGAAAACTAGAATCTGTATAACCTTCTAGTTTTAATTCAGATCCACCATATATGAGAAAAATATCTTTAGTCCTTCTCAGGTATTTAAGAATGTTTTTCACAGCTTTCCAATGATCCTCTCCCTGGATCTACCTGGAACCTGCTCACTATGCCGAAGGCATAAGTAACATCAGGCCTGGTACATAAACATGGCATACATAATCGATCCTATAGCTGAAGTATAAGGGATCAAACTCATTCTCTCTCTTACTTCTGGTGTCTTAGGAGACATCTTCTTAGAGAGGTATATGCCTTGACTCATGGGCAAGTAACATTTCTTACTTCCTTCTATGTTGAATCTCTTCACACTAAGTCAATGTAGCTGGATTGGGATAAGCCAAGCATCCTCTTAGATCTATTTCTATAGATCTTTATACCTAATATATAGGATGCCTCTCCCAAATTCTTCATGGAAAACTACTTTGATAGCCAAGACTTGACCATTTGCAATATTGGATATCATTCCCATGATGAGTATATCATCTATATACAAAACCAAAATAATAAGGGCACTCCCACTTGTCTTCTTGTACACACACGGTTCATCTACATTCTTGATAAAGCCAAACTCTTTGATTGTTTCATCAAACCAGATGTTCCAACTCCTCGATGCTTGCTTTAATCCATAAATGGACTTCTTTAGCCTACATACTTGGTTTGGTCTCTCACTCGAGACAAATCCTTCTGGCTATGACATATAGACTTTTTCCTCAAGGTATCCATTAAGGAAAGTAGTCTTTACGTCCATTTGCCATATCTTATAATCATAGTATGCATCTATAGCAAGCAATATCCGAATGGACTTGAGCATGGCTACTGGTGAAAATTTTTATCATAGTTAATGCCATGTTTTTGTTTGAAACCTTTCGCCACCAGCCTTGCCTTATAGGTCTCTACTTGACCATCTGCTCCAATCTTCTTCTTGAAGACCCATTTACACCCGATTAGGTTTACTCCCTTAGGTGGATCAATTAATGTCCAAACCTAATTAGAGTATATGGATTCCATCTCAGGTTTCATGTCTTCCAGCCACTTATCAGAGTCCCCACTCATGACAACTTCTGTATAGGTCATAAGATCATCATCCTGTATGATACAGGCTTCATTATCATTTCCAATGACAAAGCCATATCTAAAAGGTACACTTCACACTCTCTCTGACCTACAAAGAGGAGGTGTGTGTTGTGGTTGTTCCTGAATCTTAGGAACATCTGGTTGAGGAATTGTTTTAGGTGTAGGTTGAACTTATTCAAGTTCAAATATCCTCTCATTACCTTTTCTTGGATAAACTCCTTTTCCAAGAATGTGGCATGCCTACTGATAAAGAACTTTTGCTCAGTAGGGTGGTAGAAAAGGTAACCCATACCTTCTTTAAGATATCCTACAAACCTACACTTTTCAGCCCTAGCACTTAGCTTATGTCCAAAAACATTCCTAACATAAGCAGGGCAACCCCAAATCTTAAAAAAAAAACTTAAGACTTGGCCTTTTTCCCATTCCATAATTCATTTGGAGTGCTCTTAACTACCTTTGATGGCAACCTATTTAGTATGTGGGTAGCAGTCTCTAGGGCATAATCCTATATTGATACTAGAAGATCTGTGAAGCACATCATAGACCGTACCATGTCCAACAAGGTTCGGTTCCTTTTTTTTGCTACAGCATTTAACTGTGGTGTATATGGAGGGGTCCATTCAGAGAGAATCCTTTATTTTTTAGTTGATCATGAAATTCACTGGACAAGTATTCTCTTTCTCTATCATATCGAAGGATTTTAATACTATGCCCAGTTTGTTTCTTAACCATACTTTGATACTCTTTGAATTTTTCAAATGCTTCAGACTTGTGTTTCATAAGATACACATATCCAAACTTTGATAAGTCATCAGTAAAACTGATGAAATAAGAGTATCCTCCTCTAGCCTGGGTTGTCATAGGACCATACACATCTATGTGTATTAGAACTAACAACTCAGTTTCCCTATCTCTATGTCCAGTGAATGGAGATTTAGTCATCTTACCCTTGAGACAGGACTCACGAGTTTCTAATGATTCATGATCAAAAGGTTCAAAGAAATTTTGTTTGCACAAATTGTTTATCCTAGACTCACTAATATGACCCAAACAATAATGCCAGAGATATGTGACATTAATATCATCCCTCTTTCTCTTCTTGTTTTCAACAAGCATAACATCATCATTAAGTGATGGAATCAAAAGACCATTAACAAATATACCACAACTAATGAACATCTTCGAAAAGAAGATCGAGCACCCATCACTCGAAATATTTATTTCATAACCTTGTTTCAACAACAAAGGTACAGAAATAATATTCTTTATAATGTTGGGTACATAATAACAATCTTTTAATTCAAGAATATTGTCTGATGGCAATAACATCATATAGGTGCCAACAGCTTCAACATGAATGGGATCACCACTCATGCTAAAATAGCTCGAAGTCACCTTTCTTCAAGCTTCTGGATCTCTATAATCCCTTCAATGACTTGCAGATATGAGACCCACATGCAGTATCCAATACCCATGTATGAGAAGCTGAAGAACTTAATGATAAGTTTGTTTGTATCATGTACAAACTTTTGGATGCATCACCAGCATCTTGCTTCTGACTTGCAAGATATAACTTGCAATTCTTCTTCTAGTGCCCTTGCTTTCCACAATGACAGTAGGTTCCACCAGCAGAGGGATTCCTTGCCTTTTTTTTTTCTGGAAGCTACTCTTAGGGTTCCTTTTTCTCTTTGAACCCTTCTTAGTACATCCTCTTCTACCAGATGTAGGTCAGGAGTATCAAAGATATAGGCTATTTTCTCCTGAGCTAATACAATTCTCATGTTTCTCAACTAAATAACATAGTTCGGATCGATCAACTTATTGGCATCCAAGATGCCCCGTAGTGAAAAAGTAGAAGCCATAATGTAACAAAACAGTAAGTAAAAAATAGCTATAAGCATATCACTCATGATGATATTCACAATTAGACAAGGACTTTTACATCTAATTATCTTCCACTATTTTCTATCGAATACCATAACCCTTAACTATGGTAAGCGGGAAGTCCTCCCAGGGCTTCTTTAGTGGGGTTGAGATTCCAATTCCTCATGAATGCCTTGTGTTACACAACAAACACCCATAAGTTCGAGGGTAGAAAAACTCCTTTCCAATTGCATCTCTTGCAATTCTCAACATAACACTTGCCTCTAAGACACTTATAGCTTTGTGTTACACAACAAACTATAATGTTTTAGTTTAGTCAGGCCCTTTATTTTCTATAGCCATGATTGAATAATGTTGCCCTTGTGTTACACAACAAAGCAACACCATTAGTCATGCTATAAAGCATAACATGCACCAAGACAAATATCATATCAAACTCTAAAGTAGACCTTGTGTTACACAACAAATCTACTATAATTTTTGACATGGATTTGGCTTAGTATGAAGGCAGTTTTGTAGTATGTTTAATCAATCAACATTACCAACTTAAGGTTTAGATGTGACCAAATTGTCCTGGTAAGTGAGAGAGATGAGGGGGTTTCCGTTGCTTTTCTTAGATACCAATTAAATTGGCCAGGTAAGACAACGGAACCAATTAAAAGTCTCATTCCCTTTACCTTTCCAAAACCACTTGTCTAGATACCAATTGGCTGATCATACCCTAATCGGATTTGCATCATGATTAACTTACACTATGACTAAATATAATTTTTATGAGGGCTTTGAAGGTCTCTAACACATCCTACTTAATCATGTCAACCTTATTTACAAAAACATATACATATGATATTCATTCCTACAATCGAGCATATTAACCCTAATATGCATACCATAAGCATGATTGTAATATAAATCCATTTACCTCATTTGTTCATAGGATATGGCCACAGCTACACCCCTACACGCCATAGGAGATCCCATTGAATGGGAAGAGAGGGCCTTTAAACCCTACTTAACTACTATGACCAGACGGCCATGGTGACTAACCCAATCTGAAGCAGTTACTAGGATTTAACATATATCATATGTAATTTAAAACAAGCATGCATCAGTTCATAGCATAATGAGTAATCATTACTAATTCCATGCACCATACATAGTAATATTCACTATCATATACTCTTTCAATAGTATGCATCATACTATGAATTATATACATGATCATATTATCATTCAATATATAATTGAACCCTAATTAGTGGCATGCATCAAATTATCACATATGATCATATTTACTATCATATAAGCAAATTCAATTGACCATTAATTGAATGAAATAAGAGGGCTCTGATACCACTGTTGTGTTTTGATGATGCACCAGAAGCATGGATTTCAAAAAATTTTATTTTGAAGCTCCAAACAACTTGAAACCCTAAGCCCAAGATCACTTATTTCATTATAATTAACAAGTCATTCAGTTAGGGTTTGGAAAAATGCCTGAAATGCTAATTCCTTCATCTTTCTACTAGGCACACAAGTGCATGCCCTCCAGAGGTGATCCACATAGGAATTGAACCTAGGAAGCACTCCTTAGTAAGTTGCTTAAACCACTGGGACTCTTCTGATGGCCTTTCTTCCTTTAGCAGCCTCTCCTTCCTTGCCCAGACCCTTGCCCTCCAGTAGAGCACTCTGAGCCCTCTCCAAAATCTCTCTTCACTCTCTTTTTCACTTCCTTATTCACTTTCTAAATCCTTGTCTTAAAATAGTGAACTTGTCTTAAGACAAGACCTAAGTTCTAACAAGGGAAGGAAGAGACAAGGAGATTGTGGCAGAGTGTGAGTGTAAGAATGCAGGAAAGAAAGGATTTATGTTTACCATCGGCCTAAATACCGATGGCTATTTATAGGAGATGGGGAGGCTCCATATATGGCTCTTCATCAGCCCTTGATCTGTCAATCTACATATCACATAAGACCCTTCATGAAGGAGTCTTATCTTGAAAGGTCAAGGCCTTTCATGCGCCAAAATCCATTATGCATGTCATCTAGATTATTTGGCATTTTCTTCTCATGCCATGTGGCATGTAACTGGTAGATAAGATCCTTGTTGGCATGAGAAAATAAGTGGCTTATCAAAGAGTCATGTTATTTTATAAAGAAGGACTCTTGGATTTAAAACATTTCAGTATTCATGATGGGACGTAACCCCTCATGTGTGCGCCATCTTTCTTCACCGCCCAATTCATTTTTCCCACCAGTAATTAGCCATAATATTTGGACATGGGATAAGGCTAGGGACACCTTGTTCCACGTGAAAACAACTCCCCTAAGCAGAAGGACTATAGGTCCTTTGTCTACATGCCAATAGTGAAGAGTCGCTACTCTTCACTTTTGAGCCACCTTTTCTCCATGCCATTTCTCATCTTTGACTAGTCGAAGGCCATGCAAAATGGGTGTCATATGAAAGGGGATAAAGTGTAGTTTATCACCTTATAAGTGATCAACAAGTAGTAGCACTCTTGGTCCTTCTGCTCCCCTTTGATTGCCGAACATTTCTTTTGGCGCCAAGAGTCCCATGCCCTTGGGACTCTTGGTATTTGGTGCATAAAATATCCAAAGATTATTAGATAAATTCTGATAATCTTGTCCCACTTAGGACTCAACCTAATTTAGGTCTTCCATAAATTGGTTAGTCCATTTAGCAACCTTTTAGACCCAATTCAATTGGATTAGGAGATTAGGTCAGCCTACACATGCTAGTGTGCAATCTAGCTAACCAATTAGGATCCCTTCACCCTAATTAAATGTCATCAATTTTCTAATGTGTGTGGCCCTTTGGATTCCACATCTTACCAGCAGTAGGTCTAGGTTCAAGCCAATTCGATCCAGTCAGACCTGATTGACCTAATTAGGTTAAATTGAGCTGACCTAAATTGCCAATTCGAACTAGCTTTCGAATTGACTCATGAATCCAATCGAATTGATTTATGAAAACCTACAAGACAAGATTGACATCTAGCAACATATCATGCCTACCCGGAAGATAAAAAATTTGGTGTAAAGTACCATAATATCCTTCAGTGGAAAGTTACCGTGCAATTCAATCTTTTGATCTTCCTTTATCCCAAATCAGGGATGGGTATGGATAAATGTCAAACCCTAGTACTTAGTCATTTCGAATCTCAATTTGATAATGAAGACTTTGCTAATGAATGATTAGAAATCACTTCTAATCTCATCCTACTTTGATCAAAGACTTCCTGAGTCATCAATCGAAGAGATTACACGGGATAACATTTTTTCTTCCTAGGAATGATCGATTCCTTGTTGGTCCACTCACATCCTTCAACACCTTCCACCATATCTGAGAACATCCCATACATGACTCAATGTCATGAATGAGTATGAACCAAAACATGCTTAGTGTACATAAAGAACCATGGTGACCTCAGGTCTGAAGATCACTTGCACAACTCCTACTATGAGAACTATCTCTTGACAAGCTGTAGACTTCCATAAGATAGTCTCAGTGTAGATTAGTTCAGTGAACTCACACCCTAATGAGCACCCTGATCCTTGTATTAGTATCTCTACACAAGTGGCTGTCAGACCAACCACCCTCTTTATCAAGCATACATAGGATAAGCTAGTCTTTCCAGACGCATCGATCCCTAACTCGATGATCCTACGACTATGAACCTTTTAGATTAGGATTTGTAGAAACTTAGGTCTCACCGTTATAATCTCCATCATAACACTAATTTTATTATCCTAACCTACGGGGTTCATCATAATCTTGATAAGATGCAGCAGTATGATGAATTAAAAGAGCTTTTTATTGATAAATAATATCATACATGAGTTGGAAGATCATAAAAATGCTCTTATAATGATTGGCTTTTAGGGCACCATTCTTTCAAATGTGACATTCATTATAGCTATCGTGCGTATTAGTCCTAATATGCATAACATAAGCATGATTATAACAACATTTTGTTCACCATATTTGTTTATGGGATAAGGCCACATCGGCCCCCATACATGCCATAGGAGACCCCATTGAATGAGAAGAAAGGGCCTTTAAATCTTAATTGGCTCCTATGACTAGATGCCATGGTGACTAACCCAATCCGAAGCAGTTACTAGGATATATTATATCACATGTATATATTATGAACTAATCATGCATTAATTATACCAAAACAAGAAATCTAAACTATTGAGACTATTAATTGCATGCGTCAAGGTGGCTCTGATACCACTGTTGGATTCTTCGAACCAGGCACAGTGAAAGATCAGATATTAAAATTTTTATTTTTGAAATAATAACCGGTCGGAACACTAAACCCTTGGACCATTTGATCATGATAATCAATAAATCTAAACTTTAGGGCTATAGAAGAATACCTGGAGTGCTATTATCCTTAACTTCCATGAGGCACACAAGTGCATACCCTCCAAAGGTGATCCACATAGGAACGAACCAAGGAAGCACTCCGATAATAGTTGCTTGTTTGTTTGGGACTCCTTTTTGGCAGCCTTCTGGACTTTCTCTCTTGCTAGACTCCATACCCTCCTGTAGGGCACTCTGAGACTTCTCTATAGCCTCTCTCAGATCTCAAATACCCTTTCTATTTTTCTCCCTAGGCCCTTGTCTTAAAAGACTAGCCTTGTCTTGAAAGAACAAACCTTGTCTAAAAAAAGACAAACCTTGTCTTAAAGGAGAGGGAGAGAAAATAGCAGGTTAGAGTATTCAGATGGAACAAGAGTACTTTGTGAAAGGGATATGCCCTACAAACCAATCTCTGTTGTATCTCCCAAACCATTGTAATTGATAATTTTCTAAATAAAGGCATTATTTTTATCATACGCTGTGTTTATTATATGATGAACCCCATAGATTAGGGCTATGATTTTAGGGTTATGATGAGATCATACCAGTGAGACCTAAAATCTTAAAACCTTAATCTAAAGTATTCCTAGTCAAAGGAACCCTGAATAGGGGATCAGGGTTTTTCCGATAAGACTAGCACACCCCGGGTATACTGGAAAGGGTGACTGCTCTCACAGTCACTTGTGTATGACACTAATACTGGGATGTGGGTGCTCATTGGAGAATGAGTTCACTGATATGATCCAACTTGAGAACATCTAATGGAGTCTTAGCTACATGTCAATAGAAGGTTCTCATAGTAGGAGTGGTACAAGTAATCTTTTGACCTGAGACTGCCATAAGTACCTTATGTACATGAACCCATCCTTTGGTTCAATCCTAATCATGACACTGAGACATGCACAGGATTGATACTGGGAATGGTGAATTGAATATGAAGGTAATGAGTAGGTCAACAAGGAATCGATCACTCTTAGTAAGAGGAGATTGCATCCAGCTAGTCAACAATCGCATGATGATTCAGGGAATCTTTGATCAAAGTAAGGATATTAGAGATGGTTTCTAATATCAAGATAATCGAATCATCATTATAAGATTGAGCTAGAAACAAATATAATGTTGGATTTGACATATATCCATATCCATAGTTATATTTTGGGTGCAGGCTGATCGAAAGATTTAATTGTACGGTAACTCTCTACTGAAGGGTAATTTTGGTATTTCACCAGAATTTCCATATCTTCCGGGTAGACATGACACGTTGCTAGACGTCAATCTTATCTTGTGGGTTGATCAAGTTCAAAGATCACATGTTAGGAAGAATCCTAATTGATCGATCCGGGTAAGCCCGGTTTGACCTAAATCGATTAGAAAGAGTTCTAATCAAATTAGGTCAACTTGTATTCGAACCCACTGCTGGCTAGATGTGGAACCCAATGGGTCACACACTTAAGAGGATTGATCAAGAATTTAATTTGGAATTAAATTGTCTTTGCAAGATAACACTCTAGCAGGTGTTGCAAGCCCTAGCTTCTATTCGGATCGGATTCGAATTAGGGTTCCGGATTGGTTCAAATTGGGTTCTAATTGGACCTAATTAGACCCTAATTAAGAAATATGGGAATATGGCTAACCCTATTGGCTAGCCATGTAGCTTGGCTAGCCTCCCACCCGCCCCCTTTTTGCTTTTCACGCCAAACACCAAGAGTCCATGCGCATATGGACTCTTGGCGCGCCTTAAGGAAGAGTCCATGGCGCATGGACTCTTGGCGCGCCCCAAATAAAATCATCGGAGATTTTATTTGGGCGGCCTCCTTCTTAAGTGATTAGCGCTCCTTCTCCCCCCCCTTGGATGAAAATCCAACGGCTGATGGGATTTTGAGAAAGAGAGAAAGCGCTAACTCCTCCCGGGCGCGCGAAGTAACATCTCTTCGGAGATGAAAAGTCGCGACTTTCTTCTTTTTAAAACACCGCGGTTTTTCCTTTAAGAAGAGCCATGGGATTTAATCTGGAAGGCCGTGAGATGTGTGGATTGGGCGTGAGAAATAAGAAAGGGGCGTGAGATAAAGTGGAATGGGGTTTACGGAGAGTTGTGTTCTTCTGAGAAGACATCTCTCTGAAATCTATTTAAACAACAGAGGTCTCGGGTGTTCAGATGATTTTTTTTTTGAACAACAGAGTTTATTTTATTGTCTTTTCTTTCCAGGAAACTGATTCCTCCTTAGCTTGTTTAGGACAAAGAGAGTTTCCCTCTTACAGAGTTCTCTTCTCTGTTGAAACTCAAGTCCAAAACAAGAGATAGGAAGAATCTCTTGATCGGTAAAAGAAAGGAACTCCTACTCTGTTTCTATTTCCTTTACTTTAAGACATTAGTGTCTTAAATCCATCTCCTCCTTTAAGACAAGAGTTTTATTCTTAGGACAAGGTCTTAAGAAAGGGAAAGGAAGAAGGAAGAAAGGAAGTAAGGAGCCCCTACCCTGAAGTTTTAGAGCCATAGTCCTCTTGAGTTCTAGGATAAGAATTCAAGTGAGGGAACTTTGAAGAAGCTTGCATCTTGTTCAATCATCTTGTGGATCACCATTGGAGGGTGGACATTTGGACGCCTGGTGAAATCAAAAGAAGCATTCAACACCAAGTTCTGATTCTACATCAAAATTGGACTTAGCGTTAAAAGGTTAGTGCCCTAATTCTAACAATGTTAGTATGTATGTTTTAATTAGTATATAAGGAGATCTTGGCTAAGGGATTTCGGTGCAAATTTCATCATTTTGAAATTTACACTTCCGCTGCGGTGCACTTGAAACCCCAATAGTGGTATCAGAGCCATCCTTATTACAGTTAAAACATATTATATGCATTTTTGTTGTAGTATCGAAATTAGGGTTTTAAACCCTTGAATGCTGATACGCTTAGCATAATTTAAGGAATGCATATATGATAATTAATGTTTTGATGTATGCCACTAATTAGGGTTTTTCACTCAAACCCTAATTATTATAGAGATATGATTAGTTTTGAAGTCATCATACTGAAATAAGGTTGCCCTGGCATAATGGTGGATCCATTATGTGGTAAATGGTTGTCCTAGTATGATGACACACTTAGCACATATATGTTTATCAGAGTGATATCATTATGATATGTTTTTTATGTAAGAATGTGCTGGCAATTTTATAAAGCCCTCTTCTTAAAATCATATTAAGTCATAGCATATTTAACTAATAAGCATCACTAGTCATGATGAACAATTGATCATTCGGTGTCTAGAAAGGTGGTTCTGGGAAGGTAAAGAGAATCGTGGTTTTTAATTGGTTCCGTTGACTGACCTGGCCAATTTTTATTGGTGTCTAGGAAAGCAACGGGGGGACTCCCACATCTCTTCCACTTGCCTGGCCGATTTGATTATATTTAAATCTTGACTTATATGCTTAGTGTTAAAAAATTGCTATATGTTGGCCTTCCTTCATGCTGGATCATTACTGTGTTATGAACCACATTAGGTTTGTTGTGTTGTCTGCAAGACCTAATAGGGTGATTGACATAATATTGGTCTAGTACAAAATATCCTTACAGTATATTCAGTATAATGCCTTGTTGTGTTATCTACAAGGGCATTATATTTGAATATTGACTGTATAGAAATGAAAGGGTCTTGACTTAACTAGAACATTATGGTTTGTTGTGTATTCTGCAAGACTTATAATGTTCTAGAGGCCAAGTTATTTTTGAGAATTATATGAGATATAATTGGAAGAGTTTCCTACCTTACAACTTATAAAAGATTTGTTGTGTTGTCTGCAAGATCTTTTATAAATTATAAGGATCTCGATCTCACTAAGAAAACCGATCAGGGTTCTTCTCGATTATCATAGTGAGGGCTATGATTTTTGATAAAATAGTGGGAGACATAATTAAATTGAAGACCTAATTTAATTATGTAAATCATTTCATGGTTGTTTGCTTATGTATTGTTCTTAATTAAATGTAGATAAATGGCATCTTCATTATCACTGAGAAGCATCTTAGATACCAACAAACTGACTGGTCCAAACTATGTGGACTGGTTGAGAAACTTAAAGATTGTACTGAGTTCAGAAAAACTTTCTTATATTCTTGATACCCCTAATCTTAATCCACTAGGGGATGATGCCACACAGGAAGATATGGCCACATACAAAATGTGGCAGAATGACTCCCTCACTGTCAAGTGTATCATACTGGCCTCTATGACCAATGAGTTACAGAGGCAGCATGAAAGCATGGATACTCAATCCATAATGCTCAATTTAAAGGAGCTTTATGGAGAACAAAGCAGAACTGCTAGATACGAAATATCTAAGCAGTTATTCCGTGCTAGGATGACAGAGGGTACATCCGTTCAGGATCATGTCCTGAAGGTAATTGACTTAATCACTAGATTAGGTCAATTAGGGTTTATTATGGATGGGGAGCTGAATCAGGATTTAATCCTGCAATCACTCCCAGAGTCATTTTCTCAGTTTGTCTTGAATTATCACATGAACAAACTGAACACTTCCTTGCCTGAGCTGTTAAATATGTTAAAAACAGCAGAGAGCCATGTTAAGAAAGAAAAGGCTCCACTTCTTCTTGTTGATAAGACCAATAAGAAGAAATCAGGCAAAAAGGGTTTTAGCAGGAGACTAAACCCTAAGGGTGGCATCAATAAGAACAAGAAAGGAAAGAAGGTCTCAAAACAGTCAACCTGTTTCTTTTGCGGCAAAGCGGGACATTGGAAAAGGAATTGCAAGGCTTACCTTGCAACTGTGAAGCCTGGTGCGGCAGACGCACCAAAAGGTATGTATGAGATACATACTATATTGACATTAAATTCGTCTATATCAAATACTTGGGTATTGGATACCGCTTGTGGTTACCATATATGCAAATCTTTGCAGGACCTCCACAAGCTTAAAGTATTGAAGGAAGGCGACTTCAATCTCTACGGTGCTGGTGGTGATATCATCCAAGCAGAAGCTGTAGGGACCTATATTCTGAAGTTGCCTTCAGGGAAGATCTTGGAGCTAGAGAATTGTTACTATATGCCAAAGATTATTAGGAACATTATATCTATTCCTTTGTTATTAAAACAAGGATATGTAATGGATGTAACGAGCACTGGTTGCTCAATAATGTTATCTAATAAAATTATTTGTTCTGGCATATTTAGCAATGGGCTCTTAACTCTTTCTTCCAATGATAGTATTTTTCATGTCAATACTAAAAGGAAAAGAAAAGACTTTAATGATACTTTACTTTGGCATCATAGACTTGGTCATGTTAATGAGTCTAGGATTAGCAAGTTATACAAGGAAAAATTCCTTGATCCTTATGAGTATGAATCATTAGGAACTTGCGAATCATGTCTCATGGGTAAGATGACAAAAACTCCATTCACTGGACATGGGGAAAGGTCAACTGAGTTATTAGGACTTATACACACTGATGTATGTGGTCCAATGACAACTCAGGCCAGAGGAGGATACTCATATTTTATCACTTTTACAGATGATTTATCTAGGTTCGGATATGTGTATCTTATGAAACACAAATCTGAAGCCTTTGATAAATTTAAGGAGTATCAAAGTATGGTCGAAAAACAAACCGGGAAAAGTATTAAAGTTCTTCGTTCTGATCGAGGAGGAGAATACTTATCCGCGGAGTTTTTAGACTATCTTAAAGTTAATGGAATCCTTTCTGAATGGACCCCTCCTTATACACCACAGCTAAATGGTATAGCTGAAAGGAGGAATCGTACCTTATTAGATATGGTACGATCCATGATGTGCTTCACAAATTTGTCCATTTCTTTCTGGGGTCATGCCCTAGAAACTGCTGTTTATATTCTGAACAAGGTACCTTCTAAATCCGTTGTTAGTACTCCATATGAAATTTGGAGTGGAAAGAAACCATATCTTAAATATTTTAAGGTATGGGGATGTCCAGCTTATGTTAAAAGAAATTTTGGACATAAGTTGGAACCTAGAGCGGATAAATGTCTATTTGTAGGATATCCTAAAGAAGGTAGAGGATATCTATTCTACCATCCTACTGAACAAAAGATTTTTGTTAGCAGGCATGCCACTTTTCTAGAAAAAGAGTTCATTTTGGAAAGGGGCAATGGTAGAACAATTGAACTTGGAGAAGTGCAAGAAATACAGATAGACAATTCTCAATCATTAGAACATATAGTTAGGACAGAACCAGAACACAAAACTCCTCCTCGTAGGTCTGACAGAGTGCCACGGGCACCTGAGAGGTATGGGTTTATTATTGAAATAATGAAGCTCAAGTCATTCAAAATGATGAACCTCTGACCTATACGGAAGCTATCTTGAGTACTGACTCAGATAAATGGCAAGAAGCCATGGAATCCGAAGTAGACTCTATGTATGTAAACCAAGTATGGTCTTTGGTTGATGCACCAGAGGGTGTTAATCCTATTGGGTGTAAATGGGTCTATAAGAAAAAGATTGGGGCTGATGGCCAAGTTGAAACCTATAAAGCCAGATTAGTGGCTAAAGGTTTTAGACAAAAACAGGGAATTGATTATGATGAAACTTTTTCACCTGTTGCCATGCTAAAATCAATTCGGATTTTACTTGCTATAGCAGCATACCACGATTATGAGATATGGCAGATGGATGTGAAAACTGCATTCCTCAATGGTTTCCTTGAGGAAGAAGTCTACATGTCACAGCCAGAAGGTTTTATTTCAAAGAATAAACCTAATCAAGTATGCAAGCTGAAGAAATCCATTTATGGATTAAAGCAAGCTTCCAGGAGTTGGAACATCCGCTTTGATGAAACTATTAAAAGATTTGGTTTTATCAAAAATGTGGATGAACCCTGTGTTTATAAGAAGACTAGTGGGAGTGCCATAGTCTTCTTGGTTCTGTATGTAGATGACATACTCCTCATTGGGAATGATATCCCAATGTTGCAATCAGTCAAGGTTTGGCTATCAAACCAGTTTTCCATGAAAGATTTGGGAGAAGCATCCTATATACTAGGTATTAAGATCTATAGAGATAGATCTAAGAGGATGCTAGGTTTATCCCAATCTAGGTACATTGACTTAGTGCTGAAAAGATTCAGCATGGAAGGAAGTAAAAGAGGTTATCTTCCTATGAGTCAAGGCATACATCTTTCTAAAAGGATGTCTCCCAAGACACCTGAAGAAAGAGATAGAATGAATTCTATACCCTATGCTTCGGCAATAGGATCCATAATGTATGCCATGTTATGTACCAGGCCTGATGTGGCATATGCTTTAGGCATTGTCAGTAGGTTTCAGGCTGATCCAGGAGAGGATCATTGGAAAGCAGTTAAAAATATTCTTAAGTACCTAAGAAGGACTAAGGATATTTTTTTGGTTTATGGTGGTTCTGATCTTAAACTAGAAGCTTATTCTGATTCTAGTTTTCAATCAGACCCTGATGACAGCAAATCCATTTCGGGATATGTTTTTACCCTAAATGGTGGAGCAGTGAGTTGGAAGAGTACCAAGCAGTAGACTGTAGCTGACTCAACCACAGAGGCAGAATACATAGCTGTTAGTGAAGCCGCCAAGGAAGCAGTCTGGATGAAGAAGTTCATCACAGAGTTGGGTGTTGTTCCTCAAATTGAAAACCCAGTGCCACTTTACTGTGACAACACTGGGGCCGTTGCTCAAGCTAAGGAACCAAGAGCTCATCATAAGTCCAAGCACATTCTGAGACGCTTCCATCTTGTCCGAGAAATAGTAGAGAGACAAGATGTCTACATAGATAGAGTTGATACAAAGAACAATGTAGCAGACCCGTTCACTAAGGCTCTACCACAGCGAGATTTTGATCGCCACCTAGAATGTATGGGATTAAGATTCAAAGGCGATTGGCTTTAGTGCAAGTGGGAGATTGAAAGGGATATGCCCTACAAACCAATCTCTGTTGTATCTCCCAAACCATTGTAATTGATAATTTTCTAAATAAAGGCATTATTTTTTATCATACGCTGTGTTTATTATATGATGAACCCCATAGATTAGGGCTATGATTTTAGGGTTATGATGAGATCATACCAGTGAGACCTAAAATCTTAAAACCTTAATCTAAAGTATTCCTAGTCAAAGGAACCCTGAATAGGGGATCAAGGTTTTTCCGATAAGACTAGCACACCCCGGGTATACTGGAAAGGGTGACTGCTCTCACAGTCACTTGTGTATGACACTAATACTGGGATGTGGGTGCTCATTGGAGAATGAGTTCACTGATATGATCCAACTTGAGAACATCTAATGGAGTCTTAGCTACATGTCAATAGAAGGTTCTCATAGTAGGAGTGGTACAAGTAATCTTTTGACCTGAGACTGCCATAAGTACCTTATGTACATGAACCCATCCTTTGGTTCAATCCTAATCATGACACTGAGACATGCACAGGATTGATACTGGGAATGGTGAATTGAATATGAAGGTAATGAGTAGGTCAACAAGGAATCGATCACTCTTAGTAAGAGGAGATTGCATCCAGCTAGTCAACAATCGCATGATGATTCAGGGAATCTTTGATCAAAGTAAGGATATTAGAGATGGTTTCTAATATCAAGATAATCGAATCATCATTATAAGATTGAGCTAGAAACAAATATAATGTTGGATTTGACATATATCCATATCCATAGTTATATTTTGGGTGCAGGCTGATCGAAAGATTTAATTGTACGGTAACTCTCTACTGAAGGGTAATTTTGGTATTTCACCAGAATTTCCATATCTTCCGGGTAGACATGACACGTTGCTAGACGTCAATCTTGTCTTGTGGGTTGATCAAGTTCAAAGATCACATGTTAGGAAGAATCCTAATTGATCGATCCGGGTAAGCCCGGTTTGACCTAAATCGATTAGAAAGAGTTCTAATCAAATTAGGTCAACTTGTATTCGAACCCACTGCTGGCTAGATGTGGAACCCAATGGGTCACACACTTAAGAGGATTGATCAAGAATTTAATTTGGAATTAAATTGTCTTTGCAAGATAACACTCTAGCAGGTGTTGCAAGCCCTAGCTTCTATTCGGATCGGATTCGAATTAGGGTTCCGGATTGGTTCAAATTGGGTTCTAATTGGACCTAATTAGACCCTAATTAAGAAATATGGGAATATGGCTAACCCTATTGGCTAGCCATGTAGCTTGGCTAGCCTCCCACCCGCCCCCTTTTTGCTTTTCACGCCAAACACCAAGAGTCCATGCGCATATGGACTCTTGGCGCGCCTTAAGGAAGAGTCCATGGCGCATGGACTCTTGGCGCGCCCCAAATAAAATCATCGGAGATTTTATTTGGGCGGCCTCCTTCTTAAGTGATTAGCGCTCCTTCTCCCCCCCTTGGATGAAAATCCAACGGCTGATGGGATTTTGAGAAAGAGAGAAAGCGCTAACTCCTCCCGGGCACGCGAAGTAACATCTCTTCGGAGATGAAAAGTCGCGACTTTCTTCTTTTTAAAACACCGCGGTTTTTCCTTTAAGAAGAGCCGTGGGATTTAATCTGGAAGGCCGTGAGATGTGTGGATTGGGCGTGAGAAATAAGAAAGGGGCGTGAGATAAAGTGGAATGGGGTTTACGGAGAGTTGTGTTCTTCTGAGAAGACATCTCTCTGAAATCTATTTAAACAACAGAGGTCTCGGGTGTTCAGATGATTTTTTTTTGAACAACAGAGTTTATTTTATTGTCTTTTCTTTCCAGGAAACTGATTCCTCCTTAGCTTGTTTAGGACAAAGAGAGTTTCCCTCTTACAGAGTTCTCTTCTCTGTTGAAACTCAAGTCCAAAACAAGAGATAGGAAGAATCTCTTGATCGGTAAAAGAAAGGAACTCCTACTCTGTTTCTATTTCCTTTACTTTAAGACATTAGTGTCTTAAATCCATCTCCTCCTTTAAGACAAGAGTTTTATTCTTAGGACAAGGTCTTAAGAAAGGGAAAGGAAGAAGGAAGAAAGGAAGTAAGGAGCCCCTACCCTGAAGTTTTAGAGCCATAGTCCTCTTGAGTTCTAGGATAAGAATTCAAGTGAGGGAACTTTGAAGAAGCTTGCATCTTGTTCAATCATCTTGTGGATCACCATTGGAGGGTGGACATTTGGACGCCTGGTGAAATCAAAAGAAGCATTCAACACCAAGTTCTGATTCTACATCAAAATTGGACTTAGCGTTAAAAGGTTAGTGCCCTAATTCTAACAATGTTAGTATGTATGTTTTAATTAGTATATAAGGAGATCTTGGCTAAGGGATTTCGGTGCAAATTTCATCATTTTGAAATTTACACTTCCGCTGCGGTGCACTTGAAACCCCAATACTTTGGCATCAAATCACCAATGCTTATGTATAGAGAGGAATGGGATGCCCGATAAGTCCATTCATCAGCCATCTGATAAGACTCTTTAATCATAAAGAGTCTTATTAATGGAAAGACATATCATGATAACACACATTCATGCACCAAGAGACATATAAGTGTCTCTTGGTTTTTCCAGCCAATTTTTCCTTCTACCACATGGCATTAGCTGGTTGCAGGAAAGCCAAGGGGCATGAAATGAGAAATGAAGCATCAGAGAAAATTAAGAGACTTAAAGTAGAAGGACTCTGTTTTTTAGATTGGCACCAACAATGAAGGGATGCATCCCTTCATTTTGCGCATTCCAATTTCATGCCAATTGCCACCTATTGATGGGTCAAACCGTAGCAGAAGGGCATGCAGATAAGATAGGAGTCCTTTGGGATTAATCTGGGATTTGTGATTGATCTGTAGAAGTACTCTTGGTCCTTCTACATGCACATAATATGCATGAAAGCATTATGGCGCCCAAGAGTCCATGCTAACATGGACTCTTTCATAAATCCAAGATAAGTCCCAATAAAATTTAGATAAATACTAGATTAGGCTACCCCACTTAGGACTCTAACCAAAATAAATTCCACTTAAATTGGTTAGCCCAAATAACAAGCAAACAAATCCAATCCAATTGGATTAGGAGTTAAGCTAGCCAACATATGCTAGTATATTAATTAGCTAGCCAATTAGGATCCCATGACCCTAATAAAAATATAATAGACTTCCTTGATTAATTTCCTAATGTGTGTGACCATTTGTGCTCCATATATAGCTAGCAGTAAGTCTAGGTCCAAGTCAATTCGATCCAATCGAAATTAATTTGACCTAATTAGGTCAAATTGAGCTGACCTAAGTTACAAATTCAGACCAGCTTCCGAATTGACTCATGAATCCAATCAATTTGATTCATGAAAATCCATAAGACATGATTAACATCTAGCAACATGTCATGCCTACCCGGAAGATGAGGAATTTGGTAAAAATTATCAAAATACCCTTCAGTGAAAAGTTACCGTGCAATTCAATCCTTCAATCTTCCTTTATCCTGATTAAGTGATGGGCATGGATAAATGTCAAACCCTAGCACTCAATCCTTTTAGATCTCAATTCGATAATAAAGACTCGATTGATAGAAAATTAGAAACCCTATCTAATCTCATCATGCTTTGATCAAAGACTTCCTGAGTCATCATTCGAAGAGATTTCATGAGATAAGTCCTCTTACTAGGAGTGATCAATTTCTTGTTGACCCACTCATATCCTTCATATACAATCCACCATATCCGAGAACATCCTGTACATGACTCATTGTCATGAGTGAGTATGGACCAAAATATGGCTTTATGTGTATAAGGAATCATGGTGATCTCAGGTCTAAAGATCACTTGCATAACTCCCACTATGAGAACCATCTTTTGACAAGTAGTAAGACTTCCATAAGATGTTCTCAATGCAGATTAGCCTAGTGAACTCATACCCTTATGAGCACCCACATTCTTGTATTAGTGTCTTTATACAAGTAATTGTGAGACCAACCACCCTCTCCATCGAGCATATATAAGATGTGCTAATCTTTCCAGATTCATCAATCCCCGAATCGATTTTCAATGACTAGGAATTTTTTAGATTATGATTTATAGGAAAGTAGGTCTCACCATTATGATCTCCATCATAATCCTAATTCCATTGCCTTAACCTATGAGATTCATCATAATCTTGATAAGATGCAGCAGTATGATGAATCAAATACCTTTTATTAATAAATAATATCATACATGAGCTGGAAGATCATAGAAATACCCATGCAAGGATTGGCTTTTAGGGCACCATTCTTTCATGTTTGAGACCATGAAATCTAAGAATTTGCTTGAGGCTACTCTAAAGGTGTACTTGATGGGATTCAGCTTCATTTGATACTTTCTGAGAGTGCTAAAATTCTCCTAGAGGCCTTCAACATAGGTCCTTGCTACCTTGCTCTTGGCAAGCATGTCATCCACATATATCTCTATATTCTACCCAATCTGGTCCTTAAAAATCTTATTTACTAGGTGTTGATAAGTAGCACCTACATTCTTTAATCCAAATGGCACAACCCTGTAGCAAAAGAGGCCTTGGTTAGTAATAAAAGTAGTTTTATCCTTTTCTTCTAGGACCATCTGGATTTAGTTATATCTGGAGAAGGCATCCATGAAGCTAAAGAGATCATGGCCAAAAGTTACATTAACCATCTGGTCAATCCTTAGCAATGGATAGGCATCTTTTCGGCATGCTCTATTAAGATCAATAAAATCTATATAGATATATCATTTACCATTCACCTTTTTCACCATGATCGGGTTAGCGATCCACTCTGCATAGGTGGTTTTCTGGATGAAGCCAGCATTAAGCAACTTGTTGACCTTCTCGGTGATAGCCTTTTAGCACTCGAACATGAAGCTCCATTTCTTTTGCTTGATGGGTCGGCATTTAGGATCCACCTTTAATTGATGTAGCATTATCGAGGGATTGATTCCCAGCATGTCCATGGGTACCCAAGAGAAGACATCAGTGTTCTCCTATAAAAATGAGATCAGCTAGTTTTTAGTTACCTAATCCAAGTTGGAGCCGATTCTAACCATATGCTCAAGATTGCCATCAACCAGGGGTACGGGAGTGAGACCCTCGGTCAACTCTCCTTGCTATTTATTTAGATCATCTTAAGCATCAAGACCTTTGACTAGATAGTTCTCGATGATTCTTTTTCCTTGAAGCTTGATACAGTAACAATGTTGTACCTGATTTTGATCTTCATAGATCTCTCCAACTCTGTATGCTATAGGAACTTCACCTTTAGGTAGTAAATGGAGATGATGGCTTGGAAGGCATTTAGACCTGGTTGTCTGAGAATAGCATTGTAAGCTTAGGGTGTTTGAATGACCAGGAAGTCCACTCGAGTGATGGATCGTAGAGGGTAGTATCCCATCCTTACTGATAGGATGATCATTCCCTCCACTTAGATTGCATCTCCCATAAACCCTACTAGAGGAAAATTTATTATAACTAGTCATTCAGGTGAATCCCCATTTTTAAAAGTACATCAAAGTATAAAATGTTTGCTGGGCTACTATTGTCCATAAGGATATGATGTACATCATAGTTTTTAACATTCAAAGTGACAACTACATCATCATACGAAAATTAAATGCCATCGTCACCTTCTTTGGAAAAAAACTATCGACATTATATACCTTTTTGCTAGCTAGGTGGGTTGGCAGCACCCCCCCCCCCCCCCCCCCATTATCATCTTCATTTCTCGATGGTATGGGATCCCCTCTTTTGGGAGGTGGAAGCGACTATGGTTATTTGACTAGTCATGGCAACCTTGACCGCTCTCTTTGCCTTCTTTGCTACCAATGAACTGGTTGAGATGATCCCACCTGATCAGTTCTTCGATCTCATCTCTCAGTTGGATACACTTAGCATGGCCATGGTCCCGATGGTATAAATAAAATTTATTTTGATTTCTCCTCGCCAATGGCATCTACATCTTCAGAGGCTCCAGGATTTGCATCATGATCGCCATTAGCACCTTTTCTCTTGGTGCATTTAGAGGAGTATAATTATAAAATTTCTTTAATGGTGGTGCTTAAGAGGCCTCCATAGGTCGATGATCTTTGAAGAACTTATTTCTTCCACCGGGGTCGGCGGTCCCATCATAGTTTTCAAGCTATGAAATTTTGAAATGCTAGGGAAGCGATGGCTGCATGATCTCATCATCAAATCATGGCTTGTTTTTGATCCCATCAATTTGTGTTGAAGGAAGATTACAAATTGCCTTGATTCGATGTTCCATTTCCTTGAGTCTGCAATCAATCTCGATCTTGATTGACTAAGACTTCTAACCACTACAGGGATTGACGGATAGAAATAGAATCATGCTCTAGGCGAGGGCCTTCAGAGTACAGCCTTCTTGCCCCTAGGCTTCCATGATGATGATGATGGTGGTAAGCGGCCCCTCCAAGGTCCTTCGAAAGGACCTACAATTATTTCGATGGTGATGGTCCTACTCTGGCCACTGGAGGTTGCACTACTGGTGGCACAAATGTAGGTAATGCTAGAGGTTGAGAGGTTGCATGTGGTGCAACTAGTGGAAGTGGTGTCACAAGAGATGGCACAGGGATAGCCTAGATGGCTTTGATAGTAACTACTAGATTCTGGACTTACTTAATGAGAAAGTTAAATCGATCCAGGCCTAACACCAGTGCTTGTAGAGGAGGTGAGGCTCTTGCTAGTGCAGGGTAGGATGGATCATTTGCCTGGCTCTCTATCACTCTTTCTACCAGCTAAGAGGCCGCGATGTTGGTGTGACGAGAGGTAGTCTTTTTAGGCAGCATGGCCTTCCTCCTTGCAAATCACACTCCTCGCCAATATTCAGATTCTTCTTCTAATCTATTGGTACCAAAATTTGTCAAGCACCGGTGGAAGAGCTGAATGGGTGCTAGAGTTGGCAGTGCAGGCCAGTCTCTAGGAAGAGGTACCTACAAAAAATCCTTGCCAAGGGTGGCCCGAGTGATGGCACTCCGACACTCAAATCAGCATGGACACCAATAGGGAGAGTGTGAGCAGGAAGGCTTGCAATACCTTAAGGATTCACTAGGAATTCTTTTATAGGCTATGATACATAGGACAATCTAATCTCGAACAGGATTCTACCGAATCTCATAAAGGGTAGCAAAGCCTTCCATGTGTCATATAGAGCTCTCTTGCATGTTAGTGGTGTCCCATCTCTTTAAATACATTCTTGTCGCTAACCCCATGCATGGCATGCCTCGTTAAATGATGGTCTAAAATACAAGAAAGTTAGACATGCCATTCCCATTCGCCTAGATCTGGCCATGATTGAGAATTTCAGGGACATGATAGAGGTAGGAGCATAAGTGATGAATGTCTATCTCTCCAAGACTTAAGATGGGTATGCTATCAGGGCCTTGCATGTCAGAGTGCTCTTGGGGTACTCAAGGCTTGGGAACTTATGGCCAAGTGCCCTTGGAGTGGTTGGTAGGGCTCGCTAATGCCTTGGAAAATAGGAGTTACCTCTATTGTCACTCGCTCGAGAGTCATAATTGAGCACCTCAAGAGTGATTGGCAAGGCTCACTGATGCCTTGGGACATAGAAGTTGACATCTACCATCATCCACAAGGGGATCATGACTAAATACCTCCAAAGCAGTTAGCGAGACTCATTGATGCCTTGGGGCATAGGAGTTGGCCTATGCCATCACCCACTTAGGAGTGATGATTGAATACCTCCGGAGTGGTCTGCGAGGTTCGCTGATGCCTTGGAGCATAGGAGTTGACCTCCACATTCACCTGCTCCAGAGTGGTGATTGAACTTCTCTAGAGCGATCGGCGAGGCTCACTGATGCCTTGGGGCATAGGAGTTGGCCTCCACCATCACCTAGTTAGGAGTGGTGACTGAATGTCTCCAAAGTGATCGGTGAGACTCGTTAATATCTTTGGGCATAGGAGTTAGTATCCACCAAAACCCGCTAGGGAGTGGTGACTGAAAGCCTCCAGAGGGGTCAGCGATGATCGCTAATACCTTGGGATATAGGAGTTGGCCTCCATTGTGACCCACTCAAGGATCATGACTAATACCTCTAGAGTGGTTGGTAAGGTTCGCTGATGCCCTAGCATGTTGTTTATAGCTCAAGTTGGTGATCAAGCCATCAGCCCGTCTTTATTATCCTAGGCCCTAGGTCTTTGGCTAGACCACATTCCTAATAATAATTAGGATATATATTTTTTGATGTAGTATCATATCTATATTTTTATTATAGCCAACATTTTTTGTACTTCATGTTGTATCCTGTCTTCGACACTTATAGTATATTAAATTTTATACCGGTGAAACATTTTCAATGATACATTATATGTTCTCTTAAATGATATATGTTAATGTTATGCTTTTGTGCTAATGATATTTGTCTATACCTTATATGCAACTTGCTTTACCTCTTTGTTGATGATCAATGGGGGAGTAGAAAGGTGTATGAAATTAAAACTTAAAGGGGGAGAATGGTATCAAATATGAGAGTGGATAGAATAGTATGAGAGTAAAAATCAAAGATGAGTATTTTCATAAGAACTAAAAGATGAGCCAAAATTGAAATTAAAACATAAATTAAGGGGGAGTAATGTCTATCAGCTCTGATATAATCTTTCAGCTATTACAAGCTCTGATACACTCTTCAATCCAAGCCCTAATACATATGTGATACTTTTCTTTTAGTTCTGATACAATCTCATTTAACTTTGATAAATTCCATTATAAATTCTAATACCAAGTTATAAGCTCTGATATGATTTGAAACAAACTCAATTTGTTGTGATACACTGTTGTTACATTACTCATGAGCTCTGATTTTTGTAAATTTTAAAGTTCTGCAACTCTATGAAAAATTTGCCTTGATACATTATTCATAACTAGCACTCTGATACTTTGATACTCTGATACCTTTACAACTCTGATACCTATACTGTAAAGTTTCTATACACAAATATATATATATAAAGCTTTGATACATTTTTTACATTGAAAGTTTTAAATCTCCATGACCACTATTTTGTTATCAACAAAAAGGGAGAGATTATTGATTCCAAGAATGATTTTGATGATTATAGAATATTGGAATATGAATAATATACTAACAATTTCAAATGGTTGAGAATATTTTTGTAGAGAGCTTTCTAATGGCCAATCTTCAATTAAAAATCCTTCTGAATTAGTGGAATGGTTTATGAACAATTAGAATGATTTATGAGATTGCTAGGATCATTGTAAACTTTTATACATTCCTTGAAAATCCTTTTAATACTTTAAGAGAGTTATGGAAGAAGGGTGACTTCAATTTTGTTGTTAGACATATTTAAGAAAGTTACAAAAGTTCATTTGTATCTTAGGGAGCCTATGAAAGTATTTAAAAGTCATTTGAAAGTCTTGAAAGCCTATACATTGAATTCCATGTAAAATGTAAAACTGGAATGAAAGAGCCAACTCCTCTACGAAGAGCCAACCTCTAGCACGTTAGCATGGCATGTTGGCACGACACATAGGATTTGGTACTGCACACGAGCTGACTCATAGGATTTAAGCTAACTCTCTTGGATAGGTAAAAAGCTATATTTTTAAAGTCAGAACAGAAGAGCTAACTCCTTCAAATGAGCCTTCTCTCTTAGATATGATAGAAAGGTAGTTTTTTTAATATAGTTCAAAAAAGCTGACTCGTAGAAGATGAGCCAGCTCTCTCAGAGAGATAGAGAGTATGTTTTCTGAGAATACTATAGATGAGCCAACTCGCAATGCTCGAACTGTTACAACAATAGTTAGTTCTAGAACTTCTAGATTTTAATTTTCAAAACTTTTAATAATTTTTTTTGTCTTCTAATGGCTAGAAATGACCGAGAAACATTAGGAAAAAACTTGAAGAAGTATAAATGCTTCGATTCAAAGTCAAAGGCCAACATTCTTTGAGAATATTCTTGACAATCATTGAAAATAAATGAGAAGTCATCTAAAAACTCGAGCTCTTAACTTCTTTCTATCAACACTGTTAAAGCATTGAGCGAGCATCTCAGTGACCTTTGAAGATCAATCATTGAAAACTTGAAAAGTCTTTAAGAGGAGCTTCATCAACAACCTTCTACTCTTTTGACTCTCTATTTTTTTGTTTGTGTATTGTTATTTGTTTCAACAGAGAGCTGAAATATGGAATTGGGTTTAAGTTTTTAATTGGTTGATCTTGGAAAACCAATTGAGTTGTTTGTGAGCCCGAAAAAAAATGATTGTATTAGAATTTTGGTTTGCAAGCCCAAAAGAAAACAAACCATCTGTATATTTGTGAAAATATAGTAAAAATCCCAAGAGATCCTTGTATAGTAAATGTAAGAGCTAGGATTGCTCTAATCCACTATAAATCTTATTGTATTTATGTGGTTATCTCTCTCTATCTCTCTTATTTAAATTTCAGCTTTTGCATACTTCATTTAACACAATACTTGGTTCACACATCTTTTGAGTTTTGAAAGATATTTGTTTCAATTTTTGAAAATCCAATTCATACCTCCTCTTGGGTTGTCAGTTTAAGCATCATCTTTTATACCAAATCAAGAACAGGCCAAGAGTTGTTTCGCCTATACTATTATCTTAACTAATTCTTTATTGATCTAACATTAAGAATTTTAAAACTTAAAATATATCTTAAAAATTGAAAATAATCCTTTCATATTCATTGTCATATGATTTGTAGTCAAATATGGAATCCATCCATAGCTGAAGTTTAAAAAGTAGGGCTGGCGATGATTGTCTTGGCAACGAACCAGTCAGAGGATGAGAGGAGGTCGGCTTACAAGGATTAAAGAGATGGTCAAAACACAGAAGAGGTCATCTAGCTAGATGGTGGCGTGCTAAGAGATGCAATGTATGAGACCCAAAGAACTATGGCAAGGGACCAAAGATGGTGAACGAACCTATTTTGATAAATATTTTTTTAAAATATTTTTTAAAAAATAAATATTTAAATAAAAATATTAAATAAATAATGTAAATAAAATAGACCAAAAATAAATTAAAATACTAAGTAAATAAAATATTAGCATAAATAAAATAAATCCGAAAATAATTAATTTATTTTATTTATTAAAATAAATAAAATAAAATAAATCTAAAAAATATTAAAATAATTAATTTTTGAAGATTTTTAGTTGATTTCACTTTTTACCTCTAAATAATCCAAATAACTACAATGAAAACTATCCATTCCCATTTCGACTGGTCACAAGGCAAATATTTCAAGAAATTTTGCCTTTCCGATTCCGGCCAAACAAACACGCCCCAAGGCATTCCTTGCTGAATATCGTATGCATCCCTACTACTTGACGCCCGGATGCTAAAGATTGTATGCATCCCTGAGCTTATCCGAAGGCTTGCGAGAGTAGTAATCAGCCTGTACTTGGAATGCAATTCTAGACTTCCGCTGCAAACCCGATAAAGCTAAAAGAAAGGAAGCTAAGAAGGTACAACATAGAAAAGGATATCCAATATGCTAGAAGGGTGATGATTAAGAAAGTAGTTCCACCTAAGAAAGGACAAGATAGCAGCAAAGGTAAAGGTGCAGGTGGCAGCAGCAAGGAGAATAGAGATGCAGGACATAGCCAAGCTCCTCAACAATCACCTAGACATTTAAACCATGACACCCACCACGAATTTATTTTTGCCAATTCTCAGCCTACTCGTTTCATTACCAATTGGGAAATGCAGGAGGCAAGGGGAATAGATGCGGATGGGTAAGACGCGGAGGAAAATTGTTACCAAGAAATCAAGAACGACAGCTTCAAAAGGAATTCACGGTGTAGAGGAAGACGATATTGAAATGGATACCCAAAATCTTACACCCAATCCCCCCAAAAACAAAAAAACAAAAAACAAAACAAAACAAAGAAAGAAAGCTAGGATAAATATTGCATTAGCTGTGGCCTTGAGTTAATCCAGCAGGGAGGAAAGCAAGAAGAGAGCTGGGTTTCAGACGCACTGTTGATTTAGAATTTCTAAAATGTTGACAAGCAAGAAGAGATCTTAGTTCCAGACCTTGTTGATTTAGAATTTCTAAAATGTTGACGGTTAAAGATTCAAGCCAGTGGCATTACTCTCACTAATCTAGGTTGGCTTCATTTTCATCAGAAAATATACCAGATCAACTAGCTGGCACCTTCGAATCCCTGGTAATATGGTTTTTCTCGATTGCTTGAAATTGGCTAATATCAATTAGAAGCATGTTTAAATATAACATGCTCTCATTCTTTAACATCAAGCATCACCTGAAAGCCAATCCAATTAAAACAGCCAGTTTCTCCCCCGTCCTTGAATAGGTAAGATCAGCAAGATTGGGCAAGACAAGTTTGTAGATCACTATTTGAAAAAAATGGAACCAAGTAGCCTAAAGCATCAAACAATATCCAAAATACCGGTGCACAATTACTGGATATGGCACGTAGGTCTAAGAAGCAAGTTGTTTAAGAAATAAAACTATTATATCACCTAGGGAAAGTATTCAAATGAAACAATTAGCAGGTAACAGGAGTGGAAAAAAAGGGGCAAAAATTTAACATCTAGGACAGCACAATTTTCCAGATTATTGTTGGTCTAGATTAGACAACAAATGCTCGAGTCTGTGAAGGTAGAAACATGAGCAAATTGATTCTTGGAGCAGAGCTCTCACAAACACAGGTAGTTAACAGAAGATCCTAACAATGTTTTATGCTCCAACAAGGTACCCAACCAATACCTATGCCTGCAGAAAAGTAGGGGAGAATGATCAAAAAGTCACCAACCAGCTGCACTTTCAACAGAAATCAAATATAAAGAGCACTTTGCTCATGCAATCACGAAACAGACCTTGCTAGCAATGTTGTTTGAGAGCCAGTCCAGTCCCTCGTAAAGACCCTCCCCAGATGTGGCACATGTGCTCTGGATGTACCTGAAAGGCATTATAACAAAGTATTACAAAGCATATAGATTCAGGCACTTAAAAATAACCATTAAAATTGTATTAACTAAGAAATGACTTGAAAGGTTAAGAACCATGTGAAGAGCATGAAATATTAAATATTTACCAGTGACGCTGGCGGAGGGAGTGCAGGCCAAGCTTATCAGTGATCTCTGCAGCATTCATGGCATTGGGAAGATCTTGCTTGTTTGCAAAGACAAGCAGCACTGCATCTCTCAATTCATCCTGCCCATCAAAAAAAAAAAAAAAACAGTTTTCCATTTTGCATGAGGTGTACTGCTAGAGCTTCAAGCTTCTTAGGTATGTGACCCTGGTAGGCCTTGGTTGGCAAACCAATCTTGAAGCCAACATGAAAACATTATGAGGGAACTAACTCCAGGGCCTTCGTTTGACTGTCATCTAAAAGGCTCAGCCATGTTTTCATTTGAATATAACATTCTTAATACACAACCATCCTTACTACACACACTTAGATCTTTCTTTATAAAGAGTGTGTGGAATAAAAATTACATGGCAATTGAAACTAGAGTCCAGGAATGAAATTTATGGCCAGCATGCCCCAAGTATCAAATGTCAGGCAAACCAGGGATCAGAAGTTGGCCAAACATAAATCATTATGATGAGTTATTATAATGTTACATCAACCGTTTGGTAGACTGCTGTATGTCATGCTTCTAGCAACTGCGCGATCAAAACTTTTCACAAGGATTTATAATAAGGTTTGAAACCAGAAGTGTAAATTACAATAACAATTACAACAACAACAATGACAATGTTCCTCCCGATGGAGATAAGAATGGTGATACGTAGCATCATCATCAATAGGATATTACTCAGTGCTACTTAAAAGCACACTTCCACAAGATACAAGAGCAATAAAAAGTGACTCAGGCAACCTACAGAACCAGACTTGCCAAACAAAAGAAACAAAACACATTGTTGACATGAATTGGTTTTCTTCTGAGTGCTTAGAGAAATGCTAAATGGAAAAACTGTAGATATCAGAAAAGTGGTTGTGGTGGGAGTTGGGGAGGGGGGGGGAGGGAACGGTTACCATGACAGCAAGCGTAAGGCATCATGGAAACAGTTTGTGAAATTAAATAAAAAATATAGTTCTTTTGATTGTACAGGCAGCCAAATTTATCCTATTACTCTATTCTATTCAAGAATTGCCAATCTAGTAGTATAGGGATCATGTATCAAACATTATTTTCCATAAAAAAGTCTTAACATGCGACCTCCCAACAAAAAACTAAAAGAGCCTCCACAAACACAAAGAAATTTCAATTTTCTGCATAAAACAGTCAAAATTGAGACTTAGGTGAAAATGATGTAAAAGTCTACCTCATTAAGCATTCTGTGCAATTCATCTCTAGCCTCAACAACACGATCTCTATCATTGCTGTCAACAACAAAGATAAGGCCCTGGGTGTTCTGGAAGTAATGTCTCCATAGAGGTCTGATCTGATAATACCAGCACACAAAAGGTTATTACAATCAAGCATACACAAGCCATGGGAATGTATTTAAGATCTTGAAACTCAACTTGCTCAGGCTGTAGCAGATCAAAAGGAAACAAAAGTGACAAAGACCATACAGAAGTTTTAAACTCTCCATCTCTCTCTCTCTCTCTCTGATAATACCATCGGACAAAAGATTATTTATTACCATCATGCATACACAAGCCATAAGAAGGTACTTAAGATCCTTAAACTCTCTCTCTCTCTCTTTGTGTGTGTGTGCACGCGCGTGCACACATGCATGTGCAGATATATGTATAAACCATTATCTAGAAGTTGTTGAAAATATTTCAACCATGCAGGAAGCACCTGGTATATTTGCCAGCAAGCATATATCACATTGTGATGACTAAATGATTCACGTCATCAGGAGGTCTTTATATACTAACTTTTGATTAATTGATGATACCATGGGAAAGTTTGAATGAATACTCCATTTAAAAATTTTTTGATTAAAAATTTGAACATGAATGGTATCTGGCACTGAACCTTAAATATTAGTTTGCAATTCATATACTAACGATCTCACAATCTCCAAACTTGGATGGTAAATTAGAGATTGTTGAACTCTAGCTAGAATGCCCTATAATGGTTATGGTTAAGGCCCAAGCTTTCTACAACAGCTAGGCATATTAGGTAAACTGGAGTAGGTTCATAACAATTTGGTATCAGAGCCAGTCCCACACAGTTTTCAAGTCAAAAAAAGGTTGGCTTGTGCAAAGGACAGTGTAAAAAGAAAAGAATAATAAAGTGCCTAAAGTAAAAGCCACCTCTAGAAAGGGTTGCATAGCAACTAAAGTTCAGATGGAACAAGGTTACATGACTGTCCTAGAGTACAAGTTGCAACATTGAAAGGACTACCCAGCACAGTGTAAGAGCCATCATGGAGGAGGCTGAGGATGGTTGCAGTGCATGGTGGTACATTACAATCCTGGTTAAGAATCCAACATTCGACACCTCTAATAACTTGCATTCCAGGTATAGAGGCTAAGATCTTAACATGTCCAAGCATTGCAAACAAACTCAGAACCATGCCACTGGGTAAGGAGATTTAACACTCGATTTTCTTCTGACAAAAGGTAAACACTCAGGTCCAGGTACTATCAAGTCACACTACCTCAAGAGAAATCACACCCAATGCAGCTTTTAGAAGCACCACACAATGTAAATCTAATCTTTAACTGCTTACCCAGACCTGTATCTGAAATGATATTATAAAAAAGGCACTGCTACAGGCTTCACTAGATAATCAATGCAATGCCATTACCAATATGGTGATAAGCAGATAAGCAGGAAGAGTTATTGTATCCATTCCTGGAATAATATTGATGGCACTGCTTACCACTCAAATGCCAGAGGTCACTAGAGAAGTGATGCTCGTAAGCTGTACCTTAAAAACAGCCCGTCGGTCCGGCAAGGACCCTCTGATGCTCAAGTCAAGTAGCAGGCAACAGGAAAAAGAAAGGTAAACGGAGTAGAAAGAAAAAAATCATAGTGAACACGTACCTTGGGGGTTCTCATAGAACCCCCTTTTATAGGCCTAGGGCAAGGATATTTTTGGAAAAGGGAAAAGACTCAATGCACTTGGCGAGAAGTAATAGTTCTGTGGATTCCATCCGTGCAGTGTCAAAGAATCACATTGCATGCACAAAATATCTATTTTTCATTAATTAAAGATTTCTCTCGTCTGCATTGTTAGCCATACTTTTTAATGGTGAGGTGGACTGCTGCATGGATCCAATCACGTTCCCTTTAATTGCAAGGATTTGCCATGCATTACGAAATTTGTCCACCTATCCGCACTGGGTGCATGGAAATGAGCATCGATTAGTACCTCCTTAGGCTACCTTGAGGGATGCTGCTAGGAGGCTTTAGTTGCCCTTAGGCACAAGGATTTAGGATCAGCCTGGTATCCACATCAGGATTAGAGGTCCACAGGACTGAGACTCAGGGCGCATTCCCGTCTCACTTGAAGATCATGCTGCTAGGGAGGGAATGGGTCTTCCTAGACTCTGTCAGTCCCATAAACCCAGGAGCACCCCTATGGCCGAGGGTCTCGAGGCGTTACTTCGGTCCATCCAAAAGGGCGCCTAGGCTTGAATTCCAAAGGTGAGGCGAATCCTTACCGAGGCTGAGGGTCAACCGGACTGAAAGGAGTCTAAAGGCCGGAAGCCTTGCTTCGATCGAAAGATGCCCTACAAATCCAGGCTTACAATCCTCGGGATGCCGAGGGTAGGGGATTAACCCCCACGTCAATTGCCCCCCACTCAGCTCGAGCATGAGAATCTCGAGCTGAGTGGATTTGGCTATACATCCGAGGAATCCAAGTTTAGCCAGATGTGATCACATACCTCCAGAGACGCGAAATGGATTGGCAAGCAAAAGAGCGCCACGTGGTGCATTTATGACGCTCCTTGAGATAAGAGGAAAATATACGGCCACCCCTCTCTTTAAATAAAGGGTCCAAGGCATTCTTTTTTTGGCACTATTCTAGCTTTGGAGGGGGATTTTGCACCACAAAGAAGTGACCTCCAGCAAGCGAGGCAATTTCCAACAAGTATTTTCAGTGCTAGGAAACACTAACTCTAGCTTTAGCTTTTCATGATGGCACCAGGACCGATAGATTCGAGAGATGCGAAGGAAGTCGGAGAACCGCCAAGAAACTCAAGAAGTCTGGCATCTCGATGGAGTCATTGCTAGGACAACCAAGCCCGTGCTAAAGAGGCGGGCATCAAAGAAAGGCATCCAAGGATTGTCAACATCGAGTTCATAAAAGGTCCGAGGGCAGCTAAAGATCTGGTTCAGTCTCTCCTTTTGCCTACCAATACGCTGGAGATGCAGGAGGCTGACCCCAAGCTTTACAAGTGCGGATCCTCTCAGTCGATCATTCAGGTATGATGATGTGTATTCTTTGAGGGCTACACCTTTGTATCCTCCAAACAATATTTCTCTATGTGGCTGGTGCAATACCTTAATTTCTTTATGGAATTGGCCAAGGCATCAAAGGCAAAAGGCTATGTTGACCGAAGAAAAAGCCGCTTCTGCTAAAAGAGAGGCTAGTGAGGCCAACAAGGTTCGGGCATCCGAGACGAAGCAGGAGTTCCAACGGCAGGAGAGGCATGCCAATGTTGCGATGGATGATGCTGAGCATTCAATGAAGAAACTGGAGCCAACATCGAAGTGGCTCACGACGATCCACAAGTGGATGACCGATGCCCACCAACAAGAAATCCAAGTTACAGAGAAGGCGACGTCGAAGATCGCCAATTTGAAGGAAAGCCTCGGGGCTGACATCGCAGATACGAGCGAGGATGCTCGCACTCGAGTTTATTGGCTATGGGACGAACTTTCATCAGCAAGGGAGGAGAACAAATGATTGTGGGATGAACTTTGACAAGCTCAGCCTAATTTCTGATGGTGGATCTTCGAGTCAATAACAAGAGAGAATCCAACAGGTAAAGCAGGCTCAAACGAAGCCCTATCCGATGCCCAATTCCTCTAACAAAAGCTCGAAGAAAAAAGAAGAAGAAATGATGTTGAGAGATCATAGACTCACAACATTCGTGCCACATAGGCACGAAAGGCCTTGGCCCTAAAGGGCCAACTGAAGGCCACAAAAAATACACCATCGAAAAACTAAAGGATGCTGATACAAGCGACTAAGAAGCTATGATGCTGTGAAGGTAGCTGTTGTTGGCCAAAGCACATCTAGGCATTGCCGACACTCGACTTCGCCATTCTGAAAGGAGGGCTTACGAGAGAGGATTCAAGGAATGTAAGGCTCTAGTGGTCCAAATCCTCCCATCGGCTAAAGTGAGCCTACTCCAGATTCCCATCCTGGCAATCTCCCATGCCTTAGCTACTCTCCAAGCTGGCAATCTCCCATGCCTTAGCTACTCTCCAAGCTGGCTGAGGTCGAGTGCAAAGGCATTAATGTTTACATGTTTGTTGGGTTACGATTACCATAATCCAAAATTTTCTTTTTCGATACTTGATAATCACTTAAGGAATGAACAAAGTTTGAATTTTCTTCGATTGTGTTTTGGAGTTATTCCCGAAGGTTGAACATTTGACAACGAATTTGTGAATTTCCCAAGTCCACGAATTCAGTTTGCCGGTTGTGGCTAAGGAGAGCAAGCCCTCGCTACAGGAGTCTTCAATTTCTTTGACCAGATAACTGAGGGTCTTCCTCAGCCAAACCATGTAGGGACAAGCGTAATACTACCAGCTGGATATAGCATTCAAGAGATGTGTCTCAACATAGGTTTCATAAAGAATGAACAACCTTAAATGCATTGTGGTTGTTGAGAGCATGGCGCTCAAGGTTATACCGGCCACCTATGCTTGCAAAAGACAAGACATCATAATCATTGCTTCCGAATGCCAGCTATTCTCCAATCCACGAGAGATGATCTGGCCAGTCTCAGCTTATCACGCGTCAATCATCCGATGGCAGGGATTTCATCCATGTCGAATCCAGGCCATTAAGCTTCCTATAAATAGTGAAACCCCTGGTTCGACTGCCATTTGGCTCCTTGCTTTTCTCTCTTCTTCCTTTCATTTTTCTTAAAAGGTTATGCCTCCTATCGATCATCCTTTCCAGCAAGCGTCCCTGCTTGTCTTGTCTATTAGGTTGGATTTCCATTGTTATCCTGGAATCTTCTTCCACAGATTTCCTTTTCTTAGACATTTCTACATTCTTTTTCTTCTTTCCTGTGTTTGGCTTCGTTGGGTTCTTCCTTTTGATTTTTGAACTATTTTTTCATGATTTTTGCTGATTTTCATTTGATCCTTCAAAAATGAGGGAGGTCTCAATGTCGGCTGGTTCTTGGTCTTTAGGACTAAAGCCGACCAACGATGGGACTTCTATCAAGAGTTCAAGTGTCCTAGTCAATGATGGGGCTCCCATCGAAGTTGCAGGTGCGCCCGATGGAGAAGAGGATTCCGAGCCTGAGTTCCCACAAGAGAACTTCCAGTCCAAGCTTAGGGAAGCGGATCTGGATCGATTTCGGCATCGATACTAGATCTCGCTCGAGTTTGGACTAGAATTTTAAGGCTTCCTCTTTTTGATTTTTTCACCGAACTTTGTTTTTTTAGGATAGCCCTGTGTGCTGTTGTACCGGCTCGTGGCAATATATTTGCAATTTCACAATGGTTTACCTTTTGGCCGGCATTCGGTCGAGTACTTCTCTGTTTTGAGCATTTTTTAATTTTAGAAAGCACCCTTGCCTCTTCGGGTGGTGATACATCTACCCTCGGAGGAGGTAGGGGGTGTGCCTCCTATCCAAGGCACTCCTGTTCACCATTGGAACGAACGTTTCTTCTTTGTCAAGCATCCATCCAAAAGTTGGGAATTAGAATCGTGGGGAATTCGCTGTCACCACTTTAACCAAGAAAGAACAATATAGAACCCTCCACTTCGAGATCCCCGTGCTAAGGGTCTCTTATCAGACAAGACCCTCTCCAAAGTGGGGATTCATGCTTGACCAAGAGGTGGGAGATGAGTTCTATCATTTGCTTTCTCCTCGCCTCCTCTCCAAGATTTCTACTTAAATATTTCTCGCATTTATTTGGTTGTTGCAGGTATGGATCCTTCGATTCAAAAACAAATAAAACAGGTGATGAAATCCAGCACCATCTAGATTTCTTTGGGGCCACCGAAAAAACTTCAGCTCATCTCCCACCCTTGTCCATTTGCCAATTCTGCCCCCGAGGCCAAGGGGGTATTCCTCGCTGTAGCCTTAGGGGCATCGCCAGCAACTGCCCCAAGGGCATGGCCAGCAACTGCCCCATTGACCGAGGCACCTTCGTCCATTGTTGGGGATTCCTCATCTACCCTCCAGCCTATAGATACAAAGGGCTAGCCGATCCCACAACCGTGCCTCGTCCGTTGTTGGGGGTTCCTCATCTACCCTCCAACCTATAGATACAAAGGGCTAGCCGATCCCACAACCCCGTTCAAGAACCCCACCATAAGAGATTGGGGTGGCCCGAGAGTAACTCAAAAACATCATCCTTCTTGACGATGCCGAGAGGATCGTCAGGGATAAAGCCCCCAATCGCCGAAAGGAGACTGTTCAGTCCTTTGTCCATGTAGAAAGTATTCCCTTTCTTTTGACTACTTTAATTTCGCCTTTTTCTAACATCTTATCGTTTCCTCCCTTTTGATAGATGGCCCACTATATCAATGATTACTTCGAGCTACGAGGCCAATATGGAGATCTTAAGAAAAAGCTTCGAAGCTCGAGGCTCGGCTTCTTATCAACGAGGCTTCCAAGCCTTCTGCCGAGGCAGCGGCCGCCCGCTTGAAGCAGGAAGCTACTGCAGAGAAAAAGAGAGCTTTAGGCAGACGAGAGGAAGAAGGCACTAAACGGCGAGCTTGCAAGGCACACCGTAAGTTGTTCAAGGCTGAAGCTCGGATCCCAACGATGGCCAAGTAGGAGTGGAGGCATACAAGGCCATGAAGGACTTTCATGACAAGAAGGTACCGTATAGTGTAGCGAGCTATCTTCTCGGCAAGAACGAAGTCCGGTCAAAGGTCACCCTTCACTTCCCTTCCTCGGACTTTGAGCTTCCTTGATGTGAAATCAGAAGAGGAAGACAAGGGGGGCCGCCTCCGACCCCGAAAATGCTAGTAGCCCTTCAACCACCACGAATCCTCCATCGACCACATGATCACTTCTTTTCTTTTTTATGATATAATCTCGTTCTGCTTTTATGTAGACCTTTTTGTAATGGCCTTTGACCATTTTTGAAAGTACCGATGATACTTTTTGTGCTTATAATATATTGTTTTTTGCTTTTGTATTTGTGTTCTTTTCAACTCCACTGGTTCCGAAAAGGGTGTATATAAGGATTGCTAATAATGCCGCATAGGATGCTGCATCTCGAAGGTAAAAATTAGGATTGCCACTTTCACTCATCGCATTTGACTGGGGGACCTCAATCGTGGCAAGTAGCCTACAAGGGCTTTCATCAATCATTCACGATCAGCCCTTGAATCTCAAACCAAAAGCAGGTTAGTCAGGCTAAGGGTTGCCACAGTTGGCCCTTAGTGTCTCGAACGAGTAAGGGCCCTAGCGGTCAATCCATATTGTCAAGACTCGGACTGATCAAAGACCGCTTGGAGCCAAGGCCAATCAAAAGCCTATTGAGCCAAGGATCCGTGTGGTTAGCCACCTCGATTATCTATTAGAGAGTAAAGATAAAGCAACTAGTCCTGATACCAAATCAAAATAAAGTTAATCTGGGGGACCTTCTACGGGCCAATCGAAGGCCGTTGAATTTAATGCTGATCAAAAATGTCATCTATGGGCCAGTTAAAAGCCACTGAATTTAACACCGATCAAAGGCCATTGAATTAAATGTCGATCTAAGGTGCCTTTCACTGACCCATCGACGATGGTATTGACCTTTTCCAAAGCAAGATGATTAGCCGGCTCCTCCGATCTCGGCGGTGGTTATAGTAGGCGTAACAGGGCTTATGGAGCATCACGCTTCTCCTTTCAATACCGTAGAAACCTGCCAAGTCAGCAATGATGGAAGAGTTTCTCGACTCATCCTACAATTGGACACTCCATGTCGTGCTCGTGGGCACAATGATAGAGGCAATACTTGCACGAATTATACTTGTTGGCCTCATCCACAATCTTCTTGCGTCAAGCAACTTCCCTTGACCTACATTAAAACTTGAGCTCGAGGAGCATTCAAAGGAATGTATTGGTCAAACTTTCTTGATGGTAGGATCTCTTGTTTGTTTCTATGACATGCACATACTTCTCTGTCCTTGCTAGCAATTCAGAGAAGTCCATTGCCAGCCTCTTTTTCCAGAGAAAAGGACACTACTAGAGACCATATTTCATGATAGTCATAGCGACTGTGTGGTCTAAATTATATACTTCCAGAGCCATTTCATTAAACCGGCTCATGTAACATCTAAGGGATTCTTGCTCTCCTTGCTCAATGTTCATCAGGGAGTCCAAATCCTGGTGTAACCTCCTGCTACTAGCAAAATGAGAGATAAAGAATCGACTCAACTGGTCAAAAAAGTGGATGGAATTTGACTTTAGACTGGAGTTATCAATATCAGGCTACCTTCTTGAGAGTGGAAGGGAAAGCCCATCATAGGATTCCTTCGGTGGCCCTATGAAGAGGTACTAGGGCTTTAGAACTTTCCAAATTATTCACTGAACCAATGGATCCATCATAAATTTCCAACTACATCTTAAAAGCCTCGACAATTGTTTCTACGTGATTTGAGCTCTGAAGGACGAATCGATGGTGAAATCGAGACCCTCATCTCTTTCCAAGATGGTGAAACCTTGCAAAGTTTCAATACACTAGTCCAACTCTCGGAGCTTTCGTTCTACCTTCGCTTCCCTGACGGTATTTGCCTTAGATGGTCAGGGGGCGATCGAGCTGGCATCGATCCCTCGTCTGATCGAGACAAAGCACCTCCTTGCAAGTTTGGGGCTTTATGGTGCATTTTGATAAGTATACTCCTCCCGTTCGTGGCATTATGGAAGAGAAGTTGCTGTCACTCCGGTCATAATGTCCCTAATGCTACAGGGCCTGGGATGGTACCGCCGGTTTCTATCTCCGGCTGCAATGTTGTCAGTGGTGCTACCGACACTACTAGACCTTGATGCTGAATTGCCTGAACCGCGGCTGCTAATGCCTGAATCTACTAGGACAGCTACTCCATGCAGTCAGGGCCAGCTTGACCCTATGCTGGACAGTGCTGATTTGGGATTCTAGAGTGAGACCTCTGGCAAGCTAACTAGCTTGCCGAGAGGTGGTGGTGCCGGAATGCCAGGTAGTCACACCTTTAGATGACATAGGAACTCCACTCACTATTTATTATTAAAAATGGGCAATAATATCGACCCTTCCTCTATCTAATAGCATTGCTTCCTACTCGAATGCCAGAGGTTACTGGAGAAGTGATGCTCGTGAGCTATACCTGCAAGGAAAGCCCTTGCCGGAGGCAGATCCGACGAGGATCCTCCAATGCTCAAGTCAAGTGGCAAGCAATAAGAAGGTGAGCGGAGTTGAGAGAGAAATCGTAATGAACACGTACATTGGGGATTCTCAGGGAACCCCCTTTATAGGCCCAGGACGTGTATCTTTGGAAGAAGGAAAACTCTCAATGCACTTGGCAAGAAGTGACAGTTCGATGGATTCCATCCTGTGCAGTGCTAAAAAATCATGTAGTGTGCACAAAATGTCTATTTCCCATTAATTAAGAATTTGCTCTTCTGCATTGCCAGCCATACTTTTTAATGGTGAGTGGACCGTTGCATGGGTACAGTCATGTTACCCTTAATTGCAAGAATTTGCTATGAATTACAAAATTTGCCTGCCTGTCCGTATTAGGTGCGTGGAAATGAGCATCAGTACTTTCTTAAGCTATCTTGAGGGCCCTTGATGTCCTTGCGGTCCTCTAACCTTCTAAACTGCATGACACTCGGACTCCAAGGCTTGACTCCCGATTGCCCCAATCTGAGAGCGGCCACTGCATCATCTAAGCTCTTTGCGATCCTCTGACCATCCAATTGCTTGGCACTCCTTGGACCCTTCTAAGGCTAAACTCCCGATTGCTCCAATCTGAGAGTGGCCACTGCATCCATTATGCTCCTTTAATGGTCTTCTCGCCATCAACTTTGGCTGAAAATCCTTGCAGCACTCAGACTCCTCCAAGGCTTAACTCCGATAATCCAGATCTGAGAGCAGCCACTACTGCCAAAGAATCCACCTTATGTTCACTTCTAGCAATACAAAATGGCACACCTTGGACCGCCTCCAAACTCCTGTCCAACTGGATCTAGAAGTGGCCAACCCCATAAGTCACCCCTGGCAACTCATCCTCTAATGCTTGGTCTTGCTTCATACCCACCTTGCGGTCCTATGGTAATTCCGATCTTTTTGTTCAGCACCATGCCTTCGGACCTTCCACACCGCACTAATGCCAAGTACTAACAAGTCACCTCCATTTCTCTGCACTGTCCCATACCAATGCAAATCTATAACTGCTACCAAGCGAGATCCTGATATCCGATCAAGGTCACTTCCCACCTTGCTCGAGTCCTTCGACATATCAGTCTTCACTCCGAGCACCAAGTGTCTGCCTCTGTAGAACTACTGTACATGCTACTTCTCGATCTACTCAGCCTGTCTTGACTGCCCCGTGTCTTCACCTCGAGTCCAAAGTACCAACATAAGGCTATCCCACTGGCCTGCCTCACTCCTCTGACTCCAATACCTCGGCACCCTCTTGCATCTGACATCCGAGTCCGATAGTGCCTCACAGCATGTCCAATACCAGTGCTTTCACCTGGCAAATAATTCCACTGTCTCTAATACCTCGGCTTTCCATGCCTTCACCCGGAGAGCAGTTCCACTGAAGTTCATTTCACATTTGCCATTCAAGTGCTTCCGCGCCACAGTTGCCCACATAAAAGATGGCTCTTTCTGTATCCCACATTTTTGTGCACCTGGGACCCTCAACTCTCCAAATCTTCACCTCAGCCTGCACTTTATAAAATTCAGATGCTCCATCCTCCTGTGCACTGCAGACACCCTAGTACCTCAGTCCATATCCCCAGCTTTTGCCTCTATGGAAAGTCTAGTCCCTCGAGATACTTTGTCTTGCACTTTGCATATAGCCCAGTTGCTTCAGCATTTACAAGCACTCCTCATCCTGAATTCCATCCTATAGCCATAACTGGTGGATCTTCACATTTGCGGGTTCCCATCCACATATACAATCAATGCGCAGCCTTGAGCATTCAGCACCGAGCACATCGCCTCTGCAACATGCTCCCGCACTTTGAGTCATTGACACCCACAACAAACTCAGACGTCCAACTCCTCTAACACTGGACTTCCAACTCTCTCTGGATTTTCTCCTGCTTTGGATACCACCGTATCAGCAACTATAATCAGCACAATGTCGACCTTCGACTACGCAACATGGCTCTGATACCACTTGTCACGGGGTGAGTGTTTTCTTGCTCAAACACCTGTGCGGCACCCCGGCATGCCACACCAAGGCCAGCCCTCTTGAGTCCTTCCCTCGAACATACAAATAAACGCGCACAATCCAGCCACATAGCCAAGTATAGGTCTATGCCCTTGCCTAGCAACACTGTTGAATCGAATCCATGCAACACCCTCAAGTGCCCGCAAGCAACCTGACCCTCAGGTCAACTACAATACTCATGCGCACCTCTGTGCCATAACATCAGACTCTTTCCAAGAGTGCTCCGCAACTCAGCATCTCTATGCTGACCTAATGGCTTTGCCTCTGAAGCCAAGTACTACTCATCCAAGATGTCCTGATCTTTGAGAACTTTCATGCCATGATATAATCACAGTGTCACTAATCCGCAAGCCACCATGCTGCCCTTCAGGAATACACAGACCAAACTCACATGACACGATCATGCAATGCCTTCGCTCTGCATGAGACTCAAGAAAACCATCTCCAGTGTTGCCTAGCCGACCCGCCAAGTCGACACACCACATCGCTCCATAGAGCCACGAATGATCGGACACGTTCCAAAGCTCTCCCAGCTTCTGCCTTTCCCAGCTCCCATACAAGCTCTTGTATTCCGATCCCGATCTTGCATCTCTAGCATGCCTTCCCATCAATGGCCATATCGCTCGACAATGTTCACGACCTATTCGCACATCACTATGCATTGCCACAATTCTAAAGACCCGTGACCATACCGCCCAACATCCTATATCCTCGCCAATGCACTACCATGATATCGGCATCCAAATATGCCCATCAAGTAAATATCTTCGACCGGCTAGTCCTTGCAACTCGCTGTCCACTCCTCGGCATGACCCACTTGGTCACCCTTGATCCTTGGACCAGCTCCAAGGAAAATATCCGATCGAACTTCTATACGCCACACTTTAACTCCATGGCTGACCGACTCCCATGGATCCCCGTGAGACATCAACCATGCCAATTCTCACGAGACTTGCCTGTTAAAGTAGGCCAAACCCTTGCCCGACTAGATCCTCTATCGCCTTTTTGCTCCACCACAGAAATCAAGAATGCATAGAGTAGCCCGGACAATTCCTCGAGGATCAACCTCTCGAAAAGCCCCATCCCCGTATAGTGTGGCCAACTCGACCGACCAACATTGTCCCAAATGTCTCCATGCGAGCCCATCCAGGCGTGGCACCACCTTGCCCTGCAACTTGCCAGGGCGGACCCGTATCCTATGGGCCTGGGGGTCGGGAATACGACCAAAGCCCCGCATCCATCCTCAAAACCAAGAGGATCCCTCAAGTCATAACATATATCTTGGCGAACCACCGCCATGCCGATATCAAGCTTCCCGAATCCCCCGATATCATGCCACGACGACTATGCCATTCCATGGCGAGCCATTACTTCCCTCACTACCCCAACAAGGCATCCAGCTAAACTCCACCCGCGGGGTTCCAAGGTATCGAGGAACATTGCAAATTATTTGCCATGCCAACCCTTCGTAGCACTATGCCACGCCCATGCTGACACCCCCCTGCGATGAGTCAATGACTAGGTCTGTGACAATTCTCGCCCACTCAAACTGTCGACGTCCAAACCACTGCTTGGAATATTAGTCGCCGCGATCAAAGTCTTCTGCAGCCACTGCAACCATGGTTCCTCAAGTCAAAGCTCCACGGGTTTAGTGTCCTTGATCCTTTCTCCACCACTAAGAATCCATCAACCACACCACACTGACTCTTTCATAGAACCCTTAAACTGATGTCAGCCTCTACCCTTGACGTCCTCCCGATCCTCTGACCTTCTAAACTACATGGCACTCCTCGGACGCCTCCAAGGCTTGATTCCCGATTGCCCCAATCTGAGAGCGGCCACTGCATCATCTAAGCTCTTTGTGATCCTCTGACCATCTAATTACTTGGCACTCCTTAGACCCTTTCAAGGCTTAACTCCCGATTGCCCCAATCTGAGAATAGCCATTGCATCCATTATGCTCCTTTAATGGTCTTCTCACCATCAACTTTGGCTGAACATCCTTGCAGCACTTCTCGAACTCCTCCAAGACTTAACTCCTGATAATCCTGATCTGAGAGCGGCCACTACTTCTGCCAAAGAATCCACCTTACGCTCACTCCTAGCAATACAAAATGGCACACCTTGGACCACCTCCAAGGCTTAACTCCTGTCCAACTGGATCTAGAAGCGGCCAACCCCATAAGTCACCCCTGGCAACTCATCCTCAAATGCTTGGTCTTGCTTCATACCCACCTTGCAATCCTATGGTAATTCCAACCTTTTTGTTCAGCACCATGCCTTCGGACCTTCCATGCCGCACTGAAGCCAAGTACTAACAAGTCGCCTCCATTTCTCTGCACTGTCCCATACTAATACAAATCCATAGCTGCTACCAAACGAGACCCTGATATCCGATCAAGGTCACTCCCCACCTTGCTCGAGTCCCTCGACATATTAGTCTTCACTCCGAGCACCAAGTGTTTGCCTCTACAAAACTACTGTACATGCTGCTTCCCGGTCTACTCAGCCTGTCTTGACTGCCTCTTGTGTCTTCACCTCGAGTTCAAAGTACTAGCATAAGGCTACCCCACTGGTCTGCCTCACTCCTCTGACTCCAATACCTTGACACCCTCTTGCATCTAACATCTGAGCCTGATGGTACCTCATAACATGTCCAATACCAGTAGGGCTGGAAATGGGCCGGCCCAATGGCCCAAAGCCATTGGGCTGGCCCAAAGACTTTTAAAAATTTTTGGACCGAATCCGGGCATCCCTTTGGTCCAAAAATTAAATGGACTCTATTTTACAGCCCGAAGACTAGTCCGATATGCTTAAAATTTGGGCCGCAGCCTGAACCAATTTCAGGCCAGCCCGAAATTTATTAAGCTGGCCCAGCCCAGTTCCAGACAATGGGCTTTGGGCCGGCCCAATTCCAGCCCTAAATACCAGTGCTTTCACCTGGCAAATAATTCCACTATCTCTAGTACCTTGGCTTTCCATGCCTTCATCCTGAGAGCAGTTCCATTGAAGTTCATTTCACATTTGCCATTCAAGTGCTTCCGCGCCACAGTCGTCCACACGAGATATGGCTCTTTCCAATGTATCCCACATTTTTGTATGCCTAGGATCCTCAACTCTTCAAGTCTTCACCTCAGCCTGCACTTTATAAAATTCGGCTGCTACATCCTCCTTTGCATTGCACACACTAGTACCTAAATCCATATCCCCAGCTTTTGCCTCTATGAAAATTCTAGTCTCTCGAGATACTCTGCCTTGCACTTTGCATATAGCCCAGTTACTTCAGCATTCACAAGCACTCTTCACCCCAAATTCCATCCTGTAGCCATAACGGGTGGACCTTCACATTTGGGGGTTCCCATCCACATATACAATCAATGCGCAACCTTGAGCATTCAGCAGCGAGCACATCGCCTCTGCAACATGCTCTCCCACTCTGAGTCGTTGACACCCACAACAGGTCCAGCTCCTCTAACACTGGACTTCCAACCCTCTCTAGATTTTCTCTTGCTTTGGATACCCCCATATCAGCAGCTACAATTAGCACAATGTCGACCTTCGACTGAGCAACCTGGCTCTGATACCACTTGTCACGAGATGAGTGTTTCTTGCTCAAACATCCATGTGACACCCCGGCATACCACACACCAAGGCCAGCCCTCCTGAGTCCTTCCCTCGGACATACAGATAAAAACGCAGCAATCCAGCCACATAGCCAAGCATGCACCTCTATATCCTTGCCCAGTAACACTATTGAACCGAATCCATACGATACCCTCAAGTGCCCGCAAGCAACCTGACCCTCAGGTCAACTGCAAAGCTCATGCGCACCTCCGTGCCATAATATCAGACTCTTTCCAAGAGTGCTCCGCAACTCAGCACCTCTGTGCTGACATGATGGCTTTGCCCCTGAAACCAAGTACTGCTCACCCAAGATGTCCTGAGTACTTTCATGCCATGATATAACCACTATATCACTGATCCGCAAGCCACCATATTGTCCTTCAGGAATACACAGACCAACTCACATGACACAATCATGCAATGCCTTCGCTCTGCATGAGGCTCAGAAAAACCATCTCCAATGTCGCCTAGCCGACCCGCCAAGTCGACACGCCACATCGCTCCATAGAACCACGAACGATCGAACACGTTCCAAGGCTCTCCCGGGTTCTGCCTTTCCGAGCTCCCACACAAGCTCTTGTGTTCCAATCCGATATTGCATCTTTAACATGCCTTCCCATCAATGGCCATACCGCTCGACAATGTTCACAACCTATTCGTACATCACGACACATTGCCACGGTTCTAAAGACCTGTGACCAAACCGCCCAACATCCTATGTCCTCGCCTGTTCGCAACCAGTGCACTACCATGATATTGGCACCCAAGTCTGCCCATCAAGTAAATATCTTCGACCGGCTGATCCTTGCAACTCGCTGTCCACTCCTCGGCATGACCCACTTGGTCATCCTTGATCCTTGGCCCAGCTCCAAGGCAAATATTCAATCGAACTTCTATAAGCCACACTTTAACTCCATGGCTGACCAGCTCAGATGGATCCCCACGAGACATCAACCATGCCAATTCTCACGAGACTTGCCTGTTAAGGTAGGCCAAACCCTTGCCTAACTAGATCGTCTATCGCCTCTTTGCTCCACCACAGAGATCAAGAACGCATAGAGTAGCCCAGACAATTCCTCGAGGATCAACCTCTCGAAAAGCCCCATCCCCATACAGTGTGGCCAACTCGACCGACCAACATTGCCCCGAATGTCTCCACGCGAGCCCATCCGGGCGTGGCACCACCTTGCCCTGCAACTGTGCCACGATAGACCCGTATCCTATGAGCCTGGAAGAGTCGGGAATACGGCCAAAGCTCCGCATCCCTCAAAACCAAGAGGATCCCTCGAGTCACAACATATATCTTGGCGAACCACCGCCATGCCGAATATCAAGCTTCTCGAGTCCACCGATATCATGCCACGACTATGCCATTCTATGGCGAACCATTACTCCCCTCACTACCCCAACAAGCATCCAGCTAAACTCCACTCCTGGGGTTCCAAGATATCGAAAAGCATTGCAAATTCTTTGCCATGCCAACCATTCGCAGCACCATGCCACGCCCATGCTGACACCCCCTGCGACGAGTCAATGACTAAGTCCATGACAACACGGCATTTTGAAGGATAGAGAACATCGAGGCATCCACCAGATAGTAATGCATCCAAATATGCAAGAAAGAATGCCCATGGCTCCATAGGACCGACTATTGATCGATCAAGCTCTAAGATCTCTCAATGCCCTAAGATCTCTTAGCACCCATGGCTCCAAAGGATAGACTCATGATCGGTCAAAACCCTAAGGCCTCTCAATGTCCATGGCTTCAAAGGACTGACTTATGATTGGTCAGACCCCTAAGGCCTCTCAGCATCCATGGCTCCAAAGGACCGATCGGTCAGAGCCCTAAGGCCTCTCAGCATCCATGGCTCCAAAGGACCGACTCATGATCAGTCAAAAGTCTTAAGGCCTCTCAGCATCCATGGCTCCAAAGGACCGACTCATAATTGATCAGAGCCTTGAGACCTCTCAACGCCAATGAAGACTCATGATCAGTCAGAGCCTTAGAGGCCTCTCAGTGCCTAAAGCCTCATAAGACTTTGTCCACGATTCCAAATGACCGACCCTTGATTGATCAGAATCCCAAAAGCCTTGGTACTTATAGCCCTAAACTATTTCCAAGTGGTCAAAACCCAGACCTTTCAACAACCTTTGGTCGAACAAAGCCTTGAGGACCTTTGATCAGTCCATAAAGGGTTTGTCGACTATCATCCTCAACCAGTTCCAAAGTGGAACCATCCATCACTCAAGAAATGAGAATACTCAAGTTTCATGGAAGACGAATGAAAACAAGAATTCCATTATATTACGATGAAGCTGCCCAAAGGCTATAGAAAGATAGTTGCAGAGAACTAAACATGCAAAAACAAAAAAATTCTTATAAGGGGCTGGAGGAACCAAGCCCACAATTTCTTTCCCAAATGTTTGTTGTCTCCATTTTCTGAGTCCACGGACTCTACCTCGTCAAGTGGCTAACCCTCTTGGACTCTCGAATCTTCTAAGGGTTCTATCACCAGAGACGATGCTTCACGGGATGCACAACGAGGGATAACAAGCTCCTCCAAGAATTGGTATATGTTCGGGTTCCTCAGCAGATTTCCAAAAAGAACGAGATCACGTCCATCCCAAAAGGAAGCAGGCGAGAAAGATCGAGATCTAGATAAAAGATCCGAACCAAGTCCCTGCAATTACAATATCCAACATAGTGGGCAATGACGAACACGTCATGTATTCTTCTCATGAGCCCCTCTAACCAAGCCTCTCGTGCTTGATGATGCATCCCCTAGGATCGTCTGCTTGATCGATATGAAACCATCGCCAGTTACCCCGACTCGCCCTCCAGATTAGTTGCTGCACCTTCGCTTGACGTGTGGTGCATTTCAATTGAGGCAGCCTACTTGAAAAAGGGATAACTGCAATAGGATATTCTAACCCGGCTGCCAAGTTAGTTGCCGCACCTTTACTCGACACATGGTGCGGACTCGTTCAAAGTGGCCTGCTCAATAGAGGAACCACAGCCAGTGGTGCTACCTCGGCCTTTGAGTTGGTCGCCGCACCTTTATCCCTCGATGATCTCTTAAGACTGGCGATTTCTTCTCAGGCTCGGCATAGCTTGTTTTGAAGCTCCATTATCCGAGCGACAACCACCACCTTACCTCGCCAGATGCCAACAGTGATTCCAAGGCTAAGATCTCTTCTCGGGCCAATCAGAGTTGGCTCCGCATTTGGATAACTTTGGTAGCCGAGTCCCAAATTGTCCGCCTGACCATCTTCGATAACTTTGATTCTCCGATAAATCTGGCCTTCTCGAAAACGTACTCCTTGCCCTTCTCAAAGATTACCGATTTCTTTATTCGCCTTCCTAAGTGCCTCTTGCGCCTTCAACAATCGTTTCTTCCAATCGGAGGCTTTCTTACCCACCTCTTTAACATTTTCCTTCAAACTCTCAACATAGGCCCTAATATCTATAGCCTCTAGAAAAGATTCAGTGACGGTAAGTTTGCCCAATGGAAGTTTGACACCCTAGATGCAAACATGTTGATGTGGGGAGAAAACCCGTACCTAGGATCTCGAAGATTTCAAGACCAAAGATAATTCGATCGGATCCAATTCAGGATAGAGAGAAGTCACATCCGGTTATTTCGAATCCCGACATCAGGGCCCATGATATTTTGAGCACAAACAAAGCGGAGCGAACATCCGGATAAACAGAGTCAATCCAACCGAAATAGTATGTTGTCAGACTTATTAAAAGAGGGGAAACCCTTCCCAAAACACCTCACTGATAGTCTAGCCCCATTCCCTTAAAGAGAAGGCCATAGGAGACACTTTGGTTCTCGGTCCTACCAACGGTAACTCTAACATTCAACAAACCTGACCTTCAACCTCTTGGTTCCTTCCCGAACCAAAGATATTTATGATTTTACTCCGATACCTATCTCCAGCTCTCCTAGCTCCCAACAGGCTTAGACCAAACTATCCTATGAATATTCAGTCAGCCAGGTTACTATCCTATCGACCTTGGTCAAGATGCATGCGCTTATCTCTAAAACATCGAGGACCTGATTCTCTTAACCCTTGAGTTTCACTGAACCTTGTTACAAAAGACCCTCAAAATTACCGAATCCCAGTATAAGGTCCTAACCCGATCAGCCCCTCCTATGAGAGCGCCCATCCAATAGCTGAAGAAAGAATCCATTGATGTTCACCTTCATAAGCCTCTTGCAATAAACAAATAATCAAATTTCATAATCAAAAGCAGATCTCAACATTAAAGGGGCATGCCTTCCTTTTTGAGCCATATTCCCGGAGCCATTAAGACAAACGGCGAGAAAACACATAAGACTTCTCATCAATAGGAGGATATTCCAAACAGAGAAGGATGATTTTCATCCAAAAATCCAGATAGCCCCAAGATCGAGTCATTTTCTCTCTCAGCCGCCGTGTCAGATTATCTCCAAACTATCCCTGAGATTTTAGTATAAAAAAAGATTCTCAATGAACCCTCCAGAGATATGCACTCCCTCACCCGCTCCATATATATTCATTCTCATGCACTTGTGCCCCTATTTCATTGGGTGGTCTGAAATACTGCTTGACCGCCAAAGGGCCTTCAACGGAACCTTCTTCGGCTAGGGCTTCTTTTGCAAGAACAGCCATTTTCATCCCCTCCAACTCATTCCAGCATCCAAGCAGATTTCAGCATCATCAGATAGAGAAAGGGTCTACTTTTCGTCCACCATTTGAAAAGTGACGTGCTACATATTGTATGCCTCCGAAGGGCATGTCCACTAGATGCTCCGGCGCCACTTCTTAACAGGACAACCAACAAGTCGAGAACGCGACCCAAGGGGTTCAAGTCGACCCCCTCCCGCAAGAAAATCAACTTGATACCTTAGAAAGGCTTACCTAGCAAGTGCATAAGCTAACTGCCATTCGAGCGAGGCAACGTTTGGCAGTACCTGTAACACCGACGCTTGCACCACAGCCATGAGCAGAACTAGTCCTGCCACCACAAACTTTTGCACCTTTAGGAGCATCATGTCTAGAGCCACGATGACTCCCCTTTCCTCAAAACATCAAGCTGGGGAAACCTGTTCCTCCCGTGGCCCAAGAGGATCTAGGCAGACAAGGAGGCATTCCTCCTGCCTCAATTAGATGAAAGGTCCACTCCAGCTCGTTTATCTCCCAACCTTCTACAACACACCCAGCTAAAGACGTTGAGGTGGATCGTAAATTTCTAGAGATAAACCGACGTCTTGAAATCCTATAGGGCTTAGCACCTCCTAGAAATAATGACCTTGGCTTTATTACTAAACCACCTTTCGAAGCCCGCATTATGCAAGAGCCACTATCGAAACATTTCAAAATGCCATAGCTGAAGGCGTATGATGGGTCTACTGATCCAGTATACCACCTCCAAAATTTCAAAACAATGATGCTTTGTATGGAGCTACAAATGCAGTGTTGTATCGCACTTTCCCTTCAACTCTCAAAAAAATGGTGATATTGATATTCCAACCTGAAACCAGATTCTATTCACATCTTTGACCAGTTAAGTCAATCCTTTGTTTCTCATTTTGCTAATAGCTAGAAGCCGCAGCGAAGTTCTGACTCGATCCATATTAAGCAAAAGGAGTCCCTCAAGGCCCATGTAAACCAATTTAACGAAACAACTTTGGAGATATATAACCTCAACCATTCGATTACTTGATCGCTATGAAATGCAGTCTTTGGTCATGGCCATTTTTTTCTCATTGGAGAAGCATCAGCAGATTTTTCTGAGATGCTTACCAAAGCGGAGAAATATGCACGTGCTGAGGAAGCGTGTGGTGCGCATGTTCCTCCCATTGTCCCGCTCGCTTGATCTTTGCTTTACCTTATACTTAGCCACCTACCCAGACACAAGGAACAACCATCAGCCTTCAGATCTCACCTGAGAAAAGAAAACCAAAAAAAAAGGCCAAGAAGCTGGTCATCACCCCGACACCGAACATCAACCCCCAAATTCGGCATCTTCAAAGTCCTGATCGATTGGACGTCATACCACCGCGACAGTTCAATCAGTATACTCCTTTTGACGTCCCATGTGCTAATATTTTAATGCAAGTTCGGGAGCAGCTGCCCAAAGCCCGAAAGGCTAAAAAGAAGAAACCAGGATAAATACTGCTTATACCACCGAGATCATGGCCACAATATTAAAGAATGCATATAATTCCAGGATGAGATTGAAAAGCTCATCCGTCGTGGCAAGATAAATAGGTTTCTCCGAGATCAAGGAAAAAGATGTGATGCCCCAATCCTGCACCTGCCAGAACCTCCGCAATGGGTGGAAGAACCCGCTAACCAACTGATGCGGACATCGAGATGAATATTGAACCTGATCAGTTGACTCATATATCAGGACCGCCCGGTGATAGTTCGGCGAAGCCCAACCCAGATGTTTCGGTTCAGCTTCCGGCCCATGACGATTTGGGGCCGCCAGCAGGAAACGTGCGCAGGCCAGACGTCTTCAAGAGAAGCAAGTTTCAAATCTGACCCGTTTTCGTGGGAGTTTCGGATCGGAAAAAAAATACCGGAGTCTTTAGTCTTATTATTATTATTATAATTTTATTAGTGGCGTGATCTCTTGATTTTTTTTTTTTTAAAAAAAAAAAAAAAAAACCCGTTTGAAGTGTCTCACGCAAGAGTCAGCGTGTTGAAGTTTATGTGTTGGAGTTTGTGTTTTATTGGTTGTTTTCCTCCCTATTAGTCACGTGAAAGCTTTAGACATTGATGTATTGATACTTTAAAAGAAAACGGAACCCAAGGAATGAAAAGGGAAGAAGAGCGTTTTTGTTTTGGGAATATTTTTCCTTTGGATGGTGTGTTGTTTTTGGGTGTTTCCGTGGAAGGCCGCCGGCCACTTTTTTTCCCCTTGCGCACACCAGGCCGAAAGCCTGGTTGGGAGAAGACGATTCCATGAGGAATCTCTTCCTTCCGTTCCTAGTTCTTGTTTTGGAAAAAAAAAAAAAAGAAGAAACAGGGACTCACAGTGAGAAACCCATCGTTCGTTCCTTCCATTCGTGAAGACCCGGATTGAAATCCGGTAGAGGGCTGGCAACGTGAGGAATCATGCTGCCCTTCCAGCGCTTGATCGTTGCAGGTTTCAAAGGATCTTTCCCATCTTGCTCAATCCTAGCATACAAGAATTCTAAGAACCTGTTCTCGCTGAGTCGGGGTTTTGGTCGCTGCAGGCGTTTGACAACCGCCCTGCACCAGCTTGGTATCAGAGATCCTTGATCCGTTCTTGATCTGTCCTTGATCCGTTCTTGATCTGTCCTTGATCCGTTCTTGATTTTAAAAAAAAAAAAAAATTCTGCCGACAACCATGGAGCGGAACAACGAGAGCCTTCTCTTCGTGACGTTGTGGTGACCAGCAGCAGATGATGGCTGTTTTGCAAGCAATGATGGCACGGTTGGAGGCGCAAGATCGTGCTATACCTCATCAAGATCGCAATGTACCTGATGAACATCGAGAAGGTGATGCCGACCCTTTCCAGAATATTGAAGATCCTCCACCATTGCAAAGAGGGCAGCAACCGCGATGTGATGTAGCGCTTCCCAGGGATTTCGGACCACCGCCTGTGCATGACAATCAGACTCGTTGGGAGTCCGGTTTCGGATTGAAATACTGGAGTTCAGAGATGGTTTGAATCCTGATGAGTATGTTGATTGGACCCTGCAGGTTGATGATGTTTTCCGGCTGAAAGAAGTGCCTTTGGACAAGCAAGTGCCGCTTATCACAATCCGATTCCGAGATCGAGCAGCGGCTTGGTGGCATGCACAGCACTACCGGAGGTATATGGATGGGAGGCCACCAATTGCATCATGGGCAGCCTTGAAGCAGGAGATGAATCGGGAGTTCCTTCCTCAGAATCATGAACAGGTCCTTTATTCTAAATTGCATGGTTTAACACAAGAAAATCGAAGCGTGGAAGATTATACTACAGAGTTCTACCGACTGGTGGCTCGAAACAGATTGATGGAGTCAGAACCGAGGTTGGTAGCCATGTATTTGCTTGGACTGCGATTCCCGATCCAGGATGCGTTGGCTCTGCATCGGATCGACAGTGTTGGTGATGCGCACATGCGGGCGCAAGCAGTGGAGCGGAGCCTGATGCGGAATAAGGGTTCCAGAGTAGAGGAAAATTTTCTGGTCAGTCTTTGGGGCAGAGTTCTGGTAGTAGGAGTGCACCTCCTGTGGTGAGGCAACAAACTTCGGCAGTTCCTCCGAGACTTACAGTGCCGAGTGGGGCTTCAGGTACCCAGCAGAGGGTGGGCAGCAATCGAGCCAATATTCGCTGCCATCGGTGTCATGACCTAGGACATTATGCTAATGAGTGCCCCAAGGCGCGTACCCAGTTACTTATGGAGGAGGAGCAGGAAGTTGAATTTCCCGAGGATGAGGAGTTCGAGGATGAGATGTATGTGATTGACCCATACCACATCCAGGGAGAGAGTCTGATTATTAGGAGGATGTGTCTTGCACCAAGGGCTGGTGGAGATTGGCGTCGGCACGATATTTTCTCAACAAAGTGCACTGTAGCTGGTAAAACTTGCAAGGTAATTATTGATTCTGGAAGTTGGGAGGATTGCTGAGGAAGTTGTGAAGAAATTGGGTTGATGACAGAGCCCCATCCTCAACCATACAAGCTCGGCTGGGTGAATCGGGATGCAGATATTCAGGTCAGTCGACGTTGTAGGTTGGCCTTATCTTTTAGGCCTCAGCTTGAGACGTCAATAGTAGCTGATGTTGTACCGATGGATGCGACACATCATTTTGAGACGACCTTGGCAGTTTGATAATAAAGCAATGTATAATGGTTACACTCATACTTATATGCTGCGACCAGATGGGAGAAAAGTGATCTTGAAACCGCTACAGGACATGGCTGAACAGAAGGTAGTAATTTGTTTGCCAAGCAGGGAGTTTGAGGCGAGTTTAGAGGGAGAAGATTTCTGTTTTGCCATGGTTAGTAAGCCAGAAGAGTTTGGCCAGAATGAGGACAGGAGCTACATGATCTTCCTCAGGAGTTGGTGTCAGTTTTGGAGGAATTTCGGGATGTTGTACGAAGTGAGCTTCCTGCGGGTTTGCCACCACTTCGAGATATTCAGCATGAGATTGATCTGATTCCGGGTTCTGTGTTGCCGAATAAGGCTCATTATCGAATGACCCCACAGCAGCATGAGGAGCTGAAGAGGCAGGTTTAAGATCTTTTAGACAAAGACTTTGTACGGGAAAGCATTAGCCCGTGCGCAGTACCAGCACTTTTGGTGCCGAAAAAGAATGGTTCATGGCGTGTGTTGACAGCCGGGCAAAAAATAGAATTACTGTGAAATATAGATTTCCAATACCGAGGCTGGATGATATGCTAGATCAGTTGAGTGGTGCCGTGTTCTTTACTAAGATTGATTTGAAAAATGGTATCATCAGATCAGAATGAAGCCAGGTGATGAATGGAAGACAGCCTTCAAGACAAAGAAGGCCTGTATGAATGGTTGGTGATGCCATTCGGGCTATCTAATGCTCCTAGTACGTTCATGCGAGTAATGAACCAGGTTTTGCGTCCATTACTTAGTTCTTTTGTTGTTGCATACTTTGATGATATATTGATATACAGTAAGACAGCACAAGAGCATGTTGAGCATGTTTCACAAGTTCTAACAGTATTACGTGAAAACCAGCTTTTTGCTAACCCAGAGAAGTGTATTTGGATGGTAGACATTAATTTTTCTGGGATATGTTGTTACTGGTGATGTGATTCTTCCAGATGAAAGTAAGGTACGAGCGATAGTGGACTGGCCAGCACCTACAACTTTAACTGAATTGAGATCCTTTTTGGGTCTTGCGGGTTTTTACAGAAGGTTTGTGAAGAGGTATAGTGAGATTGCTGCACCTTAACAGACTTGTTGAAATTAAATCAGTTTGGATGGAATGACACTCTCAGGCAGCATTTGATGAGATGAAAGTCAAGTTGATCCAAGCACCACTGTTGTTCTTCCAGATTTTGACAAGGTATTCGAAGTGGATTGTGATGCTTCGAAGACTAGGATTGGCGCAGTACTCAGCCAAGATGGGAGACCTGTTGCTTTCTACAGTGAGAAGCTTGGAGGTGCCAAACTGTTGTATTCGGTTTATGATTTGGAGCTATATGCCATTGTGAGGTCATTGCATCATTGGCGACATTACTTGATCCAGCGAGAATTTGTGCTGTACTCAGATCATCAAGCATTAAAATTTCTACAGGGACAGCATAAGTTGAGCTCCAGACATGCAAAATGGGTAAGTACTCTACAGGAGTATACTTTCAGCATCAAGCATAAGTCAGGCACTTTGAACAAAGTAGCAGATGCTTTAAGTAGACGGAGTTTATTGATTGGTGCTATGCAAGTATATACCCTTGGGTTTGAAAGCATGAAGGATGATATCCGTGCAGATGAGCATTTCCAGAGCATTGTGACTGAATTGGAAGCTGGAGGTCGATCTGACTTCGTCCTACATGATGGATATTTGTTCCGTGGTAATTGCCTCTGTATTCCTAACACTTCACTGCGTGTATTGATTATTCAGGAGCTGCATAATCAAGGACATTTTGGAAGAGACAAATCTGCATGGTTAATTCGTCAACGGTTTTATTGGCCTGGGCTTGACCAAGATGTCAAAACCTTTGTGAAGAGATGCCGTTTATGTCAGGAATCCAAAGGAACAGATACAAATCAAGGTTTATATACCCCTTTACCGATTCCAGATGAGCCGTGGCGAGAGGTATCTATAGATTTTGTTGTAGGTTTACCGCGGACAGTGAGAGGTCTAGACTCAATTATGGTAGTCGTAGATCGGTTCAGCAATATGGCTTGTTTCTTGCCATGCAAAACGATATTTGATGCATCGAAAGTAGCTGATCTTTATTTTTCTGCAGTTGTTCGACATTATGGGTTACCATCGTCGATAGTTTCGGACCGAGATAGCAAGTTTATAGGGCATTTATGGCGTGAATTATGGAAAAAGTTGGGTACAAAATTAAAATTCAGTAGTCCCTATCATCCTCAGACCGATGGGCAAACCGAGACTGTCGACCGAAGTCTTGGTAACTTATTGAGAGCCAATATGCAAGAATTTAAAAACTGGGATGTATGTTTGCCAAAAATTGAGTTTGAGTTCAATTCTTCGGTGAACCGTTCTACTGGTTTTGCACCCTTTCAGGTATTGTATGGATTTCTGCCAAGAGGACCACTTGATATTTTACCTGTTGATGTGCCAGACAAATCAAGTAAGAAGATAGAAGATCGAGTGGCTGATCTACGTAAGGTGCACGCAACTGTTAAAGCCAATCTAGAGCAAAATTATGCCAAGTATAAGGCTAAGGCTGATCAGACACGTCGACAGCAGACTTTTGAGGTTGGTGATTTGGTATGGGTCTTCTTGCCAAGAGAACAATATCCACAGGGGCCTACACCAAACTCAAACCAAAGAAAATTGGTCCTTGGTGTTGGAGAAATTTAGTGACAATGCCTACCGAGTTGAATTACCAGACGATGTCCTTATTTCTGATGTATTCAATATTCGACATCTAATCCCTTATGTAGGTGATAATTCAAGCTTGAGGACAAGCTTTTCAGAGGAAGGGGAGAGTAATGCGGACATCGAGATGAATATTGAACCTGATCAGTTGACTCATATATCAGGACAGCCCGTGATAGTTCGGCGAAGCCCAACCCAGACGTTTCGGTTCAGCTTCCGGCCCATGACGATTTGGGGCCGCCAGCCTCGCTAGCAGGAAACGTGCGCAGGTCCAGACGCCTTCAAGGAAGCAAGTTTCAAATCTGACCAGTTTTTGGGATGAAAATAATTAATTGGGAATTGGGCCAAGGCCCAATACACTATTAGAGTCCATGGAGTTTCGGATCCGGAAAAAAAATACCGGAGTCTTTAGTCTTATTATTATTATTATTATTATTTTATTAGTAGCGTGATCTCTTGATTTTTTTTTTTTAAAAAAAAAAAAAAAAACCCGTTTGAAGTGTCTCACGCAAGAGTCAGCGTGTTGAAGTTTGTGTTGGAGTTTGTGTTTTATTGGTTGTTTTCCTCCCTATTAGTCACGTGAAAGCTTTAGACATTGATGTATTGATACTTTAAAAGAAAACGGAACCCAAGGAATGAAAAGGGAAGAAGAGCGTTTTTGTTTTGGGAGTATTTTTCCTTTGGACGGTGTGTTGTTTTTGGGTGTTTCCGTGGAAGGCGCCGGCCACTTTTTTTCCCCTTGCGCACACCAGGCCGAAAGCCTGGTTGGGAGAAGACGATTCCGTGAGGAATCTCATCCTTCCGTTCCTAGTTCTTGTTTTGGAAAAAAAAAAAAAAGAAGAAACAGGGACTCACAGTGAGAAACCCATCGTTCGTTCCTTCCATTCATGAAGACCCGGATTGAAATCCGGTAGAGGGCTGGCAACGTGAGGAATCACGCTGCCCTTCCAGCGCTTGATCGTTGCAGGTTTCAAAGGATCTTTCCCATCTTGCTCAATCCTAGCATCCAAGAATTCTAAGAACCCGTTCTCGCTGAGTCGGGGTTTTGGTCGCTGCAGGCGTTTGACAACCGCCCTGCACCACCAACCCACCAAAGACAATGTCAATACTATCACCGGTAGACCAGAAGAAGCTAGAGATAGCGACCATGAGGAGAGTCTCAACAAAGCCATAACCTTTACTTGGACTGATGCAACAGGATCCAATATTCCCATCACGATCCTATAGTCATAACATTGAATATTGATGACTATAATGTCCATCGTGTGCTTGTTGATAGTGGAAATTCAGCAGGCGTCTTGTTTTATGATACATTCTAAAGATAAATATTGCTCCTGGATGACTTAAAAGATAGACACGCCGATATTGGGATTCTCAGGAAAGTCGATCCCCATCAAGGGTACTATTACTCTACCAGTAATAACAGGGAAGGCTCCCGACATTTCCAAGTATTACTTTTAGAATCGTAAAGACACCCTCGACCTATAATGTCATATTCGACCGACCGAGTCTAAATGCTCTATGAGCGATAATGTCTACCTATTATTTGTTAATAAGATTTCCCACATTACGAGAAATAAGAGAGGTAAGTGAAAACTAAGCCCTGGCGAGATAATGTTATCTGGTGGTCCGACAGACAAAATATGCTAAAACACCAGATTGACTCCCAATGGAGGGGCTGGATACCAAGGATGAACTGACCAAAGAAAGGAAAAAGCCTGCAGAAGACCTTGTAGCGGTCCCCCTGCACAACAAGTACCCTCAGCATGGTTCCAATTGGCTTAATATTAGACGAAGACACAAAGCAGAGACTGATACCCTTCCTACAAGAAAATATCAATGTCTTCGCCTGGACTCCTGCGAATATGCCCAGGATTGACCCAGAGGTGATGATGCACCACCTAATGGTGTACCCGAATCATCCTGTGAAATAGAAGAAAAGGAGTTTCGTGCCAAAATGCTAGAAAGCCATGGTAGAAGAGGTATAGAAGCTCATCAATGCTGGATTCATCAAGGAGGTTAACTATCCCGAGTGGCTGGCAAATATAGTGTTGGTAAAAAAAACCAACGGGAAGTGGCGAATAGGCATGGACTTCACAAACCTCAATAAGGCATGTCCAAAAGACAGCTACCCCCTTCCCCGTATCAACCAATTAGTGGATGCAATGGCTAGCCATGAACTCCTGACTTTTATGGATGCCTTTTCGAGATACAATTAGATCCAGATGGCACTTGAAGATGAGGAAAGTTATTTTTATTACTGCCCGAGGCTTGTTTTATTATAGAATGATGCTATTCAGTTTAAAAAATGTTGGAACAACTTACCAATGGCCGGTGAACAAGATCTTCAAGGACCAGATTGGCCGTAATATAGAAGTCTATGTTGACGATATGCTGGTCAAAAGCAGCATCTCGCAAAGTCATGTCAAAGATCTTGATGAAACCTTATCACCTTACACTGATCCCAGATGAAATTAAACCCTGCCAAGTGCGCAATTAGAGTGACCTCTGGAAAATTCCTCGATTTATGATATCCGACCAAGAGATCAAGGCCAACCCAGAGAAAATCTTGAACTTGACACACATAACTGCACCAAAAACTATAAAAGAGGTCCAAAGGCTTACTGGATGGATCGCCACCCTCAACCAGTTTGTTTCCAAATCAATCGAACGATGCATGCCTTTCTTCCGAATCTTGAAAAGATCGAAGGATCTTGAATGGACCGAGAAATGCCAGAAGGCATTCGAGGAGCTTAAAACTTATCTTAAAACCTTGCCGCTCCTTAACAAGCCAAAAGCAGGTGACGAGCTGTATCTATATTTGACGGTCTCTTCTTTTGCTATCGGCTCCGTTCTCATTCGAAAAGAGGACCGGATACAAAAGCCGATGTATTATATCAGCCCGATCTTATAAAATGTCGAAACCAGATATACTCAACTAAAAAAGCTCATCTTTGCTCTTGTAACATTGGCCAAAAAGCTTCGGCCATACTTCCAAGCCCATACAGTTGTAGTCCTCATCGACTAGCCCCTTCGAATGATTTTATACCGACTTGACACTTCAAGCAGGATGACTAAATGAAATCTTGAACTTTTCAAGTTTGATTTAGCATTTCAACCAAGACCTTCTGTCAAGGGACAAGTACAAGCAGATTTTCTTACCGAATATACTTATTCCCGAAGAAGAACCAGAATGAGATCCAATGCCTGAAGACTCAGAAAGTTAATGGATGCTGCATGTAAAGGGCGCCTCAAACACTAATGGTTCCTGAGCATGGCCCATGCTCATTAGTCCAAAAGGATGGGACATCTTGTATGCCCTCCATTTCGGGTTTTCCTTCACCAACAATGAAACAGAGTACGAGGCCTTAATTGTCGGCCTTGCCATTGCCAAGGAAATGGAGATACAGCATCTTAAAGTTCATAATGACTCTCGGCTTATAGTAAGTCACATCCTGAATGAGTACAAAGCCCAAGCAGAATACGAAGCAATATCTTCAAAAGGTCAAGAACCTAATTTCAGCCTTTTATAGCTTTAACATTCAGCAAATCCCTAGGAAAGAATATTCGGGCCAACACCCTATCCAAACTTGCCATGTCTATGCCCAATGACCTATGCACACAGGTTTTCTTTAAAGTTTTAGAAGAGCCCAGCATTAACAAGCCAATATTAGTACTCCAAATAGATGCCGAACCTTGCTGGATGGATCCACTCATCCAATATCTCCATGATGGGAGCCGCCCGCAGACGGAGGAAGCTCGAAAGATACAGAATCGAGCCTCTAGATTCATCCTCCACAAAGAAAAGCTCTATAAGAGGGGTTCTCCCAATCTTCGTTAAGGTGCCTACGCCCCTCCGAAGCAAAGCATGCCCTCCAAGAAGTTCATGAAGGGATCCGTGGCAGTCACTTAGGGGGCAGGGCTCTATCTCTCAATTTTGAAACAGGGGTATTATTGGCCCACCGTGAAGCAAGATGCAAAGATGCGGTTTGAAAATGCGACTGGTGCCAGTGTCATTCCAATATACAGCGGCTACCAACTCCTTGCCCCTATAAGCGCGCCATGACCTTTTGCTCAGTGGGGCTTGGATATTATAACCTTTCCCTCTAGCTACTAGAGGACGGAAGTTTTTATTTGTGATAATCGATTATTTTATTAAGTGGATAGAAGCTAAACCACTTGTTAAAATTACCAAAACCAAAGCAAAAGACTTCATTTGGAAGTTCATTATATGCCACTTTTAGATTACCATGGATCATTATCATTGATAATGGACAGCAATTCGGTGGCTTTAAACTTGCTGAATTCTGTCAGGATCTAGATGTGACCCAACGTTTCACTTCTGTCAGCCACCCCCAAGCTAGGAAGCCGAAGTTGTTAATCGCATTCTCCTGAGGGGCTGAAAATGTGTTAGGATCAAGCAAAAAGATGGTGGATGAACGAATAATATCATGTCCTTTGAGCTTATCGAACCATACAAAGGATCCCGACGAGCGAGACTCCTTTAATCTCATCTTTGGTATCAAAGCTATCATCCCTTTGGAGCTCAAGCTCCCATCTCCAAGAGTAAAGAATTTTGAAGAAAGTAGCAATCCCGAACGACTTCAAGCAAGCCTAGACTTGATAGAAGAGGTACGACAGTGCATGGCCATGAGGATGGTCGCATACCAAAGGAGGGTCGCCCACTACCATAACGTCCAAGTCCAGCAAGTTCTTCAAGATAAGGGATTTGGTTTTGAGGTGGGCTGAAGTATTCCAATCGACTCACCAAGGAAAGCTCTCTCCTAACTGGGAGAGGCCATATCAAGTAAAGGAAATTATTCATCCTGGTACTTATCGTTTGGCGCAATTAGATAGCACATCCCTGCCCGGATCATTAAATTCAAAAAACCTACAAGTGTACTATCAATAATGTGCATCTTTTTTCTTGAAAGCATTAGGAAAATCATGTTTTTCTTTCAGCAGGGTACCTAGGGACTAAACTAGCCACCGAATTGAAAACCTCGAAGGAGTTGTGTTTTGGGAATTGCTGGATTAAAGTGCAAACCTCTGCAAAAAAGAGGAAAACAATCACATCCAGAACTCGACCGGTAATGAGCACGTGGCATTATGCATGAGACACATGAACAATTTTCTTTTTCATCAAAAAGTCCCAAAATACATATGTTTCCATTTTCGACTAAATTACACTCTTTTGGATGTACTCTTTGAAACACAAGCGAGCCAGAAAACTATCAAAAGGGCTGCACCATGACAAAGAGATACACCGTGCATGTGGATGGAACCAAGAGATGGCATGCCTGGACCCTTCCTGCATGGTGTTAAGGCAATGCAAAGATCCCCTCTAACCTGCTGACGAACGAGGAAGGAGCTCAAATGAACCAAAGGCTCCACCTGTTACAAGAAGGAAAGAATATCCTGGAGAACCTCAGCGCTCATCATTGATGGCCCAGGTTCTCGAAAAATATTCTTGGCCTTTCCTTCGATCCTAGCACCCATTGACACTAAGCGTTGAAAAGAATCGGGGAAGGAGACTCACAATAAGAGACCCTCCTCCAATCTCATATCCTCGCTAGCAAGGGTAGCAGCACCGCAGCCAGACTGTCGATCATTTCCAATACCTTCCATGCCAAGGTGAACATCTCTCGCCTACCACTAATCCTGCTTAGGCACCTTCTCCTAGCTATATTTGAAGAAAAATCATGCATTTTCAATACTAGCACTTGAGGCTAAGGGCATCACTAGAAAAAATCAACAGAACCCTTCTGTTATGATCAGGAAAAGCTAGTAGTGGCAATGGGAGGGTAACACCCCGATGCCCAATTTATAAAGAAACCAAATAGAAGTCAGCCAACTCAATGACTGATTGATAATTGATAAGGATCTTTTTCCACTATTAAAAATTCCTAGGAAAACAAAATGGCATGGCATATTTCCAAGCTGAAATTCTGCTATTCCATCCTAAAGTTGGCACCAAATCCGGCGAGATTCTTGGCCGAGCGGCATCGTGCGCATACTCTTGGCTCAAGAAAAAAACTGGAATTTCAAGGATTCAATCACTTGTAAGCTACACCTCCTGTCTCTAAGAGCACAGGATCCCACCAAAGGTCAAAGTGCTCACCACAAGATATCCCAAAACCCATGGCCGGGATAAAAAAGACTCAACGTCTAAAAGTCTTTGGCTGGGCTAGCATGTAAAGTCTTAGGCCCGACGTTTAGCTCCCGAAAGTCCTTGGCCGACACGAAAAAGACTCAACACCCGAAAGCCTTTAATCGGGCTAGTATTGAAAAGTCTTGGACCCAAGGCTCAACTCCCAAAAGTCCTTGGCCAAGACAAAATAGACTCAATGCCCGAAAGCATTTGGCTAAGCTAGCATTAAAAAGCCTTGGACCCGATGCTCAACTCTCGAAAATCCTTGACCACGAAAAAAAAGAGTCAATGCTGGAAAGCCTTAGCTGAGCTAGCATTGGAAAGCCTTGGACCCAACGCTCAACTTCCGAAAGTCCGACCGGGATAAAAAAAATTCAACACCCGAAAGCCTTGACCGGGCTAGCATTAGAAATCTTTGGACCTGCGCTCAACTCCCAAAACTCCTTGGCCGGGATAAAAAAGACTCAACATCCAAAAGCCTTTGGTCAGGCTAGCGTTGGAAAATCTTGGGCCTGACGCTTAACTCTCGAAAACCCTTGACCGGGACAACAAAGATTCAACGTCCAAAAGTCTTTGGCCGGGCTATCATTGGAAAGCCTTGGACCCGATGCTCAACTTCCAAAAGCCCTTGGCTATGACTAAAAAGATTCGATGCCCAAAAGTCCTTAACCGGAATAAAAAAAGACTTAATGTCCAAAAGCCTTTGACTGAACTAGTGTTAGAAAGCCTCGGGCCTAATGCTTAACTCCCAAAGCCCTTGGCCGTAAACAAAAAAAAGACTCAATGCCCGAAAGCCTTTGTCTGGGCTAACGTTGAAATGTCTTAAACCAGACGCTCAACTCCCGAAAGCCCTTGGCCATGACAAAAAAATTCGATGCCTGTGAAAGCACTTGGCCAAGATAAAAAATTTGATGCCCAAAAGCCTTTGGCCAGGCCAGTGTTGACAGGCATCTAGAAGCCGGATACTAAATCCCATACGTGGTCTTGAAAAGCTTGCAACTAGATGTCCAACACTAAAAAGCTGCCCTTGCTCAAGAGCTGTACTGACATTGGTCGATCGGCAATCGAACGAGAATAGTACCACATATTTTCTACTTTCCGGACGGTTCTAACTCATATCATTTTAAACTTTACAACAAAATGGGCCCGATCAAATTCGACGTTGGGCAACCTATCTCAATGAGAGTTGCTTATGCCACAATCCCGATCACAACCTAAGGATAAAGGCAGCAATATATTTCATCGAAAAGATCGTGCCGAGCTCTTAGCATGACGACAATAGTTTTGGATCTCAACTGACCGATGAGTTTTTAGCATTAAATGGGGTGCTAGAGAACATTCATGACCAAGCATATTAGATCATAACACTTAGTCAAAAAAAGTCAAAGTTGTTTCATTAATAATATTGAAAAGGAACTCGAAGGTTCTACAAAATGGCGCCTTTATAAGACTGGCTGATGATAATTACATTGATAAAGAAAAAAATAACAGAAGTTCAAACAGGCGGCGCGCTAACATCTCATTCAGTCCTAGCTACTCCTACTCCCAAAGCCGGTGCACCTTCGATTGGGACACCATCGTCTAACTCATCCTCATCCAAGAAGTCTAGGTCGATGTGCAAGTGGCGATTGAGGATCCTTCTCCGAGTGTCATCCATGCCTTTGGCAAAAGCCGGCTGGGCAAGGAGCAGCTTCTCATAGCAGCATTCTTCGAAAGCCTTGTAAGCTTCCACCGCCTTTCGTGCCACCTTCTCTTTCAATGCTTTGAAATCAGAAATTTCCCGTCATACAGCTTCTAGAGCCCCCTTTTCCTGGAAAAGCTTCACCTTTAATTGACCCCTCTCGGTCTCAAGGTGTTTAAGACTAGCTTCGATAATTTTCTAGCCGGCCTTTGCCTTCTTCAAGCACACTGCCAGATCTTTTTCTTTCTTTTCCTCAGCCACCCAGCGACCTTTTAAATCGTAATAATCCCTGCTGAAATGACATCTACAAAGCAACAAATTCAATTACAAATCATCGAATAATTAAAATAGAAAAAGAAGGAAAAATGACCTTCAGGGCGGTCCAAATCACATCTTTATGGCGTTGATGATTTCCTTCTTCCACGACTCGATCCATGTCGATGGGACGAATGAAGTCTTCAAAGAAGCCTTTGGCAACCTCCAAGTTGTCGAAGGCATAGATGTCAAATCCCGAAGCTTGATCACTCGGGACTCCTTTGGAAGTAGCCGATTAAGGAGTGAAGAGGCCCCACCCTTGGATAATCAGGGGTGTTTAGCCAAGACCAAAGGAGCGAACCCTAGAGCATCGGATGGAATGATTTTGGATTCAAGAGCGCTCATAGTCCGAACCCTCGAGGGCTCTCTAGTGATAAAAGCTACCTCGATCTTTCTTTTCTTAGGGATTGCCTTTCTCAACTCATGGATGACTGAAGCATCCATGTCTGAAATAAAAGAAAAAAGAATGTTTAAAAAAATAATAAAGACCAAAACAAAAGAGCAAAAGAAATGGATTGAAATTCTTCTTACCTTTCGGCTGAACTTGACTGAACTCCATCTTAAAAAGGGTTGCTTTGGACAACAAAACTTTCAAACTAGGAACTTGAAAGCACCAAATAACACCGAACCATCCCTCTTTGGACAAAAGACAGGACGGGTCAATTGCCGAGATTGAATGCCCCAATATGTGGAGCCCTAGTGATTTCCTTCAATGGTGTATGAAGGAAGGAGTGTCCTGAATCAAAGGGCGCTATCCTTTATGAGAATAAGCAAACCACGATCCATGATACTAGCGGTGTTTGCCAAAAAAGAAAAAGACTCTAAAAAGAGGGATCGAAGGATGAATCCTGGCAAAATATAAACTACTAAAATGCCGAGAAGAAATCGAAGGGTATTCAGTGTGACGACATAAGGAGGAAGACCTATAGCCCTAAAAAATTCAATAAAGAAAGGAACTAGATGTAGCCTCAGCCTGACCGAAAAAAACTCTCAGTACAGAGCCAACCGACTCAAAGAAGGATTGCATGCTCGATCCACATCAAGCAGCACTTCCAATTCAAAGTCCAGTGGGATTTAGAATTTCTTACAAAACCTCTTTGAATAAGACTCCCAAATCGTGTAGACTAGATAAGTCCGAGGAGAAAGTTTCCTTCGAGATCCCCTAGAGGCTCCTCTTCAAGATCCCCTGCAAGCTCTTTCATGGGATTGCAGAGGATCCTCCTTCGGATCCACCGATTCATGCCGTAAAGTCACAACAACCAATACTTCACCGGCTAAAGCAACTTCCGCCCCTTCAACAGAAATCCCAGAATCAACAGGATCATGGTCTGAATACCATGAACCCCCGTTTCAAAGGTCCACCCAGAGTCCAACATCTTAAAATCAAACCAAAATATTTAAAAACACAAAAATACTTCTAAAATTAAGAAAAGCAAACATGAAACTATGGACCAAGAATAGACAGCAAGGGACTCTTGGAACTAATGTAAAAACTATCTTAAAAAAACCAGGGAAGCCTCCTAATGAATCTATGTAGAAACTCGAAGAACCTAGATAAAGATAAAAAGGAAACAAACCGCGATGAACACCGCGGGACTCATCAGAAATGGATAGGGAGGAGAACGAACTCAAAGAGAAAAGAGTGAGAAGGAAGAAAGAGTTGTAAAAGGCCAGGAACAAACCGAACGGCAAAGGCTTCCCCATTTATAAATCTAGCCAATGGCCCAAATTAAGTTAACGCACAATTGATCCACTGGTTGGAAGACAGATGGCATCTAGCAATAAGCTAAATCATGTCCCCACGGATCGTTGAAACCAAAGCATCTCGAACCCATTTCCATCGCCTCATCATCTTCTGTGCAAAAAAATAAAAATCCCTCTCAAGCACCGCAATGCCTCGGATTATCGTGAAGTCATAAATAACCTATGATGAAACACCTTTTCAAGCATAACATCGTATCAAAAAAAATCTAGAAATTAGTGTGATTGTTAGCTTGACTAACATAAAAAGATTGTATGGCCTGCACCATAATGGGAGTCCGAAGCAGACGTACTCGTAACTCTGAACGAATTTGGATTGCCAGAATTCTACAATCCTCGAAATTGACTCTATATGATTTGCTTTCGACGTGCCGAAGCTAAGTCTCAGCAGCTCCCATGTGTGCTGCGGTCAAGGTCGTTCTGGCCTCCAACCTCAGGATCTCATCACCCTAATCAACTACTTTATTCTTCAGGCCATCAATGGACTCTTGGCCACCTTTAACTAATTTTGTAAGGACAAGTTCTCCATGTTCATGGTTCGACGGTTCTGGATTTATTGAAAGGCGACCGCATTCCTACTCTTCTCCTCTTTCAATTCCTATCAAAAGAGCTGAACCTCTGCCATGGCTTTGTCCCTTGCCTGCTTGGCTTGATAATTCTTATCATCCTACTTCGAGGAACCATTATCCTGTACTTGACCCTGAGCAAGACGAAGTTCCTTCCACAACTATTCATTTTGGCTTTTAGCCAAATTAAGCTCCTTCCAAAACCATTGGATTTGGCTATTTGCTTCAGACTTTAGATCTTTAACCGCCGCTTCATGATTTTTCTCCAATTCAGTAATCTCTGCCTCGACATTCAAAACTGCCTAACTTTTAATGCATTGAGACAAGATGACTACCCACTTCCCTTAACTTTACTGCCAAATAAACGATATTCTTCAAAGGCCGTCCGTGAGTTTCTTTTGTTCCCGAACTCTATGCTTCAGCGACACGAGTCTCGACCTCACTAAGCTCTCTTTCAACATCAGCAACCGTTCCTTCAATCATGGTGGCCTTTGCTTCGGCAATTTCAGCCAACTTAATAAAAAAGTACAAATGACAAGATAGCTACATTAAATCCGAATGATACCGTATTGTTAAAAAAGACAATACATAAAAATCGAACTGCAACAATTTAGGCAATAGACCTTCCCTATACCTGAATGATTGCCTCGAAAAATGCGCGCCCTTGCAAGCTTAATAGTCACCTACCGCTCGAAGGAAGGTCCAGACTTGCTCTTCAATAAATGACGGACTCCCGAAAGCATCGGAGGCACTAGAATTGCTTCCCCATGCCTCAACCCTAGGAACACCAGCAAGGAAGCCCAAATCTTTGCTGCTTGAGATGTCACCCCTGCGGCGCTTCAGGACTGCTCTTTGTAAATCCCAAACATCGCGTGAATCCATGAAGTATTCAAAACTGCTGGAAATCGCCACGCAGCAAATGTAGGGTTGCCCTAGCTTAAGCATCCATGGCTGCAAACCATTTTAGAATTCCTTTATAAAGGGACCAGCCATAATAGCTCTTCATGTTTCCCAAGAAAGACATAAATGCAATACATAACTTTCTGACAAGCTCATTGAGAACCTGAAATCCAACATAACTGTCAAGATCTCCAAGGTGTGGTGCTAGAACTACTTTAGCCTGAATACCCTACATTTGAATTGAGTGGGGGGCTAATGACGTGGAAAGAAACCCCATACCTAGAATCCCGAAGGGTTTCAAGATTAAAAATAATTCGGTCGAATCCGATCCAGGATAGAGAGAAGCCACATCCAACTATTTCGAATCCTGGCATCAAAGTCCATGATATTTCAAGCACGAACAAAGCGGAGTGAACATCCGGATAAACCGAATCAATCCAACCGAAGCAGTATATTGTCAGACTTATTAAAAGGGCAAACCCTATCTCAAATTACCTCACCAATTATTCGGTCCCATTCTCCTAAAGAGAAGGACATGGGAGAAAATTCAGCTCCCAGTCCTACCAGAGTTAACTCTAACACATAGCAAACCCAACCTTCGACCTCTTGGTTCCTTCCAAAACCAAAGATCCTTACAATTTTACTGTGGTACCTATCTCCAACCCTCTTAGCTCCCAATAGGCTTAGACCGAACTATCTTATGAATATTCGACCAGTCGAGTTACTATCCTATCAACCTTCGATCAAGATGCATGCGCCTATCTCCGAAACATCGGAGACCCAATTCTCTTAACCCCTGAGTTCCGTAGAACCTCAGTTATAAAAGATCCTCAAATTTACCAAATCCCGGTATAAGGTCTGTTGGCGTAGAGTCTCTTTTCCAACCAGACGGAGCTACTGGATCACAGGTCCGCTCCCTGGTTCACCTGCAAAACAAATTCCTGGCCGGAGTTGCTTCGGCAGGGGACACTCCGATGCCTAAGTCAGAGACAGGCTCCAGCCACCGAATGGAGAAGATTCTGAGGATCAATAAAGAGGAAAGGACTCTGAGATTTTCATGAATGTTTTGTGCCTTACCTGGAGTGTCCCCTCTTACCAGTATTTATATTGATTGGTCTGGCCTGCAGTTCCGTCCTCCTTCCAGCAGTTACGATGGGAGGAGTTAATTCGTTCCCCCCGTTCGCAATCGGTTACTAAACGGTTCCAGCTAGGACGGAGACGTTGCCGTTGAAATTAATGATCACGTGTTTTGAAGATAGCCAGACAGCTGGTGATGACCGTTACCCGCCACATTCGTGGGGATTTGAAACAGAAATAAAATCTGTCTTCGGACTTTTTTTAAAGTATTCGTAGCAAAATTGGAGGGACGCTTTCATCTTCAGATTTCTTTAGGATAGATCGGAGATCGGGTCTTCGATATAGGTCGAAGACTATGATGTAGATCGAAGACTTCGGCTTCGGCCGGTAGTGAAGATCTTGTCTTCAAATTGGACTAAAGACTTGTCTTCAGCAAGGATTGACTGTTGACTCTTCGGTCGAGATTGAGAACTTCAGATTCGGCTTGTCTATCAACGGTTCGGCTTCTTCCGGGCACCTTGGTACGGAGTGCATGGTTCAGGAGAGATGTCCTCAGCCGGTCGAACCAGTGGTTAACCTGAGCTTAGACCAACATATCCCAACAGTTGCCCCCCACTCTCGATTTTCAAAGGATGATCTGCTTCGAACAGTGAGAGTATTGCAGGGTTGTCATTTTCCCTTGGACAATGGTGCGGCTGATGATTGCGAAATCTCTGATTGGACCATCTGCCATAATTGTTGGTTGATTCGAGGATCAGGTGATGGACAGCTGCCATCCCCTGATTGGGGTGTGAAAAAGGAGTGGGCGGACCTGGGACTGTTCTTCCTTTTTCTGTTGTGCGACGGTTCCACCGATCTTTTTTGTTAGGATTTGGACGGAGGTTGTGGCCTCCTCCTATGCCTTGGATGAGAAGCGCATTCCATTCTAGCCGCTCGATTTGCACGGATTATGACCTTTGGTTCATTCCGTGTCAAATCAGTTTAGGGCTGTTTAGGGTGCGCACTCATCTCGAGCGTCCGTAGCGAATTTGGAAAGATGGTTCCCCTTATCAAGACGTCGCTTTGGAGTTTCTTTCTCTTTATGAGAAAGAAAAAAGGTCTGGCAGAGGAAGCTTCTTCATCCTTGCATACCTTCAGTTTTGGCCCAGCTTTCCTTGTTCTTGGCTACCGTCCCCTTTCACAGGTAGAATCTCCCTTTTGTTTCTTTATTCCATTTTCCTGTTATGGCTGAGGCCGTAGGAAGCCAAGGAGAAAAAATTGGGTCTTCTAGGATCGATGATGTAGTGAGTCCGGAGTTAGTTTCCAACTCCGTCTCACTGGAGAAGCTTGCCCACCTTCGGGAGCGTTATCATGTTTCCGAAGGGTTTCCTCTAGTGCTCCCCATGTCTGAAGAGCGGGTGCACAAGCCTCCCGTCGGGTGTCTTGCCATATATGAAGATCATTTTAAAGCTGGTCTTCGATTTTCCCTGCATCCCTTCTTCATCAAAGTCTTTCGCATGTATCACATAGTACCCGCGCAGCTAACTCCGAACAGCATTCGGAATATCTGCGGATTCTTTGTTCAGTGTCACATAGCCAATGTGATTCCCGGGACCCATTTGTTCACTGCTTTTTTTGTTCTCAAGAGGGATTTCCATAGTCGCGGATGGTGGGTGATCGGTCCTCGGCCTGGTCGCAAGATCATAAAGGATATGCCCAGCGCCATCCATGGGTGGAAGCCCAACTTTGTTTTTGTGTCGTCTACCGAACCGTGGGGTTTCAGTAGCGAGTGGAGAGAACCACACCTAGTTGCCAATGATGGGAAAAAGGTTTTGGCGGCCGATCAGTCCGATTATGCCTTATTGACCGGTTCAGAGGCTGTTCCCATCCGCGAGCTGTTGGAGGAGAGGAATCTCCATCTCGCAGGGATTAACGAGTTCCCTGCGTTAGATATAAATGGTGGAAGTTTTCAGCTCTCCTCTCTTAATTCCTTTGTACTCCAGTTGACTCAGAAGAGCCTTTTTATTTGCAGGTGGTGGAATGAAGCCTAATTTAGACTGGCTTCGTCGATCTTCCACGAAAAGGACAGCTCAGGCTCCTTCAGAATCAAAGATCCAAAAGAAGGCCCGGAGGGATGAGCCTGAGAGGAGTAGAAGCACCTCATCCTCCAGAGGAACCTCTGGGGGAGATGGGGTGTCAATGGGGGAGGCCCCGGTTGGGCTTCAGCTAGTCGAATCTCTGCCGGCGGCTAGCTCTCCAGTTCATATAAGGGAGAGCCCGTCTCTGGTGGTCGATGTGCCACCGTCTTGCTCCCCTATGGTGGATAGGGGCAAGGCACCGCAAGTCGAGGAAGAGTCCGTTCGGGTATCCCGTGGGCTCTTCGAAGCTTTCCCCTACGGGGGTCGTTTGGTTCCTGCCGTGGCGAGGCAGGCACTGAAAAATACTTTGTTGTCTCATGATTTGGCAGTTGTTCGAGGTCGAAGCCTCGTTAGGATATCCGATTCTGCCTTTTCCTCCCTACAACAGGTGAGATCTTTATTGTCCCTCCTTTGCCCGATGGGTCGTCCAACCTGCGATCGATCTTACACCTTGTTTTGTTGGTGCAGCTGATTTATGACATTAATTTCATGGTAGAGGGCCTGAGGAGCGTCGATAACCTCATTCATGGTTTGAAGGAGGAGCTCCAAGTGGCCAGGACCGAAAGGAAGGTAGCCGTGGAACTGAAACAGTCCATGGAGAATCGACTCGCTCACGTGGATGCCGAAGTTCGGGGCTTAAAGGGCGAATTGAAGAATGCCCACATGACAATCGCAGGGCAGGAGACAGAATTGAGGAGAAATAAGAAGCGAATTGACTTCTTAGAGTACTCTACCAAGGAGAACCAAAAGAGGATCGAAGATCTGACCTAGGCGGCTAAGGCGACCAAGAGGGCCGAAGAGGCATCTTTGAGAGCTAGAAAAGCATCTCTAAGAGCCGAAGAGGCGGCCTTGGAGGCCAATGCAGCCAGGAAGGAGTCCGAGGCAGTGAAAGAGCAGGCGGCGAGAGCTGTTACAGATTTCAGGAAGTCTTCTGAATTCCAAATGGAAATGAATGAAGCAACCCTGTACAGCTATCAGCATGGCTTCAATGACGGACACACCAAGGTCAGTGCTGTCTTCCCTGACTTTGATATTTCTAGGATTGCTGCGTTTGACATTAAGGTGGAAGAGGAGATGGGAGCCATTGAGGAGGTTGAAAAGGTGCCGTGACAGAGCGAAGAAATCCCAATCATAGCCGAGGACCAGGGTGTAATTCCGGTCCAGGCTGAAGAGGCTGAGGAGACGCCGAGGCTGAGGAGACGCCAAGCCTGAGGGAAGAAACCCCAAACGTAGCCGAGGACCCGGATGCAATTCCAGTCCAGGCTGAAGAGAAAGTTCAGGTTGAAGAGAGAGTTTAGGCTGAAGAGGGTGTCAAGGCTGAAGACTCTCTGGAGCTAGCCCAAGTTGAGGAAACCCTTTCCGCTCAGATCGATAGGATACTCCAATCTTGCGATGCTGGATCCCTCTTGGCTAATCCTTAAGGGTTCATTTGGCTTTGGGCCCTGTATCTTTTCTTTTCCTTTCTTTGGCATGTGTAACCGGAAAACTCTCCTGAATCAACGGGCATTTTTTCTTTTCTGTGTATGCTATGATGCTTTCCAAGTGTTGTGTTTTTTAAACTTGGTTTAGGTAGAGACATCGGTTTTGGTGATAGATTAGATCATGTTGCCCTTTGTGGATTCTATTCTTGCAAATATAAGCTTCTCCTTTTGGACTAGGCGTATGCTCGAGTACCACATCCGAGCGGCTTTCTTCAAGGTGGCCGGGAACGCGAGACAGTACATCACGTCCGAAACTCCTTGGATCATCATATGGGCTTTGAAGCTGTCCAGGTGATCAAAAGGATCGGAGGTGCCGTCGTAGGGTTCCATCTTGGAAATCCTGAAGTGCCGAGAAACAGCTTCGGCCATGATGCGATCAGTATAAGGAGGGCGCAGATCACATACCACTAGGTCATTGTGATCTCTTCGTTCTCGGATCCTCGCAATCTTCGATTCGATGGCTTTAAGCTTCCCATCGTAATCGGGGACAATTTGCTTCGGCGGATTCTCCACGGGAGTGGAGTCTTCAGAAGAAGAAGAGGGAGCTGGCCTAGGCCTTTTTCCTTTTTGTAAGGAACCAGCTGGCCTGGGCATTCCTGAACATCGACCCTCGGAGGAGGGTCGAGTACGGAGGGAGAGATGAGTGGACCCCTCTCGAGGGGCCCTTCTCCGGGATCAGGAGCTATGTCTAGAGGTGACTGGCAGGTGCCCTACCTGAAAAGCTTTATTCTGGAAATCTTGAACCATGACCGTGAGAGTGTTGACCTGGTTCAGAAGATTCTCGAACTGTTGTTGTCCCACGACAAACGCAGGAGGTGGAATGTCGTTTTCTACAGGGGGTTCTCCCCCCTGGGAAGGAACACGACTTCGGCTTGCTGAGACGATCTGAGTCCTTCCTCTTGCCATGGAGAACTTTCTGTACTTCCCCTTTATCAAGGAAGGGAGCTTAACAATAGATGTTTAGATGCTGACCCCTACCTGGTGCGCTAATCTGTTGGCGTAGAGTCCCTTTTCCAACCGGACGGAGCTACTGGATCACAGGTCCGCTCCCTGGTTCACCTGCAAAACAAATCCCTGACCGGAGTTGCTCCGGCGGGGGACACTTCGATGCCTAAGTCAGAGACGGGCTCCAGCCACAGAATGGGAAAGATTCTGAGGATTAATAGAGAGGAAATGACTAAGATTTTCAGGAGTGTTTTGTGCCTTACTTGGAGTGTCCCCTCTTACCAGTATTTATATTGATTGGTCTGGCCTGCGGTTCCGTTCTCCTTCCAGCGATTACGATGGGAGGAGTTAATTCGTTCCCCCCATTCACAATCGTGGACGGTTCTAAATGGTTCCGACTATGACGGAGACGTTGCCGTTGAAATTAATGATCACGTGTTTTGAAGATAGCCAGACAACTGGTGATGACCGTTATCCGCCACGTTCGTGGGGATTTGAAATAGGTCGAAAATATGTCTTCAGACTTCTTCTTTTGGAGTATTCATAGCTGAATTGGAGGGATGCCTTCGTCTTCAGATTTCTTTAGGATAGATCGGAGATCAGGTCTTCGGTATAAGTCGAAGACTATGATGTAAGTTGAAGACTTCGGCTTCGGCCGGTAGTGAAGATCTTGTCTTCAGACTGAATCGAAGACCTGATCGAGATTAAGAACTTCGGATTCGGCTTGTCTGTCAACAGTTTGGCTTCTTCCGGGCACCTTGGTACGAAGTGCATGGTTCAGGAGAGATGTCCTCAGCCGGTCAAACCAGTGGTTAACCTGAGCTTGGACCAACATATCCCAACAAGGTCCTAATCCGATCAACCCCTCTAATGAGAGCACCCATCAAATAGCCAAAGGAAGAATCCATCGACATTCGCCTTCATAAGCCTCACAACAAACAAATAGTCAAATTTCATAATCAAGAGCATATCTCATCATTAAAGGGGCGTGCCCCCTTTTTTAAGCCATAATTCTCGAAGCCATTAAGGCAAACGACGGGAATATACATAAAACAAAACTTTTCATCAATGAAAGGAGGATATTCCAAACAGAGAAGGATAATTTTAACCTAGAAATCCAAATATCGGCCCCAAAATCCAGTCATTTTCTCTCTAAGCCACCATGTAGGATTATCTCCAAATTATTCCTGAGGTTTGAATATAAAAGGGTTTCTCAGCAAACCCCCAAAGGTATGCGCTCCCTCACCCGCTCCATATATATTCTTATGCACTTGTGCCCCTACTTTAGTGGGTGGTCTAAAATACTGACTTGACCGTCGAAGGGCCTTAGCCAAAACCTTCTCCAGCCAAGACTTATTTTGTAGGAACAACCATTTTCATCCCCTCTCCAACTCATTCCGGTGTCCAAGCAGATTTCAACATCATCACATGCCATTGAAATAAATAAATAACATAGCAAGAAAAGTTCTATTTCATTCCATCAACAAAAGTTTCTTACAAAGGTAGGAAAAGAAGGAAAAACTGCATGTTCAAGAAAAACAAAAAGTTACAAGCCTAATTTTTGACCTTCTCTTTGGGGTCAGTGATGTCAGAAGAGGACTCGAGCCCAGAAACAATGTCATCCAACGTAAGCTCGAACGTAGCAGCCGGTTTGGTAGGTTTGGCAAGGGCAAGCTTGGGCACACCTATAACCTCAACCGAGGGAACCTCGGACACGACAACGGGCACGGCAACTTTGGGCTTGTAGGAAGGCTCGGCATCGGATTCCTCCTCGTTAAAGAAGGCGAGATCTAATCTTGGATGATGGTCCGCAACTTGGGCTCAGCACTCGAATTTGCCCAAATCATAGCCTTTTTCGAAGGCCTCTTAACTGAACGAGCGATAATCAGCGAAGAACTCTTTTGACTAACAGAAAATCGCCACCGCCCGCACCTTCTTAGCCACAAAATCCTATGAGGCCTTATACTTCTCCAGAGCCATCTCAGCCTCCTTTTTCACTTCTACCACTTCTTGTTTCCCCTTGCCATCTTTGACTCCCATCTCTCTTTTTCAGAGGTCCAATTGGCCCTTGACTTTGCTAAATCAGCCTCTGCCTTGGAAAGCACCTCTTGTAGGTGCTCAAACACAACCTCCACCATCTCAGCTCTCCAATGGGCCTCCATGGCAACATCTTCGAATTCCTCCTGCCGCTTAAGGGCTCTTACCCCATCCAAACTCTGATTCAATAGGTCAGCCATAAAATGGGACACCTGTAATAAGACCAAGCATCAGGAAACACGAAAAAAAGAGATAAAAACAAGGGCCAAACATAAAGCACCTACTACATAACATAACCGATTGTTTTCTTAGCTCATGATAGCCCATTGTGTGAATCCTCTCTAACTCTGTCGAAAATAGAGTCCTTTCAAACATAGCCCGGGCGATCTTCCAGTCCCGGGGAATCAGGCCTCCCTTTGAGGGGAGCTCGTGATCGAACGAGCCCCTGTGCTTTCCTCAGCTAGAATAGCAGAAGACGATAGTTGGCCGATCGACGCGGACACAACCAGTAGAGCGAAACATCAGCAACAGTCTTTGAGGCAACCACCTCAAGGGAGTCCACCTCAATTGGAGCCTCCCTTGGTTCGGGCTCCATGAACTTCACTCTTTTTGGCACAGAAGCAAAGGCCCGAGCCTTCCTCTTCTAGGCCATAGTTTTCTTCAATGTTTCATAGTCCCGAGGCTCATATTCGCAATCATGCTATCTAATCAAAACAAGAGGAAAAGTAGATAAAATAATGAAAATAAAGACGAAAAGCCCTAAACTCACTCCCGGATAAAACCCGGCTAAGCCTTGCATTGCAGAGAGTCTCCTCGAATAGAAGTTGCCTCAATCGAGGGACTTTAAAATCCCTAAGGACCCTGAAGCACCCCTCCTCAACACTCAATCTAGGGACATCCAGAATAGAGGCATCCGGTCGACCCTAACTCGGCAAACTCCAATCGCTCATAAGGAACAAGAAATAATAAGAAACTGCCTCTTCCATCCATGAATGGTGGAAGCACCCCTAATCAGGAGATTTACCCCCCTTTGGGAGGTAAAATACCACCAGTCCTTGGCATATGGGTGCCTCCTAGCGGTATAGAAAGCTCTAAACAAAGAGAAGGCTGACTTCGACAAGGAAACAAATGACTAAGAACCCTAAGATCAGCCTAAGGGAATTTGAGGTCAAGGTGCACAAAGAGACTCCATAAAACCTAAGGAGCTCAAAAACGAATGGTGAAACGAGAAGCCCCAGGCCCGCATCAAACGCCTCCACATAGACCCCGAGCCTACGAGGAGGAAGGTTATCCACCCTCAAGAGAAGGCAACTTTGATTTAAACTCTTCCGGGATACCATACACAATACAGATGTAAGACAAGTCTTTCTGGTCCATTATGGACCAATACCCCCAGGACCGGAAGTCTCTGGTTCATTGTGGACCAATACCCTAGATTCAAGGAAAAAGAACAAATAAAACAAAGGGGAGGGAAAGCTAACCTGGAAATAAAGGGAGTAGAAGGTCGAAGGTGGTGAGCTCTCCGAAGGGATTGTAAAGGAAAGGAACAAAGAGAAAGAAAAGGACAAACTTGTAGCCCAAGCAAAGAGCGACGGAAAAGCACTTTGGGGAAGGAAGGAGCTCTACAAAGCATAGGCACAGGAAAAGCTAGAGTAGTTATTGCAACCGTCTTTTCAAATGGAACATACGACCCTAAATTATCCTAAGCCAATCAACGATCGCCACATGGCAATCCTTGTTGACCCTAAATTATCCTACAACCATTAGTCGCCTGGAGTAAATGCTGCACGATCACCGAAGCATCACTGGAAGCTACAAATCGGGGCAACATTGCCTTATCCATCCAAATCCATCTCGAAAGCCATGCGCATCCTTTCGTTTGGAAAAGGTCACTCATATCCCTGACCCTCTTTTCCCTCTATGTACTCCAAAATCCGACCAAAGCTCGAATTAAGTAGGGGGTAATTATTGGCGGGAAATACTCTCGAGCCAGGGACATAAAGTTCGGGCTAGCAAGTATAGCCCATTATCCCAGCTACATAGTCGCTGATCAAAAGCATGAAGTCCGGAAGTGGGCCAAACTAGATGACTCGATGGCATGCACCATCCTACCATTTATCGGACTGGTGAAGGCGATGTTGGTCGAACAGGTCTGCCATGCACCAGCCAACCATGTATCAGATTGAACTCTCATGCGAAGACAAGGCCTCGATATTGTTGAGCAATTCTAACATTGACACACCGACTATTCATCAGATAAGATCCCTGATTGCAAAAAGCCGCCTACTCTGCACAGGACCATTGCTAGCATCCGATCGGCCTCATCCTTCAACCAACCCCTCATCGGAAAGAGCGATGACACCTCACATGACCAACCAACTAGCAGGACACCAAGCTTCAAAATACTTCGATATGAGCAAAACTCAATCTTATACCCACAATATGCTCGACCACCTTGTCCGTTTAATCCCTCACGGGGAGCCTAGCACTCATTTTGTTTGACCAGATCCAGCCAAGCACTGAACCACCAAACCTCCGTATCTGAGCAAGGCTCGGCAGTAACTAGTAGCAAGTACCCGCCGATCACTCATCGGGTTAAACCGTGCGCTCAGCGCATAGTAACCTTTCCGCCTACCTATGAGGAACCCCCCGATCGGCCAAATCATATCGGATGTGCCCATTATATACGTCCGAGCAGGCTTCGACAGCTGTTAGCATATGCCCAAAAAGGTGAATGCCTGCCGACCGACCATGCATCAAACATTGTCACGCACCCGATGCATGGTAGCTCGTGTCTATCTCTAATCAATCGAACTATGCTGGATGTCATCCGTCAACTACTTCCATCCGACTTGGCCTCAATGGTAGCCAACCCTTGCTCGGCCTGGCAATCCCAAAGCCACCAAACGCGCTCCACTTTCAGCTGAAGCTGCCCGAGCAAGTCTCCTCAGCCAACCAGACCATAGGCTCCAAGAAAACACTCGAGCTAGCGGACCCTTGGACGGTACATCCATCGAACTCCTCAAAAGCCAAATACTCCGATACTCGCTGCCACAGCTCCCACCATGTGGCCGAAAGTCACATCGCACCCTAAGATCTCTAATTAGATCTATCAATGTGGGCCGGGCTAGGCCCACTTGCACAAACGGGCCAAGAAAACCCAACCTGACTCGACCCTATATGGTCCGTGGGCTAAGGCCAGGCCAGCCCACTTGCACCAAATTATATATAATTTCAATAAAATCTTGATTAATTCCCCAAGTCCAGTACATATCATGATTAAAACCGAGGGGTAGAGGGGGATGGCATGGAGGGGCAGAGTCGTAGGAGTCTCTCGGAGGCCAAAACGGTGGGAGCCGGGAAGGCCTCGTCGGCTTGTCATTCTAGGGCAAAGACGGAGATCCGACATCCAGATCGAGATCATGGAGTGGTGATTCGACATCGGAGTGGTGATTCGACATTGGATGCGGCGGCGATGGAGGAAGAAGACCTAGCCCGGTGAGCCCTCCTGGCAGGCCGGCACAGCGACGACGGCACCCCCTCGGACCCGTCTCTAAGTCTCTAATTCTCTATTAAGAGAAAAATAAAAAAAAGGATTAAGTCCTCATCGCTGATGTTCAGGTGTACTTGTCTCGATGCCAACGCCGCTTCTATCCTCCACCGCCCTTTTGTCATCGTCGGCATCACCGTCACCATCGATTTTTCTCTTCTCCTCTGCCAGAATGGGAGAGCAACAGAGCCCCGGTGAATCGGAGTAGGCTTGATGGTTGATACGGAAGTGGGAATGCCGTGGAAGAAGTGAAGAACGGGTGACTCGGTGACGGTGAGACGGGATTACAGAAATAGATAAAAAGGAGGAAAAACAAAGAAAATCTTGGACCGATTTAGAAAATAAACCAATTAACTAAAGGTCTAAAGCGTTTTACTATTTTTGGCTCACGATTGAGTGGCTGACGGCTCATTTAAATTTTATTTTTTAAAAAGAAAATTCCTAGCCCACGGGCTGACCCAACCCTAACCCAATTTAGCCCATGGGCTGCAAAGGCCAGACCAAAAAGCCCAGTCACATAAATAAGCTATTTTTTCGACCCGACCCGGCCCATTTATAGGCAGAGCTGTCAATATGGGCCGGCCCAGCCCAGCCCTAACCCATATGGGCTTGCATTTTATGGGCCGGGTCGGGCTAGGCCCCTTGCACAAATGGACCAAAAAATCCAACTCAGCCCGGCCCTATAAGGGTCGTGGGCTAGGGCCAGGCCAGCTCCCTATATGGGCCGTGGGCTAGGGCCGTGGACTAGGGCTATGGGCTAGGGCTAGGACCATAGACACAGAGATAATTCAGCAGGAGCCGAACACAATGTTACAACACAAGCAGGAGAGGATAGTAGTGAGATAACAGGTCCAAGATAGACATCAAGAAAGATAAAAAAGAAAATGAGATGCAAAATGAATGAAGAATAGGGAGAGTATAAAATGCAGCGAGTATAAGAGCAGCAACAAAGTCCCGGTCGGCCGGTCCCGAACTCCCGATGAATCAGTAATTCGAAAGAAGTTTGAATCGCTAGAAGCCCGGAACTATCGAGTATCGTCGTATCGAAGTGAAAATGAGAATAGAAACAGCCGAATACTGCGAACAGGGAAGGAAAGTGGGAACGACACGGAAGATTGGAAAAAAATCAAAATATCTTTCCATTTTAAATTTAAAGTTTTAAACTTTTAATTTAACATGGACCATGGTTTACTTTGGTAAGTGGAGCTGGTAACCCGTAACCTGTTTGCCATTTTCCGTTTTGAATCTTTTAATTTTAATATATTTTTCTAAAAAAATTCTCGGCTCATGGGCTCTAGTCCATTTTGACAGGTCTATTTATAGGGTCAAATGGGCTAGCCCATGGGCTCTAGCCCATTTTAACAGCTCTATCTCTAATCATTGCCATATCTATGACATTAAGAGAGGTGTGCACAAGCTTGGACAGTGGTCCATGTCGCCATTAAAGAAGCATGGCAAGTACTAAGCAAATGACAAGGTTCTATTAAAGGGGAGATATTCCCTGCCAACGTAAGCCCCCAGACGACACGCAGACAATTCTGTCACCTCCCACCTGATTCATTGAGTCCCTATTATTCCAAAAATATCCTTAAATCTTCACCTATAAAAGGAGTTCTATGCAGGCCCCTAAGGTACGCAACCCTTTCCTTCCTACACTTATAATACTATTAACCTTATTACTGAATTGAGTATCAGAGTACCTTCGCCAGGACCACCCTCAACGAGGCTTTTTTGCATGTACCGCCTCTTAGAAACTGGCCTGCACCACCTGCTCCAGTACCTTCTCTAGCATCTCCAGCATTCAACGATTTTCAGCACCAACATGTATCATTTTAATCATTGTCATCATTATTATCATTAAAATAGTAATGATACACCTCTATAAAAACTAGGTAGAACTCGAAATATCAGGGAACCTTAGAAATGGATATTGTTGCCGCCTGGACCGTCATGGCCTACAGCTCTTACATGGCATCGGGCATCTCCCTCCCCGGCGGTCCTTTCGCATGCGCACCCGGTCCTGCAAAAGAAAGGAGACCCGGGCCGGGATTCCGGCGGGGGCACTCCGACGGTCAAGGCATTGAACGATCTAGGAGAACAAACTCTCCTCGATGGATCCCCAAGCAGCCTCCACTCTCAGAGGTTTTGAAAAGAATAAAGGAGTGAGAGTTCGCGTTGAGGAGAGCTTGAGCGGTGGTAGCTATGTCCACTGGGACTCTTCCGATGAGTTCCCTTGGTAGCCTTCGAGCTCTCTTCCAGCTTACTTTTTCTTCCTTACCTTGCTTGCCCCTTTCGAAGGCTTCTCAAACTTTCTTATAAACAGAAGGTACTGACTATGACCAGACCTAGGCTAGCCCTCTCCCTCCCCTCCCTAGGGGGAGGAAATCGATAGGTCTACGACTGGTAGTGCTTGGGGAGTGGGCGTGCAGGAGCACACGTTTTCTTTATGACAGGAAGTTACGTCGTGGGCTCTGACGCCCTGGCAAGACGCCGTGTTTGGGAAAACCTGGCAAGGCAGGGTGCTGTCCCTTCTCCACCCTAGGCCAGCCCCCTCCTCCTCTCTGGGGGGTACCAGAATGTCTGTGACATAGGCCTGTGAGGCTCTTGTAGGCCTGTGAGACTATGATAGACCTGGGGGTTTTAGTGTAGCCCTCCTTTAAAGGGGGCGCAGGCGTGTCTGGGGTGCAGGAGGAGATGGTGACTTTACGTGTCGGGATTTCCATCCAGGCATCCTCCATATCTGCTCTTTGGGAAGCGTGCGTGAGGTGCTAAGGCAGACGTGTCTGGGGTGTTGAGCGTGCCAGACCCATGCAGGCAGAACCGAACTGCTCCCAGCGATGCCGACATGCTCCCCGATGTGCGAGCCCATGCCCGAAGCACCAAACTGGCACAAGACATACCGGGCCGGAGTGTGCGAAGCCAGGGGAGCCAAATGTGGCCGGCCTCGTGGCCGAAGTCAAGCCAAGCTGAGGCGGGACTCCACGCTGGCCTGATAAACTTGAAAGATGGCCACCACAGGGGTTGAGACGGGCAGCCATGGAGCCGACCGGGGCCGAGGCAGGCAAGGCCAGACTGGCTGGGGTGCGCTGCCCCCAGCAACGTCGATGCGCAGGCTGAGGCAGGCACGCCTGAGGTGGTGAACCAACTACAGAAAGCATTGGGACGGAGCTAGACTGGCTCAGTTTGCATGCTGGGCAGGGCCGGGCTTGCGGTGTGCCGCGGGCGATGCAGAGCTGGCTGAGACGCCATGCGAGGGGCTTCTCCTCCCCTGCTGCGCCGACGCGCGAGACGAGGTAGGACTCCATGCCAGATTGAGGCGATCGTGCAAGGCTCCAGGCCGGACCGAGGCGCGAGCTGGAACGGGCATGCTCGGGCAATGCGGAGCTGGCAGAGGTGCCGTGCGAGGGGCTTCTCCTCCCCTGCTATGTCAATGTGCAAGCCGAGGTAGGACTCCATGCCGGACCAAGGTGGCCGTGGAGCTGACCAGGATCGAGGCAAGCGGAGCCGGAGAGCTTCCGTCGGAGCATGCCCAAGGTGGACGAGGACTTCAGGCAAGCTGGATGGCCGTATGAACCACGCCGAATGTGCCCGAGGTGGACGGGACCGAACTGGACGAGGTGCCGAACTGCAACGCCGGCACACGAGCCAAGCGGACGGGAGGCATCCAGGTCGTGCAAGAGGGTTCCCCTCCCCGACGACACCGACATGCGGGCCGAGGCAAGGTCCCACGCCGGACGGGACACCCGCCGGATGTGCACTCCCGGGGGTCTGGGTGCAGGCGGTGCCATGGCTGGTTCGCCCGGTGCAAGTTGGGCTGCAAGATGCCTGGCTTGGGCGAGGGCCTGGGTCGAAACTCTCTTAGAGAAAGGAGGGAGAACAAAAGATGGGCACCCCCTCCCCGGAGCAAGCAGCCCTGTTTGTTTTCTTCAAATGGGAGACTTGGGGATGCTACCCGAAACTCGTGGCCATGTCAGCCAATAGGTACTGTTGCTGTATCAGGACAGGGGTCGAATGGATTTTTCATTGCTATAACAGATATCACATTCATTCATGATCTTGATATATCAAGTTCGGTGAATGAACTAGTTAGATATAGGACTAGGAGTGATCGTTCAATATATGTTGATAATTTTTTAATCCTCCATTGTATTTTGATAAGTAAAGACAAGACAGGTAACTTCTTTCAATGTATTTGCTATGATCTAGGTGTGCAGCAAAATGTACACTTCCCATATGTTACCCAACCATCTCAAAGATGCCCTGCATTGATGACAAGTTTGATTTCGCAAGTTATCCATCACTTCTTGGAATGTTATTATTTTCATTATTTGCCAAATTCCAAAAACAGATATAATGAAATCACGAAGAAAAAGTGTCAGACCTTACCCATTTTACATAAATTACTCAACAAATATTATATAGAGAGATGTTACAAACCTTGTCCTGACCACCAACATCCCACACGGTGAAGCTAATGTTCTTGTATTCCACTGTCTCCACGTTAAATCCTGACAAACATATGACATCACAAAGTCAAAAACAAGTAAAATAAAATAAGTTGCAGTTTAAAAATATGACATAGTCTGGGCAAATATGATGAACTCCATATATACAAGAAGAAAAGAGCGGCCCCCATATTCTGAATGTATAAAATGCAATTTTGGCGGATATAGAAGACAAATAAAGGCTGCAACTGAAATTGATGGTGAGAAGACAGCTCAGTATGATAACACAAAACAACAAAGAGAAATAAGGATAAATTATCCTGAATCAGAGATAATCAGATAAGGTAGATGGTGATTTTAAGAAGCATGCAATGGTGGGGACACCTGATGCACCAGAATAAGACAGAGGCTTTTCAACCCTCTGTAAATTGATCAATAATTTATGAGTCCATCTGTAATAAGGGCTTAGCTCATCTGAGTCCATTTTAGTTGTTATTTGAGTATTTTGAGTTGTTATTTCAGTTTTGTACTAGTCAGCTCATGTTGAGCTAGTTCAGTCCAATGCTAGTCAGCTCATGTTGAGCTAATTTTTTTTTTTTGAGTCCTATCCAAGCATACTATAGACTCAAGACCACATCATACAAGTAAAGACCAAGTCCAACCAGATTGAAGACATGGAAGTTTAGCCCAAGTCCAACCCAGCTTGAAGATTTGAAAACCCCAGGAGGAAAATCAAAAACCCTGATTTCTTGCAGATGCCCTCCAGATGCCCAGATTTCCTTCCAGATGCCAAAATATATTCATAGACCAAGGCATCCATGATTTTAGAGGTCCATCTGCATCCTAGCCAAAAGAAATCAAGCCCAGGCGCAAAGCCCAAGCCCCTAAGAAGAAAGATCCAGGGAATATTCCTGCTACCTGGCTACCAGGCCACCCCAGCTTCCAGAGGCCCAAACCCATGCACCCGGGCCCCTTTGGGCCGGCCTCTTGCTGCTCCTAGAAGCCCAACACGCCCCCCTAGACGTCCTTGGAGTGTTGGCCAAGTCAAGAGAATTTTTAGGGATTTTTCTACCTAATGTTTCCTTATTTTATAGCTAGGGTTTGAGAGGGAAAAGGATTCTTATGTAAAGACTAATGTACCCTTACTTGGAGCCCAAGGTTAAGGGTCTATTTAAGGGACCCTAGCCTCTTGTATGAAACCTAATTTTTGATATGAATTAAAACCTTGAGTTCTTCTATTGAGTTGTGTGATACCCTGCTGTGTGCATAAAGAGGTTTGTGAGAGTTTTTCTTCCCAGTGCTGCAATCATCTTCCTGCTGCCAACAAGCCTCTCAGATCCCTGGAAGCCCACTCCAAAAGAAGCATTCCCTTGCTGTTTTCCCTTTGTTTTCTTGTTCCTTTGTGAGTTTTCTAACCCCTGACAGGTCGTTTGCAGGTCCCCGAGTTCCTACAATCCAATGACTCCAACCAAGCCTCAATCGGATCACCAAGCAGAAAGCCGGGTATCCGCGGGTCTTTGGCTCGGTTTTCCAGGCTGCATCCGTCGAGGAACGAGAGACCCCTTTGCTGAGATCTTCACAGACGTTGTCAGGTACACCGCCTCTACCTCCAGTAGTTTTATTATAGGAGAACTTGTCCTAACCGAGGCTTCTCAGCCACGGCGATCCTTCTTTTCTACTTTTCTAGGTCCTAATCTGCATGCTGATCTTCTAAAATTCATATAAAATTCCCTACAACTTATTTTAATCTGAAATTCGGGAATTAATCACTCAACCCCACATATAAAACATACAAAAAGAATTATATGCATATTAGTCCCCCATCATGCAAGCTGTCAGCGAAAAAGAACCAAGTGATGGATCATCAATCAACAATATGCCATGCATTGCAACAAAGAAATGAGAAAATCTTAATCAGAAGAGAGGCTCAAATTTGCCCCAAATAATCAGATAAATGAAAGGGGAAATGAACCATATGGAAAGAACATGGGAGAGCAACACATCAGTCACATGATATGACCTCTCACCAAGAATAGATGAGAACAAAAAAAATGTGGTATCACTAATGTTTAAGAAGATCTTGAATCATGTTACAAGATAGTAGTTTGACATTATATCACAGAAAATAACAAAAACAATCACAAATACAGGAAACATAATCAATCTAGACTAAAAAAATCAAATCCATGCTAAATTACTGTTTCTAAGAAACCCAAAGGTTGGTTTTAACAAATCTGAGTTCCTATCATTTATTTAAATTAGTTATTGTTAATGGAAACAGAATCTCTTCTTCTCAACAGAAAACGGCATCAGTTTTGTGAAATCAATCAATTGTAATTGTACTTCTATGTTGGAGAATATCATTGTAGGGCCATTTAAACTGTAGCAACTCTCAAGAGGTTGAACCTAATCATGGAAATAAATGAAATGAACTAGAGATTTGATATTATCAGGCATAATGCTCAACTGACTAAACAAAGCTAAAACATTCCCAAAAATTGTAAATCAAAAATATGCTCTTAAACACCCAATCCTTCTTTATCAAAAAAAAAAAAGCCCAATCCTTAGCCCTAAGTGGCAAAAATCAATTTCAACAAACAATAGAGCATGGCCATCATGAGTAAATAAAGTATATCAGCTTCAAATTTATCCATGTTCAGCACATACCAATGGTAGGAATGGTGGTCACAATCTCACCCAGCTTCAGCTTGTACAAGATGGTGGTCTTACCAGCAGCATCAAGGCCTACCATAAGAATACGCATCTCTTTCTTTGCAAAAAGCCGACTGAAGAGTTTGGTGAAAGACAGCCCCATCTTCACGTCTGATCGACAGATTTATCGATACTCAATAACAAGATAAACAAATCATGCACTTATAGCTTCTGATAATAACAGATACACACTTACATGGTGATTTTATTAAATCCAAAATGAACAAATGGATAAAGCTATAAACTTCCCTTCGGCCAAAATCTAAGAATCCACTCTACTCAGATAAATTGGTTTGTAATTAGCTACAGATGCACATAATTTGACTACTCAACAGGACCAATCCACGGCAAACAAGTGAAGGCGTCTTATTCTCATGAGTGAGATCAAAGATCAAAACAAATTGTGTTGCAGTTTTTTTTTTGTTTCCAATGGAAAAAATTTGACCACAGATGAAAAAAAATAAGATAAAAAGGGAACGACGAAAGAAAACACTGAGCAACGGTGATGACTAAAACTATGTTAAGCGCTAAAGCTTCGACATTATCAACTGATTCTGAATTCAAAGGACAACAATTTCAGACAAATGAATAAAAACACAACCATTAGTTGACTTTAAAACAAAAAGCTGAAAATCAATTCTCAAACAAAAGGAATAAAAGTAGATCTATGCATAATTCTGAACGAACATCCAATAAATAATTCTGCAAAAATAACTGACCGCAGGAAAAATCAAGCAAATATCCAATTTTAATTCTAACACCACAAAAGAGACATTTCTGATCCATCAACAAGATCCAACAAAAGAAAAAGGAAAACATTAAAAAAAATTGGATGACAGAATCCGACCGTACATCGACAAAATTAAAATTAATCAACCAAACGCTCTAAAAATCGTATCAAATAACGAAATCCGACACCAAGAAGCCCTAATTCTACCATATCAATAAATAAAGAAACAGATCCTACTTACCTTCGAATAACCTCAAAAATTCCCAACTTTAAAATATTTTTTTTCCATCCAGATGAAAAAATTATAAACAAACAGAACTGGATCGCCAAATAAATGGGAAAATCCCATCGGATTTGCGCGAGACCGATTAAGACTTCCGAGATTTAAAAAACAAAAAAGAAGCGGAGCAAGAATGAGAAATCGATTAGCTTACCAGGGGAAGAGAGGGAAAGGAACGAAGTAGATCTCAGGAAGAGCCGTCCAACCAGCAGATCCCAGGGAAACGAAGGCCCGAATTTATCGGGACCATAACGGAGGCATCCTCACCGTCACGCTACGGATTTGCCGGGCGCACCGAATTGGCTGTTTCGTATTCCCCGTTTATTTGGCCGTTATGTAGTTAGAGCTCATCTTAACCGTCCATTAGGTGGGACAATGATATGATTCCAAGCCCGGTCCACTGGACGAGGTTAAGTTACGTTGGCACCGGATCAGTTCTCTCCCGCACCTAAACCGACAATGTTTTGATCAAAAATTTTATTTCTGAAATAAAATATTTATTTTTAAAAATTAATTATTCATCTTTATTATTTTATATTTCTGTTTAGTTAAAAATATAAAATAATAGCTCTATTTCTGTATAATTATTATAGTGGGACTTATTACATAGAAATAAAATGACTTGAAATAAACTATTTCATGGTCTATCATGGAATAGCTATTCTATAATACCAAAGATTAATCGAAATAACTTATTTTGGATGGCTCATCTTGATTTCCATAATTTATTGGAGAATAAATTAGAATAAAAATTTATTTTAGGTGGATTAACGCAACCAAACACCATCGAAGAGATTGGTGGATGTATGACTTGAGAGCTACAAATGGGTCATCTCATATCTCTCTATCTCCGTTTCTATTAAACGGAAAGGAGGGAAAAAAGCTCAACTTTTTTAAAATTAAAAAATAAAAAAATATGAAAATAATTATGCAAAAATATATAGAAAAATTAAAAAATATTAAATATGTTAAAATTATCTATGATAAATATATAAATATTATTGCTCAGCTAGGTAATCCAAAAAAGAAGGCAAATTGGATTTTTCAAAAAACTTAACTCTAAAAACTTATAGAGTAGCAGTGAGCAAAAATATATTCTATGATAAATTTAAAATAGAATGTTAAAAAGAAGAATAAATAAACAAGAGAGCATATATAAAGGCCTCACTAGGATGGAGTAGGTCCAAAGGCCTCACTAAGAATCGCTGCTGGTTTTCTATACTCAACCAAGTCTGCGATATTGAAGGGAGAGCTAATGCCAAAATCCGAGGGCAAATCTAGCACATAGGCATTGGATCCGACCTTCTCTATCACTCTAAAGGGTCCAGCTTCGCGAGCATGAAGCTTCTTAATGGTCACGGGTGGGAACCGCTCATGCCTAAGTCTAATCATAACAGAGTCCCCTACATTAAATTATTTGGCTCTTTCGGAAATTAGCTAGTTTGTTTCAAAATTAGTGCTTAATACAGATGCACCTGTGACTCATACTGACACCTAACAAAATGCAGACTCAACTATACATTCCTATTGAGAAGAATTTTATTGGACTCTTTGGGCCTAAGCCTAACAAACTATAGACCTCTAGGTTTAACCCTGATTTGGCATGCACATGAAAATTTACAATGGACTCCTAACAAATGTCACAAGGTCTTCCAAAGCAGGTCGCAAATGGGATGGGCTCTAAAGATTCATTCAACCTGGTAATCTCAACAAAATGTAACCTAAAGGTTTTAGAAACATGAGAAAACTTAGGAAATGATAGGAAATAGGAAGGGGATTCAGAGACTAGTTCTGTGCTAAAGAGACTGACCTTAATGTATGAATATTGAATTATATCTATGGGCAAGAAATGGTCCATGCTATGGAATGATGGGTCAATAATTTCTGAAAAAAGATCTTCAATAGGAATGGCAGGAAGGGATTCATCCTAAGGGCAATGGGTTAAGTAAGCCAAATCCTCAATAAAGTCTTCTAGTTCATGGAATTTAGGACTGGGCTCTACAATTGGGCTCTTTTATAGTATATCCTCAGGTAAAATTCTAGTATTAGAGTTCTCTTCCTCTAACTGGTCCTCTACTACAGGTTGAGTCTGGGTGTGGTTAGGGTGAGCTAACTCTAGATTGGCTTTACTCTAGGTATGGTCAAGGTCAGCTAATTCTAGGTTGGCTTCTACTTGGGTATCTACTAGGTCAACTAATTCTAGATCTTCTATAGGTGTTTCCTCTTCTCCTTCTCTCTCATGCTCATCCAATAAGTTCGCATCAGTTTCATATACTTCCACTTTAATGTCATTCTTGTGAACTGTGGGATGGTAGGAGAGAGTCGGCTAAGAGAAAATTAACTAGGTCCTGGTTTCTGATTATGGGCACTACTTCTAGTGGTTTCAGGTTGACTAAGGGGTAGTGGATTACTATTGGGCTCATATCAAGGGATACTAATCTTATGGGGTTCAGGTTAACTAGGGGAAACCTGACTAATACTAGGCTGATACCTCGGGGTTATGGGCTCCCTAGGCTTATAGGACAAGGGCGCAGATCTATGGATCATGGGCTTATAGGATCTGGGGTCATCGGACTTAGGTTCAGCTCTATGGGTCTTGGGTCTACTCGGCTCACGGGATATGGGCTTATAGGTTCTAGAGTCATAGGATCTGGAGTCATAGGATCTGGAGTCATAGGATCTGGGCTCAGATCTATAGGTTGTAGATCTCTTGGGCTCATAGGACTTGGGTAGGTACTTTTTTCTAAGTTTGATTTTCATGGCTTCCTAAATAGTTATAGGTATTCATTCTAGTCTAGCTATTCTTTCAAACTTATCCCAGTCTACCTTGTTCTGGTAAACTAACCTAGCTTTAGCAAACCTGAACTGATATCTTTCAAAATAGAAACCCATATTTTGTTCAAAATATAGATCCATATCTTTTTTCCAAGCAAGATAATCCTCATACTCAGGATCACTACTAAATTTAGGTGCTACTAACACAACGTACCTAGTGGCTCTCTTAGGGTTGAGCTCCAAATAAGGGTCATGGTATGGGGTTCTCCTAGGATTGGGCTCCAAATAGGGGTCATGGTATGAGGTTCTCCTAGGATTGGGCTCCATGGTTACACTAGGTTGAGTTTGATTAAGGCTATTGGTATTGGACTTCTAATCTAATGGTCATGCAATCAAACACACACATCAACTCCTAAGCTAGTGCACATGCAAGACTCAAAGACAAATTAACTACATCTTCCTAGACCTAGAGTCCAGACAGAATGAGTCGACTGAATCACAATCAAGACAACAATTATGCTTTCCACTGGCCAAGTAGGAGGTGGGAGTGTGGGAGGCCCCCTGCTTTCGCAGGACCCAATTAAGGAACTACAACACCACTTAGGTCGTTTGACTCTGGACCCCCAGCCTAGACACAGCTTCAAGACACAAATGCTGAATTGAGTGCAACTAGTTTTCCCAAAAGGATTAGACACGACTTATTGGTGTCCCTAGCTTACTAGAGCAAAGCAAATTAGGTCTAATTGGTTTTAAATTAAGTTTGGGTTTGGATGCTAGGTATTGCCGCCAAGATTGTCGTGGCCCGTAGCTATTGATGTTAGATCGTCGTTCCTCAACTGCTGGACTATCCTGCTGTTCTGGGCCTGCAAAATAGAGGTTAGTGATCCGGGCCAAGAATTTCGATGGGGGCACTCTGATGGTCAAGTCAGTGACGATCCAGGAAAACAGATCCTCCTGGTCAGCCCCTCTAGATGGACTCCATGCTAGAAGGAGTGAGTATAGTGTGAGTAGATATGAGAGCAAGCTGGGAGAGGTGGTGGTCGAGATGAAGGGATTATCCTGTGTGGCCTCTTTCTCGCTTGGTTACTTGGCTTGGATTCACTCGAAGTGAGTTTAGTTGCATTACCTCCCCCTCTCGGGGTTGTCGATGGCTTTTTAGAAGCTCAGGTGACCGTTGGGCGCCTACCTTGGGATCTTCCTCGTACTGGCAGGTGCATGCAGTGATATCTCATGTCGTGGACGGGACGTCTTTCCTGGTTCATGATAGGGAAAGCTGCCACGTGCTCTGACATTCCTTCCGGTTGCTCCATTCCAAGAAATTTGGCAGTGCCTTGATCAGGGGGCCACCGCTCCCAGGATTCAAATCTCCTGGTTGACTTCCTCTTTCAGGTGGTGCAGGCGATTGGTGGAGAGCATGGCGTCTCGATCAGGGAGCTTCTCTCCCTTCTGGTATAAGTGGTAGCTGCGGACAGTTATTATGGCCTGGCGGGCGCTTCTTCGTGACCCTCGAGGGGTCCGCCGGCATCCGGGGATGAAGGTGCCACCCCTCTGTCTGCCGGTGTACTTGCCTAATCTGGGGGCTGAGCTGGAGAGGCGGGACTCGACTCCGAGGTGCTCGGCCTCGAAGTTGCCCTACTTGGCGGAGGAGGGCGGAGCTCGACTCCAGGCCAAAGGGGCTCGACTTCGGGCGAGCTCGACTTGGCAGAGGAGGGTAGAGCATGACCCCAGCCCAGAAGACTCAACCTCGGGGGAGTCCACATGGCATAGGAGGGCTAAGCTCGACTCTAGACCAAGGGACTTAGCCTCGAGGGGTTTGATATGGGCGAGGCCGCTTGGCTCTGACCTAAGCATCCCAACCTCGCGAGGACCGGCCTGGTGGAGGACGGAGCTCGGCTTCGGTGGGCAGCCCCGCATTCTGGTAAAGCTCAGCCCATCGAAGGAGTCCAAGTGGAACATCTGACGTGGAGGTCTCCTCTGATGTGGCGTCTGACAGTACTCCATGTCAGCGATACTGCCACATCATTTCCCCCACTCTCGAGGCCCGTTAGTGCGCGGCGCTCGGGTCGAAGGAAATAATTACGGTGCTGACATGGAAAGGCAAAGATCCGGTGCAATAATGACCATGATCGCCGGTGCTTCGTGAGGCGGTCCCTCAAGCCAGTGCGGAGGCGCCACGTGGCCATGTCCAAGGAGTAGTTATTACCGGCATGGAATTCAGAGTGGTTGGGGCGTCTCGCTCATCAATGGCCGCCACGTGGCACGAATCTACCAGTGGAGGGGCTATTCTGGTACAACGTGTCGGGTCACTTCGAAATGGAAGGTGGATTTTATCCAAAACATCTACTCTTTCGAATTTTTCGTGCCCCCCATCATACCCAGACTCCTTCCCGATTGCCTCAAACTCTCCCAAGAATCAGGTTTGTCTTCTTCTTCTCCCCCCCTACTTTAGTAGAGTAGTGTGCTCCCTTCAGAGGTTAGGGTCTTCCTTGGTCGAGTCCTTCCCCTACTTCTTCTCGAGCTTCTGGGTTTCTCTGTCTCCTGCAGATGTCCCATTTCAGTCCAGGCTTCCATCCCACCACCAACCAGGGCGAGGAAGGTCCCTCTGCGCCTAGACCAGCTTCTTCTTCTTCTGACGAGGTGGGGGAAGAAGCTCGTTTTGAGTTCATTAGGAGGCCCCCCCTGGGTGGCGTAGCCATTAGGGAACCCAGATCTAGCCCTTATCATCCTTCTCGTCTTCCTCCCCTAACCGAATCCATCTTCGAACCTGTCCGGTCAACAGGGCCCAGCGGGATTGCTTTGACAATCTTTGCTAAGGAGCTGGGGACCATCCGGGATATCTATGACATCCTGCACTCTGTCCGACTTTTAATCCCCGACCAGGGGACCGGGTTACTTCGAGTAGCCCGGGCCAAATCGCCTTTTATGTGGAGACCTTCTCTGGAGGGCTTCGCTTCCCCTTTCACCCATTCTTCTTATCGCTGTTGAATAACTTGTCCCATCACTGTTGAATAACTTGTCCCTACTCAGTTGGTCCCGAACACCATTAGGACTATCTTCTCCTTCATCGTGCTCTGTCACTTCCACGGGATTGTTGCTCGGTTCTTTCTGTTCAGGGCATTCCTCACCCTAAAGCGCCACCCGACCGAGAGCAGGTGGTGGTCTCTTTCTTCCTGCCCCAAGGGCATCAAGTTTGAGCTCCCCTCTTCCATCAAGGGATGGAAGAGCAAATTCTTCTTTGCTTCGGTTAAGGGAGTCGACTGGGTTTGGAGCGACCCAGACCAGTCTCCCAACCAAATCTCCAGGGTTGAGGTAGCTAACTTGGATGTCTACGAGCAGCTCTACACTGCCTAGATTCCTTCCCTCAAGGTTCTGTTGTCAGAGTAGAACCTTTTCGAGGCCGGGGTCGACCCAACAGGGGGTTGGGTGAGTTCGGCTTGAGCTTTGTTCCTTGGTGCTTCTTATCTTGTTTCTTTCAAGCTCGGAACTAACATTGATGCGGAACTAATATGCATGCGATTATTTTTGTGTGTTTTATATGTGGGGTGAGGTGGTTAAATCCCGAATATCATATCAAAATAAGATGTAGAAAGTTCTATATGAATTTTAGAAGCTACGCATGCAGATCAAGACCTAAGAAAGCAGTAAAAAGGGATCGCCGGGACTGAAAGCCTCGATTAGGGCTAGTTCATCTACAATAAAACTACTGGTGGCAAGGGGTGTACCTGGCAATGTCTGATGCACCTGGTGAAGATCGTAGTGAAGAGATCACTCGTTCCTTAACAGATGCGACCTGGAAAATCGAGCCAGAGACCCGCGATTCCTGGCTTTCTGCTCGGTGGTCGATTGCGGCCTGGGTGGAGTCGTTAGATTTGTAAGAACTCGGGGACCTGCAAACAACCATTAAGGGTGAGAAAACAAAGGCTGGAATAAGAATAATTTCAGAAAAAGGTAGCAAGGGCATGTTGGAAGAAGAGGCTTGGAAGAAGGTTGGTCGGCTAGCACTTCGGCAGGACTTCAAGCACACACAAGATCCCTTAATGCATACAACAGGGAGGCACACAGCAAGAAAAGAACTCAAGAGTATTTCATATATCAAAATTAACTTCTCATACAAGAGACTAGGGTCCTTTAAATAGACTCTTAGTCTTGGGCTCCAAGTAAGGGTACAATAGTATTTACATAGGAATTCTACTCCCATCCAAACCCTAGCTAGAAAATAAGAAAACCAGATAAAAAAATTCCTACAATCTCTCTCCCTCTCCTTGCCTTGGTCGGCCAAGAGAGGTGACTTTAAGTGGCCGACCAAGCGGAGGGTCACCATAAGCCTATGGCGCCCTAGCTCCTCTCTTGGGCCTGGACTGGTCCAATTGGCTTCCACTGCGGTCCAGGTCTTCAGGGTTTCTGATTTCTCCTCCTGAGGTCTTCAAATCTTCAGGCTGGGTTGGACTTGGGCTTCACTTCCATATCTTCAAACTGGTTGGACTTGGTCTTTACTTGTATGATGTGGTCTTGAGTCTTCAGTATACTTGGACAGGACTCAAAAAAATAAAATTAGCTTAACATGAGCTGACTAGCACTGGACTGAACTAGCTCAACATGAGCTGACTAGCAATGAATTGAACTAGCTCAACATGAGCTGACTAATACAGGACTCAAGTAAAGACAACTTAGATGAACTAAGCTTTATTACAATGGACTTGAATGTAACTAAGTGATCCATAGAGGGTTGAGAAGCCTTTATCTTATTTTGGTACCTCTGGTGTCCCCACCAATTCTCCCGGAGTGGGAGGAACTCGACCATGTCGAGTGGGAATCAAGCTGGCTCACATATCTCTCGAGGAGGTTTGGGTTGAGGCGTTGCAAGTCCTCTCAAGAAATCCATGAATTGTCCGACTCTGGCCAGCCTTGCCATCGGACCGGGTAGCGTTGATAGCCACGTGGGTCGTCATGGCTTGATCGTCCATGATACGCTCGATCCATTCTCCTCTCTCAGGCCAATTTATTGGTGGACACTCTAGGTTAGGGTCACTCACAATGAAAAGGAATAGGTCCAAAGGCCTCACTAGGTATCGCTGTCGGTTCCCTGTACTCAACCAGGTCTGTAATATTGAAGGTAGAAATAGTGCCCAAATCCAAAGGCAAATCTAACAATAGGCATTTGGTCCAACCCTCTCTATCACTTTAAAAGGTTCGTCTCTATGAGCATGAAGCTTCTTAACGGTCCCAGGTGGAAACCGCTCAGGCCTAAGCCTAACCAAGATAGAATCCACTACATCAAATTTCTTGGCCCTTCTTCGGGAATAGCCAGTTTGATTTAAGATTAGTGCAGGTGGTGAACATGCTGGACACATGCAGACTCCTAACAGATGATGCAAAGGACTCATACCTACACCTAATAGACTCGACTATGCATTCCTATCGAAGGAAAATTTTATTGACCTCTTTTGAACCTAAACCTAAGAGATTATAGGTTCTCTAGGTTTGATCCTAGCTTGACATGCACATGAAAACTTACAATGGGCTCCTAAAATTCCATAGGGTATGCCAGAAGTATAATGCAAACCTAACATGCGTAATGAATACATGCAGTATGCTAATCTCAACTAAATGCAAACTAATGATTCTAAAAATGCTGGAGGTATCAGGAAAGGGCAGAAAATAGGAACTGGGTTCAGAATTAGTTTGGTAGGGTAGAGAAAAATGTTCCGGATTAGTTGGATAAAGTAGGATAAAAGGAGGCATGTCGGGGACTAATCCTAGACTAATGAGGTTAACCTTATGAGATGAGGTCTATCTACAGGTTTGCATAATGGAAGGATAGGTTACTAATCTCAAGGAAGAGGTCCTTAATGGAACTATAGGAGGAGGCTCATTTTGAGGGTACTAATTCAAAGAGATCACGTCCTTAATAAATTCTTTTGGTTCTTGTATTTTAGGACTAGACTCTATAATTTGGCTCCCCTCTATGGTTTCCTCAGACAAGGTTCTAGCAGCAATATCTAGGTTCTCTTCCTCTAATTGTTCTACCACTACATCTTTAGGTTGGATGTGGTTAGGGTCAACTACCTCTAGGTTGACTTCTACCTGGGTATCTATTGGGTCAGCTAATTCTAGATCATCTATAGGTATCTCCTCTTCTCCCTCATACTCATCCGCTAAGTTCGCATTAGCTTCATACACTTCCGCGTTAATGTAAGCCTTGTCAATCAAAGGGATGGTAGGGGAAGGTCAGCTAAAGGAAAATTGGCTAGCTCCTGGTTTTTGAGTATGGGCATTAATCTTAGTAGGTTCAGGTTGACTAAGGGGTAGTGGCTTACTATTAGGCTCATATTTAGGGGTACTAATCCTATGGGGTTCAAGTTGACTAGGGGAAACATGACTAGTACTAGGCTGATAGGATGTGGGTAAATAGGATCTAGAGTCATAGGATCTAGGTTCATAGGTTTTGGATACATATGTTCTAGGTTCGTAGGATTTGGAGTCATAAGATCTATAGGTTGTGGGTCTCTTGGACTGATAGGACTTGGGTAGGTACTTTCTCCTTAGTTCAAGTTTCATATCACTTCAAGTAGTTATGGGTTCGCGGCCTTCTAACCTAAGTATTCTCTCAACATTATCCCAGTCTAACCTGGCTTGGTGAACTAACTTAGCTTTAGCAAACTTGAACTGACATCTTTCAGAATTGAAACCCAAATTTTGTTCAAAGTACAGGTCCATATCTCTTTTCCAAGCAAGATAATCCTCACACTCAGGATCACAAAATTTAGGTACTACTAACACAATGTACCTAGTGGCTCTCCTAGGGTTGGGTTCCAAATAGGGATCATGGTAAGGGGTTCTCCTAGGGTTGGGCTCCCTATATGGGTCAGAGTATTGGGTTCTCCTAGGGTTGGACTCATAATAGGGATCATGGTTTGGAGTCCTCCTAGGATCAGCCTCATAGTAAGGATCAGGATTTGGGGTTCCCCTAGGTTCAGCCTCATAGTAAGGATCAGGGTTTGGGGTCCTCCTAGGTTCAATATCATAGTATGAGTCATGACGAGGGGTCCTCCTAGGATGGGGGGTGACTCGGGATCTAGTTCAGACTGGGTCCTACGTGTCTCCTCTAGATTTCCTAGTCGGGCATCTAGTTGATCAAGTCTATGGGTCAACTGGGCATTTGATTGATCAAGCCTAAGATTGATGGCTCGGGCTATCCTCTCCCCAACGACATCAATTTTGGTGTCAAGATGATCCATGGGTTCAGCCATTTATGAAGGTGGTGGATGATATGAAACCCCTGATCTAGTGCTCATGCAAGACTCGATCAAATCAACTACAGCTCCATAGACCTAGAGTCCAAAACTAGATGCACAATCAGGGTGGCAAACTAGCCTATAGTAATCTTGTACTCAGCCAGGCAGGTGTAAGAGGAGTGTTAGGTCCCTGATTGCCCATCCTAGACACCAATCAAGATTGGCCAGGTAGGCGGACCAGCACACAAGCCCTTTGGGATAGAATCCCTGAACCACCGTTCTAGACACTAAGCACAAGGCACATACAGGTTAGCTTGACACAGTGATCTGACACTTAGCTCGGACCCAACCAGTTGGTGTCCCTAGCCCACTAGGACAAATTAAGTCTAATATATTTTAAGTTAGGCTTGGGACTGAATGCAAGGGATGTGATTTTGGACCAAGGAGAGGTGATCAAATCCTCCCCCCATCTGACATGGCAAGAGTGCCCTTAAAGGTAGTTTATGCAATGATGGCAGGCAGATGATGCAAAATTAGGGTTTAAATATTTTAGGTAGCTTTTATATATGTAATTTTTTTATTTTTTTATTTTGTTCTTTTGTAGACATATGATTTACAGCCAATAACCTAATATGCTAGAAACATACTAAAAATAAAAGATATGCAAAAGATATGCTAAGCAAAACCCTAAACCTTCCAAAATTGTCTTGCTGAAAAATAGAGTCAAAAATTTATAGGCTATATTTCAGCTTGCAGAAACTGCACATGCTGAAATAAAATCTGCAAAAATTTGTAAAATACATTAAATTAAGATGAATCCAGAAAAACAAAAATCAAGATTTTTAAAGTTCTGAAAAGAGAGAAACAATTAAAAGAATAATACATATACAGACTATGATGGGTGCAAAGAATGAGCCCTAATCTAAGCTCTGATACCAGATGATGCGGAACTAATATACATATGATTATTTTTGTGTGTTTTATATGTAGGGTGAGGTGGTTAAATCCCGAATATCATATCAAAATAAGATGTAGAGAGTTCTATATGAATTTTAGAAGCTATGCATGCAGATCAGGACCTAAGAAAGCAATAAAAAGGGGATCGCCGGGATTGAAAGCCTCGGTTAGGGCTAGTTCACTTATAATAAAACTACTGGTGGCAGAGGGGGTGTACCTAGTAATGTTTGATGCACTTGGTGAAGATCACAGCGAAGAGATCACTCGTTCCTCGATGGATGCGGCCTGGAAAATTGAGACAAAGACCCGCAGATTCCCAGCTTTCTGCTTGGTAGTTCGATTGTGGCCTGGCTAGAATCGTTGGATTCGTAGAACTCAGGGACCTGCAAACAACCATCAAGGGTGAGAAAACAAAGGCTGGAAATAAGAATAATTTCAAAAAAAGGTAGCAAGGGCGTGTTGGAAGAAGAGGCTTGGAAGAAGGTTGGTCGGCTAGCACTTCGGCAGGACTTCAGGCTTACACAAGATCCCTTAATACACACAGCAGGGAGGCACACAGCAAGAAAAGAACTCAAGAGTATTTCATATATCAAAATTAACTTCTCATACAAGAGACTAGGATCTTTTAAAAAAACTCTTAGTATTGGGCTCCAAGTAAGGGTACAATAGTATTTACCTAGGAATTCTACTCCCATCCAAACCCTAGCTAGAAAATAAGGAAATCCAGGATAGAAAAAATCCCTACAATCTCTCTCCTTCTCCTTGCCTTGGTCGGCCAAGAGAGGTGACTTTAAGTGGCCAACCAAGGGGAGGATCACCATAAGCCTATGGCACCCTAGCTCCTCTCCTGGGCCTAGACTGGCCCAATTGGCTTCCAGTTACGGTCCAGGTCTTCAGGGTTTCTGATTTCTCCTCTGAGGTCTTCAAATCTTCAGGCTGGGTTGGACTTGGCTTCACTTCCATATCTTCAAACTGGTTGGACTTGATCTTTACTTGTATGATGTGGTCTTGAATCTTCAGTGTACTTGGACATGACTCAAAAACATAAAATTAGCTCAACATGAGCTGACTAGTACTGGACTGAACTAGCTCAACATGAGTTGACTAGCACTGACTGAACTAGCTCAACATGAGCTGACTAATACAGGACTCAAGTAAAGACAACTTAGATGAACTAAGCTTTACTACAATGGACTTGAATGTAACTAAGTGATCCACAGAGGGTTGAGAAGTCTCTATCTTATTCTGATGTCTCTGGTGTCCCCACCAAACATGGTGTCGTCTACATGCAGGTATGAGGTTCTCGGAGAGTGACCTGCTCTCAATCACTAGGAAGAGGCCGCCGCCTAGACTGGTCGAGGAGCCTCCCTGAGAAGGGATCACGATGAGAGCATGCCAGCGGCCGCCCCTACTGAGCCGACCAAGCCAAGCGAGAGGGGAGTCGAGGTCGCTCCTGCACAAGGAGGGAGGACGGCGACCACGACGCCATGGCCAAATCAGAGGGCAGTTAGGAAAGTGCCGGAGCGAGCGAGGCAGCAAGAATAGGCCAATGCCCCAGAGCCTGAGGTGGTTGTCCGAGCTAGGGCGGCCGTTGCTGCCATCACCATCATGTCCCCTCCTCCCCTGGAGCCTATCATCATCCTGGGGAAGAGCGAGGAGGAGCTGAACTGGCACCCGAAGTACTGCTTGAAGGGGCGCTGCTCGAAGGGGTGCCGAGTCCACATCCTGCCCCTGAGGCCCCTCTATAAATGGGGCAGGCGATCCTGTCCCTGGGGAGAGCAGGAGGGAAGGGGTGCGGCATTGGCTTCCATTCAGACTGGGTCCGGAGAGCTCCCTGCTTCAGAACCAGAAGCTAGCGTAATGCATGATGGATTTCTCCATCCAACAATACGACCAGGAGGAGAGGGCTGGAAAGCTGCTGGGGATGCGATCGGCAGTATCTTCCCCCACCTCTTCTTGGTGAGTTATCTTGCCTTCTTGGCTCTACTTTTATCTTTTTCTTTGATGGCTAACACCTTCTTTGATGCAGATCGACGTCGAGGCCCTCCTGATCAGGGATTGCTACCATAACTAGTTGAAAAGTGACCAGCAGCAAGTAGCGGAGTTGGAGGCCGTGAAGGGAGAGGTGAAGGAGAAGTCTACTGCCAATAGGGAGCTCGGCCTGAAGGCCAAGGAGCTCGAGAAGTGGCTCGCCAATGCCAAGGGGCACTCGAGGGAGCTCCAAGAGAGCCACGACCAGGAGCGAGACCGGTCGAGGAGCAGGGCTGAGGAGCTCGCCGCGTCCATCCATTTTCATCGCTCATTTCAATGAGGCCAATTGAGAGGAGTAAAGCAGAAAGACTCTGCTTCTTATCTGGTGCCCCCTCATTCCCTCTTGTCGCCCACTCCAGATGATGCCCACCCATGGTCCATTCAAATTTTAAATGGGAGAAAGTCCAAGATAAGTGGAGGCTCATCCAAAATTCAAAGGAAAAAGTCCAAGATAAAAGGAGGATCATCTCAAATTCAAAGGAGGAGACTTTAAATTCAAACCTACACATTTGAAGAGGCCTTCTTATCCCATGTTGCCAATCAAGTGGAATAAAAATCAAATTAAGAAAGGTTTAGTGCTAAATAAGAAGGAGATTAGTGCCCTATCTTCATTTTCCCGAATACTTTTTTCATGTTGTCGCCCAAGCCATGGAGAGAAGGAATTTAAAATTCAAAATTCAAGGAAGGAATCAAGAAGCCAAGGAGTGTTTTATAATTCAAATTTAAATATAATTTAAATTCAAAGGAGTATTATGAAATCTTCATGTGTGAAGAACCCTATAAATAGGACCTCATACCCTCTTGTAAATGAATAATTATTGATTTATGAAATGAAATGCTATCTTTCTTCTTCCACAAAGCTGGGTAGGCTTAGTGATTTTATCTAAGGGCGGTGAGGTCCTTAAGCGATCAAGACGGGGAGGTCCTTGAGAGCTCAAGGCGATGAGGTCCTTGAGTGGAAGTTCTGCTGGTTTCATCAAGCTGCTACCGATCTGCTACAAGCCCTACACATCCAACATTTCTTTTTTTTCATTTTGGAGCCTGCTTACTTTGTTCATAAAATCTTATTTGCTGCCTTTTCTACAGATCCCAGGTGTTCAAGGACTTTAGAGAATGGATCCTTTGCTTCCAAATCAAGATATAACGATAGATTTGAAATCTGGAATCCCGATCTTCATCCTATTATGAAATCTGAGCGACCGAGCAGCAGATCCATCTCGAGTTGAAGAGAATCTCCATTGAGATAAGTAACTAATCCTTTTCTCATTATATTTGGTATTTGAAGCTTGGAATAGCCTAATCTTAGATGGTTTCCTAGCCGTCAGGTCCTTATCTTTATAGCTTGCAGAGTGGATTGCGGGTAAGTGGTTAATTACCTTCTTTACTCTCATCAATCTATTATGTTAGTTGCTTTACTATGATCATTGCTCTCTAAATCATCTAGGCTAAAATTGAATCATCGTACACAGCATCGTAACTATTTCGCATCACTAACTCCATTTAAAAAAACCTAAAAATCACAAAAGAAAAAAATACTTGCATCATCCATCTCATCCTAGCATCTCGTAGTCCCACATCATCATTGGGCCAACTAGTGCATTTAATCCTGTGACTATTATTGAAATTTGGTGTCTAAGGCTGAGGGTCCAAAGTCAGACAACCTAAGTGGTGTTGTGGTTTTTAATTGGATCCCTGCAAAAGCAGGGGGGCCTCCCATACTCCCACTTTCTACCTGGCCAGAGGAAGGATTAGCTACTGGGTTAAGTGTAAGTTGAGCTGACCCACCTAGTGATGGGGATCCAGGGCAGATCCGGGCTATTTATGCTATTCTGGTTTTGTTCTCGGTTATCCCCGAGTTATCCCAGCCTTATTCCACCTCCTGCAATCTTTCTCCCGTGAATTTTTTAAAAGTTCCGAACCCTAGCCCACCGCCCCCCGGCCCCAGATCCGGGCCGCCCGACCCCCGGTCGCCCCCGCCGGACCGCCGCCGAAGCTCGCCGGCCTTCGCCCTCGCCGGAGAAGCCGCCGCCGCTGCCCCACGCCCGTGGGAAGACGAACGGACACGGAGGCATGCGCTCGTCACGGCCCACGGCCGCCGTCGTCGCCACCGCCTCCGGCCTGCTGCCCGCCGCCGTTCCCACCGGCCCTCGCCTGGCCGCCGGTGGGATCCGCCGTCGCCCACGCCCGTGGGAAGACAAACGGATGTGGGAGGCATCCGTCCACCCATGTGCGCCCCTGCACGTCAACGGCGTTGCCGCCGCCGCTGCCCGCATGTCCGTCGGCCACCATCCCGCCGGCCCCGGCCTTCCCTGCCGTCCATCGGCCACGCCGGCACCCTAAGGTCTCCCACGGCCTTGGGAGACCAAACGGCACGCCCTGGGGCGGCCTTCCCTGCCATGGGAAGATGAACGGACACGGAGGCGTCCACTCATCACGGCCCACGGTCGCCGCCGCCGCCGCCTCCGGCCTGCTGCCCGCCGCCGTTCCCGCCGGCCCTCGCCCGGCCGCCGATGGGGTCCGCCGCCGCCCATGCCCGTGGGAATACAAACGGACGTGGGAGGCGTCTGTCCACCCACGTGCGCCCCTACGCCGCCGACGCCGTTGCTGCCGTCGCCCGCATGTCCGCCGCCACCATCCCGCCGGCCCTGGCCTTCCCTGCCGTCTATCGGCCACGCCGGCGCCCTGAGGTCTCCTACGGCCATGGGAGACCAAACGGCACGCCCTGGGGTGTGCCGTGCCATTCTTACGCCGCCTCGCCCGCAGCCTGCCACCAGCCGTCCACCGGCCCCGTCCGCCGCCTGCTTCCCGGTCGCGGCCATGTGCTCCGTCGGGAGATCGGTCCTCCGCATGGCCATGAGACAAAGTTGCACGGATTTCAGAGTGGCTCATATTTCAGAGCAGCACACTTTCTGGAGCAAATTATCAAGCCAACACGCTCTTCAGAGCATATCAGCACTATTTTTGATGCAACACAATTTTTATGTAATTTATTTTCCTTTTTTAGTTTTCTTAGAGGCTAAGAAACTGAGGGTTTTGGTTTTTCTATATAAAGGCCCCCTCTCCCCCTATAATAATCAGAGAGTTTTTATATAGATTTTTGGGTTGGTTCCGGTTCTGGTTCTAGACCGAGGCCCGTTTTTCTTCGTTCCCTGCTATGTGCATTATGGGTTCGATGAGGGGTATGAGGCGTTCCCTGCTGTGTGCATTATGGGTTTGATGAGCACCCTAGTTATCCCCTATCTCGTCTTCTTTATCCCTTCGTGTCCTTCGAGAGTCATCCTAGCGTATCTATATGAGAGCCCTGCTGTGTGCATTATGGGTTTGATGAGAGCTCTGAGATAGCTGGTGCTGTGACCCCTTCGGGAGGGTAGCTTTATGCTCAGGGTAGCTAGTGCTGTGACCCCTTGGGAGGGTAGCTTTATGCTCAGGGTAGCTGGTGCTGTGACCCCTTCGGGAGGGTAGCTTTATGCTCAGGGTAGCTGGTACTGTGATCCCTCGGGAGGGCAGCTTTAGGCTTTGACTCCTGACTTTCTGTGTGCATCCCCCGCTAGAGTGAGTCTCAGGGCCATGAGTTCCACTTCCCGGTCCCCCATCTTCATCCTTCCTTCGCCACATCCACCCAGAAAAATCGAAAATAAAAGAGATCAGCTGTTTTAGGATTTTAGAGTCAGTATGCCCTAGTCCCGGGAGGCTTCTTAGCCCTCCCACGGTCCTAATTTGTTTAGTTATTTCCCTGTTTTCCAAATAATCAGGTTACATCAATTTTTCGTCCCGCATCACCTAGGTTTGGCTCTAGGTCTAGGAAACCCTAAATTAAGCTAACCCATCTTGCATGCTTGGTTGCACCATCTCATTTTGACTGATTGTTTAATTGTATGACCACTAGATTAGGAACCCAATATCATAAGTCTAAACCCCAAACCGACTCAGCCATGGATTCCAACTTTGAGGCCATCATAAACTACTTTGCCCAAATGAACCGTAGGTTTGTCCAATCTAACACCCAAACCCAAAGTCAACTTACCCATATGAACCAATCAAATATCCAAATAAATCAAAAACTTGACCAACTGATCCAATCAAGTAATCAAGCAATTCAAAGTTTTGACCAAGTAGGAGACCAATTAGGAACCCTAGGCAAGACCCATAGAGTTGAACCCTTGCCCTATAGATCCCAGGAACCCATTGTCCCTATATATGAACCCAATAGTAATCCACTATCTCTTAGTTAACCTATACCCTATAGGATTAATACCCCTAGATTTGAACCTAGTATTAGTCAATTTTTCCTTGGTCAACCCCTCTTACCACACCACTAGTTCAGAAAGCTGACATTGAAGAGGAAGTATATGAAGCTGACATGAGCTTAGTGGAAGTATGAGAAGAAGAAGAGGAAGTCCCTCTAGAAGACCTAGACTTAGTAGATACCCAGATAGAAACCAATCCAGAGTTAGTTGCTCCTGACCTCACCTAGACTAAACCTATAGTAGAAGACCACCCAACAATAGTTGACCCTGACCTATCCAAGTAAGTGCGGATCTAGATTTAGCCAACCTTAGCCATACCCAGATAGCAACCAACATAGAATTACTGAGCATGTAGTAGAAGAGTCATTAAGGAAGAAATCTATGACCCTATGACTACAACTCTACCTGAGGAGACTTTAGAAGAAAATCTAGTTATAGAACCTAGTCCTAAATTTTATGAGTCAGAAGAGTTTATTAAGAATTTGGTCTCTTTAGACCAATACCCTCAGGATGAAGTCATTCCTTTAACCCCAATTGATCTCTTCCCTGAAATCAATAATCCATTTTTCCATCAAGCCGACCCTATAGGAATACCCACACTCATAAGGTAAATCTCATTAGTATAGGACTCATCCTTGAAACACCTTGTCTCTTAGTCTACCCGATCAATCCCAAACCCTTTTCTTACTTTCTACCTTACCAGACTAACCCTGAATCCACCTCATATTTTCTACCTTTTCATGAATTTTCTTATGTTTCTTTAACCATTCATTTGCATTTTGTAGAAGTAAGCATACTGCATACATACATTATGCATGTTAGGTTTGCATCTTACTTCTTGCATACCCTCTGGCATTTAGTAAGTGTACATAGTAAATTCTCATGTGTATTCCATGCTAGGGTCAAACCTAAAGAGTTTATAGTCTGTTAGGTTTTGTCCCTTAGAGTCCAATAAAATGTCCTTTGATAGGGATGTCTATCGAGTCTATTAGGTGTTAGTTAAGTCCAATAACTTCATAGCATGACTTGCATGTCTGCACCTACACTTACCTCTGCACAGCATTTGCATTTGGAAATTAGTCAAAAGATGAACATAACAATGAATTAAATAACAACTTAGCTAATTCCCAAAAGAGAGATAAGGAATTTTCTGCAGAGGATTTCGTGATTGCAAAACAATTTTCTACTTGCAAAGCTAGCCCATCCAAAATATTGAAGAGTAATGGACCCGATGCCTACGTGATGGGGATCCAGACGAGGTCCGGGTATTTTTCATTTTTTCTTAATTTTCTCGCATTTTTTTATTTTTCCTATTCCTGCTATTCCATCTATCCCCACTATTCCAGTTTTATCCCAACTCATCCCCATTTTATCCCAGCCTTATTCCATCTTCCTCCATCTTTTTCCTGTGAATTTTAAAATTCCCAAACCCTAGCCCACCGCCCCGCCGCCCCCCAGATCCGGGCTGCCCGACCCCGGTCACCCCCACCGGCCCGCCCGCCGGAGGCTCTCGTCGGTGCCCATGGGCACCCACGCCTGTGGAAAGATGAACGGATGTAGGAGCCGTACGTCCATCGCCCGCTTCCAAGCCACCGGCCGTCGGCCGTCCGCCGGTTGTCGCCGTCCTTGGCCACCCCTGCCGTCCCACCGTCCCCAGTCCCCCCACCATCCCGCCATCCCCGATCGCCCCCGCCATCCACCCTCTCGACGGAGGGCTCTCACCGGTGCCCAGGGGTGCCCATGCCCATGGGAAGATGAACGGACGCAGGAGCCATCCATCCACCGCCCACCGACTGTCCTCCGATTACCGCCGTCTCGCTGTCCCCGACTGCCCCCGTCGTCCGCCATCCGTCGGAGGCCCTCGCCGGCACCGAGGGGCCCCACGGTTATGGGAAGACCAAACGACATGGCCTGGCATGCCGTGCCGCCCCTGTGCCGCCGCCCCACCGGCAGCCCGCCACCTGCCATCCGATTGCCACCGTCCCCGGCTGCCCTCGCCATGCGTCATCTCGTCGGAGGGCCCTCGCCATGCGTCATCCCGTCGGAGGGCCCTCGTCGGTGCCTAGGGTCCCCACGGCCGTGGGAGACCAAACGGCACGCCCTGGGCGTGCCGTGCAACCTCTGTGTCGCCACCCCGCCTGTAGCCCACTGGCTGCCATCCATCGCTCGCTGTCCGCCGGCCCCGTCTGCTGCCCACTTCCCGGCCGCTGGCCATCCGCCGTTGCCACGGAGATGGTTTCCTCCCCCTATGCATGGCCACGAGTAGAGTCCGCACGGATTTTGGAGCAATCCATTTTTCAGAATAGCACACTCTTCAGAGCACTTCATCAAGCCAACACTTTTCAGAGCAGATTAGTATCCATTTTGATGCAGCATGGATTTTGATGTAATTTATTTTCCACTTTAGGTTTGCTTGTAGGCTAAGTAATTGAGGGATTTGGTTTTTCTATATAAAGGCCCCCTCTCCCCCTGTAATAATTGAAGATTATTAAGAATTTTTGGTTTAGCCACTGGTCCTGGTTCTGGGCTAAGGCCCATTTTGCCTTCGTTCCCTGCTGTGTGCATTATGGGTTCGATGAGGTGTGTGAGGCCCTAGTTATCCCCTATCCCATCTTCTTATCCCCTCATGTTCTTTGAGAGTCACCCTAGCGGGTTGCCTTTATTGTGTGCTTGAGAGCACTACTCTGTGCATTATGGGTTCGATGAGAGCTCAGGGCAGCTATGTGCTTTGATCCCTCAGGGCATCTATGAGAGCCCTGCTGTATGCATTATAGGTTCGATGAGAGCTCAGGGTAGCTGTGTGGTTTGATCCCTGACTTTCTGTGTGCGTCTCCCCGTTAAAGTGAGTCCCAAGGCCATGAGTTCCAGTTCCCAGTCTCCCATCCCATCCTTCCTTCACCACCTCCACCAAGAAAATTGAAAACAAAAGAGACCAGCTGTTTTAGGATTTTAGTTTCAATTTCGCCCAAGTCCTGGGAGGCTTCTAAGCCCTCCCACGGTCCTAGTTTGTTTAGGTGTTCCCTTTTCCAAATAATCCAGGATTCATCGAGTCTGTGTCCCGCATCAATTTGGTATCAAAGCGAGTTATGGATTGGAGTGTGCTCCATTTTTCAAACTCGATGGAGTCTAGTTCTTCACGATCGAGGAGAATGATGGGGATCCAGACGAGGTCCAGGTATTTTACATTTTTTCTTAATTTTCTCACATTTTTTATTTTTCCTATTCCAGCTATTCCACCTATCTCCACTATTCCAATTTTATCCCCACTTATCCCTGCTTCATCCTAGCCTTATTCCAACTTCCTTCATCTTTCTCCCATGAATTTTAAAATTCTCAAACCCTAGCCCACCGCCCCGCCGCACCCCAGATCCGGGCTGCCCGACCCGGCCTCCCCCGTTAGCCCGCCCGTCGTCCTCGCTGGCCGTCGGAGGCTCTCGCCGGCCGCCCAGGGGTGCCCATGCCCATGGGAAGACGAACGGATGCAGGAGCCATCCATCCACCGCCCGCTTCCTGGCCACCGGCCGTTCGCCGATTGCCATCGTACCTCCATCCCCGGCCATCCCTGCTGTTCACCATCCCGCCGGAGGCCCTTGCTGGTGCCGAGGGGCCCCACCACCGTGGGAAGACCAAACGGCATGACCTGGCATGCCTTGCCGCCCCTGTGCTGCCTCCCCACTGGCAGCCCGCCGCCCCGCTGGCAGCCCGCCACCCACCATCCGGTTGCCGCCATCCCGCCGTCCCCAGGCGCCCCCACCATTCGCCATCCCGTCGGAGGGCCCTCGCCGCCGCCCAGGGTCCCCACAGCCGTGGGAGACCAAACGACATGCCCTGGGGGTGCCGTGCCACCTCTGTGCCGCTGCCCCGCCTGCAGCCCGTCGCCCGCCATCCATCGCTCGCCGTCTGCCGCCCACTTCCGGCCGTCCGCCAGTTGCTGCCGAAGATGGTTTCCTCCCCCTATGCAGGCCATGAGTAGAGTCCGCACGAATTTTGGAGTAATCCAGTTTTCAGAACAACACACTCTTCAGAGCACTTTATCAAGCCAACACACTTCTCAGAGCAGATCAGCACCCATTTTAATGTTGCATGGATTTTGATGTAAAATTATTTTCCATTTTAGGTTTGCTTGTAGGCTAAGTAATCGAGGGGTTTGGTTTTTCTATATAAAGGTCCCCTCTCCCCCTGTAATAATTGAAGATTATTAAGAATTTTTGATTTAGCCACTGGTCCTGGTTCTGGGCTGAGGCCCGTTTTGCATTCGTTCCCTGCTGTGAGCATTATGGGTTCGATGAGAGCTCAGGGTAGCTGTGTGCTTTGATCCATGACTTTCTGTGTGCGTCTCCCCATTAGAGTAAGTCCTAGGACCATAAGTTCCAGTTCCCAGTCTCCCATCCCCATCCTTCCATCGCCACCTCCACCAAGAAAATTGAAAACAAAAGTGATCAGCTATTTTAGGATTTTAGTTTCAGTTTCACCCTAGCTCGGGAGGCTTCTTAGCCCTCCCACAGTCTTAGATTTTTTAGGTGTTTCCCTTTTCCAAATAATCCAGGGTTCATCGAGTCTATGTCCCGCATCACTATGTGCTTGAAATATCACTTGATTTATGTATTAGCTCCATCTTCATCATCTCAGATCCTATAAAGTTTAGGGAGCCAGCAGTGATACCCAGCGAGCCCCTTGAGCCACTCCCTTTCTTTGTGAGTGAACCTACCCTATAGCTACCACATACAATTTGGCCTTTTAGTGAGGAAAAGATTGAGAGAATTTGGATAATCAAGCTACCAGTACCTAGAATAGAAACTGTTAGTGATATTTGGTCTGGTGGCAAAGTAGGCCAGAATTTAAGGATTTGTGGAATGCTAGTGTGGATCTACAGCACCTCAACTCAGACCCTCCTTGAGCCAAATTGACCCTTACTCGATGGGGTCGAGTTCCTCCCATCTCATATGAATTGGTGGGGACACCAGGATCTGACACAGATCACTGGATCTCATATGATTTATTGATTAGGATTTTAATTTTAGAACCTTAGTCATGTGTCACAATTTTGTAATTAATTAAGATTGAGTCCTGTAATAAGTTAAGATTAGTTGATTTGTCTCAACCCTCAACCCTAGTCAGTATATCGAGTCCTGTACTTTATTATGAGTCCAGTATAAGTCCAATTTTATAAAAGAGAGGAGGTTACCCTATTTTGGAATTCCACCAGGCCACATCTAGGAATCAGAAGCCACTACATTAGCTTGTTGGATTTTGTGTAACACTTAAGGATCCAAAATGCTTTCCAGCAACCTTGATTCCTTCCAGATGCCTTCTAAATGCCCAGATTCCTCCCTAGATACTAGAGCATATTTCCAAACCAGGGCATCCATTATTCCAGAGGTCCACCTGCGTCCCAGCCCAAGTGAATGCAAGGCCCAGGTCCATAAAAACCAAGATTCCAGGTATATTCCAGTCCAAACCAAGATACCTGGAATATTCCTGCTCCAGGCATCCCAGGCCTCCAGGGCCCAAAGCCCATACGCCCAACCCATCCTTGGATGCCCCAATTGCTACCCAATAGCCCAAGTCCAAGCCAAGAGGCATCCAAGCCCAAGAAAAGGAGATTTGACCAAGTCCAAGGCCCTTTGACCAAGTCAAAGGAGGAAGGAAATCCATATCAAACAAGGAGAACCTATTCTTACTCAACTTATGAACCTATTCCTACTCCACTTATAATCGTTCTCCCTGTCTAGCTTGTTTTCTTATTATAACAAGGAGAGGGCATGGGAACTCTATAAATACCCCACCCCTCCCCCTCTTGTACTATCTTTTCTCATATGAATAAAATCTTTGCTGAAATTTTGGTTTAAGAACTTGTGTTCTTGTTGGTATTGGAGTTTTTGTGTTTCTTTGGTTTCTTTGTGTGCCCTAATCATCCTTGCCGCCCTAGCATCCTTCGATCCCCTAGCTTGCTGCCATCCAAGTCATCACACGCCCAAAGGAAGAGTGCCCGAGGCCGCCCAAAGCAAAGAGCAACATTCTTCTTCAAGCCACCACATACAAAACCTGATTTCAGATTTCTACTAACCCTAATCTCTTTTACTACATTATTGTTGCTATTTTGATTAATTTCTAATGCTTATAGGATCCCCGAGTGTCTTACCTCCCTAGAGGAGGCTCTCATTGCCTCTAGGACCACTCAAATCAGTCATCAAATTCAAGGGAACCAAGCTTCATCATCTAGACTCCAATCAGAGTGCTGTGTAACCTCTTCATCGAAAGTTCTTCAATTCACTGATTGGTAACATCCTTACCTTCTCTTAATCTCTGATTTGATGAAGAATAGCTATCCTAAATCGAGAGTTTCTCAACTCTTGGATCCTGGCTATTTCATTTTCTTACATGAGTTGTTTTGTGATACGATGATTCTTTACATTGCTGAATATCCTAGTAGTTCTTGTTTTATTTTATGAATATAGCCTACAAACCTAAATTATAAAAATTATAAAAAAATTAGTTTACTAATTTTTCTACATTTCTAGTAATCTTAGAGTCATCTCGCATCAGTACCAGGTCGCCTGGGCAGAACATCTTCGGCTTCACCCTGGAGTTATAATATGGGCCACCCATTGCCGGTAAGCCACCATCCGAAGTTGAGCCTTGTCCCTTGTTTCTTCAAGCAGGTCCAGGTTGAGTAGGAGCTAAGCTGGGTTCTCAACTTCATTATATTGCTCCACTCATAGTGTTGGCAGACTTAGATCCATCGGGATCACTACCTCCGCGCCGAAGATGAGGTTGAATGGAGTCTCATCTATGACCATTCGGGGTGTTGTGTGGTACACCCATAGGACACTGGGGAGTTCTTCAACCCATCTACCTTTGGTTTGGTCTAGCCTGGTTCAGAGTCCTTGAAGGATGGTCCGATTAGTCACCTCAGCCTCTCCATTGGTCCGAGGATGAGCCACCGAGGTGAAGTGATGGCGGATGTCGAGGTCATCGTAGAACCCCTCAAACTCTCAATTATCGAATTGCCATCTGTTGTCGGTGATAATGGTGTGAGGGAGTCCAACGTGACATATGATTGACTTCGAGAAGAACTTGCTAATGTTAGCCTCTATGATCCATGCCAGCGATTCAGCCTCGACCCATTTAATGAAGTAGTCGATGGCGACTATGAGGAACTTGCATTGCCCGGGTGCAGGAGGGAAAGGACCAATGATGTCCTTGCCTGATGTGGGACAAATATGAGATGATGCATTTCATAAGAAATCAATAACAATCAAATGAAATATGAAGTAAATAAATACAGCAACTCAAGTAATGAAATAAGAATTTAAAGATGGAAACCTAAATATTAAACTTAACTAGAATAAAACTAATCAAAGAAAATAAGGAAGACATTCATGGTTAAGAAACCACTCATATTAGGGTTTAGTATTCTAATAATTGCAGATCTGAAAAAATTATTTAAAGAGGGTTATCCGGCAATTAATAGCTATGATCTTTGCATTGGGAACACTCAAAGCAGAACATTCCAGGATGACGGGGAGATTTCTTAGGCTGCAAGGTTTCTTGTATCTGGTTCCTTGGCACAGGAGACCTTCTTCTTAGGAGTCAAACCCGGGGATCCTGCAACAAAAAGATGAAAGGGAGGATTAGAGGAAAAGGTTGAGATGGAGAAGTAAGGGGAATAATAGAAGGAAGCTCGAGTAGTCTTGTTGAAGATCCTCTTTGGCTTCATTCAGATGATGACTCGCGGCAGGAACTTGGGGAATCTCCTTGGATGATTGATTTCATCAAAGAGGTGGAGGAGATGTAGACTCTTGCAAGCTCCTTGTGTTGGCTGAATGAACTAAGAGGGAAGAGAGGGAGGTAGGTATGAAGAGGGAAGTTGGAAGAAGAAGAGCACTCTAGGCCTCACGCCCACCCTCTCACAGGGGACCAAGCATTCAAGCAAGGGATCTTTCTTTCAAGAAAACTTTCTTCTCATTAAATTTCAGCATTATTCTTACAAGAAGGTGTGGAGTCTTTTTATATACTACCAATCCTTTTAGAAATTCAAATTTGAATTACATCAAATGAAGGAGAGAATAATGGGTGATTTCTTGATATGGGGCACTGAATATGGAGGAGATTGAGGCTTCATTTGAAATTCGAATTCCTTCTTCTCTTGGGAGGAGAGAATAATGGGTGATTTCTTGATATGGGGCGCTGAATATGGAGGAGATTGAGGCTTCATTTGAAATTCGAATTCCATCTTCTCTTGGGCCCCAATCAAAGATAAGGTGTCCAGGTGATGTGGCAAAGTGGAGTGATGAAATGGCTTCCAAGGTGGTGAACCCATGGTCCATGCACCCACTTTCCTAATTTGGACTTGTTGTGCTTGAAACCAATTTAAACTTGTTGTGCTAAAACTAGATTTGACTCAGACTGAACTACTCTTGACTCAATTGCAATAAAGAACCTAATTGAGGTAAATACAGGACTCAGTTATCCAAATGAAATAAAATCAGGACTTAATTAAACTTATTACAAGATTCAGACTCTCAATCTTCTATCCATAAGGAGTCTAGCTTTATCTATACTAGTTGAAGTCTCTTCCTGATCTTGGTGCTTGCACCAATTCTCCCAGGTGAGAGAAACTCGACCCTTTCGAGTATGGATCGGCCTGACTGTGATATCTTTCTAGAAGGTCCGGGTCCATTTGCTGTAGATCCTCTCGGGTGATCCAAGAGTCCTCGGAGTCTGGTCGACCTTATCAATGAACCAGATAATGTTGATAACCCTTATTTCTAGTGGTAATCACCTGGTCATCCAATATATATTCAACTTTGTCTCTCGGTCTGGTGGAATTGCAGTTGGGCACTCGGGTATGGTTTCACTTTCAAAGGTGGGATAAGGCCTAAAAGGCTCACTAGGAATTAATGCCGGCTCTTTATATTCTACCAGATCAGCAATATTAAAAGTAGAACTAATACCATAATCTGAAGGTAACTCTAATACATATGCATTAAGTCCAATTCTCTTAGTTACTTTGAAAGGTTCAGCTCCCCGGGCATGCAGTTTTTTAATAGTTCCCGACGAAAACCTTTCTGGTCTAAGTTTAATCATTACAGAGTCTTCTTCATTAAATTCTTTCATTCATCCACGTGAATTAGCCACATACTTATAGACTTCATTGCTCTTTTGATTCTTTTTACTAATTTCATTATGCAATTCATGGATATGCTGTGCATATGACTCGGCAGACTTAGATACTTGTACAGACACCTAACAAAATGCAGACTCAACTATGCATTCTTATTGAGAGAGATTTTATTGGACTTTTAGGGCCTAAACCTAATAAAATATTGACTCTCTAGGTTTGACCCTAGTTGGCATGCACATAAAAATTTACAGTGGATCCCTAGCAAATGCCATAAGTCTTCCAAAAGTAGGTTGCAAACCTAACATACTCACAGCATTGGTGCAACTGAATGACCTCAACAAAGTGTAATTTGATAGTTTGGGGAACATTGGAAGCCTTAGGGTACGATAGGATATAAAAATTGGAGTCCTAGGATAATCTATTGGAAACATAAAATAGACCTTGGTTATTTAAGGTGACCTTAAGATTTGAATATTGATCTATGGGTGTCATAAGGTCAAATTGATGGATGGAGAATTTGGTCATTGTAAGTGCAAAATTTTCTTGAAAGGAAGACTTGGTCAGTTCCAGAAAAAGGTTATCAACTAGGGTTAGAGGAATAAATTCTTTACAAGGGAGCTGAATGGGGTCTTGGGTTGAGGCTAAAGGAGTAGGCTTTTCCTAAGGGTATTGATTTACAGGAACCAAGTCCCCACTAATTTTTATGGTTCTGATGTTTCAGGACTAGGCTCAACACTCTTATCTTCTACAAGAATTTCCTCAGGTAAGGTACTACAGTTGTCCTTCTCATCTACCAAACTCATGTCAGCCTCATATACTTCTATCATGGGTTTTAATTCTTCCTCCTTTAACTGTTCTTTCAGTATGGCCATTTGATCATTCATAGTTTTCATAAAGGTCTCAAAGATTTGGTCCATGGTAGTACTAGTTTGAGCTTGGATTTGCTGGTAAGGTGCTCCTGATCTAGTTGCCATGCACACAGACTCAAACTTGGGCTAAGGGTGTACAAGACCTAGAGTCCAAATCAAATATTAGGTCAAGATGACGACCTTGGTTGTAGTAACTTGGCACCTGGCCAGGTAAGTGTAAGGTTGATAGAGGTTCCTCTTTGCTTGCCTTAGACACTAACATGAAATTGGATAGAAAAGTGAACCAACCCACCTTCCTTCGAGCTCTTGTCCCTGAACTACTTTCCTAGACACCAGATAAACAAGCACACACAAACAAGTAGTCAAAGTTGGCTTGACACTTGGTTCGGTCTGACCTCGTGGGTATCCCTAGCTCACTAGAGCAAGTTAATCGTCTAATCTGTTTTAATTAGAGATTGGGTTCGTTATGCAGGTTGGTGATTTTTGGGATAGGGACAGGTAGTGAAATCCTGACCCTATGTCAAATTGATGCCCTTAAGATAATTTATCATGAGATGAATGCAAGCATGCAAATGAACCCTAAGTTTAGGTGCAGAATTTTTTTGTGTTGTAGTTTGAAGTGGGACAAAAAGTAATATGAACTAATCTCAGAAAATTCTGAAAAAAATACCAAACACTCCTAACTTGCAGAGGATCTACCAAATGAAAGAAAATAAAAAAATAAAAATATATTTTTCTGGATAATTTTTGGAAGTCAGATAGTGCAGAAAAAAATAGAATAGCAGAAATTAAAATATGCTGAAATTAAAATGCAAGTCTTGTGTTCCCCTTCAAAGGCCTATCATAATGGCACCCCTACACACCTTAGGAGATCCCCGTGGAATGGGAGGAGAGGGTCTTGAAACCCTACTTTTCTTCTAAGACCGGATGGCTTAATGAAGCACCAAATTTAGGTACTGAAAAAAATGCAAAATCCTAACCTACCATGCTCTGATACCAAGATGATGTGGGACAAATATGAGATGATGCATTTCATAAGAAATCAATAACAATCAAATGAAATATGAAGTAAATAAATTCAGCAACTCAAGTAATGAAATAAGAATTTAAAGATGGAAATCTAAATATTAAACTTAACTAGAATGAAACCAATCAAAGAAAATAAGGAGAAGGACCTTCATGGTTAATAAACCACTCAGATTAGGGTTTAGTATTCTAATAATTACAGATCTGAAAAAAATTATTTAAAGAGGATTATTCGGTAATTAGTAGCTACGATCTTTGCACTGGGAACACTCAAAGCAGAACATTCCAGGATGATGGGGAGATTTCTTAGGCTGCAAGGTTTCTTGTATCCGGTTCCTTGGCACAAGAGACCTTCTTCTTAAAAGTCTAGAAATCCGGGGATCCTGCAACAAAAAGATGAAAGGGAGGATTAGAGGAAAAGGTTGAGATGGAGAAGTAAGGGGAATAGTGGAAGGAAGCTTGGAGTAGTCTTGTTGAAGATCCTCTTTGGCTTCATTCGGATGACGACTCGTGGCAGGAACTTGGGGAATCTCCTTGGATGATTGATTTCATCAAAGAGGTGGAGGAGATGTAGACTCTTGCAAGCTCCTTGTGTTGGCCGAATGAACTAAGAGGGAAGAAGGGAGGTAGGTATGAAGAGGGAAGTTGGACGAAGAAGAGCACTCTACGCATCACGCCCACCCTCTCACAGGGGACCAAGCATTCAAGCAAGGGATCTTTCTTTCAAGAAAACTTTCTTCTCATTAAATTTCAGCATTGTTCTTACAAGAAGGTGTGGAGTCTTTATATAGACTTCCAATCCTTTTTGAAATTCAAAATTTGAATTACATCAAATGAAGGAGAGAATAATGGGTGATTTCTTGATGTGGGGCACTAAATATGGAGGAGATTGGGCTTCATTTGAAATTCGAATTCCTTCTTCTCTTGGGAGGAGAGAATAATGGGTGATTTCTTGATATGGGGCGCTGAATATGGAGGAGATTGAGGCTTCATTTGAAATTCAAATTCCTTCTTCTCTTGGGTGCCAATCAAAGATGAGGTGTCCACGTGATGTGGCGAAGTGGAGTGATGAAATGGCTTCCAAGGGGGTGAACCCATGGTCCATGTGCCCACTTTCCTAATTTGGACTTGTTGTGCTTGAAACCAGTTTGAACTTGATGTGATGTGGGACGACTCTAAGACTGCTAAAAATGCATGGAAAATAGTAAAATATATTTTTTTTAATTTTATAATTTTTATTTGCAGGCTAGATTTCCAAAATAAAGTAAGAACTAGCGAAAAGACTAGCAGTGCAAAGAATCATCGGATTGCAGGCAAGCTCATGCAAACTAACGAAATAGCCAGGACCCGAGAGTTGAGAAACTCCCGGTTTATGACAGCTTTTCTTTATTAAATCAAAAATAAGAGTTGGAAAGGTTTCTTACCAGTCAGAGATTTGAATTCAATAGCAGCAGGGATCACTCGCAACTCTGATTGGAGCCTGGAAGAAGAATCCTTATTTTCCTTGAATTTGATGGTTGATCTGGGCAGTTTGGGACAGCAAAGAAGGCCTCCTCAGGGAAGGGGAAGCACCTCGGGGATCCTATAAGCATTAGGGTTAATCAAAACAACAATTAAAAATAAAAAAAAGGAACTATGGGTTGAAAGGAATCAGTATTAGGGTTAAAAGATGGCTATTTGAAGCTTGTTGAAGATCTCCTTGCTTGGTAGCCTAGGGCACTCCTTCTTGGACATGTGAAGGCTTGGATGGTAGTGATTTAGGGTGTGGAAGGATGCTAGGGCAGCAAGGAATTCGTCCAAGCACATGAACACAAACCAAAGAACCAAAACAAAACACCAACACAAGGTAATAACACAAAATTTCAGCAAGTTGTATTCATAAGAAAGAGATGCTTACAAGAGGGGAGGGGTGGGGTATTTATAGAGTTCCCATGCCCTCACTAACCATGGTTACACTTGGTTTATAAGTCCTCTTCCAAATTGGAATACAAGTCCTTTCCTAGCTAGGTTAGAATTACAAAGTTTAAAAGGATTAGAAATCCCAACTAGGTTAGGAATAAACTTGGTCTTCTCCTTCTTCTCTTCAACTTGGACTTGGTCAAACCTCTTTGGACATGGTCAACACTTCAAGGATGCCTAGGGGGCGTGTCGAGCCTCTAGGAGTTGCAAGGGGCCGGCCTAAAGGGGCTTGGGTGCATGGGTTTGGGCCTCTGGAAGCTGGGGTGGCTTGGTAGCCTGGTAGCAGGAATATTCCCTGGAATCTTGCTTCATAAGTGCTTGGGCTTGGCACCTGGGCTTGATTTCTTTGGACTGGGATATAAGTGGACCTCTAGAATCATGGATACCCTAGTTTAGGAATATGCTCTGGCATCTGGACTGGAATCTAGGCATCTGGAAGGAATCAGGTTTCTGGAAGCATCTTGGATCTTGGGTTGTCACACAAAATCCACTGGGCTGATGTAGTGACCTCTGACTCCTGGATGTGTCCTGGTGGAACTCCAAAATAGGATGACCTCCTCTCTTGTACAAAAATTGGGCTCATACTGGACTCATAATTGATGTACAGGACTCAAAATACTAACTAGGTTGAGGGTTAAGACAAATCAACTAACCTCAACTTATTATAACTCAATCTTACTTTCTTACAAAATTGTGACACATGGCTAGGTAAACCAAGTAGGGCCCAGTAATCTGTGTCTGATCCTGGTGTCCCCACCAATTCTCCGGGCGGGAGGAACTCGACCCCGTCTAGTGTGGGATAACTTGGCTCTCATAGTGCTCGAGTAGGTCTTGGTTGAGTTACTGCAGATCCTCATGGGTGATCCACGAGTCCTCAGATTTTGACCGACCTTGCCACCAGACCAAATACCTCTGATAGCCTCTATTCCGGGTACATATGATCGTCCAGGATTCTCTCAATCTTTACCTCACTATTTGGCCAATTGGTTGGTGGACACTCTGGGTTGGGTTCTCTCTCAAAGGGAGGGATAGGCTCAAGGTGCTCGCTAGGTATCGCTGCTGGCTCCCTAGACTCTATAAGATCTGAGATGATGAAGGTGGAGCTAATACCTAAATCAGGTAGTATTCACGCACATAGGCATTGGGTCCACAGATATTCATTATCTTGGATGGGCCAGCTTCGCAAGCAAAAAATTCATTACAACTATAAAATCCCCTGCAAAATTCTCTCTCTTTTGGGAATTAGCCAAGTTGTTAGTTAGTTCATTAATTATGTTCAGCTTTTGACTAATTTTCATATGCATATGCTATGCAGAGGGTAGTGCAGGTACAGACATGTAATTCAGGTTATGCCTTTATTGGACTCAACTAATGCCTAATAGACTCGACTAGACTTTCCTATCAAAGAAAATTTTATTGGACTCTAAGGGATAAAACCTAACAATTATAGACTTTTTAGTCTTGACCCTAGCATGGCATGTACATGAGAACTTACTATGTACTCCTACTAGGTTCCATAAGGTTCTCCTAAAGTAAGATGCAAACATGACATGAATAATGACGAATGCAACATGCAAACTCCTATAAAATGCAACCTAATAGTAAAGAAAATAGAAGAAGTTTTCGGAAATGGTAGAAAATAAGAGGTGGGTTCAGGGTTGGTCTGATTGGGTGGAGAGTAAGGAAAGGGTTCGGGGTTAATTGGATAGACTAGGATATAAGAAGAGGTGTCAGGGATTAATCTTAAACTAATAAGGTTGACCTTAAAGGTTGGTGTCTATCTACGAGATCTGCCTTATGGAAGAATAGTTCACTAATTTCAGGAAAAAGATCTTCAATTGGGATCAAGGAAGTGACTCCATGTTAAGGGTACTAAGTGAGATAAGCCAATTCTCAATAAACTCTTTTGGCTTAGGAAATTTAGGACTAGGCTCTATAATTGGATCATCTTCTAAAGTCTCCTATAGTTGCTCTTCCATTGCAGCTTGGGTGTGATCTGGGTTATCTAATTCTGGGTCGGTCACTAACTGATTATGGCCAGGGTTAGCTAAATCTAGATTGGCTACTACTTGGGTATGGTCAACTAATATTGAGTGGTCTTCTACCTGGGTATCTATTGATTCAACTAGCTTTGGATTGGTTTCTACCAGGGTTTCTATTGGATCAACAAACATTGGATTAGTTTCTACCTGGGTTTCTACTGGATCAAATAACATTGGATCTTCTATAGGGTAGTCTTCTAAATCTTCAATAGACTCGTTATCTTCATACTCCTCTACCAGACTTGGGTCAGCCTCATATATTTCTTCTTCTAAGTCATCTTGGTGAACCAATAGGGTGGTAAGAGGGGTTTGGCTAATGGAAAATTGACTAGGGTCTGGGATAACAGGGGTGGGTAAACTAAGGGTTATGGGTTCAAAGGTTATGGGTTCAAATCTAGGGACTATGGGTTCCTGGGGTTCAACTCTATGGGTCTTGCCTAGGGTTCCTATATGGTTGAATTATCATTCATTTAATCAATCTTAGTATCAGATTGGTCAAACCTACGATCTATTTGGGCAAGCTGATTTTGAGTTTGGGTGTTGGATTGGTTTATTTGAGTAAGCTGGCTTGGGTTTGAGCATTCATTTCGGTAAGTTGAGCTAGGATGGTCTCCAAAGTGGGTTCCATGGTTAGGGTGGGCTGAGGTTTGGACTTTTGACATGGGGTTCCTAATCTACTGGTCATGCAACAAATCAAACAATCAAAATGAAAGGATGCAGCCAAGCATGCAAAAGAGAAAGAAAAGGCTAGTATAATCTAGGGTTTCCTAAACCTAGAGCCAAAAACTGGGTGGGTTAGCTCAACTTACACCTACCCAATAGCTAGTCCTTCCAATGGCTAGGTAGGGGATGGGAGTGTGGGAGGCCCCCTCTACTTTCACAGGGATCCAATTAAAAACCATAACACCACTTGGTTGTTTAACTCTGGACCCCCAACCTTACACACCAGCTTTCAGTAATAGCTAAAAGGTTAAATGCACTAGTTGGCCCATACAGCTTGGACCCGACCTGTTGATGTCTCCTAGCCCACTAGAGCAAATTAGGTCTAATTGATTTTAATTAGGCTTGGGTTAGTATGATGATGGTTGTTTTGGGCCAGGACAGGTGATGAAATCCTGCCCTGATCTAAGATTTTGAGTTGCCCTTAATATTAGGTTAAAATGATGGCAATCGATGGCCCTAATGCAATCTAAAACAATCAGAAAATAAAATATTTTTTTAATGATTTATGATGTGTTAAGTTAGGTTTAAGTTAACTGGGGTTATCAAACAAAGTTTGGCTTGGGATTGGGGTGTGTGGAAGTTGATTAGGTTAGGTTGAGTCAAGATGTAGAATTTAGAAGAAATCGAAAAATTAGGATTCAGATGATGTAGAAGTTGACATAGATCCCGATGTATAAAAAAATCAAAAAAAATCTGGAACAGAGGATGGACGGTGGTGATGAAACCTACCAAATCTCATATAGAACAAAAATCCTATGATAATGCAAACTTAGGATTTGTTTGGATTGCTGCAGAAATTATCAGGATTTTGTTAGGATTTCTAATATGCCAAATTCTTATAATTTAGGGTTTCTATAAAATTAATTAAAAATTTTTATAAAATGGAGGACTCAATAGAGAACAATTCATGCAAATCTCAAGAAAATAAAATTTTTAGATGGTCAAAAATTGATGCAAAACTTATACCTAATGCAGTGGACAAATGCTGAAAGTAGGGTTTGTGATTGCAATACAGATAAAAACTATCCAAAACCCGCTCTGATACCAAACTGATGTCGAACGACTCTAAACTGGTAAAAATGCATGAAAATAGTAATTATATATATTTTAATTTTTATAATTTTTATTTGCAGGCTAGATTCCTAAAATAAAGTAAAAACTAGCGGAAAGACTAGTAGTGCAAAGAATCATCGGATCGCAGGCAAGCTCATGCAAACTAACGAAATAGCCAGGACCTGAGAGTTGAGAAACTCCCAATTTATGACAGCTTTTCTTTATTAAATCAGAAAATAAGAGTTGGAAAGGTTTCTTACCAGTCAGAGATTTGAATTCAATAGCAGCAGGGATCACTCGCAACTTGATTGGAGTCTGGAAGAAGAAGCCTTTTTTCCTCGAATCTGATGGTTGATCTAGGCGGTTTGGGCAGCAAAGAAGGCCTCCTCAGGGAAGGGAAGCACCTCGGGGATCTTACAAGCATTAGGGTTAATCAAAACAGCAATTAAAAATAAAAAAAAGGTACTATGGGTTGAAAGGAATCAGTATTAGGGTTAAAAGATGGCTGTTTGAAGCTTGTTGAAGATCTCCTTGCTTGGCAGCCTAGGGCACTCCTTCTTGATCATGTGAAGGCTTGGATGGTAGTGATTTAGGGTGTAGAAGGATGCTAGGGCAGCAAGAAATTCGTCTAAGCACAAGACACAAACCAAAGAACCAAAACAAAACACCAATACAAGGCAATAACTCAAAATTTCAGCAAGTTGTATTCATAAGAAAGAGATGCTTACAAGAGGGGGAGGGGTGGGGTATTTATAGAGTTCCCATACCCTCACTAACCATGGTTACACTTGGGTTACAAGTCCTCTTCCAAATTGGAATACAAGTCCTTTCCTAGCTAGCTTAGAATTACAAAGTTTAAAAGGATTAGAAATCCTAACTAGGTTAGGAATAAACTTGGTATTCTCCTTCTTCTCTTCAACTTGGACTTGGTCAAACATCTTTGGACGTGGTCAACACTTCAAGGATGCCTAGGGGGGCTTGTTGGTGCTCTAGGAGCAGCAAGGGGTCAGCCCAAAGGGGCTTGGGTGCATGGGTTTGGGCCTCTGGAAGCTGAGGTAGCCTGGTAGCCTGGTAGCGGGAATATTCCCTGGAATCTTACTTCGTAAGGGCTGGGGCTTGGCACCTAGGCTTGACTTCTTTGGGTGGGGATGTAAGTGGACCTCTAGAATCATGGATGCCCTAGTTTAGGAATATGCTCTGGCATCTGGACTGGAATCTGTGCATCTGGAGGGCATCTGGAAGGAATCAGGATTTTTGGAAGTATCTTGGATCTTGGGTTGTCACAAAAAATCTACTAGGCTGATGTAATGGCCTCTGACTCCTGGATGTGGCCTGGTGGAACTCTAAAATAGGGTGACTTCCTCTCTTTACAAAAATTGGGCTCATACTGGACTCATAATTGATATATAGGACTCAAAATAGTAACTAGGTTGAGGGTTGAGACAAATCAACAAACCTCAACTTATTACAACTCAATCTTACTTTCTTACAAAATTACGACACATGGCTAGGTAAACTAAATAGGGCCCAGTAATCTGTATCTGATCCTGGTGTTCCCATCATGTTGTGCTGAAACTAGATTTGACTCAGACTGAACTACTCTTGACTTAATTGCAATAAAGAACCTAATTGAGGCAAATACAGGACTCAGTTATCCAAATAGAATAAAAATAGGACTTAATTAAACTTATTACAGGATTCAAACTCTCAATCTTCTATCCATAAGGAGTCTATCTTTATCTATAATAGTTGAAGTCTCTTCCTGATCTTGGTGCCCGCACCATTGCCCCACTGGATGAATGGCTAGGGGACAGATAGCTGAGAGAGCGGTGCAGCTGGCTAGCGTTGCATGATAGCATGATGTTGGCAGCAATCACACTTCTTGATGATGTTGGCTACGTCCTCCCTTATTGTTTCCCAACAGTACGCCTGGCGGAGGGCCTTGTATGCCAAAGTTTTGCCTCCCACGTGATTCTCGCAGAGGCCTTCGTGTATCTCTTGGAGTATGACTGCCGCCTTCGAGGGTCTCAAGCATTTTGGAGTGGATAAGAGTAGGTCCTTTGGTAGAGTGTTCGTCCATCAGCACGAAGCGCGTGGCCTTCCTTTTGTTGAGGCAAGCCTCCATGCGATCTTCGAGCAATGTACCGTCGGAGATGTACCTGACATACTTGTCCATCCATCTGGGCTCCAGGATAACTTGTTGGACTTCTCCGGGCGCTTCGTAGCTTGGAGTTTGGAGATGCTCGATGTAGGCACAACCAGGGACGAGTCCGGCAGGTCGCTAATTGGGAGAGGGCATCAGCACGAGTGTTTTCTCTGTGCGAGTGTGGGGGATGCTGAATCGCCTGAAACTCGCTGCACTAATGCATACCAGCTCCAGGTACTTCAACATTTGAGGATCCTGGGCCTCAAATTCTCCCGAGACCTGCTCGGCCACCAATTGTGAGTCGGTGAAGACCCTCAAATTGGGCATACCTAGCTCACGAGAGATTCTCAGTCCTAAGAGGAGTGCTTCATGCTCCGCTTGATTGTTGGTGGTAGCAAACTAGAAACGGAGTGCATATTTGGCGATGACTCCTTCGGTATTAGCAAGGATGAGCCCGACTCCACTCTCTTGAGTGTTGGATGCTCTGTCCATATGCAGGACCCAGATATCCCCCTTCGGTTTAGGTCCCGTCTATTGCTCCTGGGGGATCTCCGCTGGTTCCTCACCCAGGCCTGCACACTCGACCTGGAAGTCAGCTAGTACCTGAGCCTTCATGGATGACCTCGACCGGTAGGTGATGTCAAACTTGCTAAGCTTTAGCGCCCACTTCACCAGACATCCAGAGGTATCGGGGCACCTCAATATGGCCTTCAGTGGTTGATCCATCAGAACCGTGATCGGGTGTGCTTGGAAGTAGGGCCTGAGTCATTGGGCATATATGATGAGTGCAAAAATTAACTTCTCGAAGTGAGAGTACCTGATCTCGGCATCGCGAAGAAGCTTGCTTGCATAATACACTGGTCTCTGGACACCATCCCTATCCATGCAGACCATTACCGAGTAGATAGCTTTCGAGGTGACCGCCATGTACAGGAGGAGCTCCTCTCCATCTTCCAGCCGAGAGAGCAGAGGTGGTGACGTCAAGGTCTTTTTCAGCTCCTCGAAGGCTTCTTGGGACTCCATCGGCCATGTAAAGTCATGCATCTTCTGTAGTGCCTTGAAGAAGGGTTGGTAGTGATTAGCAGATCATGAGATGAAATGGCTCAAGGCCACTATGCGGCCGGTGAGGTGCTGAACTCACTTCTTGAAAGTGGGCTGCACCATATCAAGATTTGCTCGGACCTTCTCTGGGTTGGCCTCGATTCCCCTCTGGGTGACCACGAAGCCTAGGAACCTCCCAGCTGCCATGCCGAAGGCACATTTCACCAAGTTCAATTTCATTTGGTGAAGGCAAAGATTGCGAAAGGTCTCCACCAGATCATCGACGTGGTCTGAGGTCGGCCTGCTCATAACGAGCATATCGTCCACGTACACTGCATGCTACAACCAATCTAGTATTTAAAGACCTTGTTGACCTGCCTTTGGTACGTGTGCCAGCATTCTTATGCCGAACATGATGGGGATCTCAGAGCAGCACTGATCTCGAAGCAGCACTGATCTCGAAGCTGCACTGATCCCGAAGCAACACTGATCCTAGAGCAGCACCGATTTCAGAGTAGCATAGATTTTAATAAATTAGTTTGGGATTTATCTTTTGTTTGAATTTTGAATTAGGATTTGGTTGGTTAGGATTGATATATGGATAGGCTTATCTTATCCTATCTTGTATTTGAATTTGAGTCATCCCTATCATTTTATCCTGTATTCAAATTCCAATGAGGATTGGACATGTCTATAAATACCACCCTCGGTCATTTGTAAAAAAATAAGTTTGATCAATATGAGTTTTTAGGAAAGAGAGATTCTTTCTTCCACTCTGTGACGAAAGGGTGTGAGGCCCAACCCCAGGACATGATGTGAGGTCATGCCCAGTTATCTCCCTTCCTATTCCATCTTCTTTATCCCCTCGTGACCTTTGAGATTCGTCCTAGCGCCTCCAAGTATTGAGGAGGGTGTAATGCCCTAGAGGTGAGAGGCTCTTCGTTAGGTTGAGTCCCAAAGTCCATGAGATTCAAATCCCTGTCTTTCATCCCCACTATTCCTTCACCATCCCTAATGCAAAAAAAAAAAAAAATGGTACCCTAATCTAGGTAACTTCTAGGCTCACCAACGGTCCTACCTCTGTCCCCCATCAATTTTGGTATCAAAGCTAGAAAATTAGGGTACCTTCATATAAATCCAGATTCCACACCACCGATCCTTTTTTTTTTCTATCCTATCATGTTCCTAGATCAAAAAAAAATTAAAAAAAATAAAAAAATAAAAAAATAAAAAAATAAAAATGAAGTTGCCAACAATTTAATTTTCTTTCTTTCCGTATTTCCTCCCAAACTCCATCCTCCACCGACAGTCATTTTTGCCTCCTCAGATTCGAGAACTTCGTCACTGCCGGCCATCCCGAGCATCCCCTCCACCATGCCACTCCTTCGATAATCATAATCCCGTTGTTGATCCTTTTTTTTTTTTTTCACCTAAGAACCACCACCGAGCCAAAACCCATCCCCTTTCTTTTTCCTCGAATCACCCAATCGGAGAGCCCTAGAACAACGTACCCCCGACTTGTCCCTCAAGGCCTCCCGCACCCTCCCTGCCAAACGTTAGTCCACCGAGAACCCGAACTTGGTCCTTCGCTTCCGCAAGGAGATCGATCCTCCCTCCCACCACCATCGGTGACGGCACCACCACCATCGTCGTCCTCACCGGCTCGCTCCTCCGGCACTCCCTCTCTCTCCTCTCCTCCGAAATCCACCCAACCGCTTCCCCTCTGCCCACACCGCCATTGCCAACCTCCTCTCTTGGATCAGCAGATCTCTCCATCTCGGCCGCTCTGTCTAGATGGTACGGGTCTCCTCCGTCACCGGTGCGCTGCCCCCTTCTTTCGGCCGGCGTTTCTTTTCGTCCCCCATCAAATTCCTGTTAGATCGCCTCCTCGCTCACTGCCAGCAACCACCGGCCTTCTTCCGTCCAGAGACATCCACGGCCAGGTCATGACAACCACCGAGCTGTCAATTCTTCTCCAGAATCGCGCCCAAGATTTCGCCCATCCTTCTCTCCTCCTCTCTAAGCTCCCATGGGGGTTGCCGTCACCGCATCCACCCCCGACCAGTCCCATGCATTCTTCTCCATCGCCCTGTCCTCCTCTCCACCCAACCCTCTGTCCGTGCAGCCACCGTAGCTGACCTCCTTGCCGCCCGCCACCATGACCCCACTGCTGCCACCCCTAGAACCGCCTCCCAGAACGCCATCTAGAACCCCTGCTGCCACCGCCCGGAACCGCCTCCACCGTTGGAATAGTTGTGGATCACAATGCCAAGCCCAGCCATGCCGTAGTCCCCTTCGTGGGATCTGCCTCCGTCCGTGCGCACTTCTCCCAGCCGGCTGCCATCTTCCTCCCTAGCACCGTCACCTGTGAATGCCCACTGGCAACACCCCTTTGCGAGCCGTTCGGTCCGTGAAGAAGAAGGGGAGGGATTGCACGAACGTGAATGCAATTTTCCCTTGCTGTCGACTTCACTTAAGGGATCCCGCACCAATCTCAAAGCTCTGTAGTCTTCTTCATTAGGTCCTCTCCCAGACCCTGTTTTAGTTTGGTTGGCACCAGGCCATGTTTCATAGTCACACGGAGTTCAAAGCTACACAATTTTGAAGCATACAATCTTCAAAGTTGTACACTCTTTAAAGTGCATATATATCTCAGAGCAGAGCTAAAAAAAATCATTCTATAGGTCATGTGCATCCTAGAGCCAGCCTAACTCGACGGAGTCGAGTTTTCCCCACTTTAAGAAAATGATGGGGATCTTAGAGTAGCACTGATCTTGGAGCATCACTGATCTCAAAGCCACACTGATCCCAAAGCAGCACTGATCCTAGAGCAGCACCGATCCTAGAGTAGCATAGATTTTAATAAATTAGTTTGGGATTTATCTTTTGTTTGAATTTTGAATTAGGATTTGGTTAGTTAGGATTGAGATATGGATAGGCTTATCTTATCCTATCTTGTATTTAAATTTGAGTCATCCCTATCTTTTTATCCTGTATTCAAATTCAAATGAGGGTTGGACATATTTATAAATGCCACCCCCAATCCTTTATAAAAAAATAAGTTTGATCAATATGAGTTTTTAGGAAAGAGAGATTCTTTCTTCCACTCTGTGAGGGGAGAGGGTGTGAGTCCCAACCCCAGGACATGATGTGAGGTCATGCCCAGATATCCCCTTCCTATTCCATCTTCTTTATCCCCTCGTGACCTTTGAGATTCGTCCTAGCACCTCTAAGTATCAAGGAGGTTGTAATGCCCTAGAGGTGAAAGGTCTCTTCATTAGGTTGAGTCCCAAAGTCCATGAGATTCAAATCCATCTTCCATCTCCACTATTCCTTCACCACCCCTAATACCAAAAAAAAAATGGTACCCTAATCTAGGTGACTTCTAGGCTCACTAATGGTCCTACCTCTGTCTCCCATCAGTAGTAGGACCCATGGTCCATGATGAAGGCAGTGTGCTCCATCCTTTGGATGCATTCTGATTTGGTTATACCCAGAGAACACATCCATGAAGGAGAGCAAGCGGGGACGCGAAGTGGCGTCCACAAGCTGGTTGATCTTTGGAAGGAGGAAGCTATCTTTTGGGCAAGCATGGTTGAGGTCGGTGTAGTCTATATAGATCCTCCACTTCGCATTGCTCTTCTTGACCATGACCACATTCACCAACCAGCTAGGGTACTACACGTTAAGAGTGAACCCAACCGCAAGGAGCTTCTCCACTTCATCATTGATTACCTTCTTCCTCTTCGAGACAAAACTCCTTTTCTTTTGTCATACTGGGTGGCACTTTGGGTCAACATTCAACCTATGAGTAATGACATCGGGGGGATCCTTGGCATATTAGCTGCACTCCTGGTGAACACATCTACATTCGCCCGAAGGAAACTCAACAAGCGAGCTCGTTCATCCTTTGGTAGCTGGGCTCCTACTTGCACCATCTTCAGTGAGTTCGAGCCAAGGGGATACATCAAGAGATGCTCGACAAGGCCACCCCTAGGGTCTTGCACCCTATGATCGAGGTCATCGATGGTGAAATCATCATCGTGCCTCATGCACTGGGGATGTCCTACAGGCAAGTTGGACTGGTTGAGGTGCCCCCCACATCTCTCCACACCGTAAGGGGTCGGGAACTACACCAGCAGTCATTTGGTGGATATGACTGCATCATGTAAGTTAAGCCATGGATGGCCAAGGATTGTATTGTAAGCTGATGGGAGCTTGATGATAGTGAAGGTCATCATGACTATGCTCTACCGAGGTGGTGACCCGGTTGTAACGGGAAGAGTGATCTCTCCCTCAACTCCCACAGAATCTCTAGTGAAACCAATAAGAGGGGTGTGCACTGGCTTCAACCGATTAGAAGACAAGTTCATCCTAGAGAAAGCATCACAGAAAAGGACATCCGTCGGGCTCCCACTATCAACCATGATGCATCTTAAAGGATGCCTGGTGATAGTCATCTCGTCTACGACAGCATCATTGTTTATATTTTCTTCCTCACTTCCTTTCTCCTTCAAAAAGGGGAGTACATTTTTTAGATTTTTTCCTTACCGGGCTCTCTTTGATGCATGCTTTATTTCCTAAGAGATCATACTCACAGGCTTCTTGGTGGCTCGATTGTCAATAGCTGGGACAGGACGGAGAGCCACAAGTGGTTGATTCTCCGCCGGGACCTCACTCCTCATGAACTTTCTGAGGTAGCCTCTCCTTATCAGGTCTTCGATTTCCCTTCTCATGTTGTGGCAGTCTTCAGTGTCATGGCCATGGTCATGATGGAATTGCTAGTACTTTGTCTTATCACGATCGCTTGATAGCCTCAATGGGGGAGGTCGGTGCAGGTAGCGCTTGCCCGCGATCTCCAAAAAATTTTTGAGGTTGGAGTGAGGAGGGGAGTGAAGTTCTCCTCTGGAGCGAGACTGCTTTTCGGATTTGGTCCCGACTGTAAGTCCATTGGCGGCTCAGGTCTCTACATCCCAGGCACATCTCTCGGGGTCGGCTTCTTCAGAGGCTTCCCATCCAGTTCTCTCTTGGTACGGTCAGCCTTCTCGGCGTAGATGTACTTGTGGACATGGAGGAAAAGTTCAGAGTATATCTTTGGTGGCTTCTTATCCAAAGAATAGGTCAAGTGAGAGGTCTTGAGCCCTCGCTTCATTGCCAGCATGGCGATAGGCTCGTCCAGATTGTAGATTTCTAGGACGGTAGCTTTAAAGCAGGTCACATAGTCCTGCAAAAGCTCATGGTCTTGCTACCGGATAGAAAAGAGGCTATCCACCTCGCGTAGCACCTTCCGATAGGCATCGAAGTGGGCCACAAACCTCCTCTCTAGCTGTTAGAAAGAGTCGATGCTTTCGGGCTCGAGACAGGTGAACCAAACTCGAGCGACCTTCCGGAGGGTGGCTGGAAAGGTGATGCATAGGAGGGCGTCCATCGCCCCCTAGGCTCTCATGAGAGCCTTATAACTCTCTAGGTGGTCCAGGGGGTCGGTGGTTCCATCGTAGGGATCCACCTGAGGCATACAGAACCGACTAGGGATCGATTCCTCTTGGACTTCCCAAGAAAAGGGGGGTCGGGCATCATAGTCCGCTGGCTCCTTGGGGGAGCCCTGTATGTTAGCAAACTGGCGGGAGAGCTCTGCCAGCTTGCTCTCTTGATCTTCTAGGTGCCTAATGGCCTCGTCAGTGGAGCCTTCCACTAAGGTCGCTGGAGAAGATTAAGTTGACAGCTGGGGATGGTCACGATGGATAACCTTACCTCGGTGGTGCTTGCCGTGCTTGATGATGGCATTGTCGTCCACCGGGGATCGGCTCTCGTGATTTGCCGAGCAAGAATGATTTCTCTTCGTGAGGGTCTGGTGACTCCCGTGGGGATTATCTATGGCCCGCATGTGGGATGACCTACCTTAGATAGAGTGCAGGCTACCGTGGGGGCCTGCGGCTTGGGCCACAGGGGTCCCTGTCTATGGTTGGGTGACCAGGGAGCGTTGCTGCTGTTGCAACTACCTCACGGCTTTAGCCAGTACCTGCATCTATTAGACAAGTGAAGCATACTGGCCATCTACCGAGGGTGGCTGTGGTGGAGCCGGATGCTCCCTTTTTGGGCTACGCGGGCTCGAAGGAGAGGGGGCATCCACTGCCCGGCTAGTGGAGGCTTCTCGTGCACGGTTACCACCATGCTTCGAGCGGAGCTTTTCTCAAGCTCGCCGAAGGGCTTGTTCAGATAGGGGCTTTCTCCCCTTCCTGGCATGCCAATCTGTTGCCGATCTTACCATCATGGCCTGCAGCTGTGATGTGGCACCAGACGTCAGCCCCTTTACTCCGAATTTTTGTGGTTCCCGGTTCTGCAAAACAGAGTTAGAGACCCGGGCTGGGGATCCCAGCGAGGGCACTTCGACGATCAAGTCAACGATCAGTAAAGAGGAACATATCCACCAAGGTGGATTCCACTTCGGTCACCATGCTTGGAGGAGAGTTTTTAATGGAGAATTGAATAAAATAGGTTAAAGAGGGGGATGCTCGAATCATGGCCGTTATGTCCATTGGGACTCTCTCCAGGAGTCTTTCGAAAAGTCTCTATGCCTTCTCTTTACCCGTTCTCCCTTTTTTCAGACTTATGCTCGTGCTCCCTCACAGAGTTCCTTCTCTTCTTCCCCTTACCCCCCCGTTCAGTTCCCTTTTAGATCACCAGTCCTCCTAGTGCCTTAATTCTCTCCCTCTAGGGGGCATAGGGGTCTACGGAGCCTGTTGGAAGTGCTCTCGAGGTCATTAGCTCATATAGTAAGGAGTTAAGCCATGAACCTTGTTTTCCCAGTGGGCTACACCACTAGAAAAATTTTGCAAGGCCTGATCCAGGGTGGTCGCCTTCAAGTATGAAGCTTTTAATGCAGCCTTCTCTTTCCGGAGTTCACGTGGTCGGCTGTAGGATCTGACACCTCGATCGGGGTGCCCTTCCCCAATTGGTGCAAACAAGGGTAGGAGTGCCTTTCAAGCCTTGGGGCACCGTACTGGGCACGCCGCACTACGGCGCCAGCTTCGCTGGCAGTCTCGGTGCCGGCACCTTCGTTCTTCCCCATGCTTCTAAGGAGAGGGCTGATGGGGATCCAGCCATCATCTAGGTATTTTTTTCCATTTTTTTTAATTTTCTCGCATTTTTTAATTTCCCTATTCTCGCTTTCCACCTATCCCCGCTATTCTGGTTTTATTCTTGGTTTATCCCTGAGTTATCCCTGCCTTATTCCATCTCCTCCATCCTTCTCCCGTGATTTTTTAAAACTCCCAAACCCTAGCCACGCACCCTCCGGCCCCAGATCCGGGCTGCCCGACCCCCGGTCGCCCCCGTCAGGCCGCCGTCGATGCTCGCCGGCCCTGCCCTCATCGGAGAAGCCATCGCCGCCATCCACGCCCGGGAAGATGAACGGCTGTGGGAAGACCAACCGTTGCCCATGTCCCACGGCCGCCGCCGCCGGCCTGCCATCGACCGCCCACCCGCTGGCTCACACCCGACCGCCGAAGGGCCCCCGCCGGCGCCCTTGGGCCCCACGACCGTGGGAAGCCCAAACGGCACGGCCGTGCATGCTGTGCCCCTGCACCGCCGCCTGCCGTCGCCGCCCGCCTGTCCGCCAGCCACCATCCCGCCGTCCCCGGCCTCCCCCGCCATCCACCGGCCACATCGGCACCCTGGAGGTCTCCCATGGCCGTGGGAGACCAAACGACATGCCTAGCATGCCATGCCATTCCCCTGTGCTGCCTTGCCTGTAGCCTGCTGCCAGCCATCCGCCGCTCACCGTCCGTCAGGCCCGTTCGCCGCCTGCTTCCGGTCGCTGGCCGTTCCTTCATGACGGACCAAGACCCATCTTCGTGATCTCAGATCGATGTGGCCTCGAGTTCATGCTTTTACTGATATTGGACCAATTGAGATGGATCTTTAGAGGATGAGGATTAGGATACTTTTTATGTTTAGTTAGTTTGCTTTTATACCTTTTTTTTTTGTATGTTTTGATGTTCTCTTTATGTACAAAATTCTAACTTTGAATGAAATCTTATGTTGTACTTCTTGTTATGAATTCAAATGAATGAAATGCATTCTTATTTCCTTCAGTACTTCATTGTCTTTGTTTTTGAATGAACGAATGAATTTTTATATTGCACTTCAATGTTTTATCTTGAATGACTTAGTTATTCTTCCTTCCTTCTTTTTAATGATAACAAAAAGGGAGAGTAATCAGACTAAAGTATAAATGTGCGGGAGAGTAATAAAGTATGACTAAAGTATAAATGTATTTGACATTTTTTTTTGTGTGGTTGAAATTTTTTTTTGAGAATTCTTTGAGCTTGAATTGGAAATTCTTTACAAATTCATTGAGTAAGGGAGAGCAATACCTCCTTTGTATTGAAATTAATTTTGAATTGAATTTCATGTTAAATCTTTTCTTTAGATATTTAAAAAGATGTTTACAAATTCTTTTTTGAATCATCTATTCAGGGGGAGTAGTATGTTTCTTTTAGAGTATCACGATACATGAATTTACCTCTTATACACATTCCAAGCTCTGATACTCATAGCCATTATAATACTCTTGCTCTGATACATCCTTTTCAATATCTCAACATTTATTGCAATTAGTACTTTGCAACTTGAAAAGTTGTTTTGAAAGATTTTTATGCAATTTATACTTAAATATTTTGTCATCATCAAAAAGGGGGAGATTTGACTCCGTTATTGATTTGATGATAAGCAAAATGCTTAAGTATTAGTTGAGTACTAATGATTTCTTTGAAGTATTTTTTTATAGAAAAAGGTGCTCATCAATTTGACAAATGTTGTTTGATTAAAGAAGTCCAAATTTAGATGAAAGATCTGCTCAAAGAAGACTTCGACAGTGAAAAATTGCTTGAATGGATACTTGAGTTCAACTCAAACTTGATTCAACACAAGTTCAGCTGTTTATGTCAAAGTCTCAGTGAAGTGTTGACTCAAAGTGTCGATACATGACACCAAGTATCGACACATGACAGAAGTGTCGACTCAAGCCGGTATGCAAAGAAAGTTTCAGATGACATGGCTGATGTGTCAACACATGGACTTGAAGTGTCGACACATGGATCAACTCATCGCCTGAGATTTTTGAATCATAGAACTTGCTGAAGTTGAAGATCTGGTGAAGTGTCGACAGATGAATACCAAGTGTCGACTCACAATGTCGACTCACCTGAAGAAGTGTCGATACATCTGAGATTTCCAGAAAGCTACATTGAGATAATTGAACTAGGTGTCATCTCAAGAAGTTCAAGTGTCGACCTGAAGTGTCGACTCACAGCCTGAAATGTCGACACATGAGTTTTGGAAATAGTAACGGCTAGTTTTTCAAATACAGAACTCGTCCCTCTGGGCTCCCAATAGCTAAATTTTGTGTCTAACAGCTAGAAACTAGTTTTGAGGCTTGGAAAGGTATTTATATGATTCAAATCAAATCAAAACACATGGGAATGAAAATGGAATAACCAAGAGAGAAGAAAAAAGAGCATTCACTCCTATTCATTAAGTTCAACTACTTTCAAGCAAGAAGAAGCCTTCAAGCATTCAAGAGCCTTCAAGAGCATTCAAGAGCCTTCAAGAGTATTCAAGATCAATCATTCTTGAGCATTAAAGAGGCATCATCAAGTTCAAAGCATCATAACAACGAGATTCAAAGAGATACCCGCTTTTTATTAGAAAGCTTTTATTGTTTCTTTACTTCAAAACTATATTTGTTGTAAGGGTTCTTTGTTAGCCTATCACAAAACCAAGGGAGATTATTAGTGAGCCTTTGAAAATCAATTAGGTTCTTGGTTAGCCTGCAAAACCAAGAGAGGTTGGTGGTGAGCCTTAAAACCATTTAGGTTCTTGGTTAGCCCGTAAAACCAAGTGAGGTTTTGACTTGTAAGCCTTATGAAAATAAATCGAGTTTTGATTAGTGAGCCCGAAAATTAATCGGCTATAATTGGTTGAGATTATAGTGAATTTCCAAGGGAATCTTGGAGAGTGGATATAGGTACATTGGATAGTCCCGAACCACTATACTTCTTTGTGTTTGTGATTGCTTGTCTCCTCTATTTGCTCTTACTTTTATTGCTTTATATTTCTGCTGCACACTTACTTAAGAGCACTTCATTTGCATTCATAGTACTTGGTTTAATTATTGGATTGGATCACATATTCTTGCATTACATCAAATAATTTTTAGAGACCCAATTCACCCCCTCTCTTTGGTTGCATACAGGGCAACAGGTATAGCTCAAAAGAGTGACTCCCCTTAAAAGATCCTTCTCTCATAGGTTAAATAAAAAATAAGTTTTGAAATAAGCCTTCTCTCTAATAAGAGCCTTCTCTCTCAAAAATAACAGAAAGCCAGGTTTTGGAGATAATTTAGAAGAACCAACTCGTCCTGTGAGCCTTCTCTCTTAAGATGACTGAAACCAAAATTTCTGGTCACTGAGAAAATAAGCCAACTCACCTCAAGGTGAGCTGACTCTCATCCCATGAAAACCTATAGTAACGGCTAGTTCCAGAACTTGTAAAATTATATTTTAACATTTCTAATGGCTATATTTCACTTCCTAACAACTCTAAATGGCTAGAAATGACTGGGAAACAATGAAAAATACTTGGAAAACTACAAAAGAGAGGATCAAAGTCAAAGGGAATAACTTTTGAAGAGCTTTCATTCCAATTATTGCAAATAAGTGAACTCAAGAGCTATCATCTAAAAACTCAAGAGAAGCTTTACTCCTTCTTACCTCATAATAGGGGACGAAAATAAAATAATGAATGAAGAGTTTTAGCAAGCTAACTGGCAAGCAAACTTGAGTAATTAATAATCGAATAAATGGACTAAATTAATTCAAGAAAAGAATTTTCACAAGGAGACTAGTTGATCTAACTTTTAAGACCCGCAATGTAGATCTAGTTCAAAATAAGGATTAGGATCTTCATGGCAAGGAAACCATCACTACTATGACAAGTTAACAACAAATGATCAGATCTAATAAAGCTTAGGAAGAGTTTTCCTATCAACAATGATGGCTAATTATTTGGGGGAAGAAGGAGCTCTTATCACTCAAGGATTGAGGCCTAGAAGTCAAGATTGGCACTTTCTACTTTGAGACTCAACATGGCCTTGATCCATGGCGTGGAGACCTTCATCCTTGACCTAGGAACCTGAGAGATACAAGGAAATTTGGAATTAGACATGGAAGAAGAATTGGAGTTGGAATGGAAACAAAGAAAAAGAAGAAGAAGAAGAAAGTGGCCGGTGGCTTGGGACTTGGAGCTTGATCATAGATCCATCAATGGATGTCCCATCCTTTACTCCTAGCAAAAGCACTCTTCACTCTTAAACTCAAACTTAGAAAACTCTCATTCTCTCCTTGGATAAGGATCTACACACTCAAACTAGCTAAAAAACTTTCACTCCAAACAAGAACTCAAGAAAACTAGAACATAAGGAAACAATCCTTTCATTAATTCAAATCATAGCATAAAATGAATACAATGAGAGCCTAGGGGCTCTATTTATAGGCTTCAATGCTAAGAATTTTGTCCAAGGGTGGAGAGGAGGGGATAAGGATGGTTTAGTTGGCTCCAACAATTTTTAGGTAAGTGGTTCTAACTAGAAACAAATTGTAGGTGGAAAGTTACAACCACTTTGACATGTGGCATCTAGAAGATCCTAATGTGGCTTCCAAATGTGGATGTGGAGGCTTAGGTGTCATAAATTGTGGCATCCTACATGTCAAATTTTGTTGGGGTTGTGGAAGGAGTCTGTGTGTTCCCCATAAAACTATTGATGTAGTGTAATTCCTTCTTTCCTAAGGTTGTTTGATGAGTTGTTCCCCCATGTGCTTCAAATCTTGGCATGAATTGGGCTTGGGCTTGGTCTTGAAGAAGCTTGAATGGTTGGTCTTGGACTGGAAGAGGATGCCCTCCATCATGCTTTGGGCTTGAGCCGAATGGGCTTCTTCCATGTGTTGGCTCATAAGCCAAATCATGCTTCAAGAAAATTTGGCTTATGAACATGCTTCAAGAAAATTAATGAGCTTCTTCCATGTGTTGGCTTATGAGCCAAATCATGCTTCAAAATTTTGGCTTATGAACATGTTTCAAGAAAATTTTTTAACATGCTTCGAAAACTTTATTGACTATAGCTGCAAAAACAAAGTGAGTTAATCAAAGTATATATTCTTATTATGGATATCCCCATCAGTTCTCCCGGGATGGAAAGAGCTCGACTCTATTGAATAGGAATTCATCTGGCTTTGGTAATACTCTAGGAGGTTGGGATCGATTCTTTGTAAGTCCTCTCGAGTGATTCATGAGTCTTCAGAATCAGGACATCCTTGCTAGTGCACTAAGTAGCACTGATAGTCTTTGTTTCGAGTAGTGACAATCTTGTCATCTAAGATTCGCTCAATCCTATCTCGTTGCTTTGAAAATATGGCTGGTGGACACTCAAGGGTGGGTTCACTCTCAATAGTAGAATCAGGCCTAAATAGCTCACTAGATATCATTGTTTGTTTCTTATACTTTACTAGATCTGAAATGTTGAAAGTGGAACTGATACCAAAGTCGAATGGTATATCTAGCACATATTAGATCCAATTTTCCTTATTATTTTGAAAAGGACCTACACTATGGGCATATAATCATTTTGAGCCTAATCAAGGCATAGTCTTCTTCCTAAATTTTTTTTGCTTTTTTTACAAAATTTAGCCATATGCTTGTTAATTTCATTGCTCAAAATTTGTTTTACTAATCACGCTATGCATATGACTCTCGTAATCATGGATACTTATTCATGGGACACTAAATGACAAGAGACAAATACAAATGAAACCAAATGGTAAAAGACAAACAAAAACAAAACAAGCTCAAATGGACTTTATTATCTATGAACTAAACTTTATTGTTGGGCTAGGAAACAAGGTTCCTAATTTCCAATATTCCCTAAATGGCTTTGAAGACTTAGCACAAAATTTTAGGTAGGTGGCAGTGAATCTTAACTTGGCTCCCAACATATGCCAAAGAGTCTTAATAAAGTAATTGTTAAATATCACTAGGATCAGATCAATGTATGGTAGATGTCCCAGTCGGATGGGATAGAAGAGTGAATGAAATGTAATGGTGGATCGGGATGGTGAATGTTCAGAAATGGGAAATCAGGGATAGAAAAATTGTTAGGAAAAATATTTTGCAGGGTTTTCAAAGGCTCTACAACTTCTTGGGGCTGATCCGTAGGGTTTTGTTTTTTAACGGTCAATACCCCAATATGTGATCCTTCATCGATCTCTAGATCTAAACCTTCAACGTCAATTAATTTCGGATCTTCTATGTTATCCTCAGATTGATCTCAATGGTTTTGTCCTTGGATTTCATTTTGATCATCCCTGTTGTTGATTTCTTTAGGTTGGGTAATTATTTTATCTTCAAGTAATTGTTCTTGATCATATTCGTCCATAAGGTTAGACCTAGCTTCATAAACTCTTCCTTAAATTCTTAAGTGGATTTAGGATTTTCTCTTTCTAGCCCTTCATTTGGACAAGATTTTGATTCTATTTCATCTTTTAATTCTTCAATTGGTTCAGGAGATCTTTCCTCTAAATTCTCAGTGGATTCAGCCTCTTCTTCTTCATATTCATCAATTAGACTTGGTTCAGCTTTATATATTTTCACTTTAGGCTCTTCAATGGGTTCAATGATTTCTTCCTTACTAATTACTGGGATGATAGGAGTTGGCTTGCTTGAAGGAATTTGGTTAGAATTTGGCCTATGTCCAGATGTATAATTCCTATTGGAATTAGGTTGATTGATCAAGAATTCCTTCTGATATGTATCAAATTTCCTAGCAATTTGACAAGCATCTTCTAGATAGTGAATTTTTTATTAAAATAATTTCCACTGGATGTCCTTACGTAGACCAGCTTGAAATCTAGATATGATCATTACTTCAGATTCGACTATACTACATCTCTCGATATACTCATTGAATTTGGCAATATAATCGGATACAGTTGTATCATCTTGTCTCAATTTGTATCATTGGTCTAAAAGTTTTTGCTCATAATATTTACCTAGGTACTTTTCCCTCACTATACTCTTCATTTATCTATAAGAATTTATTTTATCCCCACTATAATAACTTTTTTGCTCAACTTCTTTCCAATATGCTTTAGCATGTCGGACTAACTTTGATTTGACAAATTGATACTTTTTTACTTCCGACATTTCATCAAATTCAAAGTATTGATCCATTTTCTTTTTCTAATTGACTTACACTTTAGGATCTAAATTTCATCGAAAGTGGGTGCATAGGATCGATTGCTCCTAAAGACTCTCTTCTCATGATCTACAAAGTCTTGGCAGGGGTATCTAAGACCATACTCAGGGGTGAGATCATGACATGAGGCTCTTGGACCAAGGGGAGGTGGACTAGGTGATTCAGGCTCAACAAGGATCCTATGGGCTTCTTCTATGAAGTCATGGTGAAGTCGTCTTGGATTGTATTCAGGAGTGAATTCATGATGATGGACTCTTGGACCTTGAGGAATTGACCTAAGTGACTCATGTTCGATGGGGGTCATTGGGGTCTCTTCAAGTGTCCCAACACGGTCCTTCACTTGACCTAATTTCTTTCTCATTTGCCCTAATTGCCCATTTATAGTATCAAACTTTTTAGTCAGGGTTCTCATAAAGAATTCAAGATTAGGATCCATGGGTAAAATAGACCGAGTATGGGACTATTGGTATGGAGCTTCAAAACAAGCAGTACAAACTTAGATTCTAGGGCTCCTAGACCTAGAAGTTCAAAATACAGGAATTGACTTGGTACTACTTAAGGATGCAATTATCCTTTCTACTGGCCAGGTAAGAGGTGGAGTTGCAGGAGGCTCCACTCGCTTTTGCGAGGTCCTAATTAAAAACTACAAGTCCACTTAAGGCATTTGCCATTGGACCTCTAGCCTTAGACACCAATTTCAAGGAGTAAGTATAAACTCAAATAATACTTTGTCTTATCTTGCACTTGAACCCGACTTGTAGGTGTCCCTAATTTTAGGTTCCTACTCGATTTCAATTATGGCTTAGGTCAATGTAAATGTGGGTGATTGTTTTGGGCCAAGGAATGGTAATGACCTCCTATTGATCCCATAAGTGATTTTGATGATAACAAAATATTGGTGCATGAATTTGTTTTACTAACAACTCTTCAAGTATTTTACAAGTTTTTGTAGGATGAATTCATTGCTCAATCTTAACTCCTACATTTTTATTTCTTGTGTTGAGTTGTATTATAATTGATTCTTGTAAAGAAGAACCCAAAGAAGAACTTAAGTAAAAAACCAATCAAATGGGTTTCTTCTAAGTTATTTCAAGCTTTAAATTACTTTAAGTGTGTTATAAGGAGAGTTTAAAGATATCTTGAAAGCTTGAAGCCTAGTTGGATGAATTCTAGAGAAGAATGGGAAATTCACTGAAGAACTCATCCGAGCTGACTCAAGGAGAAGAGAGCCGACTCTGGCATGTGGCATGCAAGAGGATTCTGGCACGCAGATATCTGAGATAACTCTAAGGGACCCGAGCTAACTCGTCCAGAGTACCATTTCTTGAAACAGATAGGCAAGCCGACCCAAAGGGAGTCCGAGCCAACTCTTTCATATAGTCAGACATCCGAGCTGACTCTTCAGAGAATCGAGTCAACTCCTCCAGAGTCTAGAAAAAGAGATCTAAGAACTACAGCCAACTGAGCCAACTCTAAATAGAATGAGTCGACTCTTCCAGACTGCATTTTGAAGGCTTGAGGATCCGAGTTGACTAGAATCAAGGCGAGCTGACTCTTATAGAGTAAGGAATCAGAACACTATGCAAGCGAGGCGACTAGATTAAAGAGAGTCGACTCAACTAGAGCTACTCTAAGGATCCGAGCCGACTCAAGTAATCCGAGTCGACTCGAAGGTTGATTTCAGACTTGTAACGGCTAGTTCCAAAACTTGGAATTTGAATCCAAAAAGTGTTCCAACCGTCATATGCCACGTCCTAATGGTCTACAACAACTAAAACAACTTAAGAAAGGTACAAGACTATATATTTGAGGGATTTGAACTACTTAGAAGAAGTTTTTGAAAGAGTTAATGCTATATTGAATATCCAAGCTACCTCAAGGGTAAGAGCACACTAAGAGCATTCAAGACAATCTTCAAGCCTTCACCAACTACCAACTAAAGCTTGAAGCATTTATTGAAGAAAGAAAAGAAGCCATCCAAGTGCATTGAAGTGCAATCAATTGGCTTCTCTTGAGCTGCATCGGCAACCATCTGACAAAAATCTATTTGTCATTTTGTTGCTTTTCTTTACAATTCTTTTGTTGAATTGTTGGTTATTAGTGAGCCCGGTTTAAAAACCAAATAGGTTCTTAGTTAGCCTGTGTTAAAATCAAATTAGGTTCTTGGTGATCCTGTGTTAAAACTAAGTTGGGTTCTTGGTGATCTTGGTAAAATCAAGTTGGGTTTCTTTGGTGATCCTGGTAAAACCAAAGTGTAGAGGTTTGGATTGTGAGCCTGTAAAAATAATGCGACTATATTCTGGCGGGGAATATAGTGGAAATCCTAAGTTGTAATCTTGGATAGTGGATGTAGGAGCTGGGTTGCTCCGAACCACTATAATTTGCTTGTATTTGTGTTATGCCTTTCTTATTTAATTACGCTTCTGCATTCTATTTTCTTATCATAGCACTTAACACTCATAAGGGATTTTCAAAGAGCATATTATTGCATAAATTTTTAAATTCCTAATTCACTCCCTCTTGAGAAAGCCACCTGGGCAACAACTGGTATCAGAGTAGTGTCTCTGAATATATTTAGAGTAAAGATTGACTGCTCATCCCATGAGTACTTCCTTGGCTGAAGGCCAATCTACTAATAGACCTCCACTCTTCACTAGCACTAATTATTCTTATTAAAAAGCTAGAATGAAATTATATATACAAGCTGTGGATTTTCAATTATGGAGGTGATGGGCAGGGTTACTAGGGCGGAAGAATGGATTTCAAAATATTATGAAATCATAACCTAACCCTTAATCCCAAGAACACCTTATTAAGAACATAAATCATAAAAAATATAAATTAGGGTTTAAACACCAACCTCGATCGCAAAAATCCAATTCGATGTAGAAACCTTAAACTGGTCTTTCTGATATGCTCACCAGGCATCCAAGTGTTTGCCCTCCAACGGTGATCCACACAGGGCTTTGATCAAGACAAATGCACTGCTTCAAAACCGGTTCCTTCAATTAGACCTTTAAGGCTTAATTTAATTCAGGCAGAAACTCCTCTTATTTGGACTGATATTCCTCCTATCAACCTTTCTTTCCTCCTCTTTCTTTCTCTTTCCAATGCCTATAAGATCACTTAAATAGGACTCTCCTAACCAAAGTTAAGGGCTTGTCTTAATTTGACTAGAGATCTTTTAGGACAAAGAAAGAGAATGCAGGAAAGAAATGTTTTTCAGAATAAAAACTCTGAACATCATTCTCTGGGCGCCCATCTCCTTAAACAGCAATCTGAGGGATGCTTTAAGACATCTATTCCATGCCATAAGACATGTCCTTTCCAATAGAACGTGTCCCTTATCCAGACAACACTTCTCTTCGTTCAAAACTTAAGAGAATTAAAACAGAAGGACTCTTTGGATGAAAAACATTATGAAGAGTTGCTTCCTTTTATTTCTGTTGCACAAATATCCTTGTATCATGGCCACCCATCAGCCATCAAATGGCCACCTTTATCCATGCCAAATGCCATATGGCGTGAAACACCAAGGGGCGTGAAGGAAGAGTCCACGCCCCTTGTCTTTCTTGCTTTGACGGGTCATAGGAAATGGCGCATGAAAAATATCAAAGACTTATCTGCAAGGGGCGGCAAGGATGATGGTTTTATCTAGTCCTCTACTGTGTTTCAATAGCAGGACTCTTCTAATATGGCGCCTCTTCATAAAATTTTTTTAACGTAACTATTACATAGAAATAGTTTGACCCAGTCTTTAGGCGCTTAATTTAGAATAGAGTCCAATCTGAATTAAACCAGTAATGTGGCTGATTTAAAAGTCCAATCCCTTGGTTAACTAGCCAAGGGTTAGCCCAACACATGAGCCTAAATTGATTTAGCCTTAATTAGACCAAATCAGCCCAAATCGGAACCCGATTCGAACCTAATTCGAATCAAGGTGCAATGGTTTGCAACATGTGCTAGCATGTTCATCTTGCAAACATAGTTTAATCCAATTAAACCCTTAATCAATTCCCTTTGTGTGTGACCCATTGGGTTCCACATCTAGCCAGCAGTGGGTTGGGTGCGATTTGACCTAATTTGATTTAGGCTTTAACCTAGCCGATTTAGGTCAAATTGAGCTAACCCAATTGACAATTAGAGTTCTTTCTAATTCTTGATCTAATTAAACTCTTTGATTAAATCAAAAACCCACAAGGCAAGAATGACATCTAGCAACGTATCATGCCTACCCGGAAGGTGTGGAATTTTAGTAAAAATACCAAAAATACCCTTCAGTGAAATTACCGTACAATTCAATCCTTCGATTAGCTTGCACCCTGAATATAACTTTGGATATGGAACCATGTCAAATCCAATATCACATTCAATTCTTTCTCAATCTAATAATGATGATTCAAATGATGTAATATTAGAAACTATTTCTAATATTCATACTTTGATCAAAGATTCCCTGAATCACCATTTGATCGAAATCAGCTGGATGCGATCTCCTCTTACTAGGGTTGATTGATTCCTTGTTCGACCTACTCACAACCTCCATATACAATTCACCATATCCAGTATCACCCTGTACATGACTCAATGTCATGAATAAGTGTGAACCAAAACATGGGTTCATGCATACAAGGCACTATGGTAGTCTCAGGTCAAAGGATTACATGCACTACTCCCTCTATGAAAACCATCTATTGACAAGTAGATAAGACTCCATTAGATGTTTTCAAGTCGGATCAAATTTAGTGAACTCATTCTCTAATGAGCACCCATGTCCTTGTATTAGTGTCCTACACAAGTAATTGTAAGATCAATTACCCTCATTAATGAGCATACAAAGGATATGCTAGTCTTTCCGAAAACATTGATCCCCTACTCAATTTCCCTTTGACTAGTAATACTTAAGATTAGGATTTTTAGGTTTTAAGTCTTACTAGTATGATCTCATCATAACCCTTAAAACCATAACCCTAGTCTATGGGGTTTATCATATCATAAATCTAAGACACAGCGTATGATGAAAAAGATGCCTTTTAATATATATAATTATCAATACAAAAGTTTGGAAGTTTTCAGGATATCCCAATAAAATTACAAGTTTTAATTGGCTTGCAGGGCATAATCTTTTCAGTCTCCCACTTGCACTAAAGCCAATCACCCTTATATCTAATCCCCATACTATCGAGGTGGTGATCAAACTCCCGCTGTGGTAGAGCCTTAGTGAACGGGTCTGCTATATTGTTCTTTGTCTCTACTCGCTTGATGCAGACTTCTTGTCTTTCAATAATCTCTCGAACGAGATGGAAGCGTCTCAGAATGTGCTTTGACTTATGATGAGCTCTTGGTTCCTTAGCTTGAGCAACAGCTCCAGTATTGTCATAATAAAGTGGTATTGGATTCTCAATCTCAGGAACCACGCCCAACTCAGTGATGAACTTCTTTATCCAGATTGCTTCCTTGGCGGCTTCACTAATAGCTATGTATTCTGCCTCTATTGTTGAGTCAGCTACAGTCTGTTGTTTAGTACTCTTCCAGCTTACTATCCCACCATTTAGGATAAAGACATACCCTAAAATGGATTTGCTATCATCTGGATCTGTTTGAAAACTAGAATCAGAGTATGCTTCTAGTTTAAGATCAGAACCTCCGTATATCAGAAAAATATCCTTAGTCCTTCTCAAGTACTTAAGAATATTTTTCACAGCTTTCTAATGATCCTCTCTTGGATCAGCATGAAACCTACTAACTATGCCTAAGGCATATGCCACATCAGGCCTGGTACATAACATGGCATACATTATTGAGCCTACTGCTGAAGCATAAGGTATAGAACTCATTCTATTTCTCTCTTTAGGTGTCTTTGGAGACATCCTTTTAGAGAGGTATATACCTTGACTCATGGGTAAGTAACCTCGTTTACTCCCATCCATGCTGAACCTTTTTAGCACTAAGTCAATGTACCTAGACTGGGATAAGCCTAGCATCTTCTTGGATCTATCTCTATAGATTTTAATACCAAGTATGTAGGATGCTTCTCCCAAGTCTTTCATGGAAAACTTACTAGATAGCCAAATTTTGACTGATTGTAACATTAGGATATCATTCCCAATGAGCAGTATGTCATCTACATACAGAACTAGGAAGACTATGGCACTCCCACTAGTCTTTTTATATACACAAGGCTCATCCACATTTTTGATGAAACCAAACTCTTTGATTGTTACTCCAAAACGGATGTTCCAACTCCTTGAAGCTTGCTTCAATCCATAAATGGATTTCTTAAGCTTACACACCTGATTAGGTTTGTCTCTTGAGACAAAACCTTCTGGCTGTGACATTTAAACTTCCTCCTCAAGGAAACCATTGAGGAAGGCTATTTTTACATCCATCTACCAGATCTCATAATCATGGTATGCTGCTATAGCAAGCATGATCTGAATAGATTTGAGCATGGCAACAGGGGAGAATGTTTCATCATAGTCAATACCTTGTTTTTGTCTGAAACCTTTAGTCACTAATCTTGCTTTATAGGTTCCGACTTGGCCATCTGCTCCAATCTTTTTATTATAGACCCATTTGCACCCAATAGGGTTAACACCCTCTGGTGCATGAACCAAAGTCCATACTTGGTTGACATCATGGAGTCCATTTTGGAATTCATGGCATCTTGCCATCTATCTGAGTCCCTACTCATGACAGCTTCCGTATAAGTCAGAGGTTCATCATTTTGAATGATTTGGGCTTCATTGTTCTCAATAATGAACCCATACGTCTCAGGTTCTTGTCGCACTCTATTAAACTTACGGAGAGGAGTTATGTGTTCTGGTTCTACCCTAACTATGTGTTCTATTGGTTGAGATGTGTCTATTTGTTTATTTTGAACTTCTTCAAGTTTAATATTTCTCCCACTGCCCTTTTGTAGGATAAATTCTTTCTCTATAAAAGTGGCGTGCCTACTGACAAATATCTTTTGTTTAGCAGGGTGGTAGAATAGATATCCTATACTATCTTTAGGATATCCAATAAATATACACTTATTTGCTCTAGCATCCAGCTTATGTCCAAAATTTTTTTGACATATGCTGGACATCCTCATATCTTAAGATACTTAAGATTGGATTTCTTTCCTCTCCATATTTCATAAGAAGTGCTAGAGACAGACTTAGATGGTACTCTGTTCAAAATGTAAGCTACAGTTTCCAGGGCATAACCCCAAAAGGAAATAGGTAGATTTGTGAAACACATCATGGATCGTACCATATCCAATAGAGTACGATTCCTCCTTTCAGCTACACCATTAAATTGAGGTGTATAAGGAGGAGTCCATTCAGAGAGAATCTCTTTATCTTTAAGATAGTCAAGAAATTCCATGGATAAGTATTCACCCCCTCTATCTGATCAAAGAATTTTAATACTTTTTTCTGTTTGTTTCTCAACCATACTTTGATACTCTTTGAATTTATCAAAGGCTTCGAATTTATGTTTCATAAGATACACATATCCGAACCTTGATAAATCATCAGTGAACGTTATAAAATAAGAGTATCCTCCTTTAGCATGAGTTGTCATAGGACCACATACATCTGTATGTACTAGTCCCAGCAACTCATTTGTCCTTTCTCCATGTCCACTTAATGAAGTCTTGGTCATTTTTTCCATTAGACATGATTCACAAGTTCCTAATGATTCATAATCATAAGGATCAAAGAATTTCTCTTTGTATAACTTGTTAATTCTTATTAATTCTTGTCTCACTAATATGACCAAGTCAACAATGCCAAAGTAAAGTATGATTTATTTCATCTCTTTTTTGTTTCTTATCAATGAGAAGAATTTTGTCATTCTGAGATAGAGTCAATAAACCATTATTGAAAATGCCAAAACAAATAATTTCATTAGAAAAAAGAATCGAGCAATCATTGCTCGTTACATTTAGTACATACCCTTGTTTTAACAACAAGGGTATATATACAATGTTTCTAATGATCTTAGGCATATAATAACAGTCTTTTAGCTCTAAGATCTTCCTAGAAGGTAGCTTCAATATATAAGTCCCTACAGCTTCTGCTTGGATGGAATCTCCTCCAGCATCGTATAGCTCGAAGTCTCCTTCCTTTAAAACTCTAATGTTCTACAGCCCCTGCAATGATTTGTAGATATGGTGACCACAAGCGGTATCCAATACCCAAGAGTTTGAATTAGAAGAATCTAATGATAAAATTACATGTATCTTATACATACCTTTTGGTGCATCATTAGCACCGGTCTTCACACTTGCAAGGTAAGCCTTGCAATTCCTTTTCCAATGACCTGCTTCGCCGTAGTGAAAACAGGTTGATTGTTTAGAGGCTTTCTTTCCCTTCTTCTTCTTATTGATGCCACCTTTAGGGTTCAGTCTCCTTTTTGATCCCTTTTTGCCTGCCTTCTTCTTTGAGACCCCATCCAAAAGAAAAAGAGGAGCCTTATTCTTCTTGATATGGCTCTCTACTGTCTTGAGCATATTTAGCAGCTCAGGTAGTGATACATTCAATTTGTTATATGATAATTTAGAACAAACTAAGAAAATGACTCTGGGAGTGACTGCAGGATCATATCCTCGTTCAACTCCCCATCCATCACAAAATCTAATTGACTTAATCAAGTGATCAGGTCAATAACCATTAGCACATAGTCTTGTACGGATGTTCCTTCTATCATCCTGGCACGGAACAACTGCTTAGATATCTCATATCTAGCAGTCCTACTATGTTCTCCATAAAGCTCTTTTAAGTTGAGCAATATGGATTGAGTGTCCATGCCATCATGCTGTCTCTGAAGTTCATTACTCATTGAGGCAAGCATGATGCATTTAACAGTAAGGGAGTCATTTTGCCACATCTTAAATGTGGACTTTTCTTCCTTAGTAGCATCTTCCCCTAATGGCTCTAAATTAGGGGTGTCAAGAACGTAGGAAAGTTTCTCTTGACTGAGTACAATTTTTAAGTTCCTCAACCAGTCCACATAATTGGGACCAGTCAATTTATTGGTATCAAGTATACAACGTAATGATAGTGAAGAAACCATTTATATCTACATAAACAAAGAACATTACATAAGCAAACAACCAATGTTTGAGAAAACAGAATTAAATTAGGACTTTAATTTAATTATGCCTCCCACTATTTTATCGAACATCATAGCCCTCCCCTATGATAATCAAGAAACCCTAATTGATTTCTTAGTGGGATTGAGACCCTAATTCCTTATAAAAGATCTTGTGTTTACACAACAAACCTTTTACAAGTTCAAAGGTAGAAAAACTCTTTCAAATTGCATCTTATGCAATTCTTAACAAAAATTGGCCTCTAAAACATTAATAGTCTTGTGTTAGCACAACAAACCATAATGCTTTAGTTAAGTTAGACCCGTCATTATCATACAGTCATATTTGTATATATATGCCCTTGTGTTAGCACAACAAAGCATTATATCAAATATGCTGTAAGCATTTAAATGCACTAAACCATAACTATGTTAGTCCCCATAATAGGTCTTGTGTTAGCACAAACAAACCTAAAATGGATCATGACACAATTATGACTTAGCATGAAGGAAGGCCTAATGTAGTGAACATTATACTAAGCATATCAATCAAGAATTAAGTTAATAAAATCGGCCAGGTAAGTGGGAGTCCCCCCATTGCTTTCCTAGTCACCAATAAATTGGCCAGGTCAGACAATGGAACCAATTGAAAACCACATCCTCTTTACCAATCATGAACCACCTTTCCTAGACACCGAATCATCAACTAATCATTGATTTTTGCTTTTGGTATATGACACTACAACTTAATATTATTTTAATAGAGGGCAATTCAAACAGAAGCACATTCTAATATTACCATTCAATCAACCATGCATCATATATCATTTTGTAATGTGCCAAGTGTGTCATCATACTAGGACAACCATCTACCACATAATGGATCCACCATTATGCCAGGGTAACCTTATTTCAGTATGATGACTAGAAAGCTAAACATATCTCTATATCGATTAAGGTTTAAGTGAAAACTCTAACCAGTGACATACATATATGTATAAACATATCAATCATATGTAACTTTAAACTTTTGTAGAGTCCTACAAAATTAGACAACTTCAATTTTGTAGAGTCCTACCAAAAATGGGCAACCTCAAGAGTCCTACAAAATTGGACAACTTAAATTTTGTAGAGTCCTACCAAAATGGGCAACCTCAAGAGTCCTACAAAATTGGGCAACTTCAATTTTGTAGAGTCCTACCAAAATGGGCAACCTCAAGAGTTCTACAAAATTGGGCAATTTCAATTTTGTAGAGTCCTACCAAAATGGGCAACCTCAAGAGTCCTACACAATTGGGCAACTTCAATTTTGTATGATTTAGCCCTAATAAGGTGGCTCTGATACCACTGCTCAGTAGGGTTACTAGGGCGGAAGCATGGATTTCAAAATATTATGAAATCATAACCTAACCCTTAATCCCAAGAACACCTTATTAAGAACATAAATCAAAAAAAATATAAATTAGGGTTTATACACCAACCTCGATCGCAAAAATCCAATTCGATGTAGAAACCTTAATCTAGTCTTTCTGATCTGCTCACCAGGCATCCAAGTGTTCGCCCTCCAACGATGATCCACACAGGGCTTTGATCAAGACAAATGCACTGCTTCAAAACTGGTTCCTTCAATTAGACCTTTAAGGCCTAATTTAATTCAGGCAGAAACTCCTCGTATTTGGACTAATATTCCTCCTATCAACCTTTCTTTCCTCCTCTTTCTTTCTCTTTCCAATGCCTGTAAGATCACTCAAATAGGACTCTCCTAACCAAAGTTAAGGGCTTGTCTTAATTTGACTAGAGATCTTTTAGGACAAAGAAAGAGAATGTAGGAAAGAAATGTTTTTCAGAATAAAAACTCCGAACATCATTCCCCGGGTGCCCATCACCTTAAATAGCAATCTGAGGGATGCTTTAAGACATCCCTTCCATGCCATAAGACATGTCCTTTCCAATAGAATGTGTCCCTTATCCAGACAACACTTCTTTCATTCAAAACTTAAGAGAATTAAAACATAAGGACTCTTTGGATGAAAAACTTTAGGAAGAGTCGCTTCCTTTTATTTCTGTTGCACGAATATCCTTGCATCATGGCCACCCATCAGCCATCAAATGGCTACCTTTATCCATGCCAAATGCCATATGGCGTGAAACACCAAGGGGCGTGAAGGAAGAGTCCATTCCCCTTGTCTTTCTTGCTTTGACGGGTCATAGGAATTGGCGCATGAAAAATATTAAAGATTATCTGCAAGGGGTGGCAAGGATGATGGTTTATCTGGTCCTCTACTGTGTTTCAATAGCAGAAGGACTCTTCTAATATGGTGCCTCTTCATAAAAGTTTTTTAACGTAACTATTACGTAGAAATAGTTTGACCCAGTCAAACCTTTAGGCGCTTAATTTAGGATAGAGTCCAATCTGAATTAAACCAGCCATGTGGCTGATTTAAAAGTCCAATCCCTTGGTTAACTAGCCAAGGGTTAGCCCAACACATAAGCCTAAATTGATTTAGCCTTAATTAGACCAAATAGCCCAAATAGAACCTGATTCGAACCTAATTCGAATCAAGGTGCAATGGTTTACAACATGTGCTAGCATGTTCATCTTGCAAACATAGTTTAGTCCAATTAAACCCTTAATCAGTTCCCTTTGTGTGTGACCCATTGGGTTCCATATCTAGCCAGCAGTGGGTTGGGTGCGATTTGACCTAATTTGATTTAGGCTTTAACCTAGCCGATTTAGGTCAAATTGAGCTAACCCAATTGATAATTAGAATTCTTTCTAATTCTTGATCTAATTAAACTCTTTAATTAAATCAAAAACCCACAAGGCAAGATTGACGTCTAGCAACGTATCATGCCTACCCAAAAGGTGTGGAATTTTAGTAAAAATATCAAAAATATCCTTCAGTGAAAGTTACCGTGCAATTCAATCATTCGATCAGCTTGCACCCTGAATATGACTTTGGATATGGAACCATGTCAAATCCAATATCACATTCAATTCTTTCTCAATCTAATAATGATGATTCAAATGATGTAATATTAGAAACTATTTCTAATATTCATACTTTGATCAAAGATTCCCTGAATCACCATTTGATCAAAATTAGCTGGATGCGATCTCCTCTTACTAGGGTTGATCGATTCCTTATAACTAATGTTTCTACTTCAACTCCTAAAGCTACGTTATATATTCCTAAGAGCTTAAATAGAAAATCTTTTACATCTACATCTCATGCATCAACATCTAGAACTTCAAAATCTGCCTCTTTTTAGAATTATAGAGTTGAATGTTATGCATGCAAAGGGTCAGGACATAAAGCTTTTGAATGTAATATTTTTAGGAATGTCAAAAATAAAGTAAGAAAAATTTGGGTTCCCAAAGGAACCACCTTCGCTAACCTGCAAGGACCCATGTTAGCTTGGGTACCTAAAAGAACTTCTTAATTGTCTTATAGGAATGTTTTGCAACCCAAAAATTTAAAAAAAGATGGTATCTCGATAGTGGCTGTTCAAGGCATATGACGGGTGACAATGATCAATTTATCATCCTAGAGATGAAAAAAGGAGGTATGATTACTTTTGGAGATAATGGCAAAGAGAAAATAATCGAAATCGGTAAGATCAAGATAACCCCCTATATTTTTATTAAAATGTATTGCTAGTAGATAAATTGAAGCATAATTTTCTAAGCATTAGTCAATTATGTGATAAAGGCTTCAAGGTTATCTTTGAATCATCTATATGTATTGTAACAAACTCTCTTGATTCTAGTAGTAAGTTCATTGGACATAGACTTGGAAATATTTATGTGGTAGACCTTAATGATCTTGCCATGTCAAGTAGTTCCAGTTTAGTTGCAATGAATGCTAGGACCAATGAGTCTTGTTTACTTTGGCATATATGATTAGGTCATTTTAGCATGCATACTATTGCCAAGTTAATTTCCAAAAATTTAGTTAGAGGCATGCCTAAGTTTAAAGTAGACTTTGATCATATTTGTGATGCATGCCAAATGGATAAACAAACTAGGAGAAGTTTTAAATCAAAAATTATGATTTCAACTACTAGACCTCTTGAGCTACTTCACATGAACTTATTTGGACCAATTAGGACCACAAGCCTAGGAGGTATAAAATATGCTCTTGTGATAGTAGATAAATTTTCTAGATTTACTTGGATTTTGTTTATTACATACAAAGATGAAACCTTTAAAGTATTTCAAAAATTTACAAAAAAGGTTTCAAATCAGAAAAATCTTTCAATTGTTTCAATTAGGAGTGATCACGGCATCGAATTTGAGAATCAGTTTTTTGATGATTATTGCATAGAAAACAGCATTGATCATAGCTTCTCCGCTCTTAGGATACCACAACAAAATGGTGTTGTCGAGAGAAAAAAAAGGACTCTAGAAGAGATGGCCCGAACAATGTTATGTGAAGGCAATCTTCTAAGGTACTTCTGGGCAAAAGCGATGAACACTGCTTGTTATATTTTGAACCGCATTTTGATCCATCCTATTTTGAAAAAAATCTCCTATGAGCTTTGGAATGAAAAGAAACCCAATATTAATTATTTTCATGTATTTGGTTGTAAATGCTTTGTGCTTAACAATGGTAAAGGTAATCTAGAAAAATTTGATGCTAAATCTGATAAAGCAATTTTCCTTGGTTATTCATTACATAGCAAAGTAAATAGAGTATTTAATAAAAGAACTCTTACTGTAGAAGAGTCCATGCATGTTATTTTTGATGAAACATATACACCCATAGCAAGACTAGAAGCCATTAGATTACTCTTATATTTGTTTGCTACATGAATTTTAAACTTTTTCAAATGGATGTGAAAAGTGCAATTTAAATGGTTTCATTTCTAAACAAGTTTTTGTAGAACAACCACTAGGTTTTGAAGATCATATTTTTCCAAACCATGTGTTTAAATTGAACAAAGCTTTATACGGTTTGAAACAAGCACCTAGAGCCTGGTATGATAGACTTAGCACTTTTTTGATTGAAAATGAATTTTCAAGAAAAAATGTTGACAAAACTCTTTTCATCAAGAAGAAAAATATGATTTATTAGTTGTATAAATTTATATTGATGATATTATATTTGGTGCAACTAATGAAGCTCTCTGTAGAGATTTTGTTAAGTTAATGCAGGGAAAATTTGAAATGAGCCTAATGGGTGAACTTAATTACTTCCTTGGACTTCAAGTGAAACAAACAAAGGAAAGAATCTTCATCAACCAAGTCAAGTACATCAAAGAAATAATCAAAAAATTTGGTATGGTGTCAAGCAAACAAATAAACACACCCATGAGCCCATCTTGTAGATTGGACAAAGATGAAAATGGATCCAGTGTTGACCAAAAGCTTTATAGAGGTATGATCGGATCCTTGTTATATTTGACTACAAGTAGACCTGATATCTTGTATAGCATATATGTATGTGCTAGATTCTAATCTAATCCTAAAGAATCACATATGCTTGCTGTTAAAAAAATTATCAGATATTTGAAAGATACAAGTAATCTAGGTCTATGGTTTTCAAAACATTCTTTATTGAATTTAATTGATTTTTAGATGCTGATTATGCTGGTTGTAGAATTAATAGAAAAAGTACTAGCAACACATGCCAATTTCTAGGGTTGAATTTAATCTTATGGCACTGTAAGAAACAAAACTCGGTAGTACTATCTACTGCTGAGGCAAAGTATATTGCTGCAGGGAGTTGTTGTGCAAAAGTGTTATGGATTAAACAACAACTAGAAGACTTTGGTATTACACGAACTAAAATTTCCATCAAATGTGATAAAACAAGTGCTATAAATTTGACAAAAAATCCAATTCAGCATTCAAGGACTAAACACATAGAAATTAGACACTATTTTATTAGAAATCATATTTAGAATGGTGACATTGAACTAGAATTTATCCCAACTGAGAACCAACTAGCTAACATCTTCACTGAGCCACTTAATCAGGAAAGATTTGAATTGCTTAGAAGAGAATTTGGTCTTTATGATCCATTCCAGATTTTTCTAACCTAATTCCTTCAAAATTAAGAAAAATTATCTAGAAAATCTCCTACATCTATCAAGTTCTTTGAACAACTTTCCTTGAGATTTCAAGTTCTGAATCATTTCAACTTTTGTGGAATGTTTCTGTTCGAGTCAACTCGGGCAATTTGGCCCTGATCGAGCCAACTCGAATCTCTGTTGATTCTGTGTTTGTTCTAGTCGAGCCAACTTGAGCAATTTAGGGTTGTTAGAGCCGACTCGAATTTCTATTTCTTCTGAGTCTGCTCTGGACGAGCCAACTCAGATGATTTTAGGGCAAACCTAGCCTACTCGGATGTCGGGCAATCCATTTTTTAATAGAGTCAAGTAACTTTTTCTAACTTTTCATACTCTTCATTTTGACTCCAAACCCTAACATTCCACTCGAAACTATATCCATTCCTCCAAAATCCTATTCCCAAAGCTTCAATCTCTTCATTCTTCAAAGTGTTGCAATGGCTCCTAAGACAACTGTGGGAAAGAGATCAAAAGGATCGGCACCCTCTGTAAAAACTAAGAGAAGATCAAAACATCGACAGGAAGAGGTGACTCGATCAGTGGAAGAACAAGAGGAAGAGAGAGAACAGTTGGCCGTAGCTCCATCTCCAAGACAGGTAGTTTCTATGTCAAATCAACCTGTTACTAGCGGTAGATGCATCATTTTCTATTTTCTGGAAGAAATTGGATTAAAAATCAGAGATTTAATTGAAGCACAAGGTTGGACTTACTTCTGTTCTTTAAATATTTCCACTTATCCAACACTTGTTAGAGCTTTTTATGAGAATCTCGGACTAGAACCCCATCATATTGAGTCTACTGTCTAGGGTAAAAGGATTATAGTCACTGAAGAAAGGCTTAGCTCTCTCTTGGAAATGCCTGCAGAAGGAGTTAAACATTTGGTTTTAAAGGACAAAGAAAAGGCCTTACAAATAATTTTGGACAGAACAAATGTTGATGGAGTAGGGACTGTAATTGCTAATACTCTTTTCCTAGAAATGAGACTACTCCACAGTTTTATTAGCAAGATTTTCCTCCCAAGGACTAGGAGATTTGACTGGGTAAGTGAGCATGACTTGAGCTTCATAGAGCACATTATTCAGGGGGAGTCACTCAACCTGCCCTTTATAATGATAATGCAAATGAAAGAAGCAGTTAGAAAGGTAAATGCTTGTTTACCATATGGCATGGTTTTAACTTTACTGTTTCAAGCCTCAAGAATCAGCCTAGAAGGGGAAGATGGTAAACCCCTCCATTACACTTATACATACACTGCTAAATCACTTCTTAGAATGGGGTATACCTGTATTGAAGGTGCTTGGAAGAAGAAGGGCACTGATGAAAGAGCAATAGCAGCTTCCAGCAGCAATTCTGAAGATGACAGTGAAGAAATCCCAAGGGTCCATCAGCACCCGAGGAGACTGTTCCCACCTCAGAGCACATATTTGATGTACCTGTTGCTGAGTTTGGGACATCTACTGAGCCTACTTCTGAGTCAGCTGCACCTGAGTTTACTGCCATGGAGACAGAGCACATTGATCACCAGCATCTCCACCTTTGCCAGATTCCACTCATGTTCCTCCGGCACCATCAATTCAGGATCCATCTAGTACTTTAGTGATCCAAGATTTTATTTCTTAGCAGATGAGGACTTTGACTAACACACTGACTAGCTCCTTATCTAGCATGTTTGGTGAGTTTCGCCAGTCAATGGATAATAGATAGGATCAGTTTGGAGGTGAGATCAGAGATCTATGTAGCAGGATTGATACACTTGAAACTACTAGATCTGTATCTCAGCCTGACCTACAGCCCATCATAGACACTATCTCATCTAGTTCTGACTCCATCAAGAAAATAGTTGATAAAGCTTTAGAAGAGTACAGAACACAGCTAAAAGAAATGAAGTTCAATATGGAATCATTTGAAGAAGGAAAGAAAAATAGAAGAAGACTACACAAAGGGTATTGGTATACTAAGATCAGAGTTTGGAAGATTAAGAGGGTATGCAGAAGCCTTTGCAAATGTACAAGCTGGTGAATTGGTTGCCTTAAACACTGAGGTAAAGAAAGTTTCTGAAGTAATGGAAGAGGTTCAATTCCAACTAGATGAGCTGAAGACAACAGTCATTGCCACTCCTACACTTATACCTAAACCTGGACCTACATCTTCTTCACATCCTAGGAAACCGCTCCTCATCTTTAGGACATCAAAATCTACTAGTCTAGATAGTGTTTGATTGTACTGCTTTCAAATTCTTATAACTTGTACTGAAAACTGTGAATGAAATGAAAGCACTTTTGGCTAACATATCTTTTATGTTTGAATTGAATTGTGCAATGTCTTACAATCATATCTTCAATTGTACAATGCTAATATGATAAATTTTAATTAGAATATCAAAGTTAATTTGAGAAAGTGAAATTATCTCAAACAAATTTTATGAACTTTCTCATTATAATAACAATTGAGCTTTATTTGAATATCCTTTTTGATTGTTGACAAAAAGAGGGAGAACATTGAGATTGCATGAAAAATACTTATAACCATTTGAGTATATACAAAAAGGGGGAGAACATATTTGAGCATAAAATTGTTTCAAAATTTTCACATCAATAGAAAGGGGGAGTAAATTATTGAAGCTGAATGGCTCTAGCTTAAAATTTGCAATTTGCTTTGATTGCTTCAAAAATCTAATTTTCTTTGATTGTTTTAAAAGTTTAGCTCTGATACTCACAATTTTGAGCTCTGACACTTTGTGTTTGTGCTAAGTTCTAATAATTTGAAACAAACAAACTTCAATACTCTGAAACATATAAATGAACTAACACTAATACTATATAGTTTTTCATAAAAGCTTTGATACTTACTTGCAAATACAGTTAGCTTTGATACAAGTAAATGCTTACTCTCAAATACAATCATACATGTAACTGTAAAGAATTTTTCATGCCCAGTGTTTTGTCATCATCAAAAAGGGGGAAACTGTTGATCCCATAAGTGATTTTGATGATAACAAAACATTGGTGCATGCATTTTTTTTACTAACAACTCTTGAAGTATTTTATAAGTTTTTGTAGGATGAACTCATTGCTCCATCTCAACTCCTACATTTTTATTTCTTGTGTTGAGTTGTATTATAATTGATTCTTGTAAAGAAGAACCCAAAGAAGAACTTAAGTAAAAAACCAATCAAATGGGTTTTTCTAAGTTATTTCAAGCTTTAAGTTACTTTAAGTGTGTTATAAGAAGAGTTTGAAGATATCTTAAAAGCTTGAAGCCTTGCTGAATGAATTCTGGAGAAGAATGGAAAATTCACTGAAGAACTCATCTGAGCCGACTCAAGGAGAAGAGAGCCGACTCTGGCACATGGCATGCAAGAAGATTTTGGCATGTAGATATATGAGCCGACTCTAACAGACCCGAGCTGAATCATCCAGAGTATCATTTCCTAAAATAGATAGGCCAGCCGACCCAAAGGGAATCCAAGCGACTCTTTCATATAGTCAGACATCCGAGTCGACTCTTTAGAGAATTGAGCCGACTCCTCCAGAGTCCAGAAAAAAAGATCTAAGAACTACAGCCAACCGAGCCGACTCTAAATAGAACGAGCTGACTCTTCCAAACTACATTTTGAAGGCCTGAGGATCCAAGTCGACTAGAATCAAGGTGAGCTGACTCTGACAAAGTAGGGAATCAGAACACTATGCAAGCGAGCTGACTAGATTGAAGAGAGTTGACTCAACCGGAACTATTCTAAGGATCTGAGCTGGCTCGAGTAATCTGAGTCGACTCGAAGGTTGATTTCAAACTTGTAACGGCTAGTTTCAGAACTTGGAATTTGAATCTAAAAGGTACTCCAACGGTGATATGTCACATCCCAATGGTCTACAATGAATACAACTACTTGAGAAAGGCACAAGACTATATATTTGAGTGATTTGAACTACTTAGAAGAAGTTTTTGAAAGAGTTAATGCTATATTGAATATCCAAGTTACCTTAAGAACAAGATAGCACTAAGAGCATTCAAGACAGTCTTTAAGCCTTCACCAACTACCAACTAAAGCTTGAAGCATTTATTGACGAAAGAAAAGAAGCCTTCCAAGTGCATTGAAGTGCAATTAATTGGGCTTCTCTCGAGCTGCATCGGCAACCATCCAACAAAAATCTGTTTGTTATCTTGCTGCTTTTCTTTATAATTCTTTTATTGAATTGTTGGATTATTGGTGAGCCCGATTTAAAAACCAAATAGGTTGTTGGTTAGCCTGTGTTAAAACCATGTTAGGTTCTTGGTAATCTTGTGTTAAAAGCAAATTGGGTTCTTGGTGATCCTGGTAAAACCAAGTTGGGCTTCTTTGGTGATCCCGGTAAAACCAAAGTGTAGAGGTTTGGATTGTGAGTCTATAAAAATAATCCGACTGTATTCTGGTGGGGGATATAGTGAAAATCCCAAGTGATAATCTTGGATAGTGGATGTAGGAGCTGGGTTGCTCTGAACCACTATAATTTGCTTGTATTTGTATTATACCTTTCTTATTTAATTATGCTTTTGCATTCTATTTTTTTATCACATCACTTAACACTTATAAGGAATTTTTAAAGAGCACATTATTGCATAAATTTTTAAATTTCCAATTTACCCCCTCTTGGAAAAGCCATGTGGGCAACACCTCCTTCCCTTATGTTATGATTGAATGCCCTTAATTAGATTTAGGAATGGATGCATAAACAATTTACCAACTAGATAACACAACAACTAGTATTAGCACAAACATGTGATTCAAACATGAATTTTAAAAAAGTAAAATTAAAAAAAAAACTAAATTAAAAAATTTAGATTTTGAAGTCCAGATTTCAGAAATCAAATTTTAAAATTTAAATCTCAAATTAGGATTAAAATTTCATTCTAGAAGTTAGAGTTGTTGCAAGATAGTTTCAGCCCTAACAACTTCAAGTCAACTAGTTTTAAAAATTCAAAATTAAATTCTTAAAATTTCAAAAAAATTAAAATTTAAATATCAGTTATTAAATATCTCAGTGAAGATTCTAGATTTAAAATTTTAAAATTTAATTCCTGAAATTTGGTTAAGAAATTCATTTTAAAACTTGTTGTAAAAGTTGTGACAAGAAAATTTCAGTAGGGAACAACTTTCAACTAACTAGTTTTAAAATTTGAAATTAAAATTTTTAAAATTTTAAAAAAATTGAAATTTAGACTTGAATTGTTAGATCTCTGAGTTAAGGCTTTAGATTCTGAAATTTGAATTTTAATTCTCAAGTTTTGGTTAGGAAATTCAAATTTGAAAGCTTGTTGTAGAAGTAGTTACAAGAAGCTTCTAGCCAACAAACCCTTAACCATTTAACATCCAAAATTCAAAATTAAATTCAAACAAATTCTAGAATTTGGATTTTAATAAGTAGAGATCTCAGATCTAAATCTAAAACTCATAGTGAAATTCTTATTTGAATTTTTCTAAAATTTAATGGAATAACTAAATGGAGGGAAATTAGAATTGAAACAAGGTGTGAACTAGTTAAGGCAGCAGCTTAAAGTGACAAAAACTAAACTAAGAATTCGAAGAAAATATTTATTTTAAAAATTTATATCTCAGATAATAATGTCCTAAGATGCACCAAAAAATCTTTTTTGGATTTTTTTTCATTGTGAAAAAATTACTAAAACTCATGAAAAATTTGGGTGAATACTAGAACAGAAATTTCAGCAATCAAACACTTGACCTAGTAAACCATAAGTTCTAATACAAAAAATTGATGGGGGATGAAAATAAAATGATGAATGAAAGTTTTTGCAAGCTAACCAGCAAGCAAACTTGAGCAATTAATTATCAAATAAATGGGCTAAATTAATCCAAGAAAAGAATTTTCATAAGGAGACTAGTTGATCTAATTTTTAAGACCCGCAATGTAGATCTAGTTCAAAATAAGGATTAGGATCTCCATGGCAAGGAAACCATCACTAATAGGGTAAGTTAACCTTCAAATGATCAGATCTAATAAAGCTTAGGAAGAGTTTTCCTACTAATAATGATGGCTAATTATTTGGTGGAAGAAGGGGCTCTCATCACTCAAGGATTGAGGCCTAGAAGTTAAGATTGGCACTCTCTACTTTGAGACTCACCTTGGCCTTGATCCATGGAATGGAGACCTTCATCCTTGACCTAGGAACCTGAGAGAACCTACAAAGAAACTTGGGATTATACATGGAAGAAGATTGAAGTTGGAATAGAAACAAAGAAAAAAATGAAGAAGAAGAAAGTGCCAGCGGCTTTGGACTTGGAGCTTGATCATAGATCCATCAATGGACGTCCCATCCTTTACTCCTTGCAAAAGCACTCTTCACTTTCAAACTCAAACTTAGAAAACTCTCATTCTCTTCTTAGATAAGGATCTACACACTCAAACTAGCTAAAAAACTTTCACTCCAAACAAGAACTCAAGAAAACTAGAACATAAGGAAACAATCCTTTCATTAATTCAAATCAGAGCATAGAATGAATATAATGAGAGCCTAAGGGCCCTTTTTATAGGCTTCAATTCTAGGAATTTCGTCCAAGGGTGGAGAGGAGGGGATAAGGGTGGCTTAGTTGGCTCCAACAATTTTTAGGTAAGTGGTTCTAACTAGAAACAAATTGTAGGTAAAAAGTTACAACCACTTTGACATGTGGCATCTAAAAGATCCTAATGTAGCTTCCAAATGCTGATATGGAGGCTTAGATATCATAAGTTGTATCATCCCATATGTCAAATATTGTTGGGGTAGTGGAAGGAATCTTTATGTTCCCCATAAACTCTTGATGTAGTATAATTCCTTCTCTCCCAAGGTTGTTTGATGAGTTATTCCCCCATGTGCTTCAAATCTTGGCATGAATTAGGCTTGGGCTTGGTCTTGAAGAGGCTTGAATGGTTGGTCTTGGACTTGAAGAGGATGTCCTCCATCATGCTTTTGGCTTGAGCTGAATGGGCTTCTTCCATGTGTTGGCTTATGAGCCAAATCATGCTCCAAGAAAATTTGGCTTATGAATATGCTTCAAGAAAATTAATAGGATTCTTCCATGTGTTAGCTTATGAGCCAAATCATGCTTCAAAAATTTAGCCTATGAACATGTTTCAAGAAAAATTTTTAACTTGCTTCAAAAACTTTATTGACTATAGCTGCAAAAATAAAGTGAATTAATCAAAGTATATATTTTTATTATGGATGTCCCCATCACCTAATCTCTTGAAGTATCAAGTGAAGATCTTAGAAAGCATTGAAGTGAAGTCCTTGAAGACTTGAAGTGTCTATAAGAGAAGCTTCATCGGCAACCATCTACTCCTTTGAGAGTTTGGTTTAGTTTGCTCTATTTCTATCATTTTGGATTGTTGTTTATTTTAATAGGGAGCTACAACATGGAATTAGATTTAGGTTTTGATTGGTTGACCTTGGAAAACTAATCAGGTTGTTTGTGAGCTCGTAAAATAAATGTTGTATTGGATTTTGGTTTGTTAGCCCGGTATAAAACAATTTAGCTATATTCTCAAGAGAATATAGTGGAAATCCCAAGAGATGGGTAGTGGATGTTGGAGTTGGGATTACTTTGAACTACTATAAATCTATTGTATTTATATGTTTGCTTATCTCTCTAGTTCTCACTCTTATATTTCAGCATCGATACACATCACTAACACAACTCTTGGCCCACACATTGCATTTGAGTTTCAAAGGCACATACTTGTTTTAGTTTTCAAAAATTCAAATCACACCCCTCTTGGGTTATCGATTTGGGAAATAATTTTTATCTAAGTGTTCTAGGAGAAATCCCTTTTGTAGTGTAAAGTGTTTAGTTTTCAACCTTCTAATTCTCGTTGTAGAAGGAGACTGTAGATCCAAGCCAGAAGAGAGGCCTATGAAGGAGCTAGCACTTCGGGGGCCTCTAAGACTTGATCAGGAGCTCATCCTATATGGATATCAATAGAGTTTGTATATTTTAATGGCTTGGATAGAAATCCTGGGATTCAGCTAGATCTATATTAGATTATAAGAAGAAAAAGGATTTGCACTTTAGGTAAGTGATTTTCTACTTACTCAATTTTTATAAATTTAGATCTAATTTTTTTTATGATTCTAAGCATGTTAGTTTGTAATATACGTGAATATTTAATTGGTTTTAAATCTACATGTTCCTATGAAAAATGGTTTTCATAGTTATTACTTTCATGATTAAAGTTTCTTGAATTGATTTTAGCATGCTTTCATCTATTGATTCCAACAAAATTTTTCTCTTATTAGGAGTGATCGATTCCTTGTTGACCTACTCACAACCTTCATACATAATCTACCATATCCATAAACAACCCATACATGACTCAGTCATAAATGAGTAAGAACCAAATAATGGATTCTTATGCACAAGGTTTCATGGTGATCTTAGATCCAATGATCACTTGTATAGCTCCCACTAAGAGAACCATCTTCTGATAAGTAAGACTTCATAAGATATTCTCATGGTAGATCAATTCAAAGGACTCATTTCTAGATGAGCACCTATATCCTTGTATTAGTATCCCTACATAAGTGGTTGTGAGACCAACTGCACTCTTCATCGAGCATACATAGGATGTGCCAATCTTACTCGAAACATCGATTCTTGACTTGATGATCCTATGGTTGGAAATGTTTTAGACTAGGGTTTATAGGATTTTAGGTCTCACTATTATGAACTCATCATAACCCTAAATCCATTACCTTAATATATAGGGTTCAACATAATCTTATGACAAATAGTATAAGATACAACATTGATGAATCAAAAATGTTTCTTTATTAATAAATATCAAACATGAGTTGAAGAATTTATAGAAAAATACTTATCACATAAGAAATGCAATTGGCTTGTAGGACACTATTCTTTCAATCTTCCACTTGCACTAAAGCTAATCACCCTTGTATTTAATTTCCATATAATCTAAATGACAATCAAACTGCTATTAAGAAAGGGTCTTAGTAGATGGGTCTACTACGTTATTCTTTGTATCTACTCATTCTATGACCATATTTTGACTTTCAATGATTTCATGTTTGAGATGGAAGCATCTTAGGATATGCTTGGGCTTTTGATGAGACCTTGGTTCCTTAGCTTGTGCAACAGCTCTAGTGTTATCATAATAAAGTGGCATAAGTTATTATATTATAAGAACTTCACCCAATTTTGTGATGAACTTCTTCATCTAAATATTTTCTTTAGGGGCTTCACTAGAAACAATGTACTTGGTCTCAATGATCGAGTTAGCTATAATTTATTGCTTATTATTTTTCAACTCACTGCACCATCATATAAAGTAAATACATACCCTAATATGGATTTACTATCATCTAGATCTGATTGAAACCTAGAGTTGGTATAGCATTCTAGTTTTAAATCTGATCCTTCATATATAAAAAAACATCTTTAGTCCTTTTTAAGTACTTAAGAATACTTTTCATTGCATTTTAATTATCCTCCCCTAGATTGGCTTGAAACCTACTTGTTATGCCTAAAACATAACCAACATCAAGCCTGGTACATAATATGGCATACATGATTGATCCTACAGCTGAAGTATAAGAAATCTTTCTTATCTTTTGTCTTTTCTTAGGAGTCGTAGGTGACATCTTCTTAAGAGATGTATGCCTTGACTCATGAGAAAGTAACCCCTTCGCTCTATATTGAATCTTTTCAACACTAAGTCAATATACTTGGATTAGGATAAGGTGAGCATCCTCTTAGATTTATCTCTATAGATTTTTATTCCTAGTATATGGGATGCTTCTCCCAAATCCTTTATGGAAAACTTTTTAGATAACCAAGCTTTGATCAATTGTAACATTGGGATATCATTCATAATGACAAGTATGTCATCAACATACAAGATTAAGAAGACAATGGCACTCCACTCATCTTTTTATACATACATTGTTCATCCACATTTCTTATGAAACCAAATTCCTTGTTTGTTTCATCAAAGTGAATGTTCCAACTCCTCGAAGCTTACTTCAATCCATAAATGGATTTCCAGTTGAGGAAGGCAGCTTTTACATCCATTTACCATATTTTATAATCATAATAAGTAGTTATAGCAAGTAAAATCTGAATGGACTTGAGCATATCTACTAGTGAAAAAGTTTCATCATAGTCAATTACATATTTTTGTTTGAAACCTTTGCCACTAGCCTAGCCTTGTACGGTATCAACTTGGCCATTTTCTCTAATCTTCTTTTTGAAGATCCACTTGCATCCTATTGGTTTTACTCTCTCAGGTGGATCAACCAAGGTCCAAACTTGATTGGAGTACCTAGAGTCCATTTTAGATTTCATGGCTTCAAGCCATTTGTTAGAGTGTTTACTCTTGATGGCTTTTGTATAGATTACAACATCACAATCCTGAATAATACTTACTTCATTATCATTTCCAATGACAAAGCCATATCTGAGAGGTGCACCCTGCATTCTCTCTGACCTATGAAGAGGAGGTATGTATAGTGGTTGTACCTAATTAACAGATACTTTTGTTTAAGAAATTTCCTATTGAATGTCTTTAGGATTAGGTTCTGGGTTTTGAACTTCTCCAAGTTTAACTATCCTTCCATGCCTCCTTCTTAAATAAATTCCTTCTCCAAGAAAGTGGAATGCCTACTAATAAAAACCTTTTATTCAGTAGGATAATAAAAGAGATATCTAATATCCTCTTGAGGATAACCAATAAATCTATATTTATCTGACATGTGTAGGACAATCCTAAATCTTAAAATATTTGAGACTTTACCTTGTTTGTTTTTATAATTTATATAGAGTGCTAGTGATCGATTTTGATCAAACCTTATTTAGGATATAGGTAGTAGTTTTTAAGGCATAATCTTAGAAGGAAACATGAAGATCTATGAAGCTCATCATGGATCACACCATGTTTAACAAGGTATGCTTCCTCCTTTCTGCTATACCATTTAATTATGGTGTATATAGAGATGTACATTCTAAGAGAATTCCTTTGTACTTAAGGTGATTAAAAAATTTAATAGATAAATATTCTCCTCGATAGATCGAATGATTTTAAAACTTTTTACTATTTGTTTCTCAACCATACATTGATATTCTTTAAATTTATTGAAGGCTTCAGATTTTGTTTCATAAGATACACATATCCAAACCTTAACAAGTCATCAGTGAGGGTAATGAAATAAGCATATCCTCTTCTAGCCTAAGTTGTCATAGGTCTATACACATTTGTATATATAAGACTTAATAACTCAAATGCCCTTTTTCTATGTCCAGTGAATGGAGATTTGGTCACTTTTTTCATGAGATGGGACTCACAAGTTCCTAATGATTCATAATTATAAGGATCAAAGAAAATATCTTTATATAATTTATTTATCCTAGACTCACTAATATGATCAAGTCAACAATGCAAGAGAAAAGCAACATTAGCATCTTCTCTCTCTATTTTCTTGTTTTCAACAAGTAATTCTTCATCATTGAACAAAAGAACTAAAAGGCCATTATTGAATAAATCATTCCTAAATAATTTATTAGAATGATAAATTGAGCAACCATTGCTCTTTACATCTTTTTCAAAATCTTGTTGTAATAACAAGGATACAAAAATAATATTTTTCATGACATTTGGAATATAGTAATAGTCCTTCAATTCTAATATCTTGTTCGAAGATAATAATAGTAGATAGGTGCTCACAACTTTCATATGAATGGCTTCATGACTCATGCCAAAAAGCTTGAAGTCACCTTTCTTTAAGCTTCTAATTCACTATAGTTCTGCAATGACTTGCATAATGAGACCCACATATAGTATTTAATACCCATGAATCAAAATTGAAGCACTTAATGATAAGTTAGTTTGTATCATATACAAACTTTTTGATACTCCACTAGCATCAAGCTTCAAACTTGTATGATTATTTTTGCAGTTCTTCTTCCAATGTCCCTACTTTTCCTATAGTGAAAACAATTTCCATCATTAGAGGGCATCCTTCTTCCTCTTGGCCTCTTCTGGATGCTTTTCTTAGGGTTCCACTTTCTCATCGAACCCTTCTTCATTGCCATTTTTTTCTTCCCATCAAATAGAAGAAGATAAGCCTTATCTCCCTTAAAATGGCTCTCAGATATCTTAAGCATGTTAAGTAGCTCAAGCAATGAAATATTCAATTTATTCATATGATAGTTAATGATAAAAAGAGAGAAGAAATTAGGGAGTGATTGCAGGACCAAGTCTTGATTGAGCTCTCCATCCATAACAAACACTAATTGACCTAATTGAGTGATTAACTCAATCATTTTTAATACATGGGCATGTATGAATGAGCCCTCACTCATTCTTGCATGGAATAGCTACTTTGATATTTTGTATCAGGCATTCCTACATATTCTCCATACAACTCTTTAAGATTGAGTAGTATGGAGTAACATTCCATATCTTCATGTTGTCTTTACAATTCATTGCTCATAGAGGCAACATGATGCATTTGATAGATAGATTATCATTCTACCATATTTTATATATGGCCCTTTCCTCTTCAGTAGCATCCTCTTTGATCAGTTTAAGATCTAGAGAGTCAAGGATGTAGAGTTATATTTTATATATGCCCTTTCCTTCCATGCCCTCTCCTAACTAGATTTAAACTTAGGTTAACAAGCCTTTTCCAAGTTAGATTACAAGTCCTCTTAGCTAGGTTAGAATTACACATCTTAAAACAATTAGGAACATAAATCCTAACTAGGTTATACTAGTCTTCTCCTTCTCATTCAAGGACACTTGCACTTGGTCAACTCTTTAAGGACACCAAGGCTTGGCATATTAGGATTTAAGACAGCAAGGGGGTCAGCCCAAAAGGTGGATGGCATATGGGCTTGGGCCTCCTGGAAGCTAGGGTGGCCTGGTAGCCCAGTAAAAGGAATATTCCATGGAATCTTGCTTCTTTAGGGCTTGGACTTGGTGCCTGGGCTTGGTTTCTCCTGGGCTGGACATAGATGGACCTCTGGACTCATGGTTTCCCTAGTCTAGGAATATGCTCTAGCATCTGGAAGAGAGTATGGGCATCTAGAGGGCATCTGGAAGGAATTAGGTTTTTTGGAAAGCATTTTGGATCCTGGGTGTCACATAAAATCCAACAAGCTGATGTAGTGGCCTTTAACTCCTGGATGTGTCCTAATAGAACTTTAAAATAGGGTAACCTTTTCTCCTGTACAAAATTTGAACTCATATTGGACTCATGGCTGAAGTACAAGACTCAATATACTGACTAGGGTTGAGGGTTGAGACAAATCAACTAATCTCAACTTATTATAGGACTCAATCTTAATTGATTACCAAATTTTTAAAACTTTGACACATGACTAAGTAAACCAGATAGGGCCTAGTAATCCATGTCTGATCCTGGTGCCCCCACCAATTCTCCTGGGGCGGGAGGAACTCGATCCTGTCGAGTATGGATCAACCTGGCTCTCATAGTGCTCGAGTAGGTCTGGGTTGAGGTGCTACAGATCCTCACGAGTGATCCATGAGTTCTCAAATTCTGGCCAACCTTGCCATCGAACCAAATATCTCTGATAGCCTCTATTCCAGGTACTTATGGCTTGATCGTCCAGGATTCTCTCAATCTTTTCCTCACTATTTGGCCAATTGGTTGGTTGACACTCTGGGGTAGGTTCAGTCTCAATGGAATGGATAGGTCCAAAAGGCTCGCTGGGAATCATTGCTGGCTCCCTATACTCTACAAGATCTGAGATGTTGAAGGTGGAACTAATACCTATGGTAACTCAAGCACATAGGCATTGGGTCAAACTCTATTTATTATCTTGAATGGGCCAGCTCCACGAGCTTGCAGTTTCTTTACGATCCTTGGAAGGAACCGTTCAGGCCTAAGCCTGATCATCAGAAAATTCCCTACAAAAAATTCTTTAGCTCTTTTTCGAGAATTAGCCAAGTTCTTATATAGTTCATTGCTTAGGTTTATCTTTTGGCTAATTTTTTTATGCAGATCCCTAACATGCCATGCAAAAGACTCAGCTGACTCAGAAACTCATGCATGTGAGGGTAAGAGAATCAAATCAAGAGGTTTATGACAGAAAAGTGCCCTAAGATCCAATCTTTATGAGGGCCTTTTTGTAAACTTCCAGCTCATGTATGACATATTTTTCATATTAATAAAGGCATTTGATTCATTATATACTACTGTATCATGTTTTTGTTGATTATGATGAACTCCATAGAGTAGGGCAATGGAATTAGGGTTATGATAAAATAATAGTGAGACCTAATTCCTATAATCCCTAATCTAGAATGTTCCTAATCATTGGACCATCGATTCGAGGATCGATGAATCCGTACTGACTAACTTATCCTATATATGCTCAGTTGATGAGGGTGGTTGATCTCACAACCACTTGTGTAGAGACACTAATACAAGGATAAGGGTGCTCATCTGGGTATGAGTACACTAAACTGATCCACATCGGGACTATTTTATGAAAGTCTTACTTCTTGTCTATCTAATTGAAGGGACTTGAATTAGGCGGTTGGCGTATAAAGGAACATGGTGTTTCAAGATAAGGCTCCTTCTTAGTGAAGGGTCTTATTTGATCTGTGTTTGGATAGATCAAAGGCTGATGAGAAGGCTTATCTAGTACCTCCTCCTCTCCTATAAATAACCATCGATATTTGTTCTGATGGTATCATATATCATATTTTTGGTTTCTTTCTTACACTCTTACTTCTATCCACCTTGTCCCTTCCTTCCCTTGTTAGGACATAGGTCTTCCTTTAAGACAAGTCCACCATTTTAAGATAAGAGTTTAGGAAGAGAATTAGGAAGTGATAGAAAGAGAGAAGAGAGATTTTGGAGAGGGCTTAGAGTGCTCTACTGGAGGGCGAAGGTCTAAGCAAGGAAGGAGAGGTTGCCGAAGGAAGAAAGTCCATCGGAAGAGTACCAATTGATCAAGCATCCTACAAGGGAGAGGTTCCTAGGTTTGATTCCTATGTGGATCACCATTGGAGGGCTTGCACTTATGAACCTCGTGGAAAGGATTGGATTTTAGCGATCCAGGTATATTTTTCTGACTCCATTTATGTTTCATTAATTGGTATTGCATAAAGGATTTTTAGGAATTAGGGTCTTCTAGCCAATTAGGGTTTTATGCTTTGAATTTTTGTTTTTGAAATTCACTTCCACATGCTGCATGATTCCTGGCTCCCTAGGAGAAGTCCCATCAGTGGTATCAGAGCTATCCTTGTGGCATACCAGTTATGAACCATTTTTGGAGTTTTATGAAATTTTGCATATTAGGATAATATGTTTAATTTCAGTTTTTTATGAAATGCATGATATTATGTCAAGTATGAAATTGAGCATGTTGATTGTACCAAGTAACTGCTTTGGATTTGGTTAGTCACCATGGCCGTCCAGTCATAGAAGTTAACTAGTGTTTAAAGGCCCTCTCCTCCCATTCAATGGGTCTCCTATGGCATGTAGGGGTGCCGTTGTGACCATATCCCATGAAAAGATGAGGTGAAAGGTATTTTTATGTATCTATCATGCCTTGATTTGCATATTAGCTATAATATGCTTGTTTATCATAACATGTTATGTTATGATGTTATGTTATGATGATATGTTACATGTTTATATATATTATAAGCATAGTAATCATGTTAATTTAGAATGTGTTTTGAGACCATCAAAAGCCCTCATCAAAATTATATTTAGTCATAGCAAAAAACTTAGTCATGATGCAAAACCAATTTGATCAGCCAATTGGTGTCTAGGCAAGTGGTTCTGGGAAGGTAAAGGGAATGAGGTTTTTAATTGGTTCCGTTGTCTGACTTGGCCAATTTAATTGGTGTTTAAGGAAAGCAACGGGGAGACCCCCTCACCCCTCCCACTCACCTGGCCAATTTGGTCACATCTAAATCCTATTTTGGTAATGCTGATTGGTTAAGTAAGCTATAATATACCTTCCTTCATGCTAAGCCAGATTCTTGTCAAGACTATAGTAGGTTTGTTGTGTGACACAAGGCCTACTATAGGGTTTGATATGAAATTTGTCTTGGTGCACTTAGTGCTTTATGGCATGATTGGAGTTGTTGCTTTGTTGTGTAACACAAGGGCAACAATGTTCAATCATGGCTGTATAGAAATGAAGGGTTTGACTAAACTAAGACATTATAGTTTGTTGTGTGACACAAGGCTATAAGTGTCTTAGAGGCAAAGATAATTGTTGGGAATTGCACAGGTTGCAATTAGAAAGGTTGTCCTACCTTTGAACTCATTAGTGTTTGTTGTATGACACAAGGCACTAATGAGGGATCAGGATCTCAACCCCACTAAGAAAACCAGGAAGGCTTCTTGCTTACCATAGTTGAGGGTTATGGTATTCGAAGAAAATAGTGGGAGACATAATTAGATATAAAGTCTTTATCAAGTTATGAATGTCATCATTAAGTGGTCTGCTAATATTGTTCTTTAATTAAATATAGGATATTTATTTTAATGGCTTCAAACTCATCACTGAGGGGCATCTTGGATCCCAACAAGTTAACCGGTCCAAATTATATGGACTGGTTGAGGAACCTGAGGATTGTTTTAACTTAGGAGAAGCTTTCATATATACTTGATTCTTCGGATCCAGTGATGATCGGAGAGGATGCTTCAGAGGAGGAAATCACCACACACAAAATGTGGCAAAATGATAGTACAACTGTCAGGTGCATCATGCTGGCCTCGATGAGCAACGAGCTCCAAAGGCAACATGAAGGTATGGAATCTCAGTCCATATTGCTCAATCTAAAGGAGCTTTATAGAGAGAAAAGTAGGGCTGCTCGATACGAGATATCGAAGTAGTTGTTCCGAGCATGGATGAGTAAGGGTTCACCTGTGCAAACCCATGTGCTGAAAATAATTGACATGATCACTCGGTTGGGTCAATTAGGGTTTGTCATGGACAGTGAACTCAATCAGGACTTGATCTTGTAGTCACTCCTAGATTCCTTCTCTCAGTTTGTTCTTAATTACCATATAAACAAATTGAATACTTCATTGCCAAAGTTGCTAACATGCTTAAGACAACTGAGAGCCACTCTAAAGGAGATAAGGCTCAGGTGCTTCTTGTTGATAGAAAGAAACAAGCAACGAAGAAGGGTATGAAGAGAAAATTTAATCCTAAGGAGAGCATCCAGAAGAAGAACAAGAAAGTTAAGAAGGTTGATGGAGCCTGTTTCCATTATGGCAAGATAGCGCATTGGAAGAAGAACTGTAAGGTTTACCTTGCAAATGTGATGCAAGATGCAAGTGGTGCATTTAAAGGTTTGTATATGATACAAACTAATTTATCATTGAGTGCCTCCATTTCTAATTCATGGGTATTGGATACTGCATGTGGATCTCACATATGCAATTCATTGCAAGGACTCCATAGAATTAGAAGCCTGAAGAGGGGTGACTTCAAGCTGCATGGGGCTAGTGGTGAAGCCATACATGTTGAAGCTGTGGGTACCTATCTTCTATTATTACCTTCGGATAATGTGATAAAGCTAGAAGAATGCTTCTATGTACCGGATATTATTAAAAACATTATTTTCATACCCTTGTTATTATAACAGGAATATGAAATAAATGTAAAGAGCAGTGGCTGCTCTATTTTTCAAAATAATAAAGTATTTGGACGTGGATCTTTTATAAATGGTCTTCTGACTTTGCAACTCAATGATAAAATTTTTCTTATTGATGATAAGAAAAGGAAAAGAGATAATGACAATGTCACATATGTTTGGCACTACCGATTGGGTCATATCAGTGAGTCAAGGATAAAGAAGTTGGTAAAGATAATTACTTTGACTCTGATGATTTCCAATCATTAGGAACTTATGAATCTTGTCTAAAAGGAAAAATGACCAAGTCTCCATTCACTGGACATGGAGAGAGGGCAACTAAATTGTTAGGTCTAATACATACTGATGTATGTGGACCTATGTCAACTCAGGCCAGAGGAGGATATTCTTATTTCATCACTTTTATTGATGATTTATCAAGGTTTGGCCATGTGTATCTTTTAAAACACAAGTTCGAAGCCTTTGATAAGTTTAAAGAATATCAGAGTATGGTTGAAAAACAAACTGGATTTTATATTAAAGTTCTTCGGTCTGATCGAGGAGGTGAATACTTATCTGGTGAGTTTTTGGACCACCTCAAGGACAAAGGAATTATATCTAAATGGACCCCTCCTTATACACCCCAATTAAATGGAGTGGCAGAAAGGAGAAATCGTACCTTATTAGACATGGTGAGGTCGATGATGAGCTTCACAAATCTTCCTACTTCCTTTTGGGGACATGCCATAGATACTACTGCATACATATTAAACAGGGTTCCATCTAAATCAGTGAATAGCACTCCATATGAATTATGGAATGGCAAAAGACCAAATCTTAAGTATTTGAAGATTTGGGGTTGCCATGCTTATGTCAAAAATATCTTTGGACATAAGCTAAGTGTAAGGGCTGATAAATGGACATAAGCTAAGTACAAGGGCTGATAAATACAGGTTTGTTGGTTATTCAAAAGAGGGTGTTGGATACCTCTTTTATAATGCTGCTGAATAAAAGATAATTGTCAGTAGGCATGCTACATTCTTGAAACAAGAGTTTATCCAAGAAGGATGTAGTAATTCTTCACTTGAGTTATGTGAAGAACAGAACCAACAAACCAGTGAGCCTTCAAGAGGAGTTCCTCAACCAAAGGTTCTTGTGGATCAAGAATAACCACAATACACACTTCCTCTTCGAAGGTCAAAGAGGGTGCGGGGAGCACCTCTCAGATATGGTTTTGTCATCGAGGATGACAATGAAACTAGTATCATATAGGATGATGATCCTATGACCTATTCGGAAGCTATCAAGAGTAGACTCTGACAAATGGCTTAGCGCCATGAAATCTGAAATGGACTCCATGTATTCCAATCTGGTTTGGACTTTGATAGATGTACCTGAAGGAATTAACCCAATAGGATGTAAATGGGTCTACAAGAAGAAGATTGGAGCAGATGGTCAAGTTGAGACCTACAAGGCTAGATTGGTAGCAAAAGGTTTCAAACAAAAACATGGTGTAGACTATGATAAAACTTTTTCTCCAGTAGCCATGCTCAAGTCCATTCGGATACTACTTGCCATAGCAGCATACCATGACTATTAGATCTGGTAGATGGATGTAAAGACTACATTCCTCAATGAAAACATTGAGGAAGAAGTCTATATGTCATAGCTAGAGGGTTTTGTCTCAAGTGGGAGACCAAATCAGGTATGTAAATTAAAGATGTCCATTTGTGGACTTAAGCAAGCATCGAGGAGTTGGAACATCCATTTTGATGAAACAATCAAAGGATTTGGTTTTGTCAAAAATGTGGATGAACCATGTGTATACAAGAAGATAAGTGGGAGTGCACTTGTTTTCTTGGTTTTGTATGTGGACGACATACTGATCATTGAGAATAATATTCTAATGTTGCTGTCGGTTAAAACTTGGCTATCATCAAAGTTTTCCAGAAGGATTTGGAAGAGCATCCTATATACTAGGTATAAGGATCTACAGAGATAGATTCAAAAGGACGCTGGGCTTATCCCAATCCAGGTACATTGACTTAGTGTTGAAGAGATTCAACATGGATGGATGTAAGAAAGGTTACCTGCCTTTAAGTCAAGGCATACATCTGTCTAAGAAAATGTCTCCTAAGACATCAAAAGAAAGAGAGAGGATGGCTACGATTCCTTATGCTTCGGCTTTAGGATCAATAATGTATGTAATGTTATGTACTAGGCCTGATGTCGCTTATGCCTTGGGCATAGTGAGCAGGTTTCAGGCATATCCAGGGAAGGAACATTGGAAAGTTGTGAAAAATATTCTTAAGTACCTGAGAAGGACTAGTGATGGGGGACGACATGCATAATAATCACCCTAAGAACCCATACGAGTACCAATGCTGATAATAAACACAGATTCAGGGAGAACATTAAAATAGGGTAGATTTTAGGTCATGCATTCCCTCATGCTAGGCTCAATAAAATGAGAAATAACCAGGACTCAGAGATCGAGAAATCCCTAATCAAGGACATGCACACATTTCAAAGAGCCAGATCTAAAGCAAGGAAGGATAAATAAAACCCTACGATAGTAATAACTACTCCCTGTGCGATGAGTTTACTTATCCTCGGAATATACAGCCTGGGTGATCAATAATCAGCCATCCAATGAAAGGCATCAGGGAAAATGGTTGATGGCTAGGCTCCCTTCAAAGGCTCGGTACTGGAAAGGGCCCTACAAGGTTTAATCATGGATTAGACAAGTGAAATAGCCAAAACCAAAACACAACCTGAAATAAAAAGAAACAGAGAGCTTCGTGGAACAGGGGAAGTGATCTTAAAACTGGGTGGAAACTTCGTGGGGCGGTGGTTCGGAGGTGACGGTGTCGTGGCGATCTCTGAGGGAGGATGGAGCTTCGTTCTTGATGGGGAGTCAGACTTCGGTGGAAGAACAGCAAAGCAAAACATCCAGAAATGAAACTGAGAGCTCGAGAATAAGGGGATGATTCTGAAATTGGGCAGAGCTCCGTTGGGGCAGTGGTTCGGAGATGATGCCGGCATCGTGGCGATCTCCGAGGGAGGATGGAGCTTCGTCTTCCGAGGGAGGATGGAGCTTCGTCTTCGTTGGGATTTCAGAACTTAGGTTTCAGATCAGGGAAGTTTTAAGGAGTTCAGGCTTCTAAACTACGAACGGGAGCTTCTTCTTTAAGGACCGGGCAGTGGATTTGAATGGTGCTTTGGGGAAGACGGAGGGGATGGAGTGGTCGATGGGAAACGGCATGAATGGAGACACAGTGGGATAGATGGGGCCTCGCACCCCTCGACATCGTGGTTGCAACGACGGTAGCTGTGGAGCCTCACGCTCCTTGATGTTGTGGTTGCAATGAAGGCACGAACAGGGCCTCACACCCCTCAATGTTACCTCAGTAACAAAGGCCAATTGGAGAAGAAGAACAGTTCATTTCATTGTATCTTTTTTTTTTCCTTCGTACAAAATGAGGCTATTTATAGGCTCCAGAATACGGGATTATAGGCTAACTAATCCAAGGATTGGTTACAAAACCTAACTTATTCGAAGAACGTGGCTACCGAGTTTGTTATGGCCATGATTTCAATGAGATTTTCCACATATTTTTTAATTACCAAAATTGAAGCAAAAAGAAATTCTGGAAATTTTTGACACATGGGATTCAATTCGACCGTGTCTCGAGTCGGCTTGATGGTGTAGATCCTATTCTTCTTGTTCCGTGATCTAGATGGGTTCTTGAGGCTTGGTCTTGGTCTTGGTGTCCCCACCAACTAAAGATATTTTTCTAGTATATGGAGGATCTGAGTTGAAACTAGAAGGTTATACAGATTCTAGTTTTCAATCAAATCCAGATGATAGCAAATCCACATCGAGATATGTCTTCACCTTGAATGGTGGTGCAGTGAGTTAGAAAAGTACAAAGCATCCAACAGTAGCTAACTCAGTCACTGAGACAGAGTACATAGCTACTAGTGAAGCCACGAAGGAAGCTGTCTGGATGAAGAATCATCATGGAATTGGGCGTGGTTCCTGATGTACAATAGCTAGTGCCATTATACTATGATAATATTGGGGCTGTTGCACAAGCTAAGGAACCAAGGTCTCATCACAAGCCCAAGCATATTCTAAGACGTTTCCATCTCGTTGGAGAGATCATTGAAAGACAAGATGTTATCATTGAACGAGTAGACATAAAGAACAATATAGCAGACCCATTCACTAAAGCATTGGCCAAACAACAGTTAGATAGTTACTTAGATTGTATGGGCATAAAATACAAGGGCGATTGGCTTTAGTGCAAGTGGGAGTTTGATAGAAAAGTGCCCTAAGAGCTAATCTTTATGAGGGCCCTTTTATAAACTTCCAACTCATGTATGACATATTTTTCATATTAATAAAGGCATTTGATTCATCATATACTGTTGTGTCATGTTTTTGTTGATTATGATGAACCCCATAGAGTAGGACAATGGAATTAGGGTTATGATAAAATAACAGTGAGACCTAATTCCTATAAGCCCTAATCTAGAATGTTCCTAGTCATTGGACCATCGATTCGGGGATCGATGAATTCGGAAAGACTAGCTTATCCTATGTATGCTTAGTTGATGAGGGTGGTTGATCTCACAACCACTTGTGTAAATACACTAATACAAGGATAAGGGTGCTCATCAGGGTATGAGTATACTGCACTGATCCACACCGGGACTATCTTATGGATGTCTTACTGCTTGTCAAAAGATAGATCCCAGAGTAGAAGTTGTGCATGTGATCTTTAGACCTGATATCACAATGGTTCCTTATGCACACTAAGCCATACTTTGGTTCATACTCATTCATGGCATTGTGACATGTACGAGATGTTCTCGGTATGGTGGAAGGTGTACGAAGGATGTGAGTGGACCAACAAGGAATCGATCTTTTCTGGTAAGAGAAATTATTATCCCATGTAATCTCTTCAATGAGTGACTCAAGAAGCCTTTGATCAAAGCAGGATGAGATTAGAATTGGTTTCTTATTAGTCATCAGTTGAGTCCTCATGATCGAGATGACATTCGATATGATTAAGTGTTAGGGTTTGACATATATCCATACCTATCACTTAATCGAGATAATGGGAGATCGAAAGATTGAATTGCACGGTAACTTATTACTGAAGGGTACTTTGATCATTTCTATAAAATTTCTCATCTTCCAGGTAGGCACGACACGTTGTTAGACGTCAATCTTGTCTTGTAGGTTTTCATGAACCAATTGATTTGGTTTCATGAGTCAATTTGATGTGTGATTCGAATTGGACAATTAGGTGAGCCAATTTGACCTAATTAGGTCAATTGGGTTTGATCGGATCGAATCGGCTCAAACCTAAACCTACTGCAGGCTAGATGTGGAACCCAAAGGGTCACACACATTAGGGAGTCAGCCTAGAAACTAAATTGACATTTAATTAGGGTCAAGGGATCCTAATTGGTTAGCTAGATTGCATACTAGCATGTGTAGCTTGACCTAATCTCCTAACCCAATTGAATTGGGTCTGAAAGGTTGCTAAATGGACTAACCAATTTTTGGGAGACCTAGATTGGGTTGAGTCCTAATTGGGACAAATTTATCAGATTTTATTTGATATTTTTTGGACATTTTATGTGCCATATATGAAGAGTCCAATAGGCAAGGGACTCCTGGCACCTAAGTGACACCTATGCATTCAAAAGGGCGCACAAGGACCAATTGACCTCCAATCTAAAATAAATTATATGTTGAAAAGTAGAATTAATGCCCTTTCATATGACACGTATATTGCATATACTTTGACTAGGTCAAAGGTGTCACATGGCATGGAGAAGTTGGCACAAAGTGAAGAGTCATGTCTCTTCACTTCGGTGCAAATTCAAGTAAGCAGAGTCCTTCTCTTTAAGTCTTTTTGAATCACCGATGCTTCTCATTCATAAGTCATGTCCCTTGGCTTCATTTTAACTAGAAATGCCAAGTGTCATAGAGAGAACTCGGATAAAAAATTGAAGGGACTTGAATTAGGCGATTGGCGCATAATGGGACATGGTGTTTTAAGATAAGACTCCTTCTTAGTGAAAGGTCTTATTTGATCTGTGTTTGGACAAGTCAAAGGCTGATGAGAAGTCTTATCTGGCACCTCCTCCTCTCTTATAAATAGCCATCGGTATTTGTTCCAATGGTATCATATATCATATTTTTGGTTTCTTTCTTACACTCTTACATCTATCCACCTTGTCTCTTCCTTCCCTTGTTAGGACATAGGTCTTCCTTTAAGATAAGTCCGCCATTTTAAGAAAAGGGTTTAGGAAGAGAATTAGGAAGTGATAGAAAGAGAGAAGAGAGATTTTGGAGAGGGCTTAGAGTGCTCTACTGGAGGGCGAAGGTCTAAACAAGGAAGGAGAGGCTGCCGAAGGAAGAAAGTCCATCGAAAGAGTCCCAATTGATCAAGCAACCTACAAGGGAAAGGTTCCTAGGTTTAATTCCTATGTGGATCACCGTTGGAGGGCTTACACTTGTGAACCTCATGGAAAGGATTGGATTTGAGTGATCCAAGTATGTTTTCTGACTCCATTTATATTTCATTAATTGGTATTGCATAAGGGATTTCTGGGAATTAGGGTCTTCTAGCCAATTAGGGTTTCATGCTTTGAATTTTTGTTTTAGAAATTCACTTCCGCATGCTGCATAATTCTCGGTGCCCTGGGAGAATTTCCATCAATTTATTGGGTTTGTATCCATGCACAACCTCAAAAGGACTCTTCCCTATGGACCTATTAACAGAACTATTGTAAGCAAATTCAGCTCGGGGTAATAATAGGTCCCAGTTTCCCGTGTGTTCACCTATGAGGCATCTAAGAAGGTTTCCTAAGCTTCTGTTCACTACCTCGGTCTGCCCATCAGTCTATGGGTGGTAGGCTATGAGAAATTTTAACTTGGTCCCTAATAAGTGCCAAAGGATTTTCCAAAAGTAACTAGTAAAGCGAACATCCCTTTATGACACTATGGTTTTAGGCAATCCATGTAACCTAACCATATAGTTAAGGAAAAGATGGGCTACTCTAGATGCATCAAAAGATTGAGAGCAAGGTATAAAATGGGCCATTTTAGAAAACCTATCGACCACTACGAATATGGAATCATGTTTCCTAAGGGTCTTGGTCGGCCTAAAACAAAGTCCATGCTTAAGTCATGCCATGGATGGTCTAGTATGGGTAAAGGGGTATATAATCCAGTATTTTGTTTCTGCTATTTTGCAACAGCATAGGTTCTACATCTGGACAGTATATTGTCAATGTCTCTCTTTAAACTAGGCCAAAAGAACTGGTCCTTTATAGCTAAGATAGTCTTATTTCTTCCAAAGTGACCAGCAAGGCTCCTGTATGGGTTCCTAGACCAAGAATTCTCTAAGGGATGTCTTGGGAATACACAGTCTATTATTCTTGAATAAATAACCATCTTGAAGGATGTATTCGCTATGGGTACTAGATGGTCCTTGCGTTAGGGATTGGACAATTTCACTAAAGTTTGGACAGGTTTCATATTGTTCTTTTAACTTATCAAATCCAATGACTTCAGTGCTAATAGTATTCAACAGTAAGGCTCGTCTGCTAAGGGCGTCAGCTACCTTGTTTTCAGTTCCAGCCTGGTGTTTGAGTGCAAAGGTATAGGCTTGTATAAATTCTACCCACTTAGCATGCCTAGGGTTTAATTTCTTCTGGGAGTTCAAAAATTGGAGTGCTTCATGATCAAAATATAAAACAAACCCCTGGGGTAGTAAATAATGTCTTTAATATCTAAGAGCTTGTACTACAGTATAAAACTCTTTGTCATATGTTGAGTACTTAAGTTTAGCCTCATTATGTTTCTCGCTAAAGAAGGCTACTGGGTGATTCTCTTGGCTCAGAACTCCCCCTATGCCCACTTCCGAAGCATCACAAGCTACCTCAAAGACCTTAGTAAAATCGGGTAACCTCAAGATGGGTGATTGTGTTATCTTAGTCTTGATCTCTAGGAAGGCTCTATCTGCTGCTTTGGTCCATTCAAAACTACCCTTCCTAATACAGTCAGTAATTGGTGCTACTATGGTGCTAAATCCCCTAATAAATCTTCTGTAGAAAGTGGCTAGGCCATGGATGCTTCTAACTTCATAGACACTAGTGGGTACTGGCCATTCTACTATAGATCTGACCTTTTCAGGGTCAGCTGCTACTCCTTCAGGGGTCACCACAAAGCCTAGGATGATAACTCTATGGGTCATGAAATCACACTTCTTCAAATTAGCATAGAGGTTCTCTTTCCTAAAGGATAGGCAAACTTGTTTTAGATGTTCTATATAATCTTACTTAGCTTTGCTATAAATCAGGATGTCATCAAAATATACTACCATAAATTAACCTATGAACATCCTAAGGACTTGGGTCATAATTCTCATGAAAGTGCTAGGGGCATTGGATAGCCCAAAAGGCATTACAGCCCACTCAAATAGACCATCTTTGGTTTTAAAAGCTATTTTCCACTCATCCCCAGGTCTAATTCAAACCTGATGGTAGCCACACTTAAGGTCTATTTTTGAAAAGATTTTGGCTCCCACCATCATATCCAACATATCATCCAAGCAGGGGATGGGAAACTTGTCCTTCCAGTTATCTTATTTATGGCACGGCTATCAACACACATCCTCCACGTGCCATCTTTCTTAGGGGTTAATAGGGCTAGTACAGCACAAGGACTTAGGCTCTCCCTAATAAACCTTTTTTTAAGAAGCTCACCTACCTGTCGTTGAAGCTCTAAGTGTTCAGTTGGGTTCATCCTATAATGAGGTAGGTTAGGCAGGGTAGCTCCTGGGACTAAGTCAATTGCATGTTGGACGTCCCTAAGTGGTGGTAAGTGGTCAGGTAAATCTTCAAGAAATATGTCACTAAATTCATTCAAGACTCCCTTGACCTCTTGAGGGTACTCTCTATAAATAGGGTCAGATACTTCCTTAAAAGCTAACATCCAAATAGTAGTTTTCTTAGATATCTCTTTCTTTAGCTCTTTTGTAGTGATAAGATTAACTCTAGACTTTTTCTCCTTAAGTGAGCTAGATATTCTTTTTATTGATTCTTAAGGTGGGGTGGGGTTTATGGTGATCTTCTTCCATGAAAGGTGAATATACATGCATTTGATCGGCTGTAAAGGGTGGCATCATGATCATAAAGCCATGGCCGTCCTAAGATTATACTACTCACCCCCATGGGCACAACATCACACCACACTCTATCCTGATATGATTGAAGTTGGATTTGGACTTGGCATCTGGACTTAATGGGTATAGAGGTGGAATCGATCCAGGACACCTTATAGGGGCTTGGGTGAGGAAGTGGGTGTAAGCCTAGGGTTTTGATGGCCTTATGGGATATGGCATTCACACAGCTTCCACTATCTATAATTATTTTGCACACCTTGTCCCCAATCTTCACAAAGGTCTGTAGGATGTTGGTCCTACGCCAATCTTCCTGGATTTTACTTTGGGACAGGATGCATCTAACTACCCCTATGAGGTCTAATTGATCACAATCCTCTTCATCACCCTCATACTCCTCAATTAAGTCTGGTTCAGCCACATAGACCTCTTCTTCTTCATTATCATTGGGTTCAGGCTCATCTTCCTCAAGCTCCCCTATGTGCAAAGACCTGGTGGGACATTGGCTAGCAAAATGACCTACCTTCTTGCACCTAAAATAGGCATTGGGGCTGGGGCTTGGGTTCTTCTGAAGAGCTGGTGCCTTACCCTTATCATTCCTAAAAGAAGATGAGCTACTTGAACTAGCTTGACTTGGACGTGGGTTAGGGTTGGGACGAGTTGGGTTGGGGTTGAGTCGACTTAGGTTTGGTTTTGGTCGACCTGGGTTGGGGTTGGGGCATTTTTGGTTAAAGCTAGGTCAGTTTGGGTAAGCTTGGTTTGGGTTGGGTCTAAAGTTAGGAGTGTTGGATTTAAAGGGTTCTGGCCTCCTAACTACAGGTACTCTCTGGAACCTCTCAAAGTTCTCAGCTACATGATAGGCATGGTCCATGTGTTCAACTTCTCTAAGATACAGCTCCCTTTGGATATCCTCTCTAAGACCATTTCTAAACCTAGAGAGGGAAACTGATTTAGGTTCATCTATACTGCATCTCAGGGCACACTCATCAAACTGGGCTATGTATTCCTGTATAGTCTTAGTCCCTTGTTTTAATCTCTGCCATTGGTCTAAGAGACACTGCTTATAGTATGGGGGAACATATTTAGCCCTAAGCTTTAACTTCATGGCTTCCCAGGTGACAATGGGTGGGTGACCTATTTAATTACCGAGTCTCTCTACTTGCTCCCAGTATAATCTAACTTGGTCAACAGCCTGAGTTGGACAAATTGACACTTTTCTCTTCACTCAAGGAATACAATTTGAAGTACCTTTCCATGCCTCCCTCCCGGTCTATATAGACCTTTGGATCTAGGTTGCCATTAAAGGTGGGTGGATCTATCCTGATTCTCCTAAGAATTCTATCATCATGATCTTGGTCTTCATGATTGGGTCTCCTGAGGTTGGGTTCATGGTATTGATCCTGGTGTTGGTTTCCTCTATGGTTAGGCTCCCTAAATTGATCTTGGTTTTGGGGTCTCCTAGAGTTATGAGGCGTAGAAGGGGTGGACTCAAGGTCTGGTTCAGTGTGAGACTCTTGGGTTTTCTCTACAGTCTCAAGTCGGTTCTTAACTTGGTTAAGTCTATTGGTTAATTGGTTAAGTCTATCGGTTGTTTGGGTGTTTGTTTGGGTCATTTGGTCAAGTCTGTTATTAATTTGGGTAAGCTAGGTTTAGGATTAGGTATTGGCTTGGTTCATTTGGGTAGTTAATTGGGCAAGCTGGTTCATGATGGCCTCAAAATTAGAATCCATGGCTGAGTTAGTTTGGGATTTATACTTCTGATATTGGGTTCCTAATCTAGTGGTCATACAATCAACAATCAGTCAAAATGAGATGGTGCAACCAAGCATGTAAAATGGGTTAGCTTGATATTGGGTTTCCTAGACCTAGAGCCAAAACTAGATGGGTCAGCTCAACTTAAACTTAACCCAGCAGCTAATCCTTCCTCTGGCCAGGTAGAGGGTGCGAGTGTGGGAGCCCCCCCTGCTTTTGCAGGGATCCAATTAAAAACCACAATACCACTTAGGTCGTTTGACTCTGGACCCTCAGCCTTAGACACCAGATTTCAGTAATAGCCACAGGATTAAATGCACTAGTTGGCCCACACATCTCGGACCCAACCTGTTGATGTCACCTAGCCCTCTAGGGCAAATTAGGTCTAATTGACTTTAGTTAGGCTTAGGTATGAATGATGATGGTTGTTTTGGGCCCAGGATAAGTGTTGAAATCCTGCCCTTATCTGAGATAGTGAGTTCCCTTTAAGATTAGGTTAAAAGATGATGGTAATCGATGGTCCAGATGCAACCAATTATAATCAGAAAATAAAAAATATTTTTTTGTATTTTATGAAGTGGAAAATTAGGTTTGAGTTGGTTAGGTTAGCAAACAACTTGGGCTTGGGATTTGGGCGTGTGGAAGTTGATTAGGTTAGGTTGAGTCGAGGTGCAGAAATAGCAGAAATCAGAAAATTAGGGTTTCATAAGATACAAAATTTGGCACAGTTATCAATGAAAAAAATACTAAAAAAAATTAGAATAGAGGATGGGTAGTTATGATGACCTCTACCAAATTTGATGCAAAAAAAAATCAAATGTTGATGCAAATCCTAGGGTTTTCAGACTGCTACAGAAATCTCAGGATTTTATTAGAATTTCTAATATGCCAAATTTTAATGGATTAGGTTTTCTATAAAAATAATTAAAAATTATGATAAAATAGAGTAGAAGATAGACAACAATTCATACAAATTTAAATAAAAAATAAAATTCCTAGATGGTCAAAATCAGATGCAAAACAGACACCTAATGCAGTCGACAGGATGCAGAAAATTCAGAAATTAGGGTTTTGTGACTCTGATGCAAATGAAAACTATCCTAAACATGCTTTGATACCAAACTAATATGGGATGACTCTAAGATTGCAAAAAAATAGTAAACTAATTTTTTGGTACTTTTTTAGGATTTTAATTTGTAGGCTATATTCTCAAAATTATGTAAAGATTAGCAAGATGACTAATAAAGCAAAAAATCATCATGCAGGTGTGCTCATGCAAGATATTAAAAATAACAGGACCCGAGAATTGAAAAACTCCTAGCTTAGGATAGTTATCTTCAATCAAATCAGAGGTTAAGAGAAGGGAGGGTTTCTTACCAATCAGAGATTGAAAACTTTGCAATAGAAAGGATCACTCATACTCTGATTGGAGCCTGGATGAAGAGGCCTTGGTTTCCTTGATTCTGATGGCTGATCTGGGTGGTCCTAGAGGCAAGGAAAGCCTCCTCAGGGAAGGTGAAGCACCTCGAGGATCCTGCAAGCATCAGGGGTCAATAAAAATAGCAAGTATATAAAGGAAAAGGAACTAGGATTTTGAGGGAATCGGGATTAGGGTTAGAAGCTGGTAGCCGGGGAAGAAGAAGCTCTTTGTCTTGGACGGCAGCTAGGGCTTCCTTTCCTTGGGCATGGCTGATCTCCAAGGATGTAGAAGTTTGCTAGGGTAGTAGGGGCTCGGCCAGGTGGTGTGGGCACCAGGATTCGACAGAGGCTCCTCAACCCTCTGTGGATCTCAGATTAGGGTTCCCCCTTTCTATGAGTCCTATAATAAGGCCTTGAGCCCAAAACATTGTTATAATTTCTTGTCAAAGTTTGTTTAGTCCTGTACCTTGACCAATTTGGATCAAGTTAGGTCATGAGTCCTGTATTTGTTCGAGTTTGAGTTTGGACTGGGCCCAAGCCCAATTGAAGTCACTCTGGTTTTCTTCACCAAATCAAGTTCTGGTGGGCCCACCCACCCCTTTGACTTGGGATAATGCCAACTCAGGTGCCACCTCAGCTACCTACGTGGCGCCACATCAGCTACCACTTGGGCATCCAAGAAGGGAAACAAAGTGGCATCCTCATGCTTTCCACATGCCTTGGACAACATCCCCTTCTTCCCTCCCCCACATCATGCCTTGTTCCATCAAAAGAGGGCGTTGAAGATCCTTGAAGGAATCAAGCCTCAAAGCAAGCCTCCTCCCAAGCTTTCTTCCCAAAGTGATCTTGCAAGGAAGGAAGGTCAAAGGATACACTCCCCTCTTCAAGCCCACAACCATGCAACTCCCATGGAGTTCTCCCTTGGTCGGCCAAGAATCAATCCTAGAAGATTGCATGAAGAGCCCAAAGGAACACATCCCTCCAAGCAAGCCATGCCCCACTCCTTCTTCCCAAAATAAGCATGCTAAGGAAGGAAGTCAAGGGACCAATCCCCCTCTCCAAGCCTTTGCTCATGCCACGCCCAACTCCATATTATTTGGTTGGCCAAAGAGATGAGATGTGGAAAATTTTTGGGCACCACCTTGAATTTTGTAATTTGAATTTCAAATGGGCCTTGGGTGCCTATTTAAAGGACCCAATCCCTCCCTTGTAGAACTAATGAATGAATGAATGAATGAATGAATGAATGATTGAGTGATTAATGAAAAGTTTGAGTTTCTTCCACCCTCCAACCATTGTCTCTTAGGCTAGGTTTGAGTGGAATTGCCTTCATCCCCAGGGACGTCGAGTGGTGTGAGGCCACCTGTCCGTCGCCCCAGGGCATCGCGAATCCTTCGTCCTCCAGGACGTCGAGTGGTGTGAGGCCACATTCCTTCGTCCTCCGGGATATCGCGGGGTGCGAGGCCCCAAGTTATCTCCAACTTCGACTTCGAAATCCAGCTAGACACTGGGCTCGAAGCCCCTTCCCAACTCCATCTCAATTCCTTTCCGTGCATCTCCACCTTTCGCTGACCTTTCTTTTGTTTGCCTACAGGTCCTCCCTAGTATCTCGGGCATTGGAGACAGTCGGCTTTGCCATTGCGACCTCCCAACCAAAAGCCAGTGCTCTCACGTGTTCGACTGCTCGAGCATCCAAGCTGCATCCGCCGAGTTGAGCGATCTCTGCACCGGGCGCTTCAGAAGTTTGAGGTTTGCTGTCTCTTTATCTCCTAAGTAGATATTGTAGGTCGAGCTAGTCCTACCGGGGTTTCTTAATCCCAGGGTCTTGTTTTCATTTTTACTTTTAGGGCTTTGAACTGCTAGCATAAGCTTTCATTATTGTTTTTCGTATTTCTTACCTTTGCTTGTGATCTGGAATTGAAACCCTAAAACAACGAAGAAGAACAACAAGAAACATAAAAAAAAATCATCAACCCTAAAAAGAATTCCTTTGCATCGTAAGCATCATTACTAGCATCCAGCATCCCTAGCCCTAACCCCCTTGCATACTGCATCAATCTTGGTATCAGAACATTACTCCACATCACCAGGGTATACAAGGAGAGCACTCAAAATACGAACCAACACACCAACACAAGGCAATGACTCAAAATTTCAGCTACATTGTATTCATAAGAGAAAGATGATTACAAGAAGAAAAGGGGTGGGGTATTTATAGAGCTCCCATGCCCTCTCCTAACTAGGATTACACTTAGGTTAATAAGCCTTTTCCTAGTTAGATTACAAGTCCTTCTCCTAGCTAGGTTAGAATTACAAATCTTAAAATAATTAGGAACATAAATCCTAACTAGGTTAGACTAGTCTTCTCCTTCTCATTCAAGGACACTTGGACTTGGTCAACTCTTCAAGGATTCCAAGGCTTGGTGTGTTGGGCTTCAAGGCAACAAGTGGGTCAGTGCAAAAGGTGGATGGAGCATGGGCTTGGGCCTCTTGGAAGCTGGGGTTGCCTGGTAGCCTGGTAGCAGGAATATTCCATGGAATCTTGCTTCTTAAGGGCTTGGGCTAGGTGCCTGGGCTTGGTCTCTCCTGGGCTTGGCATAGATGGACCTCTGGACTCATGGGTGCCCTGGTCTAGGAATATGTTCTGGCATCTGGAAGGGAATCTTGGCATCTGGAGGACATCTGGAAGGAATCAGGGTTTCTGGAAAGCATTTTGGATCCTGGGTGTCACATAAAATCTAACAAGCTAATGTAGTAGCCTCTAACTCCTAGATGTGGCATGGTGGAACTCTAAAATATGGTAACCTCTTTTCTTGTACAAAATTTGAACTCATACTGGACTCATGGCTGAAGTACAGGACTCAATATACTGACTAGGGTTGAGGGTTGAGATAAATCAACTAACCTCAACTTATTACATGACTCAATCTTAATTGATTACAAAATTTTCAAAACTTTGACACATAACTAAGTAAACCAGATAAGGCTTAATCTATGTCTAATCCTGGTGCCCCCACCAGTGTTGGTCTTGAGTCCAATAAATTCATAGAACTAAATCACCTATCTACACCTGCACTGACCTCTGCACAGCATTTGCATCAGGAATTTAGTCAAAAGTTAAACATAAATAATGAACTATATAAAAACATGGCTAATTCCCGAAAACAAGTTAAAGAGTTTTCTTTAGGGGATTATGTGATGATCAGGCTTAGGCCTGAGTGGTTCCCTCCAGGGACCATAAAGAAATTGCATGCTCATGAAGCTGGACCATTTAAAATAATGAAGAGAGTTGGATCCAATGCCTATGTGCTCAAGTTGCCACCCAGATTAGGTATTAGTTTCACTTTCAGCACTTCAGACCTTATGGAGTATCGAGAGCCAGTAGCGATACCTAGTGAGCACTTTGAACCAATTCCTTCCCTTGAGAGTGAACCCACACCAGAAGTCCACTTACAAATCAGCCTAATAGTGAGGAAATGATTGAGCGCATCTTGGATGACCTAGCCATCAGTACCTGGAACACAGGCTATCACCAGTATTTGGTCTATTGGCAAGGTTGGCCATAATCTAAGGACTCGTGGATCACCTGTGAGGATCTGCAGTGCTTCAACCCAGACCTTCTTGAGCTGTATGAGAGCCACATTGACCCTTACTCGACAGGGTCGAGTTCCTCCCATCCTGGGAGAATTGATGGGGGTACTAGAATCATACATAGATTACTGGGCCCTATCTGGTTTACTAAGCCATGTGTCCAATTTTGTAATCAAGCAAGATTAAGTCCTGTAATAAGTTGAGGCTAGTTGATTTATCTCAATCCTAATCCAGTCTTTGAGTCATGTACCTCACTATTAGTCCCGTACCAATCCAATTTTTGTACAAGAGAAGAGGATACCCTATTTTGGAGTTCTACCAGGCCTCATCCAGGAGTCAGAGGCCTTCATATTAGCCAATTGGGCCTTGTTTGCCACTCCAGGGCCAAGATTCCTTCCAGATGCCGTAGATGCCCTCCAGATGCCTTCAGATGCCTTGATACCCCCTAGATGCTAGAGAATATTCCCAGACCAGGACAACTCATGATTTTAAGAATATGCCAACACCCAGGCCAAGAGACTTCAAGCCCAGGAGTCAAGCCCATGAGCCCCAGAACCAAGATTCCAAAAAATATGCTGATACTAAGGTGCACCAACTTCTAGGGCCCATAAGCCCATGCGCCAAACCAATGTAGGACACCCTTGCTACCCTAAATCCAAGCCCAACTCTATTTTAGGCATCCAAGCCTAGGAGACCAAGCCCAAGGTGCCTTTGACCAAGTCCAAGGAAGGGAGAAATTCAATTCAAACAAGGAGATCTAGTTTTATTTTCACTCCAATTGTATTCTCCTAATTTTAAGCAAACTTGTAATCCCTCTCCCACTCAACTTTGTAATCCTATCCTAACTAGGAGAGGACTTGGGGGACATCTATAAATACCCCACCCCTCCCCCTCTTGTAAGCATCTTTTATTCATAAATCAAAACCCTGCTGAAATTTTGTGTTAAGTTGTGTTCTTGTGTTCTTGTGTTAAGGTGTGTGAGTTTTGTTTGCGAGCCCTGGTTCATCCAAGCCCTAGCCATCCCAAAGAACTCTCATCCAAATCCTAACATTCCAAGGAGAAGAAGCCCTAAGCCATCCATCAGCAAGTGGCCAACTTCCCCTTCAACTGCCAGCTTCTGAAACCCTAATTCCCTCTTTCCCAAATCCTAGTTCGCTTCTTTTGCTTTCTAACTTGATTACTTGCTGACCTCTGATGCTTGCAGGATCTCCGTGGTATTTTTCCTCCAAGGAGGAGGCCCTCTTTTCCTCTAGGACTGATCCTAGATAGCTGCCCCAATCGAGAAACTGAAGGCTTATCTTCTAGGTGACGATCCCGAGTGCTGTGTGACCCCTTCATCGATAGGATCTTCTAATCGGTGCTTGGTAAAATCCTTCCCCCTCCTAACTCTGATTTGCTAAAGGTACTCTATCCTAACCAGGGGTTTCTCAATTTTTGTGATCCTCCCTTTTATTATTTTGCATGAGTCTTTTACAGGTATGATAGTTTCTTTCATTACTAGTTTTCCAGCTATGCTTTACTCGATTTCGAGAACTTTAGCCTACAAATTAAATTCCTAAAAAAAATTCTAAAAAAGTTAGTTTCTATTTTCCTGCAATCATGGTAGTCCTAGGATCATCCTGCATCAGTGCCTGGTGAATCTCCTTGTCTGGTGGCTCTCCTCTTGGTTCTAACTTAAATAAAAATTACATAGACTCGATTGGACTTGACTGGATTGAAAACAACTAGACTTGACTAAGTGGACTCAACTGGACTCAGTTGTCTCACTTTATTACAGGACTTAATTGGCTCACTTTAGTACAAGTGACTTAGTACTAATAGACTCTAATAGACTCTCGGGTCCCCATCATTCCCTTGGAGTAGGGAGAACTTGACTCTGTCAAGTTTGGATCAGTAGGAACTTTGATCGGACCGAATCCAAGCATATCGAAAGAGACAAACCTATAAAATAGATCCAATCAAATAAACCCAAATATACCATAATAGGCTTGAAACAAAAGAGGAGGCTCTACTTTAGGATCTGTGCAACTCTGAAATCCATGCTGCTCTGAGATCTATGAAACTCTAAAATCATTGTAGCTTTGAGATCCGCGTGGCTCTGAAATCCATATGAAGCTTGAAGTTGGCAATAGTGAAGGGAAACTGCTTTCACGTTCGTACAGGCTTCTTCCTCTCCATGGATAGATACCAAGGAGAAAAGGAGGGACATCAGAGGAGTTCACTGGCATCGACACTCGGTGGAGTCGGTCCAACTATGTGTGTGCGGCGGTCATGGGAGGGTGCATGCAGTGGCGGGTCCCAATTGGTGCCATGAACGATGAAGGGGAAGGTCGGATGGGAGATCTATTTTGATCTGGGGAAAATCGAGGTTTCGTTCGATGGACCAGCGACGGGTGGGATGGTCACCAGGCATCAGCGAGAGGAGGGAGATGGGCGTGGCATTCAATGTCTCGATAGTAGGGGTGAATGGGTTCCGATTGGCATCGATGGTGGCTGGGCAGTGGTTACGGGAGTCATAGTAGTAGGGGCATATTTTTGGGAGGCTTCCAGCCTGAGGCAGATGGGCAGCATGATAGTATGGATCGTGTGGTCAATGGTGTGGATCTTTTAGATGGAAAGGATGATTTCTTGGGATTTGGTGCAGTGAGCATGGAGACAAGTGCTAAGGGGAGTCCGGCTGTGTTTGGGCGGAGGAGACGGAGGGGATCTTCTGGTGGGGCTCTCTAATTGGGAAGGGCAGCGATGGTGGAGGGCTTCACTGTGTCATCTTCCTCCTCATGTTTGATTGCAAGTTCCTCACCATTGGATGAGGCATTGATGGAGTGGATCTCAAACCTGCAGATGACATTGTTGGGGCATGAGGATGAGGCGGTGGTGCAACAACATGGGAGAGAGAAAATGGTGGGGCTAGTGAGGGGGGATCTGGATGGGAGAAAGGGGTGGTGCCAGGGAGGAAGAAAAAAAATATCCTAATCCTCTGGCTTTGATACCAAACTGATGAGGAATGGGATGTGGGAAGGATCATTGGTGAGCTGAGAAGTCACCAAGGATTAAAGCTTCCTTGGAAGAAGAAGAAGAAGAGGGCAGCTAGGGCTAGGGTTTGGAAGAAGCTAGGGCTTGGAAGAAGCTAGGGCTTGGAAAGATAATCGGATAACTAGGGCCTCACACCCCTCGATGTTTTAGAGAACAAAGGCAATAACGGGTCTCACACCCACTCTCTCATGGAGGTCGACATTCAGAGAACGAAGGCAAATAAAATAAGAGAAACTCTCAATTTTTTTTCATTCATCAAGTTATGTTTACAAGAGGGGAGGGGGTTGGTATTTATAAATTAACCCAGGTCCTTGGACTCCTTGATAGACTGGGATTACATGACTTAAGGGCCAAAAAAACTCAATTCCCTTGGGCTTGGGCTGGGGTGCTGGGCTGGGGCGGCTTGTACTAGGGCGCCATCTTCATGGGTTGGGGGGGCATTCCATTGTGGGCTTGGTGGCATGAAAGGGCCCACGTGCATGAAGTCCAGCTCTGGTTGGGGAGCCCTAGTGAATCTCCTGGTCTGATGGCCCTCCTCTTGGTTCTAACTTGAATAAAAATTGCATGGACTCGATTGGACTTGACTGGACTGAAAACATCTGGACTTGACTATGTAGACTAAACTGGACTCAGTTGTCTCACATTATTATAGGACTTAATTGGCTCACTTTAGAACAAGTGACTTAGTACTAATGGACTCTAATAGACTCTCAGGTCCCTATCAATTAGTCTGAGTCAAGGGTGTACTTGGGCTTGGGAAACTCAATTATGCATTAAGTTGGCCTGTGGGAGTTTTAGGATTAGGTCATGGTGACCTAGTATATATACATACTTTGTATATGGGGCTGATTGGAGCCGTCATAATGAAATAACATTTTCTCCCTGATATCCATCTTTTTCCTCCCTTTCTTCCTCTCTGGTTTGTCACTCTCTATTAGGGTAATATCAACATCCAAGCTACCATACCCTAGGAAGGAGAAAATTCTTTAGCACCTAGGGACTCCTCATCCAAATAGGAAACCCAGCACCTAGCATCTTTGGAGTCATCCCTCTCTCTACCCTTTTGGAGTTCGATCAGGAGCGTTGGAGGGTTGAGTCCTCCCTAGTTGGAGGTCCTGAGAGAGGTGGTTTCACATCCATATCATATCTAAAACATTCGGGGCACTCTAAACAATTTTGAAGATTTCTGTACAAGATGGTTGAATGCCTGCCAAGCTATTGCTTCAATCCCCTTTTGCTGCCACTTCCAATATAAAGTTTTAAGGTTGGTTGCTCGTGAAGGTTGTCCATGAACCTAGGAATGTCCTTCAATAGGAAGATCTATGAAGCATACCATTGACCATACCATGTCTAACAGGTACGATTCCTCCTTTCTGTCACACCATTTAACTGTGGTGTGTATGGAGGAGTCCATTCAGAGAGAATGCCTTTGTTTTTAAGATGATCGAGAAATTTATTAGACAAGTATTCTCTTCCTCTATCAGATCGAAGGATTTTAATACTATGTCTAGTTTATTTCTCAACCTCACTTTGATACTCTTTGAATTTATCAAAGGCTTCGGACTTGTGTTTCATAAGATACACATATCCAAACCTTGATAAGTCATCATTAAAACTAATGAAATAAGAGTATCCTCCTTTGGCATAGGTTCTCATTGGACCCCACACATCTATTTGTACTAGACCTAACAACTCAGTGTAGGGTTCCGGTGCAATGCAAAGGAAGGGTAATTTCAAAAATTGAAATTAATATGCACAAAAACCCTAAAACAGGATCAATTTTGAGGCCTTCTTTCAAAAATTGAAATAAGAGTATCTTCATTATCTAGCAGTTCTGCTATGTTCTCCATAAAGCTCTTTTAAATTGAGCATTATGGATTGAGTATCCATGCTTTCATGCTGTCTCTGTAACTCATTGGTCATAGAGGCTAGTATGATACACTTGACAGTAAGGGAGTCATTCTGTCACATTTTGTATGTGGCCATATCTTCCTCTGTGGCATCATCCCCTAGTGGATTAAGACTAGGGGTATCAAGAATATAAGAAAGTTTTTCTGAACTCAGCACAATCTTTAAATTTCTCAACCAGTCCATATAGTGCGGACCAATCAGTTTGTTGGTATCTAAGATACTTCGCAGTGATAATGAAGATGCCATTTATCTACATTTAATAAAGAACAATACATAAGCAAACAACCATGAAATGACTTACATAATTAAATTAGGTCTTCAATTTAATTATGTCTCCCACTATTTTATCAAAAATCATAGCCCTCACTATGATAATCGAGAAGAACCCTGATCGGTTTTTCTTAGTGAGATTGAGATCCTAATAACTTATAAAAGATCTTGCAGAAAACACAACAAATCTTTTATAATCTCAAAGGTAGGAAACTCTTCCAATTATATCTCATATAATTCTCAAGAAGTAACTTGGCCTCTAGAACATTATTAGTCTTGCAGAAAACACAACAAACCATAATGTTCTAGTTAAGTCAAGACCCTTTCATTTCTATACAGTCAATACTCAAATATAATGCCCTTGCAGATGACACAACAAAGCATTATACTGAATATACTGTAAGCATATCTATGCACTAGACTAGTATTATGTCAATCACCATATTAGGTCTTGCAGATAACACAATAAACCTAATGTGGTTCATAACACAATAATGATCCAGCATGAAGGAAGGCCAATATATAGTATTTTTAACACTAAGCATTTTAGTCAAGATTTAAATTTAATCAAATCGGCCAGGCAAGTGGAAGAGATGTGGGAGTCCCCCCGTTGCTTTCCTAGACACTAATAAAAATTGGCTAGGTCAGTCAACGGAACCAATTAAAAATCACAATTCTCTTTACCTTCCCAGAACCACCTTTCTACACACCGAATGATCAATTGTACATCATGACTAGTTATGCTTATTAGTTAAATATACTAAGACTTAATATAATTTTTTCTTAAGAGGAGGGATTTATAAATTGCCAGCACATCCTTATAGAATGTATCACAATCAACATATCACTCTTATAAATAAACAAATATATGCTAAGTGTGTCATCATACTAGGACAACCATTTATCACATAATGGATCCACCATTATGCCAGGGCAACCTTATTTCAGTATGATGACTTCAAAACTAAACATATCTCTATAATAATTAGGGTTTGAGTGAAAAACCCTAACTAGTGGCATACATCAAAACATATATGCAATCAAAGATATGCTAAGTGTAGTAACATATTAGGATTTAAAAATCATAAGATGTGACATACAAACTATCATAGATTATAGTCCTAATTAAGGTGGCTCTGATACCACTATAGGGTTCCGGTGCAACGCAGCGAAAGGGTAATTTCAAAAATTGAAATTAATATGCACAAAAATCCTAAAACAGGAACTCCTTAATAAGACTAGAATGTATGAAGACAAACATTTCTATGCAAATTGAATTAGAATACCAACCTGTAATCGCTAATTCCAATTTATGAAGACTTAAAACTTGAAGATCAATGGGCTATTTGAATTCACCAGGCGTCCAAGTGTCCGCCCTCCGATGGTGATCCACACAGAGCAATGATCAAGAACACTATATTGACATTAAATTCGTCTATATCAAATACTTGGGTATTGGATACCGCTTGTGGTTACCATATATGCAAATCTTTGCAGGACCTCCACAAGCTTAAAGTATTGAAGGAAGGTGACTTCATTCTCTACGGTGCTGGTGGTGATATCATCCAAGCAGAAGCTGTAGGGACCTATATTCTGAAGTTGCCTTCAGGGAAGATCTTGGAGTTAGAAAATTGTTACTATATGCCAAAGATTATTAGGAACATTATATCTATTCCTTTGTTATTAAAATAAGGATATGTAATGGATGTAACGAGCACTGGTTGCTCGATAATGTTATCTAATAAAATTATTTGTTCTGGCATATTTAGCAATGGGCTCTTAACTCTTTCTTCCAATGGTAGTGTTTTTCATGTCAATAATAAAAGAAAAAGAAAAGACTTTAATGATACTTTACTTTAGCATCATCGACTTGGTCATGTTAATGAGTCTAGGATAAGCAAGTTATACAAGAAAAAATTCCTTGATCCTTATGAGTATGAATCAATAGGAACATGCAAATCATGTCTCATGGGTAAGATGACCAAGACTCCATTTACCGGACATGGAGAAAGGTCAACTAAGTTATTAGGACTTATACATACTGATGTATGTGGTCCAATGACAACTCAGGCCAGAGGTGGATACTCATATTTTATCACTTTTACAGATGATTTATCTAGGTTCGGATGTGTGTATCTTATGAAACATAAATTTGAAGCCTTTGATAAATTTAAGGAGTATCAAAGTATGGTCGAAAAACAAACCGGGAAAAGTATTAAAGTTCTTCGTTCTGATCGAGGAGGAGAATACTTATCCACGGAGTTTTTAGACAATCTTAAAGTTAATGGAATTCTTTCTGAATGGACCCCTCCTTATACACCACAGCTAAATGGTATAGCTGAAAGGAGGAATCGTACCTTATTAGATATGGTACGATCCATGATGTGCTTCACAAATTTACCCATTTCCTTCTGGGGTCATGCCCTAGAAACTGCTGTTTACATTCTGAACAAGGTACCTTCTAAATCCGTTGTTAGTACTCCATATGAAATTTGGAGTGGAAAGAAACCATATCTTAAATATTTTAAGGTATGGGGATGTCCAGCTTATGTTAAAAGAAATTTTGGACATAAGTTGGAACCTAGAGTGGATAAATGTCTATTTGTAGGATATCCTAGTGAGGGTAGAGGATATCTGTTCTACCATCTTACTGAACAAAAGATTTTTGTCAGCAGGCATGCCACTTTTCTAGAAAAGGAGTTCATTTTAGAAAAGGGCAATGGTAGAACTGTTGAACTTGGAGAAGTACAAGAAACACAGATAGACAATTCTCAACCATTAGAACATATAGTTAGGACAGAACCAGAACACAAAACTCCTCCCCATAGGTCTGATAGTATGGGTTTAATATTGAAAATAATGAAGCCCAAGTCATTCAAAATGATGAACTTCTGACCTATATGGAAGCTATCTTGAGTACTGATTCAGATAGATGGCAAGAAGCCATGGAATCCGAGATAGACTCTATGTATGTAAACCAAGTATGGTCTTTGGTTGAAGCACTAGAGGGTGTTAATCCTATTGGGTGCAAATGAGTCTATAAGAAAAAGATTGGGGCTGATGGCCAAGTTGAAACCTATAAAGCCAGATTAGTGGCTAAAGGTTTTAGACAAAAACAGGGAATTGATTATGATGAAACATTCTCACCTATTGCCATGCTCAAAGCAATTCAAGTTTTACTTGCTATAGCAGCATACCACGATTATGAGATCTGGCAGATGGATGTGAAGACTGCATTCCTCAATGGTTTCCTTGAGGAAGAAGTCTACATGTCACAGCTAGAAGGTTTTATTTCAAAGAATAAACCTAATCAAGTATGCAAGCTAAAGATATTCATTTATGGATTAAAGCAAGCTTCCAGGAGTTGGAACATCTGCTTTGATGAAACTTGTTGCCCAGATATGGTGCCCAAGAGGGGGGGTGAATTGGGTATTTTAAAAATTAAAGCAATATATGTGCTATCAAGTTCAAAGGTGAAGAGTGATAGTGGCTCGGTGCACCTAGCACCTAGCACCTACATCAACAATTAAAGAGCAAAAGAAGATAGAGAGTAAAGCAATGCAAACACACAAGAAGTATAGTAGTTCGGTGCACCTAGCACCTACATCCACTCTCCAAGCTCCACTTGGGAATTTCCACTATAATCTTTTCTAGATTACAGCCGACTTGTTTTACCAAGCTCACAAGTCAAAACCTTACACACTTGTTTTGGCTTCGGGCTTACAAGCAACCCTAGTTGGTTTTATCAATTGGCTCACCAACAAACCTCACACACTTGTTTTGGCTTCGGCCTTACAAGCAACCCTAGTTGGTTTTATCAATTGGCTCACCAACAAACCTCATACTAGTTTCAAATTCCCTTGAAACTAGCCTAAGACAAAAAGAATATGAATACAATGAATAAAACAAGACAAACTCCTTTTGAGCAAAAAGTAATTCGATGTAGCTCTTGATGGAGACTCTTCAAGCCTTTCTCTTAGAATCTTTGGACCTCACTAAATGCCAAACACTTGAAAGTTGGATTCCTCAAAGATGGAAAGCTTTTGGCTAAGGAATCTCTTGGATTTCTCACTCTTTTTGGCTTGGAATTGATTGAAGGCTTTGTACTTTCACTCTAATCTTTTTCACTTTGTCTCCTTGTCTTTTTTGAAGTTTGGTGGAGGTTAAATACCTCATACAAGCTGAAACAACTCCACAAGACCGTTAGAATCAAAAATATGGCCGTTTATGGCTGTTAGAAATCAAATCAAAAGTTCAGAAAAACTAGCCGTTATGCCATGAGTCGACCTCACGAGTCGACCTCTGGATCAAGTGTCGACCTCATGAGTCGACCTCCAGTTTATCTTAGGCAAAAATCCAGAAAACCATAGTTCTGCCCAGTTTGAATTCTCAGGCAATGAGTCGACCTCTGGTGTCGACCTCTGGACAGGTGTTGACCTCTGGTGGTCGACCTCTGGAGCGTGCCACTGAAATTTTGCCGTGCCGGCCTTGCTGAACTTTTCTTTTCTTCATGAGTCGACCTCTGGTGGTCGACCTTTGGCAAGGTGTCGACCTCTGGTGGTCGACCTCTGATCTGAAGTTTTCTGAAACTCTAGAGAGGTGCATGCCATGCTTGAGTTTCTTTAAGCCTTTGTTTCTTTTGTCAATTACTTCTTAACAAGAAGGTCCAATATGAGAAATTTGATCTTGTTTAAGGTAGAAGAGCTCTTTTCCAAAATCAGGCAAGCTTGGTTTCATCATTGTACTCTTAGTACTCTTTTTGAATAACCTAAGTCCTGAAACTTTATCTTGAGATGAAACATTAGTCCAAACATATACTCAACCTTTTGTTAATCATCAAAATTAAGGAGCCAAAGCCAACAATCTCCCCCTTTTTGATGATGACAAAACCTTGAGTATATATGCAATTAAGTCCAAAAGCAAAATATAGCAATAATAAAAATTTTCAAAGAATCCTTACATGCATGAGTATACCATAAAAATTTTATTTTTCATCTACTTTTTTGTGAAAACATTCTCATGAGTCAAAAAGTTAAGAAACATACAAGCTTTACTCATAAGAATCATACATACTTTACTATACTCTACTCCATGAAAGAGTCATAAGAATCATAAGAACCATATATACATATTCTACTCATAAGAAAGAGTCATGAGAATCTCATATATACTTTACTTATACTCTACTCCCCCTTTTTGTCAAGAATCAAAAAGTCCATTTTTGTAGTGAAAGATATATTAAGGAAACTTATGTTCCATTATAATGAAGTACTTAGTTGCATAAAATACATGCTCCCCCTCAATTTGTGCATTCAATATAACAAAAACATTCTAACTTGAGGGTTTAAAAGGATAAATGCTAAGAGCTGGTATCAGACAGTAAAATATCACAATGTAGATAAGTATATAAATGTATTCAGTTACAAAATTGCTTACATAGTAAGCATAAAACACTGATACATCAGATCATACAAAGCAAACTAAGTACAACATACATCAAGTAAATCTATGAGGCTACTCCTCATCAGAAGGTATATCAAAAGAGATAGGAGCCGAGATCCTAGATGAGGATTTTGGAGTCCTATGAGTGAGACTCCGAGTCCTCAGAGAGGGACCAGACCTAGGGGTAGTCCTATGAGATCTATAGGTCCGAGGAAAAGGCTCCACAGGTGTCCTAACAGAAGCAGTAGCAGAAGGAGTAGATGGATCAGTATGCTGAGTAGACTGAGCTGGAGTGTGCCTGCTGACTAGCTCATAAGCAGTGGGATCATCAATATCTGTCTCTGTATGCTCATCTCTATCATCCGGAATCCCTGTAATAGTCTCAAAAAGTGACTCAGTAAACTCAGTATCTACTGGCACATCTGTAGCTGGAGGATCTGTACTGGAAAGATCAGTAGAAGGAGGATCAGTAGAAGGGGGAATCTCTGGAATCGGATCTGTAGGTGGAACATCAGAGCTACCTACTCCGGGCTGATCTCCATCACTGTCACTGTATCCACTAGAGTCATCATCATCATCATCAGAATGTGGAGGAGGTACTATCAGATCTACAGTCCCTGGTGGCAATGCTAATCTCAGTAGGCTGAGGATCTGTTGGAATCCTGCATCTACACTAGCTGAGAGAGCTCCAATACGCATATCTGTGTGGATCCGCAGACCATGTAGCTCTTGTCGTACACCAGCAATCTCTGTCCGGACCTCTGAAATGTGATCAGTCACTCTCTGCTCAAAGTCCGATATCCTCGCTGTAGTCCTCCGTGGTGTAGCAGTAGCAGTAGGTGCTGGAGCTGATGAGGGTGGTGGCGTGAATGGCTCAGGCTCCGCAGTTCTGACTCTGGTGCTGGACGAGGAGGTGTACCATGATCAGTAGGCTCTGAAGGCCCTGCCTTAGCTGCTCGGATCTCATCCTCCTCATCTGGCTCCTGGCCAGACTCTCGTCGCACCCAACGGTCACCAATCAGTCGAAATCCCATCCTATGCAGGGATTTCTCTCCATATGTATCAGTATGCTGCAGCTGACTGAAAGGTATACCATCAAATGAAACTCCATGCTCCCTGAATAGCTGTGTCAGCCCCATACCATATGGCTGAACTAGTCTCCTATGAGATGCTGCCTCACCCATCTGCTGAAGCATGATCCTGGGAAGGTTGATGGGAGTCCGCTGTCTCAGGGACACCATCAACACCAGCTCACGCTCAGTGATAAAGTCGAATCTCCCGCTCTTCGGAATCAAGATACGGGCGATGATATGATGCAGCACTCTCATCTCCAGTGAAAGCTGGTTAGCGGCTACTGTGGAAATGCCGCTAACATCCTCACGCTCTAGAATACATCTGAAGGCATGCTCTCTGTCGCTGATCGAAGTGGCAGCTATGCCATGAAGTGGAATCCTCCAAACACGACTGATGACCTCCGGTGTCACTGGAATCTCGATCCCACGTACAGTAGCTGACCATCCAATGCCATCAGTGGCCATGGATGCATAGAACTCCCTGATGAGGTCTGGGTAGAATCTCTCAGTCATCGTGTAGAAGTGAACCAGACCTGCATCTCTCAGCACATCTCCTATAAAGAAGTGATGCTGATCCCAGAAAGGTATGTCCACACGCCTCCCACTCGCAATGCTCTTCCGTACTAAGCTGGCTGGCACTGGTGCAGGTGGCTCTGGGGTCGGCTCATGCTCATGTCTGACCTTTCTTCGACGCTCAGTGCTACTTTGGCCTGGTTCCATTCTCCTTTTTCTTACTGCCAAGTGCTTTCTTGGACCCATATGGATGGAAGAGGGGTAAATTAGGGAGAAGTAGGATAATGCAAGGCTAAGAGGGAAGGAACCAAGAAAAGAGAGGAGAAGAGAGGTTCACGGGTTGGTGAAATGGTAAGATAGGGTTTGTGAAAATGGAGAAAATCGAGAGTAAATGGAGGAAATGCAAGAAACGGAGGAAAGAAATGAGTGATTTCAATTGAAAAACAACCGATATTAGAGGGTGGATAGAGGCAAAATCTTTCGGTTGCCCAAAAACAAAGTATACGGTCAAAAACGGTTAGGTTCAAAGGAGAACAAGAGGAGAGGAGAAGATTTACCCAAAAAGATGAAGGAGAGGGTTGGAAATCCACTGTTTAGAGCTTTAGGAAAGTTGGAGGGGGACCACACGAAGGAGAAATGGAAAGAAATGGAGAAGAAATAGGCTTGCGGACGGGTTTTAAAAAGATGATTTCCGTTCAAGTGTCGACCTCTAAAAGTTCTCAGGGGTCGACCTTAAGTGTCGACCTCTAAAAATCTCAGGGGTCGACCTTAAGTGTCGACCTCCGAAAACTTAAGCGTCGACCTCCGAAAACTTAAGTGTCGACCTCCAAAAATAAATTAGCCAAAATAAAATTTGGTAAAATATGAAAAAATTGATAAAATTTAGAAAAATAAGCTTTAAACATATTTGAGAATTTATAAATCATTTTTGAGGAATTTTGATGAGAATTGAAGAGTTTTAAGCAAAAGGATCAATGACTCCCAGTTCTCTTCTGATCATACAAAATCTATCTTCATTCAATGGTTTTGTGAATATATCAGCCAATTGATAATCAGTACAAATAAATTCTAACAACACATTAGAGTTTTGAACGTGATCTCTTATGAAGTGATGTCTTATTTCAATATGTTTGCTTCTTGAATGTTGTACAGGATTTTTCGTTAAATTGATTGCACTAGTATTATCACATCTTATGGGTGTCTTAGTTAGTTTGATGCCAAAGTCCTCGAGTTGCTGTTTGATCCATAGAATCTGAGCACAACAGCTTCCAGCTGCTATATATTCGGCTTCTGCCATAGATAGAGCAATCGAGTTCTGTTTCTTGCTGCTCCATGAAATCAAATTAACTCCTAGGAATTGACAAGTTCCACTAGTACTTTTACGATCAAGTTTACACCCAGCAAAATCAGCATCAGAATATGCAATTAATTCATATGATGACTCTCTAGAGTCCAAAGACCAATTTCAATTGACCCAGATAAGTATCTAAATATACGTTTTACAGCTAAGAGATGTGATTCTTTAGGAGCAGACTGAAAACGTGCACACATACAAACACTAAACATTATATCCGGTCTACTGGCAGTTAGATATAGCAATGAACCAATCGTGCTTCTATATAATTTTTGGTCTACTGATTTACCACATTCATCTTTGTCTAATTTACATGAAGAGCTCATAGGAGTACCTATTGGTTTGGTAGTCTCCATCCCAAACTTTTTCAATATTTTCCTTGTGTACTTGGCTTGGTTGATGGAGATCCCCTCTTTGTTTTGCTTAATTTGGAGTCCGAGGAAGAAGTTGAGTTCTCCCATCATGCTCATCTCGAACTCACTCTGCATTAACTTTGCAAATTCTTGACAAAGACATTCGTTAGTAGCACCAAAAATAATATCATCTACATAGATTTGTACTACTAAGAGATCATCATTTTTCTTTTTCAAAAATAATGTATTATCTACATTACCTCTAGAAAAATCATTCTTCATCAAAAATGAACTTAATCTATCATACCAAGCTCTAGGAGCTTGCTTTAAGCCATACAATGCTTTATGCAATTTAAAAACATGGTTAGGAAATTCATGATTTTCAAAATCAGGAGGTTGTTCAACATAAACTTCCTCTTCAATAAATCCATTTAAAAAAGCACTTTTAACATCCATTTGAAATAACTTGAAATCCATAAAACAAGCAAAAGCAAGTAAAAGTCTAATTGCTTCTAGCCTAGCAACATGAGCAAAGGTTTCGTCAAAGTCGATCCCTTCTTCCTGGTTGTAGCTTTTAGCAACAAGTCTAGCTTTGTTTCTAGTTACAATACCATGTTCATCAATTTTATTTCTAAAAACCCATTTTGTGCCAATTATAGAAATATTAAGGGGTCTTTCAGTTAAAGTCCAAACGTTATTTCTTTTAAATTGATTTAGTTCATCTTGCATAGCATTAATCCAGTTACAATCTTTTTCAGCTTCATCAATTGACTTAGGCTCTATCTGAGATACAAAAGCTAAATAATCACAAACATTTCTAATAGAAGAGCGTGTACTTACTCCCTTTGACGGATCACCAATAATTAGCTCTTTGGGGTGTCCGTGTGCATACCTCCATTCTTTAGGGAAAGGTTTTGGTGAAGTTGCATTGATCTCTTGAGTTTGATCTTGATTTTCTTGATCATCATCTCCTTTGGGCTCATCTTCATTGATTGTCAAATGTTCAAGCTTCTTTGTACCTGTTTCATCATCAATAGAATCTTCTTTTCTAGAAGATTTTTCGTTAGATTCATCAAACACTACTGAATTGATTCTTCAACCAGAAGAGTTCTTCTGTTGAAGACCCTGTATGCCTTGCTAGAAGTAGAGTATCCTAAGAAGATACCCTCATCTGACTTGGCATCAAATTTACTGATATTGTCTTTGCCATTGTTTAATATGAAACAGCGGCAACCAAATACACGAAAATACTTAAGATTCGGTTTTCAATTTTTCCAAAGCTCATATGGTGTTTTCTTCAAAATAGGTCGAATTAAAACACGATTTAAAATGTAACAGGAAGTATTAATGGCTTCTGCCCAAAAATATCTAGGTAAATCATTTTCGCAAAGCATTGTGCGTGCCATTTCTTCAAGTGTCCTGTTCTTTCTTTCTACCACTCCATTTTGTTGAGGTGTCCTAGGTGTAGAAAAATTATGACTAATGCCATTTCCATTACAAAAAGCTTCAAAATCATGATTGTCAAATTCAGTTCCATGATCACTATGCAAAGAAACAATAGTGAGATCTTTTTCATTTGAAACCCTTTTATGAAATTTAACAAAAGCTGAAAACATTTCATCTTTATGAGCTAAAAACATTACCCAAGTAAATCGTGAGTAATCATCTACAATTACTAGCCCATATTTTTACCTCCCAAACTAGTTGTTCTGGTTGGTCCAAAGAGGTTCATATGCAATAATTCAAGGGGTCTTGTAGTAGATACTACTCCTTTAGGTTTGAAAGTAGATTTAGTTTGTTTTCCAAATTGACATGCAGCACAAATCTTATCTTTTTCAAATATGAGTTTTGGTAATTCTTTTTGCTTAATTTTGAAATCAACTGCATACTAGCATGCCCTAGCCTACGATACCAAAGCCAACTAGTTTCACTTGCCTTGGCTTCCCTAGCCACTAGGCATTGACCACTTTCCATGGCTAGATCATCAAGATCAACCATGTAAATGTTTCCATGCCTATGACCAGTGAACTTGATGCCATCGACATCTAGACTAGATACCATGCACCAAGATGATTCAAAAATTACTTTAAAACCCTTATCACAAAACTGACTAATGCTAAAAAGATTATGCTTCAAGTCATCAACAAATAATACATTATCTACATAAGCATTAGGGGTGATATGGATTTTACCAATTCCGACGATTTTGCCTTTTCCATTATCACCAAAAGTAACGTTTCCACCATCAATAGCTGCTAGTGATGAGAATTGCTTCACATCCCCAGTCATGTGCCTTGAGCAACCACTATCCAGATACCACATTCTTCTTTTATTTTTGGTTGCAAGGCATACCTGCAAAAATTAATCAAGTTGAAACTTTAGGTACCCAAGTCATCTTGGGTCCTTTAGGGTTAGTCAAATTGGTTCCTTTTGGAACCCAAATCTTTCCAAAGGTATTTAATTTTCTTCTATTATAAATATATGATTTATGTCCTAACTTACCACATGCATAGCAGGTAATATTAGAAGATGCAGGTATGAAAGAGTTTTTGTAAAGTTTTTGCTGATTGTGTAGCTTAAATCCAAGTCCAGCTTTGTTAAACACTGCATGTTGACTATTTAAAAGCATGCTTAATTTTTCTGAACTAAAAGTAAACTTTTCTACAAAAGGTTTTACTTTTTCTAACTCTTCTTTGTAATTCTTGTTTTGAAGCAATAGTTCTTTGTTTTGTTTTTCAATTTTCTCATTAGTTTTAAGACTTCTATTATTTTTCAAAGAATCATTTTCTTTTAAAAGATTATCCTTATCATTTTTCAAGGTCTTTACATGTTCAGTTAATTTCTTGTTTTCTTGAATTAAATCTTCAATTTCAGTTGAAAACTTTTCTGAATTTTTGGTAAGCTCAAGATTTAGCTTTCTTAATTTCTTATTTTTCAGTTTTAATTTTTCATATTCCATAACTAAATCATCAAAAGCATCATGCAATTCATTGAAAGTAAATTCAATTTCAGGTTCAGAATTTACCTCGTTATCTTCATTGGCCATGAAACACAGGTTGGCGACTACCTGCTGCTCTTCATCACTGCTAGAGTCCTCACTCTCACTCCAGGTAGCCATCATGGCTTTCTTTCTCAACATCCTTCGACTCTTTTTAAGCAAAGGGTAATTCGTTTTATAATGTCCAGGCTTCTTGCACTCGAAGCAGATGGGTGGATCCCTTTCTTTTTCTTTCTCTTTTTCTTTATTGTGATCACCTTTTTGTGGCCTTTTCTTGTAGAAGCCCTTCTTCTTTCTCATGAATCTTTTGAATTTTCTTGTAATGAGGGCTGTCTCATCATCATCAGCTTCTTCTTCCGATTCATCACTTGACTCTTCCTTTGTAGTGGACTTGAAGGTTATGGCTTTCTTTTTCTTGTCATTATCCACTGTCTTCTGCTTTAGTGAAAGCTCGTAAGTCATCAGTGATCCAAGAAGCTGCTCAAGAGGTAGAGTATTGACATCCTTGGCTTCTTCTATGGCTGTTACCTTCGCATCCCATGAAGCCGGAAGAGACCTGAGAAGTTTGTTAACCAGTTCACCATTAGATATAATTTTTCCCAAATTCCTCATACCATTTACTATATTTGTAAATCTAGTATACATTTCACTGATACTTTCAGTTGGTTCCATCTTGAATATCTCATACGTATGAATGAGCATGTTCACCTTTGTGGTCTTCACTTGGTGTGTACCCTCATGGGTAACCTCAAGTGTATCCCAAATTTCTTTGACGGAAATACAATTTGATATTCTGTTAAATTCACTTGGGTCAAGTGCACAGAATAGCAAATTCATCACCTTAGCATTTAACTCAGCTTGTTTGATGTCATTGTCATCCCATTCTTCTTTAGATTTTGGGGTGATAATGCCATTAACCAAGTGAGTGGGCTGATGAGGCCCTTTAGTAATTACTGTCCATATATGATAATCTACAGCTTGTAAATAAATACGCATACAAGTTTTCCAGTATGTGTAGTTTATGCCATTAAAGAAAGGAGGGCGATTTGATGCTTGTCCTTCAACTACACCCATTCCAATTGGGGCGGCCATGATCTTTCACTCAAGATCGTTGGACCTACAAGAGAGTACCGGTGCTCTGATACCACTTGTTGCCCAGATATGGTGCCCAAGAGGGGGGGTGAATTGGGTATTTTAAAAATTAAAGCAATATATGTGCTATCAAGTTCAAAGGTGAAGAGTGATAGTGCTTAAGTAATTGTGCAATGGAAGCAATGAAATAAAACAACAATTAAAGAGCAAAAGAAGATAGAGAGTAAAGCAATGCAAACACACAAGAAGTATAGTGGTTCGGTGCACCTAGCACCTACATCCACTCCCCAAGCTCCACTTGGAAATTTCCACTATAATCTTTTATAGATTACAACCGACTTGTTTTACCAGGCTCACAAGTCAAAACCTTACACATTTGTTTTGGCTTCGGGCTTACAAGCAACCCTAGTTGGTTTTATCAATTGGCTCACCAACAAACCTCACACACTTGTTTTGGCTTCGGCCTTACAAGCAACCCTAGTTGGTTTTATCAATTGGCTCACCAACAAACCTCACACTAGTTTCAAATTCCCTTGAAACTAGCCTAAGACAAAAAGAATATGAATACAATGAATAAAACAAGACAAACTCCTTTTGAGCAAAAAGTAATTCGATGTAGCTCTTGATGGAGACTCTTCAAGCCTTTCTCTTGGAATCTTTAGACCTCACTAAATGCCAAACACTTGAAAGTTGGATTCCTCAAAGATGGAAAGCTTTTGGCTAAGGAATCTCTTGGATTTCTCACTCTTTTTGGCTTGGAATTGATTGAAGGCTTTGTACTTTCACTCTAATCTTTTTCACTTTGTCTCCTTGTCTTTTTTGAAGTTTGGTGGAGGTTAAATACCTCATTCAAGCTGAAACAACTCCACAAGTCCGTTAGAATCAAAAATATGGCCGTTTATGGCCGTTGAAATCAAATCAAAAGTTCAGAAAAACTAGCCGTTATGCCATGAGTCGACCTCATGAGTCGACCTCTGGATCAAGTGTCGACCTCATGAGTCGACCTCCAGTTTATCTTAGGCAAAAATCCAGAAAACCATAGTTCTACCCAGTTTGAATTCTCAGGCAATGAGTCGACCTCTGGTGTCGACCTCTGGACAGGTGTTGACCTCTGGTGGTCGACCTCTGGAGCGTGCCACTGAAATTTTGCCGTGCCGGCCTTGCTGAACTTTTCTTTTCTTCATGAGTCGACCTCTGGTGGTCGACCTTTGGCAAGGTATCGACCTCTGGTGGTCGACCTCTGATCTGAAGTTTTCTGAAACTCTAGAGAGGTGCGTGCCATGCTTGAGTTTCTTTAAGCCTTTGTTTCTTTTGTTAATTACTTTTTAACAAGAAGGTCTAATATGAGAAATTTGATCTTGTTTAAGGTAGAAGAGCTCTTTTCCAAAATCAGGCAAGCTTGGTTTCATCATTGTACTCTTAGTACTCTTTTTGAATAACCTAAGTCCTGAAACTTTATCTTGAGATGAAACATTAGTCCAAACATATACTTAACCTTTTGTTAATCATCAAAATTAAGGAGCCAAAGCCAACAAAACTATTAAAAGTTTTGGTTTTATCAAAAATGTGGATTAACCCTATGTTTATAAGAAGACTAGTGGGAGTGCCATAGTCTTCTTGGTTCTATATGTAGATGACATACTCCTCATTGGGAATGATATCCCAATGTTGCAATCAGTCAAGGTTTGGCTATCAAACCAGTTTTCCATGAAAGATTTGGGAGAAGCATCCTATATACTAGGTATTAAGATCTATAGAGATAGATCTAAGAGGATGCTAGGTTTATCCCAATCTAGGTACCTTGACTTAGTGCTGAAAAGATTCAGCATGGATGGAAGTAAAAGAGGTTATCTTCCTATGAGTCAAGGCATACATCTTTCTAAAAGGATGTCTCCTAAGACACCTGAAGAAAGAAATAGAATGAATTCTATACCCTATGCTTCGGCAATAGGGTCCATAATGTATGCCATGTTATGTACCAAGCCTGATGTGGCATATGCTTTAGGCATTGTCAGTAGACTTCAGGCTGATCCAGGAGAAGATCATTGGAAAGTAGTTAAAAATATTCTTAAGTACCTAAGAAGGACTAAGGATATTTTTCTGGTTTATGGTGGTTCTGATCTTAAACTAGAAGCTTATTCTGATTCTAGTTTTCAATCAAACCCTGATGATAGCAAATCCATTTCGGGATATGTTTTTATCCTAAATGGTGGAGCAGTGAGTTGGAAGAGTACCAAGCAGCAGACTGTAGCTGACTCAACCACAGAGGCAGAATACATAGCTATTAGTGAAGCTGCCAAGGAAGTAGTCTGGATGAAGAAGTTCATCACAGAGTTGGGTGTTGTTCCTGAGATTGAAAACCCATTGCCACTTTACTGTGACAACACTGGGGCTGTTGCTCAAGCTAAGGAACCAAGAGCTCATCATAAGTCCAAGCACATTCTGAGACGCTTCCATCTCGTTCGAGAAATAGTAGAGAGACAAGATGTCTACATAAATAGAGTTGATACAAAGAACAATGTAGCAGACCCGTTCACTAATGCTCTACCACAGCGAGAGTTTGATCGCCACCTCGAGTGTATGGGATTAAGATTTAAAGGCGATTGGCTTTAGTGCAAGTGGGAGATTGAAAGGGATATGCCCTACAAGCCAATCTATGTTGTATCTCCCAAACCATTGTAATTGACAATTTTCTAAATAACGGCATTATTTTTCATCATACGCTGTTTTTATATTATATGATGAACCCCATAGATTAGGGCTATGATTTTAGGGTTATGATGAGATCATACCAGTGAGACCTAAAATCTTAAAACCTTAATCTAAAGTAATCCTAGTCAAAGGAACCCTGAGTAGGGGATCAGGGTTTTTCCGGTAAGACTAGCACATCCCAAGTATACTGGAATGGGTGACTGCTCTCACAGTCACTTGTGTATGACACTAATATTGGGATATGGGTGCTCATTGGAGAATGAGTTCACTGATATGATCCAACTTGAGAACATCTAATAGAGTCTTAGCTACATGTCAATAGAAGGTTCTTATAGTGGGAGTGGTACAAGTAATCCTTTGACCTGAGACTGCCATAAGTACCTTATGTACATGAACCCATGCTTTGGTTCAATCCTAATCATGACACTGAGTCATGCACAGGATTGATACTGGGAATGGTGAATTGGATATGAAGGTAATGAGTAGGTCAACAAGGAATCGATCACTCTTAGTAAGAGGAGATTGCATCCAGCTAGTTAACAATCGGATGATGATTCAGGGAATCTTTGATCAAAGTAAAGATATTAAAGATGGTTTCTAATATCAAGATAATTGAATCATCAATATAAGATTAAGCAAGAAATAAATATAATATTGGATTTGATATATATCCATATCCATAGTTATATTTTGGGTGCAGGCTGATCGAAAGATTTAATTGTACGGTAACTCTCTACTGAAGGATAATTTTGGTATTTCACCAGAATTTCCATATCTTCCGGGTAGACATGACACATTGCTAGACGTCAATATTGTCTTGTGAGTTGATCAAATTCAAAGATCATTTATTAGGAAGAGTCTGAATTAATCAAATCGGGTAAGCCCGGTTTGACCTAAATCGATTAGAAAGAGTTCTAATCAAATTAGGTCAACTTGTATTCAAACCCACTGCTGGCTAGATGTGGAACCCAATGGGTCACACACTTAAGAGGATTGATCAAGAGTTTAATTTGGAATTAAATCATCTTTGCAGGATAACACTCTAGCAGGTGTTGCAAACCCTAGCTTCTATTCGAATCGGATTCAAATTAGGGTTCCGGATTGGTTCAAATTGGGTTCTAATTGGATCTAATTAGATCCTAATTGAGTTAATTGGGATTATGGCTAACCCTATTGGCTAGCCATGTAACTAGGCTACCCTCCCCACCCGCCCCTTTTCATTTTCATGCCAAATACCAAGAGTCCATGCGCTTATGGACTCTTGGCGCACCATTTGGAAGAGTCCATGGTGCATGGACTCTTGGCGCGCCCCGCTTAATTCTCCGATGAATTAAGATGGGGCGGCCTCCTTTCTTAATAATTAGCGCACTACTTGTCCCCCCTTGGATGGGAATCCAACGGTTGATGGAATTTTAAGAAAGAAGGAAGGCGCTGACTCTTCCCGGTTGCGCGAAACAATATCTCTTCGGAGACTGAAACATCGCGATTCCTTTCTTCTGAAATTTCATGACTTCTCTTTTAGGAAAAGTCGTGAGATTTAATCTGGAAGGGCGTGAGAAGGAGGGAAGGTGGTGTGAGAAATAGGGAAGGGGCGTGAGACAAAATGGAATGGTGTTTACGGAGAGTTGTGAAGACATCTCTTTGTAATCTATTTAAGGAACAGAGGTCTCTGGTGTTGGACTAATGTACGACAGAGGTTTTATTTTTCTTTTCTTTCTAGGAAACTGATTCCTCCTTAGCTTGTTTAGGACACAGAGAGTTTCTCTCTTACAGAGTTCTCTTCTCTGTTGAAACTCAAGTCCAAAACAAGAGATAGGAAGAATCTCTCGATCGGTAAAAGAAAAGAACTACTACTCTGTTTCTATTTCCTTTTACTTTAAGACATTAGTGTCTTAAATCCTTCTCCTCCTTCAAGACAAGAGTTTTATTCTTAGGACAAGGTCTTAAGAAAGGGAGAGAAAGAAGAAAGAAAGGAAGTAAGGAGCCCCTACCGTGGAGTTTTAAAGCCATAGTCCTCTTGAGTTCTAGGATAAGAATTCAAGTGGAGGAATTTTGAAGAAGCTAGCATCTTGATCAATCATCTTGTGGATCACCATTGGAGGGTGGACATTTGGACGCCTGGTGAAATCAAAAGGGGCATTCAACACCAAGTTTTGATTCTACATCAAAATTGGATTTAGCGTTAACAGGTTGGTGCCCTAATTCTAACAATGTGAGTTTGTATGTTTATTATATGTTTTAATCCTGAATAAGGAGATCTTGGCTAAGGGATTATGGTGCAAATTTCATCATTTTGAAATTACACTTCCGCTGCGGTGTACCGGATTCCCAATAGTCTTGAATCTTCAATTGGGTGCACATGGGATGTTATATTGGTCCCCTCTCATAATACAGGACTCAATTAACTAATACATGAACTCAATAAATAACTGACCACATGATTTAACCAACTAATTGAACCAACCATACTTAATTAGGCTTTCAAATAAAAACCCAATTAAAGTTGGTAAAAAGGGCTAATTAAATTAGACCACTAAGATCCCAATTGGGTAAATAGGGTTTGAATCAATTGGGGTTTCGACTCAACCTGGTATAAAGGGTTTTACTCTAAAATAAAAAAAAACCCTAATTAGAGTTGGTAAAAGGGGTTTACCCTAACTAAACCAAAATAACAAAATTTAAAATAAATATTTACATGGTAAATAGTGTTGGATTTAGGATTTTACTCATAGGTGATCCACAGGGATGTGGGTTCAACTTGTCGATTTCTTTTAGCCCTGGTCCTGCACCAATTATTCTCGGGTGGGAGGAACTCGACCCTGTCAAGTATGGGTCAATTCCACTGTGATAATACTCTAGTAGGTCAGGGGCAACTCTCTGCAAGTCCTCTCTGGTTATCCAAGAATCATCAGACTCAGGTCATCCAAGATCCGTTCGATCTTGTCTTTCTGGGATGGTGGTATGGTAGGTGGAACACATGGGTTGGTTCACTCTCAAGGACAGGATTAGGCCCAAATAGCTTACTAGGAATCAACGTTGGCTCCCTATACTTGATAAGGTCTAAAATGTTGAAAGTAGAGCTAATGCCTAGTTTAGGTGGCAATTCAAGCACGTAGGCATTAGGTCTTATTTTCTTAATTACTTTGTATGGTCCACTACTATGGGTATGTAACAACCATTCAGGTTGTAGTCTAACCATGACAAAGTCTCCTTCAATGTATTCTTTAAGTCTTTTTCTCTTTTTCTCTTTTTTATTTTTTTATTTTATTTTTTTATTGACATGCATGTAAATCCTAAACTACAACTGAGTTTGATCCTTGGTTGGTGGGTGACATGCAGATGAAAATGGTGCATGGACTACTCCTAAATGCCACAGAGTTTTCCAGAACTAAGTGGCAAACCTAATATGCTCAAAGGATGTATGCAACTTGTGAACCTCTATAAAATGCAAACTAATAGTCCTAGAAATGTTGGAAGCTTCAGGAAAAGATAGAAAATAAGAACTGGGTTCGGGGTTGACTTGGTAGGGTAGGAAATAAGAAAAGGATTCGGGGATTGGTCCAAGACTAAGTGGGTTGACCTTAAAGGTTTGGGTATTTCTACAGTGTCTACCTTATAAAAGAATGGGTTAGTAATTTCAAAAAAAATATCTTCAGTTGGGACTAATGGAGTGAATTCTTCCTGAGGTTGCTGGTTTGAAAAAATCAAGTCCTCAATAAGCTCTTCCAGTTCCTGAATTTTAGGACTAGGCTCTATGACTTGACACTTTTCTAGGGTTTTCCTAGGTAAGGTCTTAATAGTAGGGTTAGGATCCTCTTGGATCTCTTTTTCTAAGAATCCTATAGTTTCAGTCTATGTAGGGTTAGGGTCAACTAACTCTGGATCTACCTCCTGTATCTCCTCATCTATATACTCATTTACCAACTTCACATCAGCTTCAGAGACTTCTTCTTCAATAGCATCTTGGTGAACCAATGGGGTAGTAGGAGTAGGTCGGTCAAGAGAAAATTGATGAGTGTTTGGGATAGCAGGGGTGGGCTGACTAAGGAGACAATGACTAAGATCTGGGGTAGTGGAGAAGGGTTGGCTAAGGGAAACCTAAATAGTACCTGGGTTTTGACTACAGCCACTAATCCTAGTGGGTTCTGGCTGATTAAGAAAAACTTGACTAGTACTAGGTTGATACCTAGGGATTATAGGTTTCTTGGGCTAATAGGATATAGGTTCAGACCTATGGGTTATGGATCTGGGTTTGTAGGAGCTGGGTTCATAGGGTCTGGGTATGTACTTTTGCCTAAGTTTAAGTTTCATGTCATCCCAGGTAGTTATTGGTATGTCTCTTCTTCGTTTGATTATTCTTTCAACATCATCCCAATAAATTCTTGCCTGGCATACTAATTTAAGCTTAGCAAACTTAAACTGACTTCCTTTAGACATTAGTTCCCTCTTAAAATATAGATCCATATCTTCTTCCCAATTAAGATAATTTTCAAGATCAAGATCACCACCAAATGTAGGTGCTTCTACCCTAAAATTCCTAGTGGTTAACTCATCCTGGCCTATAAAATCATAATTGGGTCTCCTGTGGTTAGATTCCCAAAGTGGGTCTAGGTGTGGTGCTATCCAAGGGTTGGACTCCAAGAACGGGTTAGGGTGTGTTTCAAATTTTGGTTCAGGACAAGTCTTACAGGTTTTCTCTAGGTTCCCTAATCGTTGGTCCAGTCGATCAAACTTATGGTTTATTTGGGTACATTATTCAGTGAAAGTCCTAAAGAAGATTTCCATAGTGGACTCCATGGTCAAACCAGACTGGGTTGGGTTTGAGGCTACAAGTATTGGGCTCTTAATCTTGGGGTCATGCAATGCAATCACACAGACAAGACTCAGACTAGGGTTTCCTAGACCTAGAGCTCAAGTAGAATGGGTTAGCTCAAATTATAGCCAATTTAATAATTACCCTGTCCACTAGCCAGGTAAGAGGTGGGGTTGTGGGAGGCTCCCCCTGCTCTTACAGGGTCCTAGTTAAGAACCACGAAATTGCTTAGGGCATTTGCCTTTGGACCTCTAGACTTAGACGCCATATTCAAGTGATAATCAAAGGATTGGTGCACTAGCTTTCACACGGTACTTGGAACTCGACCTATTGGTGTCCCTAGCTCACTAGAGCAATTAAGTCTAATTAAATTTTAATTATGTTTAGGCTAGGATGCAAAGAAGGTTGTTGTGGGCCCAGGACAAGTGATGAGCGCCTGCCCTGATCTGAGATGTTCAAGTACCCTTAAGATTAGGTTACTTGATGCACACACAAGATGAAACCCTAATATACAAATAAGCAAAAATAGAAGAAAATGAAATTAATTAATTTCTTTTTTTTTATTTTTTTAAACAAGGATATACTTTGTAGATAAGTCTATAATATGCAGTAGATATTAAAATATGCAAAAAATTTTACCAAAAAAATCCTAAACTTGCTGAAATTAGCTTTGCTGAAAAATAGGGCATAACTGTTCTCAGGTAGTATTTCAATGGGAAGAAAATCTACAGATCGAAATAATTCATGAGAAACATCAAAAAAACACTAACAATTATGATGGATCCAACTAAATAAGAATTAGGCAATTCTGAGCTTTCTACAAGCAGAAACAATTAAAACAACATAGCATGTACAAAGATGGCCGAGATGTAGAAATTAAAAACTATCTCTTCATTTTCTTCATCAAGGGTCAATTCACAATGGCACCCCTACATGCCATAGAAATCCTGTTTGAATGGGTTGTGAGGGTCTTGCAACCCTACTTTTTTCTATGACCGGATGGCCATGGTAAAGCACCCGATCAAAGTACTTAAAGAAAAACTAGTTGCAAAAAATTTCAGCACAAGAGAAATTAACCCTAGTTTAACCTGCTCTGATACCAAAACTGATGTGAGACAGAAACCAAAATTAAATTACTGATATTTAAACCTAATTAACAGAGAAAAGATAGAGATTAATTTTTTTAGATTTTTAGAATTTAGAGACAAAGCATTTAATAAAGAAAGACTAGTCTACTAGCTATTACCTGCAAAGTAAACCTAATAAAGTAAACTAAAAAAAATAGGACTTGGTGGCTGAGAAATCACCATAAACTAGGGTTATCCATTCAACAAATTAGAAATTATGAGAAGGGAAAAAGTTTAGATTTTACCAACGAAGATTCTCTCATCTGAATCGGATTTGACGAGACTCTTAAGATCTTCACGGTAGGGTTTCAAGAATTCACTTTTGGGCATCGATCTTTCAAGCGATGCTGGTCTGGAGGCAAGAAACCTGGCTTCGATTCTTGATCACCTGCACGCTCAACAAAGAAAATCAAATTAGAAAGCAACAAATGAAAGGAAAAGATGAAAGGAAGGTAAGGTTTAGGAAAGTTGGTTTTTGATTTCTAGATGGCTGGATAAGTAGGGTCTCACACCTCGCGATGCTCCAAAGGAATAAAGGAAGAAGGGCCTCACACTTCGTGATGCGCACAGCAAAGGAAGATTTCGATAGAATGTCTTTGTATTTCAAAAATAATTTCATTAATTACAAGGGGGGCTGGTGGGATATTTATAGACTCCCAACTAAAGACTTAAGGGACACAAACACTAGTCTTGTGCTCCCTTGGACTACGACTCCTAGAATCCTGCTCTTGGACATCTTGGACTCTAGAGTCTGGATCATTTGGTTGTCTGCTGGTGAAGGACTCCTCAGTTTGGATTGAAGAAGACTCAAGAGTTTAGGTGAAACTCTTGAGTTTAGGAGAATTAAGCAACTTCCATCCTGATTGCTTGAAACTCTTGAAGTAGAAACCCATTGAACCATCTTCCCTTAAGTGAGAAAATACCTTGGGACTCCTTGAAGTGGTCGACAAGAATGAAACTCCTTGGAAGAGTGGCCAACTCTTGGATTTGGCATGGAATAATTGAGTACGGGGGGTGTCAACTTGGGAGTCCTTCTGCTTTACTTATCTTAATTTTAAGTGGTGCCTAAAACTTCTTCTCATGGGCTGACCAAAGATAATAAAATACATGGCATGTGAGATGTCCAAACAAAAGTGACATGGCATGTGTTCTTGTCACAAAATGAGATGTCCAAATGGTGTTGTCCCAAAGACGTGTTGCAACATCCCATATACACCCAATTGAAGAATCAAGACAACCCATGTGCTAGCTCAAGTCACAACCTCTTCTTGGCACCATTTTTTTAAGGATTTGGACATCAATTAACTAATTACATGGACTCAATAAATAACTAACCACATTATTTAACTAACTAATTGAACCAACCATACTTAATTAGGCTTTCAAATAAAAACCTAATTAAAGTTGGTAAAAAGGGCTAATTAAATTGGACCACTAAGATCCCTATTAGGTAAATAGGGTTTGACTCAATTGGGATTTTGACTCAACTTGGTAAAAAGGGTTTTATCCCAAAATAAATAAAATCCTAATTATAGTTGGTAAAAAGGGTTTACCCTAACTAAACCAAAATAACAAAATTTAAAATAAATATTTACATGGTAAATAGGGTTTTGTTCAGGGTTTTACTCATAAATGATCCACAGGGATGTGGGTTCAACCTGTCGTTTTCTTTTATGATGGGGACATCGACCTACATGAATCCCAGAGTAGCACGAATTCCAAAGCAGCAAACAAATTTAAATTTGAAGAATATTTATTTAGGATTTATCTTTTGTTTGAAATTTGAATTATGATTTGGTTGGTTAGGATTGAGATATGGATAGGCTTATCTTATCCTATCTTGTGTTTGAATTGGAATCATCTCTATCTTTTTATCTTGTATTCAAATTCAAATAAGGGTTGGACAGGTCTATAAATACCACCCTCAGTCTTTTGTAAAAAATAGTTTTTGGAGAAAAAAATTTGAGTTTTTAGAAGAGTGATTCTTCTTGCCTTCGCCTTCGGGCATGGGCGTGAGGTCCTCATTATCCCCCTTCCCAACCCATTTTCTTTAACTCCTCATGACCTTTGAGATTCAACCTAGCACCTCCAAGTATCGAGGAGGGTGTAATACCCTAGAGGTGAGAGGTCTCTTCGTTAGGGTGAGTCCCAAAGTTCATGAGATTCAAATCCCTGTCTTCCATCCCCACTATTCCTTCGCCACCCCTAGAAAAAAAAATCTAAAAAAAAATGTACCATAATTTAGGTGACTTCTAGGCTCACCAACGATCCTATCCATCTGTCCCCCATCAATTTAGCCCCGGTGCCTGCACCAAGTAGGCGGCTTGGAGGCAGGGCATAGGGATCACGCAGATATCCTGAGGGATCATATAAATACCCTTAATCACACAAATTCACTCAGAATTCACACCAAGAGTTGAGAAGAACTCAAGAAAGTTTTCATATTCATTAACATCCAATATACATGAGAGGGGGGGCCTTTAAATAGGCTTACAAACTTGGGCTCCAAGTAAGGGCATACAAAAGAATTCCCACTAATCCTTTTCCTACTCAAATACATAGAGATCTCATCTTCCAAATGGTTTCAAACTCCCGCTTCTCACTTGGATTACTCCTCTCCTTCTCTTTGACTTGGTCCAAGGGAGGTGACCATAAGTGGGGTGCCAACATGAGAGGTGACCATAAGGAGGGCGCTGAATTTGAGGATGGGCCAGGGCTTTGGGCAACCCATTTCAGTGCTGGGCAGGCTCAGGGCTCTCCTGGTGTCCATCTCTTCCTGGTGGGCTGATGTACTTGTCATCTAGGTCTTCGATGATAGCTCCAAGACTCCTTCCATGCTTCCCAAGTGGCACAATTATGTGGATGATTGGATTCCTTGTAGTGGTTGGAGTATTATGCTGACTGGCTTTATAAGTGACTTGTGTCTTTTAACAAAATTGGACTGGACTCAATCTAAGACTTAGAAAATTGGACTGGACTCAATCTAAGACTTACAAAATTGGACTGGACTCATAAAACTCAAAACTTACATGACTTATAAGGCTTACTAAGCATCCAAAACTTGACTCAATACTCTAATTACAGGACTCAAATGTAAAAAGGCCCGAAATGAGATTTAGAAGCCAAGGCACAGACTCAAGTATAACAAAGCCTATAAAACAAAACTCATGGTCCAAATATAGGACTCAAACAGCTAACACAGCTAGATTATTGGACTCAAAGTTAAAATTGGAATCATGGCTAAAGGACTCAAAACTCAGGGACCCATAGTAAACTAGGGTTGACCTGATGTCCCCATCAATTCTCCCGAGGTGGGATGAACTCGACCCTGTCGAGTATAGGGTAGTCTGGTGTTAGTAATAAGTCTGGGTGGAGGCACTGTGGGTCCTCTTGAGTAATCCATGAATCATCGAATTCTAGTCGACTTTGCCATCGAACCAGGTAGCGTTGATAGGCGCGACCCCGAGTTATGATAGCTTGATCATCTAGGATACTCTCGATCCATATTCTTCTCTTAGGCAAATATAGTGGACACTCAGGTAAGGTTTCTCTCTTAAAGGATGGGTGAGGTCCAAAAATCTCACTAGGAATCAATGCCGGTTCCCTATACTCAACCAAGTCCATGATATTGAAGGTAGAGTTAATGCCTAAATCCAAGGACAGATCAAGCACATAGGCATTGGTTCCACTTTCTTTATCACTCTAAAGGTTCAACTCTACAAGCATGAAGCTTCTTAACCATAACAGAATTTTCTACATTAAATTCCTTGGCTTTCTTTCAGGAATTAGCCAGTTTCTATATATTTCATTACGTAAATTAATCTTTTAGCTAATGTCCTGATGCAAATGTTCTGTAGAGGACAGTGCAGGTGTAGACAAATAAATTAGGTCTGGGGACTTATTGGACTCAAAACCAACACTTAATAGACTCGACTAGGCATTCCTATAAAAAGAAATTTATTGGACTCTTTGGATCTAAACCTAACATAATTTAGGCTCTCTAGGTTTGACCCTGGTGTGGCATGCATATAAAAATTTATAATGAACTTCTAGTAAATGCCATAAAGTATACCGGAAATATGATGTAAACCTAACATGCACAAGGAATGTATGAAACATGCCTACTTCGACAAAATGCAGTCTGGTGGTTAGATAAACATGAGAAGCTTCAGAAAAGGGCAAAAAATAAGAGGTAGATTTAGGGTGAATTTAGTAGGATGGGAAGTAAGAAAAGGGGTTGGGGTTGATCGGATAGAATAGGATGTAGGAAGGGGTGTCAGGGATTAATCCTAGACTAATGAGGTTGACCTTATGGGGTTAATGTCTTTTTATAGAGTCTATCTTATGGAAGAATGGATCACTAATCTTAGGGAAGAGATCAATTAGAGTCAAAGGGGGGACTTCATCCTGAGGGTACTAATTTAAAGAGATCAAGTCCTTAATAAATTCTTCTAGTTCTTGGATCTCAGGACTGGGCTCTATTATTGGGCTTTCTTCTAATGGCTCCTCAGGTAAGAGTCTAATAGTAGGTTGGGCTCCTCATCCTCTAACTGATCCTCCACTACAGGTTCAGGTTCAGTTTGGGTGTGATCATGTTCAACTAACTTTGGGTTGGCTTCTATCTAAGTATCTACCTGGTCAACTAATTATGGGTTGGTTTCTACTTGGGTATGGTCCGGGTCAACTAATTCTAGGTCATCTATAGGTATCTCTACTAGACTCAACTCCTTAATGTCATCTTTAGACTCATCAATGGGCTCAGGAGTTTCTTCCTCTAAATCTTTAATAGGCTCGTCATCTTCATACTCCTCTACTAGACTTGGATCAACCTCTTATACTTCTACATTGGGTTCAATAATGGGTTCAAACTCATCTTTATCTAGTTTACCTAGGTATAGGGTGCTAGATGGACACTAGCTAACAAAATGGCCTGGTTTACGACATTTAAAACACACTCTCAGGGGATTGGAACTAGACTTGCCTTTACCTTTTCTAAGGGCCGTAGTGGAACTAGGTTGAGGTTGGCTTAGGTTGGATTGGTTAGGATCTGGTCAGGCTAGGGGCACTAGTCCTAAAGGGTTTGGGTTGACTAAAGGGAAGTGAACTAATACAAGGCTCATGTCTAGGGGTACCAATCCTATGAGATTCAGGTTGACTAGGGAAAACTAGCCTAGTACTAGACTCATAGGATATAGGTTTGGATTTATGGGTTATGGATCCACTAGACTCATAGGACATGGGTACATAGGATCTGGTTTCAGAGGATCTGGGTGCATAAGTTCTAGAGTCATAGGATCTAGAGTTATAGGATTTGGGCTCAGATCTATGGGTCGTGGATCTCCTAGATTCAAGGTACGGGGCTCTCCTAGGATTAGGCTCTGAGTATGGGTCAGGGTATTGGGCTTTCCTAGGGTTGGACTCAGGTTTATGTATGGGATGGGTTTTAGGGGTTTTCTCTAAACCTCCTAATTGGTTCTCTACTTGATCAGAACTATTGGTTAATTGGTCAATCCTATTGGTTGCTTGGCCATTTGATTGGGTTATTTGGTTTATCTAGGCGATCAACTGGGCAAACTGGTTTCGGGATTGGGTATTGGTCTGGTTAATCTGGGTGGTTAATTGGGTAGCGAATTTGGTTTATCTGGTCAAATAGTTCAATCATGTCTTTCATGAAGATCTCAAAGTTGGAGTCCATGGCTGAGCTAGGTTGGGGTTTAGACTATTGATATTTGGTTCCTAACCTAGTGGCCATGCAATCAATCAAACAAGTTAGTGTCATATAGTCAAGCACACAAAGTGAAAATGGACTACAGTTTGCTAGACCTAGAGCCAAAATTGAATGGGTGTACTCAACTTACTCTTAACTCAATAGCTAATCTTTTCACTGGTCAGGTAAGAGGTGGGGTGGTTGGAGGTTGCCCCTGCCTATGATAGGGTCCTAATTAAAAACCACCAGTCCACTTAGAGCGTTTGCCTCTGGACCTTTATCCATATACACCAATTTTCAATAATAGCTGGGGAATTAGGTGCACTAGTTGACCCACACAATTCGGACCTGACCTGTTGGTGTCCCTAAGCTCTCTAGAGCAATTAGGTTACAAATTGATTTTAATGAAGGCTTGGGTTCTGATGCTGGGTGGTTGTTTTGGGCCCAGGACAGGTGATGAAATCCTGTCCTGGTCTGAGAGAGGAAATTGCCCTTAAAATTGATTTAATGAGATGATGAACATACTATGAGCCATAATGCAACAAATAACAATCAGAGAAATAAAAATATTTTTTTAGATTTTTATGAGGTGGCAAATTAGGTTTAGGTTGGTTAAGTTAGCAAACAAATTTTGGGCCTGGGTGAGGTATGGTTTAGAAGTGATTAGGTTTGGTTTGATCAAGTATGCAGAACAGAAATTAGGATTTGATTCGATATAGAATTTGGATCAGTTTTTGATGCAAAAAAAGTTTAGAAGAATTTTAGGATAGAGAATGAAAAGTGCAGATGATCTCTACCAAGTTTCATCAAAAAAGATTTAGATAATGATGCAAAACCTAGGGTTTTTCAAACTGTGTGAAGAAATCTCAAGATTCAGGTTAGGGTTCCTAATATGCTGATTTTTGTAATTCTTGTTTTCTATAAAAATAACTAAAAATTATGACAAGGATCAAAATTATACAGAGGACAAACCACATAAATTTCAATTAAAAGTAAAATACTTAAGGTGATGAAATAGACCGAAATCTAGACATCTAATGCAGAGATAGGATGCAAAAATTTCTAGGGCAAAAGAAAATAGGCACGAAAACAATTTTATAAACTGAAATAAATCATGAAAAAATTATGGAAAATACTACCAATTACAAGGAATCTAGAAAACCAAAAATCAAAATTTTCTAACCTAGCTACATTTAGAAATAGTAAAAATAATGGACCATATATAAGAATTATGGGATGCAAAAACTAGCCCTAAAACATGCTCTGATACCAAATGATGCGGGACTAATTATGCATGCCAATTATTTTTTATGTATTAGGAATTAAGTTAAGGAGTTTGTATCTCAAATCTAAAGCCATGTTATTAAACAGGGAATTCTATAGAATTTTTGAAAGCAAAGGCATGCAGAACTAAACGCTAAAAGTGAAGAAACAGGACGATCAAGAATAAGAAGCCTTAGTTAGGACTAGCTCTTCTAAATACTGCTACCAGAGGAGTCTAGGGGGTGTACATGGTAGAGATTTGGAGATCGATCTATGAAGAGTTCGCTCTACGCTCTCAGATGCGAAAAAGAAAAACAAGTCGGAGACCTTGCAGATTCGCGGCTTTCAATCCAATGGCCCGAAAGCTTGCCGATTGGAATCTTGGATTCGTGAACTCTGAGGGACCTGCAAATCACCTAACAATGGTTAGAAATCAAAGAAGAAACAAGTTTGAAGGCTAAAGAAAGCAAAGGGAAGGAAGGCTTAGAAATGGGTGGCCAAGATATGAAGAGGCAGGCGGCTTTGAGGCAGGGCGCAGGGATCATACAGATATCCTGAGGGATTGCACAGATACCCTTAATCACACAAATTCACTCAAAATTCATACCAAGAGTTGAGAAGAACTCAAGAAAATTTTCATATTCATTAACATCCAATATACATGAGAGGGGGGGCCTTTAAATAGGCTTACAAACTTGGGCTCCAAGTAAGGGCATAAAATAGAATTCCCACTAATCATTTTCCTACTTAAATATATAGAGATCTCCTCTTCCAAATAGGTTCAAACTCCCTCTTCTCACTAAGATTACTCCTCTCCTTCTCTTTGACTTGGTCCAAGGGAGGTGACCATAAGTGAGGTGCCGATATAAGAGGTGACCATAAGGAGGGTGCTGAATTTGAGGATGGGCCAGGGCTTTGGGCGACCCATTTCAGTGCTGGGCAGGCTCTAGGGTTCTCCTGGTGTCCATCTCTTCCTGTTGGGCTGATGTACTTGTCGTCCAGGTCTTCAATGATAGCTCTAAGACTCCTTCCATGCTTCCCAAGTGGCATAATTATGTGGATGATTGGATTCCTTGCAGTGGTTGGAGATTATGCTAACTGGCTTCATAAGTGACTTGAGTCTTCTTATAAAATTAAACTGGACTCAATATAAGACTCACAAAATTGGATTGGACTTATAAAACTCAAAACTTACAGGACTCATAAGGCTCACTAAGCATCCAAAACTTGACTCAATACTCTAATTACAGGACTCAAATATAAAAAGGCCCAAAATAAGATTCAAAGGCCAAGGTACAGACTCAAGTGTAACAAAGCCTATAAAACAAAACTCATGGCCTAAATACAGGACTCAAACAGCTAATACAGCTAGATTATTAGACTCAAAGACAAAATTGGAATCATGGCTAAATGACTCAAAACTCAGGGACTCATAGTAAACTAGGGTTGACCTAATGTTCTCATCACTTTCCAAATTCATCAATCCTTAAATCAATGATCCAATGACTAGGAATATTTTAGATTAGGGTTTATAGAAACTTAGGTCTCGCCATTATGATCTCCATCATAACCCTAATTCCATTGCTCTAACCTATGGGGTTCATCATAATCTTGATAAGATGCAATAGTATGATGAATCAAATGCCTTTTATTAATAAATAATATCATATATGAGCTGGAAGATCATAGAAATGCCCATACAAAGATTGGCTTTTAGTGCATAATTCTTTCACAAATTAGGATAATATATAAAGAACTTAGAAGAATATTTGTAATGCTATATCATAGTATTTCTAAAAGCACACAAGTGCAAGCCCTCCAGAGATGATCTATATAGGAACTGGATCAAGGAAGCACTCCTAGTTTGCTTATCAAATTTCTCCTCCTAATAGCCTTTCTTCTCTCAATGGCCTTTTTGCCTTCTAGGACTTATACCCTATTGAAGGGTACCTTTAAACCTCTCTAATTTCTTTTTTAAGATTTTGTTGTCCTTCATAATTCTCTTTCAAAGTCCTTGTCTTAAAATGGCAGACTTGTCTTAATCATAAAGACCTGTCTTAATAAGAGAAGGAAGAGAAATATTGAGACAAGTTGGATGATCCCCGATCTTTATCATCGAGAGTTATTTATAGGTAGAGAGGAGGCACCAATCACATGAATTCCCCACCACTTATTTGATATATGATGTATCAGATAAGTCCCTTAAAGTAGGAGTCCAGTGGGTGAAATGTAAGATGAAACATCAAATAGATATAGCATTTTGGAATCTCATGCACCAAGAGATGTCTTCTCATATCTCTTCAAATAATTCTAATTTAGTTAGTACAGTTCCAATGGATGTGGACCACATCAATAATCCTAAGTATCATGACATTTAGATAGGCTTATCTAGAAAAGGTGATCAACAAGCAGAAGGACTCTAGGTCCTTTCTACATGCGCCATCCCTTCATGCGCACACAACCTTTCATGCCATAATGCAAGATGTGCACCCATAGATATCCAATTGACTAGTCCAACCTGATCCAAGTAGGTTGTGGATGAAAGAATAGGAGAGACAAGTCTTTTCCCAAATAAGTGAATAACCTACAAAAGGACTGTTGTTCCTTCTGCATGCCATAATTGTGTGCCAATATTTCTTAGCACCACAAGAGTCCAAAGCCCTTGGAACTCCTGGAATATGGCATGGATAAGGCCTTTTAAGAGTCCAAAAATGGCTAAACACTAATGGCTTACTCTAATTTAAGTTTCACCTAAATTAGTTAGCCCAAGTAGCTAGCAAGCAAACAAACCTAATCTAATTAGGTTAGGAGTTAGGCTAGCCAATATATGCTAGTATATCAATTAGCTAGCCAATTAGGATCCTATGATCCAAATAAAAATATAATAGACTTTCTTAACTAATTCCTTAGCATGTGTGACCCTTTAGGACCCACATGTAACTAGCAATAGATCTAAGTTTATGTCGATTTAGTTCAATTAGAACCCGAGTGATCAAATTAGGTCAAAACTATATCAACCCTTGTTGTCAAATTAAACCTTTTTCCTGATTAACTCATGAATTAATCACTTTAATTCATGAAAACCTTTAAGACATGATTGATATCTAGCAACTTATCATGCTTACTCAAAAGATGAAGAATTTGATAAAAATTATTAAAATACCCTTCAATGGTAAGTTACTATGCAATTTATTTCTTTGATCATCCTTTATCTTGAAAAAGCAATGCATATGGAAATTTATCAAATCCTAACACTTTACTCATTTGAATCTTGATCCAATAATAAAGACTTGACTAATGAAAGATTAGAACCCATTTTAATCTCTTTTAGCTTTGATTAAAGATTCCCTAAGTCATTATATGATGAGATTTCATGGAACAAATTCTCCTCTTATTAGGAGTGATCAATTTTTTATTAACTTACTCATAACCTTTATACATAATCTACCATATCCATGAACACCTTGCACATGACTTAGTCATGAATAAGTATAAACCAAAATATGGATTCATATATATAAGATTGCATGGTGATCTTAAGTCCTTGCATAACTCCCACTAAGAGAACCATCTTTTGATAAATGAGACTCCATAAGTTGTTCTCATAGTAGATCAATTCAGCAGACTCATTCCTAGATGAGCACCCACATCCTTGTATAGTGTCCCAACATAAGAGGTCATGAGACCAACGACCCTCTCCATCAAGCATATATAGGATGCGCCAGTTTTATCGAAATATTGATCCCCAAGTTAATGATCCCATGACTAAGAATATTTTAGACTAGGATTTATTGAATTTTAGGTCTTACTATTATGAACTCATCATAACCCTAAATCCATTGCCCTAATCTATGGGATTCATCATAATCTTAAGATAAATAGTATAAGATGTAGCATATGATGAATCAAAAATGCCTATTTATTAATAAATATCATTCATGAGTCGAAAGAATTTACCAAAAGGCCCCTATCACATAAGAAATGCGATTGACTTGTAGAGTACAATTCTTTCAAACATTATCCTGGCCAAGATTTTGCTAAATTAAAATACAACAAAGTATTATCTCCAATAACTTGGAGGTCTCAACCCCTCTTGACATACACAGACTTTGCAAGCATTGACTATACCCAGAAACCTTCTATCACTAAATTAGAAATTTAGGTAGTCCGGTATCAAAGCATAGTGAGTTACTTACAAGTCATCTTTGTGATATCAAGTTTGAGAGATACTTATATCTATATCCTCCATGAGAAACCCTTGAAAGCATAGTGCTCCACAAGTGGGTCATGTTTAGTGAAATATACTCTACATTTTACTTGCATGCCATACTAGTATTTTCACACTCTTAGATTAAGAGGACAACCAACCCATAAGGCATACAATGACCTATACTTGATAAATGTTATCACCATTAATAATATATCATTTAGGCATGAACAAGTTTAAGAACCATATGATAAATCCTCCTTTATCGATTGAAAGTAGTTCTAAGGACTTTTCATAAAAGTGTTCATTACAAGAAGATGCACTTACGATGAATTATTGATCACTATTGTAGGTGGTCAAAAATAATTTATCATCTTAACTCTATATCTAGGGTGAGTCAGGATGATATCCTTAAGGACCTTAGGATTAAGTTATGATTATAAAAAGAAAAGAAGAGTAATTATGGTTGTGTGAAAGTAAAGGTAAGCAAGAATAAACTATTTCTAAGAGTGAAGCAAGTAAATGGGATTGTTTTAGGAGTGGAAGGTTGGTTTTGCACTGCTAAATAGAATTTCTTTTATATTTAAGATATAATTGATTTTAGAAATTTACCTATCTTTCCTCGGCATGCTCCATACCCATAACAGGTCACGGTGCATCTCTGGGAGGTACTAGGTATCCAACTCTTCTATCCTCTGCATGCCCTATATTTGTAAGAAATCATGACGTGTCTCCAGAAAGCAAGGGTTATTCCTAAACTCAATCTAACAGTAAAGCATAATAAAGAGTGTTGCCGCCTAGATCGCCGTGGCCGGTAGCTCTTACGTGGCCTAGGTGAGTGGGCTCCGTGCCAGCATCACCGGGCTCATTGGTTGGAGATGATCAAGGAAAATATAGTTGTAGTTGGGATGAAAGGGGCTTGGTACTGTGATGGTCCTCATGTGGGCCTCTTCAGGGAGGAGTAATCTTCCTCCTTATTGTCCCTCCATCGGACGGTACCTGCAAAATAGGGGAGACCTGTGCTGGGGATTCCGGCAAAGACACTTCGATGATCAAGTCAGTGGGACGATCGAAGGAAATAAGGGACCTCTAAGGCAGAGGGCTTGGGAGACTCTCTGCCGCCAGAGGGTGATAGATCATGTAAGAATCAAGAGAGTGTGTTCTCTGCCTTTTTCTTCCTTACCTCTTCTCGCTGCTCTTATGTAGACGAGCGGCTCTTGGTGTTCAGAGAGGCACGTTCTTCTTGGTATAGGCCTGTGAAGCTTCTGCAGGCCTGGGAGGCTTAGGTAGGTTGGTCAACTTCCTCCTTCTGGATGGTTCAGGAGGTTGGTGGAGGAGCACAGCGCCTTGGATATGGCACTCCTTCCTGATTGGCGTAAACTATGATGGGGGCTTTTAATATAGCCCTCCTTCATAGATGGCAGGCTCAGTTTGGTAGAGATGATGATGTGTCGGGCTGCCATCTAGCCTTCCTCCATACCTATATTTTGAAAAGCATACCTGGAATGGAATCAAATAAACCGTGGCACATGCTTTGAGATGAGGCAAGCGAGGCTCTTCGTGCACATGGTTCGAGGTGTCCCATTGCGAGGCTGGGCCGCATTGCCTCTCCATGCATGGCAAGATCTGCAGAGGCCTCTATGCACACGGGTCGAGGTGCGCGGGGTAGTCGCGCGAGCCGAGGCGCGGTATGCAAGGTCTCTCCCATGCACGCAGTTCTAGGTGCCGAATCAGGCGGAGGGCGCTGCATGGGCATGCCCTGGCACGGAGGTGAGGTGCGGACCCTGCGGGTGACCGGGTGCCGGAGCAGGCGTCCCGCTGGACTGGGCTAGACCGGACGGAGGTCCATTGATCTGAGCCGGACTGGGCACGGGACCGCCGAATTAGCACGGGGTGGAGAAGAACCAGGCGGAGGGCACTGCATGGGCGTGCCCTGACACGGACGCGAGGTGCGAACCCTGTGGGCGACCGGGTGCTGGAGCGGGTGTCCCGTCGGACTGGGCCGGACCGAACGAAGGTCCGCCGAACTAAGCCGGACTGGGCATGGGATCGCCGAACTGGCGCAGGCTAGAGCCAAACCAGGCGGAGGGCGCTGCATGGGCATGCCCTGGCATGGAGGCGAGATGCGGACCCTACGGGCGACCGGGTGCCAAAGCTGGTGTTCCGCCGGACTGGGTCGGACCGGACGGAGGTCCGCCGAACTGAGCTGGCTAGGCGCGGGACCGCCAAACTGGCATGGGCTAGAGCCGAACCAGGGGAAGGGTGCTGCATGGGCATCCCCTGGCACAGAGGCGAGGTGCGGAACCTGCAGGTGACCGGGTGCCGGAGCGGGCGTCCCGCCGGACTGGGCCGGACCGGATGGAGGTCCGTCGAACTGAGCTAGACTGGGAACGGGACCACCGAACTAGCACGGGCATGCCGCTGGCATGAGCCTGGCATGGGCGTGGTGCTGGCACGGGCGAAGTGCCGCACCGAAGCCGGAGAGCTCCACTCCGAAGCCATGAGCGGGATTCCGTGTGGGTGAAGCTGGAGACGTCCGTGCCGAACTGAGCCGCCAGAGCGGGCGGGGGTGAGCCAGGGCCATCGAACTGGCACGGGCATGCCGCTGGCATGAGCCCGGCATGGGTGTGCCGTTGGCACGGGCTTGGCACGGGCGAAGTGCCGCACCGGAGCCGGAGAGCTCTGCTCCGAAGCCACGAGCGGGATTCCGTGTGGGTGAAGCTGGAGACGTCCGTGCCGAACTGAGCCACTGGAGCGGGTGGAAGTGAGCCGGGCCGGCCACGGGCGAGGTCGGGAGGAGTCGGAGCTCGGAGGCAAGCCTCCCACGGGCGAACTGGGCGCCTGGCTCGGGCGGAAGCCTGCTGCGAGCTTCCCATGGGCGGAACGGGCGCCGGCCACGGGCAAGGTCGGGAGGAGCCGGAGGCGCCGGAGCTCGGAGGTGTGGCAGGCACGGGGGCTCGCTGGCGGTGGGTGAGGCACTACCGAGGTGCCGCCGGTCGTCACCCAGGTGCGGGCCTTCCATGGGTGGACGCGCGCTGGATAGGGTGGAGCCGAGGCGAACCGGTGCCGGAACGGGCACCAGCCTGGGCGGAAGCTAGAGGCACCGGAGCTCGGAGGCGTGGTGGGCGCGGGGGCTCACCAGCGATGGGCAAGGCACTGCCGGGGTGTCGCTGGTCGTCACCCAGGCGCGGGCCTTCCACGGGCGGATGCTTGCTGGAGAGGGTGGAGCCGAGGCGAATCGGTGCCGGAACGGGCGCTAGCCTAGGCAGAAGCTGGAGGCGCCAGAGCAGGCGGAGGCTAGCTGGGGCCGGCTACGGGCAAGGTCGGGAAGAGTCGGAGGTGCCAGAGCCTGGAGGCGAGCCTCCCACGGGCGAACTAGGTGCCTGGCTCGAGCGGAAGCCTGCTGCGAGCTTCCCGCGGGCGAAACGGGCGCCGGCCATGGCCGAGGTCGGGAGGAGCCGGAGGCGCTGGAGCTCGGAGGCGTGGCGGGTGCGGGGAGTCACCGGTGGTGGGTGAGGCACTATCGGGGTGCTGTCGGTCGTCACCCAGGTGCGGGCCTGCCCTAGTGCAAACATGTGCATGTGCGGTGCCCTGGTGCCAGTTTCCCCTGGCATAGGTGATGGACGCGCGTACCTCCTGTGCGCACGGATCGAGGCACGGAGAAGGTATCGAGCTAGGATGATTGGAGCTGACCTAGGTTCGACCGAAGCGGGCTGATCGAGCTGGAGCTGACCTGGGCATGCCACGAGCATGCCGAGCTGAGCTAAACGACCGAAGCTGGACTTCTCATGGCCGAAGTGAGGCCGGGGTACTGGTTCACTGCTGAGGTGGGGTCGAGCTGGGCTGGACCACCATATGGCCGAAGTTGGGCCGAGCTGGACTGAACCGCCACATGGCCGAAGTGGGGCCGAGCTGGAGAGGTGCCTGGCCGAGGTGGAAAAGTACGTGGCCGCGCCAGCCTCCAAGGAGGACGCGTGTCAGGGCCGAATGGATCTTGTTTACTACTGTAACAGATGCCCCCACTCCCTGAGTCCAAAACGTCCTCGTTTTGGATAAGGGGAGTATTATCACCCATTCGGCTCTGCACCTTAGCGGGCTCTATACCGACAGCAAGAAGTTAGTCGTTAAATGAAACTGAACTTACCAGATGTTAGATGTTGGTCTTTGAAGGCCTAGCTGAAGGCATCAAGTCTGGCTGTCCTTTTTACGAACAGGGAACGTCCTGCAACACAACTTAAAAGGTGTTGTTTTTTGAAGCTTACTTGCCTGTAGGTGTTTTTACCTTGAGTTAGGTGTTTCATGACGATACCAGTTCTTCTTTGACCAGGTAGCAGGTGGTACCATGGAGGCATAGTGGTGCGGGCACCAGACTCAGAAGAAGACTTCAGAGCCCCATTTGGATCTCTGATTGACATTGCCCGAGAAATTAGGGTTTGTAATAAAGGTTGACCTGGTCAACCAGTTTATTTATTTTTTTTATTGAGTCACCATTTAAATTTTGTTGAGTCATGTTGACTCAGTGCAAGTCCCAATGTGGTTTCAATTTGGTCCAAAATGGTGCCACATTTGTCTTCCAATCAAATCAAGGTTCAAGCAAGTGGAGGCCACACTCCAAGCCACACGCCCAGCCACGCTCCGAGCACACGCCAGAGTCCAGGAGGTGCCACAGAGGTATCCCAGTGTCATGGTCCCCACATCCAAAGAAGAAAAAAATCAAATTGGAGGCTACTTTAAAGGAGGCGCCCATACCTGCCTATTTTACCTAAGCAAAGAAGGAAGAAGACTTCTCTTGGAGAAGAAATCAAAGAAGGACATCCAACCTACTCCTAATTGAAGTTCAAATCAAAATCAAAGAGCTTAACTTGGAGTGGAAGAAAAGAAGAAATACCATAAGAAGAAGAGGACTCCAAATCCAAATCCAACTCCAAAGGAGGCACCAAAAAAATTCAAAAAAAATTCTTTTATGGCCGTCCCAATTTTTTTTGAACTCTTGGTCGGCCAAGAGAGAAGACTTTCTACCTAATCTAGTGGTTGGAGGAGTTTAGTCCCACATGGGAATTTGTATAAGCTTGGAGAAAATTTTAGGTCTATATAATAGACCTCTCTTTGTAACTTTAGAAAATCAATGAAGAAAATTTTTTTTTTTATTCTCTTGTGTTGAGTGACCTAGGTTTCTCTTCTTCCGCACTATTCTAAGTGTTGAGCTCCGTGAGGGGGTAATCCGGGTTCCATTGGAGCCTTGAGGAGGTGAGAGATCTCCATCTTTATCCAAAACCCTAGGTTAGCCACTTGAAATTCCAAAACCCTAGCCACCCTTCATTATTTTCAATCCATCAAACCCTAGATCCATCCATCTCCCATGGCCTCTCTCTCTCTACAAGTCCAGGCCGTCCACCTTCATCCAGATCCAGTCCGGCAACTTCAGATCCAGAGCAAGTTCCAAGGAAAATCACATCAACATCCAGGAGAATCCAGTTTTCAGCAATTTCAATCTTCAAGTCCATCAACCTGGTAAATCTTTTCCTTGACTCTCTGATTCCATCAATTATTTTTCTTCTCTTCTAGATCTTGAGTTCAGGAGAAGCCAATCGGCCAAAGGACCAGTATTGGAGGATCCATTACGAAGATATCTGAATCCGGGATCAAACAATCTGCTCGGGAGAGTTCCTCCACCAAAATCTGTGAAGATCATTGTCTGGTTAGATAAACCATCTCTTCTCATTATTTCTGTTCTTTTGAAAGTTCGGAGCGAAACCCTAGGTCTGGGAGTTTCTCAACCCCCAGCGATCCGTTGCTTTTGAACTACTCTGATAATTTAGTTTCCTTAAAATTGTGCTTTCAATTATCATATTAGTATCTTTCAATGTTAGGTTAACTTTTCTTTGATTTGAAGCCAACTTCTACAAACATATAAAAACAACAAAAAAATTAGTTAATCTTAATTTACTTCCGCCTCGCATTCCTTTATTTGTTCTGCATCACATAGGTTGGTGAGGTGTATAACTTGGGTGCTCACATATATGACCGGGCATATAGTTGATGTGGCCGAGTCTAGAATATCCGTCAGAACCTTTGATGAAGGTATTGAAGTTGCCAGAAGATAGGAGCCATCCCGGATGAAGAAGCCTAAGGAGCTCGAGGGGGCAATGCTCGACCTCGGGGGAGCCGTCCTGGCGGAGGAGCTCAAGGGAGCAGGAGTTTGACTCAGGCCAGATGCTCAACCTCAAGGGGGCAATGCTCGACCTCGGGGGAGCCATCCTGGTGGAGGAGCTCAAGGGAGCAGGAGTTCGACTCAGTGCAGATGCTCGACCTCGGGGGAGCGATCATGGCGGAGGAACTCAAGGGATAACACGCGGACTGAAGTCCGGGCCTTTATGCTGGAATCGGGTTCCGAGGCATCAACCAGACTGAAGTCCGGGATCACGTGGGGGAATCGGGTTCCACGCCACCTTCTAGATCGAAGTCCGGGATCACATAGGGGAATTGGGTTCCGCGCCACCTTCCAGACTGAAGTCCGGGATCACATGGGGGAACTGGGTTCCGCGCCACCTTCCAGACCGAAGTCCGGGATCACGTGGGGGAATTGGGTTCCGCGCCACCTTCCAGACCAAAGTTCGGGATCACATGGGGGAACTGGGTTCCGCGCTACCTTCCAGATTGAAGTCCGGGATCACGTGGGGGAATCTGGTTCCGCGCCACCTTCCAGATCGAGGTCTGGGATCACGTGGGGGAACTGGGTTCCGCGCCACCTTCCAGACCGAGGTCTGGGATCACGTGGGGGAATCAGGTTCTGCGCCACCTTCCAGACTAAGGTCCGAGATTTCACATCGAAGCTGGGCTCTGGGCTTCCTTCGCCAGACTCAGAGCCGGACGGATGAGCTCTTGTAATGATGAAGAGCAAAGATGTACTAGAGATGAACTTTAATTATTGAGGAGGTATTCTTACATCCTTCATGAGGTGGCAGAGCTATTTGGCATGCTAGGAGGCGAGCCACAAATAGCTGGACCTTTAGAGCTACCTATGGACATCTCCGGATGATAGTCCGGAGGTAGATATGGGGCTCAGTGAGGAGCTTGGCTTCAGCTCGGCTGAATCAAGAGGCATGACTTTAGCTCGGCTCTATTTGATTTCAGCTCGGCTGAACTGAGGGGCTTGACTTCAGCTCTTAACTTCGCCGGACTTGGAGTCGGACGGGCGAGTTCCTGTGTTGGTGAAGAACAAAGTTGCACCAGAGAGGAACTTTAATTATTGAGGGATTCTTACCTCCTTCATGAGATTGCAGAGCCGCTGGTTCGCCATGCTAGGAGGGCCATGAATGGTTGGGCCTCCGAAGCTTCCCATGGTGGTTGGCCTTGCACATCCCTATGGCTGAGGATGTTTAATGATGTTGGTGATGATCATGCTTTTATTAATTTTGTACCACCTGATGCCCATGTCGCATGGAGGAATAGGACCACCCTTTGCATCATGTTCGCATGGTGTGGAGGGCAAAATCCTACTCCAAAGTTTCGCATGATGTGCGTGAAGTGACCGAGCCTTCACTGCTTCTTCATTTCGGGAATCGTGCTTTGTTCGTTGCCTTCCCCAACCATAGTGGGGGTTAGTTTTCTTCATCTTCAATGAGAGTTTGACCTTAGTAGGGAGCTTGATTGACTCTTAGCTTGAACGCAGAGCTTTGGCAGCTTCTTGGCTTTGGCACGGGACCTCTGGTGTTTCCCGTCTTGAGGTGTTGGAGAGCTCCCGAGAGCTTTTCCTGTAGAACCATGACACGTTTTTCATTGTGTAAATGTAGCGGAGAAGGAGTTACCAGTTGAGCTCCGGTCATATGAATGGATAAAGATATGTTCCTTCCTTGAGCTGGTTGGGATCAAATTCGCCGGCCGCCCTCTCAGGAGAGAATGAGGCTCCTTTGCATGGAAGAATAGAACTCGATTGCATGGGGGAGCACCTTAGTTGCTTGGGAGCTTGAGGCTCCGTTGCATGAGGGAGATGACTCCGTTGAGTGGGAGAAATGAGATCCTGTTGCATGGCATGGGGGAGACTCCGTTGCATGGGAGGAGGCTCCGTCACATGAGAGGTGGCTGCTGCATGGGAGGGAGCTCCGTTGCACGGGAGTACAAGGTTCTGTTACCTGGGAGAGAGCCCGTTGCATGGGAGGAAGCTTCTGTTGCATGGGAGGAAGCTTCATGGGAGAACGAGGCTTTGTGAGAGAGCCCGTTGCATGGGAGCATGGTACCCCTTTGCATGGGAGCTTGAGTCTCCGTTGCATGGGAGTACAAGGTTCTGTTACCTGGGAGAGAGCCCGTTGCATGGGAGGAAGCTTCATGGGAGAACGAGGCTTTGTGAGAGAGCCCGTTGCATGGGAGCATGGTACCCCTGTTGCATGGGGGAAGTTTCGTTGAATGGGAGCAAGCCCCGTTGCATGGGAGCATACTCTGTTGCATGGGCTTCTTTCTTCTTCACGATGGCCAGATCCTTCCTCCCTCTCTTCTTTTTTTTTCTTTTTTTTTTTTTAGTGGGGCTCTTGGATGGTGGCACCGCCGGGAGGTGGCTCCATCCTTGGCCTGATGCCAGTTACCCCATCAAGGGTGGCGATGCACCTTCACAGCTCAAGATTTTTGGTCGAGGCCACTCCTTGGAGCCTCGAGAGAGAGGGAGAAGTTCTCGTGCCCCCATCCCCATGCCCCCGGTCTACCCCTCAGGGACTAAGGACAAAGGTGGAAACCATCATCCCACCTTATTGAGGAGCATGGATCTGCCCCCCTACCTGGCGTGCCAATCTGTTGCCGCCTAGATCGCCATGGCTGGTAGCTCTTACGTGGCCTAGGTGAGTGGGCTCCATGCCAGTGTCACCGGGCTCGTTGGTCAGAGACGATCAAGGGAAACATAGTTGTAGTTGGGATGAAAGGGGCTTGGTACTGTGGTGGTCCTCATGTGGGCCTCTTCAGGGAGGAGTAATCTTCCTCCTTATTGTCCCTCCGTCGGGCGGTACCTGTAAAACAGGGGAGACCTGCACTTGGAATTTCGGCAAAGACACTCTGACGATCAAGTCAGTGGGATGATCGAAGGAAATAAGGGACCTTTGAGGCAGAGGGCTTGGGAGACTCTCTGCCGCCAGAGGGTGATAGATCATGTAAGAATCAAGAGAGTGTGTTCTCTCCCTTTTTCTTCCTTACCTCTTCTCGTTGCTCTTATGAAGACGAGCGGCTCTTGGTGTTCAGAGAGGCACGTTCTTCTTGGTATAGGCCTGTGAAGCTTCTGTAGGCCTGGGAGGCTTAGGTAGGTTGGTCAACTTCCTCCTTCTGGATGGTTCAGGAGGTTGGTGGAGGAGCACAGTGAAAGATTGTGCCCTGAAAGCCAATTGAAATATTGTAATTTTGATCCCAAAATCAATGAATTGACATTTTATAAAGGCATTATTTTCATCATTTGCTGTGTCTTTTCGATTTTATGATGAACCCCATAGATTAGGGCTATGGTTCTAGGGTTATGATGAGATCATACCAGTGAGACCTAAAGCCTTAAAACCCTAATCTAAAATATTCCTGGTCGATGGGACATTGAGTTGGGGATCAATGTTTCCGGCAAGACCAGCACATCCTATATATGTTTTGTAATGAGGGTGACTGATCTCACAGTCACTTGTGTTTGACACTAATACTAGGATGTGAGTGTTCATTAGAGAATGAGTTCACTGAATTGATCCAGATTGAGAATATCTAATGGAACCTTATCTGTTTGTCAATAGATAATTCTCATAGTGGGAGTAGTGCATGTGGTCCTTTGATCTGAGACTACCATAGTACCTTATATATATGAATCCATACTTTGGTTCGTAATCAATCATGACACTGAGTCATGCACGAGGTGATACTGGTTATGGTGGATTGTATATGGAGGTTGTGAGTAGGTCAACAAGGATTTGATCAGCCCTAGTAAGAGGGAATAGCATCCAGCTAATTTCAAATGATGGATTCAGGAAACCTTTGATCAAAGTATGAACATTAGAGTTATTTTCTAATGGTTAATTAATGAATCATCATTATAAAGATTGAGCTAGGGATGAATATGAAATTGGATTTGACAAGTATCCATATTCATAATCATATTCGGGGTGCAAGTTGATCAAAGGACTGAATTGCCCGGTAACTCACCACTGAAGGGTATTTTGGTAATTCCACCAAAATTCCACATCTTCCGGGTAGACATGATACGTTGCTAGATGTCAATCTTGTCTTGTAGGTATATGATTGAGTCATGGTAATTCAAATCAGTTAATTTGAATTAGATTCTAATTGACCGAGTCGAGCTAGTTTGAGTCGACCTAAATCGGCTTAGTTGAGATCTAACCGAATTAAGTCGAATAGAACTCGGACCTACTGCTGGCTAGGTGTGGAACCCAATGGGTCACACACAAAAGAAAATTGATGAAGGATTTAATTTGGAATTAAATCATGTTTGCAGGATAAACACACTAGCATGTGTTGCAGACCAAATTTCTATTCGAATCAGATTCGAATTTGGTTCCGAATTGGGCTTAATTGAGTTCTAATTGAACCAGATTAAGGTCCAATTTATTTTTTGGGCTTTGGGCTAACCCATGGCTGAACCCAAATAAATTTAGTTCACTGAGACCCTCTCTCCAAGCCACCCCCTCCCTTTTCTCACCCGCGCGCGCCAAGAAAGAGAGTCCACGCGCGTGGACTTCTCTTAAAATGCATGAGAAAGAAAATAAATGTCGGAGAAATATCTGAAAAAGGGGCGATTCAGATCCTTGTCTGGCACCCTTGGATCTGGATCTGATGGCCAGAAAAAATTAAGGAAAAGATTCGTCGCTTTTCGGTCGCAAATCTGTCTCCAAAAGTCGCGATTCTTCCTGAAGTTTTTCGAGAGTCCTCCTCATCGGAAAAACGAAAATTAAATCAGAGAATCATGATTTTTGGTTGAGGGGACGCGTGAGGAATGAGGGATCGTGATCCCTGGGGTTTCAGAGGGTTGCGTTGTTTCGAGATGACACCCCTCTGAGATCTATAAATAGGGTTGGGTTCTCGGGGGTTTTCACGTAACATAATTCAGAGATCCAATTCCCTTTCCTCCTCTCCAGAATACTCCTTCCTCTTGTTCTTGTTGGGTATTGTTTCCCTTACAGAGGTATCCTCTGTCGAAACTCTGACCCTAAACAAGAATAAGAAGAAGGTCTTGAATGGTAAAGGAAAGAAAAAGGAAAGGATCTGTTCTTCTTCTTTTCCTTCTTGAATTAAGACTTTGCCTGTCTTAATTTTTCTTCCAATTCAATTCAAGAAAAGGGATTCAAGAAAGGGAATTCTTGAAGAAAATTCAAGAAGAGGAAAGAAGGAAGAAAAGAAATTTTCAAGAAAGAAAATTTCAGCCTAAAAGTCCAAGAATTGAATTCTTGAAAAAGAATTCAAGAAGAGGAGCCAAGAACTAGAAATTGTTGTCTTCATCTTTTTCTGTGTGGATCACCATTGGAGGGTGAACATTTGGGCACCTGGTGGAGATTCAGAGTTTGGATTTTGCGATACAGGTTAGTATCTTAATTTGAGATTAAATCTTATATATACATTTTATATGTTTTAATTCTTTTAAGGAGATCTTGGGTTAAAGGTTTGGTGAAGATTTCAAAAGATAAAAATAAAAATTTTGAAATCTATGTTTCTGCCTTGCCATCAAACCCTACAGTGGTATCAGAGCCTCCTTATTAAGATTAAAATATATATGCTGAATTTTAGATGCATATTTATATAAGTAACATGAGATGTAATATATGTTTGTTATAATGTCACCAATTAGGGTTTTCACTCAAACCCTAATTGTTGTAGAGATATGCATAGAGATCTAGTCATCATACTGAAATAAGGTTGCCCTGGCATAATGGTGGATCCATTATGTGGTAAATGGTTGTCCTAGTATGATGACACACTAATCACATATTTGTGTTAATTATGCATATATGTTTGATGTATGCCACTAATTAAGGTTTTCACTTAAACCTTAATTTGCATAGAGATATGTTTAGCCTTCTAGTCATCATACTGAAATAAGGTTGCCCTGGCATAATGGTGGATCCATTATGTGGTAAATGGTTGTCCTAGTATGATGGCACACTATGGCACATATTTGCTAAAATGTGCTTTGTTTTAATAAAGCCCTCTTTAAAAACATATTAAGTTGTAGTGTCATATACCAAAAGCAAAAATAATCAATATGATTAGTTTATCATTCGGTGTCTAGGAAAAGTGGTTCATGATCGGTAAAGAGGACGTGGTTTTTAATTGGTTCCGTTGACTGACCTGGCCAATTCTTATTGGTGTCTAAGGAAAGCAACGGGGGGACTCCCACCACTCTCCCACTTACCTGGCCGGTATGATTAACTTAATTATTGATTGATATGCTTAGTGTAATATTCACTACATATGGCCTTCCTTCATGCCAAGTCATTATTATGTTATGATCCATATTAGGTTTGTTGTGTACACACAAGGCCTTTTTCTTTATGGTGACTAACATAATTTTTGCTTGGTACATTTGATGCTTATGGAATGATTTAATATAATACTTTGTTGTGTACACACAAGGGTATTATAATTAATATCATGACTATATAGTAATGAAGGGTCTAACTTAACTAAAATATTATAGTTTGTTGTGTACACACAAAGCTATTAATATTTTAGAGGCCAAGATAAGTTGAGAATTGTATGAATTACAATTGGAAAGAGTTTTCCTACCTTTGAACTTATATAAGATTTGTTGTGTACACACAAGGTCTTTTATGAGGAATTAGGATCTCAACCCCACTAAGAGAACCAATAAGGATTTTCTCGATCATCACATTGAGGGTTATGATGCTTGATAAAATAGTGGGAGACATAATTAAGTTAAAGTCCTAATTTAATTATGTTTTGTCAACATTGATTGTTTGCTTATGTAATGTTGTTTGTTAATGTAGATTAAATGGCATCTTCACTCTCACTCCGTAGCATTCTTGATGCAAATAAATTGACTGGACCAAACTATGTTGATTGGTTGAGAAACCTGAAGATAGTACTCAGCCAAGAAAGAATTTCTTATATTCTTGATACCCCAACCTTGGAACCATTAGGGGAAGATGCCTCGCAAGAGGATAAGACCACATATAACACGTGGCAAAATGACTCACTTACTGTCAAGTGTATAATGCTTGCCTCTATGACCAATGAGTTACAGAGGCAACATGAAAGCATGGACACAAACTCCATATTGCTCAATTTAAAAGAACTTTATGGAGAATATAGTCGAACTGCAAGATATAAAATATCTAAGCAGTTATTCCGTGCAAGAATGACAGAAGGTACATCCGTACAAGACCATGTATTAAAGGTTATTGACCTAATCACCCGATTGGGTCAATTAGGTTTTGTTATGGATGGGGAGTTGAATCAGGATTTAATCCTGCAGTCACTCCCAGAGTCATTTTCACAGTTTGTTCTTAATTATCATATGAACAAACTTAACACTTCCTTGCCTGAGCTGTTGAATATGTTAAAAACAGTAGAGAGCCATTTAAAGAAAAATAAGGCTCCACTTCTTCTTGTGGATGGTGTAAACAAGAAGAAAATAGGCAAAAAGGGTTCCAAGAGGAGGTTAAACCCAAAAGGGGGCATCAAGAAAAAGAAAGGAAAGAAGGCCTCCGGACAAATGACCTGCTTTCATTGTGGCAAGCCGGGTCACTGGAAAAGAAACTGCAAGGTTTACCTTGCAAGTATGAAGCCTGGTGCTAGTGATGCACCAAAAGGTATGTATGAGATATATGCAATTTTGTCATTAGACTCTTCTAATTCAAACTCTTGGGTATTGGATACTGCTTGTGGTCATCATATCTGCAAATCATTGCAGGGACTACATAACATCAGAGTTTTGAAGGAAGGCGACTTCGAGCTCTACGGTGCTGGAGGAGATTCCATCTAAGCAGAAGCTGTAGGGACTTATATGTTGAAGCTGCCTTCTGGGAATATTTTAGAGTTAAAAAATTATTATTTTATGCCTAGAATCATTAGAAACATCATATCTGTACCCTTGTTACTTAAACAAGGATATATTATGAATGTAATGAGCAGTGGCTGCTCAATCAGTTTTTCTAATGAAATAATATTTAATGGCATATTTTGCAATGGTCTCTTAACTTTATCTTCTGATGACAATATACTACATGTTAGTAATAAACGAAAAAGAGATGAAGTAAACAATACTTTACTTTGGCACTGTCGTCTTGGACATATTAGTGAGCAGAGGATTAACAAGTTATACAAGGAAAAACTCCTTAATCCTTATGACTATGAATCATTAGGAACTTGTGAATCATGTCTCATGGGTAAAATGACCAAGACTCCATTTAGTGGACATAATGAAAGGACAACAGAGTTATTAGGACTCATACACACTGATGTATGTGGACCTATGATAACTCAGGCCAAGGGTGGATACTCATATTTCATCACATTCACTGATGATTTTTCAAGGTACGGATTTGTGTATCTAATGAAACATAAGTCCGAAGCTTTTGAAAAATTTTTAGAGTATCAAAGTATGGTAGAGAAACAAACGGGGAAAAGTATTAAGATCCTTCGATCAGATAGAGGAGGTGAATACTTATCCACCGAGTTTCTTGATCACCTTAAACAAAAGGGAATCATCTCTGAATGGACTCCTCATTACACACCACAATTAAATGGTGTTGCTGAAAGGAGAAATCGTACTTTATTAGATATGGTACGGTCCATGATGTGCTTCACAGACTTACCTGTTTCTTTCTGGGGATATGCCTTGGAAACAGCGGCTAATATTTTGAATAGAGTACCATCCAAATCTGTATCTAGCATTCCATATGAGTTATGGAGGGGAAAGAAACCCAATCTTAAGCACCTTAAGATATGGGGATGTCCAGCTTATGTCAAAAGAAATTTTGGACAAAAGCTTGATGTTAGAGCAGAAAAATGTCTATTTGTTGGATATCCCAAAGATAGTATAGGATATCTATTCTACCACCCTACTGAACAAAAGGTTTTAGTCAGTAGGCATGCCATTTTTATGGAAAAAGAATTCATCCTACAAAATGGCAGTGGGAGAAATATTGAACTTAAAGAAGTTCAACAAGTAGATACATCTCAACAAAATCATAACACAGTTAGTATAGAACCTGAACACACCACTCCTATCCGTAAGTCTGATAGAGTGTGACATGCACCTGAAAGGTATGGTTTCATTATTGAAAATAATGAAGCCCGAATCATTGATAATGATGAGCCTCTAACATATACGGATGCTGTCATAAGTAGTGACTCAGACAAATGGCTGAAAGCCATGAGATCCGAAATGGACTCCATGTATGTCAACCAAGTCTGGACTTTGGTTGATGCACCAGAGAGTGTTAACCCTATTGGATGCAAATGGGTCTATAAGAAAAAGACTGGGGTAGATGGCCAAGTTGAAACTTATAAAGCCAGATTAGTGGCTAAGGGTTTCAGACAAAAACAGGGAATAGATTATGATGAAACATTTTCTCCTATTACCATGCTCAAATCTATTCGGATCATGCTTGCTATAGCAGCATATCATGATTATGAAATCTGGCAGATGGATGTGAAAACTGCATTCCTCAATGGTTTCCTTGAGGAAGAGGTTTATATGTCACAGCCAGAAGGTTTTGTCTTGGAGACTAAACCTAATCAGGTATGTAGGCTAAAGAAATCTATTTATGGATTAAAGCAAGCATCTAGGAGTTGGAACATCCGATTTGATAAGACAGTCAAAGAATTTGACTTTATCAAAAATGAGGATGAACCTTGTGTGTACAAGAAGACTAGTGGGAGTGCCATAGTTTTCTTGGTTCTGTATGTAGATGACATACTCCTCATTGGGAATGATATCCCAATGTTACAATCGGTCAAGGTATGGTTATCTAAATAGTTTTCCATGAAAGACTTGGGAGAAGCATCTTATATACTGGGCATTAAGATCTATAGAGACAGATCTAGGAGGATGCTAGGTTTATCCCAGTCTAGGTACATTGACCAAGTGCTAAAAAGATTTAGCATGGAGGAAAGTAAAAGAGGTTACTTACCTATTGGTCATGGCATACATCTTTCTAAGAAGATGTCTCCTAAGACATCTGAAGAAAGAAATAGAATGAATTCGGTACCTTATGCTTCGGCAGTAGGGTCTATTATGTATGCTATGTTATGTACTAGGCCTGATGTGGCATATGCCTTAGGTATAGCCAGCAGGTTTCAGGCTGATCCAGGAGAGGATCATTGGAAGGCTGTGAAAAATATTCTTAAGTACTTAAGAAGAACTAAGGATATTTTTCTAATATATGGAGGATCTGATCTTAAACTAGAAGCTTATTCAGATTCTAGTTTTCAATCAGATCCAGATGACAGCAAATCTATATCTGGGTATATTTTTACCCTTAATGGAGGAGCTGTAAGCTGGAAAAGTTCTAAACAGCAAACTGTAGCTGACTCAACAACTGAGGCAGAGTACATTGCTGTTAGTGAAGCTGCCAAGGAAGCTGTCTGGATGAAGAAGTTCATATCAGAGTTGGGCGTAGTTCCTGAGATTGAAGGTCCAGTATCACTTTACTGTGATAATACGGGGGCTGTTGCTCAAGCAAAGGAACCAAGAGCTCATCACAAATCAAAGCACATTCTGAGACGCTTCCATCTCGTTCGAGAGATTATCGAAAGACAAGAAGTCTGCATTAAAAGGGTAGAAACGAAGAACAACGTAGCAGACCCGTTCACTAAGGCTCTATCACAGCGAGAGTTTGATCACCACCTTGATTGAATGGGGTTAAGATTTAAAGGTGATTGGCTTTAGTGCAAGTGGGAGATTGAAAGATTGTGCCCTGAAAGCCAATTGAAATATTGTAATTTTGATCCCAAAATCAATGAATTGACATTTCATAAAGGCATTATTTTTATCATTTGCTGTGTCTTTTCGATTTTATGATGAACCCCATAGATTAGGGCTATGGTTCTAGGGTTATGATGAGATCATACCAGTGAGACCTAAAGCCTTAAAACCCTAATCTAAAATATTCCTGGTCGATGGGACATTGAGTTGGGGATCAATGTTTCCGGCAAGACCAGCACATCCTATATATGTTTTGTAATGAGGGTGACTGATCTCACAGTCACCTGTGTTTGACACTAATACTAGGATGTGAGTGTTCATTAGAGAATGAGTTCACTGAATTGATCCAGATTGAGAATATCTAATGGAACCTTATCTGTTTGTCAATAGATAATTCTCATAGTGAGAGTAGTGCATGTGGTCCTTTGACCTGAGACTACCATAGTACCTTATATATATGAATCCATACTTTGGTTCGCAATCAATCATGACACTGAGTCATGCACGAGGTGATACTGGTTATGGTGGATTGTATATGGAGGTTGTGAGTAGGTCAACAAGGAATTGATCAGCCCTAGTAAGAGGGAATAGCATCCAGCTAATTTCAAATGATGGATTCAGGAAACCTTTGATCAAAGTATGAACATTAGAGTTATTTTCTAATGGTTAATTAATGAATCATCATTATAAAGATTGAGCTAGGGATGAATATGAAATTGGATTTGACAAGTATCCATATTCATAATCATATTCGGGGTGCAAGTTGATCAAAGGACTGAATTGCCCGGTAACTCACCACTGAAGGGTATTTTGGTAATTCCACCAAAATTCCACATCTTCCGGGTAGACATGATACGTTGCTAGACGTCAATCTTGTCTTGTAGGTATATGATTGAGTCATGGTAATTCAAATCAGTTAATTTGAATTAGATTCTAATTGACCGAGTCGAGCTAGTTTGAGTCGACCTAAATCGGCTTAGTTGAGATCTAACCGAATTAAGTCGAATAGAACTCGGACCTACTGCTGGCTAGGTGTGGAACCCAATGGGTCACACACAAAAGAAAATTGATGAAGGATTTAATTTGGAATTAAATCATGTTTGCAGGATAAACACACTAGCATGTGTTGCAGACCAAATTTCTATTCGAATCAGATTCGAATTTGGTTCCGAATTGGGCTTAATTGGGTTCTAATTGAACCTGATTAAGGTCCAATTTATTTTTTGGGCTTTGGGCTAACCCATGGCTGAACCCAAATGAATTTAGTTCACTGAGACCCTCTCTCCAAGCCGCCCCCTCCCTTTTCTCACCCGCGCGCGCCAAGAAAGAGAGTCCACGTGCGTGGACTTCTCTTAAAACGTGTGAGAAAGAAATAAATGTCGGAGAAATATCTGAAAAAGGGGCGATTCAGATCCTTTTCTGGCGCCCTTGGATCTGGATCTGATGGCCAGAAAAAATTAAGGAAAAGATCCGTCGCTTTTCGGTCGCAAATCCGTCTCCAAAAGTCGCGATTCTTCCTGAAGTTTTTCTGAGAGTCCTCCTCGTCGGAAAAATGAAAATTAAATCAGAGAATCATGATTTTTGGTTGAGGGGATGCGTGAGGAATGAGGGATCGTGATCCCTGGGGTTTCAGAGGGTTGCGTTGTTTCGAGATGACACCCCTCTGAGATCTATAAATAGGGTTGGGTTCTCGGGGTTTTCACGTAACATAATTCAGAGATCCAATTCCCTTTCCTCCTCTCCAGAATACTCCTTCCTCTTGTTCTTGTTGGGTATTGTTTCCCTTACAGAGGTATCCTCTGTCGAAACTCTGACCCTAAACAAGAATAAGAAGAAGGTCTTGAATGGTAAAGGAAAGAAAAAGGAAAGGATCTGTTCTTCTTCTTTTCCTTCTTGAATTAAGACTTTGCCTGTCTTAATTTTTCTTCCAATTCAATTCAAGAAAAGGGATTCAAGAAAGGGAATTCTTGAAGAAAACTCAAGAAGAGGAAAGAAGGAAGAAAAGAAATTTTCAAGAAAGAAAATTTCAGCCTAAAAGTCCAAGAATTGAATTCTTGAAAAAGAATTCAAGAAGAGGAGCCAAGAACTAGAAATTATTGTCTTCATCTTTTTCTGTGTGGATCACCGTTGGAGGGTGAACATTTGGGAACCTGGTGGAGATTCAGAGTTTGGATTTTGCGATACAGGTTAGTATCTTAATTTGAGATTAAATCTTATATATACATTTTATATGTTTTAATTCTTTTAAGGAGATCTTGGGTTAAAGGTTTGGTGAAGATTTCAAAAGATAAAAAAAAAATTTTGAAATCTATGTTTCCGCCTTGCCATCAAACTCTACACACAGTGCTTTGGATGTGGCACTCCTTCCTGATTGGCATAAATTTTGATGGGGGCTTTTAATATAGCCCTCCTTCGTAGATGGCGGGCTCAGTTTGGCAGAGATGATGACATGTCGGGCTGCCATCTAGCCTTCCTCCATACCTATATTTTGAAAAGCATACCTGGAATGGAATCAAATAAACAGTGGCACATGCTTCGAGATGAGGCAGGCGAGGCTCTTCGTGTGCAAGGTTCGAAGTGTCCCGTCACGAGGTGGGCCACATTGCCTCTCCATGCATGGCGAGGTCTGCAGAGGCCTCTATGCACACGGGTCGAGGTATGCGGGGTAGTCGCGCGAGCCGAGGCACGGTATGCAGGGTCTCCCCCTTGCACGCAGTTCTGGGCACCGAACCAGGCAGAGGGTGCTGCATGGGCGTGCCCTGGCATGGAGGTGAGGTGCAGACCCTGCGGGTGACCGGGTGTCAGAGCGGGCATCCCGCCGGACTGGGCCGGACCGGACGGAGGTCCACCGATCTTAGCCGGACTGGGCGTGGGACCGCCGAACTAGCATAGACTGGAGAAGAACCAGGCGGAGGGCACTGCATGGGCATGCCCTGACACGGACGCGAGGTGCGAACCCTGTGGGCGACCGGGTGCTGGAGCGGGTGTCCCGCCGGACTGGGCCGGATCGGATGGAGGTCCGCCGAACTAAGACGGACTGTGCACGGGATCGCCGAACTGGCATGGGCTAGAGCCAAACCAGGCAGAGGGCGCTGCATGGGCATGCCCTGGCGCGGAGGCGAGATGCGGACCCTGCGGGCGACCGGGTGCTGGAGTGGGTGTCCCACCGGACTGGGTCGGACGAACGGAGGTCCGCTGAACTGAGCCGGACTGGGCGTGGGACCGCCAAACTGGCATGGGCTGGAGCCGAACCAGGTGGAGGGTGCTGCATGGGCGCCCCCTGGCGCGGAGGCGAGGTGCGGACCCTGCGGGTGACCGGGTGCCAGAGCGGGCGTCCTGCCGGACTGGGCGAGACCGGATGGAAGTCCGCCGAACTGAGCTGGACTGGACACGGGACCACTGAACTGGCACGGGCGTGCCGCTGGCATGAGCCCGGCATGGGCGTGGCGCTGGCACGGGCCTGGCACGGGCAAAGTGCCGCACCGGAGCTGGAGAGCTCCACTCCGAAGCTGCGAGCAGGATTCTGTGTGGGTGAAGGTGGAGACGTCCGTGCCAAATTGAGCCACCGGAGTGGGCGGGGGCGAGCCGGGGCCGTCGAACTAGCACGGGCGTGCCACTGGCATGAGCCCGGCATGGGCGTGTCGCTGGCACGGGCTTGGCATGCGCGAAGTGCCGCACCGGAGCCGGAGAGCTCCGCTCCGAAGCCGCGAGCGGGATTCCGTGTTGGTGAAGCTGGAGACGTCCGTGCCGAACTGAGCCATCGAAGTGGGCGGAGGCGAGCCGGGGCCGGCCATGGGTGAGATCGGCAGGAGCCGGAGGCGTCGGAGCTCGGAGGCGAGCCTCCCGTGGGCGAACTGGGCACTTGGCTCGGGCGGAAGCCTGCTTAGAGCTTCCCGCGGGCAGAACGGGCGTCGGCCACGGGCGAGGTCGGGAGGAGCCGGTGCTCGGAGGTGTTGCGGGCGCGGGGGCTCGCCGGCGGTGGGCGAGGCACTGCCGGGGTGCCGCCGGTCGTCACCTAGGTGCGGGCCTTCCATGGGAGGACGCGCGCTGGAGAGGGTGGAGCCGAGGAGAACTGGTGTCGGAACGGACGCCAGCTTGGGCGGAAGCTGGAGTCACCGGAGCTCGGAGGCATGGCGGGCACGGGGGCTCACCGGCGATGGGCGAGGCACTGCCGGGGTGCCACCGATCGTCACCCAGGCACGGGCCTTCCATGGGCGAACGCGCGCTGGAGAGGGTGGAGCCGAGGCGAACCGGTGCCAGAACGGGCGTTAGCCTGGGCGAAAGCCATAGGCGCCGGAGCGGGCAGAGGCGAGCCAGGGTAGGCCACTGGCGAGGTTGGGAGGAGCCGGAGGCCAAAGGCGAGCCTCCCGTGGGCGAACTAGGCGCCTGGCTCGGGCGGAAGCCTGCTGCGAGCTTCCTGCAGGCGGAAGGGGCGCCGGCCACGGGCGAGGTCAGGAGGAGCCAGAGGCGCCGGAGCTTGAAGGCTTAGTGGGTGCGGGGGCTCACCGGCGGTGGGCGAGGCACTGCCAGGGTGCCGCCGATCATCACCCAGGCGCGGGCCTGCCCTGGTGCAAACGTGTGCATGGGCGGTGCCCTGGCGCCAGTTTCCCCTGGCACAGGTGATGGACGCACGTACCTCCCATGCGCACGGACCGAGGCATGGAGAAGGTACCGAGCTAGGATGATTGGAGCCGACCTGGGTTTGACCGAAGCGAGCTGATCGAGCTGGAGCTGACCTGGGCATGCCACGAGCATGCCGAGCTGAACTGAACGACCGAAGCTGGACTTCTCATGGCCGAAGTGAGGCCGGGGTACTGGTTCACTGCCGAGGTGGGGTCGAGCTGGGCTGGACCGCCACATGGCCGAAGTGGGGCCGAGCGGGGCTGAACCGCCACATTTCTGAAGTGGGGCCGAGCTGGAGAGGTGCCTGGCCGAGGTGGAAATGTACGTGGCCACGCCAGCCTCCAAGGAGGATGCGTGTCAGGGCTGAATGGATCTTGTTTACAACTGTAACAAAGAGCAAATAAAAGAGAACAAATAATAAATTCATAAATCAAAACATACTCTTTTATGGAAGACCAAAGAAATATAAAATATTGGAAAACAAGAGAACCTTGCTCTATCTCATACAAAATCTCCTCTTCCCTCCCACTCTTCTGCACTAACCTGCTTCTAAGTGATCCCCTTCTATCCCCCTATACAAATTAGAGGGACTCTAGGGTGTTGATTGCCCTAGGTAGAGGCATAGGAGCCTTTTTATATGGTTTAATAGGGAAGAGCTTTTCATGGGTTTCCAGTATGGGACTAAACTAAAGAATCAAAAGAGTGGCTAGGATTTAATTTTATAATAGATGAATGGTTACATGGCGAGCCCAAATTCCAGTTAAAGTAGACTATAGAGTCATGATCCAATTGGTGCTTAACAAGTTAAGGGTTGGTGGCCATCGAATCTTGATCAGAAGTCCAAAAATCAGCTACATCATGGAAATCAACATGAGCCATTGAGTGCTCTAAGATCCATGCTCCTTCTTCCTTCCCTGATTGGTTTGGTTCCATCACCCAGCATTGCCGCCATCTTCTCTTGGGCTGTAGCCACCACCAATGCCAGGATTTTGCCAAAGCCACCTTATGCTACCATTGAGATCCACCACCATTATTGGTGATGCTTGATGATATGACCTAGCATAGAGGAGGTGTGGTGGTGGAGAATGATGGCAGACTGTGGGGAGGAGGATTGAGTGGATGATGGAGGTGGAGATGGGAGAACATCAAGGAAGAAGATGGAAGATGAGGAGGGAAATGCAGGGTGGTTCCATCCCATTCTTAGTTGACGGTGGTGCTCAGTGAACCATATGAAGATTGGTGAGATTTTGGAGGAGAGACTAGTGATCAGAAGCTCTGGTAGCTTTTTCAAGTGGATATAGTCTAGGTGGCTCCAGCAATAGTGGGATGGCATCTCTGATGAGTTCCAGCTCAAAAGGAGCTTCACGGTCCATGGCTCTACATCGTGGACCATTAACCATGGCTGCTGGTGGTCCATCAAGCATTCCATAAACCAAGCAGCCAGTCCATGGTGGACCGGGTGCTCCAAAATTCATGCAAGTCCATATTAATTCTTTAAAAATCAATTTTGGACTCATTTCAAGTCCGTTTCGCATCAAACTTATTTTGTTTAAACCCATAAATTGAGCTCTTCATAATGACAGTCTTGTTTCCTACAAAAAGTATATAAAAATATCAATTCTAGATAAATAAATATAATTTAATTATTAAATTAATACTTTTATATATATGTATAATGTAATTATCACATCCCCTAACCTGAACTTTGCTTGTCCTCGAGTAAAGCAGATGAATTAGCCATGTATATGAACTTATCCTTGAATAAGATGTTAACTTAGGTAGTCCTAAAGGTAGTTGATACTGGGCCAAACCATTATTGAGATACTTCATCGTATTATTAATTCAACCAAAATAATGGTTGGGTGAGCCCATAGAAATTTCTAGAGTTCTTTTTTTGCCATCTTTGCACCTCGCTCTTTGAATCCTCTAACTTTTTAGGGGTTTAGTGAAGTGCCTTTTTGAAAGCTAGTTTCCCCCTTTCTTTTTCTTCCTCTTTTTTTAAGAGAAGTGCAGTGCCATACCTTAGCCTCTTAAGTATTAGTATCTTCAACTTTTGATGTAAATCACAATGCTTACTTAGGTGAAGGGACTCGATTACTCGGTGAAGTACCATTGCTTAATAGATTTCATGGCCTTCTTACCTTTTGATATGAACCACAATGCTTACCTAGATGAAGGGGCCCGGTTACTCAATAAGAGTTCAAGTAATGCTATCAGGTGAAACTAACTTCTCTTTCTCTTCTTTTCTTTTCAAGGGAAAACTTCAGCATGCTTGACCTTTTTATTTATACCCCTATAAAGTAGATTCTCCATTGAGATCAATAGTCAAAAGGTTCTGGAATTGCTCCATGAAATTATTTATGGTCTAAACCATGCCATTTACTAAATTTCTTTAATAATTTATCTCTCAATGTCTCTAGAATTATCTAGACCATTAATTAATCATTGATTAAGGTGCTTATGTACTCCACTTCGAGATAATAATTCGGTACATATAACATAATCATTTCTAACCATACTCGAAGATCTAAGCAAGTTAAGTTTTTCTCACCCGTAACTTAATCGGCATTGTCCTCAATGAAATATGAAAGAAAATAAGCATAAAAATGGAGAGAATGAACCTGGTGTGAGTGTGTTTCAGGAGTTGAAAAGGGCTTCATGAAGTAGTGGGCTCTTATTCTTCCACCTAAGTTCTATAATTATACTATAAAGAAGATGAGATTGTTGGCTTGCCCCCAACTAGTACTAAGTTTAACATCTTCAGTCAAACATAGTGGATCATTTAAATTATATTAGTTGATATATCCACTAAATTATTACGAATACCTATCTATGGTGGATGGTTGGACGAAGTCCAATCAATAATGTTCCACACCATATTTCTTTTATGTATGTCTATAAGATGTATCTCCTAATAATAGTGATAGGTCACGATGTTGTCGTTAAGACACTATGACTATTAGTTTAATTAATCAACTTCTAAATTAAATTAAGAATATGTAGAAAGGATCAGTATGGTCAAATCCATGGAAAAGGTAGTGCTTAAGATAATGTTGAAATCTTTGATTTTTATAAAGTAAAAAAAATTTTGAAGTCAGGAGAAATAGAAATTAAAAGTGTAGAAGAAAATAAAAATATGGTACATTCGATATGTTACTCGGATCTTAGCATCTACTTGTAAGAAAAATAAATAATAAAAATTTAAATTACATAAAAAATTTAATTGCAAGGAATTGAGAATAATAACTAAATAACTATAAAAAGTAATAACAAAGATTCTAAAGTTAATTGGCACAGCCTCATAAGGAAGTTGGTTGATATCACGTCACCTCCTTCCATTGTACTCCATGGAGCAAATTGAGCTTTCTCTTCTTCTTCCTCTTTGGATCTTGATCTTGGAGATGGAATAGGCATAAAGATGGTGTAGGGGGTAGTTCTCTTCTTTAAGAAACCTCACTCTCAGAGACCCTATGCTGTACCCTCTCTCTAGGATGATTTCTTCTTAGCACAGGGGTCCTTTAAATAGAGCTTGTCTAGGGCTTCCTCCAGGTCAAATTTGGACTCAATCAGGCTCCAGATTAGCTAAATATTGTAAGGACAAATCTAGACTGTTCGATATGTAATTGGATGAGTTGATCGATGCTTGTTTCCTTCTCAAGCACATAGAGTCCAAACGGGACTCTCGAATCCTTGATTACTCGAATCCAAATTAGACTCCACTTCTCCCCATTGGGCAATGACAGGACCGATGATTGGGCAGTGATGGAAGGGTGGAAAAGGGGTGGCTGAGGCGGTGATGGTGGTCCACGGTAGAGGAGAATGGAGCTAGTGTCATTTTGTTAGTGGCTGGAAGTAGGCGATGGCTCGGACGGTGGCATGGTGGCTCCAAGCAATGGCATTAGCATGGAGGGAGCATGCAATGACTAGTCAGTGATGTTGGGCGATTTGAAGAAGACAGTGACTGGGAGCTTTGGAGGTGAGGGGTGGTCGCCGGAGTCTACAAGACGATCACCAAAGTCTGTAAGATGGTCACCGGAAGCCGTGAGATGGTTGGCGGCCATCCTCTTGGTTGACAAGACACTAAAATCATGTGTGGTCTATGAAGCCCAGCCATGGACCATAGTTAATGGCAGAGGTAGACCACTCAGCACTATATGGACCAAGCAGCCGATCCATGGTAGATCAACCACTTTAAAGTTCATGCAATCCAGTAATAACTTTCTGGTATGGGCACCAGACTCAGAAGAAGACTTCAGAGCTCCATCTGGATCTCTGATTAACCTTGCCCGAAGAATTAGGGTTTTCTGGCTTGTAATAAGGGTTGACTTGATCAACTCAATTTTAGCTTAAGTCTGTACTCCCTGCAATTTATTTTTGTTGAGTCATGTTGACTCAGTAGTGGTCTAGGACTTCAACCTGGGGTGTCACATTTTCTCCCAAGGCCAAGCAAGTGGGCGCCACACTCCCAGCCACACTCCCAGCCACACGCCTGAGTCCAGGGGGCACCACATCTCCATCCAGTATACTCTGGTCCCCACACTACAGATAGCAGCTCCCTTCTCTCATGCGCCATTTGAGGAGAAAGCAACCAGGGATCCACAAATCAAGGGGGTGGCCCAAGACCTTCCATAAGAGACAAGCTATGAAAGGGAAGAAATTCTTCTTGGAGAGAACTTCAAGGAGGCACCCATTCCCTGCCAAAAATACCCAAAACAAAGATGGGAAGGACCATGACTTAGGGAGAAAGAAAAGGAGGAGTCCAAAAGAGTTGAGCCATGGAAGGAAAGAAATCCTCTCTTGAAGAACAAAGCTTGGAGGCGCCATCTACCTTCCTTTTAAAACCCAAATCAATTTTTTTGGAACCTTTGGCCGGCCATATGTGTAGGGATTGATCCTACAATCCTAATTTGAAGATCCCCTCCTTTAGTCCCACATGGGAAGATGTAAAACCCTACTCTCTTGTAAAGTCCTATAAATTAAACCCTTCTTGTAAATTTAAAAGTAATCTGATGAATGAATTCAAGTTTTTGTGTGAGCAAACTCTGTGTTTTCTCTCTTCCGCACTTGCATCCAGGTGTTGAGCTCCACGAGGGAGTAAATCCGGGTTCCCCAGGAACCTTGAGGAGGTGTGAGATCTCCAAACCCCAAACCCTAGGTTAGCCACTTCACTCCCAAACCCTAGCCACCCATCATCCTTCTCTTTCCACCAAGCCCTAGCATATCCCACCTCTCACGGCCATCCTCTTCAAGTCAAGGCCGACCCCAGCATCCGGGTCCAGTCCGGATACTTCAGATCCAGAGCAATTCCCAGAGAAAGTCAGATCAACCTCTAGGAGAATCCGGATTTCAGCACATCAACTTTCAAGTTCTTCAATCTGGTAAATCCTTCCTCGAGTATCTGATTCCATCACTTGTTCTTCTTCTTTCCCAGATCTTGAGTTCAGGAGAAGTCGACTCAGCCACAGGACCAGTATTGGAGGATCCATTGCGAAGATATCCGAATCCGAGGATCCAACAATCTGCTCGAGAGAGTTCTTCCACCAAACTCTGTGAAGATCACTGTCTGGTCGGTAACCCATCTCTTCTCTTTATTTCTATCCTGTTGAAAGTTCAGAGCGAAATCCTAGGTCTGGGAGTTTCTCAACCCCCAGCGATCCGTTACTTCTGAACCACTTTGAAAACCTAGTTTCTTTTAAATTGTGCTTTCAATTATTACCTAGTTTCTTTCAATTTAGTTTAGCTTTCCTTTGAGTCAAAGCCAATTTCTGAAAATATAAAAAAAAAAAGGAAAAAAAAAAGAATTAATCTTAATTTATTTCCGCATCGCATCATCTCCTCTTTCGTTCTGCATCATTTTGGTATCAGAGCACAGTCTAGGGTTTCTATTTTGCTTGCTTGTTTTAAGTCTCTCTCCTTTTACTTTGTCTGCTCGAAGTAGACTCCCCAGGACGTCCGGTCCTAGGAACGAAGCGAGGTGCAAACCTCCTCTTCCCATTCCACGGGGTGTTCCTAGGGCATATAGGGGATCCGTTGGGTTACAACTTCGTAGCAAGAATTATAAACGGGAGAAGCACCCTGTTTTCAGTCTGTAACTGCCATGTTGCAGGAATTTTTTTTCAATGCAGATAACTTCGAATTGCATGATTTTTATTTTGCTGGAACCAGTATAATTGAAGATATTTTATATAATTTTCCTGTGATTTATTGGTTTCCGTGAAATTTCAGAGAGTTAAATTACTGCAACTCTATTTTTGTGTTCTGCAATTCAATTATCTTGAGTGAACATCTCCTAACTCATCCTAAGGGCATTTGAGCATCTAAGATAAGGGGAGGAGTTGATAACCTCTCCTTAGCCCACAACCACCACCCCCTCATTCGATCCTAAGCCTAACTTTAAAATTTATTAGACTTAATTTGCCCTAGTGGGCTAGGGACATCAACAAGTCGGGTCAAGGCTAGTGTTAAGTCAGTTTGTCTAGTTACTCTGTGTGTGCTTTGTACTCAGTGTCTAGAACGGTGGTTCTGGGACTACGTATCGAAGGGCTTGTGTGCTGGTCCGCCTACCTGGCCAATCACTGATTGGTGTCTAGGATTGGCATCTAGGGACCTAACACTCCCCTTACACCTGCCTGGCTGAGTCCTGAGTTACTACAGGCTAGCTTGCCACTCTGATTGGGCATCTAGTTTGGGCTCTAGGTCTAGTTAGCCCGTAGTCGATTCAGTTGAGTCTCATTTTGTGTGTTTGCTTGCATCATCATGTCTACCCGGAATGGAGTACCCTACCAACCTGGTCAAACCCAACCTGATTTAGAGGCCATGGTTAGAGCTCTTACTGAGAGTATGAACAAATTAAGTCAGGATATGAATGAGAATTTTGCCCAGCTTAGGGATCGAGTCCAAGTACTTGAGGAACCTAGGCATCAGAATTGGACTCCTGACCCAGATTTTAATGTGCCTCAACCTCACCCACACCAAGAGCCTAGAAGACCTTTATACAGAGATCCTGAACCTAATCATAGGAGGCCTGACCCAGAACCTGAAGATAGAGATGATAGGTTCATTCGGAACATCAAATTAGATGCATCCACTTTTGATGGTAGCTTAAACCCTAAGGTGTATTCTGATTGGGAGGGTGAGATGGACCAGTACTTTGAGTGGTATGCCATGTCTGAGGAAAGAAAGTTCAAGTTTGCCAAGATGAAGTTAGTACGTCAAGCTAGGTTATACTGGGGGAACATTGAGCTGACCACTAGAAGACGAAATGTAGAGCCCATAACCACTTGGCAAGGTATGAAAGAGAAACTTAGAGATAATTACCTACCCATTTCATACCAACAGAACTTGTTAGACCAATGGCAGACTTTGAAACAAGGGAACCGATCTGTATCAGACTACATAACCACCTTTGATGAATACCTGATGAGATGTGATGTGAGTGAATCCCATGAGGTCACTTTGTCTAGGTTTAGGGCTGGACTTAGGGAAGACATAAAGAGGGAGTTGTTTCTGAGAGAGGTTACTGACCTAGACCAAGCCTATCAGATTGCACTGAACACTGAGAAGTTTCAGAGAGGACCTATACCTTCTAGGGTTAGTGCCCCAATCCCAAGAAATGGACCTAGCCAAGTTACCCCTAGCAAGTCTAATCAGGGTATTCCCACCCCTAGGCCCATGGACAAAGGTAAGGCACCTGACACCCAAAGAACCCCTAGTATCATCTGTTTTAAGTGCCAGAAGCCCGGTCATATCTCCAACCAGTGCATAGCCATAGCTTGTTTTAAGTGCCACAAGGTAGGTCATGTTTCTAGCCAGTGCCCTCGTAGATCCCTTTACATAGAAGAAGTAGAGGAAGAGAGTTCCGGACCCAATGAAGAGTTTGAAGAAGAAGTTTATGAGGCCGGAATGAATTTGGTCGATGAGTATGAAGGAGAGGAGGAATCCACAGAGTCTGACCAATTAGGGGTTGTAAGATGCATTCTGTCCCAGAATAGAGTTCAGGAGGATTGGCGTAGGACAAACATCCTACAGACTTTCCTTAAACTAGGGGATAAGGTATGTAAAATCATCATAGATAGTGGGAGCTGTGTGAATGCCATTTCTGCTAGCACTGTCAAAATGTTAGGCTTAACCCCGTCCCCCACCCCAACCCCTATAAGGTTTCTTGGGTAGACTCTACCTCTATACCCATCCAGTCTAGATGTTAGGTCCAAATCCAAATGCAATCCTATCAAGAGAAGATTTGGTGTGACGTCTTGCCCATGGGGGTGAGCAGTATAATTCTTGGAAGACCTTGGTTGTATGATCATGATGCCACCCTCTTAGGAAAATCTAACACCTGTGTCTTTAGTTTTAATGGGAAGAAAATCACAATCCATTCAGTCCCTCCTAAGGACAAGATAGCTAAAGGAACCAATAAGGTCAGAGAAATGAAGGCTGGAATGAACCTAATTAGTGCTAAGGATCTAGAACAAGAAATTCATAGTGGTTCACCTATTTGGATGTTGACTGCTAAGGAACTTAGGACTCCTACACCCTCAGAACCTCCTCAGGAAGTTAAACCTTTGTTAAAAGAATTTGAGGATGTTTTTCCCGAGGATCTGCCAGACCACCTTCCACCTCTTAGGGATATCCAGCATTCCATAGATTTAGTTCCAGGAGCTACTTTACCCAACTTGCCCCATTATAGGATGAATCCATCTGAGCATAAGGAACTGCAAAAGCAGGTTGGAGAGTTGTTGAGGAAGGGGTTCATTAGAGAGAGTCTTAGCCCTTGTGCAGTCCCTGCACTTCTGACCCCAAAGAAGGATGGCACATGGAGGATGTGTGTTGATAGTCGTGCCATCAACAAAATCACAATCAAGTATAGGTTCCCCATCCCTAGACTAGATGACATGCTAGATATGATGGCCGGTGCAATGGTTTTTTCTAAAATTGATCTCAAGAGCGGCTATCATTAGGTTAGGATTATACCAGGGGATGAGTGGAAAACCGCTTTCAAAACTAAGGATGGTCTCTATGAATGGGTTGTTATGCCTTTTGGGTTGTCCAATGCTCCTAGTACTTTCATGAGGATTATGACCCAGGTACTTAGAGCTCTCATAGGGAAGTTTGTAGTGGTCTATTTTGATGACATCCTGATCTATAGTAAGACCCCTGCAGACCACCTAGGCCACCTTAGACAAGTCTGTCAAGTTTTGAGGAATGATAGTCTCTACGGTAATCTCAAAAAGTGTGAATTCATGACCAGTAGAATTATCTTCCTTGGTTTTGTAGTAACCCCTGACGGCGTGGCTGCCGATCCTGAAAAAATTAGGTCCATAGTAGAATGGCCATAGCCGACTAGTGTGCATGAAGTCAGAAGTTTCCATGGCTTGGCTACCTTCTATAGGCGGATTCATCAGGGGGTTTAGTACTGTAGTTGCTCCTATCACAGACTGTATTAGGAAGGGAGAATTCCAGTGGACTAAAGCAGCCCATAAAGCCTTCCTAGATCTTAAGGATAGGATGACCCGGCACCCATTTTGAGGTTACCCGACTTTTCAAAGGTATTTGAGGTTGCCTGTGATGCTTCAGGAGTAGGTATAGGTGGAGTCCTAAGCCAAGAGAACCATCCCGTAGCATTCTTTAGTGAACAACTTAATGATGCTAAGCTTAGGTATTCTACCTATGATAAGGAATTTTATGCGGTAGGGCAAGCTTTGCATTACTGGAGACATTATTTGCTACCGCAAGAATTTGTGCTATTTTTGGACCATGAGGCTCTTAGATTCTTGAATTCCCAGAAGAAGCTTAACCCTAGGCATGCTAAGTGGGTAGAGTACATCCAGTCCTATACTTTTGTTTTGAAGCATAAGGCTGGATCTGAAAATAAGGTAGCTGATGCCCTTAGTCGTCGATCTTTGTTGTTGAATTCTGTTAGGGCTGAAGTCATAGGGTTTGAGCAAATCAAAGAGGAATATGAGTCGTGTCCGGATTTTAAGACTGTGTACCAGGATCTAACTCAAGGACCATCTAGTGACCATAAGGATTATACCCTTTTAGATGGCTTTCTATTCTTTAAGAATAGGCTTTGCATCCCTAGAACTTCTCTTAGGGAATTTTTGATTTGGGAAATTCATGCTGGAGGTTTAGCTGGCCATTTCGGAAAAGATAAAACCACCATGGCTATTGAAGACCACTTTTTCTGGCCTAGCTTAAAAAGAGATGTAGCACACATTGTGGCTAGGTGTCGGACCTGCGCTGTTGCCAAACAGCGAAAACAGAACACCGGCCTTTATACCCCACTCCCTGTCCCAGATCATCCTTGGCAAGATGTGAGCATGGACTTTGTCTTAGGTTTGCCTAAGACCCAGAGGAGGCATGACTCTATCTGTGTTGTAGTAGACCGATTTTCCAAGATGGCCCATTTCTTGCCTTGTTCCCAAACATTTGATGCGTCTAAGGTAGCCACCCTGTTCTTTAATGAGATAGTTCGACTCCATGGCCTACCCAAGATCATTGTTTCAGATAGGGATGTCCGGTTCACCAGCTATTTCTGGAAAACCCTTTGGCATAAGTTAGGGACAAAACTTAAGTTTTCAACTGCCTATCATCCCCAGACTGATGGCCAAATCGAAGTAGTGAACCATAGTTTAGGCAATCTGTTAAGGTGTCTTGTTGGTGAAAACATTAGGAACTGGGATTTGTATTTACCTAGAGCTGAATTTGCATACAATGACTCGGTCAATAGGTCTACGGGTAAGAGTCCATTTGAAATTGTGCATGGTTACAAACCTCACACACCTCTTGACCTAGATCCTTTACCAGTCCACACACGAGTCTTCGAGTCTGTCGAAGTTTTTGCACAGCATATAAAAGACTTGCATAAAGAAATTCATGCCAAAATAAATTTAAGTAATGAAACTTATAAGAAGTTGGCTGATTCTCAAAGGCGAGTCAAAACTTTTAATGAGGGAGACTATGTAATGATTAGGTTAAGGCCTGAACGGTTTCCTCCTGGAACCGTTAGAAAGTTACATGCTAGAGGAGCTGGACCATTTAGAGTGGTGAAGAGAGTAGGATCCAATGCCTATGTGCTCGAGTTGCCTCCAGAACTAGGCATTAGCTCCACTTTCAACATTACAGACCTAGTAGAGTATAGAGAGCCAGCAGTGATTCCCAGTGAGCCTTTTGAACCTAATCCTGCTCTTGAGAGTGAACCCAACCCTGTGTGTCCACCAACAAACTGGCCTGTGAGGAAAGAGCAGATTGAAAAGATCCTGGATGATCAAGTTATCTCTACTCGTAATCGAGGATACCAAAGATACCTGGTCCGCTGGCAAGGAAGGCCAGATTCCGATGACTCTTGGATCTCCCGAGAAGAATTACAAGAATTGGACCTAGACCTCTTGGAGAGATACCAGAGCCAACTTGATCCATACTAGACAGGGTCGAGTTCCTCCCATCTCGGAAGAATTGGTGCGGGCACCAGACTCAGAAGAAGACTTCAGAGCTCCATCTGGATCTCTGATTGATCTTGCCCGAAGAATTAGGGTTTTCTGGCTTGTAATAAGGGTTGACTTGATCAACTCAATTTTAGCTTAAGTCTGTACTCCCTGCAATTAATTTTTGTTGAGTCATGTTGACTCAGTAGTGGTCTAGGACTTCAACCTGGGGTGTCACATTTTCTCCCAAGGCCAAGCAAGTGTGATGCAGAACAAATTAAGGGATGCGATGCGGAAGTAAATTAAGATTAATTAAATTTTTTTGTGGTTTTTATATGTTTGTAGAAGTTGGCTTCAAATCAAAGAAAAGTTAACCTAACATTGAAAGATACTAATATGATAATTGAAAGCACAACTTTAAGGAAACTAAATTATCAGAGTAATTCAGAAGCAACGGATCGCTGGGGGTTGAGAAACTCCCAGGCCTAGGGTTTCACTCCGAGCTTTCAACAGAACAGAAATAAAGAGAAGGGAAGGGTTATCTAACCAGACAATGATCTTCACAGATTTTGGTGGAAGAACTCTCCCGAGCAGATTGTTGGATCCTCGGAGTCGGATATCTTCGTAATGGATCCTCCAATACTGGTCCTTTGGCGGGTTGGCTTCTCCTGAACTCAAGATCTGGAAGAGAAGAAAGACAATTGATGGAATCAGAGAGTCAAGGAAAAGATTTACCAGGTTGATGAACTTGAAGATCGAAATTGCTGAAAACTGGATTCTCCTGGATGCTGATGTGACTTTCCTTGGAACTTGCTCTGGATCTGAAGTAGCCGGACTGGATCTGGATGAAGGTGGACGGCCTGGACTTGTAGAGAGAGAGAGGCCATGGGAGATGGATGGATCTAGGGTTTGGTGGATGGAAAATAATGAAAGGTGGCTAGGGTTTTGGAATTTCAAGTGGCTAACCTAGGGTTTTGGATAAAGATGGAGATCTCTCACCTCCTCAAGGCTCCAATGGAACCCGGATTACCCCCTCACGGAGCTCAACACTTAGAATAGTGCGGAAGAAGAGAAACCTAGGTCACTCAACACAAGAGAATAGCAAAAATAATTTTTCTTCATTGATTTTCTAAAGTTACAAAGAGAGGTCTATTATATAGACCTAAAATTTTCTCCTAGCTTGTACAAATTCCCATGTGAGACTAAACTCTTCCAACCCCTAGATTAGGTAGAAAATCCTCTCCCTTGGCCGACCAAGAGTCCAAAAAAAATTGGGACGGCCATAAAGGAATTGTTTTGGAACTTTTATGGCACCTCCTTTGGAGTTGGATTTGGATTTGGAGTCCTCTTCTTCTTAAGGTATTTCTTCTTTTCTTCCACTCCAAGTTAAGCTCTTTGATTTTGATTTGAACTTCAATTAGGAGTAGGTTGGATGTCCTTCTTTGATTTCTTCTCCAAGAGAAGTTTTCTTCCTTCTTTGCTTAGGTAAATTAGGCAGGTGTGGGCGCCTCCTTTAATTTTGCCTCCAATTTGATTTTTTCTTCTTTGGATGTGGGGACCATGACACTGGGATGCCTCTATGGCACCTCCTGGACTCTGGCGTGTGCTCAGAGTGTGGCTGGGCGTGTGGCTTGGAGTGTGGCCTCCACTTGCTTGAACCTTGAGTTGATTGGAAGAGAAATGTGGCACCATTTTGGACCAAATTGAAACCACATTGGGACTTGCACCGAGTCAACATGACTCAACAAAATTTAAATGGTGATTCAAGAAATAAATAAAATAAATAAACTGGTTGACCAGGTCAACCTTTATTACAAATCCTAATTTCTCGGGCAATGTCAATCAGAGATCCAAATGGAGCTCTGAAGTCTTCTTCTGAGTCTGGTGCCCGCACCAAAGTGGGCGCCACACTCCCAGCCACACTCCCAACCACACGCCTGAGTCCAGGGGGCACCACATCTCCATCCAGTATACTCTGGTCCCCACACCACAGATAGCAGCTCCCTTCTCTCATGCACCATTTGAGGAGAAAGCAACCAGGGATCCACAAATCAAGGGGGCGGCCCAAGACCTTCAATAAGAGACAAGCTATGAAAGGGAAGAAATTCTTCTTGGAGAGAACTTCAAGGAGGCGCCCATTCCCTGCCAAAAATACCCAAAACAAAGATGGGAAGGACCATGACTTAGGGAGAAAGAAAAGGAGGAGTCCAAAAGAGTTGAGCCATGGAAGGAAAGAAATCCTCTCTTGAAGAACAAAGCTTGGAGGCACCATCTACCTTCCTTTAAAAACCCAAATCAAATTTTTTTGGAACCTTTGGTCGGCCATATGTGTAGGGATTGATCCTACAATCCTAATTTGAAGATCCCCTCCTTTAGTCCCACATGGGAAGATGTAAAACCCTACTCTCTTGTAAAGTCCTATAAATTAAACCCTTCTTGTAAATTTAAAAGTAATCTGATGAATGAATTCAAGTTTTTGTGTGAGCAAACTCTGTGTTTTCTCTCTTCCGCACTTGCATCCAGGTGTTGAGCTCCGCGAGGGAGTAAATCCGGGTTCCCCAGGAACCTTGAGGAGGTGTGAGATCTCCAAACCCCAAACCCTAGGTTAGCCACTTCACTCCCAAACCCTAGCCACCCATCATCCTTCTCTTTCCACCAAGCCCTAGCATATCCCACCTCTCACGGCCATCCTCTTCAAGTCAAGGCCGACCCCAGCATCCGGGTCCAGTCCGGATACTTCAGATCCAAAGCAATTCCCAGAGAAAGTCAGATCAACCTCCAGGAGAATCCGGATTTCAGCACATCAACTTTCAAGTTCTTCAATCTGGTAAATCCTTCCTCGAGTATCTGATTCCATCACTTGTTCTTCTTCTTTCCCAGATCTTGAGTTCAGGAGAAGCCGACTCAGCCACAGGACCAGTATTAGAGGATCCATTGCGAAGATATCCGAATCCGAGGATCCAACAATCTGCTCGAGAGAGTTCTTCCACCAAACTCTGTGAAGATCACTGTCTGGTCGGTAACCCATCTCATCTCTTTATTTCTGTCCTGTTGAAAGTTCAGAGCAAAACCCTAGGTCTGGGAGTTTCTCAACCCCCAGCGATCCGTTACTTCTGAACCACTCTAAAAACCTAGTTTCTTTTAAATTGTGCTTTCAATTATTACCTAGTTTCTTTCAATTTAGTTTAGCTTTCCTTTGAGTCAAAGCCAATTTCTGAAAATATAAAAAAAAGAAAAGGAAAAAAAAAAGAATTAATCTTAATTTATTTCTGCATCGCATCATCTCCTCTTTCGTTCTGCATCACTTTCAAACTCTAATTCTGAGCTTAATTGAATTATGATTTGAATGTCGTTTGTACTGTTGGACTCCATAAATTAAGCTCTTCATAATGACAGTCTTTTTTTTTACAAATGATATATAAAAGTATCAATTTGATATAAATAAAGATTATTTAATTATTAAATTAATGCTCTTATATATGTATATAATATAATTATCACACCTCCTATTTGAACTTTGCTCATCCTTGAGTAGAGCAAATGAATTAACTATGTATATAAACTCAGCCTTGAATTGAAAGTTGACTTAGATATTCTTAAAGGCGCTGATACCCGGCGAGACTATTAAAGAGGTACTTCATAAGATCACTGAGTCAACCTAATTAATAGTTGGGTGTTGACCATAAAAATCTTTAGAGGTCTTCCTTACTATCTCCCTAACTTACTCTTTAAATCCTCTAACTTGATTTGAGTCAGGTTTATTATCTTTTTATATTTTAGTCCTTTTGTTCTTCTCTTTTTTTTGGGATGTCCAGTGCAATGTCTTGACCTCATAAGTATTAGCATCCTTAACCTTTTGACATGAATCATAATACTTACTTAGACGAAGGGGCCTAGCTACTTAGTGGGGTGCCATTGCTTAACAGATCTCTTGACCTTCTCACCTCTTGATGTGAACCACAATGCTTACTTAGGCAAAGGGACCTCGTTACTCAATAAGAGTTCAAGAAGAGCTCTGAGGTTAGACTGACTATCTAAATCTTTTTTTTAAGGATATTATGTATATCTCAATATTTCCTCCCCTACTCTCAATAAGCAAGATTTTTATTAAGATAAGAAAGGAGAAAGTTCTAGAATCACTTCCAAAATTTCACTTGGTCAACACCCTACCATTTGTTGGATTTTATTAGTAATTTGTTCATTAGTATCTCTAAAACTATGTAGGCCATTAATCGATCATTGATTAGAGTGCCCAATTAACTTCAAATCGGGACAAAATTTGGGTACAAAACTAATTACTTCTGGTCATACTTGAGGATTTAATTAGATTAGTTATTCTCCCCCCTAACTTAATCAACATTGTCTTTAATGAAAAAGAAAATATAGGGTGCAATATGTAAAAAGGAATAGGAAAGAGTACACATGGAGTGAATGTGCTTTAGGAGTTGAAGAGGGCTTCATAAAATAGTGGGCTCTTGTACTTCCATCTAAATTCCTATTATTATACTAAAGCAATGAGATTATTGGGTTGCCTCCCAACCAGCACTAAGTTTAGTGTCTTTAGCCAGACATTTTGAGGGAGTCGAATAGATAATTAACTTTAATGTATCCCTCATAACATCAAAAGGACAAGGCCAATCAAGAGGCCTTGTCATCAAGGCAAAAAAATGTTCATAGTACTAGTACTCTATGTTAACTTGCTAAATCAATAAAGTACACTAGGCAAGCTTGTTTCCCAGGATTTAAAATGATTATTATAGTTTATATAATACTTAGGAAGGGGTTGTGCTTGTTGGGCCAAGATTGGAGGTGGTAGTTTAAAATTTTTTTCAGTCATGGATAGGTCTACCCTACTCCCCTTCTTGGGCATGATTTATTTAGTCAATGTCTTTTCCCATTTTAAATTTAGATACCTTTTCTAGTTTAATATTAGACCTATCTCCATACATTATTTTAAAATCATGAAAAGGTTTTGGAGACCATTCTCAAAATTGATGCCGAATACGAAGAAATCAATTATAAAATTTTTAAGATCTTGATCCCTCATTTTAGTAATATCCCATCTGATATCTTCTTTATGTACTTTTAGAATACTACTAAGTTAGGCTTCCTGGATAAGGTTCACTAAGAAAGATTCAATGGGTGTATTAGGAAGTGGCTTAAGTTCTAGAACAGGTGGTGATTATAATAATGGGGCTATTGGTGGGCTAGGTGATGGCTCTTGTTGTTCATTAATCAAAAGTGGGGTGGTTTCAAAGTAGAATATTTTTATTGGATTATTTACTTATGAGGTATATCCATCTATGTTAAAATTATCTACCTTGAGCTAAGCCAAATAGGGATCCAACAAATCTTGGAAAAGAATTATGGGGTTGGCATCCCCTATTATATTATGCATTTGTAGTTCTTGGAAGGCTCTACTAATTCTATCATTGTATCTATTTGTTCTCCCATCCCATTAAAAGGCATGGACAATTCTAGGGTACCAAGGAATGGGGCCATAGGTGAGTGGGGTAATGATGGAATTGGTTTGTCCCACAAGTTTAATTTCTCCATATATTTTCTTGCCTTAGCCGAATTATCTATATTTGTCCTTATGTGATGCGGGGCTAATATGCATGCAATTATTTTTGTATGTTTTATATGTGGGGTTAGGTGATTAATTCCCAAATTTTAGATCAAAATTAGTTGTAGAAAATTATGTATGAAATTTTGAAGTCAAGCATGCAGATTAGAACCTAGAAAAGTATTAAAGAAGGATCGCCGGGGCTAAGAAGCCTCGGTTAGGGCAAGTTCTCCTACAATATAATTACTGGAGGTAGAGGGGGTGTACCTGACAATGTCTGAAGCACCCGGTGAAGATCACAGTGAAGGGATCTCTCATTCCTCGATGGATGCGGCCTGGAAAACTGAGCCAAAGACCCGCGGATACCCGACTTTCTGCTCGGTGGTCCGATTGAGGCTTGGCTGGAGTCGTTGGATTCGTAGGAACTCGGGGACCTGCAAATGACCTGTCAAGGGTTAGAAAACTTAGAGGAAATCAAGAAAACAAAGGAAAACAGCAAAGAAAAGAAAGTTTTGGAGGGGCTGGAAGGATGGTTGGCGGCAAGAAGATGGTTGCAAACATCGGAAAGAAGAACTCTCAAACCCCTTTATGTACACAACAGGATAATCACACAAAGCAATATAAGAACTCAAGATTTATTTCATATCAAAATCAAGCTTCATACAAGAGGCTAAGGTCCCTTAATTAGACCCTTAACCTTGGGCTCAAAGTAAGGGTACTTTAGACTTTACATAGGACTCCTTCTCCCATTCAAACCCTAACTAGGAATATAAGGTAACATAGGTAGAAATCCCTAAAGCACTTTGACTCCCTCTCCTTGTCTTGGTTGGCCAAGGGGGTGACCTTAAGTTGCCAACCAAGAGGAGGGTCACCATAAGGGATGGCACCCTAATCTTCTTCCTGGGCCTGGGCTGGCCCAGTTTGCTTCCGGCTGGTCCAGGGCTTCAGGTTTGTTCCTGTTTTCATTTTTTCCTCCTGGGATCTTCAGGTCTTCAAGCTGGATTGGATTTGGGCTCAACTTCCATGTCTTCAATCAGGTTGGACTTGGTCTTCACTTGTATGATGTGGTCTTGAGTCTTTAATATGCTTGGACAGGACTCAAAAAAAAATTAGCTCGACATGAGCTGACTGAATTGAACTAGCTCAACATGAGTTGACTAATTATAGGACTCAAATAAAAACAACTCAGCTGGACTAAGCTTTATTACAATGCACTCAAATGTCAATTAAGTGATCCACAGAGGGTTGAGAAGCCTCTGCCTTATTATGGTGCCTCTGGTGTCCGCACCATTATGGTTGTGCAGAGTTGTTCTAAGACCAGTTCATTCCCGGGAGCTAGAGTTGATTGTTCAGGAAAAGCTAGATGGTGTGGGCACTAGGATCAGACATAGATTGCTGGGCCCAATCTAGTTTACTGATTAGGATTTTTGAGTCCTGTTGTTCTTAGTAATGAGTCACTTATATTAATGTGAGCCAAGTCCTATAATAAAGTTTGTCCATCAATTAAGTCCTATAATAAGTTGAGGCAAGTTGAGTCCAGTGAGTCCCTTGTCTCAATCTCATGAGTCCTGTAAGTTTGGGTCAAGTCTTGTATAAGAAGAGGATCACCAGACTAGAGGATTTACTAGGCCACCCCACCAGAGTAGAGTTCAAGTATCTAGGCCCTTACTCAGGCCCCTCCTAGCAATTCCACCCAAGAGATGGGCCTTTATGTCGCCAAACATAAAGGATGGGCACCCCCTTCCAGTTGGCACCATTCACCAGCCCAGCGCCCCTTCCAGTCCACACTAGCAAGCACCTTTAAGCCCATCAGTGCACCCAGGCCCATCAAGGTTGGCACCCCCTGCTCCAAGCCCCTGCTCCAGGCTTTTGGCACCCCAAATGCTCATGATTGGCACCCCAGCCCAAGCCCTCCAAAACTGGCACCCCAGCCCAAGAGAAGAACCTGCAGTTGACTGAGTCCACCTAGGTTTCTTGGTCATAAGTCATGTATTCCCAGTTTGTATTGGAGTCCAGGGACCTGGGTGAATCTATAAATACCCACCCCTCCCCCTCTTCTGATCATCTCTTTTCATGAAATAAAACTAAGTGATTTCTTGTTGAAATTGTTGCCTCCTTTTGGAGTGGGTGTGAGACCCGAGTGCCTATTCCAGTGTGCAAACCCTAGTCGCCCCTATTACTATCTCTCTTCCCTCAAACCCTAGCCATCCTAGATTCCCCATCACCAAACCCTAAGAGCCCAAGCCGCCCATACCTCATCCATCTTCCCAGCAACCCGCCAACACCTAACCTTCCAACCCTTGGCCACCACCTTCACCCCTCTTCCAGGGGTTCCCTGGCCCTCCTGGCCATTAGGTGCTTTAGCCCCAGCATCCCCTCCAATCACCAGGCCGCCAACAATAGCCCAGGCATCTTTTCCTACATCAAGCTGCCAGCCTTTAGCAACAACTGCTTTCAACCCTCTTTCACTTCCACCCCTTATTTCATATATTTTTATCTTATGTTTATCTTACCCCTAATGTGTGCAGCATCCTTCTAGTGAACACCCCCAAGGAAGAGGCCCTTCTTGCCTTCAAGACCAACTGAAGAAAAGCCGGCTGATCCATGAGATAGAAGGTTGATCATCCAGGCGACAATCCGGAGTATTGAGTGACCTCGTCTATGGCAAGATCAACCATCGTTGCCAGGTAAACACCTCTGCCCTCTCCTAAGTTCTAATTTTTTTGAAGGTATGCTATCCTAAATAGGGGTTTCTCAACCCTCAAGGTCCTATCTTTTATTATTCTGCATGATTCTAACTGTGGGTACAGTAGACATGTCATCTCCCGATGCTATTATAGGTCTTTCCCGATGCTTTAAAGCATCGCTAAACGAAGTCCCAATGCTTTAATAAGCATCGTAAAAGCATTGTGAAAGCAAGGGTGGAAATGGTTTTTATCGATGCTTTTTAAAAGCATCATGGTAGGTCCAGGGTTTTTCCCGATGATTTAATGCTTCGGGAATAAGTCTATTCCCGATGCTTTAAAGCATCGAAAGTAACTTTATTCCTGATGCTTTTAAAAAACATCAATTTTTTTCCAATACTTTAAAGCATCGAGAATAACACTTGGATAAGGTTATTCCTGACTCTTTAAAGTGTTAGGAATAAAGTTGTTCTCGATGCTTTTAAAAAGCATTGGAAATAACACTAGGATAAGGTTATTCTTGATGCTTTAAAGCATCGAGAATTCCAATTTTTTTTTAAAAAATAAAATATTTATTTTAAAATTTAAATATCTATATAATACTTTTTTTCCTGTATAATACAGTAATAACAAATATTATAGGTCTCATTACATGCATTCTTTACACATCCAAACATAAATCCAAATATAAAATTCATTACGATCAAATATAATAAAATTTGTTACACATATGTTTATTTAACAAAATTTAAAAATACATAAAAATAAAAGATATAAAATAATAAAAAGTCGAGGTCAATGATCTAAAGGAGGTAGGTCCTCGCCCTATCCATGAGGATCTGATGCTCTAGAAGCCTAAATAAAAAATATTTATAATATTTAATTTATGAAATTATGAATGACAATATATTACATAAGTTCTTAATTTAATATAAAAATATATATTTACTATCATATATATGTACCTGGCATGGAACATACATCTATTTGATATATGTAAGCTACTCTTTGTGCTCTCTCATGCTCTCTATCGTTGCTCTATCGGTGGAACATCTCTGTCATTTCTCATCTATCTCCTCCTCAAGCCTGTAAACACGTGCATCCTGAGCAGTCATTGTAGCCTCACGTGTATATCTACTGATCTCAGATAATTGAGTGGGAGTGACTCCAACTCCATAGCCCCTTACTCGACTGTAGAGCTCTGGGCCCATCAACTCTATAAACACCTCGACCTCGATGTGACTACTCATGTAGATGCTGTAGAATTATTAACACGCTTGGCAATAAGAGCTGTAGCTCTTTCCTATATTAATTTAGAAAAAAATAGTTAGATCTTAAAGAATAACAAAATCAAATTTAAATCATTGTCAGTCATATAAATTGTAATAAAAACTTACACATATATCCCTCGACTCATCTCTGACAAAAGTGCCATCATGATGAGTATGAGTCATCCGGTAAAACTTCACCTGATCGGGTTCTCTCCCATGCTCATCCGCCTACAAGAAAAATTATAATTTTAAGAAAATAATTCAAACAAATTTAAAAATTATTTAAGTATTGCAATACATATAAGTATCGCGATATATATATGTATCGCGATACATATATGTCCACGATACCGCGATACATATATCAACCATGATACATATATGTACCGTGATACATATATAAACCGCGATACATATATGAACTGCGATACATATATGTACCGCGATACATATATGTTCCACGATACACCATCTGCGATACCGCGATACATATATATACCATGTATGTACCACGGTATATATGTATTGTGATACATATATGTATCATGATATATTTTTTATGATATATAATATTAGTTTCATTAAAATGTATAAATACAAGCATATAGTTTAAAAAACTTACGAACTCCTGTCTGACTTGTGCATAACTCTTAGATCCCAATGTGTAGGAAACAGATTGAGCTGCTCATGCAGCTCTACCAATATTAGAATATGTCTGCAAAATCAAAAAGACAACTTCTTATATCCAGAAAGAGCAATGTGTATATATATAATGTACCATATAAACTAAATTTTTTAATAAACTTGCTTCAAAGAAATTAGAAGATACCTGTCCCCTCTCGGAAAACCAATAATGAACCAACTCAACCCACCGATGAGGGGGTACATCAGGAGGACGGGTACCAACTACCTGCTCCTCTATCATACCCGGCAACTTGTACTTCATCTTCAACTGTGCTTTATATTTTTTCCATTTTTGGTTGAGAGACTTAAGTACAAAATCATTAGAGGATGAAGTACAAACTTACCCTGCAAAACAAAATAATTAATAATAATATAAAACAAAACATAATATTTCAACTATGCAAGAAAAAAATAATTTAATACAAACTTTTTACCTGTACAACTCGTATAATCTCTACTTTATACATCGGAAGCATGTCATTCCACTTTGCATAACTAAGTAGACAAAGCTGATACCACCGTGCAACTATCCCCAAAAAAGAACTCAATAAGCTGGTGGCTTTTTTAATTGGCTACCCCAGCTCATTTCTATATGGGGCACCAGGATCAGACACAAATTACTGGGCCCTATCCGGTTTACTTAGTCATGTGTCACAATTTTGTAATCAAGTAGATTGAGTCCTGTAAAAAGTTGAGGCTAGTTAATTTGTCTCAACCCTAGTCCAGTTATTGAGTCCTGTACTTCAGCATTAGTCCCGTACTGTTGCCTAGGTGGATTTTCCAAGAGGGGGGTGAATTGGAAATTTAAAAAGTTTAAGCAATTATGTACTCTTTGAAAATCCCTTGAAGTGTTAAGTGTTGTGATTGAGATAATTAAAAGCAGAAGCAGGATATAAAGAGAACGCATAATATTAACATAGAAATTTTATAGTAGTTTGAAGCAACCCAGCTCCTACATCCACTACCCAAGATTATCACTTGGGATTTTCACTATATCACACACCAGAATACAGTCGGATTATTTTAACAGGCTCACAATCCAAACCTCTATACTTTGGTTTTTAAATCGGGCTTACCAAAGAAACCCAACACTTGGTTTTGATAGGATCACCAAGAACCCAACACTTGGTTTTAACAGGATTACTAAGGATCCAACACTGGTTTTAACATAGGCTAACCAGGAACCTATTTGGTTTTTAAACTAGGCTCACCAATAATTCAACAATTTAAAAGAGAATTATAAAAAGAAGGCAACAAAATGACAAATAAATTTTGTCGGATGGTTGCCGATGCAGCTCAAGAGAAGCCTAATTGATTACACTTCAATGCACTTGGTTGGCTTCTTCAACTTCTTCAATAAATGCTTCAAGCTCTTGTTGGTAGTTGGTGAAGGCTTGAAGACTGTCTTGAATGCTCTTGCAGTGCTCTCTTGCTTACAAAGTAGCTTGGATATTCAATTTACTATTTACTTATCATCACTTATTTAAAGTAGTTCAAATCCCTCAAATATATAGTCTTGTACTCTTCTCAGATGATTTTAGTCATTATAGACCATTGGGATATGATATTTGACCGTTGGAGCACTTTTTGGATTCAAATTCCATGTTTTGGAACTAGCTGTTATAAGTATGAAATCGACCTTCGAGTTGGCTCGGATTATTCGAGTCAGCTCAGATCCTTAGAGTGGTTCTGGTTTAGTCGACTCGCTTCATTCTAGTTAGCTTGGTCGCACAGTGTTTTGATTCCTTACTCTATAAGAGTCAGCTCACCTTGATTCTAGTCGACTCAGATCTAAGCCTTCAAAATTGTAGTTTGGAAGAGTCGGCTCTTTCTCTTTAGAGTCGACTCGATTGGCTATAATTCTTAGAGCTCTTTTTCTGGACTCTAGAGGAGTCGACTCGAATCTCTGAAGAGTCAGCTCGGATGTCTGATAGTACAAATTAGTAGGCTCGGAATCCCTTCGAGTCGGCTTGATTGTCTGATTCAGAAAATCATGAATTGGATGAGTCGGCTCGGGTCCCTTAGATTCAGCTCGGATATCTGCATGCCATAAATCTTCATGCATGCCATGTGCCAGAGTCGGCTCTCTTCTCTTCGAGTTGGTTCGGATGAATTCTTCAATGAATTATTAGTTTTTCTCCAGAAATCATCCAGCAAGCCTTCAAAGTCTCAAGATGACTTCAAACTCTTCTAACCATATTTCTAAAGAATTTTACACTTGAAACACATCTAGAAGTAACCCTTTTTCATGATTTTACTTAACCTTTTCTTTGGGTTCTTCTTTTCATGAATTACTTTCAACACAACTCATTTCAAAACTAGGAATGTAGGAGTTGATATTAAACAATGAAATCATCCTATAAAAACTTGTAAAACACTTGAAAAGTTGTTAGTAAAACAATGCATGCTCCAATGTTTGATTATCATCAAAATCACATATGGGATCAACAATCTCCCCCTTTTTGATGATGACAAGATACTGGGAATGAAAACAATTCTTTACAATTACATGTATAACTGAATTTGAAAGTGAGCATTAACATGTATTAGAACTAATTATATTTACAAGTAAGTATCAAAGCTTTTTGTGAAAAAGAAACTATACAGTATCAGTGCTTTTATATGTATTAGAGTGTTAAGGCTAGCACTTTCACAAAGAATTAGATCTATTAATGTATGCAAAGTATCAGAGCTCAATTTTGCAAAGTATCAGAAATATATCAGAATTGAAAAGTATCAGAGTTAATCCTTTAAGATCTTCAAGGAATGTGTGCAGATTTTGAGAGCATAGAGCATGAACTAAACTCATTTAGATTCAACAAATTTTCTCCCCTTACTTATATATGCAATTTCACATTTTTAATCAAATTCTCCCTCTTTTTCTTTCATATTTATGCAACTTTTTCATGCAACTTTAAACATTCTCCCCCTTTTTGTCAGCAATCAAAAAAGGTGTTCAATTGACTTTCAAAGCTTAATTTTTATAATAGAAAGAAAAAGTTGATAATATTTATTTGAGATAGTTTCACTTTCTCTTCTCAACTTTGATATTCTAATTAAAATTTATTTTGATTAGCATTGTACAAATGAAAGTATCATTGAGAATATTGCACAAGCTCAATTTATACACAGAAGATATGTCAAAAATATATTCATTGCATTCATAAAATTTACATTACAAAAGATTAAGATTAAAAGTCTATTCATTGTCACTATCTACCTTAGCACTATTGGATGGCCCAAAAGGTGGTACAAAAGATGGTCCAAAAGATGGCATAGATGCTATTGGGTCCATAAATTGTGGTTCATAATCTTGGGACCTAAGATGAGGAGCTAGCTATCTAGGATGTGGAGTAGAGGTAGGTCCAGTTTGAGGTGCAGGTTGAGGTTAGGTATAGGTCGAGGTCTAGGAGATGCAAATGCTGCAATGATAGTGGTTTTAAACTGATCAAGTTGAAATTGGACTGTATCCATCTCTTCATGAAGCTTCTTGATCTTAGTGTTCAATGTAATTAATTCAGTAGCTTGGGCATTCGTAAATGCTTCAGCAGAACCTCTAAGTCTACCAAACTTAGATCTAAGGATCCCGATGCCCTTGGTGCAGTCCTCCTCCATTGTTTTGCCTTGTTCTATACTTCCCATTATGAATCTCAACTCCCTTAGCTCTATTTTGAATTCTTCTATGCTTTTTATCCACAGAATCTTTAATAGCTTCAGTAGCTGACCTGATTGAGTTTGATAGGGGCGGTGTCAAGCTGAGAAGAAGGTCTAGATGACTCAAGTGAGTCAACCCTGGTGTGAAGCTCTCGGATCTCAATGCTGAGCAAGTCTAGTCTAGTTTTCACTGACTGGTGAAGCTCGCCAAACATACTAGTTAAAGAGCTAGTCTGTGTATCAGCAAGTCCTCTCATCTGCTCGGCAATAACCTCCTATGTCATTGAAGCAAAAATAATAGAATGTGCAGATGGACCTGGAGCAGTATGTGCTGGTGGAGAAGTAGGTAAGGGAGTCTCATAATCAGTATGAATTGTCTCCACAACCTCAGTGAAACTAGTAGGCTCAGTCTTCATAGTAGCATGCTCAGGTATAGCAGTCTCAGAAGTGGTGCCAAACTTAGTAGAAGCAGTTGGCTCAGGTGCAATAGCCTCAGTGGCAGCAGTAATGGGAACATCAAAAACATGCTCTGAAGGCTCCAATGTAAAGGGTGCAGCAGTATCAGAAGTAATCTCTCTAGGTATCTCTGCACTCTCATCATCATCATCATCATCCTCACTAGTAGATGCTGCTATAGCCCTAGCATTAGTCCCTTTCTTCTTCCATATTCCTTCACTATAGATATAACCCATTCGAAGTAGATATTTGGAAGAATAAGTATTTGTGTGGTGAAGAGGTTTTCCATCTTCCCCTTCAAGATTGACCCTGGAAGCTTGAAATAATAATGTTAACACCATTCCATAGAGTAAGATGCTTTCACTTTTCTCATAGCCTCTTTCATCATCATAATCTTAATATAAGGTAAATTCAATGCTTTCCCCTCAATGATATGTTCCATGAAGCATAAGTCCTTCTCGATGACCCAATCAAACCTTCCTGTTCTTTGAAGAAAGATCTGACTGACAAAATTATGGAGCAATCTCATCTCCAGGGATAATGTATTTGCCATTACTATTCCAATTCCACTGACATCTTTCTTGCCTAGCATAGTTCTTAGGGTCTCTTCTTTGCCTTTTATCACTAGATGTTTGGACCCTTCAGTTGGCATTTCTAACAAACTACTCAATCTTTCTTTAGAAATCATTATTCTCTTATCTTTCACAGTGGATTCAATGTGTTGTGACTCAAGTTTTAGATTCTCATAAAATGTTCTAACTAGGGCAGGATAAATAGACACATTCAATGAGCAAAAGTAACTCCAACCAAGTTCTTCAATATAATCACCAATTTTCAACCCTAATTCCTTGAGAAAAGAGAAAATAATCCTTCGACCACTTGTAACCGGGCAATTAGACATGGAAATCACCTATCTTGGAGAGGTGGTGGCAGTAGCAAGTCCTCTTTCTTCTTCTTCTCTCTATTCTTCTCTTTCCATTGCTCGAGTCGGCTCCTCTTGTCGATGCTTAGTCCTTCTTTCAATCTCAGTAGATGGAGCAGCCCTTTTTAATCTCTTCCCAATAGCCATTTTTGGTGCCATTACAAGAATTGGGAGAAATTGGAGGAATGGAGCTCAAGGGAGATGATTTTCGAGGTTTTGGTGGTGAGTTAGGGTTTAGAGCAAGAACAAAAGATAGAAAAATTTGAAAAAGGCTCTATGGCTCTATTAAAAAATTGTTTGCTCGATATCCAAGTCGGCTCCACTAACCCTAAAATTGTTCGAGTCAGCTAGACTAGAGCAAAACCAGAAACAATAGTAATTCGAGTCGGCTCGACCTGACCATAATTGCCTGAGTCAACTCGAACAGAAACTTTCCACAAAAGTTAAAAATTGATCAAAAATGATAATAAATTCAGGAAAATTACATGGAAAGGTGCTCAAAGATGTTGAATTGATGTTGGAGGTTCTTTAGATAATTTTTTCTTAATTTTGAAGGAATTAGGTTTGAAAAATCTAAAAGGGATCATAAAGACCTAATTCTCCTCTAATCATCTCAAATCTATCCTGATTGAGTGGCTTAGTGAAAATGTTAGCAAGTTGGCTCTCAGTAGGGATGAATTCTAGTTCAATATCATCATTCAAAATATGATCTCTAATAAAATGGTGTCTAATCTCTATGTGCTTAGTCCTTGAATGTTGAATTGGATTTTTTGTCAAATTTATAGCACTTGTGTTATTACATTTGATGGAAATTTTAGATTGTGTAATACTAAAGTCTTCTAGTTGTTGTTTAATCCATAACACTTGTGCGCAACAACTCCCTATAACAACATACTCTACCTCAATAGTAGATAGTGCTACCAAGTTTCGTTCCTTACAATGCCATGAGATAAAACTCAACCATAGAAATTGGCATGTGCTGCTAGTACTTTTTCTATCAATTTTACAACCAGCATAATCAGCATCCAAAAATCCAATTAAATTTAATGAAGAATGTTTTGAAAATCATAGACCTAGATTACTTGTTCCTTTCAAATATTTTATAATCCTTTTAACATCAAGCATATATGATTCTTTAGGATTAGATTAGAATCTAGCACATAGACATATGCTAAACAAGATATCAGGTCTACTTGTAGTTAAGTATAACAAGATTAGATTGGAATCTAGCACATAGACATATGCTAAACAAGATATCAGGTCTACTTGTAGTTAAGTATAACAAGGATCCGATCATACCTCTATAGAGCTTTTGATCAATGTTGGATCCATCTTCATCTTTATCCAATCTGCAGGTTGGACTCATAGGTGTGTTCATTTGTTTGCTTGACTCCATACCAAACTTTTTGATTATTTCTTTAGTGTACTTGGCTTGATTAATGAAGATTCCTTCCTTTGTTTGTTTCACTTGAAGTCCAAGGAAGTAGTTAAGTTCACCCATTAGGCTCATTTTAAATTCTCCCTTCATTAACTTAGCAAATTCTCTACAAAGAGTTTCATTAGTTGCACCAAATATTATATCAACAACATAAATCTGTACAACTAATAAATCATTATCCTTCTTCTTGATGAAAAGAGTTTTATCAACATTTTCTCTTGAAAAGTCATTTTCAATCAAGAAGGTGCTAAGTCAATCATATCAGGCTCTAGGTGCTTATTTTAAACCATATAATTCTTTATTGAGTTTAAAATCATGATTTGGTAAAGCATGATTTTCAAAACCTAGTGCCTTTTCTACAAAAACATGGTTCGGATATAAAACCATTCAAGAATGCACTTTTCACATCCATTTGAAAAAGTTTGAAATTCATGTAGCAAGCAAATACAAGAAGTAATCTGATAGCTTCTAATCTTGCTACAGGTGAATATGTTTCATCAAAATCAATACCTTCTTCTTGGTTATATCCCATAGCCACTAATCTAGCTTTGTTTCTAATTACATTTCCTTGTTCATCTAATTTGTTTCTATAGACGCATTTGGTTCCTATGATGGGATGGTCTGATAGTCTTTCAACTAAAGTCTATACCTTATTTCTTTTAAACTGATTTAGTTCTTCATGCATGGCCATCATCCAGTTTGGGTCAGATTTAGCTTCTTCTAAGGTATGAGGTTCTATTTGTGATACAAAGGCTAGGTAATCATGTGCATCTCTATGTGATGATCTAGTCCTGATACCTTGTGAAGGATCACCAACAATTAATTCTCTTGGATGAAAAGTTACGTACCTCCATTCCCATGGTAGATCAGCATGATCCTTATTATTTTTTCTCTTTCTTGAGTTGGTCTTTCTTGTATGCTCATGTCTTTCATTTCTTTTTGAAGTGTACCTGTATCATTGTCTATGCACTGTTCTTTCTTAGAATGTGAGGGATTAGTTTCATAAAAAATAACATGCATAAATTCTTCTACAGTAAGAGTTCTTTTGTTAAATACTCTATATGCTTTGCTATGTAATGAATAACCAAGGAAAATTGCTTCATCAGATTTAGCATCAAATTTTCCTAGATTATCTTTACCATTGTTAAACATGAAGCATTTGTAACCAAATACGTGAAAGTAATTAATGTTGGGTTTCTTTTCATTCCAAAGCTCATAGGGGGTTTTCTTTAAAATAGGACGAATCAAAATGCGATTCAAAATATAACAAGCAGTGTTCACCACTTCTATCCAAAAGTACATTGGAAGATTACCTTCACATAACATTGTTTGGGCCATCTCTTCCAAAGTCCTATTTTTCCTCTCTACAACACTATTTTGTTGTGGTGTCCTAGGAGTGGAGAAGTTATGATCAATGCCATTTTCTGTGCAATAATCATCGAAAAACTGATTTTCAAATTCGGTGCCGTGATCACTCCTAATTGAAACTATTGAAAGATTTTTCTAATTAGAAACTTTTTTTGAAATTTTTGAAAGACTTTAAAAGTTTCATCTTTATGAGCGATAAACAAAACCCAAGTAAATCTAGAAAAGTCATCTACTATCACAAGAGAATATTTCATACCACCTAGGCTTGTGGTCCTAGTTGGTCCAAATAAGTCTATGTGAAGTAGCTCAAGGGGTCTAGTAGTTGAAATCATATTTTTGGATTTAAAACTCATAGTTTGTTTACCCATTTGGTGTGCATCACAAACATGATTAAGATCCACTTTAAATTTAGGCATGCCTCTTACTAGATTCTTGGAAATTAGCTTGGCAATAGTATGCATGCTAGCATGACCTAATCGTCTATGCCAAAATAAGCAAGACTCCTTAGTCTTAGCATTCATTGTAACTAGACTGGAACTGCTTAACATGGCAAGATTATTAAGGTCTACCACATAAATGTTTCCAAGTCTATGTCCAATGAACTTACTACTAGAATTAAGAAAGTTTGTTACAATACACATAGATGATTCAAAGACAACCTTGAAGCCTTTATCACATACTTGACTAATGCTTAACAAATTATGATTCAATTTGTCTATTAGTAATATATTTTCAATAAAAGTGCAGGGGGTTATTTTGATCTTACCAATTCCAATTATTTTTTCCTTGCCATTGTCTCCAAAAGTAACCATATCGCTTTCTTTCATCTCTAGGGTGATAAAGTGATCAGTGTCACCCGTCATATGCCTTGAATAGCCACTATCGAGATACCATCTTTTTTTCAATTTTTGGGCTACAAGACATTCTTGCAAGATAATCAAGAAGTTCTTTTAGGTACCTAAGCTAACTTGGGTCCTTGCAAGTTAGCGGAGGTGGTTCCTTTAGGAACCCAAATTCTTTTAATTCTATTATTAGAATATGCATTTTTCTTTAATGAATTATATTGAAAAAATTTATGTCCAACTCCATGACATGCATAACATATAATTCTAGAATTCTGAAATGATGTTGATGTAGATATAGATATAACAGATTTTCTATTTATAACCTTAGGTACATACATTGAAGATCTAGCAATGGATGCAGAAGGATTAGATACAAAAGCTTCTTGAGATGTTGATTTTGAAACATAAGCTTTTGAAGGTATGAATTTAGTAGCTGAAATTCTATTTAAAATTAAAGAATTGAAACCAATTCCAGCTTTGTTTCCATAAATTCTTTGATCTTTTAAAATCAACTCAAGCTTATTTGAAGATAAGGTTAGTTTTTTAACCAGTGGCTTGAGTTTTTCAACCTCCTTTTTCAAGTCATTAGTTTCTACAGTTAAAGCTTTGTTCATGTCAAGGTATGCATTGTTTTTAGTTTCCAAAGCTTTGTATTTTTTCAGAAAAGATATGTAAATTCTTTTGCAATAGATTATTCTTTTCTAAATATCTTCTTTCTCCTTTTGTAATGAATCATTGATATTCTTTAAAGTTCTTATCTTTAATCTAGCCTTTTTGAATTTAGATAGTAGATCATGAAAAGTAGAATTCAATTCATCAAAAGTAAATTCTAATTGAGGTTCAGGGGATGTTACTTCATCTTCAAGACCCATTAGACATAAGTTAGCAGTTTTCATGGTCTCTTCTTCTTCATATGAAGTCGACTCCTTGCTGTCGCTCCATATAGCAATCATAGCTTTCTTTTTCTTCTTCTTGAAAGATTTCTTTAACAAAGGACGGTCATGATGAATGTGCCCTGGTTTCTTACATTCATAGCATGTGGGCATTTGTTCTTTTCCTTTTCTCTATCCTTGTCCTTGTCCTTGGAGTGCTCACCTCATTTATGGAATTTTCTATAGTATCTTCCTTTTTTCTTTTCCATAAACTTTCTAAATCTCCTCACAACCATAGCAATATCTTCATCTTCTAGATCGTCTTTGGAGGAGGTGTAGTCATCTTCTGATTCCTCATCTTTCTTTGAATCCAATACAGCTTTAAAAGCTATTATCTTTTCTTCTTTTGATCATCATTAGTTGTATGCTGCATTGCAAGTTCATGCATGATGAGTGAACCCATTAATTCATCCAGAGATAAGGTGTTTAGATCTTTTGCTTCCTGGATGGCAGTCACTTTGGGGTCCCATTTGTTCGAAAGTGATCCGAGGATCTTCTGTACCAAGTTAGCATTTGAATAAACCCTGCCAAGACTTTTCAAACCTTTAATAATATCTGCAAAATGATTAACCATAGCAGAGATAGTTTTAGTTAGTTCCATTTTGAAAAGTTTATAACTATGTACAAGAAGATTAATTTACGAAGTCTTCACTTGGGAAGTTCCTTCGTGGGCCACTTCGAGTTTGTCCCAAATTTTCTTTGCAGAAGAGCAAGTGAAAATTTGATTGAACTTGTTAGCATCCAAAGCACAGTATAATAAATTCATTGCTTTGGTATTTAATTCTTCCATCTTCATGTCGTGTTCATCCCAGTCCTCTTCGGGCTTTGGGACATCCACATCATTAATTTTGATCATGGGAATATGTGGCTCTTTTAGAATGACCTTCCATAATTGAAAATCGATAGCTTAAATATAGATTTTCATTATAGCTTTCCAATATGAATAATTTATGCTAGTAAAGAGTGGAGGTATATTGGTAGATTGGCTTTCGATCAAAGATGTACTCATGGGATGAGCCATCAATCTTTACTCTAAATGTATTCAGAGACACTGCTCTGATACCTGTTGTTGCCTACGTGGCTTTTCCAAGAGGGGGTGAATTAGGAATTTAAAAAGTTTGAGCAATTATGTGCTCTTTGAAAATCCTTTGAACTGTTAAGTGATGTGATTGAGATAATTAAAAGTAGAAGCAGGATATAAAGAGAATGCACAACAAAAACACACAAATTTTATAGTGATTCGGAGCAACCCAGCTCCTACATCTACTATCCAAGATTATCACTTGAGATTTCCACTGTATCCCTCAGTAGAACATAGTTGGATTGTTTTAACAGGCTCACAATCCAAACCTCTACACTTTGGTTTTTAAATCGGGCTCACCAAAGAAGCCCAATACTTGGTTTTGACAAGATCACCAAGAACCCAACACTTGGTTTTAACAATATCACCAAGAACCCAATACTTGGTTTTAATACAGGCTGACCAAGAACTATTTGGTTTTTAAACTGGGCTCACCAATAACCCAACAATTTAAAAAAGAATTGTAAAAAGAAAGCAACAAAATGATAAATAAATTTTGTCGGATGGTTGCCGATGCAGCTCAATAGAAGCCCAATTGATTGCACTTCAATGCACTTGGTTGGCTTCTTCAACTTCTTCAATAAATGCTTCAAGCTTTGTTGGTTGTTGGTGAAGGCTTGAAGACTGTCTTGAATGCTCTTGCAGTGCTCTCGTGCTCACAAAGTAGCTTGGATATTCAATTTACCATTTACTCATCATCTCTTATTTAAAGTAGTTCAAATCTCTCAAATATATAGTCTTGTACTCTTCTCAGATGATTTTAGTCATTGTAGACCATTGGGATGTGACATTTAACCGTTGAAGCACTTTTTGGATTCAAATTCCATGTTTTGGAACTAGCTGTTATAAGTATGAAATCGACCTTCGAGTTGGCTCGGATTATCCGAGTTGGCTCGAATCCTCAGAGTAGTTCTAGTTGAGTCAACTCGCTTCATTTTAGTCAGCTCGGTTGCACAGTGTTCTAATTTTTTACTCTGTAAGAGTTAGCTCGCCTTGATTCTTGTCGACTCGGATCCTCAGGCCTTCAAAAATGTAGTCTGGAAGAGTCGGCTCGGTTGGCTGTAGTTCTCAGAGCTCTTTTTCTGGACTCTAGAGGAGTCGGCTCGAATCTTTGAAGAGTCAGCTTGGATGTCTGACAGTATAAAGTAGTTGGCTCGGAATCCCTTCGGGTCAGCTCGGTTATCTGATTTAGAAAATCATGAATTAGACGAGTCGGCTCGGGTCCCTTAGAGTCAGCTCAGATATCTGCATGCCAAAAATCTTCATGCATGCCATGTGCCAGAGTCGGCTTTCTTCTCTTCGAGTTGGCTCAATGAATTCTTTAGTAAATTATCAGTTTTTCTCTATAAATCATCCAGCAAGCCTTCAAAGTCTCAAGGTGCCTTCAAATACTTCTAATCATATTTCTAAGGAATTTTATGCTTGCAACACATCTAGAAGTAACCATTTTTCATGATTTTTACTTAACTTTTTTTTTGGCTTCTTCTTTACATGAATTACTTTCAACACAACTCATTTCAAAACTAGGAATGTAGGAGTTCAAATTAAACAATGAAATCATCCTACAAAAACTTGTAAAACACTTGAAGAGTTGCTTGTAAAACAAATGCATGCTCCAATATTTGGTTATCATCAAAAGCACTTATGGGGTTAACACATACCAGTCCAATTTTTGTACAAGAGAGGAGGATACCTTATTTTAAAGTTCTACCAAGCCTCATCCAGGAGCCTGAGTCTTTTTCATCAGCTTATTGGGCCTTGTTTGCCACCCCAGGATCCAAGATTTCTTTCAGATGCCAGATGCCTTCCAGATGCCTTCTAGATGCCTTGATACCCTCTAGATGCTAGAGTATATTCCAGATGCCAGGCATCCCATGATCCCAGGGGTATAACTTTGGCCCAGCCCAAGAAAACTCAAGCCTAGGCACCAGGCCCAAGCAATTAAAACCAAGATTCTGGGAATAACCTGAAACCAGGGCATCCTAATTTCCAGGGGCCCAAAGCCCATGCACGCTTCACCCTTTGGCCGGCCCTTTGCTGCCCCTTAAATCCCACACACCAATAAGAGCAGGCGTCCAAGAGTTTGACCAAGTCTAAGGAGGAAGAAGGAGTTCCACTTAATTAAGAAGAGCTAGTTTTATTTTATTTCAAATTGTATTCTCCTTAGCAAACTTGTATTCCCTCTCCCTCTCTACTTTGTGTTCCTATCCAAACTAGGAGTGGACTTGGGAAATATCTATAAATACCCCACCCCTCCCACTCTTATAAAAAACTTTATTCATGAAATCAAACCTTGCTGGAATTTTGAGTGATATTGTTCTTGTGTTGGTGGTGTTTGAGTTGTTTGTGTGAGTGTTCTTGTGCTTGGCCGACCATGTTCCTTTGCTTTCTTCCATTCCCTAGCAACCTTCCACATCTCAAGCAATCAGCCATGCCCCAGTTGAAGAAGCCCTAGTTGTCCCAAAGCAAGAGGCCTTCTTCAACCTTCAGCCGCCAGCAACAAAAAAACTTGATTCCCTTTCTTCTTACCATCCTAGTTTCTTTTATTGTTTCATTATTCATTGACTGACCCTGATGCTTACAGGATCCTTGAAGTGCTTCACCTCCAAGGAGGAGGCCTTTTTTGCCTTTAGGAACGATCTAGATTGTCTTCAGATTCAGGGAACAAAGGCTTGTCTTCCAAGCGCCATCTAGAGTGCTGAGAGAACTCTTCATCAAAGGATCTTCAATCTCTGCCTAGTACAAACCTTCCCTCTCCTATGTTCTGATCTACTTGAAGGTGCGCTATGCTAAATTGGGGGTTTCTCAATTCTCGATGTCCTATCTTTTATTATTTTGCATGTGTCTTTTTATGAGCATGATAGTTTCTTTCATTACATGTTTACTTGTAATTCTTTACTTGCTTTTGGGTTATTAGCCTACAAATTAAATTCTAAAAAAATATAAAAAAAAATAGTTTCTATTTTTCTTATAGTTATAGTAGCATTAGGATCATCTTAGATCAGTTTGGTATCAGAGCTAGTTTAGGATATCTTGCATCTTCATCAGAAACCCTAGAACATTCATTGCTATTTTTTTCTTCATCCTGTCATCTGCAGTAGGTCTCTAAGTTTCTCCAATAAATTCTCTTTGAAATTTTATTTTCTATTAAAATTTGCATGATAGAGTCTCTGTTTAGTCCTGATAATTATCATAAATTTTAATTAATCTTAAAGAAAATAAAAAGTCCTAAAACTTGGCATCTTAGAAACCTTAACTAAAATCCTAAGATTTCTGCATCAGTCTGAAAACCTTAGGATTTGCATTATCATATGATTTTAGTTTTGCATAATATTTGGTAAGGATCATCATCATTTCTAGTCATCTATTCTCAAGTTTTTATGAATTTTTTCTGCATTGAAAACTATGGTAAATTCTGCAGTGATCCAAATACAAAATTTCTATTTTGCATACTTGTTCAAACCAAACCTAATTAACTGCCGAACCTCTCAAATCCCAAGCCCAGTTTTGATTGCTAACCTACTCATCTTAAACCTAACTTGCCATATCATAAAATACCCAAAATACTTTTATTTTTCTGATTATTATTAGTTTGCATTAGGGCTCATCGAATGTGCATCATCTGATTGATCTAATCTTAAGGGCAATTTACTATCTCAGATCAGGGCAAGATTTCATCATCTATCTTGGGCCTGAAACAACCACCATCATCCTAATATACATCTTAATTAAAATTAATTAGACTTAATTTGCCCTAGTAGGCTAGGTGACACCAACAGGTTAGGTCCGAATTGTGTGGGCCAACTAGTGCATCCAATTCTCCAACTATTACTAGAATATGGTGTCTAAGGCTAGGGGTCCAGATTCAAATGACCTAAGTGGTGTTGTGGTTTTTAATTGGGTCCCTGCAAAAGTAGGAGGGCCTCCCACACTTCCACCCCCTACCTAGCCAGAGGAAGGATTAGTTATTGAGTTGGGTGTAAGTTGAGTCGACCCACTCAGTTTTGGCTCTAGGTCTAGTAATCCCTATAACTACTGATCCTTGCATGCTAGGCTTCACCATATCACCTTGATTGATTGATTGATTACATGACCACTAGGTCAAGAGTCCAATACAATCAGTCTAAGCCCAAATCTAGTTCAACCATGGAGCCTAATTTTGAAACTCTCATGAAAGCTATGACTGTTCAGTTTGCTCAGATGAACACCCAAATCCAAGCCCAGTTTGCCTAGATGAACACCCAATCTCAAAATCAGTTTGCTCAACTAACCACCCAAATCAACCAAGTGACCCAGTCAAATAACCAAGCAACCCCTATGGTTTGACCACTTGACCTATAGATCTGAGCTCATAACCTATGAACCCATAATCTATGAACCCATAACCCTTAGTCAACCCACCTTTGTTACCCCAGCCACTAGTCAATTTTTTCTTAGCCAAACCCCTCTTACCACCCCACTAGTTCATAAGCATGACCTTGAAGAGGAAGTGTATGAAGCTGATATGAGCTTAGTGGATGAATATGAAGAAGAAGAAGAGGTGTTACCCATAGAAGACCTAGATTGGTTGACCTAGTAGGTACCCAGACTGAGACCAACCCAAAGTTAGTTAACCCTAACCATACCCCGATGGAAGTCAAACCAACATTAGTTGACCTTGACCACACCCAAACTGGACCAGTAGTGGATGACCAGTTAAAGGAAGAGAACCCAGATACTACTATTATGATCTTACCTGAGGAGCCACTAGAAGAAAGCCCAATTATAGAGCCCAGTCTTGAATTTCATAAGCCAGAAGAGTTTATTAAGGACTTGATCTTTGTAACCCAGTACCCTCAGGATGAATTCCCTTCTGTAGTTTCCATTGAGAACCTCTTTCCTGAAATTAGTGACCCATTTTTCCATTATGCAAACCCTGTACACACACCTCAACCCCATAAGGTTAACCTCATTAGTCTGGGTCTAATCCCTGAAACCTTTTCTTACATCCTACTTCTTCCAGTCAACCCTGAACCCTTTTCTCATTTTCTACCCCACCAGACTAACCCTGAATCCACCTCGTATTTTTTGCCTTTTCTTGAATCTTCATATATTTCTTTAACCATTCACCTGCATCATGCAGAGGTTTGTATATTGCATGCATTCATTGAGCCTGCCAAGTTTGCATCATACTTTTGGAAAACCCTTTGGCATCTATTAAAGGTTCTTGTTAAATTTTCATGTGCATGCCAAACTAGAGTCAAACGTAGAGAGCCTATAGTCTGTTAGGTTTAGGTCCCAATAGCCCAATCAGTCCATAAACCTAATCCATCTATCTACACCTGCACTGACCTCTGCACAGCATTTGCATCAAGAAATTAGCCTAAAGATGGACATAAGTAATGCACCCTATAAAAACTTGGCTAATTCTCGAAAATAAGCTAAAGAGTTTTCTGCAGGGGATTTTGTGATGATCAGGCTTAGGCCTGAGCAGTTCCCTCTAGAGACTGCAAAGAAATTTCATGCTTGCAAAGCTGGACCATTCAAAATAATAGAGTGTTGGATCTGATGCCTATGTGCTCAGTTGCCACCTGAATTAGGTATTAGTTTCACCTTCAATACTTCAAACCTTATGGAGTACTGGGAGCCAGCAGCGATACCTAGCGAGTACTTTGAACCTCTCCCTTTTCTTGAAGGTGAACCCACCCTAGAGAGTCCACTTACAATTTGCCCTATTAGTGAGGAAAGGATTGAGCGAATCCTGGACGATCAAGCCATCAGTATTCGAAACAAAGGCTATCAGTGGTATTTGGTCAAATGGCAAGGTTGGCCAGAATCTGAGGACTCGTGGAACACCAGTGAGGATCTGCAGTGCCTCAACCCAGACCTTCTCGAGAAGTATGAGAGCCAAGTTGACCCTTACTCGATGGGGTCGAGTTCCTCCCACCTCAAGAGAATTGGTGGGGGCACCCGGATTAGACACAGATTACTGGGCCTTATCCGATTTATATAGTCATGTGTCATAATTTTGTAATCAAGTAGATTGAGTCCTATAATAAGTTGAGGCTAGTTGATTTATTTCAACCCTAGCCTAGTTATTGAGTCCTATACTTCAGTATTAGTCCTGTACCAGTCCAATTTTTGTACAAGAGAGGAGGAGACCCTATTTTGAAGTTCTACCAAGCCTCATCTAGGAGCCTGAGTCTTTCACATTAGCTTATTCGGCCTTGTTTGCCACCCCAGGGTCCAAGATTCCTTTCAGATTTCTAGATGCCCTTTAGATACTTTGATACCCTCCAGATGCCAGAGTATGCTCCAGATGCTAGGTGCCCCATGATCCCAGGGATATAACTGCACCCTAACCCAAGAGAGCTCAAGCCCAGGCGCCAGGCCCAAGCAATTAGAACCAAGATTCTAGGAATATTCTAAAACCAAGGCATCCCCATTTCCAGGGGCCCAAATCCCATGCGCTCTTCACCCTTTAGCCGGCCCCTTACTGCCCCTTGAAGCCCACATGCCAATAAAAGGAGGGATCCAAGAGTTTGACCAAGTCCAAGGAGGAAGGAGTTCCACTTAATTAAGGAGAGCTAGTTTTATTTTATTTCAAATTGTATTCTCCTTAGCAAACTTGTATTCCCTCTCCCTCTCTACTTTGTATTACTATCCTAACTAGGAGAGGACTTGGGGAACATCTATAAATACCCCACCCCTCCCCCTCTTATAAAAAAACTTTATTCATGAAATCATACCTTGCTGAAATTTTAAATGATATTGTTCTTGTGTTGGTAGTATTTGAGTTGTTTTTGTGAGTGTTCTTGTGCTTGGCCGACCCTGTTCCTTTGCTTTCTTCCATGCCCTATCAACCTTCCACATCTCAAGCAATCAGCCACACCCTAGTTTAAGAAGCCCTAGGTGTCCCAAAGTAAGAGGCATTCTTCAACTTTCAGCCACCAGCAACAAAAAAACCGATTCCCTTTCTTCTTACCATCCTAGTTTCTTTTATTGTTTTATTATTCATTGACTGACCCTGATGCTTGCAGGATCCCCGAGGTGCTTCACCTCCAAGGAAGAGGCCTTCTTTGCCTTCAGGACTGATCCAAATTGCCTTTAGATTCAGGGAATAAAGGCTTATCTTCCAGGCATCATCCAGAGGCTGTGAGAACTCTTCATCAAAGGATATTCAATCTCTGCCTGGTACAAACCTACCCTCTCTAGTTTATGTTTTTCCTGCACACATGGTAGCATTAGGATCATCCCGCATCAATTGCACTTGATCACTATCCTCTCACCCTCGGGCATCTACCACACATCCCGTACTACTGTAGGCCCGCGCCTACATGTAACCCTCCCAGATCCATCTGCATAGAAATAGATAAAAGTAAGCTATAGTAAAAAGTGTAATCAAATTTTATCTAACCAAGGATATTAGAATAAATTACGTTGAATGTGTTGCTCATTTTTGCTAGATCGACGGGAGGATCATGATGCCTCGAGGATGATGGGATTGTAGTAGTATGTTGTGTCGAAGGAGAGGAAGGACCGGCATGAACATCCTGTGCTAAAGTACTGGCCTCAGCCTACTATGCCGAAGAACTGCCAGCCTCTGTCCGTAAGTGCTAGAACTGCACCCCAAGAAATCATCGCCCGTGAGGCATAGTGTCACCTATCATTTACATCATAGACAGAATTAGTGAAGATAAATAGTAATTTAACATAATAATTACTACAAATTATAAACATTATAAAATTTAATACCAATAAGAATCAAGAATTGGCATTTTCTTCAAATTCTATCCTAACCAAGGATATTGTAGCATGTACGCCATCAACTGGTATAAAATTGAATGGCATGGAATGTGTATAAGTATCATCATCTTCATCTTCTAGTTGTCTTCCCATATCATATAAGTCCCGAGATTTTGTCTTAATAATAATAGCCCAATCTTTGTCCTTTGCATCTTGTACGAAAAATACTTAACGAGCTTGAGAAGAAAAAATAAATGGATCATCCTTCAATAAGACACTAGTATGTATCAACCTTGTAAAATTTACAAGTATAAATCCATTTGCATCTTTTTTTAAACCCCTTGATGAATTTATATCTACCCAATCACATCTAAATAATATGACTTTAAAGATTCTATAGTAATCTAACTCGTATATATCTTTAAGTGCACCATAATAAGTCTTTCCATCAGCCTCCACTATAACACCACTATTCAATATTTTTCTAAATTCCTCACAATCTTTAATATGAAATTTAAGACCATTGATTTTGAAACCAGTATATCTGATGACAATTTTGTTCGGTCCTCGAGCCAGAGCTGTTAATTCATCCGAACAATTTCTCTCCATCATTGTTGATACATAAAAAAATAAAAAATGTTAACAAGTTATTTGATGATAAATCTATCTACTAGATGTCTCAACATTCTATCATTCGTACGCCCTTCATGATGCCATCTCATCAATGAAGCTATTTTTGATGATGAATATAGCCTTCTCAATTGAGAAATAAGTGGAAAGTAATATGATACCTTCGTCGATTTCTTGGTATGCCTCAGTGTATCTATTGCATCCACTATATCATCCTCATCTCCTTCGTGAGTTGTCCATCATGAAGATCCACAAACATTGCATGACTCTCGATCAGCATTTTCACCATGATATAACATGCAGTCTTTCAAACAACTATGAATCTTTTGATATCCAAGATCCAGATTGTTGACAACTTTCTTTGCTTCATAATAAGAGGGTGGTAAACTATTGCCTTCTGAAAATGCATCTTTTAATAACCTCAAAAGTATGGTAAAACTCTTACCCGACCATCCATTCATATTTTTTATATGAAATAAATGTATAAGAAAAGAGTTCTTAGAAAATTTCAAATAGTCTGGATATAATTGTTCATCTACTTCTTTCATTAAATTATGATACCGAGTTGACTCAGAAATTAATGGTTGCATCTGCTCCTTGATATATGTTTGTTCAATGAATGTAGAACTTTCACACATTCCAATTATTTCATGTGTACCAGTTGTACCTACAAAGTTTTTAACACCATGTCAAAAAGCATATGTGATCAAACCCATTATATCATCATCTCCTACTGGATTCTCTTGCATATTACTGGATTTAGGATCAGACGAGGGTTGATTCTTGATTATGGCAACATAAGTTCTCCATGAAAAATGCATTGATATAACCTCTTGCAAAACCATTCCATATCAAATGTTCTTCAATTGTTTATGGATCTAGATAGGAACTGTTAACACATTATCGGCATGGACATGAAATCTTTCCATTCAAACTACTTTTGTCCATATCAATTTAATGAAATCACGAACTCCATCTCAATATTAGTTAGTATTTCTTAATTTATTTATCCAGCTTTATCCATTTTATGATAAAATGATCCAACTTTTAAGTTATCTAAAGACAAGAAAAATTATTTAGTTAATAACAATGCACTTAGTAATTTTTTTAAAAAAGGTGTGAAAAATAACATAGATTAACTAATAAATGCACTCTATCACCAACTAATAGGTAAAGAGGTCCTATCCCATTCAAGAATTGCATTAATTATACAAGTCATTTACAGTAACCAAATGATATAGAATAGGAGCTCCAGAAAAATTTTAGCAGCATTTTCCTTTAGTTCTCCCCATACAAGTAAATATGTATAAGAAGAACTAAAAGGAAATGCTATCTGAAATATATCTGAAACTCTATCCATACTGCTTGATTACTGTAAGCACCTAGAAAATTATTTGCAATTTTTAAACTATCCAAACTGGATAATCAATTATCCACTATACATATTTCTCCCATCCGTACAAAATAAAATAAATGTACGATACTGTAGAATATATACTTTAATCAATTGACGGGTCTATATTTCTATACAATGCAAGTTTTGTTAAAAATATTTAAAAAGCTATAATTGATCATAACAAAGCTATTGATGGTATTGAAATGAAAGACTTGCAATAATGAACAAATCTTAAAACATAACATGTTCAGTAAGATGCAGGTATATACCAAGAAATTTATAAAAAAATAGAAATAATATATGAGGAAAAGAACAATAAATAATGAAAAATAAGGAGGAGGCTCAGTTCTACTATTTAATATACAACCAAATCAAAATGACTACAATCGGTTGCCTATAAAAGAAGGCCATCCAAGATTACTGCCATTAGAAACAGTTGAATCAGCCAAACATATATCCCAAAATCATCATAGCCTCCATATACAAACCTTAAAACAATTTTAAAATAGTTTAGAAAGCTCCTTTACTCTCCAAGCAATCAAGCACCTAATAAGAAAAGGCAACAAAACAGGTAGATCTACATGACATAAAAACTACCAACAACAACAAGATCATGAATCATAGATAGGGTTAGCTTAGAACCCAAAATGAAAGATTAGTTTACTGAATTTATTTGTCACATTCAAGACTACGTTTGAAGTTAGTTCTAGATAGGGTTAGTAGGTTATCTATTTTAAAGTGTTTATTAAGTTATACAATTTTAGGTTCTTTTTTAAAGTGATGTGTACTAAATTCAACTATTAATTTTTGCGGTACACTATCTTCTCTGATCATTATGAATTTATTATGCTTAAGATCTATTTTTTTCCTTCATCTTCTACTTCACTCTTTCTGAAGTCGATAAGAAAATTGAGATCGGTGCTCTTTTCCTAGGGTCAAGGATCTTGCAATCACTTCCAATGGGTTGATAGTCCTGTATAACTATTAGAAACGATGGAGAATCATGAATGTGAAAACAACGTTCCAAATTTTAGCCTAGTTCATGATGAATGGATGAAACCAAGAATGGGTGATGGCACTAAGAACAGTGCTTTAGGTGAAAACGGGCATCCAAATTTCATTCTGGTGCCCTAGCCTAAGGAACCCAGGATGGATGACGGTGGAGCAGGTGAAGCAATGAATATAGACAACCAAAGGAAATATTAGAAATGTTATTGAAGGCATCAATTGAACTAGAGTCACCATCATTAGCACCAACAAGACAAAATCAACCTAACATCATACCAAAATTATTAGGAATTGAAAGAATCAGTTTACATGGTATTGTCTGGTTTACAAGCTAATGACTGCACATATTCGCCTCTACCTAAAATGTGACCATTTCTACATATTTGAATGCCAAATGACGTATTATATCTATTTATGAGAACTTATCAGTAGTGACCATCATCATAAGTAGTCATATATCTATTTATGCAACAAGTAGTTACCATCCTCTATTTAGCAGGTCTAGCTTATGTTTCTGACTACTTATGTCTACTATATTAAATAATTTTCATGTTCCCATAAGAAAGAATATGAAAATGCATATCTTTGATTTATGTTATTCCATGGTAGGCTAAACACAATGCAAATCCTAATCCAAGACTAAGGAGTAAGAAACAGAAATAATCTACTAAGGAAAAGAATAATAAATAATGAAAAATAAGGAGGAGGCTCAGATCTACTATTTAATCTGCAACTAAATCAAAATAACTACAATCAGTTGCCTACAAAAGAAGGCCATCCTAGATTACTGCGATTAGAAATAGTTGAATCAGCAAAACATACATCCCAAAATCATTGTAGTGATGGGGACATCGCCAGCACGGATCCTGAAGTAAGCACGAATCTTGGAGCCATGCGAATCTCGGAGCATATCCAGAATAAATTTAGGATTTATCTTTTATTTGAAATTTGAATTAAGATTTTATTGGTTAGGATTGAGATATGGATAGGCTTATCTTATCCTATCTTGTATTTGAATTTGAATCATCCCTATCTTTTTATCTTGTATTCAAATTTAAATGAGAGTTGGACAGATTTATAAATACCACCCTCAGTCCTTTGTAAAAAATAGTTTGGAGAATAAATATGAGTTTTTAGAAGAGTGATTCTTCTATTTCTTCGCCTTCGGGCATCGAGCGGTGTGAGGCCCTAGTTATCTCCCTTCCCATTTCATTTTCTTTATCCCCTCATGACCTTTGAGATTCACCCTAACACCTCCAGTATCGAGGAGGATGGAATGCCCTAAAGGTGAGAGGTCTCTTCATTAGTGTGAGTCCCAAAGTCCATGAGTTCCAAACCCTAAGTCTTCCATCCCCATTATTCCTTCACCATTCCTAGAAAAAAAATCCAAAAAAATATGATACCCTAATTTTGGTGACTTCTAGGCTCGCCAAAGATCCTACCCCATCCGTCCCCCATCAAATTGGTATCAGAGCTCAGAAAAATTAGGGTATATTTATTTTTCTATGAATCATTCCATACCACCATTCTTTCTCTTCCCTATTCTTGATCCACTGCCCACAGCCACCGTGACTCTCGAATTAACCACCGTGCCAATCACATCACCCCAGATTCTTCTTTCACCACCACCAAGCTAGATCCATCCTCACCGACACCCCAACTGAACCTCTCACCGATAGCGCCCACCATCACTAGGATCAGAACCCATGCCATCATCTCTAATCCCATCTTCGATCGACCACCAACAATCCATCCATGCCTACCCAGATGTCGAAAAGGCCAAGGACTCCCGCCTCAAATCAACTGCGAGCGTGACTGTATCTCAGGTCTATGATCGAGCCTCCCGTGACCCCCTTTGCTATTATTTTCTCTGCTCCCATAGAAAAAGGTAGGTGAAAATGAAGCACAAGAAGTCAAAGAGAAGAGAGAGAACGAGCGAGCGAGCGAAGAAACTAAAATTCATCGTCAAGGAGGGATTCCAAGACACCCAAAAGAGGAACTCGATATCTGAAAATTAATGAGTAGTAGCAGAGTGAAGAATTTCCACCACCATTCCGACAACGATGATGCTAATGGAGAGGAGAAGTCCACCCCAATTCTCTCACCACCAAATTTCTTCCATCCGTGAACAAAACCACCATCGACCGGACGAGACTCGCATGACGTGCTAGCAAATGGGCCGACCGCCTCCTCAGCGACTTCCACTTTTCCCCACTACCACTGAGCCCTTGCTGCCCTCCTCTCCTAACCCCACCGTCCTCTCCCTCCTTCCCCCAGCAATCACCGACCTCACCGTCCCCCTTACCCTTGACTTTTACAAGGTGCTCGGTGCCGAGATCCACTTCCTCAGCGACGACATCCGGCGAGCATTCGAGTCTAGGGTTTCCAAGCCCCCGCAGTTTGGCTTCAGCATGAAGGCCCTGATCCCTTGTCGCCAGATCCTCCATGCTGCCTACAACACCCTCTCCAACCCCACCTCATGTAGCAACTACAACCTTGGCCTTGCCAAAGACCCTGACTCCACCTCCATCAGAACTAATGAAGAATCACCGCACCCTCTCATGCCGTCATCCCTTTCGATTTGAAGATTCTCCTGCACCTCGTCCCGCCATCTTCCTCCCTGCTGCCATCGCCAAATCCACCATCGTGCCGTTGCCAATTGCTGGGACATGGTCGTGCCACCATGTCCCCGTGCCACCGCCACCAATCCAGCTCTGTGCTGGAGGAGAGCCCACCAGCTCTGCCCCTCCAAGGACCGGAACCCCTGTTCTGGGTGTTCTGCACGCCCGTCAAAGCAAAAAAAACCCTGGCATGAACGTGAAAGCAGGGTCCTTCTACACACTTCTCAGGGCAAAGCTAGCTTCCACTCGCCGAGTTCAAGGCCAGCACGGTTCTTAAGATTGCACAGATCTCAAAGCAATCCCAAAAATATTAAAGCATGGATCTCCAAGCCGCATAGATCTTAGAACTGCATGACTTTCAAAGATGCACGGATCTCAGAGCATAGTTGAGGAAATAATAATAATAATAATCTCATGGCTAGCTATAGCTAGAGTCTGAGCCTGACTCGATGGAGTAGACAAATCTTGGAGCTACACGAATCTCAGAGCATATCCAGAATAAATTTAAGATTTATCTTTTATTTGAAATTTGAATTAGGATTTTGTTGGTTAGGATTGAGATATGGAGAGGCTTATCTTATCCTATCTTGTATTTGAATTTGAATCATCCTATCTTTTTATCTTGTATTCAAATCAAATGAAGGTTGGACGGGTTTATAAATACCACCCTCAGTCCTTTGTAAAAAATAGTTTGGAGAAAAATTATGAGTTTTTAGAAGAGTGATTCTTCTATTCCTTCACCTTCGGGCATTGAGGGGTGTGAGGTCCTAGTTATCCCCCTTCCTATTCCATTTTATTTGTCCCCTCATGACCTTTGAGATTCACCCTAACACCTCCAAGTATCGAGGAGGGTGGAATGCCCTAGAGGTTGGAGGTCTCTTCGTTAGTGTGAGTCCCAAAGTCCATGAGTTCCAAACCCTAAGTCTACCATCCCCATTATTCCTTCACCATTCCTAGAAAAAAAAATTCAAAAAAATATGATACCCTAATTTTGGTGACTTCTAGGCTCGCCAATGATCCTACCCCATCCATCCCCCATCACATAGCCTCCATATACAAACTTTAAACCAATTTCAAAATAGGTTAGAAAGCTTCTTTACCCTCGAAGTAATCAAGCACCTGATAACAAAAAGACAACAAAATAGGTAGAGCATATTTTTCTTAGTGGTGTGCGATTACCAATACATGAAGCATGTACTATTTTCATGCATGTACATACACTTTCCAGTTTGGCAAAATATATGGCCAGGTTAAACTAGCTATATAATTGAATTAAAATTAGCAATATAATTCTAGATTTTTGTTGATTGATGATGCAAATAACCAATTACAAATATCACAAAATGGGTTTTAATGTTCATCTATTATACATTGTTAAAAATAGTATTATAAAGCAATTTTTGGATATTAAATAGAGAATGCCACCAATCATGTCTTCTAAAAGTGATGGATGAAATAAAGCAATTTTATATAGAAATTCAATTTGTGATTTTAAAATTTTCCTTTGTTAGGGAAACTAAAGAGCCAAGATTTTTTCCGCTCTTTCTTTTTGTGGATTACAAGAGCCATAATTTTTTTTAAATAGGGTTATCTAGATCATTTGGATGCTGCATATTTTTTATTATCTTTATTATAATTAGTTTTTTCTATTCTCATTTCAATAATGTTTTTCTACACAAAATAAGTTATCTAGAAAATATAATTCTTTTAAAAATACTAGGATGTCATACATGATACATGATTCCATAATATAATGATACATATCCTTTTCTTTCCTAAATAAATGGTGGAAGGAGACCATTTTTCCTCTCACCCTTCCAAGCAAAAAGTCAAATGGATTCTTTTCTTCTATGTATCCCATTTTGTTGCATGAGAACTCTAACGTAGGAATCAAGTGGAATCAAGTTTTTTGATAAAAGATTGGAATCAAGTTATCGGAACAAATAGATAAAAGAGATAAATCACATACTCTTATTATATTACATTAATAATAAGAAATAGTGAATTAAATTACATGAAAGCTATTTTGAGGTAAATATGATATTAATCATATCATGTCATTGTTAAACATTGCATAGCTTCACTGAATAGGACATTGCTAAACATTGAAGGCATTCAATTGAAAGGATTATGCCCTAAAGGCCAATCGAAATGTTGTATTTCGATGGAATTTTCTTTTGTATCCCAAACCAATGTATCGACATTATCAATTAATAAAGGCATTTTATTTTCATCATACGCTGTGTCTTATTAATTTTATTAAGATATGATGAATCCCATAGACTAGGGCTATGGTTCTAGGGTTATAATGAATCATACCAGTGAGACCTAAAGCCTTAAAATCCTAATCTAGAATATTCCTGGTCGATGGGATATTAAGTAGGGGATCAATATTTTCGGTAAGACCAGCACATCCTATGTATGCTTGGTGAAGAGGGTGACTGATCTCGCAGTCACTTGTGTTTGACACTAATACTAGTGGGTACTCATTAGAGAATGAGTTCACTGAATGGATCTAGCTTGAGAACATCTAATGGAACCTTATCTGTTTGTCAATAGATAGTTCTCATAGTAGGAGTAGTGCATGTGGTCCTTTGACCTGAGACTGCCATGGTACCTTGTATACATGAATCCATACTTTGGTTCACACTCAATCATGACACTGAGTCATGCATGGGGTGATACTGGGTATGGTGGATTGCATATGGAGGTTGTGAGTAGGTCAAAAAGGAATCGATCAACCCTAGTAAGAGGGAAGCGCATCCAGATGATTTCAATCAAATGAAGATTCGAAAAATCTTTGATCAAAGTATGAACATTAGAAATAGTTTCTAATGGTTCATTAATGAATCATCATTATCAGATTGAGCAAGGAATGAATATGAAATTAGATTTGATAAGTATCCATATCCATAGTCATATTCAGGATGCAAGTAGATCGAAGGACCAAATTGCCCGGTAACTCACCATTGAAGGGTATTTTGGTAAATCCACCAAAATTCCTCATCTTCCGGGTAGGCATGACACGTTGCTAGATGTCAATCTTGTCTTGTAGGTCTTCATGAACCAATTGATTTGGTTTCATGAGTCAATTCGATGGGTGATTCGAATTGGATAATTAGGTGAGCCAATTTGACCTAATTAGGTCAATCGGGTTCGATCGGATCGAATCGGCTCAAACCTAAACCTACTGCTGGCTAGATGTGGAATCCAATGGATAACACACAATAGAGACTTGGCCAAGGAAGTCATTCATGATTTAATTAGGGTCATAGGATCCTAACTGGTTATCCGGATTACATACTGCATATGTAGGCTAACCAAATTCCTAACCGAATTGGATTGTGTCCGGTTGCTTGCTAATTGGGCCAACCTAATTATGAGAAACCTAAATTAGGTTGAGTCCTAGGTGGGGCTAGCCTAATCAGAGCTAAATCTGATTTTAATTTGGATTTAAGGGCATTTTAGGTACCAAACATGAAGAGTCCCAATGGCATGGGACTCTTGGTACTTAAATGATACCTTAACTATAAAAGGGCATAGAACGAGGTATAGATCTCTGATTTGAATATAATTTATATGGTCACAAAGAAAATTTTATGCTCTTTCCCATGACACCCATATTCCTATGTTTTGACTAGTCAACATTCTTTGAAATTTGCATGGAAGAAGGATGGCGCGCACGGTGCATGAAGAGTCGCAACTCTTTATGTGGCACACGGTTCTGATGGAGAGTCCTTCTGCTATCAGGACTCTTCATAATCTTCGATGTTTGGAGATTGAAGAGTCACCTCTTGGCTTCCTAGGGATCGGTAATTGACATGTGACAAGTGAGAATTCGTCCAGATAAAAGAAGGGATGTGAATAAGGCCTTCGTGCAGAATGGGCTTATTAGATATAATTTTTCAAGCCAGATTACTTCGCTTCGATCTTGAAAAATCATACCTGATAAGTTGATGGGAGGACATATCACACATCCCTCTTGTATCTATAAATAGGGGGCGGTGAAATGAGTTTGATAATAAGAATTCCATCGAAGTACTATTTTGAGTGTCTCTCTCTCCCTCCTTTCTTTAAGACAAACTTGTCTTGTTAAGACAAGGTCTTTTCTAATAGGACAAGGCTTTATTTTAGGACATAAGTGATAAATCATGGATTTACACGTTTATTTTAGTTAATTAATGGTGCTAACATTCTTTTAATAACCTAATTTCATAATTAATTTGGACTTTCTTGCAAAACTAATTATTTTAAAAATATCTTTGAAAAATATGAAATTAGATTACGTTAATGAAAAATAGATTTCAAGTCAAAGCACCACACTCCCATTTAAATGATTAATAAAATATTCAATAATTATAATTAATGATCATGGAATCGGTAGAATTAATAAGTTTGAAACCCGCCAATGAGTAGAGCTTGATTTATGGAATCCAACGATGCAAACGATACTTAAATCAGGTTTGAAATGAAGAAGTTATGAATTTTTTAGGATTTTTGCACACATTTTGATGCTGCACATTTTTTGGAGTAGTCGGTCCATGTCCGGTCCATCATGGACCGACTGCTGGGTTTATAACTCACAGCTTGGTCCACCGGCAGCCATTACTGCCGGTCCATGGAACAGGGCGTGGACCACAGCCCTCCAGAGGTGCCGAAACTCGCCGGGAAGCACGTCGGCGGTGTCCCTGGCCGGAGGAGAAGCTCCGGCGGTGGTTTGACGGGCGGTGGTGGGGTTTTTGGCAAGCAAACAAGAGGAGTGTGGGCGTTCTTCACGAGCTGGGCATTCTCCACGGGCACGGGCGTTGCCAAGCGTTTGTCACGGCGTGATCCAGGCAAGCAGTCCATGGGCGAGTAGTCCACAGCCGAGCTTCTCCACGAGCAGTCCACGACCGCGCAGTCCATGGTGGTTCCACGAGCTGGCTTCATGAGCACTCCACGGGCAGGGCGAGCTTCTCCACGGGCACTGGTGAGCTTCTCCACGGGCACAGGCGAGCTTCTCCACGTTGCGGGCGCTTCTCACGTTCTTCACGGGCTGCAAGGCAGTAAGCATGGCGTGATCCATGAGCGCAGTCCATGAGCTCCGCATTGCAGTCCATAGGCGAGCAGTCCACGAGCGTCGCCACGCAGTCCACGAGCCTCATGTTGCAATCTTCACGGGTGCTGTAGGGCGGTGAGCATGGCGGGTTCTGCTCCGATGATGGTGGCTAACATCCATTTCGTTCCACGGAGCAGCAATGGCAGTCACGGTACTCCTTTTGTCCCACATCGCTAGTGTGCAATGAGCTCTCCTCTCCGATCAATTATAAAATGAACCCCATAGCACAAGGCAGAGGTATCCGGGAGAAAGGGCAAGGTACAGGGTAGAGGGCATTGCTTGGGTTGCGGGTTGGCTTTTGGGAGTGAGGTTTCTCAAAGGAGAGCGTGTCCCTACACCATCTTCCAGCCTTCCCCCTCTCTGAGATCAAGATCTGAAGAAAAAGATGCAGAGGAAGCCCAGTTCGCTCCACGGAGTACGAAGGAAGGAGCTATCTTCCTGACGAGGCTGCGCTGATCTGTTCTTATCTTTATTATTTATTTTGTTAATTTAGTTTCACTGCATTGTATTTAAACCTTAAATTTCAATCAATGCAATATCTCTTTTTAATTCCTGTCTTTCGTCTTGTCTGCAAATAGATGCTAGGATCTAAATAATAGATCCTAATGCCAAGTTTTCCTGCAATCTTAATTTTTATATTTTTTTTCGACTTCAAATATTTTTTTTTACAAGATCAAAAATTTCAAATCCTAAATACCGCCTTCTCTGGATTTGACCCGACTCCTCTTGCTACGTATTTTTAAATATTTTAAGAAGTTGGATTTTAAACTGATAGCCACGGTGTCTTAACGACAACCCCGCGGTCCTATCAAGTTTTTGGCATCGTTGCCGGGGAAGGCATTAAAATAATAGTTCTTGATCTTTTTGATTTTTTATTCCGTGCTAACTTTTCTTTTTCTTGCAGATTAAAAAAAAAAAAAAGAGGGAGAAAAGCATAAGAGGAAGAAAGTCTCCCAATCAGTAAGATCCATCCTAAACTTTCTTTCCTCTTTTACATATTAATTGTTTTCCTTTTTAGTTTCTTTTCTTATTTCCAAAAAAAAAAAAATTCAAATTTCAAATTTTAAAAAAAAATTTTTTTGCTTTTCATTTTTAGATTCATTTAGGTAAATTTATCTTTCTGCAAAATCCAAAAAAATTGCCCAGACATTTCATAATTTATTAGGATTAGAAACTTAATCACAAAATTAAAAAAAGAATATATATAGCATTAATTTAATTTTGTGTGTTTATAACTTTTATTTTGACATCTTATTTATTGCATTTCATAATTTCATAATCATCTTAAGGGCACTTATCCATAAACAAGATAAGGTGGGGAGTTCAATACCCTTCCTTAGCCCATAAACCATCACCCCTCATTTTGCATACCTAAGCCTTCTAAATAAAATTAACTAGACGTCAGCCCTAAGGAACTCGAGCTCAATAGGACAGGGCACCGGAAGAGTTGGACCAGGTCAATATTAGTTGGTTGACTGGTGTCAAGGAAAGGGGTTCAGGGATTACATCCCGAAGGAAGGTGGTTGGATCCGCTTACCTGGCCAATTTTCAATTGGTGTCTAAGGCAAGCAAAGAGGGAAACTCCACCGACCTTACCTTACCTGGCCAGTTAGCTAATTGGTCTTTGACTTGGAGGGCTCCAAGGCGGTCTTGGAAGTTAGGAGCTATCTAGAATTAGGGAGCCTAGGATAGAAATATGTTTGATAAGTGTTTGAAAATAACAAATATATATATATATATATATATATATATATATATATATAAAATAAAAAAATTTTTGATTCACATATTTGGGTTGCACTGTTACATGCGCAGTAGGAGATCTTTATTTCCAGACCTAGTTGACTTAAACCCTGAAATTGAATGGCTGATCCACAGTACACCAAAAAATCAAATGGCTGGAAACCCAAAAGAACCACCTAGATAGATGAAGGAATACTTTATTCCTTCCACCTACAACCCATCGACTTGTATCCATTTACCTAAAATACCTGCTAGACAATATGAGATCAAGTCTGCCACAATCCAGATGCTCCCTTCCTTTTATGGGAATACCAACGAAGATCCTTATAAGCATCTAGATGAGTTTCTAGAAATCTGTTCTATGTTGAAGATCCAAGATTTTACTGATGATGCCTTAGGCTAACCTTGTTCCCCTTCTCACTTAAGGATAAGGCCAAGTACTGGCTTGGCACAATAGGGAAACCAATTCGAACTTGGGCTGAAATGCAGCACGAGCTCCTTAAGAAATTCTATCCTATAGGTCGAACCAACACCATGAGGCGAGCCATCACTGGATTTGCTCAGCTTCTTGGTGAACAAATTCATGAATCATGGGAGAGAATTAAGGAACTCCTTAGAAAATGCCCACATCATGGTCTGTCTAAGTGGCAAATTGTCCAAGCTTTTTATGAGGGACTAGGAGACCAGTATAGACAGATGGTGGATGCATCTTGTGGAGGTGCATTCATGAGTAGAAGTGAGGATGAAGCCTTTACCTTGTTTGAAACCCTAAGTGAAAATTCGATCAACCATGCTTCTTTGACTTCATATGAAAGATCGATTCCTCACCAAAAACGGGCAGGGATTTATGAAATTAGACATTCAAATTCCAATGTCGACTTGAACCTAATTTCCCAAAGATTAGATATAGTCGACCTCCTTGCCAAAAAGTTGGACCAAGTCCTAGCCCTCAGTCAACAATCTCCTGCACAATACCCATCACACCCATCACAATACCCATCACCCTCTAATCATTAGGAGATTTGTTCTATCTGTGCTAGCCCAGCCCATCACATGAATGAATGTCCTATGGTTGCACAGTTACCACCTTTCATCCAAGAACAAGTCCAAGCTGCTCAAGGTTACTCCAATCCGGGTAATGACCCATTTTCAAATACTTATAACCCGGGTTGGAGAAACCATCCTAATTTTTCTTGGAAACCACAACAGACTCAGGTTCAGACACAAACTCCTCCTGCACGGAACTTTCAAAATAGGCCCCCATACCAAAACTATGCCTATAATAGAGGTCAGCCTAGTCAGCCTGCTCAGCCACCATATCAACCACCATATCATCATCAGTCATCATATCAACCTCCTCAATAGACCAATCTGGCCGACGATAGGTTTGATCAACTCCAACAATTTATCATGACCCAACAACAATCTATCGCCAGGTTAGAAGTTCAAATAGGACAGTTAGCTGAATCTACTATGAGGAGAGAACCAGGTCAACTACCGAGTCAACCAATACCGAATCCTAGAAACAACCCACTCATTCTTCAGCCTAATTGGTGGGGACACCGGAGGCACCAGAATAAGACAGAGGCTTTTTAACCCTCTATGAATTGATCAATAATTTATGAGTCCATCTGTAATAAGGGCTTAGCCCATCTGAGTCCTTCTTTAGTTGTTGTTTGAGTCTTTTGAGTTGTTATTTCAGTTCTGTACTAGTCAGCTTATGTTGAGCTAGTTCAGTCCAATGCTAGTCATCTCATGTTGAGCTAATTTTATTTTTTTGAGTCCTGTCCAAGCATACTGAAGACTCAAGACTATATCATACAAGTGAAGACCAAGTCCAACTAGATTGAAGACATGGAAGTATAGCCCAAGTCCAACCCAGCTTGAAGATTTAAAGACCCCAAGAGGAAAATTCAGAAAACCCTGATTTCTTGCAGATGCCCTCCAAATGCCCAGATTCCCTTCTAGATGCCAAAATATGTTCATATACCAAGGAATCCATGATTTTAGAGGTCCATCTACATCCTAGCCCAAAGAAATCAAGCCCAGGTGCCAAGCCCAAGCCCCTAAGAAGCAAGATACAAGGGAATATTCCTGCTACCTGGCTACCAGGCCACCCCAGCTTCCAAAGGCCCAAACCCATGCACCCGAGCCCCTTTGGGCCAGCCTTTTGCTGCTCCTAGAAGCCCAACACGCCCCCCTAGGCATCCTTGGAGTGTTGGCCAAGTCAAGAGAATTTTTAGGGATTTTTCTACCTAATATTTCCTTATTTTCTAGCTAGGGTTTGAGAGGGAAAATGATTCTTATGTAAAGACTTATGTGCCCTTACTTGGAGCCCAAGGTTAAGGGTCTATTTAAGGGACCCTAGCCTCTTGTATGAAACCTAATTTTTGATATGAATTAAAACCTTGAGTTCTTCTATTGAGTTGTGTGATACCCTGCTGTGTGCATAAAGGGGTTTGTGAGAGTTTTTCTTCCCAGTGCTGCAATCATCTTCCTGCTGCCAACAAGCCTCTCAGATCCCTGGACGCCCACTCCAAAAGAAGCCTTCACTTGCTGTTTTCCCTTTGTTTTCTTGTTCCTTTGTGAGTTTTCTAACCCCTGACAGGTCGTTTGCAGGTCCCTGAGTTCCTACGAATCCAACGACTCCAGCCAAGCCTCAATCGGACCATCGAGCAGAAAGCCAGGTACCCGCGGGTCATTGGCTCGTTTTCCAGGCCGCATCCATCGAGGAACGAGAGACCCCTTCACTGCGATCTTCACAGACGTTGTCAGGTACATCCCTCTACCTCTAGTAGTTTTATTGTAGGAGAACTTGCCCTAACCGAGGCTTCTCAGCCCCGACGGTCCTTCTTTGCTACTTTTCTAGGTCCTAATCTGCATGCTGATCTTCAAAAATTCATACAAAATTCCCTACAAATAATTCTGATATGAAATTCGGGAATTAATCACCTAACTCAACATGTAAAACATACAAAAAGAATTGTATGCATATTAGTCCCCCATCACTAATGTTCCACCTAAGAACCCTCAATTTGAGAATGCCAAAGCAATTTCTGAGCTTAGAAGTGGTAGGATTCTTAGGGACCCATATCAAGACCAGGAGAGAGAGGCTAGTACTGATGCTAGCCAGAATGAGAATTTAGAAGAAGATGTTAGTACTAAGACTAACCATGTAGAAGAGCCTGAGCCTGGGACTAGTACTGATACTGGTTCCAATTTAAATGAGAAAGGGAAGAAGAGAGCAGATGAATTACCTGAGACTTATAAACCTAGAGTCCCATTCCCTTCAGCCCTAGAAGCTGGTTCTTCCCGTAAAAAGCAAGGAGCACGCAACGAGGAGCTGATGGAATTATTCGAGCAAGTCCATATTAATTTACCCCTCCTCGATGCAATGCAGCACGTTCCAGCTTACGCTAAATTTTTCAAAGAACTCTGCACCCAAAAGCATGAGCCATGAACCATAAAGAGAATCATATTGTCTGAGGATGTAAGTGCAGTCTTGTTGAATCAATTACCTCAGAAAATGAAAGACCCCGGTGCTCCTTTGATTTCTTGTATTATAGGAGGCATTACCTTTGATTGAGCCCTGATAGACCTAGGAGCTAGTGTGAACCTTCTTCCAACCTCGGTCTATGAAAAATTTGGGATAGGTGAACTAAAACCCATGTCAGTCATTCTACAACTAGCCGATAGATCTGTCAAGACACCACGTGGTTTGATTGAGGATGTCTTAGTTAGAGTGAACCAATGTTATTTCCTAGTAGACTTCCTCATACTAGACATGGAACCATCCCAATAGCTAGATCAGAATCCCATAATCTTAGGTCGTCCATTCCTAGCCACTTCCAATGCCAATATCAATTGTAAAACGGGAGCTATGGACATTTCTTTTGGGGATCAAAAGGTGAGAATTAATATTTTTAATGCCTCAAAGTTTGCTCGAGAGGAGGAAAATTGTTCCGTGATTAGTTTAGTAGATGAGATTGTTGAGTCTGAATTTTTCTCTAATTTGATGGAAGATGACGAGCCTATTGCTGAAACCCAAGTCCAAGAGGTAAATGCCCTACTTGATTCACCTCAACCTTCACCACCTTGGTCAATGCAAACTGAATCCTTACCTGACCTAGGAACTGAGCCTTTGCACCCTTCGATTCAGGCCCCACCATAACTTGAACTAAAAACTTTGCCTGAATCACTTAAGTATGTGTTTTTAGGACCCGACAAAACCCTGCCTGTAATCATTGCTTTTGACCTAACCATTGAGCAGGAAAACCAATTGATAGATGTTCTGAAAACACACAGGGAGGCCATAGGTTAGGCCATTGCTGATTTAAAAGGCATTAGTCCATCAATTTGTATGCACCATATCTATACTGAGGATAGTGCCAAGCCAACTAGAGAGATGCAAAGATGGCTCAACCCAAACATGCAAGAAGTGGTCAAGAAGGAAGTGATTAAATGGTTAGATGCTGGTATTATTTATCCTATTTCTGATAGCCACTGGGTGAGTCCTACTCAAGTCGTTCCAAAAAAATCTGGACTCACGGTTGTCCGTACTGACCATGGGAATTTAGTACCAACACGACTTTCTATTGGGTGGCATGTCTGTATAGATTATAGAAAACTTAATGCAGCTACCCGCAAAGACCACTTTCCCTTACCATTTATTGATCAGATCCTAGAAAGATTAGCTGGCCAGCAATACATTTGCTTCTTAGATAGATACTCAGGATACAACCAGGTAGCAATCTATCCAGGAGACCAGGAAAAGACCACCTTCACATGTCCCTATGGAACCTTTGCTTTCTGTAGAATGCCTTTTGGATTGTGTAATGCACCTGTAACCTTTCAAAGGTGCATGATATCAATTTTCTCGAACATGGTAGGAGATTTCTTAGAAATTTTTATGGACGATTTTTCAGTCTTTGGAGAATCTTTTGAGAGTTGCCTCAATAATTTGAAGAAAATATTAAAATGATGTATTGAGGCGAATTTAGTTCTGAGCTGGGAGAAGAGCCATTTCATGGTTCGAGAAGGGATTGTTTTAGGACATATTGTATCTAAGAGAGGGATCGAGGTAGATAAAGCAAAGGTTGAATTGATCTCTAAACTTCCTCCACCCATCTCTATCAAACAAATTCGATCTTTTCTCGGCCATGTAGGATTCTATCATCGCTTCATCAAAGACTTTTCCAAAATTTCCCGTCCTTTGTGTAATCTGCTCGCTAAGGACGCTCCTTTCAATTTTGATAAAGATTGTCTTAAGGCTTTTGAGTTTCTAAAGGAAGCTGTGACCCAAGCCCCAATCATCCAACCCCCTGATTGGTCACTACCTTTTGAAATCATGTGTGATGCTTCAGACTTTCCCATAGGAGCTATCTTGGGCCAAAGGGTAAACAAATGTCCCATAGTGATTTATTATGCTAGCAGAACTTTGAATGAAGCCCAAAAAAATTATACCACTACTGAAAAGGAGTTGCTAGCTGTGGTGTTTGCCCTGGAAAAGTTTAGATCATATCTTTTAGGTTCCAAGATTGTGGTTTATTCGGATCACTCGGCTTTGAGATACCTGCTTTCAAAGAAAGATGCTAAACCATGATTGATTAGATGGATCTTACTGCTACAAGAGTTGGATATTGAAATTCGAGACAAGAAAGGATCTGAGAATGTTGTAGCAAACCATCTATCTAGGATTTTAGTTGAAGAGTGTGAACCTGCATCAATTGAAGAATCTTTTCCGGATGAACAGCTCTTAGCAGTTTCACATGCAAAGGCCCCTTGGTTTGCAAATATTGTTAACTACTTAGTGGTTGGACAAATCCCTGATGGCTGGTCCAAGAATGAAAAGGATCGTTTCTTTGCTCAAATTAAATATTACTTTTGGGAAGATCCTGAACTCTTTCGAATTTGTGCTGATCAAATCATCCGTAGGTGTGTTCCTGAATCTGAACATTTGAGTATTTTGAACTTTTGCCACACCCTTGCTTGCGGAGGACATTTTTCTGGTCGAAAAACTATGGCTAAAGTTTTGCAAAGTGGATTTTACTGGCCGACATTGTTTAAGGATGCCTATACTTTTGGCAAAGAATGTCTTAGGTGTCAAGCCTTAGGAAATATTTCAAGAAAAGACATGATGCCTTGTAGTTGAAATCTTTGACGTTTGGGGAATTGATTTTATGGGACCCTTTCCACCCTCTAATGGTTTTGAATATATTTTGGTGGCTGTCGATTATGTTTTTAAATGGATTGAGGCAATGGCAACACGAACCAATGATCATAAGGTAGTCATAAAGTTTGTTCAAAAGAATATCTTCTCTAGGTTCGGATTTCCACGTGCCATCATTAGCGACGGAGGTGCCCATTTCACAAACTATCAATTTCGAATGCTTTTGCAAAAATATGGGGTCACACATAAAGTAGCTACACCTTATCACCTGCAAACAAGTGGCCAAGTGGAAGTATCCAATAGGGAGATCAAGAACATTTTGCAAAAGACTATTAGGCTCGATCATAGAAACTGGTCAGATCACTTAGATGATGCATTATGGGCCTATCGGACAGCTTATAAGAATCCCATTGGAATGTCTCCCTATAGACTGATCTTTGGTAAAGCATGTCATCTTCCGGTAGAACTTGAACATAAAGCATATTGGGCGATTAAGCAATTAAATTTTGATTTAAAGCAAGCTGGTTCTAACCGGATGTTGCAACTGAGTGAATTAGATGAACTGAGGCGAGAGGCTTTTGAAAATTCACGTATTTATAAAGAGAAAATGAAAGCCTTTCATGATCAATTTATTTCTAGGAAAATCTTTGAGCCAAATCAACAAGTCTGGTTATTTAATTCAAGGCTTCGATTATTTCCTGGAAAATTAAGATCTAGATGGGATGGACCTTACATTGTTAATCAAGTATTCTCCCATGGTGCAGTCAAAATTTATGATCCTTGGTCAGGAAACTTCTTTAAGGTGAATGGTCAACATTTAAAACCATACATTGAAGGAATATCAACAAATCAAACCATTGACCAAGTAACATTAACTGACCCACATTGAACTAAGCTGCATTATGTCTAGCTGAAGACATTAAACTTAGCGCTTGTTGGGAGGCAACCCAATATGTACTCTATTTCTTTCAAAAATTTTGAAAAAAAAAAAAAAATTTTTGCAGCCTCTACATTGTTCATGAGCTCCTCTTCTCAGGTAACCCCTATCCCTTTACATTTTTTAGTTCTTATGGTTTATTCCTTTGCCTTTTTATACCATTAGGGACAATGATATTTAAGTTGGGGGGTCGGGACAATTTTTTTTTTTTTAAAAAAAAATTTTGAAAAAAAAAAAGTTTTCATGTGTCAAAAATAAATCTGGAGCAAGATAGACTAGGAAAAGTAATAAGAGTTAGAGAGTGTTGCTAATGACTGTAGCGAGTCAAGAAGTAAACTAGCGTGTCAGACTTTTAGGGCCTACTTAGATCACTTAAAGGCTATTAGCACTTCCATTGCACATGCACGCTGACGAGACAAAGTAAGTATTAGTTGTAAGAACAATTGAGGAATTAATTATCACTGAAAACTGGTAATTGATATATATCCCAATTTAAATTTTTTTTTGAATTGAGGAAAGAGCTGCCTACCTGAAATAAAAGTGCAAAACATAGAGTATATGTGGATCCCCTGAACTTAGTAACCGGGTCTATGCACCTAAGTCAAGTGTGGAGTTCGCGTCAAATGGTGAAGGGAAGGCCAGGATGCTCAGCACAAAAAAAAAAAAAAAAATCAGGTAGTGTGAAAGCTAACTCAGTTCATAAGCTTAATTTAGGGATGTATAGAAAATTAACCAAAGTAAGTGTTAATCAAAGATACATTTGTTCTTGCAAACTAGTACCAAAATGTTAAGTTAGTCATCACAAACACAAGTGCTGTAAATCTTTAGATGAACTCTAAGAAAGTTTCTAATTATGTTGACTGCAAAATTTATTTCTGAAACTCAATACTTAGTTAGTGATACTTGCTAGATCTTTTTATTTTCAAACCTGGATCTATTTTTGTAAAGGATGATCTTTGTGACACATAGTTATACTTTTTGCATTGCTAAGGGACTAGCAATAAGTAAGTTGGGGGGTGTGATAAATCATGGATTTACATGTTTATTTTAGTTAATTAATGGTGCTAACATTCTTTTAATAAACTAATTTCATAATTAATTTGGACTTTCTTGCAAAACTAATTATTTTAAAAATATCTTTGAAAAATGTGAAATTAGAGTACGTTCATGAAAAATAGATTTCAAGTCAAAGCACCACACTCCCATTTAAATGATTAATAAAATATTCAACAATTATAATTAATGATCATGGAATCGGTAAAATTAATAAGTTTGAAACCCGCCAATAGGTAGAGCTTGATTTATGGAATCCAACGATGTAAACGGTACTTAAATCGGGTTTGAAATGAAGAAGTCATGGACTGACTACTGGGTTTATAACTCACAGCTTGGTCCACTGGCAGCCATTGCTGCCGGTCCACGGAACAGGGCATTGACCATAGCCCTCCAGAGGCGCCGAAACTCACTGGGAAGCACGCCGGCGGTGTCCCTGGCCGGAGGAGAAGCTCCGACGGTGGTTTGACGGGCGGTGGTGGCGGTTTTTGGCAGCAAACGAGAGGAGTGTGGGCATTCTTCACGAGCTGGGCGTTCTCCACAGGCACGGGCGTTGCCAAGCATTCGTCACGGCGTGATCCAGATGAGCAATCCATGGGCAAGCAGTCCACAGCCGAGCTTCTCCACGAGCAGTCCACAGCCGAGCTTCTCCACGAGCAGTCCACGGCGCGCAGTCTATGGTGGTTCCACGAGCTGGCTTCACGAGCACTCCACGGGCAGGGCGAGCTTCTCCACGGGCACGGGCGAGCTTCTCCACGGGCACGGGCGAGCTTCTCCACGGGCATAGGCGAGCTTCTCCACGTTGCGGGCGCTTCTCATGTTCTTCACAGGCTGCAGGGCGGTAAGCACGGCGTGATCCAAGAGCGCAGTCCACGAGCTCCGCATTGCAGTCCACAGGCGAGCAATCCATGGGCATCGCCACGCAGTCCACGAGCCTCACGTTGCATTCTTCACGTGCGCTGCAGGGCGGTGAGCACGACGGGTTCTGCTCCGATGATGGTGGCTAACATCCAGTTCGTTCCACGGAGTAGCAACGGCGGTCACGGTACTCTTTTTGTCCCACATCGCTAGCGTCCAATGAGCTCTCCTCTCCGATCAATTATAAAATGAACCCCATAGCACAAGGCAGAGGAATCCGGGAGAAAGGGCAAGGTACAGGGTAGAGGGCATTGCTTGGGTTGCGGGTTGGCTTTTGGGAGTGAGGTTTCTCAAAGGAGAGCATGTCCCTACACCGTCTTCCAGTCTTCCCCCTCTCTGAGATCAAGATCCGAAGAAGAAGACGCAGAGGAAGCCCAGTTCGCTCCATGGAGTACGAAGGAAGGAGCTATCTTCCCGACGAGGCTGCACTGATCTGTTCTTATCTTTGTTATTTGTTTTGTTAATTTAGTTTTACTGCATTGTATTTAAACTTTAAATTTCATTCAATGCAATATCTCTTTTTAATTCCTGTCTTTCGTCTTGTCTGCAAATAGATGCTAGGATCTAAATAATAGATCCTAGTGCCATGTTTTCCTGCAATCTTAATTTTTATATTTTTTTTCGACTTCAAATATTTTTTTTTACAAGATCAAAAATTTCAAATCCCAAACACTGCCTTCTCTATGGATTCGACCCGACTCCTCTTGCTACGTATTTTTAAATATTTTAAGAAGTCAGATTTTAGACTGATAGCCACGGTGTCTTAACGACAACCCCGCGGTCCTATCTATAAGCCTAAGGGGTCCTAGAGGAGGGTTGTCCTAACAAGAGTGGTTTAGGAGAGTGTCTTTAGTGCCCTACAGTAGGACAGGGTGTCGTACAATGGTCAATAGACCAAAGGCTGCCGAAAGAGTTCCACTTATCCAAGCAACTTGAAGAAGGAGTTCTTCCTTGGTCCGAGTTTCATGTGGATCACCATTAGAGGTTGAACGTTTGGGCACCTGGTGGAGAAGAAGGCTAAATTAGGGTTTTCTTCATCGAATTGGATACTAGCGGTTCAGGTTGGTGCCTAAACTCTAGTTTATATTATATATGCATGTTTGTATGTTTTAATTCCTAGTAAGGAGGTCTTGGGTTAAGGGTTTGGTAGTGGTTTCATAATAAATTTTTGAAATCCACGCTTCCGCCATGGTCACCAAAACCCTTACAGTGGTATCAGAGCCACCTTATTAGGGCTAAATCATACAAAATTTGAAGTTGCATAATTTTGTAGGACTCTTGAGGTTGCCCATTTTGGTAGGACTCTACAAAATTTGAAGTTCCCAATTTTGTAAGACTCTTGAGGTTTCCCATTTTGGTAGGATTCTACAAAATTTGAAGTTGCCCAATTTTGTAAGACTCTTGAGGTTGCCCATTTTTGTAGGATTCTACAAAATTTGAAGTTGTCCAATTTTGTAGGACTCTACAAAAGTTTAAAGTTACATATGATTGATATGTTTGTGCATATATGTATGTCACTGGTTAGAGTTTTTACTTAAACCTTAACCGATATAAAGATATGTTTAGCTTTCTAGTCATCATACTGAAATAAGGTTGCCCTGGCATAATGGTGGATCAATTATGTGGTAGATGGTTGTCCTAGTATGATGACACACTTGGCACATTATAAAATGATATGTGATGCATGGTTGATGAATGGTTATATGTAGAATGTGCTTATTTTAATAATAAAGCCCTCTATTAAAATTATATTAAATTGTAGTGTCATATACCAAAAGCAAAATAATCAAGATGATTAGTTGATCATTCAGTGTCTAGGAAAAGTGGTTCATGATCGGTAAAGAGGATGTAGTTTTTAATTGGTTCCGTTGACTGACCTAGCCAATTTTTATTGGTGTCTAGGAAAGCAACGGGGGGACTCCCACTAGTCTCCCACTTACTTGGCCGATAAGATTAACTTAATTCTTGATTGATATGCTTAGTGTAATATTCACTACATTAGGCCTTCCTTCATGCTAGGTCATTATTATGTTATGATCCGTATTAGGTTTGTTGTGTACACACAAGGCCTATTATGGTAACTAACACAATTTTGGCCTGGTGCATTTGATGCTTATGGCATGATTTAATATAATACTTTGTTGTGAACACACAAGGATATTATTATTACAATCATGACTATAAAAGAATGAAGGGTCTTACTTAACAAAAAATATTATAGTTTGTTGTACACACACAAGGCTATTAATATTTTAGAGGCCAGGTTTTGTTGAGAATTATATGAGATACAATTGGAAAGAGTTTTCCTACCTTTAAACTTATAAAAGATTTGTTGTGTACACACAAGGTCTTTTATAAGGAATTAGGATCTCAACCCCACTAAGAAAACCAATTAGGATTTCTCGATCATCATATAGAGGGTTATGATGCTTGATAAAATAGTGGAAGATATAATAAAGTTAAAGTCCTAATTTAATTATGTTTTGTCAACATTGGTTGTTTGCTTATGTTATGTTCTTTGTTAATGTAGATTAAATGGCCTCTTCACTCTCACTCCATAGTATACTTGATTCCAATAAATTGACTGGACCGAACTATGTTGACTGGTTGAGAAACCTAAAGATAGTACTCAGCCAGGAAAAACTTTCTTACATTCTTGATATCCCTACATTGGAACCTTTAGGGGAAGATGCCTCGCAAGAGGAAAAAACCACATACAAGATGTGGCAAAATGACTCACTCACTGTCAAATATATCATGCTTGCCTCTATGACCAATGAGTTGCAGAGGCAACATGATAGCATGGACACTAACTCCATACTGCTCAATCTAAAAGAGCTATATGGAGAACATAGTCGAACAGCTAGATATGAGATATCTAAGCAGTTGTTCCATGCGAGAATGATAGAAGGTACATTCGTACAAGACCACATACTGATGGTTATTGACCTGATCACTCGATTAGGTCAATTGGGTTTTGTTATGGATGGGGAGTTGAATCAGGATTTGATCCTGCAGTCACTCACAGAGTCATTTTCACAGTTTGTTTTAATTATCATATGAACAAACTTAACACTTCCTTGCTTGAGCTGTTAAACATGTTAAAAACAGCAGAGATCCATTTAAAGAAAAATAAGGCTCCACTTCTTCTTGTGGATGGGATCAACAAGAAGAAGTCAGGCAGAAAGGGTTCCAAGAGGAGATTGAACCCAAAAAGGGGCATCAAGAAGAAGAAAGGAAAGAAGGCCTTCGGACAGATGACCTGCTTTCACTATGGCAAGCTGGGTCATTGGAAGAGGAACTGCAAGGCTTACCTTGCAGGTGTGAAGCTTGGTGCATCGGATGCACCAAAAGGTATGAAAGAAGTTCATACTATTTTGTCATTGGATTCTTCCATTTCAAATACTTGGATATTGGATACCGCCTGTGGTCATAATATCTGCAAATCATTGCAGGGGCTGCAGAGGCTTAGAGTATTGAAGGAAGGAGACTTCGAGCTCTATGGTGCTGGAGGAGAGTCCATCCAAGCAGAGGCCGTAGGGACTTATATCTTGAAGTTACCTTCGGGGAAGATTTTAGAGCTGAGAGATTGTTACTATATGCCTAAGGTCATTAGAAATATCATTTATGTACCCTTGTTACTTAGACAAGGTTATACTATGAATGTGATGAGCAATTTGCTCAATCAGCTTTTCTAATGAAATTATATGTTGTGGCGTATTTTGCAATGGTCTTTTAACTCTATCCTCTAATGACAATATACTTCATGTAAGTAACAAATGAAAGAGATATGATGTAAACAATACTTTACTCTGGCACTGTCGGCTTGGACATATTAGTGAGACTAGGATTAGCAAGTTATACAAGGAAAATTTTCTTAATCCTTATGATTATGAATCATTAGGAATTTGTGAATCATGTCTCATGGGTAAAATGGCCAAGACTCCATTTAGTGGACATAGAGAAAGGATAACTGAGTTATTAGGACTCATACAGACAGATGTATGTGGGCCTATGACAACTCAGGCAAAGGGTGGATACTCTTATTTCATCACGTTTACTGATGATTTTTAAGGTACGGATTTTTGTATCTTATGAAACATAAGTCCGAAGCCTTTGATAAATTTTTAAAGTATCAAAGTATGGTAGAGAAACAAATGGGGAAAAGTATTAAAATCCTTCGATCAGATCGAGGAGGTGAATACTTATCCATCGAGTTTCTCGATCACCTTAAAGAAAAGGGGATTATCTCTGAATGGACCCCTCCTTACACACCACAATTAAATGGTGTTGCTGAAAGGAGGAATCGTACCTTATTAGATATGGTACGGTCCATGATGTGTTCACAGAGTTACCTATTTCCTTCTAGGAATATGCCTTGGAAACCGTGGCTAATTCTTAAATAGAGTACCATCTAAATCTGTCTCTAGTACTCCATATGAGATATGGAGGGGTAAGAAACCCAATCTTAAGTATCTTAAGATATGGGGATATCTAGCCTATGTCAAAAGAAATTTTAGACATAAGCTGGATACTAGAGCAAATAAGTGTCTATTTGTAGGATATCCTAAAGATAGTATAGGATATCTATTCTACCACCCTACTGAACAAAAAGTTTTTGTCAGTAGGCATGCCACTTTTCTAGAGAAAGAGTTCATCCTACAAAAGGGCAGTGGGAGAAATACTGAACTTGAAGAAGTTCAACAAATAGATACATCTCAACCAAATGATAACATAGTTAGTATAGAACCAAAACACACCACTCCTATCCGTAAGTCTGATAGGGTGCGTCATGCACCTGAGAGGTATGGGTTCATTATTAAAAATAATGAAGCCCGGATCATTGAAAATGATGAGCCTCTAACTTATACGGATGCTGTCATGAGTAGGGACTCAGACAGATGGCTGGAAGCCATGAGATCCGGAATGGACTCCTTGTATGTCAACCAAGTGTGGACTTTGGTTGATACACTAGAGGGTGTTAACCCTATTGGATGCAAATGGGTCTATAAGAAAAAGATTGGGGCAGATGGCCAAGTTGAAACTTATAAAGCCAGATTAGTGGCTAAGAGTTTCAGACAAAAATAGGAAATAGATTGTGATGAAACATTTTCTCCTGTTGCCATGCTCAAATCTATTCGGATCATGCTTGCTATAGCAGCATATCATGATTATGAAATCTAGCAGATGGATGTGAAAACCGCATTCCTTAATGGTTTCTTGAGGAAGAGATCTATATGTCACAGCCAGAAGGTTTTGTCTTGGAGACTAAACCTAATCAGGTATATAGGCTGAAGAAATCCATTTATGGATTAAAGCAAGCATCCAGAAGTTGGAACATCTGATTTGAGAAGACAGTCAAACAGTTTGACTTTATCAAAAATGAGGATGAACCTTGTATGTACAAGAAGACTAGTGGGAGTGCCATAGTTTTCTTGGTTATGTATGTGGATGACATACTCCTCATTGGGAATGATATCCTAATGTTACAATCAGTCAAGGTATGGTTATCTAAACAATTTTCCATGAAAGACTTGGGAGAAGCATCCTATATGCTGGGTATCAAGATCTATAGAGATAGATCTAGGAGGATGCTAGGCTTATCCCAGTCTAGGTACATTGACTAAGTGCTAAAGAGATTTAGCATGGAGGAAAGTAAAAGAGGTTACTTGCCCATTGGTCATGGCATACATCTTTCTAAGAAGATGTCTCCTAAGACACCTGAAGAAAGAAATAGAATGAGTTCTATACCTTATGCTTCTGCTGCAGGGTCTATAATGTATGCTATGTTATGTACCAGGCCTGATGTGGCATATGCCTTTGGTATAGCCAGCAGATTTCAGGCTGATCTAGGAGAGGATCACTGGAAGGCTGTGAAAAATATTCTTAAGTACTTGAGAAGGACTAAGAATATTTTTCTGATATACGGAGGATCTGATCTTAAACTGGAAGCTTATTCAGATTCTAGTTTTCAATCGGATCCAGATGATAGCAAATCTATTTCAGGATATATTTTTATCCTAAATGGAGGAGCTGTAAACGGAAGAGTTCTAAACAGTAGACTTTAGCTGACTCAACAACTGAGGCAGAATACATTGTTGTTAGTGAAGCTGCCAAGAAAGCTATCTGGATGAAGAAGTTCATCTCAAAGTTAGGCATTGTTCCAGAGATTGAAGGTCCAATACCACTTTACTGTGATAATATTGGAGCCGTCGCTCAAGCTAAAGAACCTAGAGCTCATCACAAATCAAAGCACATTCTAAGATGCTTCCATCTTGTTCGAGAGATTGTTGAAAGACAAGAAGTCTGCATTAAAAGAGTAGAAACGAAGAACAACATAGCAGACCCATTCACTAAGGCTCTACCATAGCGGGAGTTTGATCGCCACCTCGATTGTATGGGGTTAAAATTTAAAGGCGATTGGCTTTAGTGTAAGTGGGAGATTGAAAGGATTATGCCCTAAAGGCCAATCGAAATGTTGTATTTCGATGAAATTTTCTTTTGTATCCCAAACCAATGTATCGACATTATCGATTAATAAAGGCATTTTATTTTCATCATACGCTGTGTCTTATTAATTTTATTAAGATATGATGAATCCTATAGACTAGGGCTATGGTTCTAGGGTTATAATGAGATCATACCAGTGAGACCTAAAGCGTTAAAATCCTAATCTAGAATATTCCTGGTCGATGGGATATTAAGTAGGGGATCAATATTTCCAGTAAGACCAGCACATCCTATGTATGCTTGGTGAAGAGGGTGACTGATCTCACAGTCACTTGTGTTTGACACTAATACTAGGATGTGGGTGCTCATTGAGAAGGAGTTCACTGAATGGATCCAGCTTGAGAACATCTAATGGAACCTTATCTGTTTGTCAATAGATAGTTCTCATAGGGGGAGTAGTGCATGTGGTCCTTTGACCTGAGACTGCCATGGTACCTTGTATGCATGAATCCATACTTTGGTTCACACTCAATCATGACACTAAGTCATGCATGGGGTGATACTGGGTATGGTGGATTGCATATGGAGGTTGTGAGTAGGTCAAAAAGGAATCGATCAACCCTAGTAAGAGGGAAGCACATCCAGATGATTTCAATCAAATGAAGATTCGGAAAATCTTTGATCAAAGTATGAACATTAGAAATTGTTTCTAATGGTTCATTAATGAATCATCATTATCAGATTGAGCAAGGAATGAATATGAAATTGGATTTGACAAGTATCCATATCCATAGTCATATTCAGGATGCAAGTAGATCGAACGACTGAATTGCCCGGTAACTCATCACTGAAGGGTATTTTGGTAAATCCACCAAAATTCTTCATCTTCCGGGTAGGCATGACACATTGCTAGACATCCATCTTGTCTTGTAGGTCTTCATGAACCAATTGATTTGGTTTCATGAGTCAATTCGATGTGTGATTCGAATTGGATAATTAGGTGAGCCAATTTGACCTAATTAGGTCAATCGGGTTCGATCAGATCGAATCGGCTCAAACCTAAACCTACTGCTGGCTAGATGTGGAACCCAATGGGTCACACACAATAGAGACTTAGCCAAGGAAGTCATTCATGATTTAAATAGGGTCATAGGATCCTAATTGGTTAGCCGGATTACATACTAGCATATATAGGCTAACCAAATTCCTAACCCAATTGGATTGGATCCGGTTGCTTGCTAATTGGGCTAACCTAATTATGGGAAACCTAAATTAGGTTGAGTCCTAAGTGGGGCTAACCCAATCAGAGCTAAATCTGATTTTAATTTGGATTTAAGGGCATTTTAGGTGCCATACATGAAGAGTCCCAATGGCATGGGACTCTTGGTACCTAAATGATACCTTAACTTCAAAAGGGCACAGAATGAGCTATAGATCTCTGATTTGAATATAATTTATATGGTCAGAAAGAAAATTTTATGCTCTTTCCAATGACACCCATATTGCCTATATTTTGACTAGTTAATATTCTTTGAAATTTGCGTGGAAGAAGGATGGCGCGTGCGGTGCGCGAAGAGTTGCAACTCTTCATGTGGCGCACGGTTCTGATGGAGAGTCCTTCTGCTATCAGGGCTCTTCATAATCTCTAATGTTTGGAGATTGAAGAGGCACCTCTTGTCTTCCTAGGGGCTAGTAATTGACTTGTGGCAAGTGAGAATTCGTCCAGATAAAAGAAGGGATGTGAATAAGGCCTTCGGTGCATGAATAGGCTTATTAGATATGATTTTTCAAGCCAGATAACTTCTCTTCGGTATTGAAAAATCATATCTGATAAGTTGATGGGAGGACATATCACACGCCCCTCTTGTATCTATAAATAGGGGGCGGTGAAATGAGTCTGATAATAAGAATTCCACCGAAGTACTATTCTGAGTGTCTCTCTCTCCCTCCTTTCTTTAAGACAAGACTTGTCTTGTTAAGACAAGGTCTTTTCTAATAGGACAAGGCTTTGTTTTAAGACATAAGCCTAAGGGGTCCTAGAGAAGGGTTGTCCTAAAACCAAGAGTGGTTTAGGAGAGTGTCTTTAGTGCCCTATAGTAGGATAGGGTGTCCTATAGTGGTCAATAGACCAAAGGCTGCCGAAAGAGTTCCACTTATCCAAGCAACTTGAAGGAGTTCTTCCTTGGTCCGAGTTTCGTGTGGATCACTGTTGGAGGGCGAACATTTGGGTGCCTGGTGGAGAAGAAGGCTGAATCAAGGTTTTCTTCATCGGATTGGATACTAGCAGTTCAGGTTGGTGCCTAAACTCTAGTTTATATTATATATGCATGTTTGTATGTTTTAATTCCTAGTAAGGAGGTCTTGGGTTAAGGGTTTGGTAGTGGTTTCATAATAAATTTTTGAAATCCATACTTCCGCCCTGGTCACCAAAACCCTTACATCAATTTCAATCCACCCAAGACAAGGATAAGTGAGATCACATGAGAGATAGTTGAATGTAATTATTTTATTTATCTCAATTATTTTTACCAACTTAGTATAATATAATAAATTGTCTCCATTTATAAGAAATGTGATTTTTTAATATTATATATATACATATGTATAGTTTTATTTTAATTTTTTTGGTTTATCTCTCAGTCCACCAATTTTATATATGAAAAATTTTAAGCATTGTCTCAAAATATCATACCTAGCACAAATTAGGACCACAACTTTGTCACCCTCCACAGTGTCGCATGTTGCTCTTCCTTCTTGGCAGTCACCATGATACCTCCACGATCCTTATTAAAGACATGCAATTAAGATGGCCTCCCCTTATCGAAAAATTAGTAATTGAACCAAGTTCACCATAGACATCTAATAATTTATTAGTTTAAAATATATATATATTAAATTAAATACACCTGAGTATGATCTTTAAATGCATAGATGAACAATATATGGACCACAAACAGTATCTGGAATCCAAGGCTTTATGAATGAACAAATTGTGTTTGGAATGCTGGGAGAAGGTTACATGTGGGTGCAGTGGCATGTTGCTACCCCACCTAAATTGCAAGTCGGCGGTTTAGCACCTAGGTTTACTTAGATTGTTGCTAAGGTTTTTTTTTTTTTCATAATTTAGGATATATATTTTGGTGACAAGATTTATAGTCTGTGAATCATTTCAAAGGCATAGATTTACCTAAAAATAAAAGCCGAGTGCATAAGTAATACATAAAACCAAGGCATGGCCATGTCTAGCGATGGTGGCAAATCTGGTGGAGGAAAAGAGGGATAATGAAATAGAGAAAGAGAAATAGAGATCAATACCATAAAATGGAGATGAAGGAGCTCATGTGGGGTGCTGAAGGGAGATCAGAGATGAAGAAAACCATGCGGGGGAAGGGGGTGCCGGGGAAGGGAGCTCTGGAAGAGGCCCAATGGAGATGAAGGATGAGGGAGCTCTAGAGGAGGCCAAAATGGAGATGAAGGATGAGGGAGCTCTGGAGGAGGCCAAAATGGAGATGAAGAAGAGGAAGCTCGGGAGGAGCGGCAGCAGATCGAGTGAGAATGAGATTAGGGCTTGAGAGGGGGAAGAAATGGGAGAAGCTCCTGATACTTTAAAGCGTTGTTACTACCTATTTTTTGCTAGTGGTTTTAAAAAGCGTTGGGAGGTGGCGCGAGTTTAACGATGCTATCCCTTAGCAATAGGAAAGACCCATTGATAGTGCCCCATTCCATTGTAGTGCGTTACATACTTTCCTACTAATATTTACACTTTTTTCAAGATTTTAGCCTCAGATTTAAATTCTAAAAAAAATCCAAAAAAATAGTTTACTATTATTCTCTACATACATATCATCCCTAGAGTCTTCCCACATCAGTTTGGTATTAGAGTGGGTTTAGGATAGCCTTGCATCTTCAAAACACCAAAAAAACATCAAACCACTAAATTCTTGCATCCTATCATCTACACTAGGGGTCCAATATTAGGTATATTTCACCTACTTAGGCATACTATTTTTTTCTGAAATTTTCATTGATTAATCTCTGATTAGTTTTCTTAAGTAATGTGATTTTTCTCCATATTTTATATAACCCAAAAATAAAAAAAAAATCTACATTTTAGAAACCCTAACCAGAAATCTGTTTTTCCTGCACCCAGTTGGAAATTCTAGGTTTTGCATCATCATACTATTTTTTCTTTGCACGGAATTTGGTAGAAATCATCCTCTCATGTAGCCCTCTATTCTACAAATTTTTTAGAATTTTTCTGCTCTGAAATCCATGCTAACCTCTACATCAAAAATAGAATCAAAAATTTTAATTTCTGCTATTCCTGCATACTTGACTTGACTAAACCTAATCAACTACCAAACACCACCCAACCCAAGCCAATTTTGATTGATCACTTAACCAACCTAAAATTAAGTTGCAACCTCATAAAAACACAAAAAAAAATATTTTATTCTCAATTTTCTATTATTAGATTGCATTAGGGTTTCATTGATTGTGCATCATCTGCATCTAACCTAATCTTAAGGGCAACTTCCTCTATTAGATAAGGGTAGGATTTCATCACCTATCCTGGGTCCAAAACAACCACCTTTGCAAACATACCTAAGCCTAATTAAAATTAACTAGCAACTTAATTGATTTAGGGACACCAACAGGTCGGGTCCGAGTCTAGTGAGGGAACTAGTGCACTCAACCCTCCGCTTATTACTAGAAACTGGGGTCTAAGGCTAGAGGTCCAGAGGCAAATGCCTTAAACGGACTGGTGGTTACTTAACTAGGACCCTGTGACAAGCAGGGGGAGCCTCCCACCATCCCACCTCTTACCTGGCCAGTGGAAGGACTAAGTGTTGAGTTGGGAGTAAGTTGAGTTAACTCACCTGATTTTGGCTCTAGGTCTTGCAAGCTCTAGAATGTGTTAACCCTTGTGTGCTTGATTGCATCATAATCCTGTGATTGAATGAGTGCATGACCACTAGGTTAGGGGTCTAGTACCATCAGTCTGAACCCTAATCCAATTCAACCATGGAGCCCAATCTAGAGACTTTCATGAGGACCATTATTGAACAATTAGCCCAAAAGAATAATAGGTTTGATAAGTTAGAAAACCGATTAGGAACCCTAGAGCAAACCTAAGAGTCCAACACCGAACCTGAGCCTGAGTCACCTCATCCCACATCCCCTAACCCTAGGAGAGCCCAACGCCATGACCTATTCCAGGAGCCCAACCCTAGGAGGCCTAATCATGAGCTCCAGGACCAAGATGAAAGACTTATGAGGAGCCTCAGGATAGATGCACCCACCTTCGATGGCACCCTAGATCCCAAGACCTACATCGATTAGGAAGGAGGCATGGAACAATATTTTGAATGGTATGAATTGAGCGAGGAGAGGAGGCATAAATTTGCCAAACTAAGGTTAACTAGCCAAGCTAGATTATACTGGGGAAACATAGAGCGCCTTATCAGAAAAAAAAACAAAGCTCCCATAGATACCTGGATGGCCGTGAAGCTGAAACTTAGGAAGAAATATGTTCCCCCATCCTACCAATAGAGACTTCTAGACCAATGACAAAGGTTAAGTCAACGAAGTAGGTCTGTGTCAGAATACATAGCCAAGTTTGATGAGTGTGCCGTAAGGTGTTACCTAGACGAACCTAAATCAGTGACCCTATCTAGTTTTAGGGCTAGCCTTCGTGAAGACATCCAGAGAGAACTTTATTTGAGGGGAGTTGACGATCTCAATCAAGCCTATCAGATAGCTGAAAATTATGAGAGATTCCAGAAAGCACCCATAGCATGTTGACATGAGCCCCTTAGGCCTAGTGCCCCTAGTTCTATACCAAACCCTAGCCCAGCATACCTAGGCCAACCAAGTCCTAACCCAAATTGACCTAACCCTAATCCAAATCATCCCAACCCTAACCCACATCGTTCCAACCCTAGCTCGAGTCGACCCAGTTCTAGCAACTCAGTACCCTTTAGGGATGATAAGGGTAAGGCACTTGAAACCCAGAGGAACCCATGTCCCAACCCAAATGCCTATTTTAGATGTTGCTAGATGGGACACTTTGCTAGCCAATGCCTAACCAGATCCCTGCACATAGGTGAAGTAGAGGAAGAGACTAAACCCAATGATGAAATTAGAGAGGAGATCTATGAAGCTAAGGAGAACCTGATAGATGAATATGAAGGAGATGAGGAGGTTCTTGACCAGTCTGACCTATTAGGCATAGTTAGGTGCATCCTAGCCTAGACTAAGACACAAGAGGATTGGCATAAGACCAACATCCTCCAAATCATTGTGAAATTAGGGGATAAGGTATGCAAAATCATTATAAATAGTGGGAGCTGTGTGAACACCATCTCACTTAAGGCAGTCAAAACCCTAGGCTTGAACCTAGTTCCCCATCCTAGCCCCTATAAGGTTTCCTGGATAGACTCCACATCCATACCCATTAAGTCTAGATGCCAAGTCCAAATCCAGCTTCAGTCTTACCAAGATAAGGTGTGGTGTGATGTTGTATCCATGGGAGTTCGTAGCATAATTCTAGGTAGACCCTGGCTTTATGACCATGATGCTACTCTGTACGACCGATCCAATTCATGCTCATTTAATTTTCATGGGATGAAGACTATGATTAACCCAACCCCATCTAAGGACAAAGTCAAGAGAGGATCTAGCTCATTGAAGGAAAAGAAATCTGGAGTCAATTTAATTACTACTAAGGAGCTATAGAAAGAGATTTCTGAGGGGACTATAGTTTGGATGGTAGTCGCTAAGAAAGTCCCTTATCAAATCCATAAAGAGCACCCTCAAGAGGTTGAGGAAATCTTAAGTGAATTTGATGATGTATTTCTTGAAGATTTGCATGATCAGTTACCACCACTAAGGGACATCCAGCATGCCATAGACTTAGTTCTATGAGCCACCCAACCCAACTTGCCCCACTATACGATGAACCCAACTGAACATCTAGAGCTGCAAAAACAGGTAGGAGAACTCCTTAGAAAAGGGTTTATTAGGGAGAGATTAAGTCCTTGTGCTGTACCAGCCCTATTAACCCCTAAGAAAGATGGCACGTGGAGAATGTGTATTAATAATCATGCCATAAACAAAATTACTATGAAATATAGGTTTCCCATCCCCTGCTTGGATGATATGTTAGATTTGATGGCCGGTGCAACCATCTTCTCAAAGATTGACCTTAAGAGTGGCTATTATCAGGTTAGGATCAGACCAGGGGATGAGTGGAAAACTGCATTCAAAACCAAGGATGGTCTTTATGAATGGGTAGTCATGCCATTTGGGTTGTCCAATGCTGCTAGCACCTTTATGAGAATCATGACCCAAGTCCTAAGTATGTGCATAGAGAAATTTGTAGTAGTTTATTTTGATGACATCCTGATCTACAGTAGGACTAAGGAAGACCACCTAGATCATCTGAGACAAGTCTGTCAGACCCTTAATAAGGAGAATCTCTATGCCAATCTGAAGAAGTGTGATTTCTTGATCCATAGAGTCATCTTCTTAGGATTTGTGGTGACCCCCGAGGGAGTGTCAGCTGACCCTGAGAAGGTTAGATCCATAATTTAGTAGCCAGTGCCTACTAGTATCCATGATTTGCATAGTTTCCATGGTCTAGCCACCTTCTATTGGAGATTTATTTGAGGACTTAGCACCAATATAGCACCCATCACCGACTATATTAGGAAGAAAAATTTTGAGTGGACCAAAGCTGCAAATAGAGCCTTCCTAGAGATTAAGGATAAGATGACACAAGCACCCATCCTGAGGTTACTTGATTTTTGCAAAGTCTTTGAGGTAGCTTGTTGATGGGGGATGACTTTAAGACTGATGCAAAATAGTAAACTAATTTTTTTGTAATTTTTATAATTTAGGTTTGTATGCTAAATTTCCAAAATAAAACAAGAACTAGCAAGATATTCAGCAATGCAAAGAATCATCGTATCATAAAATAATTCATGCAAGATAATGAAAGACAGGACTCAAGAATTGAGAAATTCCTGGCTTAGGATAGTTATCTTCAATCAAATTAGGGATTAAGAGATGGGAAGGATGTTACTAGTTAGTGATTTGAAGAACTTCCGACAAAGAGATCACACAGCACTCTGATTGGAGTCTGGATGATGAAGCTCGGTTTCCTTGAATTTGAAGACTGATTTGGGTGGTCCTAGAGGTAGGAGAGCCTCCTCTGGGAAGGTGAAACATCTCGGAGATTCTACAAGCATCAGAGGTTAGGCAATAAACAACAAAACAATAGAAACAAATTTGGATGGAAAGAAGAGAGGGAATCAGGGCTCCAAAGGCTGGTGGCTAGAAGTAGAAGAAGGCATCTTCTTCTTGGATGCCTGGGGCTCTTCAACTAGGGTGTGGCTGATCTCCTGGGATGTGGATGGAAGCTAGGGCAGTAGGGGTTTAGCCAAGGTACACAAGGAGAGCACTCACAACTAAGAACCAATCACAAGAACAAGGCAATGACTCAAAATTTCAGCAAATTGTATTTATAAGAGAAAGTTAGTACAAGAGGGGGAGGGGGTGGGGTATTTATAGAGTTCCCATGCCCTCTCCTAACTAGGATTACACTTTGGTTAAGAATAACCTTTTCTTAAAGTATTACAAGTCTTCTCCTAGTTAGATTACAAGTCCTTCTCCTAGCTAGGTTAGAATTACAAGTCTTAGAATACTTAGGAAAATAAAACCCAACTAGATTTTGAACTTTGACTAGTCTTCTCCTTCTCTCTTCATGCTTTGACCTGGTCAACTCCGAGGATGCGTAGTGTGGCATGTTGGACTTCTAGAAGCAGCAAGGGGCCAGCCCAAAGGGGCTTGAGTGCATGGGCTTGGGCCTCCTGATATTTGGGGCACCTTAGATAGAATATTCTTGGAATAAAAGTATCTTGGTTCTGGTGGGCTTTGGGCCTGGCACCTGGACTTGATTTTCTTGGGCTTGGATGTAGGTGGACCTCCAGAATCATGGATGCCCTAATTTGGGAATATGCTCTGGTATTTGGGAAGGAATTTGGGCATTTAGAAGGCATCTGGAAGGAATCAGGGTTTCTGGAAAGCATTTTGAATCCTGGGGTGTCACGTAAAATCCAACAAGCTGATGTAGTGGCCTTTGACTCCTAGATATGGCCTAGTGGAACTCTAAAATAGGGTAACCTCTTCTCTTGTACAAAATTTGAACTCATACTGGACTCATGGCTGAAGTACAAGACTTAATATACTAACTAGGGTTGACGGTTAAGGCAAATCAACTAACCTCAACTTATTACAGGACTCAATCTTCATTGATTTCAAAACTTTCAAAACTTTGACACATGACTAAGGTTCTAAAATTAAAACCTTATTCAATAAATCATATGGGATCCAGTGATCTGTGTCTAATCTAGGTATCCCCACCAATTCTCCAGGGGTGGGAGGAACTTGACCCCATCGAGTGAGGGTCAATTTGGTGCAAGGAGCGTCTGGGTTGAGGCATTACAGATCCGCACTAGCATTCCACAAGTCCTTAGATTTTGGCCAACCTTGCCACTGGACCATGTACTACTGATAGTCTCTATCCCAGGTATCGATAGCTTGATCGTCCATATCTCTCTCAATCTTTTCCTTATCAAAAGGCCAAATTGTATGTGATCGCTTTGGGGTGGGTTCACTCACAAAGAAAGGGAGTGGCTCAAGGAGCGTGCTGGGTATCACTGCAGGCTCCCTAGTCTTTATAAGATCTGGGATGATGAAGGTAGAGCTAATACCTAAATCAGGTAATATCTCAGGCACATGGCATTGGGTCCACCGCTATTCATTATTTGGATGGGCCAGCTCCGCGAGCAAAAAATTCTTTTGTAATCACAAAATCCTCTGCAGAAAATTCTTTCTCTCTCTTTTGAAAATTAGCCAAGTTGTTATTTAGCACATTACTTGTGTTCAACTCTTAACTAATTTCATAATGCATATGCTGTGTAGAGGATGGTGTAGGTGCAGACAGATAGATTGGGTCTGTGAGATCAGATTTAGATGTTACACCTATTTCCTAGGGTTGTTCTTTAGGGATTTGATCCTGGGCTTCCTCTGTGAACAACTCTTGTAAATTCATAGTTTCACTTATAATATTTGATCCTGGCTTAATTACTACTTCTTCAGTTATTATAGTGGGTTCAGGATCAACTCTCATTAAGTCCTCAGCAGGTTCAAATGGGTATTCCTCTAATTCTTTAGCCTTAATCAGATTAACTTTTGGTTTTGCTCTAAGGCTACTAGAATTCCTCCTAATTAAATTTCTAGGCTAAGTGGGGTGAATCACAAATTTCTTTCCATGATGATAAAAGGTACAGATGTTGGTTTGACCAGATAGTGTAGCATCATGATCATAAAGCCATGGTCAACCTAGAATGATACTACTGACCTTCATGGGGAGAACATCACACCAGATCTCTTCTTCATATGACTGTAACTTAATTAAGACCTGGCACCTAGACTTAATTGGCATAGAGGTGGAATCTATCCATGATACTTTATAGGGGCTGGGGTGTGGAACTAAGGTCAAGCCTAAAGGTTTAGCTATTTCAGTGGCAATGGTATTGACATAACTCCCACTATCAATTATAATCTTACATACTTTATTCCTAATTTTTATAAAATTCTATAGGATGCTAGTCCTATGCCAATCTTTCTCAGTTTGGGTTTGGGTCAAAATACATCTAACTACCCCTATTTGATCAAATTCTTCCTCCTCTCCTTCATATTCCTCTACCAAGTCTGGTTCAGCCAAATAAATTTCTTCTTCTACATCCTCATTATTGGGTTTAGGCTCTTGTTCCTCTAGCTCCCCTATGGGTAATGATCTGGTAGGACACTTGCTAGCTTAGTGACCTACCTTATTAACAACTAAAGCAGGTATTGGGGCTGGGGCTTGGGGCTTTCTGAAACATGGGTGCCTTACCCTTGTCTATTCTAGCAGGTGTAGAATTACTAGAACTAGATGGACTCGAACTCGAGTTAGGTCGAGAAGGGTTAGGGTTGGGTCGGTTTGCGTCGGGGTTGAATCGGATTGGATCAGGGTTGTGTTGGATTGGGTTAGGGTTTGGCATAACTGGGTTGGGGTTAAATTGACCTAGATTGGGATTGGGATTTGGTCTACCCTGGTATGCCTGGTTTGGATTTGACTTTGGGAATTGGGTATTGTTCCTAACAGGTTCAGACTTCTGATATGTAGGTACTCTTTGGAATTGTTCATAATATCTAGCTATTTGATAGGCATGTTCCAAATCATGGACCTCTCTCATGTATAGCTCTCTTTTGATGTCTTCATGTAATCCAATTCTAAACTTGGATAGGGTTTGATCTAAAGACTCGGATACACTACACCTAACAGCAAACTCATCAAATTTAGCAATATAATCTGATAGTGATCTATTTCCTTGACGAATTTTGTTCCATTGGTCTAAAAGATTTTGATTGTAGGATTGTGGTAGGTATTTGTCCTTGAGTTTCAATTTCATGTCTTGCCAAGTAGTTATAGGTGGAAGCTCTTGTTGTCTCCTAGTACACTCAAGATTAGCCCAATGTAATCTAGCTTGTCGAATCAACCTCATCTTGGCAAACTTATATTTCATCTCTTCACTCATCTCATACCATTCAAAATAATACTCCATATCTCCTACCCAATCTACATAGACCTTTGGTTCAAGACTTCCATCAAAGGAGGGTGCTTCTACCCTAATATTTCTCATGGCCCTTTCATCTTGATCATGGGCTTCATGTTGGGGCATTCTACGGTTTGGTTCTTGGATAGGGTCAGGGTTGTGGACTCCCCTATGGTTGGGCTCTTGGTATGGTTCCTGATGTTGAACTCTCCTATGGTTAGATTCCATAAATTGTTCATGGTTCTGGACTTCTTTAGGGTTAGGTTCTATAAATTGGTCTTGATTTAAGGGTCCCCTAGGGTTTTGAGAGGTGGAACAGGATGGGTCAGGGTTAGGTTCAGCATTGGAGTCTTGGGTTTTCTCTATAGTACCTAATCGTTCTTCTACTTGGTCTAATCTAATGGCTAATTGGTTGATCCTAGTGGTTCTTTGGGTGTTTGTTTATGTTATCTGGTTGACTTGAGTGGTCAATTTGGCAAGCTGGGTTTGGATTTGGGTGGGTGATTGGTTCATCCAAGTATTGGTTTGGTCAAACTTGAAGTCCATCTTGTCACTCAAGGCTTTTATGAGGGCTTCTAGATTAGACTCCATGGTTGAGCTAGGTTGGGGTTTAGACTTCTGGTATTGGGTTCCTAGTCTAGTGGTCATGCAACAAACAATGAAGCAAGCAAAGTGATGTGGTGCAGCCAAGCATGCAAAAAGAAATAGGCTAGTATAATCTAGGGTTTCCTAGATCTAGAGCCAAAACTTGTGGGTCAGCCTAATTTACACTTAACCCAGTAGCTAATCCTTCCTCTAACCAGGTAGAGGGTGGGAGTGTGGGAGGCCCCCCTGCTTTCACAGGGACCCAATTAAAAACCACAACACTACTTACGTCGTTTGACTCTGGACCCTCATCCTTAGACACCAGATTTCAGTAATAGCCACAGGATTAAATGAACTAGTTGGCCCACACAGCTCAGACCCAACCTATTGATGTCACCTAGCCCTCTAGGGCAAATTAGGTCTAATTGATTTTAATTAGGCTTAGGTCTGAATGATGATGGTTGTTTCGGGCCCAGGATAGGTGATGAAATCCTGCCCGGATCTGAGTTAGTGAATTGCCCTTAAGATTAAGTTAAAAGATGATGTCAATCGATGGTCCTGATGCAATCTAAAACAATCAGAAAAATAAAATATTTTATTGTATATTTTATGAGGTGGAAAATTAGGTTTAGGTTGATAAGGTTAGCAAACAAATTGGCTTAGGATTGGGATGAGTTGAAGTTGATTAAGTTAGGTTGAGTCAAGGTGCAGAAATAGCAGAATTTAGAAAATTAGGGTTTCAAAAGATGCAAAATTTGAAATAGTTACCGATGCATAAAAAAATAAAAAAAATTATAGAATAGAGGATGGACGGTGAGGATAAACTCTACCAAGTTTGATGTTGAAAAAAATCAAATGATGATGCAAATCCTAGGGTATTCAGACTACTACTGAAATCTCAGGATTTCTGTTAGGGTTTCTAATATGCCAAATTTTAATGAATTAGTGTTTCTTAAAAATTAATTAAAAAATATAATAAATCATAGGACAAGACAAAGAAAGATTCATTCAAATTTAATATAAAAATAAAATTTCTAGGTGGTTAAAATCATATGCAAAACAGACACCTAATGTAGTGGATAGGATGCAGAAAATTCATAAATTAGGGTTTTGTGACTCTGATGCAAATGAAAACTATCCTAAACCTTCTCTGATACCAAATTGATGGGAGATTTCTCTAAGATTAATGCAAAATAGTAAACTAATTTTTTTGTGATTTTTATAATTTAGGTTTGTAGGCTAAATTTCCAAAATAAAACAAGAACTAGCAGGATATTCAGCAATGCAAAGAATCATCGTATCGCAAAATAACTCATGTAAGATAATAAAAGATAGGACCCGAGAATTGAGAAATTCTTGGCTTAGGATAGTTATCTTCAATCAAATTAGAGATTAAGAGAAGGGAAGGATATTACCAATCAGTGATTTGAAGAACTTCCGAGGAAGAGATCACACAGCACAATGATTGGAGTCTGGATGATGAAGCTCGGTTCCCTTAAATTTGATGATTAATTTGGGCAGTACTGAAGGTAAGGAGAGCCTCCTGTAGGGAGGTGAAATACCTCAGAGATCCTGCAAGTATCAGAGATTAGGCAATAAATAATAAAACAATAGAAACGAATTTGGATGGAAAGAAGAGAGGGAATCAGGGCTCCGAAGGCTGGTAGCTAGAAGTAGAAGAAGGCTTCTTCTTCTTGGATGCCTGGGGCTCTTCAACTAGGGTGTGGCGGATCTCCTGGGATGCAGATGGAAGCTAGGGCAGCAGGGGTTCGGCCAAGGTACACAAGGAGAGCACTAAAAAATAACCAATTACAAGAACAAGGCAAAGACTCAAAATTTCAGCAAATTGTATTCATAAGAGAAAGTTAGTACAAGAGGGGGAGGGGGTGGGGTATTTATAGAGTTCCCATGCTCTCTCCTAACTAGGGTTACACTTTGGTTAAGAATAACCTTTCCTTAATGTATTACAAGTCTTCTCCTAGTTAGATTACAAGTCTTTCTCTTAGCTAGGTTAGAATTACAAGTCTTAGAATACTTATGAAAATAAAACCCAACTAGGTTTAGCACTTTGACTAGTCTTCTCCTTCTCTCTTCATGCTTTGACTTGGTCAACTCCAAGGATTTCTAGGGTGGCATATTGGGCTTCTAGGAGCAGCAAGGGATCAGCCCAAAGGGGCTTGGATGCATGGGCTTGGGCCTCCTGATATTTGGGGCACCCTGGATGGAATATTCTTGGAATAAAAGTATCTTGGTTCTCGTGGGCTTTAGGCCTGACACTTGGACTTGATTTCCTTGGATTGGTATGCACATTGACCTCTAAAATCATGGATGCCCTGGTTTGGGAATTGCTCTAGTATCTAGGGAGGAATTTGGGCATCTGGAAGGCATCTGGAATGAATCAGGATTTCTGGAAAGCATTTTGGATCCTAGGGTGTCACATAAAATCCAACAAGCTGATGTAGTGGCCTCTGACTCTGGATGTAGCCTGGTGGAACTCCAAAATAGGGTAACCTCTTCTCTTGTACAAAATTTAAACTCATACTGGACTCATGGCTGAAGTACAGGACTCAATATACTAACTAGGATTGAGGGTTGAGGCAAATCAACTAACCTCAATTTATTACCGGACTCAATCTTAATTGATTACAAAACTTTCAAAACTTTGACACATGACTAAGGTTCTAAAATTAAAACCTTATTCAATAAACTATATGGGATCCAATGATTTTTGTCTGATCATGCTGTCCCCACCACTTATGATGCTTCGGGAGTAGGCATAGGAGGAGTTTTAAGCCAAGAGAGTTACCCGGTAGCCTTCTTTAGTAAAAAACTTAATGAGGCTGAACTTAAGTATTCAACCTATGATAAGGAATTCTGTGCAGTAGTACAAGCCCTTAGATACTGAAAATATTATCTACTATCCAAGGAGTTTGTCCTCTACTCTGACCATGAAGCACTCTGATTCCTAAACTTCCAGAAAAAGTTGAACCCTAGGCATGCCAAGTAGGTAGAGTATATCCAAGCCTATACCTTTGTCCTAAAACATCAGGCCCAAATTGAAAATAAGGTAGCTGATGCCCTTAGCCACTGTGCCTTGCTTCTGAACTCTGTTAGGACTGAAGTCATTGGATTTGACCGATTGAAGGAAGAATATGAAACCTGTCCAGACTTCAATAAAATTTTCCAAACCATCAGCCAAGGACCATCTAGTTTCAATAGCGAGTACACCCTCCATGATGGTTACCTTTTTAGAAATAATAGATTGTGTATTCCCAGGACCTCACTTAGAGAATTCTTAATTTGGGAAACCCATGCAAGAGGTCTAGCTGGTCACTTTGGAAAAAACAAAACCATTTTAGCTATAGAGGATCAGCTCTTTTGGCCTAGTTTGAAAAGGGATGTTACCCACATAGTGTCTAGTTGTCGAACTTGTGCTATTGCCAAGCAGCAGAAGCAAAACATTGGTTTATACACCCCTTTACCTGTACCAGATCGTCCATGGCAAGACCTTAGCGTGGACTTTGTACTAGGACTACTACCTAAGACCCTAAGGAAACATGACTCCATCTATGTAGTGGTCAATAGGTTTTTGAAAATGGCCCATTTTATACCCTGCTCTTAGACCTTTAATGCCTCCAAGGTAGATCAACTCTTTCTTGATCATGTGGTTAGGTTACATGGCCTTCCTGGAACCATGGTGTCCAATAGGGATATCTGTTTCACCAGTTACTTCTGAAAGATCCTTTGGCAGTTGTTAGGAACCAAACTTAAGTTTTCCACTGCCTACCACCCTCAGATCGATGGCCAAATCAAGATAGTAAACCAAAGCTTAGGAAACCTACAGAGATTCCTTGTAGGTGAGAACACCGGAAATTGGGACCTTCTTTTACCCTGAGCCGAATTCGCCTATAGCAGTTCAGTTAATAGGTCCATAGGTAAGAGCCCTTTTGAGGTTGTCCATGGTTACAAACCAAACAAGCCTCTTGACCTGATCTCCTTACCCTTGCATGCATGAGTCTCTGAGTCGGTTGAGTCATTTGCACAGCATGTTAAGGATTTGCATAAGGAAATTAGTCAAAAGATTAACATAAGTAATGAACTCTATAAAAATTTGGCTAATTCCTGAAAAAGGGTTAAAGAATTTTCTATAAGGGATTATGTAATGATCAGGCTTAGGCTTGAGTGATTTCCTCCAAGGATCGTAAAGAAACTACATGCTCATGGAGCTAGACCCTTTAGAGTAATAAAGAGAGTTGGACCTAATGCTTACATGCTCGAGTTACCACCCAAGTTAGGCATCAGTTCAACCTTCAATATCTCAGACCTTACGGAGTATAGGGAACCAACAACGATACCTAGTGAGCACTTTGAACCTAACCCTTCCCTTGAGAGTGAGCCCATCCCAGAGTGTCTACCCAAAAATTGGCCTATAAGAGAGGAAAGGATTGAGCGTATCCTGGATGATCAAGCCATCAGTACCCGGAACAAAGGATACCAACGGTATTTAGTTTGGTGGCAAGGTCAACCAGAATTCGAGGACTCGTGGATCACCCAAGAGAATCTACAATGCCTCAACCAAGATATACTAGAGTAGTATGAGAGCAAAGATGATCTTTACTCGACAGGGTTGAATTCCTCCTATCCCAGGAGAATTGGTGCGGGCACCAGGATCAGATAGAGATTGATGGGCCCAATCTGGTTTACTGATTAAGATTTTTGAGTCCTGTAGTCCTTAGTAATGAGTCACTTATATTAAAGTGAGCCAAGTCCTGTAATAAAGTTAGTCCACCAATTGATTCCTATAATAAGTTAAGGCAAGTTGAGTCCAATGAGTCCCTTGTCTCAATCTCATGAGTCCTGTAAGTTTGGGTCAAGTCTTGTACAAGAGGAGGATCACCAAACCAAAGGATTCACTAGGGCATCCCACCATAGCAGAGTTCAAGTACTTGGGCCCCTACTCAGGCCCCTCCTAGCAATGCCGCCCAAGAGATGGGCCTTCATACTGCCAAGCTTAAAGGATGGGTGCCCCCTTCCAGTTGGCGCCATTCACCAGCCCGGCACCCCTTCCAGTCCATACTAGCAGGTGCCCTCAAGCCCATTAGTGCCCCCAGGCCCATCAAGGTTGGCACCCCTACTCCAAGCCCCTACTCCAGGCCTTTAGCACCCTAGATGCTCATGATTGGTGCCCCAGCCCAAGCCCTCCAAAGCTGGCACCCCAGCCCAAGAGAAGAAGCCTGCAGTTGACTGAGTCCACCAAGGTTTCTTGGCCCACAAGTCATGTATTCCCAGTTTGTATTGGAGTCTAGGGACCAGAGTGAATCTATAAATACCAACCCCTCCCCCTCTTGTAATCATCTCTCTTCATGAAATAAAACTAAGTGATTTCTTGTTGAAATTGTTGCCTCATTTTGGAGTGGGTGTGAGACCCGAGAGCCTATTCCTATGTGCAAACCCTAGCCACCCGTGCTACTCTCTCTCCTCCCTTAAACCCTAGCCATCCTATCCCCCCCATCACCAAACCCTAACATGCCAAACCCTAAGAGCCCAATCCACCCATACCTCTTCCATCTTCCCAACAACCCGCCAACACCTAATCTTCCAACCCTTGGCGGCCACCTTCACCCCTCATCCAGGGGTTCCCTTGCCCTCCTGGCTACCTGGTGCGTCAGCCACAGCATCCCCTCCAATCACCAGGCTACCAACAACAGCCCAGGCATCTTCTCCTACATCAAGCCACGAGCCTTCAGCAACAACTGCTTTCAACCCTCTTTCACTTCCACCCCTTATTTCATATTTCTTTATCTTCTATTTATCTTACCCCTGATGCGTGCAGGATCCTTCTGGTGAACACCCCCAAAGAAGAGGCCCTTCTTGCCTTTGGGACCAACTAAAGAAAAGATGGCTGATCTACGGGACAGAAGGCTGATCATTCAAGTGACAATCCGGAGCATTGAGCAACCCCGTCTATGGCAGGATCAACCATCATTTTCAGGTAAACACCCAAACCCTCTCGTAAGTTCTGATTTTTTTGAAGGTACGCTATCCTAACTGGGGGTCTCTCAACCCTCGAGGTCCTATCTTTTATTACTCTACATGATTCTAACTGTGGGTACAGTAGACTTGTCGTTACATACTTTTCTATTGATCTTTACACTTTTTTCAAAATTTTAGCCTAAGATTTGAATTCTAAAAGAAATATAAAAAATTAGTTTATTATTATTCTCTGCAAACATATCATCCCTAGAGTCATCCCATATTACTAGAGGGCCATTAAAGTTTTGAGCTAGGTATGGTCCCTTTAGGTTACTCTTGGGTTAACTAGGTAATTCACCTCCCTCATCTCTATTAAGCTCAATTAATCGTTGGTCAGTTTGATCCATTAGCTTATTGATAGATTGTTGTTGGGCTATAATCAATTGTTGAAATTGATCAAACCTATTGACATCTTGGTTGGTCTCTAGGGAAGGTGGGTATGGTTCTTGCTGAACCTTCTCTTCAAATAATTGCTATAATTAGTTGAAGAATATTGATAATTGGGATAGGGATAATCATAATATGATGTCTCTATGAACATGGATCCTTGGATTATCGGGGTAACCACTGGGTGTGGTTGCCATAAAAAGTTTGGTTGAGGCCCCTAACCTGAATGATAGGCATTATAGTATGGCTTATTTCTTGAGTTGTAGGTTGGTTGGGTTTGATCTTTATAAACTTGGTCATACATAAACTCAAGAGATTGGTACCTAGTTGGGCACTCACTCTCAAATTGAGTGGGACTCGAATAAATTTGGTGTGCTGGGAAAAAGGGTACTCTACTATAAGGATTCATGCTCCTTGCATAGATTCAGCCTATCGAATTATTTTGATTATTCGGATATGCAATCAAAGTTTTAGATCAGAGCAATCCTTATATATATATATATTTATCATTATTATTACTATTTCTTTAAAAGAGGAATGGTGAGATGAAAAAGGATTAGAGTTCTAAAGAAGAGGGCCTAAGGAGTCCTAAAGCTAAAAGAGAGAAAAAGAATTAGTTAGGGTTTGGTGTTATTTACAAATAAGTTAGCATAACATGGACTATCTATCCTAGGGTTATCCTAAATCTGGATAGCTTCTAATTGCCAAGGCAACCTTGGAGCCCTCTAAGTCAGAAACTGACGAATCAACTAGCTAGGTAAGGGTAAGATCGGTAAGGGTCCCCTCATTTTTTTCTTAGACACCAATTAGATTGGCTAGGTCAGTCAATGAAACCAATTAAAATCCACCTTTTTTTAGGGATCATCCCTGAACCCCTTTCCTAGATACTAGTTAATCAGCCAATCCTGGCTCGGTCAAACTCTTTTGGATGCCTTGTCCTATTGAGCTCGAGTTCCTTAAAGGCTGACATCTAATTGATTTTAATTAATAAGATTAGGTCAATGCAAGATGCAAGGTGGTGATTTGTAGGCCAAGGAAGGGTTATCAACTCTCCACCTTATATTGTTTATGGGTTAATGCACTTAAGATATTTTATGAAAGTATTCAATGCAAAAAAGAAAGATATCCTAAACAAGTAGTAATCTTTTAAGTTTTAATTTGTTATGCTATTTAAGTATTATATGGTATTTTTGTTTTCTTTTTATATTATGTAATTTCAAGCAAGAGAGGTAAAAGGCAGCTTTTAATCTTGGTTAATTAAGCATGTGAAAAATAAAATTAAAATTAACTTGAGCAAATAAAGAAACTACAGATCTTATAATTATGACAAGAAATCAAAACAGTATTTAGAATAGTTAATTAAAAAGTTAAGCAATAATTTTTTTAGATTAATTTTTTAAAAAGGAAGAAACTAAAAAGGGATTTTTTTCTTTTTAGGTTAGTTTGAAAAGAAACAAAATAATTAAATGGAAGAAACCAAAAAAAGAATTTTTTTTAATGTTAATTTGAAAAAGAGGATAGCAATAAAAAAAGGAAACAAATCTAAAAAAATTAGGTAGGTTTTTTTAAAAAAGAGACTAATAAAAAGAAACAAAGAAAGGGAATTTTTTTTGATTAATTTGAAAAGGTAGAAATTAATTAGAAGTAACTAAAAAAAGAAAATTAATCTAGGATTAGGATTGATCTCACAAAAATCATAAAAAGTTCTTTCTCCTTTTTTTCTTTTTTTATTTTTTTAGCTTTTTTTGGATCTGCAAAAAAATAAGAAAAATTAGTTCCAAATTTATAAGAAAATAAAGAGATAAAAAATGTTAGCATTCATGCCATCCTCAGTGACGGTGCCAAAAACTTAATAGGCCGTGATGTTGTCGTTAAGATATCATGACTATCAGTTTAATTAACTAACTTTTAAATTAAATTAAGAATATATTGAAAGGGTAAGTCGGGTCGAATCCATGAAGAAGGTAGTGCTTAGGACAATTTTGAAATCTTTGATCTTTATAAAGTAAATGAAAATATTTTGATGTCTGGAGAAATAGAAATTAAAAGTGTAGAAGAAAATAAAAACTTGGTACGTTCAATCAATTAGTCAGATCTTAGCATCTACTTACAAAAAAAATAAATAATAAAAATTTAAATTATATAAAAAATCTAATTACAAAGAATTAAAAATAATAACTAAAAAAACTATGAAAAGCAATAACAAAGACTTCAAAGTTGATTGGTGCAGCCTCATCAAGAAGTTGGTTGATATCATGTCAGCTCCTTCCATCATACTCCATGGAATAAACTGAGCTTCCTCTTCTTCTTCCTCTTCAGGACTTGATCTTGGAGATGGAATAAGCTTGAAGATGGTGTATGAGGTAAAAGTCTCCTCTAAGAAACCTTACTCTTAGAGGGAAACCCACAATTCAAAGATAAACCTTCTACCCTATATTTACCCTCTCTCTAAGATGATTTCTTCTCAGCACAGGGGTCCTTTAAATAGAGCTCATCTAGGTCATCCTCTCGATCAAATTTGGACTCAATTAGGCTCCAAATCGACTAAATATTGCAAGGAAAAGTTTGGACCATCCAATGTGTAATTGGATGGGTTGATCGATACTTATTTCCTTCTCAGGCTCATAGAGTCTAAACGGGACTCTTGAATCCTTGATTCCCTGAATCCAAATTAGACTCCACTTCTCCCCATCAGGCAATGATGGGATCGGTAATTGGGTAGTGATGGTAGGGTGGAAGAGGGGTGGTTGAGGTAGTGATGGTGGTCCACGATAGAGGAGAATGGAGCTAGTGGCATTTTGGTGTCATCGAAAGCAAACGATGGCTCGGACAATGGCGTGGTGGCTCCAAGCGGTGGCATTAACATGGAGGGAGCATGCAGTGACCGGTCGATGGTGTTGGAGGTTTTGAAGAAGACGGTAGCTGGGAGCTTTGGAGGTGAGGGGTGGTTACCGGAATCTATGAGATGGTTGTCAGAGTCTACGAGATGGTTGCCGGAAGTCGTGAGATGGTCGGCAGCCATCCTCTTGGTTGACAAGACGTTGACATCAGCTATGGTCCACGAAGCCCAGCCATGGACCATGGTTAATTATAGAGGTAGACCGCTCAGTGCTATATGGACAAGCAGCTAGTCCATGGTAGACCAGCCACTTTAAAATTCATGTAATACAGTAATAACTTTCAAACTCTAATTCTGGGTTCAATTGAACTTCGATTTGAGTGTCGTTTATACTGTTGGACTCCATAAATCAAGCTCTTTGCAATGACAATCTTCTCTCCTATAAATGATATGTAAAAGTATCAATTTGATATAAATAAATATAGTTTAATCATAAAATTTATTCTTTTATATGTGTATATAATATAATTATCAAGTAGGTACCAGGAGATGGCATGGTGTGCAGAGTAGATGTTGGTTCTAGTGTTGGGGCTAGGTAAAAATTGGAGGATGCAATAAATTGCTCCAACTGTGGTGTCCATGGTGGATCTAATAAGTCACTCAACTTCTTCATGTTATCTATTCCAGTATAGTTCAGATGTTTGCGGGATGGGTTTCCAGTAAAGTTGTCAGGGCTATCATACTTAAAGAATGCATTACTTGGTTCTTCAAGTGACAATTTGGTTGGGTAGTCTACTGGCGGATCAGAGATTGTCTCTCTAATAGCTTCTTTGGATTTATTCGATAAGCCTACAACTTGGGTTTCCTGGTTAGGGGTTGCTTCATGTTCAAAGGATGGATCTTTTACCTTGACTAGGAGTGGCTCTTGTTCTAGTGTAGGTGAGGTCTCTATTAAGGATGCTATTGGTGTATCAGAGTGATGGGACATTTGCTCATATTTCATGGTCCATGGAGGAGTGGAATTAGGTGGTTCTAATAGTGCATTCATTTCATCAATGTACCTATCTATGTTAAAGCTGTCCAAATCAAAATGTGCTAGACAAGCTTGTAGAACGTTTTGTGTGGCTGTGTTAGGGCTGGTTTCTTCTACAAGTTTCTTTAGCACATTTACTTCATCAAACCCATCATTTTGTGGTCTAGTGATTGCATTAAATATATTCAACCTCATCCTTTTATTCCCAATTGACATGTCCACAACTGCTGTCCTATAGTTGATGCATGTATTTGCTGTAGCTAGAAAGGGTTGGCCTAGGATAATGGGCATGTGTCTTAGGTTGCTACTTGATTCCATGTCGAGGACTAAGAAGTCAACTGAAAAATAAAACTCATCTACCTTGAATAATACATCCTCAAGCATCCCATGTGGTACCTTAATTGATCTATCGGCTAACTATAAGGTAACTGAAGTAGGTTTTGATGGGGACCTCACCAGCACGGATCCCAGAACAAGCACGAATCTTGGAGTCATGTGAATCTCGGAGCATATCCCGAATAAATTTAGGATTTATCTTTTTATTTGAAATTTGAATTAGGATTTGGTTGGTTAGGATTTAGATATGGATAGGCTTATCTTATCCTATCTTGTATTTGAATTTGAGTCATCCCTATCTTTTTATCCTGTATTCAAATTCAAACGAGGGTTGGATAGGTCAATAAATACCACCCTCAATCCTTTGTAAAAAGAAAGTTTTTGGAGAAAAGAATTTGAGTTTTTTAGAAGAGTGATTCTTCTTGCCTTCGCCTTCGGGCATGGGCGTGATCCCCTAAGTTATCCCCCTTCCCATTCCATCTTCTTTATCCCCTCGTGATCTTTGAGATTCATCCTAGCGCCTCCAAGTATCGAGGAGGGTGTAATGCCCTAGAGGTGAGAGGTCTCTTCGTTAGGGTGAGTCCCAAAGTCCATGAGTTCCAAACCCTGTCTTCCATCCCCACTATTCCTTCGCCATCCCTAGAAAAAAAATACCAAAAAAAATAGTACCCTAATTTAGGTGACTTCTAGGCTCACCAACGATCCTATCCCTGTCCTCCATCAGGTTTCAATTCTCCCAATCCAAAGAGTTCATACACCGAACTAGGTAGAAGGTTCACACTGGCACCTAAGTCCAAGGAAGCTTTTTTAACATGAAAGTTCCCTATGACACAAGAAATAATAAGGGCTCCATGATCCTTGAGTTTCAGAGGGGTGGCGTGTAGTATGTTTCGTAAGGCATACTTTCTTTGGGATTTATGATCTAGATTTATAATTTTGGATGCGCAAATCTTTCAAAAATTTAGCATATGCCAAAACCTATTTGATTGCATCAAAGAGGGGGCGATTAATTCAAACTTGATTAAATAATTCTAGTGTCTCCTCGAGTCCTCCTTTCTTCTTCTCAGCAAGAGTAGGGACTTTTAGAGCATCTAGAAATAGTACTTCGAGCAAGTAAGGTGGTTCTAGTCCATCTTCTTCTCTCTGATCCTCCTTGTCCTTGGGTGGTTCTGATTCAGGTTAGGTTGAAGTTGTAGGGCAGGTCTCACTGGTTCTGCTAGTTTGCTCGATGACCTTTCCAATCCTGAGGGTCATGACTGATTTGGCATGTTCATAAAAGATTTTTGGGATGTTAGAGATTTCATCCATGAATTTTCCTCTCGGGTTTCTCTTAGGTTGAGATGGCAATTTATCTCTTTTCCTTCTACCTAGACTTGCCACTAATTGATCAATTTATGTTTCTAACCTAGCGATGGATTATGCATGAGAATTAATAGCTTGGGAGTGGGAGTTGAGGGTTTGAGTGTTGACTTCTATCCAGTCTAAAGCCTTTAAAACTCTCTCCTTAAAGGTTGAGCTATAGCTAATGAAGGACAGTTGAGGAGGGTTTTCGTAATACAAGTGAGGTATGCTCTTGTAGCTAGTTTCTTGGTAGTTTGTGCTTGATGGAATTTGGATAGCAAGTGCTTATGATTTCTAGGAGAAATTAGACTGATTTTGCTAGCCTGAGTTATAGGTTTTTGAATATGGATCATTTCTTGGTCTACGAGCTTGTTAGGCTTGAGCTTGTTGGACTTGTTCGTGGACAAATTTAAGAAACTGGGTAACCACTAGACAGTCTGTGATGTAGTGGGTTGGACTAGAATACATTGCCAAACTTATTGATGTGCACTAGGCATAGGTAGGGCAAGAGAGTGATCCTTACTAAACATGCAATACATGCTTTGGGATAATTCATCTACTATCTTTTGTGACATCTCATTTATTTTATTGTGGATATTTATGTAGTGACCAACTTAATAGATTCTAGTTCTTTTTTGAGAAGCAATGAATCTGATGTGGGATAAATTATGATAATTTAAATTACTAATTTTAATCTTAATTACAGAGATTAACAGAGATTAATTTTTTTTTAAAGCTTTTAGTTTAAAAGACTCAAAGGAGATAATTAAAGAAACTAAGCCACTAGTTAACAACCCACAAAGTAAATCTAACAAAGTAACTAGAAAAACAGGATTTGGTGGTTAAGAAACCATCATAAACTAGGGTCTACTTATCAAAGGATCAGATATCAAAGAAGAGAGATGGGTTTTAAGATTTACCAATGAAAAATTATAACCCTCTGGAGTAGATTTGATGGACTCTCAAGGATCTTGCAGCAGGGCTTCAAAATCTCGATCTTCGGGCTTCAATCTTTAGCGATGTTGGTTCCAAGGCAAGAACACCCTGACTTTGGATCCTCGATCACCTATATTCACTCAACAAAGAAAATCACTCGGTTAGAAAGTAGTAATGGAAAGAAGAAGATGGAAAAAGTGGAAGGGAAGGGATGGAGGTGGGAGGCTAGGGTTTCTTGGTGGCTGGATATGTAGGGCCTCACACCCCACGATGCTCCGAAGAATAAAGGAAGGGCCTCACACCCCGCGATGCACATAGAAAAGGAAATTTTGATAGAATGTCAGCTTTATTTCATATATGTGGAATTCATAATACAAGGGAGGGTTGATGGGGTATTTATAGACCATCAACCAAAAGAGTAAGGGTTACAAAGACTAGTATTGTTTTCCCTTGGGCTTCAACTCCTTGGAATCCTTGCACCTGGTGTCTTGAACTCTAGCTTTTGATTTTCCTTGGACTTCATCCATGCTTGGGTGACAATTTGGACTTGGCATATCCCATTTGTGTGATAACATGAAGACTTCATTCATTTTGGGCGCCAAGATAAGATGTAAAGTCTTTCTTACTTGATCCTCTTAAAACCAATGACAAATAAAGAAGTCACTTCTTAATTGGGCGACAAAAGAGTGGAAGAGAGGAGAAGTCCTTCTCTCTTACTCATATTAAAAGTGAAGACACTTTGATGTACTTTGAATTGGCGACAATTGATGAGATGGGGTGCCAATTCTTCTTGAATCCATGTTAATCTCATTTGTATTTGAAAGTAGATATGGATAACTTCATCTTGTCTTGGAATGGGACTCTTGAAATTTGAAAGTCATCATGATAGGAGTCCCCTTTGAAATGGAATTTTGGCCGACTTCTTTTAGTCGAAAAGGATGGGTGACAAAATGAGGATGAAATGGGTGCTAACTTTGGCTTGGACTCCTTCTGCTTTACTTCTCTTAAAACCATCGGCTTGGAATTTAAATGAGGCACCCTCCTTGGATAAGCCTGCATGTTGTCTAAATGTCTGGATGTCTAGATGTCCGGATGTCTTAATGTCTTGATAAAAAAAATAAAGACAACCATTTTTTTGACATAAAATTGGCCAACCAAGATAAATGACATGGCATGTGATGTTGTCCCAATGAGGTGGCAGGTGATGTAGCATGTGGCATGTGACATAGGCTGATAATATGGCATGGGCATCCAAGATTGGTGCATGTGAAGGTGGGGTGCCAAGAGGTAGTTGGCACCTGGCTCCAAAGGCATGACTTGGGTTGGCACATGGTGTCACATGTGTTCTTGAATTTGGTGCATATAGTGTCTTGGTTTGGGTTGGCACATGGAGTCACATGGGTCTTGACTTAGATCACCTCTTGTATTACAGGACTCAACTAATAATTACAAGACTCAACCAACTAATTAATTAAAGCCCAATTTGATCAAATTGATCAAAAGGCATAACCAAACTAAACAAGCTTGGTAAATAGAGTTTGGCCCAAAAAAGGTTTAAATAGGTTTTGACACAACCTGATAAATAGGGTTTATATACAAACCCTAATTAGTAAAAGGGGCTAACTAACGTTGGACCATTTATGACCCAACTGAAATTGGGATTTTTTTATAGACTCAATTTTGGATCCAAGGGTTTTTATAGGGACTCAATTTTAAGATTTAGGAGTAAACCCAACTAAGATAAAATAATAAAAAATTCAAGATAACTATTTACAAGTGTGGTTTGGCCTTAGGGCTTCACTCACAGGTGATCCACAGGGTTGTGGGTTTGACCTATCATTTTCTTCTGGCCTTGGTGTCCGCACCAATTCTCCCCGAGTGGAAGGAACTGACCCTGCCAAGTATGGATCAATTCTGCTATTATAGTGCTCTAGTAAGTCAAGGTCAATTCTCTGTAAGTCCTCTCTAGTGATCCAAGAATCATCAGTCTTGGGCCGTCCTTGCCAACGAACCAGATATCGCTGATAATCTTTGCCCCGAGTAGCGATAGTCTTGTCATCCAAGATCTGCTCGATCTTGTCTCTCCGGGCTGGTAGTATGGCAGGTGGACACACATTGGTTGGCTCACTCTTAAGGATTGGATCAGGTTTAAAAGGCTCACTAGGAATCAACGTTGGCTCCTTATACTCGATAAGGTCTGAAATGTTGAAAGTAAGACTAATACCTAGTTTAGGTGGTAACTCAAGCACGTAGGCATTAGGTCCAATTTTCCTAATTACTTTATATGGTCGACTATTACGGGCATATAACTTTTTCATGGTTTCAGGTGGGAACTGTTCAGGTCGTAGTCTAACCATGACAAAGTCTCCTTCATTGAATTTCTTTGAGTCTTTTTCTCTTTCTTTTTTTCTTTCTTTTTACTTATTGACATGCGTGTAAACCCTAAACTATAACTGAGTTTGACCCTTGGTTGGTGGGTGACATGCAGATGAGAATGGTGCATGGACTCCTATGAAATGCCATAGAGTTTGCTAGAAATAGGTTGTAAACCTAACATGCTCAATGGGCTTATGCAACATGCTAATCTCTACAAAATGTAATCTAATGATCCTAAAAATATTGAAAATCTCAGGGAAGGGTAGAAAATAAGAAGTGGATTCGGGGGTGACTTGGTAAGGTAGGAAATAAGAAAAGGGTTCATGGATTAGTCCTAGACTAACGGGGTTGACCTTAAGGTTTGGACATCGATTCATACCTACAGGGAATAAAGGGTCCACTTTATGAAAGAATTGGTCAGCAATTTCAGGAAAAAGATCTTTAATTGGGACTAATGGGGTGTACTCAACCTGAGGGTGCTGGAGTGAAATGATCAAGTCCTCACAATTACTTCAGGTTCTGGAATTTCAGGACTAGGTTCTGTGACTTGAGTCTCTTCTAGTGTTTGCTCAGGTAAAGTAGTAGGGTTAGGCTTCTCATGGATCTCTTTTTCTAAGGGTCATACCAGTACAATTTTAGTCTGGGTATAGTCATGGTCAACTAACTCTAGGCTGGCTTCAGCCTGGATGCCTACTGGGTTAGCTAATTCTAGGTCAGCCATAGGTATTTCCTTTTTAACGTCATCTTTATGAATCAATGGGATAGTCAAAGTGGGTTGGCTAATGGGAAATTGACTAGTATCTGGGGTAACAGGGATGGGTCGGCTCGGAATAGGGTTGAGTCAGCTCGGATGAGAATTGGGTCGACTCTCCTGAGGAATGGGTCGACTCAGGTGGACTTGGCTAAATCCTAATTTTTGATAAGGGGCACTAATCCTAATCAGTTCTGGCTGACTAAGGAAAACCTGACTAACATTTGGCTGATACCTAGATGTTATGAGTTCCTTAGGTTCATAAGATATGGGCTCAGATCTATGGGTCATGGATATGAGTTCATAGGAGCTGAGTTCATAGGATCTGGGTGCATAGGAACTAGGTTTATATGATATGGGTAGGTACTTTTTCCTATGTTTAAGTTTCATGTCGCTCCAGGTAGTTATGGGTATGTATCTTCTTCGTCTGATCGTTCTTTCAACATTATCCTAGTAAAGTCTAGCCTGGCGTACTAACTTGGGTTTAGCAATCTTAAACTTTCTTTCATTAGACACTAGTTCCCTCTCTAAATATAGATCCATACCTTCTTCCCAATCAATATAATTATCAAGGTCAAGATCACCACCAAATTTAGGTGCTTCTACCCTAAAATTCCTAGTGGCTCTATCATCCTGGTCTATGAAATCATATTTGGGTCTCCTATGGTTAGTCTCCCAGATTGGATCCTAGTCTGGGGCTCTTCTAGGGTTGGGCTCTAGGAATGGGTCAGGGTGTGTCTCAAATATAGGCTTAGTACGGGTCTTTCGGGTCCTTTCTAGGTTTCCTAAATGATCATCTAGTCGGTCAAACCTATTGTTCATTTGGATGCATTATTCAGTGATAGACCTCAGAAAGATTTCAAGGTTAGACTCCATGGTCAAGCTGGGTTAGGTTTGGGTGAGACTACTGGTATGGAGTTCCTAATCTAGTAGCCATGCAATGAAATCACATAGAACTCGAGCTAGGGTTTCCTAGACCTAAAGCTCAAGTAAAATGGGTCAGCTCAAATTACAGCCAATTAAATAATTACACTATCCACTTGCTAGGTAAGAGGTGGGGTCATGGGAGGCTTTCCCTGCTCTCGCAGGATCCTAATTAAAAACCATGAAATCGCTTAGGGTGTTTGCCTCTGGATCTCTAGACTTATAAATTCAAGTGATAATCAAAGGATTGGGTGCACTAGCTTTCACACAATACTTGGAACTCGACCTGTTGGTGTCCCTAAATTGCTTTAGGTTTTTAATTAATTTTAATTAGGGTTAGGATCGATGCAAAGGTGGTGGTTGTGGGCTCAGGACAGGTGATGAGATCCTGCCCTGATTTGAGATGATCAAGTGCCTTTAAGATTAGGTTACTGGATGATGCAATCACACGATATGAAATCCTAATATGGAATGAAGCTAAAATAATTAAAAATAAAAGAAAATAAAACTTTAATTATTAAATTTCAGATCTAATCAATTTTTAGATTTTTGATCTTGGGATATCATGTCCGGTTGTAGCTCATTACTCCCATGGGTCGTGACAGTATACTTGCATATACCCGCTCAGGAGGTGTGATTTCCTTCCACCAGAAAAAATAACAAATATTTTTTTTTCTGATTTTTTTATGAGATTAGTAGTTGATTAATAGAGGATTAACAAAAAATCAACTACTAATTTTTTAGAATTTTTTTAGATAGGTTTTATGCAATTTAATTTTAGCCTAGTTCTAGGTATGCAGAAATTTCAGAACTAGAAGTTAAACCCTAGTTTAACCTTCACTCTGATACCAAAACTGATGCGAAACAATATGCAAAAATTAAATTATTGATTTTATTCTTAATTATAAAGATTAATAGAGATTTTTTTTTTTAAGATTTTCAGTTTAAAAGACTCAAAGGAGATAATTAAAGAAACTAAGCAACTAGTTAACAACCCGCAAAGTAAATCTAACAAAGTAACTAGAAAAATAGGTTTTGGTGGCTGAGAAACCACCGTAAACTAGGGTCTACTTATCAAAGGATCAGAAATCAAAGAGGAGGGATGGGTTTTAATATTTACCAATGAAGAATTATAACCCTCTACAGTAGATCTAGATGGACTTTCAAGGATCTTGCAGCGAGGCTTCAAAATCTCAATCTTTGGGCTCCAATCTTTCATGATGTTGGTTCCAAGGCAAGAACACCCTGACTTTGGGTCCTCGATCACCTATAATCACTCAACAAAGAAAATCACTCGGTTAGAAAGTAGTAATGGAAAGAAGAAGATGGAAAAAGTGGAAGGGAAGGGATGGAGGTGGGTGGCTAGGGTTTCTTGGTGGCTGGATATGTAGGGGCCTCGTACCCCACGATGCTCCGAAGAACAAAAGAAGGGCCTCACACCCTGCGATGCATACAACAAAGTAAATTTTGACAGAATGTCAGCTTTATTTCATATATATGGAATTCATAATACAAGGGGGGATTGATGGGATATTTATAGACCATCAACCAGAAGAGTAAGGATTACAAAGACTAGTATTCTTTTCCCTTGGGCTTTAACTCCTTGAAATCCTTGCACCTGGTGTCTTGAACTCTAGCTTTTGATTTTCCTTGGACTTCATCCATGCTTGGGTGATAATTTGGACTTGGCATATCCCATTTGTGTGACAACAAGAAGACTTCATTCATTTTGGGTGCCAAGATAAGATGTAGAGTCTTTATAAATTACTCCCCTTAAAACCAACTACAAATAAAAAAGCCACTTCTTAATTGGATGACAAAAGAATGGGAGAGAGCAGAAGTTCTTCTCTCTTACTTGTCTTAAAGTGGCGACACTTTGATGTACTTTGAATTGGCGACAATTGATGAGATGGGGTGCCAATTCTTCTTGAATCCATGTTAATCTCATTTGTATTTGAAAGTAGATATGGATAACTTCATCTTGTCTTGGAATGGGACTCTTGAAATTTGAAAGTCATCATGATAGGCATCCCCTTTGAAATGGAATTTTGGCCAACTTCTTTTGGATGAGAAAGATGGGCGACAAAATGAGGATGAAATGGGCACTAACTTCGGCTTGGACTCCTTCTACTTTACTTCTCTTAGAACCATCGGCTTGGAATTTAAATGAGGCACCCTCCTTGGATAAGCTTGTATGTTGTCTGGACGTCTGGATGTCTTAATATCTTGATAAAAAAAATAAAGACAACCATTTTTTTATGACATAAAATTGGCCAACCAAGATAAATGACATGGCATGTGATGTTGTCCCAATGAGGTGGCAGGTGATGTAGCATGTGGCATGTGACATAGGCTGATGATGTTGCATGGGCGTCCAAGAATTGGTGCATGTGAAGGTGGGGCGCCAAGAGGTAGTTGGCATATGGCTCCAAAGGCATGACTTGGGTTGGCACATGGTGTCAAATGGGTTCTTGAGTTGGATACACATGGTGTCTTGATTTGGGTTGGCACATGGAGTCACATGGGTCTTAACTTCTTGGGTCCCCTCTTGTATTATAGGACTCAACTAATAATTACAAGACTCAACCAACTAATTAATTAAAGCCCAATTTGATCAAATTGATCAAAAGGCATAACCAACTAAACAAACTTGGTAAATAGGGTTTGGCTCAAAAAAGGTTTAAATAGGTTTTGACACAACCTGATAAATAGGGTTTATATACAAACCCTATTTGGTAAAAAGGGCTAACTAACACTGGAGCATTTATGACTCAATTGAAATTGAGGTTTTTTTACAAACTCAATTTTGGATCCAGGAATTTTTACAAGGACTCAATTTTAGGGTTTAAGGCTAAACTAAACTAAGCTAAAATAACAAAAAACTCAAGATAACTATTTACAAGTGTGGTTTGGGCTTAGGGCTTCACTCACAAGTGATCCACAGGGATGCGGGTTCGACCTATCATTTTCTTCTGGCCCTAGTGTGCGCACCAGAATCTATCACTACATGAGGCAGACATATGATGTAAAGAATTTTCATTTAATGTCTTAAATAATTGCCATGCCTCATCCTCACTTTTCAACATGAAAGTTCCTTTGCATGAGACAACGACCATCTGCTAGTGTTTCTCTATTAGACATCATAGAAACACTGGACTAGTTGCCACTTTGAAACTGCATGGTAAGAGCACTTTTAGATTAGGTCCTTTAGCCTCTCTCTTGTTTCATAGAATATTTTTTTCTTCTATTTGGAAAACACTAGTTATGGCTTTTCTAATATGGTTGATCTTTCCTATGGAAAAGTATTTCTTGAGAAATTCACTTTGAAGTTGGTCCTAGGTTGATATAGTTATTGAATTTAAGGTACTCAGCCAATATTTAGCTTTGTCCTTAAGTGAAAATGGGAAAGCTTCAACCTAAGGGCGTCATCAGAGAAATTTTGAGTTTTAACCATATAGTAGTTCTCAAGAAATTCACCTACATGCTTATAAGGGTCCTCGCTACTAAGTCTATGAAAAGATGGTAGCATCTGAATAATACTGGACTTGATCTCATATTTGGTAGCATCTGAATATACTAGAGTTGATCTCATTTTGGGTGCTTATAGGGGCCAGCATTATTAAGTCCATGAAAAGATGGTAGCATCTGAATAATACTGGACTTGATCTCATATTAGGTAGCCTCCACAGGAGGTGCTTGGATGCATGGTGAGTATGAGCATAAGGATGAGGTAAAATATTCCCTTCATGGGTGCGGAGGATCGACATCACCAGGGTCGGCCATATTTGTAGCCTTGATTGAACTAAGGGTCTTCTCTAGCTCTTCGGCAAGTGGTTGCATGTTGGATTTCTTGGGATCCATGCTAGATGCAGTGGAAGACTGGGTTTAAAAATTTTTTAATTTGAAATCCTAATCAACCGGAACCCTAAACCTTAGGTCAACTTGATCATAACAATTAATAAATCATAATTTTAAGGTTATAGGGGAATACCTGGAGTGCTATGATTTTTATTTCTACAAGGCACACAAGTGTATGCCCTCCATAGGTGATCACACAGGAACCGGATCAAGAAAGCACTCCTACCAAGCTTGCTTATTTGACTAGGACTCTTCCGATAGCCTTTTAGACTTTCTCCCTTTGCTGTAACCCCTACCCTCCTATAGGACACTTAGATACCTTTCTGAACCCTCTCTCAAAATTCAAATATCACTCCTAATTTTCTTCCTAGGGCCTTGTCTTAAAAAGATAGGCCTTGTCTTAAAAGGACAAGGCTTGTCTTAAAAGGACAAGCCTTATCTTAAGATGGAAGAGAAAATAGAAAGTAGGTTTCTTCGGATCAGAATTGAATTCCTGGCATCAGATTACTTATGCCTATTTATAGTGAGGGCTGAGGTGCCAGATAAGTCTCTTTCTGGATCCCTTGATAAGGCCCTTCAAGTAGGAGTCTTTTGGCTGAATAGAATTATCATGAAAAATCCTTTCATGCGCCAAGAGACATATAAATGTCTCTTTGATTTTCTAGTAATTTTTTTCATATGCCATATGGCATATTACTGATAAGAAATATGCCAGGGGGCATGGGATCCTAAGAGGCATATCAAAAAAATTAAGATCCTATAAATAGGACTTTGGCTCCTTGAATTCGTGCCATATTGAAGGGATGCGACACTTCAATGTGCATACCTCTTATTCATGCCAAATTCATCCACTTTTGACTAGTCAAAGATGACTTATTTGGGTGTGGAGGTAAGAGAGAAAACATTAGAGTTTATTTAAAAATTGTAATTGATTAGTAGAAGGACTCTTGGTCCTTTTGCACACACATATCATGGCGCACATTTATCTTGGCGCCAAGAGTCCAATCTAGTAGGACTCTTCCATAAATCCAAGATAAGGTCCAAATAAATCTAGATAAAATCAGACAAATAATGTCCTAATTAAGACATAACCCAATTACGTCCCACTTAAATTGATTAGCCCAAATAGCAGGCAAGATAAGCCAATCCAATTGGGTCAAGAGTTGGGCTAGCCAATATATGCTAGCATGTCAATTAGCTAGCCAATTAGGATCCCATGACCCTAATAAAAATGTAATTGACATCCTTGGCCAATTTCGTAATGTGTGTGACCCTTTGGATTCTACAACTTGCTAGTAGTAGGTCTAGGTCCAAGCCAATTCGATTCAATCGAACTTGATTGACCTAATCATGTCAAATTGAGCTGACCTAAGTTTCCAATTCAAACTAGCTTCCGAATTGACTCATGAGTCCAGTGAATTTGATTTATAAAAACCTACAAGATATGATTGACATCTAGCAAAATATCATGCTTACCCAGAAGATAAAGCATTTTATAAAAATTATCAAAATACCCTTCAATAGAAAGTTACCATGCAATTCAATCATTCGATCTCCCTTTATCCGGATTAAGTGATGGGCAAGGATAAATGTCAAACCCTTGCACTTAATTCTTTCGAATATCAATCCATAATAAAGACTCGATCGATGAAATATTAAAACCTTATTTAATTTTATCATGCTTTGATCAAAAACTTCCTGAGTCATTATTCAAAGAGATCACATAGGATAACTTCTCCCCTTATTAGGAGTGATCGATTCCTTGTTGACCTACTCATTACCTTCATACACAATCCACCATATCTAGAAGCACCCCATACATGACTTAATTGCCATGAATGAGTATGCACCAAAACAGGGGTTCTTATGCACAAGATACTATGGTTGTCTCATGTCTAAGGATCATATGTACAACTCCCACTAAAAGAACATTCTTTTGACAAGTAAGACTTCCATTTGATGTTCTCTTATTGGATTAGTTTAGTGAACTCATAGCCTAATGAACACCCACATCCTTGTATTAATATCTCTACATAAGTGGCTATGAGACTAACCATCCTCTCCATCGAGCATACATTAGATGTGCTAGTCTTTCCGGATTCATCGATCCCCAAATCGATGATCCAATGACTAGGAACATTTTAGATTAGGGTTTATAGGAACTTAGGTCTCACCATTATGATCTCCATCATAACCCTAATTCCATTACCCTAACCTATGGGGTTCATCATAAACTTATAATTAAAACATAAGACACAACATATGATGAATCAAAAATTACCTTTATTAATATCAATCTTAAGTTAGGAAAATACAAAAATGCCATGATACAATAACTATGATTGGGTTTAGAACAAAATTCTTTCAATCTCCTACTTGCACTAAAGCCAATTGCCCTTGTATTTAATACCCATACAATTTAAATGGCGATCTAACTACTATAGTGGAAGAGATTTAGTGAATAGGTATGCTATGTTGTTCTTTGTATTGACTCGTTCTATCATTTCTTTTAATGATTTCTCGAACGAGATGAAAGCATCTAAGGATGTTCTTGGACTTATGGTGAGATCTCAGTTCCTTTGTTTATGCAACCGCTCCACTATTATCACAATATAATTGTACTGGTTGCTATATTGCAGGTACCATGTCCAATTCTGTGATGAATTTCTTCATCCAGACTACTTTCTTAGTGACTTCACTAACAACATGTATTCTGTCTCAGTAACTGAGTCGGCTATAGTTGGTTGCTTGGAACTTTTCTAACTCACTGTTCCTCCATTCAGAGTAAAAGCATATCCTGATATGGATTTACTGTCATCTAGATCAGATTGGAAACTAGAATCTGTATAGGCTTCTAGCTTCAACTCTGATCCACCATATATTAGAAAACCATCTTTAGTCATTCTCAGGTACGTGATGGGGACTGAGAGTCTATTTTATTTTATTTTATTTGAGTCCATTAGTCCTGAGTCACTTGAGTCAAAGTGAGCCAATTGAGTCCTGCAATAAAGTGGAACATATGAGTCCAGTTGAGTCCCTTTAGTCCTGTAAGTCTTTTGTTTCAAGTCAAGAGTCCTGTAATGTTGTTCAGTCAAGAGGAGAGTCATCAGACCAGGAGGTTCACCAGGCCCCCTAACCAGAGCTAGGCTTCATGCACCTGGACACTTTCATGCCACCAAGCCCACAACAAAGAGCTCCAGTCCAAGACAAAGGCCCACTGTTGACCAGGTCCACCAAGGTTTCTAGCCCACAAGTAAGGGTTTCTTAGCCCTCAAGTCATGTACCCTAGGGTGAATCTATAAATACCACCCCTCCCCTCTTGTATGAAGTATCTTTTTTCTCATGAATACAAATTAAAGTTATTTTGTCTAAGTTTTTTCTAGATTGGAGTGGGTGTGATGCTCGTGTTCCCTGTTCTTGAGTGCAAGCCCTAATCCCCTGGTGACTTCTACGCTCACCAGCGATCCCCCGCTTCCCATCCTGCATCAACTTGGCATTGGAGCCCAGCGGATTAGGGTTTTCTCTTCCTCCCCGACTCCGCATCATTCCTCCCATTTAGATTTTCCTGTGCAAGACTCCTTAAACCTTGGTCAGCCACCGAGGTTCATCAACGCCCTACATCCACCTCCCTCCCATGACCCCAACGCCCCATCATCATCGACCGCCACTTCCCGAGCTGTCTCCACCAGACCTCTGCCCGTGAAGCTCGTCTCCTCCAGCATGTCTGATCTCCATTACCCCAATCAATGCCCAGCAGATGGAACCCTATGCCGTAGACTTCCGCATGTGGTCCACCGATTCGGCCGCCCGTGTCACCCACCAGAAGATCCCCTCCGTCTCCTCCGCCCAGGCGCTACTTGACCCCTGCCGCAAAGCACCCCCGAGAAAATCCATCTCTGTCAGCTCCTATCCTGGCCTCCTCCTTCCATCGATCCGATCCGGCCCCTTCGACCATGCCGGCATCCTCCTGCTGCCAATGACGCCGACGCAACCCGCCGCTACCGTGCTCCCCATCGACCATCCGCCCCCCCTCCACCTACAACTGGAAACATCAGACGATGCCGGACTCCTCCGGATGCACTCACAGGCCAAATTTGCAACCTTTCCCGATCGAAGAGACCGGCCGAGATGCTCACCATGCCGGCATTTCTCCCTGTCCAGACCACCCATCCTTGATCGATGCCTCCATAGCTCTTCTGTGAAAGAAAACAGGAGCTAGTGGTTTGACATGTTCTACACTAGGCATGCAAACAACAGCAGGAGTAGAAAGGATTTTAAAAATAATTTTAAAATCTGCGCAGCGAAAATCTGCTCTGCCCAGAAACAAATCTAATTCTAGTTGCAATTAGGCATGTAGGATAATATAAAATATTTGCAAAATATTTGAATTAAAAATTCAAATCATGCATGATTAAAAAAAACAATTTTTCATACTTTATTCTGGTTGGAATAACTCTGGGATAAACCTGGAATAGGCTGGAATAGCTAGAATAAATCTATTCCAGCCTTCTTCCTCGTTGGGCTGAAAGAAGCTCTATTTTTGGTTTGAAAAACGTCGCCGGAACGATGACTTCCGGACCTCCGTTTGCTCCCAAAATTTAGCAGCAGCAACTTGGACAAGTGCTCTTCAATCTCCAATTGAAAACTACAAGAAAAAGTCAGCCAAAAATTTATAAAAAATCATCAAAGTCTGCTGCTAGAATTTCTACAGCAGAACTGGGCAGCAGGGTTTGGCCTTCGATTTGGAGCAACTGGAGCGATCCGGGCTCGCGTGGCTTGCTCCTAGGGGTAGAAGGATACTCCCTCTAGAGGGGAGACATTCCCGGGGCTCTCGGATCCCACTTCACACGCGGTGCTAGCTGCTGGAAGTGAATTCGGCCACAGGGAATTTCAGCAACTCTGTTTTGCTGTAGACTTTGATTTGTGCACTCAAAGGGACAAGGAAAATGTCCTTGAAACTCTCCCTCTCACCCTCCAAAACCCAGCCTATAAGAGGAGAGTCTAAGCTCTCAATCTGGGGATCTCTTAACCTCTCAAAGAAGGAACAGCAGGTAAACAGTTTTAGGTTCTTCATGGCTAAATAACTCTCTTCTTCATAGGGGACTGCAGCAAGGTTTTATAGGGCAGCAGGGAGAGGGAGATGGAGAAACAGGGAGAGGAAGAGGCAGCAGCTGCCATCACACCAATTAACAGCAGATTAAAAAGGGAGTGAAGGCCATCGGGTGGAGAAGAAGAAGGGACGTCGCAGGGTGAGGAGCTGCGGACGTTTGGGCTTCGGATGCTTGGTTTTCTCCTTCCAGCATGAAAAAATCTAACGTGTAAACCATTTACACGGAGAAATAAAACACCGGTTCAAAGGAAAACCGATCCAAACCCAAAAATTGGTTCAATCCCATTAAACCACTTGGTTCAATCCAATTGAACCAGTTCAAGACCAATAAAATTGGTTTAATTGGTTCATAACCAATTGGAGGCCGAAATGAGCTCCGAATCAGTTCAAAACTGATTCAGAAAAATCCTGGCACAGTCTTGGTCAGCCCGGAACAATTTTTGGTTGACACAGACAAGGGCAAGACGGCAAAAAGAGTGCTAAAAAAATACTGTGACCATAAAACCGAGATGATTCCCAATCGTAATCGGTATCCGGATCAGAGAGTAATCCTCTGTGGCGTGTGACCTCATAGGTTCGAACCTAAACGGTAGCACTGGAACAATTCCAGTACCAGCATAGGAAACCATCTAGCAATGGGTCTCGGCATCCGGATAGGTCGAAGATGTAGGAGCAAACTATCGAACCTCTGGCATATGGTTACTGTATAATTCATCCCTTTGACCTCTAATGCTCAGGACGACTGAGATTGGGCTGCCAACCCAGACAGAGTCAGTCCACTACGTGTCTCAACCTCGCAAGCTCAACGACTCTTCACTAGGGCTACCCCGGCCGAGGATTTGCTAAATTAAGATACTACGAGATATTCAATCCAAACTGTTTGGACAGGTCAATTCCATCTTGGTCCATCACTGCTCCATAAGTACTTGCCTGTACCCAGAAACCTTTCATCACCGGATTAAAAATCTGGATAGTCCGGCACCAAAGCACAGGGAGTTGCTTGCAAGCTACCGTGACGACCTCAGGTCAGAGGGACACATATACCCATATGCAATCGTGAGTTTCCCTTTGGCAGAAAGGGGCTGCACGGAGTCACGTTCAATGAGATATCACATATCCCACTTGTAGATCACATCAGTGTCACCACACTCATTTGGTCAAGAGGACAACCAAATAATGTGAACTACAACAACCTATACTTGATATATTGCCATCCAGTATAATATATCCTTTGGTTGTGAACAGGGTTTAAGGACCACTCGATACATCCTCTCTGTATCGAAGTCAGTGTAGTCCTAAGGACTTCATCACATGAAAAGAGTTCATTTCAGGGAAATACAATATGTGATGAACTGCCAAAAAATAATATTTTATTAATTCAAGGAAAGAGTACAATATTTAGCTCAACCGCCTACAACCCAGGTGATTGGCTTTGGGACACAATTCCCAACAACTCCCACTTGTACTAAAGCCAATCAGAAGAGTATCTAATACCCATTTCCCATTTACAATAGTCGAACTCTTTTATTTCGAGGGCTTTAGTGAAGGGGTCGGCCAGATTTTCTTTTCCATCGATCTTCAGAAGATTGATGTCGCCTCGTTCTAAGATCTCTCGTACGAGGTGGTAGCGCCGCAACATTTGCTTGGTGCGGTGATGAGCTTTAGGCTCCTTAGCTTCAGCAATGGCTCCAGTGCTGTCACGGTACACCGGAACAGGACCATCTAGGAAAGGTGCCACCCCTAACTTTCCAAGGAACTTTCGCAACCACACAGCTTCCTTTGCTGCATCTGATGCTGCAATGTATTCTGCTTCGCATACCGAGTCTGCAACAGTTGCCTGCTTGGAACTATTCCAGCAGATCGCTCCTCCATTCAGGGTAAATACAAAACCTGACACACTCTTGCTATTATCTCTATCCGACTGGAAACTAGAGTCAGAGTACCCCACAAGTTTCAAGTCAGGTTCTCCATAAATCAGCCATTGATCTTTAGTATTTCTCAAATACTTAAGGATGGACTTAACCACCTTCCATTGCGCCTCACCTGGGTCAGACCGGTATCTGCTCACTACTCCTAGTGAGTATGCCACGTCTGGTCTAGTACAAGTCATAGCATACATGATAGAGCCTACTGCAGAAGCATAAGGTACTCTACTCATGCGATCTCTTTCCTCAGGAGTTGTCGCACAATCCTTCTTGGAAAGAGTAATTCCAGAACCTATCGGGAGATAGCCTTTCTTGGAATTTTCTATGCTGAACCGTTTCAGCACGGTGTCAATGTACGTAGACTGGGACAGTCCCAAAAGTTTCTTAGATCTATCTCTATAGATCTTCATACCTAGTATGTAAGAAGCTTCACCTAAGTCCTTCATGGAGAACTGAGATGATAACTAGACCTTTATTCCTTGTAATGCCGCGACATCATTCCCGATTAAGAGAATGTCGTCAACATATAGTACTAGGAATACAATCACAGAACTATTAACCCATTTATAGATGCATGGTTCTTCTCCGTTCCTAACGAAGCCATATGATTTGATACAGCTATCAAACTGTAAGTTCCAACTTCGAGATGCTTGCTTGAGTCCATAAATGGACCTCTGCAACTTGCATACTTTTGATTCATCTGTGGATGTGAACCCTTCAGGCTGTATTATATACACCTCCTCTTCCAGCTCCCCATTTAGGAAAGCAGTTCGGACATCCATCTGCCAGATCTCATAATCAAAATATGCTTCCAAAGAAAGCATGATCCGAATGGACTTGAGCATTGCCACAAGGGAGAAAGTCTCGTCATAATCGATACCATATCGCTGACGATACCCCTTGGCAACCAGATGGGCTTTATAGGTCTTTACCTTCCCATCTGCGCCCCTTTTCCTCTTGAAGATCCATTTACACCCGATGGGTTTTATACCTTCAGGCGGATCAACCAATGTCTAAACATTGTTGATTTCCATGGACTCCATTTCGGATCGCATGGCTCCAAGTCATGCCTCAAAGTCAAATCTCTGAAGTGCATCCATATAGGTGATCGGATCCTCATTGTTCTCATCGAGCTCAATGGGATCGCCGTCCTGGACCAAGAAACCGTAGTATCTGTCCGGCTGACGCGGTATTCTACCAGATCTTCTAATGGGTTCTAGGTGTGATTCAATCACAGCCGGTTCTACGATGTCCTTAGAGTGTGCAGGTTCTTCTATTGGCTGAACTTCATCAAGTTCAATCTTAGAAGCTATAGTTCCTTCTCCAAGGAACTCCTTTTCCAAAAAGATAGCTCTAAGAGCAATGAACACCTTTTGTTCTTTCTCCAAGTAGAAGAAATACCCTTTGGTTTTCTTAGGATAACCAATGAATAAACACCGATCAGACCTAGGACCAAGTTTGTCTGAGTCTAAATGCTTTACGTAAGTCGGACAACCCCAGACCCGAAGGTGTGAGATTGAGGGTTTACATCCAGTCCACATCTCATACAGAGTGGAGACAACAGACTTACTTGGAACATCATTTAATAAGTAACAGGCTGTCTGAAGCGCATATCCCTAAAAGGATAGCGGCAAAGTTGCAAAATCCATCATGGATCGAACAATGTCCAACAAGGTTCGATTCCTCCTTTCAGACACACCATTCAACTGTGGTGTTCTTGGAGGAGTCCACTGAGAGAGAATTTCATTCTCCTCAAGATATGTCAAAAATTAACCAAATAAGTATTCACCACCTCGATCAGATCGAAGGATTTTAATACTTTTTCCAGTTTGCTTTTCTACTTCATTACGGTATCGTTTGAACATTTCAAACGACTCAGACTTTTGTCTCATTAAAAAGACATAACCGAACCTTGAAAAGTCGTATGTAAAAGTAATGAAATATTTGTATCCTCCTCTAGCACTAACTGTCATCGGTCCACATACATCAATATGTATTAGACTTAGAAGTTCTGAAGCTCGTTCACCTTTTCCAGTAAAAGGTGACTTGGTCATTTTACCAAGTAAACAGGATTCACAAGTGGGCAGTGATTCAGAATCACTGACCTCGAGGAGTCCATCTCCTCGCATCTTGTTTATCCTATTTTAGTTAATATGACCTAGCCTACAGCGCCAAAGATACAAATCGTTGACATTATCTAATCTTGGGCATTTGCTAAAAGTGTACATTACACTAACAGGCCTTAATAGTACATATATGCCATTATTTAATCTAGCTTTCATTATCATAGAGTTATTCAAAATAACATTGCAAAAATATCCCTTTATTGATAGTTCAAAACCATAATTGGCCAAAAGGCTTACAGAGATTTTGCTCATAATAAAACTAGGACAATAGTGACAGTCGACTAGTTCGACAGTACAAGACTCAAAGACTAGACGCAGAACTCCGACCGCCAGTACTGGAACATGATTTCCATTCCCGATGCTCAGAAACTGTTCTCCATCTTCAAATCTTCTACTAACTTGAAGTCCCTATAACGAATTACAAACGTGAATTGGACTACCAGTATCCAATACCCAGTTAGCATTATCAACAATTGAGTAATTACAAGGTTTTATCATATAAATACCTTGTTCAACAGACTTCTGCTTCCTCGGCCTGTTCGAATCAAAGGACGAAATATAAAGAGGACAGTTCCTCTTCCAGTGTCCCTTCTTCTTGCAATAGAAACATTCTGCAGAAGATTGATCAGCCTTATACTTCCTGGTCTGACTAGGTCCAGGAGCATTCTGCACCTTCTTTCACTTTTTATTTGTTTTCTTCTTCCCTTTCTTAAAGGGACGATGACCTCTACTTCCTCCCACTAAATTCACCACCCCCTTATTCAGTTGGTGGTCTTTCTCGAAAGTCTGCAGCAACCCCAAAAGACCATGGTAGTTGACTGCAGGCTTGTTCATTCTATAATGATCGAGAAAATCAAGATAGGAGGAGGGAAGAGAATTCAGGATCGCATCCTTGCCGAGCTGCTCGTGCAAGGGGCATCCGAGTTTGCCCAGTTTTTCAATCAGCTCGATCATGTACAATACATGATCAGTGACTGAACCACCATTCGGCATCTTGGAGTTGTAGATGGCACAAGATACTTTGTACCGTTCTACATCATCCAGGGTGTCGAAGGATTCCTTCAACTTTTGAAGGATTTCATCAGGTTGGGCCTCCTCGAATTTGCGACTGAACTCGTCGTTCATCACCGCTAACATAATGCAATGGACAGTAGTCCGATCAGAGACCCACTTCAGATAAGCATCTCTGACCTCACTCCATGCATTAGCGGGAGGGATTTCAGGTGCCAGATCCGTTATCACATAAAGGATCCGTTCATTCTCCAGAATGATTCTCAACCTTCGATACCAACTATCGAAGTTATGACCCTTTAACTTCTCGTAATCGAGAAGTGACCGGAGCGATAAATTGGAAGACATCTGAAAAGAAAATAAGACCAAATTAGTGTATGAATTAATAATTTAACCAAAAGACTTGGACTTTAGTCTAAAGGTTTCTCCCACTAATTTTTTAGATTGGTAGCCTCTAACTCCAATCCGTGAAAACACTTTTTTAAGTGGGTACTAAAATCCAATAGGCCTCGCATGAGCCCGACTTTGGCCGGCTCACCCATACGAGCCTAAAGGTAGGTTCGTAAACCAATTGTTTCCCTAAATAATTTTCAGTATTTCATTTTGCCCCAGAGAACACCCCAATCGGCCTTGGGGCCTCCTATTGCGGGTCTCTGGTTAGGTCCAACCATTAAAATGACAAATCCAATCCTTCCAGCTAACTAAAGACCAAGCCCGACTTTGGCCGGCCCACCTGGTCCCGTTAAGGAGGTTGCACTGAACCATCATCGATCAGATAGAAATTCCAGTCACCGGATGTACACCCATTCTTTGGAACTGCCGATGCACACCAAGCTAGTGGACACATTTCTAACCGACTTAATGGGAGGCTAAAACACTGTCAACTCCTTGACTTAGTCTTTTTAAGGACATAATAATTTTAAAGGATTTTTAGTTGTGACAGAAGAAAAGACAAGGACATGGATCATCCTCCCACTGAATCAATCAGATTTTAGGAGGGTTGAAATAAATCAACAAACAATCCATGGGCACCTAAAGATCAGTCAGACCGATCAACCTGGGTGACATGGGTTAACTCGAGTCATTGAGCTTTTCCAATCAGTTCTGGTCGACTCGACTAGCCAGGTAGGTGAGATCATGGATGAGTATCCGTCATTAACCATCTTTCCTAGACACCAACCAAGTTGGCCAGGAAAGAGGTAGCCTCATACAACCATGATCACAATGCCAAACCTACCTCGACACTAATCGGTTTACCAGACTCGATCAGATTAGCCTAAAGACTCGGGCATCCTCTGATGATGCAGAACAAAGAACAAAGAAGCATATGCGGAAGTAAAATTAAGATTAATTCTTTTTTTTTATATATATTTCAGAAATTGGCTTTGACTCAAAGTAAAGTTAAACTAAGTTGATGGAAACTAGGTAAGGATTGAAAGCACAATTTAGAAGAAGCTAAGTTATCAGAGTAGTTTAGAAGTAACGGATCGCTGGGGTTTGAGAAACTTCCAGACCTAGGGTATCACTCTGAACTTTTAACAGGACAGAAATAAAGAGAAGAGATGGTTTACCAACCAGACAGTGACCTTCACAGAATTTGGGTGGAAGAACTCTCTCGAGCAGATTGTTGGATCCTCGGATAAGCTATCTTCGCAATGGATCCTCCAATACTGGTCTCATGGCTGGGTCGGCTTCTCCTGAACTCAAGATCTGGGAAGAAGAAAAACAAGTGATGGATTCAAATACTCAGGGAAGGATTTACCAGTTCGAAGAACTTGAAGGCTGATGTCGCTGAGATCCGGATTCTCTTGAAGGCTGATTCGACTCCCTCTAAAAAGAGCTATGGATCTGAAGTATCCAGACTGGAGCTGGATGCTGGTGGTTGGCCTGGACTTGGAGAGAGAGGCCGTGGGAGGTGGGATAGGCTAGGGTTTGGTGGATTGAAGTGGATGATGGGCGGCTAGGGTTTTGGAGTAGAAGTGGCTAACCGAGGGTTTGGGGTTTGGAGATCTCACACCTCCTCAAGGTTCCTGGGGAACCCAGATTTACTCCCTCACGGAGCTCAACACCTGGATGCAAGTGCGGAAGAGAGAAAACACAGAGTTTGCTCACAAAAAAAAGTTGGTTTCATTCATCAGATTGATTAGAACTTACAAAGGGGTTTTAATTTATAGAACTTTAAAAGAGAGTAGGGTTTTACATCTTCCCATGTGGGACTAAAGGAGGGGATCTGCAAATTAGGATTGTAGGATCAATCCTTACACATATGGCCGGCCAAATAATTCCATAAAATTGATTGATGGCTTCAAAAGGAAAGTGGATGGCGCCTCCTAGCCTTGACCTCCAAGAAAAAATATTTTTTCCTTCTATGCTTGGCCTTATCTGGAAGTGTTTGGGCGCCTCTTAACCTTGCTCTTCAAGAGAAATTTCTTTCCTTTTATATCTGGCTTTATTTGGAATTACTAGGGCGCCTCCTAACCTTGCTCTTCAAGAGAAATCTCCTTCCTTCCATGGCTCAACTTTTTTTGGACACCTCCTTTTCTTTCTCCCCAAGTTATGGCTCTTCCCAACTTTGTTTTGGGCATTTTTGGCATGGGATGGGTGCCCCCTTGAAGTACTCTCCAAGAAGAATTTGTTTCTTTTCATAGCTTGGTTCTTATGGAAAATTGTGGGCCGCCCCCTTGAATTGTGGATCCCTGATTGCTCTCTACTTAAATGGCGCATGAGAGAAGGGACATGCTATCCTGTGGTGTGGGGACCAAAGCCTGCTGGATGGAGATGTGGCACCCCCTGGACTCAGGCGTATGGCTGGGAGTGTGGCTGGGAGTGTGGCGCCCACTTGCTTGGCCTTGGGAGAAAATGTAACACCCCAGGTTGAAGCCCTAGACCATTACTGAGTCAACATGACTCAACAAAATAAAAATACAGGTAATACAAACTCAAGCTAAAATTGAGTTGATCAAGTCAACCCTTATTACAAGCCAAAAAATCCTAATTCTTCGGGCAAGGTTAATCAGAGATCCAGATGGAGCTCTGAAGTCTTCTTCTGAGTCTGGTGCCCGCACCAATTCTCCCAGGGTGGGAGGAACTCGACCCTGTCGAGTATGGATCAAGTTGGCTCTGGTATCTCTCCAAGAGGTCTGGGTCCAATTCTTGTAATTCTTCTCAGGAGATCCAAGAGTCATCAGAATCTGGCCTTCCTTGCCAGCGGACCAGGTATCTTTGGTATCCTCGATTACGAGTAGAGATAACCTGATCATCCAGGATCTTTTCAATCTGCTCTTTCCTCACAGGCCAGTTTGTTGGTGGACACACAGGGTTGGGTTCACTCTCAAGAGCAGGATTAGGTTCAAAAGCCTCACTGGGAATCACAGCTGGCTCTCTATACTCTACTAGGTCTGTAATGTTGGAAGTAGAGCTAATGCCTAGTTCTGGAGGCAACTCGAGCACATAGGCATTGGATCCTACTCTCTTCACTACTCTAAATGGTCCAGCTCCTCTAGCATGTAACTTTCTAACGGTTCCGGAAGGAAACCGTTCAGGCCTTAACCTAATCATTACATAGTCTCCCTCATTAAAAGTTTTGACTCGTCTTTGAGAATCAGCCAACTTCTTATAAGTTTCATTACTTAAATTTATTTTGGCATGAATTTCTTTATGCAAGTCTTTTATATGCTGTGCAAAAACTTCGATAGACTCGGAGACTCGTGTGTGGACAGGTAAAGGAGCTAGGTCAAGAGGTGTGTGAGGTTTGTAACCATGCATAATTTTAAATGGACTCTTACCTGTAGACCTATTGACTGAGTCATTGTATGCAAATTCAGCTCTAGGTAAGTACAAATCCCAGTTCCTAATGTTTTCACCAACAAGACACCTTAATAGATTGCCTAAACTACGGTTCACTACCTCGGTTTGGCCATCAGTCTGGGGATGATAGGTAGTTGAAAACTTAAGTTTTGTCCCTAACTTATGCCAAAGGATTTTCCAGAAATAGCTGGTGAACCGGACATCCCTATCTGAAACAATGGTCTTGGATAGGCCATGGAGTCGAACTATCTCATTAAAGAACAGGGTGGCTACCTTAGACGCATCAAATGTTTGGGAACAAGGCAAGAAATGGGCCATCTTGGAAAATCGATTACTACAACACAGATGGAGTCATGCCTCCTCTGGGTCTTAGGCAAACCTAACACAAAGTCCATGCTCACATCTTGCCAAGGACGATCTGGGACAGGGAGTGGGGTATAAAGTCCGGTGTTCTGTTTTCGCTGTTTGGCAACAGCGCAGGTCCGACACCTAGCCACAATGTGTGCTACAACTCTTTTTAAGCTAGGCCAGAAAAAATGGTCTTCAATAGCCAGGGTGGTCTTATCTTTTCCGAAATGGCCAGCTAAACCTCCAGCATGAGTTTCCCAAATCAAAAATTCCCTAAGAGAGGTTCTAGGGATGCAAAGCCTATTCTTAAAGAACAGAAAGCCATCTAAAAGGGAATAATCCTTATGTTCACTAGATGGTCCTTGAGTTAGATCCTGGTACACAATCTTAAAATCCGGACATGACTCATATTCTTCTTTGATTTGCTCAAACCCTATGACTTCAGCCCTAACAGAATTCAACAACAAAGATCGACGACTAAGGGCATCAGCTACCTTATTTTCAGACCCAGCCTTATGCTTCAAAACAAAAGTATAGGACTGGATATACTCTACCCACTTAGCATGCCTAGGGTTAAGCTTATTCTGGGAATTCAAGAATCTAAGAGCCTCATGGTTCGAAAATAGCACAAATTCTTGCGGTAGCAAATAATGTCTCCAGTAACGCAAAGCTTGCACTACCGCATAAAATTCCTTATCATAGGTAGAATACCTAAGCTTAGCATCATTAAGTTTCTCACTAAAAATGCTACAGGATGATTCTCTTGGCTTAGGACTCCACCTATACCTACTCCTGAAGCATCACAGGCAACCTCAAATACCTTTGAAAAGTCCGATAACCTCAAAATGGGTGCCTGGGTCATCCTATCCTTAAGATCTAGGAAGGCTTTATGGGCTGCTTTGGTCCATTGAAATTCTCCCTTCCTAATACAGTCTGTGATAGGAGCAACTACAGTACTAAACCCCTTGATGAATCGCCTATAGAAGGTAGCCAAGCCATGTAGACTTCTGACTTCATGCACACTGGTCGGCTCTGGCCATTCTACTATGGACCTAATCTTTTCAGGATCGACAGCCACGCCGTCAGGGGTTACAACAAAACCAAGGAAGATAATTCTACTGGTCATAAATTCACACTTTTTGAGATTATCGTAGAGACTATCATTCCTCAAAACTTGGCAGACTTGTCTAAGGTGGCCTAGGTGATCTGCAGGGGTCTTACTATAGATCAGGATGTCATCAAAATAGACCACTACAAACTTCCCTATGAAAGCTCTAAGTACCTGGGTCATAATCCTCATGAAAGTACTAGGGGCATTGGACAACCCAAAAGGCATAACAACCCATTCAAAGAGACCATCCTTAGTATTGAAGGCGGTTTTCCACTCATCCCCTGGTCTAATCCTAACCTGATGATAGCCGCTCTTGAGATCAATTTTAGAAAAAACCATGGCATCGGCCATCATATCTAGCATATCATCTAGTCTAGGGATGGGGAACCTATACTTGATTGTGATTTTGTTGATGGCATGACTATCAACACACATCCTCCATGTGCCATCCTTCTTCGGGGTTAGAAGTGCAGGGACTGCACAAGGGCTAAGATTCTCTCTAATGAACCCCTTCCTCAACAATTCTCCAACCTGCTTTTGCAGTTCTTTATGCTCAGATGGATTAATCCTATAATGGGGCAAGTTGGGTAAAGTAGCTCCTGGGACTAAATCTATGGAATGCTAAATATCCCTAAGAGGTGGAAGGTGGTCTGGCAGATCCTCGGGAAAAACATCCTCAAATTCTTCTAATAAAGGCTTAACTTCCTGAGGAGGCTCTGAGGGTGTAGGAGTCCTAAGTTCCTTAGCAGTCAACATCCAAATAGGTGAACCACTATGAATTTCTTGTTCTAGATCCTTAGCACTAATTAGGTTCACCCCAGTCTTCATCTCTCTGACCTTATTGGGTCCTTTAGCTACCTTGTCCTTAGGAGGGACTGAATGGATTGTGATTTTCTTCCCATTAAAACTAAAGACACAGGTGTTGGATTTTCCTAAGAGGGTGGCATCATGATCATATAACCAAGGTCTTCCAAGAATTATGCTGCTCACCCCCATGGGCAAGACATCACACCAAATCTTCTCTTGATAGGATTGCATTTGGATTTGGACCTGACATCTAGACTGGATGGGTATAGAGGTAGAGTCTACCCAAGAAACCTTATAGGGGTTGGGGTGGGGGACTGGGGTTAAGCCTAACATTTTGACAGTGCTAGTAGAAATGGCATTCACACAGCTCCCACTATCTATGATGATTTTACATACCTTATCCCCTAGTTTAAGGAAAGTATGTAGGATATTAGTCCTACGCCAATCTTCCTGAACTTTAGTCTGGGACAGGATGCATCTCACAACCCCTAATTGGTCAGACTCTGTGGATTCTTCCTCTCCTTCATACTCATCGACCAAATTCATTCCGGCCTCATAAACTTCTTCTTCAAACTCCTCATTGGGCTCGGAATTCTCTTCTCCTCCCTCTTCTATATAAAGGGATCTACGAGGGCACTGGCTAGAAACATGACCTACCTTATGGCACTTAAAATAAGCTATGGCTGTGCACTGGTTGGAGATATGACCGGGCTTCTGGCACTTAAAACAGATGATACTAGGGGTTCTCTGGGTGTCAGGTGCCTTACCTTTGACCATGGGCCTAGGGGTGGGAATACCCTGATTAGGCTTGCTAGGGGTAACCTGGCTAGGTCCATTTCTTGGGATTGGGGCACTAATCCTAGAAGGCATGGGTCCTCTCTGAAACATCTCAGTGTTCAGTGCAATCTGATAGGCTTGGTCTAGGTCAGTAACCTCTCTCAGAAATAACTCTCTCTTAATGTCTTCCCTAAGTCCAGCCCTAAACCTAGACAAAGTGACCTCATGGGCTTCACTCACATCACATCTCATCAGGTACTCATCAAAGGTGGTTATGTAGTTTGATACAGATCGGTTCCCTTGTTTCAAAGTCTGCCATTGGTTTAACAGATTTTGCTGGTATGAAATGGGTAGATACTTGTCTCTAAGCTTCTCTTTCATACCCTGCCAAGTGGTTATGGGCTCTACATTTCGTCTTCTAGTGGTCAGCTCAATGTTCCCCCAGTATAACCTAGCTTGACGTACTAACTTCATCTTGGCAAACTTGAACTTTCTTTCCTCAGACATGGCATACCACTCAAAGTATTGGTCCATCTCACCCTCCCAATCAGAATATACCTTAGGGTTTAAGCTACCATCAATAGTGGGTGCATCTAATTTGATGTTCTGAATGAACCTATCATCTCTATCTTCAGGTTCTGGGTCAGGCCTCCTATGATTAGGTTCAGGATCTCTGTATAAAGGTCTTCTAGGCTCTTGGTGTGGGTGAGGTTGAGGCACATTAAAATCTGGGTCAGGAGTCCAATTCCGATGCCTAGGTTCCTCAAGTACTTGGACTCGATCCCTAAGCTGGGCAAAATCCTCATGGACTTGTTCTTTAAACTGGGCAACAGTGGTAGTCACATTCTGACTCAATTTGTTCATACTCTCAGTAAGAGCTCTAACCATGGCCTCTAAATCAGGTTGGGTTTGACCAGGTTGGTAGGGCACTCCATTCCGGGTAGACATGATGCAAGCAAACACACAAAATGAGACTCAACTGAATGACTACGGGCTAACTAGACCTAGAGCCCAAACTAGATGCCCAATCAGAGTGGCAAGCTAGCCTGTAGTAACTCAGGACTCAGCTAGGCAGGTGTAAGGGGAGTGTTAGGTCCCTAGATGCCAATCCTAGACACCAATCAGTGATTGGCCAGGTAGGCGGACCAGCACACAAGCCCTTCGGGATAGAATCCCTGAACCACCATTCTAGACACTGAGTACAAAGCTTACACAGAGTAACCAGACAAACTGACTCAACACTAGCCTTGACCCGACTTGTTGATGTCCCTAGCCCACTAGGGCAAATTAGGTCTAATTAATTTTAAGATTATAGGCTTAGGTTCGAATGAGTGGGTGGTGGTTTTGGGCTAAGGAGAGGTTATCAACTCCTCCCCTTATCTTAGATGCTCAAATGCCCTTAAGATGAATTAAGAGATGATCACTCAAAATTAATTGAATTGCAGAAATGCAAAAATAGAGTTGCAGTAATTTAACTCTCAGAAATTTCATGGAAACCAATAAATCACAGGAAAATTACATAAAATAGCATAAATTATACTGGTTCCAAAAAAATAAAAATCATACAATTTGGAGTTACCTGCAGTGAGAAATAATTCCTGCAACAGGATAGTTACGGACTGAAAATAGAGTACTTCCCCGTTTATAATTCCTGCTACGAAGTTGTAACCCAACGGATCCCCTACACGCCCTAGGAACACCCCATGGAATGGGAAGAGGAGGTTTGCACCTCGCTTCGTTCCTAGGACCGGACGTCCTGGGGAGTGTACTTCGAGCAGACAAAGTAAAAAGAGAGAGACTCAAGCAAGCAATCGAAACAGAAACCCTGGACAGGGCTCTGATACCAAAAATGATGCAGAACAAAGAACAAAGAAGCGTATGCAGAAGTAAAATTAAGATTAATTTTTTTTTTTTTTTTATATTTCAGAAATTGGCTTTGACTCAAAGTAAAGTTAAACTAAGTTGATGGAAACTAGGTAAGGATTGAAATTACAATTTAGAAGAAGCTAAGTTATCAGAGTAGTTCAGAAGTAACGGATCGCTGGGGGTTGAGAAACTCCCAGACCTAGGATTTCACTCTGAACTTTCAACAGGACAGAAATAAAGAGAAGAGATGGTTTACCAACCAGACAGTGACCTTCACAGAATTTGGGTGGAAGAACTCTCTCGAGCAGATTGTTGGATCCTCGGATTCGACTATCTTCGCAATGGATCCTCCAATACTGGTCTCGTGGCTGGGTCGGCTTCTCCTGAACTCAAGATCTGGGAAGAAGAAAAACAAGTGATGGATTCAGATACTCAGGGAAGGATTTACCAGTTCGAAGAACTTGAAGGCTGATGTCGCTGAGATCCGGATACTCTTGAAGGCTGATTCGACTCCCTCTGAAAAGAGCTGTGGATCTGAAGTATCCGGACTGGAGCTGGATGCTGGTGGTCGGCCTAGACTTGGAGAGAGAGGCCGTGGGAGGTGGGATAGGCTAGGGTTTGGTAGATTGAAGTGGATGATGGGCGGCTAGGGTTTTGGAGTAGAAGTGGCTAACCTAGGGTTTGGGGTTTGGAGATCTCACACCTCCTCAAGGTTCCTGGGGAACCCGGATTTACTCCCTCACGGAGCTCAACACCTGGATGCAAGTGCGGAAGAGAGAAAACACAGAGTTTGCTCACAAAAAAAAGTTGGTTTCATTCATCATATTGATTAGAACTTACAAAGGGGTTTTAATTTATAGGACTTTACAAGAGAGTAGGGTTTTACATCTTCCCATGTGGGACTAAAGGAGGGGATCTGCAAATTAGGATTGTAGGATCAATCCTTACACATATGGCCGGCCAAATAATTCCATAAAATTGATTGATGGCTTCAAAAGGAAAGTGGGTGGCGCCTCCTAGCCTTGACCTCCAAGAAAAATTATTTTTTCCTTCTATGCTTGGCCTTATCTGGAAGTGTTTGGGCGCCTCTTAACCTTGCTCTTCAAGAGAAATTTCTTTCCTTTTATATCTGGCTTTATTTGGAATTACTAGGGTGCCTCCTAACCTTGCTCTTCAAGAGAAATCTCCTTCTTTCCATGGCTCAACTTTTTTTGGACACCTCCTTTTCTTTCTCCCCAAGTTATGGCTCTTCCCAACTTTGTTTTGGGCATTTTTGGCATGGGATGGGCGCCCCCTTGAAGTACTCTCTAAGAAGAATTTGTTTCTTTTCATAGCTTGGTTCTTATGGAAAATTGTGGGCCGCCCCCTTGAATTGTGGATCCCTGATTGCTCTCTACTTAAATGGTGCATGAGAGAAGGGACCTGCTATCCTGTGGTGTGGGGACCAAAGCCTGCTGGATGGAGATGTGGCACCCCCTGGACTCAGGCGTATGGTTGGGAGTGTGGCTGGGAGTGTGGCGCCCACTTGCTTGGCCTTGGGAGAAAATGTAACACCCCAGGTTGAAGCCCTAGACCACTACTGAGTCAACATGACTCAACAAAATAAAAATGCAGGTAATACAGACTCAAGCTAAAATTGAGTTGATCAAGTCAACCCTTATTACAAGCCAAAAATCCCTAATTCTTCGGGCAAGGTTAATCAGAGATCCAGATGGAGCTCTGAAGTCTTCTTCTGAGTCTGGTGCCTGCACCATCTGAGCCACTAATTGGATCCATTTTAGATGAACGGATCAACAAATCTAACTATTAGATAGTTCTAAAGAAGGGCCTTAAACAACTTTTGTTTAATCTTCTTGTAATCCAGTTCAACTAAACTTAGGTCTAACCCAGTTATGGACCCAACTAGTCAGCTAACCTAATTAACCCAAAATGGCTTATGCAAATTTTGATTAGATTTCATAAACCTAAAAAATATTTTAATAAGCCAAATACTTAATTAAAATATTTTTTAATTAAGTCTCTATGTAAAACAATTTTACATAAAAAAAAAATCATGCATCAAGATATTTTACACATATTTTATATTCATATTAAACATGCCTAAAATCATGTATCACCAAATTAAAACAATTTTTTATTTTTAATATTCTTTAAGGATCCTTCTGAAGAGGCCAACACAGATGATCCACATCGTGTCAAAGACACACGGTCATGATGAAGGTCTCAACTAGGTTCCAAAAAGAAATTTGGATACATATTAGATTAAACCAATTTTAATCTATTAAACATGCATACAAGATTAGATTACATATGGAACCTGCTCTGATACCAATGAAAGAAAATAGGTGCTAGTGGTTTGACATGTTCCTACACTAGGCATGCAAACAACAGCAGGAGCATAAAAGATTTTAAAAATAATTTTAAAATCTGCGCAGCGGAAATCTGCTCCGCCCAGAAACTAATCTAATTCTAGTTGCAATTAGGCATGTAGGATAATATAAAATATTTGCAAAATATTTGAATTAAAAATTCAAATCATGCATGATTAAAAAAAACAATTTTTCATACATTATTCTGGTTGGAATAACTCTGGGATAAACCTGGAATAGGCTGGAATAGCTGGAATAAATCTATTCTAGCCTTCTTCCTCGTTGGGCTGAAAGAAGCTCTATTTTTGGCTTGAAAAACATCGCCGGAACGATGACTTCCGGACCTACGTTTGCTCCCAAAATTCAGCAGCAGCAACTTGGACAAGTGCTCTTCAATTTCCAATTGAAAACTGCAAGAAAAAGTCAGCCAAAAATTTATAAAAAATTACCAAAGTCTGCTGCCAGAATTTCTACAGCAGAATTGGGCAACAGGCTTTGGCCTTCGATTTGGAGCAGCTGGAGTGATCCCGGCTCGCGTGGCTTGCTCCTAGGAGTAGAAGGATACTCCCTATAGAGGGGAGACACGCCCGGGGCTCTCGGATCCCACTCCATATGCGGTGCTAGCCGCTGGAAGTGAATTCGGCCACAGGGAATTTCAGCAACTCTGTTTTGCTGCAGACTTTGATTTGTGCACTCAAAGGGACAAGGAAAACATCCTTGAAACTCTCCCTCTCACCCTCCAAAACCCAGCTATAAGAGGAGAGTCTAAGCTCTCAATCTGGGGATCTCTCAACCTCTCAAAGAAGGAACAGCAGGTAAAGAGTTTTAGGTTCTTCACGGCTAAACAACTCTCTTCTTCACAGGGGACTGCAACAAGGTTTTATAGGGCAGCAGGGAGAGGGAGAGGAGAGACAGGGAGAGGAAGAGGCAGTAGCTGCCATCACACCAATTAACAGCAGATTAAAAAGGGAGTGAAGGCCATCGGGTGGAGAAGAAGAAGGGACGTTGCAGGGAGAGGAGCTGTGGACATTTGGGCTTCGGACGCTTGGTTTTCTGCTTCCAGCGTGAGAAAATCTAACGTGTAAACCATTTACACGGAGAAATAAAACACCGGTTCAAAGGAAAACCGGTACAAACCCAAAAATTGGTTCAATCCCATTAAACCACTTGGTTCAATCCAATTGAACCGGTTCAAGCCCAATAAAATTGGTTTAATTGGTTCATAACCAATTGGAGGTCGAAACGAGCTCCGAATCAGTTCAAAATTGATTCAGAAAAATCCTGGCGCAGTCCTGGTCAGCCCGAAACAATTTCTGGTTGACACAGATAAGGACAAGATGGAAAAAAGAGTGCTCAAAAAATACTGTGACCATAAAATCGAGACGATTCCCAATCGTAATCGGTATCCGGATCAGAGAGTAATCCTCTATGGCATGTGACCTCATAGGTTCGAACCTAAACGGTAGCACTGGAACAATTCCAGTACTAGCACAGGAAACCATCTAGCAATGGGTCCCGGCGTCCGAATAGGTCGAAGATGCAGGAGCAAACTATCGAACCTCTGGCATATGGTTACCGTATAATTCATCCCTTTGACCTCTAATGCTCAGGATGACTAAGATTGGGCTGCCAACCCAGACAGAGTCAGTCCACTACGTGTCTCAACCTCGCAAGCCTAGTGACTCTTCACTAGGGCTACCCCGGCCGAGTATTTGCTAAATTGAGATACTGCGAGACATTCAATCCAAACTGTTTGGACAGGTCAATTCCATCTTGGTCCATCACTGCTCCACAAGTACTTGCCTGTACCCAGAAACCTTCCATCACCGGATTAAAAATCCGGGTAGTCTGGCACCAAAGCACAGGGAGTTGCTTGCAAGCTACCGTGATGACCTCAGGTCAGAGGGACACATATACCCATATCTAATCGTGAGTTTCCCTTTGGCAAAAAGGGACTGCACGGAGTCACGTTCAATGAGATATCACATATCCCACTTGTAGATCACATCAGTGTCACCACACTCATTTGGTCAAGAGGACAACCAAACAATGTGAACTACAACAACCTATACTTGATATATTGCCATCCAGTACAATATATCCATTGGTTGTGAACAGGGTTTAAGGACCACTCGATACATCCTCTCTGTATCGAAGTCAGTGTAGTCCTAAGGACTTCATCACATGAAAAGAGTTCATTTCAGGGAAATACAATATGTGATGAGCTGCCAAAAAATAATATTTTATTAATTCAAGGAAAGAGTACAATATTTAGCTCAACCGCCTACAACCCAGGCGATTGGCTTTGGGACATAATTCCCAACAATCTAGCCACCGCAGCCTCTTCCTCCCTTCCTCGGCCCTGTCTCCTGCCTAGAGTCGCCCATAGTCGAGTCGACATCCAATGCCCGACGCCTCCCCTCCATCGCTGGATGCCATCACCATCGCGTGTTCCCCGTGCCGGCATCCGCCTCCCATCCCCAGTGCCGGTGAAGACCACGGTTCCATCAAGATCGTCGGTGAAGTCCGCACCCTGTTTCCATCCTTGGAGAAGGAACCTGCTACAACACGAACCTCAAAGCACATGCTCTTCAAAGCACACGGATCTCAAAGCAGCCCAAAGATGGTGAAGCACAGATATTAGAGTAGCCAATTAAAAATAAATATTAGAAAAAAGAAACAAAAAAAAGAAAAGTGAAGAACCTAGTCTTTTTGTGATTGGTTCCAGTTCCATCAAACCCCTGCTTACCCAAACTCGACAGAGTCAAGTTCTCCCTACTACAGGGGATTGATGGGGACCGAGAGTCTATTTTATTTTGTTTTATTTGAGTTAATTAGTCCTGCATCACTTGAGTCAAAGTGAGCCAATTGAGTCCTGCAATAAAGTGGAACATGTGAGTCTAGTTGAGTCCCTTTAGTCATGTAAGTCTTTTGTTTCAAGTCAAGAGTTCTGTAATGTTGCTTAGTCAAGAGGAGAGTCATCAGACCAGGAGGTTCACCAGGCCCCACAATCAGAGCTGGCCTTCATGCACCTGAACCCTTTCATGCCACCAAGCCCACAAGAGAGAGCTCCAGTCCAAGACAAAGGCCCACTGTTGACCAGGTCCACCATGATTTCTTGGCCCACAAGTTTGGGTTTCTTAGCCCTCAAGTCATATACCCTGGGATGAATCTATAAATACCACCCCTCCCCTCTTGTATGAAGTATCTTTTTTCTCATGAATACAAATTAAAGTTATTTTGTCTAAGTTTTTTCCAGATTGGAGTGGGTGCGATGCCCGTGTTCCCTATTCTTTAGTGCAAGCCCTAATCCCCTGGTGACTTCTATGCTCACCAGCGATCCCTCGCTTCCTGTCCCGCATCAACTTAGTATCAGAGCCCAGCAGATTAGGGTTTTCTCTTCCTCCCCGACTGCACATCATTCCTCTCATTCAGATTTTCCTATGCAAGACTCCTTCTCAAACCTCGGTCAGCCACCGAGGTCCGTCAATGTCCAGCATCCACCTCCCTCCCGTGACCCCAACGCCCCATCATCATCGATCACCGCTGCCCGAGCCATCTCCACCGGACCTCCACCCATGAAGCCCATCTCCTTCGGCACGTCCGATCTCCATCACACCAATCAATGCCCAGTAGACGGAACCTCGTGCCATAGACTTCCATGTGCGGTCCACCGATTCGACCGCCTGTGTCACCCACCGAAAGATCCCCTCCATCTCCTCTACCTAAACGCTACTGGACCCCTGTCGCAAAGCACCCCCGGGAAGATCCATCTCTGTCAGCTCCTGTCCCAGCCTCCTCCTCCCATCGATCCGATCCAGCCCGTTCGACCGTCTCGACATCCTCCCGCTATCGACGATGCCGATGCACCCCACCGTTGCCCTGCTCCCCGTCGGCCACCCGCCCCCCCTTCGCCTGTAATCGAAAACATCCGACGATGCTGGACTCCTCCGGATGCACTCCCATGCCGAATTTGTAGCTTTTCCTGATCGGAGAGATCAACCGAGATGCTCACCGTGCCGGCCTTTCTCCCCTTCCGAATCGCCCATCCTTGATTGACACCTCCACAGCTGATCCGGCCACTGTAGCCTCTTCCTCCCTTCCTCGACCCCATCTCCCACCCGGAGTCACCCACAGTCGAGTCGACATCCAATGCCCGATGCCTCCCCTCCATCGTCGCCGCCGCGTGTTCCCCGTGCCGGCGCCCGCCTCCCATCCCTGATGCCGGTGAAGACCACCGGTTCCATCGAGATCGTCGATGAAGTCCACCCCCTGTTTCCATCCATGGAGAAGGAACCTACTATTGCATGAACATGAAAGCACATGCTCCTCAAAGCACACAGATCTCAAAGCGGCCCAAAGATGGTGAAGCATAGATCTTAGAGCAGCCAATAAAAAAAAATATGAGGAAAAAAGAAACAAAAAAAAAAGAAAAGTGAAGAACCTAGTTTTTTGTGATTGGTTCCGGTTCCATCAAACCCCTACTCACCCAAACTCGACGGAGTCGAGTTCTGCCCACCGCAAGGAAATGATGGGGATCAAGAGTCTATTTTATTTTATTTTATTTGAGTCCATTAGTCCTGAGTCACTTGAGTCAAAGTGAGACAATTGAGTCCTGTAATAAAGTGGAACATGTAAGTCCAGTTGAGTCCCTTTAGTCTTGTAAGTCTTTTATTTCAAGTCAAAAGTCCTGTAATGTCGTTCAGTCAAGAGGAGAGTCATCAGACCAGAAGGTTCACCAGGCCCCCCAACCAGAGCTGGCCTTCATGCACCTGGACCCTTTCATGCCGCCATGCCCGCAATAGAGAGCTCCAGTCCAAGACAATGGCCCATTGTTGACCAGGTCCACCAGAGTTTCTTGGCCCACAAGTCAGGGTTTCTTAGCCCTCAAGTCATGTACCTTGGGGTGAATCTATAAATACCACCCCTCCCCTCTTGTATGAAGTATCTTTTTTCTCATGAATACAAATTAAAGTTATTTTGTCTAAGTTTTTTCCAGATTGGAGTGGGTGTGATGCCCGTGTTCCCTATTCTTTAGTGCAAGCCCTAATCCCCTGGTGACTTCTATGCTCACCAGCGATCCCTCGCTTCCTGTCCCGCATCAACTTGGTTGGTGGAGACACCAGGATTAGACATAGATCACTAGATCCCATATGGTTTACTTAGCATGTGTCAAAGTTTTGAAAATTTTTTAATCAGTTATGATTGAGTCCTGTAATAAGTTGAGGTTAGTTGATTTATCTCAACCCTTAACCTAGTCAGTATTTTGAGTCCTATACATCTGTTATAAGTCCTATACATCAGTTATAAGTCCAGTATGAGCCCAATTTTTGTACAAGTAAAGAAGTTACCCTATTTTGGAGTTCCACCAAGCCACATCCAGGAGTCAGAGGCCACTACATCGGATTATTGGATTTTGTGTGCACCACATGATCCAAGATGCCTTCCGGAGACCCTGATTCCTTCCAGATGCACAAATTCCCTTCCAGATGCCAGAGTATATTCTCATACCAGGGTATCCATGATTGCAGAGGTCCACCTGCATCCTAGCCCAAGGAAGTCAAGCCCAGGCACCAAGCCCAAGCCCTAAAGAAGCAAGATTTCATGAAATATTCCTGCTACCAGCTGACCAAGCCACCCCAGCTTCCAGGAGGCCCAAGCCCATGCACCAAGCCCCTTTGGGCTGGCCCCATGTTGCCCCTAAAAGCCCAACATTCCCTTCTAGGCATCCTTGAAGTGTTGTCCAAGTCCAAGAGGTGTCCTTGAGTGGAATAGTCAAAGCATGAAGGGAGAAGGAAAAGACTAGGTCAAATCCTAACCTAGTTAGGACTTATGCTCCTAATTGTTTTAAGATTTATTTTTCTAACCTAGCCAGGAGAGGACTTGTAACCCAAGTGTGTAACCCTAGTTAGAGGGCAAGGAAACTCTATAAATACCCCACCCCTCCCTCTCTTGTCAGTAATTTTTATTCATGATATCAAAAAAAACCTAGTGAAATTTATTTGAGCTTACGAGCTTGTGTTACTTTGTTTTGTTTAGTTCCTTTTTCTTGTGTTGGCCAACCATCCCTTGCAATCCTCCATGCCCATAGCAGCAAACCAAGCTTCCAAGCATCAGCCACATCCTTGAGGAGCAGCCTTGAAGACATCCCAGATCAACAGCTTTATCTGCTTCCTTGCTGCCCAGCTTCTAAATCTTAACCTGATTCCTTCTAAACCTAGTTTCCTTTCTTTTTTTACTTGCTATTTTGATTGACCCTTGATGTTTTGCAGGATCCCTGAGGTGTTTCACCTCCCTAGAGGAGGCTTTCCTTGCCTCCAAGACTGCCCAAATCAGCCATCTAATCAAGGGAAACCAAGCTTCATCTTCCAGGCTTCAATCTGAGAGCTGTGTGACCCCTTCGATTGCAGATTCTTCAAATCACTGATTGGTAATATCCTTCCCTTCCTTTAATTTTTGATTTGATGAAGATAAGCTATCCTAAACCGAGAGTTTCTCAACTCTCGGGTTTTGGCTACTTATTATCTTGCATGAGTTCTTTGCGATATGATGATTCTATGCATTGCTACTCCTTATGCCAGTTCTTACTTTTATTTGGGGATTTAGCCTACAAACCTAAATCATAAAAATCACAAAAAAAATTAGTTTACTATTTTCCCTACATGATTAGCAATCTTAGAGTCGTCCTGCATCAGTTTGATATCAGAGCAGGTTTAGGATAGTTTTCATTTGCATTAGATTCACAAAACACTAATTTCTGAATTTTTTGCATCCCGTCCACTGCATTAGGTGTCTATTTTGCATCTAATTTCGACCACCTATGAATTTTATTTTTCTATAAAATTTATATACATTGTTCTCTATCTTGTATTATGATTTATAATAATTTTTAATTAATTTTATAAAAAATTTAAATCATTAAAATTTGGCATATTAGAAATCCTAACAAAATCCTGAGATTTCTGTAGTAGTCTGAAAACCCTAGGATTCACATCATTAATTTATTTTTTTTTTGCATCAAATTTGGTAGGTATTATCAACACCATCCATCCTCTATCCTAGAATTTTTCTAATTTTTTTCTTCTTGTATATCCATGTCAAAACGTGCATCATCTAAAACCCTAAATTTTCTAATTTTTGCTGATCTGCATACTTATCCAAACTAAACCCTAATTAACTTCCAAACCCCAATCCCAAGCCAAACTTTGTTTGAAAACCCCAGTTAACTTGAACCTAACTTGACACATCATAAAATAATAATAATAATAATATTTTATTTTCTAATTATTTTAGATTGCATCAGGACCATTGAATGCCATCATCTCTTTAATCTAATCTTAAGGGCAATCAATATAACATCAGGATAGGATTTCATCACCTATCTTGGGCCCAAAACAACCATCAGCAAACTGACCTAAGCCTAATTAAAATTGATTAGACCTAATTTGCCCTAGAGGGCTAGGTGACACCAATGAGTCGGGTCCAAATTGTGTGGGCCAACTAGTGCATTTAATCCTGTGGCTATTACTAAAATTTGGTGTCTAAGGCTGAGGGTCCAGCGTCAAACGACCTAATTGGTGTTGTGGTTTTTAATTGGATCCCTGTGAAAGCAGTGGGGGCCTCCCACACTCCCACCCTCTACTTGGACAGAGGAAGGATTAGCTACTGGGTTAAGTGTAGGTTGAGCTGACCTATCTAGTTTTAGCTCTAGGTCTAGGAAACCCTAGATTAAGCTAACCGATTTTGCATACTTGGCTGCACCATTCTATTTTGATTGTTTGATTGTTCCATGACCACTAGGTCAGGAGTCTAGTACAGTCAGTCTAAACCCAACCCCAATTCAAACATGGAGTCCAATTTTGAAGCCATCCTGAAAGCCATGACTGAACAGCTGGCTCAGTTGAACCAAACCAAAATCCAAACTCAAATTTAGTTAGCCCAAATGAACACCCAAAACCAAGACCAGTTTGATCATATGAATACCCAAACCCAAAACAAGTTTGACCAGATGATCACCCAGTCCCAGAATCAGTTTGCTCAATTAACTGCCCAGATTAACCAGATGACCTAACCCAATAACCAAACGATCCGTAGGATTGATCCATTAGATGACCAAATAGGAATCCTAGACAAGGCCCATAGAGCTAAACCCTTGCCTATAATCCCCAGGAACCCATAGTCCCTAGATATGAACCCAGTAGTAAGCCACTATCCCTCAATCGACCTTAACCCTATAGGATTAATACCCATAGATTTGAACCCATAACCTTTAAACCCATAACCTATGAACCCATAACCCGAAGTTTACCCACCCCATTGGTTCACCCAAATGACCTTGAAGAGGAGATATACGAGGCTGACCCAAGCTTAGTAGACGAGTATGAGCAGGAAGAAGAGGAGGAGTTTCCTGTAGAAGACTTAGAATTAGTTGACCCAGTAGGTGCCCAGGTAGAAGCTACCCTAGAATCAGTTAACCTTGACCATACCCACATAGAAGACCACCCAACATTAGTGAAACCAGACCACACCCAAGCTGAACCTGTAGTGGAAGAGCAGTTAGAAGAAGAGAACCCTGATACTGTTGTTAGAGTTTTACCTAAGGAATCACTAGACGAAAGCCCAAGTATAGAGACCAGTCCTAAATTTCTTGAACCTGATGACTTTATTAAAGATTTGGCTTATCAGTACACTCAGGAAGAATCCCATCATGTAGTTCCCATTAATGATCTCTTCCCTGAGATTAGTGACCCACTCTTTCATACTATAAACCCTGTAGGACTACCTTAAACCCATAAGGTCAATCTCATTATTCTAGGACTCATCCGTGAAACCCCTTTTAGTATTCTACTCTTTCTGATTAACCCTGAATCATCTCCTTATTTCTCATCCAGCTAGACTAACCCTGAACCCACTTCTTATTTTCTACCCTTTCCTGAAACTTCTTCTATTTTTTTAACTATTAGGTTACATTTTATAGGAGTTTGCATGTTACACTCATTCATTGAGCATGTCATGTTTGCATTTTACTTCTAGAAAACTCTATGGCATTTGCTAGGAGTCTATAGTAAATTTTCATGTGCATGCCAAGCTAGGGTCAAATGTAGAAAGTCTATAGTCTGTTAGGTTTTGTCCCGTAAAGTTCAATAAAATTTTCTTTGATAGGAAGGTTGACCGGGAACATGCCCCGATCAAGATTATATTCTAGGAGATCGGACCATTGGTCGCTAGGAAACGACCTTTAGGCTAGGTTCAACCAGGCCCAAATAATTTATTTTCCCAATTTTTTTATTCAAATAAACTTTTTTTCTCACGATTTTTTTTCTCTGCTTTATTCTAAAGTTGGCAAGGATTAGCATCTCTACTTTGAGAAGCATGTAGATGAGTCTTGCATTAAGGATCGTGTAGGAAGAGAAGTCGGCAAAGGGGAGGATGACCCTACTCTCACATTTGTGCAGGGTCTTCTCCCATCTCCTTCTTCATGGAATGCACTAGGGAGGCTCGTGGAGGGGAAGTTTTGCTTGCACAGCTTCTGAGAGGCAGATCCAGCAACTTTTGCCAGCGATGGTGGCAGCATGATGGCAGCGGCACGGGAAGGTGGCGGTGTGGCTCTCCGACGAGCATCAGGCATCATGGTAGCAGGGAGTTGGGCGACCATCGGTGTGTCATCGCGGGTGAAGATGGGGAGCGAAGGATATGGACCAGGGCACTGGGCTGGAGGGAGATTTCCGGTCGGCGGAGTGGTTTGCTTGGTCTGTTAGACGAGAAGATCGGGCGATCGTGCTTCTTCTCCATAGATTAACACCAAAAACCAGAGGGCTTGCAGATGGCTTACATGGGCGAAGACGACAATCGTGAATGATGAGGGGATCGAATGTGGACCGGTGTGATCGGGGAATCGGTTGTTGCAAGAGATCAAGGGATTTGAGGCAGGGTTGTTCTTATTCCTTGCTGTCGGCTACTGGCGATGGAGGTCGTTGGCTTGTCCATCGTCCTTCGGTGGGATCTGTGTTCGGGAGTTGAAATAGAGAAGAAACGAAGAGGAAAGATGGAACGGAAGATCTCGGAAGGAAAAAGAAGTACTACAGGCTTCTCACCCTTCTCCTACCTGGAAGGGACAAAGATTGAGGCACCCTTCTACCCGAAAGGGCCCTTCGCTTATCCAGAGAAACAACGATCTCCCTACCCGGAGAAATGAAGCAATTTTTTTTTCAATAATTCATCATAATAATCATTTTTTATTTGATCGGTAAAACAATAAATAGGCTACTCCGAGATATCCAATATCCTAATACCTTAACTCAATCCTAAACATTCAAACTATTAAAATTAAACTAATCCAACAAAATCCTAAAAACAAGAAAAACACTAAAACAATGATAAAATAAATTCTAAAAAATCATACGAAAACTAATCCTAAAATTTCAGGATATCCCAATCCCTCGTACACCCATAAAATATTATGTTTATCCTACTCTGAGGTTTGTATACTTCGAGATTTGTGCTGTACCAGAATGTATCCTCATCGACTCCAGGATCTTGGGCCCCAGGATTTGGGCTGGGTTGGCTTCAGGTTCTAGGCTAGATTCTGGGTTGGGCTAGCTTTAGGTTTTGGGCTGGGCTGGGCTTCAGGTTCTGGGCTGGGCTTCAGGTTTGATCTGGGCTGCTTCAGATTCTAGGCTAGTCGATGTTCCCATCAAAGGTCTAGTCGAGTCTTTTAGGTATTAATTTTGAGTCCAATAAATTCACAAACTGAATTACATGTCTGCACCTGCACTAGCCTCTACACAGCATATGCATCATGAAATTAGTGAAGAGCTGAACATAATTAATGAACTAAATAATAACTTGGCTAATTCCCAAAAGAAAAATAAAGATTTTTATGTAGAGGAATAAGTGATTGTCAAAGAATTTTCTTCTCGTGAAGCTGGCCCATCTAAAATAATGAATAATAGTGGACCAAATGCCTATGTGCTTAAGATATCACCTGATTTAGGTATTAGCTCCACTTTCATCATCTCAAACTTTGTAAAGTCTAGGGAGCCAATAGTGATACCCAGCGAGCCCCTTGAGCCACTCCAGTTTTTTAAGAGAGAACCCATCCTAGAGCGATCACATATAATTTGGCCTTTTGGTGAGGTAAAGATTGAGAGAGTTCTGGATGATCAAGCTATCGGTACCCAAGATAGAGACTGTTAGTAGTACTTGGTCCGGTGGCAAGGTCAGCCAGAATTTGAGGACATGTGGAGCATTGGTGAGGATCTGCAGCACCTCAACCTAGACCCTCCTTGAGCATTAAGAGCCAAATTGACCCATACTCGACGAGGTCACGTTCCTCCCACCCCGAAAGAATTGGTGGGGACACCAGGATCATACACAGATCATTGGATCCCATATGGTTTACTAGCATGTGTCAAAGTTTTGAAAATTTTGTAATCAGTTATGATTGAGTACTGTAATAAGTTGAGGTTAGTTGATTTGTCTCAACCCTTAACCTAGTCAGTATTTTGAGTCCTATAAATCAGTTATAAGTCCAGTATGAGCCTAATTTTTGTACAAGAGAAGAGGTTACCCTATTTTGGAGTTCCACCAGGCCACATCCAGGAGTCAGAGGCCACTACATCAGATTATTGGATTTTGAATGACACCATAGGATCCAAGAAGCCTTTCAGAGACCCTGATTCCTTCCAGATGCCCTCCAGATGCCTAGATTCTCTTCCAGATGCCAGAGTATATTTTCATACCAGGGTATCCATGATTCCAAAGGTCCACCTACATCCAAGCCCATGGAAATCAAGCCCAGGCACCAAGCTCGAGCCCTAAAGAAGCAAGATTCCATGGAATATTCCTGCTACCAGGCCATCCCAACTTCTAGGAGGCCCAAGCCCATGCGCCAAGCCCCTTTGGGCTAGCCCCTTGCTGCCCCTATAAGTCCAACACACCCTCCTAGGCATCCTTGAAGTGTTGACCAATTTCAAGAGGTGTCCTTGAGTGGAATAGTCAAAGCATGAAGGGAGAAGGAAAAGACTAGGTCAAATCCTAACCTAGTTGGGACTTATGCTCCTAATTGTTTTAAAATTTATTTTTTTAACCTAGCTAGGAGAGGACTTGTAACCCAAGTGTGTAACCCTAGTTAGAGGGCATGGGAACTCTATAAATTCCCTACCCCTCCCTCATTTGTAAGTAATTTTTATTCATGATATCAAAAAAACCCTGATGAAATTTATTTGAGCTTGCGAGCTTGTGTTACTTTATTTTGTTTGGTTCCTTTTTCTTGTGTTGGCTGACCATCCCTTGCAATCCTCCATGCCCATAGCAGGAAACCAAGCTTCCAAGCATCAGCCATGTCCTTGAGGAGCAGCCTTGAAGATGCCCCAGATCAACAGCTTCATCTGCTTCCTTGCCGCCCAGCTTCTAAACCCTAACCTGATTCTTTCTAAACCTAGTTTTCTTTCTTTTTCTTAATTTCTGTTTTGATTGACCCTTGATATTTTGCAAGATCCCTGAGGTATTTTACCTCCCCAGAGGAGGCTTTCCTTGCCTCTAGGACTGCCCAAATTAGCCATCTAATCAAGGAAAACCAAGCTTCATCTTCCAGGCTTCAATCTGAGAGCTGTGTGACCCCTTCGATTGCAGATTCTTCAAATCATTAATTGGTAACATCCTTTCCTTCTTTTAATTTCTGATTTGAGAAGATAAGCTATCCTAAACTAGGAGTTTCTCAACTCTCGGGTCCTGGCTACTTATTATCTTGCATGAGTTCTTTGCGATACGATGATTCTATGCATTGCTACTCCTTATGCTAGTTTTTACTTTTATTTGGGAATTTAGCCTACAAACCTAAATCATAAAAATATAAAAAAAATTAGTTTACTATTTTTCCTGCATGATTAGTAATCTTAGAGTCAACCTGCATCAGTACTTAAGAATGTTTTTCATAGCTTTCCAATGATCTCCCTTGGATCAGCCTGGAACCAGCTTATTATGCCTAAAGCATAAGCAATATCAAGCCTTGTACATAGCATTGCATACATTATTGATCTCACTATCGATGCATAAGGGATCTTATTTATCCTATCTCTTTCTTCTGGAGTCTTAGGTGACATCCTTTTGGATAGGTGTATGCCTTAACTCATGGGCAAGTAATCGTTCTTACTTCCCTCTATATTGAATCTCTTCAATATTAATTCTATATACCTGGATTGGGATAAACCTAGCATCCTTTTAGATCTATCTATATAGGTCTTTACTCCTAGAATATAGGGTGCTTCTCCCAAATCCTTCATGGAAAACCATTTTAACAGCCAAGTTTTAACTGACTGCATCATTGGAATATCATTTCCAAAGATAAGTATGTCATCGACATACAAGACCAAAAAGATAATGGCACTCCCACTTGTCTTCTTATATATACATGGCTCATTCGTATTCTTGATGAAACCAAATTCTTTAATAGTTTCATCGAAATGAATGTTCCACCTCCTTGATTCTTGCTTCAATCCATAAATGGATTTCCTAAGCATACATACTTGGTTTGGTCTCCCGCTTGAGACAAAACCCTCTGGCTATGACATATAGACTTCTTCCTCAAGATTCCCATTAAGGAATGCAATCTTAACATCCATCTACTGGATCTCATAATCATAGTATGCAACAATGGCAAGCATAATTTTAATAGACTTGAGCATGGTAACTGGCAAAAAAGTTTCATCATAGTTGATACTATTTTTTTGCTTGAAACCTTTCACCACCAACCTAGCCTTGTAGGTTTCTATTTGCCCATTAGCTCTAATCTTCTGCTTGAAGATCCATTTGACCCTATTGCGACTATTCCCTAAGGTGGGTCAACCAAGGTCCAAACCTAATTGTCATACATGGAGTGCATTTTGAATTTTATGGCACTGAGCCATTTGTCAGAGTCCTTACTCATGACTGCTTCCATATAGGTTAGTGGCTCATCATCTTCAATGATGCTAGTTTCATTATTATTTTCAATCATAAAACCATATCTTAAAGGTACTTGCCCCACTCTCTTTGACCTACTGAGAGGAGGTGTGTTATGGTTGTACCTGATCAACTGGTACTTCTGGTTGAAGAACTTGAGTTTGTTCATCTTGAACTTCACTTAATTCAATTATTCTTCCATTACCTTCTTCTTGGATAAATTTTGCTTCCAAGAATACAACATGACTACTAACAAAAAACTTTTGTTCAATAGGATGATAGAATAGGTTCCAATACCCTCTTGAGAATAACCAATAAACCTACATTTCTTAGCCTTAACACTTAGCTTATGTCTAAATTCCTTTTTAGCATAAGCTTGACAACCCTAAATCTTAAGATATTTAAGACTTGGTTTCTTGCCATTCCATAATTCATATGGAGTGCTAGGTACTAATTTTGATTGTACTCTATTTAATACATATGTAGTAGTTTCTTGGGCATATCCCTAGAAGGATATTAGAAGATTTATGTAGCACATCATGGACCTTACCATGTCAAACAAGGTACGATTCCTCCTTTCTACTAAACCATTTAATTGTGATGCATATGGAGGGGTCCATTCAGAGAGAATACCATTTTTCTTAAGATGATTAAGAAATTCACTAGATAAGTATTCTCCTCCTCAATCAGACCGAAGGACATTAATACTTTTTCTGGCTTGTTTCTCAACCATACTTTTATATTCTTTAAATTGATCAAAGGCTTTGGATTTATGTTTCATGAGATACACATATCTGAACCTAGATAAATCATCAATGAATGTGATAAAATAAGAGTATCCTCCTCTAGCCTGAGTTGACATAGGTCAACATACATCTAAATGTATTAACCCCAACAACTCAATTACCCTTTCTTCATGTCCAGTGAATGGAGACTTGGTCATTTTTTCCATGAGGCAAGATTCACAAGTTCCTAATGATGTATAATCATAAGGGCCAATAAAATTATCTTTGTATAACTTGTTAATCCTTGACTCACTTATATGACCTAATCGGCAATGTCAAAGGAATGTTTCATTGGTATCATATCTTTCTCTTTTTGTTTTCTACAAGCAACACTTCATCATTGAGCGATAGAATTAAAAGACCATTCATAAATTTAGCCATTCCAAAGAAGTCATTAAAATGAAAAAAGGAACATCCATTTCTCTCAACTTTTATTTCATAATCTTATCTTAATAATAAAGGTACAAAAATAATATTCCTAACAATATTTGGAATGTAATAATAGTTTTTTATTTCCATTATCTTTCCTGAAGGCAATAATAATATGTAGGTTCCAATAGCTTCGGCATGAATAGCCTCTCCACTCATGCCATAATGATTGAAGTCACCTTTCTTTAAAACTCGAGGTCTCAGTAACCCCTACAATGACTTGAAGATATGAGACCCACATGCAGTATCCAATATTCATGAATCAAAAGTTGAACACAATGATAAATTTGTTTGTATCATAAACAAACCTTTTGATGCTCAACTAGCATCTAGCTTCAGACCTGCAAGGTACATCATGTAATTCTTCTTCCAATGTTCCTTCTTACCATAAAAGAAATAGGATCCATCATTTGAAGGCCTCCTTGCCTTTTTCCTCTTATTGATGCTCTTCTTTGGATTCAACTTACTTTTTGAACCCTTATTCATTACCCCTTTCTTCTTTTGATCAACTAGAAGAAGATGATGAGCCTTATCTCTTTTGAAATGGCTCTCAGCTGTCTTAAGCATGTTAAGTAGCTCTAGTAATGAAAGGTTCAGTTTGTTCATGTGGTAGTTCATGACAAACTAGAGATGGAATCTAGGAGTGATTATAGGATCAAATCTTGATTAAGCTTCCCATCCATGACAAAGCTAATTGACCTAATCGGGTGATTAAGTCAATCATCTTGAGAACATGGACCTATATGGGCGAGCCCTCACTCATACGTGCCTGGAATAACTACTTCGATATTTCATATCTAGCAGTCCTACTATGCTCTCCATATAGCTCTTTGAGATTGAGCAGTATGGATTGAGGTTCCAGATCTTCATGTTGCCTCTACAATTTGTTGCTTATTGAGGCTAACATGATGCATTTGATAGTCAAGCTATCATTCTGCCACATTTTATAAGTGGCCTTTTCCTCTTCTATAGCATCTTCTCCAACCAGATCTAAGTCTAGAGAATCGAGGATGTAGGATACTTTTTCTTGAGCAAGTAATATTCTTAGGTTCCTCAACCAGTCAACATAGTTTGGTTTGGTCAGTTTATTGGCATCCAAGATGCTCCACAATGAAAGAGTATGTTGCCAAGGTGACTTACCCAAGATAGGGGTTGAATTGGGTATTTAAAAAATTTCACAAGTATGTGCTTCTTTTAAAATAACTTAGTGTGGTGACTGATGAGAATTAAGTAAGAGATGCGGAAGCAAATAAAAAGCACAATCACACAAGCACAAACATAATGAATTTATAGTGGTTCAGAGCAACCCAGCTCCTACGTCCACTACCCAAGATACCACTTGGAATTTTCACTATATTCGTCCTCGAAATACAGCCAGATTGTTTTCACGGGCTTACAATCCAAAACCCCAACTTGATTTTAAATCGGGATCACCAAAAATCCAATACACTATTAGTTTTCATGGGCTCACTAACAACCTACTCTTGGTTTTCAAGGCTCATCAAAACCTAAACCAACCCTAAGTTACAGCCCCTGCCCTACTTGGAACAACTCAGATGAAGAGTTTAATGAAAGATAAAATTTCTATGATAATGAACTATATTAAAAATTAGACACCTATTATAGATGACAGGATGCAGAAAATCAGAGATGTAATTTTTTTTTGTGTTTTGATGAAGATGCAACTATCCTAAACTAGCTCTAATATCAAATTTATGCAAGATAATCCTAAGACTACCATGATTGTAAGTAAACTAAAACTAGTTTTTTTTATAATTTTTAGAATTTAATTTGTAGGCTAGAAACTCGAAATCAAGTAAAGTATCAGCAAGCAAGTATGTAACAAAATAAAACATCGCATATGAACTCATGCCAAAATAATAAAAGAAAGGATCTTGAAGATTGATAAACCCCCGGTTAGGATAGTGTACCTTCAACAAATCAAAAATTAGGAGGGAAAGGATTTTTACCAAGTACCGATTCGAAGATCCTGTCGATGAAGGGGTCACACAGCACTTGGGATCGTTGCTTGGAAGACAAGCCTTCAGTTCCTCGATTCAGGCAGCTATCTGGGATTAGTTATGGAGGCAAACATAGCCTCCTCCTTGGAGGGGAAACACCATGGGGATCCTGCAAGCATCAGAGGTCAGCAAGTTAACAAGTTAGAAAGCAAAAGAAGCGAACTAGGATTTGGAAAAGAGGGAATTAGGATTTCAGAAGCTGGCGGTTGGAGGGGGAAGATGGCCACTTGTTGATGGACAGCTGATGTGGGATAATGCTAGGAGGATCATTGGAGAGCTAAGAAGTCTCCTAGGATTAGGGTCAAGAAGGGGATGACTAGGGCCACACTCTCCACGATGTTCTGAAGAACAAAGGAAAAGGGCCTTACATCCCGCGATGCTTGAAAGCGAAGGAATAGGATCTCACACCCCGCGACACTCGAAAGCGAAGGAATAGGGTCTCACACCCCTCGACATCCAAAGATGAAAGAAATGGGCCTCACACCCTCCCCATGCAGGGTGACCAAAAAGAAACGCTCTTTTCTAAACACTCATCTTTATTCACCAAATTTTTACAAATGACTGAGGGTGGTATTTATATATTTTCCAACCCTCTATAAGATGAAGATAAAACCTATCCCAATCCTAACAAACTTCAAACTAAAAATCTAATCTAAAATAAACTTGAAATTAAAATAATTTCAAACTAAACAATACATCCAAATTAAAAATTTAAATATATCCCAAATTCATCAAGATCCATCCATGCTGAGCTGCTCTAAAATTTATGCAGGCCTGATGACTTTGCAGAGAATCTTCTTGCTTTGAAAAATGTGTAGCTTTGAGAAGCATGCTGCTTCAAGATCCATGATTAAGGATGGACTACATCGGGTCCTCGGTCTTAGATCTTAAAGGGAGGGGTGCGAAGAAGGATCCTAGGCAGCAGGTTTCTGAAAGTACACAGCCATGGATGATGTGGTAGATTTGATTGGGGATGGAGGTGTTGTCAAGAGAGTAATAAGGAAAGCCAGAGCTGAGGCAATTGCACCAGCAGAGAACCTTTCCCTCGTTGATGTTCATTTTGAAGGGATCCTTGCTGACACTGGTGAAGTTTTTGATACTACACATGAAGACAATATTGTTTTCTCATTTGAGCTTGGGAAGGGCTCTATTATAAAGGCCTGGGATATAGACGCGTGGCATCTCCTTCGCAAGGTGGAATAGGGAGGGAGTCTTCGGAGAGAGAGATTACAGCGGAGATGCAGGAGATCTAGGCGGTCGGTGGTGGTGGGGAAGATGATGGCACGGCCAGCGGTGTGGAGTCCGACAGGGCATGGTGGAGTCTTCATGGCAGCAGGGCATCACGAGCGGTAGGAGGTGGTGGGTGGCATGGCCGGTGGCTCTTAGGAGATGGTCGTGATGGCATGGGGCACGGACCACGGAGATCAGATGGCAAAATAGGTCTCCGGCAACTATGGAGATGATGGGGAGGAAGATCCAATGATGAAGATGCAGCCTTGTCATCGCCAGCAAGGTGGGAGATAAAAAAATGGTAGATCTAGGTGATGGATGGAGGAAGAAGATGATAGGGATAACCTAGGGATAAGTCAAGGATAAGTCTAGAATAAAATATGAATAGCGAGAATAGGTGGAATAGCTCGGATAAAAATATAAAATAAAATAAAAAATCTAGGAGAAAAAAAAAAAATCCTGATGGGTTTTGATGTCCCCATCAACAGCTTAGGGCTTCTTCTCTTTGGCATGTTAGGATTTGGATGAGAGTGCTTTGGGATGGCTAGGGCTTGGATGAATTAGGGCTCACAAACAAAACTCACACACCTCAACACAAGAACAAAAGAACACAAACAACTTAACACAAAATTTCAGCAGGGTTTTGATTCATGAATAAAAGATTCTTACTGGAGGAGGAGGGGTGGGGTATTTATAGATGTTCTCCAAGTCCTCTCCTAGTTAGGATAGGATTACAAAGTTGAGTGGGAGAGGGATTACAAGTTTGCTTAAAATTAGGAGAATACAATTTGAGTGAAAATAAAACTAGATCTCCTTGTTTGAATTGAATTTCTCCCTTCCTTGGACTTAGTCAAAGGCACCTTGGGCTTGGTCTCTTTGGATTGGATGCCTAAAATAGAGTTGGGCTTGGCTTTAGGGTAGGAAGGGGCGTCCTCCATTGGTTTGGCGCATGGGCTTATGGGCCCTAGAAGCTGGGGTACCATGGTATCAGCATATTCCTTGGAATCTTGGTTCTGGGGCTCATGGGCTTGACTCCTAGGCTTGGAATCTCTTGATCTGGGGTGCTGGCATATTCTTGGAATTGTGAGGTACCCTGGTCTGGGAATATTCTTCGGCATCTAAAGGGTACCAAGGCATATGGAGGGCATTTAGGGCATCTGGAAGGAATCTTGGACCCTAGGGTGGCAAACAAGGCCCAATAAGCTGATATGAAGGCCTCTGGCTCCTAGATGAGGCCTAGTGGAACTCTAAAACTATGTAACCTCTTCTCTTGTACAAAATTGGACTGGTACTGGACTAATACATAAGTACAGGATTCAATGACTAGACTGGGGTTAAGATAAATCAACTAGCCTCAACTTATTACAGAACTCAATTTTACTTGATTACAAAATTTGACACATGGCTAAGTAAACCAGATAGAGCCCAGTAATCTATGTCTGATCTTGGGGCCCCAACCAGAGTCGGCTCACCTTGCTATTTCTTCAGAACTGAGATTTTGTAAACTATGGAAGAGTCGGCCCGATTGACTGTCGAGTTGACTCGAATGTCTGACTACATATTTGAGTTGGCTCTGACTCTATCAGGTCAGCTCGTTTTGAAAAACTAAAGAATTGAAACTCTGGAAGAGTCAGCTCGATTACCTTCAAGTCTGCTCGAATGTCTTCATGCCAAAAAACTTACTACCATGCCAGAAAAGCTTTGAGTCGGCTCTTCAGCTTTGAGTCGGCTCTTCAGCTTTGAGTCGGCTCGAGTGACTTTTGCCAAAAACCTACCAAACTTCTCCATATTGCTTCCAAAACCTTCCAGCCAATTTCAAAAGCTTTCCAACTCCTTCAAAGCCTAATATAAGAAATTTAAACTTGTAAAATACATTGAATTTGCCCACTTTCATGAATACATAACTAGTTTCTCTTTGGGCTCTTCATTACATAACACTTTTTCAAAAATAAACTTGACAAACATCAATGTTGTAAGAGGAGTGGTTGTTCATTTAAATAATCCTACAAAATCTTGGAAAACACTTGGAAATAGTTAGTAATAAATGCATAATCCAATGTTTTGTTATCATCAAAATCATTCCAGGGGTCAACAATCTCCCCCTTTTTGATGATGACAAAACACTGGGCATGGAAAAACTTTACAGTTATGAGTATATAAGCATATCAAAGTAACTTATGTATGATTTTAAATTAATGTATATCTATATGTATCAACATGTCTCATGAATGTATTGGAAAGTATCAGAGCTTTTGAATTAGATTCAATATGTATCAGAGTTAATATTTATCAAAAGCTGCTTTTGCCTAATCATGTATTGAAGTCAATAATTTGTCAAGGCAAATTGGATATCAGCATGTATCAGAGCTAACTAAAATATTGGAATCAATAGTATTGGAGAATGTATCAGAGCTAGTAATAATATTGATGAATATATCAAAGCTATTAAAGTTAATAATGTATCAGAGTTATATATCCATTCATCAGAGCTAATTTTTATTTAGTATCAAGATGTATCAAGGTTACATGATCATTCAAAAAATCAGAGCAAAAAAAACTTTCTTTGATTTCTATTCATAGAATGATTTCTCCCCCTGTGTTTTTTCTTTGTATTTTCCATGCACATTATTAACATCACTCCCCCTTTTTGTCAATAATCAAAAAGGTTGAATCTTATAAACACTGGATTTTGAAATAGTGTAAGGAAATAATTCATATAATTTCACCTTCTCATAGAATTTTTCAAATTAAAACTCTTCATTAAAATTCTCTTGAAGTGTTACTCCCCTTTTTTAGGTTAAAATAATAAAATATAATAACAAGGAAGCAATGTATACATTGATTTGAAAATAAACATTTCATTACCTTGATAAGAGGTACAATATATCATTTCAATCAAAATATGACAAGATGTAATACAAGAAAGATATCAAAATGTAATATAGAAAGAGCATCCAATCTAGTCACTATCACTCCCTACATCAAAAGTCTGAGTCGCATGGACTCAAGAACTTCTAACAGGTGGAGGTAGTCCTACTGAATTCCAGGTCTTAGAAGCTGGTCCTATCCTAGGCCTATAATGTGGTGGAGGCTGTCTGGTGCGGACACCAGAGGCACCAGAATAAGGCAGAGGCTTCTCAACCCTCTATGAATCACTTAATGACATTAGAGTTCACTGTAATAAAGTTTAGTCCAGCTGAATTGAGTCCTGTATTAGTCAGCTCATGTTGAGCTAGTTCAGTCCAGTATTAGTCAGCTCATGTAGAGCTAATTTTATTTTTTTTGAGTCCTGTCCAAGCAAATTGAAGACTCAAGACCACATCATACAAGTGAAGACCAAGTCCAACCTGATTGAAGACATGGAAGTTGAGCCCAAGTCCAACCCATCTTGAAGACTTGAAGATCCCAGGAGGAGAAAATGAAAACAAGGACAAACCTGAAGCCCTGGAATAGCCGGAAGCAAACTGGGACAGCCCAGGCCCAGGAAGGAGATTAGGGTGCCATTCCTTATGATGACCCTCCTCTTGGTCGGCCACTTATGGTCACCCCCTTGGTCGACCAAGACAAGGAGAGGGAGAGCAAAGATTAAGGGATTTTCTACCTATGTTGCCTTATATTCCTAGTTAGAGTTTGAAAGGGAGAAGGAGTCCTATGTAAAGTCTAAAGTACCCTTACTTGGGGCCCAAGGTTAAGGGTCTATTTAAGGGACCCTAGTCTCTTGTATGAAGCTTGATTTTAATATATGAAAGAATACTTGAGTTCTCTTCAACTTTGGTGTGTTACCCTACTGTGTGCATAAAGGGGTTTGTGAGTTCTTCTTCCCGGTGTTTGCAACTACATCCCGCTGCCAGCCAATCCTCCAGAGCCTTGGTTGCCCACTCCAAATTTTTTCTCCTTTGCTATTTTCCTTTATTTTCTTGATCTCCTCTAAGATTTCTAACCCTGACAGGTCATTTGTAGGTCCTCGAGTTCCTACGAATCCAACGACTCCAGCCAAGCCTCAATCAGACCATCGAGCAGAAAGTTGGGTATCCACGGGTCTTTGACTCGGTTTTCCAAGCCACATCCATAGAGGAATGAGAGATCCTTTCATTGCAATCTTCATCGGGTGCTTCAGACGTTGTCAGGTACACCCCCTCTACCTCCAATAATTATATTGTAGGAGAACTTGCCATAACCGAGGCTTCTCAGCCCCGGTGATCCTTCTTTATTACTTTTCTAGGTCCTAATCTGCATGCTTGACTTCAAAAAATTCATACATAATTCCCTACAACTTATTCTAATCTAAAATTCAGGATTTAATCACTTAACTCCATATACAAAACACACAAAAATAACTACATGCATATTAGTCCCACATCATCTGGTATCAGAGCCTAGATTAGGACTTTTTTCTGCAATTTTTTAGTCCATATATATTTTGTTATTTTAATTATTTATCCCTGATCAGAACTCCAAAAATTCTGAAATTTCTTTTTCTGGATTGAAGATAATTCAAAGTAATTTCAAAAATTGTTTCAGATTTTATTTCAATCTGTTAATTTTTTGCAAGCCGAAATACAGCCTGTAATTTTTGGCTCCATTTTTTTTAGCAAGACAAGTTTGGAAGTTTTAGGGTTTTGTTTAGCATATTTTTGCATATCTTTTAATTTTAGTATATCTCCTGCATATTAGGCCATAATTTGCAAGTTTTCTTCTATTTAAGAAAATACCAAAATATAAAAAAAATATTTATATATTTTCCAAAAATACCAAAAAATACCTAAACCCTAATTTGCATCCTCATCTGCCTGCCATCATTGCATAATCTATCTTTAAGGGCACTATTGCTATATCAAATAAGGAGAGGAGTTGATAACCTCTTCTTAGTCCAAAACCACATCCCTTGCATTCGGTCCCATGCCTTAACCTAAAATTAACTAGACTTAATTTGCCCTAGTGGGCTAGGGACATCAACTAGTCAGGTCCGGGCTAAGTGTCAGATCATTGTGTCAAGCTAACATGTGTGTGCTTTGTGCTCGGTTTCTAGAATGGTGGTTTAGGGATTCAATCCCGAAGGGCTTGTGTGCTGGTCTGCCTACCTAGCCAATCTCTGATTGGTGTCTAGGATTGGCAATCAGGGACCTAACACTCCCCTTACACTGCTTGGCTGAGTATAGGGTTACTATAGGCTAGTTTGCTACTTTGATTGAGCCCTTAGTTTTGGACTCTAGGTCTAGTTAGCTGTAGTTTGTCTGATCGAGTCTTGCAGAGCACTAGATCATGGGTTTCATATCACCCACCTCCTTCAAATGACTGAATCCATGGACCATTTTGATGCTAAAATTGATGCCCTTGGAGAAAGGTTAGCCCAAACCCTCAATCTTAGGCTTGAGCAAGCAATTGCCCAGTTGACCCAAAGGCTTGAATAGATAGATGCCCAACTAGGAACCCTAGAGGAAACATGTAGGACCCAGTCTGAGCCTGATCTTGAGTCCCCTCAGCCTAGGAGAACCCCTTGCCATGACCCTTATTATGATCCTGACCCTAGGAGGACCCCAAACCCTAAACCATACCGTGAGGTTGAACCTAGGAGAGCCCCTCAGCCTGACCCATACTATAACCCTGAGCCTAGGAGGACCCCAAACCCTGATCCATACCTTGAGGCTGAACCTAGAAGAGACCATCATCCTGACCCAATCCCTGAGGTTCATCCTAGAAGGCCCAATCAGGATTTTGTAGACCAGGAGGACCGATCCTATAGACATGTTAAGCTTGATGCCTTAACTTTTGATGGTTGTCTAGATCCTAAGGTCTATATAGATTGGGAGGGAGAGATGGATCAATATTTTGAGTGGTATGATTTGACGGAGGAGCGTAAATTTAGGTTTGCTAAGCTTAAGTTAGTTTGGGAAGCCAGGTTACATTGGGCTAGTGTTGAGAGAACCCTTAGTCTAGGAGGGCGTGATCCTATAACCACCTGGTGGGCCATGAAGGGTAAGCTTAGGACAAGATACGTTCCATCTTCATATCGTAGTGATTTACTAGATCAGTGGCAATGATTTAATCAGGGTAACAGGAGTATAGATGAGTACATCACAAAATTTGATGAGTATTCCATGCGATGTGATTTGAGAAGTCTGAGGATGTTGTCTTATCTAGGTTTAGGGCTAGACTGAGAGATGACATTAAGAAAGAGCTCTATATGAGAGAGGTTAGAGACCTGGACTATGCTTACCAAATTGCAAGGGATCATGAGCGTTTTCATAAAGGGCTCGTTTACTATAGACCTGAGCCCACTAGATACCCTAGTCAGTATCCAGGAGCTAGCTAGCCCCACCAGAGCCGACCCATGCCCAGCCGACCTAGCCTGAGTCGACCCAGTCCTAGTCAGCCAGGCCCGAGTCGACCCCAGCCTAGTACTCCTTTGACCCATAAGGATGATCGAGAAAAATCTGTAGAGGTCGATAAGAGTTACTCTCCCCAGAAGACCTATTTTAGATGCAAGAAACCAGGCCACTTTATACACCAATGCCTTACTCTCCCCAGAAGACCTATTTTAGATGCAAGAAACCAGGCCACTTTATACACCAATGCCCAACCACCCTACACTTAGGTGAGCTAGTGGAAGAAGAGCCTGAACCTGTACCTGAACCTAAGGGAGAGGTTTATGAGGCTGATGATCAGTTAATAGATGAGTATGAAGGTGAGGAAAAGGAACCTGAGTCTGAGAACCAATTAGGAGTAGTTAGGTGCATCTTAGCCCAAACCCCAGTTAAAGAAGATTGGCGTAGGACAAGCATCCTATAGACTTTTGTTAAGGTAGGGGGTAAGGTTCTTAAGATCATCATAAATAGTGGGAGTTGTGTCAATGCCGTCTCTGCCAAGACAGTTAAATCTTTAGGATTGACCACAGTTTCCCATCCTAGCCCGTACAAAGTTTCTTGGGTAGATTCCACCTCCATCTAGATTCAAGTTAGGTGCCAAATCTTAATTGGATTGCAAACCTATGAGGAAAAGATTTTGTGTGATGTCATCCCCATGGAAGTGAGTAGTATCATTCTAGGTCGACCTTGGCTTTTTGATCATGATGCAACCCTGTATGATCGAACCAATGTTTATGCTTTTAACTACCATGGGAATAAGTTTGTTATCAACCCAGCTCCCCTAGAGACCCAGTTAAGAGGGGTTCTAGTAGCCTTAAGGACAAGAAACCTGGAGTTAACCTGATTAAGGCTAGGGAGTTAGAAAAGGATATTGCTGAGGGTAACCCTGTTTGGATCTTGACTCTAAGTAAATACATGAGCCGACCCAAAAGGAACACCTTAAAGAAATTGTTGAAGCTCTGAAAGAATTTGAGGATGTCTTTCTTGAGGATTTACCTGATCAACTTCTACCCCTTAGAGACATCCAACATGCAATAGACTTAGTTCCAGGAGCCACTTTACCAAACATTCCTCACTATAGGCTGAATCCCAGTGAGCAACAAGAATTACAGAAACAAGTGGGAGAATTGCTTAGGAAGGGTTTCATTAGGGAAAGCCTGAGTCCATGTGCAGTCCCTGCTCTACTGACCCCTAAAAAGGATGGTACCTGGAGGATGTGTGTAGATAGTAGAGCTATCAACAAGATTACTATGAAGTATAGGTTTCCCATCCCCCGATTGAATGATATGTTAGACATGATGGCCGGAGCCCGAGTTTTCTCTAAGATAGACCTTAAGAGCGGCTATCATCAGGTTAGGATTAGACCTGGATTGAGTACATTCAGGCTTACACTTTTATCTTGAAGCACCGTGCCAGCACTGAAAATAAGGTAGCAGATGCCCTGAGCCGTAGGTCTCTACTGTTAGGATCAGTTAGCACCCAAGTCATAGGGTTTGATAGGTTAAAGGATGAATACGAAACCTACCTAGACTTTGAAGACATTTACCAGACCCTCAGGCTAGGACCATCCAGTACCCATAGTGAGTATACCATTCAGGATGGCTACCTTTTCAAGAGCATTCGACTATGTATACTCAAAACTTCCCTTAGAGAATTTCTAATTTGGGAGACCCATGTTGGAGGTTTAGCTGGTCACTTTGGTAGAAATAAGATAATCTTAGCAATAGAGGACCAGTTCTTTTGGCTAGGATTGAAAAGGCACGTTGCACAGATTATAGCCAGATGTAGAACTTGTGCTGTTGCAAAATAGCAAAAGCAAAACACTGGTCTTTACACACCTTTACAGTGCCTGATCGCCCTTGGCAGGACCTAAGTATGGACTTCGTGTTAGGATTACCTAAGACCCGAAGAGACATGATTCTATCTTTGTAGTGGTCGATAGGTTCTCTAAGACGGCTCACTTCATCCCCTGTTCCTAGACCTATGATGCATCTAGAGTAGCCAAGCTTTTCTTAGATCATGTGGTTAAACTCCATGGCCTACCTAAGACCATCATATCTGATAGGGATGTTAGGTTCACCAGTTATTTCTAGAAGATGTTATGGCACCTGTTAGGGACCAAGCTTAAGTTTTCTACAGCCTACCACCCTCAAACAGATGGCCAAACTGAAGTGGTGAACCATAGTTTAGGAAACCTCCTTAGATGCCTAGTAGGTGAACATGTTGGAACTTGGGATCTATTATTGCCTAGAGCAGAGTTTGCCTACAATAGTTCAGTAAATAGGACAACGAGTAAGAGTCCTTTCGAGATAGTCCATGGGTACAAGCCTAATCGCCCCATTGATCTGATTCCTTTACCTATTCATGTACGAGTCTCAGAGTCTGCAGAGTCATTTGCACAGCATATTAGAGACTTGCACAAGGACATTAACCAAAAGATAAACATAAGCAATGAAACTTATAAAAAATTGGTTAATTCTCGAAGAAAGATCAAGGAATTTGATGTAGGGGATTCTGTCATGATTAGGCTTAGGCCTGAATGGTTCCCACCTGGGACCGTTAAGAAGCTTCATGCTCATGGAGCCGGACCTTTTAAAGTGTTAAAGAAGGTTGGATCAAATGCCTATGTATTAGACTTGCCTTCGGATATGGGCATTAGTTCTACCTTCAATATTGCAGACCTGGTTGAGTACAGGGAACCGGCAACGATACCCAGTGAGGCTTTTAGACCTATCCCTTCTGTTGAGAGTGATCCTTACCCAGAGTGTCCACCAATTAATTGGCCTAAGAGAGGAGAACGGATCGAGCATATCCTGGACGATCAAGCCATTACGACCCGGGGCCGCGGTTATCAATGCTTCCTGGTTTGATGGCAAGGCCGACCAGAGTCAGATGATTCATGGATTTCTTGAGAGGACTTGCAATGCCTCAACCCAGACCTTCTCGAGAGATATGTGAGCCAGTCTGATCTTCACTCGATAGGGTCGAGTTCCTCCCACACCGGGAGAATTGGTGCGGACACCAAAGGCACCAGAATAAGGCAGAGTCTTCTCAACCCTCTATGGATCACTTAATGACATTCGAGTTCACTGTAATAAAGTTTAGTCTAGCTGAATTGAGTCCTGTATTAGTCAGCTCATGTTGAGCTAGTTCAGTCCAGTATTAGTCAGCTCACGTCGAGCTAATTTTATTTTTTTTGAGTCCTGTCCAAGAAAATTGAAGACTCAAGACCACAACATACAAGTGAAGACCAAGTCCAACCTGATTGAAGACATGGAAGTTGAGCCCAAGTCCAACCCAGCTTGAAGACTTAAAGATCCCAAAAGGAGAAAATGAAAACAAGGACAAACCTGAAGCCCTGGACCAGCCGGAAGCAAACTGGGCCAGCCCAGGCCCAAGAAGGAGATTAGGGCACCATTCCTTATGGTGACCCTCCTCTTGGTCAGCCACTTATGGTCACCCCCTTGGCCGACCAAGACAAGGAGAGGGAGAGCAAAGATTAAAGGATTTTCTACCTATGTTGCCTTATATTCTTAGTTAGGGTTTGAAAGGGAGAAGGAGTCATATGTAAAGTCTAAAGTACACTTACTTGGTGATGAGAGATAGATGGGGGTGTAGGATCATTGGTGAGCCTAGAAGTCACCTAAATTAGGGTACTATTTTTTTTTTAATAATTTTTTTCTCTAGGGGTGGTGAAGGAATAGTGGGATGGAGGATAGGAATCTGGATCTCATGGACTTTGGGACTCACCCTAACGAAGAGACCTCTCATCTCTAAGGCATTACACCCTCCTCGATACTTGGAGGTGCTAGGTTGAATCTCAAAGGTCATGAGGGGTTAAAGAAAATGGATTGGAAAGGGGATAACTAGGGCCTCACGCCCATGCCCGAAGGCGAAGTCAAGAAGAATCACTCTTCTAAAAACTCAATTTTTTTCTTCAAAAACTTTTTCATATGAAGGATTGAGGGTGGTATTTATAGACCTGTCCAACCCTCATTTGAATTTGAATATAGGATAAAAAGATAGAGATGATTCAAATTCAAATACAAGATAGGATAAGATAAGTCTATCCATATCTCAATCATAACCAACAAAATCCTAATTCAAATTTCAAATAAAAGATAAATCCTAAATTTATTATGGATATGCTTTGAGATTTGTATGACTCCGAGATTCGTGCTTGCTTCGGGATTCGTGCTGGTGAGGTCCCCATCATTCCCTTGAGGTGGCAAAAACTCGACTCCATCGAGTCAAGATCAGTGGGGGCTTTGATGAACGGAGTCAAGATTAGCGGGGGCTTTGATGAACCACATCCAAAGGCTCTGCTCTGAGATCTCTATAGCTCTGAAATCCATATAGCTCTAAAGATCATGTAGTAGCTTTGGAGATTGTGCAGCTTTGAGAAATGTGTAGAATCTTGAATCAGCAATAAGGGAAGCACATTGCTTTAAGAAACATGCGACTCCCTTAAGTGAAGTCGGCAGCAGGGGTGGCACTGCTTTGAGGAACGTGCAGTGCATTCATGTTTGTGCCCGGGGCTATCTGCTTTGATGAGCATGCGGAACACCTAGAGGTTCCGATCCTTGGAGGGTAGATCTGGCAGGCTCTCCTCCGGTGACAGAGCTGGAGTCAAAGTGGTGGTTTGGGGAGAGGGGAGGCACAGATCTATCCCTGTGATTGACGGTAGCATGGTAGGGAGAAGAAATCGGCAGGGGATTTGGAGGAGAAGACCGGTAGGGCGGCGTTGAGCGGATCTGTGACACAGGGGGTTTCGGATGAGATTGGGAGTTGGCTGAAAATGTTGATGACGGTGGAGCATCGATTTGCCGGTAGTGGGCGAAGAGAGGGGCAGCCGTTGGTGTTTGGCGAAGATGGGGCTTCATGGGATGCAGAGAGGAGGGGGGCTCGGTCTGGGCGGAGGCTGATGGAGGTGTGGGGCGTCGTCGGTAGTGGGAGGAGCTTTGGTGGATCCGGCGGCAGTGGGAGGAGCTTTGGTGGATTCGGTTGGAAGAAGGGCAGCACGATCGGGGATTGTTTGCCGGAGCTTGTCGGAGGTGTGGTCGATGAGGATGAGGTGGAGTCCACGGCCGACTAGCTGGACGATGAAGGCCTTGTCGATGCCGTCTATGGAGCTAGTGACGACGAAGAAAATAGCGAAGTCTAGGAACGGAGGAGACGGAGTCGGCCTTGGCATCCGAGGATGGTTGGGGCAGTTGTGGTGAGGATGGAGGCGGCGAGATCCTGGGCATGGTTCTGGGCATCCATGGGGAAGGAGGATTGGTGAGGGCACGGTGGATAGGACGGAGAGGGCAGCGGCGTCACTCGCTCAGCTTGGTTGGCGTGGATCTCCCGGACAGAGGGAGGCGGTGGAGTCGATTTGCCAGCAGGAGGGTGGAGAGGAGGGTATGGCGAGGGCACCGAACGGCGTTGCTGGAGTTGAGGTGTTGATTGATCGGAGATGATGAAGCCACGGGAAGCACACCCCTCTTGAGGTTGTGGCTGATCGGAGGGGAGGCCGACGACTGAGGCAGTGGGGCGTCGGGCTACAGTGGTTCTTCCCTTGGATCCGGTGCTCTGATGATGGGTTTTGGTTGATGAGCATTGGGAAGCGGAGGGTTGAAGGGAGCATGGGATCTGGTTGAAACAGGGGAATTGAGGAGTTGTGGATGTGGGTTTCTTCGGTTGAGTGGTTCTCAGATTGGAAGAAGAACAACGGTGGAATGGGTGGGAGGGATGTGCGTTGGACTGGTGGCCAAGGAAGAATCTGTGGTGATGTGATTGGCACGGTGTTTAATTCGGGAGTCGCGATGGCTGTGGGCAGCGGATCAAGAACAGTGAAGAGAAAGAAAATGGCAAAGCTGAGGAGGAGATCAGCGATGGGGAAGTGGAGAGACTAATCGTGTGGTGGGAAAGAACGGAAATCTAGGGTACCCTAATTTTTTTGGGCTCTGATACCAAAAATGATGTGGGATAAAGCTCTGATACCAAAGTGATGAGGGACAGATGGGGGTAGGATCTTTGGTGAGCCTAGAAGTCACCTAAATTAGGGTACTATTTTTTTTTAATAATTTTTTTCTCTAGGGGTGGCGAAGGAATAGTGGGATGGAGGATAGAAATCTGGATCTCATGGACTTTGGGACTCACCCTAATGAAGAGACCTCTCATCTCTAAGGTATTACACCCTCCTCGATACTTGGAGGTGCTAGGTTGAATCTCGAAGGTCATAAGGGGTTAAAAAAATGGGTTGGAAAGGGGATAACTAGGGCCTCACGCCCATGCTCGAAGGCGAAGGCAAGAAGAACACTCTTCTAAAATCTCAATTTTTTTCTTCAAAAACTTTTTCTTACAAAGGATTGAGGGTGGTATTTATAGACCTGTCCAACCCTCATTTTAATTTGAATACAGGATAAAAAGATAGAGATGATTCAAATTCAAACACAAGATAGGATAAGATAAGCCTATCCATATCTAAATCCTAACCAACAAAATCCTAATTCAAATTTCAAATAAAAGATAAATCCTAAATTTATTCTGGATATGCTCCGAGATTCGCATGGCTCTGGGATTTGTGCTTGCTCCGGGATTTGTGCTGGTGAGGTCCCCATCACTTGGGGCCTAAGGTTAAGTGTCTATTTAAGGGACCCTAGTCTCTTGTATGAAGCTTGATTTTGATATATGAAAGAATACTTGAGTTCTCTTCAACTTTGGTGTGTTACCCTGCTGTGTGCATAAAGGGGTTTGTGAGTTCTTCTTCCCGGTGTTTGCAACTACATCTTGTCGCCAGCCAATACTCCAGAGCCTTGGCTAACCACTCCAAATTTCCTTTCTCCTTTGCTATTTTCCTTTATTTTTATAATCTCCTTGAGTTTTCTAACCCCTAATAGGTCGTTTGCAGGTCCTCGAGTTCCTACGAATCCAACGACTCCAACCAAGCCTCAATCAGACCACCAAGCAGAAAGTCGGGTATCCGCGAGTCTTTGGCTTGGTTTTCCAGCATGCATCCATCGAGGAATGAGAGATCCCTTCGCTGTGATCTTCATCGGGTGCTTCAGACGTTGTCAGGTACATCCCGTCTACCTCCAGTAATTATATTGTAGGAGAACTTGCCCTAACCGAGGCTTCTCAGCCCTAGCGATCCTTCTTTATTACTTTTCTAGGTCCTAATCTGCATGCTTGACTTCAAAAAATTCATACATAATTCCCTACAACTTATTCTAATCTGAAATTAGGGATTTAATCACTTAACTCCACATATAAAACACACAAAAATAATTGCATGCATATTAGTCCCGCATCACTGTCTAGGAGGTGATGCTTTAGGTCTAGGTGTGCTCTAAGGTGTAGAGTATGCAGAAGAAGAAGCTCTAGAAAGGTGAAAGAGAATGGTGCTCATCCCAGACTGTAGCCTCTGAACTCCCCCTTGAATGTGCTGAAGGGTCGCAGTCTGCTGAGCAATAAAAGTATCTCCTGCTCCTCTAAGTCTACCAAAATCTAACCGCAGGTTTCTTAGCTCATCTTGATGATCACCCTACATCTGCTATAGTCTCTCGACTGTCTCAACTCTATAGGTCAACTCTCTCAGCTCAGTCCTAAAGTCTTGTCCCGACTATTTGGTAAAGATTGCCAAACATCGATCTAAAGGAACTTGTTAGTGTCTCGATAAACTAAGTAAGCTGCTTTGTAATGGAAGCCTGAGTAGTAGTCATGCTAGGGTAGAGGGTCCTGTGTGGGCTGTTGGTGCTGCTGTCGGTGCAGGTGGAGTCCAGGGGCTGTTGGTCTGGCCAGCCTATCCATCGAACTTTTCATTATTGGAATCCTTGTTAGAATCACTGGAGCCACTATCACTCTCATCATCTGACTCCTCTCTAGCAGTCTCAGTATCTGCAATGTGGTGCTCTGCCTCCTCATCGTCATTTGATGACTGGTGAACCACTCTCTGACCTAATACTTTCTTGGTCCAAACTCCCTCAACCTGGTGATAGCCCATCCTCTATAGGGACTTCACCGAATAAGTATCAGTGTGGTGCAGCATCTACTATCCTCATTTTCCAAGTCTAAATTTCTGAATAGTAGTGTGAATGCCATGCCATAAGGTAAGCAGGCTTTAGCCTTTTGGGCTGCGTCCCGCATTTGAGCAAGCATAATGGATAGCAAATTGAGGGCCTCCCCCTCAATCATATGCCTCATGAAGACCATATCGCGCTCACTAACTCAGTCGAAGTGCCCGGTCCTCGGTAGAAAGATCCTACTGATCATATTATGCAATAGTCTCATTTCTAGTGACAATATATTAGCTTGAATAGTTGAAATTTCACTAACATTTCTTCTTTCCAATATGATCCTCAAGGTTTTCTACTTGTCCTTTAAAACCAAATGATTTCTCCCATCTTTAGGCATCCTCAAAACTCTACTAATAGTGTCTTCATCAACAACCATCCTTATTCCCTTAATAGTCGATTCAATATAGTTTTAACCAAAAGATAAGTTCTCAAAAAAGTTTCTAACAAGGCTTGGGTAGGTTGGTATATCTAATGAGCAAAAGTAAGCCCAGCCTTGATCTTCAATCCATCCTCCAATTCTCAGCCCTAAATTCTCAAGAAAAGTAAAATCTACCTTCCTTCCACTGGTAACGGGCCGATTACCCATCTGAATAATTTGTCTTGGAGGTGGTGGAGGCACATTTCTTTCCTCTACTTGCTGTTGAGCTTGGGTCTGCTCCTCTTCTCTTCTCTTGGTCATTCTTTCCCTTTGTGTGCTTGATTCTGTTCATTGAGGCCTCTTAGCAACCGCTCTTTTCGGTGCCATCTAGAGCAAATCAATTGTGGGAGATGGTAGATTGAGTGAATCTAAGGAAAGTGGGGTAGAGGAGTGGCCCTAAGTTTTGGAAATGCCTTTTCTATTCCTCGGGTAGGGTTTAATAGGAAAAGTATGCCCTAGGTTTGGATCCTATGGCTTATATAAAAAAGATTATACCGACATCCGAGTTGGCTCGACCAAAACCTAGTTTGCTCGAGTCGGCTCGAGAAGGATCAAAAAAAAGGCTCTAAAAGTCCAATAAAAAGGTGTCTAGCCTAGAAACATGCAAAATAAGGTGGGTATCTACTTCAGATAGGTTATTGAGGTTTTTAGATAATTTTCCTTAATTTAGAAGAAATTTAGGTCAAAATTTCTAAAATGGGTCACATAAACCTAATTATCCTCTAATCAATTGAAATCTTTCTTCATTAAGTGGCTTATTAAAGATGTTAGCCAGTTGATTTTCTGTTAGAATAAATTCAAGTTCAATATTTCCGTTTTGTACATGATTCCTAATAAAGTGATGTCTAATTTTATATGTTTTGTTCTAGAATGCTAAGTTGGATTCTTTGTTAGATTAATAGCACTTATGTTATCACATTTGATAAGAATTTTTGTTTGAATAACACCATAGTCTTATAGTTGTTGCTTAATCCATAGCACTTGTGCATAGCAACTCCCTACAGCCATATACTCTACCTCAACAGTGGACAGTGCTACAGAGTTCTATTTCTTATAGTGCCATGAAATTAAGTTCAACCCTAGAAATTGACAAGTGCAACTAGTACTTTTTCTATCAATTTTACATCCACCATAATCAGCATCAGAAAATCTAATTAAATTCAATGAAGATTGCTTAGAATACCATAGACCAAGATTACTTGTTTCTTTAAGATATTTTATGATTCTTTTAACATCAAGTATATGTGATTCTTTAGGGTTTGATTGAAATCTGGCACATATACATACACTGAACAAGATATCAGGCTACTAGCAGTTAAATACAATAGTGATCCAATCATATCTCGATAAAGCTTTGATAAATGTTGTGTTCATCTTCATCTTTATCTAGTCTGCAGGAGGGACTCATGGGTGTACTCATTTCTTTGGCTGACTCCATACCAAACTTCTTAATGATTTCCTTGATGTACTTTACTTGGTTGATAAAAATTCCTTCTCTTGTTTGCTTAATTTAAAGTCCAAGGAAGTAGGTCAGTTCACCCATCAAGCTCATTTCAAATTCTCCATACATAAGCTTAGCAAATTCTCTACACAAATTTTTATTAGTTGCACCAAAAATAATGTCATCTATATAAATTTATACAACTAGCATATCATTTTCTTTTCTTTTAATGAACAAAGTAGTGTCAACATTTTCTCTAACAAAATCATTTTCAAGTAAGAACTTGCTTAATCTATCATACCATGCTCTAGGTGCTTGTTTTAGTCCATACAATGCTTTATTAAGTTTGAAAACATGATTTGGAAGAGCATGATTTTCAAAACTTGGTGGTTGTTCTACAAAAACTTTTTCTGAAATAAATCCATTCAAAATATGCTTTTTACATCCATTTGAAATAATTTAAAATTCATGTAGCAAGCAAATGCAAGTAATAATCTAATGGTTTCTAATCTTGCTACGAGTGCATAAGTTTCATCAAAATCTATTCCTTCTTCTTAATTATATTTTCTAGCCGCTAATCTAGCTTTATTCTTAATTACTTGGACATTTTCATCTAACTTATTTTTATAAACGCATTTAGTTCCTATTATAGGATGATATGATGGTCTATTCACTAAGGTCCATACATTATTTCTTTCGAATTGGTTAGGTTTTTCATGAATGGCCATCATCCAATTAGGGTCATTTTATGCTTCTTCTATGCTATGTGGTTCTACTTGTGAAATAAATGCTAGGTAATCATGTACATCTCTAAGTGATGACCTAGTCCTAACACCTTGTAAGGGATCACCTATAATTAAATCTTTAGGATGTGAAGTTACATACCTCCATTCTCTTGATAGATCACCATGATCTTTCTTATCATTTCTTCTCCTTCTTGAGTTGGTTTGTCCTTTAGGCTCATGTCCTCCATAGCTTTATCAATTTGACCTCTATCATTGTCAATGCACTCTTCTTTTCTAGAAGGTGAGGGGTTAGCTTCATCAAAAATAATATGAACAGATTCTTCTACTGTAATATTCTTTTTTTAACTACTCTATAAGCTTTGCTATTGATTGAATAATCCAGAAATATAGCTTCATCGAATTTAGCATCAAATTTTTCTAGGTTATCCTTTCCATTGTTCAAACAAAGCATTTACAACCAAAAATATGAAAATAATGAATGTTAGGTTTTCTATCATTCCAAAGTTTGTAGGGATTTTCTTTAAAATTGGTCTTATCAAAACACGGTTCAAAATATAGCATGTAGTGTTCATAACTTCTACCCAAAAGTACCTTGGAAGATTGCCTTCACATAACATTTTTTGGACTATCTCTTCTAATGTCCTATTCTTCCTCTCTATAACAGCATTTTGCTATGGTGTTCTAGGAATAGAGAAGTTATGATCAATACCATGCTTAGTGCAATATTCTTCAAAATATTGATTTTCAAATTCTGTGCCGTGATCACTTCTAATAGAAATAACTGAAAGATTTTTCTGGTCTGAAACTTTCTTATGAAATTTTTTAAAAATATTAAAAGCTTCATCTTTGTGTGCAATGAATAAAATCTAGGTAAATCTCGAAAAATCATCTACTATCACTAGTCCATATTTCATACCACCAAGGCTTCTGGTCCTAGTTGGTTCAAATAGGTCCACGTGTAATAGCTCTAGAGGTCTAGAAGTGAAAACCATATTTTTCGATTTACAACTCCCCATAGTTTGTTTACCAAATTGGCATGCATCACAAACATGTTAAAAATCAACTTTAAATTTTGGTAAACCTCTAGCTAGATCTTTGAAAATTAATTTAGCAATTGTATGTATGCTAGCATGACCAAATCTCCTATACTAAAGTAAGCTAGACTCCTTGGTTTTAGTATTCATTGTCACAAGACTTGCACTACTAGACATGGCTAGATCATTCAAATCTACCACATATATGTTTCGAAGTCTATGACCAATGAGCTTAATGCTAGAATCAAATGAGTTAGTTATAATGCACATTGAAGTTCAAAGATAACCTTGAAGCCTCTGTCACATAATTGACTTATACTTAATAAATTGTGCTTCAATTTGTTAACTAGCAATACATTTTCAATAAATGTAGAAGGAGTTATTCTGATCTTATCGATGCTAATTATCTTTCCCTTACCATTGTCACCAAAAGTGACCAATCATCCATCCTTCATTTCTATGATGATGAATGTTCCTTGTCACCCATCATATATCTTAAACAACCGCTATCTAGATACCATCTTTTTTTTGTATTCTGGGCTACAAGATATTCCTGCAAAATAATCACACAGTTCTTTTAGGTACCCAAGCTTTCTTAGGTCCTTGCAGGTTAATATGAGTGGTCCCTTTGGGAACCCAAATCTTCCTAATCTTACTTCTGTTATTTCTTTTGAAATTGCATTCAAATGCTTTGTGACCAACCCCATTATATGAATAACAAGCAACTCTTGATTTTTGAAATGATGCAAATTTTGAAACTTTAGATGCAAAAGATTTTTGAGTCGAAAACATAGGTGCATATGATTTTGAAGATATAAACTTTGTAGCTGAGACTCTATTAGTATTCAAAGAGTTATAACCAATTCTAGCTTTATTCTTTGAATCCCTTTGATCTTTTAAAATCAGCTCAAGCTTATTTGAACTCAATGTTAGCTTTTCAACCAGAGGCTTAAGTTTTTCAACTTCTTTTTGCAAGCCAATATTTTCATCATGTAAAGCTTTACTCTTCTCAAGATAACCATTCTTTTCAACTTGCAAAGCTTTATGTTTTTCAGATAAGCGATTCAATTCTTTTTGCAAAATCTTATTCTTTTCTGAAATTTCATCTTTTTCTTTCATTAAAATATCACTGCTATTTTTTAAAGATTTTATTTTCAAACCAGCCTTTTTGTATTTAAATAATAACTCATGAAATGCATTGTTTAATTCTTCAAATGTAAATTTATCATGAGGTTCGGGAGACATTACCTCATCTTCAAGATCCATTAAACATATGTTCGTAATTTTGGTAGACTCTTCTTCTTCATTTGATGTAGACTCCTCGCTATCGCTCCAAGTTGCAACCATTGCTTTCTTCTTCTTTTTGTACGCTTTCTTCAAATTTGGACAATTAGAATGGAAGTGCCCTGGTTTCTTGTATTCGAAGCAAATGGGCTGTTGCTCTTTATCCTTTTCCTTTTCTTTTTCTTTGCTATATTCTCCTTTTCTATGATATTTCCTCTAATATCTTATCTTTTTCTTGCCCATAAATTTCTTGAATCTCCTCACTATAAGTGTGACATCATCATCTTTGAGTTCATCTTTGGAGGAGGGGCTTTCTTCATCCATTTTCTCTTCATGTTTCTTCAATTCTGCTGCAGCTTTGAAGGCAATTGATTTTTTCTTCTAAAATCGTCTTCACTTCTATGCCGCATTGCATGTTTGTGCATAATCAGGGAACCCAATAGCTCATCCAGTTGTAGAGTATTCAAGTTCTTCACTTCCTGGATAGTGGTGACCTTTGGATCCCATTTGTCCAATAGAGATCTCAAGATTTTTTGCACGAGGTCAACATTGGAGTATATCCTCCAAGACTCTTTAAATCATTAATAATATGTATAAATCTAGAGAATATGGCAGAATAGTCTCATTCAGTTCCATTTTAAATAATTTATAATTATGTACAAGAAGATTAATCTTAGATGTTTTGACTTGAGAGGTTCCTTCATGGGTTACTTCAAGTTTATCCCAAATTTTTTTAGCTAAAGTAAAAATTTGGTTAAACTCGTTGGCGTCCAAAGCATAATATAAGAGATTCATTGCCTTGGCATTCAATTCACCCATTTTCAGGTCTTGTTCATCCCATTCCTCTTCATGTTTCGGGACATCCACACCATCAACCTTCTTCGTGGGTGTGTGAGGTCTTTTTAAATCATTTTCCATAATTGAAAATCTACTACTTGAATGTAGATTTTCATTTGGGCCTTCCAGTAGGTGTAGTTAGTGCCTATGAAAATGGAGGTCTATTTGTAGATCAGCCTTCGACCAAGGAGGTACTCATAGGGTTTGCTATTTAATCTTTACTCTAAATAAATTTCAGAGATACTGCTCTAATACCAGTTATTGCCCAGGTGACTTACCCAAGAGGGGGGTGAATTGGGTATTTAAAAAATTTCACAAGTATGTGCTTCTTTTAAAATAACTTAGTGTGGTGAGTGATGAGAATTAAGTAAAAGATATAGAAGCAAATAAAAGCACAATCATACAAGCACAAACACAAGGAATTTATAGTGGTTCAGAGCAACACAGCTCTTAAGTCTACTACCTAAGATACCACTTAGGATTTTCACTATATTCACCCTCGGATTATAACCGGATTATTTCCACGGGCTCACAATCCAAAACCCCAACTTTTTTTAAATCGGGATCTCCAAAAACCCAATACACTGTTAGTTTTCATGGGCTCACTAACAACCCACTCTTGGTTTTCAAGGCTCACCAAAATCCTAAACCAAATCCAAGTTACAGCCCCTGCTGTACTTGGAACAACTCAAATGAAGAGTTTAAAAAATAGAGCAACACTATGACAAATCGAACATTGTCGGGTGGTTGCAGTTGTAGCTCTTGAGAAGCCTTCTTGATTCCTTCCTTGAATGCTTTTAAGGCTTCTAATCTTTATCAGTAGATGACTCAAGAATCTGATGGGAGTTGGTGAAGTCTTGAGTGCTTGCTTGAATGCTCTCTTGAATGTTTTCTTAAAACTCATTAAAGGCTCATTAACTTATTCAAAAGTTGTTCAAATCCCTTATAAATAATGTCTTGAACTAATTCCAAGAGGATATAATTGTTGTAGGCCATTGGGATTCGAAATATGGCCATTGGAGCACTTTTTGGTTTCAAAAAGATAGTTTTGGAACTAGTAGCCATTACGAACTGGAACTGCGATTCGAGTCAGCTCGGATGCTTCGAGTCAACTCGAATTCTCAGATAGGTTAAAACTTCACTCTGGTCGAGTTGGCTCTTTAGTCTCGAGTCAGCTCGCCTGGCTGTTTCTTCAAAACTGAGATTTTGTAAACTCTGGAAGAGTCAGCTCGGTTGACTATCGGGTTACTCGGATGTCTAACTACATATTTGAGTCAGCTCGGATTTCATCGAGTCAGCTCGCTTTGATAGACTAAAGAATTGAAACTCTGGACGAGTTGGCTCGATTACCTCGAGTCGGCTCGAATGTCTTCATGCCAAAAAACTTAATCCCATGCTAGAAATTGAGTCGACTCTTCAGCTTTGAGTCGGCTCGAGTGACTTTTGCCAAAAACCTACTGAACTTCTCCGGATTGCTTCCAAAAGCTTCCAACCAATTTCAAAGGCTTTCCAACTCCTTCAAAGCCTAATCTAAGAAATTTAAACTTGAAAATTACATTGAATTGGCCCATTTTCATGAATCATAACTAGTTTCTCTTTGGGCTCTTCATTACATAGCACTTTTTCAAAAATAAACTTGACAAACATCAATGTTGTAAGAGGAGTGCTTGTTCATTTAAATCATCCTACAAAAATTAGAAAATACTTGAAAATAGTTAGTAATCAAATGTATGCTCCAATGTTTTGTTATCATCAAAATCATTCCAGGAGTCAATAGAGTAGAAGCCATAATTTAAATCTTTGAACAAACAAGAACAATACATAAGCAAACCACTCAAGATGATAACCATAATTAGATAAGAACTTGAAATCTAATTGTCACCCACTATTTTCTTCGAATACCATAACCCTCAACTATGGTAGACGAGAAACCAATCTCTGATTTTTTTAGTGGGGTTGAGATCACAATTCCTTAGAAATGCCTTATGTTTGCATAACAAATACTTATAAATTCAAGGGTAGGAAATTCCTTTCCAATTGCATCCCTTACAATTCTCAACATAACACTTGCCTCAAAGACACTTGTGGTCTTGTGTTTGCACAACAAACCATAATATCTTGGTTTAGTCAAACCCTTCATTTTCTATAGTCATGATTGAATAATGTCACCCTTGAGTTTACTCAACAAAGTAACATTATCTAGCATACTATAAAGCATAAAATGCATTAAGTCAAACTTTATATCAAGCCCTAGTGGTAAGCCTTGAGTTTGCTCAACAAACCTACCATAGTTTTGATACAAATTTGGCTTAGCATGTAGGAAGGCAATTTGTAGTGTGCTTAATTAATTAGCATTTCCAATTTAAGGATTAGATGTGAACAAATTGGCTAGGTAAGTGGAAGAGATGAGGGGTTACCCCACTGCTTTCCTTAGACTCCAATTAAATTGGCTAGGTCAAATAACGAAACCAATTAAAAAACCTTATTCCCTTTACCTTCCTAGAACCACTTGCCTAGACACCAATTGGCTGATCAAATCTTAATTAGATTTGCATCATGATTAACTTACACTATGACTAAATATCGTTTTTATGAGGGCTTTTATGGTCCCAAACATATCCTAATTAATCATGTCAACATGACACTCATTCCAGCAAACAAGCATATTAACCCTAATATGCATAACATGAGCATGATTATAACAGCAATCCGTTCACCTCACTTGTTTATGGGATAAGGCCACAGCGGCACCCCTACACACCATAGGAGACCCCATTGAATGGAAAGAGAGAGCCTTTAAATCCTGATTAGCTCGTATGACTAGATGGCCATGGTGAATAACCCAATCCAAAGTAATTACAAGGATATAACATATATGATATGTAATATGAACTAATCATGCATCAATTCAAAGCAAACCAAGCAATCAACATAAAAGTGATTACTAATTATATGTATTAAGGTGGCTCTGATACCATTGTTGGGATCCACACTAGATGTAGTGGAAGACTAGGTTTAAAAATTTTTCATTTTAAAATCCTAATCGGTCGGAACCCTAAACCCTAGGTCAATTTGATCATAACAATTAATAAATCATAATTTTAGGATTATAGAGGAATACCTTGAGTGCTATACTCCTTATTTCAACAAGGCACATAAGTGTATGGCCTCCAAAGGTGATCCACATAGGAACCGGACCAAGAAACACTCATACCAAACTTGCTTATTTAACTAGGACTCTTTCGGCAGCCTTTCAAACTTTCTCCCTTTGCTGTAATCCCTACCCTCCTGTAGGGCACTCAGATACCTCTCTAAACTCTCTCTCAAAATCCAAATGCCCCTCATAATTTTCTTCCTAGTGCCTTGTCTTAAATAGACATGCATTGTCTTAAAAGGATAAGTCTTGTCTTAAAAGGACAAGCCTTGTCTTAAGATGGAAGAGAAAATAGAAAGTGGATTTCTTCGAATCAGAATTGAATTCCTGGTATCAGATTACTGATGCCTATTTACAGAGAGGGATGAGGTACTTGATAAGTCTCTTTTTGGGTCCCTTGATAAGACCCTTCAAGTAGAAGGAGTCTTTGGATGAATAGACTTATCATGAAAAATCCTTTCATGCACCAAGAGATATATAAATGTCTCTTTGATTTTCCAGCAATTTTCACCATATGCCATGTGGATATTACTGGTCAGAAATAAGCCAGGGGATGTGGGATCCCAAAAGGCATATTAGAGAAATTAAGAGCCTTCAAATAGAAGGACTCTGGCTCCTTGAATTCGCACCATATTGAAGGGACGCGACCCTTCAATATGCATGCCTCTTATTCATGCCAAGTTCATCCACTTTTGACCAGTCAAAGCCCACTTATTTGGGCATGGAAATAAGGGATAAAAATTTAGAGTTTATCTAAAAATTGTGATTGATTAGCAGAAAGACTCTTGGTCTTTTGTGCACACAGATCATGGTGCACATTTATCTTGGCACCAAGAGTCCAATGCTAGTAGGACTCTTCCATAAATCCAAGATAAGGTCCAAATAAATTTAGATAAAATCAGACAAATACTATCCTAATTAGGACATAACCCAATTTAAGTCCTACTTAAATTGGTTAGCCCAAATAGCAAGCAAGCTGACCCAATCCAATTGGATTAGGAGTTGGGCTAGGCAACATATCCTAAAATGTCAATTAGCTAGCCAATTAGGATCCCATGACCCTAATAAAAATATAATTGAATTCCTTAGCCAATTCTCTAATATGTGTGACCCTTTAGGTTCCACATCTAGTTAGCAGTAGGTCTAGGTCCAATCCAATTTTATCCAATCAAACTCGATTGACCTAATTAGGTCAAATTAAGCTGACCTAAGTTGCCAATTCGAACTAGCTTCTAAATTAAATATTGATCCCAATCAATTTGATTCATGAAAACCTATGAGAGACATTATTGACATCTAGAAACATGTCATGCCTACCTAGAAGATAAGGAATTTGGTCAAAATTACCAAAATATCCTTTAATGGAAGGTTACCGTGCAATTCAATTATTCGATCTCCCTTTATCTCGATTAAGTGATGGGTAAGGATAAATGTCAAACCGTAACACTTAATCCTTTGCAATCTCAATTTAATAATGAAATCGACTGATGAAAGATTAGAAATCCTATCTAATATCATCATGCTTTGACCAAAGACTTCTTGAGTCATCATTCGAAGAGATCACACAGGATAACATCTTTCCTTACTAGGAGTGATCAATTCTTTATTGACCTACTCATACCTTCATTTACAATCCACCATATCTAGAAGCACCCCATATATGACTTAATTGCCATGAATGAGATGCACCAAAACATGGGTTCATGTGCACAAGATACTATAGTATTCTCAGGTCTAAGGATCACATGCACAACTCCAACTAAGAGAACATTTTTTTGATAAGACTTTCATTTGATGTTCTCTTATCGGATCAGTTCAGTGAACTCATAGCCTAATCAGCACCCACATCCTTATATTAGTATCTCTATACAAGTGGCTGTGAGACCAACCACTCTCTCCATCGAGTATACATTAGATGTGATAGTCTTTTCGAATTCATCAATCCTCAAATCGATGATTCAATGACTATGAACATTTTAGATTAGGGTTTATAGGAACTTAGATATCATCGTTATGATCTCCATCATAACCCTAATTTCATTGCCCTAACCTGTGGGGTTCATTATAATCTTATAATTAAAACATAAGACAACATATGATGAATAAAAAATTATCTTCATTAATATTAATCTTGAGTTGGGAGAATACAAAAATGCCAATGATACAATAACTGTGATTAGGTTTCAGGGCATAATTCTTTCAAGGTTATAGTGATCATTAAGCTAACATGCACCCAAATGGTCTAGGTAAGGCAATCCTAGGCTATTAAGTTTTTTTTTATGTATATATTTTATTAGAGAGGAGAAGGGAGAAGAAGGGAGAAGAAAGATCGAGAAGAAGACTAAAGATGAGAGCCTATGGAGTCCTAGAGCTAAGAGGGATAGAGAAGAAGTATTAATTAAAGTTCTAGGTTAATTGCAAACAAGTTAGCAGTCAACAGACTCTCTATCCTAGTGTCCCTAATTCTAGATAGCTCCTAACTATTTCAAGGTTGTCTTGGAGCCTTTGAAGTTAGATACTAACTAGCCACTAGCTAGATAAGGGTAAGGTCAGTGGAGGTCCCTCCATTACTTTCCTTGGACACCAAATCAATTGGCCAGGTCAAACAATGGAAACAATTAAAGAACCACCTTTCTCTAGGGCTACATCATCTTTGAACCCCTTTCCTTAGACACAAATGAACCAGTTAATTATGAGCTAGTCCAACTCTTAGGGTCCCTTATCCTAATGAGCTTGAATATTCTTAGGGGCCAATGTGTAATTGATTTTATATTTAAGGCTTAGGTTAATGCAATATATAGAATGGTTGTTTGTGGGCCAAGGAAGGGTAATGACATCCCCACTTTATGTTGTTTAGGGGTTTAGCACCCTTAAGATATTTTATGAGGTATGCAATGTAGAGAAAGCAAATATCTGATACAAATAATTAGTTTTTAAAGCTTAATTATTTCTTTATTTTAATTATATATTATGAGGTGTCATGTTTTCTTTTTAATTCAGGTTTTTTAAGTAAGTTTTTAATTTTGTTAACTAAGTATGGGAAAAAAAACCTAAATTGAATTAGGGTTATAAGGCAGCTAAGTGGTTAATTAGAAATGAAATAACTAGAAAGCAGTAATTTAGATTTAGAAAATAGTAAATTAGTTAGGAAAGCAATAAAAAAAGAAATAATTTTTTTTATCTTTTTTATTTTTCTTCTCTTTTTTATTGATTTTTAAATCACAACTATGCTTAGGGTCCTCAATAATGGTACAAAAATTTGATCACTGTTATAGACAATCAAAAATAATTTACCAACTCAATTCTATAGCTAGGGTAAGTTAGTATTGTATCCTCAGGAACCTTAGGGCTAAGTTATGATTTTCGAAAGAAAAAAAGTGTAATTATGGTTACATAAAAGTAAAGGTAAGCAAGAAACAAACTACTTCTAAGAGCGAAGCAAATAAAAGGGATTGTTTTTAGAAGTAGAAGGTTGGTTTTGCACTGCTCAATAGTATTTGGTGCGGACACCATGGCCAGAAGAAATCTATAGGTCAAATCCATATCCCTGTGGATCACCTGTGAATAAAGCCCTAAACCCAAATTGCAGATCACTTGTAAATAGTTATCTTAAATTCTATTATTTTAGCTTTGTTGGGTTTAGCCCTAAATCCCAAAATTGAGTCGTGTATAAAAATCCTGGATCCAAAATTGAGTCTGTAAAAAAATCCCAATTTCAATTGGATCATAAATTTATTATTCATCAAATAAAGATGTCATTCGACCAATCCATTGCTATGTCAAGCATCATGGGGTGTGAGGCCATATTCCTTTGTTCTTCAGAGCGTTGCAGGGTGTGAGGCCTAGTTATCCTATTTATCCCACCATCAGAAAACCCTAGCTGCCTTCCAGCTTCTTCCTCCCCTTTCCTTTTTTCTTCCATTAATTTTTTTTTTATTTTTCTTTCCATGCCTTCTTACTAAGTTTGAAATTGATTGCAGGTGATCAAGATCAGACATGATGATGGTTCTTGCCTTGGAACCAGTTGAGCTGAAGATCGAAGCTCGAAGATCAAATCTGGAAGTCCTGCCACAAGATCCTAGAGAGTCCAATCAGATCTATAACAAGAGGATTATAATCTTTGTTGGTAAAGTATAAACCTTATCTAACTCTTTATTCTCTGATCTATTGAGAGGTAGAACCCTAGTTTAAGGTGATTTCTTAATCACCAAAACCTTCTTTCCTAACTAGATTTGTTAGTTCAATATTGCGGGCATATTCTAGCTGACTAGTCTTGTTTACTTTAATTGCTTTAAGTCTTTATTATAAAAATCTAGAAAAAAATAATCTCTATTAATTTCAGTTAATTAGTTTAATATTCAGTAATTTAGTTTTTACATATTATCCCGCATCATCTTTGGTATTAGAGCGAAGGTTAAACTAGGATTTAACTACTAGTTTAGAAATGTCTGTACATCTAGGTTTAGGCTAAAAATAAACCGCATAAAAATCATCATAAAAAAATACAAAAAATTAGTAATTAATTTGGTGTTAATCCTCTGTTAATCTACTACTAATCTTAAAAAAAAAAAGGAAAAAAAATTATTGCATAGTTTTTCTGGTGGAAGGAAATCATGCCTCCTGAGCAGGTATATGCAAGTATACTGTTACGACCCATGGGAGTGATGAGCTACGACCGGACGTGATATCTCAAGATCAAAAATCTGAAATTAATCAGATCTAAAATTTAATTGAAGAAAAAAAATTAATTTATTTTTTGCTATTTTTATTATTTTAGCTTCATTGTATATTAGGGTTTCATATAGGATTTCATATCGTGTGATTGCATCATCCTGTAACCTAATCTTAAGGGCACTTGACTATCTCAGATCAGGGCAAGATTTCATCGCTTGTCCTGGGCCCACAACAACCACCTTTTGCATCGATTTTAATCCTAATTAAAATCAATTAGAAATCTAAAGCAATTTAGGGACACCAACAAGTGGAGTTCCGAGTATTGTGTGAAAGCTAGTGCACCTAGTCCTTTGATTATCACTTGAATCTGGTGCCTAAGGCTAGAGGTCCAGAGGAAAATGCCCTAAGCAGTCCATGGTTTTTAATTAGGACCCTGTGAGAGTAGGGGAGCCTCCCACGACCCCACCTCTTACTTGGCCATTGAACAGGGTAATTGCTAAATTAGTTGTAAATTGAGCTGACCCATTCTACTTGACCTCTAGGTCTAAGAGACCCTAGTTCGAGTTTTGTGTGTGTGCATTGCATGTCTACTAGATCAGGAACACCCTATCAGTATACTCAAACCCAACCCAATCCTACCATGGATCCTAATATTGAGACTTTGTTAAGATCCATAACAGAGGAAGTTAGGCAACTCAGTAATAGGTTTGACCATATAGGAGACCGTAGAGGAACCCTAAAGAGAACCCCTGTGATCCATACTAAGCCTAAACTTGACACCCCACACCCTGACCCATTCCTAGAACCCAACCCTAGGATAGCCCCTTGCCATGACTGAAATTGGGATCTTAGTTTGAAGAGACCCAATTATGATTTCATAGACCAGGATGAGAGCTACTAGCAACTTTAGGGTAAAAGCACCTAAATTTGGTGGTGATCTTGATCTTGAGGATTATATTGATTGGGAACAAGGTATGGATCAATATTTTGAGAGGGATCTAATATATGGGGAAAGAAAGTTTAAGTTTGCTAGGCTTAAGTTAGTTCGCCAAGCTAAAATCTATTGGGATAAGGTTGAAAGAATGACTAGAAATAGAGGAGAAATCTCCATAGCTACATGGAGAGCTATGAAGAGAAAACTTAGGAAGAAGTACCGTCCTGCACCCTACCATCCTAGATCCTTCGAATCCAGATCTTTTGAGTCCACGTCCTATGATCCCAAGGAACCCATAACCTCTAGGTATTAACCTAGTACCAGTTAGGTTTCCTTTAGTTAACTGGAACCCCATAGGATTAGCACTCCTGAGTGCAAGCTAAGTCTTAGTCAGGTACCCCTTAGTCAACCCACCCCTACTATCCCAGACACTTGTCAATTTTTCCTTAACCAACCTACTCCTACTACCCCATTGGTTCACAAGGATGACATTGAAGAGGAAGTGTATGAAGCTGAGGTGAACTTAGTGGATGAGTATGAAGGAGAAGAGTAGATACCTATGGCTGACCTGGTAGGCACCCAAGCTGAAGCCAGCCCAGAGTTAGTTGACCATGATCATACCCTGACTGAAACTGTACTGGTAGGACCCTTAGAAAAAGAGACCCATGAGGAGTCAAACCCTATTGTTAGGACCTTACCTGAGGAAATGCTAGAAGAGACTCAAGTCATAGAGCCTAGTCATGAAATCTAAGAACAAGAGAAAATTGATGAGGACTTGGCTTATTTAGTCCAGTACCCTCAAGAAGACTTCACTCCTGTGGTCCCAATTGAAGATCTTTTTTCTGAAATCACTGACTCATCCTTCCATAAGGCTGACCTTTATTTACCTATTCATGTAACCCAATGTCCAAACCTTAAGGTCAACCCCATTAATCTAGGACAAATTCCCACACCCTTTTCTTATTTCCTACCATACTAAGTCACCCCCGAATCCACTTCTCATTTCCTACCCTTCCCCAAGGTTTCCAATGTTTCTAGAACCATTAGATTACATTTTGTAGAGGTTAGAATGTTGCATAAGCCCATTGAGCATGTTAGGTTTACAACCTATTTCTAGCAGACTCTATGGCATTTAGTAGGAGTCCATGCACCATTCTTATCTGCATGTCACCCACCAACCAAGGGTCAAACTCAGTTGTAGTTTAGGGTTTACATGCATGTCATTAAGAAAAAGAAAAAAGAAATGGAAAAAGAAAAGAGACTCAAAGAAATTCAATGAAGGAGACTTTGTCATGGTTAAGCTATGACCTGAATGGTTCCATGAAGAAGTTATATGCCCGAAGTAGTGGACCATACAAAGTAATTAGGAAAATTGTATCTAATGCCTATGTGCTTAAGTTACCACTTGAACAAGGCATTAGTTCTACTTTCAACGTTTCAGACTTTATAGAGTATAGGGAGCCAACGTTGATACCTAGTGAGCATTTTGGGCCTAATCCAATCCTTGAGAGTGAGCCAACCCATGTGTGTCCACCTACCATACTACCAGCCCAGAGAGATAGGATCGAATGGATCTTGGATGATAAGATTATCGCTACTCGAGCAAATACTATCAGCGATATATGGTTCATTGGCAAGGACGACCCGAGACTGACGATTCTTGGATCACTAGAGAGGACTTGTAAAGAATTGACCCAGACTTACTAGAGCACTATCATAGCAAAGTTGACCCATACTTGACATGGTCTAGTTCCTCCCACCCGGGAGAACTGGTGCGAACACCAGGGCCAGATGGAATCGATAGGTCGAACCCACATCCTTGTGGATCACCTGTGAATAAAGCCCTAAGTCCAAATCCCAGATCACTTGTAAATAGTTATCTTAAATTTTGTTATTTTAGCTTAGTTGGATTTAGTCCTAAATCCCAAAATTGAGTCATCTGTAAAAACCTCTGGATCCAAAATTGAGTCTATAAAAAAAACTCAATTTTAATTAGATCATAAATTCTATTATTTATCAAATAAAGATGTCATTCTGCCAATCCTTTGCTATGTCAAGCATCATGGGGTGTGAGGCCCTATTCCTTTGTTCTTCGGAGCATCGCAGGGTGTGAGGCCCTAGTTATCCTATTTATCCCACCATTAGAAAACCCTACCCACCTTCCAGCATCTTCCTCCCCTTTCCTTTTTTTTCCATTAAAATTCCCTTTTCTTTCCTTTCCATGCCTTCTTATTGAGTTTAAAACTGATTGCAGGTGATCAAGATTGGACTTGACAATGGTTCTTGCCCTGGAACCAATTGAGCTGAAGATCAGAACCCAAAGATCGAAATCTGGAAGTCCCGCCGCAAGATCCTAGAGAGTCCAATCAGATCTACAACAAGAGGGTTATAATCTTTATTGGTAAAGTATAAACCTTCTCTAACTCTTTATTTTTTGATCCATCGAGAGGTAGAACCCTAGTTTAAAATGATTTCTTAATCACTAGATCCTTCTTTCCTAACTAGATTTGTTAGTTCGATATTGCGGGCATATACTAGCTGACTAGTCTTATTTATTTTAATTGCTTTGAGTCTTTATTCTAAATATATATAAAAAAATAATCTCTATTAATTTCAGTTAATTAGTTTAATATTCAGTAATTTAGTTTTTGCATATTGTCCCGTATCAGTATTTCTTTTATAATTAAGATATAATTAATTTTAGGAACTTACCTGTCTTCCCTTAGCACACTCCATACCCATAACAGATTATGACGCATCTCTAGGAGGCACTACATATCCAACTCTTCTTTTCTCAGCATGCCTCATATCCACAATAGATCATGGTGCATCTCTAAAAAGCAAGAGTTGTCCATAAACTCAATCTAATAGTAAAGTATAATAAGGATCAAATAAAATAAAATAAATAATAAACTCATAAATAAAAACATACTTTTTTATCGCAGACCAAAGAAATATAAAAGATTGAAGAACAAGAGAACCCCACTCTACCTCATACAAAATCTTCTCTTCCCTTCCACATTTCTGCACTAACCTGCTTTTAAGTTGATCCCCTCCTATCCCCCTATGCAAAGGTTTTAGATGGACTCCAAGGAGTTGATTGCCCCGGGTAGAGGCATAGGAGCCTTTTTATAGGGTTTAATATGGAAGAGCTTCTCATTGGTTTTTGGTGTAGGACAAAACTAAAGAATCAAAAGAGTGGCTAGGATTTAATTTTACAATAGATTAATGGTTATTAGATGGCGAGCCCAAATCCTAGTTAAAGTAGACTACAGAGTCCTGTTCCAATTAGTACTTAACTAGTTGAGGGTTGGTTGCCATCGAATCTTGATCAAAAGTTCATAAATTATACATGTCATGGTAATCAAGATGAGCCATTGTGTGCTCTGAGATCCATGCTCCTTCATCCTTTCCTAATTAGTTTGGTTCCGTTGCCCAGTGTTGCCACCATCTTCTCTTGGGCTACAGCCACCACCAACATCGGGATTTTCCAAGCCACCTCATGCCTTCATCAAGATCCACCGCCATTACCAGTGATGATCAGTGATATGGCCTAGTATAGAGGAGGTGCGATGGTGGAGAAGATGGCAGACCGTGGGGAGGAGGATTGAGTGAATGATGGTGGTGTAAGGGAACTAAGGAAACGGGAACCATGTGGCATGGCCCCAGACATGCAATTTAAAAACTTTTTCTAGATTACATGATATAGTGGAAGTAGATAAACAATTTATGTAAGCATGTTAATCTAATTAACACAGGTTTCCTATGCAGATCTTGATGCATGTGTAGAATAATGTATATATGAAATCAAGCATCCATTGAATGAAAAATAGAACTATTATAGGTTCACACAATGATGCTACAGATTATAGTATGCCAAACAAATAATCTAAAGGTGTACCTTTGAGATGACGATCACCCAAAAGGCACGTGCTCCAACAACAAGATGGAACAGCACTCGATAGAGATCAGCTATGTAGAAAGATGATCGAGCTCTGCAAGCGGCACACATGTACCGCCTCTATGGGTGGTTCACAATGGATAAAGGGACTTCTCCACCTTCCTTTGGGGTGCTAGCCCTTGGAAAACAATGTCAGCAGCAAGGACTCCCTCTTCAACTCCTTGAAGAGGCATGAAATCCTTCAACACCTTGAAGATTTGTCGTTGCAGCAGAGCTGGAACGAAGACCCTTGAGAACCCTTCCCAACACTCTATCCCAAACCTTTAAATAAGGTATACACACTGATGCAGGATGATCCTAGGACTACCATGATTGTAGGAAAATAGAAACTAATTTTTTTATAATTTTTTTAGAATTTTAATTTGCAGGCTAATGACCCAAAATCAAGTAAAGATGAGTAGAAAAACTAGTAATGAAAAGAAACATCATACCTGAAAAGAACTCATGCAAAATAATAAAAGAAAGGATCTCAAAGATTGAGAAACCCTCGGTTAGGATAACATACCTTCAACAAATCAAAAGTTAAGAGGGGGAAGGATTTTACCAAGCACCGATTCAAAAATCTGCTCGAAGCCGAGGTCACATAGCACTTGGGATTGTCGCTTGGAAGACAAGCCATCAATTCCTTAATTCAAGAAAATATCTAGGATCGATCCTGGAGGCAAAGAGGGCTTCCTCCTTGGAGGTGAATACCTCGGGGATCCTACAGGAATCAGAGGTTAGCAAGAGAACAAATAAGAAATCAAAAAAGAAGAACTATGGTTTAGGAAAAGAGAAATCAGGGTTTCTGTTGCTGGCGGCTGGAGGTAGAAGAAGACTCAAGCTGAAGAATGGCTATGGCTCTCTTCCTTGGGATGGATTAGGGTTTGAATGCTAATGCTTTGGTCGGTCAAGGCTTGGAAGAACTAGGGCATACTTTGTAGCACTCACACACCTCAATCACAAGAACACAATTGAACATAATTGAACTAAATTTCAATAGGGATTCATTCATGAAAAGAGTTACTTACAAGATGGGGAGGGATAGGGTATTTATAGAGTTTTCCCATGTTCTCTCCTTGTTAGGATAGAATTACAAAGTAGAGTGGGAGAGGGATTACAAAGGGGTTTAGAATTAGGAGTATACACTTTGAATGAAATTAAAACTTGTTCTCCTTGTTCTAATTAGATTTCTCTCCTCATTTGGCTTGGTCAAAGAGCTTTCTTTGGGCTTAGATGCCAAGATGGCTTGGGCTTAGAAGTTATGGCAGCAAGGGGCATCCTCCATTGGGTTAGGGTGGCCTCTAAAAGGCTTAGGCACATGGACTCTAGGTGGGCTTGAAATCCTGGGCTGGGGTGCCTAGAATATTCCCTGGGTATCTTGGTTCTTGAAATCTTCATATGGACTTGGGGAAAAACCTGGGATGCCTCCTCTTACTGGACTTCTGGGCTTGAGAGATTCTTGGGATGGGGTGCTTGGTATATTCCTGGAATCATGGGGTGCCTTGGTCCTTGGAATTTTCTTTGGACATCTGGAAGGAATCTTGGCATCTGGGGTATCAAAACATCTGGGGTGGCAAGCCACCCATTATGGCTGATGTGAGGGCCTCTAACTCCTGGATGAAGCCTGGTAGAACTCCAAAACTGGGTATCCTCTTCTCTTGTATAAAACTGGACCAGTATTGGACTAATACAAATGTACAGGGCTCAATGGGACTCAACTGAACTAGACTAGGGTTGAGACAAACTAACTTGGGCATCTTGCCTCAACTTATTACAGGACTCAATCTTACTTGATTATAAAATTTGACACATTGGCAATGGCTCAAAACCTTAATCAGTAAACTAGATAGGGCCTAGTAATCTGTGTCAGATCCTGGTGCCCCCACCAATTCTCCCGAGGCGGGAAGAACTTGACCCCATCGAGGATGGGTCAATGTGGCTCTCATATAGCTCAGGAAGGACTGGGTTGAGGCGCTGCAGATCCTCACAGATGATCCACAAATCCTCAAATTCTGGCTAACCTTGTCATCGGACCGAATACAGTGGATAGCCGTTTGTCTGGGTACTGATGGCTCGATCATCCAAGATGCACTCAATCCTTTCCTCACTAATAGGCCAGATTGTAAGTGGACTCTCTGGGGTGGGTTCTCTCTCAATGGAAGGGAGAGGTTCAAAGAGCTAGCTAGGTATCATTGCTAGCTCCTGAAACTCTATAAGGTCTAAAATATTGAAGGTGAAACTAATACCTAATTCGAGTGAAACTCAAGCACATAGGCATCGGATCCAACTCTCTCTATTATTTTGAATGGTCCAGCTTCGTGAGCAAGAAATTTTTTTATGGTCCCTGGAGGGAACCGCTCAGGCCTAAGCCTGATCATCACATAATCCCCTGCAAAAAATTCTTTAGCTTATTTTTCGGAATTAGCCAAGTTTTTATAGGGTGCATTACTTATGTTCATCTTTAGACTAATTTCCTGATGCAAATGCTGTGTAGAGGTCAGTGCAGGTGTAGACAGATGAAGTAGGTCTATGAATTTGTTAGACTCAAAATCAGATATTATTTCACTACCCACATCTATTTCCTAGGGTTGTTCCTTAGGGACTTATACCTGGATTTTCTCAATGAACAACTCTTGTGAACCGTCAATTTCATCTATAATGTTCGATCCTGGCTTAGTCACTTGTTCTTCAATTAGTATAGAGGGCTCAGGACCATTTTCCTTTGGTTCTTCAATGGGTTCAGAAGTTTCTTCCTCTAATTCCTTAGCCTTAATTAGATTAATTCCTGATTTCTTCTCCTTAAGGCTACTAGAATTTCTCCTAATCAATTCTCTAGGCTGAGTCAGGTGAATCACAAATTTCTTCCCATGATGACTAAAAGTCAAGGTATTGGTTTGACCAGATAGGGCTACATCATGATCGTAGAGCCATGGTCAACCTAAGATGATGCTACTGGCTCTCATGGAAAGGATATCACACCAAATCTTCTCCTCATATGATTGCAGTTTAATTAAGATTTGGTACCTAGACTTGATTGGAATGGATGTGGAGTCTACCCATGAGACTTTATAGGGGCTAGGATGGGGAACTAGGGTCAATCCTAAAGATCTAACTGTATCAGAGGCAATAACATTGACACAACTCTCACTATCTATTATAATCTTGCAACCTTATCCCCAATTTTTACAAAGGTTTGTAGGATACTAGTCCTATGCCAATCTTCCTAGTTTGGGTTTGGGTCAGAATGTATCTAACTACCCCTACTAGGTCAGACTGATCAAATTCCTCCTCATCTCCTTCATATGCCTCAATCAAGTCTGCCTCAACTTCATAAACTTCTTCTTCTTTTTAACATTGGGTTCAGGCTCTTCCTCCTCAAGCTCCCCTATGTGTAACAATCTGGTGGGACACTGGCTAGCATAGTGACCTATCTTATTGCATCTAAAATAGGAATTGGAGCTGGGGCTTGGGGCTTTCTGAAATGCTAGTGCCTTACCCTTATCGATTCTAACTGGTGCAGAATTACTTGAACTAGATTGACTCGGACTCGGTTACGGTTGGGATGGGCTGGGTTAGGATTGGATCAAATTGGGTTAGGATTGGGTCGGACTGGATTAGGGTTTGACCTAACTGGGTTGGAGTTAAATCTGATTGGGTTGGGATTAGGGTTTGGTTGACCTTGGTACACTTGGTTTGGGTTTGGTTTTGGGAATGAGGTATTGGTCCTAATAGGTTTAGATCGTTGATACGTAGGTCCCCTTTGGAATTGTTCATAATGTCTAGCTATCTGGTATGCTTGATCCAAATCAGTGACCTCCCTCATGTATAGCTCTCTTTGAATCTCTTCACGTAATCCAATTCTGAACCTAGACAGGGTTTAAGCTAGAGACTCAGGTTCATTGCACCTAACTGCGAAATCATCAAACTGGGCGATGTACTCTGATATAGACCTATTCCCTTGACGTAGCTTATTCCATTGGTCTAGGAGTTTCTGGTTGTAGGATTCAGGAAGATACTTCTCCTTAAGTTTCAATTTCATGTCTTGCCAGGTGGTTATGGGTGGAAGTTCTTGTTGTCTCCTAGAACGTTCAAGGTTAGCCCAATGTAGCCTAGCCTGACGAATCAACCTCATCTTTGCAAATTTGTACTTCATCTCCTCACTCATGTCATACCATTCAAAATAATATTCCATGTCTCCTACCTAGTTTACATAGACCTTTGGTTTCAGACTACCATCAAAGGTGGGTGCCTCTACCTTAATGCCTCTCATGTCCCTCTCATCTTTATCACAGACTTCATGGTGGGGCCTTCTATGATTTGGTTCCTGGATAGGGTCAAGGTCTTGGACTCTCTTAAGGTTGGGTTTCTAATATGGATACTGATGTTGAACTCTCCTAGGGTTAGGTTCCTGATATGGTTCCTGGTAGTGGATTCTCCTAGGGTTGGGTTCCTGATGTGGTTCCTAGTATTGGACTCACCTAGGATTGGGTTCCATAAATTGGTCCTGGTTTTGGGTTCTCCTAGGGTTGGGTTCCATAAATTGATCTTGATTTTGGACTCCCCTAGGGTTATGAGAGGTGGAACAGGGTGAATCAGGATCTGGTTCAGCATTGGACTCTTGGGTTCGTTCTATGGTACCTAATCGATCCTCTACTTGGTTAAGCCTTTTGGTTAAATGGTCAAGCCTAGTGGTTGCTTGGGCATTTGATTGGGTTATTTGGTTTATATATGTGGTCAACTGGGCAAACTTGTTTTGGGATTCGGTATTGGACTGGTTAATTTGGGTGGTTAATTTGATAGGAATATCAGGTCAACCCTAGTTCACTATGGGTCCCTGAGTTTTGAGTCCCTTAGCCATGATTCCCATTTTGTCTTTGAGTCCAATAATCAAGTCCTGTTAGCCTTTTGAGTCTTGTAAGTAAGGCATAAGTCAGTTGAGTCACTTGAAGTCCTGTAAATAGGGTTTTGATCAGTTAAGCCCGATTGTGCCCATTGAGTCCTGTATTTCGGCCTTGAGCTCTGTTACACTTGAGTCCTTTATCTAGAGTCGACTCATGCCATTAGGGCTCATGAGTCAAGCTTGAGATTACATTCAAGCTTAGTTGAGCAAGTCAGCTCATTGTGAACCATTTGTCAATTTTGAGCCCTTAATCGTGTGTCAAGTTTTGTAACTAACCCAGTCCAGTTAAGTTGAGTGAGTCCTATAATAAGTTGAGTTGTCTCAACCTCAGTCCAATCCAATTGAGTCCTATGAGAGTCCAGTAAGTTGTGTTCTTTAAAAATCTTGTACAAGAGGAGGAGAACCAGCTAAAGTCTTCACCAGGATCCCAGAACAAAGTAAGTCCATAAAAGATACCACGGACCAAGAATATCCTTCTAGCATCCCAACCCAAGGTTTCCATCCCACCAGGATCAAGCCCATGCACCAAAGCTCTTTGGAAGCCACCCAAGCCCATGTTGGAGACGCCCCTTGCTGCCCTAAAGTCAAGCCCAAGTTCAATTAGGTGTCCAAGCCCAAGAGACCAAGATTCCCAAGGAAAATACTGCCCCTAGGCACCCCAGCCCAAGAGCCTATAAGCAGTTGGCACCCCAGGCCTTTTCATGATAATCCCAGGCACCCAAGAGGAAGACCAGGTCAAAGGAAGGAATATTCCTTCCTAACCTAACAAGGAAGCCCCTTAACCAAGTCAAAGAAGGAGAAGAATCCACTTATAACTAGGAGATTTTGCTTTATTTATACTCAAATTGTGTAGTCCTAGTTCTAGGCCACTTTGTAATCCTTCTCCCTATCAAAGTTTGTAATCCTAACCTAACTAGGAGAGGGCACGAGAACATCTATAGATACCCCACCCCTCCACCCTCTTGTAACTAATGATCAATTATTATGAATTGTTATGAATGAATTTCTATTGAGTTTTCCTCAAAGTTTTGAGTGAATTTCTATGTGATTAAGGATATCTATGTAATCCCTCAAGGTTTCTATGTGATCTTTGCACCCTCCTCCAAGCCACCAGCTTTCTTCATCCCTTGACCACCTTCTTCAAACCTCTTCCCCTTTCTTTTCTTATAGCAATCTAAATCTTTTCTTCCTTATTTTCTAACCCATGTTAGGTGATTTGCAGGTCTCTCAGAGTTCATGAATCCAAGGATTCCATCTGACCAGTTTTTGGGTTACCGGATTGAATGCCACGAACCTGCAAGGTCGATAGCTTTATTTTCCAGGCTACATCCAAGAGTGTAGAGCGAACACTTCATTGATTGATCTTCAAATCTCTGCTAGGCACACCCCCTAGACTTCTGTGGTAGTGGTATTAAAAAAGAGCTAGTCCTAACCAGGGCTTCCTAGCCTTAGCGATCCTGTTTCTTCACTTTTAGGGTTTATTTCTACATGCCTGTGCTTCAAATTTTTTATAGAATTCTCTACTTAATATATTGGATTAAAATTCAGGATATAAACTTCTAACTTAATGCCTAATAGTAAAAAAATAATTGGCATGCATGAATAGTCCCGCATCATTTGGTATCAGAGCATGTTTTAGGGCTAGTTTCTGCATCCCGTAATTCTCATACATAGTTTGTTATTTTTACTCTTTCTATACATAGATGGATCAGAAAATCCTAATTCTTATTTTTCTAGATTTTTCATAATTGATATTATTTTTCAAAACTTTCTCATGATTTATTACGGCCTATTGAGTTTTTTTCACACCTATTTTCTTTTGCCCTAGAAGCTTCTGCATCCTGTCTCTGCATTAGGGGTTTGATTTTCAGTCTATTTTGTCAACTTAGGGATTTTATTTTTCATTGAAATCTAAATGACATACTCTATTTAGTCCTTATAATTATCATAATTTTTAATTATTTTTATCAAGGAAAAAAAATATAAAAGAATCTGCATCTTAGAAACCCTAATGAAAATCTTGAACTTCTGCATATAGTCTAAATACCCTATTTTTTATACTATCATCTGAATTTTGATTCACATGAAATTTTGTAGGGATCATCTGCACTAATCTCCCTCTATTATAAAACTTTTTTGATTTTTTTTGGCATCAAAAACCAAACCAAACTCTATTCCAAACAAATCCTAATTTTGTTCTGTATACTTGATCAAACCAAACCTAATCAACTTACAAACCCTACCTCACCCAAGCCCTAACGTTGTTTGATAATTTAATCAACTTAAGTTTAATTTGCCACCTCATAAAATATAAAAAAAATATTTTATTTTCTGATTGTTATTAGTTGCATTAGGGTTCATAGTGTGTTCATCATCTCATTTAATCAATTTTAAGGGCAATTTCCTCTCTCAGATCAGGGCAGGATTTCATCACATGTCCTGGGCACAAAACAACCACCCAGCATCAGAACCCAAGCCTTAACTAAAATCAATTAGCAACCTAATTGCTCTAAAGAGCTTAGGGACACCAACAGGTCGGGTCAGAATTGTATGGGCCAGCTCGTGCACCTAATTCCCCAGCTATTATTGAAAACTGTGTCTAAGGCTAGAGGTCCAGAGGCAAACACCCTAAGTGGACTGGTGGTTTTTAATTAGGACCCTGTCACAAGCAGGGGGAGCCTCCCACCAACCCACCTCTTACCTGGCCAGTGGAAGGATTAGCTATTGAGTTAAGTGTAAGTTGAGTAAACCCATTCAACTTTGGCTCTAGGTTTAGCAAGCTGTAGTCCATTTTCACTTTGTGTGATTGCATCCTACCACCTTATTTGATTGATTGCATGACCACCAGGTCAAGAGTCCAGTACAACCAGTCTAAACCCAAACCTATTTCAACCATGGAACCAAATCTTGAAACTCTTCTAAAAGCCATGAATGAACAGATGGTTGCCCAATTAACAACCTAGATTAACTAGTCCAACACCCAATCCCAAAACCAGTTTGCCTAGATGAACTTCAAGTTCAACCAATCCAATACCCAGATAAATCATAGACTTGACCAATTGATCCAATCGACTATCCAAACAACCCATAGGTTTGACCAGGTAGGAGACCAATTAGGAAACCTAGAGAAAACCCCTAAGCCCTATACCAAATCTAAGCCTGAGCCTGACCTTAGGATCCATGCTAAGTCGAATCCTAGGAGAATCCCATACTCTAACCCATATTGGGAGCCCAACCCTAGGAAACCCAATCATGATTTCATTGATCAAGATAAGAGAGCTACAACATATAGATCTGAGCCCAAAGCCTATGACTCTAGAACCTATGCACCCACCTTCTATGAACCCAATAAACTAAAGATCCATAGAGCTGAACCCTTGTCCTATGAACCCAAGGAACCCCTAATCCCTAGGTATTAGCCTAGTACCAGTCAGGTTTCCCCTAGTCAACCTGAATCCCATAGGATTAATAATCCTAGATTTAAGCCTAGTATTAGTCAGGAACCCCTTAACGAACCCACCCCTACCACCCCAGTCATCAGTAAATTATTTCTTAGTCAACCCCCTCTTACCACTCTATTGGTTCACCATAATGACCTTGAAGAGGAGATATATGAAGCTGATGTGAGCTTAGTGGATAAGTATGAGGAAGAAGAAGAGGAGATACCTATAGATGACCTAGAATTAGTTTACCCTGACCAGACCCATGTAGAAACCAACCCAGAATTAGTTGACCAGGTAGATACCCAGGTAGAAGCCAACCCAAAATTAGTTGACCTAGTAGATACCCAGGTAGAAGCCAACGTAGAATTAGCTGACCCTGACCATACCCAGATTGAAGCCAATCTAGAGTTAGCTGACCTTGACCATACCCAAACTGAACCTGTAGTGGAAGTACAGTTAGAGAAAGATAATTCAGATACTACTGTTAAAATCTTATTTGAGGAGCCACTAGAAGAAAGCCAAATTATAGAACCCAGTCCTTAATTTCATGAACCAGAAGACTTTATTGAGGAATTAGCTTATTAGTACCCTCAGGATGAATCCCCTTCTATAGTTCCTATTGAAGATCTCTACCTCGAGATTAATGACCCATTCTTCCATTATGCAGGCCCCATAGATATACCTCAACCCCATAACATCAACCTCATTAGTCTTGGATTTATCCCTGAAACCCCTTCTTGTATTCTATTTTTTTCGATTAACCCTGAACCATCTTCTTATTCTTTACCCTACCAGACTAACTTTGACTCCACCTCTTATTTTCTACCCTTTCTAGAAACTTCCAGCATTTCTACGATCATTAGATTGCATTTTGTTGAGATTAGCATACAACACACATTCATTGCGCATGTTAGGTTTGCATCTTACTTCTGGCATACTCTATGGCATTTATTAAAAGTTCATTGTAAATTTTCATGTGCATGCCAAACCAGGGTCAAACCTAGAGAGTCTATAGTCTGTTAGATTTAAGCCCAAAAGAGTCCAATAAAGTTTCTCTAAATAGGAATGCATAGTTGAGTCTGCATTTTTGTTAGGTGTCTATACAAGTCAGGTGCATCATCCGCATTTAGCATTAATTTTAAAATGAACTGGCTAATTTCATAAAAAGAGCCAAGAAATTTAATGTAGGAGATTCTGTTATGGTTAAGAAGCTTTAAGCTCACAGAGCTGGACCCTTTAGAGTGGTAGAGAAGGAAGGACCAATGCCTATGTGCTTGATTTGCCATTAGATTTAAGCATTAGCTCTACCTTCAATATCATGGACTTGATTGAGTATAGGGAACCGACAGTGATTCCTAGTGAGGATTTTGGACCTACTCCATCCTTTGAGAGCAAACCTAACCTAGAGTGTCCACATATAAATTGGCCTAAGAGAGGAATACGGATCGAGCGTATCTTGGATGATCCAGCTATCATGACCAAGGGTCGTGGCTATCAACGCTACCTGGTTAATGGCAAGGTCAACTAGAATCCGACGATTCATGGATTACTTGAGAGGACTTGCAGCACCTTAACCAAACCTCCTTGAGCGATACCAGAGCCAGAGTGACCCTTACTCAACGGAGTCGAGTTCCTCCCACCCTGGGAGAATTGATGGGGATATTAGGTCAACCCTAGTTCACTATGGGTCCCTGAGTTTTGAGTTCCTTAGCCATGATTTCAATTTTATCTTTGAGTCCAATAATCAAGTCCTGTTAGCCCTTTGAGTCTTGTAAGTAGGGCTTAAGTCAATTGAGTCACTTGAAGTCCTGTAATTAGGGTTTTGATCAGTTAAGCCCAATTGTATCCATTGAGTCCTGTATTTGGGCCTTGAGCTCTATTACACTTGAGTCCTATATCTAGAGTCGACTCATGCCATTAGGGCTCATGAGTCAAGCTTGAGATTACATTCAAGCATAGTTGAGCGAGCCAACACATTGTGAGCCATTTGTTAATTTTGAGCCCTTAATCATGTGTCAAGTTTTGTAACTAATCCAGTCTAGTTAAGTTGAGTGAGTCTTATAATAAGTTAAGTTGTCTTAACCTTAATCCAGTCCAATTGAGTCCTATAAGAGTCCAGTAAGTTGTGTTCTTTAAAAATTTTGTACAAAAGGAGGAGCATCAGCTAAAGTCTTCACCAGGATCCCAAAACAAAGTCCATATAAGAAACTAGGGACCATGATTATTCTTCTAGCATCCCAGCACAGGGTTTCCAGCCCACCAAGATCAAGCCCATGTGCCAGAGCTCTTTGGAGGCCACCCAAGCCCATGTTGGAGATGCCTCTTGCTGCCCTAAAGTCAAGCCCAAGTTCAATTAGGCATCCAAGCCCAAGAGACCAAGATTCCCAAGGAATATACTGCCCCTAGGCACCTCAGCCTAGAAGCCCATAAGCAGTTGGCACCCCAGGCCCATTCATGACAAGCCCAGGTGCCCAAGAGGAAGACCAGGTCAAAGGAAGGAATATTCCTTCCCAACCCAATAAGGAAGCCCCTTGACCAAGTCAAAAAAGGAGAAGAATCCACTTCTAACTAAGAGATTTTGTCTTATTTCTACTCAAATTATGTAATCCTAGTTCAAGGCCACTTTGTAATCCTTCTCCCTATAAAAGTTTGTAATCCTATCCTAACTAGGAGAGAGCATGGGAACATCTATAAATACCCCACCCCTCCACCCTCTTATAACTAATGATTAATTATTATGAATTATTATGAATGAATTTCTCTTGAGTTTTTCTCAAAATTTTGAGTGAATTTTTGTGTGATTAAGGGTATCTGTGTAATCCCTCAGGGTTTCTGTGTGATCCCTACGCCCTGCCTCCAAGCCGCCAGCTTTCTTCATCCCTTGGCCACCTTCTTCAAACCTCTTCCCCTTTCTTTTCTTATGGTGATCTTACTCTTTTCTTTCTTGTTTTCTAACCCATGTTAGGTGATTCATAGGTCCCTTAGAGTTCACGAATCTAGGGATTCCTTCTGACTAGCTTTCGGGTCACCGGATTGAAAGCTGCAAATCAACAAGGTTGATAGCTTTATTTTCTAGGCCACATCCGAGAGCATATAGTGAACACTTCATTGATTGATCTTCAAATCTTAGCTAGGTACACCCCCTAGACTCCTCTGGTAATGGTATTGTAGAAGAGCTTGTCCTGACCAGGGTTTCTTAGCCTTGGCGATCCTATTTCTTCATTTTTAGTGTTTATTTCTGCATGCTTGTGCTTCAGATTTTCTATAGAATCCCCTACTTATTATCTTGGCTTGAAATTCGGGATATAAACTTCTAACTTAATTCCTAACAACAAAAAATAATTGGCATGCATGAATAGTCCTGCATCATAATTGGGCAGTGGATTGGGCATTCAGTTGGTTCATCTGATCAAATCATTCAATCATGGTTTCATGAAGATCTCAAAGTTGGATTCCATGGCTAAGCTAAGTTGGGCTTAGACTGTTGATATTTGGTTCCTAACCTAGGGTCATGCAATCAATCACTCAAAGTGGTATGGTGCAGTCAAGCATGCAAGGATCAATACGTTCTAGGGTTTGCTAGACCTAGAGCCAAAATTCAGTGGGTCGACTCAACTTACACCCAACTCAACAACCAATCCTTCCACTGGTCAGGTTGGGGGTGGGAGTATGGGAGGCCCCCCATACTTTCACAGGGACCCAATTAAAGAACCACAACACCACTTAGGTCATTTGACTCTAGACCCCCAGCCTTAGACACCAGTTTCTAGTAATAGTTAGAGAATTGAGTGCACTAGTTTACCCTAACAATTCGGACCCGACCTATTGGTATCACCTAGCTCTTTAGAGCAGATTAAGTCTAATTAATTTTAATTAAGGCTTGGGTTCTGATGATGGTGGTTGTTTTGGGCCCAGGACAGGTAATGACCTCCTGCCCTGATCTGAGATAGAGAAATGCCTTTAAGAATAGTTTAAGAAGATGATGAACATTCAATGGTCCTGATGCAATAATTTTTTTTTGTCTTTTTATGAGATGGGAAGTTAGGTTTAAATTGATTAAGTTAGCAAACAAAATTTGGCTTGGGATTTGAGGGTTTGGCAGTTGATTTGGTTAGGTTCAGTCAAGTGTGCAGAATTCACAGAATCAAAAAATTAGGGTTCGATTTGATATAAAATTTGACATAGTTTTAGATGAATAAAAAAATTTGAAAAAATTACATAACAGAGGATGGACAGTGATGATGGTCCCTACTAAATTTTATGCCAAAAAAAATGATATGATGATGAAACGCCTAGGGTTTTCAGACTGTGTGGAGAAATCTCAAGAATTCGGTTAGGGTTTCTAAGATGCCAAATTTTAGGACCTTTTGATATCTATAAAAATAATTAAAAATTATGAAAATTATCATGACAAAATAGAGGACATGTCTTGAAAATTTCAGAGAAAAATAAAATTTCTAGATGGACTAAGTTGATCAAAACCTAGAACCCTAATGTAGAAAATAGGATGCAGAAAATCAGAGATGAGATTTTTTTGGTGTTTTTGATGAAGATGCAACTATCCTAAACTAGATCTGATACCAAACTGATATAGGACTACCATGATTGCAAGGAAATAAAAACTAATTTTTTTTGTAATTTTACTAGAATTTTAATTTGCAAGCTAATGATCCAAAATCAAGTAAAGATGAGCAGAAAAACTAGTAATGCAAAGAAACATCATACCCACAAAGAACTCATGAAAAACAATAAAAGAAAGGATCTCAGAGATTGAAAAACCCTCAGTTAGGATAGCATATCTTCAACAAATCTTAAGTTGGGTGGGGGAAGGATTTTACCAAGCACCAATTCGAAAATTTGCTCGAAGCCGGGGTCATACAGCACTTAGGATTATTGCCTGGAAGACAAGCCTTCAGTTCCTCGGTTCAGGCAGCTATCTGAGATCGTTCCTAGAGGCAAAGAGGGCCTCTTCCTTGGAGATGAATACCTCGAGGATCCTGCAAGCATCAGAGGTTAGTAAGAGAACAAATAAGGAATCAAAAAAAAGAACTAGGGTTTGGGAAAAGATGAATCAGGGTTTCTGTTGCTAGCAGCTGGAGGTGGAAGAAGACTCAGGATGAAGAATGGCTAGGGCTCTCTTCCTTGGGATGGATTAGGATTTGAATGCTGATGCTTTGGTTGGTTAAGGCTTGGAAGAACTAGGGCACACTTAGTAGCACTTACACACCTCAATCACAAGAACACAATTGAACTAAATTTCAGCAGGGTTTCATTCATGAAAAGAGTTACTTACAAGAGGGGGGGGGTGGGGTATTTATAGAGTTTTCCCATGTCCTCTCTTTGTTAGGATAGAATTACAAAGTAGAGTGGGAGAAGGATTACAAAGGGATTTAGAATTAGGAGTATACACTTTGAATGAAATTAAAACTTGTTCTCCTTGTTCTAATTGGATTTCTCTCCTCATTTGACTTGGTCAAAGAGCTTTATTTGGACTTGGATGCCAAGATGGCTTGGGCTTGGACTTTAGGGCAGCAAAGGGCATCCTTCATTGGGTTTGGGTGGCCTCCAAAGGGCTTGGGTGTATGGGCCTCTAGGTGGGCTTAAAACCCTGGACTGGTGTGCCTAGAATATTCCCTGGGTATCTTGGTTCTTGAAATCTTCATTTGGGCTTGGGAAAAAGCCTGGGATGCCTCCTCTTACTGGACTTCTAGGCTTGAGAGACTCTTGGACTAGGGCGCCTAGTATATTCCTCGAATCATGGGGCGCCTTGGTCCTTGGAATATTCTCTAGGCTTTTGGAACGAATCTTGGCATCTGGGGCATCAAAACATCTAGGGTGGCAAGCAAAGGCCCATTATCGCTGATGTGAGGGCCTCTAACACCTAGATGAAGCCTAGTAGAACTCCAAAACTGGGTATCCTCTTCTCTTGTACAAAATTGGACTGGTACTGGACTAATACAAATGTACAGGACTCAATGGGACTAACTGAACTGGACTAGGTTGAGACAAACCAACTTGGGCATCTTGCCTCAACTTATTACAGGACTCAATCTTACTTAATTACAAAATTTAAAACATAGACAAGGGCTCAAAATCCTAATCAGTAAACTAGATAGGGCCTAGTAATCTGTGTCGGATCCTGGTGCCCCCACCACACACATGAATCCCACCCAAAAATCACTATCCCTCTCTAATAATCTCTTAGAGATCAAGGATGAGCTCTTGATCTCCTTCTCTATTCTTCAGCAAAAGCCAGAATCAAAAACTGTTAACTGGAACTATACATAAACAAAAGAGGTTCAACCATTCAAACCTAAAGAGAGATTATATGGTGGGGGCACCAGGATCAGACATAGATTACTGGGCCTATCTGGTTTATTTAGCCATGTGTCAAATTTTGTAATCAAGTAAGATTGAGTCCTGTAATAAGTTGAGGCTAGTTGATTTGTCTCAACCATGGTCCAATCATTGAGTCCTGTACTTGTATATTAGTCTAGTACCAGTCCATTTTTTTTACAAAAGAAGAGGTTACATAGTTTTGGAGTTCCACCAGGCCTCATCCAGGAGCCAGAGGCCTTCGCATCAACTTATTGGGCCTTGTTTGCCACCCAGGATCCAAGATTCTTTCTAGATGCCCTCCAAATACTTTGATACCCTCCGAATGCTCCAGAATATTCCCAGACCAGGGTGCCTCATGATTCCAAAAATATGCCAGCACCCAGGCCAAGAGATTCCAAGCCCAGGAGTCAAGCCCATGAGCCCCAGAACCAAGATTCCAAGGAATATGCTGATATGAGGGCACCCCAATTTCTAGGGCCCAAAGGCCATGCGCCAACTCAAAGGAGGCCACCCACCCTTGCTGCCCTTGAAGCCCACACACTCAAGCCCAAAGACCTTGGTGCCCTAGCCCAAATGGAAGACTCTTGTCCAAGTAAAAAGAGGAGAAGGAATCCAAGTAGAATAAGAAGAACTAGTTTCATTCAAAGTGTATTCTCCTAATCTTAATCAAACTTGTAATCCCTTTCCCTCTCAGCTTTGTAATCCTATCCTATCTAGGAGAGAACTTGGAGAACATCTATAGATACCCCACCCCTCCCCCTCTTGTAAGTAATCTTTTTTATGAAATAAAACCTTGCTGAAATTTTGAGTGAACTTGTATTCTTGTGTGTTCTTGAGTTGGTTGTGTGATAGTTGTTTGAGAGCCCTAGCCTTCCAAGCCTTGGCTGACCAAGCACCATCATTCAAGCCCTAAGACACCCAAGGAGAAGTAGCCATCAGCTATCCAAAGCAAAGAGCCTACTTTCCCCCTCTTGCCACCATCAACCGAAATCCTAATCCCTTCTTTCTCTTCATACCTTGTTTCTTTTCTTTGATTATTATTTCTTGCCTAACCTCTAATGCTTGTAGGATCCCCAAGTTGTTTTCCCCTCCAAAGAAGAGGCCCTCTTTGCCTTCAGGACTATCCCAGATTGCCTTATGATTCAGAGAATCAAAGGCTTGTCTTCCAGGCACCATCTAGAGTGCTGAGAGAACTCTTCTTCAAGTGGATCTTCAATCTCTGCCTGGTACAAACCTTCCCCCTCTTGATTTCTGACTGGTTGAAGGTACTCTATCCTAAACCAAGGGTTTCTCAATTCCCAGGATCCTATCTTTTATTATTCTGCATGTGTCCTTTTGCGGGTATGATAGTTTCTTTTATTACATGTTTGCTTGCAATTCTTACTTGCTTTCGGGTTATTAGCCTACAAACTTAAATACATAAAATTATTGAAAAATTAGATTTTCTATTTTTCCTTTATCTGCATCAGTCCTAGGATCACCCTACATCATTATAAAGAGAGAGCTTGAGTCTCTTGGGATTCAGGGGAGTTAGAAGTCCCTTGGAATTCAGCAACAGCAACTATTAAAACCCAGAAATGCCTCCCATTAAGAGCCATAACTGTTACAGCTTTTAATGAAGCATTTTTGGTTTTTCCAAAGTCCGTCAGTTGAGTCGAATCAACTGACTTGAGTTGACTTGAATGACTTGACTCGACTCATCCAAATGAGCCGGCTCTAGCAGCAGTTTTTGACAACTTTTTGTCAAATGAGTCTAGAATGATTCCCAATCATTTGTATGCCAACAAAGTAAGAAAAAATCCCATGGTGTGTGATCCCATAGGTTAAAACACTAAACTGGTAACACAGGAATATTTTTAGTACCAGCCAAAGTCGTCATCTAGCAATGACACCCAGCATCCGATAGGTTGAAGGTTGCAAAGCAACATGAACCTATCGAATATGGAATATCAGTGAGCTTGTTCCTTGAACCTCCTAATGCTTTGGATGTTATAGGATTAGACTGCCCAACCTTAATTAGTCCATCTTAATATGTCTCAAACAAAGAATTCTTGTAACTCCTTACAAAGAATGCCCTAGCCAAGGTCTTTCTCAATTGAGGCATATTCAGCATTCAATCCAAACCATTTGGAGAGATCAATCCTATCTTGATCCTACTATCACTACACAAGTACTTGACTGTACCCAGCAACCTTCCATCACCAGATTAAAAATCTAGGTAGTCCAGCACCAAGCACAGTGAGTTGCCTGCAAGCTACCATAATGATCTCAAGTCAGAGGAATAATTCATATCCACGTTCTAATGCAAGACTTCTCTTTGGCAGAAAGAGAATCTCGCATGAGAGTCACATTCAGTGAAGTGTCAAACATAATACTTGATGTCACACCAGCATCTCCATGCTACTTGGTTAAGAGGACAACCAATAAATATGACATCAATGACCTACTCTTAATACACCATCATCCTGAAATAGCGTATCCTTTGGATGCGAACCAGTTTATGAACCACACGACGCATCCTCTCTACATCGCATACAAGGTAGCTCAAAGGACATCATCACACAAGAGTTCAATTAGAAAGATGTCATATGATGACCAACTAGAATAAACCTTTTATTCAATTTAATAATTAATATACATATACATGAGTCGCACAACCATCTACAGCCTAGATGATTTGCTTTGGGACACAATTCCCAACAACTCCAACCTGGACTAAAGCAAATCGAAACAGAATCTAATTTCCATCTTCCATTTGCAGTCATCGAACTCTTTAATTCCAATGGCGTTAGTGAAGGGATCGGCTAGGTTCTCCTTACCATCGATCTTCAGAAGGTCGATGTCACCTCGTTCAATAATCTTCCGAATAAGGTGATAGCGATGCAGAATATGCTTGGTCCACTGGTGTAATTTCTGCTCTTTGGCTTGAGCTATGGCTCCAGTGCTGTCACAATACACTGGAATAGGACCATCTAAGGAAGGTGCCACTCCCAGCTCACCTAGGAGTTTTCATAACCACATAGCATCCTTTGCTGCATCCGATGCTGCAATATACTCTGCCTCGCAAATAGAATCAACCACTATATGCTGCTTAAAACTTTTCCAGTAGATAGCTCCATCATTAAGGATAAAGATAAAACCAGATACACTCTTGCTATCATCTCTATCTGACTAAAAATAGGAGTCAATATATCCCACAAGTTTTAGGTTAGAATCTCCATAAATAAGCCATTGGTCCTTAATATTTCTCAAATACATAAGGATGTTCTTAACAACTTTCCAATGAGCTTCACCTGGATTAGACTGGTATCTACTCACTACCCCTAGTGAGTATGCCATGTTTTGTCTAGTACACAACATAGCATACATAATAGAATCCACTGTCGAAGCATATGGAATCCTACTCATATGCTCTCTTTCCTCAAGAGTTGTTGCACAATCCTTCTTAGAAAGAGTAATTCCATGACCTATCAGAAGATAGCTTCTTTTAGAATTTTTCATGCTGAATCACTTCAATACAGTGTCTATGTACATAGATTGGGACAGTCCAAGAAGCCTCTTAGATCTATCTCTATAGATCTTCATACCCAGTATGAATGAGGCTTCACCCAAGTCTTTCATAGAGAATTGAGATGAAAGCCAGACCTTTATTCCTTGTAATGCTGGAATGTCATTCTTGATTAGAAGAATATCATTCTCGATTAGGAGAATGTCATCTACATACAAAACAAGAAATATAACTATAGAATTGTTTGCACACTTATATATACAAGGTTTCTCTCCGTTCTTAACGAAGCCATCGTCATGATACACTTATCAAAGTGCATGTTCCAACTCCAAGAAGCCTGCTTTAGTCCATAGATGGACCTCTGAAGCTTGCACACTTTAAACTTACCTGTGGATGCGAACCCTTCAAGTTGCATCATATACACCTTTTCTTCCAGCTCACCATTTAAGAAAGCTATTCAGACATCCATTTGCCAGATTTTATAATCTAAATATGCTACTATAGCAAGCATAATCAGAATGGACTTGAGCATTGCCACAGGAAAAAACGTCTCGTCATAGTCAATATCATAACGTTGACGATATCCCTTGGCAACTAGATGCGCTTTATAGATCTCCACCTACCCATCTGCACCCCACTTTCGTTTGAAGATCCACTTGCACCCAATGAGTTTTATCCCATCAGGTGGATCAACCAAAGTCCATACATTGTTGATTTCCATGGATTTCATTTTGGATTTCATAGCTCTCAGCCATGACTCATAATCAGATCTTGAAATTGCATCCATATAGGTCATCGGAACCTCATTGTTCTCATTGAGCTCAACAGGATCACCGTCCTGGACCAAGAAACTGTAGTATCTATTCGGTTGACAGGGTACTCTACTAGATCTTTATAATGGTTGCAGCACGGGCTTTAAATCTGATCGAATCAAATATGGTTCTATAGTGGCCTTAGAGTGAGAAGGTTTCTCTATCTGTTGAACTTCTCCAAGTTCAACCTCAATAGCTTGAGTGCCTTCACTAAGGTACTCCCTTTTTAAAAAGGTTGCCCTAAGACTGATGAACAACTTTTATTCCTCAGGAAGATAGAAATAATATCCTTTGAATTCTTTAGGATACCCAACATAAAGACACTTATCAGACTTAGGTCCTAGTTTATCCATCTCTAAATGTCTGACATAACCCAGACACCCCCAAACCCGAAGGTGAGAGAGAGTTGGCTTGCATCCAATCCACATCTCATATGGTGTTTTATCAACGGACTTACTTGGAACTCTATTCAGAAGGTAGGATGCTGACTCAAGAGCATATCCCCAAAAGGTTTTAGGCAGACTAGCTAAGCCCATCATGGATCGAACCATGTCCAACAAAGTTTGATTCCTCCTTTCAAACACACCGTTTAACTGCGGTGTCCCTAGAGGGGTCCATTAAGAGAAAATCCCATTCTCCTTAAGATAAGTCAGAAACTCACTGGAAAGATATTCACCACCTCGATCTGATTGAAGGATTTTAATAAACTGCTCAGTTTGTTTTTCAACTTCATTATGACAACGTTTGAATATTTCAAATGCATCAGATTTATATCTCATGCGGTAGACATAACCGTATCTCGAAAGGTCATTTGTAAATGTAATGAAATAACTATATCCACCTCTTGCACTAATATTCATAGGTCCACATATCTAGTATGTACTAGACTTAGAATATCACTAGCTCTTTCACCCTTTCCAGTAAAAGGTGACTTGGTCATTTTCCCAGGAAGATAAGATTCACAAGTTGGAAAATATTTACTCTTAGTGATATCTAGGAGACCTTCTCCCACCAACTTATTTATCATGTTCTTGTTTATATGACCTAGCCTATAGTGCCAGAGATAAATATCACTAGCCTTATCTAACCTAGGGCATTTATTAGCAGTGTAGAATACATTAATAGGCTGTGACAGTACATATACACAATTCTTTATTTATCCATTCACCACATTAGAACCATGCAAAGTGATGTAGCAAATATCTTTCTTTATTGATAATTCATAACCATCATTGGCAAACAGGCCTACAAAAATGATATTCACTAAAAAGGAAGGACAAAAATGACAATCATCAAGAATGACAGTACAAGACTCGAAAAATAAAGAAATAGTTTCCAATGCCAGAACAGGAGCTTGACTTCCATTCCCAACATTCAGGAACCTTTCACCGCCTTCGAATCTCTTACTAACTTGAAGTCCTTGCAAAGAATTGCAAATGTGGTAAGGACTTTCGGTATCCAATACCCAGCTAGTAGTATCATAAATAGAGAAACTACAAGGATTTATCATATAAATACCTTGACCAGCAACACCTTGCTGCTTTCCCTTCCTTAGCCTATTCGGGTCCAGAATTACAAGGTAAGCAGAATAGTTCTCCTTCCAGTGACCTGGCTTCTTGCAGAAGAAGCACTCTTCCTTACTCTTGTCAGCCTTTACCCTCTTAATCTGACTAGGCTGAGCACTTTGCACCTTCTTATTCTTTTTCTTCTTCTTTCCTTTCCAGAAGGGATGATGTCCTGCTCCAAAACCTCCCACCAGATTCACTAACCCCTTGTTGAGGTTGTGGTCTCTCTTATAAGTCTGTAGTAACCCTTACATCTCATAAGAGTTCACTGTAGGTCTATTCATTTTGAAATTATCAAGAAAGACCTGGCAGGAAGGGGGTAGAGAATTCAGAACGCATCCTTGCCAAGATACTCATACAAAGGACATCCGAGTTTATCTAAATGCTCAAATAACTCAATCATGTACATTACATGATCAGTTACTGAAGCTCCATCATGCACACATGTGTTATAGATAATGAAAGAGATCTGGTATCTCTCCATATCATCCACAGTGCCAAAAGATTCCTTTAACTTTTGAAGAATCTCCTCTGGCTGGGCCTCCTTGAACTTGTGATTGAACTTGTCGTTCATTGTAGCCAACATTATGCAATGCACTGTGGTGCGATCAGAGATCCATTTCTAGTAAGCATCCCTAATAGTGCCACAAGCATTGGGGGTTGGGATTTCAGGTGCTGGATCTGGTATCACATAAAGGATCCGCTCGTGCTCCAAGACAATCCTTAGTTTTCGATACCAGCTATCAAAATTGGGTCCAGAAAATTTGTCATTATCTAATAATGACCGGAGCGACAAAGTGGTTGACATTATCTAAAAAAAGAGAACAAGACCTATCAGCATATGAATTATTTAAAAAATCCTAAAGACATGGATTTTAGTCTAAAGGTTTTTCCTACTATTTTATTCAGACTGTAGCCTCTACACTCCAATCTGAAGAATAACATTTATCCTTAGCGGGTACAAGATCTGATAGACTACATATGAGCCCAACTTTGGTCGGCCAATCCAGATGCATCTAAAGGTAGGTACAATACCAATTGCTTCTCCAAGCAATTCCTAGCAATTCCTAGTAATCATATGGATTCCTAGTAATCCATATGATCCTCATAATCGAGCTTTGGGCCTCCTATTGAAGGTCCTAGTTAGGTCCAACCATTAGCATGATCAAATTCAATGCTTCTACCTAGCCCATTATCAAGCCCGACTTTGGCGGGCCCACCTGACCATGTGTTAAGATAGTCACACTAAGCCATCATATGTTGAATGGCAATCCCACTCGCCTGATGACCACCCATTCTTTGGAACTGCTGATGATCACCCAACTTATGGACTCATTGCCAATCCAACTTAATGGGAGGCTAAGACTTAGGATATCATATAACTTACTCTTTTTATGGACCTAATAATTTAGAGAATTTAAATTTTGTGACATTTGAAATGAAGACATGGACCTTGATCAAGAAAACACCCACCAAATACTTAGAGGATTTCTAGATCAATTCGCTCCATGGGCACCTATAAACCAGTCAAACTGATTAACCTTAGTTGACATGGGTCAACTCGAATCAATAGATAATCTAATCAGATCTGATTCACCATATTAGCTAGGTAAGTAAGATCAAGGGATGGGTTAAGCCAGGTAAGCCTCTTGCCATAGACACCAACCATGAGTTGCCCAGGTAAGAGTTAGCCCCAAAGAACCTTGATCACAACTATCAAACTTACCTTAGATACTAAGTGGTTTACTAGACTCAATCAGACTGACCTAAAGACCCGAGCTCACCATGAAGCCATGAATCAAGTCCATTTAGATGTATGGACTGATCTAACTAACTATTAGAGAGATCTATAGAGGAGAGACCTAATTCAACTTTTGATTAGTCTTTTCTCTATTTAATCCATTCATCTAAACTAGGTCAACCCATTTAAGGACCCAATTCTAGCTAACCCAATCAACCCATGGTTTATCAATCATGACTTAAGATTAGAATCATATCCTAAATCTTAAAAATATATAACTTAATTCCCAATTAAGTGTATCACACTAATTGAAATATTTTTAAAATCAAGTGAAATAATTTCATAAAAACTTAAAGCTTAAAATTACTATTTCATAGTTTTCTGGTCGAGTCAGCTTTTGCAGGTCGAGTCAGCTCTTCCAGAACACAAAAATAGATAGAATGAATTATCTGTAGAATCGAGTCAGCTCTTGCAGGTCGAGTCAGCTCTTCTAGAACATAGTAACTTCAAATTTTGATCATTTTCACTTGAACTTTTCAAAGTTTTATATCAAACATCTTTTAGATCTCATCTAAACATAGTTATGATCTATTAACCATAGATTAAAACCATTTTAATCCATCAAATTCCTCACTTTTGATGTAGGACTAATTATGCATGCCAATTATTTTTTTATTATTTGGCATTAAGTTAGGAGTTTGTATCCCGAATTTCAAGCCATGAAACTAAGTAAGTAATTCTAGAGAAACTCAAAAGCATAGGCATGCATAACTAAATCCTAAACAGTGAAGAAATAGGACCACCAAGGCTGAGAAGCCCTAATAAGGCTAGCTCTTCTGGAACACCATAGCAGGGATTTGAAGATGAATCCATGAAGAGATCTCTCGTCACTCCCGGATGTGGCCTGGAAAATAAAGTTGAAGATCCTGCAGATCCATGGCTTTCAATCTGATGGCTCAAAAGCTAGTTGATTGGAATCCTGGATTCATGGAAATTGAGGGACCTACAAGGCACCTAACAAAGGTTAGAAAAGTAAAAAGAAAGAGGTTAGAAGGCTGAAAGAAGAAGGGAAGGAAGGGAAGGATGAGGAGTGGCCAAGAAGTAGGCATCCTTGGCTTGTAGCAAGGGTGCAAGGATTGGGATTACACAGATACCCTTTGACACAGAATTCACATAGAAATCACACAGAATTCACACAGAAATTTGAGAAGAACTCAAGAAATTTTTCATTCATTATAACTTAAAATATACATGAGAGGGGGACCTTTATATAGGCATACAAGCTTGGGCTCCAAGTAAGGGCATACAAGTAAAACTCTAAGTATCCTTTTTCTTTACAAATACATAGAGATCTCCTCTCCAAAATAGGTTATCATCCTCTCCTAATTTCTCTCAAAGTCCCCTCTCCCTCTCTTTAACTTGGTCGGCCAAGGGGTGACCCTAAGGTGGCCAACCAAGGGAGGTGACCATAAGGAGTGGGGCGCCCTATCATGAGGAGTTGGGCTTTTGGTGTCCTACTTCAGTGCTGGGCTGGTTCTATGGTTTCTCCTGGGCTCCATCTTCTTAACAGGCTAATGATGTGAAGATCTTCAAGGTCCTTCTCATGCAATCCAAGGTGGCACATCCAAATATGATTGGGACTCCTTGAAGTTGGCAAGTTATCATTCGGACTGGGATCCATCTATGTTTTGAATTTTATCTTACTAGACTGGTCTTAATATAAAACTTACAAGACTCATAGGACTCAAAATTAGCTCAACATGAGCTGACTTAACTCAAGACTTGACTCAACTGAATTTGACTTGACTTATCCAAAATCCTAATGGTATCGATGACTCTAAATACAGGACTCAAATGCAGAAAGGCCCAAAACAGGACTCAAGGGCCAAAACATATACTCAAGTTGGCTAAGCCCTTATTACAAAATTGAACTCAATTACTCAAAACATTACTCAGATAGCCACAAAGGGTTGAGAAGCCTCTATCTTATTCTGGTGCATCCGATGTCTGCACCAATTCTCCCAGCATGGGAGGAACTCGACCCTGTCGAGTAAGGATCACTCTGGCTCAGGTATCTCTAAAGAAGGTTTGGGTTGAGGCACTACAACTCCTCTCGAGTAATCCATGAATCATCAGATTCTTGTCAACCTTGCCAATGAACCAGGTAGCGTTGATAGCCACAGCCCCAAGTTGTGATAACTTAATCATCCAGGATATGCTCGATCCAATTTCCTCTCTCAGGCCAATTTATAGGTGGACACTCTAGGTTAGGTTCACTCTCAAAGGATAGAATAGGTCTAAAAACCTCACTAGGAATCACTGTCGATTCCCTATACTTAACCAAGTCCACGATATTGAAGGTAGAGCTAATGCCAAAATTCGAGGCCAGATCTAGCACATAAGCATTGGGTCCTACCTTCTCTATCACTCTAAAGGATCCAGCTCCATAAGCATGAAGCATTTTAATAGTTTCTCGTGTGAACTGCTCAGGCCTAAGCCTAACCATAATAGAATCTCCTACATTAAATTCCTTGGCTCTCTTTCAGGAATTAGTCAGTTTTTTATATGTTTCATTACTTAAATTAATCTTTTGGCAAATGTCTTGATGTAGATGCTGTGTAGAGGTCAGTGCAGGTGTGGACAAATGGATTAGGTCTGCGGATTTATTGGACTCAAAACCAGATAATACTTCACTACCTAAATCTACTTCGCACCAAAAAGTATATATCCTTAAGAATTCAGTCCATCTTTCAGTGGTTGAACTTAAAATCCTGGGTGAATTAAATGAAAGAAAAGTGCCCTAAAAGCCAATCATTGTAAGGACATTTTTGTAATCTTCAAACTCTTGTATGACATTATATTAATAAAGGCATTTATTTTCATTCAGGGTTGAACATAAAATCCTGGGTGAATTAAATGAAAGAAAAGTGTCCTAAAAGCCAATCATTGTAAGGGCATTTTTGTAATCTTCAAACTCTTGTATGACATTATATTAATAAAGGCATTTATTTTCAACATATACTGTTGTATCTTATTTATGGATTAGGATGAATCCCATAGATTAGGACAATGAAATTAGGGTTATGATAAAGATCATAACAGTGAGACCTAAGTTTTTATAAATCCTAATCAAAATGTTCCTAGTCAATGGACCATCGATTCGGAGATCGATGAATCCAGTAAGACTAGCTTATCCTATGTATGCTTATTTAATAAGGATGGTTGGTCTCACAACCATTTGTGTAGAGACATTAATACAAGGATAAGGGTGCTCATCAGGGTATGAGTACACTAAACTGATCCACAATGGGACCATCTTATGGAAGTCATACTGCTTGTCAAAAGATAGGTCCTAGAGTAGGAGTTGTGCATGTGATCTTTACACCTGAGGTCACCATGGTTTCTTGTGCACACTAAGCCATGTTTTGGTTCATACTCATTCATAACATTGAGTCATGTACAGGATGTTTTGGGTATGGTGGAAGGTGTATGAAGGATGTGAGTGGACCAATAAGGAATCGATCATTCTTGATAAGAGGAATTGTTATCCCATGTAATCTCTTCGATGAGTGACTCAAGGAGCCTTTGATCAAAACAAGATGAGATTAGAAGTGGTTTTTAATCGGTCATCAGCTGAGTCCTCATGAACAAGCTAAGATTCGATATGACTAAGTGTTAGGGTTTGACATATATCCATACCTATCACTTAATCGGGATAATGGGAGATCGAAAGATTGAATTGCACGGTAACTTTCTATTGAAGGGTATTTTGATACTTTCTACCAAATTCCACATTTTCTAGGTAGGCATAATACATTGCTAGATGTCAATCTTGTCTTGTAGGTTTTCATGAACCAATTGGATTGGTTTCATGAGTCAATTTGTTGGATGATTCGAAATGGACAATTAGGTGAGCCAATTTGATCTAATTAGGTCAATCGGGTTCGATTGGATCGAATCGGCTCAAGCCTAAACCTACTGCTGGCTAAATATGGAACCCAAAGGGTCACACACACATTAGGGAGTTTGCCAAGGAAGTCATACATGGTTTAATTAGGATCATGGCATCCTAATTGGTTAGCCATATTGCAAACTAACATGTGTAGGCTAACCCAATTCCTAACCCAATTGATTTGGATCTAGTTGCTTGTTAATTGGACTAACCTTATTGAGGGAAACCTACATTAGGTTAAGTCCTAAGTGGGGCAAACTAAACCAAACTTTATCTGGTTTTATTTGAACATTAAATCCGATTTATTGAAGAGTCCTGGGTGCTCAGGACTCTTAGCACCTCTTGGCGCACGTGGGAGAAGAGAGCGTGCATAGAAGGACTGAGAGTCCTTCTGCAGATGAAACTCTAGGAGTTTCTCATCTAAGATGACTCTTCAGATTATCTCCATGCCTTTTGGTTTTTGAATGACTGGTCAAAGAGGGATAAAGGGACGGCATGAAATGGGAAAGAAGTTAGCGCGCGCAGATGAAGAGTCACATCTCTTCATCTGTACATGGTTATGAGGCAGAGTCCTTCAGCTCTCAGGATTCTTCTTCTTTTATAGTTTTAAGATTTGAAAAAAAGCTTTCTTTCCTTTCCTTGAGTTCGGTACATGCCATGTGGCATGAGGAGAGTTCATCTGGAAACCAAGAGAACTCAGATAAGACTCCTGAATCCTAAAGAGTCTTATCAGATATTAAAAGACATATCTAATAAGAAACAATGGGATGCTTTTCACTCCCCTTAAATCATTATTTAAAGGGTGTACAGTGAAATGAGAAATGTAATGTTCGGTCTTCTAAACTAGGAGTCCAATTTCTATTGAGTCTTCTATCTGAGTATCTCTCTCTATCTCTCCCTCCCTCCTCCTTTCTTTAAGATAAGACTTGTCTTGTTAAGACAAGGTTTTTTCTACTAGGATAAGGATTTGTTATTGGACATAAGCCTAAGGGGTCCTAGAGGAGGGTTGTCCTAAAACCAAGAGTGGTTTAGGAGAGTGTTTATAGGCCCTACAGTGGGACAGGGTGTCCTACAGTGGTCAAAAATCCAAAGGCTACCGAAAGAGTCCTTCTCTAGCAATCAACTTTTAAGAAGGAATTCTTTCTTGGTTCAATTCTCGTGTGGATCACCGTTGGAGGGCTTGCACTTGTGAGCCTTGTGGAAATAATTGGTATACAGCATTTTAGGTATGTTTCTTGTACTTCATTTATGATTCATTAGTTGGTAATGTCTAAAGGGATTTGGGAATTAGGGTTTCTTCTAGCTGGTTAGGGTTTTCATGCTTGAGTTTTTGTTTAAAAATTCACTTCCGCAAGTAGCATGATGACCTAGGCTCCATAGAAATCCCATCAGTGGTATCAGAGCAACCCTTAGTTCATTCAATTATGTGTCATTTTGAAGTTCATGAACATCCACATCCGAGTCGACTCGAGCCTATTCAAGTCGACCCGACCAGAGACCGAGTCGACCCGAACCCTATCGAGTTGACCCTTCTAGAATTGTGATTATATGCATATTAAAATTAATATGTTTGGTTTCTATTTTATCATGAAAATAGCATGATATTGTTATGATATGATATTATGCATATTGTTGATCAAATGTATCGTTATAACAAGTTTTATCCTAGTAACTGCTTTGGATTGGGTTAGTCACCATGGTCGTTCAGTCATAGGAGCCAAGTAGGGTTTAAAGGCCCTCTCCTCTCATTCAATGGGTCTCCTATGGCATGTAGGGGTGCCACTGTGGCCATATCCCATGAACAAGTGAGGTGAACGGGGTATTGAAATATCATGCTATGATATCATTGCTATGTAATCATGCAATGTTATGCATATGCTGGATTGATATGCTTTATGTTTATACTTGTTGTTATGAACATTGTTAATATGATTATTTAGGATGTGTTTGAGACCATCAAAGCCCTCATTAAAAATCATATTTAGTCATAGTATAAACTTAATCATGATGCAAAACCAGTTAGGGTTTAATCAGCCAATTGGTGTCTAGGCAAGTGGTTCTGGGAAGGTAAAGGGATTAAGGTTTTTTAATTGGTTCCATTGTCTAACCTGGCCAATTCAATTGGTGTCTAAGGAAAGCAACGGGGGAACCCCCTCACCCCTTCCATTTACCTGGCCAATTTGGTCATATCTAAAATCTTAATTTGGGAATGCTAATTGATTAAGAATACTATAATTTGCCTTCCTTCATGCTAAGCAAAATTTATGTCAATACTATAGTAGGTTTGTTGTGTACACACAAGGCCTACTTTAGGGTTTGATATAAAATTTATCTTGGTGCACTAGGTGCTTTATAGCATGATTGGAATTGTTGCTTTGTTGTGTACACACAAGGGCAACATTATTCAATCATGGCTATATAAAAATGAAGGGTCTAACTAAACTAAGACATTATGGTTTGTTGTGTACACACAAGGCTATAAGTGTCTTAGAGGCAAGTTTAATAGTTTAGAATTGCATAGATTGCAATTGGAAAGGAAGTCCTACCTTTGAACTCATGAGTGTTTGTTGTGTACATACAAGGCATTCATGAGGAATTAGGATCTCAACCCCACTAAAGAAACCAGTAAGGTTTTTCACTTACCATAGATTGAAAGTTATGATATTCGAAGAAAATAGTGGGAGACATAATTAGATATAAAAGTCCTTATCTAATTATGAATGTCATTTTGGGTGGTCTGTTGATATTGTTTTTTAATTAAATGTAGGATATTTACATTATGGCTTTGAATTTATCATCGAGTTCTTCAAATTCTATTTCATGGGTATTGGATACCGCATGTGGATCTCATATCTGCAATTCATTGCAGGGACTCCACCAAATTAGGAATTTGAAGAAAGGTGACTTCAAGCTATATGGGGCAAGTGGTGAGGCCATTTATGCTGAAGCTGTGGGCACCTGTATCTTATTATTACCTTTGGGTAATATGTTAAATCTAGAAGAATGTTACTACATACCCAATATTGTAAGAAATATTATTTCTATACCCTTGTTATTACAACAAGGATATGAAATAAATGTAAAGAGCAGTGGCTGCTCTATTCTTCATAATAATAAAATATTTGGACATGGTTATTTTATTAATGATCTTCTAACTTTGGAACTCAATCATGAAATACTTTTTATTAATGACAAGAAGAGAAAGAGAGATAATGTCAATGTTACATATCTCTGGCATTAATGGTTAGGTCATATTAGTGAGTCAAAGATAAACAAGTTAGTCAAAGATAATTACTTTGACCCTTATGATTTCCAATCATTAGGAACTTGTGAGTCTTGCCTCAAAGAAAAAATGACCAAGTCTCCATTCATTGGACATGGAGACAAAGTAACTGAGTTATTAGATCTTGTGCATACTGTTGTATGTGGACCTATGACAACTGAAGCCAGAGGAGGATATTCTTACTTCAATACTTTTATTGATGATTTATCAAGGTTTGGTCATGTGTATCTTATGAAGCACAAGTCTGAAGTCTTTAATAAATTCAAAGAATATCAAAGTATGGTTGAAAAACATACTGGACATCCTATTAAAGCTCTTCATTCTAATCAAGGAGGTGAATACTTGTCTGATGAGTTTCTAAACTATCTTAAAGACAAAGGCATAATCTCTGAATGGACTCCTCCTTATACACCCCAGTTAAATAGTGTGGCAGAAAGGAGAAATCGCTTCTTGTTAGACATGGTGAGGTCCATGATGAGCTTCACAGATCTTCCCATTTCCTTCTAGGGCATGTCCTGGAACTACTGCACATATTTTGAACAAGGTTCCATCTAAGTCAGTATGTAGCACTCCATATGAGTTATGGAATGGCAGAAGACCAAGTCTTAAGTACTTAAAGATTTGGGGTTGCTATGCTTATGTCAAAAATAACTTTGGACATAAGTTAAGTGCTAGGACTGATAAGTGTAGGTTTGTTGGTTATCCTAAAGAAGGTATACCTCTTTTATAATTCTACAGAGCAAAAGATGTTTGTCAATAGGCATCCTACATTCTTGGAGCAAGAATTTATCTAAGAAAAAAGTAGTGATTCTTTACTTGAGTTTTGTGAAGAACAGAACCAACAACCTATTGAGCCTTCAAATTGAAATTTCTCAACCAAAAGTTCTTGTAGATCAAGAATAGCCACTATACACACCTCCTCTCCAAAGGTCAGACAGGGTGCGGGGAGCACCTCTAAGATATGGCTTTGTCATCGGGGATGACAATGAAGCCAGTATCATTCGAGATGATGATCCTGTGACCTATTCAGAAGCTATCGAGAGAAAAGACTCCAATAAATAGCTAATTGCCATGAAATCTGAAATGGATTCCATGTATTCCAATCAAGTTTGGACCTTGGTAGATCCACCTGATGGAATTAACCCAATAGGGTGTAAATGGATCTTCAAAAAGAAGATAGGAGCAGATGGTCAAGAGAAACCTATAAGGCAGGCTGGTAGCAAAAGGTTTCAGACAAAAACATGGCATTGACTATGATGAAACCTTTTCTCCGGTAGCCATGCTCAAATCCATTCGAGTTTTGCTTGCCATAGCAGCATACCATGATTATGAAATCTGGCAGATGGATGTCAAGATTGCTTTTCTCAATGGAAACCTTGAGGAAGAAGTCTATATGACACAACCAGAGGGTTTTGTCTTAAGTGGGAGATCAAACCAGGTACACAAGTTAAAGAAGTTTATTTATGGACTAAAGCAAGTGTCAAGGAGTTGGAACATCCATTTTGATAAAATAATCAAGAGTTTTGGTTTTGTCAAAAATGAGGATGAACCATGTGTGTATAAGAAGACAAGTGGGAGTGCATTTATTTTCTTGGTCTTGTATGTTGATGACATACTGATCATTGGGAATGATATCCCAAAGTTACAATCGATTAAAACTTGGCTATCATCAAAGTTTTTCTTGAAGGATTTAGGAGAAGCATCCTATATACTAGGTATAAGGATCTATAGAGATATATCTAAAAGGATGCTAGGCTTATCCTAGTCTAGGTACATAGACTTAGTGTTGAAGAGATTCAACATGGATGGAAGTAGGAAAGGTTATTTGCCTATAAGTCAAGGCATACATCTCTCTAAGAAAATTTCTCCTAAGACATCTGAAAAAAGAGAGAGGATGGCTATGATTCCATATGCTTTGGCTGTAGGAACAATTATGTATGCTATGTTATGTACCAGATCTAATGTTGCTTATGCTTTGAGCATAGTGAGCAAGTTTCAGGAAGATCCAGGAGAGGATCATTGAGAAGCTATGAAAAATATTTTTAAGTACCTGAGAATGACTAAAGATATTTTTCTAGTATATTAAGGATCTGAGTTGAAACTAGAAGGCTATACAGATTTGAGTTTCCAATCAGATATAGATGATAGCAAATCAACATCGGGGTATGTCTTCACCCTGAATGGTGGTGCAGTGAGTTGGAAGAGTACAGAGCAGCCAACAGTAGTAGCTGACTCAGTCACTAAGGCAAAATACATAGTTGCAAGTGAAGCCACAAAGGAAGCTGTCTGGATGAAGAAATTCATCATGGAATTAAGCATGGTTCCTAAAATACAATAGCAGTGCTGCTATACTATGATAACATTGGAGCTGTTGCACAAGCAAAGGAACCAAAGTCTCACCATAAGTTCAAGCACATTCTAAGAAGGTTCCACCTCGTTCAAGAGACAATAGAAAGACAAGATATTATCATCGATCGAGTTGATACAAAGAACAATATAGTATACCCATTTACTAAAGCATTACCCAAGCAGTAGTTAGATCGCCACTTAGATAGTATGGGTATAACGTATAAGGATGACTGGCTTTAGTGTAAGTGAGAGATTGAAAGAAAAGTGCTTTAAAAGCCAATCATTGTAAGGGCATTTTTATAATCTTCCAACTATTGTATGACATTATATTAATAAAGGCATTTATTTTCATCATATACTTTGTGTCTTATTTATGGATTATGATGAACCCCATAGATTAGGGCAATGGAATTAGGGTTATGATAAAGATCGTAACAGTGAGACCTAAGTTCCTATAAATCTTAATCAAAATGTTCCTAGTCAATGGACCATCGATTCGGGGATCGATGAATCCAGTAAGACTAGCTTATCCAATGTATGCTCAGTAAATGAGGATGGTTGGTCTCACAACCATTTGTGTAGAGATACTAATACAAGGATAAGGGTGCTCATCAGGGTATGAGTATACTGAACTGATCCATACAGGGACCATCTTATGGAAGTCTTACTGCTTGTCAAAAGATAGGTCTCAAAGTAGGAGTTGTGCATGTGATCTTTAGACCTGAGGTCACCATGGTTCCTTGTGCACAATAAGCCATGTTTTGGTTCATACATATTCATGATATTGAGTCATGTATGGGGTGTTCTGGGTATGGTGGAAGGTGTTTGAAGGTTGTAAGTGGACCAACAAGGAATCGATCGTTCCTTGTAAGAGGAATTGTTATAACATGTAATCTCTTCGATGAGTGACTCAAGGAGCCTTTGATCAAAGCAGGATGAGATTAGAAGTGGTTTCTAATCAGTCATCAGCTGAGTCCTCATGATCAAGCTGAGATTCGATATGACTAAGTGTTAGGGTTTGACATATATCCATACCTATCACTTAATCAGGATAATGGGAGATCGAAAGATTGAATTGCATGGTTACTTTCTATTGAAGGGTATTTTGGTACTTTCTACCAAGTTCCATATTTTTTGGGTAGGGTTAACATGTTTCTAGATATCAATCTTGTCTTGTAGGTTTTCATGAATCAATTGGATTGGTTTCATGAGTCAATTCGAGGGATGATTCGAAATGGACAATTAGGTGAGCCAATTTGACCTAGTTAGGTCAATGGGGTTCTATTGGATCGAATCGGCTCAAACCTAAACCTACTGCTGGCTAAATGTGGAAACCAAAGGGTCACACACATATTAGGGAGTTGGCCAAGGAAGTCATACATGGTTTAATTAGGGTCGTGGCATCCTAATTGGTTAGCCAAATTGCATACTAGCATGTGTAGGCTAACCCAATTCCTAACCCAAATGATTTGGGTCTAGTTGCTTATTAATTGGACAACCTTATTGAGGAAAACCTAAATTAGGTTGAGTCCTAAGGGGCAGCCTAAACCAGACTTTATCTAATTTTATTTGAACATTAAACCTAGTTTATTGAAGAGTCCTGGGCACTCAGGACTCTTAGCACCTCTTGGGCACGTGGGAGAAGAGAGCACGTGCAGAAGGACTGAGAGTCCTTCTACATACGAAACTCTGGGAGTTTCTCATCTGGGATGCCTCTTTAGATCATCTCCATGCCTTTTGGTTTTTGAATGACCGGTTAAAGAGGGATAAAGGGATGGCGTGAAATGGGAAAGAAGTTAACACGTGTAGATGAAGAGTCACGTCTCTTCATCTGTGCACGATTCTGAGGCAGAATCCTTCTGCTCTCAGGATTCTTCTTCTTTTATAGTTTTAAGATCTGAAAAGATGCCTTATTTCCTTCTCTTGAGTTCGGTACATGCCATGTGGCATGAGGAGAGTTCATTTGGAAACCAAGAGAACTCAGATAAGACTCCTAAATCCTGAAGAGTCTTATCAGATATGAAGAGACATATCTGATAAGAAACATCAGGATGCTTTTCATGCCCCTAAATCATTATTTAAAAAGTGTATGGTGAAATAAAAAATGTAATGTTCGGTCTTCTAAAATAGGAGTCCAATTTCCATCGAGTCTTCTGTCTGAGTGTCTATCTCTGTCTCTCCCTCCCTCCTCCTTTCTTTAAATTAGACTTGTCTTGTTAAGACAAGGTCTTTTATACTAGGACAATGCTTTGTTTTAGGACATAAGCCTAAGGGGTCCTAGAGGAGTGTTGTCCTAAAACCAAGAGTTGTTTAGGAGAGTGTTCATAGTGCCCTACAGTGGGACAGGATGTCCTATAGTGGTTAAAAATCCAAAGGCTGCCTAAAGAGTCCTACTCTAGCAAGCAACTTCAAGAAGGAATTCTTTCTTGGTTCAATTCTCATGTGGATCACCGTTGGAGGGCTTGCACTTGTGAGCCTTGTGGAAATAATTGGTATACAGCATTTCAGGTACATTTCTTGTACTTCATTTATGATCATTAGTTGGTAATGTCTAAGGGGATCCAGGAATTAGGGTTTCTTCTAGCCAGTTAGGTTTTTCATGCTTGAATTTTTTCATAAAATTCACTTCTACAAGTAGCATGATGACGTAGGCTCTCTAGAAATCCCATCATTAAAAACCCTGAAAGTTTTTTGATAGAGGTATAAAACTATCTCGTGGAAGTAGGTATTTCCTCCAAAATTGTAGGACTTGAATTGTAGCATGGAAGTCCTTAGAATAGACATGTTGTAACAGGCTTCTATGCTTAGGAGAAATTAAAGGCTTGTCCACATGTTTGACACTAGGATGGTCTGCAGGCACCAGTTCTAGAGTAGGCTGGGCATCTTTTACTGGTGGAAGGTCATCAAAAAGGTCTTTGGGAAGCTTATCTTGAAAGTCTTCTAAACTATTATCTACTTCCTGGGATTGTTCCTTAGGGACTTGTTCCTGGACCTCCTCTATGGACAACTCTTGTGAACCCTCACTTTCATCTACAATGTTTGGTCCTGGCACAGTCACTTCTTCTTTAAATTCTATAGTGGGTTCAAGATCATTTTCCTTTGATTCCTCAATGGGTCCACTCTCTAGTTCCTCTTCTTCAGGTTCCTTTACTGAGCTCAACTCATCGATGTCCTCTTTAGATCCTTCAATGGGCTCAGGAGTTTCTTTCTCTAATTCCTTAGCCTTAATTAGATTAACTCCTGGTTTCTTTTCCTTAAGGCTACTAGAATCTCTCTTAACTAGATCTCTGGGTTGAGTCGGATGAATTACAAATTTCTTCCCATGGTGACTAAAGGTACAGATGTTTGTTCAACCAAACAGGGCTGCATCATGATCGCAAAGCCATGATCGACCAAAGATGATACTAATGACTCCCATGGGAAGGACATCACACCAAATCTTCTCCTCATATGATTACAGTTTAATCAAGATTTGGCACCTAGACTTGATTGGGATGGAGGTGGAATCTACCCATGAGACCTTATAGGGGCTAGGATGGGGAACTGGGGTCAATTCTAAAGATTTAACTATACTAGCAGAGATGGCATTGACACAACTCCCACTATCTATTATGATCTTGAACACCTTACCTCCTATCTTGACAAAGGTTTGTAGGATGTTAGTCCTATGCCAGTCTTCCTTAGTTTGGGTCTGGGTCAAGATGCACCTAACCACTCCTAACAGGTCTTCGGACTTAGGCACATCCTCCTCTCCATCATACTCTTCTACCAATTGGGCCTCAGCCTCATAAACTCTCCCTCAGGCTCAACTATGGGTTTGACTCATCCTCCTCTAGCTCACCTAGGTGTAGAACGCTGACTGGCTGGCTAGCAAAATGGCCTGGTTTGTGATATTTAAAACATACCCTCAGGGTGGTGAAATTCTTTTGGACCTCTACAGACTTACCTTATCCTCTCTATGGGCTATAGGGGTACTGGGTTGGAGTTGATTCAGGTCAGGATGGCTTGGACTAGGTCAGCTCGGGTTGGGTCGGCTCAGGTTGAGTTGGTTTGGGCTGAGTCAACTCAAGTAGGCATGGCTAGAGTTTGATTTTGGAAAGGGGGCATTGCTCCTAAAAGGTTCGGATCGCTGGTATATAGGTCCCCTCTGAAATTGTTCATAGTGTCTAGCTATCTGGTAGGCTTGGTCCAAATCCGTGACCTCACTCATATATAGCTCTCTCTGGATATTTTCACGTAATCCAGTCCTAAACCTAGACAAGGTCTGTAATGGAGACTCAGGTTCATTACACCTTATGGCGAAGTCCTCAAATTGGGCAATATAATCTGATACGGGCCTATTCCTTTGGCGTATCCTATTCCATTGGTCTAGGAGTTTTTGATTGTAGGATTTAGAAAGGTACTTTTTCTTAAGTTTCTGTTTCATGTCTTGCCAGGTGTTAATGAGAGGAAGTGCTTGGTGTCTCCTAGTACGCTCAAGGTTGGCCCAATGTAACCTAGCCTGATGAACTAGCCTTATCTTTGCAAATTTATACTTCCTTTCTTCACTCATGTCATACCACTCAAAATAATAATCCATGTCTCCTTCTTAATCTACGTAGACCTTTGGTTCTAGACTACCATCAAAGGTGGGTGCCTTTATCCTAATGTTCCTCATGGCCCTCTCATCTAGATCGCAAAGTTCATGGTGGGGCCTTTTATGGTTGGGTTCCTGGAAAGGGTCAAGGTCTTGGCGTCTCCTAGGGTTAGGCTCCTGATGTGGTTCCTGGCATTGGACTCTTCTAGGATTGGGCTCCACAAATGGGTCATGGTTTTGAGCTCTTCTAGGGTTATGAGTGGTGGAAAGGGGTGAATCAGGATCAGGTTCAGAATTAGACTCTTGGGTTCTTTCTAGGGTTCCTAATCGGCCCTCTACTTGGTCAAGCCAATTGGTTAACTGGTCAATACTATTGATTGTTTGGTTATTTGTTTGGGTCAATTGGTCAAATCTATGATTCATTTGGGTGGTTAATTGGGCATATTGATTTTGAGATTGGGTATTGGAATGGGTAAATAGGTTCATCTGGGTGGTCAAGTGGGCATTGGATTGGGTCAGTTGGTTTATCTAGGTGGTCAATTGTTCATTCATGGCCTTAATGAGAGTTTAAAGATTGGATTCCATGGTTGAGCTAGGTTGAGGTTTAGACCGTTGGTATTAGGTTCCTAGCCTAGTGGTCATGCAATCAATCAATCAAGGTGTTATGATGCAGTCAAGCACACAAGATTAACATGGACTACAGTTTGCTAAACCTAGAGCCAAAGTTGAACGGGTTTTTTCAACTTACACCTAACTCAACAACTAATCCTTTCACTGGCGGGTAAGAGGTGGGGTGGTGGGAGGTTCCTCCTACCTGTGACAGGGTCTTAATTAAAAACCACCCATCCACTTAAGATGTTTGCCTCTGGCCTCTAGCCTTAGACACACCAGTTTCCAATAATAGTTGAACAATTGAATACACTAGTTTACCCACATAACTCGGATCCAACCTGTTGGTGTCCCTAGCTCACTAGAGCAAATTAGGTTGCTAGTTGATTTTAATTAGGGTTTGGGTATGAATGCAAGGTGGTTGTTTTGGGCCCAGGACAGGTAATGAAATCCTACCCTGATCTGAGATAGAAAATTGCCCTTAAGATTAATTTGATGAGATGATGACAATCGATAAGCCCTAATGCAATCTAACAACAATCAAAAAATAAAACTATTTTTTTTGTCTTTTTATGAGGTTAAAAATTAAATTTAAGTTCATTAAGTTATCAAACAAAATTTGGCTTGGGTTGGGAGGGGTTTGGTAGTTGATTAGGTTAGGTTAAGTCAAGTATGCAGAAATCACAGAAACTAAAATTAGGATTTGATTTGATGCAATAGTTGTACAAGTTTCAAAGTAGAAAAAGATCTTATTAACTTTTATGACATAGGACTAGCAGTGAAGATGATCCCTACCAAATTTCATGCAAACTAAAATTTGGATGATAATGCAAAACCTAGGGTATTCAGACTATGTGCAGAGAATCAGGATTTATGTTAGGGTTTCTAGGATGTAGATTTTTTAATATTTTTTATTTTGGTAAAAATAATTAAAATTTATAAAATTTTAGAACTAAACATAGAATATTCCTTACAAATTTTAATAAAAAATAAAATAATTAAATTAAAAAAATAGACCGAAACTCAAACCCCTAATGTAGATGATGGGATGCAAAAAATTAGCCCTAATAGTGCTCTGATACCAAACTGATGCGGGACTAATTATGCATGCCAATTATTTTTTTGTTATTAGGTATTAAGTTAGGAGTTTGTTTCCTAAATTTCAAGCCATGAAACTAAGTAAGTAATTCTAGATAAATTTGAGAGTATAGGCATGCAGAACTAAACCCTAAACAGTGAAGAAACAGGACCGCAAAGGCTGAGAAGCCCTGGTAAGGCTAGCTCTTCTACAATATCATAACTGGAAAGTCAAGGGTGTGTACCAAGTAGGGATTTGAAGATGAATCCATGAAGAGATAGCTCATCGTCCCTGGATGCGGCCTAGAAAATCAAGTTGAAGATCATGCAGATCCGTGGCTTTCAATCCGGTGGCCCAAAAGCTAGTCAACTGGAATCCTAGATTCGTGAAAACTGAGGGACCTGCAAGGCACCTAACAAGGGTTAAAAAAGCTAGAAGAAATAGGTTAGAAGGCAAAATAAGAAGGGAAGGAAGGGAAGGATGAGGGGTGGCCAAGAGGTAGGCGTCCTTAGCTTGTAGCAAGGGTGCAGGGATTGGGATCACACAAATACCTTTCATACAGAATTTACACAGAATTCACACAATAATTTGAGAAGAACTCAAGAAATTTTCATTCATCCTAGCTTAAAATATACATGAGAGGGGGGCCTTTATATAGGCATACAAGCTTGGGCTCTAAGTAAGGGCATACAAGTAAAACTCTAAGTATCCTTTTCCTTTACAAATATATAGGGATCTCCTCTCCAAAATAGGTTCTCATCCTCTCCCAATTTCTCTCAAAGTCCCCTCTCCCTCTTTTTGACTTGGTTGGCTAAGGGGTGACCCTAAGATGACCGACCAAGGGAGGTGACCATAAGGGGTGGGGCACCCTTTCATGAGAAGTTGGGCTTTGGGCAGCCCACTTCAGTGCTGGACTGGTTCTAGTGTTTTTTCTGGGCTCCATATTCTCAGCAGGCTGATGATGTGAGATCTTCAAGGTCCTTCTCATGTAATCCAAGATGGCACATCCAAATATGACTGGGACTCCTTGAAGTTGGCAAGTTATCATTCGGGCTAGGGTCCATCCGTGTCTTGGATCTTCTCTTACTGGATTGGACTTAATATAAAACTTACAAGACTCATAGGACTCAAAATTGGCTCAACATGAGCTGACTTAACTTACAATACTCCAAATGATAAATGGCTCAACATGAGCTGACTTAACTTAAGACTTGACTCAACTGAATTTGACTTGACTTATCCAAAACCCTAATGGTATGGATAACTCTAAATACAGGACTCAAATGCAGAAAGGCCCAAAATAGAACTCAGGGGCCAAAATACAGACTCAAGTGAGCTAAGCCCTTATTACAAAATTGAACTCAATTACTCAAAACATTACTCAGATAATCATAGATGGTTGAGAAGCCTCTGTCTTATTCTGGTGCCGCTGGTGTCTACACCAACTTTCTTCTTTATAAGGTCGTGATGCAGCGGCACCCCTATACGTCATAGGAGAACCCCTTGGAATGGGAAGAGATGGTCTTTAAACCATGCTTATCTCCTATGACCGAACGGCCAAGGCGAATCCACCTTAATCCAAGTACTTTGTAAAGGAAATTATCCAACTTCATACAAAAATATTAAACTACATTTGCATCCAACCTGGTTGCTCTGATACCATTATAAGGAAACTAAGGAAATGAGAACCGTGTGGCACGGCCCGAGACATGTAATTTAAAAACTTTTTCTAGATTACATGATACAGCAAAAGCATATAAACAATTTATCTAAGCATGTTAATCTAATTAACACAGGTTCCCAATGCAGATCTTAATGCATGTATGAAATCAAGCATCCATTGAATGAAAAACAGAACTATTCTAGGTTCACACAATGATGCAACAGATTATAGTGTGCCAAACAAATAATCTAAAGGTATACCTTTGAGATGACAATCACCCAGAAGGCACGTGCTCTGATAGCAAGATGGAATATGGAGATCAGTCCTACAGAAAGATGATCGAGCTCTGCGAGCAGCACACACGTACCGCCTCTATGGGTGGTTCATACCGGATAAAGGGACTTCTCCTCCTTCTTTTGGGGTGCAAGCCCCTTGGGAAACAATGTCAGCAGCAAGGTCTCCCTCTTCAACTCCTTGAAGAGGTGTGAACTCCTTCAACACCTTGAAGATTTATCACTGTAGCAGTGCTGGAATGAAGACCCTTGAGAACCCTTTCCAACACTCCATCCCAAACCTTCAACGGAAGGTATACACATAGGAATCCCACCCAAAACTCACTATCCCTCTCTAATAATCTCTTAGAGATCAAGGATGAGCTCTTGATCTCCTTCTCTATTCTTCAGCAAAAGCCAGAATAGAAAACTGTTAACTGGAATTGTACATAAACAAAAGAGTTCAACCGTTCAAACCTAATGAGAGATTATAAAGAGAGAGCTTGAGTCTCTTGGGATTTAGAGGAGTTAGAAGTCCCTTGGAATTTAGCAACAGCAACTAATAAAATCCAGAATCACCTCCCATTAAGAGCTATAACTATTACCGCTATTAATGAAGCATTTTTGGATTTCCCAAAATCAATCAAGTCAACTCAACTGACTTGAGTCGACTTGAAAGACTTGAGTGACTCATCCAAATGAGCTTGCTCCAGCAGCAATTTTTGATAATTTTTTGTCAAATGAATCCAGAATGATTCCAATTGTTTGCATGCCAACAAAGCAAGAAGAAATCCCATGATGTGTGACCCCGTAGTTCAAACACTAAATCAGTAGCACAGGAATATTTTTATTACCAGCAAAGTCGTCATCTAGCAATGACACCCGACGTCTAGATAGGTTGAAGGTTACAGAGCAAGATGAACCTATCAAGTATGAATATCAGTGAACTTATTTCTTGAACCTCCTAATGCTCCAGATGCCATAGGATTAGACTGCCCAACCCTAATCAGTCCATCTCAATATGTCTCAAACAAAGAATCCTTGTAACTCCTTACAAGGAATGCCCTGGCCAAGGCCTTTCTCAATTGACGTATATTAAGCATTCAATCCAAACCATTTGGAGAGATCAATCCTATCTCGATCCTACTATCGCTACACAAGTACTTGACTGTACCCAGTAACCTTCCATCACCGGATTAAAAATCCGGGTAGTCCGGCACCTAAGCACAGTGAGTTGCCTGCAATCTACCATAGTGATCTCAAGTTAGAGGAATAATTTATGTCACATTCTAATGCAAGACTTCTCTTTGAAAAAAAGAGAATCTTGCATGAGAGTCACGTTCAGTGAAGTGTCAAACACAACACCTGATATCACACCAACATCTCCATGCTACTTGGTTAAGTGGACAACCAATAGATATGATATCAATGACCTACTCATGATATACCATCATCCTGAAATAGCGTATCCTTTGGTCACGAAGCAGTTTATGAACTACACGATACATCCTCTCTACATCACATACAAGGTAGCTCAAAGGACATCATCATACAAGAGTTCAATTAGGAAGATGCCATGTGATGAACAACCAGAATAAACCTTTTATTCAACTCAATAATTCATATACATATACATGATCTCACAACTATCTATAGCCTAGATGATTGGCTTTGGGATATAATTCCCAACAGGTGGTGGAGATGAGAGAACAATTGGTGAAGAAAATAGAAGAAGTGAAGGGAAATGCAGGGTGGTTCCATCCTATTCTTGGTTCATGGTGGTGCTCAGTGAACCACATGAAGATCTATGAGATTTTGGAGGAGAGAACCAGTGATTGGTAGCTCCGATGCATTTCCAGGCAGAGGAGATGGTGCAGGCGGCTTCAGTAGTAGCGGGATAGCATCTCTGATGAGTTCTATCTCAAAATAAGCTTCATGGTCCATGGCTTCGCATCATGGACCATTAGCCATGGCTACTAGTGGTCCATCGAGCATTCTGTAAACCAAGCAGCTGGTCTCCAAGGTGGACTGGGTGCTCCAAAATTCATGTAAGTCCATATTAAATCTTTAAAATTGATTCTAAGCTCATTTTAAGTCTGATTCACTTCAAACTTATTTTATTTGAACCCATAAATCAAGATCTTTGCAATGACAATCTCCTTTCCTACAAATGATGTATAAAAGTATCAATTTTAGATAATAAAGATAATTTAGTTATTAAATTAATACTTATATATATGTATAATGTAATTATCAACTACCAAATAACTTTTAATGGTGCTAAAATCTACCTTAAATGCTAGAGTAGGCGGGAGAGAGGACACCAATGGCTATACCTATAAAAGAAGAAGCCCTAGCGGAGGTGGCTCCAATGAAGGCCCTCTGATGCTTAAGTCAGTATCTCAGACCATGTAGGATACTGGAGATGAAAAATGAGAGCACAAGAGTACATGCAAGGGGGAATACTTTTAAGAAGTTTTTTGAGAACTCCCATTTAATTTAAACTCCCAAGGCACTTTGAAATGTTTGACATGATTGTTGGTGGACATGTGGAGATGGGATCTTCTTCTTCTATCATGATTGCCAAGAGGTGAATGTCCTTGCCTTATCTAAAATATCCTCTTATCATTAATGTGGGTCTTGTCTTATCTGTTTTTCCATCACTTTAAAAATTATCTCTTAATAGAGTGCCATGCCTTTTTAATAACGAGACCAGCCTTTTATTATAGGATTTGATTTTTTTATTTATTATAAGGTGTACATTAGAATAAGTATCAATGAGCCTTTCATTTGGTGATAACCTGTCAAGGAAAGGTTTTGACTCTAGTAGAGAAATTTGGTAGCCATGGGATTCTATGGTACCAGAGTACTACAAACCCCGAGAGTTGAAGAGATCATACATTAATTATGTCCAAAGTTGTCACTCGAATACCTCTTGATCAATGGCCCACTAGCTATTCATCCGGATGGTCGAATGTTAATCCAAGCCAAGTTAGGAAGGTCGAAGATGGAACCTAGTGAAGAGTCTTGGAGACTACAGAGGTTCACAATCACTGGAGAACTATAAGGTTAGAGGTTGAACTTGATAGAGTCCTAGAGAGCCAAATATGCCTTGGTGTAGTTGACATGATGGTTCTGCAGTCAAAATGTTGCTCCTTCACTTTGTCTTGGTAAGGTAGGATCGAATAAATAATGAGATCCTTTAGAAAAGCATCCTGAACTAGAACTTATTACTCTCTTGTGATTTGATAATATTTCTGTAAGGATTTTGGTGACCAGGGCGGAAGCGTGGATTTCAAAATTTATTATGAAACCACTACCAAACCCTTAACCCAAGATCTCCTTACTAGGAATTAAAACATACAAACATGCATATATAATATAAACTAAAGTTTAGGCACCAACCTGAACCGCTAGTATCCAATCTGATGAAGAACCCTGATTCAGCCTTCTTCTCCACCAGGCGCCCAAACGTTCGCCCTCCAATGGTGATCCACACGAAACTCGGACCAAGGAAGAACTCCTTCTTCAAGTTGCTTGGAGAAGTGGAACTCTTTCGGCAGCCTTTGGTCTATTGACCACTGTAGGACACCCTATCCTACTGTAGGGAACTAAAGACACTCTCCTAACCACTCTTGGTTTTAGGACAACCCTCTTCTAGGACCCCTTAAAATTATATCCTAAAACAAAGTCTTGTCCTAGTAGAAAATACCTTGTCTTAAAGAAAGGAGGGAGAGAGAGACACTCAGAATAGTACTTCGGTGGAATTCTTCTTCTTGTTTTTTTTTTTTATCAGACTCATTTCACCGCCCCCTATTTATAGATACAAGAGGGGTGTGTGATATGTCCTCCTATCAACTTATCAGATATGATTTTTCAAGACCGAAGAGAAGTTATCTGGCTTGAAAAATCATATCTAATAAGCCCATTCATGCACCAAAGGCCTTATTCACATCCCTTTTTTTATCTGGACGAATTCTCACTTTCCACATATCAATTACCAGTCCCTAGGAGCCAAGAGACACATCTTCAATCTCCAAACATCGGAGATTATGAAGAGTCTTGATAGCAGAAGGACTCTCCATCAGAACCACGTGCCACATGAAGAGTTGCGACTCTTCATGCACCGCACGCGCCATCCTTCTTCCATGGAAATTTCAAAGAATGTTGACCAGTCAAAACATAGGCAATATAGATGTTATTGGAAAGAGCATAAAATTTCCTTTCTGATCATATAAATTATATTCAAATCAGAGATCTATAGCTCATTCTGTGCCCTTTTGAAGTTAAGGGATCATTTAGGTACCAAGAGTCCCAAGCCATTGGGACTTTTCATGTATGGCACCTAAAATGCCCTTAAATCCAAATTAAAATCAGATTTAGCTCTGATTAGGCTAGCCCCACTTAGGACTCAACCTAATTTAGGTTTCCCATAATTAGGTTAGCCCAATTGCAAGCAACCGGATCCAATCTAATTGGGTTAGGAATTAGATTACCCTACATATGCTAGTATGTAATCCGGCTAACCAATTAGGATCCTATGACCCTAATTAAATCATGAATGACTTCCTTGGCCAAGTCTCTATTGTGTGTGACCCATTGGGTTCCACATCTAGCCAGCAGTATGTTTAGGTTTGAGCCGATTCGATCCGATCGAACCCAATTGACCTAATTAGGTCAAATTTGCTCACCTAATTGTCCAATTCGAATCACACATCGAATTGACTAATGAAACCAACTCAATTGGTTCATGAAGACCTACAACACAAGATTGACATCTAGCAATGTGTCATGCCTACCCAGAAGATGAGAAATTTTGGTGGATTTACCAAAATATCCTTCAGTGGTGAGTTACCGGGCAATTCAATCCTTCGATCTACTTGCACCCTGAATATGACTATGGATATTGATACTTGTCAAATCTAATTTCATATTCATTCCTTGCTCAATCTGATAATGATGATTCATTAATGAACCATTAGAAACTATTTCTAATGTTCATACTTTGATCAAAGATTTCCCGAATCTTCATTTAATTGAAATCATCTGGATGTGCTTCCCTCTTACTAGGGTTGATCGATTCCTTTTTGACCTACTCACAACCTCCATATGCAATCCACCATACCCAGTATCACCCCATGCATGACTCAGTGTCATGATTGAGTATGAACCAAAGTATGGATTCATGCATACAAGATACCATGGCAGTCTCAGGTCAAAGGACCACATGCACTACTCCCACTATGAGAACTATCTATTGACAAACAGATAAGGTTCCATTAGATGTTCTCAAGCTGGATCCATTCAGAGAACTCATTCTCTAATGAGCACCCACATCCTAGTGTTAGTGTCAAACACAAGTGACTGTGAGATCAGTCACCCTCTTCACCAAGCATACATAGGATGTGCTGGTCTTACCAAAAACATTGATCCCCTACTCAATATCCCATCGACCAGGAATATTCTAGATTAGGGTTTTAAGGCTTTAGGTCTCACTGGTATGATCTCATCATAACCCTAGAACCATAGCCCTAATCTATGGGGTTCATCATATCTTAATAAAATTAAAAGGACAGCGTATGATGACAATAAAATGTCTTTATTAATTGATAATGTCAATATACTAGTTTGGGATACAAAAGAAAATCCCATCAAAATACAACATTTCGATTGGCCTTTAGGGCATAATCCTTTCAATCTCCCACTTGCACTAAAGCCAATCGCCTTTAAATTTTAACCCCATACAATCGAGGTGGCGATCAAACTCCCGCTATGGTAGAGCCTTAGTGAACGGGTCTGCTATGTTGTTCTTTGTTTCTAATCTTTTAATATAGACTTCCTGTCTTTCAACAATCTCTCGAACAAGATGGAAGCGTCTTAGAATGTGCTTTGATTTGTGATGAGCTCTAGGTTCCTTAGCTTGAGCAACGGCTCCAGTATTATCATAGTAAAGTGGTACTGGACCTTCAATCTCCGGAACAACGCCCAACTCTGAGATGAACTTCTTCATCTAGACAGCTTCCTTGGCAGCTTCACTAACAGCAATGTATTCTGCCTTAGTTGTTGAGTCAGCTACAGTTTGCTATTTAGAACTCTTCCAGCTTACAGCTCCTTTATTTAGGGTAAAAACATATCCTGAAATAGATTTGCTATCATCTGGATCCGATTGAAAACTAGAATCTGAATAAGCTTCCAGTTTAAGATCAGATCCTCCGTATATCAGAAAAATATCCTTAGTCCTTCTCAAGTACTTAAGAATATTTTTCACAGCCTTCCAGTGATCCTCTCCTAGATCAGCTTGAAATCTGCTGGTTATTCCTAAGGCATATGCCACATCAGGCCTGGTACATAACATAGCATATATTATAGATCCTATAGCCAAAGCATAAAGTATAGAACTCATTCTATTTCTTTCTTCAAGTGTCTTAGGAGACATCTTCTTAGAAAGATATATGCCAAGACCAATGGGCAAGTAACCTCTTTTACTTCCCTCCATGCTAAATCTCTTTAGCACATGGTCAATGTACCTAGACTGGGATAAGCCTAGCATCCTCCTAGATCTATCTCTATAAATCTTGATACCCAGTATATAGGATGCTTCTCCTAAGTCTTTCATGGAAAATTGCTTAGATAACCATACCTTGACTGATTGTAACATTGGGATATCATTCCCAATGAGGAGTATGTCATCCACATACAGAACCAAGAAAACTATGGCACTCCTACTAGTCTTCTTGTACACACAAGGTTCATCCTCATTTTTGATAAAGTCAAACTCTTTGACTGTCTTATCAAATTGGATGTTCCAACTCCGGATGCTTGCTTTAATCCATAAATGGATTTCTTCAGCCTACATACCTGATTAGGTTTAGTCTCCAAGACAAAACCTTCTGGCTGTGACATATAGACCTCTTCCTCAAGGAAACCATTAAGGAATGCGGTTTTCACATCCATCTGCCAGATTTCATAATCATGATATGCTGCTATAGCAAGCATGATCCGAATAGATTTTAGCATGGCAACAGGAGAAAATGTTTCATCATAATCTATTTCCTGTTTTTGTCTGAAACCCTTAGCCACTAATCTGGCTTTATAAGTTTTGACTTGGCCATCTGCCCCAATCTTTTTCTTATAGGCCCATTTGCATCCAATAGGGTTAACACCCTCTGGTGCATCAACCAAAGTCCACACTTGGTTGACATACATGGAGTCCATTTCAGATCTCATGGCTTCCAGCCATCTGTCTGAGTCCCTACTCATGACCCCGTATAGGTTAGAGGCTCATCATTTTTAATGATCCGGGCTTCATTATTTTCAATAATGAACCCATACCTCTCAGGTGCATGACGCACCCTATCAGACCTATGGATAGGAGTGGTGTGTTCTAGTTCTATACTAACTATGTTATCATTTGGTTGAGATGTATCTATTTGTTGAACTTCTTCAAGTTCAATATTTCTCCCACTGCCCTTTTGTAGGATGAACTCTTTCTCCAGAAAAGTGGCATGCCTACTGACAAAAACTTTTTGTTCAGTAGGGTGGTAAAACAGATATCCTATACTATCTTTAGTATATCCTACAAATAGACACTTATCTGCTCTAGCATCCAGCTTATGTCCACAATTTCTTTTGACATAGGCTGGACATCCCCATATCTTAAGATACTTAAGATTGGGTTTCTTACCCCTCCATATCTCATATGGAGTGCTAGAGACAGGTTTAGATGGTACTCTATTTAAGATATTAGCCACGGTTTCCAAGGCATATCCCCAGAAGGAAACAGGTAACTCTGTGAAGTACATCATGGACCGTACCATATCTAATAAGGTACGATTCCTCCTTTCAGCAACACCATTTAATTGTGGTGTGTAAGGAGGATTCAGAGATAATCTCTTTTCTTTAAGGTGATCGAGAAACTCGATAGATAAGTATTCACCTCCTCGATCTGATCGAAGGATTTTAATACTTTCCCCATTTGTTTCTTTACCATACTTTGATATTCTAAAAATTTATCAAAGGCTTCGGACTTATGTTTCATAAGATACACAAATTCGTACCTTGAAAAATTATCAGTAAACGTGATGAATTAAGAGTATCCACCCTTGGCCTGAGTTGTCATAGGCCTACATACATCTGTATGTATGAGTCCTAATAACTCAGTTGTCCTTTCTCTATGTCCACTAAATGGAGTCTTGGCCATTTTACCCATGAGACATGATTTACAAGTTCCTAATGATTCATAATCATAAGGATTAAGGAAATTTTCCTTGTATAACTTGCTAATCCTAGTCTCACTAATATGTCCAAGCTGATAGTGCTAGAGTAAAGTATTGTTTACATCATCTCTCTTTCGTTTGTTACTTACATGAAGTATATTGTCATTAGTGGATAGAGTTGAAAGACCATTACAAAATACACCACAACATATAATTCATTAGAAAAGCTAATTGAGCAACCATTGCTCATCACATTCATAGTATAACCTTGTCTAAGTAACAAGAGTACAGAAATGATATTTCTAATGACCTTAGGCATATAGTAACAATCTCTCAGCTCTAAAATCTTCCCCGAAGGTAACTTCAAGATATAAGTCCCTACGGCCTCTACTTGGATGGACTCTCCTCCAGCACCTAGAGCTCGAAGTCTCCTTCCTTCAATACTCTAAGCCTCTGCATCCCCTACAATGATTTATAGATATTATGACCACAAGCGGTATCCAATATCCAAGTATTTGAAATGAAAGAATCCAATGACAAAATAGTATGAACTTCTTTCATACCTTTTGGTGCATCCGATGCACCAGGCTTCACACCTGCAAGGTAAGCCTTGCAGTTCATCTTCAAATGACCCGGCTTGCCATAGTGAAAGCAGGTCATCTATCCGGAGGCCTTCTTTCTTTCTTCTTCTTGATGCCCCTTTTTGGGTTCAATCTCCTCTTGGAACCCTTTCTGCCTTACTTCTTCTCGTTGATCCCATTCACAAGAAGAAGTGGAGCCTTATTTTTCTTTAAATGGCTCTCTGCTATTTTTAACATGTTTAACAGCTCAGGCAAGGAAGTGTTAAGTTTGTTCATATGATAATTAAGAATAAACAGTGAAAATGACTCTGGGAGTGACTGCAGGATCAAATCCTGATTCAACTCCCCATCCATAACAAAACCCAATTGACCTAATTAAGTGATCAGGTCAATAACCATCAGTACGTGGTCTTGTACGGATGTACCTTCTGTCATTCTCGCATGAAACAACTGCTTAGATATCTCATATCTAGTAGTTCGACTATGTTCTCCATATAGCTCTTTTAGATTGAGCAGTATGGAGTTAGTGTCCTTACTATCATGTTGCCTCTGCAACTCATTGGTCATAGAGGCAAGCATGATACATTTAACAGTGAGTGAGTCATTTTGCCACATCTTGTATGTGGTCTTTTCCTCTTACGAGGCATCTTTCCCTAAAGGTTCCAAGGTAGGGGTATCAAGAATGTAAGAAAGTTTTTCCTGGCTGAGTACTATCTTTAGGTTTCTCAACCAGTCAACATAGTTCGGTCCAGTCAATTTATTGGCATCAAGTATACTATGGAGTGAGAGTGAAGAGGCCATTTAATCTACATTAACAAAGAACATAACATAAGCAAACAACCAATGTTGACAAAATATAATTAAACTAGGACTTTAACTTAATTATGTCTCCCACTATTTTATCAAGCATCATAACCCTCTATATGATGATCGAGAAACCCTAATTGGTTTTCTTAGTGGGGTTGAGATCCTAATTCCTTATAAAAGATCTTGTGTGTACATAACAAATCTTTTATAAGTTCAAAGGTAGGAAAACTCTTTCCAATTGTATCTCACACAATTCTCAACAAAACCTGGCCTCTAAAATATTAATAGCCTTGTGTGTGCACAACAAACTATAATATTTTTAGTTAAGTAAGACCCTTCATTCCTTTATAGTCATGATTGTAATAATAATACCCTTGTGTGTTCACAACAAAGTATTATATTAAATCATGCCATAAGCATCAAATGCACCGGGCCAAAATTGTGTTAGTTGCCATAATAAGCCTTGTGTGTACACAACAAACCTAATATGGATCATAACATAATAATGACCTAGCATGAAGGAAGGCCTAATGTAGTGAATATTACACTAAGCATATCAATCAAGAATTAAGTTAATCTTATCGGCCAGGTAAGTGGGAGAGTAGTGGGAGCCCCCCCGTTGCTTTCCTAGACACCAATAAAAATTGGCCAGGTCAGTCAATGGAACCAATTAAAAAGCATGTCCTCTTTACCGATCATGAACCACTTTTCCTAGACACCGAATGATCAACTAATCATCTTGATTATTTTGCTTTTGGTATATGACACTACAACTTAATATAATTTTAATAGAGGGAAATTCAAATAGAAGCACATTCTAATATTACCATTCATCAACCATACATCATATATCATTTTATAATGTGCCAAGTGTGTCATCATACTAGGACAACCATCTACCACATAATGGATCCAGCATTATGCCAGGGCAACCTTATTTCAGTATGATGACTAGAAAGCTAAACATATCTTTATATCGGTTAAGGTTTAAGTGAAAACCCTAACCAGTGATATACATATATGCATAAACATATATATCATATGTAACTTTAAACTTTTGTAGAGTCCTACAAAATTGGGCAACTTCAAATTTTGTAGATTCCTACAAAAATGGGCAACCTCAAGAGTCCTATAAAATTGGGCAACTTCAAATTTTGTAGAGTCCTACCAAAATGAGCAACCTCAAGAGTCCTACAAAATTAGGCAACTTCAAATTTTGTATGATTTAGCCCTAATATGGTGGCTCTGATACCACTGTAAGGCTTTTGGTGACAAGGGTGGAAGCGTGGATTTCAAAAATTTATTATGAAACCACTACCAAACCCTTAACCCAAGACCTCCTTACTAGGAATTAAAACATACAAACATGCATATATAATATAAACTAGAGTTTATGCACCAACCTGAACTGCTAGTATCCAATCCGATGAAGAAAACCCTGATTCAGCCTTCTTCTCCACCAGGCACCCAAACGTTCACCCTCCAACGGTGATCCATATGAAACTCGGACCAAGGAAGAACTCCTTCTTCAAGTTGCTTGGAGAAGTGAAACTCTTTCGGTAGCCTTTGATCTATTGACCACTGTAGGACACCTGTCCTACTGTAGGGAACTAAAGACACTCTCCTAAACCACTCTTGGTTTTAGGACAACCCTCCTCTAGGACCCCTTAGGCTTATGTCCTAAAACAAAGCCTTGTCCTAGTAGAAAAGACCTTGTCTTAAAAGACAAGTCTTGTCTTAAAGAAAGGAGGGAGAGAGAGACACTCAGAATAGTACTTCGATGGAATTTTCTTTTTTTTTTTTTTTATCAGACTCATTTCACTGCCCCCTATTTATAAATACAAGAGGGGTGTGTGATATATGTCCTCCCATCAACTTATCAGATATGATTTTTCAAGACCGAAGAGAAGTTATCTGGCTTGAAAAATCATATCTAATAAGCCCATTCATGCACCGAAGGCCTTATTCACATCCTTTCTTTTATCTGGATGAATTCTCACTTGCTACATGTCAATTACTTGTCCCTAGGAAGCCAACAGGCACCTCTTCAATCTCCAAACATCAAAGATTATGAAGAGTCCTGATAGCAGAAGGACTCTCCATCAAAATCGTGCGCCACATGAAGAGTTGCGACTCTTCATGCACCGCACGCGCCATCCTTCTTCCACACAAATTTCAAAGAATGTTGACCAGTCAAAACATAGGAAATATGGATGTCATTGGAAAGAGCATAAAATTTCCTTTCTGTCCATATAAATTATATTCAAATCAGAGATCTATAGCTCATTCTGTGCCCTTTTGAAGTTAAGGTATCATTTAGGTACCAAGAGTCTCATGCCATTGGGACTCTTCATGTATGGCACCTAAAATGCCCTTAAATCCAAATTAAAATCAGATTTAGCTCTGATTAGGCTAGCCCCACTTAGGACTTAACCTAATTTAGGTTTCCGATAATTAGGTTAGCCCAATTAGCAAGCAACCGGATCCAATCCAATTGGGTTAGGAATTAGGTTAGCCTACATATGCTAGTATGTAATCCGGCTAACCAATTAGGATCCTATGACCCTAATTAAATCATGAATGACTTCCTTGCCAAGTCTCTATTATGTGTGACCCATTGGATTCCACATCTAGCCAGCAGTAGGTTTAGGTTTGAGCCGATTCGATCCGATCGAACCCGATTGACCTAATTAGATCAAATTGGCTCACCTAATTGTCCAATTCGAATCATACATCGAATTGACTCATGAAACTAAATCAATTGGTTCATGAAGACCTACAAGACAAGATTTATGTCTAGCAACATGTCATGCTTACCCGGAAGATGAGGAATTTTGGTGGATTTATCAAAATACCTTTCAGTGGTGAGTTACCGAGTAATTCAGTCTTTCAATCTACTTGCACCCTGAATATGACTATGGATATGGATACTTATCAAATCCAATTTCATATTCATTCCTTTATCAATCTAATAATGATGATTCATTAATGAACCATTAGAAACTATTTTTAATGTTCATACTTTGATCAAAGATTTCCCGAATATTCATTTGATTGAAATCATCTGGATGCGCTTCCCTCTTACTAAGATTGATCGATTCCTTTTTGCCCTACTCACAACCTCCATATGCAATCCACCATACCCAGTATCACCCCATGCATGACTCAATGTCATGATTGAGTGTGAACCAAAGTATGGATTCATGAATATAAGATACCATGGCAGTCTCAGGTCAAAGGACCACATGCACTACTCCCACTATGAGAACTATCTATTGACAAACAGATAAGGTTCTATTAGATGTTCTGAAACTAGATCTATTCAGCGAACTCATTCTCTAATGAGCACCCACATCCTAGTATTAGTGTCAAATACAAGTGACTGTGAGATCAGTCACCCTCTTCACCTAGCATAATAGGATGTGCTGGTCTTACCGGAAACATTGATCCCCTACTCAATATCCCATCGACCAGGAATTTTCTAGATTAGGGTTTTAAGGCTTTAGGTCTCACTGGTATGATCTCATCATAACCCTAGAACCATAGCCCTAATCTATGGGGTTCATCATATCTTAATAAAATTAATAAGACACAGCGTATGATGAAAATAAAATGCCTTTATTAATTGATAATGTCAATACACTGGTTTGGGATACAAAAGAAAATCCCATCGAAATACAACATTTCGATTGGCCTTTAGGGCATAATCCTTTCAATTTTATCCCTATGGTGTGAACTCGATGATTTTGGTTCGGTATGTTCATGCCCAAGGTACTACTGCCTTGATACTAGAAGCCAGATTGATTAGTCATAGTTCCCGACTACCCTGGCTTAGGTTTGGGTGATTTCCTTCATTATTGACCTTCAGAATTTTAAGGGTAGCGTTCCCTCCATATTAATTGCCCCCCACTCAATTCGAATATGAAGTATTTGGGTCGAGTAGTTTTAGCATCATTCCCAAGGAATCTTGTTGATCAATAATGTTGGCTTTTGTGTTCTTGGGAAAAGGGATTTGCTTAGCAAACAGCTTTTGTATCTTGCATTTATGAAGTCTTCTCGAAGAATGGGAAGGGTTAATGTGGCTACCTTTTTTAAAAGGGTTTTAAGGGTAACTTGGATTTATCAATTCTTCAATTGGAGAGGCTTCTCACTCAATGGGTGGTGATTTTCATTGAAGCAGGTGATTTTCAATGGATTTTTCAGTGATCTTTCTAGTAGTCATGGATCCACATGACATTCGAGATTTATGGAGGGTAGTTCTGAAATCACATAATGCTGGTGCTTCATGTGGTATCCTAATCTTTCTATTAACATCCATGCAAGAGTATCAAGAGATAGATCCGGTATCCTGGATATGCCCAAGGGTCTATTTGTTGAAGAGCAAGTATGAGCTTTCCTCTGGATAGTGGGCAATTATCAGGTTTCTAAGACATGGTCTGGAGAATCTGGAGATGCAACCTTTGAGTTAATTATCCAGTTGGTTAGTCACCTTAATCATTTCATGGAAGCAACCGAAACTACTGAAGGAAAGGTCGTTGTGATGGAGAAAGTCATAGATGCTGAAAAGAAGCTCAGTGAAGCTAAGTTTCATACTTCTAAAGTGGAGTTTTGCAAATAGAAAAAAACATGAGGATGTGTTATGGAAGGATGCCATTATTTTGGTAATAAAGTTGGGTGAAGCAGGCAGTTCACTAGTGGATATGTCACAAAGGAAGGAGCAAGCTTTTTTAAATGTCCAGGTAGAAATAGTCGAAGTGGGAAAAAGGTCTCAGGCCAAAATTAATGATATTAAGGCTTAGATGGATAGCTAAATTTAGTGGTTATAGGGTTATTTTAGTTTGGCCAAAAGAAAAATGCATGGCTATGGGAGGAAATTTGTCTTACCCATAATCGAATATAAGATGGTGGTTTTCTATAATAGGAAGAGAGAATTTTGTAAGTGGAATGGGCCAGGGGTAAGGCCATGGTTGAGGTTCAATTCTTTCAGGGGGTGCTGGAGGAAGAAAGGAATAGCGATGTAGCTTCTTTCCAATGGGTCTAGAACCATTGGGTCACAGAGACAGAGAAGAATATGTCCTTACATGCCCAATTGGAGACTACAAACATAACTATTGATAGATTAAGGAGAAGCACTGATGATTACGACAATGAGATCATGAGATTATAGAGCAAGGCATCTTTGGTTGAAGTGCATGCTAGAGTTGCTAAGATTCAACTCTGTCATGCTAAAAGTAAAGGTATGAAGCTAGATTTGAAGATTGTTGACTTTTGGAAGCTCAATTCTTCCAAAAGCTAGAGCACATTTGCTTTAGGTTCCCATCATCGAGCGAGCATGGTCATCCCTTCAGATGAGCTATATAAATCATAAGCGGGCATGAAAGAATTAGGATCCTTGTCTGTTGTAATCTTTGATTTTTTCTCTCTATCTTAATCTTGTAATAACCTTTGAATTAATACAAGAATTTTTTTAGTGTTGGAATTCGATATTTTTGGGCATTCCATTATTGTAAGGAGTTTTTTCTTGGTTAATTTTCATTCAATAGTTTTTGGGAGGGACGTTGGAGCAACCAAAATCCTTAGTCATCAAATCATGTTTAATTCCTAAACTCCTTTGATACAATATGTCATTCGAAATGATGTTTTATCATGGGGAACAATGAGTATTAATGACATCATGATGGCTATAGATGATGCAGTGCTCAAGAAACGTCATAGTATCTTCATGCAGAAGATGATGAGATGGTTAGTGATGCTTCAAAGCTAGTGACCTATAGGGGTGTGACCTGGCCAACCTCCTGGCACCATTTGTTAGCCATCTAGTGGGTCAATTCTGCTTTAACCACATCTAGGCCATTGGAGGGAATTTTATTAGTAAGAGGACCCTTGGTGCCCAATTCACTTTCTTCTTGTGAAGTACTCTTCTTCCTCCTCTCTCCTTTTCTTCCTTAGATTTTCTCCTCTGCTTGTTGACTATCTTCGATGAGTTCCACCAGCTTTTTCCATAATTTCTCCTTTTTCTCCCTTATTTAGATTGTTCATATTCCATCTTAAGTTTGATTTGGGGGTTCTCTTATTGCTTTTAAGATAGTTTCACTCTAGATTTTGATAGTTTTCATCATCTATTCTCAATTATAGGTTTTTGGGAGTTCATTTTGTTAATTTTTAGAATATTTTTTTTTTTAACTTTTAGTTATTTTGCTTGATTTTATGAAGCCAAGTTCTAGAAGCTCTCCTGAAATGGGTGCATCATGGTCTTCGGATCATGATCCTATCGAATCAGGAATTTTCATTGAAGGTGTGGAAGCTATTTTGGGCTTTAAGGCGACCGAAGTTGTAGCCTTGCCATTAGTGTCGGGGCATCTTGAGGGAGGATCCTCCGAGAATCATGGTGGTGAACTCCTTGAGGATCAAGATCCTAAAGAAGAACTTTAGGGTGATCTTGAGGGAGATTTCCTTCCCAGACTCATTCAGTTCAAGATTCAAGAGCTGGCTCTGGTAAGGTTATGAAGCAAATACTAGATTCACTCAGAGTCGGAATGGAGATCCCACTTGATACCGATCAAGCATGTAACCCTCCCCTGGGCTGGTTGACTCTATACAAGGAGTACTTTCCAGCTGGGTTAAGATTACCATTATTTTCTTTTTTCATTAAGTTCTTTAGGGCCATAGGTTTACCCCCTTATGCTATGACACCAAACACGTTATGGTTCCTCTGTACCTTTTTGATGGTTTGTTCCCTGGCTAAGATTTATCCTACTATTCTACTATTTAGGGCCTTCTTTTTCCTTGGAAAAAATTGCCAGTACTGTGGATGCTAGTTTGCCTACCCCTATAAGTGGCAATACCCTCTAATTCAGGAAACTCCTTTCATTCATCACTGGAAGGAGTAGTTTTTTTTTTGTGCGGCACCCGGTATCCATGATTGAGGTTTCCCTTGTTGGGAGACCCAATCATGTCAAATAACTCATTTGGAACTTCTATGTAGGGAAGAGGAGGAATGGGTGGGCATTCTTTGATGTTTTCAAGTTTTGAGCTTGAAAATGCTGCTGTCCAAGATAGCCCTTTTTAATGCACGGGTTAGTTGTATTCAACCAAGAGGTAAAAGGAAATTTGGCATGTTCCTTCTATTTTCTTGATTCAGATTCTTTTTTCTCATTTTCTCTTTTCTCTAAGTATTCTCTCTCTATATTTAGATATGATCTTGCAGATGCCCGGGAGTTAAGGAGAGGCCTTTCGAAAAGAAAAAAGATCAAAGTTGCTCCCACTACTAGGAAGTCATCGGGGGTACCAACTATAACTACCCTTGGATCTGAGGTCATGCTAGTAGATTCCTCGAAGGTCACTCCTCCAGAACCTTCAAAGCATTCCTGGACATCCAAGTCTAGGTTGTTGACCCCTAGAATGATTTTGATGATCACAAAACTTTGGAGCATGTATTTGATACTAATTCTTTCAAAATTACTTCAGAAGTTTTTGCAGGAAATTGGTTACCTTTAGCTTAATTAGTTTTCAAATTAAATGAGAGGTAACTCAATTATGTATGGACTTTATCTTGTAAAATCCCTAGTTTTGTTAATCTTGTAATCTTGTAAAATGGGCTGAAAATTGTAAAATTGAGAGTATGTAGATTCGCTCTTATTTGAGTCAAGTGTTGAAGAGTTTTGGAGAAGCTTGAAGCATCAATTGAAGACTTGGCAAGAGCTGACTCATGGATTAAGAGCCGACTCCTTGTGGCACGGCATGGAAAAAAATTTAGAGTTTCAGTATCAAGAGCCGACTCCTATCCCAAGAGCCGACTCATGGAAGAATATTTTTTTCTAAAGCCTGAGATCTCGAGCCGAATCGAGCCCCAAGAGCTGACTTGTCCAGAGTTATGATTTCTGATGTTTTGAGAACTCGAGCCAACTCTGCCTTGAAGAGCCGACTCTAGGTTTTTGTCATTTTGAATTGACTGAAGGCAAGAGCCGACTCCTGCTTGAAGAGTCAACTCTTACAGAAATTTATTTTGGGTAGTCTGAGACTTTGAGTTGACTCGTGGACCTCGAGCTGACTCGAGTAGCCATTTTCTGCACTTCAATGGCTAGTTGCTGAAAGTGATTTTTGAATTTTATTTCATCTCCAACAGCTCTTTCACGAATCCCTAGGCTGTACAACGGCCATATCTCAGGGAAAACTATAAAAGGGATTATTTTTGAGGGATTAAATAATTATTAGAGCATTATTATTGATTTATCTTGAGATATTGAAGAGCCTTCAAGTCTTCCACCTACCTACTTCATGAGCTTTTAGGTTAGGATTCAAAGCTTCACCAAACCCACTTCATCATTGAATCCACTCATTGAAAAAGCAAAGAAGCAGCTTGAAGAGCATTAAAGAGCATTCAAAGCAAGGCTTCGTTTTAATCTACATCGGCAACACCTAAACAAACTCGGTTTATTGTAGTTGTTTGTTTTTATTCCTCTATCTTTGTTTTCTCTCTAAGAATAGCTAGGGGCTATGTCTTAAGAAAGGGTTGAAGGTTTTTAGGTGAGCCTTGTAAAAACCTAAGATTCTTGATGATCTCAGTATAAAACCAAGTGTTAGGGTTTTCTTTGGTGATCCCGTTCAAAACGAAAGGAAGTTTGGATTTCTTTGGTGATCCCGGTAAAACCAAAGTGTATAGGTTTGGATTGTGAGCCTGGTAAAATAATCCGACTGTATTCCGGTTGGGGGATATAGTGGAAATCCCAAGTGGTGCTTGGGTAGTGGACATAGGAGCCGGTTGCTCCAAACCACTCTAAATTTCTTTGTGTTTGTGCTTGTGCTCTTATTATCTTATTACTTTTATTTAATTACTTCCGCATTGCATATTGCACCACAACACTAAAAGAATTTTAAAGTGCACATAATTGTGAAAAGTTTTTAATCCCAATTCACCCCCCTCTTAGGAAGCCACCTGGGCAACAAGTGGTATCAAAGCGGAGTCTCTGAAAGTTACTTAGAGTAAAGATAGATGGCACATCCCATGAGCATTTCATTGGCCAAAGGTCAATCCACAAATCGACCTCCACTTTTTACCGAAACCAATTATACATATTGGAAGGCAAGAATGAAAATATACATTCAAGCCATAGATTTTTACTTACAGAAAATTATCTTGAAAGGACCTCACATACCCACTATTAAAGTCAATGATATAGAGGTTCCCAAACCATAAGAAGATTGGGACGATAATGATATGAAATTAGCTGAGCTGAATACCAAAGTAATGAATTTATTGTATTATGCTTTGGATCCAAATGAGTTTAACAGAATTTCAACTTGTAATTCTACTAAAGAAATTTGGAAAAATTAAAAATTACACATGAAGGCACATCACAAGTTGAAACATCAAAAATTAATCTTCTTGTGCATAACTATGAGCTATTTAAGATGGATCCTAGTGAGACTATATCTGCTATGTATACTCGCTTTACTGATATTATAAATGGTCTTAAAAGTCTTGGTAAAACTTACTCTAATGCTGATCTTGTCCAAAAAGTTTTGAGATTCTTGCCAGATAAATGAGAAGCTAAGGTGACAGCTATTCAAGAGGAGAAGGACCTAAACACTCTACCACTGGATGAATTGCTTGGATCACTAATCACACATGAACTAGTTATACAACAAAGGACTGATAAAGATACCAAAAGAAAGAAAGCTATAGTATTTTAAGCTACAGAAGAGGATAAGAATGAAGACTCGGACTCATTAGATGATGATGATCTAGAAAATGATGAGATAGCCCTTGTAATGAGAAGATTTAAAAGATTTATGGGTAGAAGAAAAATAAATAGATGGAGAAAGCAATTTAGAAAAGGAGATTTTGGGAAAGAAAGAGAAAGAGATAAAGAAAAGGAGAAGGATAAAGAGAAAGATCAAGTACCTATCTGCTATGGATGCAAGAAGTCGGGACACATTCATCCTGAGTGTCCTGAAGCAAAGAAAAAGATGATCACCAGAAAGAAGAAGAAGGCAATGCTTGTAGCATGGAGTGACAGTGATGAATCTACATCCACTAAAGAGGATGAAGAGACAACAAAGACTACACAATCTGTCTTATGGGTTTGGAGGACGAGGTAACTACTTCTGAACCTAATTTAGAATTTACATATGATGAGCTACATAACACATTTTGTGAATTATTAGTAGAATACAAGAAAGCTGGTTTGAAAATAAAAGCTTTGAAAAATCAATGTGATGCATTTAAAAAAGACAAAAATGAATTCGATGAAAGAAATAAGATTTTGCAAAGGCAATTAAACCTTATTTGTGAAAGACTTAAAATCACACGTTTGAAAAAGAAGAGCTTCTGGAGAAAAACAAAGGTTTGAAAAATGAAAATGATGATTTAAAGAAAGAAGTTCAAAAGCTCAAGCCTTTAGTTGAGAAACTAACCTTAAGTTCCAACAAGCTTGAATTAATTTTGAAAGATCAAAAAGAGACAAATAATAAATTTGGAATTGGTTATAAATGTTCTATTTCAAACAAATTTTCTGCATCTACATCATATGCTCATAAATTTATTACTTCAAAACAACTTAGACCTAAATTTGCATCATCTTATACCTTTCATTCAAAGTCAAGGATTGTATACTATGCTTGCAATAATATTGGTCATAAGGCATTTGAGTGTTATTTGAAACATAATGACAAGAAGAAAATTAAGAAAATTTGGGTTTCAAAGGGAACCATTTCTACTAACTTGCAAGGACCCAAGAAAGCTTGGGTACCTAAATTTATTAAATGATTATTTTGTAAGGATGTCTTGCAGCCACAAATATAAAGAAAAGATGGTATCTGGATAGCGACTGTTTACGATTCATGACGGGTGATATTGATCAATTCTTCACCCTAGAACAAAAAGATAGTGGAATGGTAACATTTGGTGATAATCGAAAAGGAAGGATAATCGGTATCGATAAAATTAAAATTACTCCTTCTACATTTATTGAAAATGTGTTACTTGTAGAAAAGTTAAAGCATAATCTTTTGAGTATTAGTCAGCTATGTGACATTGGTTTTAATATTTTCTTCAAGTCATCAATATGTATAGTAGTTTATCCACTTGACTCTAGTACTAAATTCATTAGATACAGACTTGATAACATTTATGTAGTAGATCTTAATGATCTAGCTATGTCAAGCAACACAAGTCTTGTAGCAATGAATGACAAGAGCAAGGAATAAAGTTTACTATGGCATAGGCGACTTGGACATGCTAGTATGGACACTATAGCTAAACTTATTTCAAAAGACTTAGTCAAAGGTTTGCCAAGATTTAAAGTTAATTTTGATTATGTTTACGATGCTTGTCAGTTAGGAAAACAAGTGAGGGGGAGTTTTAAATCCAAAAATATTGTTTCTACTACTAGACCCTTAGAGCTACTTTACATGGACTTATTTAGACCTACTAGGATTACAAGCCTAGGTGGTATGAAATATGGCCTTGTGATTGTAGATGATTCTCAAGATACACATGGGTTTTGTTTATTGTACATAAAGATGAAACTTTCAAAGTATTCAAAAAGTTTTATAAAAGAGTTACAAATTTGAAAATTCTATCTGTTATTTCAATTCATAGCGATCATGGCATCGAGTTTGAAAATCAATACCGCATGCTATATTTTGAACAGAGTTTGATTAGACCTATCATTAGAAAAATCCCCTATGAACTTTGGAACAATAGAAAGCCTAATATTAAATATTTTCGTGTTTTTGGATTTAAATATTTTGTTCTTAACAATGGAAAGGATAATCTTAGTAAATTCGATGCAAAATCCGATGAGACTATTTTTCTTGGATATTCTTTAAATAGAAAAGCCTATCAAGTTTTCAATAAAAGAACTTTGACTGTAGAAGAATCTATATATGTTGTTTTCAATGAATCTGACATTATATCTTCTAGAAAGGAAGATTTTACTGATGATGATGTAGGTACACTAGAACATGGACTGAAAGATTTGACTCTCAAAGATAAATAATCAAGTGAACCATATGAAGAAGAGGTAAGCAAAAATCATGATAATATACCCAAAGAATGGAGATATGTATAATCACATCCTAAAGAGTTAATTATAGGAGACCCATCTCAAGGTGTTAGAATAGAGCTGCACATAGAGACACACATGACTTAATTGCTTTTGTTTCTCATGTAAAGCCACACACTATAGAAGAAGCTGAAACTGATCCAAATTGGATGTTAGCAATGCATAATGAATTAAACCAATTTAGGAGAAATAATGTTTGGATCCTAGTAGAAAGACCTAATGACTATCCTGTTATAGGTACTAGGTTGGTTTATAGAAATAAACTAGATGAAAAAGGAAATGTAATTAGAAATAAGGCTAGACTGGTAGCACAAGGATATAATCAAGAAAAATGAATAGATTTTGATGAAACTTATGCACCAGTAGCTAGATTAAAAGCCATTAGATTACTTCTAGCTTATGCATGCTTTATGAATTTTAAATTATTTCAAATAGATGTAAAGAGTGCATTTTTGAATGGTTTTCTATCTGAAGAAGTTTTTGTTGAGCAACCATCGGGTTTTATTGATCACACTTTTCTAAATCATGTTTTCAAATGAATAAAGCTTTGTATGGTCTGAAACAGGCACCTAGAGCCTGGTATGATAGACTAAGCAAGTTTTAATTGCAAATGATTTCGTAAGAGGTAGTATTGACACCACGCTATTTATTCAAAGAAAAAATAATGATATTTTAGTTGTTCAAATCTATGTTAATGATATTATTTTTGGATCTACTGATGAATCTTTGTGTCAAGATTTTGCTAAGCTAATGCAGGGAGAATTCGAAATGAGCTTGATGGGTGAGCTGAGTTACTTTCTTGGACTTCAAATCAAACAAACTAAAGAAGGTATCCTGATCAACCAGGCCAAATACATCAAGGAGATTATCAAAAAATTTGGCATGAAATCAAGCAAAGAAATTGGAACACCCATGAGTCTTGTTGTAGACTTGATAAAGATGAGAATGGCACAAATGTTGATCAAAAGCTGTACCGAGGTATGATCGGTTCATTACTTTATTTGACAACTAGTAGACTTGATATTTTATTTAGTATTTGTATGTGTGCACGATTTCAATCTAATCCAAAAGAATCACACATCATAGTTGTTAAAAGAATCATTAATATCTGAAAGGCACATGCAATGTAGGCTTATGGTATTCTAAGCACACATCTTTGAAATTAATTAGTTATTCAGATGCTAATTATGGAGACTGTAAAATTGATAGAAAAAGTACAAGTGGCACCTATCAATTTCTAGGTGTTAACTTGATTTCATGGCACTGTCGCAAGCAGAACTCTGTAGCACTATCTATTGCTGAGGCAGAATATGTGGCTACTGGGAGCTGTTGTGCTTAAGTATTATGGATCAAGCAACAACTAAAAGATTATGGTATTGTCCAATCTAAAATTTCTATTAAATGTGATAATACTAGTATTAGTAATTTATCCAAAAATCCAATTCAACACTCACAAACTAAGCACATAGAAATTAGACATCATTTTATTCGTGAGTTTTAAATAATGTTGTTGAGATAGAATTTGTACCCACTGAAGATCAACTTGCTGACATTTTTACTAAACCCCTTAGTCTAGATAGATTTGAGAAGATTAGAGATGAATTAGGGCTATGTGACCCATTCTGAACATTTTGACTTAATTGTTTTGAAAAATAAGGAAAAATTATCTAGGCATTTCAAATTTCTCTCTAGAGCATAGGACAACCTATTTTAGTGTCTAGAAACCCATAAAAATTGATTTTAACTATTTTTGATTTTAGGCTGATTTTTGGCTTGAGCCAGCTCGAGTCATCAGGCTGCTCAGCGAGCCGACTCGAAAGTCGAGCCAAACATTTTTAAATAGGGTTTCGTAGGTTTGTTTTCATTGTGTCTTTCCATTTTTGCTCTCTTCCACTTAGCTGACTCCTCTTTCCATCCTAGGAAAACATCCTAAAACACTTCGAAATCCCTCCAAACTCTTAATCCTAGCTAGATGGCACCTCGTAAGGCTGTAGCTAAGAAACCCCGATGGGTGGTTCGAACGGTTGCGGAGGAAAGAAGGATGAAAAGGTATTTGGACACCTTGAATCTGGAAGGAGAATAGTAAATGGAGTAAGAGGAAGAGCCACAAGCACCCAGGCAAGTCATTCTAATGGGTAATCGACAAGTTACTCTTGGTAGATGCATAGATTTCAATTTCTTGGAGCAAGAACAGTTACATATTGGGGATTGGCTAGATAAACAGGGTTGGAGAGATTTCTGTCTGTTGAATGTACCCACTTATCCAAATTTGGTCAAACAATTTTTTAAAAGTATGTCCTTAGGTGCATTCCATATTGAAGGGACTGTGAAGGGAAAACACATTGAGATTAGTAAACAAAAACTATCAAACTTGCTTCACATTCCAAGAGAAGGAGAATGTTACCCAGTTCTGAAGGAGAAGCAAAAGACCCTAAACTAGTACTGGAAAGAACAAATGTAAAGGGTATTATTCATGTTAGTGCAAATCAATTATCATTGGAAATGAGACTTTTGTACAACATTATCAGTCATATTTTCTTGCCCTGGACAGGATGGTTTGATTGGGTCAGTGAGCGTGACCTGGTTTTTATGAGATGTCTGATTGAGGGGGAGGCCCTCAACTTACCATTTATTATGCTTTCACAGATAAGAGAGGTGACTCATAGGGCACGGGCTTGTCTACCGTATGGGATGGTTTTCACACTTATATTTCAGGATGCCCTAGTGGACCTGACAGGTGAGGACAGTCGACTACTTCTACACACAGACATATACACTCAGAAATCCCTTACTCGGATGGGATTTATAAAAGTAGACGGTCACTGGATTTGGAAGACTTCGGGTATTCCAGTAGCACACTCATATGATGACTCAGAGGAGGACATTCAGGTAGCAGAGGGACATGGTGAGGTGGCAGATGCACATACTGATGAGACTGGACCCTCAGAGCCAGCTCCTACCACTCCTCGTTCACCAGTCATGAGATCTACAGCTATTGGACCTGATGCTGACAACAAACTACAGAGAGTACTTGATGAGATATCTTGTCTCAGATATGACACTGATACCAGGATAGCTCTACTTCAGTCTGAGATGCAGCAGGGGTTCCAGGATATCATGTCCATTCTTAGATAGCTTATTGTAGCCAGCCAATATGTATCAAGGACTTCCATAGCGGCACTTGACACTGGCACTAGCACTGATTGCGAGCAGGGACAGGCAGCACATTTCAGTGACATTCCTTCACATGCCACTCCTACTGAGGCTGAGGCTGAGGTTGATATTGAGGTTACAGGATCTGATGTTGGACAGACTCCAGCTATAAAGATATTATCTACCACCAGCACTTTGGCGTTGTCATTTGATACTCCGACTGTCAGACCAACTCCTATTATCATTTCTTCAGAGTCCAAAGTAAAAGCTAAAGCCAAATCCAAAGCTTCTAGGACTACCACACCTACTAGGACTAGAATCAGGGATCTTAACCTAGGTTTCCTAAGTTTAAGCCTAGTCCAGGCATCTTAGAGGTTGGTTCCTCCTCCAATGAGGAAGACCTTAGTGGTGATGATCCTAGCCAATCATTTTGATATTTTTAGGCTTTTATCTTGATATTTTTAGGACTCTATGTTAGTTATATTTTCATGTTGTGATACTATTTTGTTGTGCCGAGGCACATTTGTAATGTATCACTTATGTACTGACTTTTTATATATAATATATCACTTTTTATGCTACATGTCTTCTTATGATATACTCATATACTATTTGTGTTGTGAATGACTCATTATGAATGTATGTTCTCCTATCTTTTATATCTTTTGTTGATGACAAAAAGGGGGAGAAGGAAGAATGTGCATGAAAAGGCTATGATATTTCACGAAAAGGCTATGATATGGAGAATGAATGTACATGAATATATGAAACTTTGAATATGAATATGAAAATTATGAAGTTGAATATGAATGTTGAATTATAAATGTTTATATGTTTATATGCAAATTTGACTATTACATTAGTCAGGGGGAGCTTTTATCAAGTTTTTGTTAAGTTTTTATGAAATTCACCCCAAATACTTGTTAATTTTGCAAGTTTCGATATGTAATGTATAGATGATACTCTTGATATATTATGTATTGATACATTATATTTCGATACTCGATATATATTTGAAATATTATGTTTCGATACTTATTGCTCATATGATACATATAATACATTATATCGATACATATAATACTTGGTGTTAATAGTTTTCAAGCTTTATATAGTTGATATATTTGATACATATGATACTTTGTGACACACTATGTTGATACCTTGATACTCAATCTGTGTGATACACACTATGATCAATATCATTTGATAAATGTGAATATACAATAATTATAAAGTGCTTTTAAATTCTGATAATATCTAGTGTTTTGTTATCATCAAAAAGGAGGAGATTGTTGACCCGTGGAATATTTTGATGATCATAAAATATTGGAGCATATATTTGATACTAATTCTTTCAAAATTACTTAAGAAGTTTTTGCAGGAAATTGGTTACCTTTAGCTTAAATTAGTTTTCAAATTGAATGAGAGGTAACTCAATTATGTATGGACTTTATCTTGTAAAAGCCCTAGTTTTGTCAATCTTGTAATCTTGTAAAATGGGCTGAAAATTATAAAATTAAGAGTATGTAGATTAGCTCTTATTTGAGTCTAAGTGTTGAAGAGTTTAGGAGAAGCTTGAAGCATCAATTGAAGTCTTGGCAAGAGCTGACTCATGGATCAATAGCCGACTCCTTGTGGCATGACACGGAGAAAATTTTAGAGTTTTAATATCAAGAGCTAACTCCTGTCCCAAGAGCCGACTCATCGAAGAATATTTTTTTCTGAAGCCTGAGATCTCGAACCAACTCGAGCCCCAAGAGCCGACTCATCCAGAGTTATGATTTCTGATGGACTAAGAACTCGAGCCGACTCTACCTTGAAGAGCCGACTCTAGGTATTTGTCATTTTGAATTAACTGAAGGCAAGAACCGACTCCTACTTGAAGAGCTGATTCTTACATAAATTTATTTTGGGCTATCTGAGACTTTGAGCTGACTCGTGGACCTCGAGCCGACTCGAGTAGCCATTTTCTGCACTTCAACGGCTAGTTGCTAAAAGTGATTTTTGAATTCCATTTCATCTCCAACAGTTCTTTCATGAATCCCTAGGCCCTACAATGGCCATATCTCATGGAAAACTATAAAAGGGATTGTTTTTGAGGGATTAAAAATTATTAGAGTATTATTATTGATTTATCTTGAGATATTGAAGAGCCTTCAAGTCTTTCACCTACCTACTTCAAGAGCTTTCAAGTTAGGATTCAAAGCTTCACCAACTCCACTTTATCATCGAATCCACTCATTGAAGAAGCAAAGAAATAGCTTGAAGAGCATTCAAAGCAAGGCTTCGTTTTGATCTACATCAATAACACCTAAACAAACTGGTTTGTTATAGTTGCTTGTTTTTATTCTCTTTATCTTTGTTTTCTCTTTAAGAATAGCTAGGGATTATGTCTTAAGAGAGGGTTGAAGCTTTTTAGGTGAGCCTTGTAAAAACCTAAGTTGGGTTCTTGGTGATCCCGGTATAAAACCAAGTGTTAGGGTTTTCTTTGGTGATCCCAGTCAAAACCAAAGGGAGTTTGGGTTTCTTTGGTAATCCCGATAAAACCAAAGTGTATAGGTTTGGATTATAAACCTGGTAAAATAATCTGACTGTATTCCGGTTGGGGGATATAATAGAAATCCCAAGTGGTGCTTGGGTAGTCGACGTAGGAGCCGGTTGCTCCGAACCACTCTAAATTTCTTTTTGTTTGTGCTTGTGCTCTTATTATCTTATTGCTTGTATTTAATTACTTCCGCATTGCATATTGCACCATAACACTAAAAGAATTTCAAAGTGCACATAATTGTAAAAAGTTTTTAATCCTAATTCACCCCCCTCTTAGGAAGCCACCTGGGCAACATGGGTCTTCTTCTTCTGCCCATCCAGTAGTCACCTTCGAGGTGTCCTAGAAGAAGAAGCTCTAGGATCCGAAACTTGCACCTTCTATAACTGGAAAGTCACCCTTGGGGCTTTCAAAGTTTTATCTATCTTTTTGATGTAGAGTAGATAGTTGGTGAGGGGAACCCACATCATCAAAGGGATGCCATCCTAAGTATGTTGCTAGTCAGTATTTTTTGCTCTTGTTAATTCGGTTATCATCATTGGGTAACTTATTGTTGGCTTAATTATCTTGCAGGTATGCCACTTTATAGATGACTACTATAACATGAGGTGCCATCGAGGGCTGAGTAGAAAAAGAAAGATGATTGAAGACCTGCTTGAAAGAGATGGAGGCCTATCAGAAGACCACTGAGGCTAGTCTCAAATAGGTTGAGACTGAGAAGAATCGAGAGATTGAAACCATGAAGGACTAGCTCCTTTCAAAAAAGTGTTGAGTCTCAAGTGGTGCATCCAAGGCTCGGGGGGTGAAGGTTTGGGTCTTGGTCCAATTAGTCATGGTCATACATGATGTATCTAGGGCTAGGAGTGAATCCGGGACAAGTCCTAGGTGATAGGCAGAGTTTTGTCAGTCTATACATAAGAGTCGACTCATTATCTGAGAGTCAACTCGTTGGTTAGCACAGCATGGAACAGTTGTGAAGTGTTTCTATGAGAGTCGACTCACTCAAGATGGAGTCGGCTCGTGTGCAGACAGAAACACGATGTTCTGGATGAGCCTGAAAGAATGGAGCCCTAAAAGCCAATCATTGTAAAGGAATTTCTATGATCTTTCAACTCATGTATGATATTATTTATCAATAAAAGGCATCTTTTGATTTATCATACTACTGCATCTTATCAAGATTATGATGAACCCCATAGGTTAGGGCAATGGAATTAAAGTTATGATAGAGATCATAATGGTGAGACCTAAGTTCCTATAAATCCTAATCTAAAATGTTTCTAGTCGTTTGATAATCGATTCAAGGATCAATTAATCCAGAAAGACTGCACATCCTATGTATGCTCGATGGAGAGGGTGGTTGGTCTCACAACCACTTATGTAGAGACACTAGTATAAGGATGTGGGTGCTCATTAGATTATGAGTCCACTGAACTGATCCGACATGAGAACATCAAATGGAAGTCTTACTTGTCAAAAGAATGTTCTCTTAGTAGGAGTTGTATATGTGATCCTTGACCTGAGACTACCATAGTATCTTATGCACATGAACCCATGTTTTGTTGCATACTCACTCATGGCAATTAAGTATGTATGGGGTGTTTCTGGATAGCTGGATTATGTATGAAGGTAATGGGTAGGTCAACAAGGAATCAATCACTGCTAGTTAGAGGAGAAGTTATCCCATGTGATCTCTTCGAATGATGACTCAAAAAGTCTTTGATCAAAGTAGATGAGATTAGATAGGATTTTTAATCATTTATCGATCAAGTCTTCATTATCGAATTGAGATTCAAAAGGATTAAGTGCTAGGGTTTGACATTTATCCATACCCATCACTTAATCGGGATATAGGGAGATCAAAGGATTGAATTGCATAGTAACTTTCTGCTAATAGGTATTTTGATACTTTTTTTCAAATTTCTCATCTTCCAGGTAGGCATGATATGTTGCTAGACATCAATCATTTCTTATAGGTTTTCATGAATCAATTGATTGGATTCATGAGTCAATTTGAAAGCTAGTTTGAATTGACAACTTAGGTCAGCTCAATTAACATAATTAGGTCAATCAGGTTCGATTGGATCGAATTGGCTTGGACCTAGATATATTGCTGGCTAGATGTGGAACCCAAAGGATCACACATATTAGGGAATTGTCCTAGGAAGTCAATTGACATTTTATTAGGGTCATGGGATCCTAATTGGTTAGCTAGATTACACACTAGCATGTGTATGCTAACCTAACTCCTAACCCAAATTGAATTGAGTCTAAAGGTTGCTTAATGGGCTAACCAATTTGAGGAAATCCTAGATTGGGTTGAGTCCAAAGTGGAGCAGCAATTATCTAGTTTTTTCCAGATTTATTCAGCCTTTATCTTGATTATTTGGAGTCCTAAGTTGGAAGGACTCTTGGCGCCAAATGAAGGGGTTGGCAATTAAAGGGGCGTAGAAGGACCAAGAGTCCTTCTGCTTATTAATCACTTATAAGGTGATAAACTATTTTCTGTTCTCTTTCATATGACACCCATATTGCATGGGTTTTGATCGGTCAAATAAAGGAAAGATGGCGTGGAAGGAAGTTGGCGCAAAGTGAAGAGTCGCCTCTTCACTTTGGCGCTAATTCAAGTAAGCAGAGTCCTTCTACTTTAACTCCCTTTAAATCATCGATGCTTCTCATTCAAAAGCCACGTCCCTTGGCCTTCCTGCAATCGATCATTGCCATGTGGCAAGTGGAAAAGTTGGTTGGAAACTTGAAGAGACAGTAATATGTCTCTAGGAGCAAGAAAAGCCTTGACTTAAGATAAGACTCCTTCATGAATATGTCTCTAGGAGCAAGAAAAGCCTTGACTTCTTAAGATAAGACTCCTTCATGAAGGGTCTTATATGATCTGTTGATTAATAGATCAAAAGCTGATGAGAAGGCTTATCTGGTGCCTTCTCCTCTCCTACAAATAGCCATTAGTATTTGTTTTGATAGGTCACACAAATCCTTTCTTTCCTGCATTCTTACACTCACACTCTGCCACACTATCCTTGTCTCCTCCCTCCCTTGGTAGAGTTTAGGTCTTGTCTTAAGACAAGTCCACCATTTTAAGACAAGGATTTAGGAAGAGATTTAGAAAGTGGAAAAGGGAGTGAAGAGAGAATTTGGAGAAGGCTCAAAGTGCTCTACTGGAGGGCAAGGGTCTGAGCAAGAAAGGAGAGGCTGCCAAAGGAAGAAAAGCAATCAGAAGAGTCCCAGTGGTCTAAGCAACCTATTAAGGAGTGCTTCCTAGGTTCAATTCCTGTGTGGATCACCTTTGGAGGGCATGCACTTATGTGCCTAGTGAAAAAAAGAAGGAATTAGCATTCCAGGTATTTTTCCGAACCCTAATTGCATGACTTGTTAATTATAATGAATAAGGGATCTTGGGCTTAGGGTTTCAAGATGTTTGGAGTTTCAAAATGAAGATTTTTGGAATCTGTGGTTGACCCCTGGAGTGATTTTGATGATTACAAAACATTGCAGCATGTATGCATTACTAATTCTTTCCATTACTCAAGAAGTTTTGCAAGAAAGTACTTATCTTTATATCAATTAGTTTTCTAACTAGTTGGAATGTATTCCGGTATTGTATGAACTCATGAACATTTCAAGTTGTAAAGCCCTAATTTTTTATCCATGTAGTCTTGTAAAAAGGGCTATAAATTAGTAAAAAATGAGTGTAAATAGGCTAGACTTGTGTGGTAAACTCTTTGAACTCTTTGGAAGACCTACTTTTGTTGGAATCTTGATTTGAAGAAGCTTGGAGAAATTTGAAGCATTAGAAAAATTTTTGCAAGAGCTGACTCCTATTCTGGCATGGCACAAACATTTCAGAGTTTCAGAAGTTCGAGCCGACTCGAGCCTTGGGAGCCGACTCGACCAAGAACTTGTGTTTTTGATGACTGAGACTTCGAGCCGACTCGAGCCCAGAAGAGCCAACTCGTCCAGAGTTTATATTATTGGTGACTGAGACTTCGAGTCAACTCAGTTTTGAAGAGCCGACTCCTGTAAAGTTTATTTTTCCATTGTATGAGACTTCAAGCCAACTCATGACTCTCGAGCTGACTCGAGTGATGGGTTTTGGCCTGTAACGGCTAGTTGCTGAAACAATTTTTGAATCCCAAAGAAGCTCCAACGGCTATTTTCCTATTTCCTAGGCCCTACAATGGCTAGTTTTGCTTGAAAACTATAAAAGGGAGTATTTATGGAGAATTAAACATATTCATAAATTATTCATTGATTATTCTTTGGAAGTTAAGGAGCATTCAAGTTGATTTCAAGTCTTTCACCAACCAACTTCAAGTGAGCATTCAAGAAAGGATTCAAAGCTTCACCAACTAATCTTCATTCTTGAATCCAACCTTTTGAAGAAGTTAATAAGCAGCTTAAAGAGCATTCAAGAGCATTTAAAGCTAGGCTTCAATTTGATCTTCATCAGCGACACTCGAACAAATTTGGTTTGTTGTAAAGTTGCTATTTCCATTTGTTATATCTTGTTTTCTCTCTAAGAGCAGTAAGGGGCTGTGTCTTGAGAGTGTGTTGGGTTTTTTTGGTGAGCCCAATTTTAAAAACCAAAGGAAGTTAGGTTCTTGGTTAGCTTATATTAATACCAAGTATGGGTTTTCTTTGGCGATCTCGTGTTAAAACCAAAGTGTAGAGGTTTGGATTGTGAGCCTGTGAAAATAATCTGACTATATTCCAGTGGAAGATATAGTGGAAATCCCAAGTGGTGCTTCGGTAGTGGACGTAGGAGAGGGTTGCTCCGAACCACTCTAAATCTCTTGTGTTTGTGATTGCTTTGATTGTGTTTAATTGTTTGCTTCCGCATTGCATATTCCACCATAACACTAAAAAGATCTTAAATTGCACATACTTACTAAAGTTTTCATAATCCCAATTCATCCCCCTCTTGGAAAGCCACCTGGGCAACATCCATGCTTTTGCTACATCACCGAAACCCAACAGTGGTATTAGAGACCTCTTATTTCATTCAATTAATGGTCAATTGAATATGCTTATGTGATGGTGAAGTAGATCATATATGGTAATTTAATGCATGCCACTAATTAGGGTTCACTTATATAGTGAATGATAATATGATCATGTTTATATAATTTGTAGTATGATGCATACTATTGAAAGAGTATATGATAATGCATATTATCACGTATGTTGTATGCAATTAGTAATGATTGCTTATTATGCCATGAAGTGATGCATGATTGTTTAAATTACATATGAAATATGTTATATCCTAGTAACTGCTTCGGATTGGGTTAGTCACCATGGCCGTCCGGTCATAGGAGTTAAGTAAGGTTTAAAGGCCCTCTCTTTCCATTCAATGGGGTCTCCTATGATGTGTAGGGGTGTCGCTGTGGCCATATCCCATAAACAAGTGAGGTGAACGGATTGATATTACAATCATGCTTATGGTATGCATATTAGGATTAATATGCTTGAATGACCGAACGAATATCATGTCATATGTGTCTAGTTATGAATACATTATGATGTCATGAATGTTAGGTTTTATGATGTCATGAATGTTAGGTTGACATGATTAAGTCTATATTAGGATGTGTTACAGACCATCAAAGCCCTTATAAAAATCATATTTAGTCATAGTGTAAGTTAATCATGATGCAAATCTGATTAGGATATGATAGGTTGAGTTTTGTCTGTTTGTGCATAATAGCCGACTCGTTATCTGAGAGTCAACTCATTGGTGGCACAGCATGGAATAGTTGTGAAGTGTTTTTATGAGAGTTGGCTCACTCAGGGTGGAGTCGGCTCGTGTGTGCAGACAAAAACATGATGTTCTAGATGAGCCAACTCGCAGTCTAAGAGTCGACTCATCTAGTGGACTATTTTCATCTACGAGTCGACTCGCAGGAGGCGAGTCAACTTAGATGTCAAGATTTTAGAATCTCATGGTGCCAACCTGGGGAGTTTTTTGGGGAACTAGGTCTTATGTGACCTAGGTATATATATGTATGTTTTGTCTTGTAATGTGGTGAGTGGCGACTGAATACAATATAGTGGAATCCCCCCTTTTCTCCCAAAAAATTGTTCTTCTTCTCCTTCCTCTCTTCTCTTCTCTATCAATCCAAAGAATCCATTGACCTTCGTAAAACCTGGATCCTACTGCATCCATCTCGGATCACTAGCAGAGGGTTGTCCATGCACCTGAATTGTTTCCATTGTTCGATTCCCCCCCACTTCAAAAATGAGCTGGAGGCTGTGTGTTGGGAGACTGAGGATCTCAAGGTGCAAAAGGAGGAAGTTGCTTGATAGGCAATGGAGGCTTATAAAGTCTTTGAAGAATGCTACTAGGAAAATCTCAATTTTGCCCAACTAGTTTTCATTGTGGGGGTGGACAATACCCGAAGGAGGGTCCTCAACCACTACTCGGACCTTAACTTAGATTTCTTAGATGAGGATGAGTCAAACTACAAGGCTCCCATCAACAGTGTGTCAGATCCTAGAATAGAGGTAGTTAGGATCGGAGAGGTTCTTGGTGCTCCTCCTGTCTAAATTAGTCTAATGTTTTTATTTCTTTTCTTTCCTCTTTTCTTTAGTGTAACTATCCTCAGCCTATCTCACAAAGTTAGCCAGTTTGTAGGATCTTCAGGTCTTTTTAATATTATCAATAAAAATTTTCTAATTTCTATTTAAGTGTTATGACTCGATATATGCATGATCATGAATGCTTTTTGATGTCTTGTTAAGTATAAAAAGGTATAGAGAAAGTACTGATAAAGTTCAGCATGGAGAACTCTAAGAAGAGACTTCTACCCCTTAAACATGGCATTAGTTTTTCCAAGATGATGTGTCTTAACACACCTGAGGAGATTCAAAAAATGAGCAAGACCCCATATGCTTCAATAATTGGGAGCCTCATGTATGCCATGTTATGTACATGACTTAATATAGTACTTTCTATAAGTATTATGAGCAGGTATCAAGCAAATCTAGGTGATGAGATCTAGATTGCTATAAAGATGATCATTAAGGACTAAGGATTTATTCTTGCTCTTTTGAGGGAATTCAGATTTGTGGATTGAGGGTTATACCGATTCAAACTTTATGTCTAATCCTAATGATAAAATGTCTACATCATGATGTATGTTTCTTTATAGTGGTGGTTCAACTAGCTAGAAGAGTTTCAAGCAACCCATCATTATGGATTCAATAATGAAAGCTGAGTATATCGCTACCTCAAAAGCTGCAAAGGAAGCATTCTAGTATAAGAAGTTCATTGCAAAGCCTGGAGTGATGCCATCAGATGACATCCACTTGTACTATGGCAATAATAGCACCTTAGCCCTTACTAAGCAGCCCAGGTCTCACCAAAAGTCAAAGCACATCGAGCAGTGATTCCATGCATACATAGTCACCTTAAGAAAAACTATGTCAAGGTGAAGAGAGTTGACTCTATAGATAATGTGGCAGACCTACTAATAAAGTAGTTGAGCCAATAGAAGTTTGAAGCCTACCTTGAGAAGATGGGACTTAGATATATGGCCAATTGGCTTCAGTGCAAGTGGAAGATTGTTAGATATGTATGCTTTAGAAGTCATGTTGGCTGACACACTATAATTTCTAGGATCTCAAATTATACTTAATAAAATTGGATATTTTTTCATTCATATTTTTGTGTGTCTATAAATCATCCATGGAGTTGATGGACAATGACACTTATTATCAAAAGTTGAGAATTTGAGATGTGTCATTATAGGTTAACTCATAAAAGCTCCTAGTCATTCGGTCATCACGGAGATGGTGATAGATCTATTAAGATCGAAGCATAGATCGCTTCCATTTTAAGTAGATGAGTCTTAAGTTTATAGTGTAGGGACGCTAGAGCAAGAGTGCATGTAGTTATTAGAGAACAATTATACTGAGCATGGCCAAAAGAACAAGAAGTCACATGGATGTCTACTCACTCATCAGTGATCTCTCGAGCTATAGTTGTATGAGTAGTTCCTTGACCAGTGATGCCTCAGTCACTTATAGTAGGGTTACTATAGTTTGACAAATACATAAACATGGTCCCTAGCCATGTAGGACTTTATAGTATATATTGGCTATAGTAGGTTTGCTATACAAGTTGGAAGTATACATATAGGAGATCTATCGATCTCAATAGAAAAGGAAAAGTCCTATACAACCTAAGAAGCTAAGTCCTTTAGTCTATGGCCATAGCAACGTGATAATGAAAAAGTATTTTTATAAAAATCATGATTGGGCTCGAGTCGATTAAGTCTAGCATATGATAGATGCTAAGGGTTTGACAAGAATCCATACTTGCATCTTGTCAGGGCTTTCCATAGAGGAACTTCATCACATGGAAACTATATCCAGGGGTTTATTTTTCAATTCTACTAAGTTACCACTACATACTGCAAGGTATCACTAGGGGATTGTGGAAACTTACTTAGGCTATTTTCATATCAACAATCCATTTTAGGGTTGAGTTGGAAAAGTTCCAGTCCATCAAAAAGGGTTTTGATAATACTATGATAGAGATTATAGTATGTCTCCCTACCAAATAGAATAGAATATGAGGAGTCACACATAATATGGGATTGACCTGATCAAGGCTTAAATCAAATTTAGTAATTATTAATTTTGTAAAGATTACAAATTTAGTAGCTACTATTTTGGACTTGCTAATTTTGGTATCTATTGATTTTAGCACTTGCTAATTTTGGCACCTACTAATTTTGGCACTAGGAATTAATTGCAAGAGTTGCAACTTGATTTAATTTAATTAGGTTTAAAAATCCTAATTAGACTTGGATTTAAGATTCTTAGTTTGATTAGGACTGTTAGCCTTTTCAAATTCAATTTGAATCGAGTTTGGATTTGATTTGATTTGATCCAAATTTGAACCCAACTAAAGTTGGATAGCTAGCCTAATTGGACTAGGTTTAGTCTTTTTGTTTTGGGCATTGAAAATCTTTTTGTATGGTGAATTGAGTGATAGAAGTCAGATTTGGCACTAGGAGTTGATGTCCTTCTCAACATGGTCCATATCCCTCCATCTAGATAAATTTTATCCTTATATGGAATTCCTTTTGATGTGTCTTGGATTAGAAGGAGTCTTATCTGATAAATCTTTAAAATAGGAGTTTTATCTCAATTTGGCATGAGAGGTTTCCTAATGGGGGATAGGTGAGTTAAGAAGTCGCTAGGGATTGGGTACCACAAAAAAAAATTATTTTTTTAATTTTTTTTATGGAGGTGGTGAAGGAAACAACGGGGATGAAAGGTAGGGGTTTGGACTGCCATAGACTTGGAAACTCACACTCACGGAGAGACCTCTCACCTCTAGGGCATCTCACCCACCTCACTAATGGAGCTGAGGATAACTTTCCAAGGCCGTGGAGGGATAAAGAAGATGGACACTCTACAGACTTGGGACTTACATTCACAGAGAGACCTCTCACCTCTAGGGCATCTCACCCACCCCACTACATGTAGCCTAAGGCATCCCACCCATCTCACTACATGCGGAGCCTAGGGCATCCCACCCAAATCGCTACTTGGCGTCGTGAAGGAAAATCTCTAAGATCATAAAGAGGACTCGACGAGGAAGGGGATAACTAGGGCCTCACACCCCTTGACACTCGAAAGCGAAGGCATAGGGTCTCACACCCCTCAACGTCCAAAGGTGAAGGCAAGATAGGCCTCACACACACTCCTTTATGGAGGAAGAATAAAGAATCACTCTTCTCAAATCATCATCATTATTATTCTTTTCAATACAAGAGAGGGGTCCTTATATAGGGAACCCTAGCCTTTGGAATACATGAAAAAATAAACATAAAAAGGGGTTAACAAGCTTCCTTGTTGGTGCCAACTACATGCTATAAGAGATGGGGCTAGAAAAGTAAGAGATTTCATGCTACAAGGAAAGATGGAGGGCACCACAAACATTCCAAAAAAGGGTGGTCAACACAAGGAAATAAAATCTCATGAAAGAGGGAAGGAGAGTGGGTGCCCAAATGCTACTTGATTTGCCTGATACTCCCTTCCATCTTCTCCTGGGTGGTCCCTAATTTTTATACGGGATGTTGATCTGCTACCTTTTGTGCTTGAGTGGATATATGAGAATCCTAGGATGCCTAATATGGTGGATGATGCATGCTGGGACTCCATATGGTAGCTGATAGCTCTCAGGTCCCCATCATTCCCCTGGAGTAGGGAGAACTCGACTCCATCGAGTTTGAAGATGACTTGGGTAGAACTGAAACCCATACATTATTTAAAATCCATGCAGTACTTGATGATTTTTTTTAACTGCTCTGAGATCTATGTAGCTTTGAAAATTGTGCAACTTTAAGATCCATGCAACTTTGAGGATCGTGCAGTGTTGAAGTCGACAACAGGGAGGGGCAATGCTTTCACGTTCGTGCAGCCTCCTCTTCCTCTCTACGAACCAAAACCATAATAGGGGAGGAACTTCACAGAGGGGTTCACCAATGGGCTCTCCGGTGGTGGCACGGGGGAGGGAGATGGCGGCACGGGGAGAAGATGGCCAACACGGATCGGATTCTAGTGGCTATTCCAGTAGGGGAACGAGCTTGGCGGATCTAGCGATGGGCTATCCATTCGACTGCAAGCGAAAAGGAAGGGGCTCAAGAGGATGAGACCAGTAGGGCAGAATAGAGGAGGATTAAGGGCAGGGAAAACCGACGGTAGATGTCGACCAGCTAGAGATGACTCTGGGTGAAAGGGTGTTGGGCATCGGCGAGGCATCGCATGTGGAGATGGGGTTTGAATCTAGGCAGAGGGGCTGGTCGCGGGCTCCTAGTAGGGTTGGCCGGCTAGATCGATGGATTTGGACAGGGATTTTGCCTTTGGCTGGCGACTCTTCGAGGCTTCACAAACGGAAGAAAGATGGTGGAAATCGATGATTGCCAATCGATGGAGGTGGATTTGGATGGCCATGGAAGGGAATGGGATCTGTGATCGGGTGGTTGTCAGCTCTCGGTAGTGGGCAGTGTGGAGACGGGCTTCACGGGTGGAGGCGAACATGATCTGAACGATGGCAGTAGGGGGCCATCGGTGGGAGTTGATTTGATGGATTCCGGGACTTCATCTCTATGGTTGACGGTGGCACTGGTGAGCCAGCGATGGAGATGGTGGCGGATGGATCAAGGAAGGAGATGATGAGAATATGTTAGCTTTGGCTCCTTAGTTTTGATGATTAACAAAAGGTTGAGTATATGTTTGGACTAATGTTTCATTTCGAGATAAAGTTTCAGGCCATAGGTTATTCAAAAAGAGTATCAAAAGTACAATGATGAAACCAAGCTTGCTTGGTTTGGGAAAGAGCTCTTCTACATTAAACAAGATCAAATTTCTAATATTGGACCTTCATATTAAGAAGCAATTGACAAAAGAAACAAAGGCTTAGAGAAACTCAAGCATGGCACGCACCTCTCCAGAGTTTTAGAAATTTTCAGACCAGAGGTCGACCCCCAGAGGTCGACACCTTGCCAAAGGTCGACCACCAGAGGTCGACTCATGAAGAAAGAAAAGTTCAGCAAGGCCGGCACAGCAAAATTTAGTGGCACGCTCCAGAGGTCGACCACCAGAGGTCGACACCTGTCCAGAGGTCGACACCAGAGGTCGACTCATCGCCTGAGAATTCAAACTGGGCAGAACTATGGTTTTCTGGATTTTCGCCTAAGATAAACTGGAGGTCGACTCATGAGGTCGATACTTGATCCAGAGGTCGACTCATGAGGTCGACTCATGGCATAACGGCTAGTTTTTCTGAACTTTTGATTTGATTTCTAACGGCCATATTTTTGATTCTAACGGTCTTGTGGAGTTGTTTCAGCTTGAATGAAGTATTTAAACTCCACCTAACTTCAAAAAAGTCAAGGAGACAAAGTGAAAAAGAAGAGAGTGAAAGTATAAAGCCTTCAATCAATTCTAAGCCAAAAAAATGAGAAAACCAAGAGATTCCTTAGCCAAAAGCTTTCCATCTTTGAGGAATCCAACTTTCAAGTCTTTGGCATTTAGTGAGGTCCAAGATTCCAAGAGAAAGGCTTGAAGAGTCTCCAACAAGAGCTACATCGAATTACTTTTGCTCAAAAAGGAGTTTGTCTTGTTTTTATTCATTGTATTCATATTCTATTTGTGGTAGCCTAGTTTCAAGGGAATTTGAAACTAGTGTGAGGTTTGTTGGTGAGCCAATTGTTAAAACCAACTAGGGTTGCTTGTAAGCCCGAAGCCAAAACAAGTGTGTGAGGTTTGTTGGTGAGCCAATTATTAAAACCAACTAGGGTTGCTTGTAAGCCCGAAGCCAAAACAAGTGTGTAAGGTTTTGACTTGTGAGCCTTGTAAAACAAGTCGGCTGTAATCTAGAGAAGATTATAGTGGAAATTCCCAAGTGGAGCTTGGGGAGTGGATGTAGGTGCTAGGTGCACCGAACCACTATACTTCTTGTGTGTTTGCATTGCTTTACTCTTCTTTTGCTCTTTAATTGTTGTTATCTTTCATTGCTTCCGTTGCACAATTACTTGAGCACTATCACTCTTCACTTTTGAACTTGATAGCACATATATTGCTTTAATTTTTAAAATACCCAATTCACCCCCCCTCTTGGGCACCATATCTGGGCAACAAGTGGTATCAGAGCACCGGTACTCTCTTGTAGGTCCAACGATCTTGAGTGAAAGATCATGGCCGCCCCAATTGGAATGGGTGTAGTTGAAGGTCAAGCATCAAATCGCCCTCCTTTCTTTAATGGCACCAACTACACATACTGGAAAACCCGTATGCGTATTTATTTACAAGTTGTAGATTATCATATATGGAGAGTAATTACTAAAGGGCCTCATCAGCCCACTCACTTGGTTAATGGCATTATCACCCCAAAATCTGAAGAAGAATGGGATGACAATGACATCAAACAAGCTGAGTTAAATGCTAAGGCGATGAATTTGCTATTCTGTGCACTTGACCCTAGTGAATTTAACAGAATATCAAATTGTATTTCCGCCAAAGAAATTTGGGATACACTTGAGGTTACCCATGAGGGTACACACCAAGTGAAGACCACAAAGGTGAACATGCTCATTCATATGTATGAGATGTTCGGGATGGAACCAACTGAAAGTATTAGTGAAATGTATACTAGATTTACTAATATAGTAAATGGTATGAGGAGTTTGGGAAAAATTATATCTAATGGTGAACTGGTTAACAAACTTCTCAGGTCTCTTCCGGCTTCATGGGATGCGAAAGTAACAGCCATAGAAGAAGCCAAGGATGTCAATACTCTACCTCTTGAGCAGCTTCTTGGATCACTGATGACTTACGAGCTTTCACTAAAGTAGAAGACAGTGGACAATGACAAGAAAAAGAAAGCCATAGCCTTCAAGTCCACTACAAAGGAAGATTCAAGTGATGAATCAGAAGAAGAAGCTGATGATGATGAGACAGCCCTCATTACAAGAAAATTCAAAAGATTCATGAGAAAGAAGAAAGGCTTCTACAAGAAAAGGCCACAAAAAGGTGATCACAATAAAGATAAAGAGAAAGAAAAAGAAAGGGATCCACCCATCTGCTTTGAGTGCAAGAAGCCTGGACATTATAAAACGGATTGCCCTTTGCTTAAAAAGAGTCGAAGGATGTTGAGAAAGAAAGCCATGATGGCTACCTGGAGTGAGAGTGAGGACTCTAGCAGTGATGAAGAGCAGCAGGTAGTCGCCAACCTGTGTCTCATGGCCAATGATGATGATGAGGTAAATTCTGAACCTGAAATTGAATTTACTTTTAATGAATTACATGATGCTTTTGATGATTTAGTTATGGAATATGAAAAACTAAAACTGAAAAATAAGAAATAAGAAAGCTAAATCAAGAACTTACCAAAAATTCAGACAAGTTTTCAACTGAAATTGAAAATTTAATTCAAGAAAACAAGAAATTAACTAAACATGTAAAGACCTTGAAAAATGATAAGGACAATCTTTTAAAAGAAAAGGATTTTTGAAAAATAATAGAAGTTTTGAAACTAATGAGAAAATTGAAAAACAAAACAAAGAACTGTTGCTTCAAAACAAGAATTACAAAGAAGAGTTAGAAAAAGTAAAACCTTTTGTAGAAAAGTTTACTTATAGTTCAGAAAAATTAAGTATGCTTTTAAACAGTCAACATGCAGTTTTTAACAAAGCTGGGCTTGGATTTAAGCCACAGAATCAGCAAAAACTTTACAAAAACTTTTTCATACCTGCATCTTCTAATATTACCTGCTATGCATGTGGTAAGTTAGGACATAAATCATATATTTGTAATAGAAGAAAATTAAATACCTTTGGAAAGATTTGGGTTCCAAAAGGAACCAATTTGACTAACCCTAAAGGACCCAAGATGACTTGGGTACCTAAAGTTTCAACTTGATCAATTTCTGTAGGTGTGTCTTGCAACCAAAAATAAAAGAAGAATGTGGTATCTGGACAGTGGTTGCTCAAGGCACATGATTGGAGATGTGAGGCAATTCTCATCACTAGTAGCTATAGATGGTGGAAACGTTACTTTTGGTGATAATGGAAAAGGCAAAATCGTCGGAATTGGTAAAATCCATATCACCCCTAATGCTTATGTAGATAATGTATTATTTGTTGATGGCTTGAAGCATAATCTTTTTAGCATTAGTCAGTTTTGTGATAAGGGTTTTAAAGTAATTTTTGAATCATCTTTGTGCATGGTATCTAGTCTAGATGTCAATGGCATCAAGTTCACTGGTCATAGGCATGGAAACATGTACATGGTTGATCTTGATGATCTAGCCATGGAAAGTGGTCAATGCCTAGTGGCTAGGGAAGCCAAGGCAAGTGAAACTAGTTGGCTTTGGCATCGTAGGCTAGGGCATGCTAGTATGCAGTTGATTTCAAAATTAAGCAAAAAGAATCTTGTAAAAGAATTGCCAAAACTCACATTTGAAAAAGATAAGATTTGTGCTGCATGTCAATTTGGAAAACAAACTAAATCTACTTTCAAACCTAAAGGAGTAGTATCTACTACTAGACCCCTTGAATTACTGCATATGGACCTCTTTGGACCAACCAGAACAACTAGTTTGGGAGGTAAGAAATATGGGCTAGTGATTGTAGATGATTACTCATGATTTACTTGGGTAATGTTTTTAGCTCATAAAGATGAAACGTTTTCAGCTTTTGTTAAATTTCATAAAAGGGTTTCAAACGAAAAAGATCTCACTATTATTTCTCTGCGTAGTGATCATGGAACTGAATTTGACAATCATGATTTTGAAAATTTTTATAATGAAAATGGCATTGTCATAATTTTTCTGTACCTAGGACACCTCAACAAAATGGGGTGGTAGAAAGAAAGAACAGGACTCTTGAAGAAATGGCACGCACAATGCTTTGCGAAAATGATTTACCTAGATATTTTTGGGCAGAAGCCATTAATACTTCCTGTTACATTTTAAATCATGTTTTAATTCGACCTATTTTGAAGAAAACACCATATGAACTTTGGAAAAATCGAAAACCTAATCTTAAATATTTTCGTGTATTTGGTTGCCGCTGTTTCATATTAAACAATGGCAAAGACAATATCAGTAAATTTGATGCCAAGTCAGATGAGGGTATCTTCTTAGGATACTCTACTTCTAGCAAGGCATACAGGGTCTTCAACAGAAGAACTCTTCTGTTAAAGAATCAATTCATGTAGTGTTTGATGAATCTAACGAAAAATCTTCTAGAAAAGAAGATTCTATTGATGATGAAACAGGTACAAAGAAGCTTGAACAATTGACAATCAATGAAGATGAGCCCAAAGGAGATGATGATCAAGAAAATGAAGATCAAACTCAAGAGATCAATGCAACTTCACCAAAACCTTTACCTAAAGAGTGGAGGTATGCACACGGACACCCCAAAGAGCTAATAATTGGTGATCCGTCAAAGGGAGTAAGTACACGCTCTTCTATTAGAAATGTTTGTGATTATTTAGCTTTTGTATCTCAAATAGAGCCTAAGTCAATTGAAGAAGCTGAAAAAGATTGTAACTGGATTAATGCTATGCAAAATGAACTAAATCAATTTAAAAGAAATAACATTTGGACTTTAACTGAAAGACCCCCTAATGTTTCTGTAATTGGCACAAAATGGGTTTTTAGAAATAAACTTGATGAACATGGTATTGTAACTAGAAACAAAGCTAGACTTGTTGCTAAAGGCTACAACCAGGAAGAAGGGATCGACTTTGATGAAACCTTTGCTCCTGTTGCTAGGCTGGAAGCAATTAGACTTTTACTTGCTTTTGCTTGTTTTATGGATTTCAAGTTATTTCAAATGGATCTTAAAAGTGCCTTTTTAAATGGATTTATTGAAGAGGAAGTTTATGTTGAACAACCTCTGGTTTTGAAAATCATGAATTTCCTAACCATGTTTTTAAATTGCATAAAGCATTGTATGGTTTAAAGCAAGCTCCTAGAGCTTGTATGATAGATTAAGTTCATTTTTGATGAAGAATGATTTTTCTAGAGGTAATGTAGATAATACATTATTTTTGAAAAAGAAAAATGATGATCTCTTAGTAGTACAAATCTATGTAGATGATATTATTTTTGGTGCTACTAACGAATGTCTTTGTCAAGAATTTGCAAAGTTAATGCAGAGTGAGTTCGAGATGAGCATGATGGGAGAACTCAACTTCTTCCTCGGACTCCAAATTAAGCAAACCAAAGAGGGGATCTCCATCAACCAAGCCAAGTACACAAGGAAATATTGAAAAAGTTTGGGATGGAGACTACCAAACCAATAGGTACCCCTATGAGCTCTTCATGTAAATTAGACAAAGATGAATGTGGTAAATCAGTAGACCAAAAATTATATAGAGGCATGATTGGTTCATTGCTATATCTAACTGCCAGTAGACCAGATATAATGTTTAGTGTTTGTATGTGTGCACGTTTTCAGTCTGCTCCTAAAGAATCACATCTCTTAGCTGTAAAACGTATATTTAGATACTTATCTGGGTCAATTGAAATTGGTCTTTGGTACTCTAGAGAGTCATCATATGAATTAATTGCATATTCTGATGCTGATTTTGCTGGGTGTAAACTTGATCGTAAAAGTACTAGTGGAACTTGTCAATTCCTAGGAGTTAATTTGATTTCATGGAGCAGCAAGAAACAGAATTGGTTGCTCTATCTACGGCGGAAGCCAAATATATAGCAGCTGGAAGCTGTTGTGCTCAGATTCTATGGATCAAACAACAACTCGAGGACTTTGGCATCAAACTAACTAAGACACCCATAAGATGTGATAATACTAGTGCAATCAATTTAACGAAAAATCCTGTACAACATTCAAGAAGCAAACATATTGAAATAAGACATCACTTCATAAGAGATCACGTTGAAACTCTAATGTGTTGTTAGAATTTATTTGTACTGATTATCAATTGGCTGATATTTTTACAAAACCATTGAATGAAGATAGATTTTGTATGATCAGAAGAGAACTGGGAGTCATTGATCCTTTTGCTTGAAACTCTTCAATTTTCATCAAAATTCCTCAAAAATGATTTATAAATTCTTAAATATGTTTAAAGCTTATTTTTCTAAATTTTATCAATTTTTTAAATTTTACCGAATTTTATTTTGGCTAATTTATTTTTTGGAGGTCGACACTTAAGTTTTCGGAGGTCGACACTTGGGGTCGACCCCTGAAATTTTTGAGAGGTCGACACTTGGACGGAAAACGTCTTTCTTAAAACCCGTCCGTAAGCCTCTTTTTCTCCATTTCTTTCCATTTCTCCTTCGTGTGGTCCCCCTCCAACGTCCCTGAGGTTTAAATAGTGGATTTCCAACCCTCTCCCTCCTCTTTTTGGGTAAAATTCTCCTCTCCTCATGGTTTTTCTTGAATCGAACTGGTTTTTACCGTGTTCCTCATTTTTGGGCAACCGTAGGTTTTTGTCTCTTTTTACCCTCAATTGTCGGATGTTTTTCGATTGGAAACACTCATTTCTTCCCTCATTTCATGCATTTCCTCTATTTGCTCCTAGCTTTCAGTTTCACAAACCCTCACTTACCTTTTCACGATTCCTTCATTCCTTTTCTCTCTCCAAACTCTTGATTCTTCTTTTTCCTAGCACTGTATTATCCTACTTCTCCAGAAATTACCCTCTTCCATCCATATGGGTCCAAGAAAGCACTTGGTAGTAAGAAAAAGGAGAATGGAACAAGGCCAAGGTAGCACTAAGCGACAAAGAAAGGTCAGACATGAGCATGAGCCGTCCCCAGAGCCACCTGCACCAGTGCCAGCCAGCTTAGTACGGAAGAGCATTGCGAGCGGGAGACGTGTAGATATACCTTTCTGGGATCGGCATCACTATTTTATAGGAGATGTGCTGAGAGATACAGGTCTGGTTCACTTCTGCACGATGATTGAGAGATTCTACCCAGACCTCATCAGGGAGTTCTATGCATCCATGGCCACTGATGGTATCGGATGGTCTGCTACTGTTCGTGGGATCGAGATTCCAGTGACACTGGAGGTCATCAGTCATGTTTGGAGGATTCCACTTCATGGCACAACTGCCACTTCTATCAGCGACAGAGAGCGCGCCTTCAGATGTATCTTAGAGCGCGAGGATGTTAGCGGCATTTCCATAGTGGCCGCTAACCAGCTTTCACTGGAGATGAGAGTGCTGCATCATATCATCGCCCGCATCTTGATTCCAAAGAGCGGGAGATTTGACCTTATTACTGAGCGTGAGCTGGTGTTGATGGTGTCCCTGAGACAGCGGACTCCCATCAACCTTCCCAGGATCATGCTTCAGCAGATGGGTGAGGCAGCATCTCACAGGCGACTAGTTCAGCCATATCGCATGGGGCTGACACAGTTATTTAGAGAGTATGGAGTTTCATTTGATGGTATACCTTTCAGTCAGCTGCAGCATACTAATACATATGGAGAGAAATCCCTGCATAGGATGGGATTTTGACTGATCGGTGATCGTTGGGTGCGACGTGAGTCTGGCAGGAGCCAGATGAGGAGGAGGAGATTCGAGCAGCTGAGGCAGGGCCTTTAGAGCCTACTGATCATGGTACACCTCCTTGCCCAGCACCAGAGTCAGAGACTGCGGAGCCTGAGCCATTCACACCACCACCCTCATCAGCTCCAGCACCTACTGCTACTGCTACACCACGAAGGACTACAGCGAGCATATCAGACTTTGAGCAGAGAGTAACTAATCACATTTTAGAGGTCCGGACAGAGATTGCTGGTGTACGACAGGAGCTACATGGTCTGCGGATCCACACAGATATGCGCATTAGAGCTCTCTCAGCTAGTGTAGATGCAGGATTCCGACAGATCCTCAGCCTACTGAGATTAGCATTGCCACCAGGGACTGTAGATCCGACAATACCTCCTCCACATTCTGATGATGATGATGATGACTCCAGTGGATACAGTGACAGTGATGGAGATCAGCCTGGAGCAGGTAGCTCTGATGTTCCACCTACCAATCCGATTCCAGAGATTTCCCCTTCTACTGATCCTCCTTCTACTGATCTTCCCAATACAGATCCTCCAGCTACAGATATGCCAGTAGATACTGAGATTACTGAGTCACTTTTTGAGACTATTACAGGGATTCCAGATGATAGAGATGAGCATACAGAGATAGATATTGATGATCCCACTGCTTATAAGCTTGTCAGTAGGCACACTCCAGCTCAATCTACTCAGCATACTGATCCATCTACTCCTTCTGCTACTGCTTCTGTTAGGACACCTGTGGAGTCTTTTCCTCGGACCTATAGATCTCGTAGGACTACCCCTAGGTCTGGTCCCTCTCTGAGGACTCGGAGTCTCACTCATAGAACTCCAAAATCCTCATCTAGGATCTCGGCTCCTATCTCTTTTGATATACCTTCTGATGAGGAGTAGCCTCATAGATTTGCTTGATGTATGATGTACTAGTTTACTTTGTATGTTCTGATATATCAGTATTTTATGCTTACTATGTAAGCAATTTTGTAACTGAATACATTCATATATTTATCTACATTATGGTATTTTACTGTCTGATACCAGCTCTTATCTTTTATCCTTTTAAACCCTCAAGTTAGAATGTCTTTGTTATATCGAATGCACAAATTGAGGGGGAGCATGTATTTTATGCAACTAAGTACTTCATTGTAATGGAACATAATTTTCTTTAATATATCTTTTACTACAAAGAATGCACTTTTTGATTCTTGACAAAAAGGGGGAGTATAGTAAAGTTTGTAAAGTATATATGGTTCTTATGACTCTTTCATAGAGTAGAGTAAAGCTATTATGGTTCTTATCTTTTTGACTCATGAGAATGTTTTCACAAAAAGAAAGAAGTAAATAAAAAGTAAAATTTTTATGATATACTCATATATGTGAGGTTTCTTTAAAAATTTTTTAATGCTATATTTTGCTTTTGGACTTAATTGCATATATACCAAGGTTTTGTCATCATCAAAAAGGGGGAGATTGTTAGCTTTGGCTCCTTAGTTTTGATGATTAACAAAAGGTTGAGTATATGTTTGGACTAATGTTTCATTTCAAGATAAAGTTTCAGGCCATAGGTTATTCAAAAAGAGTATCAAGAGTACAATGATGAAACCAAGCTTGCTTGGTTTGGGAAAGAGCTCTTCTACATTAAACAAGATCAAATTTCTAATATTGGACCTTCATATTAAGAAGCAATTGATAAAAGAAACAAAGGCTTAGAGAAACTCAAGCATGGCACGCACCTCTCCAGAGTTTCAGAAATTTTCAGACCAGAGGTCGACCCCCAGAGGTCGACATCTTGCCAAAGGTCGACCACCAGAGGTCGACTCATGAAGAAAAGAAAAGTTCAGCAAGGCCGGCACGGCAAAATTTTAGTAGCACGCTCCAGAGGTCGACCACCAGAGGTCGACACCTGTCCAGAGGTCGACACCAGAGGTCGACTCATCGCATGAGAATTCAAACTGGGCAGAACTATGGTTTTCTGGATTTTTGCCTAAGATAAACTGGAGGTCGACTCATGAGGTCGACACTTGATCCAGAGGTCGACTCATGAGGTCGACTCATGGCATAACGGCTAGTTTTTCTGAACTTTTGATTTGATTTCTAATGGCCATAAACTGCCATATTTTTGATTCTAACGGTCTTGTGGAGTTGTTTCAGCTTGAATGAAGTATTTAACCTCCACCTAACTTCAAAAAAGTCAAGGAGACAAAGTGAAAAAGAAGAGAGTGAAAGTACAAAGCCTTCAATCAATTCTAAGCCAAAAAGAGTGAGAAAACCAAGAGATTCCTTAGCCAAAAGCTTTCCATCTTTGAGGAATCCAACTTTCAAGTCTTTGGCATTTAGTGAGGTCCAAGATTCCAAGAGAAAGGCTTGAAGAGTCTCCAACAAGAGCTACATCGAATTACTTTTGCTCAAAAAGGAGTTTGTCTTGTTTTTATTCATTGTATTCATATTCTATTTGTGGTAGCCTAGTTTCAAGGAATTTGAAACTAGTGTGAGGTTTGTTGGTGAGCCAATTGTTAAAACCAACTAGGGTTGCTTGTAAGCCCGAAGCCAAAACAAGTGTGTGAGGTTTGTTTGTGAGCCAATTATTAAAACCAACTAGGGTTGCTTGTAAGCCTGAAGTCAAAACAAGTGTGTAAGGTTTTTGACTTGTGAGCCTTGTAAAACAAGTCGGCTTTAATCTAGAAAAGATTATAGTGGAAATTCCCAAGTGGAGCTTGGGGAGTGGATGTAGGTGCTAGGTGCACCGAACCACTATACTTCTTGTGTGTTTGCATTGCTTTACTCTTCTTTTGCTCTTTAATTGTTGTTATCTTTCATTGCTTCCATTGCACAATTACTTGAGCACTATCACTCTTCACTTTTGAACTTGATAGCACATATATTGCTTTAATTTTTAAAATACCCAATTCACACCCCCTCTTGGGCACCATATCTGGGCAACAGAATAACTTGAGGATAAATCAGGGATAAGCAAAGCATAGCGAGAATAATAGGAATACGATGGGATAAAAAAAATATAATGGATACCCTAAACCTCTGGGATCTGATACCAAAAATGATGAGGGACAGGTGGGGGGGTAGGATCATTGGCGAGTTGAGAAGTCGCCAGGGATTAGGGTACCACAAAAAAAAATTATAATTTTTTTTTATTGAGGTGGTGAAGGAAACAACGGGGATAGAATGTAGGGGTTTGGACTGCCACGGACTTGGAAACTCATACTCACGGATAGACCTCTCATCTCTAGGGCATCTCACCCACCTCATTAATGGAGCCGTGAGGGTAACTTTCCAAGGCCATGGAGGGATAAAAAAGATGGACACTCTATGGACTTGGGATTTACATTCATGGAGAGACCTCTCACCTCTAGGGCATCTCACCCATCCCATTACAAGTAGCCTAGGGCATCCTACCCATGTCACTACATGTGGAGCCTAGGGCATCCCACCCAAATCGCTACCTAGGGCCATGAAAGAAAATCTCTAAGACCATAGAAAGGACTCAACAGGAAAGGGGATAACTTGGGCCACACGCCCCTCGATGCTCGTAAGTGAAGGCATAGGATATCACACCTCTCGATGCCCGAAGCTGAAGGCAAGACGGGCCTTATGCCCACTCCTTTATGGAGGCAGAATGAAGAATCACTCTTCTCAAATCATCATCATTATTATTCTTTTCAATACAAGAGAGGGGTCCCTTATATAGGGAACCCTAGCCCTTGGAATACATGAAAAAATAAACATAAAAAGGGGTGCCAACAAGCTTCCTTGTTGGTGCCAGCTACATGCCATAAGAGATGGGGCTAGAATGGCGAGATTTCATGCTACAAGGAAAGATGGAGGGCACCACAAACATTCCATAAAAGGGTGGTCAACACAGAAATAATATCTAATGAAAGAGATAAGGAGAGTGGGCACCCAAATGCAGCTTGATTTGCCTAATACTCCCTTCCATATTCTCCTGGGTGGTTCCTAATTTCCATACGTGATGTTGACTGCTACCTTTTGTGCTTGAGTGGATATATGAGAATCTTGGGATGCCTAATAGGGTGGATGATTCCTGCTGGGACTCCACATGGTAGCTGATAGCTCTCAGGTCCCCATCATTTCCCTTTTGTGCGACAGAACTAATTAGAAGAGAAGCCACGCATGTGAATGATTTCTTGTCGCTACTTTCTATTGCTTAACTCCTCTTTGTCACCATTATTAATTTGATGTAAATGGGATTCTAATTCAAATCAATCCTTATCTAGTTAAGGAATAAAGGTTGGGGTGGATCTAAATTTTATGTGACATATTAGAAGGAAAAAGAAGTGGGTACGATGGTTAACTCCTTGAAAAATAACCTTGCTGCACATCTTCTTTTAATAACCCTTCCAATATATTATGACTTGTTCCATGCCAAACTTCCTCTTAAAGAATATATATTAAAGAGTAATGGGAGAGAGAAAGGAGTATTCTTCCTCCCTTGGCATCTAGATATCATCCTGTCTGATTATGCAAGGTGTTTGCATGAAGGCTATTGTTGGGTTTCGATGGCACAGCGGAAGAATGGATTTCAAAAAATTCATTTTGAAACTCCAACAAATAGAACCCTAAGCCCAAGACCACTTATTCATTACAATTAACAAGTCATTTAGACAAGGTTTAGAAATATACCTGGAGTGCTAATTCCTTCTTCTTTCCACTAAGCACACAAGTGCATGCCCTCCAAAGGTAATCCACATAGGAATTGAACCTAGGAACCACTCCTTAGTAGGTTGCTTAATCCACTGGGACTCTTCTAATGGCCTTTCTTCCTTTGGCAGCGTCTCCTTCCTTGCTCAGACCCTTGCTCTCCAGTAAAACACTCTGAGCCCTCTCCTCAATCTTTCTTTACTCTCTTTACTACTTCCTAATTTTCTTCCTAAACCCTTGTCTTAGAATGGCAGACTTGTCTTAAGGAAAGACCTATGTCCTAACAAGGGAAGGAATAGACAAGGAGGATAAGTTGGCAAAGTGTAAGAAAGAAAGATAATTCTAATACCTTCAGCATAAACTTTGAGGGCTTTAAATAAGAGATGGGGTAGTGCCAAATATGGCTCTTCATTAGCCTTTATCTATCAAATAACAGATCATAAAAGACCCTTCATGAAGGAGTCTTATGTTGAAAAGTCGACTCTTCATGCACCAAAAACCTTATATGTGTCCTTTGGATAATTTTGCCATTTTGTCCTCATGCCATGTGGCATGTAACTGGCATATAGGACTATTGATGGTGTGGGAAAACAAGTGGCCTACCCAAGAGATCAAGTCCCTTCATGAAGGACTCTTGGTTTGAATTATTGCGGCAACCATGAAGGGACGCAACCCTTCACTTGTGCATGCCAATTTCCCTCACCGCCCAATCCTTCTTTCCACCAGTAATAAGCCAATGCAATCAAACAAGGGATAAGGTTAGGGATGCCTTGTTTCATATGGAAACCAATTCCCATAAGCAGAAGGACTCTAAGTCCTTCTGCATGCCAACATATCTCATGCATAATCCAATTTGCACCAAGAGTCCCTTCAACTTAGGACTCTTCAAATAAATAAGATAAAGGCTTAATAAATCTGGATAAAATCAGATAATTGCTACCCCACTTTGGACTCAACCCAATCTAAGATTTTCTAAAATTGGTTAGCCCATTAAGCAAACTTATAGACCCAATTCAATTGGGTTAGGAGCTAGGTTAGCCTACACATGCTAGTATGTAATCAAACTAACCAATTAGGATCCCATGACCCTAATAAAATACCAATTGACTTCCTAGGATAATTCCCTAATGTGTGTGACTCTTTGGGTTCCACATCTAGCGAGCAGTAGGTCCAAGTCCAAGCATTTTGATCCAATCAAAATCGATTGACCTAATTAGGTCAAATAAGGCTAACCCAAGTTGCTAATTCGAACCAATTTCCAAATTGACTCATGAATTCATCCAATTTGATTCATGAAAACCTACAAGACATGATTGACGTCTAGTAATGTGTCATGCCTACCTGAAAGATAGGAACTTGATAGAAAGTACCAAAATATCCTTTAGTGAAAAATTATCATACAACTCAAACTTTCGATCTCCCTTTATCCTGAATAAGTGATGGGTATGGATAATTGTCAAACCCTAGCTCTTAGACATTTCGAATCTCAATTCGATAATGAAAACTTTGCTGATGACTGATTAGAAAATACTTCTAATCTCATCCTACTTTGATCAAAGACTCTCTGAGTCATCAATCGAGGAGATTACATGGAATAACATTTTCTCTTACTAGGAATGATTGATTCCTTGTTGATCCACTCACATCCTTCATACACCTTTCACCATATTCGAGAACACCCCGTATATGACTCATTGTCATGAATGAGTATGAACCAAAACATGGCTTAGTGCACATAAGGAACCATGGTGATCTCAGGTCTAAAGATTACTTGCACAACTTCCACTATGAGAACTATGTCTTGACAAGTAGTAAGACTTCCATAAGATATTTTTAGTGTGGATTAGTTTAGTGAACTCATACCCAAATAAACACCCTTATCCTTGTATTAGTATCTCTACACAAGTGGTTGTGAGATCAACCACCCTCTCTATCGAGCAAATATAGGATAAGCTAGTCTTTTCAGAAACATTGATCCTCGAATCGATGATCCAATGACTGGGAATATTTTAGTTTAGGGTTTATAGGAACTTAGGTCTCACCATTATGATCTCCTTCATAATCTTAATTTGTTTGCCCTAACCTATGGGGTTCATCGTAATCTTTAAATAAGACACAGTAGTATGAGGAAACAAAATACCTTTTATTAATATAATAATGTCATACAAGAGTTCAAAGATTACAAAAATGCCCTTACAAAGATTAGCTTTAAGGGCACTTTTCTTTCAATCTCCCACTTGCACTAAAGCCAATCATCTTTGTATTTTATACCCATACAATCTAAGTGTTGGAATTCTTCCAAGAACAAAAAATTGCAATTAAACAGGCATCAGTAGCCTGTCACAGCAGAAGCAGATATAAAAATAATTTATACCCAATCATGCAAATCATAAAAAAATCTAATTTATTTATCATAAATTTCTAACATGCTGCAACCTATGAGAAAAATATTAGATCTGAAATAAAAATTATTTTAAGCATAAAATACTTACCTAGATCGCTATTCAGGATTGCTCTAAAAAGCATGTAGATCTACTACTGAAAAGTCAGGATTCTATCGGAGCCGCACAATCACCTAGCCTCTGCTAGTATCCACACGAAACTCTCACAACTGAGTCATAGAGGGCACCAGATTGCTAGATCCTTGCAGCCCTCTCTTTCGGCAAATCACCTATTTTAAAAACATTGCCGATCCGAATCCGGACTTGTTTCTGGCTTCTGTCTTGCAAATCAGTCTATGCAAGATCTTTGGACCCTTTTCTCTCTTCTTTCTCTAGTAGAGTATCTCTCTAGATCTCACTCAAGAAAAGAGAAAACAAATAAGGGAGAAGTATAGTTGAAACCAGGAGAGAGACTCTCTGGTGTTCACGGCCAAGAGAAGAAAGGTGCCCCACTATTTGCCACACAAAATAAATGGGACCCACCCTTTGGCATGTAAAGGAAAGAGGAGACAAAGGGAGAGAGTCCCAGTCTAACTAGACTCAGGTCATGGTCCAAATGTGATGATTTTACAGTTAAACTGAAGCCGATTTTAAATCTGATCGAACCATTTCGAAGCAGACATTGACCCAACTCAACTAGGATTAATTAATTGAGTCTAACTCAATTAAATTAAATCTAATTTAATTTAATTAGTAATTAATCCATAACTAATTAATTATAAAATTTATAATTAGGTCAAATTAAGTTGCTGATTGGTTACTTGAGCTCCTAATGTGTGTGACCCCTTAGGTCCTATTCTGTCTGGTATTGAGACATGCTATAATCTCTATTATATATCATCGAAACTCCTTTCGATAGGCTGAAATAATTTTAGCTTAACCCTAATTAGGATCATCGATCCAAAAACGATCCCAATAGGCTTTCATAATCCACTAGTGACACCTAGCAGTACATAATGGCAACCTAGTAGAATAAGATTGGAACCCCTAGGTATAGTTACCATGTGATTTCGTTCCTTTATCAAAATCCTGACATGATATTGGTTACGGATACTCGTCAAACCAATCAGTCATATGCTTAACCTAATTGACTCAAGTCCAATTGTGAAACTAATTATTGGCGTAGAGTTCCTTTTCCAACCGGATGGAGCTACTGGATCGCAGGTTCACTCCCTGGTTTACCTACAAAATAAAGTCCTGGCCGGAGTTGCTCTGATGGGGGACATCCGATGCCAAGGTCAGAGGTGGGCTCCACCCACAGAATGGGGAAGATTTTGAGGAGGATCAAAGTAGAGAGGAAAGGACTCTGAGAATTTCAGGAGTATCTTATGCCTTACCTGGAGTGTCCCCTCTTACCAATATTTATAATGTTGGTCCGGCCTACGGTTCCTTTCTCCCTCCAGTGGTTACGATGGGGGGAGTTAATTAGTTCCTTCTCATTTGCAATCATGGATGGTTACTGAACATTTCTAGCTAGGTCGGAGACGTTGTCATAGAAATTAATGATCACGTGCTTTTAAGGTAGCTAAGATAATTGGCGATGACCGTTATCCACCACGTTCATGGGGATTTGAAATAAGTCAAGGTTCTATCTTCAGGTTTTTTTTTTAGGAGTGTTCGTAGCTGAATTGGAGAGATGCCTTCATCTTCAAATTTCTTTGGGACCGATCGGGGATCTGGTCTTGACTATGATGTAGGCCGAAGACTATAACATAGGTCGAAGTCTACAATATAGGCCAAAGACCTTACATTCAGTTGGTACTGAAGATCTTGTCTTCAGTCGGGGTCGGAGGTGTTGTCTTCAGCAGGGGCAAAATGTTGACTCTTCGAATTTGGCTTGTCCATCAACTGTTCGGCTCCTTCTGGATACTTTGATTTGGAGTGCTTGGTTCGGGAGAAAAGTCATCAGCCGGTCGAACTGGAGGTCAATTTGAACTTGGACCAACATATCCCAATAGTTGCCCCCCACTTTCAGTTTTCGAAATGATGATTTGCCTCGAAGAGTGAGAGTATTACTGGATTGTCATTTTCCCTCGAGGAATGGTGCGATGGATGATTGTGAAACCTCTGATTAGACCATCTGCCATAACTGCTGATTGATTTGTGGGTCTGGTGCTGGACAGTTGTCATCCCCTGATTTGGGAGTAAAAAGGAATGGGCAGACCTGGGACTGCTCCTCCTTTTTCTGTTGTGCGATGATTCAGCCAATCTTTTTGTTAGGATTTGGGAGGGAGTCGTGGCTTCCTCCTATCCCTGGGATGAGAAGCGTGCTCCATTTTAGCCATTTGATTTGCATGGATTATGACCTTTGGTCCATTCCATGTCAAATCAGTTTAGGGCTGTTTGGGGTTGCGCACTCTCCCCAAGCATCCATAGCAGATTTAAGAAGATGATTCCCCCTATCGAGACATTGCTTTAGAGTTTCCTTGTCCCTTTGTGAGAAGGCAAAAAAGTTTGGCAGAGGAAGCTTCTTCATCTTAGCATACCTTTAGTTTTGGCCCAGCTTTCTTTATTTTTGGCTGCCAGCCCCTTTTGTAGGTAGAATTTCCCTTTTGTTTTCTTATTCCATTTCCCTGTTATGGTTGAAACCATAGGAAGCCAAGAGGGAGAAGTTAGGTCCTCCGAGATCGATGATGTAGTGAGTCCGGAGTTGGTTTCCAGCTCTGTACCATTAAAGAAGCTTACCTACCTTCGGGAGAGTTATCATGTTCTCGAGGGGTTTCCTCTAGTGCTTCCTAAGCCCCTATCACCAGAGCTGGGAGTCAGGGGTCCGAGAATCCCTTGCCTACTATCCTCCTTGGGATACAACAGATGGCCTTCGGTATGTGTGTTACCTATCAATATTTATCGATTGAACTGATTTTGTACGTATTCTTCATCTCGCAAGTTTCTTGTGACCTTTCTCTGTTGGAGAAAGGTACTCATGAGTCTATCAGCTATAGCGAAGATCTTCAAAGTTGTTGACTCCGTTATTGATTTTGATGATAAGCAAAATGGTTAAGTATAAAGTTGAGTACTAATGATTTTTTTGAAGTGTGTTTTTGTTGAAAAGGTGCTCTCAAAGTTGAAGAAGTTTGTTTGTTTAAAGAAACCAAGTTTGGATGAAAAGAATTGCTCAAAGAGGACTTGGAAAGTCAAAATTTGCTTGATTGTATATTTGAGATAAGTAGAAATCTATTTCAGCTCAAGTTCAGACTTTTCTATGAAGAATTCAATGAAGTGTCAACTCAAAGTATCAACACATGACACCAAGTGTCAACACATGGAGGTGAAGGTCGACTCAAGCTGGTACGCAAAGTATGTTTCAGATGGCATGGCTGAAGTGCCAACACATGGACCTGAAGTATCGACTCAAAGTGTCAACACATGGATCAGCCCATCGCCTGAGATTTTCAAGCCATAAAACTTACTGAAATTAAAGAACTGCAGAAGTGTCGACACATGGAAGAGAAGTGTAGACTCAAAGTGTCAACTCACCTAAGAAAGTATCGACACATCTAAGATTTCTAGAGAACCAGATTGAAGATTTTTGAACTAAGTGTCGACTCAAGAAGTTTAAGTATTGACAGGAAGTGTCGACTCATAGCCTGAAGTGTCGACACATGGAGTTCTGGGAACAATAATGGCTAATTTTTCAAATGCAGAACTCAACCCTTTTGCCCTCCAACAGCTAGTTTTTCAAGTCTAACAGCTAGAAACCTATGTTGAGGCCTTGGGGAGGTATTCATATGCTCCAAATCAAATCAAAAGAAAAACCATGAAGAACCATTGATGAGAAAGAAATAAGAGCATCCAAGAGAGAATAAAAGAGAGCTTTAACTCCTATTCTTTAAAGATTCAACCACTCTCAAGCAAAAGCAAGCCTCCAAGCATTCAAGAGCCTTCAAGAGCATTGAACATCATCCATTTTTGAGCATTCAAGAGGCTACAACAAGCTCAAAGCATCTCTACATTGAACTTCAAAGAGATACCCGCTTTTGTTTTAGAAAGCTTACTTTGTTTCATTACTTCAAATCATTTTTTGTCATAAGGGTTCTTGGTTAGCCTATTGTAAAACCAAGGAAGGTTATTGGTGAGCCTTTGAAAACCAATTAGGTTGGTGGTTAGCCCATAAAACCACTTAGGTTCTTGGTTAGCCTGAAAAAACAAGGGAGGTTGGTGGTGAGCCTCAAAACCATTTAGGTTCTTGGTTAGCCCGTAAAACCAAGTGAGGTTTTGACTTGTTAGCCTTGTGAAAATAAGTTGGGTTTTTGATTAGTGAGCCCGTAAAACTAATCAACTATAATCAGTGTGATTATAATGAATTTTCAAGGAGATCTTGGGAAGTGGATGTAGGTGCATTGGTTAGCATCGAACCACTATATTTCTTGGTCTTTATGGTTGATTGATCTCTCTACTTGCTTTTCATTTATTGCTCTTTATTTATGCTGCACTTTTGTTTAAGAGCATTATAATTGATTGAATTCATAGTACCTTGCATAATTAATTGTTGGATTAGTTTGCTTAGCTTTGCATTGCATCAAGTAAAGTAATTTTTTTTTAGAGACCCAATTCACCTCCCCTCTTGGGTTGCTTACTAGGCAACAGGTGCTGTATGGCTTTAGCTATAGCTGAGAAGGATGCTACCAAAAAACTTTGGGTTGCTGCAGACGAAGAAAGGGATAACGTGGTTGCCTCAAGCGATGTCTTAAGAAGACAGATGGGCATTATTCAGGCGCAGGTGGCTGAAGTGGCGATCATTGCTCAGGAGAGGAGAAGGAAAGTGATTTCCCTTGAATTATTATTGAGGGAAACTCTGCAAGATGCTGAGGAGTCAAAGTCTCATCTGGTCGAGTTGAAGCGGAGGGCCGAAGAGCTGGAGATAAGCCTTCTAGCGACCAACCAGAGGGCTGTGCAAGCCGAAGAGAAGTCTTCCGAAGCTGCTTCAAGAGGATACTCTTCGGGTTACGCCGATTGTCTAGATAAAGTTAGGAGAGTTTATCCCAGCATGGACTTCTCCTTGCTTGTCATTCTGGAGTATAAGTCGAAAGTTTCTTCAGTTCAGCCCGAAACAAGGTCAACCCCTACTCCTATTTCATCTGCTGAATAGATTAGCAAGGGATAATCTTGTTATATCTTCTTTTTCCTCAGCTACTTGTAATGTCATCCTTTTGGATGAGGTTTCCCATTCCTGGAATAAATGACTAATTTCTTTCAAACTGATCCCTAACATTTTGGGTTGATTCTTTCTAGTTGATGAGTAAGTCGAAGACTGTTAAGATGGATATCCTTGACTTCGCCGAGGATAAATTTTGAAATAAGATCAATATGTCGTAGCGGATGACTGACCTTGATTAAGCTAGATCGTTGTCAGTTACCCATAATAATTATTCCTTCTGTTCTGGAAAGGACATGGCAGACAGGTGTCATTTTCTTATTGGCCACTGGTTAAGGAACATTAAGCATAATTGTTGCTGTCCGTGTCAAGTGCATAGATATTCGAATGGTCGCATCCTCGTGCATCCTGGATGCCGCCATATCTTTCCTTTCCAAGAGAAGACCATTAATATTAAAACCATTCGAGGAAGATTATTCTGAGCCCCAAACATCGATGGTCTCCATCCCCAAGAGTAGTTGATGATCACACCATTCCCAGGCGGCCACCTGGGTTTCGAGGCATCGTCTCAACACGTGGCACCTTTTGGTGAGCCTGGGGAAAGGCATGGAACATGTTTCCCTATGGCCATTCATGGGTGTAGGGTCCTTTTAAATAGGACCATGCCTCCCCCTAATGCAAGCCATCGAAAATTCGTACTCCCACTTGAAAACTGTCTTTCTTCTCTTAGCATATCAATAGAATGAAGTTCAGCATCTCGGTCCTCAGGAAGGTGACCATGAAGAGGGCCTCCAATAATCAAGCAGAGGGGGAGACTAGGCGAAGGCTCCCCAAAAAAGCAACAGTGATGACCCATAAGGGGTCATCGCTTGATTGGAAAGAAAGATCCAGATTTTGTAGGCTCGCCTGGAGGAGGCCAGGGCACGAGTCGCGGTGGCCATTATGGAGGCGAAGGAGGCCAGGAAGAAGGTGGCGGAGGCCATCTCGGACTTTGTGGCTTCTCCTGCCTACAAGGATGAAGTTGCCGAGGCGGTCCTGGACTCGTACCACCGGGGTTCCGGAGCATCAAGCCAAGACTTTCAAGTACTTCAATATGAAGGGCTTGGAAAACATTAGGCCTTCTGTTCCCTTCCCTGGTCATGAGTTTGACTCTGACTTTGAAGAAGAGTTGGAGTCTGACTCTGAAGGGAACTCCGAGGCCTTTCCATCCTCCTTCTGGGACTTTGACACCACCCATCGGCATGGGAAAGGGCCGGCAGGCGGTCATTAGATCTCCTTTCCACTATCTGCTCCCCTTTTTATTGTAAAAATAGGATAATGAAATGAAAAGACCTAACTTTTTTCACATTTCTTCTTCTTCCGTGAATGATATGCCCTATCATATTATGAAGTGTAGATGTCAGGAGTGCAAAAAAAAATTTTTTTGACCCGTTTGGGGTTTGCGGGTGGGATGGTATTGATCATGCCATCTCATCAAGTGTTCTGTTATTAACAGGGTGAGTGATGTAGATTCACTTCAGCACATCTTCAGATTTACCGTAGGGTAGGGCTTCTAAGCCATCCCTATGCATTCCTGTTATGATTAAGGTAGGTTGTTCAGGCCCACCCTGGTGCATCTTCGGGTTTATTGTAGTGTAGGTTATACAAACCATCCCTGCACCTTCTTTGGTGTAAGGTAGGCTGATTAGGCCTATCCTGGCATTTTTGGATTTACCATAGGGTAGGTTATACGAACCATCCATGTTTCCTTGATCATTTTGGCAGCCTGGTTGGGCCATTCGTTGTGCTTGTCAAGCATACCGATAAGGTGAGTGGATCAGACTCCCCTATGCACCATTGGCCGATTCTTTCAATTGGGCCATCGAAATCGTTGCCACCCTACTTGTGCAATGGGCCATCCAAGCTCTTGAGTCGATACGTTCCTGGATGTATGACTTCTTTAACTTGGTATGGTCCTTCCTAGTTGGGAGAAAGCTTGCCTTGTTCCGTTGGCCTGGACACTTCAGTTCTTTGTAGCACCTTGTCCCCTGTGCGGAAGATCTATTCTTTTACTCTGGAGTTGTAATACTTGGTAACTTTTTGTTGATACGTCACCATTTTTATTTGGGCTTGGAGCCTGGTGCTCGACAGTAGATCCAGTCAACTCTTCTGTGATTAGAGTTTTCAGGCTCTTCGTAGTTATCAATCCTCAAAGATTGAAGGGAGACCTCGATGGGGAGGACGACCTCGGTACCATATACCAAGTTGAAAGGAGACTCACCAGTAGCCATTCTCGGGGTCGTTCTATAGGCCCAGAGAATGGAGGTCAGCTCTTCGGTCCATAGTCCTTTGGCAGCATTCAACCTTATCTTCAGACCATGGAGAATGGACCGATTGGTCACTTCGACTTCTCCATTGGACTGTGGATGGGCAAAGGAAGTTAGCCTATGCTGCACATGGTACCGAGCACAGAAGTCCTAAAATTTTAGATTGTCGAACTGTCTTCCATTGTCCATGATGATTGTATGTAGGATTCCGAACCAAAATATGATTGAATTTTTGACAAAGTTCTCAACCTTGCCTTCCATGATGTAAGCCAATGGTTCAGCTTCGACCTACTTGGTGAAGTAGTCGATTGCCACAATGAGGAATTTCCTTTGCCCGGAGGCCGGTGGAAATGGTCCGAGGATGTACATACCCCACTGGATGAAGGGCCAGGGTGCCGTCAGCTATGTCAAATGACTAGCTAGCAGTCTCTGTATGTTGGCATACCTCTGGCATTGGTCATATCTTTGCACGAAGTCAGCTGAGTCTTTCTGGATGGAAGGCCAACAGTATCCGTGGCATATTATTTTATATGCCAGAGACCTGCCCGCCAGGTGATCACCACATATTCCTTCATGGACCTCCCTCAAGGCGTAGTCGACATCCGACGGTCCCAAACATTTTAGCAGAGGCTGAGAAAATGATCTTTTGTATAGGGTTCCATCTAAAATGACGTATTGGGATGCCATCCAGTGGATCTTTTTGGCCTCCGCTTTGTCTTCTGACAATACACCCTCATTTAAGAACTTAAGGATGGGATCCATCCAACTTGGTTCGGACGTGATTTGGTGCACCTCCAAAGTTTCTTCAACTATGCTTGGAGTTTCAAGGTGCTCAATGAAGGTGCGACCAAGGGATTTCGGAGTGGTTATAGCAAGTCTGGATAATGTATCTGCCCAGGAATTCTTTGATCGAGGAACATGCATGATTTTGAAAAACTTTAGTTGAGAAGATAGGGCTTGTACCTTTTCTAGGTATTGTACCATGGTAAGATCTCTAGCTTCATCTTCTCCTTTGACCTGGTTCACCACCAATTAGGAATCTGAAAAGGCCTGGAGTTTTCGAACTCCTAAGCCCTTGGTGATCCGAAGTCCTGCAAGTAGGGCTCGTTTCAGCCTGGTTGTTCGAAGCATGGAAGGAGAAACGGAGTGCATACTCTAATGTGGGTCCCTCTGGTTCAGCCAGTATGAGACCAGCCCCACATCCAGTAGAGTTGGAAGCTCCATCTACATGGAGTACCCAAGTAGACTTTATATCTTTTGACATTTCTTCTTCAGCTAGATGTGCTTCGTCTTCGGACTTCCAGGTGCATTCAGCCAAGAATCAGATAGCACCTGGGCCTTCATAGCCGATCAAGGCTGGAAGCTAATATTGAACTCACTTAACTTCACAGCCCATTTAGCTATTCTTCTCGAAGTATCAGGGCTTCGGAGGATGGCCTTAAGTGGCTGATCAGTCAACACCATAATGGCATGGGCATAGAAGTAAGGCCATTGTCGCTTTACCACAATTATTAAAGAATAAATCAGCTTCTGCATTTTCGAATACCTTGTTTCATCATCATGCAGAACTTTGTTGATGTAATAAATCAACTTGTGGGAGCCATCCTCTTCTCTTTGGATGAGGACTAAACTAACTGCTTCATCTGAAGCGGAAAGGTACAAGTAAAGTATTCCCCCTCTTGAGGTTTAGAAAGTAAAGGCGGGGTCTCCAAGTACCTCTTCAATTCTTCAAAAGCAGTACAGCAGTCTTCGGTCCACTCAAAGCCCCGAGATTGCCGAAGTACCTTGAAGAAAGGAAGGCATTTTTTGGCTAACCGGGAGATAAACCTGCTTAAGGAGGTGATCCTCCCAGTCAGTTGTTGCACCTCCTTCTTGCAGGATGGATGCCTCATATCCTTAAGAGCTTGGATCTTCTCAGGATTTGCTTCGGTTTCTCGTTTGGTGACAAGGAACCCTAAGAACTTGCCCGAAGTCATCCCGAAGGCACACTTCATCAGATTCAGCTTCACATGGTGGCGTCGCAAGGCACCGAAAGATTCTTCCAGCTCTTTGATGTGATCATTCTTTAGAAGGCTTTTGATGATCATGTCGTCAACATAGGCTTCTATGTTTCTTCCCAACTGCTCCTTGAATACCTTGTTGATCAACCTTTGAAATATTGTCCCAGCATTTTTGAGCCTAAATGGCATCATTTTATAACAATATAAACCTTTATCAGTGACGAAGGCTGTCTTCTCTTCATCTTGGGGATCCATCCTTCTCTGGTTGTATCCAGAGAATGCATCCATGAAGCTTATCAGTTGATGTCCGGTGGTGGCGTCAACCAGTTGGTTGATCTTTGGGAAAGGAAAGCTATCTTTTGGGCAAGCCTTATTGAGATCGGTGTAGTCAATACAGATCCTCCACTTGCCATTAGCCTTAACCATTACCACATTAGCCAACCATTCAGGATAATGGGCTTCCTGAATGAACCCTGCATTGAGAAGCTTGCTTACTTCTTCATCTATTGTCTTCTGCCTTTCGAGGACGAAGCTCCTTTTCTTTTGCCGGATCGGCTTATATTCAGGAGCGACTTCTAGCCGATGGGTGATTACTTTGACCGAAATCCCTGGCATGTCTGAAGCTGACCAGGCGAAGACATCTACATTATTCCTGAGAAAATGGATCAGCTTCATTTTGGTTGTCTCATCAAGCATACTTCCGATTTGAACGACCCTGGTGGGGTCATCGTCAGTCAACAACACTGAAATAGTTCTCTCCATGGCCTCACCGGAGTCAGCGATCGGATCCCTTGGATCCAATTGATCCTAAGTTGTGGGATTATTGGAATGCTTGTCATGAATTATCAAGCATTTTTGTGCTGTTCTCTGATCTCCTCTGGCCTCCCCGATGCCACTCCTAGTGGAAAAATGTACCAAGAGATAGTAAGTCGATACAATGGCCCAAAATTTATTTAGGACGGGCCGTCCCAAAATCACATTGTAAGTCGAAGGAGTTTAGACCACCATGAAGTTAATAGGAAGCGTCTTCTACCGGGATTCGGTGCCGAGGGTCACAGGTAGCACTATTTCTCCATCGACATCGACTTGGTTACCCCCAAAGCCAGTAAGTGGTATAGGAGATCTTTGTAATTTGGTTTTAGACAAGCACATCCAAGAGAATGCATCATAGAGTAAGACATCGGTTGAGCTTCCATTATCAACCAAGATTCGTTTTACATCATAGTTGGCCACTATGGCCGACATTACAATGGGATCATCTTGCGAGAGTCGAACCCCCGCAAGGTCTTCATCAGAGAAGAGAATAGCATTGCTATCCTTGAGTCACTTCGGGACATTATCTTCGGCTCCTTTCCAGTAGGTAGGCTGATGTATCATCCCTATGTCCCCACTGGTAGGTCTCTGGTTCGGCAATTCAGCCTCTTCAGAGGCCCTCTAAGGAATTGTAGCTTCTGATCGAGGTCCTTGGTGACCAATGTATCACCCCAGATATCCTCTTTTGATAAGATCCTCAATATCATCTCTCAGCTGGATGCATTCTTCGGTATTATGGCCGTGGTCCTGGTGGAAACGATAATATTTATTTCTATTCTTTGCGGAAGAGGATGCCTTCATGGGGCGTGGCTATTGGAGATAGCTTTCTTTTTCTATCTCCATGAGGATCTTTTCTCGAGGGAGGTTGAGGGATGTATAGGAGTCAAATCTCCCGCCCGATATTCTGGGCCTGGGACTCCGTCGTCGATCAGTGTATTTGTTATTATTGTTGTTGTTGGGAGTAGCAGGACCTTATCCCTTGTTGCTCTTCTTTTTTGAAGGGGGCTTCCCTTCAGTCAGTCATCGATTTGCCGCTTGCTCTTCGGTGACGACGTATTTCTGAGCTCTCGACAGGAGCTCAACATAGCTTTTGGGAAACTTCTTGTCTAGAGAAAAGGTGAGCTTGGATGTACAAAGTCCCTTCTTCAGTGCTGACATGGCTACGAGCTCATTGAGATCGGGGATCTCGAGTGTAGCTGAATTAAACCTAGAGATGTAATCTCGTAGGCTTTCTCCTTCATTCTGGTGAAGGAGAAACAATGTGTTTGTTTGCGGGGAGTCTTGCAGTAGGTATTGAAATGTAAGATAAACAATTTCTCTAACTCAGAGAAAGAATCGAAGGTGCCTGGGCATATGCTCGAGTACCACATCCGAGTGGCCTTCTTCAAGGTGGCCGGGAATGCAAGGCAATACAATGCATCCGAAGCTCCTTGGATCATCATATGGGCCTTGAAACTGCCTAGGTGATCATAAGGATCGGAGGTGCCGTCGTAGGGTTCCATCTGAGAAACCTTGAAGTGCCGAGGAACAGCTTCGATCATGATACGATCAATGTAAGGAGGGCGCAGGTCACACACCATTAGGTCATTGTGTTTCCTCTGCTCCCGGATCCTTGCCATCTCCGATTCGATGGCTTTAAACTTTCCATCATAATCAAGAAGAGTCTGCTTTAGCGAAATCTCCACAGGAGTGGAGTCTTCAAAAGAATAGGAGGGATCTAGCTTGGACCTTTTCCCTCTCTATAGGGAATCAATGGGCCTAGGCATTTATGAACTTCGACCCTCTGGGGAGGGTCGAGGGCAGAGGGAAAGATGGGCTGACCCCTCTCGAGGAGCTCTTTTCCTCCAGGATCGAGAGCCATGTCGAGGTGGCTAGTGGATGCCCCACCTGAAAGGCTTTATTCTAGAAGTCCTGAACCATGGCTGTAAGAGTGTTGACCTGGTTCAGAAGATGCTCGAATTGTTGTTGTCCCACAACAAGTGTGGGAGGTGGAATGTTGTTCTCCACAAGGGGTTCTCCCCCTTGGAAAAGAGCACGACTTCTACTGGCTGAGGCAATCTAAGTCTTTCCTCTTGCCATGGAGAATTTGTTGTACTTCCCCTTTGTCAAGGAAGGGAGTTTAACAATGGATGTTAAAATGGCACTCCCCCTACCTGGCATGCCAATCTATTGACATAGAGTCCCTTTTCCAACTGGATCGCAGGTCCGCTCCCTGGTTCACCTGCAAAACAAATCCCTGGCCGGAGTTGCTCCGATGGGAGACACTCCGATGCCAAAGTCAGAGGCAGGCTCTAGCCATAGAATGGGAAAGATTCTAAGGAGGATCAAAGTACAGAGGAAAGGACTCTGAGAATTTTAGGAGTATCTTATGCCTTACTTGGAGTGTTCCCTCTTACTAGTATTTATAGTGATTGATTCAGCCTACAGTTTCATTCTCCCTCCAGCAGTTACGATGGAGGGAGTTAATTCATTTTTTTCTTGTTCGTAATCATGGACGGTTACTAAACGGTTCTGGCTAGGTCGGAGATGTTGTCGTAGGAATTAATGATCACGTGCTTTTAAGGTAGCTAAGATAGTTGGCAATGACCGTTATCCACGACGTTTGTGGGGATTTGAAATAAGTCGAGGATCTGCCTTCAAGCTTCTTCTTTAGGAGTGTTCGTAGCTGAATTGGAGAGATGCCTTCATCTTTGGATTTCTTTGGGATCGATCGGGGATCTGGTCTTGTCTATGACATAGGCCGAAGACTATAACATAGGCCGAAGACTACAATGTAGGCCGAAGACCTTACCTTCAGTTGGTACTGAAGATCTTGTCTTTAGTCAGGGCCGAAGGTGTCATCTTCAATAAGGGCGGAAAGTTGACTCTTTGGGTTCAACTTGTCCATCAACTATTCGGCTCATTCTGGATACTTTGATTCGGAGTGCTTGGTTTGGAAGAAAAGTCATCAACCGATCAAACCGGAGGTTGATTTGAACTTGGACCGACATATCCCAACACTAATGAAAACACCTTTTCATTATCACCCTGCTATGGCTATAGATTTCTGGACTTAGTCTTATTAAGCTTGCATAGGATTATTCCTTACTACTAAGGCTGATAGATCCCTACAAGTGAACACCCTACTCCTATAATAAACTTACTGCAGCCAACAAACACCGCAAGGTCCCATATAGATAGGAACCATGTGATTATGCTGTCAAACTATAGCAACCTTATTGTAAGTAGCCGAGACACTCTAGATCAAGAAACTATTCACACAACTACAGCACCAGGAAGTTATCAACGAGTGAGTAGTCATCCATATAACTTCTTGTACGTGGTCATGCTCAGTACCATTGATCTCTATCAACTACCTGCACTCTCACTCTAGTGTCACCACACTGTAGGTCAGAGGCTCATCTACCCTAAAAGGGAAGTGATCTGTGCACCAATTTTAATGGATCAATCACCATCCTCATGATATTCCAACAATCGAGAGCTTTTAGGAGTTAATCTATAAAGACACATGCCTCTCAGATTCTCAACTCTTAAGAATATGTGTCATTGTCCATTAACTTCATGGACGATTCATAGACATAATAATATGAATGAAACTAATGCCCTTTATTAACAAGGAAAATTAAGTACAAAGTTCATGCCCTAAAATTAAAATATGTCAAGCCAACATGGCTTTCAGGGCAAACATCTAACACTAAGTGGCAATCAAACTACTGCTAAGGTAGTGCTTTAGTGAATGGGTCTTCTATATTGTTTTTTGTATTAACTCATTCAATGATAACATCTTGTCTTCCTATGATTTTCCGAACGAGGTGAAAACGTCTTAGGATGTGCTTGGACTTATGATGAGACCTTGGTTCCTTAGCTTACGCAACAGCTCCAGCGTTATCACAATATAGTGGCACTAGTTGTTGTTTTCAGAAACCACGCCCAATTCCATGATGAATTTCTTCATCCAGACAGCTTCCTTCATGGCTTTACTTGCAACTATATGTTTTGCCTCATTTATTGAGTCAGCTATAGTCGACTACTTTGTACTCTTCCAACTCACTGCACCATCATATAGGATAAAGACATATCTTGATATGGATTTACTATCATCTAGATCTGATTGAAAACTAGAATCTGTATATCCTTCTAGGTTTAAATCTAATCAACCATATAGAAGAAAAACATCCTTAGTCCTCAGGTATTTAAGGATATTTTTCACAACTTTCCAATGATCCTCTCCTGGTTCTGCTTGGAACCTGCTCACTATGCCCAAGGCATAAGCAACATTAGGCCAGGTATATAAATGGCATACATAATCGATCCTATAGTCGAAGCGTAAGGAATCATAGCCATCCACTCTCTTTCTTCAGATGTCTTAGGAGACATTTTCTTGGAGAGATGTATGCCTTGACTCATAGGTAAGTAACCCCTCTTACTTCCATCCATGTTGAATCTCTTCAACACTAAGTCAATGTACCTGGATTGGGATAAGCCTAGTATCCTCTTAGATCTATCTCTATAGATCTTAATCCCTAATATATAGGATGCCTCTCCAAGATCTTTCATGGATAACTTTGATGATAGCTAAGTTTTGACCGATTGTAACATTAGAATATCATTCCCAATGATAAGTATGTCATTGACATACGGAACCAACAAGATAATTATAATTTCATTTGTCTTTTTATACACACAAGGTTCATCCACATTTTTAATGAAACCAAACTCTTTGATTGCTTCATCAAAATGGATGTTCCAACTCCTTGATGATTACTTTAATCCATATATGAATTTTTTAAGTTTGAATACTAGGTTTGGTCTCCCACTTGAGACAAACCCTTCAGTTGTGTCATATAAACTTCTTTCTCAAGATATTCATTGACGAAAGCAGTCTTTACATCCATCTACCAGGTTTCATAACATAGTATGCTGCTATTACAAGCAAAATCCTGATGGACTTGAGCATTGCTAATGGTGAAAAAGTTTCTTCATAGTCAATACTATGCTTTTGTCTAAAAATTTTTGCCACTAGCTTGGCCTTGTAGGTATCTACTTCTTATACTCGAGGCAAAAAAGATGCCTCACCCTAGGAAGTATGGGCAATTGATATAGCTGGAAAATGATCAGACCTACAAGAACTCCCGCATGGCTTGCCACATCACTGCCAACTCAAAACCCAAAGCTGGCTCTTCAAACTTAGACATGTGGCCATCAGAAGTGTGCCAAGAAGCCTGATGCACCATTTTTTTATAAGGAAGCAGGTAACCCAACACTAGCTCTCTAACATAGGCTACTTTCATAAGTATAAGCACACTATGAAAGCACACTTGCCATGAGGGTGAGCTTTGCATTGTCCCCAACCACTCTAAGTTACTCCTCTATGGGCATGTACTCTATAGAGACATGCTAGCCACCACTCCTTGCACCATAAAATGTCTCTTGGCATCAAGTACTCTACATACCTTGTCTATAAAAACCATTTTTCAGACCTCTCTATGAAATCTTGGAAGTCTTTTCTAAGGTTTCCTCAAAGCTATCTTTTGGCGAGTCCTTTCATAAGTATTTTCAAAAACCCAAGCCCTCTAAGAGCCTTGATGTAGCAACATCCGCTGACGTGGAGCCTACACAACTGCCAGCCAGTAGCCACATGGGTGGGGACTGCCACCTAGATGCAGTACCTGATGGAATGCCAAGGTCAGTTCTCGACCAGGGTCGAGCTCATGAAGATAGCCTCCCTACCGTGGTCAGCTCCCAGCTAGGGTCAAGCTCATGAAGTGAGCCCCCTTGTCGAGGTCAGCTCCCAGCTAGGGTTGAACTCATGGAGTGAACCCTCCATCTAAGGCCAGCTCCAGGTCGAAGCAGAGCTCATAAAGCCAACCCTCCCATCGAGGTCAGCTCCCAGTCGGGGTCGAGCTCACGGGATAAGCCCTCCATCTGAGGTTAGCTCCCGACCGGGGTTGAGCTCATGCTGCCAAAGGCGGACCTCTTCGAGATGCCCTTCCCTGCCATATGAAGGCCAGAATTCCTGTCAGTGGAGAAGGAGGGAAAGATCAACAAGAATTCAAACCATGGTATGGAGGTCCCTATCCACCTGCAACCTCCGAAAGGTGGCACATGTCCTGCCACCAATGCCAATTCTGGAACACACTGCCTGCATGCTCTACATGAGGTAAGCCCTAGACCTATGGCCTTATAGCATGCCACCATATTGACTACCGTACGGCTAGAGACCCAAAGTTCCCCCAAAAGGAGAATATGTCAAAGCCATAGGCCCTACAATGCTCGGGCAGCCCCTCCGGGAATGGAAACATCTCGTGAGGGCATGGGACTTAGGGACACAATGTCTTCCTCCTCAAGAAAGAAAGACAACACCCCCAACAAAGAGAGAGGAATTCTGGAGTGAGAGAGGAATTCTGGAGCAAGGGGGGTTCGGGAGCGAGAGGGTTCTCCTGAGAGCTCTCCAGAGAGCTCATCAAAAACTAGAAGGAGGACCAGTCCGAGAGTGAAGGAGAGGCTCCAAGAGGCCCAAGGATCACCTCCTCCTCTGGAAGGACCATTCCAAGAGGGGGGAGGGAAGAAGGAGAAGTCGTGGGCAGCAGCAAGCCCCTTCGAAGAAGACATCGCAAGAAGACACCTCAAGAAGGACACCGGGACCAAGCCCCCAATCCAGGCGGGGCCATCACCCAAGGCATGAGGTAAGAAAGGTAAACGGTAGATGTTGGAGGAGCGGGGAGAAGCAAGCAAGCAAGCCCCCCGAGAGCTCAGCGGCCAAGGAACGATCAGAGAACCTCCCCGCTCCCCGTTCTCCATTCTTTCTTTCTGTAGCTCAGGCATTACTATCTTGTTCTTTATATTATTTGAACATCTTTATCATATCACCCCCTGAGGCGAGGGAGTCCCCCAAGCTCTCCATCTCAGAGATTTATGTTCCACTCGATCATCCTACTAACTTGATCGTCGGAGTGTCCTCACCGGAATCCCCAGCCTGAGTCTCCCCTGTTTTACAGGCCGAGCGGATCGAAGTGCTCGACCCTCGAGGAGGAAGAAGCACCCTCGATGAGAGAAAGAGGCACCCGATGTGGTGGCGATGCACCGGAGCTATGGGCCACGATGATCCAGGCGACAACAAGCCCAATAGCTTTCTTAGATCCACTCGGATCTCAAATCAAAGCTTTGATAAAGGACTACTTCATTTGGCTCACCTAAGCCTCATCCACTCAATCCTTTGCTTTGCTCACACTCCACTGTATCTATCTACCATTTCCACCACCTCATCCACATCCATTTCATCTCGATACCACTTCACCACCATCTCATCCATCTAGAAGTTACAAACTCCTCTCTTCTATTTACATTCATCAAAAATAAACTTAGACATTGAAGGGTCCACCACCAAGGAACCCCACACCATAGTCGAACTTTCGTGTCTTCCTTGTTTTTGCAGGCACTAGAATGCCTGTGCATCCTAAAAGGAAATCCAAAATCGTCTAACTCAATAATTGCATCCAACCACATCAGCAGGTCTTCAACAGAACCATAACAACAGTAGTGAAATTAACTTCGTCACTATGTTATCATCAAAATATAAAAACACCCAGCAAAATTATTATTTGTTAAAAAAACATCCTAATAATTCTAATAATTTATCAACTTGATCAAAGATAGCAAGCTAAAATGGTCTAAAAAATGGAACATAATTAAATAAAATTAAAAGTAGTAGTGACAAAAAGATCCAATGGTTGTAAAGAAGAATGTCATCTAAACCTAATACTTTAATTTCAAGTGGACAAATCCTAGGTTATATGTCAAGGTACAAGTCTGTCAACTACTTGCATTCATGCACACATTAAATAAATTAAACAAAATTTTAAATAAAAAGTATTAAAATAAATAAAATAACTTAAATGCTCTTAAATGTATAAAGAATTAAGAAAATATGAACCAAAATTGAGATTAAAAACTATATGATTTTGTAAGTGTCTTATACATGAGCTTGTTCTTTTATTTTGATTTAATTGTTAACTTTGTGCAGGAGCACATGCAATCACCAGATCATCATTTGGATGTTTTAATAGTTATTTCTCATATTACATATAATATTGTCTCTTTCAACATTTGTTCTCTCTCTCTCTCTATCTCTATGTATTTTGTCTTGCTTCAATATGCATTGAAAAGTTACTAAATATTGCATATCTAATTAAAATGAGAGACCAAATTTAGCAAAAATAAACTTAATCCCAAATGAGTGAACCCACCTAATTATTTATATGATCACATACTTTTTTTTTAATATAGAATTTGTCTCTCTTTCTTCTAGTAGCCAGCTAACTGGACCTTCTCAATAAGGAAGCCATGCATGGCCATTTGAGCACATCCACGTAGAGCCTATTTATGTTTCTTTTTATTATATATTTTGTTTAAGTAAAAGGAAATGCAAGTACAACTTTGCATAAGGATTGACCATTCATCACTAATATGTTATTTTCTGTTTATGGTTTATCTTGGATCATATAAGTGAGGACAGGAAAAACAAATTGGAGAAGGATGATGCCCTTCACTCATTAAATTTTGATTCATTTCCAGTTTATGAATCCTACCTTCAAGAAAAGATGACTAAGTTATCCTTTAGGGACATGGAGAGAGGGCCAATGAGGTACTTGCCCTGGTATATACTGATATGTGTGGGCCATTTGATGTATAGGCCAGGGATGGTTATCAATACTTCATAACATTTAATGATGGTTATTCACAGTACATGTATGTGTTTCTTATGAGGCACATGTCTAAAGCATTTGAAAGGTTCAAAAAGTTTAGACATGAAGTAGAGAAGCAAACAGGAAAACACTTTAAGGTTCTTCAATCACATAAGGAAGGAGAATACCTTAGTAAAAAATTTCTAGGTTATCTCAAGAATAATGGCATAGTCTCATAGTGGACTCCACCTAGTATGCCTTAGCTCAATAGGATATTGGAAAAGAAAAATTGGATCCAATTAGATATGGTCTGGTCCATGATGAGCTTCACTAATTTACCCTTATATCTTTAGAGACATGCCTACTTACTACATCTTACATTCTGAATAGGGTTCCCTTTAAATCCATTTCTACAACACCATATCGATGTGGTATGGTAAGAAACCGAGTCTTGGTCACATCAGGATTTGGGGATGTCTGATCCATGTCAAAATGCAATAGGTAGACAATTTAGAGGCTAGGTCTACTAGAGCCCATTTCATATCCTAAAGAGTCATTAGGATACTATTTTTACTTTCTAAAGGATAACAATATAAATGTTAGTGGTACGGGCACCAGGATCAGAAGGAGGCTCAACTCTATCCAAGATTCAATTTGGCTATCTAAACCTGATATTTTGTATTAAGTCAGTTATTATAAGTCTATTATTTTCATTAAGTCTTGAGTTAGTAATTTACTTTTGCATTAAGTCCTGTAGACCTTTTGGGTCAGAAGTTTGTTTGAAGTCTATGTAAGTTTGAGTCAAGACTATTATCCATTTAGTCTAGTTGAGTCAGGCATTCAAGAAGGTTAAGATTGAACCAAGCCTATTTGAGTCAAGCATTCAAGAAGACCAGCATCAAAAGACCCAAAGAGTGGACCTTGGAACTTGACCATAGGAAGGAAGAGAGCTACTTCATTCCAGCAAGGAGCCACCAAGAAAGGAAGGAACCACCAAAAAGGAACTTACCTATGGCACCATTTCATCCTCCACATAAGAAGGTCCCCACATGCCACATGGAAGATTTCAAATTCAAATTGAAGAAGTTAGGAGGTTCCATAACTTCCTCCCCTTTTCATGCATGCAATCTCTCCTTTTTTGAATTTCAAAAGGAGCTTGGGAAGTCTATAAAAAGACTCCTAATCCTCTTGTATGAGACTTTAGAATAAAGGGTCTAGTGACCTTGCTTAGGGTACAAGGCTCATCTAGGACCTTGCAATAAGGGGTGTCAAAACCCCACTCGGGGCAACCTCATTTGGGACTTTAGAATAGATGGTCTAGCAACCTTGCCTAGGGTGTAAGGATCACCCAAGACTTGGAAATAAGGGGTGTCAAATCCTGCCGAGGATAACCTCATCTAGGTATTTACAATAAAGGGTGCAGCTGGCCAATGCAAAAGAAAGGGAAAAAGGAGAAGCAAAAAGACTCAAGCTAATCATGGAAGGCCAGTCTGATCTTCTCCAACTCCAGGATCCTTTCCACCAGTGCTCAAAGAGTCCTCATCACCACTCGAAGGTAATTCTATCCTCAACTTCTTGGCATCAACATCTATGAATAGTTTGATGACTTGCCCCTTCAAGTATTCAAAGCACTGTCAGAAAGCATCCCTGCTGGCTTCTAATGCCTCCAAATGGTACTCTTCCCTTGCTTTAAAGGCTCAACCACCCTTGTCTTCGCTTGGAAAGCTAGTGCCTCTACTACCCATGCCTCCTCTTGCACGACCAAAGCCCGATTCTTGGCCTTGATAGCACCTCTTCTACTACCAAGGCCCTCACCTCAACTTCCACAACCTTGCCCTCAACATTGGCAATCCTTGCATCAACCCTGGCACCCTTGGCCTTAGCCTTGCCAAGCACCTTTTCAGCTTTGGCAATTCTTGCTTCAGCTTTGCCAAGCACCGTCCGGGCTTTAATAAGGTCTTACTCCCTCTAACCCCGCAACTCAGCCAATAGGCAATGAAGTTTTGCACAGTCCGTTGTGTTCTATCATGACAAGCAGACCTAACTGCCAGGGAGGCCTCAATTATGTCTGCCCTCTCCTTCTCAGTCACTAGTTAATCACTAGATAGATAGATTGTTTAGACTGCTATGTCACATTCCCCCTCCAGCATCTCGATGAACTTCTATGATAGCTCAACCTCCTTGAGAAGGTCATCCACATATTGCAACAAACCCCAGGCTTCAATGCAACCCTTCATCCAGACATCCAGTTCAAAATGTATCTATTTCTCATAGGAGGACTAGCATCTGAGCCCTTAGATAGAAGACTTACCGCATGGTGACTCAGATGAATCGCTGCAGGCCCTCCTTGGCATTCCTCACATGTGCTTCCTCTTTGATCTCCAATGGGACGAAGTCATCCAGAAACTTGAGGCATGTGTTCAACCTAGGCAGGAAAATCTCATTAGGGATAGGAACACCCTCTAGATAATCAGGGGGTCTCACCTCTTCACCTCCACCTAAGCCAGTCGAAGGGGCTATAGCTAGCTTCACCTTAGCAACAACTGTCCTGGCCTTCACCACTAACCTAGTCACCCGCATCAAGAATTCCACTACTGATGCCAGAACTTCATCGACCTCTACCCCAAATTTCCTCAATAGTCGCCAGCCCTTCCTCTTTTCCCTCTAAAGCCTTGCCTATGTTGGCTATGGCAATGCCCCCCAAGTCAAGGGGCACCATGACCTCTACTGTTGCTCCTATGATCGATGCCTTGCTAGAGGTCGAGGTAGGATCCAAAGGGAAAGATGGTCCCTTGCTCTTCTTTGTCTTCCCTGCCCCTTCATAGGGGATGGAGAATGTGCTCTCTTCCCCTTCAGGTCAGCCAAAGGTGGTAGAGAAGGCTCGCTAACAACTATGGTTGGCAACTTGTCATAGATCATCAGGACTGCACTAGAAGATAGGGTCACCCTGGTAAAAAAATTTAAAATCTATTTATCAAATAGTTGGTGGGGGCCTACCTCAAGACAATGAAGCTTCCAATGCATAAAGGGCCTTCAGCTAGCTCTCCAAAAGAAGAACATCATATGGTGGGACCTGTATTGGTAATAGCTCATCCACCATGATCTACTCTAATTCTTATAATACCAAAGGATCCAACAATTGCGTGGGCTCTACCTTGCCCTAAAGTCAGGGAATAGCCACAATGATAAGGAAACCATGAAGAAGAATCATGACTTCCAATCCCATAATTTCATAGAGCCGGTTGGGAAGCTAAATCCTTTATGAGAAGAAACATAGCACCATCCTTGGGAGGCCTTCACCTAGAAGAAATAATAGAATACCCTTACCCTGGGCTCTATGTGATGATAGACCATCAAGCTAAAAAAGCTGACGATGGCCCTCCAAGCATTAGGAACTAACTATGTTGGATAAAAGTTGTACCATTGCAACAAGTCTGCCATCATAGGATGCATGGGAATCCTAAAACCCACATTTAGTGACTCCTCATGAAGGGCAACCCTCATCACCATCCCCTTGGTGATTTGCTCATTCTTCCCAGAACTTCCAAGCGAATGCCTACTGCAAGGAAGAATTTCTTTCCCAATTGGAGGACTTTCTCCTCCATCAGGATGGAGGCCGCAATTTCAGGTGTCAAGCATGGCTCCTCCACTCCCATGATCATCACGCATCAAAAGTAAGATCAAAAGAAACAAGGGGGAAAGCATGACAACAAGACCTACCGCAGGTAGCTGCTGGTATGCCTCTCCAATTGATCAAATGTTCCTCTCCTCTTTCTTGTCGGTTTACTTCTTGGATACAGCGAGAATGTGAAAGGCCTCACCAGCTCCCACATGCTCATATATATCCATCAAAAGGACCTATCCATTACCTGAAGAAGGGGTGCCAATTTCAATTGAACAATCGACACACCCCATGTTGATTTAGCATTAAAAGCATCATTCTAGGAGGGGGCATCGTAACATCTTAAGAAAATGACCCATCATTATAACTTTGGAAACTACCATCGCTTTGAGTGATGTTGCCTCCCGAGAAACCATGCCAGGTCCCCATATAAAACTCAATGAGCTACCTCATCCAGCATAGCCTTGCCATCTTTGTCGCAAGATACCTCGCCTAGTGCAGCCTTGTCATCTCTACCATAAGCTACCTCTCCCAGTGTAGCCTCGCCATCTCAACCATGAGCTGCCACATCCGGCATAGTGGTGCGGGCACCAGACTCAGAAGAAGACTTCAGGGCTCCATCTGGATCTCTGATTGACCTTGCCTGAAGAATTAGGGTTTTCTGGTTTTGTAATAAGGGTTGACTTGGTCAACTCAATTTTAGTTGAGTCTGTATTTCCCTGCAATTTAAATTTTGTTGAGTCATGTTGACTCAGTACAGTCCTAGTAGTGGTCTAGGTCTTCTCCAGGGTACCACATTCTCTCCCAGGCTCAAGTAAGTGGGCACCACACTCCCAGCCACATGCTAGAGTCCAAGGTGCGCCACATCTCCATCCTAGTGTCTTGGTCCCCACACCCAAGGGAGCAAGAATTTTTCTTGAAGCCAAAATCAAGGAGGCGCCCCATATGTACCTTAAAAGGCCAAGCTAAAGGAGGAAAGAAGCATTTCTTGGGGAGCACTTCAAGGGGGCGCCCAATCCATACCTAAAAAGCCCAAAGCAAAGTTGGGAAGAGCCATGACTTGGGGAGAAAGAAAAGGAGGTGTCCAAAAGAGTTGAGCCATGGAAGGAAAAAATTTTTTCTTGAAGAACAAGGCAAGGAGGCGCCACCTACTTACCATTTGGAGCCATCAATCAACAATTATGGAACCTTTTGGCCGGCCATATGAGAAGAGATTGATTCTACAAACCTAATTTGAAGATCCATCCTATTAGTCCCACATGGGAAGATGTAAAACCCTGACCTCTTGTAAAGTCCTATAAAATAAACCCCTCTTGTAAGTTTTAAAAACAACTGATGAATGAATTCAATTTATGTGTGAGCAAACTTTGTGTTTCTCTCTTCCGCACTTGTATTCAGGTGTTGAGCTCCATGAGAGAGTAAATCTGGGTTCCCCAGGAACCTTGAGGATGTGTGAGATCTCCAACCCCAAAACCCTAGGTTAGCCACTTCACTTCCAAACCCTAGCCGCCCATCATCCTCTTCTTTCCATCAAACCCTAGCCTACCCCCATCTCTCACGGCCCCTCTCTCCAAGTAGTGGCCGACCACAAGCATCCAGGTCCAGTTCGGCTGCTTCGAATACGAGGCAAATCCCAGAGGAAGCCAGATCAGCATCCAGGAGAATCAGGACTTCAGCAACATCAACTTTCAAGTTCTTCTATCTGGTAAATCCTTCCTTGAGTATCTGGTTCCATAAATTGTTCTTCTTCTTTCCCAGATCTTGAGTTCAGGAGAAGCCAACTCTGCCAAAGGACCAGTATTGGAGGATCCATTGCGAAGATATCTGAATCTGGGGATCCAACAATCTGCTCAAGAGAGTCCTTCCACTAAACTCTGTGAAGATCACTGCCTGGTCTGTAACCCTTCTCTTCTCTTTACTTCTGTCCTGTTGAAAGTTCAGAGCGAAACCCTAGGTCTGGGAGTTTCTCAACCCCCAGCGATCCTTTACTTCTGAACTACTCTGATAACCTAGTTTCTTTAAATTGTGCTTTCAATTATTACATAGTTTCTTTCAATTTAGTTTAACTTTCCTTTGAGTCAAAGCTGACTTCTTAATATATATAAAAAAAAAAACATTAATTTTAATTTGCTTCCGCATTCCACATATTCATTCTGCATCATATAGCTTTGCCATCTCTACCATAAGCAGCCATGCCTGGCATAGATGCACCATCTTGGTCACAGACATCGGGTTTTGCCCTAGTAGTGGTAGGCCCCCGTGCACTACTAAATTAGTAAAACTTTTACTTCCTTTGCCTAAGACCATGAAGACCGAGCCACTTATGAAAGGAAATGGGGGCATCTAATACATTAGGGTTCGGTGGTCTAGCATGGCAACCATGCTCCACCCTTCTCTAGACATGTGTTAGCCTACTCGGTAGCAAGGCAACCTCCCAATGCCTCACCACATGGACTCAAAGGTGCATGCATGCCATTCATCACCAGCTGCTCAGTCCACCTGTTGTGCATGTTTCCAGTGTGGCAGTCATTAATGTTTGCCACCTGAAAAATACACTATCATAGGGATATTGAAGGAAAAATTATGCTAGGCAGATGAAAAGTATTTTAAAATAATTTTAAAATGAACAGCAGAAGGCTTGGTAGATCGATCAAAATGATCAACCAATCTGCTAGCAACAGGATCTAGTAAGATAATGCAGTATGCAATATACATCAAGAGCAAGAAAAAATAATCAAAGATATAAAAGTACCTTACCATTATACCTTTGAAAATACCGTGGAAAAGGGTAAAGTGCTCGAGCCACACACGTGTTTGACCTCTATAGGTAATCCACATCGAGGCTCGACTCCGATCAACTCCTTCGGAGTGCTAGCTCCTTGGGATCCTTCAGGCTGATCTTCTTCTTCTTGAAAGATAAGGAGGAGAGGTGGAACCCTTCCTAACTTTCTCTCTTCCCAAGACCTAGCTTGAATGCAAGGTATTCTCACACCCAATCCTAAGTCCTCACAAAACCCCTTTTCTCTTCTAGTTCTTCTTCAACCAACCAGCAGCCCCTAAAACAACCTTTATTTATAGAGGCAGCCATGAGAGGAAGAAAGAGGAAGGAGGAGTGAATTGGAGAGAAGGTCAAGGGCATAACAATTTGGCTCTAACTACATTAGGAAGGAATGACAATCATTCCATAAAAGTTTGGAGCCAAACAGCTAGAATTTGAAATTCAAACTAGGTTAAAACCTTTTAAAAAAAGCTTCCCAGAATTCTGTTCAGGGTTTTTTGGTCGAGCAGAGACGAGTCGACTCGAGCAGGGGTCGAGTCGGCTCATTTAGAACACAAACAGTCAGACTGTTCTTTTAGCAGGATCGAGTCGGCTCGAGCAGGGGTCAAGTCCGCTCATCCAGAAAAGTATTCCAGAAATACTTCTCATCACAGCCAAGTGTCGACCCCTCAAGTATTAACATATGGTCAATCATATTGATCGCCAGTGATATCAAACGAATCTTAATCGTCGATCAGCCTTAAGATCTGATAGAGACCCCTATGGTGTGTGACCCCATAGGTTCGAACACTAAGCCGGTAGCACTGGAACATTTCCAATATCAGTCAAAGTCCTTATCTAGCAATGATTCCTGATAGCCAGATAGGTCGACGATTGCAGAGCAACTTACCAGAACCTTTGGCATATGGTTACCACATAATTCATCTCTTTAATCTCACAATACTCAGGATGACCTAGGATTTGATTGCCAATCCTAATTTGGTTAATCCAGATCGTGTCTCAACTTTACAAGTTCTGTGACACCTCACAAGAACTACCCTGGCCAAGTTTTGCTAAATTGAGACATAGCGAGTCATCACTCCAAACATTTGGAGGGGTGAATTCCATCTTGATCCACCACCACTCCATAAGTACTTGACTGTACCTAGAAATCTTTCATCACTGGATTAGAAATCTAGATAATTTGATAACAAAGTACAGTGAGTTGCTTGCAAGCTACTATGGTGACCTCAGGTCTGAGAGACACATATACCCATATCCCTTTGCAAGCAACCCTTTGGTAGAAGGGAGCTCCGTAGATGGTCATGTTTAGTGAGATGTCACACATTTCACTTGTATGTCACATCAGTGTCACCACACTCCTTGGTCAAAAGGATAACCAACCAATGTAAGATACAACAACCTATGCTTGATACATTGTCATCCTATAATAATGTATTCTTTGGTTGTGAACCAATTTAAGAACTACTTGATATATCCTCTCTATATCAAATATAATGTAGTTCTAAGGACTCCATCACACAAAAGTTCTTTTCAGGAAAATGCACATGTGATGAACAACCAAAAGAATAACTTTTATTCATTAAAAATCTATATATAATTACAAAATTAGCAATCCGTCTACAGCCTAGATGATTGGCTTTGGGACATAATTCCTAACAACTCCCTCTTGGACTAAAGCCAATCAGTACAGAATCTTATTCCCATTTTTCATTTGTCGAACTCTTGAATTTCGATGGCATTAGTGAAGGAGTTAGCCAGGTTCTCCTTTCCATCAATCTTCGGAAGGTCAATGTCACCTCGTTCCATGATCTCTCATACAAGGTGATAGTGCCACAAAATGTGCTTTGTGCGGTGACGAGACTTCAATTCTTTGGCTTGAGCAATGGCTCCAGTACTGTCACAATACACCATAATAGGACCATCCAGGGAAGGTACCACTCCCAGCTCGCCAAGGAACTTTCGCAACCACACAGCTTCCTTTGCTGCATCTGATGCTACAATGTATTTTGCTTCGCATACTGAGTCTGCCATGGAAGGCTACTTGAAACTTTTCCAGTAGATCGCTCCTCCAATTAGGGTAAAGATAAAACTTGACACATTCTTGCTGTCATCCTTATCTGACTGGAAACTGGAGTCGGTATACCCTATAAGTTTCAAGTCAAGTTCTCCATAAACCAGCCATTGGTCCATAGTATTTTGTAAATACTTAAGAATGGTCTTTACCACTTTCCAGTGAGCTTCACTTGGGTCAGACTGGTATCTGCTCACTACGCCTAGTGAGTATGCCACGTCTGGTCTAGTACATGTCATGGCGTACATGATAGAACCCACTATTGAGGCATACGAGATTCTACTCATATACTCTCTCTCTTCAAGAGTTGTCGCACAATCCTTCTTGGAGAGAGCAATTCCAGTACCTATCAGGAGATACCCTTTCTTGGAATTTTCCATGCTGAACCATTTTAGCATAGTATCAATGTATATAGACTAGGACAGTCCCAGATGCCTCTTGGATCTATCTCTATTGATCTTCATATCCAGTATGTAAGAGGCTTCACCCAAATCCTTCATAGAGAACTGAGATGACAACTAGACCTTTATTCCTTGCAGTGTTGGGATGTCATTCCCGATTAAGAGAATGTCATCCACAAACGACACAAGGAATACGATTATATAACTATTAGCCCACTTGTAAATTCAAGGTTCTTCTCCATTCCTAATAAAGCTATATGACGTGATATATTTATCAAATTGCATGTTCCAACTTCATGATGCTTGCTTCAATCCATTATGGACTTTTGAAGCTTGCACACCTTTGACTCATCTGTGGATGTGAGCCCTTTAGGTTATATCATATACACATCCTCTTCCAACTGACCATTCAGGAAACCTATTCGGACATCCATTTGCTAGATTTCATAGTCAAAGTGTGCCGCCAAAGCAAGCATGATCTGAATGGATTTGAGCATTGCCACAGGAGAGAATGTCTCATCATAGTCAATACCATAATATTGACGATACCCTTTGGTAAACAAATGGGCTTTATAGGTCTCTACCTGCCTATCTACGCCCCTCTTTCTTTTGAAAATCCATTTGCACCCAATGGGTTTTATCCCTTCAGGTGGACCAACCAGTGTCCATACATTATTGATTTCCATGGACTCCATTTCATATTTCATGGCTCCCAGCCATTTCTCAGAGTTGGACCTCTGCATCGCATCCATATAGGTGATCGGATCCTCATTGTTCTCATCAAGTTCAATGGGATCACCATTCCAAACCAAGAAATCGTAGTATCTGTCTGATCGACTCAGTACCCTACTGGGTCTCCTTAATGGTTCCTGTGTGGGCTCAGGGTGTGATCTAATCACAATCGGTTCTATGTTGTCCCTTAAGTGTGTCGGTTCTTCTACTTGTTGAACTTCAATAAGTTCAATCTTAGCGGCCACATTTCCTTTACCAAGGAATTCCTTTTCCTAAAAGATAGCCCTAAGACTGATGAACAACCATTATTCCTCGACCAAGTAGAAGTAATACCCCTTAGACTCTTTTAGATACCCAACAGAAAGGCACCGGTTAGACCTGGGTCCAAGTTTGTTTATTTCCAAATGTTGTTCGTAAGCCGGGCAACCCCAGACCCGAAGGAGTGAGAGTGTTGGCTTACGTCTAGTCCATATCTCATATGGAGTTTTGCTAACGGACTTACTCGAATTCTATTCAAAGGTAACAGGCTGATTCTAGAGCATATCCCCAAAAGGATAGTAGCAGAGAAGAAAAGCCCATCATGGACATAACCATGTCTAATAGGATTCGATTCCTCCTTTCAAACACTCCATTTAACTGAGGTGTCCCTGGAGGTGTCCACTAAGAGAGAATCCCATTCTCCTTGAGATATGTCAGAAATTCACCGAAAAAGTATTCATTACCTCGATCTGATTGAAGGGTTTTGATACACCTTCCAGTTTATTTTTCTACTTCACTACGATATCATTTGAACATTTCAAACGATTCAGATTTATGTCTTATCAAGAAGACATATCCATACCTCGAAAGGTCGTCTGTAAATATAATGAAATAACTGTACCCACCTCTGGCACAAATATTCATGGGTCCATATACATCAGTATGTGCCAGACTTAGAATCTCTTTGGCTCGTTCACCTTTTCTAGCAAAAGGTGACTTTGTCATCTTTCCAAAAAGATAGGACTCACAAGTTGGCAGTGAACCATTTTTACTAAAATCGATGAGACCCTCGCTTTTCAATCTGTTTATCTTTTGTTAATATGACCTAGCCTACAATGCCATAGGTATGCATTGCTGACATTATCTATCCTAAGGCATTTGCTAGACATGTCTATTATACTAATAGGTCATGATAGTACATAAATGCCATTATTCATATGTCCATTCATCACTACAGAACCATTCCAAATGATTTTGTGAATGTCATTCTTTATTGATAGTTCGTAACCATACAAGGCTAATAGGCCTACAGAAATGACATTTAAGATAAAAGATGAACAATAATGACACTCATTCAAAATGATTGTACAAGATTCGAAAACTAGTTTGAGGACTCCTAACGCCAGGATTGGAACTTGGCTTCCATTTCCCACGTTCAAGAATCTCTCGCCATCCTCGAATCTTCTACTAACTTGAAGTCCCTGCAAAGAATTACAAATATGAATTGGACTTCCTGTATCCAATACCCAGTTAGTAATATCATAGATAGAGAAATTACAAGGTGTTATCATATAAATACCTTGTCCAGCACTATCTTGTTTCTTTCTCTTCTAAAACCTGTTCGGGTGAAGGGACACAATGTAACGAGGATAGTTCCTCTTCCAATGATCCTGCTTATTGCAGAAGAAGCACTATGCATTGCTCTTATCAGCCTTCACCCTTTTGGCCTAACTGAGCCTAGAAGCATTCTACACCTTTTTCCCTTTATTTTTCTTTTTCCTTTTCTTAAAGGGACTATGCCCTATCAAAAATCCTTGATGGGGACATCAAAACCCATCCAGATTTTTTTTTCTTTTCTAGATTATTTTTATTTTATTTTATATTTTATATTCCAGCTATTCCACCTATCCCCACTATTCCTACTTTATTCCCTACTTATCCCCAACTTGTCCCTGAGCTATTCCAGTCATCTTCTTCCCTCCAGCCCAAAATTGTCATCTTCCCAGATCCACTACTCGTGACCTTCCATGGCCGTCGCACATCCACGGCCACCCCACCCATGCAATCGGAGCTGCCCAACCCACCATCCGTCGGTCATCCTAACCCACCATCGTCCCATCTCCGCACCACCTCGAACCTGGACATTCTCGCTGAGATCCACCACCTCGCCGATCTGGACCCTACCCACGAGAAGCTCTTCTCCATGGCCTGGGCTGGGATACCATCTCCGATGGCCTCCTTGCCACCTTCGTCCACTACGGTGAGATCGAGGACTACCATGTCATCATTGACAAGGCCACCGGCCGCTCTAAGGGCATCGACTTCCTCCTTTTCCCACCATCGCCGCTCCACCCATCGCACCCTCCTCCAACCCCAGAAGTTCATCAATAACCGTATGATGCCCTCACTGGATCTGCAGCCCCAACCACTCTTCCCGTCCACCGCCTCCCTCTATTCCACGATCATAGAGAAGAAACCTACATAGATCTCAGAGTAGAAATAGCTTTGCACGAATCTCAAAGTTGCATGCTTCTCAGAGTAGGAATTCTTCTACACAGTTATCAGGCTTGCATAAATTTTAAAGCAGCTAAACACAGATCCTGATACGAGCCTTTTTTGGCATAGATTTTGATGCATTTGGATTATATTTTATTTATTTTAATTTTTTAAATCTGTTAGGATTGGGATAGGTTTCATCTTTATCTTGTAAGAGGGTTGGAAAGTCTATAAATATCACCCTCAATCCTTTGTAAAAAATTGGTTAATGAAGATGATTTGAGAAGAGCGGTTCTTCTTTCTGCCTCCGTAAGGAGTGGGCGTGAGGCCCGTCTTTCTTTCACCTTTGGGTGTCGAGGGGTGTAAGACCCTATTCCTTCGCTTTCGAGCATCGAGGGGTGTGAGACCCTATGCCTTCGCTTTCGAGTGTCGAGGGGTCTGAGACCCTATCCTTCGCTTTCGAGCATCAAGGAGCGTGAGGCTCTAGTTTTTCTTTATTTTTTGGAACATCGCGGGGTGTGAGGCCCTAGCTATCCCTTCTTAACCTTAATCCCAGGAGACTTCTCAGCTCTCCAACGATCCTCCTAGCCTTGTCCTCCATCAATTTGGTATCAGAGCAGGAGAGGATTAGGATTGGAAAAAAAAAGAGTTGCAGCATCGAGCCTGACTCGACGGAGTCGAGTTTTCCCCATCCCAGGGGAATGATGGGGACATCAAAACCCATCCAGCATTTTTCTTTTTCTTTTCTAGATTTTTTTTTTATTTTGTATTTTTTTATTCTAGCTATTCCACCTATCCCTGCTATTCCTACTTTATTCCCTACTTATCCCTGACTTATCCCTAAGCTATTCCAGTCATCTTTTTCCACCCAGCCCCAAATCGTCATCTTCCCGAATCCACCACTCATGACCTCCCATGGCTACCGCACGTCCACAGCCACCCCACCCGTGCAATCGAAGCCGCCCAACCTGCCAGCCGTCGATCACCCCCACCCGCCGCCATCCCATCTCCGCACTGCCTCGGACCCAGACATTCTCATCGAGATCCACTGCCTCGCCGATCTGGACCCTGCCCAATAAAAGATCTTCATCCATGGCCTGGGCTGGGATACCATCTCCGACAGCCTCCGCGCCACCTTCGTCCGCTACGGTGAGATCGAGGACTGCCACGTCATTGTCGACAAGGCCACCGGCCGCTCCAAGGGCTTCGGCTTCTTCCTTTTCTTGCCACTGCCGCTCCACCTGTCATGCCCTCCTCCAACCCCAAAAGTTCATCAACAACCGTATGATGCCCTTGCCAGATCTACAGCCCCAGCCCCTCTTCCCATCCGCCGCCTCCCTCTATTCCATGGTCACAAACAAAAAACCTGCACATATCTCAAAGCAAAAATTGCTTTGCATGGATCTCAAAGCTACATGCTTTCCAGAGCAAGAATTCTTTTGCACTGTTATCATGCCTAAACAGATTTCAGAGTAGCTTAGTACAGATCCTGATACGAACCTTTTTTGGCGTAGATCTTGATTCATTTGGATTATATTTTATTTATTTTAATTTTTTAAATCTAAATGTATTGATTAGTCTGAAGCTATTTTAATTTCAAGTTTGTTTTAGATTAGGATTATTAGTTTGAAGTCGCTATTAGGATTGGGATAGGTTTTAACTTTATCTTGTAAAAGGGTTGGAAAGTCTATAAATATCACCCTCAGTCCTTTATAAAAAATTGGTTGATGAAGATGATTTGAGAAGAGCGATTCTTCTTTCTACCTCCGTAAGAAGTGGGCGTGAGGCCCGTCTTTCCTTCGCCTTTGGGTGTCGATGGGTATGAGACCCTATTCCTTCGCTTTTGAGCATCGAGGGGTGTGAGATCCTATGCCTTCGCTTTTGAGTGTCGAAGGGTCTGAGACCCTATTCCTTCACTTTTGAGCGTCGAGGGGCGTGAGGCCCAAGTTTTTCTTTGTTCTTCGGAACATCACGGGGTGTAAGGCCCTAGCTATCCATTCTTGACCCTAATCCCAGGAGACTTCTCATCTCTCCAACGATCCTCCTAGCCTTGTCCCCTATCAATTTGGTATCACAGCGGGAGAGGTTTAGGGTTGGAGAAAAAAGGAGTTGCAGCATCGAGCCTGACTCGATAGAGTCGAGTTTTCCCCATCCCAGGAAAATGATGGCGACATCAAAACCCATCCAACTTTTTTTTATCTTTTCTAGATTTTTTTTATTTTATTTTTTATTTTTTTATTCCAGCTATTCCACCTATCCCCGATATTCCTACTTTATTCCCTACTTATCCCTGACTTATCCCTGAGCTATTCCAGCCATCTTCTTCCACCCAACCCCACATCGTCATCTTCCCAGATCCACCACTCGCGACCTCCCATGGCCGTCACACGTCCACAACCGCCCCACCCGTGCAATCGAAGCCACCCAACCCCCCGTTTGCCGGTCATCCCCAACCTCCGCCATCCCATCTCCGCACCGCCTCGAACTTGGACATTCTCGCCAAGATCCACCACCTCGCTGATCTGGACCCTGCCCATCGAAAGCTCTTTGTCCATGGCTTGGGCTGGGATACCATCTTAGACGGCCTTTGCGTCACCTTCATCTGCTATGGTGAGATCGAGGACTGCCACATCATCATCGATAAGGCCACCGACCGCTCCAAGGGCTTCGGCTTCCTCCTTTTCTCGCCACTGCCGCTCCGCCCACCGTGCCCTCCTCCAACCCTAGTAGTTCATCAACAATCGTATGATGCCCTCACCAGATTTGCAGCCCCAGCCCCTCTTCCCGTCCGTCGCCTCCCTCTGTTCCACTATCATAGAGAAGAAACTTGCACATATCTCAAAGCATAAATACCTTTGCATGGATCTTAAAGCTACATGCTTCTCAGAGCAGGAATTCTTTTGCACAGTTATCATGCTTGCAAAGATTTCAAAGCAGCTCAGTATGGATGCTGATACGAACCTTTTTTGGCATAGATCTTGATTCATTCGGATTATATTTTATTTATTTTAATTTTTGTAATTTGGATGTATTGATTAGTGTGAAGCTATTTTAATTTCAAGTTTGTTTTAGATTAGGATGATTAGTTTGAAGTCTATTAGGATTGGGATAGGTTTCATTTTTATCTTGTAAGAGGGTTCGAAAGTCTATAAATACCACCCTCGGTCCTTTGTAAACAATTGGTTAATGAAGATGATTTGAGAAGAGTGGTTCTTCTTTTTGCCTCCGTAAGGAGTGGGCATGAGGCCCGTCTTTCCTTCGCCTTTGGGCATCGAGGGGTATGAGACCCTATTCCTTCACTTTCAAGCATCGAGAAATGTGAGACCCTATGCCTTCGCTTTCGAGTGTCGAGGGGTCTGAGACCCTATTCCTTCACTTTCGAGCATTGAGGGGCATGAGGCCCTAATTTTTCTTTGTTCTTCAGAACATCGCTAGGTGTGAGGCCCTAGCTATCCCTTCTTGACCCTAATCCTAGAAGACTTCCCAGCTCTCCAACGATCCTCCTAGCCTTATCTCCCATCAATCCTCCCACTAGGTTAACCATCCCTTTATTCAGTTGGTGATCTTTCTCATAAGTCTACAATAACCCCAACAGATCATGGTAGTTAACTGCAGGTTTATTCATTCTATAATGATCGAGAAAGTCAAGATAGGAAGAAGGCAAGGAATTCAAAATCGTATCTTTCCCGAGCTATTCATGCAAGGGATATCCGAGCTTGCCCAGGCACTCAATCATCTCGATCATGTGTAATACATGATCAGTGACTGAGGCCCCATCATGCATCCCCATGTTGTAGAAAGCATAGGAAACCTTGTACCTCTCAACATCATCTGGTGTGCTAAAGGACTCCTTCAATCTTTGAAGAATTTCTTCTAGCTAGGCTTCCTCAAACTTGTGATTGAACTCGTCGTTCATCACTACCAACATTATGTATCAAATAGTGGTCCTATCAGAGAGCCACTTCTGATAAGTGCCTCTGATTGAACCCTGAGCATTGGGAACAGGAATTTCAGGTGTCGGATCTGATACATATACAGGATCCGCTCATGCTCCAGGATAATCCTGAGCCTTCGATACCAGCTATCGAAGTTGGGTCCATTAAGCTTCTCATTACCATGAAGAGACCAGAGTGACAGGTTAGAAGACATCTGAAAGGAAAACCAAAACTTTATTAGTGTATATGAATTATTAACCTAAAAACATGAACTTTAGTCCAAAGGCCCCTACCACTAATTATTCAGACTGGTAGCCTCTACCTCCAATCCAATAAATTACTTTAATTCATTAGTGGGTACTAGAGTCCAATAGATGACACATGAGCCCGACTTTGGCTGGCCTACCCATGGCGTCTAAAGGTAGGTTCTTCAAATGATTAGTTCTCTAAGTAATCCCTAGTATTTAGGTTTTTGCCCCATGGTGCACTTTAATCAGCCTTTGGGCCTCCTATTGAAGGTCCCGGTTAGGTCCAAATATTAACATGATAAAATTCAATGCTTCTAGCTAACAAATAGTCAAGCCCAACTTTGGCCAGCCCACTTGACCACCATTAAGAGAGTCACACAGAGCCATCATATTAAGAACAGAATTCCAATAGCCCAATGAACACCTGATCTTCGGATCTGCCAATGAACATCCAACTATTGGACCCATTACCATCCCACTTAATGGGAGGCTAGGAATTGGTTATCCCTATAACTTCATCCTTTTATGGACCTAATAATTTAGAGGATTTAATTTTAATATGATGGAAGATGAGATGAGAAGACATGGATCAACCTCCCACTGACCACATTAGCAATCAAGGAGGGTTACTCATAACTAATGATCCATGGACACCTAAAATCAGTCAGGACTGATTAACCTTGGGTGACATGTGTTAACATGAGTCAATGAGCTATTCAATCAATTCTGATTGACCATATTGGCCAGGTAAGTGAGATCATGGATTGGGTTCCACCATTAACCTTCTAGTCTTAGACACCAACCGAGTTGGCTAGACAAGAGGTAGCCCCAAAGAACCATCATCAAACTGCCAAACTTACCTAGACACCAATTGGTTCATCAAAGTCGATTAGACTAGCCTAAAGACTTGGACTAACCACTGAGCCATAAATTAGGTCCATTTAGATCTATGGACTAATCAATCTAACTATTAGAGAGATCTATAGAGAAGAAACCCTAACTCAACATTTGATTAGATTAGTTCTTTATTTAGTCTAATGCATCTAAACCTAGGTTTAACCTAATTAAGGATCCAAAAGAAGCTAACCCATGATCCTTAAGGCTTATTGAAATGACTTAAAATCTTTGAATCATATTTCTAGAATTTTTGTCGTTCAATATAACTTAAGTTTCAATTAAGTCCATTAGCTATAATTAATTGAAACAATTTCAATTAAGAATGTAAAACAATTTTACAAGCAAATTTGAATTCACTATTGATGCGGGGTGATCCTAAGACTACCATAATTGTAAGAAAATAAAAACTAAGTTTTTTGTAATTTTTTTTAGAATTTTAATTTGTAGGCTAATATCTCGAAATCAAGTAAAGATGAGCAGGAAAACTAGTAATGAAAAGAAACATCATACCCACAAAGAACTCATGCAAAATAATAAAAGAAAGGATCTCGAAGATTGAGAAATCCCAAGTTAGGAAAGCGTACCTTTAATAAATTAGAAGTTAGGAGGGAGAAGGATTTTACCAAGCATCGAATCAAAAATCTGCTTGATGTCGGGGTCACACAGTACTCGAGATTATCGCCTGGAAGACAAGCCTTCAGTTCCTCAGTTCAGGTAGCTATCTAGGATCAGTCCTGGAGGCAAAGAGGGCCTCCTCCTTGGAGGTGAATACCTCAGGGATCCTGCAAGCATCAAAGGTTAGCAAGAGAACAAATAAGAAATCAAAAAAGAAGAACTAGGGTTTGGGAAAAGAGGAATCAAGGTTTCTATTGTTGGTGGCTGGAGGTGGAAGAAGACTCAGGCTGAAGAATGGCTAGGGCTCTCTTCCTTGGGATGGATTAGGGCTTGAATGCTGATGCTTTGGTCGGTCAAGGCTTGGAAGAACTAGGGCACACTTAGTAGCACTCACACACCTCAATCACAAGAATACAATTGAACATAATTAAACTAAATTTTAGCAGGGTTTCATTGATATGGGATGACTCTAAGATTGTAGGAAAATAGTAAACTAATTTTTTTATGATTTTTATATTTTAGGTTTGTAGGCTAAATTCCAAAGTTATTTAGTAGATAAAGTAGCAATGCAAAGAATCACCATGATTGCAAAATAATCCATGCAAGATAACGAAAGTCAAGACCTGGGAATCTAGAAACTCTCAGTTTAGGATAGCTTTCTTCAATCAAATCAGATATCAAGAGAAGGGTAGGTTTCTTATCAATCAGAGATTGAAGACTTTGTAATAGAAGGGATCACTCACACTATGATTGGAGCCTGGAAGATGAAGCTGGGTTCCCTTGGATCAGAAGGCTGATTTGGGCAGTCCTGAAGGCAAGGAAAGCCTCCTCTGGGGAGGTGAAATACCTCGGGGATCCTGCAAGCATCAGGGGTCAATCAAAATAGCAAGTAATAAAGAGAAAGAAAACTAGGGTTTTGAAGGAATCAGGATTAGGGTTGGAAGCTGGCAGCCGGGGAGGAAGAAGCTCCTTGTCTTGGATGGTAGCTAAGGCCTCCTTTCCTTGGGCATAGCTGATCTCCAAGGATGCAAAAGGATGCTAGGGCAACATGGATTTGGCCAGGGCACACAAGGAGAGCACTCAATGTAAAGAACCAAAACAAAAATACCAACACAAGGCAATGACTCAAAATTTCAGCAAGTTGTATTCATAAGAAAAAGTTCATTACAAGAGGGGGAGGGGTGGGATATTTAGAGAGTTTCCATGCCCTCTCAAACTAGGGTTACACTTAGATTAACAAGCCTTTTCCTAGTTAGATTACAAGTCCTTCTCCTAGCTGATGCAGGATAGATGCGCGGGGTTGGATCGCTGGCGAGCTAAGAAGTCACCAGGGGATTAGGGTTTGTCTAAAAGAAGGAAGAAGAGGGTGAATGGTTTAAAAAGATAGCTGGGGTTCACACAGATTCTCCTAGAAGGACAAGCACAAAGCAAAGGGCTCACACAAATGCCCTAGGGATCACACAGATATCCTAAAAAGAAGGGGGAAGGGATCACAAAGATAACCTTAGGAACAATAGGGATCACACAGATGCCCTCACAATAGGGATCACATAGATACCCTGGGCTCACACAAATGCCCTCACACCCTCCCCATGCGGGGCGAACGAAAAGAAACACTCTTTTCTAAACACTCATCTTTATTCACCAAATTTTTATAAATGACTGAGGGTGGTATTTATAGACTTTTCAACCCTCTTATAAGATAAAGATGAAACATGTCCCAACCCTAACAAACTTCAAACAAATGAAACCTAATCTAAAATAAACTTGAAACACTTGAAACTAAAATAGATTCAAACTAATCAATACATCCAAATTAAAAAAATTAAAATAAATAAAATATAATCCAAATTTATCAAGATCCATGCTAATTTGCTCTAAAATCTGTGCAATCTTGATAGCAGAAAACTTCTTGCTCTGAGAAGCATGTAACTTTAAGATCCATGCAAAGTTGTTTCGGCTAATCTAAGATCTATGCAGAAAAATTCCTCTCTGTGACCATGGAACAAAGGGGGCGGTGGACGATGGGATCGTCGGTGGTGGTGACCTTGAAGAAGTTGCGGGACTTGAATTGCTCAAGGTGGTGCTCGTTCTTGGGGTTGACCCGGTTGAAGGAGGAAGACAAGAAATAATCTCCAGTTGGCATCCTCCATAGCATGGAATGGTAACCGTTGGTTTTGTTGGGATGGAAACTCTTTGGAACGAAAAATATTCAGAGATTTAGATGGAGGACTTCATGTTTGATTTCTTCATGATCGGAGATGGGCGGGTGAAGTTGCTAGACTTTAATCCCTAGGGGGCCTTCACGCTGCCGCTTTGTGCTGATGACCTTACCACAAGCCTTTGCCTCAGCCTTTGTTGATCATTTTCTTTTTTTATCCTCAAGCAGAAATCTTCTTGGCACCTGGAAGGCACCACATGCTCCATACAGACATGGATCCTCTTCCTGATGATCCAATTGCCAACCTGCTTATTGATCTCGACTCCGATAGCACACTTGGTAATGTTCCAGATGTGGCCTGTGCTGCCATGATGGTTGAAAGAAAGTTTTTTTTTGGCAACGGATGGAGGAAGAAGATGACAGGAATAATAGAGGAATAAGTCAGGGATAAACATGGAATAAAATAGAAATAGGTGGAACAGATAGAATAAGAAAATATAAAATAAAATAAAAAACTAGAAACGAAAAAGAAAAACCCGGATGGGTTTTGATATCCCCATCATTCCCTTGGGATGGGGAAAACTCGACTCCATCGAGTCAGGCTCGATGTTGCATCTCTTTTTTGTTTTCAACCCTAATCCTCTCCCGCTCTGATACCAAATTGATGCAAGACAGATGAGTAGGGTTGGATCGCTGTGAGCTAAGAAGTCACCAGGGGATTAGGGTTTGTCTGGAAGAAGGAAGAAGAGGGTGAAGGGTTTAGAAAGATAGCAAGGGTTCAGACAGATTTCCCTAGAAGGACAAGCATAAAGCAAAGGGCTCACACAGATGCTCTAGGGATCACACATATACCTTGAAAAGAAGGGGGAAGGGATCACACAGATACGCTTAGGAACAATAAGGATCACACAGATGCCCTCACAATAGGGATCACACAGATATCCTTGGCTCACACAGATGCCCTCACACCCTCCCTATGCGAGGTGAATGAAAAGAAACACTCTTTTCTAAACACTCATCTTTATTCACCAATTTTTACAAATGACTGAGGGTAGTATTTATAGACTTTCCAACCCTCTTATAAGATAAAGATGAAACCTATCCCAACCCTAACAAACTTCAAATAGATGAAACCTAATCAAAAATAAACTTGAAACACTTGAAACTAAAATAGATTCAAAATAATCAATACATCCAAATTAAGAAAATTAAAATAAATAAAATATAATCCAAATTTATCAAGATCCATGCTGAGTTGCTCTTAAATCTATACAGGCTTGATAACAGAATCTTGCTCTAAGAAGGGTGCAACTTTGAGAACAATGCAAAGTTGTTTTAGCTGCTCTGAGATCTATGCAAGAAAATTCCTCTCTGTGACCATGGAATAGAGGGGGCGTGGTGGACGATGGGATTATCGATGGTGGTGACCTTGAAGAAGTTGCGGGACTTGAGTCGCTCAAGGCAGCGCTCGTTCTTGGGTTGACCCGATTGAAGGAGGAAGACAAGAAACAATCTCCAGTTAGCATCCTCCATAGCATGGAATGGTAACTATTGGTTTTGTTGGAATGGAAACTCTTTGGAACGGAAAATATTCAGAGATTCAAATGGAGGACTTCATGTTCGATGTCTACATGACCAGAGACGGGCAAGTGAAGTTACTAGACTTTAATCCCTAGGGGGCCTTCATGCTGCCGCTTTGTGCTGATGACCTTACCACAAGCCTTTGCCTCAGCCTTTAGTTGATCATTTTTTTTTAATCCTCAGGCGGAAATCTTCTTGGCACCTGGAAGGCACCACATGCTCCACACGGACATGGATCCTCTTCCTGATGATCCGATTGCCAACTTGCTTATTGATCTTGATGCGATAGCATGCTTGGTGACATTCCAGACGTGGCCTGTGCGGTCGTGATGGTTGAAAGAAAGTTTTTTTTTGGCAATGGGAGGAGGAAGATGACAAGAATAACAAAGGAATAAGTCAAGGATAAACATGAAATAAAATGGGAATAGCTGGAATAGCTGGAATAGCTAGAATAAGAAAATATAAAATAAAATAAAAAAATCTAGAAAAGAAAAAAAAACCTAGATGGGTTTTGACATCCCCATCACTAGCTAGGTTAGAATTACAAAACTTAAAAGAACTAGGAACATAAATCCTAACTAGGTTAGACTAGTCTTCTCCTTCTCACTTAAGGACACCTCTTGGACATAGTCAACACTTCAAGGATGCCTAGGGTGGCATGTTGGGCTTCTAGGAGCATCAAGGGACCAGCCCAAAGGGGCTTAGGTGCATGGGCTTGGGCCTCTGGAAGCTAGGGTGGCCAGGTAGCCTGGTAGCAAAAATATTCCCTGGTATCTTGCTTCTTAAGGGCTTGGGCTTGGTGCTTGGGCTTGATTTATTTAGGCTAGGATGCAGGAGGACCTCTGGAATCATAGATGCCCTGGTCTGGGAATATAATCTGGTATCTGGAAGGGAATCTGGGCATCTGGAGGGCATCTGGAAGGAATTAGGGTTTCTAGAAGGCATCTTGGATCCTGTGGTGTCATACAAAATCTAATAATCTGATGTAGTGGCTTCTAACTCATGGATGAGGCTTGGTGGAACTCCAAAATAGTGTAACCTCCTCTCTGGTATAAAAAGTGGAGTCATACTAGACTCAGACTGATATATAGGACTCAATATACTGGACTAGGTCGAGACAAATCAACTAGTCTCACCTTATTACAACTCAATCTTAATTGATTACAAAATTTTCAAAACTTTGATACATGACTATGTAAACCAGATAGGGCCCAGTAATCTGTCTAATCATGGTGTCCCCACCAAATCTCCCAGGGCGGGAGGAACTCAACCCTATTGAGTATGTGTCAATTTGGCTCAAGGAGGGTCTGGGTTGAGGTGCTGTAGATCCGCACCAGCATTCCACAAGTCCTCAAATTCTGGTGACGTTGCCACCGGACCAAGTACCGCTAACAGTCTCTATCCCAAGTACCAATAGCTTGATTGTCCAAAGTTCTCTCAATCTTTTTCTCACTTATAGGCCAATTTGTATGTGGACACTCTAGGGTGGGTTCTCTCTCAAAGGGAGGGATAGGCTCAAGGTGCTCGCTAGGTATCACTACTGGCTCCCTAGACTCTATAAGATCTGAGATGATGAAGGTGGAGCTAATACCTAAATCATGTAGTATATCAGGCACATAGGTATTGGGTCCATCGCTATTCATTATCTTGGATGGGCCAGCTTCGCGAGCAGAAAATTCTTTTGTAATTATAAAATCCTCTGCAAGAAATTCTTTATCTTTTCTTTGTGAATTAGCCAAGTTGTTATTTAATTCATTACTTATGTTTAGCTTTTGACAAGTTCCTGATGCATATGCTGTGCAGAGGTAAGTGTAGGTGCAGACAAATATATTGGATTTGTGAACTCAAATTCAGATGTTACACTTATTTCTTGGGGTTGTTCTTTAGGGATTTGATCCTGGATTTCCTCTAGAAACAACTCTTGTGAATTCTCAGTTTTACTTGTAATGTTTGATCCTGGCTTAGTTTCTTCAATTATTATAGTGGGTTAAAGATCAATTATCATGAATTCCTTAGTAGGTTCAAATGGGTCAACCTCTAATTCTTTAGCCTTAATTAAATTAACTCCTGGCTTTGCTCTAAGGCTACTAGAATTTTCCCTCATTGAACTTCTAAGCTGAGTGGGTGAATCACAAATTTCTTTCCATAATGATAAAAGGTATAGATGTTGGTTCGACCAGATAGGGTAGTGCATGATCATAAAGCCATGGTCGACCTATAATGATAATACTGACCTTCATGGGAAGGACATCACACCAAATCTCTTCTTCATATGATTGTAGTTTAATTAAGATTTGGCACCTATACTTGATTGGCATAGAGGTGGAATCTACCCATGATACCTTATAGGGACTGGGGTGTGGAACTAAGGTCAAGCCCAAAGATTTAGTTGTTTCAGTGGCAATGGCATTGACACAACTCCCACTATCTATTATAATCTTACATACTCTATTCCTAATTTTAACAAAAGTCTATAGAATGCTAGTTCTATGCCAATCTTCCTCAGTTTGGGTTTGAGTCAGAATATATCTAACTACCCATATTTGATCAAATTCCTCCTCATCTCCTTCATATTCTTCTACCAAGTCTGGTTCAGCCTCATAAACTTCTTCTTCCATATCCTCATTGTTGGGTTCAGGCTCTTGTTCCTCTAGCCCCCTATGTGTATGGATCTGGTGGGACATTGGCTAGCAAAGTAACCTACCTTGTTATGCCTAAAACAAGCATTGGGGCTAGGGCTTGAGGCTTTCTGAAATGCAGGTGCCTTACCCTTGTCGATTCTAGTAGGTGCAGAATTGCTTAAACTGGATGGACTTGGACTCGAGTTAGGTCGAGATGGGTTAGGGTTGGGACAATTTGGGTTGGGATTGAATCGGGTTGGGTTAGGGTTGGGTCAGACTAGGCTAGGGTTGGGTCGGACTAGGTTAGGGTTAAATCGACCTGGGTTGGGATTGGAATTTGGTCTACCCTAGTATGCTTGGTTTGGATTTGACTTTGGGAATTGGGTATTGTTCATAACATGTTCAGACTTCTGATATGTAGGTACTCTTTGGAATTGTTCATAATGTCTAGCTATTTAATAGGCATTGTTCCAAATCATGGACTTCTCTTATGTACAGCTCTCTTTTGATGTCTTCACGTAATCCAATTCTAAACATGGATAGGGTTTGATCTAAAGACTCGGATACACTACACCTAATAGCAAACTCATCAAATTCAGCAATAAAATATGACACTGATCTATTCCCTTGAAGAATTTTGTTCCATTGGTCTAAGAGCTGCTGATTGTAAGATTCTGGTAGGTATTTCTCTTTGAGTTGTAATTTCATCTCTTGCCAAGTAGTTATAGGTGGAAGGGCTTGTTGTCTCCTAGTACGCTCAAGATTAGCCTAAAAGGAAACTAAGCAGGTGGTTTGACAAGATCCTACACTAGGCATGCAAACATCTGCAGGAGCAGAATGGATTTTAAAATATTTTTTTAAAATTCGTGCAGCAGAAATCTGCTCCACCAGGAACTAATCTAAATCTAGTTGCATTTAGGCATGTATGATCATATAAAATATTTGCAAAATATTAAACAAATAAGTCTATCAATGCATGATTAAAAATAATTTTCCATACCTTTATTCCACCTGGAATAACTCTGGAATAAGCCTGGAATAGGCTGGAATAACTGGAATGAAGTTATTCCAGTCGTCTTCCTCCTTGGGCTATTTGAAAACTCAGTTTTTGGCTTTCAAAATGGTGTCGGAACACCTCCTTCCGGACCTCCGTTTGCTCCCAAATTTGAGCAGCAGCAACTTGGACAAGTCTACTTCGATTTGCCACTGATAACTGCAACCAAATGTAAGCCAAAAAATTATAATAAATCACCAAATCTGCTGCAAGATTTCTGCAGTAGAACTGGGCAGCAGACTTTGGCCTTCGTTATGGAGCAGCTGGGGCGATCGCGGTCCGCGTAGCTTGCTCCTAGGAGTAGAAGGATACTCCCTCTAGAGGGGAGACACGCCCGGGGCTCTCGGATCCTTCTCCACGCGTGGTGCTAGCCGCTGGAAGAAACCTTCACGGTCATAGAAATTTCTGCAACAGGGCAGAACTTTGAGCACTTGAAACAAGGGATTTAAAGCCTTGTTTCTCTCCCTCACAAGCTCCTAAACCCAGCCCCAAAGCTCTCCACTTGAGTCTCTCAAAGAAGAAGAATGCCTAGAGATTTTTATTGATTTTCCTTGGATCTCACATGGTGGATCAAAACTTCTCACGCTGAAACAAGGGTGCTGTTGTTTAAATAGGACAGCAAAGGGAGAGGGAGGTGGAGAGGCTGGGAGGGGAAGACACGAGCGCTGCCATTAACCCAATTAATCAAGCTATTCATAGGGATTAATCCAGCTTGGAGGGAGAAGAAGTGATGCCAATGTTTTGGACGAGGGAGAGGAGTTTCGATCGTTTGGGCTTCCACAGACGTTTGGCCTTCTTGATGCTTGGAATTTCTTTCCAGCAAAATCACCGTGTAAATAGTCAAGGAAAGGAACACCAGTTCAATTAACCGGTCCAAGCAAATATGGTTCAAACCCATTTAAACCTATTAGTCCAACCCAATTTAACTTGGTTCAATTGGTTCACAACTAATTGAAGGCCGAAACGAACTCTGAATCAGTTCAAAACTGATTCAGAAAAATCCTGGCGCAGTGCTGGTCAACCAGGAACAATTTCCGGTTGACACAAACAAGAGCAAGATGGGGAAAAGAGTGCTCAAAAATACTGTGACCATAAGATCGAGACGATTCCCAATCGTAATCGGTATCCGGATCAGAGAGTTATCCTCTGTGGCATGTGACCTCATAGGTTCGAACCTAAGCGGTAGCACTAAAACAATTTTAGTACCAGCATAGGAAACCATCTAGCAATGGGTCCCGGCGTCCGGATAGGTCGAAGATGCGGGAGAAAACTATCGAACCTCTGGCATATGGTTACCGTATAATTCATCCCTTTGACCACTAATGCTCATGACGACTGAGATTGGGCTGCCAACCCAGACTGAGTCAGTCGACTATGTGTCTCAACCTCGCAAGCCCAGTGACTCTTCACTAGGACTACCCTGGCCGAGGATTTGCTAAATTGAGATACTGCAAGACATTCAATCCAAACTGTTTGGACAGGTCAATTCCATCTTGGTCCATCACTGCTCCATAAGTACTTGCCTGTACCCAGAAACCTTCCATCACCGGATTAAAAATCCGGGTAGTCCGGCACCAAAGCACAGGGAGTTGCTTGCAAGCTACCATGATGACCTCAGGTCAGAGGGACACAGATACCCATATCCAATCGTGAGTATCCCTTTGGCAGAAATGGGCTGCACGGAGTCACGTTCAATAAGATATTACATATCCCACTTGCAGATCACATTAGTGTCACCACACTCATTTGGTCAAGGGGACAACCAAACGATGTGAACTACAATAACCTATACTTGATATATTGTCGTCTAGTACAATATATCCTTTAGTTGTGAACAGGGTTTAAGGACCAATCGATACATCCTCTCTGTATCGAAGTCAGTGTAGTCCTAAGGACTTCATCACATGGGAAGAGTTCATTTCAGGGAAATTTAATATGTGATGAGCTGCCAAAAAATATTTTATTAATTCATAAAAAAAATACAATACTGAGCACAACTGCCTACAACCCAGGCGATTGGCTTTGGGACACAATTCCCAACAACTCCCACTTGTACTAAAGCCAATCAGAAGAGTATCTAATACCCATTTCCCATTTACAATAGTCGAACTCTTTTATTTCAAGGGCTTTAGTGAAGGGGTCGGCCAAATTTTCTTTTCCATCGATCTTCAGAAGATTGATGTCGCCTCGTTCCACAATCTCTCGTACGAGGTGGTAGCGCCGCAGAATGTGCTTGGTGCGGTGATGAGCTTTAGGCTCCTTAGCTTGAGCAATGGCTCCAGTGCTGTCACAGTACACCAGAACAGGACCATCTATGGAAGGTGCCACCCCTAGCTCTCCAAGGAACTTCCGCAACCACACGGCTTCCTTTGCCGCATCTGATGCTGCAATGTATTCTGCTTCGCATATCGAGTCTGCAACAGTTGCCTACTTAGAACTTTTCCAGCATATCGCTCCACCATTCAGGGTAAATACAAACCCTGACACACTCTTGCTATCATCTCTATCCGACTGGAAACTGGAGTCAGAGTACCCCACAAGTTTCAAGTCAGGTTCTCCATAAATCAGCCATTGATCTTTAGTATTTCTTAAATACTTAAGGATGGACTTAACCAACTTCCAATGTGCCTCACCTGGGTCAGACTGGTATCTGCTCACTACTCCTAGTGAGTATGCCACGTCTGGTCTAGTACAAGTCATAGCATACATGATAGAGCCTACTGCAGAAGCATAAGGTACTCTACTCATGCACTCTCTTTCCTCAGGAGTTGTCACACAATCCTTCTTGGAAAGAGTAATTCCAGAACCTATCGGGAGATAGCCTTTCTTGGAATTTTCCATGCTGAACCGTTTCAACACCGTGTCAATATACGTAGACTGGGACAATCCCAAAAGCTTCTTAGATCTATCTCTATGGATTTTCATACCTAGTATGTAAGAAGCTTCACCCAAGTCCTTCATGGAGAACTGAGATGATAACCAGTCCTTTATTCCTTGTAATGCTGCGACATCATTCTCGATTAAGAGAATGTCATCAACATACAGTACTAGGAATACAATCACAGAACCATTAACCCATTTATAGATGCACGGTTCTTCTCCGTTCCTAACGAAGCCATACGATTTGATACACCTATCAAACCGTAAGTTCCAACTTCGAGACGCTTGCTTGAGTCCATAGATGGACCTCTGCAACTTGCATACTTTTGATTCATCTGTGGATGTGAACCCTTCAGGCTATATCATATACACCTCTTCTTCCAGCTCCCCATTTAGGAAAGCGGTTCGGACATCCATCTGCCAGATCTCATAATCAAAATATGCTGCTAAAGCAAGCATGATCCGAATGGACTTGAGCATTGCCACAGGAGAGAAAGTCTCATCATAATCGATACCATATCGCTGACGATATCCCTTGTCAACCAGACAGGCTTTATAGGTCTCTACCTTCCCATCTGCGCCCCTTTTCCTCTTGAAGATCCATTTACACCCGATGGGTTTTATTCCTTCAGGCGGATCAACCAATGTCCAAACATTGTTGATTTCCATGGACTCCATTTCGAATCGCATGGCTCCAAGCCATGCCTCAGAGTCAGATCTCTAAAGTGCATCCATATAGGTGATCGGATCCTTATTGTTCTCATCGAGCTCAATGGGATCGCCATCCCGGACCAAGAAACCATGGTATCTGTCCGGCTGATGCGGTATTCTACCGGATCTCCTAATGGGTTCTGGGTGTGATTCAATCACAGCCGATTCTACGATGTCCTTAGAGTGTGTAGGTTCTTCTATTGGCTGAATTCATCAAGTTCAATCTTAGAAGCTATAGTTCCTTCTCCAAGGAACTCCTTTTCCAAAAAGATAGCTCTAAGAGCAACGAACACCTTTTGTTCATTTTCCAAGTAGAAGAAATACCCTTTGGTTTCCTTAGGATAACCAATGAATAAACACTGGTCAGACCTAGGACCTAGTTTGTCTGAGTCTAAATGCTTTACGTAAGCCGGACAACCCCAGACCCGAAGGTGTGAGATTGAGGGTTTACGTCCATTCCACATCTCATACGGAGTGTAGACAACAGACTTAATTGGAACATTATTTAATAAGTAACAGGCTGTCTAAAGCGCATATCCCCAAAAGGATAGCGGCAGATTTGCAAAACCCATCATGGATCGAACCATGTCCAACAAGGTTCTATTCCTCCTTTCGGACACACCATTTAACTATGGTGTTCCTGGAGGAGTCCACTGAGAGAGAATTCCATTCTCCTCAAGATATGTCAAAAAAGCACCAGATAAGTATTCACCACCTCGATCAGATCGAAAGGTTTTTATACTTTTTCTAGTTTGCTTTTCTACTTCATTAAGGTATCATTTGAACATTTCAAATGATTCAGACTTATGTCTCATTAAAAAGACATAACCGAACCTTGAAAAGTCGTCTGTAAAAGTAATGAAATATTTGTATCATCCTCTGGCACTAACTGACATCGGTCCACATACATCAGTATGTATTAGACTTAGAAGTTCTGTAGCTCGTTCACCCTTTCCAGTAAAAGGTGACTTGGTCATTTTACCTAGTAAATAGGATTCACAAGTGGGCAGTGATTCAGAATCACTGACCTCGAGAAGTTCATCTCCTCGCATCTTGTTTATCCTATTTTGGTTAATATGACCTAGCCTACAGTGCCAAACATACAAATCATTGACATTATCTAACCTTGGGTGTTTGCTAGAAGTGTACATTACACTAACAGGCATTGATAGTACATATATGCCATTATTTAATCTAGCTTTCATTATAACAGAGTTATTCAAAATAACATTGCAAAAATCTCCTTTTATTGATAGTTCAAAATCACAATTGGCCAAAAGGCCTACAGAGATTATGTTCATAATGAAACAAGGACAATAGTGACAGTCAACTAGTTCGACAGTACAAGACTCAAAGACAAGACGCAGGACTCCGATCGCCAGTACTGGAACACGATTTCCATTCCCGACGCTCAGAAAATGTTCTCCATCTTCAAATCTTCTGCTAACTTGAAGTCCCTGTAACGAATTACAAACATGAATTGGACTACCAGTATCCAATACCTAGTTAGCAGTATCAACAATTGAGTAATTACAAGGTTTTATCATATAAATACCTTGTTCAGCAGACTTCTGCTTCCTCGGCCTGTTCGGATCAAGGGACGCAATATAAAGAGGACAGTTCCTCTTCCAGTGTCCCTTCTTCTTGTAATAGAAACATTCTGCAGAAGATTGATCAGCCTTATACTTCCTGGTCTGACTAGGGCCAGGAACATTCTGCACCTTCTTTCCCTTCTTATTTGTTTTCTTTTTCCCTTTCTTAAAGAGACGACGACCTCTACTTCCTCTCACTAAATTCACCACCCCCTTATTCAGTTGGGGGTCTTTCTCGAAAGTCTGCAGTAACCCCAAAAGACCATGGTAGTCGACTGCAGGCTTGTTCATTCTATAATGATCGAGAAAATCAAGATAGGAAGAGGGAAGAGAATTCAAGATCGCATCCTTGCCGAGCTACTCGTGCAAGGGGCATCCGAGTTTGCCCAACTTTTCAACCATCTCGATCATGTACAATACATGATCAGTGACTGAACCGCCATTCGGCATCTTGGAGTTGTACATGGCACAAGACACTTTGTACCGTTCTACATCATCCGGGGTGCCGAAGGATTCCTTTAACTTTTGAAGGATTTCATCACGTTGGGCCTCCTCAAATTTGTGACTGAACTCGTCGTTCATTGCCGCTAACATAATGCATCGGACAGTAGTCCGATCAGAGACCCACTTCAGATAAGCGTCTCTGACCACAGTCTGTGCATTAGCGGGAGGGATTTCAGGTGCCGGATCCGCAATTACATAGAGGATCCGTTCATGCTCCGGAACGATTCTCAATCTTCGATACCAACTATCGAAGTTGTGACCCTTTAACTTCTCATTATCGAGAAGTGACCGGAGCGATAAATTTGAAGACATCTGAAAAGAAAATAAGACCAAATTAGTTTATGAATTAATAACTTAACCAAAAGACTTGGACTTTAGTCTAAAGGTTTCTCCCACTAATTTTTTAGATTGGTAGCCTCTAACTCCAATCCGTGAAAACACTTTTTCAAGTGGGTACTGAAATCCAATAGGCCTTGCATGAGCCCGACTATGGCCAGCTCACCCATACGAGCCTAAAGGTAGGTTCGTAAACCAATTGTTTCCCTAAACAATTTTCAGTATTTTATTTTGTCCCAGAGAGCACCCTAATCGGCCTAGGGGCCTCCTATTGCGGGTCTCTAGTTAGGTCCAACCATTAAAATGACAAATCCAATGCTTCCAGGTAACTAAAGACCAAGCCCGACTATGGCCGGCTCACCTGGTCCCGTTAAGGAGGTTGCACTGAACCATCATCGATCAGATAGAAATTCCAGTCGCCGGATGTACACCCGTTCTATGGAACTGCCGATGCACACCAAGCTAGTGGACACATTTCTATCCAACTTAATGGGAGGCTAAGACACTATCAACTTCTTGACTTAGTCTTTTTAAGGATCTAATAATTTTAGAGGATTTTTTTAGTTGTAACAGAAGAAAAAGACAAGGACATGGATCATCCTCCCACTGAATCAATCAGATCTAGGAGGGTTGAAATAAATCAACAAATGATCCATGGGCACCTATAGATCAGTCAGACCGATCAACCTGGGTGACATGGGTTAACTCGAGTCATTGAGCTTTTCCAATCATTCTGGTCGACTCGATAGCCAGGTAGGTGAGATCATGGGTAAGTATCCGCCATTAACCATCTTTCCTAGACACCAACCAAGTTGGCCAGGAAAGAGGTAGCCTCATACAGCCAAGATCACAATGCCAAACCTACCTCGACACCAGTCGGTTTACCAGACTCGATCAGACTAGCCTAAAGACTCGGGCGTCCACTGAGCCACTAATTGGATCCATTTTAGATGAACGGATCAATTAATCTAACTATTAGATAGTTCTAAAGAAGGGCCTTAAACAACTTTTGTTTAATCTTCTTATTATCCGGTTCAACTAAATTTAGGTCTAACCCAGTTATGGACCCAACTAGTCAGCTAACCCAATTAACCCAAAATGGCTTATGTAAATTTGATAAGATTTCATAAACCTAAAAAAAAAAAAAAATTTAATAAGCCAAACACTTAATTAAAACATTTTTTAATTAAGTCTTTATGTAAAACATTTTTTTTACATAACAAATCATGCATCAAAATATTTTACAAATATTTTATAAAACATGCCTAAAACATGTATCTCCAAATTAAAACAATTTTTAATTTTTAATATTCTTTAAGGATCTTTCTGAAGAGGCCAACACAGACGATCCGCATCGTGTCAAAGACACACGGTCATGGTGAAGGTCTCAACTAGGTTCCAAAATGAAATCTGGATACATATTAAGATTAAACAATTTTTAATCTATAAACATGCATACTAGATTAGATTACAAATGTAACCTGGCATTGATACCACTGAAAGGAAACAAAGCAGGTGGTTTGACAAGATCCTACACTAGGCATGCAAACATCTGTGGGAGCAGAATGGATTTTAAAACATTTTTTTAAAATTCGTGCAGCGGAAATCTGCTCCGCCAGGAACTAATCTAAATCTAGTTGCATTTAGGCATGTATGATCATATAAAATATTTGCAAAATATTAAATAAATAAGTCTATCCATGCATGATTAAAAAATAATTTTCCATACCTTTATTTCACCTGGAATAACTCTGGAATAAACCTGGAATAGGCTGGAATAACTGGAATAAAGTTATTCCAGTCGTCTTCCTCCTTGGGCTGTTTGAAAACTCTATTTTTGGCTTTCAAAACGGCATCGGAACACCTCCTTCCGGACCTCCGTTTCCTCCCAGATTTGAGCAGCAGCAACTTGGACAAGTCTACTTCGATTTGCCACTGATAACTGCAACCAAATGTAAGCCAAAAAATTATAATAAATCACCAAAGTTTGCTGCCAGATTTCTGCAGCTGAACTGGGCAGCAGACTTTGGCCTTCGTTATGGAGCAGTTGGGGCGATTGCGGTCCACGTAGCTTGCTCCTAGGAGTAGAAGGATACTCCCTCTAGAGGGGAGACACGCGTGGGGCTCTCGAATCCTTCTCCACGCGCGGTGCTAGCCGCTGGAAGAAAGCTTCACGGTCACAAAAATTTCTGCAACAGGGCAGAACTTTGAGCACTTGAAACAAGGGATTTAAAGCCTTGTTTCTCTCCCTCACAAGCTCCTAAACCCAGCCCCAAAGCTCTCCACTTGAGTCTCTCAAAGAAGAAGAATGCCCAGAGATTTTTATTGATTTCCCTTGGATCTCACACGGTGGATCAAAACTTCTCACGCTGAAACAAGGGTGCTGTTGTTTAAATAGGACAGCAAAGGGAGAGGGAGGTGGAGAGGCTGGGAGGGGAAGAGACGGACGCTGCCATTAACCCAATTAATCAAGCTATTAATAAGGATTAATCCAGCGTGGAGGGAGAAGAAGCGACGCCAGCGTTTTGGACGAGGGAGAGGAGTTTCGGTCGTTTGGGCTTCCACGGACGTTTGGCCTTCTTGACGCTTGGAATTTCTTTCCAGCAAAATCACCGGGTAAACGGTCAAGGAAAGGAACACCGATTCAATTAACTGGTCCAAGCAAAATATGGTTCAAACCCATTTAAACCTATTAGTCCAACCCAATTTAACTTGGTTCAATTGGTTCACAACCAATTGGAGGCCGAAACAAACTCCGAATCAGTTCAAAACTGATTCAGAAAAATCCTGGCGCAGTGCTGCTCAAACCGGAATAATTTTCGGTTGACACAGACAAGAGCAAGATAGGAAAAAGAGTGCTCAAAAATACTGTGACCATAAGACCGAGACGATTCCCAATCGTAATCGGTATCCAGATCAGAGAGTTATCCTCTGTGGCGTGTGACCTCATAAGTTCGAACCTAAATGGTAGCACTAGAACAATTTTAGTACCAGCATAGGAAACCATCTAGCAATGGGTCCCGGCATCCGGATAGGTCGAAGATGCGAGAGCAAACTATCGAACCTCTGGCATATGGTTACCGTATAATTCATCCCTTTGACCTCTAATGCTCATGATGACTGAGATTGGGCTGCCAACCCAGACTGAGTCTGTCAACTACGTGTCTCAACCTGGCAAGCCCAGTGACTCTTCACTAGGACTACCTCGGCCGAGGATTTGCTAAATTGAGATACTGCGAGACATTCAATCCAAACTGTTTGGACAAGTCAATTCCATCTTGGTCCATCACTGCTCCATAAGTACTTGCCTGTACCCAGAAACCTTCCATCGCTGGATTAAAAATCTGGGTAGTCCGGCACCAAAGCACAGGGAGTTGCTTGCAAGCTATCGTGATGACCTCAGGTCAGAGGGACACATATATCCATATCCAATCGTGAGTATCCCTTTGGCAGAAAGGGGTTACACAGAGTCACGTTCAATAAGATATTACATATCCCACTTGCAGATCACATCAGTGTCACCACACTCATTTGGTCAAGAGGACAACCAGACGATGTGAACTACAATAACCTATACTTGATATATTGTCGTCCAGTACAATATATCCTTTGGTTATGAACAGGGTTTAAGGACCACTCGATACATCCTCTCTGTATCGAAGTCAGTGTAGTCCTAAGGACTTCATCACATGGAAAGAGTTCATTTCAGGGAAATTTAATATGTGATGAGCTGCCAAAAAATATTTTATTAATTCATAAAAAAAATACAATACTGAACACAACCGCCTACAACCCAAGCGATTGGCTTTGGGACACAATTCCCAACATAGCCCAATGTAATCTAGCTTGATGAATCAACTTCATCTTGGCAAATTTATATTTCATCCCTTCACTCATTTCATACCTTTCAAAATAATAATCCATATCTCCTACCTAATCTACATGAACCTTTGGTTCAAGGCTTCCATCAAAGGTGGGTGCTTCTACCCTAATATTTCTCAGGGCCCTTTCATCTTGATCGTGGACTTCATGTTGGGGCCTTCTACAGTTGGGCTCTTGGATAGGGTTAGGGTTCTGGACTCTCTTATGGTTAGGTTCTTACAAGAGGGGGAGGGATGGGATATTTAAAGAGTTCCCATGCCCTCTCTAACTAGGGTTGCACTTAGGTTAACAACCCTTTTCCTAGTTAGATTACAAGTATCAAGGTATCTGGAAGGCATCTGGGCATCTGGAAGGATCTTGGACCTTGGGGTGGCAAATAAGGCCCAATAAGCTGATATGAAGGTCTCTGGCTCCTAGATGAGTCTTGGTGGAACTCTAAAATAGGGTATCCTCTTCTCTTGTATAAAAATTGAACTGGTACTGGACTAATACTCAAGTACAGGACTCAAAGACTGGACTAGGGTTGAGACAACTCAACTAGCCTTAACTTATTATAGGACTCAATCTTACTTGATTACAAAATTTGACAGATGGCTAAGTAAACCAGATGGGCCCAGTAATCTGTGTCGGATCCTGGTGCCCCCACTAATTCTCCTGGGGTAGGTAGAACTCGACCCCGTCGAATATGGGTCAATGTGGCTCTCATATGGCTCAAGAAGGTCTGGGTTGAGGCACTATAGATCCTCATGAGTGATCCATGAGTCCTCGGATTCTAGCTGACTTGCCATTGGATTGAATACCGTGGATAGCCGTTTGTCTGGGTACTGATGTCTCTATCATCCAAGATGTGCTCAATCCTTTCCTCACTAATATGCCAAATTGTAAGTGGACTCTCTGGGATGGGTTCTCTCTCAATGGAAGGGAGAGGTTCAAAGAGCTCGCTAGGTATCATTGCTGGCTCCCAAAACTCCATAAGGTTTGAAGTATTGAAGGTGGAACTAATACCTAATTCGGGTGGCAACTCGAGCACATAGGCATCGAATCCAACTCTCTTTATTATTTTGAATGGTCCAGCTTCGCGAGCATGAAATTTATTTATGGTCCCTGGAGGGAACCACTCAGGCCTAAGCCTAATCATCACATAATCCCCTGCAGAAAACTCTTTAGCTCATTTTCAAGAATTAGCCAAGTTTTTATAAAGTTCTTTAATTATGTTTATCTTTAGACTAATGTCCTGATGCAAATGTTGTGCAGAGGTTAGTACAAGTGTGGATAGATGAAATAGGTTTGTGGACTGATTGGGCTCAAAATGAGATATTAGTTCATGACTTACATCTACCTCCTGGGGTTGTTCCTTAGGGACTTTTCTTGGATTTCCTCTATGAACAACTCCTATTGACATGCAGATTTGACTAAACCCTAAACTACAACCGTGGATTTAACCCTTTGTTAGGAGGGTGACATGCAGATGAAAATGGTGCATGGACTCCTATTAGGTGACATAGGGTCCTCCAAGAGTAAGTGCAAACATGACATGCTCGTTGAATGAATGCAACATGCAAACTTCTACAAAATGCAACCTAGTGGTTAGGAAAACATGAGAAGCTTCTGGAGCGGGCAGAAAATAAGAGGTAGGTTTAAGGTTAGCTTGGTAGGGTTGAAAGTAAGAAAAGGGTTCGGGGTTGATCAGATAGAATAGGATACAGGAAGGGATGTCAGGGATTAGTCCTAGACTAATAAGGTTGACCTTATGGGGTTGATGTATACCTACAGGTTTGCAATATGGAAGAATGGGTCATTAATTTCAGGGAAGAGATCTTCAATGGAAACTATAAGAGAGAATTCTTCCTAAGGATATTGGCTTAAATAGATCAGGTCCTTAATAAATTCCTTGGGTTCTTGAATATTAGGACTAGACTCTATAATTAGGTTTTCTCCTAATGTCTGCTCAAATAGAGTTGCAATCGTAGGATCATGGGTTTCTTCCTCTACAGCTTTAGTTTGGGTGTGGTCAGGGTTAGCTAATTCTATGTTGGCTTCTATCTAGGTATGGTCTAGGTCAACTAACTCTGGGTTGGCTTTAGTAAGGGTAGGGTCATGGTCAACTAATTCTAGGTCTTCTATAGGCATCTCTTCTTCTTCTTCCTCATACTCATCCACTAAGCTCACATCGACTTCATATATCTCCTCTTCAAAGTCAATCTGGTGAACCAATGGGGTGGTAAGAGGGGGTTGGCTAAGAAAAAATTGGCTAATGACTGGGATAGGGGTGGGTTGACTAAGAGGAAGTGGACAAATACTGGGCTCATATCTAGGGGTACTAATCCTGTGGGTTGCTTGGTTATTGGATTGGGTTATTTGGTTTATCTGGGTGGTCAACTAGGTAAACTGGTTTTGGGATTGGATATTGGACTCGTTAATCTGGGTGGTTAATTGGGCAGTGGATTGAGCATTCAGTTGGTTCATCTGGTCAAATCGTTCAATCATGGATTTCATGAAGATCTCAAAGTTGGATTCCATGGCTGAGCTAGGTTGGGGCTTAGACTGTTGATATTTGGTTCCTAACCTAGTGGTCATGAAATCAATCACTCAAAGTAGTATGGTGCAGTCAAGCAAGCACGGATTAGAGAGGGTGCACGGTTTGAAGCAGAATCTTTCTGCTTTCAGATCTCTTCAGTTTTCTCTGACTTTTGGGAAATGAGAAGACGCCTCTTGGCTCTTCTAGAGACCGGTACATGCCATGTGGTGTGAGAAGGTTTCATTTGGACATGAAAAGATGTCAAATAAGACTCCTGAATCCTAAAGAGTCTTATCAGATATGAAGAAACATATCTGATAACATATTTTGGGATGTGTTTCATGACCCTTAAGAAACTATTTAAAGGGTGTATGGTGGAATGAGATGATATTCATTCAGACATCTGAAATAGGAGTCTAGATTCTACCGTATTATCCATCTGAGTTTTTCACTCTCCCTCTTCCTTTCTTTAAGACAAGACTTGTCTTGTTAAGACAAGGTCTTTTCTATTAGGACAAGGCTTTGTTTTAGGACATAAGCCTAAGGGGTCCTAAAAGAGAGTTGTCCTAAAACCAAGAGTAGTTTAAAAGAGTGTCCAAAGAGTCCTATAGTGGGATAGTGAATCCTATAAAGGCCAAAGTCTAAAAGGCTGCCGAAAGAGTCCTACCCGGGCAAGCAACTTCAAGGAGTTCTTCCTTGTTTCAAATCTTGTGTGGATCACCGTTGGAGGACTTACACTTGTGAGTCTAGTGGAAGAAGTGAAATATAGCACTCCAGGTATATTTCATTAACCTTCTTTTATGACATATTAGTTGTAATAGAATAAGGAATCTTGGGAATTAGGATTTCTAACTGATAAAGTGTTATCTTTATGCATGAAATTTTATAATTCAGTCTTACTAAGTTGCATAATGATCTCCTTGAAACCCAATAGTGGTATCAGAGCCACCCTTAGTTTATTTCAACTATTTGTCATTTGTAATAAAGATGATCCTCCCAGGATTATGATTCAATGCATATTAGGGATCATATGTTTGGTCTCTACTTTATTATGAAAAATAGCATGTTATTATTTTATGCATATTGTAGATCAAATGCATCGTTATAACATGTTTTATCCTAATAGCTATTTAGGATTGGATTAGTCAGCGGGGTATTTGAAATATCATGCTATGATATGATTGCTATGTACATCATGCAATGTTATGCATATGCTAGATTGATATGCCTTATGCTAGTCACTAGTTAGGATTTTTTAGCACTTAAACCCTAATCTTTAAAATATGTCAAGATATTTTTTTTTAGTCACATTCTGAAATAAAGTTGTCCTAACATAACGGTGGATGTCTGTTATGTTGTAAGGTTGTTCTAGAATGATGACACACCTAGCATATATTTTGCATCATGTCATATATTTATGGTTTTCTGTTATAAATACATTATGATATGTTAAATAGTATTAGAATGTGTTTGAGACCATCAAAGCCCTCATTAAAAATCATATTTAGTCTTAGTATCAAATTAATCATGATGCAGAACCAATTAGGGTTTGATCAACCAATTAGTGTCTAGGCAAGTGGTTCTGGGAAGGTAAAGGGATTGAGGTTTATTAATTGGTTCCGTTGTCTAACCTAGCCAATTTAATTGGTGTCTAAGGAAAGCAACGGGGGGAACCCCTCACCCCTTCCACTTACCTGGCCAATTTGGTCATATATAAACCTTAACTTGAGAATGCTAATTGATTATGTATACTATAATTTGCCTTCCTTCATGCTAAGCCAAATTAATATCAAAATTATAGTAGGTTTGTTGTGTAACACAAGATCTACTCTAGAGTTTGATATGAAATTTATATTGGTGCACTTAGTGCTTTTTGGCATGGTTGAAATTGTTGCTTTGTTATGTAATACAAGGGCAACAATCTTCAATTATAGCTATATAGAAATGAAGGCTTTGACTAAACTAAGATATAATAGTTTGTTGTGTAACACAAGACTATAAATGTCTTAGAGGCAAAGATAATTATTAAGAATTGCAAGGGTTGCAATTGGAAAGTAAGTCCTACCTTTGAACTTATTAGTGTTTGTTGTGTAACATAAGGCACTAATGAGGAATTAGGATCTCAACCCCACTAAGGAAACCGAGAAGGTTTCTCGTTTACCATAAAATAAGGGTTATGGTATTTGAAGAAAATAGTGGGAGACATAATTCGATAGTAAGTCCTTATCTAGTTATGAATGTCATTCTTGAGTGGTCTACTGATATTGTTCTTTAATTAAATATAGGATATTTAAATAATGGCTTCAAACTTATCACTGAGTGGCATCTTGGATGCTAATAAGTTAACCAGTTCAAACTATGTGGACTGGTTGAGGAAGAAGGATAATGGAGCCTGTTTCCATTGCGGCAAGACTGGGCATTGGAAGAAGAATTGCAAGGTTTACCTTACAAGTGTGAAGCAAGATGCAAGTGGAGCATCTAAAGGTTTGTACATAATACAAACCAATTTATCATTGAGTGAATCTATTTCTAATTCATGAATATTGGATACCGTATGTGGGTCACATATTTGTAAATCTTTACAAGGACTCCATAGAATTAGAAATTTGAAGAAAGGTGACTTCAAATTATATGGGGCAAGTGGAGAACCCATATATGCTGAAGCTGTGGGCACCTATCTTCTATTATTACCCTCGGGTAATATCATAAGGTTGGAAGAATGCTACTAAGTGCCAAATATTGTAAGAAACATTATTTTTATACCCTTGTTGTTACAACAAGAATATAAAATAAGTATAAAAAGTAGTGGATGCTCTATTCTTCATAGTAATAAAATATTTGGGCATGGTTGCTTTATGAATGGTCTTCTAACTTTAGTACTCAATGATGAAATACTTCTTGTAGATGACAAGAAAAGAAAAAGAGATAATGACAATGTCACATATCTTTGGCACTGCCGATTAGGTCATATCAGTGAGTCAAGAATAAACAAGTTAGTCAAAGATAATTACTTTGACTCTAATGATTTCCAAACATTAGAAACTTGTGAATCTTGTCTCAAAGGAAAAATGACTAAGTCTCCATTCACAGGACATGGAGAAAGAGCAACTGAATTGTTAGGTCTTATACATACTGATGTGTGTGGACCTATGTCAACTCAGGCTAGAGGAGGATATTCTTATTTCATCACTTTTATTGATGATTTATCAAGGTTCGGTTATGTGTATCTTATGAAACACAAGTCTGAAGCTTTTGATAGATTTAAAGAATATCAAAGTATGGTTGAAAAACAAACTGGACCTAGTATTAAAACTCTTCGTTCTGATCGAGGAGGTGAATACTTGTCTAGTGAGTTTTTGAACCATCTCAAAGACAAAGGCATTATTTCTGTATGGACTCCTCCTTATACACCCCAGTTAAATGGAGTGGCAGAAAGGAGAAATTGCACCTTATTAGATATGGTGAGGTCCATGATGAGCTTCACAGATCTTCCCATTTTCTTTTGGGGACATGCCCTGGAAACTGCTACATATTTATTAAACAAGGTTCCGTCTAAGTCAGTAAGTAGCACTCCATATGAGTTATGGAATGGCAAGAGACCAAATTTTAAATACTTAAAGATTTGGGGTTGCCATGCTTATGTCAAGAACAATTTCGGACATAAGTTAAGTGCTAGGGCTGACAAATGTAGGTTTGTTGGTTATTTTAAAAGAGGGTGTTGGATACCTCTTTTATAATACTACTGAGCAAAAGATAATTTTCAGTAGGCATGCTACATTCTTGGAGCAAGAATTTATCCAAGAAAGTTATGTGAAGAACTTAACCAACAAACTGATGAGCCTTCAAGAGATATTCCTCAACCAGAAGTTCTTGAGGATCAAGAACAGCCACAATACACACCTCCTCTCTAAAGGTCAGAGAGGGTGCGGGGAGCACCTCTTAGATATGGCTTTGTCATCAGAGATGACAATGAAGCCAGTATCATATAGAATGATGATCCTGTGACCTATTCGGAAGCTGTCGAGAGAAGAGACTCCGACAAATGGCTAAGTGCCATGAAATCTGAAATGGACTCCATGTATTCCAATCAGGTTTGGACTTTGGTAGATCTACCTGAAGGAATTAACCCAATAGGGTGTAAATGGGTCTTCAAGAAAAAGATTGGAGTAGATGGTCAAATTGAGACCTACAAGGCTAGACTGGTAGCAAAAGGTTTCAGACAAAAACATGGTATAGACTATGATGAAACTTTTTCTCTAGTAGCCATGCTCAAGTCCATTCAGATAATGCTTGCCATAGCAGCATACCATGACTATGAGATCTGGCAGATGGATGTAAAGACTGCTTTCCTCAATGGAAACCTTGAGCAAGAAGTCTATATGTCACAGCCAAAGGGTTTTATCTCAAGTGGGAGACCAAATCAGGTATGCAAATTAAAGAAGTCTATTTATAGACTTAAGCAAGTATCGAGGAGTTGGAACATCCATTTTGATGAAACAATTAAAGGATTTGGTTTTGTCAAAAATGTGGATGAACCATGTGTGTATAAGAAGACAAGTGGGAGTGCACTTGTTTTCTTGGTTTTGTATGTGGATGACATACTCATCATTGGGAATGATATCCCAATGTTGCAATCGGTTAAGACTTGGCTATCATCAAAGTTTTCCATGAAAGATTTGGGAGAAGCATCCAATATAGTGGGTATAAGGATCTGTTGGCGTGGAGTCCCTGTATCGACCGTCGGAGCTGCTGCACCACAGGACCGCTCCCTGGTTGACCTGCAAAATAGGTCCCTTGTCGGAGTCGTTCCGGTGGGGGACACTCGATGCCTAAGTCAGAGGCGGATCCCAGCCACAGAATGGGAAAGAATCTTGAGAATGAGAGGGAGAGACTGTTAGAGTATGCATGGGTGTATGTATGTGTGCGTACCTTCCTGAGCAATTCTTCTTACTGTTATTTAAAAGGAGACGTCCAGCCTACGGCCCCGCTCTTTTTCGGCGATTATGGGGAGTTAATTTCTCCCCATGATTGGCGATCATGGGTTTCATTGAGCGGTTCCAACCAGACCGGAGGCGTGGCAACTGGAGTTACGTGCCATGATCATGGCATGGAGATTATCGATAGTAACTGCTGGTTACTATTGCCTATCTAGGCCAGATTGTGGGCCCATCTTTAGATTTCCCCTGTTTAGGAAGATTCTCGATCAAAGATTCCATCCTTTGCATGGGTCGAAGACTTGGTGTCTACCCAGAGTCGGAGATCGTGTCTCCGGCAGGAATCGAAGAGTGTGTCTTCGGAAGTCGACGAGAGGCCTAGTCTTCGGTTAGGGTCGAAGACATCATCCAAAGATCTAGCCTTCGAATGTCGTAGACCAGTGAAAAGCCTTGGATTGCCTGTAGTTGGCCTGACACTTCCTGGTCCGAAGTCAGTGGTCCGGAGAAAGGGTCTTCGGCCAGTCGAACTGGTGTTCAGTTCATACCTAGACCAGGATATCCCAACAATTGCCCCCCTACTCTTAGTTTTCAAAGCAAAGGTTTGCCTCAAGAAGTGACAGTACTAATGCTTTGTCATTTTCCTCCCAGGAGATAGTGTAGTAGAAGATTATGGGATCTCTGATTGGACTGCCCATCATGACTACTAGTTAATCTGGGGATCATGCGGTGGACAGCTATCACCCCTTGGCTGGGGGAGAAGGAAAGTGCGGGCGGCCCTGGGACCGTCTCTCTTTTTTCTCTTGCATGATGGTTCAACCAATCTTTTGGTTGACATTTGAATGGTTGTGGTAGCTTCTCCCTGTCTATTGGATGATGGATGCGCTCGATCCTGGCAATTCATTGAAGGTGGGTTACCTCCCTGGGTAACCTTTTATCAAATCAACCTGGTAGGGCTTCAGAGACCCCTATTTTCCTCTTGGAAAAGGGAGAAGGTCCGGCTAAAGAAGCTTCTTCAACATCGTCTCATCCTTCGCTCAGCTTTCCTTGTTCTGGACTACCAGTCTATTCTGCAGGTAGAATCTTCCTTCTGCCCCTTTGCTTCATTCTTTTATCATGGAAGAAACTATAGAAAGCTACGGGGAACAAGTAGGGCCCTCGGGGGATGGTGACGTAGTAGGCTAGAAGTCGATCTCTAGTTCGATTTCTCAGGAAAAGATGGCTCTTCTTCGAGAACGCTATCGCTCCCCTGAGGGGTTCCCTTTTGTCCTTCCCGAACCTAGGTAACGGGTAAACAAACCTCCTCCCGGGTGCCTAGCCGTGTACGAAGATCATCTAAAGGCTGGCCTTCGATTTCCCCTACACCCTTTCTTCATCAAAATCTTCCGCCTGTACCAAATGGTGCCGGCACAGTTGACCCGAATAGCATCCAGAACATCTACAGGTTTCTTGTCTTGTGTAGCATTGCAAACATAGAACCTAGGATCAATTTATTCATGTCTTTTTTCGTACTCAAGAGGGATTTCCATAGCAACGGATGGTGGGTGATTGGCCCTCGACCAGGCCACAAGGTCATCAAGGACATGCCCAGCACCATCCACGGGTGGAAACCCATTTTTGTGTTTGTACTATCTTTTGATCCATGGGGCTTCGACACTGTTTGGAAGAAGCCTCTTTTAACCGCCAACGACGAGAAGAAGGGCTTGGCGGCTGATCAATCGGATTACGATCTCCTGGTTAATTCGGAAGTCGCCCCTATCCGGGAGTTGTTGGATGAGAGAAATCTCCATCTTGCGAGAATTAGCAAATTCCCCTCATTAGGTATAGTGACGGAAATTTTTGCTCCCTTTCCTCCGGTTTTGTTGTAGCTCAGTCGACTGAAGTAAACTCTTCTGCTTATAGGTGACAGAATGAAGCCTGGTGTGAGCTGGTTCCGTCAGACCTCTGAGAATAGGATAGCACAAGCCCCTCTCACCAGGTCGGTAATTCGGAAGAAGGCTCAAAGGGACGGTCTTGAGGGGGACCGGAGCACTTCATCTTCCCGGGAAACCTCAAGGGAAGATGTGGCACCCACGGAAGGGGCCCCATCGAGACCTTGTCCAGTCGAGACTCCATTGGTGGCTACTTCCCCTATTTGCACAACGGGGAGTCCACCTCAGGCGGTGGATGTGCCACCATTTTTTCCCCCTGCGGTTGATAGGGGCAAAGCGCGGCAAGTCGAGGGAGAGTTCGTTCGTGGGGCTTCCCCAGTTGGAAGCCGTTCGACGAACTCTTTGAAGCTTTTACCTACGGGGGGACTACTGGTCCCTGCCGTAGCTAGGCAGGCACTGAAGAGCACGTTGCTACCTCATGACTTGACAATTCTTCAAAATCGGAACCTTTCCAGGGTGTCTGGTTCTGCCTTCTCTGCCCTGCAACAGGTATGGTCCTTGCTGTCTCCTTTGTTTTGAGAATTATTCGATCCATGACTTTATGTTTTCGATGCAGTTGGTCTATGACCTTACCTTTATGGAGGAGGGCCTAGAGAATGTTGACAGCCTCATCCACGCCTCAAGGAGGAACTTCATACTACCAGGGATGCAAAGGAAGTGGCCGAAGAGTTGAGACAATCTATGGAGGACCGCCTTGCCCGAGTGAACGACGAGGTTCATGACCTGAAGGGCGAATTGAAGAATGCCCATCTAACAATAGCGGAGCAAGGGGCAGGGTGGAGGAAAAGCAGGAAACAAATTGACTCCTTGGAGCAAGCTACCAGGGAGAGTCAAGAAAAGATAGAGAGTTTGACCAAGGCAGCGGAGAAGGCTACCAGGCGGGCCGAAGAGGTAATTTTGGAGTCCGAAGCGACCAAGAGAGAGTTCGTGTCCCTGAGAAAGTGGGTGGATGATGCTGTAGTAGACTGCAGGAGATCTTCACAATTCCAAGAGGAAACGAATGAAGCATCCTTGTATGGCTACCAGCATGGCTTTAATGACGGACTTTCTAAGGTAAGGGAGGCCTTCCCCTAGCTTGATCTTTCTGGCATCCCTCCCTTCGACATAGCTAAAGAAGAAGAGGAAAAGGAAGAGGAGGCCGAAGCCGCAGTAGAGACCGAAGATGCGCCATGCCCGGGTGAGGAGGCCTCTGCATCAGTCGAAGATCTGGGGGCGACCCCAACTCCGATCCTGGTTCAGGAGGAGGTTCAGGCTGGGGGAGTCCAAGACGAAGGTTCTCCAGCCCTGGCCCAAATTGACGAGATCCTTTCTGCACAGGTTGACAAGTTGCTTCAGTCATGTGGTGTTGGGTCTCCTCCTATTGATGTTGAATAATCCGAGTAGCTTTAGATGCATTTTCTTCCTTTCCCTTTTTGTACAATCAATGGCTTTTGCTTGACAACTTTTCCAAATTTTAAAGTGGCCCCCACTTTTTTTTTTTGCATATCCTGCATTGTGTTTTTAGACGTAGCCCGAACAAGTTTCACTTGCTCTTCTTCTCTTGGCCGAATGGCCATGGCCGAAGGCCATTTGATTAGCAGTTGATGAAGACGAACTCCGGAACTGGTTAGAACTCAATTGTCGAAGACCGTCTATAATTGATTAGGCTGGTGTCACCCTTCTTTTGATACTAAATCTATCCGTTGGTGTAGACCGGTGTCAACTCCCCATCATCCGGTGATTAGAGAAGTTTGATCGCGTTTCTCGTTGTCCACGCGGCGTATCGATACTCGTACGTCATGATTTCTTGCGCCTTGTGCACCGCCAGGCTCCTTTTTCTAAAAAGGAGCCATTAATGTTGCCGTCGCATGATGGGGATTTCTCTGGATTCGAAGCGCCGACAGTTGTTGTCCTGGAAATGACCCCCGAGTGGCCTTTTGGTTCTCGAAGCATCGTTGGGACATGTGGCGCTCTCTGATGCGGCTGGGAAAAGACGTGGTGCACGCCTCCTCATAATCGGTCGTGGGTGCAGGGTCTCTATAAATAGGACCTTGCCTTCTACTGTCAAGGGCCACTACTCTTGTATACTCCTTCTTCCAATTGAAAATGAGGTTCAGCACTTCCAAGCTTCGTCGGGCCGCGAAGAGGAGGGCTGTCGATCCAAAGAGGAAGAGAAGTCCGGAGTTCTTCGAGCAAGGGGATGACGATGTGCCTCTCGTGGACCGTCTGGAGAAGAAGGTCCGCCTGTTGGAGGCCCAACTGAGGGAGGCCAGGGCCCAAGTCGCGGTGGCAGTCGCGGTGGCAGTCGCGGTTATGGAGGAGGCCAAGAAGGAGGCGGCGAATGCCATCTCGGACTTCAGGGTGTCTGTTGCCTTCAAAGAGGAGGTCACCGAAGCAGCTCTGGACTCCTACTATCAGGGGTTCCGGGAATGCAGGGGGAAGGCCTTCAAGTTTTATGACTTGAAGGGCCTGGACAACATCAAGCCCTTTGTTCCCCTTCCCGGGCATGAATTTGATTCCGACTCTGATGAGGGGTTGGATTCTGGTTCGGATGGGAACCCCAGGGCCCTTTCGTCATCCCTCCAGATCTCCCCCCGTCGGTACGGGAAAAATCTGGCGGGAGGTTATTGAAAAATTTCCCACAACCTCTCTGCTACTACCTTTTTTTTTTTATTTGGTCTCTCTTTCTGAGATTCTCTTTTTTTGTTCTCTCTTTATGAGAGTTTCTTCTTCTTTTTTTTTATAAAAATCAAAAAATGAAATGAAATATCTTTCTCTTACCTCTTCCCATGTGTTTCTTGCGATATGTTGTATCATGTTTTCTATGGAATGTAAATTCCTCATACCATTTTTGATCTATAGGAAAGAAGTGAGGTCAGTTGGACCATTCTTGGAATATCTATTGTCGACAGAAAGGATGACAGTGGTCCTTTTAGGCATGTTTTTGGATTTACCGTAGGGTAGGGTGTCTACACGGTCCCTGTGCACTTCTGTCGTGATCAAGGTAGGCTGCTCAAGCTCGCCCCGGCACGTCTTCGGATTTACCGTAGGGTAGGTTACAAAAACCATCCCTGTGCCTTTGATCTTCTTGGTGCCTGTATGGGCCATCCATTGTGCTCGTCGGGCATACTGATAAGGTGAGTGGATCAGACTCTCCTTTACGCAGTTGATCGATTTTTCAGATTGAGCCACTTAGGCTATTGTCATTTAGTCGATGCAACTAGCCATTCTGAGTTGAGTAGGGTTGAGCAATTTCGCACAGGAAATTTAAGAACTCGTTTATTGATAATATTTGAGAAGGTTTTGTACATTCCATGGTCGGGATAGAGTCTTCCCATCCAGTGTCTTGAGTCGATATGCTCCTGGTCGAATGACTTCTTCGATTTGATATGGACCTTCCCAATTGGGGGAGAGTTTACCCTATTCCGTTGTCCTGGATACTTCTGCCTTTCGCAATATCATGTCCCCTGTGCGGAAAATTTGCTCCTTCACTATTGAGTTGTAGTATTTGGCGACCTTTTGTTGGTATGCCGCCATTCTTATCTGGGCCTGAAGTTCGGCACTTGGCAGCAGATCCAGGTCGACCCTTCTACGATCGAAGTTCCCAGGCTCTTCGTAGTTGTCAATTCTCAGGGACTGCAAGGAAACTTCAATAGGTAGTACAGCTTCAGTACCGTATGCTAGGTTGAACAGGGACTCGATGGCTATTCTCGAGATAGTTCGGTATGCTCAGAGAACGGAGGTCAGTTCTACAGTCCAAAGCCCTTTGATGGCGTTCAACCTTGTCTTCAGACCATGGAGAATGGTCTGATTAGTGGCTTCAGCTTCTCCGTTGGATTGGGGGTAAGCAACGGAGGTTAGCCGATGCTGAACATGATACCGAGCGCAGAAGTCCTTGAACTTCATATTATCGAACTGTCTCCGTTGTCCGTGATTATGACATGTGGGATGCCGAACCTGAATATGATGAAATTTTTTACAAAATTCTCCACCTTGCCCTCCATGATCTGGGCCAATGGTTCGGCTTCTACCCACTTTGTAAAGTAGTCGATGGCCAGAAGAAGGAACTTTCTTTGCCCAGATGCCGGCGGGAATGGGCCAAGGATATCCATTCCCCACTGGAAAAATGGCCATGGGGTTGTCAGTTGGGTCAGGTGACTTGTAGGCTGTCTCTGAACATTGGCGTACCTCTGGCACTGGTCACACTTTCGCACAAAGTCAGCCGAATCCTTCTAGATGGAGGGCCAGTAATACCCTTGGCGAATGATCTTGTATGCTAGAGACCTACCTCCCAAGTGATCACTGCATATGCCCTCGTGGACCTCTCTCATGGCATAATCTGCATCTGTCGGTCCAAAGCATTTTAGTAGTGGTTAAGAGAATGATCTCTTGTAGAGGGTCCCGTCTAAGATAACGTACTAGGATGCCACCCAGCAGATCTTCTTGGCCTATGCCTTGTCTTCTGGTAGCACACCATCATTTAGGAATTTGATGATAGGATCCATCCAGCTTGGCTCGGCATCGATCTGGCACACCTCCACAGCCTCTTCGGCTAGGCTTGGAGTTTCAAGATGTTCAACAAAGGTGCGCCCGAGAGATTCCGGTGTTGTAGTTGCCAGTTGAGATAGTGCATCCGCCCGGGAATTCTCTGATCACGGGACATGGATGATCTCAAAATATTCCAGTTGAGAGGATAAGACCCATACCTTCTCTAGATACTGCACCATGGTTGGATCCTTGGCTGCATATTCTCCTTTGACTTGATTTACAACCATCTGGGAGTATGAAAAGGTACAGAGTTGCCGAACTCCCAAATTCTTAGCAATCCGAAGTCCGGCAAGCAAGGCTTCATATTCGGCCTGGTTATTAGAAGCATGGAAGGAGAACCGAAGTGTGTACTCTATGGTATGGCCATCAGATTCGGCCAGCATAAGTCCAGCCTCGCATCCAGTAGCATTGGAAGCTCTGTCCATATGGAGTACCCAAACGGACTTCATCTCCTTCGGGACTTCATCTTCTGTCGAAGTTGTTTCGTCCTCGGACCTCCAGGTACATTCAGCCAAGAAATTGAAGAGCACCTGGGCCTTCATAGCCGATCGGGGCTAAAAGCTGATATCGTATTCATTTAACTTCACAGCCAACTTGGCTATCCTTCCAGAGGTGTCCAGAGACTGGAGAATGGCCTTGAGGGACTGATCGGTCAGCACCATAATAGCGTGGGCATGGAAATACGGTCGTAGTCGCTTCGCTGCAATCACCAGAGAGTAGATCAGCTTCTGCATCCTTGCATACCGTGTTTCGGCATCATGCAGAACTTTGCTGATGTAGTAGATCGGCTTGTCAGACCTTCTTCATCTCTCCGGACAAGGACCGAGCTAATTGCTTCATCTGAAGTAGAGAGGTACAGGTAGACTACCTCGCCTTCTTATGGTTTGGAGAGCAGTGGCGGGGTTTCCAGGTACTTCTTTAACTCCTCAAAGGCAGTGCGACAGTCTATGGACCATTCAAAGCCTTTTGACTGCTGAAGTACCTTGAAAAATGGGAGGCATTTCTCTGTTAACCGAGAAATGAATCTTCTTAGGGAGGCAATTCTCCCTGCTAACTGCTGGACTTCCTTTTTATAGGAGGGATGCCTCATATCCTTTAGGGCTTGGATCTTCTCAGGATTTGCCTTAATCCCTCATTTGGTGACAAGAAAGCTCAAGAACTTGCCCGAAGTAATCCCAAAGGCGCACTTTACCGGGTTTAGCTTCATGCGGTAGTGCCATAGAGCACTGAATGACTCTTCCAAGTCGTGGATGTGATATTTTCAGAGGAGGCTTTTGACGATCATGTCATCAACATAGGCCTCCATGTTTCTTCCTAGTTGCTTTTTGAACACCTTGTTGATTAACCTTTGAAATGTTGCCCCGGCGTTCTTGAGGCCGAATGGCATCATCTTGTAGTAGTAGAGACCTTTGTTAGTGATGAAGGCGATCTTCTCCTCGTATTGCGAATCCATTCTAATCTGGTTATAGCCAGAAAAAGCATCCATGAGCTCAGCAACTGGTGGCCGGCAGTAGCGTCGACCAATTGATCAATCTTTGGAAGAGGAAAGCTATCTTTTGGGCAAGCCTTGTTGAGGTCTATGTAATAAATGCAGATCCTCCACTTGCCGCTAGCTTTCTTCACCATTACCATATTGGCTAGCAATTCGGGGTAGTGGGCCTCTCGGATGAATCCTGCTTTAAGAAGTTTGTCGACTTCTTCATCCATGGCTTTTTGTCTTTCAGGAGTGAAGCTCCTTTTCTTCTGCCACACTGGCTTGTATCCAAAGGTAACTTCCAGTCGATGAGTGATCACTTCGGCAGGAATCCCCGACATATCTGAAGCTGACCAGGCGAAAACATCGGCGTTGTCTTTGAGGAAATGGATCAAGCTCCGTTCTGGTATCCTCATCAAGCATGCTTCTAATCTGCACAACTCTGGAGGGGTCTTCCTTTATCAAAGGTACTAGGACGGTCCTCTTCATAGGTTCACTGGAGCTTGTAGTTGTATCCCTCGGATCCAGCTGGTCCGGGGTTGTAGAGTCGTGGAGTACCTGTCTTGAATCATCAGGCACTACCGTGCTACCCTCTGGTCTCCTCTAGCTTCTCCGACACCGTTCCTAGTGGGGAAGCGTACGAGGAGATAATGAGAGGAGATCACAGTTCGAAACCTGTTTAAGGTGGGCCACCCCAGAATGATGTTGTATGCTGAGGGGATCCGGATCACCATGAAGTTGATTGGCAGTTTCTTTTGTCGAGGTTCAGTGCCAAGGGTTACAAGCAACACTATTTCTCCCTCGGCATGAACTTGATTGCCCCCAAAACTAGTGAGCGGTATGGGGGATCTCTGTAGTTGATGTCTAGGCAAACACATTTTAGAGAATGAATCGTAAATCAAGATATCAGTCGAACTTCCATTATCAACAAGGATTCACTGTACATCATAGTTGGCCACAACGGCCGAGATTACAAGGGGATCATCATGTAGGAGCCAAACTCCTGCTAGGTCATCGTCGGAGAAGAGAATAGCATTGTTGTCCTTGAGTTGCTTTGGGGCATCGTCCTAGTCCCTTCTCCAGTCGGTAGGCCAGTATATCATCCCTACACCTCCGTTGGTGGGCCTTTGATTTGGCAGTTCGGCCTCTTCGGGAGGTGGCTGGGGAATAGTTGCTTCCGACCGAGGTCCTTGGCGACCAATGTACCGCCCCAAATATCCTCACTTGATAAGATCCTCAATCGCATCCTTCAGTTGGATCCACTCTTCAGTGTTGTAGCCGTAGTCCTGGTGGAATCGGCAATACTTGTTCCTATTCCTTATGGAAGAGGAGGCCTTCATGGGACGGGGCCGTTGGAGATAATTTTCTTACTCTATCTCCATGAGGATCTTCTCTCGAGGGAGGTTGAGGGAGGTGTAGGAGTCGAATCTTCCTCCCGATGCTCTAGGCCTGGGAGGACTTCTTTGGCGGTCTATATATTTGCCGTTGTTATTATTGGAAATTGGGGACCTTGTCCCCTATTGTTCTTCTCTTTTGAAGGGGGCTTCCCTTCGATCAGTCGTCGGTTAGCCACCTGCTCTTCAGCATCGGCATATTTATGAGCCCTTGACAAGAGCTCAGCATAGCTTTGAGGGAACTTCTTATCCAGGGAAAAGGTAAGCCGGATGTATGAAGCCCTTTCTTCAGTGCAGACATGGCCACATGCTCGTTGAGATCGGGGATCTCGAGTGTAGCTGTATTGAACATGGAGATGTAGTCTCGCAGGCTTTCTCCTTCATTCTGATGGAGGAATAGTGTCTGTATTCCGGGGAGTCTTGCAGCAGGTCCTGAAATGCAAGACAAACAATTTTTCTAACTCGAAAAAAGAATCAATGGTACCTGGGCGCAGGCTTGAGTACCACATCCGAGCAGCTTTCTTTAAGGTAGCCAGGAATGCGAGGCAGTACATCACGTCCGAAGCTCCTTTGATCATCATATAAGCCTTGAAACTGCACAAGTGGTCGAGGGGATCGGAGGTGCCATCGTAGGATTCCATCTGGGGAACCCTGAAGTGCCGAGGAATGACTTCGGCCATGATACGGTCGGTGTAGAGTGGGCGTAGATCACCCATAATCAAATCATCGGGATCCTTCAGATCCTGCATTCTCTGCTCCCGCGCCCTCGCCATTTCCGATTCAATGGCTCTAAATCTCTTGTCGTAGTCGGGAGTCTGCTTCGACGCCCTCTCTACGAAAGTAGAGTCTTTGGAGGAGGGCGAGGGAGTTCGCCTAGGCCTTTTTCCTTTCTTCAGGAAATCGGTGAACCTAGGTAGTCTCGATGTTCGGCCTTCAGGAGAGGGTCGAGAACGGGAGGAGAGATGTGTGGGATCCTCCCGTGGGGCTCTCTTCCTTCGGGACTGAGAGCTATGTCTGGAGGTGGCCGGTGGGTTCCCCACCGAAAAAGCTTTATTCTAGAAGTCCTGAACCATGGCCATGAGGGTGGTGACCTCGTTCACAAGGGCTTCAAATTGCTGTAATCCGACAACAACTGCGGGAGGTGGGGTGTCGTTCTCCCCCGGGGGCGCGCCCTCTTGGGACCGAGCACGACTTTGACTTGTGGAGGCTATATGAGTCTTTCCTCTCATCATCAGGAACTTCTTACTTCCCCTTGTTTAGGAGGGAGCCTAAAGAGTGCTGTGTTGCCCCCCCTTCCTGGCGTGCCAATCTATTGGCGTGGAGTCCCTGTATCGGCTGTTAGACATTAGAATAATGAAAATTAACCTAACTTTATTTGACTAAAATTGATACATTTTATGATACTTTGTAGGAATTGACTCCATAAACATGTAGATCTTGATTTTAGGAGTCCAACGTCGCAAAAGGAATGTAATTCGGACTTAGAATGGGCATGAAATGGATTTTAGAAGATTTTAGCATGGATTTCAGAGCCACATGGTTTTTGGAGCATTGCCTCAAAATTTTAATGGCTCACTGTGGACCGGCTCAATGGTCCACCGCACGACCTCTTGGTCCACGGCAGCCATGCTGCCGGTCCACGGGCAGAGTCGTGGACCACCATGCACCGTTTTCTCCGGAACTCGCCGGAGAGCTTCCCCCGGCGCCGCCCAAGCCGCTGCCGACCTCGTTGCAGGCCGGAGAAGTCCTGTTCGGCCAGAAAAATGGCCGGAACGCCATCCATGAGCCATGTCCGCCTGTCCGTCCGCTACCGGCGTCCGCCCAAGTCTGCCATCCCCTGCCATGCCGTGAGTCGCCGTCCGCAGCACGTCGTCCATCTCCGCTCACCGCCGTAGCCGCCTTAGCCAGCCGTTGTCACCGTCGTGCCCAGTCGAAGCTGCCTCCACAACCCAGCCGATGCTCCGGCCATGCCACCGTCCGCTCTGCAGCCGCTCTCCGCCTCCGTCGGCTCCGTCCACGCCATCCGTAGTGTCTCCGCTCCACGCCGCGAGCCGCGTCTCCCCAGCCGTGTCCGCCTTCCGTCCATGCCGTCCGCAGCACCGTCCGAAGCTCCGGCCATGCCACCGTCCGCTGCAGCATCTCCACCCAAGCCGCAGCGCTGCTCCACGCCGCCCAGCCACCGTCCGCTGCAGCTGCCTCCGTTCTCCTTCCAGCCGCACGTCCGCCCCGAGCCGTGTTTCCCAGCTGCGTGTCCGCCTCCGCCAGCGAGCAGTGTCTGCCCCTCTGCTGTCCACCGAAGCCGCCTCCACCGTCTGTGAGCCGCGAGCAACCAGCCACCATTCACCGCAGCGCTGTCTGCCCAGCTGCTTGTCACCGTCATTCAGACCGGGATGTCCGAAAATAAGGAAGCATCGGAACGGGAAGAGATGTCGGACGACGCTGGATGGACGCGGGATTGTGCGATAGAATTTTTGAGTTTGATTTTTGAGATGGGGATGATCGTAAAAAAATCAGATAAGGAGATATCGCAGAGTTTGAAAATCAGATTGAGATGAGAAAATCACCGCGCTTTCCACACGGACCCGACACGGTATTTTTCATCTATAAATACCTCGGTGATTCTCTTCTGCAAAAAAAGGGGAATTTTGGAGGTTCCACTTGCTGTCCGTAGTTCCACCTGTTGCTGTCACAGAGAGTCAAAGTCGGATAAAAAGGGAGAAAGGGACCCTTGTTCCCTTACTTTCTTTTATTTTCTCTGTACCCCAATCTTTTATGGAATAAATATTTATTTGCTTCATATTAATCCATGTTTGTTTATTTTTATTTTAGTAATGCTGGAGTCATGTTGGATTAGCGTCTAAGGTAAGTCGAAGTGAATTAATTTTGACTGACCTATACCTAAGGGACGGGCCGTGATCCACGAGTACGGGCTGTACTCTTGAGATAGGTCATATATGAATTATTTTCATGAATTTATTATTTGCATCTATTTCTTGCATTAGTTCTAGTTTATTTTAGTTTATTTTAAATTAAAAGAAAATACTTTTTCAAGATAACCCCAAAGTCTCTGTGGGATTGACCCTTACTCCCGCTATTCTACCCTTTAGAGTAGTGGAATTAAGGTTCTAAATCGGTGCATTACGACACGCATCAAATTTTGGCACCGTTATCAGGGACTTTCGGTGTTATTCTGAAAAAAAAATATAATCAACAATCTAAAAATCCAAAAAAAAAAAAATTTCAATTTTCAAAATTTTACATTCAAATTAAAAAAAATTCAATTTTCGATCTTGAGTGCCCTGACATAAGGTTGCCCTGGCATAACTGGGAGGTTATGTTGAATGGTTGTCCTAGGATATAAAAAGGTTGAACACAAAAAAAAAAAAAATTTAGATTCACTTAGGTAAATTTATTTTTTTTGCAAAACCAAAAAATATTACCCAGACATTTCATAATTTATTAGGATCAAATACTTAATCATCAAAATTAAAAAAAAAATTAATTTTAATTTTGTTTGTTTATAACTTTTGGATACCTTAGCTGTTGCATTTCATAATTTCATAATATATCTTAAGGGCACAACCCATTAATCAGATAAGGTGGGGAGATCAATACCCTTCCTTAGCCCATAAATCATCAATCCAGCATCTGCATTGACCCAAGCCTTTAATTTTAAAATTAATTAGACGTCAACCCTAAGGATTTCGAGCTTAATAGGACAAGGAAACCCTAGAGTTGGACCGGGTTCAGATCATTTAATTCCTTGGTGTCTGAGGAAAGTGGTTCAGGGACTAGAGCCCGAAGGGAAGTGAGTTGGTTTCGCTTACCTGGCCAATTTTTAATTGGTGTCTAAGGCAAGCGATAAGGGAACCTTCACCAACCTTACAATTACCTGGCTAAGTCAGTTAATTGATCTTGGGCTTGGAGTGCTCGAAGGTAACCTTGGATCAGTTAGGAGCTGTCTAGATCCAGATTAACCTTAGGATAGTGATTTTGATTTGTTTCACTTGTTTGATTGAAAAAAAAAAAAAAAAAAAATTAATTAACTTTCTTCTCTCTAGTTTAGGACTCTCTTAGGAACTCCTTTAGACCTCTTCTCATTCTTCCACTTTCCAATTAAAAAAAATTAAAAAAATTAAAAAAAAATCTTTGATTGCTATTTGCTTTAGGAGGGAGGGTGTATGTTAGTATATTCTAGGTGCCGACTTCGAGAACCTAAACATATATCCCTATATCCGAAAATCGAAGGCTCCAGTAGAGCAACCAGCCCAGGTACTATGGATCCTAATCAAGGAATTGACCCTCTGCTGAAGGAGTACTTCACTCCTTCAAAATACACTTATTCACCTTGTATCCAAGTACCCCCTGTAGATGCCATCCAGTACGAAATCAAGTACAGTGTGATTCAGATGTTACCCTCTTTTTATGGACTTGCGACTGAAGACCCATATAAACATCTAGATGAATTTCTAGAAATCTGTTCCACTGTTAAGATCCAAAATTTCTCCGACGATGCTTTAAGGCTTAGGTTATTCCCTTTTTCCCTGAAAGATAAAGCCAAATATTGGTTGAATTCCCTAGACACTGTGACAATTTCAACTTGGGATCAACTTCAGAGGGAGTTCCTTAAGAAATATTTTCCTATAGGAAAGACGAATCAAATTAGAAAAGCCATTACTAGTTTTTCCCAATTAGATGGAGAAATGTTTCATGAAACCTGGGAGAGATTGAAAGAGCTAATTAGAAAATGTCCTCACCATGCCATACCCAAATGGCAATTAGTCCAGTGCTTCTATGATGGTTTGTCAGAAAGGCACCGGCAAATGGTGGATGCCTCATGCGGAGGAAGTTCATGCTTAAAAATGAACATGAGGCATGGCAGTTGTTTGAAACTTTAAGTGAAAATTCTCTACATCATATGTCAGCTGCCCGTAGAGTCCTCCCACAGGACCTGTAGAACCCAAGAGAGGAGGTATGTATGAAGTTGGTCGTGCTGTAGACATCTACAGCAAGGTTGATGAGCTATCTCAGAAGCTCGACCAACTTTTGCAAGCTGGAAATAATTCCTCCTCATCTCATCCTACTCATGAAGTCTGTATTATCTGCTCGAGTTCCACCCACACCTTAGGTGATTGTCCATCAGCTTACCAATTTCCTGAGCTTCTTCAGGAGCAAGCTCATCAAGCTCAAACCCGAATGGCTCCTAAACCAGGAAACGACCCTTATTCGAACACATACAATCCCGGCTGGCGCAATCACCCGAATTTTTCTTGGAAACCCCAACCCGGAATCAATTCTTCCATTAGGCCCAACTATCAGGAGACCAAATTTCAAAGCATGCCATTTCCACAATATCAAAATGCCCCACAGCCTCCACAACCTCCGCCAAGCAACTTGATCCTTCCTTTCAAGAGAAGCTCCTTCAAACTTTGAAGGAGGGGCTGAACATGAATACCCAAATCCTTCACTCCCATACCCAATCCATTGCCAAGCTAGAGACTCAGATAGGTCAGCTAGCTATAGCTTTCAATCGGAGAGAAGAAGGTAAGTTGCCTAGCCATCCCATTATCAATCCCAAGGGTCAATATATGGCTGAGAGTTCCACTGGACCTGAAAATTTTCCTGAACATGCTAAATCTGTTATAACCTTAAGAAGTGGAAAAACATTGGATCAACCTGATCCGACCCAAGAAATAGAGCTGGCTAAGCCAAAGAAAAAGAATGAAGAGGGGAAGGAATCCATTGGTCAAGCACCTGTACCTAAGGCTCCATTCCCTAGTGCTTTGGAGTCACCTTTACCATTGGATAAGAAAAATTTGAAAATGAATGAGATGCTTGAATTATTCAAGCAAGTCCAAATCAATTTACCTCTCCTCGATGCCATCAAGCAAGTACCGGCTTATGCCAAATTTCTTAAGGATTTGTGCACTCAAAAACGGAAATCTAAGGCACATATCCCTAAGAAAATCCTCTTAACTGAGCAAGCCAGCTCAGTTTTTCAGCAAATAGCTCCACCCAAACTCAAAGACCCAGGTACCCCAATTATCTCTTGTATCATAGGGGACCTTACAATCAAGAAAGCCTTGTTAGATTTAGGTGCGAGTGTAAACCTTCTCCCAGGCTCAGTGTATGATATGTTTAAATTTGGAGAATTAAAATCCACGACGGTGACCTTACAGTTAACTGATCGATCCGTCAAGGCACCCCGTGGAATGCTCGAGGATGTGTTGGTAAAAGTATATGAGTTCTACTTTCCGGTTGATTTTTTTGTTTTGGACATGGAATCTAGCGGTAACCCTAGTCAGATACCTATCATTCTTGGAAGACCTTTCCTAGCTACCGCTAATGCTTGCATAAATTGCAGAACAGGGATTATGGATGTCTCTTTTGGGAATAAAAAAATATGGTTGAATATTTTTAATGCATGCCAAGGACCACCCTCTTATAATCATAATGAAGTAAACATGATAGAAGTAGTAAATAGGAATCTTCCTGTGTTGCTTGATTCGGATCCCTTGCAAGCATGTTTGACATATTTTGGATCTGACGATTTTGATGTTGATGAATATGCAAATGAAGTGAATGCTTTGTTAGAGCCACCCAAGTTTAGCACCATTCCTCCTTGGACTGTGAAATATGAATCATTACCGACTCAATCAAGCCCTTTAGTGCCATCCTTAGAAGCACCAGCCACCTTTCAACGATGTATGTTGGCCTTATTTTCTGACATGGTTGGTCACTTCCTTGAAGTATTTATGAATGATTTTTCTATCTTTGGATCTTCATTTGAGGACTGTCTCCATAATTTGGCTACGGTATTGAAACGCTGTATAGAAATCAACTTAGTCTTAAGTTGGGAGAAGAGCCACTTTATGGTTCGTGAGGGAATTGTGCTCGGATACATTGTTTCCGAGCGAGGGATTAGGGTAGACCTTTCTAGAGATAGAAAAATTTTTAAGCCCCCACCCCCACTCTCGGTCCAGTACACACGATTCCTTTCTAATCTCCAACCAAATTGGTCTAGGATTTTTCAAGCTTGGTTTCGTACACTTACCTCCTGTATTTTATGGATCAAAGATAATTGTCGTCGTAGGATACTTTACGAACATTTTTCTGCCATGTTGACAAGGCCTCCTGATTGGCCTGTCTTCTAAAATTTTCTTGAGGGATGTGCCTAAATTCAATATCAGTAATACTCCCTCTTAGTGTCTGGCTGAAGATGTTAAACTTAGCGCTCCTGGGAGGCAGCCCAGCTCTTTCCTTAGTTCATATTTTAACTTCTAGTTCTTTGTTTTTAGAATAAATGGAGTAATAAAAGACGATTGTGGGAACATGGTGATAGAAGGACGTCCAATTCCATACCCTACCAGGTTGTATCCTTCCATGCCATTTCATTTTTAATATTCTCTTCCATTGGGGACAATAAAAATTAAGTTGGGGGGTGAGGTAATCTAATTAATTAAATCAAATCCTCGAGTAAAATTTTAATCAGTTTTTGTGTACGAAAATTTGTCTCGAATTGAAAAAAATCAAGCTCACTAAATGAGGAGTGATTAATGGTTTAGAAAATTTTAGAGATACTAAGGGATGATTTATCAAGAAAACCCTATAAGTGGTAGAGTGTAGTCCAGAAAATTTTAGAAGAGTAATTTCAGATCCTTCGACCTATTGATCTTAATAATGAATCTTACTTATTTTGGTATAGGCATTATAAAAAGTCCCCAGTTAAAAAATTTCTAAAGTTAATAAAGATTTTTAGCATCTCTCACTGAGTAACCGGGCCCCTTTGCCTAAGTAAGCATTGTTGTTCACATCAAAAGGTGGGGATGTAACAAAATCTTTCGTAAAGTTAGTCTTGACTTAGCCTTTTTGACTCAAGTTAGTAAGCCCGAGGGGTGTTTTACACCTAATGCCCTAAAGCCAACTGGTTTGGGAGTCATTGGCTTAAAGCTCACTACAAGGGTTAATTAGAAAGCAAGGTGTCAGGACATTGCACTGACTTTATAATAAAAAAAAAAAAAATGGGGACTAAATAAATATTGCACCAAAACCAAAATAAGTTGGAAGATTTAGAAAGTAAGATAGAAAGTTGGAAAAGAAAAAAAACTCTTAAAACTTCTATGGACTTTATTCTACTACTAAATGGGTGGAATTGGTAATCCAATGAAGTACCTTTTTAATAGCCTAACCAGGTATCATTTGATTTTAGGGTTAGTACGATAATTTTCATTTCAAGGACCATCTTAATACACAAGACATTCATTTCTTTTACTCGAGGACGAGCAAAGTTTAAGTTGGGGGATGTGTTAGACATTTAAATAATGAAAATTAACCCAACTTTATTTGATTAAAATTGATACTTTTGTGATACTTTGCAGGAATTGACTCCACAAATGTGTAGATCTTGATTTTAGGAGTCCAACGTTGCAAACAGAATGTAATTCGGACTTAGAACGGGCCTGAAATGGATTTTAGAAGATTTTAGCATGGATTTCAGAGCCACACGGTTTTTGGAGCATTGCCTCAAAATTTTAATGGCTCACGGTGGACCGGCTCAATGGTCCACTGCACGACCTCTTGGTCTACGGCAACCATTGCTGCTGGTCCACGGGCAGAGCCGTGGACCACCATGCACCGTTTGCTCCGGAACTCGCTGGAGAGCTTCCCCCGGTGCCGCCCAAGCCGCTGCCGACATCGTTGCAGGCCGAAGAAGTCCTGTTCGGCCGGAAAAATGGCCAGAACGCCGTCCGTGAGCCATGTCACCTGTCCGTCCGCCGCCGGCGTCCGCCCAAGTCCGCCATCCCCTGCCACGCCGCGAGCCGCCGTCCGCAGCACGTCGTCCATCTCTGCTCCATGCCGCAGCCACCTCAGCCAGCCGTTGTCGCCGTCGTGCCCAGCCAAAGACGCCTCCGCTGCCCAGCCGAAGCTCCGGCCACGCCACCGTCCACTCTGCAGCCGCTCTCCACCGCCGCCCGCCTCCACCGACTCCGTCCACGTCGTTCGCAGCGTCTCCGCTCCACGCCGCGAGCCGCGTCTCCCCGGTCGTGTCCGCCTTCCGTCCACGCCGTCCGCAGCGCCGTCCGAAGCTCCGGCCACGCCACCGTCCGCTGCAGCATCTCCGCCCAAGCCGCAGCACCGCTCCACGCTGCCCAGCCACCGTCCGCTACAGCTGCCTCCGTTCTCCGCCCAGCCGCGCGTTCGCCCCGAGCCGTGTTTCCCAGCCGCGTGTCCACCTCCGCCAGCGAGCAGTGTCTGCCCCTCTGCTGTCTGCCGAAGCCGCCTCCACCATCTGCGAGTTGCGAGCAACCAGCCACCGTTCGCCGCAGCACCGTCGGCCCAGCTGCTTGTCACCGTCATTCAGACCGAGATGTCCGAAAACAAGGAAGCATCGGAACGAGAAGAGATGTCGGACGACGCTGGATGGACGTGGGATTGTGCGATAGAATTTTTGAGTTTGATTTTTGAGATGGGGATGATCGTAAAAAAATCAGATAAGGAGATATCGCAGAGTTTGAAAATCAGATTGAGATGAGGAAATCACCGCGCTTTCCACACGGACCCGACACGATATTTTTCATCTATAAATACCTCAGTGATTCTCTTCTACAAAAAAAGGGGAATTTTTGGGAGGTTCCACTTGCTGTCCGTAGTTCCACCTGTTGCGGTCATAGAGAGTCGAGTCGGATAAAAAGGGAGAAAGGGACCCTTGTTCCCTTACTTTTCTTTTATTTTCTCTGTACCCCAATCTTTTATGGAATAAATATTTATTTGCTTCATATTAATCCATGTTTGTTTATTTTTATTTTAGTAATGTTGGAGTCATGTTGGATTAGCGTCTAAGGTAAGTCGAAGTGAATTAATTTTGACTGACCTATACCTAAGGGACGGGCCGTGATCCACGGGTACGGGCTGTACTCTTGAGATAGGTCATATATGAATTATTTTCATGAATTTATTATTTGCATCTATTTCTTGCATTAGTTCTAGTTTATTTTAGTTTATTTTAAATTTAAAAAAAATACTTTTTCAAGATAACCCCAAAGTCTCTGTGGGATCGACCCTTACTCCCGCTATTCTACCCTTTAGAGTAGTGGAATTAAGGTTCTAAATCGGTGCATTATGACACGCATCATCGGCCGGTCGGAGATGCTGCACCACAGGACCGCTCCCTGGTTCACCTACAAAACAGGTCCCTGTCGGAGTCATTCTGGTGGGGGACACTCCGATGCCAAGTCAGAGGCGGATCCCAGCCACAGAATGGGAAAGAATCTCGAGAACGAGATGGAGAGACTCTTAGAGTATGCGTGGGTGTATGTATGTGTGCGTACCTTCCTCAGCAATTCTTCTTACCGTTATTTAAAAGGAGACGTCTGGCCAGCGGCCCCGCTCTTTTTTCGATGATTGTGGGGAGTTAATTTCTCCCCATGATTGGCGATCGTGGATTGTCATTGAGCGATTCCGGCCAGACCGGAGGCGTGGCAGCTAGAGTTACGCACCATGATCATGGCATGGAGATTGTTGATAGTAACCGTTGGTTACTATTGCCTATCTGGACCAGATTGTGGTCCCATCTTTAGATTTTCCCTGTTTATGGAGATTCTTGGTCGGAGATTTCGTCCTCTGTGTGGGTCGAAGACTTGGTGTCTACCCAGAGCCGGAGATCGTGTCTCTGGCAGGAACCGAAAAGCGTGTCTTCGGAAGTCAACGAGAGACCTGGTCTTCAATTAGGGCCGAAGACATCATCCGAAGATCTAGCCTTCGGATGTCGTTGACCGGTGAGAAGCCTTGAGTTGCCTATAGTTGGCCTGACTCTTCCTGGTCCGAAGTCAGTGATCCGGAGAAAGGGTCAGTGGCCAGCCAAACTGGTGTTCGGTTCGTACCTGGACCGGGATATCCCAACAGGATCTATAGAGATAGATCCAAGAGGATGCTAGGCTTATCCTAATCCAGGTACATTGACTTAGTGTTGAAGAAATTCAACATGGATGGAAGTAAGAAAGGTTACTTGCCAATGAGTCAAGGCATACATCTCTCTAAAAATATGTCTCCTAAGACATCGGAAGAAAGAGAGAGGATGACTAAGATTCCTTATGCTTCGGTTGTAGGATCAATTATGTATGCTATGTTATGTACCAGACCTGATGTTGCTTATGCCTTAGGCATAGTGAGCATATTTCAGGTAGATCCAGGAGAAGATCATTGGAAAGCTATGAAAAATATTCTTAAGTACCTTAGAAGGACTAAAGATATTTTTCTAGTATATGGAGGACCTGAGTTAAAATTAGAAGGCTATACAGATTCTAGTTTTTAATCAGATCCAAATGATAGAAAATCCATGTCGGGGTATGTCTTCACCTTGAATGGTGGTGCAATGAGTTGGAAAAGTACAAAACAGCCAACAGTAGCTGACTCAGTCACTGAGGCAGAATACATAGCTGCAAGTGAAGCCGCAAAGGAAGCTGTCTGGATGAAGAAATTCATCATGGAATTGGGCGTGGTTCCTGATATACAACAGCCAGTGCCATTATACTGTGATAACACTGGAGCTGTTGCACAAGCCAAGGAACCAAGGTCTCATCACAAGTCCAAGCACATTCTAAGACGGTTCCACCTTGTTCGAGAGATAATAGAAAGACAAGATGTTGTCATCAATCGAGTAGATACAAAAAAAATATAGCAGACCCATTCACTAAAGCATTACCTAAGCAACAGTTAGATCGCCACTTGGATGGTATGGGTATAAAGTACAAGGGCGATTGGCTTTAGTGCAAGTGGGAGTTTGATAGAAAAGTTTCCTAAGAGCCAATCATTATAAGGGCCTTTTTTTTTGTATTCTTCCAACTCTTGTATGACATTATATATTAATAAAGGCATCTATTTTCATCATATATTGTTGTGTCTTATTTATGATTATGATGAACCCCATATATTAGAGTAATGAAATTAGGTTTATGATGAAGTTCATAACAGTGAGACCTAATTTCCTATAAACCCTAATCTAAAATGTTCCTAGTCATTGGACCACTGATTCGGGGATCAATGAATCCGGTAAGACTTGCTTATCCTATGTATGCTCTGATGATGAGAGTGGTTGGTCTCACAACCACTTGTGTAGAGACATTAATACAAGGATAAAGGTGCTCATCAGGGTATGAGTACACTGAACTAATCCTTACCAGGACTATCTTATGGAAGTCTTACTACTTGTCAAAAGATAGATCCCTGAGTAGGAGTTGTGCATATAATCTTTAGACCTGAGGTCACCATGGTTCCTTGTGCACACTAAGCCATTTCTGGTTCATACTCATTCATGCCATTACGACATGTACGGGGTGTTCTGGGTATGGTGGAAGGTGTATGGAGGATATGAGTGGACCAACAAGGAATTGATCATTCCTAGTAAGAGGAATGTTATCCTATGCAATCCCTTCGATGAGTGACTTAAGGAGCCTTTGATCAAAGCAGAATGAGATTAGTGAAATCTAATCAGTCATCAGCTGAGTCCTCACTATCGAGTTGAGATTCGATATGATTAAGTGTTAGGGTTTGACATATATCCATACCTATCACTTAATCGGGATAATGGGAGATCGAAAGATTGAATTGCACGATAACTTATTACTGAAGGGTATTTTGATAATTTCTACCAAATTCATCATCTTTCAGGTAGGCATGACACATTGCTAGACATCAATCTTGTCTTCTAGGCATTCATGAACCAATTGGATTGGTTTCATGAGTCAATTTGATGGATGGTTCGAATTGGACAATTAGATGAGCTAGTTTGACCTAATTAGGTCAATCGGGTTCAATTGGATCGAATTGGCTCAAACCTAAACCTACTGCTAGCTAGATGTGGAATCCAATGGGTCACACACACTAGAAAATTGGACAAGGAAGACATTCATGATTTAATTAGGATCATAGGATCCTAATTTGTTAGCTAGGTGACACACTAGCATGTGTAGGCTAACCTAATTCCTAAACCCAATTGGATTGGATCCGGTTGCTTGCTAAATGAACTAACCAATTTGTGGGAGACCTAAATTGGGTTATGTTCTAAGTAGGATGAATTTATCAGATTTTATCTGATATTTTTTGGAGGTTTTATCTCGGAATTATGAAGAGTCCTAAGGCATAGGACTCTTGGTACCTAAATGATATGTTGGCATTCAAAAGGGCCTAGAAGGGTCTATAGTTCTTTGATCGGAAAAAATTTTATATGGTCAGAAAGCTTATTTAATGCCCTTTCATTTGACACCATATTGCATATACTTTGACTTTGTCAAAGGCAGCATATGGCAGCATATTGCAAATTGTGAAGAGAAGCGACTCTTCATTTGGCACGCAGAAAGGACCAAGAGTCCTTCTGCATATGAGTTTCTTCTGTTGATCGGACTTCTTCTAATCTTTATCTTTATCTCCATGCCCTTTCACGAAGTATTTGACTGGTCAATCATTTTTGAATTGGCGTGAAGAAGGAAAGGATGAATGGCGCACATGAAAGGTTGCAGCTTTTCATGAGAGGGCGCACAGTTTGAAGTAGAGTCTTTCTGCTTTCAGATCTCTTCGATTTTCTCTGACTTTTGGGAAATGAGAAGATGCCTCTTGGCTCTTCCAGAGACTGGTACATGCCATGTGGCATGAGAAGGTTTCATTTGGACATGAAGAGATGTCAGATAAGACTCTTGAATCCTAAAGAGTCTTATCAGATATGAAGAAACATATCTAATAAGAGATTTTGGGATGTGTTTCACGACCCTTAAGAAACTATTTAAAGGGTGTACGATGGAATGAGATGATATTCATTCAGTCATCTGAAATAGGAGTCTAGATTCTATCGTATTATCCATCTGAGTTTTTCTCTCTCCCTCTTCCTTTCTTTAAGACAAGACTTGTCTTGTTAAGACAAGGTCTTTTCTATTAGGACAAGGCTTTATTTTAGGACATAAGCCTAAGGGGTCCTAAAGGAGAGGTGTCCTAAAATAAAGAGTGGTTTAGAAAAGTGTCCAAAGAGTCCTATAGTGGGATAGTGAGTCCTACAAAGGCCAAAGTCTAAAAGGCTGCCAAAAGAGTCCTACTCGGGCAAGCAACTTCAAAAAGGAGTTCTTCCTTGTTTCAAATCTTGTGTGGATCACCGTTGGAGGACTTACACTTGTGAGTCTAGTGGAAGAAGTGGAATATAGCACTCCAGGTATGTTTCATTAACCTTCTTTTATGACATATTAGTTGTAATAGAATAAGGGATCTTGGGAATTAGGATTTCTAACTGATAAAGTGTTATCTTTATGCATGAAATTTTAGAATTCAGTCTTACTAAGTTGCATAATGATCGTGTTGAAACCCAACACAAAAGCCAACCGTCTAGACTGTAGACGGTTGTGCTATTTTATAATTGTATATGAATTTCTTAATAAATAGAAGTTATTTTTTTGGCTATTCATCACATATGCATTTTCCTAAAAAGAACTCTTATGTGATTGAGTCCTTAGAACTACATTATATTTGATATAGAGAGGATATATCGAGTAGTTCTTAAACTGGTTCACAATCAAAAGATACATTATTATAGAACGGCGATGTATCAAATATAGGTTATTGTATGTTATATTTGTTGGTTGTCCTCTTAACTAAGGAGTGTAGAGATACTGATGTGACATACAAGTGAAATGTATGATATCTTATTGAACGTGACCAACTACAGAGCTCCCTTTTGCCAAAGGGTTGCTCGTGAAGGGATATGGATATATGTGTCCCTCAGACCTGAGGTTACCATTATAGCTTGCAAGCAACTCACCGCACTTTGGTGCCGGACTACTTGAATTTCTAATTTAGTGATGAAAGGCTTCTGGGGACAGTCAAGTACTTATGGAGCGGTGGTAGTTCAAGATAGGATTGACCCCTCCAAATGGTTTGGAGTGAATGACTCACTATGTCTCAATTTAGCAAAACCTTGGCCAGGATAGTTCTTGTAAGGAGTCACAGAGCTTGTAAGGTTGAGACGCGATCTGGATATACCAGGTTAGGGTTGGCAGTCAAATCCTAGGTCATCCTAAGTATTTTGAGGTCAAAGGGATGAATTATGCAGTAACCATATACCAGAGGTTCTAGAAAGTTGCTCTATAATCTTTGACCTATCCAGACATCGGATATCATTACAAGATGATGACTTTAACTGGTATTGAAAGTATTCCTGTGCTACCAGCTTAGTGTTCGAACCTATGGAGTCACACACCATAGGGGTTTCTATCTGATCTAAAGGTTGATTGATGATTGAGAATCGTTTATCACCACTGGAGATCAATATGATTGACCATGTTCCAAGTGTCAACACTTGGAAAGTTGACACTAGAAAGTGTCGACACTTGGCTGTGATGAGCAGAAATTCTGGAAAGAATTTTTGAAAAGTTTTGATCTCAATTCGAACTTCGAATTCTAGTTAGTTTTGGCTCCAAACTTTCATGGAATGATGGTCATTCTTGCCTTATGAGCATAGAGCCAATTTAGTATGGCCCCTTGACCTTCTCTCCCAATCACTCCTCCTTCCTCTTTCTCCCTCTCATGGCTACCTGTATAAATAAGGATTATTTAAGTGGCTGCTGGTCGAGAAGAAAAAAGAGTTTTCTTGTTGAATGAGATTGCTAAAATTCTGAGAGGGAAAAGAAAAGGGGCTTAGGAGGACTATGATTTTGGGTGTGTGACTACCTAGCACTCAGCTAGGTCTTAGAAAGAGAGCTAGTTAGGAAGGGTTCCACCTCTCCTCCTTGTCTTCCAAGAAGAAGTAATCGGCCTCAAGGATCCCAGGAAGCTAGCACTCTAAGGGAGTTGATCAGAATCAAGCCCTAGTGTGAGCTACCCATAGAGGCCAGACATGTGTATGGCTCGAGAACGTTTCACAACCTCCTCCTAAAAGTATAACGGTAAGGTATCTTTATGCCTTTTGGTTCTTTTCCTGCTTATAATGTCTTTTTCATGCTATATTATCATATTTGTTCCTATTGTAGGCAGATTGGTAGATTGTTTTGATCAATCCACCAAGCCTTCCTCTATGCTTATTTTAAAATTATTTAAAATATATTTTTTCTGCCATGCATGCTTGTTTTGCTTTCCCTTCATCAATTGGGTTTAGGGGTTTTTTCACAGACTCAGTTTTGGGTCCAGGGTTTTTTCACAGACTCAGTTTTGGATCCAGGGGTTTTTTTACAGACTCAATTTTGGATCAAGGGATTTAGGGCTGAATCCAACTAGGCTAAAATAACATAATTTAAAATTGGTTATTTACAAGTGATTTGGGGTTAGGGCTTTAGGGCTTTTATTCACAGGTGATCCACAGGGATGTGGGATTGACCTGTCGATTCCTTCTGGCCATGGTGTCCGCACCAAATCTGGGCTAAAGGGTTGGTAGCTGACATAGTGAACTATAAAGAGTAGTGATTCTAGTTAGATATTTATACTTAATTTTTAATATTTATTATAGGATCTTTATGAAACAAATATGCCTCCCACTATTTTGTCAAATCTCTTACACTCTTCATGTAGAGAAATAAAAATCCTTGCAATTAGGATTTCAAGTGGGTACTGCGATCCCACTGATCTACATGAACCTCACCTAATAATTATTGGTGACATGCAAACCAATGAGTGGACAACTCTTATCCAATGCTTCTCAAGCATGTTGCAAAAATCTTTGGTCTCTAAGTCATATAGGCCCCACATAATAGTTGTTGGCCCCATTTCTTAGTTAAGTCAAGCTTACTATTCAAACACAGGTGTAAATATATCATCAGATCCCTCACCTAATAGTTATTGGATCCGATCTCATCTTCATCCCATGGCAACTCTTGCTAATAGAGTGGTTGCATCTTCCCGATGCAATGGAACCACTATCTCCAGTGAAGAACAATCAACATTAGTAGAACACCGGTACATCTACAATGGTGAAAGATTGCTAGACTTAATATATATGAGAAGATTTTATTTAGATCTCATCTAATTTATTAATTACCTACCACAAGAAAATAATTAATCAACATAAAGAAATCGGGTGATGATCATGGATTTGTGACTCGGGCTCGAGACACTAAGCCAAAATTAGGTTTATAAGTCAACTATTACAAACACATGCACATCAATCGGTTTGATCATCTTTAACCTTCGATTCAATCTTGAGCACTTTAAATCTAATCATAATCAACTCTTTGATCCATCGTAATCAACCACCCATCTTGATCTATGTCCATTATGTGCCATGGGATTGCAACTCGACTGATCATTGACATGCAACCACATCACATAATACAATCCAAAGTACCAAATTAGCAACAACATTTAGACAAGCCAATTAATGAGACTCTAGGTCCCCAATACATGAATCATATGATGCACGCAAGCACCCAAGATACATACATTAGATCTAATCTAATGAGACATGCAAGACTCCAAATACATGAATCAAATTGGTGCTCGTAGACACCATGATCACATCACAAATAGCATCATAGCTCACATCACAATTCTAATTTGGTTTATCCATGATCATCACCTCATATATCACATACATGTAAATAAAATTTCAGATCTAAATTTAATTCAGATCTGCATATTTTGATTTTAGATCTAAAAAATTTATGATTTGCTTGCTATAATATGATTTTAATCATCCCATTCATGATTCATACTACTTGTAATCAACTATTGCAAAAATACAATCATGAAATTTAGCAAACACAATCATTATTTTTATAGATTCCATATCTTATTCTTTAGAATATGAGGGTGAGTATAATACCACTATTAGAAATGGTATTAACATGCATGATTAAAACATAAATGTAGTGGAAGGTAAATTAAAAATAATTTTGATTTGATATTACATGCAAGCATGAGATCCAATCTCAAAATAGGATCCCTCAAGAAAGAACAATATTAAAGAAAAATTTTGATCATCATCTTTGCATAGGTAGTTCTTCACCATGATCAGAAATCCATAGATTTGATTTGAGTCTCATTAAAGCTGCATAAGTATCCAACCTCTACAAGTATGTACACGAGATTGAACTGATCAGGAGATTCTGATCATACTGGGGTGCTAGCTCCCTTGCAAAAATCACTCCTTGTATGATGGATCTAATGCCCTATTCTCTTTTCTAGAAAAGAATAGGAGGATGAGAAAGAAGAAGAAAAAACTCTCTGGTTTTCTCAACTCTTTGACATAGAAAATGCAAACACTTTTTCTCACACACAAAAAAAAGGGACCACCCCCCCACACACACACATTTTTAATTTTATTGTGTCAAGAGTCCTTCTCTAAGAAGGATCTTGTGTGCACAAAATAGATAAGGGCATGGAGAAAGAAAGATCTAGGGCACCAAAAGTCTTGAGTAAAGAGGGCCTTTTTAGCCTTAGTCCCTATGCAGGATACAAAACCCAGTAATCTAGGACATGAGTACCATTTATGTGAAACGCGGATCCTTAGTCCCTGTATGGGATGTGAGACCCAACAATCTGGACAAGAGTCCTATGCATGCGGGACACAGATCCTAGCATCCCTCATAGGAATGATCCCTCTACGAGTCCTACTCCTAGGAAAAAAATTAGTTAGGGTTTGAATTTGAGTTTGATCAAATCCTTATTTAATTAAAACTTAAATCTGATTTAGTCAAAATAAATCCAATTAGATCGAGCCTAATCAAGTCCCAATTTGACTTGGGCTTGGTCCTAACTAATTAATTTGATCTAATCAAATTAATTTTACAATATTTGTAATTAAGTCATCCTGCAACCTTTGCACATTTTTTTCTCTAATTTGTAACCATTACAAATTAGTCCAGTTGTCAATCATATTGACAACTTGGTACTATGTGATTCATAGATCAGGATCCAATTGTCCAATCAACTAATATCTCTTATGTATGTGACCCTGCAAGTTTTATTATTTGGTAGTGAGATATATTATGATCTCAATCACCAATATCATTAAAACTTCATTCAATGGGTTGGAACAATTCCAACTCTATCTAATAAGGATCATCGATTATCAAGATGATCCTTATGAATCTCACAATCTACCAATGATGCCTAATTGCATGTTGTGGCAACCCAATAGAATAGAAGGTATAAACATCTAGGTGTAGTTATCATATAATTTGGTTTTTCTATCATAAGTTCCAACAAGATGAAAGTCATGGAAAACTTATTAAATCACATCATCTATGATGTGTAAGATTTAATTTACTTGAGTTCATATTATGAAATTTCATGAAAACTCTTTTCCATTATTCACATTACTGTGGTCACAGGTTTAAGAACTCAACTTCATAAATCTCATAGGACTATCCCTCAACTAGTAAGCTGATAGATAATATTTAGGTATACATCCTACTCTTATAATGAACATACTATAGCCAACATGCATTGCAAGGATCCATATAGCTAGGGGACTAAGTGTATGCATAGTCAAACTATAGCAACCCCATTATAAATAGCCGAGATACCATAGGTCATAGATCTATTCACACCACTATAGCATAAAGAAAGTCACTAACAAGTAAGTAGATATTCAAGTGTCTTCTCATATTAGTCATGCTTGGTATCCTTATTCTCTAACAACCATCTGTACCCTCACTCCAATGTTCTATACTATAGACTCGAGACTCATCTACTCAAAAAAACAAGATTTATGCACCAATCTCACTGGATCAATCACCATCCCCATGATAATCTATTTATTAGGAGTAATTAAAGAATTAATTACCAATGACATATATCTCAAATTCTCAACTCTTGAGAATATGTATCATCATCTTTATTAATTCCTTGGATAATTCATGAACACATAAAACATGATGAAAATAAAACTATCCAATTTATTAATAAATAATAAAGTCAAGTACAAAATTATATTCAAGAATATAAATATGCATCAGTTTAATTAGCTTCTAGGGCATACATCTAATACATATATAAACTCTCTGGATTGCTTGGCATGCACACATGATCTACTTATCTCATGAAGAGATGCATGAAGTGTCATTTTACTTTACGTAAAAGGAGGTGCCCCTTATCGATTCCTTGGCTAGTTAAATTTATATTTTAATAGACTTGCCACATGGCAAATTAGGAAGCAATCTGATTTCTAATGGGATGCCACAAGACATCTTTTCTCTGGGCACATACGCAAAAGAACTTGTGAACATTGTATCGCTTTTGAAGAATCCTTCTACCAGAAGACTCTTACTTATCTGATATGATGATTCAGATGGTATGTGAGGGGATATGCATTGCTTCTCATCTGTCCCTTCTAATTCTATTTAAAGGGGATAGAAGATGGGGTCATATTTTAATTGCTTTTTGACAAGTTCAAAGTTTAAAAGCTATCTTCCTCTCCTACAACTCTAGTTCTTAGGAAAAGGGTTTGTTCTTTTAAAACAAGCCTATACCTAGTAAGACAAGAGTTAAGAAGATCTTTAGGAAGGAGAATTGAAAGCCCTAAGGAAATTCTGAAAGGTTTAGAACAAGTTCTAGAAGAGGATTTGATCAATTGGAGGCTGAGTTCTTGGGGCAAGAATTCATCAATAAGATGCAAAAGGAGCATTGTCCTTGGATTGGTTCCTGTGTGGATCATCATTGGAGGACATACACTTATATGTCTTGTAGAAATCAACTATCAGAGACTGCAAAATATATGTACACATCTATACTAATTATTAAATTTATATTTTGGTTACTATTATCAAGGGATCTATACATTATGGTTTTGATGCACTAGATGTTCTTAATAAAAATTTTGAAACACCATTTCTTCTGCTACACCACGAAAACCCAACATGGTAAAGCTATCTTCCATATTTAGTGGTGAGGATCTATACCATCCAATGAGGAGGATGACTAACCTGCATGTACTTGGAATCCCTCTTTTAAACTTGTCAAAGTATCTAGAAGATAGCTTTCTTCTATCTGCAGCTTTCTAATCATCGTTTACATGGTAGGAATAATTAGAATTGGATTCTACTTAATCACACTCTTAATAATTAGTTTATTGATTAGGGAAATAAATAATCCTAGACTGGACTTAGAAGAGCTTGATTGGATTGGATAAAGCAATTCAATTGAACAAAGTCAAACCTAATTTAATTATGGTTTAAAGTGAGGGTAACCATCTTTACTCTTTGTTACATGATAAGAAATAAATTTAGCACATAAGGATAAGGAGGCACCAAGCAAGGGTGCCCTTCTTTTCTAAAGTCCTAGTTGGACTGCGAGTTTGGGTTGGCTGCCAAGATGATGCCAACCAACAAATCCTCACACATCTCTCTCTCTCTCTCTCTCTCTCTCTCTCTCTCTCTCTCTCTCTCTCTCTCTCTCTCTCTCTCTCTCTCCACATATATATATATATATGTATGTATGTATGTATATATATATATGTATGTATATATATATATGTATGTATATATGTATATATGTATGTATATATGTATATATGTATGTATGTATATATGTATATATGTATATGTATATATGTATATATGTATATGTATATATATGTATATATGTATATGTATATATATGTATATATGTATATATGTATATATATATGTATATATGTATATGTATATATATATATGTATATATATATATGTATATATGTATATGTATATATATATGTATATATGTATATGTATATATATATGTATAATGTATATGTATATATATATGTATATATGTGCTGGGAACGATCAAGGGGAATAGAACCTCTGTGCCGGAGAGCTTGGAGACTCTCCGCATAGAGGGTGAAAGAAAAGAATTTAGATGTGAAGATAAGGTGGAGATGAAATCAGGGAGCTTGGGAAGTTCTCTTGGCTGGTTCCTTGCTCGTTTGCTTCCTGTTCTTGCTTGCTTATCCTTCTTTTTGTTCTCTCTCTCTAATCTTATGTATGTGGGTTGCCCAGACCAGTTCTGGGGCTTTGTCCAGGTATCCCTCTGGTGGTACGGCTCCCTATGGGAGCGGCAGTTCCATGCCGTTAAGCCCCTAGCCATGGTGGGGTGTTTCCATTCCTAGAGGGTCCATGCATGCATCGCAGGGCTCTGGGGCCTTCATGGAACACTCCTCTTGGGAGAGGTTCAGGTATCGTGTCGCGAGGTTTGAAGCCCCCGGTTGCACAATCATCGACGTGGCAGCAGGTTATAAGGCCTGGAGCCTGGCGAAATGCATGTTGCTCAGGACATGGTAATGGCATGTTGCAGAGTTTGAATTTATGGCAAGGTGTGCGCCACCTCTCGAAGGTTACAAGTGATGGGCTCCTTCTTATTGTGGTTTGAATTCCTATTGGTCCTTCCTTCTCTCATCGTTGGTGGGAATATTGGCACCCCACGAGGCAGGGGGAGCCTCGTCACTGGAAGCATAAGCTTGACCCCAGCCGGGAAATGGCCTTAGACAGGGGACTCACCCTATGAGCACGATCCCGGTTAGGAGCTAACCTCGACAGGAGGGCTCATCTTGGCAGCATAAGCATGACCACGACCGGGAGCTGGCCTAAAATGGGGAGCTCGCCCTATAAGCACAACCCGACTGGGAGCTGTCCTCGGGAGGAGGGCTCGCCTTGGCAGCATGAGCACAACCCCGACCAGGAGCTAGCCTCAAACGGGGGGCTCACCCTATGAGCATGATCTCGGCTGGGAGCTGACCTCTGCAGGAGGGCTCACCTTGGTAGTATGAGCACAACCCCGACTAGGAGCTGGCCTCAGACGGGAAGCTTGTCCTATAAGCATGACCCCGATTAGAGCTGACCTTGGCAAGAGAGGTTACCTTGGCAGCATGAGCATGACCCCGACCGGGGGTTGGCCTTGGACGGGGGGCTCGCCCTATGAGCATAACCCCGACTAGGAGATGACCTCGGTAGGAGGGCTCGTCTTGGCAACATAAGCACGACCCCGACCGGGAGCTGGCCTCAAACGGGGGGCTCGCCCTCTGAGCACGACCCCGGTTGGGAGCTGACCTCGGTAAGAGGGCTTGCCTTTGCTCGTTGTTTATCCACCATGTCCAAGTGGTGGGTCTCTTACCAGCACAACTGCCAGCAGGGGCTCTATGTCAGCGGATATGCCACATCAAATGCCCCCCACTCCCGAGCCCGGAGAATGAAGGGTGCTCGGGGCGATGGGAGTAATGATCATGCTAACATGGAGGGGTGCTCCTCCTGCACTATTAATACCTTGAGCACCTGTGCCCCGAAGATCGTGCTTCTATCACATTTGGTTTTTCGATGAGGGGATCATAAATGCTTCATTCGGACCGAGGCGACCGCTCTTGCTCCAAAGCATCGGGACTGTCTGACCTGGTACGTGACAGCTCCTGGTTGGCCAGGAAGTCGAGGAGGCACATGTCTTCAATTGGGATGGGGCGATGGTGGGCGATGGGCTTCATTGCAAAGGACCTGCCCCCTTGCCTTTTTAAAGGATCTTCGATGATGCGAGATGAAAGGCCTAACAAAGGTTTTGATGATTACAGTAATGAATCAATTTTTTATATTTTTTTAATTTTCTCATAAAAGATGAAAAGAAGCTATCTAAAGAAAACTACAAAGAAAGAAGTCAAGACATGCTCATAACTAGTCTTCTAAGTGTAAAAACCAAGGACCTAGAAGGATTAAGAAATCCCTCAAGAATAGGGCTAAGGCTACCTTCAACAGACAGAGCAAGAGTAAGGGGGGCTGATACCAAGCAGCGATTCGATCTGCTCTCATAAGAAGGTAATCTTCCCTTCAGATCCAGCACCTAGGATGAAGAAATCAACACTTCCGGATAATAGACTCCATTGTAGGGGTTCTTTGGCAAGATAAGCTTCCTCCTCAGACCAGTACTCTTGAGAACCTTGTGATGTGGACATCATCAGCATGGATCCCAGAGCAAGCACAAATCCTGGAGCTGCACGAATCCTGGAGCTACACGAATCTCAGAGCATATCCCAAATAAATTAATTTGAGTTTATCTTTTTGTTTGAAATTTAAATTAGGATTTGGTTGGTTATGATTGAGATATGGATAGGCTTATCTTATCCTATCTTGTATTTGAATTTGAATCATTCCTATCTTTTTATCTTGTATTCAAATTCAAATGAGGGTTGGATAGGTCTATAAATACCACCCTCAGTCCTTTGTAAAAAAAAGTTCAGTCAATATGAGTTTTTATGAAAAAGAGATTCTTTCTTCCACTCCGTGAGGAGAGGGGGTGAGACCCAATCCCAAGATATGATGTGAGGTCATGTCTAGTTATCCCCCTTCCCATTCCATCTTTTTATCCCCTTGTGACCTTTCCCATTCCATCTTCTTTATCCCCTTGTGACCTTTGAGATTCATCCTAATGCCTCCAAGTATCGAGGAGGGTGTAATGCCTTAGAGGTGAGAGGTCTTTTCGTTAGGGTGAGTCCCAAAGTCCATGAGATCCAGTTCCCTATCTTCCATCCCATTATTCCTTCGCCATCCCTAAAAAAAAATTGACGGAATGGATACGGCACTGCCTTCTTTTTTTTGGACCAAAACACCTTTTTGATCACCGATCACCGCTATATGGAGAGGGAGGGAGTGCCGGATGAGCGAGCCGGTGAGGACGATGACAGTGTTGGTGTCGTCACTAGTGGTGGCATCCTGGGAGCGGGATAGAGATGAAGCGCCGGCTGGAAGAAGGGGGCAGCGGCGGTGAGGATGGAGGTGGCGAGATCCTGGGCATGGTTCTGGGCATCCATGGGGAAGGAGGAGCAGGCGGGGGAGATGAGGGGGATGTGGCAGCGACGATGGGCTCAACGCGGTGGCCTAAGGCCATCACAAGGGAAGGGATGGCGGAGGTGGCTACTTCTTCTTCCCCAGCTGGTAACTAGGAGGGGAGGAGAGGATAGAGGTGGAGGCTGGCAGTGTGGGTAGCGGGGTCAGGCGGTGGGGTTCTTACTCATGGGTGATTGGCGGTTCAGTGGGACTGGGACGGACTTGGCCGGTAATGGCTTCCGAGGAAGAGTTCCAGTGGGGCTTTGATCTAGATGGGGTGTTATGCGATGGTGGAATGGATGGGAGGAATTGGAGATGGACTGGATTATTTGGGAGTTGAAGTTTTCGGGATTGGAATAGCGAGGGGAAGAGAGAAGATTTCGGTAATCCAGGGAAGCAGAGTTGAAGAACAAAAGATGGAGAGGAAGATCTGGGAAGAAAAGAAAAAAAAAATTATTGGTGACTTGGATGAACAGGTTGGAAGATCTTTTTTTTTTTTATCCAGGAAGATGATAGGATAGAACAGATAGATTGGTGTAAGGGCTGGTGAGAGGGGGTCTGGGGTGATACGAAGGTACCATAACTTTCTAGCTCTGATACCAAAATTGATGGGGGACAGATGGGTAGGATCGTTGGTGAGCCTAAAAGTCACCTAGATTATGGTACTTTTGTTTTTTTGGATTTTTTTTTTAGGGGTGGCGAAGGAATAATGGGATGGAAGATAGGGAACTAGATCTCATGGACTTTGAGACTCACCCTAACGAAGAGACCTCTCACCTCTAAGGCATTACACCCTTCTCGATACTTGGAGATGCTAGGATGAATCTTAAAGGTCACGAGGGGATAAAGAAGATGGAATGGAAAAGGTCACGAGGGGATAAAGAAGATGGAATGGGAAGAGGGATAACTAGACATGACTTCACATCATGTCCTGGGATTGGGTCTCACATCCTCTCCTCACGGAGTGGAAGAAAGAATCTCTCTTTCCTAAAAACTCATATTGACTGAACTTTTTTTTACAAAGGACTGAGGATGGTATTTATAGACCTGTCCAACTCTCATTTGAATTTGAATACAAGATAAAAAATATAGGGATGATTCAAATTCAAATACAAGATAGGATAAGATAAGCCTATCTATATCTCAATCCTAACCAATCAAATCCTAATTTAAATTTAAAACAAAAAGATAAACCCAAATTAATTTATTCGGGATATGCTTCGAGATTCATGCAGCTCCAGGATTTGTGCTTGCTCTGGGATCCATGCTCACCTTGGTGCCTTGATGAAGACTAGACCAGCTACTCCATGGATAGGGGCGTCAACTCCATGGGTTAGGGCGGGAATGTCAACACCAAGGTATGGTAGATGGAAGACAGATGAACTATGGAAACTAGATGGTAGATTGGGTCTCACACCCTCTCCCTCTCAGAGGATGATGCATCTCACACTGGAAATGAAAAGTCACAATAATGGGAGCTCAAAAGAAAATTTGTCTTTCATTCAAATATATCCTCCTCCTTACAAAGAGATTAGGGGCCTATTTATATCCTTCTAAGCTCCATTTGAAATTCAAATTTTACATGAAAAGAGGGAGAAATGTAGTTACAAATTTGAATTTCAAATTTCATGAAAAGAGGCACCATCTCTAGAAAATCTACATGGGATTTCAAAATGGGATGCTAAAGCTAAAAATCTGCATGCATGGGCACCAAGTGTCTCCATGGTTTCAAAATGGGGTGCCAAAGCTGAAAATCTACATGTAGGGTGCCAAGTGTCTCTATGGTTTCAAAATGGGGTGCCAAAGCTGAAAATGTACATGCATGGGTGCCAAGTGTCTACATGTGGTCCCCAGTTTAAATTCTTTATGAGGGCATTCATGTGTCATCATGTGTTGGGTGCCACTTGGCATTTGGGTGCACATCTTGGTCTTCTCCAATATAATGCTCCTTCACTTGGTCAAGGCTAGCTCACTGGTTACAGGACTCAAACTTTACAAGACTCAATTAATAAAAAAATAAAATGTAATGGACCAGTTGACAGGATTCAAAGAAAATTGGCTAAGCATTAGTCAAACCAAATTGAATTGAGTCTCCTTCGAATCCTGGTGCCCGCACCAATTCTCTCGGGATGGGAGGAACTCAGTCCTATCGAGTAAGGATCTTTCTGACTCTGGTAATGCTCAAGCAGGTCTAGATCAATCCACTGCAAGTTCTCATGAGTGATCCATGAATCCTCGAATTCTGACCTACCTTGCCATCGAACCAGGTAATGTTGGTAGTCCTTATGCCGAGTCATGATAATTTGATTATCCAGGATGTGCTCGATCCATTCTCTCCTCTCCGGTAAGTTGGTTGGTGGACACACAGGGATGGGCTCACTCTCAAGAATTGGTTCAAGCTCAAAAGGCTCACTAGGTATTACTGCTAGTGCCCTATACTCTACAAGATCTGTAATGTTGAAGGTGGAACTATGCCTAACTCTAGGGGTAACTCAAGCACATAGGTATTAGATCCAACTTTTTTTAACACTTTAAAAGGACTAGCACCATGGGGATGTAGTTTCTTCGCGGTCCCGGTTGGAAACTATTCAGGTCTAAGCCTGATCATCACATAGTAACCTTCAGAAAATTCTTTAAACCTTTTACGGGAATTAGCCATATTGTTATATGATTCATTACTCATATTAAGTTTCTTATTGATTTCATGATGCAATTCCTTAACATGCTGAGCATATGACTCAGCAGATTCAGAGACTCGTGCATTCATAGGTAATGGGATAAGGTCTAAAGGTCTCCTAGATTTGTAACCATGGACAATTTCAAAAGGATTCTTTCCAATAGATCTATTAACAGAACTATTGTAGGCGAACTCGGCTCTAGGTAGAAGAAGATCCCAATTCGCAGTGTGTTCACCTACAAGACATCTTAACAAGTTCTCGAGGCTTCTATTGACAACTTCTATTTGACCATCAGTCTGAGGGTGGTAGGAAGTGGAGAACTTCAGCTTAGTCCCCAACATGTGCCAAAGAGTTTTCCAGAAGTAGCTTGTAAATTGGACATCCCTATCGACACAATAGTCTTGGGTAGGCCATGTGACCTAACTACTTCGTTCAAGAAAAGTTTGGCCACTCTAGAAGCATCAAAAGTTTGGGAGCAGGGTATGAAGTGAGCCATTTTAAAGAATCGATCAACCACAACATAGATTGAATCGTGTTTCCTTAAGGTTTTTGGTAGCCCTAATACAAAGTCCATACTCAAGTCCTGCCATGAACAGTCAGGTACAGGCAAAGGAGTATAAAGGCCAGTGTTTTGTTTTCATTGCTTAGCAATAGCACAGGTTCTACATCTAGCCATGATTTGAGCTATGTCTCTTTTCAGACTTGGCCAAAAGAATTGGTCTTCAACAGCTATGATGGTCTTGTTTCTACCAAAATGACCAGTTAATCCTCCTGCATGGGTCTCCCAGGTCAAAAATTCTCTAAGAAAAGTTCTAGCGATACACAACCTATTTTTCTTAAAGAGGTAACCATCCTGTAAGGTATACTCACTATAGGCACTAGATGGTCCTTGCAGAATAGACTGGTGGATCTTACTGAAGTTAGGACAATCCTCATAGTTTTCTTTCAACTTATCAAAACCTATGACCTCAGTACAAACAATGTTCAGAAGCATAAATCTTCGACTCAAAGCATCAACAACTTTGTTCTCAATCTCGCACGGTGTTTCAGGACAAAAGTGTAGGCCTGGATGAATTCTACCCATTTCCCGTGCCAAGGGTTCAGCTTTTTTTGAGAACTAAGAAACTGCAAGGCCTCATGGTCGAAGTATAGAATAAATTCTTGTAGAAATAGGTAGTGTGTCCAGTACCTCAAGGCTTGTACTAATGCATATAACTCCTTGTTGTAGGTTGAGTACTTCAGTTTAACCTCATTAAGTTTGTCACTAAAGAAAGCTACGAGATGGTTCTCTTGGCTAAGTACTCCAACACCTACTCTTGAGGCATCGCACACAACCTCAAAAACTTTGAAAAAATCAGGCAATCTTAAGATTAGTGCTTAGGTAATTTTCTCCTTAATTTCTTGGATGGCATTGTTTGCAGATTTGGTCCAACTGAAAGTTCCCTTCCTAATGCAGTTAGTTATTGGAGTGATAATCATGCTAAATCCCTGGATGAATCATCTAAAGAAGGTGGGTAGACCATGAAAACTACGAACTTCATGGATGTTGTTGCCCAGTAAGCAACCCAAGAGGGGGTGAATTGGATTTCTAAAAACTATTTACAAGTATGTGTGCCAATTCAATAACTAATACAAATGCTAGTGAGATGCAAGTATTGTGTGCTCTTAAAGAGTATGCAGCAAAAATTTAAATTGCAATGAAAGATAAGAGCAAATAGAAAGAAACAATCAATCATAAACACAAAGCAAGTATAGTGGTTCGGTGCTCTCAAATGCACCTACATCCACTCTCCAAGATCCATTCAGGAATTCACTATAATCACTCATAATTATAGCCGATTAGTTTTTCGGGCTCACTAATCAAAATTCCTTTTGGTTTTCACAAGGCTCACCAAAAGAAACCTCTTGGTTTTCAAAGGCTAACCAAAAACCTCCTTGGTTTTCAACTATGCTAACCAAAAACCTCCTTGGTTTTATTCTTAGGCTCACCAAAAACTTTGATATAACAAAGTATGAAATGGAGTAAAGAATATATGAAAAGATTTCTAATAAGAGCAGTTGTCTCTTTGAAGTTCAATGAAGATGCTTGTCTTCAATTTGATGAAGCCTCAATCAATGCTCAAAAACCTGGACTTGAATGCTCTTGATTGCTTTGAATGCTTGAAGGCTTCTTTAGCTTGGAAGTAGTTGCTCTCAATGAATATGTGAGTGAATGAGCTTTCTTTTCTTCCTTTTTCACTTCTCTCTTCTTTCTTGATATTTCTTCTTGTTTTCTTACTTCTTGTTCACTTCTTATTTTGTCCTATTTGAGTTTAATCCACTTAAATACCATCCCAAGGCCTAAAAGTCAGTTTATGACCATTAAACATGAGAAACTAGCCATTGTGGGTGAAAGGGACGAGTTCTACGTTTGAAAAAACTAGTTGTTACTATTCCTAAAACTCCAAGTATCGACACTTCAGTCTTGTGAATCAATACTTAGGATCGATACTTAAGTTTCATGAGTCGACACCTAGTTCAAAATTCAGATTTGAGGCTCTCTGGAAATCTTAAGTGAGTCGACACTTCATCTGGTGAGTCGACACTTGATATCCATTAGTCGACACCTAAAGCAAAACTTGGATTTCAGCATATTCTAGAAAAGATCTGTCTCAGGCTTTAAATCGATCCTTTAGTCGATACTTGAATGGCATGAGTCGATACTTCAAGCATGCCATCTGAAACTTCTTTCTACATGCCGGCTTGAGTCGACACTTGTACTGTCATGAGTTGACACTTGAACTGTAAGTTGACACTTGCTGAAACTTCTTCAAAAATGACTAAAACTTGCTGAATCTTTTTTTAACTGAACTCATTAATTCCTTTCAAGCATATCTTAGATACTTAAGTCCATTAACATTGATGTTTCATCCATGAAAGGGCTTCTTCAATCATTTGACAAGTTATTCAATTTGACTAACTTGATGAGTACCTTTTCCTTAATAAAAATATACTTTAACAAATTGTTAGTACTCAATTATACTTAAGTATTTTGTTAATCATCAAAATCAATAAGGGAGTTAACAATCTTCTCCTTTTTGATGATGACAAAACCTTTAAGTATAACACAAAAAAAAATTCAAACAAAATGAAACTTTGTGCAATATATAAAAGGTAAATACTCATTTGCAATGCATTAGAGCCATAAAAAGATATCAGACTTAAAATTTCATATACCAAGATAATCAACATGTGTTTCAAAGTTAAAATAGATTTCATAGAAATAGTGAGTGAGATTAATATGGAAATCATCTATACTTGAGCTTCAACAAAAAAACTTTTAACTAGAGATTGAAGACTATAAAAGCTCCCAATCAAAGGGTGATTTAAAAAATTGATTTTCAAAGAATCTTCAAGAAAATGCAGCTTAAAATGATTTTCTTCTTAATGCTCCCCCTCACTTATTTCTCATTTCTTTTTCACTCAAGCTCATTTTTTGCTATTCTCATTTTACTCTCTTTTTTTTTTTTATTATTTCTCTCTCCCTTTTTGTTTTTCTTTTTCATATAACTCTCCCCCTTTTTGTCATCATTAAAAAAAGGATTAAAGAGAAGATAGAATGATATATACATAAATTGAGCAATAATCATAAGAGTTAATATCCAAAGATAAAACATTGATATAAAAAATTTTATTCATTGAAGTCAAAAGTTCATACATTGATACAAATTTTCATACATAGATACAAGATAGTAAATAAACATAGATACATACAAGTAATGCTGAAATGTAAGCTAACTAACATAGAGACTACCCTAAGAAGAATGCTCCTCATCAGAGGATCCAATCTCAATCGGTCCGGTATCGGTAGAAGTATGGGATCGTGGCCACATCGATTGGAGATCAGAGAATCGGGTCTAGGTAGGTCTCGATGGAACATGACGGCCTTGTCCTCTATGTCTGACATATGTCCTATCTCTAGCTGGTGCAGAAGAGGTGGAGGCAACATTAGTAGCAGGAACAGAATTGACTGGATCAACTGTATCAAGAGGAAGGGGTGAAGGATCAAAAATGGGTCTGGAATCAGGATGGTGGAGATCAGGAGTATAAAATCCAAGTTTCTTGATAAGGGAAGATATATGCAAAGCTGAAGAATGTAAGACTAGTGCACCAGAAGATGGAATTATAGAAATAGGTGCAGGAATAAAAGAAGGATGTGTATCAGATCTGGAAGGAGAGGATAAAATAGAAGTATCATGATATAAATGGGACGGATCATGAATGGGGCTCTTAGGAAGATCTGCTACTGTCTACGGCTCTAGCTCCATCATGAAATCTATCACATCAAACACTGGGAGTCAGACTGATCATCTACAATGTCAAGTCCTGGAACGGATGGTACTGGAGGTGAATCAGATGGAGCTGAAGGTGCAGGAGCTCTGCTGATGAAGGTCTAGCTAATGCAGCTAAAATGGCAGAGATGCCATCACTCAATCCTCAATTGATGCAAGACTAAGATGCATGCAAGTGATTGTTTTATGTTTTATATTCTAATGAGTTGGCAAATTCTCAGAAATCAAACTAAGAACAGATCTAGAGACTCGCATAGTGATCAAGAAACTCTAGCATGCAGAAATAGACCCTAAACAAAGAAGAGATCCCGGGATTGAGAAACCCTGGAAGGACTTAGCTTTAAATCAATAACTCTACTCATAAAAATAAGGAGTGCAAACCTCTTGAAACTCTGAAGCGCCCGATGCCATGTTTGCTCACACTTCTGGATGTGGCCTGGAAGATCAAGCCCTCGACCTTGCGGGTTCGTCAGCTTCCATCAGATGGTCTTGAAGGCTTGGTAGGCTGACTCCTTTGTTTGTGGCATCTAAGGGACCTGTGAGCAACCTAGGACCGAATTAGAAACAAGAAGGAATAAGGTAACAAAAATATAAAGAAGAGTGAGGTTGAGGGTGGAGGTCAATAGGAAATCCTTCTTTTGGGCATCTAGGAAGAGCTTCCAGAGGGGCATCCCAGCTTGGGAGGTAGGTTGCTTGCTTATGTAGGAAGAAGATACCCATGGCCTCACACCCCTCGATGTTTTGAAGAATAATGGCTTACTCTCTCATAGAGTTCCAAGTCACAAGACAAGGGCTAGAGAAAAAATTCAGATTTTCATTCATGCATCATTGTTTTCTTTTCAAGAGAGTTAGGGCCATATTTATAAGCTCTCAAGTCCTCATTTGAATTCAAATTGAAAAGGGGTTACAAAACTTGATTTGAGGAGTGGAATGAGGATGGTTGTCCACATGAATCAAGGGGTGATGGGGACAATAGAGGCCCCATACTTTGGCAAAGGCATTTCAACCCTTTATGGTTATCAAATTAGAGTTTAGGATGTGAGTTCAAGTTTTGTTCAATTTATAATTAGGGTTTAGTCAATTTGAGTGAGTTCATTTGAGTTTTGTGAGTAAGTCCATTGGAGTCCTATCCACACTTGAGTCCTATATTTAGAATGCCAAGTCAATTGAATCAGGTCAAGTTTTGAGTCCTGTAAGTTTATAAGTTTATCAATCAAGTCAGCTCATGTTGAGCTAGTCATTTTCTGAGTCCTGTAAATTTTATAATGAGTCCAGTCAAATTTTGCAAGTAGAAGACTCAAGATAATCGAAGATTCAGCCAGCTTAAAATCATGGAGCCACACTTAAAGACCATTGAAACCCAGGAGAGAATTTGAAGGCCTGGAACCTTGGACCGCAGCTGGAGCATGCTGGGCTGGCCAAGGCCCATTAGGAGCATCAAAAGGGAAGCCAACCCTAATGGTCACCCCCCTTGGTCGGCCTCCTTAGAGTCACCCCTCTTTGGCCGACCAAGAGAAGGAGAGGGAGAGAGAGAGGCTCAGTCAAAAGTGGAGAGCCCTAGTCTATGTCTTTGTATAGGTTTAGGACTAATGTTTTTCTCATGGATACCCTTACTTGAGCCCCAAGTTTGTAAGCCTATTTAAAGGCCTCCCCTCCTCATGTAATTTCAGAATATTGATGAATTAAATTTGAGTTTTCTCTCGTTGCTGTGTGCCCTTACTGTGTGCATGATGTGTGCAAGTTATGTGCGAGTTCTTCTTGTTCTTGCGCCCTGCCTCCATCTACAACATCAAAACCTAGCCACCCCTTCCTTCCAACCCTTGGCCGCCATCATCCAAGAGCCTTTCTTTTTCTTTCTTTCAATTATTTAGTCTTCATGCTCTTAGTTTTCTAATCCCAGATGGTGATTTGTAGGTCCCTCAATTATCACGAGTCCGAGGATACCTTCTGATCAGCCATCGGATCACCGAGCAGAAAGCCACAAATCTGCAGGTCAGAAGCTTATTCTTCCAGGCCGCATCCGGGAGCATGAGCGATCTCTTCATGGAACGATCTTCAGCAGGCACTTCTACCATTGCCAAGTACATCCCCTTGATTCATCAGTAGTGGTATTATAGGAAAGCTAGCCTGACCAGGGTTTCTCAACCTTGGCGATCCTACTTATCTATTACTTTAGGGTTTATTTCTACATGCATGACTTCCAGAATTTTCATATAATTCTATACTTTGAATCATGGCTAGAAATTCAGGATCTAAAACCTTAATTTCATGCTTAATCATGGAAAATACTTTGCATGCATAGATCATCTCGCATCAAGGGGCGTCTAACTTTGAATTTTGAATTTTTTTCATGGAGCTTGGTCGACCGTGATGCTTGGCTTGACTTGGTGAAGTGGCTTAATTTATGGAGTGGAGTAAGGAGGGTTGTCTGCTTGAATCAAGGGGGTGCCCAACTTAGAGTTTGAATTTGAAATTTCATCATGAAACTCGATTGCCCAAGGTGTTTGACATGGCTTTGGTGATGTGGCACCTCTTATGATGTGTGGCATTGGTGATATGGCACTCTCATGGCTTCATCCAGTCTCGTGTGAAGCCCTTGCAAGATGGTTCAGTTAGTCACCTTGGCCTCACCATTGGTCTGAGGGTGAGCTACCAAAGTGAAATGATGGCGAATACCGAGGCCAGTGTAGAACTCCTCGAAAGCCTGGTTATCGAACTGCCTCCCATTATTGGTGATGATTGAGTGCAGGAGGCCAAATCGATAGATTACAATCTTTTAGAAGAAGGACCGGACCTTCACCTCCATTATTCAAGTCAAAGGTTAGACCTCGACCCACTTGGTGAATTAGTCGATGGCCATAATCAGGAGTTTTCGTTGACCAGATGCAATAGGGAAGGGATCTAAGATGTCCATCCCCCACTGGGCGAAGACCATAGAGTTGATAACTGGGAGAGTGGGGCTACCAGTTGTTGCTAGATGTGGGCGTGACATTGACATCGGTCACACTTTCTCATAAAGTCAACAACATCTTCTCGCTTCATCTCCTAAAAATATCCTTGCTAGATTGCCTTGTGGGCCAAGATCCTGCCCCCCACATGATTGCCATGAATGCCTTCGTGTATTTCTTGGAGCACATAGGCGGCTTCTAAGAGCTTCAAACACTTCAACAGGGGGTAAGAGTAGGACCTCCAATACAGCTGCCCATCCATCATCACTAATGCACGGCCTTCTTCTTGAGCAGGCCGGCTTCCTTTCGATTTCAGACAGGGAGCCAGTGGTGATATACTTGATATAGGGATCCATCTAGCTGGCTTCAGAGGTGACTTGCTAGACTTCAACTATAGACTCATAGCTAGGACCCTCGAGATACTCGATGAAGGTATGCCCCAGTAATCACTTCGGTAGGGTGGCCAATCTAGAGAGGACATCAGCCTGGGCATTCTCCGCTCGAGGAATTTGGAAAATTCTAGAGTGCTGGAGATTTGTCATGTACAAGCACACCTTGTCCAGGTACTTCACTATCATGGGATCCTGAGCCTCGTACTCACTGAAGACTAGGCCCACCACCAGCTAGGAGCCAGTGAAGACCTTTAGCCTCTTGACACCGAGCTCGTGGGACACTTTTAGCCCTGCGAGGAGTGCCTCATACTCAGCTTGGTTATTGGTCGCCTTGAATAGGAACCTTAATGCATACTCTGCGACGACACCATCAGGGTTGGCAAGGATGAGGCCAACTCCGCTCCCTCCAGCATTGGATGCACCATCGACATGGAGTATCCACGTCATCTCTACCGGGGTCAGTTCTAGCCCAGGCTCGGCTTGCCGGCCCTCCACCTCTGGGTCTTCATCTTTCCAGTGCATTCCACCATAAAGTCAGCTAGGACCTGGGCCTTTTATGTCGGTTGCGGGCGATAGGTGATGTCAAACTCATTGAGTTTCAACACCCACTTGGTTAGGCATCCCGAAGTGTCAGGGCAGCTTAGGATAGCCCTCAAAGGCTGATCTATGAGGATAGCGATGGGGTGCACTTGGAAGTAGGACCTGAGATGCTGTGTAGATATTATTAGTAAAAAAATGTTCTCGAATCGGGTATACCTGGTTTCCGCGTCGTGAAGCAGCTTGCTGGTGTAGTAAACTGGCCATTGAGAGCCATCTTTATCAATGTAGACCAGCACTGAGCTGATCGCTTCGATTGAAATCGCCAGGCATAGGAGGAGTTCTTCTCCAAGCTCTGGCCTGGACAGTAGTGGCGGAGAGGCAAGGAGCTTCTTCAGCCCCTAGAACGCCTCCCGACAATCTTCCATCCAAGTGAAATTGTTCATCTTTCGTAGCACCTTAAAGAATGACTAGTAGCATTCGATGGAATGCAAAATGAAGTGGCTCAGTGCCGTAATGCACCCAGTCAAGCGCTGCACCTCCTTCTTGGAAATGGGATGCTTCATGTTAGTGATCGCCTGGATCTTCTCAGGGTTGGCTTCTATTTCCCTCTAGGTGACCATGAAACCCAAAACCTTCCCCGCTGCAACACCGAAAGCACACTTGGTGGGTTCAACTTCATCTGGTAGGAGTAGAGGTTATTGAAAGCCTCCACCAGGTCGGTAATGTGGTCCAACTCCGGGCCGCTCATTATGAGCATATCATCCACATAGACTTGCACATTGAAGCCGATCTAGTCTTTGAAGACTTTACTAACTAGGCACTAGTATGTGGCCCCTATATTCTTTAGACCAAACAGCATCATCTTGTAGCAGTATGTACCTCTATTGGTCATAAATACTGTATGCTCCTCATCTTCTGGATGCATGCAGATCTAATTGTATCCGGAGAATGCATCCATAAAGCTGAGATATTTGTGACCCAAGGTCGTATCCACAAGCTGGTCAATCTTGGGGAGTGGGAAGCTATTTTTTAGACATGTTGTTGCCCAGCATAGCAACCCAAGAGGGGGGTGAATTGGGTTTCTAAAAAAAATTAAAGTAGATATGTGCTGAAATTAAAGTGTTTGTGAAGCAATACGAGTGTGCAACAAGTGAGTGAGATGCAATGCAAGAGTATAAGCATAAATACAGAATAGTAAAGAGCTCACATATAAAAACAAAAGTTTATAGTGGTTCGGTGCAAGCCCAGCACCTACATCCACTCCCTAAGCAACGCCTTGGGAATTTTACTATAATCAACCTAGATTACAGCCAACCTATTTTCAACGGGTTCACAAGTCAAATCTGATGGGGAACATACCCTGATCAAGATTTTATTCTAGGAGATCGGACCGTTGGTTGCTAGGAAACGACCCTAGGCTAGGTTAAACCATGCCCAAATTATTTTTTCCCAATTTTTTTATTCAAATGAACCCCTTTTTTTTCATATATTTTTTTTTCTCTTTTTTCATTTTTTTTCACTTTTTTTCCCTCTTGGTCTTTTTTTTTTCCTATGCTCTTTCTACAGTCGGCCTCCTATGCTGATTTTGCTTCTCCGACCATGCAAAGCTCTATTCTTTGGACCAAAACAGGGGAGGCTCGGCTATGGAAATCTAGCGGGGTCATCGATGATGGAGCTGGGGTTGAGGACGGTGGGCTGTAGGAATGGCGGAATGGCTCTGCTCCGGTGAATGGTGGGCGTCATGGCAACAGGGAGCCGACGGCTTCGGTGAGGCATCGTGAGCGAAGATGGTGAATGAAGGCACTGGAGGAGGGGGCTTCGGGTAGAGCAACGACCACAGTCGGCCAGTAGTAGTAGAGGTGGATCTTTCGGTGGGGCACGGATGGCCGATGGTTAGGGTGGAGATGGTCGATCGTCGGGGAGAGGGCGTCGCTCTCTTGGCTTGACCGGTGGATGACTCCATACGTCGGCTTCTGCATGGATGGAGGCGATGATGGCATCTGGGCATTGCAGCAACAAGGAGGATCGGCTGGGCACTAGACTGGAGGGAGGTTTCCGGTTGGGATGGCATGGATCTGCACAGGGTTCTTCTTGGTCCTCGCTAGGATGACGCGACCGCAGGCATCGTGCAGAGATCTATGCACAGGGGGGGTTCCAGCGGTTGCCCACTTGGGAAAATCCGGAAAATGGCAGTCGGGCAGATTCGGGAAGAAGGGTTGATTCAGGAGAAGAAGAAATAGAGAGGGAAAAGAACAGCGATGAAAAGAAAATGTTGGGAACCCTTCTCTTACCTTGAAGGGACAAAGATTGAGGTACCCTTCTCCTACCCGAAAGGATCCAGATTGAGGCACCCTTCTCCTACCCGGAAGGGTCCTTCTCCTACCCGGAAGGTCCTTCTCCTACTCAGAGAAACAACGATCTCCCTACCCGGAGAAACAACGATCTCCCTACCCGGAGAAACAACGATCTCCCTACCCAGAGAAACGAAGCAAAATTTCTTTTTCAATAATTCATCATAATAATCTTCATCATTTTTTTATTTGATCGGTAAAACATTAAATAGGCTACTCTGAGATATCTGATATCCTGATACCTCAACTCAATCCTAAACATTCAAACTATTAAAATTAAACTAATCCACCTAAATCCTAAAAACAAGATGAATCCTAAAACAGCGATAAACTAGTTCTAAAATTTCAAGATATCCCAATCCCTCATACACCCAGAGAAATAAAATATTACATTTATCCTGCTTCGAGGTTTGTGTACTTCGGGATTTGTGCTGCACCGAATGTGTGCTCATCGACTCCAGGATCTTGGGCCCCAGGGTTTGGGTTGGGTTGGCTTCAGGTTCTAGGCTAGCTTCTGGGTTGGGCTAGCTTCAGGTTTTGGGCTGGACTGGACTTTAGGTTCTGGGCTGGGCTTCAAGTCTGATCTGGGCTACTTCAGATTCTGGGCTAGTCGATGTTCCCATCAAAATTCAAAGTTGGTTTTCTCACTTAGGCTCACCAACAACCTTTACTCAAGCCAAACTAGGCTTGGATTCCAATTCAAGGCTTGGAAGGGCCTAACACCTAGTTTCAAACACCCTTGAAACTAGTACAAGAAATAAATTTAGAGATACAAATTTAAAGCACAAGCAAACTCTCTCATAGTGTGGAATATGGAATCTTTGAGGCTATTGTTGACTGCTTGAGTTGTCTTCTCTTTGAAATCACTTTACAAACTATTTTTGGAAGCTAAAATAAAGGCTTGTAAGCTTTTTCAATGGAATCTTCTCTTTTTCTCTCTTTTGACTTTGGAAATGAAGTTCTCAAGAAAAATCTTGTCTCTTATGAATTGATTCTTCATGAATGAGTTTGGTGAAGCTTAAATACCTCAAAAACTTTCAAAAAATAGTTTAAGACCATTGGTGGAGCAAAACTAGCCGTTATGAGCTTGTAGGGATCAATTATATCTCTTAGAAAATATAGTCGTTATAGCTGTCTGAATCCGTGAGTCGACACTTGACTTCTGTGAGTCGACACTTAAGTCTTCATGAGTCGACACTTGGGTTATTAGCATGAGTCGACTCAAGGTATAAACATTTGAAAAATTATGATTCTATCCTTTTTCTATTCTTAGGCTATGAGTCGATACTTAACCATGTGAGTCGATACTTGAATCTCCTGAGTCGATACTTGAATTTTCCTAAGTCGACACTTGAAAGAAAAACCCAGAATGGCATAGTTCTGTATCTTCAATCTTCTCAGGCCATGAGTCGACACTTCTTTTCTGTGAGTCGACACCTGACTTCCGTGAGTCGATACTTGATTCCTATGAGTCGACACTTTGCATGCCAAAGGAATTTTCTGCGTGCCAGTTTCTGAAGTGTCGACACTTAGTATGCCATGAGTCGATACTTGACTTTACAACTTGTCAAAAACTTGTGCCAACCTTCAAAACTTAAAAAATTCTTCAATAAAACTTCAATGTCCTTTTTGTAAAGCTCCGTTTGATCTATTTTGAGGCCTTTTTCAGGTGAGAAGACTTCTCAAATATTTAAAATTGCTTAGCTTCCAATGAGTTTCTTGATACTTTCATATAGAGAATTTAGGTGCCTGTATCCTAAAACTCATAACTATAATTGAAACATTAGTATAAAACATATACTCAACATTTTGTTAATTCATCAAAATCAAGGGCTAAACCCAATAATCTCTCCCTTTTTGAAGATGACAAAATCTTGAGTATATAAACATTTAAATTCAATTATACTTATTCAAGTGAGCATACACTTAAATTTAGCATATCAAGATTCATACAACACAGTTTCATGGAGGAGAAGTGCCAAACAAGGTTGAAAATATTATTTTCTCTCCTCCTATGTTAGATGAGTTATGAAATATTTTAGAATTTATAGAAAATGCTTAAAATGCTTATATTTATTTTACTCCTCCTTTTTGTCAACATTAAACATTAAAAAAAGTAAACTCCCCCTGAATTAATGCATATAAGGTAGGTTGGGCTCCATGATCCGATAATATATTAATAAATATCAATTGGTATCAGAGCCAATGGACAAAAAGAAGAGTAATCATGAGATAAAAGCAAGCTTTCATATATTCAAGAAAATTTCAGTACAACATTGCTTACATAACATAAACTGATACATGACTAATAAGCTAATACAAAGTAGATAACATCAGGACTAATGCATAAATACAAACATCATGATAAGCATCTGTGAGGCTACTCCTCATCAGATGGAAGCTCAAAGTAAATAGGAGCACTAATCCTAGTCCTAGAAGTAAGGGATCTAGGAGTCTTAAGGGTGCTATGGCTCCAAATCTTAGTGGAAGGACCAAAACGGGGCATAACCCTAGAAGATCTCATAGATGGAGGAGTAGAGTCTCTGCTAGAGTCAGATAGACAGGTGCAGTAGCAAGCTGAGCATCTCTAGGAGTATCAATGGTAGCATCAGGAGTCTGAATCTCCCGGCTGACAATCTCATAATCTCTTGCTCTATTGTCACTGCCATCGCTGTCATCACCAAGGATATCAGTGCCTCCACCAACCTCACCACCACCATCACCACCATCACTAGGAGTGTCACCATCATCTGCTCGTGGAGGAGGAGGTGGACCAAAGAGTGCAGTCAGAGGAAAAAGAGACCTTAGGAGATCTCGAATCTCAGTAAAACCTGCCTCCATAAATTATCTAATCCTTGAGAGCTGACTATCAGTATGTGCTCTCAGTCCCTCAATCTCAAAATGAAGCTGAGTAGTCTGGATAGCTAATCCAACGATTGCCTGGGTGAACGACGACGTTCATGACCTCAAGGGCGAATTAAAGAATGCCCATCTGATAATAGCGGAGTAAGGGACAGGGTGGAGGAAAAGCTGGAAACAAATTGACTCCTTGGAGCAAGCTGCCAGGGAGAGTCAAGAGAAGATAGAGAGTTGTCAAGGCAGCGGAGGAGGCTGCCAGGAGTCCGAAGTGGCCAAGAGAGAGTCCGTGTCCCTGAGAAAGTGGATGGATGATGCTGTAGCAGACTTCAGGAGATCTTCACAATTCCAAGAGGAAACGAATGAAGCATCCTTGTATGGCTACTAGCATGGCTTTAATGACGGGCTTTCTAAGGTAAGGGAGGCCTTCCCCCACCTTGATCTTTTTGGCATCCCTCCCTTCGACATAGCCGAAGAAGAAGAGGAAAGGAAGAGGAGGCCGAAGCCGCAGTAGAGATCGAAGAGGTGCCATGCTCGGGTGAGGAGGCCTCTGCATCAGTCAAAGATCTGGGGACGACCCCAACTCCGATCCTGGTTCAGGAAAAGGTTCAGGCTGGGGGAGTCCAAGCCGAAGGTTCTCCGGCCCCGGCCCAAATTGACGAGATCCTTTCTGCACAGGTTGACAAGTTGCTTCAGTCATGTGGTGTTGGGTCTCCTCTTGTTGATGTTGAATAATCCGAGTAGCTTTAGATGCATTTTCTTCCTTTCCCTTTTTGTACTATCAATGGCTTTTGCATGACAACTTTTTCAAATTTTAAAGTGGCCCCCCTTTTTTTTTCTGCATATGCTGCATTGTGTTTTTAGACGTAGCCCGAACAAGTTTCACTTGCTCTTCTTCTGCTTGGCCAAACGGCCATGGCCGAAGGCCGTTTGATTGGCAGTTGACGAAGACGAACTCTGGAATAGGTTAGAACTCCGTTGCCGAAGACCGTCTACAATAGACTAGGCTGGTGTCACCCTCATTTTGATACTAAATCTATCCGTTGGGGTAGACCGGCGTCAACTCCCCATCATCCGGTGATTAGGGAAGTTTGATCACATTTCTCGTTGTCCACGCGGTGTATCGATACTCGTACAGTCATGACTTCTTGTGCCTTGTGTGCCGCCAGGTCTCCTTTTTCCAAAAAGGAGCCATTAATGTTGCCATCGCATGATGGGGATTTCTCTGGATTTGAAGCGCCAGCAGTTGTTGTCCTAGGAATGACCCCCGAGCGGCCTTCTAGTTCTTGAAGCGTCGCTCGGACATGTGGCGCTCTCTGATGTGGCTGGAAAAGATGTGGAGCATGCCTTCTTGCAGTCGGTTGTGGGTGCAGGGTCTCTATAAATAGGACCTTGCCTTCTGTTGTCGATGGCCACTACTCTCGTAGACTCCTTCCAATTGAAAATGAGGTTCAGCACTTCCGAGCTTCGTTGGGCCGTGAAGAGGAGGGCTGTCGATCCAAAGAGGAAGAGAAGTCTGGAGTTCTTCGGGCCAGGGGATGACGATGAGCCTCTCATGGACCATCTGGAGAAGAAGGTCCGCCTGTTGGAGGCCCAACTGAGGGAGGCCAGGGCCCAAGTCGCGGAGGCAGTCGTGGGGGTGGAGGAGGACAAGAAAGAGGCGGCGAATGCCGTCTCGGACTTCAGGGCATTTGCTACCTTCAAGGAGGAGGTCACCGAAGCTGCTCTGGACTCCTACCATCAAAGGTTCCGGAAATGCAGGGGGAAGGCCTTCAAGTTTTATAACTTGAAGGGCATGGACAATATCAAGCCCTCCGTTCCCTTTCCCGGGCATGAATTTGATTCCGATTCTGATGAGGGGTCGGATTCTGGTTTGGATGGGAACCCCAGGGCCCCTTCGTCATCCTTCCAGATCTTCCCTCGCCGGTACGGGAAAAACCCGGCAGGAGGTTATTGAAAAATTTCCAGCAACCTCTCTGCTACTACCTTTTTTTTTTTTTTTTGGTCTCTCTTTTTGAGAGTCTCTTTTTTTGTTCTCTCTTTATGAGAGTTTCTTCTTTCTTTTCTTTTCTTTTGTAAAAATCAAAAAATGAAATGAAATATCTTTCTCTTACCTCTTTCCATGTATTTCTTACGATATGTTGTATCATGTTTTGTTTGGAATGTAAATTCCTCGGACCATTTTCGGTCTATAGGGAAGAAGTGAGGTTAGTTGGACCGTTCTTGGAATATCTGTTGTTAACAGAAAGGACGACAGTGGTCCTTTTAGGCATGATTTCGGATTTACCATAGGGTAGGGAGTCTACACCATCCCTGTGCACTTCTGTCGTGATCAAGGTAGGCTGTTCAGGCCCGTCCTGGCGCGTCTTCAGATTTACCGTAGAGTAGGTTACAAAAACCATCCCTGCGCCTGTGATCTTCTTGGTGACCTGTCTGGGCCATTTGTTGCGCTCGTCGGGCATACCGATAAGGTGAGTGGATCAGACTCTCCTTTGCACAGTTGACCGATTTTTCAGATCGAGCCACTTAGGTTGTTGTCATCCAGTCGATGCAACTAGCCATTCTGAGTTGAGTAGGGTTGAGCAATTTCGTACAGGAAATTTAGGAACTCGTTTATTGAAATATTTGCAGAGGTTTTGTACATTCCATGGCTGGGACAGAGTCTTCCCATCCAGGGTCTTGAGTCGATATGCTCCTGGTCGAATGACTTCTTCGATTTGATATGGACCTTCCCAGTTAGGAGAGGGTTTATCCTGTTCCGTTGGCCTGGATACTTCTACCCTTCGCAATACCATGTCCCTTGTGTGGAAAGTTTGCTCCTTCACTCTTGAGTTGTAGTATTTGGCGACCTTTTGTTGGTACGCCGCCATTCTTATATGGGCCTAAAGTCTAGCACTTGGCAGTAGATCCAGGTCGATCCTTCTACGATCGGAATTCCCAGGCTCTTCGTCAGGGACTGCAAGCAGACTTCAATAGGTAATACAGCTTTGGTACCATACGCTAGGTTGAACGGGGACTCACCGGTGGCCGTTCTCGGGGTAGTTCGGTATGCCCAGAGAATGGAGGTCAGTTCTTCGGTCCAAAGCCCTTTGATGGCGTTCAACCTCATCTTCAGACCATGGAGAATGCTCCGATTAGTGGCTTCGGCTTCTCCATTAGATTGGGGGTGAGCAACGGAGGTCAGCCGATGCTGAACATGATATCGAGCGCAGAAGTCCTTGAACTTCGGATTGTCGAACTGTCTCCCGTTGTCCGTGATTATGACATGTGGGATGCCAAACCTGAATATGATAAATTTTTTTATAAAATTCTCCACCTTGCCCTCCGTGAACTGGGCCAATGGTTCGGCTTCTACCCACTTTGTAAAGTAGTCGATGGCCACAAGAAGGAACTTTCTTTGCCCAGATGCTGGTGAGAATGGGCCAAGGATATCCATTCCCCACTGGGCAAATGGCCATGGGGCTGTCAGTTGGGTCAGGTGACTTGCAAGCTGTCTCTGAACATTGGCGTACCTCTGGCACTGGTCACACTTTCGCATAAAGTCAGCCGAATCCTTCTGGATGGAGGGCCAGTAATATCCTTGTCGAATGATCTTGTATGCTAGAGACCTACCCCCAAGTGATCACCGCATATGCCCTCTGGACCTCTTTCAGGGCATAATCTGCATCTGTCAGTCCCAAACATTTTAGCAGTGGTTGAAAGAATGATCTCTTATAGAGGGTCCTGTCTAAGATAACGTACTGGGACGCCATCCAGGGATCTTCTTGGCCTCTACCTTGTCTTCTGGCAACACGTCCTCATTTAGGAATTTGATGATAGGATCCATCCAGCTTGGCTCGGCGTCTATCTGGCACACCTCCACAGCCTCTTCGGCTATGCTTGTTTTCAAGATGTTCAACAAAGGTGCACCCGAGAGATTTCGGTGTTGTAGTTGCCAGTCGAGATAGTGCATCCGCCCAGAAATTCTCTGATCGCGGGACATGGATGATCTCAAAATGTTCTAGTTGAGAGGATAAGGCCCGTACCTTCTCTAGGTACTGCACCATGGTTGGATCCTTGGCTGCATATTCTCCTTTGACTTGATTTACAACTGGCTGGGAGTCTGAAAAGGTCCGAAGTTACTGAACTCCCAAATTCTTGGCAATCTGAAGTCCGGTAAGCAAGGCTTCGTATTCGGCCTGGTTGTTAGAAGCATGGAAGGAGAATCGAAGTGCGTACTCTATGGTATGGCCATCAGGTTTGGCCAGCATAAGTCTAGCCCCGCATCCAGTAGCATTGGAAGCTCCGTCCATATGGAGTACCTAAACGGACTTCGTCTCCTTCGGGACTTCATCTTCTGTCGAAGTTGCTTCGTCCTCGGACCTCCAGGTATATTCAGGCAAGAAATCGGAGAGCACTTAGGCCTTCATAGCCGATCGAGGCTGAAAGCTGATGTTGTATTCCTTAATTTCATAGCCTACTTGGCTATCCTTCCAGAAGTATTCGAAGATTGGAGAACGGCCTTGAAGGGCTGATCGGTCAGTACCATAATAGCCTGGGCATGGAAATACGGTCGTAGTCGCTTCGCCACAATCACCAGAGAGTAGATCAGCTTCTGCATCCTCGCATATCATGTTTCGGCATCATGCAGAACTTTGCTGATATAGTAGATTGGCTTGTGGGATCCGTCTTCATCTCTTCGGACAAGGACCGAGCTAATTGCTTCATCTGAAGCAGAGAGGTATAGGTAGAGTACCTTACCTTCTTGTGGTTTGGAGAGTAGTGGCGAGGTTTCCAGGTACTTCTTTAACTCCTTAAAGGCAGTGCAACAGTCTTCGGACCATTCAAAGCCTTTTGACTGCCGAAGTACCTTGAAGAATGGGAGGCATTTCTCGGCTGACCGAGAAATGAATTTCTTAGGAAGGCAATTCTCCCTGCTAACTGCTGGACTTCCTTTTTACAGGAGGGATGTCTCATATCCTTTAAGGCTTGGATCTTCTCAGGATTTGCCTCAATCCCTCGTTTGGTGACAAGAAAGCCCAAGAACTTGCCCGAAGTAACCCCAAAGGCATACTTTGCCGGGTTTAGCTTCATGCAGTAGTGCCGTAGAGCACTGAATGACTCTTCCAAGTCATGGATGTGATCTTTTCGGAGGAGGCTTTTGATGATCATGCCATCAACGTAGGCCTCCATGTTTCTTCTCAGTTGCTTTTCGAACACCTTGTTGATTAACATTTGAAATGTTGCCTCGGCATTCTTGAGGCCGAATGGCATCATCTTGTAGCAGTAGAGACCTTTGTCAGTGACGAAGGCCATCTTCTCCTCATCTTGCGGATCCATTCTAATCTGGTTATAGCCGGAAAAAGCATCCATGAAGCTCAGCAACTGGTGGCCGGCAGTAGCATCGACCAGCTGATCAATCTTTGGGAGAGGGAAGCTATCTTTTGGGCAAGCCTTGTTAAGGTCGTGTAATCGATGCAGATCCTCCACTTACCGCTAGCTTTCTTCACCATTACCATATTAGCTAGCCATTCGGGGTAGTGGGCCTCTCGGATGAACCCTGCTTTAAGGAGTTTGCCGACTTCTTCGTCCATGGCTTTCTATCTTTCAGGAGTGTTGCCCAGGTGGCTTTTCCCAAGAGGGGGATGAATTGGGAATTACAAAATTTCTTGCAAATATGTGCACAAGTAATTCCTTTTAGTGGTTGAGTGTTGTGTTAATCAACATTAAGTGCGAAAGCTGAAAAGTAAGTAAAGCACAATACAAACAAAACAAGTTTAGAGTGGTTCGGAGCAACCCAGCTCTACGTCCACTACCCAAGTTCACCACTCGGGATTTCTACTATATTTCCCAAACCAGAATATAGTCAAATTATTTTTCAGGCTCACAATCCCAACCTCTACACTTTGGTTTTGAAAGGGATCACCACAAAACCCAACACTAGGTTTTCACAGGCTCACCTAGAACCTCTACACTTTGGTTTTAAGTAGGCTCACCAAAGAAACATATTTGATTTTTACAACCGGGCTCACCAATAATCCAAGTATTCTAAGAGTAGAAAGAAAAGCAACAGAAATGACAAACTAAGTTGCCTGGTGGTTGCCAATGCAGCTCCAGTGAAGCTCAATTGAATGCCCTTCAATGCACTTCAATGGCTTCCTTGCTTTCCTCAAAAGTTGCTTCAAGCTTTTGATAAGAGTTGGTGAAGGCTTGAAGGCTAACTTCAAAGCTCAAGTGCTCTCACTTCTTACTTCAATAAATAATCAACAACTCTTTTTTTTTCTCTAAGGATGTTCTCATACCTCATTTATAGAGACTTCAACTGCCTTCCCTTGATTTTGAATGTTGTAGACCATTGGGAAGTGACAGGTTACCGTTTGAGCACTTTTGGAATTCAAAATCAGAAATCTGGAACTAGCCGTTGGGAAGAGACCCCGACATTCCAGTCGGCTCGAATCAGGTTCGAGTCGGCTCGAATCAGGTTCGGGTCGGCTGGGTTGAATACCAGTCGGCTAGGTTTCACAATCGAGAAAATAAATCACTCTGGTCGAGTCAGCTAGGCTGAAATCCAGTCGGCTCGGATCCCTGAGGTTCTCAGAATATTTTCAACCAAGTTCTAGATGAGTCGGCTGGGACTTGGTGCCAGTTAGCTGGGTCTGCATGCCAGAGATTTTCTTTCTTGTGCCAGTGCCAGAGTCAGCTAGTTCCTCCATCCAGTCGGCTCGAGATTGGTTATTTAGCCAGACCAATTCTATTCTCCAGAACTCACATGCCAAGTTTTGAAGACTTCTTTAAGATCTTCTTACAACAATATTAAGAGAAATTAAAGCTTGAAAACTAATAGAAGCAACCCATTATCTTTGATTTAAATAGGAAAATTTTTGTTGGGTTCTTCTTTACAAGATTCTAATTACTTACAACTCAACACAAAGAAATAAAGGTTGTAGGGTTTAAAAAATATATCAAAGTAGTCGTCCTACAAAAACTTGTCAACCATTTGAAGAGTTGTTAGATAACCAAAAACATGCTCCAATGTTTTATGATCATCAAAATCACTTCAGGGGTCAACAAGGACCGAAGCTCCTTTTCTTCTACCGCACTGGCTTATATCCAGGGGTAACTTCCAACCGATGAGTGATCACTTCGGCAGGAATCCCCGGCATATCTGAAGCTGACCAGGCAAAGACATCGGCGTTGTCTCTGAGGAAACGGATCAGCTCCGTTCTGGTTTCCTCATCAAGCATGCTTCTGATCTGCACAACTCTTGAGGGGTCTTCCTTTGTCAAAGGGGATGGTCCTCTCCATGGGTTCACCGGAGCTTGTAGTTGTATACCTCGGATCCAACTGGTCTGGGGTTGCAGAGTCATTGGAGTGCCTGTCTTGAATCATCAGGCACTGCCGTGCTACCCTCTGGTCTCCTCTAGCTTCTTCGATACCATTCTTGGTGAGGAAGCGTACCAGGAGATAATGAGAGGAGATCACGATTCGAAACCTGTTCAAGATGGGCCGCCCTAGAATGATGTTGTATACTGAGAGAATTTGGACCACCATGAAGTTGATCGGCAGTGTCTTTTGTCGAGGTTCAGTACCAAGGATTACAGGCAATACTATTTCCCCTTGGCATGAACTTGATTGCCCCCAAAACCAGTGAGCGGTATGGGGGATCTCCATAGTTGATGTATGGCAAACACATTTTAGAGAATACATCGTAAATCAAGATATCAGTCGAACCTCCATTATCAACAAGGATTCACTGTACATCATAGTTGGCCACAATGATCGAGATTACAAGGGGATCATCATGCGGGAGCCGAACTCCTGCAAGGTCATCGTCGAAGAAGAGAAAGCATTATTGTCCTTGAGTCACTTTGGGGCATCGTCCTCGTCCCTTCTCCAGCCAGTAGGCCGGTGTATCATCCCTACACCTCCGTTGGTGGGCCTTTGATTTGGCAGTTCGGCCTCTTCGTGAGGTGGCTGGGGAGCAATTGCTTCTGACCAAGGTCCTTGGCGACCAATGTACCGCCCCAAATATCCTCTTTTGATGAGATCCTCAATCACATCCTTCAGCTGGATGCACTCTTCAGTATTGTGGCCATGGTCCCGGTGGAATCGGCAATACTTGTTCCAATTCCTTACGGAAGAGGAGGCCTTCATGGGACGGAGCCGTTGGAAATATTTTCTTTCTCTATCTCCATGAGGATCTTCTTTTGAGAGAGGTTGAGGGGGGTGTAGGAGTCGAATCTTCCTCCCGATGCTCTAGGCCTGGGAGGACTTCTTCGGTGGTATGTATATTTGTCGTTGTTAGTATTGAAAATTAGGGGACCTTGTCTCCTGTTGTTCTTTTTTTTAAGGGGGATTCCCTTCGATCAGTCATCGGTCAGCCGCCTGCTCTTCAGCATCGGCGTATTTTTGAGCCCTTGACAAGAGCTCAGCATAGCTTTTAGAAAACTTTTTATCCAGGGAAAAGGTAAGCCTGGACATACGAAGCCCCTTCTTCAGTGCAGACATGGCCACATGCTCGTTGAGATCGGGGATCTCGAGTGTGGCCGCATTGAACCTGGAGATATAGTCTCGCAGGCTTTCTCCTTCATTCTGATGGAGGAACAGTGCGTCCGTATTCCGGGGAGTCTTGCGGTAGGTCCTGAAATGTAAGACAAACAGTTTTTCTAACTCGAAAAAAGAATCAATAGTACCTGGGCACGGCTCGAGTACCACATCCGAGTAGCTTTCTTCAAGATAGCTGGGAACACGAGGCAGTACATCGCGTCCGAAGCTCCTTGGATCATCATATGGGCCTTGAAACTGTCCAAGTGGTCGAGGGGATCGGAGGTGCCGTCGTAGGATTCCATCTGGGGAACCCTGAAGTGCCGAGGAATGACTTCGGCCATGATACGATCGGTGTAGGGTGGGCGTAGATCACCCACGGTCAAATTATCAGGATCCTTCAGATCCCGCATTCTCTGCTCCCGCGCCCTCGCCATTTCCGATTCAATGGCTCAAAATCTTCCGTCGTAGTCGGGAGTCTGCTTCGGCGCCCTCTCTATGGAAGTAGAGCCTTCGGAGGAGGGCGAGGGAGTTTGCCTAGGCCTTTTCCTTTCTGTGGGGAATCAGCAGACCTAGGCAGTCTCGAAGTTCAGCCTTCAGGAGAGGGTCGAGAACAGGAGGAGAGATGTGTGGGATCCTCCCATGGGGCTCTCTTCCTTCGGGACCGAGAGCTATTTCTGGAGGCGGCCGGTAGGTTTCCCACCAGAAAAGCTCTGTTCTAGAAGTCCTGAACCATGGCCATGAGGTTGGTGACCTGGTTCACAACGGCTTCGAATTGATGTAATCCCACAACAATTGTGGGAGGTGGGGCGTCGTTCTCCCCCGGGGGCGCGCCCCCTTGGGACGGAGCATGACTTCGACTTGTGAAGGCTATCTGAGTCTTTCCTCTCGCCATCAGGAACTTCTTACTTCCCCTTGTTTAGGAGGGAGCCTAAAGAGTGCTATGTTGCCCCCCTTCCTGGCGCGCCAATCTATTGGCGTGGAGTCCCTGTATCGACCGATTGGAGCTGCTGCACTACAAGACTGCTCCCTGGTTCACCTGCAAAATAGGTCCCTTGCCGAGTCATCCCGGCAGGGGACACTCCGATGCCTAAGTCAGAGATGGATCCAAGCCACAGAATGGGAAAAAATCTCGAGAACGAGAGGGAGAGGCTCTTAGAGTATGCGTGGGTGTATGTATGTGTGCGTACCTCCCTCAGCAATTCTTCTTACCGGTATTTAAAAGGAGACGTCCGGCCTGCGGCCCCGCTCTTTTTCCTACTATTATGAGGAGTTAATTTCTCCCCATGATTGGCGATCGTGGATTGTCATTGAGCGGTTCTGGCCAGACCAGAGGCGTGGCAGTTGGAGTTACGCACCATGATCGTGGCATGGAGATTGTCGATAGTAACCGTTGGTTATCGTTGCCTATCTGGGCCAGATTGTAGTCCCATCTTCAGATTTTCCCTATTTAGGTAGATTCTCGATCGGAGATTCCATCCTCTGCGTGGGTCGAAGACTTGGTGCCTACCCAGAGCCGGAGATCGTGTCTCCGGCATGAACCGAAGAGCGTGTCTTCGGAAGTCGACGAGAGGCCTGGTACCGAAGACACCATCCAAAGATCTGGCCTTCAAATGTCGTAGACTAGTAAGAAGCCTTGAATTGCCTGTAGTTGGCCTGACCTTTCCTGATCCGAAGTCAGTGGTCCGGAGAAAGGATCTTCGACCAGCTGAACTGATGTTCGGTTGTACCTGAACCGGGATATCTCAACAGAATTAAATAAAGAATAATATGAAAGAAGGGAAAAATGGAACCAGAAGCCTGCTGAAAAAGTGCCGAGAAAGCTTCTAAAATCAAGCCCACTGATATTTTAAATCAATAATATGATCGTACCCCCTACATCATTACATGTACTAATTATTTAGGTTCCTCGAGATCATTTGAGATTTATATGACCTATTATGATTGGCCTATTTTATCTAGGCCCTTAAATTACCCCGACTTTTTAATCTCTGCAGAACCGGTGGCAGTCCTATTAAACACAGCATGCTCCACATTCTTCGGAGAACAGATCAATTTCCTATTCTTTGCACCTCATGTAGACCAGGCAAATCAACCATCCAGATCTGAACTAAATCGGTTCTGATTTTGCACAATACCTTCTTGGATTGTAACATAACATTTTGTCATCCCTGCCACACAAAAAGGGAATGAAACACAACTTTCTTAGCACGTGGTACCACCAAATATTCAAACCCTGCTTGAAAATTGGTGAATCGGATTTTTTCCACAATGTGACACCGGATCAATATATTTTAACTTTTTGAACTTCATGCAAACTTTGCATAACAGGAAAACTGGTCATCATATTTCTGTGCATTTGCATGCACACGATGGTATCATATGGCCTATGTGGTACCTTCTTGTCATCATGTAATGAGTTATGTAACACATATTCATACAACTTGGCTCCTGACCTACATGGAATGATATAAAAGCTATAGCTAACCCACCAATCAAATCAATTGATACCATGCTTAACAATTATCCTGATTTCTTCATGAGCAGGTATACAAATAGCTTTCACTGCTGATCCAATTCAAATATAATCTACTTCATACACCACAGATCCCGACCCATCACGATCCGTCCCACCAGTGTTCAACGTCGTGCAAATCATCCACAACAAGCAGCTTAAAATCAATTATTACCTATTCTCTACCCTTTTTTGGTCTCCGTAAATGAGAATGTATCAAATTTAATGATAAGACACTGACAGCAAGACTTACCATGAAATGTTGATAACAAGACCCAAAGCACGGATCCTCTGCGAGGCACTTCAGCCGTGCACCATGTGGATGCCCACATCCACATGGGCCGCATTGTTTGTTAACCATTCATCAATGGACAGCCAACATGGTGCAGCACGCAAGGCAGTGGAGACGGATTCTGACAGAAGAACAGGTTTGTCCAGTATTGATAAACCATACCAAGATGGCAAGAGGGAAATAACGATAAGCTAGAAGGAGACTAGCGGCAGCAGGACAAGTACACGCCTGCGCTTGCTAGCATGCCGAGATAGCAAGGGACCAATAATATGTCAAAAGAAAATAGAAATATCAACATGTCCTGCCCATCATAAGGTTTCCAAAGTATTTACATGGCTGAACATAAAGGAGGTAGACACGGTAAACAAGTCGAACTAAATGCAGCACATTTCAAAATAGCCGGTAAAATCAAAGCCAGCAAATATGCCTGCAACAGAATTCATTGGACATTCAGGTCTGCACAAGGATTTGACATGGGATTTCAGGTATGGAAGCAACACAGGTCCAACATGACATCCTAAAGCTGGAAAACAACAGACTCCTGCTTGTGTAGAAACCCATTGAGCTTTAACTCACTCCGGTTGAGGCATGGATTGGAGTACAGGGACTGGGACTAATTACCTGTCAAATTCGGCATCTACAAAAGCCAAGACAACAAAAAGCATGCCTACTGCTCTCAAAGAACCCCTTCGCCTTAAGTGTCACGTTGACCAGGCTTTCAGCATGCTGCCAGTCAAACATGATCAATCAGGAAATTTGATGGAATCATATGCAAACTCTACACTGCATTTGCACATCAAGAATGCACCTACTAATTATTGATAAAATGAGATTTAAATCACAATGAGGCAGTTGATGAATAAATGGTTCCATGTACACACCTGTCTCAAAATTCATTCTCCACACTATTATAAGGTTCACCACCATGAACTCCAGCACCACCACTCCGCCTGAAGAAGTGACCACTGTGTCTTGAATGATTCTGACCACGTTCCCTGTACCTCAATCCTGGAGGCTGGAAACCCTCCTGTGCTTCTTCACCAACATGACGGTTCCACTGAGATGAATCACTGGGTTTACCATAAGGTGCAATAGGCTGGTACTCATAATGTGAATTATTCTTTCTCCTCTCTCTATTCATCTGAAAATTTTGGCCGTCCCTGCCAGCATCTTGCCCTGAATCCCTACCCCAATATGCTGCTTCTTGGCCTCTATCAAAGCACCCATTCTGCTGTTGTGGTGCTGGAGCAACCTCATATTCATGATGGGCTTTTACATTCTCTGGACCTAGCTCAGCATTAATTGGCCCCTCTAGGTTTAGGGTATGGGTCTGCTGTTCTGATGGATCTACAGTAATCTTCATGTCTCCTTGAGCCTCTTGATAGCATTCACCAACCCTATTTTTTTGGGTAAGGGCATTACCATCCTCCTGCAAAGGATTACTGTCAAAGCCTTCAGAAGCGAATTCTTTGTCTGATCCGCCACCATGAAAAGCAACTTTTTGCCCTCCACTGCCCCTATGTCCTTGGTTACGAGAATTGGCATGAGATTTAGGCTTCCATTGTGATTTCATATGCTCACCACCATAAATCTTGTTCTCGGTCTTCAAAGCATTTCTTATATCAGGTTCATTTAGGCCAGGGGCTGGATTTTGGATATCACTTTTATCATCTATCCCAGTCTGCAACTCCTTGTTTCTGGCAGGAGCATGATTATTTTCTGCAACTCTGTGAACTTTAAATGGCTGATGCCTTTGTCTACTTGTTACTCCTTGATCCTTCACACCAGCAGGTGTGGCAATCAGTTCAGTTGGCAATGCATTGGCGTTATTACTGTCCCAGCAATCAGACTTGAACTTTTCTAACTGGCTGTCAGGATTTAATAGTTCATACTGATCAGAAGGCTTCAGAATAACTTTAGCAGCACCATAAGAGCCTGAACCTTCACAGCTACCTTGTAAAGCTGATGCAGATTCAGCTGAACTTCTTTGATGCCAAGATGCATGTGTCCCGCCATGCCTATTAGGCTTATTCTCCTCAACATTCTTGGTATCAGCAAGAAATTCCATCTTTCCAACTGCCAAACTATCAGGTCTGCCCCTATCAAGACTCCTAGAATCAAATTCAGACTTTCCTGACTTATTGCCAGATGCTGCCTGCTCGAGGGAAGAAGGTTGTTGGGAGTTTTCTTGCTGCAACATTTCTTTGGTTACAGGTTTAGGAATGTATCTCTCCATTTCAGCCCTCTTTGCTTTCTTACCATTGTGCATATCATGCTCCTTCTTTCCCAAAGATTCACTGCTAGCAACAGTCATACTGCTCCAGCTGATTTCCTCAGGTTGCTGCTCATTCTTGTTTTGTGGCTTTACAGGCGCCCAGATGACTGCATCACTGACATGGAACTTGTCTACAGGCTTGATACCTTTCTGGTTTCTTGCTGACCTCCTAGGAGGCTGAGGTTTCCATTGGTTGCTAATCCTACCATGTGCTTCTTCAGTTAATTTGGACAACCTGTGGTCAGAAGATGTAACCATAACATCCCTAGAAACTTGAGGTCCTGAAATCTCACAAGAATTTTGACCTGGAGCTACAAGAGTTTCTGCCACTGATGCTGGGGGATGAGTTTTCTGACAATCACTTGGACCTTTCTCAATATTCCCATCAGTATGTGCTAAAGATGGTGTGGTAGAGCTCATTGGAGCCTCATCCAGCTTGTTCTTGTTCCTTGAGTTCCTATTATTTTTCTTCTTGTGCACAGAAGGACCCTCATTATGGGGCAAGCTATCATTAGATGCATCAACAGCCACCTCAACAAGATTTTTTGGGTACTCCATATTCCCAGCAGTGATTGAATTCTCACTTGGTTTTTTTTCCATTGAAACGCTAAGCTTTCTTCTGTAGCTCATATGCTTATGCTTGGAAATACTACTATCATGAACATGTGAACTCATTTTCTGGTCAACAACCACAGTAGCATTGTTCTCTTGCCTTGGTGTCAAGGATGGGCCATGGGAAATTGCAGGATCTTCTGAAACTATATCAGAAGGCAAATCAGCTGGTGTGGGAAGAGTTTTAAGCTCACTATCATTTGTCTGTATCAGTGCATCAGAAGTCTCAGCTAACATAACACCTGGCACTTCATTGTTTATCACATCAGTTTTGAGAGCTGTACGAGCTCCAGAATCCTGGTTATGCTGCAGATCAATGCTTGGTTGTGTAGAATCATTCGACTTCTGTTTTGAACTTTGAACTGAAGATCGCCTGTTCAATTCTTCCAACTTTGCAAGAGCTTTTGCTCTTTGCTCCCTTGTCCGTTCCTCCTCCTCCTTCCGCAGCTGTTTTGCACGTTGTGCAGCTATCTGCTTCATTTTAGCATGCTAGTAGAAAAAGCAACTAAATACAATCAGATGAGTAAAAGGAACGATAAGCAAGCCTTCACAAAGCAATTTAACATAAAAATATTCAGTGAGATATTGAACAGTCTTTCTTATTTGCATTAATATAGCATAAATATAACATAATTTCCATTTCCTTTAAATATGATCCAACTTCAAGATACAATCATTCCACATTTAAATAATTGATTTTATAAATCAAAATCACATCTTTCCTTTTGAATGTTTTACATATGCAATGTCCAATCCTAAACTAAATATTGAGTTGCATGTTAGTCTCACAGCTTCTTTTTGAACACAATTATAAAAATCATAACAGAAAAGGAAAAATGTCCCCTAGTTGTAAGGATAAGATATGGACAAAAGCATATTCATCAAACAATAAAAAGATGGTAGTGGTTAGTCCTATTTACTTTGGTCAAAGAGGATTAAGATTTTCTCCTAAATGCAATAAACTTAAAAATATGCATGATGCTTTCCATCTGGTATTATTATGGCCTAAAGCTATAAATTTTTATTGTTTGTTATAAAAGTATCTTTTCTTGGTTCAGTATAGAATTTTGCTAAGAATAAAATGGATTTCTGAACATAATTTGGAACAAGTTTATGTACCTTCACAAAATTACATAGATCAGAACCTGTTTGTATTGATTTACCATTAGCTGATACTTCCATTTACTTGGCAAAAATAGGACCGAGTAGGCACCGCCAACATGCATATCCATAGGTAAGGACTGTAAGATGGCTTTTGTTAAAACTTCAGGCTATTACTTGACAGAATTACTAGATGAGAAATCATATAACATAACAGCTTTCTCATGAAATAAAAGAGCTTGAGTAGTCCCCAGAATGGAGTCTCTCAACATCATTCTTTCATCAAACTCCTTGTTATTCCATAGAAGAAGCAAGATACTTCTATAGAATTCCTTCTAAAATCCAAACTATGTTTTTCCAGTTGTCAAGAAAAAAATATTTTTACAAATCAATGTTATTACTTCCATGATTTGCAAAATGATTTTCAATATATTGCAGACATGGCATAATGAAGATGAGAGAGATACATACTTGGGTTTGGTAATCAAGTGAATCCATAGTGGATGTATATGCCCCACTGATGATTGCATGATCCAACTCCTTTACAGCAGTCTCTTGAGAAGAATGGCCATCAGGAACTCCTACCTGAGGACCATCACCATTTGTCACAGTGGTTATCACTGAGGAATCTTTTCCAGGGGATTCCTTTGTCCACCCATCATCGACTTGACTATTAGTTCTTGACTTGACATGATGATCAATTCTAGTTCGTGTTGTATTGTTTCTCCTGTAATTTTGAGAACGAGCCACTTCACCACGTTTCGAACAATCTAACTTACCCACTGCTATGATTTGTGATTCTGATGGCCTAGGGACAGCTTTCCCATCACTAGATGATTTAAAGTCATTGTCTATTGTGGAAGAGTTCACCTCACTGGAAGCTGGGATGACCATACCAAATGAAGGAGCATTTTCAGAGGCGATAACATTAGAGAAGATTACTTTTGTAGAATGATCTGCCTTTCTAGATGCAGCCCTTAATTGTTTTGTCTTTTCTTCTCTGAATGAAAATGGTGTAACTTCATTGTGGCAATCAGCACACCGAGCTTTATTATTTAGGCTTTCTATTTTCTCTAGCAGTGCAGCATTCTTTTTAGTAACAGGATAACGTTGCCGATGGTGAGCCAGCGAAGTAGCAGTCTCTGGTCTCCTCATCAGAATGCCGTCAGCTGCTTTGTCTGAATTTTCCTGTGAGTCCACAGCAACAGGTTCTGAAGAATGACCTCCACAGTCATGGGATGGCTTCAACAAACCTTCACAGTCAGGTTTTGAGTTCACAAGTACAGCATGTTCATCTTTTCTGCCATCTGTGTGCCTGCATTCCTCCTGTGCAGGACCACCTGGCTTGCTTCCCTTATCAAAGTGTGGTGGGTGAGATACTACAGGTTGCCCCATCTCTTGTAACTTATTATACTCCCAACCATCACGTTGTTTTAGGCAAACCTTGTACTGTTCTTGATGAGTATCATGAGCACGATCAGTTTCCATCTGTTCTTTGGCCATTGGTGGATCATGTCCACCTATATGAAATTGTCCTGGATTAAGATTGCCATTTTGATGTGGATGGAGGTCGTAAACACCTGGTTGACAAGCTACTCCCATGAAGGGGACCTCTCGCTCACTGTAACTGCAAAAACCTACTTGAGGCATGCCATGATAGCTATCATAGGGCACTGGAGCTTGATAAACTCCAGGCCTAGCTGGGAGAACAGGATGACAGGCAACCATGAATGAGTGAGGGGGTACATGAGGACGATAAGTTCCACCATTATTGGGGTGGTATCCACACTGTCCAGCACCTGGCCTAGGAACAGCCTCAGAGTTCGGTGGAAAGTGAGGATAATAACCAAAACACTCAGCAGCAAAATCACCATGGGGGCTAGTTGGTCTGTATGGACCACCTGGCCCCCCTCCTCTATACCAAATTCCATCAGGAGAGTGGAGTGGACCGCGCCATGAGTCAAACTGGTGAGGTGCCATGTTTGAGCTGGGATATTGCTGTGCATGTTGGGGTTCCATCTGCCAGTCCATGTTTGGTGGGGCCCCACCTCCAACATACAAATAATTATCTTTCTTTTGGGTATTCTTAATTCCCTGCCCTGAAAATGCAGCTATCTTAGCATCCCCTGGAAGAAAGAAAGCAGATGCCACATCATCATGGGATAGCACTGAACAAAATATGAGACAACAGGGATTTGACTGTCGAGAATAACAATAGTTCTAAATATCTACCAGCCACAAAAAATTCCAAGTTTTCTTTTGGTGCTGCATCAGTATCAGAAGCAGAAGCAGGACGCCCTTGAGAACTATGACCTGGCAATGAGAGTACCAAACAAGAAAATTGTATGATAAGAATGAACAAAAAAAATATCAAATATTCACACAATTAAAAAAAGAAAAGAAAGAAATCCAAGATGATTATGCTCAACAGTCATCCTCTTCCTTTTTTGGATATTATAAGTGTGCCAATAACACAACTCTAAGAAGCCCCAACAGAAGAGGATCCAGGAAGTCATACCATCGCAAGGTGGGACAGAGCATCAGGGTTAGAGGAAGTGAAAAGCCTAAAATACATTGGTATGTTAAGATCCATAACTATCATCTTTTTTCTTTGTAAACAAAGTTGGGGTCTGTATTTAGAAAAGCGCAAGACAAGGACTTTGACAATGATGAATAAGGACTAGCACAAAGGTAATTAAACTAAGGTCACTTCTGATAGTAAAAAATATTTTACAAGATTAGTTAGAATGAGAGCCAAATGCATCAGGAAGTGCTTAGAAGCTGAAGAATAAGTGCAACCAACAAACTACTAATGACCAAATATCCTGTGAGAATTCCTATTTTCTGGATTTCAGTTCATTATTGTAAAAGTCATACATATTTTGTAATTTTAACAAGAAAATCACCCAACAGGAAAATAATAAGATGGAACATCTAAAAACCCACATTGTTCAAATGGGGAACAGAAGTTTATCCATGGACTCCCCATAACCTGGGAGCAAGATGAAATGCTAGATATCAAATAGCAGGTCTTAAAAGATTCAATGATCAGAGTCAAACCAAGCGTCTACATGAAAGTATCATGTGATCCATCACAGATTTCTCCTGTTAGAAAAATTTCAGGTATTCAACAAACTATATTGCTCATGACACCTACAATCAAATACCATGAAAGAAGACCATGCATACATCATGCTTAGCCATACCGGATCAAACCACTTGGTTAGGCCCATACCAAACAGTACCGGCACTAAACAAGATCAGTTCAACCCTTATTCAGTCCAGGGCCCAAAACAACCTAAACCACAACGAATTGGACAATTTGGCACAATACTGGGCTGAACTGACCAGTTCAGTTTGAGCTTTTAAAACATGGGGAGTACTCTTCCGTGACCTCTATCCTCCTAAAATTTTGACAGAAAACTCCCTTCCCCAAAGTGACAAAAACAATGAACGAGGAGAAATCATCAATTAGAAGGATGTTTACTTTTGTCCCATATCTCTTTCTCCCCTACCCCTCTCCTTTTTTTTTTGAAAACTTGGAAATATGTAGAAAATTGGAAAAAAAAAAAAAAAGAAAGATCTTGCCAAAATTTTTTATTTTGGTATGTTTTTATTATTATTGTAGACTTATGAATAATCTATATAATGATACTAAAATCATTATTTTTTATTAAGTATATAATTTTTTTAGATTAAAAATATATTTTTGAAATAAAAAATTATTCAAAAAATAAAATTCAAAAATTAACTTTAAAATTAAATTATTATCTAAGGGCTTGCTAGTTAATTTCGACAAAAATTTGCTATTCATTTACCAAAATTTCGATGCATTATGTGCAAAGTGGCCAAAGTCTAAATTAGAATAAAACTAAAAAATAAGTAACATTTCATGCATATCCACTATCTTAAAAAAATATATCTAGCATCTATAGTAGGATTCTATATGAATTTAAGATCAAATTAATTTTTCATATTTAAAATTTATAATATTTTTTAAATTTAAAAATTATAAAAATTTTAAAATTAATTTTAAAAATATAAAAAAATAGGACAATAAAGTTATATTATTTTTACATAATCACTACATTAATTTGCTTATTCAATCTTCGAAAATAAATCCATCAAGGAAGAAGAAAGATCCAAAGCATGATATTGATCAAGACCACAGGCAGATTTTCGGATCGACATCATTAAAAATATAATCGATACAACACAGAATTAAGAGGGATAAATAAGTTGAAATAGCATTTGACTGGCGGTTACCTCGATGCAACCCCAAACGTGCCCACAAGAAGTTCGTCGATTGATAAAGCACTTCATGGATTTCAAAGCAACAAAGGAGAAGACTTTGAAAAAGGCAAAGGTGAATCATCGAGCTGCAAAGCCACCTTATCATTCTAGAAAGTCAGAGGAAGCATCCACTCAAATGATGAGGCACAGATCCAGGATGCCATTCAAGCATGCTTGGATAATCAATGGAGCTGAAGATGGCCAGGTATAGAGCTTGATTTGGACTGTTAGCTTATAAGTTAGAATCAGGCTCTACAAGCACTGTCATAGAGTCAAAGTTTAGGAAGACCTCAATCAGACAGCCCATCGATAAAGGCATAACCTGTATTGCATCGATAAAGGCATAACCTGTATTGCATCTATACTGGAAGCTTTTGGCAGCAAGAAAAAATCCTTTAGAGAGATTCTACCATGAGCCACTATCCATGAATTGGATCCACACCTTCCCCAGCAAAAATTCCAAGCAGCAAAGGATTGATAGCAAGGTTCTTGAAACCGTCCCGAACCACCTGGTTCGGGATGTACCATACCATACCAGCCAAGAACTGCTACGATTCAACCATGAAAAACGATATGAAACCCTAGACCATTCAAAAAATCCCATATCGGATTGGTACGATACGGTACCGTACCAATACATTTTGCCGGTTCAGTCCAGTTCTGGTCCGATTCAAGTCAAGCAATTTAGCCATAAAGGGCGGGGATTTTTTTAATTTCATGGGCCCAGTACTATACCATACCATACCGATCAATGGCCGATATAGGACACGGTACCGGTTCAGTATCCTTGATTGATAGTATACTAAAGAACAAGAAGGATATGTAACGAGCTATTGGATCCTGATTTCATTTAAGTCACACCCCAATGCATGCAGCAAGCAGCATATCTTATCGCTTTGTCATTATATCCATACTGGCTAATAGTCCAAGTTTAGATCCTTCAGGACTGAAAGATATCTATGGTGAGCTTCTTGACAACAATAAGAAGCTATAAAAATGGATTGCATTATATCAGAGCAAGTGGCCTATGTACGGACTGATAATAATGAGTAATGTTGGATTGGTCCTGCCAGATACAGCATAATCAACTTCCTGACATTGTGATGGGAAAGCATTTTTTCAAAAGTTCATTGATACTTCATATTAGGTGCACGATACCTACTACATTAACGGAGGTGATCAATCAAGTATGAAACAGAATGTTGTACAGGTTATTGCAGACAATAGACCACAATATAAGGCCACAAGGGAGATCCTAATAGAGCAGCAACTGCATATTTTATGGATCTCATGTGCTACACATTGTATCAATCTTACATTGATGGATATTGAAAAGCTTAGTAGGATGCAGATAATGGCTCAATACAAAGTATTACCAGATTCATCTACAACTACACGTGAGTTCTATCATTAATGCAGAGGTATATAAGAGAAGAAAAATTGAGACCAAGTGTCACATAGTTCGTTACGAATTATATAGCACTTGATAACCTTGTTAACAAAAAGTACAACTGCATTAAATGTTTATCAATCCCGAGTGGCAGGGGAGTAGATATGCCAAAACAGGCATTGAGGGAAACGATGTGGAGAATTTGATAACAAGACAGACATTCTGACAATGGGCCAAAAAGATAGTACAGTTTATTAAGCCTTTATATAAGGTGCTTCGGACCATTGATGGTAATAGATTCTCCCGGATGGGCTTCTTGTATCACATGATGGAGAAGGCAAAAGAATAGATCAAGATGGAACTATCAAATGAATAGGAAATTGCATCTAATAAGCAGCAAATCACAAACACTAAAAATTTGACTAATGTTATATTTGTATAAATAAGCTAAACAACCTTAACCAAGTTTGAAATTTATCTGCAGCATATCATCTGAACCAGAGATTCCAGTACTCTATACATGCAATAGCCATGTCTAAGGAACTCCTGGCCATCCATAAAATGTGAGATATAAAATGGAGCCCAACCTAGAAGTCAACTCTATGTTTAGAAGTTAGGTTGAATGATTTTTGTTAACTATATCTTCAATCAATAACACATTATAACAAAAAAAATTAATGACAAAAATGTTTAGGAAGGGCACCGACACATTTGGATCCAGTGTAGCAATCGCAAGCCAAAAGAAGAATCCAAGTAACTACCAATAAGTCTAATATTATACAATCTTTTTTAAAAAAGTTTAGCTAAATTTTGATGCTTTTGCAACTGTATGGTGGATTCATGTTGATCTCGTAGCAAGAAATTCGAAGAGACTTGCCATTAGGATCCTCTTGGACAGTCTCACCGAGTGGCTGAGCATAACTGGTCGACCTTCGTCCTTATTCATAGCAAGCAAAGGATCCATCTAACATAGAAATGCTTCAACAATTTTGTATATGTTCACTACAATTTAAGCTGAAGTACTCAAATCCGACCAGGAAAGACTTTGTTGATGATGAGGAGGATCTGATAGTTGAATGGCTTATGGACCAATATAGCAGAAATCAAAGCTTGAACCGATACTCAAAGGTGAAGGTCACCTTTGCTTTTCTGACTTCGGTGAGACGACTTCATCCCTATTTTCAAGCACACCCGGTCGCGGTCCTGTTTAATCAGCCCCTATGACAGATCCTACAGAAGATTGATGCCTCCAAAATGATTGCCAAGTGAGCGGTGGAACTGGATGAGTTCGACATTCGTTACGAGCCTCGCCCGTCCATCAAAGTCCAGGCCTTGGCAAACTTCATCATATACTGTCCCCAACAAGACAGGGACTAGACCTACACAGGTGAAATCGGAGCCGGCAAGTAGCCTTGGACTCTCCACGTTGATGGTACTTCCAATGGGTCCAAAGCTGGGATGATCTTCACCAAAGCAGGCACTCCGCTTCAACTTCAAATCTCTAACAATGAGACGGAATACGAGGCCCTCCTTACAGGTTTAAGGCTTGCCCATGAGCATAGAATCCAGCATCTCAGAGTCTTCAACGATTCTCAGCTGATAGTGGGACAGGTCCGCAAAGAATTCGACACCAAAGCCTCCACTATGAAAAAGTATCTCAAACGGTAAGGAAAATCACCCCATCTTTACTTTCCTTTGAAATTTTGCAAATCCCCCGGACAGAAAATGCCTAAACAGACCTGCTGTCAAGGCTAGCAACCTCCAGTTACACGAATATGCCAAAAATTGCCTATCTAGAGATCCTTAAGAAGTTGAGTATCGAGAAAGAGCTAGCCCTGATCCTGCAGGCAAATAGCGAACCCTATAATCTACTATCTGTAAGAGGGTGTGCTGCCAGAGGGCGAGGTTGAGGTGAGGAGGCTTAGACACAGGTCCGCCTTGTTTGTGGTACTCGACAGAAAGCTGTACAAGCAAGCCTACTCGATGCCACTCCGTTACTCGATGCCACTCCGCTGCCTTCGCCCCTCAGAAGCGGACTTTGCTCTTCGAAAAATTCACGAAGCGATCTGCAGCAACCACGTGGGAGGCCACACCTTGGCCTACAAGATCCTAAGGAAAGGATATTATTGGCCAAGCATCCTCAAGCACGCTGTTGAATACGTGCAACACTATGATCGCTCTCAGAGGCATGCCCACATCCAGCACCACCCAGCATTACATCTCAGCTCCTTGAACTCTCCATGGCCCTTCGCTCGGTGAGAAATAGATATTCTCGATCCTTTCCCACCGATCGCCGGCCAGAGAGCCTTTGGCCCGAATCACTAAGCAAAAGATCCAGAAGTTCATTTAGATGTCGATAATCTGCCACTTCGAACTTCATTGTATTATCATCACCGACAATGGTGGACAATTCGATAATGCATCCTTCAACGAGTTTTGCAAGGGCCTGCGAATCAGCCACCGGTTTACTTCAGTCACGCATCCACAGATAAATAAAAAGGCTGAAGTCACCAACAGGATGATTCTTCAAGGACTAAAAACTTGACTAGATAAGGTTAAAAGACTCTAGATGGAGGAATTACACAGCATCCTCTGGACCTATCATACCACCCACCGGCTCCCGACAAGCAAGATACCACTCAACCTTGCCTTCGGGACTGAGACTGTTATCCCTTTATAGATGGACTTACCATCGCCCCAAGTCGAAGCTTACGATGGATGGCGCAACTCGAAAATCTCAGGACGAACCTCGATCTCCTGGAGAAAATCTAGGACAAAGCTCGAATCCAAATGGTTGCATATTAGCAACGCACGGCCCGCTACTTTAATGCTTGTGTGAAGGCGAAGCAATTTTGCCCAGAAATTGTCCTTCGAAAGGTAGCGGCTAGCCTAATTGCAGAGCACGAGAAGCTCTTCCCTAATTGGAAAGGACCCATCATATCACCGAGGTGGTCCAACCAGGTACGGCACGCCCATCACCCAAACATGAAACTTCAACCTCCAACCATACTACCAATGAGATGTATCCCTAGCTGCTATACTTGATCCCTTCAATACAAACCCTTTCTTTTTTGCCCTAAAAAAAGAGCAGTCGAGGCCGGGGACATCTCTAAAAGTCCTGGGATGGAGCCATCCCAAGCAGGATTACCACACCCCTTATTCTAAAAAGTCCTGGGACAAAGTCGCCCTAGGCGAGACTTCAACACCTCTTATTCTTGAAGTCCTGATTGAGTAGTTAGATGCCCAGATTGGATCTCAATACTTGTGATCCCTGGCTAAGCAATTAATCTCCCAAGCGCCTTGGACGAGGTTATTCCAGGCGAGACCTAAATGTTTAAAAGCCTTGGATGAGATTGCCCTAAGCATCCTGGCCGAGCTATTAAATTCCCGTACTGGGTCACAATATCCCTAAGTTCCGGTTAAGCAGTAAGTCTCCCATGTTCTAAAAGCCTTGGACAAGATTGCCCCAAAAACCCGGCCAAACTATCGAACTCTCGAGCTGGATCATAATACCCCTAAGTCCTAGTTAAGTAGTAAGTCTTCAGGTTTTAAAGACTTGGACGAAGTTGACCCAAGCACCCTGTCCATGCTATCAAACTCTTGGGCTGGGTCGCGATATCCCCAAGTCCCGGTTAAGCAGTAAGTCTTACAGATTCTAAAATCTTAGACAAGGTTATCCCAAGCACCCTGGCCGAGATATCAGGCTGTCGGGCTAGATCGCGATATCCCTAAGTCTCGTTTAAATAATAAGTCTCCCAGATTCTAAAGCTCTAGACAAGGTTGTCCCGGACAAGGGTGGCAAGTCCTTCACGCGACATATAACACCAGCATACAGCATAAGTATCAAGAATGAGTATTTATTTCATTAATAAGTATTCGATACACATTCTTTCAGCTCTATAACCAAATTATCACACCAAGGATGCCTTGAGAGGTAGATAGACGATAGGGACAAGTTATACAGGTTGTACAAGATTCCTTGAAGCTCCGAAGCACCTTCGATGCCTCGCTCGCAAGAGGAGGATCGGGACTAAGTCAAGGCTCCCCGAGGGTCCCAAGATTCCCATAATTAGGCAAGGATCCCCCGGAGAAGGTTGCGAGGCCTTTTCTATACTAGATCATGAAGGGTTCCCAGTTCTTTTAGAGAGACTCGAAGGTGACAATGCTAGCTAGCGAAGAGAAGATATGCATCACTCACAGGAGACCCGACCGACGCACAGGGGAGGTGTTGGCAAACCACAGGCATTACTGAGCCTTACCCTCAGAAGATGGATTGGAAAGTCCCAGAACATGTCGAAGATCACGCAGGAATATCTCACCATGCCCGTGTAGTCCCACTGCTCGACAGGCAAGGTGACATTCCCGAGGCTACTACTCCTGCCCTGGCTACCTCTCTCCAGAGAGCCAAGCCCTGCTCAATAAGGCCCAGAACCACATCGTAGATGGCAAAGGGCCATCATCGTGCCTCTCGTTCAGATTCACCGAACGAACAAAGTGGGTTTTGGAGTTGCATCCGCTGCAACCTCGTCTATCGCCAAGCACAAAGATAGGTCGTGGTAGAAAAACTGGATAATGAGGCATACAACAAGCATTGCCCCTCCTTCGGCTCTATCCGACCGGCAATGACTATGATCCAGCGACAGAAGCACCGACCTTTTCCAATACCTCCCATACCAAAAGGATCACCCACCAACACTTCGACATCGCGAAGGTACTTGCCTTGGGAAGAATCCTTCCAGTAAGAAAGAAAACTCCCCGAAACCAACACCGAAGAACCCCCATCGGTGTCATGGCATTTCTCTAGTCATTGGGGTCTCGAAAGGATTTAACAAAGCCCAACTCCCTCGATGCCCTATTTATAAAGGGAAGCTCGCCGTGCCAATAGCCAATCGGCACACGATAGGTGGCATTGTCCCATCAGTCAGGCGACCACTCCCATGGAACCAAAAGACGAGGCATTGGACGGCTTTCCCAGGATTGACGATTCTCTCGAGAGGTCACGCATTCACAACCCTCTGCACTTCAACCAAGGTGATGCCACGGAAGCACCACATCACTTCCAACCAAAAACCTCATCGGGATCGGGTCTACATCAAGTAATGTGTCAGGCCACATGCCCTGAAATTAGGAGGCAAGTCAAACCTCCACACCTCGCCCACCAGCATGATCATATCTAGAGGCCCTGGTGACCTCCCAAATCCATGCGAAAGCGTTCTTCAAGCGACAACGCACCAGGTACTAGACAGAGCTGTTCTAGATGATACAAAGATACACAAGGCATCACAATTCAAGGCACCGGACATGAAAAAATGAAGTCAAAAGAAAAGGAATTCTTATTCATTTTTTGAGAAAAGATGGGGGAGTATAAAGTTAATAAGCCTTAAGGCCCTCATCAATCTCCTTCCTACACCTCACTATATTTACAATCTCCTCAGGCATGGCGTTGCGGGAACAAGCGGCTCGGTCGCCTCTCCTGTTTCAAGGAAGCGACCCCACATGACAAGCTCGCATGCTTTAAAGCCGAAGTTGTACTCTTGCAGGTGCGCTTCATCTTATTGTCCTGGATGAGCCTCGGACTTCACTGCTGACTAGAGGTTCGTGCTTACTCTTTGGAGGCTTCTTCTCGACAGCACCTATGCCTTAATGACTCTTCAAGGCATGGGCAAGCTCTGCCTCCAAGTGGTCGGCCTTCATCTCTGCCTCGACCACTCAAGTCCATAGTGTCTCCAATTACCGAGCTTTACCCACCCTGGCGGCTCGTTCAGAGGCAACGACCTCTTTTGCATCTATCAACTTTCCTCATAAAAGGGCAAGTTCATACTACAATTCTTTAATGGGCTCGGCAGACCATTGTCTTCCACAAGCCCTTTCCGTCACCTGTAGCCTCCCTTCCTAGGAGAGGAATTGCCACGCCCTTCTCCACGGACACCTCACCAGCGGTGCCGGACAGCACGCTCACCTCATGGGGTACCTCGCCCTCCATGAAAACCTCACCAACAGCACCAGACAGCACACCCTGCTCGCGAGGGAACACCATTGCAACCTCACCAACGACACCAAACAACATGCCATGCCGGTGAAGCATGCCTTCTGCCGGTGGACGGGAAAACCCCTGCTGCGAGACCGCACACCTTCTGCCCGGCCCTTCAATCTAGGTTGTCACAGACCCTCCCAAAAACCTCGGGATCTTCTATCTACGTACCCATGAAGAACTTAGCATCCACCATGGAAGCTTCGCCCATGCCTGACCTTGTCCCAGCACCCTCTAAGAATCGGGCGAACTTGTAGTGGACAGCCTTCAACTCCCAAGTCAGGTCCTCATTCATGCTTATATATAGGTACAGCCAATGCTCGATTGTCTGCCTAGCTTCCTTAACCGCAAACCGATCATGCTCTACAAAAATGCATACATTCTCTGCAACCTTCAACCTACACCTGCCATCAATAAGTTCTCTTCGCGCTTTCAACCTCATTCCAAAGCACATGATGCTGGTCTTTGCAACCTGCTAGAAAAATGAAATGATCAACCAGGTCGAAGGAAGAAACTTGCAACAATGACAAGCACCTCCCTACCTGCAAGCTCTAGGTAAGACAATTAATGGGCCTCCCGGGCAACAGGTCGAGAATTCAGCCATGCAAAGGGGGAGTAGTGAAGACGACCGCTGCTGCTATCTCCGGTCGCTACAAGGAATATCCCCACCGAGCGAACCACCCCAAGAGACACCATCACACAAGATACAGCCTCTCCATGTGCATCGACCTCGCCCGCCATCTCTCCTACCGTCTCAACCGCTAGCAACTCGATAACAGCTAGGAGAACCTTGGCCACCACCTGGACTAATGGCCAGCTTACCACGACAAGCACCTCTGCCTCTTCTATTGCCTTGCCTATCAATACATCAGCAGCGACCAGGAGAGCCCCAGCATCGATCGCCAGAAATCCGTCGTGACGGGCACCTCTTCAACTATTTCGGGAACAGATACTGAGAGCCTAGTCACCTACACCTCTGCAATGACCGGGAGTGCAGGCAAAGCAACCACTGAACCCACCTCCCATCTCGACATCCATCAGGATGGGCGGAGCCACCTCTATCCTTTTGGTAGGAGCCTCTACCTCAGGATCAGTGGCAGGTATCCCCAAGCCTACTTCAACGATGCCACCCAGAGAAGCCGGCACCTCTCCGCCCATGGCAACATCCTCTTTCTCCATCACGGCCTCGCTGTCACTCTTTCTCTTTCGTGACTCCTTGAAGGGACCACCGAGCAACTCAAGTAAGAATTTAAACCTCATTGCCTAAGCAACAGAGTAATGAAGCAGATCAACCCACAAGGAAAACAGAAACCATAATATATTGATATCAAAGTTTATCGAAATTAAATTCTATTTCAATGGATTTTCGAGTATTTTGTACAAGCCACAATGGCCAACACAGGGAAAAAGAAGCAAAAGGATGCGCAAGATGACATGGGAGGTTACCCTGATCTCCCTCCTCCGCAGGGGCTCTTTAACCGAAATCTGCAGTCTTTGCCACTACCTGAAGGTAGTTCCATCTTCAGCCTCATGACATCAACATCCAAAAATAGCTTGGCAACCTGGCCCTTCAAGAACTTGAAGCTCTACTGGAAAGCATCCTTGTAGGCTTCCCATACCTCTACATGGTACTCTCCAGCCCGAAAAGCCTAGATTGCCTCTGTCGCTGCCTTGGAGGCCAGCAACCTCGCTGCCAACACTTCCTCCTACGCAGCTAAGGCCTGATCATTAGCCTCATGCAGTGCTTCCTTTGCCACTCAAGCCCTCGCCTCAACCTCCACGACCTTTGCCTCAGCATTAGCAATCCTCACATTAGCCCCGACATCCTTGGCCTCTGCCTCGCTAAGTTCCTCTGCCTTAGCGACCCTTGCTTCAGCCTCGCCAAGCACCATTTGCGCTCTGGCAAGATCCTTTAGCCTCACGGTCTACCAGCAGGCAATAAAGCTCTACACACTCCGATGTGCTCTTGTCAAGGCAAGCAGACGAGATCGCCAAAGAGGCCTCCGCTGGGTCCGCCCTCACCTTCTTAGTCGCTGGCTGATCACTAGATAAACTAAGTTCTCAAACCACCGCATTGCGCTCTCCTTCCACCGTCTCGGCAAGTTTTCGTGATTGCTCTACCTCCCTGAGAAGGCGGTCCACATATTGTAGTAGATCCCAGGCCTCCATACAACCCTACATTCGGATGCCATGTTCAAGAGAGGCCCATGCCACCAAAGGAAAATTAGCATTAAGAGCCCTCAAGCAGAAGACTTATCAACACAGCGATCTGGATGAACCATTGCAGGCCCTCCCCAACGGGCCTCCCTAGTGCCTCCTTGACTTTCGAAGGGACGTGAGTCATCCACAAACCTAAGGCACCTATCCACCCCCAACAAACGAATCTCGCTAGGGGTGGAAACACCCTCCTGAGTGGTGGAAAGCCTCGCCTCTCTACCCATAACCACGCCTGCCGCAGGAGCTGCCACCCGCTTCACCTTAGCCACAGCCGCCTTAGCCTTTGCGACCGACCTAGTTATCTACATCGAAGACTCCATCGATGCTTGAGCTTCGCTGACCTCTGCTTGAGTCTCCTGACAAGTGCTGGCTCCTTTCTTCCCTCTAGAGCCTCCTTTCAGTCAAAGATGGCGAAGGCTCATTGACGACCACCGCCTCCGGCCTGCTACGGATAGTCAAGCCTGCACCAAGGAGCGAAATTCACTCCTCTTATCTATCAAGGCAAGAGACTATTCATCAAACAATTTATGGGGGGCCTACCTTGAGACAAAGATCCCCATCACATAGAGAGCCTCCAACCAACTCTCCAACAAAAGAGTATCGTATGGTGGGACCTACACTGGCGACAACTCATCTACAATGATTGTTCCTACTCCTGCAATACTGGGAGATCCATCAACTGCGAAGGCTCCACCTCTCCCCAATGTCCAAGGAACAGCCACAACAACAGGGAAACCACAAACAAATCACAACTTCCAACCACGCAACTTTGCCAGACCGGCCGGAAAGCTGAATTCCCTGTGAGGGGACATACCACCATCCTTGAGAAGCCTTCACTTGGAAGAAATGAAAAAATATCCTCACACTGGACCCATACGGTGGTAGACCATTAAGCTGAAGAAGCCAACAATGGTCCTCCAAGCATTGGGGACCAACTGTGCCAGACACAGGTTATACTATTGCAACAAATCCACCACCGCTAGGAGCATAAAGATTCTGAGACCTGCATTCAATGACTTCTTATGAAGGGCGACCCTCATCACCGTATCTTCGATAATGCGCTCATTTTTTCCAAGAACCTCTAGATGAACGTCCACCATAAGGATAAACTTCTCCAGCTAGTGGACCTCTTCCATCAAGATGAAAGCCGCGATCTCAGGTGTCAGGCCCAGCTCTTCCGCCCTTGTGATCGTCTTGCATTAGATATAGAGGAAAAAGAAGGAAAGACAGAGGAACCCATCGCAGATAGTCACTGAAGGAAAGATGGAGGAACCCATCGCAGATAGTCGCTGATACGCCTCTCCAACCAAGGACTCCTTTCCTCTTCCCTGTAGCTTCACCATTCTCGGCCACCCCAAACACTATTGATGAAAGAAGCCAGATCGACCCTTGTATGCATATATATATATATATACTCACCAAAAAAACCCGTCCATTCCTCGATGAAGAGGCATCGATTTCAACCTTCCCAATCGACATGTCCTACATCGATTCATTATTAAAGGTGCCATCCTGAGAAGCATTGTAACTCCGAAAAGTTTAAAATGCCATAGCAACTTTTAAAATTGCAGCCACTTTAGATGACGTCACCTCCCAAAGGGCAGCACCCAATCCGAACACGAATCTTGATGACGTCACCTCCCAAAGGACAGCACCCACTTTAGAGGCATCGATTTCAACCTTCCCAATCGACATGTCCTACTACGATTCATTATTAAAGGTGCCATCCTGAGAAGCATTGTAACTCCGAAAAGTTTAAAATGCCACAGCAACTTTTAAAATTGCAGCCACTTTAGATGACGTCACCTCCCAAAGGGCAGCACCCAATCCGAACACGAATCTTGATGAGCACAACATCGATGCGAGCTGTCGAGCGCAGCACTACCTCACCACGAGCTGCCTTATCCAGCACAACCTGACTTCCCTCGCCCAGCACAGCCTTGCCCGCCTCGTCGTGAGCCTCGCGCAACACCAACCTTTCCAACTTTACCCTAGCTCAATTGGCCCTAACGCCCCATAGAACCAATTAAGTCTACTTCACCCAAAGCCCCAAAAGCCAAGCCACTTGGGTTTGAAAGTGGAGGGCATCTGATACATCAGAATCCAGTTGGTCCAGCATGGCACCCAAACTCTGACTCACTCTAAACACGTGTCAATCAGCTCAGGCAATGGAGCTATCTCTCTACACCTTGCCACTTAGATACTGAGATGCGCACTCACTAACTTTCCACATATGCATCGATCGCTACTGGGCCTGCCTCACCCATCTAATCGCACGTGCTCCCAATGCGGCAACCATTAATGTTTGCTACCCGAGGGATGCCCCGCCGCAGGGATATGCCATGCCAGTCACCATTCCCTGCCTCACCAACCACGGCATGATCTTCCATTCCAAGCATGCTTGCAATAGCCGGAATGTGCAGGCCTCATTTCCTGCCTTTAGGCATCAGGTACATGCCTATAAATTGGTTACCTAAGACCCTCCAGGTAAGCGAGTGAAGAGTAGGGGAGAAAAGGTCCTAAAAAAAGGCACAATCAACTAGAGCCGAGAACTCACTGTTGCCATCCTGAAAGACACACCCATGGCTCCTTGATTCTACGAGCATCCACCTGAGTATTCATCAAGACATTTGCAGACCTCTTTATATACTTCCCCTTGCTTAAAGTGTCTGGGCCTCCACAAACCTACTCACTAGTGTGCCATTTCCTAGGAAGCGGGCCTCATACACACTGAGCACCCCTTTCTCCACAGATCTCACTCCATCTCACCACCCTTAGCCTCTTCTCCAGCTCCTCTAAACTCCGCTTCACTCTCCATACCCAGAGGGGACTCCAAGCTTTCTCTGTTTGCCTTTCCAATAGACTGATTTAGACATCGAAGGGTCCACTATCGGGAACCCACCCCCGATATGTCAGACTTTCTAGTCTTCTGTCTTGCAGGACCAATTCCCAGCGATAGAATTCCGTGAGACCAGACTCTACGACAGCAGCCACGTCAGCTCCAGCCCTATCCAAGTCGAGCTCGAGTCAGCACCACCTTCTGGAGCGGCAATAGTTAGTAATTTATGTACTAATACCCCCATCAACAACTTACTGGTACTGTTACCATACCAAGATGAAGTACACCGCTTGGTGCCAACACAGCACTAGCGAGACGACATATCATAGGGTCAATACACATTACTACTACAAGATATGATGGAGGTAATACACGAGCACTCAATTCCTTGCTCTTAGATGGTTTTTGGGTGGTGACCCATGGCATATGTCTCAATAACATTAAATGTTTTACATAATAATTACCACAACAATGCAAGACACATATCGCAAGAAAATAAAAACTTGTACAAGCACTAATGGTGCGAGATAGGATGGAGTGGCGGTAAAAAGAGCACTAGTTTGGGAAGAAAGGGGCTCCACTGAATATCAAGGAGACATGGTCTAGGCCTACATCACAGTCTTTTTTAGAGGTTGATATTCCTATTTGATTAATGTTTTACAGCATTTAGTATAAGGTCATTAAATGACTCTAGTGCTCTGACTAGGATTAGAAAATGACCATAGCCCCTCTGAGTTATTTGGTGAATATATTATGGGGCCATAAGTTGTCCTAGTTTTCATATACATGGTCAGCACAGAAATAATCAGAATGGCAACACCTTTCCTTAGCCAATATCAGAAGGCCAATATGGTGCAACAAAACATTTCATGCATTTTAGTACTACGAAAACCAACATAAAAAAAAAGTACCAGAAAAAAATCCTAATTAGGAAACTGAAAGTTCTATGATATATCAATTAACTGGATACTTACTACCTAATTAATCTCATTCATAACATCAAATAAATATTTGTTCATAAGAGTTGAAAAAGCATCAAGTGAGGAGCACCTCGCTGACCATGCGACTCGGAATTCTTGTCAGAGACAAGTGTTGGAAAATCTCCAGAACTCAAAGTGAACCCGTTAGTTTTGGATGATGGTGGCCCCTACAAAGTTCGAAATCCAATTAAATGCCTGCAAAACAGATTATTGCATGGATATAGAGGGGAGAGGCAATTTCTTGTAATGTGATCCTTAAACCTTGAAAACCTTGAATAATGATTAGTAAATAAATCTTGTGTTGAAATATCTTAATTCATAAGACATTAACTGCCAGGATAATACCACTCTCTCAGTAGTTCTAGTGGGCCCCCATGCAACTGTACCATCTGCTGAATTTTCTGCAAAGCGAGACAATTGAGAGTTTCCTGGTCTTGTTTCCGCACTTCGAGGGCGAGTTGCAATGATAGATGTCTGATTTGTTGCCAATAATCCTGATGCAGATGATGGACGTAAATTTAGACCCCATGCATTAGATGGAGGCTCATGGGATCTATCACTACCAGCAGTAGATGGCCGGGTGCCACTCCCCCCAGATGAGGGGCGACCGTTAGTATGGCTTGGTGAACCTGTACTCCCATCTGTTTTAGGTGATGATAGAGTAGATGAACTCCATGCATTTGACACTGCCAATGATGGTCTGCAACCCCAGGTGAGAGTACCCCTAACATAGGCAACCACAAGTCATGTCATGAAGCTTAACAAGGCATTTTTTTTTTATCATTCAAAAAGGTAATAGTACATCACAACAAATTTAAGACGTCAAAAACATATTAGCATGGAAAAGAAAAGAATGGCAAAGAAAAAGACTCACTTTGGAACAATTTCCACATTTGGGTCCAGACCATTGTTTTCCAACCTTCAAGAATGATGATAAATTAATTTACAAAGGAAAAAACAACATTAGTAAATGAATAATGAGCATTGAAGTAATTATTCTTGAAACAGAAATACCTTTGACTAGGTAAGTTAATGGGCTTCGGAACTTTGCCCAAAACCGTCATGCCAGATTTTCGTGCAGAAGCCCATCTAGAAGTAATTAGAAAAGTTAAATAAGACAACCCACTAGTATGCATAAGACAAAATATTAACCAAGAAATAATGGATCAAGATAGAATAAATGACAATCTACACTCAATTTAGTAAAACATAAAAAAGTGCATCAAGGTACAAAAAATAATTAAAGCAGCAAAAGAAGTACAAAAGGCATTTGAATGAGATTTTTTTGTAACATACAAGTTACTAAGGATTTAATTATTGGTTTGGATGATGTGGACCGGCCATACCAGATTGCCAAAAAGCACCCCATACCAGCACCATGCCAATACATGGTATTTCACCCAAGATTTGCCATACCAATCAATACTATACCGTACTAGGTGTACCATATCATATGAATACATGGCCCCACATCATATCTATCAATACTCAGTACAATAAATCTTACCATACCATACCATATACCGATATTGTAATAGGATGGTACCAATAGGGGGTCTGGTACTGAGATGGTGAACCTTGATTTCACATTTTCTTTGCTTTGCCAACTTCAAGAGGCATATTATGTGCCTACATGGTCCCATACTATCCTGACACCATGCTAGTAAGGTACTGGTTTCAACCATTGCAAATTACTTTATAAACTGGTTCTGGTTTTAAAAGTTATCAGAAAGGTAGTGTTACAGTTAATTTATACTCATAAATTCAGCTTCCATATAGTTGTCAAGTTTCAGAGAGAAAGCAAGCTCAATAATATAAAAAGCACTTAATAGAATTTTACTGACAGTGATCTGATGCTCTCTTTATCCATTGTATTGAGAGGTTCAGAAGACAAGGTGATGCATCTGAGATCCATTTAGCTGTACTATTATTATTAATTTTATTAAATTATTTGTTACGACTGTACTAGCACTCAGCTCTCCCAAGAATGAAGCAATTTGTCAATATGGTGCATTGGCTTTAAAAATTGTTTACAACGAAGAGTAGGGGTGGGGAGAGAACTACAAAACAAAAAAGGTACTATACACATGATATAGATGCAACAAAGACTTGTACAGACACATACTTTAGCTCTGCTGTGAGATAGTTTTTATTTTTTCAAATTTGATAACATTTCTTAACTTGTTGTGATAACTGAAGCAAGCATGAAATCACAAAAGATGTTAAACAAATGGAAGTTCTGCATGCATGCAAAAGTCACAATTTTGCATGCATATCCTTCCTGACATTCCATTGACTTCTGTCGCTCTAACCTTAGTATGGCTGGGATTACAAGTTAACCCAATTTATTTATCAATTAGTTGTTATTAATTTTATAAATCTATTTTGAAATTTTTGAAAGACATGTCTAAAACTTTATGCTAGTGGTATATATTTTCTTTTCACCTTTTTAGGAGCAGACAAGCAATTAAACAAACATTGAAAAGTATATATCCAAAAACCATTGAAGGAATAAATTGTTTAAGTTAAATCAGCAACATTACTTTTCATTTGGAGCTTATCATCTAGCCATAGAGGGCATATGTGCAAGTTTAAGATTTTTGGAGGAATGTACAAGCAAGTTTTAGACTTTAGAAAGGACATCTATGTACTTTTCACTTTCTGAGAGGTCAATAAGCAGAGAAGCAAATTCTAGAGATTATATACACAACAATCACATAGCATTTACATATATGTGTGCATGTTGATTTAGATTGATGATAACAATAAGAAAGTTGCTTGCACATCATGATTTGTGCTCGACAGTAAGCAGCAGTACTAGTTTCTTCACTCATGAGCATAGAATAAATATATCCAAGAGGTAAACTAGCAAATAAGCACATGCTAAAGCATTTATATGCAAGGATCCCATACATGCACATCCAATTGTCTGCAAATTAATTTAGGTTAGTCATTATAATAAATTGCTTGCATATCATACTTTGTTCTCAGCAGTAACTGGTCTCTTAACATAACACTTGAATTAAATTTTCTTTTCTGAGGTTAATAAGCACATAAGCACATTCTGAATAGCATAAAACATAAATGCAACAATTAGGTTAATCATTATAATACATAAGTTAGTTGTAGTTCATGATGTGTATTTGGCAATTACCAGTTGCTTCTCTTCTCATTAAATTATGTACAACACTAAGGCATAGGGGTCATATGCATAAGAAAAAAAAGGCTAGAAAGCTAGATCCTGAAACATGTTGGACTCGTTTGCTTCGCAAGAAAAACTTTTCTTCCCATGAAATAGCTCTCGCGGGAAGATACTTCCCGGAAAGTTACTAGGAATAGGATTTTAGTAAGTTTGATTAACCATGAAAATGCAGCTTATTCTAGAGTGTGGCTTATGTTTGGTTGAGCATCCACTTCTTAAGAAAAGTATATAAAATACCTATTATATCCTTAATAGATGTAAGATCATACATTTTTATCCCCAAACTTTATATAAATAATAATATTATATTTACATTAATTCAAACATAATATCAATATATTATAACATAATATTAGATAACAATAATTTATTATATTAATATAATACTAATATATATTAATATTATATTAAAATTATATTAATATTTTAATATAATAAATTTATTATAGATTTAACTATAATATTAAATATTATATTGATATAAATATTAGGATAATATCATGTATTTTATCTTAACCATCCATTGATATTTTGTACAATTTTAGTCATAAATATTAAAAGATATTTTTTGAAAAAAAAGAAAAAGGCCATCATTTCTATTTCATTGAAAGTCCCAAAACCCATATCTCCCATGGATTTCTATTTTTCATGAAATGTGGGAAGTGTCTTCCCATGAGAATAATTTTTTTTATTCTCTCTCCTCTTAAAATTCCAATCAAACAAGAGGACTTTTCTCCACTTATCAGGAAGTAGCTTACCCCCTCCAGTTTCCATGAACCAAACAAGTCAGTTATGTTTTAGTTTTGATATAATGGATCCGGTTATAAAATACATACTAAAATAAAGTACCCCAAGAAACATTTTATAAAAAACAAATTGCTAGATACGTTGTTGCAATTTTACTTATGAAAGTTTTATCAAGGCAAATTTATAATTAAATAATGAAAATGGAGAGGGTTGAACTTTAACCTTCGATCTCCTGCAAGTAAACTTGAAGCCATACCTCAAGCACGGTGCTTGCAAGATCATCAAAATATATACATAGATCTATACCTGAAAAGGGGAAAAAAAAAAAAAAGAATGAGATTTCTTTGAGTTCTCTAAAGACTAGATATAGAACTAGTTTATGTGGAGATAAAAATAAATAACACCAGGCACATGTTTATGCTCAAAAAGATAGTCAAATATCACTTCAAATATATGCATAGATCATCAAAATATATACATAGATCTACACCTGAAAAGGAAAAAAAAAAAAGAATGAGATTTCTTTGAGTTCTCTAAAGACTAGATATAGAACTAGTTTATGTGGAGATAAAAATAAATAACACTAGGCACATGTTATGCTCAAAAAGATAGTCAAATATCACTTCAAATCTCAGATAACCCAACCTGGAAATATTCAACCATAACATGATTTAAGAATATATTCTGATTCATAAGACAATGCAACTTTATACAATCTGGTAAAAGTTCTGTTATTTCCATGCCTTCTCTAATTGGACCCCAAAATGATGCAAAGCGACAAGCAAACCTACTCAAAGGGCAGCCTGTACAGCCCTCCCGAGCCAGGCACATTTAGAATGGACTTGGGCCTAATTTTTCATCCTGATGGGTAGGACCAGACCTAGAACTCAAGCCCGTCTTTTAAACAGACCGGGCTCAGGTTTACATCGACCCAGCCCAGGCACAACCCAAACCCAATTAAATAAATTTTAAATTAATAAATATATTATATATTATATGATACACTACATAGACTACCTTAAGTACCCTTAACAATTCCAATTATTACTTCCCTATCACAATCCCTCGGATCCCAAACAAATCCCATTGCAGATTAGGAACTTAGGGAAGGAGGTGGCAGCATGTCTAAGGTTTCTCCTCGCCGACTGGACCCAACAACCCCCCACCCAACCATGCCACCGGCCATTACCGCCACTCCACATGACAACCAGAGGCCCAGCCCAGAAGCCGGAAACCCAGTATGTAGGAGGCTTGGGCCAAGGAAGGAGGCCTGTAAGATTAGGCCAGGCCCAGGCCTGGAAAATTAGCACAGTAACCTAGGCTGAGCCCAGCCTGAATCCGGCAACCTAATAAGCAGCTTTAGTGACAACAGGTCAACTAGCATGAACTCAGGATTGTTATTTAGTGACAAGTCAACTAGCATGACTCAGGATTGTTAGTGATTGCCAAGTACAAGTTGCAACTCAACAAAGAGTTGCAAACTAAGAGATAACACAAGGGAGATAATAGACACACAAAACAGACACAAAAAACAGATCAACCATTTTCCTCGCATGTGAAGGTTGGAGAAAACAACATTACAACATTTGTAATAATTATGCATGTATGTCATCTTGTTATCTTTTCTTCCAAACAAGCAAATATTATTTAGTAGAAGAATATAAAATTGCAAAATTCTTGGTACAGAAAGAAGATAAAAATGGAAACAGCATCACCTTATTCATTAATTGTTGCTCCCATGCTATTCAACTTGATTTTTGAATCATGTGAATGTAAGATCTCCTGATCTGCATTTGTAAAACATTCTATGATTCATGGAACCTTTAGATATAAGCAGAAAAGTCGCATGATGCAATTGGAACAATAGGGTTAGAGTGCCACCAAATATCTCTCTTTTTTATTTTCAGTGCATACCCACTACTGTGACAACTACTTATTCGGCCCCGAGGAATAGCAGCTCACCAACTAAGCAAGAAATGATCGAGTCAGCAACCACACCAAGCAATTATGGCACCCAGACTCGGGAGACTACAAATAACTACAAGCCTGATTGACACGATATCCCTCCATGCATGGTCATTGAGTAACTACTTGGACCCGACTAACTGCCAAGGTAGACTTAGTCGAGTGCGCCAGGATACAATGTCAAGGCTACTATAGTCAACAATGAGCAAAGCACGCTAACGCCTGAAATTCATGAAGCCCGAGTACGAGGCACGGACAAACCGAGACAGCTGTCCTAACAAGAAACTATTACTCTAATCGAAAGAGGTTAAAATCTCAATAAATGCTGTTATCCTACCAAAAAGAGGTTGCCTCCAACAGGAAGACATTAGTTTCAACCGAAAGAGATTATGCTCAACTGAAGGAGGTTACCTCCTAACAGAAATTAATTATTCCGAATAACTATAAATAATAAGAGGGGACTCCCAACAAGTAACACTTTACCAGCTATGCTCATGCTGGCACACTCTTTCGCCATTTTCTCTTGACTCCTGCTGCCCAAATCCTTCCTTGACTTGAGCATCAAAAGATCCCCCATGAAAACCACCGATCATGGAACTTCCCTTGCAGGTAAAGCAAGTCACCAGAAGCTCATCTCGTCAGAGAAGGTTGTAGGACCACCTAGCACCGACAAAGTTCCAGGAGCAGGAATTTGACCACAACAGATTGACACGCCAGGTAGGGACGAAGAGAAGATTCAGGAGTTAAGAGGATCATGGCAAAAATCAAAGCCCAAAATACCTCCACCAACCACACCGAACGCTCTTAACGTTGTGAAGAACATCCCAGTCAGGACGTGGAGTCCATTGCTCCACCTCCTCGGTCAGCGGACTAGACGAGCCTGCTTGCCACTTTAGTGCAACAGGTGAAAGCGTTGGACCCAGTGGTTAAGAGGTTGCAACAACAGCAAGCTACAATGAAGTAGCAGTAGCCAGAGGTCCCCCCATTTCCAATAGTGCTATTCAACCCAGTTAGCGGTCTTCCCGTGCAAGATCTTCACACCGACAGATTTTCCACCACTAGCGATCTCTGTCACCATGATAGGTTTCCCGCGCGAAGAGTAATGACAAGAGTGAAGGCAAGAGAAATGCCCCCGTTTTGTTCGAATCTTTCCAGGAAAGATCTACTTATGAAGTTTCGCGGCAACCTACCGACCGGCGACTCAAAAACTATAAGCACAAACTGTGGAAAATTGACTACCAACTTGCAGATCTCTGGGGAAGAAACAAAGGCCCGATGAAGTTCAACACCCATCCTTTCTCTCGATTCAAAATGCTCCAGCTAGATCCCTATGATAGCACTATCGATCCACTAGACCACCTAGAAAGCTACAAAGCTCTCATGATGATTCAAGACGCCACCAATACCTTACTCTGCTTAGCCTTCCCAACCACTCTTCGGAAAGCAGCCTGAGAGGAACCAATTTCTAGTCAATTCAAAATGCTCCAGCTAGATCCCTATGATGACACTATCGATCCACTAGACCACCTAGGGAGCTACAAAGCTCTCATGATGATTCAAGACGCCACCAATACCTTACTCTGCTTAGCCTTCCCAGCCACTCTTCGGAAAGCAGCCTAAGCCTAGTACTTTGGACTTGAGCCAAGGAACATCCATTCCTTCAGACAACTGGAGAAGTAGTTTGTGGCTTACTTCAACACCAGTCGAAGGATACTGCAAGACCAGACAACATCTTCTCAATCCATCAACAAGATGGAGAGTTGCTGAAGGATTACATGGCCCGCTTTAAGATAGATACATTAAAAATCTACCACCTAGACAAGTCAGTGGCCATATTGGCCATAAGAGAGGACTCCATCCCTCTCAATTCACTTATTCGCTGGATAAGACGTATTCCAAGTCTTATTCAGAACTATTGACACGTGCCCAAAAATACATTCACACGAAGGGTGCCCTCAGTCACGAGAAGCCAATAGAAGACCAAAGAAAAAACATGTCCGAGGACCAAACAGGACTCAAACTGAGAAATCTGACTCGTCGCATCGAAGAAGTCCCAAGCCGAAGGGTTCAACTGACAAATTCATAACTATACTCCTCCCTTGGCCCTTAGAGCTAAAATTCTTATGAAAATTGAAGGAAAAAGATATTTGCAAAGCCCTCACCCAATGAAGTCTTCATCAACCTCCCGTGACAAGAGCAAGTACTGCCGATTCCACCAAGATCACAGCTATGACACCGAAGAATACATTCAACTAAGGAATGAAATTGAAGATCTTATTCGGCGTAACTATCTGGAAAAGTATGTCCGTAGAGGAGCTCGGCCTCATGCCCAAAATCTTGATAGCAACAAATTGAAGCAGAGATCAACAACCAACCGAGGGCTGGAATGATTAATATAATCTCTCAAGGGGCACAGCCTTGGGGGGCAGAATACTCCTAAAGAGGCAAAGGAGTGGTGATAGTGTAATTTCAATTTCTGATGAAGACTTGGTTGGAATTCAAACTCTACATAATGATGTTGTTATCATGTCTATGATAATAGCAAATTATGATATAAAGAAGGTTTTAATTGATAATGGAAGTTCATTGATATCTTATTTTATAATGCTTTCTTTCGAATGGGATTGTCTGAAAATTAACTAAAAAGAGTCTTTAATCCCTTAGTCGATTTCTTTAAGAACTCCGTCAGAGTTGAGGGCAACACTACTCTTCCCGTCACAGCAGGATGCCCACCTCGATAGAATACATTCCATCTTACATTTACAGTTGTTTGGGTGCCTTCGGCGTACAATGTTATCCTTGGATGACCACGGTTGACTCGACTAGAACAGACAGTGAAATACCAATATCTAAGAACTGGATCAAAGAGAGGAGAAAAGGGGTGAATCAGCCAAACAATTAGTTTCTTTCCCATTGAAGGACGAAGATTCATTAAAGTTTATGCAAGTTAGAGCTCTTTTGTCGAAAAAAGAAAAAAACCAACTCCTGGAATTTCTACGACATAATGTCGATATTTTTGCTTGGCCGACATCAGACATGTTAAAAATTCTACTAGGAGTTATCACTCACAAGCTGGACATCGATCCCAAATACAAGCAAGTCCGACAAAAGAAGAGGAACTTTGCTCCTGAGAGGCAAAAATCCATTGACGAGAAAGTTGATAAACTCCTAGCCACTAGGTTCATTCGAGAAGCTCATTATCCCAATTGGTTAGCCAATATTGTTATGGTTAAAAAGGCCAATAGAAATAGCAGATATGCATTGTTGGGGGACGGGATAAGGGATAGGATCGTCGGCGAGCTGAGAAGTCACCGATGATTAGGGTACTACTATTTTTTTTTTTTTTTTCTAGGAGATGGCGAAGGAACAATGAAGATGTAGGGTAAAAAATTGGATACTCTACGGACTTGGAACTACATTCACGGAGAGACCTCTCACCTCTAGGGCATCTCACCCACCCCACTACATGTAATCTAGGGCATCCCACCCATCTCACTACATGCGGAGCCTAGGGCATCCCACCCAATCGCTACTGGACCGTGAAGGAAAATCTCTAAGACCATAGAGGGGACTCGACGGGAAAGGGGATAACTAGAGCCTCACACCCCTCGACGCTCAAAAAGGAAGGCATAGGGTCTCACACCCCTGACGCCCGAAGGCGAAAAAAAGATGGGCCTCTCACCCTCCCCATGAGGGACGAACGAAAAAAATTACTCTTTTCTAAAAACTCATCTTCATTAACCAATTTTTTTACAAAGGACTGAGGGTGATATTTATAAACCTTTCCAACCCTCATTTGAATTTGAATATAAGATAAAAAGATAAAGACGGTTCAAATTCAAATACAAGATAAGATGAAATCTATCCCAATCCTAACAACTAGATATCTCAATCCTAACCAACTAACAAATTTCAAAATAAAGATAAATCCTAACATCTAATCTTTGAATTTAAATTTATTTACATCGAAATCCATGCTGCTCCAAGATTGGAGCTGCTCCGAGATCGTGCTAGTGATGTCCCCATCATGCATCGACTACAGTGATCTAATTAAGGCATGCCTGAAGGATAATTTTCCGCTACCGAAGATTGATCAACTAGTTGATGCAACTTCCGGACATATGCTGTTGGGCTTCGTGGATATTCTTGTATTACAATCAGATCAGGATGGCTCCCGATGATAAAAAAACATTGCTCTGATAACCAAAAAAATATTTATTATTATAAAGTAATGTCTTTTGATTTAAAAAATGCAGAAGCTACCAGTAATTGGTCAACAAGGTCTTCAAAGACCAAATCGACCGCAACATGGAGGTTGTTTATATCGATGACATGCTCATCAAAAACTCTAAAGAATCTAATTATGTCAAAGACCTAAAAGAACCTTTGCTACTCTCCGTCAACCAAATGAAACTAAATTCGAGCAAATGTACCTTTGGTGTGATCGTGGGCAAATTTCATGGATTCCTAGTTACCAAGTGAGGTACCAAGGCAAATCCAAAGAAAAGCCAAGCGATTCTTGACATGCACCACCCAACCTCCAAGAAAGAAGTACAATAACTAACCGAATGCATTGCAGCACTTCGTTGATTTATTTCAAGATCTATTGAACAGTGCTTGCCTTTCTTCAAAGTACTATGGTAGATGCATAACTTCACTTGGACAGAAGAATGCCAATAAGCCTTTGAAGAGTTAAGTTTCTCAGATCTCCATTACTTTCCAAGCCAAAAATAGGAGAGGAGTTGTATCTATATCTTGCTGCATCTCTTGAAGCGATGAGATCGGTACTCATTCAGATGGACGATAAAGGGGCTTAAAAGCCTATTTATTACACCAGTCAAGCAAGCCGAGTCCTCTACGACACCGAAATCAGGTACTCTAAATCTGAAAAGATTGTTTATACATTAATCATCTTCACACAACATCTCAAGCCATATTTTTAAGCGCATTCAATTGTAGTCTTAACTAACCAACTACTCAAAACTATCCTGCAATGACCGGACACTTCTAGAAGAATGGTCAAATGGACCAAAAAACTCGATGAATTTGATATATCCTACCAACCAAGATTATCGATGAAAGTCCAAGTTCTAGCCAACTTTCTCATCGAATGCACGTGGTTAGAAAACAAGCCTAATGAAAAGGCTATCGAGCAATTTGATCCAAAAACAGCATGGATCCTCCATATAGATGGAGCTTCAAATTCCTAAAAAAGTGAAGCCGGATTAATCTTGACAAACTCGGAAGGGGTAGTTGCCGAATACGTACTTCGCTTTTTATTTAGAACAACCAACAATCAAGCCGAGTATGAAGCCTTGCTAGCTAAATTAAAGATTGCCAAAGAACTTGGGATAAGAAGCCTAAGGACCTTCATCGACTTCCAATTGATGGTCGACCAAGCCACAGGTGAATATGAAGCTCGAGACCTAACTATGGTCGAGTACCTTGACAAGCTCTAGACTCTTACGTCTACCTTAAGCACTTTAGCATATTCCAATACCAAGATGAAAAAATGCTTAAGCGAATACACTTTCCCGACTGGCAGCATAATCGACAATTTTCTCAATTGAACCTATAATGAATACCTAAAGGCACCCAATATCAATGACAATACCAAAGAAGTTCAATAGGTCAATCATCAACTAAGCTGGATAGATCCTCTGGTCAAGTTTCTGGTGGAAAGAGTCCTATCAAACAACCTTTTGGAAGCAAAGCAACTAAAATGAAAAGCTTCTCAGTATGCGTTGCTAGATAGACAACTCTATAAGAGATCCTTCTCTTTCCCTTTACTCAGATACTTACGATCCACTGAAGCTAACTACGTACTACAAGAAATCTACGAAGGAATTGTGAAAATCATCTGGGGGCAGATCCTAAGCTTACAAAATTTAAGGCAAAGATATTACTGGCCTACTATGCATGAAGATGCTATGAATCTTGTTCGGAGGTGTGATCGATACCAACAGCATGCGAATATCCAACGACAACTAGCTAGTCAACTGTCTTAGCTCTTATCTGCCTGGCCTTTTGCTTAGTGGGGTATAAACTTACTCGGCTCATTTTCCTAGCAAGAAGTCAGAGGAAGTTTCTTATTATCACCATCGATTACTTCACCAAATGGAAGGCAAAACCTTTGACCCACATCACCAAGAGCAAAGTCAAAGACTTATAAAAATCTACCACATATCAATTTAGGCTTCTTCATGTTATTAACACTGACAATGGATGACAGTTTGATAACCGAACATTCAAGAAATTCTCCACATCTATTTGATATCTAAATCAAACAGAGAAGCAGAAGTCATGAATCGAAAAATTCTACAAGGACTTAGGACCAAGCTGGATGAAGCTAAAAAGAAGTGGGTCGAAGAGCTACCTAAAGTACTATGGGCATACCAAACAATCTCTCGAGTACCAAGAGACAATTCTCTTTTCAACTTAGCTTCGGCATTGAAGCAATAATACCGGTCAAGATTGAACTTCCAACTATAAGGATAGAGCATTATAATGAATCAAGCAATTCAAACCGACTAAGAAAAAATCTTGACTTATTGAAGAAGACTTGAAATCAAGCCCACCTAAGGATGTAATGTACCAACAATGAGTTGCTCAATAATACAATACCCAAGGTCAAGGCTTTTTGCTTGGAAGATCTCGTGTTACGATGTGCAAAAGTCTCAAAGCCAACTAAACAAGAAAAGTTATTCTCAAATTGGGAAGGATCTTGCCAAGTAGCAGAAGCCTTTCAACAAGGAGATATAGAATTGAAGGCCTTGACAGAACACCGTTCCAACAAACTTGAAATGCCGAAAATTTTCGAATATATTACCATGATGTACCTACATGTGTTTGGTAATACAATAAAGCTTCTCTTCAGCTATGTTCCTAAAGGCTACGTCAAGGTAATTAGCTAATACCCGATCATCTAAAAAAGGAGACCCACTGAAGCCCACTGGCCGATTAACACCCGATCAGCAAAGGTGATTGGCTAATACCTAGTCATCTAGAGAAAGAGGCCCACTCAAGCCTCTGGGACCCAAATAAGCTCTGAGGCCCACCAGCTAATTAACACCCAATCAACAAAGGTGACTGGCTAATACCCGGTCATCTTGAAAAAAAGGCCCACTCAAGCCCAAATAGTCGATTAACACCTGGCTATCACAAAGAAAAACAATTGCCAAGTTAGTTAATTGACACCTGACTAAAGTATGGCAACAACCGAATGACACATGAGTACAAGGTTCCGGGCAATTGATTAATACTCGATCATCAAAAAAAACCAATAGCAAAGTTAGTCGAAAAAGTTAATTGGACTAAGACAACACCTGCTGATTAGTAGCTGATCATCAATAATTATGGTGGTTAACTAATACTTAATCATCTAAAGGAAAAGCGCCGACACATTTGAGTGACTAACTTTCTACAGTTGGGTGAAAATACACCAAGTCCTATTGTCAAAAATCCTATTCCTATATTCAAAGGCTAATGTTTAAGCTACGGCGACAAACTAACTAACCGACTAAGAGACTTAGGTGAATTCTACTACTAAGTAATTACTTATTCGACTAAACTCAAAAGGTAATGTCATTCGGCTAAAGCTATTCTCCCGACTAAGAGACTTAGCAGAAATTCATTCAAATTCAAGAAGTGCATAAAGGCATGATATTAAAAAGAGAGAGCCTTTTCATTAATATGAAGTTCTTACAAAGAATGGACTAAGTCCAAAAAAGCAAAAAAATTACAAAAAGACAAACAAAATGCGAAGTTAGTTCTTCGATACTAATAGCTTCTCAAGTTCGATGAGATGTCTGTTCTTGGATACTGATGACTTCTCAAGGTTGATGAGATGTCTGTCCTTCAGTATCGATAGCTTCTCAAGCTCGATGAGATGTATGTTTTTTAGCTAAAGAAGCTCGACAAGAAGGGTATGGACGCTGAAGAAAATTTGGGAGAAAGTGAAATCCGTGAATCACGTTTGGTTAACCTCATGGGGTCGGCCGACTCTTCAACAATATTAATTTCGAAAGCACTAACAATTATTTCAGTTACTATGTTTCAATAGCAACTTCTTCGGCATTGACTGCTTCATCTTTTTCGGATTCCACATCTTCGGATTCCATATCTTCTTCAGATTCCCCAACAATTCTTATCTTGCCTGGATTCAATTGCAAAAAACCCCAATAATCTTCTTGCAGCCAATGAATCCGAACCGGTATGCTTCTACCAAATTTTCAACAACTTCTTGCATTAAATCTTCAAATGCTTTGTATTTCATGATCATCTGGGCCAAGGTTTTCTTCCAAGCAACATTTTGGACGTGCTCAACCGAGGATCTCATCTCTAGCAACTAAAGAAACAACTTAGAAGCTTAAGAACCAAAATGCTCTGCTTAACTGCAAGAGTTAAAGCTCCTACAAAAATGGCAAGAGAGGACTCTTATTTATATTTGGCCTAAGCTATCAAATTTTGACATACGACATGGTCTAAGAGGAGCAGCTATGCGGCTACTCAGGAATCCTAGCTGACTGACCCGAGTCTCCAAGATTAGCACAAGCTATTGATGGTAAACGATTATCCACCAAGTGGAGTGACCCAACTGGTTGAGGCGGACGGATTAAGGAATTAAAGGATTACCTTTCCAAGGTTTGACCCATTTTCCAACAAAGCGACAAAATGGATGGTGGTTTTCAGGAAAATTAAACATTACAGGCATTGAAAAAAGCATTTTTCATCAATAAGCATAAAAGTTTGTACAAAAGTCAGACAAAAGCCAAAGAAGTGAACTACAAGAAAAAAAAGAAAAAGGAAAATTTTCCTAAGTATGAGCATCGAGGTTGGCTGTCGGTTCTTTGAAAACTTCAGTCGCAACTGCCGGTTCTTCAGTTCCAAGTTCTTTGGTGACAGCTGGTTCCTTGGCCTGACCGCCTCTCGCTCAGTAATTTCTTCCTCTTCCTCTCCTTCCTTTGGTGCTGCTCCTCCGACTGCCGATATCCCACTCAAGTCTAGCTAAGGATGGACCTAAGCAACTTTATCCTTGCAATCGATAAACCAGTTCACATAAGCGTCCACTACAGCCTAGGCAACCTCTTAGACCAAGCTTTCTATCTTTTTGTAATCCTCGACAGCCCAAGTTGCAACAGTGGCAACTTGTTCTTCGGCCACCTTAATTTTTTCGTTGGTACTCTCAAAGAGGGAGTCAGTCTTACCTTGCTAAGCTTCTAATTCGGCAATATGTTCCCACCTAATGGTGAGTATCTACTTCTTCTCTATCTAAGCTTCTAGTCCCCAGATAGCGACTTCAAATGATGATCAGGAGGCGGCAAGCTCCCCCTGAAGTTTAACTTCTCGTGCTTCAAACACCTTCAATAATTCAAGGCGAGTTCAGCATAGGCTCCTGCCATCTTCACTCGGTTGTCCAAAGAACGACCAAGTTTGGCGAACCTGGTGAACCCCTTCATGAATGGTAGACATCATAAGTGAGCTGCAAACAAAAAAAAACAATCAGTTAGTTACTCAGAAATAAGGTTATTCAACCAAAGAAAAATTGAAGCAGAGACATAGCTTGATCAAGGTTGGAAAGAAGCTGGTAATAATCTTGTCTAGGGAACAAGACTTTTGCTCCTCCAGGTCCCAAGGAAGGAGTAGCATTTTTGCAACCACTGCACAACCAAAAGGTCGTGCATAGCTAAGTCATCAAAATCAATGTTGATTGAACGAACATACCCCTCCCCCTCCTCTACCACTAAGAGGAGTGGTGCTGATTCTCAAGGAAGGCTGAGAGACCCTCCCTCGAAAAGATTCGACCACCGCTGGGGTCGAGGAAGATGTGCCCAGGAACCCCGAAGCTAAGGCCTAGGAGGATGCTAAAAAAGCTGCCACCTCAACTATGTCACTATCATTGATGCAAATGGCAGCAGTATCTCTCGGCCAGGATGCTAGAGCTCGTGGTGGTGGAGCCCTAGCGACTGCTGAGGGACCTCCAACATAAGGCCCTGCATGGCCGCTTGGCAATAGCCTTCCTGAAGGTCCCCCCTGGGGGCGTAGTCCTCTTTTGGACTACTTCCCAAAAAAATTCGACTAGAATCTTCATGTCTACAAACCGAATAACTTAATAAAAATTTGGAGATACTTGAAGAAAAGGTATTCAAGAAATGCTAACAAGAGAGTTTGCCAGGCTTAATCCGACATCGTAGTAGAGGTTTTGTTCATTCAATAGGTCTCTTTCGAGTGGAACCTCTGTCACTCAGCTTCTTAAAATCTTCCACGTCAGTAACGAGGATATAATCATTCTTATTCGGAGACTGGTTCGACTCCTTCCAAACACAGCTAGTTCCCCACAAAAAAAACTCTTCTAGTTATGGATGGAAGAGGACAGGCCTAAGATAAAAGCTTACCCATGGCGAGGGCCAATGAACCATTAGCCCTTCATCTTAGGATTATTCTTCAACATTAAGAATGCTCGGAACAAGAAAACATGAGGTTGGATGCCAAGCATAAAGAAAAACACAATAAAGGAACCAAAAATTCAAAACGAGTTTGGAGCAAGTTAGGCTAGAATGACCCGAAAGAGATCAAGGATATTGACAATGAAGGGGGTAAAGAGAAAACTAAAGACCGGCACAAAAAAAATCCTCGTTCATGGCCAAGCAATTAGGTGGATCAGATAGCACTCGATCCTCTGGCCCAGGAACATGGATGTAAATATGATCTGAGAACTTATAATGTTCCCAGATCCAAAGAATTTATCCCTCGGTCATCAACGAAGCCTCCCTCGCTGGACCAATAGGTAAGTTCTCCGGGTTGCTGGAGTGCTCGGCCTAGAGAATTTCTCGAAAGGACGAGGTTTGTTCCTCAATGTCCAAGGAAGCCAAAATTGGATATGGCGCACAAAATGAGAATGGCATCCTTGATTTTTGCTTGCAAAAAATTTCACGAAAAAAATTCCAAGTCTTAATTAAATTAAACTAGATTTAATTTAATTAAGCTTGGTTCAATTTTAGTCAAATTGGATTTCCCGGTTCAATTGGAAATTGCACTTAAATCCTAATTGGATTAGGATTAGGGTTTAACTCAGTAGATTCAAATTGGATTTGAATAAGGCATAGATTAATTCCTAATTAGATTAGGAATTGATTAGGAATTGGAAACCTAGTTGAACTAGGTCTCTTCCTCAATTTCCATGCCCAAGAATGAAGCCAAAATTGGATATGGTGCACAAAATGGGAATGGCATCCTTGGTTTTGTGCGAAGAAAATTTCACGAAGAAAATCCCTAGGAGTTGGCGCCCCACCTCTTAAAGTCCTTCTAGCTAAGGACTTTCTTCCTGATCCTAACTTCCTAATTTGAATTTGATTCAAAGTGAATAGAGGATGAGACTTAATCTCATGGGGATGAGGTTAATTTAAGATGGGTGGCGCATGATTAAAAGAAGGGCTCTTCCTTCTTGTGCCAAGTTGAGATCTTAGTTTTTCATCAAGAAAATTTCCCGAAGCAAAAATTAGGATAGCCAAGAAATTAAGTGGCAAGCTCCCTTTCCTTGGCACCCCACTTCCTTCCTCACGCCATCCCCAAAGAGAATAGAGAGAACAAGAATAGAGAGGGTATCTTCCTTCCCAATTGCTGAGAGGGTATCTTCCTTCCCAATTGCTGCCCTTTTGTTTTGTTCTTGAGAAGAAGCGAAACAAAAGGATAGATCTGACTATCAGAAACCATATCTGTAAGAGAGCTAGCACCTCGATGATCATCGGGTGCTTCAGATCAAGTCAGCACTTCTTGGGTTCGTTCCTTAAGGTTTTGCTTCTGGACTTCCTGACAGGTCATTATCCCAATTGATGATTCCTTAATGATCTCTTGTCTTGAACCCTTATCATTGATTAACATTAATTCTGGATCCTCTTCTTTTATCTCCTCAGGTTGTTCTTCATGATTTTGTCTCTGGGCTTCCCTGAGGGTCAAAATCCACATGGGTGATCCTTCCTTGATTTCTTTCTCCACATCCCTGGCATTAATTAAATTTAACCTTTGCTTCTTCTCTTTCAAGTCACTAAACCCTCTTTTGATATTGTCCTTAGGTGGGGTCGAGTTAATGACAAGCTTCTTTCCAAGATGGGTGAAGGCACAAGAATTGGATTGACCATATAAAGTTGCATCGTGATCATATAGCCATGGTCTACCCAAAATGATGCTACTTACCCCCCCCATGGATAGTACATCACACCAGACTTGTTCCTGATAGGATTGAATGTGAATTGGAACTTGGCATTTGGACTTGATGGGGATTGAAGCAGAATCTATCCAAGAGACTTTATATGGAGTAGGATGTGGAATAGGGGTCAAGCCTAAGTTTTCAAGGGCTTTGATTGAAATCGCATTTATACAACTCCCATTGTCTATAAGGATTTTATAGACTCTCCCCTATCTTAACAAATATTTGGAGGATGTTAGTCCTTCTCCAATCCTCCTCCTTATAGATTTAGCCTTATATCATAACCTCATTCTTCTTTTTCATCATGCTCATTGATCAGATTAGATTTAGCCTCATATACTTCTTCAAACTCTTCAGTGGGATCAGTTTTTTCATCAACTAGCTCTTCTATATGTAAGGATCGAGTAGGGCATTGGCTAGCAAGGTGTCCCATTTTGTGATATTTGAAATATTGGACATTTGGACTACCACTCTTTTGAACTTCAGGGGCCTTACCCTTGTCACTTGATTGGTTCAATGGGGCTAGAGGGGTGGTGCAGTTTTGACGCAATTGGTTGAATCCTGGTTTTTGAATAGGGGTACTAAAATTAGTTGGTTTAGGTCATCGAGTTATTGGTCCCCTATGAAATCTCTCACAATCCCTGGCTATCTGGTAGGCTTGGTCGAGGTCAGTGACTTTCCTTAAAAACAATTATCTTTGGATCTCTTCTCGCAGACTAGCTCTAAACCTAAACAGTGTTACAGCCTCTGATTCAGTAATATTGCACCTCATTGCAAATTCATCGAACTCGGCAATCTACTTTGATACAATCTTAGTACCCTGATACAATCTTTGCCATTGATCTAACAATCTCTGATGGTAGAACATAGAAAGGTACTTCTCTCTCGACTTAGCTTTCATTGCTCTCCATATGGTTATCGGCATGTCTCCCATTTATCTAATTATTCTCTCGACATTTTTCCAGTATAACCTAGCTTGTCGAACCAATCTAAGCTTGGCAAATTTGTATTTCCTATCCTCGGTCATTTCATACCATTCAAAGTATTGGTCCATCTCTCCCTCCCAGTCAATGTAGGCTTTAGGGTCTAGGCTTCCATTAAAGATAGGAGCCTCTAATCTAATGTTCTTCATCATCCTTTCATCTTGATCGAAGTGGTCCTGGTAGGGTTGCCTAGGAGTGGGCTCAAGAGTGTAGTCATAACGTCGGGCTCGGTGAGTTGGTCTAGGAAATCAGGTTCAACATGGGCTCTATGAGCCTCCATAAAATCAGGGTGAAGTCTTCTTTGGTTGTACTCAGAGGTGTGCTCAAAATGTTAGGCTCTTGGTCCTCTTGGGATTGACCTAGATGACTCGAATTCAATGGGGGTCTTTTCAAGGGTCCCAACTCTCTCTTTGACTTGACCTAGTTCCTCGTTAATTTGCCCTAATTGCTCAGTTACATGATCAAACTTTTTAGTTAGGGTCCTCATGATGAATTCAAGATTGGGGTCCATGGATAATAACCAGACTGAGGGTGGACTTTGATATAGCTTACAGGACAGTACAAGGATAAGCAATACAATGGGCAAGCAAATAAGACCTAATTCTAGGGCTCCTAGACCTAGAGTTCAAGAATACAAGACTTAACTAGGTACTACTTAAGAATGTAATTATCCTATCCACTGGCCAGGTAAGAGGTGGGGTTGCAGGAGGCTCCCCTCACTTTCGCGAGGTCCTAATTAAAAATCGCAAGTCCGCTTAAAGCGTTTGCTATTTGATCTCTAGCCTTAGACACCAATTTCAAGAAATAAGTACAAACTCAAATAATACTTTGTCTTGCTTTGCACTTGAACCCGACTTGTGGGTGTCCCTAGTTTAGGTTCCTAATTGCTCAGTTACATGATCAAACTTTTTAGTTAGGGTCCTCATGATGAATTCAAGATTGGGATCCATGGATAATAACCAAGAGTCACTTTGATATAGAGCTTATAGGACAGTACAAGGATAAGCAATACAATGGGCAAGCAAACAAGACATAATTCTAGGGCTCCTAGACCTTCAAGAATACAAGACTTAACTAGGTACTACTTAAGAATGTAATAATCATGTCCACTGGCCAAGTAAGAGGTGGGGTTGCGGGAGGCTCCCCTCACTTTCACGAGGTCCTAATTAAAAATCGCAAGTCCGCTTAAAGCGTTTGCCATTTGATCTCTAGCCTTAGACACCAATTTCAAGAAATAAGTACAAACTCAAATAATACTTTGTCTTACTTTGCACTTGAACCCGACTTGTGGGTGTCCCTAGTTTAGGTTCCTACTTGATTTTATTTAGGGTTTAGGTCAATGCAAATGTGGGTGATTGTTTTGGGCTAAGGAAAGATAATGACCTCCTTTCCTTATGTAATATTGAATGTTCTTTAGGATATTTTAAAAATGGATACAAACCATTTCAGCAAAACAATGAGCACAATCAACTATACTTAGCACAAATACATTAATTTTTAACCCAATTTCAAAATGTAAAATAATGCAAATTTAAATTGAGTAATTCAAATCTTGAAGTCTAGATCCCAGCAACCAATTTTAAAATTTTAAATTTCGAAATTTGATTAGAAAATTCATCCTTAAAGGCAAAGTGGTTAAAATATAATTTTCAGCTTCTAACTAACCTCCAGCTAACCTGGATTTGAAAATTCAAAATTTAAAATTTTTAAATCCAAAAAACTCAAAATAAAACTGACTTGGTTAGCTCTCAGATCTAAAATCTTGGAATTTAACTTTTGACTTCAAATTAATTCGAATTTTGGTTAAGAAGGTAGTTCGAAAACAGTTGCTAGAAGGTTCTAGTAGTTTAGCTAACTCTTAACAACCTAAATTCAAATTTCAAATTCCGAATTCTAAACCTCTCGAAAATTCAAAATTCATGTGGAAAATGATAAAACTTCGAATATGGATCTCATATCTAAAATTTGAAATTTATAAAAAAAAAATGTATTTTTTTGAAAATTAAATGAAATGGAAGGTGAAAACAGAATTCTAGAAATTCAAAAATGACCTAAGAACTCGTATTTTTTAAATCTAGAAATCAAAAGAAAATATTTTTTTGAATTTTATATTTCGAATCCAAACACACTAAGGTACTGGAAAAGTATTTTTTTGGATTTTTTTGATCAATGTAAAAAATACAAAAAATCACAGAAAAATCGGAAGACAGTGAGACAGAACTCCAGCAGCTTGAAAAGCTTAACCTAGAAACAAAGCTCTGATACCAAAAATTGATGGGGGACGAATTTGATGAAATGGGTGTGTGGAGGTGTGATCTACTCACTTAGCAACAACATACTAGCATTAGAGCTCCAGATATGGCCAAAATCATGCATAGAAAAGATGAAGAACTTCAATCTGAAAACTAGGTGAGTAGAATTCTGAACACCCTTGTGCAAGCTTTCTTCAAAGAAAAATAAAAAGTAGGATCTAAGGACATAGAATCCTTCAAACTAGGCTAAGCTACCTTTAAGGATCTCAGATCTAAGGATCAAGAGGGTCCTTTCCCAACAATAAAGAGAAATCAAGATTCAAATGGAAGGGAAGCTCTCATCACTCAAGAATTGAAGGCTAGAGACAAGATCTATACTCCCTACTTAGAACTTACCATTGGAGCTTGTCCTTGACATGGAGCCTTCATCTTCAGCTTCAAATCATCAAGAAAACCTGCAAATGATCCAAAGTGAGGTCGTGGTGAAGGAATAAAAGAAAATGAATGAATTCAACAAGGAAAGTGAAGGTTTTGAAGAAAGTTGCTGAATTTTTGGACAGCACTTCCCTTCCTTCTTGGACTACTTGGATCCTAGATAAAAGAGCTTGGAAATGGAATTAAGGTCTCTCAAACTCAAGGCACTCACTCAAACTCACTCTCAAACTCAGCACTACAACTCAAACTTCAAGAGAAACACTCAAAACACCAAGGAGAACTCATGAACTTGGCAAGGTAGAAGAAAACACAAACTAGCAAGCCTTCATTCAACTCAAGTAATTCATGTCTTAAAGAGAAAGCCTTGGTCCCTATTTATAGGCCAAGGGCAGCCAATTTGGGTGGCAAAGAAGGGGATTAAGAGGCCAACTAATTCAAGTTTAGTTGGTAACTAATTACATGATTAGTTCCTAGTAACTAATTCCTAGTAACTAATCCTAACAAAAGAAATTCTAAAAGCTCCATGTAGTGCCATCTCCTTGCAACACTTGTCTTCATCTAATCCTTCCACATGTCCTTTAAAGTTTGGTCTTTTAATAGGCTTCAAAGTAAATAATTTTTTCGTAGCTTGGCCGGCCCATGGGCTTGAAAAAGGAGTCTTCACTTGGTTTTGGTCTTGAACACTTCGAACTTATTTCATGGAATTAGGAATCTTCAAGAGGTGCTTCATACATTTGTGGGAACCTGAAAAAGAAAAGATTGGACTACAACCAAAGATTATTAGTTTGTAGTTTCTTCCTCTTACTAATGTCCTCATTAAATAGCCAGCTCACCGACAAAGCAAGAGACGACTAAGTCAATAACCATACTGAACAATTATGGCACCCAAACTCGAGAGACTACAAGTAACTATAAGCCCAACTGACACGACATCCCTTCGTGTGCACTCGAGTAACTACTTGAACCCGACTAACTGCCAAGGTAGACTTAGTAGGATGCATCAGGATACAATGTCAAGGCTACTACAGTCAACAAGCAAGGCACACTAATGCTTGGAGTCCATGATGCCCGAGTAAGAGGCATTGACAAATCGAGACAGTTGTCATAACAAAAAATCATTACTCTAGCCAAAAGAGATTAAAATCTCAATAGAATGTTTTTATCCTACTAGAAAGAGGTTGCTTCCAATCGAAAGACATTAGCCTCGACCGAAAGAGGTTACCTTCCAACAAAAATTGGTTATCCCAAGTAACTATAAATAGATAAGAGGGGACTCCTAAAAGATAACACTTCACCACCCACGCTCATGCTAGCACACTCTTTCACCATTTTTTGGTGACTCCATTGCTATTCAATTCCTTTCCTAACTTGAGCATCGAAGAGTCCCTCACCGGAAACTACCAATCAAGGGACTTCCCTTGCAAGCAACACGAATCACCAAGAGCTCATCTCGCCATAGAAGGTTATGAGATCGCCTGATACCAACGAAGTTCCAGGAGCAAGTATTTGACAGCAACACCCATTTCAAAAGCAAATTAACATGCAGATATGCTGCAACCAGCAGTGCTAGAACAATTAAGATTTCAACTGCTGTATGGATATTCCAGTTTGTAAAGCAAATCACAGTTGTCTTATTCAGTTTTTAGTGCAGATATGGCAACATGAACCCATAGGAAAGATTGGAGATAAGATATTGATGACTGCAATGATGCCAAACATTGGGTCATCTGGTCATTTGAATCCTTACATGTACTCTTAAGTGCACAATTTTAAACAATTAAGAAAAAAACACAAGTAGAAACATTGATTATTTGATTCCTTAGTTAATCACCTGAATTGGTAACCTAGTCAATATTAAGACAGTGGTATGGCGATAAAATTTGATTATTTGTTGAACACCTTGAAATTTTGTAACAATTCGGAGCTTAGTGATGTAAAGATGGTTGAAACTCAAATATTGAATGACTAAAATGACAATCCTTGACACAATGTTGCATTCATTGACACCTCATAGTTCACATTACTAACTGGTTAAGGAAGTGGCTTGCAGAAGAAAAATGAACTGCAAAACAATGACCTAGCATAAGCAATTCAAGAAATAAGAATATTCAGATATGAACTTCCATTTTCATTTTCATGTGAATACACAGATCATAAAATTTTGTCCATAATCTTCCACAGTTTGAATACCATGATCACAGAAATTATTTTGCCATGTTCATCACAAAAATGTGATAACTAGAGGAACGTTTTAATATGAAGGGAAAAAAAAAAACTCTTACAAGTTATACTGTAACATGATAACCACAACAAATGGCTGGAACAGCTGACAAGGCCACTACATATTCACCTAAATGGCAAGTCACAGTAGCTTACTGGTTGGCTATAGACAATCAGCAGACATGTTGAAAGACCAAGAGATAGCCGTAAATTCTAATGACCACTCCACTATACAGTCGATCATCTCCAATATGATGAAAAATTTTATATGAAACCTGAATGCTTCAACACATAATACTATATGTGATGCTAGCAACAAATATGATTAGGCCAGTGAAATTCTCAGAGCATCTAATTACTTATTCCCATTACATGCATCAATCTAAAAATATTTAGCATCCCTTGATTACTTTGTCCAATCAACAAAATGATAGCCTTATGGATCAATGTTATTATTCACTAAAATCAGAGAATGTCCTGTGACAAGCTCTCAACTCCCAATGAAAGCATGTTAAATTCCTGACCAAGGCAAATTTAGGCAATACAGAGTCCTGCCATGGAACCTAAGAGACTACCTTATACCTTAGCACTCAAGAAGGCTTGTCCTATTGCCTTTAAGTTTAATCCAACAAGACCAGAGAACGAGCCTTGAAACGAGATGAAGACAAGGTTCGATATAAAGAATGGCATCCCCACCTGTCAACCACTAATTACCTACTCCTCCGGCTGCCTCGCCAACACATTTAATCCATTCACAAAAGACTCGATAAATTACAAGATGAAAACATCATCGGCGTATTTAATCATTTTTTCAAATCCATCAGAAAATATAAAAAACATCCATCTTGGACAATAAGTCCTACATGAATTCTACAAAAACAAACTTCAATAAAATCAACAGAGCCTTGTAAGACGATCCCATCCGAGATCGAATCCAATGCCATCAAATACACCAATCCAAAGAATCCGCTCCAATCCAGACATCGCAAGCGTGCTTGCACAAGATAAAGTAAACGGGGAGCAGGAGACATGGTTCTCGAAGGTCCGATCCTCAAAAACCCTAACTCTAGAACGAAGTCTAGGAAGCGAAACCCTAACCCTAGAACAGGAGAAGGATCGCAAGCCTTAACCTGTGGAGATATTCCGGGAGAGGGCAGCACAGCCAGCGCTCCGCCGAGTCGCGTCTGCTAGAGAAGGATCGGAGCGGCCGGAAGGTGGCCGTAATCGCCGCCGGGTGGGCGAGCTTGTCCACGTCCGCGAAGAAAGGCTGACAGGAAGGAGAAGAAAGGAAAAAGCTAGGGGCCGCGGAAGGGAAAGCTCCAAGCATGGGGAAGTAAAAGGGAAATCGCGAGGACGTGGCAAATTATTATTGCCCAATCTATGAATTGAGCTCCATCTAGCTATATATATGTGTAGTAAGCATAAGATATCTAATGTTATAAAACTTCAGGTAGATTCCATTCTCTTGGATTCAATCTTAGTAAATTTTATTTTGTATTTAAATTTTATAGTTGATTTATGGATGAATACACCTTATTTTTTTTATACTATAACAAAGGTTATACCTAATTATTTTGATTCAAAAATTTTAATAAAAAATAAAATTTATATATTATTTTATTTGATTGACTATATTTAGATGTGTGGCAATGATGATGGGATGCCTATTAATTGAGCATTGCTAGAAGGCAGGGATGGAATTATATATTTGTTGTTTCTCTCTTGTAGCCATGTTCAAATGATATTAGCTTCGCTGTCCTTAGTCATATTTTATAAATATATATTTGTATTAGTAATTATGGCAGCTATTATGTGCTATGTTTATGTTGTCGGCAGCTCTTAATATTTTAGGATATTGACCTCTCATATAGACAGCGATATGAAACTGGTATCTTCATCAAATACCTGTATTTCTAGTTTTTCATCTTCTAATCAAGACAATGTTGTATTATCGTGGTAATTTTCAAATTACTTATATCGGTTGTCATAATGAACAGTTTAATGCATAAGTTTTAAATTTCATATATATAAATTAATAGTTTATGAAAATATAAGATTTTACACTATTAACAACGTTTAATTGTTATAGAAAAATATTTTTCTTTGGTTGCAGGGACTATGTTGTTTCAAAACGGTTCAGAGAGCAGTTTGCTCAACTATGCTACTACAAGTTGGTGCTAATGGTTAAGGACTGAAGTACAGCGCGTGAAAGATTTTACAATTTTTAAGTCAATTGTAACAATTTTTTTTGGGGGGGACTCAATTTTATTGTTATATTATGTGGACATGTATGTTATCTTCTTATTCTTATAACATGAATTCATCTTATATGGACCCCTGATGATAATTGGTATTAATAATAAAATATTTATTCTTTTTTTAATTTACATATTTGGCTTGTCTTCATGATGTACTTTTACTTGTGTTGTACATTATCTGAATTGATTATCAGGTATTCTTATGTAATGTAATTTCAAATATGAGGAATGAATTTTTTCTTGTAACAGGGATTTTTTAAATTCATATATTTCTTGTATATGCAATAAATCTTACTTTCACTGCAAAATGATAATGGTATAAGCCATTTTTTTCTTCCTAATATTTTATAAATATATGTATATTACACCTGAAATCTTATCAGGAGTATTTTTGAAACTTCTAAAAAAATCTACATCTATTTTTAATAGAATACAGACATATTCATATATCATCCAAATACTATTTGGAATAACACTGCATTAATTACACTAGAATAAAGTATAATACCAGATTTCAAACCAAACAAAAATTTGAAATAACAGAGAGAATAAGCTATTCCTGGAAAATTCGAAACTTCTAAAAAAATCTCCATCTATTTTTAATAGAATACAGACATATTCCTATATCATCCAAACACTATTTGGAATAACACTGCATTAATTACACTAGAATAAAGTATAATACCAGATTTCAAACCAAACAAAAATTTGAAATAACAGAGAGAATAAGCTATTCCTGGAAAATTCGTATTCCTATTTCTGAAATAATATTTTGCCATCCAAACACTACCTAAAAGAATTGCTGCACTTTGCCTCTTTCCTACTAAGTGCCATGTTTAGAATTCTATGGTGGGGCCCACTTTTTTTTAAAAAAACCTTTCCTTCTTGAGGGGTGGGGACGGAAGAATTTATGCACAATTGCAGGTGTACTGTCTAAGCGGGTGGTGCACGTTCGCCTTTCACTTTTTCTTACTCCTATAGATTGCCTGATTTGGAGAGGGGATCCAAGGTGCAATTGGGGGCTAATCTTGGCCATCTTATGCCGTCGATTTCCGAGAGAAAAATTACTTGCACCCAGATAAGACATGCTATGAATTAGTTGCATAAAAGTTTTATGCGGAAGGTGGATACACCTTCAAACTTCCATGGCATCCATTATAATTTCTCCTATTAAAGATCAAATGAAATAACCGCTAAAGCGGTAGCCCGGTTGGTAGAGGCTTTGCCTCACTACCAACGGGTCATGATTTCGAGGTATGATCCCGCGGGTGACTCAATTAAATCCAGGATTTTCCTGAGGCCTGCGATAGTTGGCGTGAGTGAGAAGTCAGGGTCTTCCCCTTTGTCCCCGATCTACTGGCCGGCGTCTTGGTGGTGTGGTGGGGAGAGGCTGCGCGAATCTGAGCACCTCATATCGAACATTACCTGATGGGATGGGGGCCTGCGGGGGTAGCTACACTGGGATTTATCCCCCTTATCCCTATTCTTTATCAAAAAAAATATCAAATGAAATAAGGCCGTGGAAGCTTAAACAATAAATGAAAGCCCAAAGAAACCAAAAAAGAAAGCTATCTTGAAAAATTGATAGGAAAAGCCAATTCAAAATCTCAAAAATTTAGATAGCACGTTATCCGGATTGCCTTCAATTTCATCTGAATCGACTTCATAGTACAACAAAAAGGTAATTTTTTGGAACTAGAACTCGAGTCAGCTCACACAAAATCTGAGTCAACTCAGCTTGTATCCAAATTGCAAGCCACCTTATCCAGCATAGCCTCACCTACCTGTCACAAGCTATCTCAGCCAATACAACCTCATTGCCTTATCACAAGCTATCTCGTCCTTGCCTAGCGCGGTCTCACTAGCCTTGCCAATCTCATTCTGGCATGATAAGCTTCTGCACCCCAATGAACCAATTAGATCTCTACTTCTTATGTCCAAGACCCAAGAGAAATAGAGCCACTTAGGCTCAGAAGTGGGGGATATTTGATATGTCCATAGATGGTTAGTACCACATAGCACCGAAACTCCAATCCATATTAGACACATGCTTGCCAGCCTAGATAATTGGGCTATCTCTTAATGTCTTGCCACTTGGACATCAAACCGTATGCTCACAACCCGCTATAGGATGATGGCCATTGCTAGATCCATCCCTACCTACTCTAGTCGCACGTGCTTCAGAAGTGGCCATCATTAATGCTCGCTACCTTAGAAATGCTCAGTTACAGGGATATCCTATGTCGGCTCTCTATTCCACTAACTACGGTATGGCTTTAGCAATAGGGATGTTTGTAACCACCAGGACATGCTAAACGCCACTCGCTGCAGCTCACACTATATCTTTCCCTGCCTTTAGGTGTTAGGAACACACCTATAACTTATTCCCCAGGGACCCTCTAAGTAAAAACAGTCAAACCAAGGTAAGCCAGGAGGCACCATGGTAAGCGAGTCAATAGAGAAGAACAAAGAGATGAGGCAAAACAAAACTGAGAACCCTGATCTCTTGAAAGAGCCATCATCTTGAAAGCACACCCCTAAACTTCCTGATTCTACAAACATCTATCAAGACATTTGCAGGCCTCCGCAAATACTTTCCACATCTCATAAAGAATCCTAACCTCCATAACTTCACTCACTAATGTGCCATCTCCTGGAAGCAAGCCTCATATGCATCGAGAGCCTTTGCTCACACATACCTCATTCCGTCTTCCTTCTCTGCTCTTCCCTCTACTCTACTTTAAATTCTATAGGGGACTCTAAGCCTCCTCTATTTGCCCATCCGAGAGACTAACTTATGAAAGGATTATGCCCTATAAGCCAATATTTGTATCTCCCAGACCATTATAAATTGACAAGTTAATAAAGGCAATATTTTTTCATCATTCGCTGTGTCATTATATGATGAACCCCATAGATTAGGGCTATGGTCCTAGGGCTATGATGAGATCATACCAGTGAGATCTAAGGCCTTAAAACCCTAATCTAGAATATTCCTAGTCATGGGAACCCTGAGTTGGGGATCAGGGTTTCCGGTTAGACTAGCACATCCTATGTATGCTGAAGAGGGTGACTGCTCTCACAGTTACTTGTGTGGGACACTAATACAAGGATGTGGGTGCTCATTAGCGAATGAGTTCACTGAATAGATCCAGTTTGAGAACATCTAATGGAGCCTTAGCTGCATGTCAATAGATGTTTCACATAGTGGGAGTTGTACAAGTAGTCCTATGACCTGAGACTGCCATAATACCTTATGTACATGAACCCATGCTTTGGTTCAATCTCAATCATGACACTGGGTCATGCACGAGGTTGATGCTAGGTATGGTGAATTGTATATGAAGGTAATGAGTAGGTCAACAAGGAATTGATCACTCCTAGTAGGAGGAGATTGCATCCAGCCAAATTAGGTCAGATGATGATTCAGGAAATCTTTGATCAAAGTACAGATATTAGAAATGATTTCTAATATCGAATTAATTGAATCATTAGTGTATGACTGAGCTGGGAATGAGTATAAACTGGTTTTGACATGATTCCATATCCATAGTTATACTCGGGATGCAAGATGATTAAAGGATCGAATTGTACGGGAACTTTCCACTGAAGGGTAGTTTTGGAATTACACCAGAATTTCCATATCTTCCGGGTAGACATGACACGTTGCTAGACGTCAATCTTGTCTTGTGGGTTGATCAAATTAAATGTTTTAATTGGATCACTAATTAGGAGGAGTCCTAATTGACTGACTCGAGTTAGCTCGATTTGACCTAAATCGATTAGAATGAGTTCTGATCAAGTTAGGTCAACTTGCACTCGGACCCACTGCTGGCTAGGTATGGAACCCAATGGGTCACACACTTAGGACAGATAATCAAGGATTTAATTTGGAATTAAATCTCGTTTGCAGATGAACACACTAGCATGTGTTGCAAACCATGGCTTCTACTTGAATCGGATTCGAGTTAGGGTTCCGATTTGGTCTTTTTTAGATCCAAATTCACTCCGGTTTGAATCTAATTGAAGATTCAAAACGTTGGGCTAACAGTAGGCTAGCAATTGGGATAACCTAAGAGGCTAAACCCCTTTCCCACATCGCCTAAAACCCCTCCCCCTCTCTTCCCACGCGCGCGCGCAAGGAGAAGAGTCCACACGCGCGTGGACTCTCTCCAAGTCGCGTCTTTGCGTGAAAAGAAAGAAAATGACCGGCGTTTTTGGCTGATGAGGCGTGGATCAGAGTCCACCTAGGCGTGGACTCTTCAAAAATTGGAATTACCGTGAAAAGAAAGAAAAAACACCGAAGGGGCGCGACTCTTCTTTCTGCGCGCGCCCTTCTGAGTTTTTCACGATCCCTCTTCGCGTCTTTCCATCCCAAAGGCCGTGAGATTAATCCCAAAGGCCGTGAGATTAATCCCAAGGGCCGTGAGATAAAGAGAGAAGACGTGAGAAGGGAGAGAGGGACGTGAGAGGATGTTTTCAGATGAGAAGGCGCCTCTCTGTCGCCTATTTAAGAAGAAGGCTTCACCGTAAAATTTGATTCCAGATTTTCTACGGCGAAGCCTTGCTTCTCTTTCCTTCTCCCTCTCCAGAAGATTGTTTCCCCCTCCTCTCTTTCCTCTTTGATTCCTTTACAGAGCCTAGGCTCTGTCGAATCTCAGAACAGAAGGAGAGTCAGAGAGAGAAACTCTCCGACGGTAAAGGAAGAAGGCGCCTCTTATCTTTCTTTCTTACATTAAGACAACTTTTGTCTTAATTTTCTTCTCCCTCCAAGACAAGCCTTGTCTCATTTTAGGACAAGGGCTTATTCTTAAGACAAGAGTGTCTTAAGGGGCCAAAGTTGCTAAAAACTAGGAGAAGAGTAAGAGAGAAAGTTTTAGTCCCCGTTTGGCTAGAGGAGTCCTAGCCAATAGCCCATATATCAAGTTCTTGGGGTAGAACTTGATTGGAAGGAACCCAATTGAGGAGTCACTGTCTTGATCATCTGCCCGTGTGGATCACCATCGGAGGGCAGACAAGTGGACGCCTGGTGTGTTCAAAAGGTTACTCAATTTGGAGTTTATTTCTACATCGGATTGGATATAGCGATCTGAGGTTAGTATCTAAACTATGTTTAAATTTGGACATGCATGTAGTCATAAGTTTTAATTGCTAATAAGGAGATTTTGGGATTAGGGTTCGGACCTGATTTCATAAAATTTTGAAATCCACACTTCCGCACTGGTTCCCGAATCCAACAACTTAGGTATCAGAGAGTCCACTACTAGGAAACAGCCTCAGGTTTGGCTTTCTAACCCTTCTTTATCTAGCAAGATCGACTACCAGTGATAGGCCACTATGAGACCTGACTCTCTGGTCAACAACCACTTCAGCTCCAGCCATCCATGACTCAAGCCTGGGTCAACACCACCTCCCAGCATGGTAACACATATCTTTTTTCATCATGACTTGTACCCATAATAGATCACGGTGCATCTTCAGAAAGTATTAGGTATATAACTCTTCTTCCCTTGGTATTCCCTGTATCTATAGATCATGGTATGTCTCTAGAAAGCAAGAGTTATCCCTATTCTTAATTTAACACTAAAGCATAACATAAAACAAATAAAGGAGTACAAGAGAAAATAAAAGAAAGTACAAGTTTTATTACATATAAAAATAAAAGAAATACAAGAGAAGTTTAGAATAATTTACAAGATCTCCTCTTCCCTCCCGAAATTGTTACACTAGCTACTCATGGGTTGATCCCTTCCTCTCCCCCTATACAAGGCTCTAGAGAGATTCTAGGGTTTGAAGCTATTTTTCCAAAGTGTAAGTACAAGAGCTTTTTTATAGGTATAATCAGGGAAGAAGTTTACATGATTTGTAGATATGAGACAAAACAAACGGAGCATAGGAGTAGCTAGAATTTAATTTTACAAAAAATTAATGGCTAGATGGGTGTGAATAGGCCCAATCCTGGTAGCAATAGGCTTCCAATTCATGTTCCGATTAATGTTTGACCAGCTAAGAGCTTTCTAGCCATCAAATCTCCTTAAATCACACCACATCATAGCTTCATCATACCAAATCCCATCGGCAATCAACGTGGACCATCAGATCAGCTAAAGATTGCTCCGAAGCCCCTTGAATCATGCCTCATCAAGCTTCTCTCAATTAGCAGCTCCCAAGACCCTTCGATTTTGCCATGAAAACCACCGTTGCTGTCCGATTGCATAATGGAAGCCAGCTTCAAAACAATCCAAGGAATGGACTACAACGTAGACTAAAGAAGTAGCTCTGTTGATCGCACCATCACCTCCATTGACCAGGCGATAGACCATGCTAAATACTCCTGGATCTACCTCCCTCTAGTAGCCGCCTATGCCAGCATAGCCAGAGCCCTCATTATTGCTGTTAACACTGTCTTCCTTCACTATCAACCTCTTGCTTGAATGCTTCCCTGTGGTTGTGCCCTTCACGCCAAAATTATCACCTTGTGTGCTGCTGCCACCAGCACCATAAAGCCCCACCGCCTCACCACCATCATTGTCTTCATCACTGGAACCTCTTGCTCGGGTGCTCCCCTATGGCCATGCCCTTTGTGCACCTCTATTTTCTTTGTCGTCGATCTCCCATGCACCACAACTGCCATTGATAGTGGAAAGCACTTCCACCCAGCCATGAATCGCGATGCCCAACCACGAACCACAATGCCCATCCATGGACTGCGATACCAACCATGGGCTACGATGATTTTTTCTATAGACTGCACGAGCACTCATAGACCGAGCGACCGTGGACCTAAAATTAGTTTTAGACCTTGTTTTGGATTGATTTTAAGTTAATTTTAGTCCCAAATTGAACATGAATTCGACTTGGATTGAGCCATTTTTGGATCTTCATTTGCTTTTTAATTTGGATTCGATTTATGCCTAATTTTTTTCTTTTAATCTACAAATTGAGCTCTTTGCATTGACAATCATTTTTCTTACAAAAGATAGATAAAAGTATCAATTCTTAAATAATAAAGGTGAATTGATTTACAAATTGATGCTCTTATTAACATGTTTATGGAACTTATCACATCCCTTAATTTGAACTTTGCTCATCCTTGAATAAAGAAAAATTTAGAGTAAATACCTTTTAGCTTAGAGTTTCAAGTTTTGCCAAGCAATTTTCTCTAAAGGACCATTAATGTTCAATAGAGTGAGAATGAGGTGCATCATTAGAGTATAATACTTGCCCGATATGAAGATTAAGTGAAGAACATTAATCATTTTCTAAACTTTTCCTAAATTATCCCTATATTTGTCTCTAAATCATTTACTGTTATATGGACTAAAATATTGTTACTTCCATCTTTTATTTATTATAGAAGTATATTTATATTGCCTACTTTTTGATATGAACAATAATGCTTGCTTAGTTGAATGGGCCCGATTACTCGGTAAAAGACCAATGTTTAGAATTTGCTCTTCTTTTCTTTTTACTAGCATTGAGTATCTTAACCCCCTAAGCTTTTTGTTTGACCCATGTAACAAGTTTTAGCTAACGACTCCCAAATCAAATGACTTTAAGGTACCAGGTATAAAATACCCCTCAAGCTTGCTTGCTCAAACTAAACAGGCTTCGAGTTAAGACTAGCCTTACAACAAGCTTCTTTGCCATCTTTACCTTTTGACATGAACTTCAATACTTCCAAAGGTAAAGAAACCCAGTTACTCAGTGAGAAGTACTTGGAAATTATTTTATTTCAATTTTTTTCTCTTTTTTTAAGAAGAGACGTATAATTATCCTATGCTAGCCTATTGATAAAGGGTAAATCCCCTATCCTCAAAATTTTAAGAATCCTGAGGAATAATGAAGGTACACGCGATCGCTGGTCATCTCCCATATGAATTAAGACTGTGCTCAGGCCTCTCCTGGCATCACTGACCCTCAATATCGATGGCACTAGAAATAGGGCAAAATGGTGATCCTCACCTTTCTAGCATCCAGGATAGCTCCTTATAAATGAGCTAATATATTGAGCCTTAGCCTCGACCTAAATATGATTTGGCCTAAATGACCTTTGACCTAAATGTACCTTAGCTCGACAGACCCTAGTTCTACATATTCTGGCTAAGTATGGAAATTCGGCTTAAATGTGCCTTAGCCTATAAGATCCTAGTTTTACATATTCTAGCTAAGTATGGAGATTCGGCCTAAATGTGCCTTATACCGGTAGACCCTAATTCTACATATTATGGCTAAGTATAGAGATTCGATCTAAATGTGTCTTAGCATGGCAAACCTTGGTTCTATATATTCTACCTGAGTATGGAGATTCGGCCTAAATATGCCTTAACTTGGTAGATCTTGGTTCTGCATATTTTGGTTAAGTATGGAGATTCAGCTTAAATATGTCCCAACCTGGCAGATCCTAGTTCTGTATATTTTGGCTAAGTATGGAGATTCAGTCTAAATGTATCTCAGCCTAACAGACTCTGATTCTACATAATATAGCTAAGTATGGAGATTTTGCCTAAATGTGCCTCAGCCTGATAGAACCTGGTTTTGCATATTCTAGCTAAATATAGAGATTCAGTCTAAATGTGCCTTAGCTTGGCAGATCCTGATTCTGCATATTCTGATTAAGTAAGAAGATTTGACCAACTATGCCTTGGCCTAATAGTCCCAGGTTCAGCATATTTTAGCTATGGAAATTCATCCAAAATTGACATTAGACCTAATTTATCTTCAGCTTGGAAAACTATTAACATGATTCATCCTTAGAACCCTTAGCCTTGTTGACTCTCAGCTTGGTCAACTTCAGCCTCTTCAAAAGGCTCACCTTGCCTTCAATAATTGAGCCCGGGCTTACCAACCAAGGCCCTTTCCGAAGGATCCTCAGCTCTAGCCAACTCTCGACCCTTAGCCTCAGCAAGGGGATTAGGTCCGGCCTAGGACCCTTGAGCTCAAGAATAAGGAAATGCCCTAATAAAATACTCCAAAGTAACCAAAATAAAAATAAATAATCGATGCTCATTCCTATGCCGACTAGGAGAATACATCCTATAATTACCAGCAAGCCCTCTTAATTAAGGAGGATGTGACCCATCCCAAGCAATAGTCTCCATCATCATTAAAAGAGCAGCTGGCAGTATGCATGAGACAAAGATTCTAATTAATAAGAGGTAAATATTCTGGACAAATAAAATGGCTCATTATCAAACTCTTTGACAAAAGCTTGCAACCCAATCACTTCTCATCAAACTCTACTAGAGATTTTTGCATTTCTAAAATACCCTCTCCATTTACCTATAAAAGGGGGCTCCCTGGGAGCCCCCCAGGTATGCATGTATATATATTCTCTTGTTTTTACAAAGTTTGATCTATCTCTTTCATTATTTTGCTCAAATTTCTTCCTATTCTTTTTTTTAATAACTTGAGCATCAAAGTGCCCATGCTAGGGGTCAAAGTGCCCATGCTAGGGCCACCCCTGATGGGCTCTTTTGTAGGTAGCACCCTAGGAGCTTCTCCTCCAATAACCTTCAATGTACAAGTAGAAAGCAGTGTCAATAGATTGGCACTGTCTATGAGTTTGGTGGGCTACTACTTGTCCATTTTTGGAAGGAAACACCGAGTAGAATGTCGACACAACTACACTACTTTTTATCATGTGGTTTAAGATACTGACTCGAGAGTCTGAGGGTTTTCGTCAAAGCCACCTCCGGTAGGACTTCTTTCGCAAGTGTAGCCTTAGGCACCTCTCCTCTAGCATACCCCGGCATTAAGGTAGATTTCAACACCATCACGATAAGAAGTAAACTTTTCTTTGATGATGTTAGGACTTAGAAGTACTCAAAAAAAAATATTATATTATTAATTGAACTCTCTATTAGATTTTCTTAATACTTGATCCCTTAATATCTTACAAACTCTCTGATCTGAGCATCAATTTACTTTAAAAAAAACTTGCTTAGTTTAGCTTTATTCTCAAGAGTAATTTGGTGCCTAAAGCTAAATACTAACTTTATTCGAGGACTTTACTTTTTTAAAATATATTTATTCTCCTTTCTAAATTTATTTATTCTTTCTCCTCAACTTAATAGATATTGTTCTCAATGAAACATGGAAATAAAATAAGCAATTAAAATAAAAGGAGAGAATGCACTTGGGATAAGTGTGCTTGAGGAGTGGAAGATGGTCTCATTAATTAGTGGGCTCTTATTCCTCTCTCCTAGGTTCTTACAACTGCTCTAAAATAAAGTTAAAAGAAAATAAGATTGTTGGGTTACGTCTCAATAAGTACTAAGTTTAACATCTTTAGCCAGATGCTATAAGAAAGTGTTACTGATATTGAACTTAGATACACCCCTCAAGATTTCAAAAGGATAGGGCTAATCAAGAGAACTTATCATCATGTAGAAAAATGTTCATAGAGTATTTTATGATGATTAGCTCAAACTAATAGAGTATAATGAGCAAGCATGCTAGACCAGGATCTAAAAATATTATTATAATTTTGATGAAGATTAGGAAGGGATTATATATGGTGGGCTAAGGGGGTGGTAGCTTACAAATTTCTTCAATTCTAGCTAGATCTACTCTAATCCCTTTCTCGTGTATGATGCATCTTAATATTATCTCTTCTCAATGGTACTTTATCCAAATTAACCTTAAATATATCTTCATACATCTTTTTAAGACTATAAATTGATTTTAAAGGCAGTTCTTGAAAGTAGTGCCAAAAATAAAGATATCAGTCATGAAAACTTTAATATCATTATCCCTCATTGCAAAGATATCCCATCCAATAGCTTCTTTATATGCTATTAAAGTACTAACAAGTTGAGCTTCCTAATTAGGGATCACCGGTAGAGTGTCAATAGGCATGACAGGAAGTGTCTTCAATTCTAACGCATGTAGTGATTCTAATAATGGAGCTATTAGAGGGCTAGGTATTGGCTCATGTTTTTCAATCCATAAAGGAATTGTTTCTAAGTAGGGTATTTCTACTGGGTTATTTACTCTGTACTATATCTATCTACATTAAAACCATCCACTCTGAAATGAGCTAGACATGGATATAACAAATCCTATGGGTGAATTATAATGTAGCTTCCCTTGTTGTGTTATTTGTAGTTCTTGGAAAGTCTCAATTAATTCCACCATTTTTATCTATTTGTCCTCCCTTTTCATTAAAAGGAGTGGGTAATTTGAGGATTTTGGGAATAGGGCCATAGGTAAATAAGGTAATGATAGAATTGATTTATTCTACTAGTTTGCCTTTGTTGGATTGTCTATATTGGTCTTTATGATTGTGCATTGTTGCTCTATGACCAGTTCATTCTTGAAAGTTAAAATTGATTGTTCAGGAAAAACTAGAGGGTCATTAAAATTTTTAACTCGATAGTGTCCTTTGGGTGATTCTCGAGCTGACTAGGTAGTTCTCCTTCTTCCTCCCTATTGAGTGCAATCGCTAGTTGACCATTTGGATCTCTAGCTTATCAATGGATTATTATTGGGTCATGATTAGTTATTTAAGTTGGGCAAACCTATCATCGTCTAGATTGATCTATTGAGGAGGTGGGTATGATGGATCAATAGGTTCTATCTTGTTTATTGTTTGCAGAACCTTCTTTTTAAATGATAAACTATAAGAAGTTGGAGAATATTGATATTGTGGATAGGTAATATTGTTGTAGGGTGCATCTAGAAACAAAGGTTCTTGGATTATCGGAGTAACCATTGGGTATGGTTTCTATGAAAATCTGGTAAAGCCCCCCAGCCTAAGTTGTTGGTGTTGAAGTACGAGTTATCTCCTGGTTTATAAGCCATTTAGATTTGATCTTGATAAACATGGTCACACAAACTCAAGAAATTGGCATGCAGCTAGGCATTTACTCACAAAGTGATGGGGCTCGAACAAAGTTATCATGTAGAAAGAAAGGATAGAGAGAAAAAATGTCTAATAGCTAGTAGGTGATATAGGCAATTTGATGTATGGGACAACTTATCCAATCCACTATCTAATATATGAGATAACTCATCTACTCTACTATAACGATTCATGTTCCTAGTACTGATATATTTTGTTGGATTATTCTGATTATTCGGATATGCAATCAAGGTTTTAAATCAAAGCAATTCTTCTTCTATTATTTTTTAAATTTTTTTCAAGACAAAAGAGAAATGAAGAAAGAAGAAAGAAAGAAGAGTTCTAAATATGAGAATCTAAGAAGTTCTAAAGCTAAGAGAGAGAAGAATTAGTTAAAGTTTAATATTAATTTATAATCAAGTTAGCATACAATGGACTCTATTCCATGATTAACCTAGATCTTGACAGCTCCTAACTACCATGGTTGCCTTCAAGCCCTCCAAGTCAGAGACTAACCAATCAACTAGCCAAGTAAATGTAAGGTCAGTGGGGATCCCCCGTTGCTTTCCTTAAATACCAAATAAATTGGTCAGGTTAGTTAATAGAACCACTGTTGCCCATAAATGGAGCCCAAGAGGGGGGGTGAATTGGATCTTTTAAAAAATTAAAACAATAATGTGAAGGTCTAGTGGTGTTTGTGAATAATAAATTCAATGCACAAGATTGAATACAGCGGAAAACAATAAGTGAGTAGCAATAACCAAAGAGCAAGAGAGAAAGAGGGCAATCACATACAAACACAAAGTTTATAGTGGTTCGGTGCAAACCTAGCGCCTACATCCACTTCCCAAGCCACCCTTGGAAATTTCACTATAATCCAAACAAGATTACAGCTGACTTATTTTTTCCAAGACTCACAAGTCAAAACCTAAGTTGATTTTGTCACCTAGGCTCACCAACAAACCTTAACACTTGTTTTGTCTTCGGGCTCACAAGTTAATCATAGTTGGTTTTATCCCTTTGGCTCACCAACAAACCACAACAACCTTCTTTCAAGATACCCTTGAAAGAAAGGTCAAATCACAAGATAAAAACAGATATACAACTTTAAAACTAAGACAAACTCTCTTCAAGAATATAATGGAATCTTTGAAGCTCAAGTTGATGCTTTGTCTTGACTCTTCCTTGAAATATCCTTCAAAATGCCTCTTTTGGAATAATGTAAGGATAAGCTTGTAGGCTTTTTCAAGGAATCAAACTATAAAAGGCTTTTGATGTGGAGTACTTGAGAGAATATAGGCTTTTTGGCTTTTGAATGGATTTCAATACTCTTCCATGCCTTTAGAATGAGGTTGGTGGAGGTTAAATACACCAAGAAACTTCCAAAAAATGGTTTGAGACCGTTGGAGCATCGGATCTAGCCATTGAGAGCTTGAAAAGCAAGTTATGCAAGTCAGAAAAATAGATCCGTTAGAGATGTCAGGCTACAAGTGTCGACACTTGGCTGTCAGGTGTCGACACTCGATTTCTAGGTGTTGACACTTGAACTTTCAAGTTTCGATACTTGATGCACAGATGTCGACACTTGACACAAAAATCCTCAAATGGCAAAGTTCTGTATTTTCAAAAATCTCAAGCCTTAAGTCGACACTTGGAAACCTAAGTGTCGACACTTGAGTGCTGGGTGTCGACACTTGGCATGCCAAGAATTTTTGTTCGTGCCAAATGCTGAAGTGTCGACACTTGGCTTCCCAGGTGTCGACACTTGAGACTGAAAAGCACAGATTCAAGTGCAAATTAGCCCAAAAACATAAATATAAATTTTGAAACTTAAATGGATTGTAAACAAATAATAATTAAACATGTAGATGCCCTTTTTTCATGAAGAAGATGTCTAGATTTGCGAAAAATGCTCCATGCCATGGCATGCCATGATACATAAGTTTTTGAGATTTTGAGGTGCTTTCTTCCTGAAAACTCATAACTTGAAATACACATTAGTATACAATATGCACTCAATATTTTGTTATTCATCAAAATCACTGGATGGAGCCAACAACCACCTTCCTTCGAGATCTTATCCCTGAACCACTTTTCTAGATACTAGTTAACTGATCAACCCTAATCCGGTCTAACTCTTAGGATCCCTTATCCTAATGAGCTTGAAAATCCTTAGGAGCCAATGTCTAATTAATGTTAATTTATAGACTTGGGTCAATGCAATATGAGAGGTGGTAGTTTATGGACAAAGGAAGGGTGATCAAATCCCCACCATATGTTGTTTATTTGGATTAAGTGCCCTTAAGATAGCTTATGAATTTGTAATACAAAATAAACAAGATGTCAAAATTAGATAATTTGATATTTTAAGTTTTAAAAAATCCTAATAAATTATGCTAAATTTTTATTTATTTATTTATTTATTATAATTTTTAAATCAAAATAATATCGATGGTTCCTAGTAATGGTGCTAAAATTTAATCACTGTCTTGAGTGGTCAAAAATAATTCACCAACTCAAACTATATAGCTAGGATAAGTCAAGATCATATCCTTAGGGCCCTAGGACTGTGTTGTGATTGAAAAAGAATAAAAGAAATATTGGTTTAAAAAAAAGTAAATAGAAAGTAAACTATTCTAAAAATTGGATTTTCATATAAAATATATATCTCGAGGGTTATAAGTTAATCTTGAACTAGACTTAGTCGTATTTCTTTTATAATCGAGCTTAAGAGAATACCTGTCCTTCCTCGGTATGTCTTGTACCTGTAATAGATCACAGTAGCACATCTCCAAAAAGTACTAGGTATGCAACTCTTCTTCCCTCCACACTTTCCATATCCATAGGTTACAATGCATCTCCGAAAAGGAAGAGTTGTCCCTAATCTTAATTTAACACTAAAGCATAATAGAAAGCAAATAAAGAACTATAAGAGAAAATAAAAGAAAGCATAATCTTTGTTGTATATAAAAATAAAAGAAATACAAGATAAGTTCAGAATAATAGAATTGCTCTACTTCATTATAAGATCTTCTTTTTCCTCCCAAGATTGTTATAATAGTTGCTCATGGGTTGATCCCTTCCTCTCTTCCTATGCAAGTCTCTAGAGGGATTCCAAGGATTGAAGCATTTTTTCCAAGGTATAGGTACATGAACCTTTTTATAAGTATAATCAGGAAGGAGGTTTACATGATTTTTAGATATGGGACTAAACAAAAAGAGCATGGGAGTTGCTAAGATTTAATTTAACAAGAAATCAGTTGCTAGATGGGTGTAAATAGGCCAATCCCAGCAATAATAGGCTTCCAATTCTCATTCCAATTAATGTTTGACTAGCTGAGAACTTTCTAGCCATTATATCTCAAATCATATTGCATCATCGCTTCATTAAACCAAATCCAGTTGGCAATCAACGTGGACCATCAAATCGGTTGAAGATTGCTCTGGAGCCCCTTGAATCTACCTTTTCAAGCTTCTCTCAGTCAATAGCTCCCAGGACCCTTCAATCATGCCATCAAAACCACCCTTGCCATTTGATTTTGCAGTGGAAGCTTGCTTTAGAACAGCCCAAGGGATGGACCGTGACATAGTCTGAAGAAGAAACTCTATGGACCATGCCATCACCTCCATGGATCAGGTGCTAGATCGTACCAAACACTCATAGATCCGCCTCCCTCTAGCCGCCACCTCCACCAGCATAGTTGGAGCCCTCACCATCACTGCCACCGCTATCTTCCTTCATCGTTGACCTCCTGCTTGAATTCTCTCCTATTGTTGTGCCCTTCGTCGTTGAAACTAGCATCTCATGCACTGCTGCTGCCGGCATTGTTGAAGCCCACCACCTTCTCCATCGCCATCATCTTCATCACCAGAACCTCCTGCTCGGGTGCTCCCTTATGGTCATGCCCTTCGTGCACCTCCGTCATCTTTTCCATCAATCTCCCATGCATTGCCGCTGCCATCGATAGCATAAAGCACTTCCACCCAGCCATAAACTATGATGCCCAATCGTGGATCACGATGCCTAGCCATGGACCGTGATACGTAGCCTTGAATCATGATGATTTCTTCTATGGATTGCGCGGGCACCCATAGATCAAGCGACTGATCCATGTTGGACTAGCTATTTTAAAATTAGTTTTAGGCCTTATTTTGGGTTGATTTTGAATTGATTTTAATCCCAAATTAAAAAGGAATTTGGCTTGGATTTAGACCACCTTTGGTTCTCCATTTGGCCTTCAATTTTAATCTAATTTATTCCTAATTTTATCTTTTTAATTTGCAAATCAGGCTCTTTAATTGACAATCCTTTTTCCTACAAAAGATAGATAAAAGCATCGGTTCTTAAAGAACAAAGGTGAATTGATTTACAAATTGATGCTCTTATTAACATGCTTATGGAACTCATCAGGGCCTCACGTCTACAATCATATATTCAATCAGAAATAAGAGAAAAAATAAACAAAATGGTGAAAAAAAAAATAAAGATCCCAAACTCACCCCTAGGGATACCCTGACCAAGCCTTGCATTGGAAAGGGCTTCCTTGGATAAAAGCTGCCCCAAATATGGGACCTTGAAATCTCTAAGGGCCCTGAAGTGCTTCTCTTCTTCAACACTTCGATAGTTTAAGCCTCCAACCGATTCTAGCTTGGTAAGCCCCAATCACTAACAGAAGGATAAGAGATGAAGAGAATTATTCCCTTCCAACCATGAATGATGGAAGGTGCATCCTTAATCAAGGGGTTTATCTCCTTTTGGGCAGAAAATACCACCAATCCTTGGTATAAGAAAAGGAAGGCTAAACCTCAACGAGGAAGTAGATGACCAAAAATCCTAAATGAGTTTGAGAGAGTTTGGAGTAAGGATACACAAAGAAATGCTATAAAAACTAAGAAGCTCGAGGATGAACAGGGGAATAGAAAACTTAAACCCCACCTCAAATGCCTCCTTGTAGACTCCGAGTTGACCAAGAGGTGGGTTATCTACCTGAATGTTAGGAATAGGCAACTCTAACTCGAATTCATCTTGGACACTATATATGATCCGAAAATAGGTTAGGTCCTCCGATGAGAGGACTTTGGCTCAACACACTCTTTGCCTGAAACTTTAGGGTCCTTCTACCCCCCTTTCTAGACCCTCCTTTAATGGTCTCCCCTTCCTAAGACCCTCAAAACCCACCATTTACTATGAACTCAAGAAAAGAAAATGTAGAAAGTAGGAAAGAATAGAGGCCCACCTGGAAATAAAGTAGGGCAGAAAGTTGAGAATGGTGAAGAACCCCCCTAAGAGAATTTCTAAGGAGAACAGAGGAAAAGGAGAGCCGAGGATGATAGCATAGCACTCTGAGGGAAGAAACTTGAAGGCAAAGAGTACAAGAAAAGCCAAAGCAATAAACCCAATTGTTTTTTTAAATGAAGCATGATGGCCCTAAACCATCCCGAATCAATTGGCACTTGCCATGTGATAGCCCTGCTGGCTCCCTATGGTGATCAATCACTTGAAGTAAATATTATGCAATAACTAAAGCATCCCTAAAAGTTACGAATTGGGACCCATAATAGCTTGACTATTCTAATCTGTCTTAAGAGCCGCATGCATCCCTATGTTTGAAAAGGGCCCCTTATATCCTTAACCCCTTCTTTCTCTGAATACTCCCATTACCCGACCAAAGTTTGGATTAGGGAATAGGGGGCATCCCATGGAGAAAATATGCTTGAGCTAGGAATATGAGGCATGAATCAGCAAAATTGACTAACCGGCCTAGTTGTATGAAGCCCAAGAGTTGGCCAAGCAAGATTACTCAATAGCATGCACCATCTGACCATTCATCAGATTAATAGAGGCAGTGTTGACCATGTAGGCCTACCATGCACCTACTAATCATGCATTGAATTAGGCCCTCACGTGAAGGTGAGGCCTCAATGTCACAAGACAATTTCAGTACCAACACACTAATGATTCATCAAAGAAGGTCCCTGATCATAGAAACTTGCCAACTCCAATGTTATCAAGCAGAATAATGCTACTGGCATCTAGTCGACTTCATCATTTAACTGACCCCTTTTGAAGAAAAACAATACCTTTCCTAATCTATTGGCTAAGCACTGAGCCTTCGAGTAATCCTATGAGGGTAGGGCTCGATCATATGCTCACTGCATGCTTGGTCGCTTCGTCCATCTGGCCATTTATCGAGAGCAAAGCGACCATTCCATTCTGCTGGACCTAGTTGAATGTTGAACCACCAATTATCCGCATTCAAGCAGACCTTGGTAGTAGCTAATGCATGTATCCAAAAGCATTAGCAAATGCTCACCTACTATTTACTGACCATGTGCTCGGTGCACGCACGCCCTTGGCCCATCCACTTATCCATCGGGGGGAATACCCATAGACCATCTCTATCTAACTTGGCCTCAGTAGTGGCTGACCCATGCTCGGCCCGACAGTCCCAAATTGATTAGATGCATCCCATCTTTTGCTGAAGCCACTTGGATGAATCTGTTAGAAAATATATCCTAAAAACAATCATGTAAGTTATAGATGGTTGAACTCATTATAAATTTATACATGAATCATTAATAAATAGAAGTTATTTTGGTACTTCATCACATCTTATGCATCTTCTTTTGAACTTAGAACTACTTTTATTCGACAAAGGAAGATTTGTGATATAGTTCTTAAATTTATTCATGATCAAATGATACGTTATAACCTAGGATGACAATATTTGTTGAGTATAGGTTATTGTGTGCCATATGGGTTAGTTATCTTTATATCCAAGGAGTGTGGAGATACTGGTATGGCATGCATGTGAGTGTAGGAGTATATTTCACTAATTGTGACCAACTTTATAGAGTACTCTACTATCAAGAGTATCTTGTAGAAGGATATGGATATAAGTGTATTAGATATGTATACCCTATAAGCCAAGTTGCTGACATACTCTAATTTTCAGGATATCAAAATTATGCTTAATCAAATTTTTATCAATAATATTGAACATTTTTCCATTCATATTTTTTGTGTATCTATGAATCATCCATAGAGTTAATAAACAATGACACATATTTTTAAGAGTTGAGAATTTGAGATATGTTTCATTATAGGTTAACTCCTAAATACTCCCGATCATTGGATCATCATAGGGATGGTGATCGATCCATCAAGATCGATGCACAGATCACTTTCTTTTTGGATAGATGGAATACTAAAGTAAGAGTGTAAGTGGTTGTCAGAGAGCAACAATACTGAGCATGATCAAAGAATAAGAAGTCGCATGGATGTCTACTCACTCATTAGTGATTTCTTAAACTATAGTTGTGTAAGTAGTTCCTTGACCTACGATGTCTCAGTCACTCACAGTAGAGTTGTTGTAGTTTGACAAGTACATAAATATAGTTCCTAGCCTTATGGGATCTTATAGTATATGTTGGCTATGGTAGGTTCACTATAGGAGTTGGGAGTGTACCTATAGGAGATCTATCGATTACGGTAGAAGAGGGATAGTCTTATGTGATTGAAGAGGCTGAGTCCATGGCCACAACAGCATGATAATGTAAAGGAGTTTCCATGGAAATCATGATTGGGCTTGAGTCAATTAAGTCTAGCATATGATGGATACTTAGAATTTGATGAGAATCCATGACCTGCATCTTGTCTGGATTTTTGATAGAGGAACTTGATCACACAGGAACTGCACCTAGGGGTTCATCTTTCAATTTTACTGGGTTGGTACTATATATTGCTAGGTATTACTAGTGGATTATGGAAAATCACTTAGATCATTTTGGATCAATAATCTATGTTAGGGCTGAGCTGGAAAAGTTTCAGTCCATAAAAAGGGTTTCAATGGTACTATAATAGAAAACATAGTATATCTTACTACCAGATATAATGAAACTTAAGGGATCACATACAACAAGGGATTGACCTGATCATTACTTGGATCAATTTTGGTATTTGCTAATTTTGACACTTGCTAATTTTAGTACCAGAGACTTAATTACAAAAGTTACAATATTAATATACTTAATTAGATTTTAGATCAAGTTCTAATTAATTTAAATAAGATTTAATTTATTTGGACTTGATCTAATTGGGTTTAAGAATCCTAGTTATACTAGGATTAATAGTCTTTTTGAATTTAATTTGAATTAGGCTCGAATTTGATTCAATTTGAACCAGATTAAATCCAAATAAAATTAGACACATAGCCTAATTGGATTAGGCCTAACCTTCCTCTATATTTCATGGAAAATATGATTTGTATGGTAAGATGGGCCATGTGTAATTTCTTACTCCTTTTCTTGTAAACTTCTTATCACAACCCTTCTATCTAGGACTCTATCTTTTAGATGGATAAGAACGCTTCTTTATTTGAGTTACTTTCAGATAAGGATTAGATCTTATCTAAAAGAGTATTAAAATAGAAGGATATTATGGATTTTGTGGGACAATATGGAAAAGAAATTAGATTAGCATGTACTACTTTTTCCATCATAATTTTTGTTCCATTTCTTGTCTCCTTCTTTTGGACCACGTCTTCCCTTTTTGAATTCAATTTAGGTTAGGATAAGACCTCATTTAATTGAAGCCTTATTTGATCTAAATTGGTGTGGAGATTGCTAAGTTTTTGTGTGACAAATCTTAAAAGGGAAGGAGGGTTAAGTACATGCGCTAGTATTGGTTTTTCATTGCATTGCAGCACATCCTTCTTTAGATCACCCTTCTATCCATCTTTTGATTATTTCCACACCCCAAAACCCTCTTAGAGAAGAGAGTTAAGAGAGAGGAGAAAGTAAGGTGAAAGGGTTTTTTATTCCTTTGGTGTCCAAAGAAAAATCTTGATTTATTTCATAAAGGGTTTGCGAAAAGGTTGTAGCCTAGTTTCTTCGAGAACATCTTGGAAGAAGTTCGAGATCTAAGTCGAAAGAAAGGCCTGCAAGGAGTTTGCATTCTAGGAGCCTTAGGAAGTTGATCAGCATCATCTCTGTATAGATACCAGTAGAGGCAGGGTGCTTGCGTAGCTCCAACTGCAATCCTGAACAACCATCGATCCGACCTGAATTAAGAATAATAAGGATATCAATCAAGGTAAGTTGATCTATCCTTTCTAATTTTATTTTATTTTTAGATCTAATTTCATGCAATGAAATATTGATTAGCATATTAGATAGGTCCTTAAAAATTATTTTAAATAATTCTTACATGATTTTATAAAATCATTTTGTAAATTGCTTCTACTAGGATTTTAGAAACTCTAATTTTTAACATGCTTGCTATAATAATTTCTTCAATGGTATCAGAACCTAGAAATGATCTAACATGCTAGATTAGGTTTGATCTAAAAATAAAATAAATTAATTTCATAATATGTTATGATTTTTTTAGCTAACCACTTGGATTGGATGCATCACCATGGCCGTCCGGTCATAAAAGAAAAGTAGAATTTAAAGGCCCTCTCTTTGCATTTAAGGAAATCTCTTATGATGTATAGGGGTGTAGCTTATGATTTGACTCATAAAAAAGAACATAAAAATAAAATTAGGTTCATGTTTTAGATCTAAAATTAATTACATAAGATGTAACTTAATTAGTTTGATCTAAAACAAGATGTATGAGATACATGAACTAGGGATTAGATCTGGAAAACCAATTCATGATCATAAACAATTAATTCCATGAACTTAAATATAATCTAAAATCAATTTTAGGTTTTAAATTTTTAATTCATGGATATAGTGTGGGTGCAATGATTAGGTCTAGTGATTAGATTATACATTAGGTTTTTTATTATATTTGGCTATAACCCTATTTCAATTTTGAGTAGCTGATCAAATCAAATGATAGTTGATTAGGGTTGGGTTAAAGGGATTTGAAATTGATATTAGTTGTAGTTTGGTCACATCAATTCATATTTGATATGAATTGATCAACTCAAGACCTAATTTGGCTTTGTGGTCCGAGCCTAAGTCAGTAGGCTGACCTATTCAATACTTATTGACCAATCGGTGTCCAAGGTAAGTGTTGATCATGGTTATTAATCGGGACTAACTCTTACTTGGCTAACTTAGTTGGTGTCTAATGAAAGAGGTTAAATGACAGAACTCTTCTTTGATCTTACTTACTTGGCCAACTCAGTCAACTAAGTTGTGATTAAGTTACCTGTTAATTCGATCACCAATGCCACCTAGGTTCATCATACATGAGATATGTTGACATGAACTAGGTTAGTAAGACATTTGATGTGCTGATCCAAACCTGGTTAGTCAGACATAAGATGGGTTGATCCAAATAGATTAGTCAGACATAAGATGGGCTGGCCCAAACTAGGTTAGTTAGACATGAGTTGTGCTGATCCAAACCTGGTGAATTAAACGTGAGATATGCTGATCTAATCCAGCTTAGTGAAACATGAGTTGTGCTGACCTATACTAGATTAATTAGATATAAGTTGTACTGACCAATTTAGAAGAGACCTGAACCCAAATCTCTTCATAAATATTAAGTCAATAGGTTTCCACCATTGTAGAGATGTAGGCATCTCTTGGGTGTTAATTGTTCTTGGCTAGACACAATGGTTTAGTTGCATTGAGGGTCCAACCACTATATTAAACATGAGATGTTGCGGGATGAAGATGGGGTTGAGCCCAATAACTGTTAGATGAGGGATCCAATGATGACTTCACTTTCATATTGAATGATGGGTCGGACTTAACTAAAGAGTGTGGGCAATAACTATTAGGTGAGCCCACATAACTTAGAGATTGAGTCGTTGTAACATGTTTGAGAAGCATTAGACAAGAGTTGTTCACTCATTGGTTTATATGTTACCAATAACTATTAGGTGAGGTACATGTATACCAGTGGAATCGCAGTATCCACTAAGAATTCTAGTCGCATAGGGGTTTCCACATCTTCACTGAGGAGTGTAAGAGATCCGAGAAAATGGTGAAATGTTTTATTTATTTTTAAAAGTCCCTAGAATAAATAAATGATTAAGTACAAATATCTAATTGAATCTTTTCTCTCTTTAGATAATAATGTCGACTTCTATCCCCTTAGCCCAAAACCTTGAGTTTAACTATTTGACCGAACCTAATCACAGGGATTGGCCTAAAGTTTTAGGGTATGTCTTAAACTAGGATACAGAAAGAATCTTGAAGAGGTCAAGGGATCCTATATATTTGGAGAGCTTGAAGAAAAGGGTTAACACACCTTTAGAAGGTATGACAGAGATCTTATTATTGAAACAAACTTGACAATTTCTTTTACTTCTAGTTGGGTCATAGACTCTGATTTTAGTGCACATTCATGCACTAATGTAGGGTCTAGTAGGATGTAGAAGGTTGAGGGAAGGTGCAGTGATCCTTCAGATCGGCAATGGCATAAAAGTTATGGCTATTACTATAGGTACCTATCCTTTTTGGTTATCATTAGGATATTATTTAATGCTTAGAGATTGTTACCATGTACCTATTGCTAACAAAAAAATGATTTCTATATTTGTACTAGTACAGGAAGAATATAGTTTTAATTTAAATAAGGACCACTGCTTTATTTATTTGAAAAATAATTTGGTTGCACATGGCTTTATAATTGATAGTTTCTATCACTTATATGTTGATCATGCTGATGAGTCAATTAATGTAAATGAGTAATTAGTGAGTGCCTTATATCAGAAGAGATCTAGAGATGACCTGAACCATAAATATATATAACACCTTAGGCTTGGTCATATTGATGAGGATAGGATAAACAAACTAGAGAAGAACGATGTCCTTCATCCATTAAATTTAGAGTCATTATATTTTATGAATTTTGCCTTCAAAGAAAGAAGACTAAGTTACCCTTTATGGGACATAGGGAGAGGGCCACTAAGGTACTTGTCCCGGTACACACTAATGTGGTGAGCTATTTGATGTATAAGACAGGGATGGTCATTAATACTTCATAACCTTTATTGATGATTATTCATGGTATGGGTATGTGTTTCTTATGAGACACAAGTTTGAAACATTTGAAAAGTGCAAAGAATTTAGACATGAGGTAGAAAAGCAAATAGGAAAATTTCTTAAGGTTCTTTAATCATATCAAGGAGAAGAATACCTTAGTAAAAAAATTCTGGATTATCTCAAGGATAATGGCATTATCTTATAGTGGACTTCACCGGGTATGCCTTAGCTCAATAGGGTATTGGAAAGGAGAAATAGAACTTTATTGGATATGGTCTAATCCATGATAAGCTTCACTAATTTATCCTTATATCTTTAGGGACACGCTTTACTTACTATAGCTTACATTCTGAATAGGGTTCCCTCTAAATCTATTCTTATCACACCCAAGGTTCTCTGAACTGTTCCGAACCAGGTTCGGGGTGTACTGAACCAGACCGGTGGTCGGCCAGCACAGTTTGGCCATATAAATCGAAATGGCCCCTAGAAAAATTTTAAAAAAATCTTTTACTGGACCGTACCAGACCCGAACCAAGCCAAACTAATGCGGAACTGACTGAAACAAGGCCAAACTGGTCGGTTCAAGCGGTTCGAGCCTGGTTCGACCCAGTTCGGGTCGGTTTGGTGGGTGGGCCTTTATTTTTTATTTTTGTCACATGGCTACTATAGCCATGTGACAAGTTGCCGGGGGGCTGCCTTTGATCTTTTAAGCAGTAATATTAAAGAGCTCGTAAGAGCTCTCTACTGACAACAATCGCTTAAAAAAAATCTTAATTCATTTTAACCCAATCAAACTTGCAGAAATCGAAGAGGAAGGTTGAATCAAGGTACGTATACATTTCTTTTTCCGTATTTCCCTCTTTCATCTCTTTTTTTAATTAAAATCCGTGCAAAATAGAAAATTAAGAAGAAATGCTATCAAAATTTATTTGTTGGCTATGATTTTAGAGTATATGGTAGATGTAGGATAGTTCTATAATGATACTAAAATCTTGATTTTTTGTTAAGTATATAATTTTTTAAATTAAAAATTAATTTTGGATTAATAAATTAATTAAAAAATAATTAGAAAAAAAATTATAATTATAAATTATTAATCTAGGGCTCGTAAGCTACTCTCACTATAAATTTCATATCGATTTATTCAAGTTTTGATGCATCTCATGAATAATGTCGTAGATCTTAAATTGAAGAAAAATTAACTTTTAATGCATTTTTAGGATCTTAAAAAAATATATGTAGCATGTATGATATAATCCTACATGAATCTAAAATTTATTTTTTTTTATTTTTCTTTATTTTTTGAATAAAATTATTAAAAAAATAAATTAAATTTTAAAAATTAGGTTAATAAAGTGTTAATTAATAAACATTATTATTGACCTTATATGTAATTTAAATTTTCAGGTATGGATCCATCAAGGAAGAAAAAGGATCTGGAGCGGGACATTGGCTGGTTACATGGAGAGATGCTCTCGGGTCGGCATCAGTAGAGGTGTAAATAGTGTAATACTGAAATCAAAGATGGAGGATAATAAGATTGAAGCAGCACTTGGCTGGCAGCTATCCTGATATATCTACATGTCGACAGTGTCCACAGGAGGTCCATCAGTTGATGAAGAAATACTTTGCTGATTTTAAAGCTAAGAAGGAAATAGCAGCAAAGAAGAAGGCAAAGGTGGACCACAGAGCCATAGAACTACCTTCTTATTACTTCAAGAAGTCAAAGGGAGCATCTATTCCTTCTGATGAAGAGGCACAGATGGAGGCTACTATTCAGGTGATCTTGTATAAGCAGAGGTAGTAGGAGGAGGCAGTTAGGCATAGACAGCGATTTGGACCATCAGCTTTTGAGTCAGGATCGAGATCTGCTTCTGCTAGACTGCAAGAGAGTCTGAGATAGTTTAGGAGGACCTCCTCAGTTAAAGAGCTCGTTAAGAGAGGCACCGGCCGTATTGAATTCATGTTGGGAGCATTGGCTATAGAAGGAAGTCTTCAAGGGATATTCCAGAGGGAGACACTATCCATGATGTCGATCTACATGCCTTTTCCAGTAGAGATTCCAAGCAACAAAGGATTGACACAATGCTAAAAAAGGATAAGAAGAAAGATATGTGGCGGGCCATCTCCTTCTGATTTCATTTCAGTCATATCCCAGCCCATGTAGCAGACAATCCATATTATCGCTCTGCTATTTCATCTATACAGGCTGCCGGTGCAGGTGTAGATCCTCCAGCATCGAGGAATATTTATGGTCAGCTTCTGGACAGTAATAAGGAGATAGAAGGATGGATATCCTCATATCAAAGCAAGTGGCCCATGTATGGATTGACAGTGATGTGTGATGGTTGGACTGGTCCTACTAGATGGAGCATCATCAATTTCTTGACTTATTATGATGGAAAGACTTTTTTCAGAAGTCTATTGATGCTTTAGATTAGGTGCACGATGCCAGTTATATCCTTCGATTGATGGAGGAGGTGATTGATCAGGTGGGAGAGAATAATGTCGTGCAGGTCATCACTGATAATGGACCACAGTATAGGGCCGCAGGGCAGATCTTGATGGAGCGGCGGTCGCATATTTTCTGGACCCCTTGTACTATACATTGTATAGACCTCATATTGATGGATATTGAAAAAATATACAAGGTGCAAAAGATTATTGAGCTAGCACAGTCTATCACCAGATTTGTATATAACCATACATGGATCTTATCATTGATGAGGAGCTTTACAGGAAGAAAATATTGAGACTGGGGGTCACACGGTTTGCTACTAATTACATTACACTTGATAGTCTTCTTGACAAGAAAGCAGAGCTGCATCAGATGTTTGTCAGTTAGGAGTGGCAGCAGAGCTGATATGACAGGGCAAATATTGAGGGAAGCAATGTGAAAAATTTAGTGATGAGACAGATATTCTGGCAGCGGGCTGAGAGGATAGTGGAGGCTATCAAGCCTCTATATAAGGTACTTCACACCGTGGACTCCGAGAGGTATGCTCAGATGGGCTTCTTATTTTTCATGATGCAAAGGGCAAAAAAAAAGATCCAGGAGGTAGATCCATCACATGTATCTAAGTATATCCGAATCATTGATGGATGGTGGAGTTATCAAATGAGTTCGAATTTGTATCTAGCAGGTACATAGTAATTTATGAAGTCCCTAAAAATTAAAATTCAATTAAATTTATACAAGTACACTTGACTAATTCTTAAAATATATGTGCAGCTTACTATCTAAATTTGAGATTTCAGTACTCCATACCGGACATTGCCATGGATGATGATCTTATGTCTGTCCTACATAATGTTATATATAAGATGGAGCCTGATCCAGATATCGCTACTATGTGCCTTGAAGAAGTAAGTTAGGTTGAAATTATTGAATAATTTTTAAGAGCATTAATTTCAACAAGTAGCACATGCTAACAAAATTTTTTTCTGGCAGACAATTTTTTAGAAAGGGCACGGATTCATTTGGATCCATTGTAGTAATCATAAGTAAATCAAAGATGAATTCTGGTAGGTACTACTAAGGAGTAAGTGTAATATTATATCAGGATTAAATTTTTTATTTTGTCAAACTTAAATTCTAAATGATGTAATGTCTTTTGCAGTTGAATGGTGGGTGCATTTTAGTGGATCTACTAAAAATCTGAAGATTCTTGCAGTTAAGATCCTCTCCCAAACGGTGTCATCCAGTGGATGTGAGCGCAATTGGTCTACATTTGGCCTTATCCAGTCCAAGCAAAGGAACCGTCTGAAACAGAAATGTCTTAACGATCTTGTGTATGTACACTATAATTTAAGGTTGAGGCTAAAGTATATTCAAGAAGAAGTAGAATTGAAATATCCCAATCCCACTGCAAGTTCATATGTTGATGAGGATGAAGATCTAATGATTGGGTGGGTCATGAGTCAGCAGTAGCAGCCAGAGCTTGATAAGCTAGGATCGCCTCCTCGACCAACCAATTTTGTAGCTAGTAAGGCTGGGGTGGATGCTGGACAATGGGCAACAAATTATATTCCTCATAGGGCTCCAGCAGATACAGCACATCATCCCTCCCCACCATCTGGTAAACCCGAAGATAGAGGAAAAGGAAAGATAGTTGCACCTCCATCGGAGCACTCAGTCCACTCAGATTTAGATACCAGAGAGAGTGATGATAGTGCTTCAGATAGTGGAAGATCTAGTGATCAGGGAGGGGTAGGAGGATAGGAGTCACAGCCACCTATTTGTATTCGATTTATTGGGGAGTCGCAGTTTAGCCATGCCATGCAGGATACAGATCATGGATTACCATCTGATAGACCTCGTGGTGATACGATTCCATATAGGCGACGGGCTCTGCATGGTCATTCGAGACACGATACAGCTGCAGCCCTTGCACGTGGAGTAGGATCCATGGATGTATCTAGATCATCCTTATATTCAGGATCCTCTTATCCACAACTACCGGTAGCTTATGGTCCATATGATCTATATGGTGCATCTGAGACGTCATCATCTAGTGGTTATTATCCCATGCAGCCCGGAGCATCTTATGGATATGATTTTATTGCTGATATATTTGGATGGGCCCCTGCACTACCATATCATCAGTCTTTAAATAACTTTCAGAGTCAGGACATCAGAGAGGGATTTGCGATGAGTTATGATCCATCATGCATACCTCCTAGGATGAGCTTAGAGGAGTATTATTGTTGCCCAGATATGGTGCCCAAGAGGGGGGGTGAATTGGGTATTTAAAAAATTTAACGCAATATATGTGCTATCAAGTTTTAAGGTGAAGAGTGATAGTGCTTTAATAATTGTGCAACGGAAGCAATGAAATAAGATGGCAATTAAAGAGCTAAAGAAGTAAAAGAGAAAGGCAATGCAAACACACAAGAAATATAGTGGTTCGGTGCACCTAGCACCTACATCCACTCCCCAAGCTCCACTTGGGAATTTCCACTATAATCTTTAGATTACAGCCGACTTGTTTTACCAGGCTCACAAGTCAAAACCTTACACACTTGTTTTGGCTTCGGGCTAACAAGCAACCCTAGTTGGTTTTATCAATTGGCTCACCAACAAACCTTACTCACTTGTTTTGGCTTCGGGCTTACAAGCAACCCTAGTTGGTTTTATCAATTGGCTCACCAACAAACCTCACTCTAGTTTCAAATTCCCTTGAAACTAGCTAAAGACAAAAGAGTATGAATACAATTAATGAAAACTAAACAAACTCCTTTTGAGTAATAATAAATTCGTTGAAGCTCTTGATGGAGACTCTTCAAGCCTTTTGTCTTGGAATCTTGGACCTCACTAAATGCCAAACACTTGAATGTTGGATTCCTCAAAGATGGAAAGCTTTTGGATAGGGAATCTCTTGGTTTTCTCACACTTTTGGCTTGGAAGTGATTGAAGGCTTTGTACTTTGAATCAACACTTTTTCACTTTCTCTTCATGTCTTTTTTGAAGTTTGGTGGAGGTTAAATACCTCATTCATGCTGAAACAACTCCACAAGACCGTTAGATTCAAAAATATGGCCATTTATGGCCGTTGGAAATCAAATCAGAAGTTCAGAAAAACTAGCCGTTATGCCATGAGTCGATCTCATGAGTCGACCTCTGGGTCAAGTGTCGACCTCATGAGTCGACCTCCAGTAAAATTTAGGCAAAAGTTCATAATACCATAGTTCTGCCCATTTTGAATTCTCAGGCTATGAGTCGACCTCTGGTGTCGACCTCTGGACAGGTGTTGACCTCTGGTGGTCGACCTCTGAAGCGTGCCACTGAGACTTTGCCGTGCCGGCCATGCTGAACTTTCCTTTTCTTCATGAGTTGACCTCTGGTGGTCGACCTTTGACAAGGTGTCGACCTCTGGGGGTCGACCTCTGATCTGAATTTTTCTGAAACTCTTGAGATATGCGTGCCATGCTTGAGTTTCTTTAAGCCTTTGTTTCTTTTGTCAAATATTTCTTAACAAGAAGGTCCATTATGAGAATTTTGATCTTGTCCAAGGTAGAAGAGCTCTTTTCCAAATCAGGTAAACTTAGTTTCATCATTGTCCTTTTGATACTCTTTTTGAATAACCTAAGTCCTGAAACTTTATCTTGAGATTAAACATTAGTCCAAACATATACTCAACCTTTTGTTGATCATCAAAACTAAGGAGTCAAAGCCAACAATCTCCCCCTTTTTGATGATGACAAAACCTTGAGTATATATGCAACTAAGTCCAAAAGCAAGATATAGCAATAATAAAATATTTTCAAAGAATCCTTACATGCATGAGTGTATCATAAAAATTTGCTTTTCATCTTTTTTTTGTGAAAAATATTTTCAAGAGTTACTTTTTATTTACTTCTTTCTTTTTGTGAAAACAATCTCATGAGTCAAAAAGGTAAGAATCATATAAACTTTACTACTCATAAGACGGAGATCTCATAAATACATATATACTTTACTAAATTTGATCTCATAAATACATATATACTTTAATAAATACATATATACTTTACTACTCCCCCTTTTTGTCAGGAATCAAAAAGTTCATTTTTGTAGTGAAAGATATATTAATGAAACTTATGATCAATTATAATGAAGTATTTAGGTGCATAAAACACATGCTCCCCCTCAATTTGTGCATTCAATAAAATATTTTAACTTGAGAGTTTTTTTTTTTTTTTAAAAAAAATAAATGTTAAGAGCTGGTATCAGATAAAATGGCACAAGATAGATAAAATATCACAATGTAGATAAAAACAAATGTATTCAGTTACAAAATTGCTTACAAAGTAGGCACAAAATACTGATACAACAGATCATACACAAGCAAACTAAGTACAACAAATAAAACTATGAGGCTACTCCTCATCAGAAGGTATGTCAAAAGATACAGGAGCCATGATCCTAGATGAGGATTTTGGAGTCCTATGAGAGGAACTCCGAGTCCTCAGAGAGGGACCAGACCTAGGGGTAGTCCTACGAGATCTATATGTCCTAGGTAAGGGCTCCACAGATGTCGAGATAGAGGCAGTAGCTGAAGGAGTGGACGGATCAGCATGCTGAGTAGACTGAGCTGGGGTCTGCCTGCTGACTAGCTCATAAGCTATGGGATCATCGATATCTGTCTCTGTATGCTCATCAATGTCATCCGGAATCCCAGTGATAGTCTCAAATAGAGACTCTGTAGGCTCAATATCAACTGGCACAGCTGTGGCTGGAGGATCTGAACTCGGAAGATCAGTGGAAGGAGGATCAGCTGAAGGGGGAATCTCTGGAATCGGCTCTGCAGGTGGAACATCAGAACTACCTGCTCCAGGCTGATCTCCATCACTGTCACTGTATCCACCAGAGTCATCAGCATCAGCATCATCATCATCATCATCATCATCATCATCATCATGTGGAGGAGATAATGTCGGATCTGCAGTCCCTGATGGTAGTGCTAATCTCAATAAGCTGAGGATCTGTCTGAATCCTGTATCCATACTAGCTGAGAGAGCACTAATGCGTGTGTCTGTGTGTATCCGCAGATCATGAAGCTCCTGTCGTACACCAGTGATCTCTATCCGGACCTCTGAAATCTGATCAGTCACTCGCTGCTCGAAGTCCGATATCCTCACTAAAGTCCTCCGTGGTGTAGCAGTAATAGTAGGTGCCGGAGCTGATGAAGGTGGTGGCGTGAATGGCTCAGGCTCCGCAGTCTCTGTCTCCGGTGCTGGGCGAGGAGGTGTACCATGATCAGTAGGCCCTGAAGGCCCTGCCTCAGCAGCTCGGATCTCATCCTCCTCATCTGGCTCCTGGCCAGACTCTCGTCGTACCCATCGGTCACTAATCAATCGAAATCCCATCCTATGTAGGGATTTCTCTCCATAAGTATCTGTGTGTTGTAGCTGACTGAAGGGTATGCCGTCGAATGAGACACCATGCTCTCTGAATATCTGAGTCAGTCCCATCCCGTATGGCTGCACAAGTCTCCTGTGAGAAGCTGCCTCACCCATCTGCTGAAGCATGATCCTGGGGAGGTTGATGGGAGTCCGCTGACTCAGGGACACCATCAACACCAGCTCACGCTCAGTAATAAAATCAAATCTCCCGCTCTTCGGAATCAAGATACGGGCGATGATGTGATGCAGCACTCTCATCTCCAGTGAAAGCTGGTTAGCGGACACTGTGGAAATGCCGCTAACATCCTCACGCTCTAGGATACACCTGAAGGCGTGCTCTCTGTCGCTGATCGTAGTGGCAGCAGTGCCATGAAGTGGAATCCTCCAGATGCGACTGATGACCTCAGGTGTCACTGGAATCTCAATCCCTCGAACTGTAGCAGACCATCCAATGCCATCAGTGGCCATGGATCCATAAAACTCTCTGATGAGGTCTGGGTAGAATCTCTCGGACATGGTACAAAAATGAACCAGACCTGCATCTCTCAGTACATCTCCAATGAAGAAGTGATGCTGACCCCAGAATGGAATATCCACGCGCCTCCCACTAGCAATGCTCTTCCGGACTAGGCTGGCTGGCACTGGTGCAGGTGGCTCTGGGGTCGGCTCACGCTCATGTCTGACTTTCCTTCGCCGCTCTGTACTACCCTGCCCCTGTTCCAATCTCCTTTTCCTTACTGCCTGGTGTTTTCTCGGACCCATGTGTAAGGATGAGGGGTAACTTAGGGAGAAATGCAAAGAGGTAAGGTTAAGAGGAAAAGAGAGGGAAAGAGAGGTTCGCGGATTGGGAAAAAGAAAAGAATGTGAAATGGTGAAATAGGGTTTTTGAGAGTGGAGAAAAAAAAAGAAAATAAATAGAGAAAAAGTAAGAGACGGAGGGTAGAAATAAGTGCTTTCTATTAAAATACAACCGGGATTAGAGGGTAGATAGATTCGAAAGCTTTTGGTTGTCCAAAATCAAAAGTACGGTCAACAAGAGGGTTGAATCGAAGAAATGCAAGAGGAGAGGAGAGGATTTCCCAAAATGTTGAGGAAGAAGGGTGGAAATCCACTATTTAGGGGTTTAGGAATGTTGGAGGGGGACCACACGAGGGAGAGGAAGGAAAAAATTAGAAAAACAAGGCTTGCGGACGGGTTTTTAAAAAACAAGTTTCCGTTCAAGTGTCGACCTCTGAAAATTTTCAGGGGTCGACCTCAAGTGTCGACCTCCAAAGTTTAAGTGTCGACCTCAAGTGTCGACCTCCAACAATAAATCACCCAAAATAAAATTCTGTAAAATTACAAAATTGATAAAATTTAGAAAAATAACCTTTAAACATATTTGAGAATTTATAAATCATTTTTAAGGAATTTTGATGAAAATTGAAGAGTTTCAAGCAAAAGGATCAATGACTCCTAGTTCTCTTCTAATCATACAAAATCTATCTTCATTCAATGGTTTTGTGAATATATCAGCCAATTGATAATCAGTACACATAAATTCTAACAACACATTAGAGTTTTGAACGTGATCTCTTATGAAGTGATGTCTTATTTCAATATGTTTGCTTCTTGAATGTTGTACAGGATTTTTCGTTAAATTGATTGCACTAGTATTATCACATCTTATGGGTGTCTTAGTTAGTTTGATGCCAAAGTCCTCGAGTTGTTGTTTGATCCATAAAATTTGAGCACAACAGCTTCCAGCTGCTATATATTCGGCTTCCACAGTAGATAGAGCAACCGAATTCTGTTTCTTACTGCTCCATGAAATCAAATTCACTCCTAGGAATTGATAAGTTCCACTAGTACTTTTTCGATCAAGTTTACACCCAGCAAAATCAGCATCAGAATATGCAATTAATTCATATGATGACTCTCTAGAGTACCAAAGACCAATTTCGATAGACCCAGATAAGTATCTAAGTATACGTTTTACAGCTAAGAGATGTGATTCTTTAGGAGCAGACTGAAAACGTGCACACATACAAACACTAAACATTATATCTGGTCTACTGGCAGTTAGATATAGCAATAAACCAATCATGCCTCTATATAATTTTTGGTCTACTGATTTACCACATTCATCTTTGTCTAATTTACATGAAGAGCTCATAGGGGTACCTATTGGTTTTGTAGTCTCCATCCCAAACTTTTTCAATATCTCCCTTGTGTATTTGGCTTGGTTGATGGAGATCCCCTCTTTGGTTTGCTTAATTTGGAGTCCGAGGAAGAAGTTGAGTTCTCCCATCATGCTCATCTCGAACTCACTCTGCATTAACTTCGCAAATTCTTGACAAAGACATTCGTTAGTAGCACCAAAAATAATATCATCTACATATATTTGTACTACTAAGAGATCATCATTTTTCTTTTTCAAAAACAATGTATTATCTACATTACCTCTAGAGAAATTATTTTTCATTAAAAATGAACTTAATCTATCATACCAAGCTCTAGGAGCTTGCTTTAAACCATACAATGCTTTATGCAATTTAAAGACATGATTAGGAAATTCATGATTTTCAAAACCAGGAGGTTGTTCAACATAAACCTCCTCTTCAATAAATCCATTTAAAAAGGCACTCTTTATATCCATTTGAAATAACTTGAAATCCATAAAACAAGCAAAAGCAAGTAAAAGTCTAATTGCTTCTAGCCTAGCAACAGGAGCAAAGGTTTCATCGAAGTCGATCCCTTCTTCCTGGTTGTAGCCTTTAGCAACAAGTCTAGCTTTGTTCCTAATTACAATACCATGTTCATCAAGTTTATTTCTAAAAACCCATTTTGTGCCAATTACTGAAACATTAAGGGGTCTTTCAGTTAAAGTCCAAACATTATTTCTTTTAAATTGATTTAGTTCATCTTGCATAGCATTAATCCAGTTACAATCTTTTTCAGCTTCTTCTATTGACTTAGGCTCTATCTGAGATACAAAAGCTAAATAATCACAAACATTTCTAATAGAAGGGCGTGTACTTACCCCCTTTGATGGATCACCTATTATTAGCTCTTTAGGGTGTCCATGTGCATACCTCCATTCTTTAGGTAATGGCTTTGGTGAAGTTGCATTGATTTCTTGAATTTGATCTTGACTTTCTTGATCATCATCATCTCCTTTGGGCTCATCTTCATTGATTGTCAATTGTTCAAGTTTCTTTGTACCTGTTTCAACATCAATAGAATCTTCTTTTCTAGAAGATTTTTCGTTAGATTCATCAAACACTACATGAATTGATTCTTCAACCAGAAGTGTTCTTCTGTTGAAGACCCTGTATGCCTTGCTAGAAGTAGAGTATCCTAAGAAGATACCCTCATCTGACTTGGCATCAAATTTACTGATATTATCTTTGCCATTGTTTAATATGAAACAGCGACAACCAAATACACGAAAATATTTGAGATTAGGTTTTCGATTTTTTCAAAGCTCATATGGTGTTTTCTTCAAAATAGGTCGAATTAAAACACGATTTAAAATGTAACAGGAAGTATTAATGGCTTCTGCCCAAAAATATCTAGGTAAATCATTTTCGCAAAGCATTGTGCGTGCCATTTCTTCAAGAGTCCTGTTCTTTCTTTCTACCACCCCATTTTGTTGAGGTGTCCTAGGTGCAGAGAAATTATGACTAATACCATTTTCATTACAAAAAGTTTCAAAATCATGATTTTCAAATTCAGTTCCATGATCACTACGCAAAGAAACAATAGTGAGATCTTTTTCGTTTGAAACCCTTTTATGAAATTTAACAAAAGCTGAAAATGTTTCATCTTTATGAGCTAAAAACATTACCCAAGTAAATCGTGAGTAATCATCTACAATTACTAGCCCATATTTTTTACCTCCCAAACTAGTTGTTCTGGTTGGTCCAAAGAGGTCCATATGCAATAATTCAAGGGGTCTAGTAGTAGATACTACTCCTTTAGGTTTGAAAGTAGATTTAGTTTGTTTTCCAAATTGACATGCAGCACAAATTTTATCTTTTTCAAAAGTGAGTTTTGGCAATTCTTTTACAAGATTCTTTTTGCTTAATTTTGAAATCAACTGCATACTAGCATGCCCTAGCCTACGGTGCCAAAGCCAACTAGTTTCACTTGCCTTGGCTTCCTTAGCCACTAGGCATTGACCACTTTCCATGGCTAGATCATCAAGATCAACCATGTAAATGTTTCCATGCCTAAGACCAGTGAACTTGATGCCATCGACATCTAGACTAGATACCATGCACAAAGATGATTCAAAAGTTACTTTAAAATCTTTATCACAAAACTGACTAATGCTAAAAAGATTATGCTTCAAGCCATCAACAAATAATACATTATCTACATAAGCATTAGGGGTGATATGGATTTTACCAATACCGACGATTTTGCCTTTTCCATTATCACCAAAGGTAACGTTTCCACCATCAATAGCAGCTAGTGATGAGAATTGCTTCACATCCCCAGTCATGTGCCTTGAGCAACCACTATCCAGATACCAAATTCTTCTTTTATTTTTGGTTGCAAGGCACACCTCATTATCTTCATTGGCCATGAAACATAAGTTGGCGACTACCTGCTGCTCTTCTTCACTGCTGGAGTCCTCACTCTCACTCCAGGTAGCCATCATGGCTTTCTTTCTCAACAACCTTCAACTCTTTTTAAGCAAAGGGCAATCCGTTTTGTAATGACCTGGCTTCTTGCACTCGAAGCAGATGGGTGGATCCCTTTCTTTGTCTTTCTCTTTCTCCTTATTGAGATCACCCTTTTGTGGTCTCTTTTTGTAGAAGCCCTTCTTCTTTCTCATGAATCTTTTAAATTTTCTTGTAATGAGGGCTGTCTCATCATCATCAGCTTCTTCTTCTGATTCATCACTTGACTCTTCTTTTGTAGTGGACTTGAAGGCTATGGCTTTCTTTTTCTTGTCATTGTCCACTGTCTTCTGCTTTAGTGACAGCTCGTAGGTCATCAGTGATCCAAGAAGCTGCTCGAGAGGTAGAGTGTTGACATCCTTGGCTTCTTCTATGGCTGTAACTTTCGCATCCCATGAAGCCGGAAGAGACCTGAGAAGTTTGTTAACCAGTTCACCATTAGATATAATTTTTCCCAAACTCCTCATACCATTTACTATATTTGTAAATCTAGTATACATTTCACTTATACTTTCAGTTGGTTCCATCCTGAACATCTCATACTTATATTTAAAAAATTTAACGCAATATATGTGCTATCAAGTTTTAAGGTGAAGAGTGATAGTGCTTTAATAATTGTGCAACGGAAGCAATGAAATAAGATGGCAATTAAAGAGCTAAAGAAGTAAAAGAGAAAGGCAATGCAAACACACAAGAAATATAGTGGTTCGGTGCACCTAGCACCTACATCCACTCCCCAAGCTCCACTTGGGAATTTCCACTATAATCTTTAGATTACAGCCGACTTGTTTTACCAGGCTCACAAGTCAAAACCTTACACACTTGTTTTGGCTTCGGGCTAACAAGCAACCCTAGTTGGTTTTATCAATTGGCTCACCAACAAACCTTACTCACTTATTTTGGCTTCGGGCTTACAAGCAACCCTAGTTGGTTTTATCAATTGGCTCACCAACAAACCTCACTCTAGTTTCAAATTCCCTTAAAACTAGCTAAAGATAAAAGAGTATGAATACAATTAATGAAAACTAAACAAACTCCTTTTGAGCAATAATAAATTCGTTGAAGCTCTTGATGGAGACTCTTCAAGCCTTTTGTCTTGGAATCTTGGACCTCACTAAATGCCAAACACTTGAATGTTGGATTCCTCAAAGATGGAAAGCTTTTGGGTAGGGAATCTCTTGGTTTTCTCACACTTTTGGCTTGGAAGTGATTGAAGGCTTTGTACTTTGAATCAACACTTTTTCACTTTCTCTCCATGTCTTTTTTGAAGTTTGGTGGAGGTTAAATACCTCATTCATGCTGAAACAACTCCACAAGACCGTTAGATTCAAAAATATGGCCATTTATGGCCGTTGGAAATCAAATCAGAAGTTCAGAAAAACTAGCCGTTATGCCATGAGTCGACCTCATGAGTCGACCTCTGGGTCAAGTGTCGACCTCATGAGTCGACCTCCAGTAAAATTTAGGCAAAAGTTTAGAATACCATAGTTCTGCCCATTTTGAATTCTTAGGCTATGAGTCAACCTCTGGTGTCGACCTCTGGACAGGTGTTGACCTCTGGTGGTCGACCTCTGAAGCGTGCCACTGAGACTTTGCCGTGTCGGCCATGCTGAACTTTCCTTTTCTTCATGAGTCGACCTCTGGTGGTCGACCTTTGACAAGGTGTCGACCTCTGGGGGTCGACCTCTGATCTGAATTTTTCTGAAACTCTTGAGATATGCGTGCCATGCTTGAGTTTCTTTAAGCCTTTGTTTCTTTTGTCAAATATTTCTTAACAAGAAGGTCCATTATGAGAATTTTGATCTTGTCCAAGGTAGAAGAGCTCTTTTCCAAATCAGGTAAACTTAGTTTCATCATTGTCCTTTTGATACTCTTTTTGAATAACCTAAGTCCTGAAACTTTATCTTGAGATTAAACATTAGTCCAAACATATACTCAACCTTTTGTTGATCATCAAAACTAAGGAGTCAAAGCCAACAATTATGCTGCTTGGTAGGAGAGATATACCGATTTTCCAACAGAGTACATAAATTATCCCTATATTTATGGACATCGTCATTTTACCCGATTCTAGACATTGATATGTAATTATATGTTTACGCTATATTTTACTTTCATTAATTGCTGATAATCTTAGTTTAATTATTATTTTTTATCTTATTTCAATTGGAAATAGTCCTAAATCTTAGTATTTATTATAAATCTTGAAATTGGACATATCTTAAATTCTAAATTTCAAACATTTAAAACTCTTAAACACTAAATTCTAAATCCTAAACCCTAAATCCTAAACCCGTAAAAAATAAAATAAAAACCTTAAAATCACAAAATTCATCAAAAAAATCAAAAAAAAATAGACATACCGGTTTGAACCGGTATGCCATGCCGTACTATGTGTCGGCATGGTACGGTACTGGTACCGGTCGACCAACGGTATTGCTCATGGTACCGATACCAGGAACCTTGATCATACTATATGAGATGTGGCATAGTAAGAAACTAAGTCTTGATCACATCTAGATTTGGGAATATCCGGCTCATGTCAAAATGCAGACAAATTAGAGGCTAGCTCTACTAAAGCCCATTTCATAGGGTATCCTAAAGAATCATTAGGATACTATTTTTACTTCCTAAAAAAGCATAATGTGATTGTGAGTTGAAATATTATATTCTTGGAAAAATAGTTTTTCCAAAATAGTGGTAGTGGGAGGCAAATTAAGCTCAAAGAAAAGGTCTTTATTGAGTAGTGGACTATAGAACTTATTAAACCTATTATAGCTAAGCTAGTCAATGTAGCTCCACCTCCACCTCATAGGTCTACTAATATTTCTCGTTCTCCTAAATGGTACTTAGGCATGCTTATAGAGGATGTAGAGAAAATGTTTCTCATAAGAGATAGGGATCAAATAGTTGATCCTAAGACCTATAACAAGACGATGTCAGACATTGACTCTAAGAAATAGTTAAGTGCTATGAAGTTAAAAATTGACTCGATACATTTCAACAAAGTCAGGACCTTAGTGGATCTATTAGAGGGCATTGTATCTATTAGTGTAAATGGATCTACAAAAGGAAGATAGGTGCAGATGGCAAGATGGAGACTATAAAGCTAGGCTAGTGGTGAACGGGTATAGTTAATGTAAAGGCATTGACTATCATGATATTTTTTTGCTAGTAGCATGTTGAAATCTTTTTGTACATTACTTGCCATTGAGCATTTCATGATTATAAAATTTAGTAGATGGATATGAAAATAGCATTTGTTAATGGATATCTTAAAAAAGATATCTACATGGAGTAGCCCTTGGGTTTCACTTCCACTAATGAAGATCACAAAGTCTACAAGTTGCATAGGTCTATTAATGGGCTAAAGCAAGCTTCTTGGAGTTAGAATACTCATTTCAATGATACGATCAAATTGTTTAATTTTATTAGAAATGAAGAAAAGTATTGTATATACAAAAAAATTAGTGGGAGGGCCGTGACATTCCTCATATTATACGTGGATGGCATCCTCATTGGAAATGATATTCTCATGTTGATCTCAATCAAGAGTTGGTTATGTAAGAAATTTTTCATAAAAAACCTAGGCAAAGCATCATATATTCTGGGAATTAAGGTATATAGAAATAGATAGAATAGGATGCTTGGCCTGTCACAGAAAATATACATAGAGGAAATGCTAAAAATGTTAAGCATAGAGAATGCTAAGAGGGGACTTCTACCCCTTAGACCTGGTCTTAGCCTCTCCAAAAAGATGTATCTAAGCACACTTGAGGAGGTTCAATGAATGAGCAAAACCCCATATGCTTTGATAATTGGGAGACTCATGCATGCTATGTTATGTATAGCCCTTATTGTGAGTGTCACGAGTAGGTATCAAGCGAATCTAGGTGAATAGCACCAGACTGCTGTGAAGAATATCCTTAAGCACTTAAGGACTAAAGACTCATTCTTTGTTTTTGAAAGAAATTCAGAGTTGCAGATTGAGGGTTACATATATTTAGACTTTATATCTGATCTTAATGATAGGAAGTCTATATCAGGTTGCGTATTTCTTTGCAATTATGGTTCAACTAGCTGGATGAGTTCCAAGCAGCTCATCATTATGGATTCAACGATGAAAGTTGAGTATATTACTACTTCAGAAGCTACAAAAGAAGTATTATGATACAAGAAGTTTGTTACATAGCTCGAAGTGATGTCATCAGATGTCATCCCCATGTAATGTGGCAACATGGTGCCATAGCCTTCACTAAGAAGCCCAGGTCTCATCAGAAATCAAATCTTTTTCAATTTACTTTTATTTTTTCTTCTCAAATTGCACTCAAAATCTTTATAACCAACCCTATTGCATGAATAACAAATGACTTTTGATTTTTGAGAGAATGCAAATGTTGAAACTTTTAATACAAAAGACCTTTGAGCTGAAAACTTTGGTACATAAGATTTTGAAGTTGATAACTTAGTAGCTAAAACTTTATTTGTATGCACTGAATTATAACAAATTCCAGCTCTATTGTTTGAATCCTTTTGATTTTTCAAAATCAGCTTAAGCTTATTTGAACTCAAAGTTAGTTTGTCAACTAAGGGCTTAAGTCGACTCATTTCATTTTCTAAACTCTTGTTCTTTTCAATACATTCATTCTTTTCATCTTGCAAAACTTTATATTTTTTAGAAATACTCTTAAGTTCTTTTTATAAAATATTATTCTTTTCTAAAACTTGACTATTCTCTTTCATCAAAGTATCATAATTATTTTTCAAAGTCTAGATTTATAAACCAGCCTTTTTGTACTCTGACAAAAGCTCATAAAATACAATATTTAGCTCATCATATGTAAATTCATCATTCAGTTCAGAGACATTACCTCATCTTCGAGTCCCATGAGACATATATTTGTAGTTTTGGATGTCTCTTCCTCTTCGTTTGATATGAACTCATTGCTGTCGCTCCATATAGCAACCATCATTTTCTTCTTCTTTTTTTGTATCCTTTCTTTAATATGGAATAATCTGAATGATTATTCTCCAGCTTCTTGCACTCGTAGCATATTGGTTGTTGCTTTTTATCTTTTTCTTTATCTTTCTCTTTCTTTTTGCTGTGTTCCCCTTTCTAAGGTTTTTCCTCCAATACCTTGACTTTTTCCTACCCATAAATCTTTTGAATCTCCTCATGACTAGAGCAATATCATCATCTTCAAGTTCTTCATATGAGAAAGGGCTTTCTTCTTCTATTTCTTCTTCTTGTTTCTTTAATTCTGCTATAGCTTTAAAGGCAATTGACTTCTTCTTTTTGATGTCGTCCTCGCTGCGATGTTGCATTGTAAGCTCATGTATGATTAATGATCCAAGAAGGTCATCCAATTGCAGTGTGTTCAGGTCCTTAGCCTCTTAAATAGGAATGACCTTCGGATCCCATTTGTCAGGAAGTGATCTTAGAATTTTTTGTACTAGATATGCATTTGAATATATCCTACCAAGACTTTTTAAACCATTAATAATATCTATAAATCTTGAAAACATGGTAGATATATTTTCATTGGGCTTCATCTTAAAAAATTCATAATTATAAACAAGAATATTGATTTTTGAAGTTTTCACTTGAGAGGTTCCTTCATGGATTACTTCAAGTTTATCCCAAATTTTTTTTATAGACATGCAAGTAGAAATCTGGTTAAACTCGTTAGCATCTAAAGTACAATACAAGAGATTCATTGCTTTGGCATTCAATTTACCTATTTTCATGTCATGGTCATCCCATTCCTCTTCAGGTTTTGGGATGTCTATGCCATCAACCTTCTTTGTGGGTGTGTGAGGTCCTTTTAGGATTACTTTCCATAATTGAAAATCTATTGCTTGAATATAAATCTTCATTTGTGCTTTTCAGTTGATATAATTAGTGCCTATGAAAAGTGGAGGTCTATTTGTAAATTGACCTTCGACCAAAAAGGTACTCATAAGGTTTGCCATAGATCTTTTCTCTAGAAAAATAAATTACAGAGACACTGCTCTGATACTAGTTGTTGCCCAGTTGGCCAACCCAAGAGGGGGGGTTGAATTGGGTTTTAAAACTTTTTCCATAAATATGTGCTCTTAAGAAATCTTAGTGTGGTGAGTGAGGTGAATTAGGAATTAAACGCGGACGCAAAAGAAAGAACACAAACAAACCAATCACAAACACCACAAATTTTATAGTGGTTCGGAGCTACCAAACTCCTACATCCACTATCCAAGATACTACTTGGGATTTTCACTATATTCACCATGAAATATAGCTAGTTTGTTTTACACTGGACTCACAAACCAAAACCCAATCTTGGTTTTATACCGAGATCACCAAGAATCTAATACAATGTTAGTTTTCCTGGGCTTACTAACAATCCAAACTTGGTTTTCAAGGCTCACAAAAAATCTTAAACAACTCACAAGTTACAACCCTTGCTATACTTGGAACAACTCAAACAAAGAGTTAAAAAGAAAGCAACATTAATGACAAACCAAACTTTGTCTGACGGTTGCACTTTATGCTCTTTGAGAAGCCTCCTTGATTGCTCCTTTAATGCTCTTTAAGATTTCCAAACTTCTCCAATAAATGACTCAAGAGAATGATTGGAGTTTGGTGAAGTCTTGAGTTCTTCCTTGAATGCTCTCTTGGATATTCAATGCTCTTCTTGAAAGTTTCAAAAAAGTTCTTCAAAACTCATTCAAATCCATCATTTATAGTATTTGGAACTGATCCTAAGTAGATATGATCGTTGTAGTGCATTGGAAGTCGAAATATACCCTTTGGAGTACTTTTTGGATTCAAAAAAATCAATTCTGGAACTAGCTGTTACTCACCTAAAATTGGGATTCGAGTCGGCTCGGTTGGGTCGAGTTGGCTCGGATTCTTAGAATAGTTGAAATAGCATTCTGATTGAGTCGGCTCTTCTCAGTTGAGTTGGCTCACCTGACTAGTTTTCTCAGAACTGGTTTTTGCTCATTCTAGAGGAGTCGGCTCGGTTGCTTGTCAAGTCATCTCGGATGACTGATTTCAAAAATCTATAATTTTAATACTCTAGACAAGTCGGCTCTAACTTAGTCGAGTCGGCTCGGTTGCCGTGTGCCTGAAACCTTTGTACCGTGCTAGAACAATGAGTTGGCTCTCTTGCCTAAGTCGGCTCAAGTGACTTTTGACCAAAAGTATTCCAACTCCAGATTTCTTCCAAAAACTTGCAACCAACTTCCAAAGACTATCCAACTTCTTCTAAACATAATCTAAGTAATTTAACTCAAAAATTGCATAATTTAACTCAAAAATTGCATAGAATTGGCCCATTTTACAAAAATATATAATTGAGTTTTCTTGGGCTCTTCATTATATGAATATTTTCTTGTCAGTACATTGATACACTATTTTGATTTCAGAATTGTAGGTAGTGTGATTGTCCACTTGAAATATCTTACAAAAACTTCTTAAACATTCAAAAGTGTTAGTATCAAATACATGCTCCAATATTTTTTTTATCATAAAAACCATTCCAAGGGTAAACAATCTCCTCCTTTTTGATGATGACAAAATATTGGGCATGGAAAAACTTTACAATTAAGTATTATATGAATACTTAGAAGTATCAAAGTGACTCGTATATTTCTTAAATTGATAAGCATCAACATGTATCAAAATGTATCAATAGTATCAAGAAGTATCGGAGCTTTTTGTATCAGAGCCAATATTTGTCAAAAACTACTTTTGCTTTAGAATGTATTGGAGATAATTAAGTATCGAAGTATATCAGAGCAAAATAAGTATAAAAAATGTATCATAACCAATTAAATTCCATTAATTTAGCATCAAGAAAATATCAGTGCTAATTGAACATTAAAATGTATCAGAGTCAAGTTATTTTCATTGATTTCCATGCATAACCGACTTCTCCCCCTGTTTTCATATTTTCATGAAGTTTGAATTTTCCATGCACAACATTAATATTACTCCCCCTTTTTGTCATCAACAAAAATGTTCTTTAAGCATTCAATAATTTTTGAAATAGAATAGAAATATTAAAATATTTTGAGATAATTTAACTTTCTCTTTATATTCTTGATATTCTTGTTAATATTTTCCATTCTTTTTTAATGTCAATTGTTTGACATCAAACTTTATGCATCACATAAGAGTTAAAATGATAGAGTAAAATGTCAGAGAGTTTCAAACAAAGTACACACACACATATCTATATATATATATATAGATAAACAAGTTTTAATATAGAGCCAACAAAAGCAAGATCTACAAGACCTAATCTTCTTCTTCCTCACCGAAAGAAGAACCTATTTCTAAAATAGAAGATGATACAACAATTTTCATGGGTTTAGGTCTGAGATCTCTAAATCTAGTTCTAGTGGGAGCTCTAGGTACATTTGTTTTGGCTTTAGGTTTAGCTCTAGGTCTAGTAGTAGGAGTACGCTAAGTCTTATTATCTCTAGAAGGCACATCGGTTTGAATAGAATCTTGAACAGCACAATCAGGAGGTGGAGGTGGCTGTCTAGCATGTGATGGAGGCTATCTAGGTCCGGGTGAGGATTGTGGAGGTGGCTGCCAAGAAGTAGAAGCTCCGGATCCCGAACGCACTCCAGTGACGAAAAGTAGAACAATCCTCAACTCTATCCCCATCTTCTGAATCTCCTACTAGATGCCATGCAATGTAGCAGCTTGGCCTTGAGCAAAAGTATTTGCTGCCCCCGAAGCCTGCAAAAGTCAGAGCGTAACTATGTCAAATCTGTCCTGTAGTCCTCCTATGTCCTCTGACCCATCTCTACAGACTCCATCCTCAGTGTCAGCTCTCGCATCTCGGTACGAAACTCCTCTAGCGCTCTCTCGAGTGTTTGGCAAAGATCGCCAAACATTAATCTGAAAGAGCTAGTCAAGGTCTCAGTAATCTGTGAGAGCTGCTCAGATGAAATGGTGGTCTGAGTGGAAGGCAGTACAGATGTCGAAAGTGTAGCTGATGGTCCTGGAGGAGTCCTCGGACTGCCAGTCATCTCCTCCTGAGCTCCAGCCTCCACATCAGAAGAATCATCATCACTGCTACAATCAAAATCTGTCTCCTTATCTGAATCTTCCTGTCTAGCAGTATCAATAGCAGCAACAGGCTCGGCCTCCTCACTAGAATCAGAATGTTGTATAACTCTCTGACCAGATGTCTTCTTGACCCAAACATCCTCTACTTGGTGATATCCCATCCTCTGCACGGATTTTGCCGAATACCTATCGATGTGATGTAGGGTCGATTATCTTCTTCGGTCAAATCAACTCCAAAGTCCCGGAACAATAAAGTAAACGCCATTTCGTATGGCAAATAGGCCTTAGCCTTTCAAGCTGCATCTCGAATCTGGGTAAGCAAAATAAATGGCTGATTGAGGGCCTCCCCCTCAATCATATATCCCATAAACATTATATCTCGTTCGCTGACCCAATCAAAATGACCTGTTTGGGGTAGAAAGATCCTACTGATGATGTTATGTAAGAGCCTCATTTCCAAAGATAATATGTTGGCCAGAACATTAGTTATTCCATCAACATTTCTCCTTTCCAGTACTATTCTCAAAGTCTTCTGCCTGTCTTTCAAATTCAAATAGTACTTTCCATTGCTAGGCATTTGCAAAACCCTGCTAAGCCTATCCTCATCAATTGTCATACTTATTTCTTTCATAGTGGACATTACATATATCTCCCCAAGTGACAAGTTTTCAAAGAAATTTCTCACAAGATTATGATAGGTAGGTATATCTAGAGAACAAAAGTAACTCCATCCTTGATTTTCTATCCATTCTCTGATTCCAAGTCCAAAATTTTCAAGGAATGCAAAATCTATTTTCGTACAACTAGTTACTGGATGATTTCCCATAAGAATCACTTGTCTTTGAGGTACTTGTGGCTGAACTTGGGCTTCTTCCGAGTCTTCTTGAGGAGTCAGCTCAACCATTCTTCGTTTAGATCTTCTCTCTGCCTTAACTACCCTAAAAGCCATCCGACTAGATCTCTTTGCAACTGCCCTTCTTGGTGCCATTTGGTCAAAGTTTAGGATGAAAAGGGAAGGAATCGATGGTTCTAAGGTGGAATATGCTATGGTCCCCTAGGACTTGGCTTGGAACAGTGAAAGGGAAAGAAATGAGGTTTTCTAGGTCATACGGGTTTTAAGTGAACCCGTCACTCGAGTCAACTCGACTTAGAGCTTCTCTACTCGAGTCGGCTCGACATAAAATCAAGAAAATGGTTTAAAATCTTAAAAAAAAGATTTCTAATCCTGGAAGTGCACTAGATAAGGTGGTTATTATCCTTAAATTGATGATGGAGGTTTTCTAGATAATTTTTTCTTAATTTTGAAGAAATTAGGTCAAGAATTCTAAAAAGGGTTATACAAATCTAATTCTCCTCTAATCATTTAAAATCTATCTTCATTATGTGGCTTAGTAAAGATGTCAGCTAATTGATTTTCTGTTGGAACAAATTCAAGTTCAATATTATCATTTTGTACATGTCCCTAATGAAATGATGTCTAATTTCTATGTGTTTTGTCCTAGAATGCTGAATTGGATTCTTTGTTAGATTAACAGCACTTGTGTTATCACATTTGATAGGAATTTTAGTTTGAATAACACCATAATCTTCTAGTTGTTGCTTAATCCAAAGCACTTGAGTATAAAAACTCCCTATAGCCACATACTCTATCTCAGCAGTAGATAGTGCCATAGAGTTTTGCTTTTTATAGTGCCATGAGATTAAGTTCAATCCTAGAAATTGACAAGTATCACTAGTACTTTTTCTATCAATTTTACATCCACCATAATCAGCATCAGAAAAACTAATTAAATTCAATGAAGATTGTTTAGAATACCATAGACCTAGATTACTTGTTCCTTTTAGATATTATATGATTCTTTTAACAGCAAGTATATGTGACTCTTTTGGATTAGATTGAAATCTAGCATATATACATACACTAAACAAGATATCAGGTCTATTAGCAGTTAAATACAACAGTGATCTAATCATATCTCGATAAAGTTTTTGATCAATGTTGTTTCCATCTTCATCCTTGTCAAGTCTGCAGGTGGGGCTCATGGGTGTGCCAATTTCTTTGACTAACTCTTTCCAAACTTTTTGATGATCTCCTTGATATACTTAGCTTGGTTGATAATATTCATTACTTTGTTTGCTTAATTTAGAGTCCAAGGAAGTAGGTTAGTTCACCCATTAAGCTCATTTCAAATTCGTCCTGCATAAGCTCAGCAAATTCTTCACCCAAATTCTCATTAGTTGCACCAAAAATTATATCATCTACATAAATTTGTACAACTAACATATCATTTTATTTTTTTTTAATGAATAAAGTTGTATCTACATTATCTCTAGTAAAATTGTTTTCAAGCAAAAACTTAGTCTATCATACCATCCTTGAGGTGCTTGTTTTAAACTATGCAATGCTTTATTAAGTTTGAAAATATGATTTAGAAGAGCATAATTTTTAAATCCTAGTGATTGCTCTACAAAAACTTCTTCTAAAATATAACCATTTAAAAATGCATTTTTTACATCTATTTAAAATAATTTGAAATTCATGTAGCAAGCAAATGCAAGTAATAATTCGATAGCTTCTAATCTTGCTACAGGTGCATAGGTTTCATGAAAATCTATTCATTCTTCCTGATTATATCCTTTGGCAACTAATGTAGCTTTATTTCTAATTACATTCCCTTTTTCATCTAATTTATTTTTATAAATCTATTTAGTGCCTATAATAGGATGATCAGAGGGTCTATTCACTAGGGTCCATACATTATTTTTTTCAAATTGGTTAAGTTCTTCATGCATGGCCATCATCCAATTCAAATCATTTTCTGCTTCTTTTATGCTATTAGGTTCTACTTGTGAAACAAATGCTTGGTAATCATGTGCTTCTCTAAGTGATGACCTAGTCCTAACTCCTTGTGAGGGATCACTGATAAATAAATCTTCAGTATATGATGTTACATACCTCCATTCTTTGGATAAATCACCATGATCTTTGCTTACAATTTCTTCTCATTCTTCAACTTGTTTGTCTTGTAAGCTCATGTCCTTCATAGCTTTATCAATTGTACCTGCATCATTATCAATATACTCTTCTTTTCTAGAAGGTGAGGGGTTAGTTTCATCAAAAATAACATGAATAGACTCCTCAATAGTTAATGTTCTTTTATTGAATACTCTATATGCTTTGCTAGATATTGAATAACCGAGAAATATAGCTTCATCATATTTGGCACCAAATTTTCCAAGGTTATCCTTTCCATTATTCAATACAAAGAATTTGCAACCAAAAACATGAAAATAATGAATATTAGGCTTTCTATCTTTCCAAAGTTCATAGGAGATTTTCTTTAGAATTGGTCTAATCAAAATACGGTTCAAAATATAGTATGCAGTGTTTACAGCTTTTGTCTAAAAGTACCTTGGATGATTGCTTTCACATAATATAGTTTAGGCCATCTGTTTCAATATCCTATTTTTTCTCTCTACAACACTATTTTACTGTGATGTTCTACGAGTAGAGAAGTTGTGATCAATGCCGTGCTCAGTGCAATATTCTTCAAAATATTGGTTTTGAAATTCTGTACCATATCACTTCTAATAGAAATAACTAAAAGATTTTTCTGATTTGAAACTTTCTTATGAAACTTTTGAAATACTTTAAAAGCTTCATCCTTATCAGCAATCAACAAAATCTAAGTAAATCTTGAAAAGTCATCTACTATCACAAGTTTATATTTCATACCTTCTAGGCTTGTAGTCTTAGTTGGTCCAAATAAGTCCATATGTAGTAGCTCTAAAGGTCTAGAAGTTGAAACCATATTTTTCAATTTAAAACTTTCCCTAGTTTGTTTAACAAATTGTCATGCTTCACAAACATATTCAAAATCAACTTTAAACTTAGGTAAACCTTTAACTAGATCTTTGGAAATTAATTTAGCTATAGTATGCATTCTAGCATGTCCTAATCTTCTATGCCACAGTAAGCTAGATTCCTTGATTTTAGCATTCATTGCTACTAAACTTGTACTACTTGATATGGCTAGATCATTTAAGTCTACCACATAAATGTTTCCAAGTCTATGACCAATAAATTTAGTACTAGAATCAAGTAAACTAGTTACTATACACATTGAAGATTCAAAGACAACCTTGAAGCCTTTATCATATAATTGACTTATAGTTAATAAATTGTGCTTCAACTTGTCTACTAGCAATACATTCTCAATAAAAGTAGAAGGGGTGATTCTGATCTTACCAATGCTGATGATCTTTCCCTTATCATTGTCACCAAAAGTTACTAATCCTCCATCTTTCATTTCTAGGATGATGAATTATTCTTTGTCACCCATCATATGTCTTGAGCAGCCGCTATCCAGCTACCATCTTTTTTTTGAATTTTGGGCTGCAAAACATTCCTACAAAATAATCAAGTAATTCTTTTAGGTACCCAAGCTTTTTTGGATCCTTGAAGGTTAGTAGGAATGGTTCCTTTAGGAACCCAAATCTTTTTCAATTTAGTTTTATTTTTTCTTCTCAAATTGCATTCAAAAGCTTTATGACCAACCCCATTGCATGAATAATAAATAACTTTTGATTTTTGAGAGAATGCAGATGTTGAAATTTTTGATACAAAAGATCTTTGAGTTGAAAACTTTGGTATATAAGATTTTAAAGCTGAAAACTTAGTAGCTGAAACTTTATTTGTATGCACTGATTTATAACCAATTCCAGCTCTATTGTTTGAATCCTTTTGATTTTTCAAAATCAGCTCAAGCTTATTTGAACTCAAAGTTAGTTTGTCAACTAAGGGCTTGAGTCGACTCATTTCATTTTCTAATCTCTTATTCTTTTCAATATATTTATTCTTTTCATCTTGCAAAACTTTATATTTTTCATAAATGCTCTTAAGTTCTTTTTGCAAAATATTATTCTTTTCTAAAACTTCACTCTTCTCTTTCATCAAAGTATCACATTTATTTTTCAAAGTCTTTATTTTTAAACCAACCTTTTTGTACTTTGACAAAAGCTCATAAAATGTAATATTTAACTATCATATATAAATTCATCATTCGGTTTAGGAGACATTACCTCATCTTCGAGTCCCATGAGATATATATTTGCAGTTTTGGATGTCTCTTCCTCTTCGTTTGATATAGACTCATCGCTGTCGCTCCATGTAGCAACCATCGCTTTCTTCTTCTTTTTCTTGTATCCTTTTGTTTAAAGTGGGACAATCCGAACGATAATGCCCCGGCTTCTTGCACTCGTAGCATATTGGTTATTACTCTTTATCTCTTTCTTTATCTTTCTCTTTCTCTTTGCTGTGTTACTCCTTTCGAAGATTTTTTCTCCAATACCTTGACTTTTTCTTGCTTATAAATCTTTTTAATCTCCTCATAACTAGAGCAATATCATCATCTTCAAGTTCTTCATCTGAGGAGGGACTTTTTTCTTCTTGTTTCTTTAATTCTGCTGTAGCTTTCATGGCAATTGACTTCTTCTTTTTGATGTCATCCTCACTGCGGTGTTGCATTGTAAGCTCATGTATGATTAATGATCCATGAAACTCATCCAATTGTAGTGTATTCAGGTCTTTAGACTCTTGAATAGCAGTGACCTTCGGATCCCATTTATTATGAAGTGATCTTTAGAATTTTCTATACAAGATCCACATTTGAATATTTTAAGCCAAGACTCTTTAAACTGTTAATAATACCTATAAATCTTGAGAACATGACAGATATAGTTTCGTTGGGCTCCATCTTCAACAATTCATAATTATGAATAAGAATATTAATTTTTAGAGTTTTCACTTGAGAGGTTCCTTCATGGGTTACTTCAAGTTTATCCTAAATTTTTTTTATAGACATGCAAGTAGAAATCCGGTTAAACTCGTTAGTATCCAAACCACAATACAAGATATTTATTATTTTGGCATTCAATTCACCCATTTTCATGTCATGGTCATCCCATTCCTCTTCAGGTTTTGGGATGTCTATGCCATAAACCTTCTTTGTGGGTATGTGAGGTCCTTTTAGGATAACTTTCCACAATTGAAAATCTATTGCTTGAATATAAATCTTCATTCATACTTTTCAGTAGGTATAATTAGTGCCTGTGAAAAGTGGAGGTCTATTTGTAGATTGACCTTCGACTAAAGAGGTACTCATAAAGTTTGCCATAGATCTTTTCTCTAGAAAAATAAATTACAGAGACATTGCTCTGATACTAGTTATTGCCTAGTTGGCCAACCTAAGAGGGGGATGAATTGGCTTTGAAAATTTTTTCCACAAATATGTGCTCTTAAGAAATCTTAGTATGGTGAGTGAGGTGAATCAGGAATTAAACATGGTAGTAAAAGAAAGAACACAAACAAACCAATCACAAACACCACAAATTTTATAGTGGTTCAAAGCAACCCAGCTCCTACGTCCACTATGCAAGATACCACTTAGGATTTCTACTATATTCACCATAGAATACAGCCAGTTTGTTTTACACCGAGCTCACAAATCCAAACCTAATCTTGGTTTTAACCGAGATCACCAAGAACCCAATACAATGTTAATTTTTCTAGGCTCACTAACAATCCAAACTTGATTTTCAAGGCACACCAAAAATCTTAAATAACTCACAAGTTACAGCCCCTGCTGTACTTGGAATAACTCAAATAAAGAGTTAAAAAGAAAGCAACACTAATGACAAACCAAACTTTGTCTGATGGTTGCACTTGATGCTCTTTGAGAAGCCTCCTTGATTGCTCCTTTAATGCTTTTTAAGGCTTCCAAACTTCTCCAATAAATGAATCAAGAGAATGATTGGAGTTTGGTGAAGTCTTGAGTTCTTCCTTGAATGCTCTCTTGGATATTCAATGCTTTTCTTGAAAGTTTCAAAAAAGTTCTTCAAAACTCATTCAAATCCATCATCATAGTATTTGGAATTGATCCCAAGTAGATATGACCGTTGTAGTGCCTTGGGAGTCGAAATATAGCCGTTGGAACACTTTTTAGATTAAAAAAATCAATTATGGAACTAGCTATTACTCACCTGAAACTGAGATTTGAGTCGACTCGGTTGGGTCGAGTCTGATGAGGACATCAAGCATATCCCAGCCTAGATCTTGATGCCAGCCTAGCCCAGATCCTGTGCTAGACTAGCCTAGATCCCGATGCCAGCCAATCCAGATCCTGATGCTAGCCCAGCATAGATCCCGGTGCCAGCCCAACATAGATCCCGGTGCCAGCCCAGCATGAATCTTGATGGACATCCTAGCATGAATCTTGATGGACATCCTAGCATAAATCTTGATGGACATCCAGCACGAATCATGAAGCTTTGGATATCTCTGAGATTTATCTTTAGGATCAGTTTGTTTTAGGATCGTAGTTATTTTAGAATTTATTTTATCTTCTTAGTTGTTTCAAATGTTTTTGGTTGTTTCGAATATTTGTTGTTAGGATTGGATACTCAGTCTGTTGAGAAGTTTCGATTAGGCTTTAGTTTTAAGGTATTTGGTTATTCAAAATAAAATAAGCAAAGAATATTTTGAGAGAAGTCAGGGTGTGTCCCGACTCCTTTCCCCCTACTCCTTCCCCTCTTCTTCCCCCTCTCCTCTCTCCCTTCCTCTCCCTTGTCCGGTTCTTTCTCTTCACGGATTCTTCTCTCTCTTCTCCTTCTACTTTTTCTCTTCTTCCTCTAATTCTCTTCCTCCGGTACTCTCCTCCCCTGCTCTCCTTCTTCTCCCAGTATCTTCTTGCTACTACTCTTCCTTCTCCATCTCTCCTTTTCAACCTCAGTTTCATCTCCCCCACTATTTCTTCATCTTAGTCTCCTCCCCCATTTCTCTCTGTCGCTTAAAATAATAGGGATTCATCCCTTCCAAAACTTCCTTTCCCTTTGTTCCAACGTCTCACCATCAAACCACCAACGATCTCTCACACCACTGACATCGACCAACTACTGACCGCCAAACCCAACCCTACCGAACTGACTCACCCAGCCCACAAACCTCTTTCATGAGGATGAGGCCCATCGACTGCCGCCTCCCATCTTTCCCTCCAATCGATGCCGCCACTGCATTGCCCGAGGCCGACTGCCAATCTTAGCAAAAATCCCCTCTGGTCCAGTGCTGTCGACCATCTACCTCTTCCGTCTGTGAGCAAGCCACACCAGTGAGCGGAAAACCCTTCCACACAAGATCTTCCTTCCCCATCCTGCTTACCACCCCAATCCCTTCGAAAGATCCTCGTTCCCCGTGGCCTATCACCACCACCCGTGTCACCATCGTCGTCCACCCGTGAAGCCACGGATAGCCATCGGCCAACCCAGTTAGGAGCTCGCGTCCACCTCTGTCCGAGCCATCCACCGGATCCATCCTTCCGCCTGGTCTGTCAATGCCCTAGGCTCCACCTCCCTCCCGTGACCCCTTCAATGCGCCACCATCGTCGTTCGTCCGTGAGACCTCGGACAGCTACGGGCCAAGGAGATATAGCCTTAAGAACCCATCGATTGAATTCATCACTAGTTCCTTGACATCACCGTTATCTCCATGACGGACCTCCCTCTCTCCGATGACTGATCTTCCTCAAGACCACCGGTAGTCATCTCCTTCTTCGTTCACGTCGTCTCTCCCAATGCCAAGCACAGCCACAGCCCAATCTCCATTGACCGACTCCCCTCCCATGGCCGCCACATACCCACAGCCACTGCCCGTGCCGATTTCAGCCTCCACTCGTCGACTGTGCCATCGTGGACATTCGTGCTAGCCTTTTCCCCTACCGTGCCGATAGCCATTAGCCGTGCCACCCTTCTTCGATGAGGGTGACTTCGAGAACGCCGGTGAGATCCGACCAGAAGATCCATTCCCATGTTCGGAAGCTTTGGTTTGTGGAGGAGGAGGCATCTTGCATGAACGTGAAAGCAAGGGAGGATGCTGCATGCCTTTCAAAGCATTAGCGACCACCCTGTTGCTGACTTTAGTTTAATTTTTTTTTAAAAAAATAGTGAAAAAAAGGAAAAAAAAAAAAAAGAGAGAAAATATGGAAAAAAAAGTGTTTGAATAATTGGGAGTTGAACCTAGCCTAGCGGTTATTTCCTAACGACCAATGATCCAACCCTCCCTAAATAAATTCTGATTGGGCTGTCCTGCATCAGTTTTTGGTATCAGAGCCATTGGTTTATGCTAGGATAAAAAAAAGTTTAGTCGCAGGCCTCCCACATCCTGGAGCGAGAAGATTGTAGAAGATTGCTGAGGCCTGACTCGGCGAAGTCGAGTTCTCCCCATCTCAAGAGAAATGATGGGGACATCGAGAAGATCCCAGCCCAAATCATGATATCAGCCCAGCCCAGCCCAGATCTTGGTGCCAATCCAGTCTAGATCCCAGTGCCAGCCCAGTCCAGACCCGGTGCCAGCCCAGTCCAGATCCCGGTGCTAGCCCAGCATAGATCCCGGTGCCAGCCCAGCATAGATCCCGGTGCCAGCCCAGCATAGATCCCAATGCCAGCCCTGCACGAATCTTGATGGACATCCTAGCACAAATCTTGTTGGACATCCCAGCATGAATCTTGATGGACATCCAGCACGAATCATGAAGCTTTGGGATATCTCTGAGATTTATCTTTAGGATTAGTTTGTTCTAGGATTGTAGTTATTTTAGAATTTATTTTATCTTCTTAGTTGTTTCGAATGTGTTTAGTTGTTTTGAATATTTGTTGTTAGGATGGGATACTCAGTCTGTTGAGAAGTTCTGATTAGGCTTTAGTTTTAAGATGTTTGGTTATTCAAAATAAAATAAGCGAAGAATATTTTGAAAAAAGTCAGGGTGTGTCCCGACTCTTTCTCCCTTCTCCTTCCTCTCTTCTTCCCCCCTTCTGATGGGGGACAGGGGGTAGGATCATTGGTGAGCCTAAAAGTCACCAAAATTAGGGTATCATATATTTTTTTTTAGATTTTTTTAAGGATGGTGAAGGAAATAATGGGGATGAAAGACAGAGATCTGGATCCATGGACTTTGGGACCACACTAACGAAGAGACCTCTCATCTCTAGGGCATTCCACTCACCTCGATACTTGGAGGCATTTGGGAGAATCTCAAAGGACATGGGGGTAAAAAAAAATGGAATCAAAGGAAGAGGATAACTAGACATGACCTATCATCATGTCCTGGGGTTAGGCCTCACACCCTCTCCTCACGGAGTGACTCTCTTTTCTAAAAAGTCATCTTTATTGACCAAAACTATTTTTTAACAAAGGACTGAGGGTGGTATTTATAGATCTTTCCAACCCTCATTTGAATTTGAATACAAGATAAAAAGATAGGGATGATTCAAATTTAAATACAAGATAGGATAAGATAAGGCCTATCCATATCTCAATTCTAACCAACTATTTTTTTTTGAATTTGAATTTATTAAAATCCATGCTGCTCTGGGATCAGTGTTACTCTGGGATCAGTGCTGCTCCAAGATTAGTGCCAGTGATGTCCCCATCATTTTTCTGAGGTAAGGAGAACTCGACTCCATCGTGTTTGGATCAGCGGGGCTCTAATGAACCGCATCTAATAAAATAAGGCTCCACTCTAAAAATGGTGCAGCTTTGAGATTGGTGTGGTTTTGGGGAGCATGTGAGATTCTGAAATCGGCAAATGGAATGGGAGTTGCTTTCCTGTTCGTGCAACTGTTCATCTTCTTCTTCATGAATCGAACCAGGAACAGGGGGGATTTTTGCCGTCGGGCTCTCTGGCGATGGCACTGGGGAGGAGGATGGCAACACGAGGAAGAAGATGAGCCCGTGTTTGGATCAGCATCCTTTGCTAATGCCATCCTTCTTCCATGGATGGAGGTTGGTTGGAACAGAGGAGGCTTGCGGGTGGGATTCCGGTGGGCTTCGTCGGCAACGGCACTGGGGAGGAAACGGTGTCCGGCGCGGTGCTGGGGAAGAGAGCAGTGGCTTGGGGAGAGGGGAGGCATGGGTAGTGCGCTGGCCACAGATGTTGTAGGTGAAGAGCATTCGGTGGGAGGGGCTTAGACCAAATGGCAGATCCAGAAGCCTTTGAGTTCCAGAGATGGCGATCAGATGAGTCCGATGCTGGCATGGTGAAATTGGCGATGATGTTGGGCTTCACGGGAGGCAGAGAGGAGGGGGGCTCGGCCTGGGAGAAGTGGCCGCTGGAGACGATTCCCGGCGGAGCTTTGGTATGGAAGACCGGCTGGGCTCTGGCATGGATCGGACAGGAGGAATATTCATGGTGATAGGGGGAAAGGAAAGGGGGCACCAGCAGTGGAGGTGGGGCTTGGGGAAGGGCTTCGATCATAGCGATAGATGTGGTTCCCATGAAAGAGTCTAGTCGACGGTGTAGCCATCTCAGGCAGGGACGGGGCTTGTGCGGTAGGAGTCCGGTAGCAGGCGACTATTCCATTTCGATGATAGTGGATGGTAGAGGTGGTCATTGGTTCCGCATCTAGGCATTCAGCGGGTGCAGATGGGGCCTTTGAGTTAGGCGGTGAGGGTCGGTGGTGTCCTTTGGTCGGTGCAGCATCGCGTGCAAAGACCTAGATAAGAGGACGAAGGCAGAGCCAGGGAAGGTGTCGATCAAATTTGGAGGGCGGCGATGGTTTCGGTCGTGGTGATCGGGTGTTCACGGCAGTAGGTCAGTGGGATGGGCGGCACGGTGGTTCAGTGGCGCAAGGATAGGGAAGAGAGAACGGGGGTCTGGGATGATTCAGGAAAAAAATATACCCTAATTTTTCTAGGCTCTGATACCAAATTTGATGGGGGACAGGGGGTGGGATCGTTGGTGAGCCTAGAAGTCACCAAAATTAAGGTATCATATTTTTTTTTTGATTTTTTTTCTAGGGATGGTGAAGGAAATAATGGAGATGAAAGACAGGGATCTGGATCCATGGACTTTAGGACTCACAATAACGAAGAGACCTCTCACCTCTAGGGCATTCCACCTATCTTGATACTTGGAGGCGTTAGGGTGAATCTTAAAAAACATGGGGGTAAAGAAAATGGAATCAAAGGAAGGGGATAACTAGACATGACCTATCATCATGTCCTGGGATTGGGCCTCACACCCTCTCCTCATGGAGTGACTCTCTTTCCTTAAAACTTATCTTTATTGACCAAAACTATTTTTTTACAAAAGATTGAGGGTGGTATTTATAGAGCTTTCCAACCCTTATTTGAATTTGAATACAAGATAAAAAGATAGGGATGATTCAAATTCAAATATAAGATAGGATAAGATAAGGCCTATCCATATCTCATTGCTAACCAACTAATTTTTTTGAATTTGAATTTATTAAAATCCGTGCTGCTCCAAGATCCGCGTTGCTCTGGGATCAATGTTACTCTAAGATTAGTGCTGCTTTGGGATTAGTGCTAACGATGTCCCTATCACCATCTCCTCTCTCCCTTCCTCTCCCTTGTCTGGTTCTTTCTCTTCCCGGATTCTCTCTCTCTTCTCCTTCTACTTTTTCTCTTCTTCCTCAGATTCTCTTCCTCTAGTACTCTCCTCCCCTACTCTCCTTCTTCTCCTGGTATCTTCCTGCTACTTCTCTTCCTTCTCCCTCTCTCCTCATCAACCTCGATTTCTTCTCCCCCACTATTTCTTCCTCTTAGTCTCCTCCCCCCCTTTCTCTCTGCCACTTAAAACAACAAGGATTCATCCCTTCCGAAACTTCCTTCCCCTTTGTTCCAACACCTCACCATTGAACGACCGGCGATCTCTCACACCACTGACATCGACCAGCTCCCGACAACCAAACCCAACCCTGCCGAACCGACTCATCCGCCCCACCAGCCTCTTTCACAAGGACGATGCTCATCAGCTGCCGCCTCCCATCTTCCCCTCCAATTGATGCTACCACTGCATTGCCCGAGGCCGACCACCAATCTCAGCAAAAATCCCCCTCTGGTCTAGCACCGTCGACCGTCTACCCTCTTCTGTCCATGAGCAAGCCACACCAGTGAGCAAAAAACCCCTCCATCCAAGATCTTTGTTCCCCATCCTGCTTACCACCCTAATCCCTCCAAAAGATCCCCATTCCCTGTCGCTGATCACTGCCATTCGAGTCACCATCGTCGTCCACCTGTGAAGCCACGGATAGCCACCGGCCAACCCAGTTAGGAGCTCGCATCCACCTCTATCCGAGTCATCCACCGGATCCATCCTTCTTCCTGGTCCGTTAATGCCCCGGGCTTCATCTCCCTCCCGTGACCCCTCCAACGCACCACCATCATCGTCCATCCGTGAGACCTTGGACAACTGCGAGCCAAGGAGATACAGCCTTAAGAACCCATCGACTGAATCCATCACCATTTCCTTCGACATTGCTGTTGGCTCCGTTATTGATTTTGTTGATAAGAAAAACAGTTAAGTATAAGTCGAGTACTAATGATTTCTTTGAAGTATATTTTTATAGAAAATGATGCTCATAAATTTGAAAAAGATTGATTGATTGAAGAAGCCAAGTTTAGATGAAAGATCTGCTCAAAGAAGAGTTAGACAGTTAAAGTTTGCTTGAATGGATACTTGAGTGAATTATAAATTTGATTCAGCATAAGTTCAGGTATTTTTTGTGAAGATCTCAGTGAGGTGTCGATTCAAAGTATCGATATATGACACCAAGTGTCGACATATGATAGTGAAGTATCGACTCAAGCTGGTATGCAAAGAATGTTTTAGATGGCACAACTGAAGTGTCAACATATGGACTTGAAGTGTCGAATCAAAGTGTCGACACATGGATCAACTCATCGCATGAGATTTTTAAGTCACAGAACTTGCTGAAGATGAAGAATTGTTGAAGTGTCGACACATGGATGCTAAGTGTCGACTCAAAGTGTCGACTCACTTGAGAAAGTGTCGACATATCTGAGATTTTTAGAAAGCCAGATTAAAGATTTTTGAACTGGGTGTCAACTCAAAAAGTTCAAGTATCGACCTGAAGTGTTGACTCACAGCCTGAAGTGTCGACACATGAAGTTCTGAAAACTGTAACGGCTAGTTTTTCAAATGCAGAGCTTGACCCTTTTTGTCTCCAATGGCTAGATTTTCATGTCTAATGGCTAGAAACCAGATTTGAGGCCTTGGGAAAGTATATATATGCTCCAAATCAAATCAATACATAATGAAAATGAAATAGAAATATCCAAGAGAAAAGAAAAGAGAGCATTCACTCATTGAAGTTCAACCACTTTCAAGCAAAAGCAAGCCTCTAAGCAATCAAGAGAATTTAAGAGCATTAAAGATCAACCATTCTTAAGCAATTAAAGAGGCTTCTTCAAGTTGAAAGCATCACAACAACGAACTTCAAAGAGATACTTGCTTTTTATTAGAAAGCTTATATTATTTCTCTACTTAAAACCTTATTCGTTGTAAGGGTTCTTGGTTAGTCTATTGTAAAACAAAAGAAGGTTATTGGTGAGCCTTTGAAAACCAATTAGGTTCTTGGTTAGCCCGGAAAATCAAGGAAGGTTGGTGGTGAGCCTTAAAACCATTTTGATTTTTGTTTTGCCTTTTAAAACCAAGTGAGGTTTTAACTTGTGTGCCTTGTGAAAACAAGTCGGATTTTGATTAGTGAGCTCGGAAAACTAATCGGCTGTAATCAGTAGAGATTATAGTGAATTTCCAAGAAAATCTTGGAGAGTGGATGTAGGTGCATTGGATAGCACCGAACCACTATACTTCTTTGTGTTTGTGGTTGCTTATCTCCTCTTATTGCTCTTACTTTTATTGCTTTATATTTTCGCTGCACATTTATTTAAGAGCATTACATTTGAATTCATCGTACCTTGATTAATTGTTGGATTGGATTACATACTACTACATCGCATCAAGTAATAATTTTTAGAGACCCAATTTACCCCCCTCTTGGGTTGTTTACTGGGCAACAAGTGGTATCAGAGCTCTATTCTCAGTTTGTAGGCTTTACTACCTTGAGTAAAGATCTATGGCAGCCCTTATTGGTACTAGTATAGTTGAGGGACAAGCTTCAAATATACCTCCATTTTTCAATGGATCAAATTATACATATTGGAAAACTAGGATGAGAATTTATATGCATTCTATTGAGTATAATTTGTGGAGAGTAGTTGGTAAAGGTCCACATATTCCTTCGGTTGTGGTTAATGGTGTTTCCATCCCAAAGCTCGAAGAGGATTGGGATGAAAATGATATTAAACAATCCGAGATCAATGCTAAGGCAATGAATCTCATTTATTATGCATTATATCTTAGTGAATTCAATAGGATATCTACTTGCACATCAGCCAAAAAAATATGGGACACACTTGAAGTTATCCATAAGGATACCGATCAAGTGAAAAATACTAAGGTGAACATGTTAGTGCATACTTATGAAATGTTCCGAATGAAACTTAATGAGTTTATCATTGACATGTACACTAGATTTACAAATATTGTAAATGGAATGAGAAGTCTAGGAAAAGTAATGTCTAATGCTGATCTTGTGAACAAAATCCTCAGGTCACTTCCAACATCATGGGATCCGAAGGTGATCGCCATCCAAGAAGCTAAAGATGTTGATAAGCTACCATTGGAGCAGCTAGTTGGATCGCTCATAACTTATGAGCTGAATTTGAAGTAAAAATTAATGGACATGGATAAGAAGAAAAAGGAGAATGCATTCAAATCAACAATACAAGAAGAATCCTCAATTGATGAGTCCGAAGACGAAGAAGAAAATGAAAGTGAAGAAGCTCTCCTTGCTAGGAAATTTAGAAGGTTTATAAAGAGAAGGAAGTTCCCCTATAAGAAGAAATCTCAATCTAATAAAGAAAAGGAAAAAGAGAAAGAGAAAGAAAAGAAAAAGGAAAAGGAGAAGGAAATATCTACATGCTTAGAATGTAAGAAGCTGGGACACTACAAATTCAACTGCCCTCTCTTAAAGAAGTCAAGGAAGAAGCTAAGAAAGAAGGCAATGATAACCACCTGGAGTGATAGTGAGGACTCCAGTTCTGAAGAAGAGCAAACTAAAATTGCAAATCTTTGTCTCATGGCACATCAAGAGCAAGAAGAGGTAAATTCTGATACCAAAGTAAATTTTACTTTTGATGAGTTAAGAAATGCTTTTGATGAACTTTTGCATGATTATAAAGTGCTTTTATCTAAAAACAAAAGATTGAAAAAGCATGCAAATAGTTTTTCTCATGAAAATCACTCTTTATTAAATGAAGTTAGTGATTTGAAAACTAAACTAGATATTTTAGAAAAGAAAAATAATACTTTGACAATGAAAAATGAAGTTTTAAAAAGATCTAAGACTATTATTTCAAATGGTGATCTTTTAAAGAAAAATAAGGATTTAGAATTAGAAAATGAAAAGTACGAAAATGAGCTTGATAAAATGAAACCATTTATTGAAAAACTTATTTATAGTTCAAAAAAGCTAAACCTACTTTTAAATAGTCAAAGAGCCATTTTCAACAAAGGAAGATTAGGTTATATACCTTAAAGACAACAAAAATATTTCAAAAACTTTTTTGTACCTGCATCATCTAGCATAACATATTTTTCATGTAAAAAGAATGTCATAAATCTTTTCAATGCAATATGAAAAAAATAGTTCTTTTGGAAAAGTTTGGGTTCCAAAAGGAACCATTTTAAGTGCTAAACCTAAAGGATCCAAGTTGGCTTTGGTACCTAAAAATAATGCTTGATTTTTATTGCAGGTGTGTCTTGCAACCAAGGAGAACAAAAGATTTTGGTATCTTGATAGTGGTTGCTCAAGACACATGATGGGAGATGTGAAGCAATTTCACTTCTCTTTAAGTAATGAATGGAGGGAGTGTGACCTTTGGAAATAATGGTAAAGAAAAAATCATTGGTATTGGTAAGGTTCACATTACTCCTTCTAGTTGTATTAGCAATGTACTTTTAGTTGAAGGTTTAAAGCATAATCTTTTAAATATTAGTCAATTTTGCAATAAAGGTTTTCAAGTTATTTTTAAATCATCTTATTGCATGATTGCTAGTCCAGATAAAAATAGAGTACAATTCATTAGAAAAAGGCATTGTAATATTTATTTGGTAGATTTAGATGATCTATCTTTATCTAATGGAGAATGTCTTATTGTAATGAATTCTACTAAAGATACGACTAGTTGGCTTTGGTATAGAAGATTAGGTCATGCTAGTATGTATCTACTTTCAAATCTTTGCAAAAAGAATTTAGTTAGAGATTTGCCGAAACTGTGTTTTGAAAAAGATATAATTTGTCAAGCATGTCAATTTGGAAAACAAGTTAAAACATCTTTCAAACCTAAAGGTTTTGTAACTACTAGTAGGCCACTAGAACTATTTCATATGGATCTCTTTGGACCAACTAAAACATTCAGTCTAGGAGGCAAGAGACATGGATTGGTTATAGTTTATGATTTTTCAAGATTTACATGGATTTTCTTTCTAGTACATAAAGATGAATCATTTTCTGCATTTATAAAATTTTATCAAAAAGTTTTAAATGAAAAATGTGTTTCAGTTATTTGCATTCATAGTGATCATGGAACTAATTTGAAAATCAGGATTTTGAAAGTTTTTATAATAAAAAAGGTATCGAACATTATTTTTCTGCACCTAGGATACCTCAGCAGAATGGGGTAGTGAAAGAAAAAATCATACTTTGAAAGAAATGGCATGTACTATGCTTTGTGAAAATGATTTACCAAGATATTTTTAGGCTGAAGCTATTAATACTGCATGTTACATTTTGAATCGAGTTTTAATCTGCCATATTTTGAAGAAAACTCCTTATGAACTTTGGAATCAAAGAAAACCTACTTTAAAGTATTTTCGAGTTTTTGGTTATAAATATTTTATCTTAAATAATGACAAAGACAATCTTGGAAAATTTGATGCCAAGTCTGATGAAAGTATCTTTTTAGGATACTCTACATCAAGCAGAGCATACAGAGTTTTTAACAAAGGAACCTTAGTTGTAGAGGAGTCTATACATGTTGTTTTTGAAGAATCTACTAACAAATTCTCCAGAAAAGAGGATACTTCTGATGCATGTGCAGGTGCTGATAAGCTTCAAAAGTTGACATTAAATGATCAACCATCTCAGCCAAGTGAAGAAGATCAAGACAAAAATGAGAAAGGTGAAGACACTCCAAAGCACCAAGATCCACCCAAGGAGTGGAGGTATGCTCTTGGACATCCTAAGGAATTAATCCTAGGTAATCCATTTAAAGGGATAAGAACTCAAGCCTCAATTAGAAATGAATGTGACTATATAGCTTTTGTATCTCAAGTAGAGCCTAAATGTTTTGAAGATACTGAAAAAGACCATAATTGGATAAATACAATGCAAGATGAATTAATTCAGTTTGATAGAAATAATGTATGGACATTAATAGAAAGACCATCTAATGTTTCTATTATTAGCACAAAATTGGTATTTAGGAACAAGTTAGATGAAAATTGAATTGTTGTTAAAAATAAAGCTAGGCTAGTTGCCAAAGGCTACAATCAGGAGGAAGGAATTGATTTTGATGAAACTTTTGCTTCTGTTGCTAGACTTGAAGCAATTAGACTACTATTAGCATTTACTTGTTTTATGAATTTTAAACTCTTTCAAATGGATGTTAAAAGTGCTTTTCTAAATAGTTTTATAACAGAAAAATTTTTGTTGAACAACCACCTAGATTTTAAAATCACACACATCCTGATCATGTTTTTAAATTGCACAAAGCATTTTATGGATTAAAGCAATCACCTTGAGCCTGGTATGAAAGACTCAGCAAATTTCTGATTGAAAATGAATTTTCTAGAGGCCATGTTGATAAAACTTTATTTTTGAAGAGGAAAGATAATGATTTATTAGTAGTGCAAATATATGTTGATGATATTATTTTCGGTGCTACTAATGAAATTCTTTGTCAAGAGTTTGCTAAGCTAATGCATGTGAGTTTGAGATAAGCATAATGGAAGAACTCAATTTCTTTCTTGGACTCCAGATCAAGCAAACTAAACATGGAATCTTCATCAACCAAGCTAAGTATACAAGAAAAATTCTAAAGAAGTTTGGGATGGAGACTACTAAATCAATAGGTACACCTATGAGCCCCTCTTGTAAACTTGATAAAGATGAGCATGGTAAATCTGTAGATCAAAAGTTATATAGAGGTATGATTGGCTCTTTATTGTACTTAACTGCTAGTAGACTAGATATAATGTTCAGTGTATGCATGTGTGCTAGATATCAATCTGAACCTAAAGAATCACATCTATTGGCTGTTAAGCGCATTATTAGATATCTATCTAGCACAATTGATATTGGCTTATGGTATTCTAGAGATTCATCTGCTGAATTAATTGGATATTCTGATACTGATTTTGTTGGTTGTAAATTGGATAGAAAGAGCACTAGTGGAACTTGCTAATTTCTTGGTGTTAACTTAATCCCCTGGTTTAGCAAGAAACAAACTTCAGTTGCATTATCCATAGTTGAGGTTGAGTATATTGCAGTAGGAAGTTGTTGTGCTTAAATATTGTGGATTAAGCAATAACTTGAAGATTTTGGAATCAAGTTGACTAGTACACTTATAAAGTGTGATAATACCAGTGCTATTTGCCTGACAAAAAATCCTATTCAACATTTTAGGAGTAAACACATTAAAATTAGGCATCACTTTATTAGAGATCATGTTGAAAATAATGATATTGTGCTTGAATTTATTTGTACTTAATTGTAATTAGTTGATATTTTAACTAAGCCTCTCCTGGAAGATCGGTTCCATATGATTAGAAGAGAACTCGGGATCATTAATCCTTTTGATTAAAATCTTCCAATCTTTGACTCAAAATAGATCAAATTTGATATCAATCATACTCAATTATTATTAATTTCATTGAATTTCCAGTGATTTTGATCAGACTTTTAGTTTCTTAATTTTCGGTTTTAAGTCGATGTGTCGACACATGCATGTCTCGACACCTGAATGTGTCGACACATTCGTGAGTCTATACATGAATGGCAGCAGACCGAGGTTAAGGGCTTTTTGAAGTGTTTTTTCCTTCATTTCTCCTCCCCACTCGAGCCGACACATACCCTAACTCACTCCCAACTGTTCCTTCCCTCCAATATGTGCGTAAAACCCTTCGGTTCTTCACTTGAGACACTTTTTGGCCTGGATTGAGCGACATTCCGCCTCCCATTTCCACTTTGAATCCTAAAAACCCTAGGTTGCTCCTCCAAACTTGTTCAAATCCTTATTCTGTGCAATGGGGCCCCGAAAACAAGTAGTCCGTCATCCTCGGCCATCCAATCAAGAAGAAGAGCGAAGAACCAAGGCTAGACACGAAGCTAGAGCTCTAGATCCACCCGTTTGACCCCTATTTATAGCTTCTAGCAGGATGAGTTCGAAGATGGTTGTTGGAGGATGCCATGTGGACTTCAGTTTCATTGACCAGCAGCACTTCAAGATCGGTCAGTGGATCAGAGATGCTGGTTTGACATCTCTCTATTCTATGAGCGAGAGGTACTACCCAGGGCTCATATATGAGTTCTATAGATCACTAGCCCGTGGGAGTGATGGCTGGTTTGCTTAGGTCAGAGGCTGGGATATCCCAGTTACTTCAGAGATATTGAGTAGAGTGTAGGATATTCCTATGACTGGTTCTGTTGTTGACAATTTGATTGACAAAGTGAGTCGTCTCCAGTGTGTATTCGAGTCAGACATTTTGCCTAAGGGAGCCACTATACCTGCATCCCGTTTGTCTATGGAGATGAGACTTCTGCACCACATTATCGCTCGAATCCTTCTATCGAAGACCAGATGTTTTAACTACATCACTGAGAAAGAGCTGTTAGTAATGGTCTTATTGGTACAGCACACACCCGTCTGCCTTCCCGTGCTTATGTTACACCAGATGATGGAGGCTTCGACGAGTCAGCGACTCTGCTTACCCTACAGGATGGGGTTGACTTTATTATTCAGAGAGTATGGTGTTACATTTAAGGACAAGCCTTACTGTATGCTCCTACATACTGATGTGTATGACATCAGGTCAGTACATCGGATTGGTTATCACTTGTTCAGAGACCAGTGGAGATGCAGAGTATCTAGTTAGGCCGATGACAGAGATGATGACGATGCTGCAAAAGAGGAGCACATTCTTTCCAACGAGGCAGGACCTACAAAGACATCTCTTCCAGAGAGTTTGCCTGAGCGAGCAGCGCAGCCAGAGTCTACTTCTCAGTCTGAGCCTACATCTTAGCCTCAGCCAGTTCAGTCAGATACTCCTGGAGATTCAGAGAGCTTGATGGACAGAGTCGATTGCATAGAGATTGATATTCTGATTGTTAGACAGCGATTTGACTGCTTTATTGCTGAGACCAAAGAGAGCCATAGAGGTTTGAGTGATGGCATCTCTGCTATCTTGTCTACTTTGTCCAGATCTTCTACAGGGAGTACTCCAGTTTCTGATCCAGCTCCACTTGCTCAGCACCAGTTGTTGATAGTGATGATGGTGATTATGAGGAGACTGACTCTGATGACTTCGACTTTCTAGATTTGATTTTAGAGCCAGCGGTAGAGGTGAAAGTAGACTTGCCTATTTTCTTCCTACCTTTTTTAATGATAACAAAAAGGGGGAGTAATAAGATTAAAGTATAAATATGCAAGGGAGTAATAAGAATAATAGTATAAATATATGCTTGAAAATATGTCATGTTTGACAATTCTTTTGTGTTAAATTGAAAATTCTTTAACTAAGGGAGAGCAATACCTCCTTTATATTGAAAATATATTTTGAATTGAATTTCATGTAAAACTCTTTTGTGTATCATTTGTTCAGGGGGAGCCTTGTTTATTGCTGAATTTTTGTCTCTCCTAAGCATGTTTTCTTGTAGAGTATCATGATACATGAGTTTATATCTTATATATCCCAAAGCTCTAATACTCTTAATCTTTATAACACGCTCTGATACTCTTAATCATTATATCACTCTTGCTCTGATACATCATTTCAATAATGCAATTGCTTTGATACACCTAGTGCATTTATTTCTTTGCACCTTAAAGAAAATTTTTTTGAAAGTCTTTTTATGCAATTTATACTTAAAGGTTTTGTCATCATCAAAAAGGGTAAGATTGTTGACTCCGTTATTGATTTTGATGATAAGCAAAACGGTTAAGTATAAGTTAAGTACTAATGATTTCTTTGAAGTATGTTTTTATAGAAAATGGTGCTCATAAATTTGAAAAAGATTGATTGATTGAAGAAGCCAAGTTTAGATGAAAGATCTACTCAAAGAAGAGTTGGATAGTTAAAGTTTGTTTGAATGGATACTTGAGTGAAATATAAATTTGATTCAGCATAAGTTCAGGTATTATTTGTGAAGATCTCAGTGAGGTGTCGATTCAAAGTATCGATATATGACACCAAGTGTCGACACATGATAGTGAAGTGTCGACTCAAGCCGGTACGTAAAGAATGTTTAGATGGCATGACTGAAGTGTCAACACATAGACTTGAAGTGTCGACTCAAAGTGTCGACACATAGATCATCTCATCGCTTGAGATTTTTAAATCACAGAACTTGCTGAAGATGAAGAACTGTTGAAGTGTCGACATATGGATGCTAAGTGTCGACTCAAAGTGTCGACTCACCTGAGGAAGTGTCGACATATCTGAGATTTCCAGTAAGCCAGATTAAAGATTTTTGAATTGGGTGTCGACTCAAAAAGTTCAAGTGTCGACCTGAAGTGTTGACTCACAGCCTGAAGTGTTGACACATGAATATCTGGAAACTGTATTGGCTAGCTTTTCAAACATAAAACTTGACCCTTTTTGTCCCTAACAGCTAGATTTTCGTGTCTAATGACTAGAAACCGGATTTGAGGCCTTAGGAAGGTATATATATACTCCAAATCAAATCAAAACATAATAGAAATGAAATAGAAATATCCAAGAGAAAAGAAAAGAGAGCATTCACTCCTGTTCATTGAAGTTCAACCACTTTCAAGCAAAAGCAAGCCTCCAAGCAATCAAGAGACTTCAAGAGCATTAAAGATCAACCATTCTTGAGCAATCAAAGAGGCTTCATCAAGTTGAAAGCATCACAACAATGAGCTTCAAAGAGAAACCTGCTTTTTATTAGAAAGCTTATGTTGTTTCTCTACTTCAAACCTTATTTGTTGTAAGGGTTCTTGTTTAGCCTATTACAAAACCAAGAGAGGTTATTGGTGAGCCTTTGAAAACCAATTAGGTTCTTGGTTAGCCCGGAAAATCAAGGGAGGTTGGTGGTGAGCCTTAAAACCATTTAGGTTCTTGGTTAGCCCGTAAAACCAAGTGAGGTTTTGACTTGTGTGCCTTGTGAAAACAAGTTGGATTTTGATTAGTGAGCCCGGAAAACTAATCGACTGTAATCGGTTGAGATTATAGTAAATTCTCAAGAAAATCTTGGGGAGTGGATGTAGGTACATTGGATAGCACCCCCACTATACTTCTTTGTGTTTGTGGCTTCTTGTCTCCTCTTATTGCTCTTACTTTTATTACTTTATATTTTTGCTGCACATTTACTTAAGAGCATTACATTTAAATTCATCATACCTTGATTAATTATTGGATTGGATTATATACTACTTCATCACATCAAGTAATAATTTTTAAAGACCCAATTCACCCCCCTCTTGGGTTGCTTATTGTGCAATAATCGCCGCCATCTCCATAACAGACCTCCCTCTCTTTGATGATCGATCTTCCCCAAGACCACCGGCAATCATCTCCTTCTTTGTTCGCATCGTCTCTCCCAATGTCGAGCACAGCCACAGCCCAATCTCCGTTGACTGACTCCCCTCCTATGGCTGCCACACACCCACAGCCACTGCCCATGCCAATTTTAGCCTCCACCCATCGGTTGTGCCATCACGAACATCTGCACCAGCCTTTTCCCCTACCATGTTGATAGCCATCGACCGTGTCGCCCTTCTCTGACGAGGATGATTTCGAGAAAGCTGGTGAGATCCGGTTGAAAGATCCATTCCCTTGTTCGAAAGCTTCGGTCTATGGAGGAGGAGGCATCCCACACGAACGTGAAAGCAAGGGAGGATGCTACACGCCTTTCAAAGCATTAGCAACCACCCTATTGCCGACTTTAGTTTAAATTTTTTAAAAAAATAGTGAAAAAAGAAAAAAAAAAGAGAGAAAATATGGAAAAAAAAAAGTGTTTGAATAATTGGAAGTTGAACCTAGCCTAGCGGTCATTTCCTAATGACCAAAGATCCAACTCTCCCTAAATAAATTCTGATCGGGCTGTCCCGCATCTGAGTCGCTTGGATTCTCAAAACAATTGAAACAGCACTCTGGTCATGTCGGCTCAGTTGCTTGCCAAGTGGGCGTGGATGATTGATTTCAAAAAATTGCAATTTTTATACTCTGGACGAGTCGGCTCTAACTTGGTCGAGTCTGCTTGGTTGCCTATGTGCCTGAAACCTTTTTACCATGCCGGAACAATGAGTCAGCTCTCTTGCTTGAGTCGGCTTAAGTGACTTTTGACCAAAAGTATTCCAATTTCTCCAAATTTCTTCCAAAAACTTGCAACCAACTTCCAAAGACTATCCAACTTCTTTTAACCATAATCTAAGTAATTTAACTCAAAAATTACATAGAATTGGCCCATTTTACAAAAACATACAATTGAGTTTTCTTAGACTCTTCATTACATGAACATTTTTTTGTTAGTACATTGATACACTATTATGATTTTAGAATTGTAGGTAGTGTGATTGTTCACTTGAAATATTTTACAAAAACTTCTTAAACATTCAAAAGTGTTAATATCAAATACATACTCTAATATTTTGTTATCATCAAAATCATTTCAGGGGTCAACAAAAGCACTTCAAGTAGTAGTTTCATATTATAAAAAACTTTCTCGAGAAGAAGTATATCGAGGTGAAGAGAGTTGACTTCATGGATAATATAGCAGATCCACTAATGAAGTAATTGAGCCAGCAAAAGACTGAAGCCTACCTTGAGAAGATAAGACTTAGGTATATGGCAATTGCTTTAGTACAGGTGGGAAATTATTAGATGTGTATGCCCTAGAAACCTTGTTGGTTGACACATGTAATTTTTGGGATATTGAAATTATACTTAATTAAATTTTTATCAATAAAATTTGATATTTTCTATTCATATTTTTATGTATTTATGAATCATCCATGAAGTTAATGGACAATGACACACATTCTCAAGACTTAAGAATTTGAGACATATATTATTATAGGTTAACTCCTTAATGCTCTCGATTGTTAGATCATCATGGGATGGTAATCGATCTGTCAAGATCAGTGCATAGATCACTTTCCTTTTGGATAGATAAGTCTCAAGTCTATAGTGTGGGGATACTGAAGAAAGAGTGCAAGTGATTGTTAGAGAATAATAGTACTAAGTATGACCATAAAATAAGAAGTCACATGGATGTCTACTTACTCGTTAGTGACTTTTCAAGCTGTAATTGTGTGGGTAGTTTCTTAACTTGCGGTGCCTTAGTCAATCATAGTAAGGTTGCTATACTTTAATAAGTACATAAATATGGTCCGTAGTCATATGGGGCATTGTAGTATATGTTGTCTATAGTAGGTTCATTATAGAAGTTGAGAGTATACGTACAATGGATCTATCAATCTAGGTAGAACATGGATAGTCCTCTGTGACCTAAGAGGCTAAGTCCAGGAGTTTGTGGCCACAACAACATGATAATGAAAAAGAGTTTTCATGGGAATCATGATTGGGCTCAAGTTAATTAAGTCTAGCATATGATAGATATTTAGGATTTGACGAGAATTCGTGACCTACATCCTATTAAAATTTTTGATAAGAGAACTTGATCACATGATAATTACCCTTAGGGATTCATTTTTCTATTTTACTAGGTTGCCACTATATATTGCTAAGTATCACTAGTGGATTGTGAGAATTCACTTGGATCATTTTTGAATCAACGATCCATGTAGAGTTGAGTTGAGAAAATTCTGGTCCATCAAAAAGGTTTCGATGATACTGTGATAGAGATCATGGTATATCTCATTACTAGATACAATAAAACCCGAGGGGTTATACATAATAGGAGATTAGCTTGATCATGGTTAGGATTAATTTTGGTACCTACTAATTTTGGTACCTGCTAATTTTGGCACATGCTAATTTTAGTACCAGGGACTTAATTACAAAAGTTATAGTATTAATGAACTTAATTGGATTTTGGATCAAATTCTAATTAATTTAAATAGGATTTAATTTAATTGGGCTTGATCTATTGGATTTAAGAATCCTAGTTGGACTAGGATTGATAGCCTTTTTAAATTTGATTTGAAATAGGCTTGAATTTAATTCGATTTGAAACAGATTAAATCTAAATAAAATTGGATACCTAACCTAATTGGATTAGGCCTAAACTCCTTCTAAATTTTATGGAAAATGTGTAATTTCTTACTCCTTTTTATCACAATCTTCTTATCACAATCCTTCTATTTATGACTCTATCTTTTAGATGGATAAGAACCCTTTTTTTTGGAATTCCTTCTAGATAATGATTAGATCTTATTTGAAAAAGCCTTAAAATAGAAGGATATTATGGATTTTGTGTGACAATAAGGAATAAAAATTAGATTGGCATGCTCTAAATTCTTCCATCACAATTTTCCTTTCATTGCATGTCTCCTTCTTTGGGATCGCCTCTTCCCTTTTGAATTCAATTTAGATTAGGATAAGACCCCCTTTAATTGAAGCCTTATATGATCTAAATTTTCATGGAGATTTCTAAGATTTTGTGCAACAAATCTTGAAGGGGAAGGAGAGTTAAGTATGTGCGCTAGTATTTGTTTTTCATTGCATTGCCGCACATTATACTTTGGATCACCCTTCCACCCATCTTTTGATCATTTCACACCCCAAAACCCTCTTAGGGAAGAGGGTTAAGGGAGAGGAGAAAGTAAGATAAAAGGGTTTTTCATTCCTTTGGTATCTAAAGAAAAGTCCTGATTTATTTCATGAAGGGTTCATGAGAAGGCTACAGGGGCTGCAGCTTAGTTTTTTCGATAACATCTTGGAAGAAGTTCAAGATCCAAGATGGAGAAGAGGCCTGCAAGGAGCTAGCACTACGGGAGCCTTAAGAAGTTCAAGATCCAGGTGCTTGTATGGCTTTGACTGCAATCCCAAAAATCCACCAATCCAATTTGAATCAAGAAGAATTAGGATAGCAATCAAGGTAAGTTAATCTATCCTTTCTAATTTTATTTTTTTAAAATCTAATTTCATTCGATGAAATATTAATCAACATGTTAGATAGGTTCTTTAAATTTTTTAAAATAATTTTTGCATGCTTTTATGAAATTATTTTGTAAATTGCTTCCACTAGGATTTTAGAAACCCTAATTTTTAGCAGCTTGCTATAATAATTCCTTCAAAGTATTCCTTTGACCTGAGATTACCACAATGACTTGCAAGCAACTCTCTATGCTTTGGTGTTGGATTACCTATTTTTCTACTATAGTAATAGAAGATTTCTGGGTGCGGTCAAGTACTTGTAAAGTCAGTGTGTGAGTCAAGATAGGAAGGTTTGGAGATAATGCTATGCTATGTTTCAATTTAGCAAAACCTTGGCTAGGATAATCCATGTGAGGAGTCATAGGATTTATTAGGTTAAGACACATCTGGATGCACTATCTAAGAGTTGGCAATTAACTCTTAAGTTATCCTTAGCATTGGATCAAAGGGATGAATTATACAGTAATCATATGCTTGGGTTCTTGAATATTACTTTGCAATCATCCGATCTATCTGGATATTGGGTACCATTGCTAGATGGTCGCATCGATTAGTTTAGGAATTGATTCCTGGGTTACGAGTTTAGTATTCAAACCTATGGATCACACACAATAGAAGTTTCTGAGTGATCATGATGGATAATTAATGATTAAAAATCATTCAAGGATACAATTATTAATATAATTGATAATAAATCTTATATAAGTATTGTAAAGAACTAATTAATTAAGTATTAATTAATTATAAATGGATTAATTAGCAACTAGATTGGTAATTGGCTTAATTTGATTGAGCAAAGAGGTTTATGTTAAGTCTAATTTAATTGGGTTCAATTAGGTCTCATCTGATTAGGTTATATAATGACCTAATCACTGAGGAGTTTTAATTCTGGTTTGATTCATACTTAAATTTGCCTAATTCTTGATTTAATAGAAAATTAATTAAGTTAATTATGAACTAATTAGATAATGTTCAAGTATTTAATTAAGTTAAACTAAATTTGATTTGATTTGAACTCAGTTCGAATCGAATTAGGATTCGTATTCCTAACTTGAATTTTTCTATGAATTCTCTATAAAAAAATAGTTTTTTTATCCTTCCTTGTTTTTCTTTTAATTAGGATTGGTTCAAAATAATCCTAGATGAATTTTGGATTCATTTGATAGACTTCAAATAGGATTAGAGCTCCTAGTCCTATTCAATCTCTATCTCCCCTTTTCCTTATCAATTTCCATGTCCCATTTTTATTAAGTTTTTCTAGGGTGTGCACGAATTTGGAGAAGCATTACCATGAGAATTAAGATCTAAACCCACCAAAAAAATAAAAAGAGGGAGAGTTGGCATGAGAAAAAAAGTGGGCGTGGGATCTAGGTGCTAGGGTTTTAAAGGAGAAAGAAAGAAAAATAAGAAGTCTTCTTTTTCTTTTTTTCTTCCACTTCTAAATCCTCCTAGACCTCATCTTCTTGATCTTCTTGGAGGGTTCAAGAAGTGTCAAAGAAGGAGTTACATCAACCTTCCTTCGACCTTTGCATGGAGCTAGCACTCTAGGGAGGCTGATCATTTCAGGGCTTTGTATGGACGATCTATAGAGGCCGGACAACCTATGCAGATGTGAGGTAACCTAAAGAACCTTTTCTATGTGCCATTAATAGTGAAGATTAGTGACCCGTGCTCAAGCATGAGATCCGATCTCATAGGTAGTTGTTGGGATATCCTGGTTCAGCTACGAACCAGGCTCAGGTTTGACTTATCGAAGCCCCGGTTCTCCAGACTACGGACTTTGGACTAAGCGAAGGCCAACTGCAAGCAACTCAAGGCTTCACACCGAACTACAACATCCGAAGGCCAGTCCTTCGGGTAGCACCTTCAGCCCCGGTTGAAGTCTGAACTACTCATCGACTCCTGAAGACACGAACTTCAGTCCCCGCCGTAGACATAATCTCCGGCCTTGGAAAAATACCAAGCCTTCGGCCCACACAAGGGAAAACCCGAAGCTTGAATCACAATCTGTTCCAAAAAGGAAACTGTAACCAACGGTTGCAATCGACACTCATCATGCCATGATCATGGCACGTAATTCCTGCAGCCACGCCTCCGATCTAGCCGGAACCGCTCATTGACAACCAACGATCGCCAATCATGGGAGAGATTGGCTCTCCATGATTTTCGGAAAAAGAGCGGGCCACTGACCGGAGGCCATCTTTTAAATATGGGTAAGAAGGATGGCTCGAGAGGTACGCGTGAATAATCTCGCACACATACACTTTCAATCTCCAAGAACTCTTTTCCTCTTCCACTCTCGACATCTTCCCTATTATGTGGCTGGAATCCGCCACTGACTTAGGCATCGGAGTGTCCTCCATCGGAACAACTCCGACAAGGGACCTATTTTGCAGGTGAACCAAGGAGCGGTCCTGTGATGCAGTGGCTCTGACCGGCCGATCCAGGGACTCCACGCCAACAGATTGTCATGCCAGGAAGGGGGCGTATTATTAACATTTGTTAAGCTCTCTCCCAAACAAGGGAAGAAACAAAGAATTTTTTGATGGCAAGAGGAAAAGCTCAAAATGCTTCTACAAGCCGGAGTCATGCTCCGTCTCAGGGGGGTACACCCCCGGAGGAGAACGATGTTCCACCTCCCATGGTTGTTGTGGGAGAACAGCAGTTTGAAGCTCTTATGAACCAAGTCGCCAACCTGACGGCCATGGTTCAAGAGTTCTAAGACAGAAACTTTTCGGTGGCAAACCCACTGGCTGTTTCTAGACATAGCTCTCGATCTCGAAGAAGGAGAGCACCACGGGAGGATTCAGCGCATCCCTCCCCCGTTCTCGGTCCTCTCCCGAAGGCCGAACTTCGAGACTGCCTAGGTCTACCGATTTCCCACAAAAAGGGAAAAGGCCTAGGTAAACTTCCTCCTCCTCCTCTGAAGACTCCACTCCGGTGGAGAGAGCGCCCAAGCAGACTCCCGATTATGATGGAAGGTTTAGAGCTATCAAATCAGAGATGGCAAGGATGCGAGAACAGAGAATGCGGGATCAGAGAGATCCCGAGGACTTGATTATGGGTGATCTACGCCCACCCTACACCGACTGCATCATGGATGAGGACATTCCTCGGCACTTCAGGGTTCTCCAGATGGAACCCTATGACAGCACCTCTGACCTCCTCGACCATTTGGACAGCTTCAAAGCCCATATGATGATCCAAGGAGCTTCGGATGCAATGTACTGTTTGGCATTCCCGGCTACCTTGAAGAAGTCCGCTTGGATGTGGTACTCGAGCCTGCGACCAGGTACCATCGATTCCTTTTCCGAGTTAGAAAAAATGTTTGTCTTGCATTTCAGGACCTGCTGCAAGACTCCTCGAAATATGGACACACTCTTCCTCCTTCACCAGAATGAAGGAGAGGGCCTGAGAGATTACATCTCCAGGTTCAATGCGGCCACGCTTGAGATCCCCAATCTTAACGAGCACGTGGCCATGTCAGCACTGAAGAAGGGGCTTCGAACCTCCAGACTTACTTTTTTCCTGGGCAAGAAGTTCTCTAAAAGCTATGCTGAGCTCCTATCAAGGGCTTAGAAATACGTCGATGCTGAAAAGCAGGCGACAAATCGACGTTTGATTGAAGGAAAACCCCCTTCAAAGAAGAAGAATAACAGGGGGCAAGGCTTCCCAAACTTCCAATAATAACGGTGGAAAATATGCAGACCATCGGAGAAGCCCTTCCAAGCCCAGAGCATTGGGAGGAAGATTCGACTCCTACACCCTCCTCAACCTCCCTCGAGAGAAGATCCTCATGGAGATAGAAAAAGAAAACTATCTCCAACGGCTCCATCCCATGAAGGCCTCCTCTTCCGCAAGGAATAGGAACAAATTCTGCTGATTCCCCGGGACTACGGCCACAACACAGAAGAATGCATCCAGCTGAGGGATGCGATCGAGGATCTCATCAAGAGAGGATACCTGGGGCAGTACATCAGTCGCCAGGGACCCCGGATCGGAAGCAATTGTTCCCCAGCCACCTCCCAAAGAGGCCGAATTGCCAAATCAAAGGCCCATCAATGGAGGTGTAGGGATGATACACCGGCCCACCAACTGGAGAAGGGATGAAGATGAAGCTTCAAAGTGACTGAAAGATAACAACTCCATCCTCTTCTCTGATGACGACCTTGCGGGAGTTCAGCTCCTGCATGACGACCCTCTTGTAATTTTGGTCGTAGTGGCCAATTATGATGTACAGAGAGTTCTTATTGATAATGAAAGTTTGACTGATATCTTGATGTATGATGCATTCTCTAGAATGTGTTTGTCTAGACATCAACTGCAAAGATCCCCCATACCACTCTCCGATTTCGGGGGCAACCAAGTTTATGCCGAAGGGGAGATAGTGTTGCCTGTAACCCTCGGCTCCAAGCCTCAACAAAAGACATTGCCGATCAACTTCATGGTGGTCCAGATCTCCTCTGCATATAACATTATTCTAGGGGGGCCCACCTTGAACAGGTTTCGGATCGTGATCTCCTCTCACTACCTCTGGTACACTTTCCCATCAGGAATGGTGTTGGAGAAGTTAGAGGGAACCAGAGGATGGCACGACTATGTCTAATGATTGAAGACAGGTATTTCAAGGATTCGACTACTCCGGATCAGCTGGATCCGAGGGATTCAACCACAAACCTTGGTGAACCCATGGAGAGGACCATCCCGATACCTTTGAAAGAGGAAGATCCCTCCAGAGTTGTGCAAATTGAGAGCATCCTTGATGAGGAAACCAGAATGAAGCTGATCCATTTCCTCAGGGACAATGCCGATGTCTTTGCCTGGTCGGCTTCAGACATGCCCGGGATTCCCGCCGAAGTGATTACTCATCGACTGGAAGTAACCCCTGGGCATAAGCTGGTGCGATAGAAGAAGAGGAGCTTCCCCCGAAAGACAGCAAGCTGTTGATGAAGAGGCTAGCAAGCTCCTTAAGGCAGGGTTCATCAGAGAGGCCCGCTATCCCGAGAGGCTGGCCAATGTGGTAATAGTGAAGAAAGCTAGCGACAAGTAGAGGATCTGAATTGACTATACAGATCTCAACAAGGCTTGCCCAAAAGATAGCTTCCCTCTTCCAAAGATTGATCAACTGGTCGACGCTACCGCCGGCCACCAGTTGCTGAGCTTTATGGATGCCTTCTCCGGCTACAACCATATCAGAATGGATCCGCAAGATGAGGAGAAGACGACATTCATCACCGATAAAGGTCTCTACTGCTACAAGATGATGCCGTTCGGTCTCAAGAATGCCGGAGCAACATTTCAAAGACTCATCAATAAGGTGTTTGAAAAGCAACTGGGAAGAAATATGGAGGCCTATGTTGACGACATGATCGTTAAGAGTCTCAATCGGAGAGATCACATCCACGACTTGGAGGAGTCATTCAGCGCTCTCCGGTGCTACCACATGAAGTTAAACCCAGCGAAATGCGCCTTCGGGGTCACGTCGGGTAAATTCCTCGGCTTCCTTATCACTAAACAAGGGATTGAGGCCAACCCCGAGAAGATCCAGGCCTTGAAGGATATGAGACATCCCTCCTGTAAAAAGAAAGTCCAACAGTTGACAGGGAGGATTGCCTCCCTAAGCAGATTTATCTCTCGGTCAGTAGAGAAATATCTTCCGTTCTTCAAGGTACTTCGGCAATCAAAGGGCTTCGAATGGTCCGAAGACTATCACGTTGCCTTTGAGGAATTGAAAAAGTATTTGGAGACCCCGCCATTACTCTCCAAGCCAAAAGAAGGCGAGGTCTTCTACTTGTACCTCTCTGCTTCAGATGAAGTAGTGAGTTCGGTTCTTGTCCGGAAGAAAGAAGATGGGTTCCACAAGCTGATTTACTACATCAGCAAGATCCTACATGATGTAGAAACGTGATATGCAAGGATACAGAAGCTGATCTACTCTTTAGTGATTGTGGCAAAGTGACTACGGCCATACATCCAGGCCCACGCTATCGTGGTGCTAACTGATCAACCTCTCAAGGCTGTTCTCCGATCTCTGGATACTTCTGGAAGGATAGCCAAGTGGGCTATGAAGCTAAGCGAATTTGACATTAGCTTCCAGCCCTGAGCGACTATGAAGGCCCAGGTTGATGTGGCAAGCATATGATTAGATGATGTGGCGAGCATATGATTAATATTTTGAATATGGTTTGTAGAGCAATGAAACCTAATTACACTAGCATTGTACTCATCATAATAAGACTTAAGGATTATAAGAAAATGGGTCTTTTACTTGATTAGACACAATCCTAAACTAAGAAGGAAGAAGATTTAGACAATAGGGGCTAATGATTGTGGACTTACGTTGATGAGCTTTCCAACCTTCTTTTGATTCATACCTTGAAACTACCATCGTTCAGAACTGAAGAACCTTGATAACAGAGATCAGAACCCTGGACTTGGGGCTTCAGCTTGTTGGTTCTTTGTCAAGGTGAACCCGGCCCACAACTCAAAGTCTTCAAAGGACCCTGCAATGAAGATCAAAGTTAAGGAAGAAGGATAAGAACATATAAAAGGGATGGGAGAATTTATGAACTAAGAACAGAAATTTGAGAAGATCTGGCCGACTCCAATGCCTTCACTTGAGCTTGGAAGATGCGGAAAAGAATGGCTTTGGCGTGGAGGAAGAAGATGGGAAACTTTCACATAAAAAAAAATACAAGACAACTTCTACTTCCAAACTTCAACTTCAATTTTCATTCATTCCCAAAAATCAATCCCCTTTACAATGGGCATCCAAGGCCTTTAATAGCCTCACAAAGCTAGTTTTTGAAATTTAAAAACTCCCCAAATTGAGGAGGATTACAAGGGGGGTTGGAGGATTTGGTGGAGAGTTTGGAGGGATGGGGGGGGGGGGGGGGGGTTGGAGGATTTGGTGGAGGACTTGGAGGGGTGTGGCCAACCTCCTTGAATTTGAATCTTCCTTGTTGGCGCCAAAGAGTGATGAGGTGACTAGTGAGGTGGCGCTGATGATGTGGCATGATGAGATGGTCTTCTACTTGGATAAGGAATGACATGTGGCGCCAAGTGGTCCTAGTTGATGGTCCTTTTCTCTTGCTTGGTTGATGTGTCTTCTCTTCTTCATGTGGTCAAATTCTGGGTCCAGAATTTGAGTCTTGTTGCTGGCTTTCATTGCTTTAAGACTTGATTAACTGAAATAGACTTAACTCAACTGAACTGACTTGACTGACCTAAACTTGAAACGGACTTACAGGAAATGAAATTTTTTTTTTTTAAAAAGTAATTACAGGACTCAATAAACACTCTTGATTAATTACAGGACTCTTGAAAAGGAAATGGCTCTTGAAAATAAAACATTTACAGGACTCTTGAAAAGGAAATGGCTCTTGAAAGTAAAACATTTTTGAACTAAAGGATACAAGGTAACCTAATTATCTTCGATCCAAATTGGGATAAGGCTAACCTTGTCGGAGTGAAGTTTCTTTCGGTTTCTGGTGTCCACACCACATGTGATCTCCGATTTTCTGGTCGAGTGCACCTGGAAGTCCGAAGATGAAGCCTCTTCGGATGAAGAAGAAATCCCGAAGGAGATGAAGTCCGTTTGGGTGCTTCATGTGGACGGAGCTTCCAATGCTATCGGGTGTGGGGCTGGACTCATGTTGGCTGAACCTGACGGCCAGATTATAGAGTATGCACTACGTTTCTCCTTCCATGCCTCCAATAATCAGGTCGAATATGAGGCCCTACTTGCCGGACTTCGGATCGCCAAAGATCTGGGAGTTCGGCAACTCCGAACCTTCTTCGATTCTCAATTGGTTGTGAATCAAGTCAATGAAGAGTACGTAGCCAAAGATCCAACCATGGTGCAATACCTGGAGAATGTTCAGGCTTTATCCTCTTAACTGGAACATTATGAAATTATTCATGTTCCCCGATCAAGGAACTCCCGGGCGGATGTACTGTCTCGACTGGCAACTATAGCACCGGAGTCTCTTGGGCGCACCTTTATTGAACATCTTGAAACTCCAAGCATTGCCGAAGAGGCTACAAAGGTGCGCCAGATTGATATAGAGCCAAGCTGGATGGATCATATCATCAGATTCCTGAATGAAGGAGAATTGCCCGAAGATAAGGCAGAGGCTAAGAAGATCCACTGGATGGCATCTCAATACGTCATCTTAGACGAAACCCTCTACAAGAGATCGTTCTCCCAACCACTGCTAAAATGCCTCGGACCCACCGATGCAGATTATGCATTGAGAGAGGTCCACAAGGACATATGCGGGGATCACTTGAGAGGCAGATCTCTAGCATACAAGATTATTCGACAAGGGTATTACTGGCCCTCCATCCAGAAGGACTCAGCTGATTTTGTGCGAAAGTGCGACCAATGCCAAAAGTATGCCAATGTACAGAAACAACCTGCGAGTCACCTGACTTAGTTGGCAGCCCCATGGCCCTTTGCCCAGTGGGGGATGGACATTCTTGGCCCTTTCCCACCAACATCAGGGCAAAGGAAGTTTCTCCTAGTGGCCATCGACTATTTCACGAAATGGGTGGAAGCCGAACCATTGACCCAAATCATAGAGGGCAAGGTGGAAAGTTTTGTGAAAAACTCCATCATCTTCAGGTTCGGTATCCCACACGTCATCATCACGGATAATGGGAGACAATTCGATAATCCGAAGTTCAAGGACTTCTATGCTCGGTACCATATCCAGCATTGGCTAACATCCATTGCTCATCTACAGTCCAACGAAGAAGCCGAAGTCACCAACCGGACCATCCTGCATGGTCTAAAGACAAGGTTGAACATCGCCAAAGGGTTTTGGACTGAAGAACTGACCTCTGTTCTTTGGACATACCGAACTACCCAAAGAACAGCCACCGGTGAATCTCCGTTCAACCTAGCCTACGGTACCGAAGCCGTGCTACCTATCGAAGTCTCCCTACTGTCCCTGAGAATTGACAACTATGAAGAGCTTGAGAATTCCGATCGTAGAAGGATTGATCTGGATTTGCTATCAAGTACCAGGCTACAGGCCCAGATAAGAATGGCGGTATACTAGCAAAAGGTCACCAAGTACTACAACGCAAGGATGAAGGAGCAAACTTTCCACACGGGGGACATGGTATTGCGAAGAGCAGAGGTGTCCAGGCTAACGGAATAGGATAAACTCTCCCCCAACTGGGAAGGCCTATATCAAGTCGAAGAAGTTATTCGACCAGGGACATATCGACTCAAGACCTTGGAGGGGAAGACCCTATCCCGGCCATGGAATGTACAAAACCTTCGCAAATACTATTAATAAAAAAAGTTTCAAAAAAAACTCCTGTGCAAAGCTCCTCAACCCTACTCAACTCAGAATGGCTAGTTGCATTGACTGAACGACAATAGCCCAAATGACCCGATCTGAAAAATCAGTCAACTGCGCAAAGGAGAGTCTGATCCACTCACCTTATCGATATGCCCGACGAGCATAATGGATGGCCTAACCAGGCCACCAAAAAGATCAAAGGTGCAGGGATGGTTTTCGTAACCTACCCTATGGTGAATCCGAACATGTGTCGAGGCAGGCTTGAACAGCCTACCTTAATCACGACAGAAAGTGCACAGGGATGGTGTAAACACCCTACCCTACAGAAAATCCGAACACGTGCCTAAAAGGACCACTGTTGTCCTCTCTATCAATAACAAATACTCTCAGAACGGTCCAGCGGACCCTACTTCTTCCTTATAAATCACAAGTGGTCTACGGAGTCTACATTATGGACAAATCGTGATACAACACATCGCATAAAATACACGGGAAGAGGTAAAAGAAAAGATCTTTCATTTCTTTCAATTTTTTATAAAAATAAAAGAAAAGAAAGAGAAAAGAAAGAAAGAAACTCTCCTAAAAAGAAAGAAAGAAACTCTCCTAAAAAGAGATACAAAAAAAAAAAGTGCAACAGCAGCAATAGCAAGGTTGGGAAATTTGCATTAACTCCTCGACTGGTTTTTCCCGTACCGTCGGAGAGAGACCAGATGGGATGATGAAGGGCCCCTGGGGTTCCCGTCCGAACTCGAGTCCGACACCTCATCGGAGTCAGAATCGAATTCATGGCCGGGGAAGGGAACGGAGGGTTTGATATTATCCAAGCCCTTCAAGTCATAAAACTTGGCAGCTTTCCTTCGGCACTCCCAAAACCCCTGGTGGAAGGAGTCCAAGGCCACCCCGGTGAGCTCATCCTTGAATGAGACAGAAGTTCTGAAGTTTGCAACGGCATCCATTGCCTCCTTCTTCGCCTCCTCCATCGTCGTGGTCGCCACTGTGACTTGGGCCCGGGCCTCCCTCAATTGAGCCTCCAGAAGACGGACCTTCTTCTCGAGACGGTCCACCAGAGGCTCCTCCTCTTCGCCTATAGGCCCAGATGACTCTGGACTTCACTTCCTCTTGGGGTCAATAGCCCTCCTCTTCGCTGCACGACGCAGCTCAGAAGTGCTGAACCTTATGGCTAATAGAAGGAAGACACCAACGAAAATGATGGCCTTCGACGGCAGGGGGCAGGATCCTATTTATAGAAACCCTATGCCCACGATCGACTGCGGGGAGGCACATCCCACATCCTTCCCAGGTGTATGAGAAGGTGCCATGTGTCCAGGTGATGCTTCAATAACTAGAAAGTCTCTCGAAAGCCATCCCCAGGACCGCAACCGCCATCGCTTCAAATCCGGAGAAAACTGCATTGTGTGACGGCATCATTAATGGTCTCCTTTTGGGAAAAAGAGGCCCGGTGGCTCATAAGGCACAAGAGATTATGACTGTACAAATTTTGACGTGCCATGTGGACAACGATGATCCTAATCAAATCCCCCTAATTATTGATTGGCGGGGAGATGACTCCTGTTCGCCCCAACGAACAAGCTCAACATCCGAAGAAAGGCAACACAAGGAGTTTTGGTTCGTTCAAGGGTTCGTCCTTACCGACTGAATGGCCTTCATCCACGACTATTCAACCAAGCAGAAAAGAGAACGGTAAAACCAGCTCTTATTGACTGGACGGCCTTCAGAGACTATCGTTCGACTAGGCAAAAGGAGAAATGATAGAACCGTTACAGGCTATACATGAGGCACAACAATGCATATGCAAAGAAAGGAGAATTCATTCCAAAATCTGGGAAAATTGCAATACAAAGTTCATTGGCAATACAAGTAAGAAAGGAAGAAAATACATTCAGAGTGATCCAGGTCACTCAACATCAACAGGAGAAGGCTCTACACCACAGGACTGTAGCAACTTGTTAACTTGCTCGGAGAGGATCTCATCAATTTGGGCCGGGATGGGAGAACCTTCAGCCTGGACTCCTCCTGCCTGAGTCACCTCCTGGGATGAGATCAAAGCTGGGATCACCTCCAGATTTTCGACTGGGGTTGCAACCTCCTCCGCCGGACATGGCGACTCCTCGACTTCCCCTGCGGCTTTGGCCTCCTCCGCTTCTTCTCCTTCCTCTCCAATTATGTTGTAGGAGGGGATCATTGAAAGGTCGAGGTGACGGAGGGTCTCCTTTACCTTGGAAAGCCCGTCGTTGAAGCCGTGCTGGTAGGCATACAATGATGCTTCATCAATCTCTGTCTGAAATTGCGAAGACATCTTGAAGTCAGCCACGACATTGTCTATTTGCTTCCTCAAAGCTTCGGACTCCCTCTTGGTGGCTTTGGCCTCCCTCTTAGCAACTTTGAATTCCAAGATCGCCTCTTCGGCCCTCCTAGAAGCCTCCTCCACCACCTTGGACAGTTTCTCCATCCTCTCCTGATTCTCCCTGGCAGTCCACTCCAGGGATTCTACTTGCTTCCTGCTCCTGTTCCACCCTGCCTCTTGTCCCGCTATCCTCGAGTGGGCGCTCTTCAGTTCGCCCTTCAAGTCACGAACTTCATTAGTTACCCGGACAAGACGGTCCTCCATGGATTGCTTCAGCTCTTCGGCTACTTCCCTGGCAGCCCTAGCAGTCTGAAGCTCCTCCTTGAGGTTGTAGACGAGGCTGTCCACATTCCCCAGGCCTTCCTCCATGAAGGTGAAGTCATAGACCAACTACATCAAAAAAGAAGAATCGAGGGTCAAATAACTCTCAAGGCAAAGGAGGTGGTGATAGTCATACCTGTTGCAGGGCGGCAAAGTCAGAATCAGACACCTTGAGAAAGCTCCAGTTCTGGAGAATTACTAGGTTGTGGGGCTGTATCGTATCCTTCAATGCCTGCCTGGCTTCCTCCGGAACCAGCAACTCTCCCATAAGTGGGAGCTCCGAAGGGTTCATCAAACGGCCTCCGACTGAAGAAGCTCCGTAGATGGACTCTCCTTCGACTTGCCGTGCTTTGTCCCTATCGGTAGCAGAGGGGCAAACCGGCGGCACATCTACTCTTTGAGGCGGGCCCCACGTTGTGTCGACTGGGGAGGCGACCGCCACTGGAGTCTTGACTGGACAGGGCCTCACTGGAACCCCTTCCGTAGTCACTGCATTTTCCCCCGAGGCACCTCGGGAGGACGAAGTGCTTTGGTCCCCTTTGGGACCATCTCTCCGAGCTTTCTTCCGAGCTGCAGACCTGGTGGAAGGAGCCTGTGCAACCCTCCTCTCCGAAGTCTAGCGAAGCCAGCTCAAATTGCGCTTCATCCACCACCTGCAGGCAAAGGGGATCACCTCAGTTAAATGAACTACAACAAAACCTAAAGTAGAGGAGCAGAAATTTCCACTGCTATACCTAGTGAGGGGAATTTACTAATTCCCGCTTGATGGAGGTTCCTCTCGTCCAACAACTCCCGGATAGGAGCAACTTCCGAGTTGGTCAGAGGATCATAATCCAACTGATTGGCCACCAAGATATTCTTTCCGTCATTGGTGGTTAGGCGAGGCTTCTTCCACACAGTGTCGAAGCCCCATGGGTCGAAAGACAACACAAATACAAAGACAGGTTTCCACCTGTGGATGGCGCTGGGCATGTCCTTAATCACCCTGCGGCCCGATCTGGGACCGATCACCCACCATCCGTTGCTGTGGAAGTCTCTCTTGAGGACGAAAAGGGCCGAGAACAAGTTAGTCCTAGGCTCTACGTTGGCGATGTTGCACATGACTAGGAACCCGCAGATGTTCCTGATGTTGTTTGGGGTCAACTGTGCTGGCACCACTTGGTACAAGCAAAAAATCTTAACAAAGAAGGGGTGCATGGAAAACCGAAGACCAGCCTTCAGGTGATCTTCGTATACAGCTAGGCACCTAGGGGGAGCTTTGTTCACCCGCCCCTCGGGCACGGGGAGGACAAAGGGAAATTCCTTAGGAATGCGGTAGCATTCCCAAAGAAGGGTTGCCTTGCTCTAAGAAACCGAGCTGGGGACAGACTCCGGACCTACTGCATCTCCGGCCCCCGAGGGCCCAACCTGCTTCCCCTGACTCTCTACGGTCTCTTCCATGACAAAGGAATGAAGCAAAGGAGCGGAAAGAGAATTCTACCTGAAGAATAGACCGGTAGTCCAGAACGGTTTGGGCGGAGAATGAGACGAGATTGAAGAAGCTTCCTTGCCTAGACCTTCACCCTTCCCCAAAAGAAAAGTAAGGATCTCTGGACCCCCACAGAGGGTTAATTTGACTCAAGGTTACCCTGGGAGGTAACCCATTTATGACTGACCGCCAGGATAAGATTTATCCTTCATCCAACGAGCGGAGAACAGCCACCACAACTATCCAAATCCCAACCAAAAGATTGCCTCAACCACTATGCAACGGGACGAGGAGGGATAGCCTCAGGGCCACCTACTTTTCCCCAATCTGGGAATGGCACTTATCTACCATCTGATTCTTAGATCATGATGGACAGCCCAATAGAGGTCCCGTAATCATTTACTGCGCCATCTCTTAGGAAGAAAGCGACAAGGCCATAATACTCTCACTTCTCGAGGTAGATCACCACTTCGACAATTGAGAGTAGGGGGCAACTGTTGGGATATCCTGGTTCAACTATGAACCAGGCTCAGGTTTGACTTATCGAAGCCCCGGTTCTCCGACTACGGACTTTGTACTAAGAGAAGGCCAACTGCAAGCAACTCAAGGCTTCACACCGAATTACAACATCAGAAGGCCAGTCCTTCGGATAGCACCTTCGGCCCCGGTCAAAGTCTGAATCACTCATTGACTTTTGAAGATACGAACTTCGGTCCCCACCGTAGATATGATCTCCGGCCTCGGGAAAATACCAAGCCTTCGGCCCATGCAAGGAGAAACCCGAAGCTTGAATCATAATTTGTTCCAAAAAGAAAACTGTAACCAACGGTTTCAATCGACACTCATCATGCCATGATCATGGCGTGCAATTCCTGTAGCCACGCCTCCGATCTGGTCAGAACTGCTCATTGACAACCCACGATCGCCAATCATGGGAGAGATTGGCTCCCCATGATTTTCGGAAAAGAGCGGGCCACTGACCGGAGGCCATCTTTTAAATATGGGTAAGAAGGATGGCTCGAGAGGTACGCATGAATAATCTTCCACACATATACTTTCAATCTCCAAGAACTCTTTTTCTCTTCCACTCTCGACATCTTCCCCATTCTGTGGCTGGAATCCGCCACTGACTTAGGCATTGGAGTGTCCTCCGCCGGAACAACTCCGGTAAGGGACCTATTTTGCAGGTGAACCAGGGAGCGGTCCTGCGACGCAGTGGCTCTCCGACCAGCTGATCCAGGGACTCCACACCAATAGTAGTGTAGAGAAGATCTACAGCATGCATCGATGAGATCGATGTTTGTTGATTTTAATTTTAGCACTTACTACTTTGCAAATCTTGTTCTTAATCCTTGGTAGAGATTTTTAGAATTATTCTTATGCATATTATTGATTAAAAATTGTTTTAACTTGATATGCTTCTGCTAGTATTTAAAAAAAAATTAAAATATATGTATGAAACTCTATTTCGATTTTTATTAGTGGTATAGAGCCAGGTTGCATGACATGATTTGTAATGTAGTTTCTTGCATATTTGATATGTTTTAATGTTTGAGTAACTACTTTGGATTGGGATAATCATCTGGCCATCCAGTCATAGGGGAGAAGTAGGGTTTAAAGGCCTTATCTTCTCATTCCATAAGGTCTCCTATAGCATGTAGGGGTGCTACTGTGATGTCATCCCATGAACAAATGAGATAAAAATAATTTTATTAAAGTTATTTTGATATTTAAATTTAATTTTTAGTTATTTAATTTTGATTAATTTACTATTTTTGATCTAAAATAAAGTTATTATGGTTCGATTTTATATTTAGAGCATAAGTCATTACATAACTTTCAGCATCATGACTATATCGTATAATGTTGATCTAAAATCATTTAATTTGTCTAAGATGCATTTAAGTTGTTTAGATTATATTTGGAATTATTAATCTTGATTAATTGCTATAATTAAGAATTGAAAGATTAGGTCTATAATTATGATTTGAAGATCTAATGTCAATTCATAAACCTTGGGCTATGGGTTAGCTTGAATCAGGTTGATTAACCGGGTTAGACCTAGGGTTAGAATTTTGAATAATATGAACCTAATAGAGGAATTGATTTAACCTAATCAAAAGTTAATTAAGATTAGACAATATTTTTTTAGATCAATTCTATAGTGATAACTTGATTAGGCCCATATTATATCAAACATATCTAATTATAGCTCAATAGTTAGATCCAATCATTAGGCTAGTTTAATCAAATTTGAAAAACAATAAGTATCTAAGATAAGTTTAATAGTTTGATTATGGTTATTAATTGGGACTACCTCTTACCTAGACAACTTGATTGATATCTAAGGAAAGAGGTTAATGACGAAACCTTTCCATCGATCTCACTTATCTGGCCAATATGATCAATCATATTTTGATCAGAAAGCTTATCAATTTAAGTAAACTCATGCAAGTAAGGATGATCAGTAGACTGATCTAGATGCCCTTGGACCAATTCTCTTCAACCCTTGTCACAAATTTGGTTAAGTTGGTGGGAAGATTGTTAATTGATTCATGTCTTTTTTCTCTCTTCTTAACCATTTAACAAAATTCTCTAAATTGATAGATCCCTAAAATGATAAAATTATGGGGATAACCGAGTTATAGCCTCGCATTAAGAGAATGATAATGAGTTCAATAGTTAAGATAATAATTGGAGGCCCAAAGGTCTAGTGCTCATTTAGCTATTGGAATTATCATTTATATTATGATGATTTAGTTGCAACTTTCTTAATGGTGTCAAGTAGGCTGGCCAAAGTCAAGCTTGGCCATTTGTTAGTTAGAAGCACTAAGTCTTATCATGTTAATAGTTGGACATAACTAAGACTTTCAATAGAGGCCTAAAGGCCTGCTGAAGAGGTGCCTGAGATAAAATTAATACTAGAAATTATTTAGAGAAACAATTAGCTAGGAACCTATATTTAGATGTATATGGGTGGGCCATCCAAAGCCGAGCTCATGTATAATCTATTAGATTCTAGTACCCACTAAGGAATTAATGTAATTCCTTAAATTGAAGATAAAGGCTACCAATTTATACAAAATAGTGGGAGAACCTTTAGACTAAAGTCCAAGTCATTAGGATTAAATGATTCAAATACTAAAAGGCATTATTCTCTTTGCTTTTTAGTTAAAAATGGTCAATACTTCATCGCTCCGATCATTGTTAGATAATGAAAAGCTGATAAAATCCAATTTTAAGAGTTGGTATCGAAAGCAAAAGATTATCGTACATTATAAGGAGCCTGCTCATAATACCCATGGTTTGGTTCGAGATATTTACCAGAAGTGACTCAATGATCAAACCATGGCCCGTTACATTATGTAGGCATCCATGAATGATGAGTTCAATTACAAATTTGAGGATGCTCAGTTGGAGGATATACTTCACGTGTTGAAAAAATCCTTTGCACTCTTGATGATATTGAAAGGTACAAAATATCTTTTGCCATTTTCAATGACAAGATGAGGGAAGGGGTATCGTTCACTGATCATGTATTATACATAATCGAACTAATCGAGCACCTAAGTAAACTTAGATATTTCTTGTATGAGTAGCTAGGAAAGGATGTGATTTTGAATTCTCTATCAAAGTTCTACATCAACTTCTTTAGTCATTATTGAATGACTAAACTTTTAGTCAACTGTTAACTCCTATCTTGATTTTGATGAATAATAAAATAATTAAGTATATTTGAGTACTAACTATGTATTACAAGTCTGTTTAGTAGATTAAAGTATTCATCAAAGCTATATTGTATTGAAGAATTCAAATCTTGTCAAACTATTGAAGAAGTCACTTAAATTAATAAAATTTCCAAGTTATACGGACTTTGGCACATAAGAATGACCTTGAAGAGTCAAATTTTGAATTTAACAAAGTTTCAGCAAGTTTCAGCAAAGTTTCAAGCAAGTGTCAACTCATGAAGATAAGTATCGACTCACAGAATCCTGAGCTGATATGCAGAAAGAGTTTCAGTCAGCATGCATGAAGTATCAACTCATGAAACCCAAGTGTCAACACACGAGTTGACTCATGGTCAAGCAAGTGTTGACTCAAGGCCTGAGACTAAAATGAAGACAGAATATACTGAATTTTGAATTTTGCCTAAGTTCAACTAATGAATATGAAGTGTCGACTCAAATGTCGACTCACCAAAAGAAGTGTCGACGCAGTAGAACACTCCAGAGAGCTTCAAAAAATATTTTTGACCTGGTGTCAACTTAAGTATCGACACATGAGTCGACTCATAACCTGAAGTATTGACACATGTTGGTCTGGATGAATAGTAATGGCTAGTTTTTTGAAGCACAGATTTGATATTTTCTATGTCTAACGGCTATTTTCTCCTCTCCAATGATCATAAATGATCATTTAAGGCTTGGAAAGGTATTTAAATGGACCAAACTCAAGAAAAAAGAAACTAATGTGAACTAATAAGAAAACTAGTGAGCATTCATTGAGTATTCATTACTTTCAAGTAAAGTTGAGTCTTCAAGCATTCAAAAGCATTCAAGAAATATTCAAGTCTAGATCTTAAGCATTGATTAAGGCTTCAATAACTTGGAGACTAGCTTCTCAATAATAATCAAAGAGCTTCAAAGAGATATTTACTTTTATTTTGAAAGCTTATTGTACTCTTACATTATACTTGATTTATCTTGTTGTTCCTAGTATCAAGTGAATTGAAACTAGTGTTTGTATTGTTGGTGAGCCTTGTTTAAAAATCAACTAGATTGTTGATGAGCCTTATTTGAAAATTCAACTAGGTTGTTGGTGAGCTTTGTGAAAACTAACTAGATTGTTGTGAGCCTTGTGAAAACAACTAGATTTTTGGTTAGCCCTGTGAAAACTAAGGGATTTTGATTAGTGAGCCTGGAAAAACTAATCTACTATAATCAAGGAAGGATTATAGTGAAATATTCAAGTAGACCTGGGGAAGTGGACGTAGGTGCTTTGTGTGCACCGAACCACTATAAATTCTTATATTTGTAATTGCTTATCTTTCTTTTCTTGCATTTACATTATTACTTATGCTGCATACTCCTGTTGAGCACACAAATACTTACAAATACACTAGCACTTATTTTAATCTTTATAAAAGTTTTTAAAATCCAATTCACTCCTCCTCTTGGTTGCTTTAGCTGGGCAACAAGTGGTATCAGAGCCTTGTACTTAGGTAATCGGTTTAACCATCTTGAGTTAAAGATCTATGGCAACCCCTATAAGAACTAGTGTAGTTGAGGGTCAAGCCTCAAATAGACCTCCACTTTTTAATGACACTAATTACACATATTGGAAAACTTGTATGCGAATTTATATGCATTCTATTAATTACAACCTTTGGAAAGTTATTATTAAAGGTTCCCATGTTCCTTCAACGATGGTTAATGACGTTTCTATTCTAAAACTAGAAGAGGATTGGGATGAAAACAACATTAAGCATTCGGAGCTTAATGCCAAGGCAATGAATTTGCTCTATTGCACATTGGATCCTAGTGAATTTAATAGGATATCCACATGTGCATCGGTAAAGAAAATTTGGGATACACTTGAGGTTACTCATGAGGGTACACATCAAGTGAAGAATACTAAAGTAAATATACTCATTCATACATATGAAATGTTTAGAATGGAGCCAAATGAATCAATAACTGATATGTATACAAGATTTACCAATATTATAAATAGCATGAGAAGTCTTGGAAAAATTATGTCTAATGCTGACCTTGTAAATAAAATTCTCAGGTCTTTACTAACATCATGGGATCCGAAGGTCACAGCAATCCAAGAAGCAAAAGATATTGAGACACTTTCTTGGAACAACTTGTCGGTTGACTCATGACTTATGAGTTGAACTTGAAACAAAAAGTAGTGGATGTGGATAGAAAGAAAAAACAATTGCTTGCAAATCCACTACATCAAATGAGCCTTCAAGTGAAGAATTAGAAGAAAGTGAAAATGAAAATGAAGAGGCTCTAGTGGCAAGAAAATTCAGAAGATTCATGAGGAAGAAGAAGTTTCCTTACAAAAAGAAGCCACAGCCAGTACAGATAAAGGCAAAGATAAAGAAATAGAAAAAGAGAAGGAGAAGGATCAACCTATCTACTTTAAATGTAAGAAGTTTGGTCACTACAAGGTTGATTGTCCTCTCCTCAAGAAGTTTAAAAATAAGTTTAAGAAAAAAGTAATGATGGCAACCTGGAATGATAGCGAAGATTCTAGTTCAGAAAAAGAACAACAAGAAGTCGCCAATCTCTAGCTTATGACATAGAAGATGAGGTGAAATATGAACTTGAATTTGAATTTACTTTTAAAGAACTTAGAGATGCTTTTGATGAATTTGTGTATGAGTACAAATTATTAAAAATTGAGCATAAAAAGTTGAAAAAGTATGTTGATTCCTCTTCTGCTGAAAACAACAATCTTGTTAGTGAAAACAATGATCTAAAAGCTAAGATTGATATTTTGGAAAAATAAAAGAATGCTCTATCAAAAGAAATAGAAGTTTTAAAAATACCCAAGGCCTTTGTTCCAAATAATGAGCTTTTAAAGAAAACAAAGACCTTAAGATAGAAAACAAGAAATTAAAAGTTGAGCTTGATAAAGTAAAACCTTTTATTGAAAAATTTATATTTAGTTATGAAAAGTTGAATTTATTGTTAAATAATCAAAGAGTTGTATTTGATAAAGCTGGACTCGGTTACAAGCAACAAAAGAAATAAAAATTTTTCAAGAATTTCTTTATTTTAGCATCATCTAATGTTACTTGCTTTAGTTGTATAAAATTTGGGCATAAAGATTATCAATGCAATCTTAGAAAAGTAAATGATTATAGAAAAGTTTGGGTTCCAAAAAGAACCATAACTACTAACCCTAAAGGATCCAAGATGGCTTGGGTGCCTAAAGCAAAAACTTGATCTGTTTTGTAGGGATGTCTTACAACCAAGGAGAAAAAGAGACTGTGATATCTTGATAGTGGTTGCTCAAGATACATGATTGGAGATATGAAGCAATTCACCTCTCTTGAAGTTTTGAATGGAGGGAATGCAACTTTTGGAGATAATGATAAAGGCAAAATCATTGGTATCGGTAAAGTACACATTTCTCCATCCACCTTTATTGACAATGCATTGTTAGTAGAGGGATTATAGCATAATTTGCTTAGTATTAGTCAGTTTTGTGACAAAGGTTTTAAAATAAATTTTGAATCATCTCTTTGCATGTATTTAGTCTTGATGATAATAAAGTGAAATTCATTAGAAATAGGCATGGCAATATCTACCTTGTTGATCTTGATAATTTACCTATCCAAGATGGTGAATGACTAGTTGCAATGAATGCCATAATTAATGAAACTACTTGATTATGGCATCATAGATTAAGTCATGCAAGCATGCATTTACTTCTCAAATTATGTAAAAAGGATTTAGTTACAGATTTACTAAAACTTAGATTTGAAAAAGATAAAATTAGTGATGCTTGTTAATTTGGAAAATAAACAAGAACCTCTTTTAAATAAAAAAAAATTGTTTCAACTTCTAGGCCACTAGAACTACTCCAAGTAGATCTCTTTGGACCAACTAGGACTACTAGCCTAGGAGGCAAGAGATATGGATTTGTGATAGTTGATGATGATGAGGGACGGGTTCTAGCATGATGCATGATGATATGAAAGAGAGGAACATAAAGAAAAAATCAGATTAAAGGAGCAATGATTTCTAATGTTATTTAGGTTTAATTCCCGAAAATAGCTAAGACTAGGTTAGGGTTTCATGCAATAGTTAGAATTCCTACCCACATGCTAGAACTATCAAAGAAATAAAGAAAGTAAAGGATCCTAGGTCTAAGAAGGCCTATTAGGAGCATGTTCAACTTCAAGAAATCAGTAAAAGTGAGAAGGAAAAGGGGTCTACATACCTAGCAATGATTTGTATGATGTCATAGAAGAGATCTCTCAACTCAGATCGGCGCCTGGATGATTCAGTCACTTTCCCGCGGATCCACCGGTAGCTTCGTTCAGGGGTAAAGAAGAATTTATCCAGAGGGTGTGGTACCAGAGGGATCCTGCAAACGTTAAGGATTAGTGTCAAGGATGATGGAAAAAATATAAAATGGGGGATTAGAAGAGAAGAAGAAGTAGTAGGATCACCGGGGCTGATTTGAAGACTGTAGAAGATGAAGACACCTAGATCCTTGGAGGGCTGATGGTGGGTGTCTTAGGGCTCTGGCTTGGATAGACAATGGCTAGGGTTTGGTGGAAGAGGGAGGGATGGTTGGCGGCTAGGGTTTGCTACGAGAAAAAAAAGACAAGTCTCACACCACTTCCAAAGAACACAAATTGTCACAAGAAAAATTCACTAGAGTTTTATTTTATGAAAAGAGATTGATTACAAGAGGGGGAGGGGGTAGGTATTTATAGATTCATCCAACCCTTTCCCTGTCAAACTAAGAGTACACAATATGAATGGGATTGGAGAATAAAGTTGAGTAGAATAAGGAGTACGTAATTTGAATAGAATTGCTAGACTAAAATCCTTGTAGAACTTGGACATCAACTCCTTTTTGGACTTGGAAGCTTTGACTTTTCTCCATGGGCTTGGATTGGTTGAAATTCTTGCTGGGCTTGGACTGGGTCAAAGCCTTCGGCATCTTGGACTGGGTCAAAATATGGGATGCCAACTTCATGATGGGCTGGGGGGCGTTAACTGCTATGGGCCTTGGACTGGGGCACCAAAGATAGGGATCTGGGGTGGCACTTCTTTATGAAATCTTGTGGGCTTGAGGCACCTAAGGCCTAGTATGCTGGGGCACCATCTCCTGGAGGGCTTGGGCAGCACGAAGAAATCCAGATACTGGGTTGGTGACTTAAGTGTGGATCCAAAGGTCCTCCTGTCAAATAAAAATTACATGGACTCAAAAAGGCCTAACTGACAAGACTCAAAATAGGTCTAAATAAATAATGGACTTACTGAACAGATAAACAGGACTTAATGGATAAACAAGGAACTTCCATCGACTTAGTGAATCCAACTGGCTTACTTTATTATGGGACTCATAAAATTTGGACTTCATTACATGCTTAATAAAAACTGACCAACACATGACTTAGAGGATAAATTGAAGCTTGAAGTCTATGTCTGATATGATGTCCCCATCAGATGATTTCTCTCGATTTACTTGGATTTTGTTTTTAGCACATAAAGATGAATCCTTTTATGCTTTCACAAAGTTTTATGGAAAGTTTTCAAATAAAAAAGGTACTTTTATTGTTTGTATTCGAAGTGATCATGGAACTGAATTTAAAAATTAAAATTTTAAAGATTTTTGCAATGGAAAAAGTATTAAACATAACTTTTTTGGATGTAGGATACCTCAACAAAATGGGATGGTAAAAGAAAAAAATAGGACTTTAAAAGAAATGGCATGCATAATGCTTTGTAAAAATGATCTTCCTAGATATTTTTGGGTTGAAGCTGTCAATACCACTTGCTATATTTTAAACTATGTTTTGATTCGACCAATTTTAAAGAAAACACCATATGAGCTTTGGAAAGAACGAAAACCCACTTTAAAGTATTTTTATGTGTTTGGTTGCTGATGTTTTATTTTAAACAATGGAAAAGATAATTCAGGCAAATTTGATGCCAAGTCAGATGAAGGTATCTTCTTAGGATACTCTACATTTAGCAAGGCATACAAAATTTTTAACAAAAGAACATTTGTAGTAGAAGAGTCTATGCATGTTGTATTTGAAGAGTCTACTAACAAGTCCTCTAGAAAAAGGATATTTCTGATGATTATGTGGTATTGAAGGACTTAAGAAGCTGACTTTGGATGATCTCACTTCCAAAGAAAGTGAAGAAGATCAAAACAAGGAAAATGAAGGTGAAGCCACAAGATCTTCACCAAAGGATAAAGGTCTATCCAAAGAATGGAGGTATGCTCATGGACATCCTAAGGAATTAATCTTAGGAGATCTAACAAAAGGGATAAGAACTAGATCTTTTATTATAAATGAATGTGATTATATTGCTTTTGTTTCACAAGTAGAACCTAAATGCATAGAAGAAGCTGAAAAGATCCAAATTGGATGATTATACTATACAAGAGAAATTAAATCAATTTGAAAGAAATAAAGTTTGGACATTAATAGAAAAACCATCTAATGCTTCCATAATTGGTACTAAATGGGTATTTATGAATAAATTAGATAAAAATGGTATAGTAACTAGAAACAAGGCTAGATTGGTAGCTAAGGGTTATAATCAAGAAGAAGGAATTGATTTTGATGAAACCTTTGCTCCAGTAGCTAGACTTGAAGCCATTATATTACTTTAGCCTTTGTATGTTTCATGGATTTCAAATTATTTCAAATGGATGTTAAAAGTATATTTTTGAATGGTTACATAGCTGAAGAAGTTTTTGTTGAACAATCACCTGGTTTTGAAAATCATGCATATCCTGATCATGTTTTTAAATTGCATAAAGAACTTTATGGTTTAAAACAGGCCCCCCATGCATGGTATGAAAGACTAAGTAAATTTCTAATTAATAATGAATTTACTAGGGTTTATGTAGATACAACTTTATTTTTAAAGAAAAAGACTGATGATCTCTTAGTTATACAGATCTATATTGATGATATTATCTTTGGTGCCACTAATGAATCTCTTTGTCAAGAATTTGCAAAACTTATATAGGAAGAGTTCGAGATGAGCATGATGGAAGAATTGAGCTACTTTCTCGGACTCCAGATCAAGCAAACTAATGAAAGGATTTCATCAACCAAGCTAAATATACAAAGGAGATTCTGAAAAAGTTTGGGATGGAGAAGACTAAACCTATTGGTACACTTATGAGCCCTTCATGTAAACTTGACAAAGATAAATCTAGTAAGAAAGTTGATCAAAAATTTTATAGAGGCATCATTGGTTCTTTACTGTACTTAACCACAAGTAGACAGATATTATATTTTGTTTGCATGTATGCTAGATATCAGTCTGAGCCTAAGGAATCATATTTAATGGTTATTAAGCATATACTTAGATATTTATCTGGTACTCTTGACATTGTATTATGGTACTTTAAGAATTCAGCTATAGATTTAATTGCATATTTTGATGCTAATTTTGCTGGTTGTAAATTAGATAGAAAAAGTACTTCTAGAACCTGTCAATTCCTTGGAGTTAACTTAATCTCATGGTTTAGCAAGAAATAAAATTTAGTTGCACTATCTATAGCTGAAGCTGAATATATTGCAACTGGAAGTTGTTGTGCTCAAATCTTATGGTTTAAGCAATAACTCGAGGACATTGGCATCATACTAACTAAGACACCCATATGATGTGATAATACAAGTACAATTAACTTAACTAAAAATCCAGTTCAACATTTAAAAAGTAAGCATATAAAAATTAGGTATCATTTTATTAAAGACCATGTTCAAAATAATGATGTTATACTTGAATTTGTTTGTACTAAAATGCATTTAGCTGATATTCTAACTAAGCCTCTCAATAAAGATAGGTTCAATATGATTAGACGGGAATTAGGGGTTATCAATCCTTTTGATTATATCTCAATCATCTTCTATGACCCTTGGAATTCTCCTTGAAAATTTCATGATCAATTGTCCTTGAAAATCATATTAAATCATTTATTGGCTATTAAAATCAATTACCTTGATTTTCTATGATTTTTTCTTATTTTTCTATTTTTTCTCGAAGTATCGATACTTTGAAGTGTCAACATCTCGAAGTATCGACACTTGGCGTAAGCCCGTGAGTCGACACTTGACCGACGGGAACCGATGAAGAAATAAGGAAAATGGACCGATTTTTTTTCATTTTCTCTCAATTTTCTTGGGCTGACACTTCTCCCTACTATTCCCTAACTTCTAGTTGATCTTATTTACTGTTCTAACCATTCCTTTTTGAATTTGAGCCTGATCTTGCCCTCAGATTCCACCATTCTTTACGGTTTCACCATGATTTTGTTTGTTTTTTTCCTTTCCATCCTTGTTTTCTTGTTTTCCTGGACCATGGGACCCAAGAAACAATTGGTTAGGAGGCCTCGTCTTTCATCTCAGGGTGCAGAGCGGTGCACCAAAGCCAGTCATGACGATCAGTCTACAGAGGGAGTGGCTCAGTAGGAGATTCCAGTCTAACCACTTATCCTAAAGCAAACCGGATGGCCTCCAAGGCCATTGTCAGAGGATGGAGAGTGGATTTCGACTTCATGGACCAGCAGCATTTTCAGATTGGCTACAGGTTGAGACATGCTGGTCTGACATATTTCTATTCCCTCAGGGAGAGATTCTATCCAACTTTGATGAGGGAGTTTTATGGTACCCTGGCCTGAGGTGCCGATGAATGGATGGCAGAGTTCAGAGGGACCACTGTACCCTTATCAGCTGAGATATTGAGTAGAGTTTTGGAGATCCCGATGACAGGGATAGTTGCTGATTCACTAGTGGACAGGATCAGTAGATATAGATGTATATTTAAGAGATGATTTTGGAGAGGAAGCTGGCATTATAGCTTCATGATTATCAATTGAGATGAGGCTCCTACATCATATAGTTGCCCGGATCCTTCTGTCGAAGACTAGGTATTTTGACTTCATCACTGAGAGGGAGCTACTAGTGATGGTTTTCCTAATACAGAGGACTCCTGTCTACCTATCTATGCTCATGGTACATCAGATGATGGAGGCAGCGACCAGCAGGAGACTTTATCTGCCCTACAGGATAGATCTTACTATACTATTTAGGGCATATGGAGTGGTTCTTGATGGAGAGCCCTATCGACAGCTACTTCATACAGATGTGTATGATGAGAGGTTATTCCACAGGATGGGCTATCAGAGACATAGAGATCAATGGAGGTGCTAAATTTTAGGACAGACATCTAACACTGACCATGATGATGAGGAGGATGTTGATGCAGATGGTGAGGAGGATGTACATAAAGATGAGGCCGGGTCATCTGAGCCACATAGAGATATCCCGAGACACAGCCCGAGCCATCAATATCGTCACATGTTGAGATGCCACCTCTTGCAGACAGTACTGAGGACCGGATTACTCGACTGGAGGGTGAGATGTAGATCATTAGATAGCAACTAGATCTGATGCATATGGAGATGAGTGCAATTTTTCAGGAGATGAAAGTAGGATTTCAAGAGATGAGGGAGAGTTTCACTACTATTCTGGCTGCTATATAGGGATTATCTTCTAGCAGGCCACCTTCACGTCCACCTGCACCACCAGCTCCACTTGCTGGCATTGTGATGGGAGATGGACAGGAGGATTCATCCATAGATTTCGATATTGACAACTTCATGGTGGATCCTGAGCTGGATACTATAGCTGATCAAGATTTTGAGGTCGTGATGGATGCTGAGAGTACCTCAGAGGTTGCTCCTGCTCTACCCAGTCCAGCCGATTAGAGTCCCGTCCTTCCAAATACCCCTATTTTACTGATTCTTCAGATCCTATTGTTTTCACTCCATTCTTTATACTGACCCTTCTGATACTTTAGATGACCTTCCTACTCCTTCGATTATAGTACCATATACCCTTCTTGATAGGACATTAGTGATTCCTTCCACTTCCTTACACACTTCTTCTGTGACCAGAGAGCTAGGATTTTATACTCTTGGTTTCCATATTCTATCATATGGTCCCATTTTTGATATTACTCCATCTATTCTTGGTATTGATATTGACCTTGACTCAGTCCCATTTCCTGATTCTACTATGGATGTTGCCTCTTCTTCAATACCAGCCAGAGAGAGAGCACGATGAAGGAGCAGAAGTCGAGGACGTGATGACATTTCTAGGGCCATTTCACTAGGCTTGTTGATCTCTGGTCGATATGGCCACGACCCCGTCCCTCTAGGATTACAAGACCTATTATTCTAAAGATTGGGTCTTCCTCTGATGAGGACAGCACCCCTTATGTTTGGTCATTGCATTAGTTAGTATCATTTCAGTTGACTGTATGAGATTGTTATGCATTAGTTAGTTATGTTTGTATCAAACCATGTTTCATTGTATCAAAGTTTAAAATTAAATATATATGATGATGACATTTTCAGCATCTTCTTATGTACTTCTACTTACTATAATGTTTTTCTTTTTATCTCCCTTTTCACCTTTTTTTATGATGATGACAAAAAGGGGGCGGAATATAGTAAAATAAGTAAAATGAGAATATTGGTAGCAAATGAGGATAATATTTAATATTTTGTGGTATCAAAAAGTGGTATCAAAATGATAAACAAAGGGGGAGAATAATTGATAAGTAATGGTTAAAGGAAGAGAAAATTGCAAAAAAAAAGAAAATTTTGAAGATTTTGAAAAATGCTAATACAAGTAAGTTTTTGAAATATATTTTCAGATCATATATTGAGGGGAGCTTTGGTTGTATTCTTGATACTTCTTATTTAATTTCATGCTATGATACTCATTAGCTTTATGTTCTGATACTTCTTATTTTCTTTATGATCTGATACTCCTTACTGTTTATGATCTGATACTACTTACTGTTTATGATCTGATACTCCTTACTGTTTATTCTCCGATATTCCTTACTTCTTATGCTCTGGTACTCTTTACTGTCATGATCTGATACTCTTCATGCTCAAATATTTTTGCTTTGATACTCTCAATTTTTATATTATATTATTTACTCTACTATGCTCTAATACTTTTCATGCTGCTCTGATACTCTCTATGATTGCCTTGATACTCTTAAAGATTTTGCTCTGATACTCTTCATATTCAACCTATTTTTGCTCTAATACTTAACTTTCAAATCTATTTTAACTCTGATACACCTTTTGAATATCGCATATAAGCATATAACTCTGATACATTTTAATTATAGCTCTGATACATTGGAACTATATGAATTGAACTCTTTCTATAGATATATCTACAGCTCTGATATGTTGAAACTATATAAATTGAATTCTTTCTTATATACACATATATAGCTCACATACATTGTAGATGAGTTTTTTCTCTTGGTAATCATTTCAACTTAGTTCTAATACTTATTATTATTAGCTTTGATACTGATAGTCAAATGCTCTGAAACTTACTATAAATCTTTTAAGCTTATAATGTGTGTATGCTTAAAGATTTTGTCATCATTAAAAAGGAAAAGATTGTTGACTCATATCTTGATTTTGATAAATAACAAAATACTTAAGTATATTTGAGTACTAATTGTGTGTTACAAGTGTGTTTAGCATATTAAAGTACTCATCAAAGCTATACTATATTGAAGAATTCAAATGCTTATTAAACTGTTTAAGAAGTCATCTAAATTAATGAAACTTCAAGTTATATGGACTTTGGCACATAAGAATGACCTTGAAGGAGTCAAATTTTGAATTTGACAAAGTTTCAGTAAGTTTCAGCAAAGTTTCAAGCAAGTGTTGATTCATAAAGATCAATTGTCGACTCATAAAATCCTGAGCTAATACGTAGAAAGAGTTTCAGCCGGCATGCATGAAGTGTCGACTCATAAAACCTAAGTGTTGACACATGAGTCGACTCATGGTCAAGCAAGCTTCGACTCAAGGCTTGAGACCAAAATAAAGACAGAACATGCTAAATTCTGAATTTTGTCCAAGTGTCAACTTATGAATATGAAGTGTCAACTCAAGTGTCGACTCACCAGAAGAAGTATTGATGCACTAGAATACTCTAGAGAGCTTCAAAAATATTTTTAACCTGGTGTTGACTCAAGTATCGACACATGAGTTGACTCATGACCTGAAGTATCGATACCTGCAGGTCTGGATGAACAATAACTACTTATTTTTTGAAGCATAGATTTGGTCCTTTTTGTGTCTAACGGCTATTTTTTCCTCTTCAATGGTCATAAATGGTCATTTAAGGCTTGGAAAGGTATTTAAAGTGGACCAAGCTCAAGAGGAAAGAAACTATTATGAACTAATGAGAAAACTAATGAGCATTCATTGAGTATTCATTACTTTCAAGTGAAGTTGAGTTTTCAAGCATTCAAGAGCATTCAAGAAACATCAAGTCCAACTATCAAGCATTGATTAAGGCTTCAATAACTTGGAGACAAGCTTCTTAATAACAATCAAAGTGCTTCAAAGTGATTTTTTTTTTATTTTGAAAGCTTATTATACTTTGCATTATACTTGATTTATCTTATTGTTCCTAATTTCAAGTGAATTGAAACTAGTGTTTGAATTGTTGGTGAGCCTTGTTTGAAAAATCAACTAGGTTGTTGGTGAGCCTTATTTGAAAAACCAACTAGGTGTTGGTGAGCCTTATGAAAACCAACTAGGTTGTTGGTAAGCCTTATGAAAACCAACTAGGTTTTTAGTTAGCCTTGTGAAAATCAAGAAATTTTGATTAGTGAGCCCGGAAAAACTAATCTACTGTAATCAAGAAAGGATTATAGTGAAATACCCAAGTGGATCTTGAAAAGTGGACGTAGGTGCTTTGTGTGCACCAAACCACTATAAATTCTTGTATTTATGATTGCTTATCTTTCTTTTCATACATTTACATTATTACTTCTGCTGCATACTCCTGTTGAGCACATAAACACTTGCATAGCACTTGTTTTAATCTTTACAAAAGTTTTTAAGATTCAATTCACCCCCTTTTTTGGGTTGCTTTAGTTGGGCAACATCAACTACTACGGTTGCTTTAGTCATTATTGAATGACTAAGCCTTTAGTCAACTACTATAATTTCTTTAGTTATTATTGAATGACTAAGCCTTTAGTCAACTACTACGGTCTGTTGGGATTGCTACAGACTTATAAGAAGGATCATTAGTTCCATAAAGGGCTGGTGAATATGGTGGGAGGATCTACTTTGACATGATGCTATCCTTTTAAGAGAAAAAAATAAGAAGAATGTATAACATGCTGTGGCAACTCAGCCAAGTTAAACCAAGAAGATCAAGTTTGACTAGAGTCAGACAGAGTGCTTCTTCTATAAGAAGTAGGGTCACTAGAAGAGGAACTGCCATCTTTACATTGCTTCTTTAGACACGAATAGGCCAAGGAAGAAGAAAAATCAGCAAGCGATTATTGGACAAGGTACTTATATGGTAACGCCTTGTAACTTCTTAATTTGTGATACTACTACATGGGTATTAGATATTGAAAGTCCAATTAATATTTGCAATTCATTGCAGGGATTTCAGATTAGTAGAAGATTTAAGGATGGTGAGAGATTCTTGAATGTTGGAGATGAAAGAGTTGTTTTGGTTCTAGCTTTAGGAGTTGTCAAGCTTATTTTCAATGATAATACCATTAGTTTGAGTGATTGTCACTATTATCTTAGTTTTATGATGAATGTAATTCCTATAGGCTTTTTGGCCAAAAATAGTTTTCATTTATTAATAAAAGATGATTATTGTGATATCATTATGAATGGTGCTACTATAATGTATGGATAAATAAAAAATAATATTTATATTTTTTTCATACCCTATTAGTGTAGCGTACATGTCTAGCAAATGACCTAAATTAGATAATGTATCTGATGTTTACCTTTGGCATTGTAGGCTAGGTCATATTAATAAAAATAGGATAAATAAGTTAATTAATGAGGGTATCCTCGATTTTAATAGTTTTGAATCATTCTCGATCTATGACTTCTGCGTTCTTGGAAAGATGACTAAGTTATCTTTCACTAGAAAGGGTGAAAGAGCCACTGAAGTTCTAAATTTTGTACATAGTGATGTTTATGGACCCATAAACACTTCTATCACTGGTGGATATTACTACTTCATCACATCTATGAATGACCTATCTAGGTATAGGTACATCTATTTTATGAAACATCAATTTGAATCATTTGAAATATTCAAACAATTCTATAATGAAGTAGAAAATAAACTAGGAAGAGTGTTAAAGCTCTTCGATCTGATCAAGGAGGTGAATACCTCACTAATGAGTTTTTGACATATTTAGAAGAGAATAGGATTCTCTTGCAATGGACACCTCCTGGGATACCTCAGCACAATGGAGCATCAAAAAGGAGGAATTGAACCCTGTTAGATATGGTTCGATCCATAAATGAATTTGCAAGTCTACCGATATCCTTTTGGAGATATGCACTTGAGTCGGCTCGTTATATTCTCAATAGAGTTTCTAGCAAGTCTATAGACAAAATTTTATATGAAATATGGATAGGGCATAAGCTAGAACTCTCACACCATAGAGTCCGGGGTTGTCCAACTTATGTCAAATATTTAAAAATGGACAAACTCAAACCTAAGTCTGACAAATGTATCTTCATAAGGTACCTGAAAGAAACAAAGGACTATTACTTCTATCATATAGATAAACAAAAGGTGTTCGTCAGTAATAGGATAGTCCTTTTAGAAAAAGAGTTTCTTAGGAAAGGAACCAATGCCTCTAAGGTTGAACTTGAAGAAGTTTAACAGGTAGAAGAATCGACATAATTAATTGAAACTTTAGAACCAGATTTGATTAGTTCAAATCTGGAACTTGTTATAGATGTACCCTTAAATAGATCCAATAGAGTACTACATCAGCTTGATATATACTATGATTTCCTGATTCGGGATGATAATTCTATTGAACTTGATAAAAATAATGAGGATATGATCACCTATATGGATGTTATATAGAGTTTCGACTCTAATAAATGGCTTAAAGCCATGAAGTCCGAAATAGAGTCCATAAAAGTCAATGATGTATGGACACTCATTGATCTACCTAAAAGGATAAAATTCATTAGGTGTAAGTAGATTTTTAAAAGAAAAAGGATGCATATAGGAAGGTGGAAACCTATAAAGCCTGTCTGGTTGCCAATATTATGGTTTTGACTATGACGAGACATTTTTATCTATGGTAATGCTCAAGTCCATTCAGATTATGCTTATAATGGTGGCATATCTTGATTTCAAAATCTGATAAATGTATGTCAAAATCACTTTCCTGAATGGAGAGCTAGAAGAAGAGGTATATATGATATAACTTGAAGAGTTCATATCCATTAATGAATCAAAGGTATGCAAGCTTCAGAGATTCATTTATGGATTGAAGCAGGCATTTTGGAGTCAGAATATATATATAAAGTGATCAGAATATATGGCTTCATTAAGAATGGAGAAGAACTTTGTATGTACAAATGGGCTAATGATTTAGTGGTTTTATTTCTTGTTTTGTTTGTTGATGACACTCTTAATTGGGAATGACATTCCTATATTGCAAGGAATAAAAGTATGACCGCCATCTTAATTTTTCATGAAGAATTTGGAAGAATCATCCTACATAATTGGGATAAAAATTTATAGAGATAGATCTAAAAGGTTGCTAGGGTTAACCTAGTCCACATACATTGAAATCATGCTAAAGAGGTTAAATATGGTGAATTCCAAGAAATACTATCTTCCAATTAGCCATGGAATTACTCTCTCTAAGAAGAATTATTTGACAACTCTACAAGAGAGAGAGCATATAAGTAGGATTCCATATACCTCAGTAGTGGGATCTATTATGTATGCAATAATATGTACGTAACCAGATATGGCTTACTTACTAGGGATAGTGAGTAGATACCAATCTGATCTGGTTGAGAACCATTGGAAGGTTAGAAGCCTATCCTTAAGTATTTGACAAATACTAAGGACCAATGGCTCATCTATGGAGATTCTGATATGAAATTAATGGGCTATCCTGACTTCAGTTTTTAGTCAGATAGAAATAATAGCAAGAGTATGTCTGGATATATTTTACTCTAAATGAAGGAGCAATCTGCTAGAAAAGTTTCAAGTAGCATACTATAGCCAATTCAGTATGCAAGGTAGAGTACATTGGGCATCTGATGTAATAAAGGAAGCTATTTGTTGATGTTCATTAGTGAGGTTGGAGTGGCAACCTCCATTGATGGTCCAGTTCTTTTGTATTATGATAGCACTGGAGTCATAGCTCAAGCGAAGGAACCAAAGTCATATTAGCGGACCAAGCACATTCTGTATCACTACTACTTTATTCAAGAGATTGTGGATTGATGGAAAAGAGAACTTGGCCTACCCTTTTACTAAAGCCCTTAGAATCAAAGTGTTCAATGATTACAAGTGAAAAATAGGTATTTAATACTATTATGATTGGCTTTAATCAAAGTAGGAGTTTTTAGAAAATGTGTCTTAAGCCAATCATTTGAGTTGTAGACCGTTGAGCTCATTATAAATTTATACATAAATTATTAATAAATAAAAATTATTTTTGGTAGTTCATTACATCTTATGTATCTTTCTTTGAATTTTTTTGTGATGAAGTCCTTAAAACTACTTTTATTTGATAAATGAGGATTTGTCGTATAGTTCTTAAATTTGTTCATGATTAAATGATATATTGTTACCTAGGATGATAACAATTATCGAGTATAGGTCGTATTTTACATAGGTTAGTTGTCTTCGTAACCAAGGAGGGTGGTGATACTAGTATGGCATGCAGGAAAGTGAGGAGTTCTTTTTACTGAATGTGACCAACTGTATAGAGTACTCTGTAGTCAAGAGTATGTCATAAAGGGTATAGGTATCTGTGTCCCTCCGACTTGAGATCAATATGGTAACTTACAAGCAACTAACTATACTTTGGTACCGGACTACTTGTATTTCTAATATAGTAACAAAAAATTTATTGGTGCAGTCAAGTACTTATAAAGTCGGTGTATGAGTCAAGATAAAATTAACCACTCCAAGTATTTAGAGATAATTCTATGATGTGTTTCAATTTAGTAAAACCTTGACTACGGTAATCTATGTAAGAAGTCACAGGATTTATTAGGTTGAGATATATCAAGATACACTATTTATGAGTTGGCAGTTGACTCTTAAGTCATCTTAGTTATTAGATAAAAGGGATGAATTATACGGTAACCATATGCCAAGGTTCTTGAATGTTGCTTTGAAATCATTCAACCTATCCAGATATCGGGTATCATTATTAGATGGTCACATTGATTAGTTCAAAAATTGGTTCCTAGGCTACTGACTTAGTATTCAAACCTATGGAATCATACATAGTAGAAGTTTTTGAGTGATCATGATGGTTGATTAATGTTTAAGAATCATTCAAGAATATAATTATCAATATGATTGATAATTAACCTTATACAAGCATTATAAAAAAAATAATTAATTAAATATTAATTAATTATAGAAGGATTAATTAGTAATTAGATTACTATTTAGCTTAATTTGATTGAGCAAAAAGGTTTAGGTCAAGTCTAATTAAACTGGATTTAATTAGGTCTCACTCATTAGGTTATACGATGACCTAATCGCTAAGGGGTTTTAATTCTGGTTTGATTTAGACTTAGACTTGATTAATTCCTAATTTAATTAAAATTTAATTAAGCTAATTGAACTATAATTGGATTAGGCTCAAGTATCTAATTTAGTTAAACCAAATTTTATTTGATTGGAACTTAGTTCAAATCGAATTAGGATTCCTATTTTTATCCTAGAACCACCTAGATATTCTCCATGCATAACTCAATTTTTAATGAATTCTCCATGAAAAAAAATTAATTCTTTTATCCTCTCTCATTTCTCTTTTGATTAGAATTGGTTTAGAGCAATTCTAGATGAATTTTGAATTCATTTGATAGACTTCGAATACAATTAGAACTCCTAATCCTCTTCTGTCTCTATCTTCCCTTATCCTTACCAATTCTTCGTACCCTATTTTTACTGAATTTTCTAGGGTGTGCACGAATTTGGAGAAGCATTACAATGAGAATTGATATTTGAAATCACTGAAAAAAGTAAAGAGAGAGGAGAATTGGCATGAGAAATAAAAAGAGGGCATGGGATCTAGGTAAAAGAGTTTTAAGGAAGAGAAAGAAAAATAAGAAAATTCTTCTTTTTCTTTTGTTTTTTCTACTTCTAAATCCTCCTAGATCATCTCTTCTTGATCTTCTTAGAGGGTTTAAGATGTTTCAAAGAAGGATTTACTTTAGCCATTCTTCAGCTTTCGCGCTGAGCTAGCACTCTGGGGAGGTTGATCACTTCAGGGCTTTATGTGGATGACCTATAAAGGCCGAACATTCTATGCAGCTATGAGATGACCTGAAAAACTTTTTTCTACATGCCATAATTAGGTATGAGATTTGATCTCATAGGTATTGTGATTAGATCTATAGCATGCATCAACGAGATCGATGTATATTGATTTTAATTTTAGCACTTACTACTTTGCATATCATGTTCTTAATCCTTGGTAGGGATTTTTAGAATTGTTCTTATACATATTTTTTGATTAAAAATAGTTATAATCTGATATGCTACCACTAGTATATTAAATATATATATATGAAACCTAATCCCAATTTCCATTAGAATCCCCCTAGCCAACCAGGCCTCATATCCAAGAGAAGCATTTAGCATAATCCTGGGTACTTGAATAACTTGTAGACCCTTAGACGGTACACCTATTTAGACCCACGAAGACCAATGCTTTAACACTCACTGCCATAGCCTCCATCATGCATTTAGATGTCTTGTCTTAAGATCCCTAATCATTACCATATCTGTATAATTAATAAAGACATGCCGGGCTTACACTATAGTTCATGTCACCATTTATGAGGCGTGGCAAATCTTTTGCAAATGACAAGGTTTCATTAAAAGAACAAGATATTCTCTACCAACAAAAAGTCCCAGGTAATCCACATGGAGAGTTATCACTTCCCACCTAATTTGTTGAGATCATTGTCATTTCGAAAATGCCCTTGATTCTCCACTTATAAAAATGGGCTCCATGCAAAGCCCTAAGGTTTGCAACACTTTCCTACTATGCTCCTCATACTATTGGCCTGCGATGCTGACTTGAGCATCGAAGTGCCCACTTTGGAGATAACTTTGGCCAAGATTTTTTTACACGTATGATTTCTTGGAGTCTAGCCTGCACCGTCTACTCCAGCATCAATGACGAGTTCTATAAACATGTCAACAAAAACATTAATTTATAGACCAATTCTTCTTAATTCTTTAATAATTGATGCTTTTATTTATCTTTTGGAAAAGGTATTCATGCATGAATAGAGCTTGATCTGTGTGTCACGAGGGATCGAATGACACTTAAAATAGAGCTAGAATGGATTGAAAAACCTATTCTTAAATGACCCTGCATGTTTGGTTTATAGTGGACCAATAACTTGGTTCACAAGAAAAGCACAGACCAAGGGGTACAGTATGATATGCCAGGGCTCGGTGGTCTAGCATAGACACTAGGCTCCAATCCTTTTCGGGCATGTGTTAGCCAATTTAGGTGGAAGGCAACCTCTCAATGCCATACCATGTGGACTCGGAGGTGCATGCATGCCAATCATCACCAATCTGCTCAGTCCACCCATCTATGCATGCTCCCAAGGTGGTGATCATTAATATTTGCTATCTGAGGAACACCTTGCCGTAGGGATGTGCCATGCTAGCCACCACTCCTTGCCTCACCTACCACGATTTGGTTCCCCGCTCTAAGCATGCCTGTAGCTGTTAGAACATGCAAGTCATCATCCTCTATCTTTAGGTGTTAGTTATATACCTACAACTTGGTTCTTGGCAACCCTCTAGGTAAGAGAGCCATAGTCGAACAAGGGCTTAGTGAGGACACAAGGAGAAGAATAGGGGGAAACAAAGGAGATGGATTAGAGAGCCCTCTCTCCTTAAGAGCCACCTTCCACCATAAATGAATTCTCTTCTTTCTCTCCCATCAGTGCACATCATGGATCCCTGAATTAAGTCTTCCATGGTTTGCTATTTGAGTGAGATCCCATGGGCTGTTGACACAGACACTTCCTATTTTATCCCCAAGAATTTTGGCTTCCACGATTCTACTCATTTGTGTGCTATCCACGGGGAAGCGAGACTTATAAAGAAGTCCCCTTCCTTCACATATCCCATTCCATCCACCTCTCTTTATCTCTCCCTTGCTTTTTCTTTGGCTCCTCTCTTATTCCATTTCCAAAACTAGAGGGGACTTTAAGCCTCCTCTTTTTGCCTCTCTAGGAGACTGAGTTGGCATTGTAGGGTCCACCACTAGGAACCCACCCTCAGTGTGTCAGACTTTTTGGTCTTCTTTGTCTTGCAGGACCAACTCCTAGCAATAGGATCCTATGAAGCCTCTAGCTCCTTGTTAGCATCTGCTCCTACTCCAGCCACCACTCGAACTGAGCCTGGGTTAGCACCATCTCCAAGAGATCAATAATAGATTGGCACTAGAGGAAGGGATCGCCCAAAAACTTTATTAAGAATTAGAGTTTATCTCTAGTTCCACTTCACTCTTAGTTTGCACCATTGATGCGGGACTACTTATGCACGCAACTATTTTTCTGTTATTTAGGAGCGAGTTGAGATTATTTATCCCAAAGTTAGAGCCAAAGTTCTAAGTAGAGGATCCTATAGAAAATCTAGAAGATCATGCATGTAGAAATATACCCTAAAATGAAAGAAATAGGATCGCCAAGATTAAGAAGCCCCGGTAGGGCTAGCTCTCCTACAATACCATAACTTGTGAGTCAAGGGGGTGCACCTAGCAGCGATTTGAAGATGAATCCATGAAGGGGTCGCTCTATGCTCCCGGATGCACCCTGGAAGATCAAGCCGGAGATCTCGTGGATCCGTGACTTTCTATCCGCTGACTCGAAAGCCGGTCGGATGAAATCCTAAATTCGTAAACTTCGAGGGACCTACAAAACACTAAAGGAGGATTAGAAAAGAAAGGAGAAAAGGGATGAATCACTGAAAGAAGAATGGAAGAGAGAGAGTAGTAGGGCGGCCAAGGTGAAGCTTGTTGTTGGGCATCCAAGGTGGAAGAAGCAGGGTGGCTAGGGTTTGATAAATAGGACCTCACACACCTCGATGCTCAAAGAGCAAAGGTAGATTTGGGTCTCACACCCACTCCTTATGGAGGACACAAAGCAAATAACTCTCAAAAAGACTTTTATTTCATGAATAAGATGATGAAATTTTCATACAAGAGGTCCCTTATATGGAGTCATGAGACTTAGGGCCCAAGCAAATGAAAATAAAGAAAATATGGGATGCCCACTTTCTTCCTAAAGTGTGGGGCTAAATACAAGAAAGAAAATTCTTTCATGCCATACAAAATTCCCCCAAATAAGGCATATAGTGGGTAGCCAAGAGGGGACCATGAGGGGCACTAAAAAGCTTCCATCTAGGGCTGGGTGTGGTCCACAACTTCCCTAAGCAAGCGTACATGAATCTAGGAATTGAAGTATATCCATTGGCATGTGGACTTGGTGTGCTTGGGGCATGGAAGGGGTATGCTGGCATGAGGACATCAACTCCTCATGCATGGGTCGACATCATGATCCTCCAAGTAATCCTAGGTGGCGAAATCCGGGTGTGACTAGGACTCCACGCGGCTATTGAGGTGGCACACTGGGTGGTGTCCTTTACATGCTTGAGTCTTCTTTGACTGGGCTTGACTCAATACAGACTCATACAACTGGACATGATTACAAGACCCGAAATGGTAAATGGCTCAACATGAGTTGAATATAACCCAAAACTTGACTAAAAAAAAATCTAATGGTATGAGTCGACTCTAAATACAGGACTCAAGTATAACAAGATCGAAAAATAAAACTTAAGGCCCAAATATAGGACTTAATGGGCATAATCGGGCTTAATTGGGTAAAACCCTAGTTACAGGACACAAAAGGGCTGCATTGGGCTCACTTGATAAAACCTTTGTTGCAGGACTTCAAATGGCTTAGATGACTCCATCCTTACTTACAGGACTCAAAGGACTAACATAGCCAGATTATTAAACTCAAAGATAAAATCTAGAAAATGGTTAAGGGACTTAAAATTCAGGGACCCATAGTGAGCTAGGGTTGATCCTGATGTCCCCATTAATTCACCATGGCCATGGAAAAGAGGACTATCACGTCTACCTATATCGAGGCATCAACAGCCTTGGCCACCTCCTCTCCGCTCTCATCAAAGGAAGGAGAGATGGGGCATTTAGCTACTCTAACTATCACCATCAAGTAGTTCTAGTAGCTCTCCTAGCAAGTTTAGATATTGATGACCTTGGTATAGAGTCTTCAATAGGCCCCGCCTAGGCTCGAAGTGGAGGCCACCCCCCATCCATCCATCATGTGCTCGCCTTCCCCTAGGCAAGGCGAACACCCTATGTCACACGACAAGCCTGGGGCATAGGCCAGAAATGGGGTCACCCTTGTCATAAAGTTAGGCATTCTCCATGTGAGGCATTTAGCATGGAGAGCAAGGCAAGCTCCCCTCTAAGCTCACCTTGCCTTAGCTCGCCGCATCTCAAAGACTTCCCTCCTATCGATAGTCGATCAAGGTGCACTCGTCTAACTCTTTTATTTTTGTTTCCTCCTCCTCCATGCAAGATGCTTTGTTTGAATAGTCTTAAAGCCCTCGCCCTGCCCGATGATCTGGGTAGTAGGCAAAGCTAGCCTGCAAGCTCCATGAAGTAGATGGCTACCTAAGAGAGCTTCATCAGCACAATCTGACTTTGGGTAGCAAACCCTAATTCATGGTTCACTCATATTCTCCCACAAGATTATGGAGGAATCGATACCCCATCGCTTCAAGGCCCCACCATGGAGGCCTACGATGACACTTCTGATCCAATCGACCACCTAGAAAACTTTAGGTCACTCATGCTCTTCCAAAGGGCATCAGACACCCTCTTGTGCAAGACCTTCGCTCCTACCTTTAAGGTGATGGGTTCGGTAACCAGTGCGGAAGCGTGGATTTCAAAAATTTATGAAACCAGTTCCGAACCCTAATCCCAAATCTCCTTATTAGCAATTAAAAACTATGACTACATGCATGTCCAAATTTAAACATTGTTTAAATACTAACCTCAGATTGCTATTACCAGTCTGATGCAGAAATGAAATCCAAATTGAGCAGCCTCTTGAACACACCAGGCGTCCACTTGTCCGCCCTCCGATGGTGATCCACACGGGCAGATGATCAAGACACTGACTCCTTAATTGGGTTCCTTCCAATCAAGTTCTACTCTAAGAACTTGATATATGGGCTATTGGCTAGGACTCCTCTAGCCAAACTGGGACTAAACCTTCTCTCTTACCCTTCTCCTTGTCTTCTAGTAACTTTGGCCCCTTAAGACACTCTTGTCTTAAGAATAAGCCCTTGTCCTAAAATGAGACAAGGCTTGTCTTGGAGGGAGAAGAAAATTAAGATAAGATTGTCTTAATGTAAGAAAGAAAGGAGAGGCGCCTTCTTCCTTTACCGTCGGAGAGTTTCTCTCTGACTCTCCTTCTGTTCTGAGATTCGACAGAGCCAAGGCTCTGTAAAGGAATCAAAGAGGAAAGAGAGGAGGGGGAAATAATCTTTCGGAGAGGGAGAAAAAAAAAAGGAGGCAAGGCTTCGCTGTAGAAAAACTAGAATAATTTTACGGTGAAGTCTTCTCCTTAAATAGGCGACAGAGAGGCGCCTACCCATCTGTAATCACCCTCTCACGCCCCTCAATTAATCTCACAGCCTTTGGGATGGGAAGATGCAAGAAAGAGTCGCGAAAAACATAGAAGGGCGCGCGCAGAAGAGAAGAGTCGCACCCCTTTGGTGTTTTTTTCTTTTCTTTCACGGTAATCCCATTTTTTTGAAGTGTCCACGCCTAGGTGGACTCTCTTCCACGCCTCTTCAGCCAAAACACCGACCCCTTTTTTCTTTTCTCACGCAAAAATGCCGCTTGGAGAGAGTCCACGCGCGCGTGGACTCTTCTCCTTGCGCGCGCACGTGGGAAGAGAGGGGAAGGGGCTTAGGCGATGTGGGAAAGGGGTTTAGCCTCTTAGGTTAGCCCAATTGCTAGCCTATTATTAGCCCAATGGCTTGAATCTTCAATTAGATTCAAACCGGAATGAATTTGGATCTAAAAAAGACCAAATCGGAACCCTAACTCGAATCCGATTCAAGTAGAAGCCATGGTTTGCAACACATGCTAGTGTGTTCATCTGCAAACGAGATTTAATTCCAAATTAAATCCTTGATTATCTGTCCTAAGTGTGTGACCCATTGGGTTCCATACCTAGCCAGCAGTGGGTCCGAGTGCAAGTTGACCTAATTTGATCAGAACTCATTCTAATCGATTTAGGTCAAATCGAGCTAACTCGAGTTAGTCAATTAGGACTCCTCCTAATTAGTGATCCAATTAAACCATTTAATTTGATCAACCCACAAGACAAGATTGACGTCTAGCAACATGTCATGTCTACCCGGAAGATATGGAAATTCTGGTGAAATTCCAAAACTACCCTTCAGTGGAAAGTTCCCGTACAATTCGATCCTTCAATCATCTTGCATCCCGAATATAACTATGGATATGGAAACATGTCAAAACCAGCTTATACTCATTCCCAGCTCAGTCATACACTAATGATTCAATTAATTCGATATTAGAAATCATTTCTAATATCTGTACTTTGATCAAAGATTTCCTGAATCATCATCTGACCTAATTTGGCTGGATGCAATCTCCTCCTACTAGGAGTGATCAATTTCTTGTTGACCTACTCATTACCTTCATATACAATTCACCACACCCAGCATCAACCTCGTGCATGACCCAGTGTCATGATTGAGATTGAACCAAAGCATGGGTTCATGTACATAAGGTATTATGGCAGTCTCAGGTCATAGGACTACTTGTACAACTCCCACTATGAGAAAAATCTATTGACATGCAGCTAAGGCTCCATTAGATGTTCTCAAACTGGATCTATTCAGTGAACTCATTCGCTAATGAGCACCCACATCCTTGTATTAGTGTCCCACACAAGTGACTGTGAGAGCAGTCACCCTTTTCAGCATACATAGGATGTGCCAGTCTAACCGGAAACCTTGATCCCCAACTCAGGGTTCCTATGACTAGGAATATTCTAGATTAGGGTTTTAAGGCCTTAGATCTCACTGGTATGATCTCATCATAGCCCTAGGACCATAGCCCTAATCTATGGGGTTCATCATATAATGACACAGCGAATGATGGAAAAATATTGCCTTTATTAACTTGTCAATTTACAATGGTCTGGGAGATACAAATATTGGCTTATAGGGCATAAACCTTTCAATCTCCCACTTGCACTAAAGCCAATCGCTCTTATTCTTTAACCCCATACAATCGAGGTGGCGATCAAACTCCCGCTGTGGTAGAGCCTTAGTGAACGGGTCTGCTATGTTGTTCTTTGTATCCACTCTATTGATGCAGACTTCTTGTCTCTCGATTATCTCTCGGACAAGATGGAAGCATCTCAGAATGTGCTTGGACTTGTGATGGGCTCTCGGTTCCTTAGCTTGAGCAACTGCTCCAGTGTTATCACAATAGAGTGGCACCGGGCTCTCAATCTCAGGAACTACTCCCAACTCTGTGATGAATTTCTTCATCCAGACAGCTTCCTTGGCGGCTTCACTAACAGCTATGTACTCTGCCTCGGTAGTTGAGTCAGCTACAATCTGCTGTTTAGTGCTCTTCCAACTTACTGCTCCACCATTCAAGGTAAAGACATACCCTGAAATGGATTTACTATCATCTGGGTCTGATTGAAAACTAGAGTCTGAATAGGCTTCTAGTTTAAGATCAGACCCTCCGTATATAAGAAAAATATCCTTAGTCCTTCTCAGGTACTTAAGAATATTTTTCACAGCCTTCTAGTGATCCTCTCCTGGATCAGCCTGAAATCTACTGGCTACACCCAAGGCATATGCTACATCAGGCCTGGTACATAACATAGCATACATAATCGACCCTATAGCCGAAGCATAAGGTATAGAACTCATTCTATTTCTTTCTTCAGGTGTCTTAGGAGACATTCTCTTAGAAAGACGTATGCCATGACCAATAGGTAAGTAACCTCTTTTACTTTCCTCCATGCTAAATCTCTTTAGCACCTGGTCAATGTACCTAGACTGGGATAAGCCTAGCATCCTTCTTGATCTTTCTCTATAGATCTTTATACCCAGTATATAGGATGCTTCTCCCAAGTCTTTCATGGAAAACTGTTTCGATAACCACACTTTGACTGATTGTAACATTGGGATATCATTCCCAATAAGAAGTATATCATCAACATATAGAACTAAGAAAACTATGGCACTCCCACTAGTCTTCTTGTACACACAAGGTTCATCCTCATTTTTGAAAAAATCAAATTCTTTGACTGTTTTATCAAATCGGATGTTCCAACTCTTGGATGCTTGCTTTAATCCATAAATGGATTTCTTTAGCCTACATACCTGATTAGGTTTAGTCTCCAAGACAAAACCTTCTGGCTGTGACATATAAACCTCTTCCTCAAGGAAACCATTGAGGAATGCAGTTTTTACATCCATTTGCCAGATATCATAATCATGATATGCTGCTATAGCAAGCATAATCCGAATAGATTTGAGCATGGCAACAGGGGAAAATGTTTCATCATAATCTATTCCCTGTTTTTGTCTGAAACCCTTAGCCACCAATCTGGCTTTATAAGTTTCAACTTGGCCATCTGCCCCAATCTTCTTTTTATAGACCCATTTACACCCAATAGGGTTAATACCCTCTGGTGCATCAACCAAAGACCATACTTGGTTGACATACATGGAGTCCATCTCGGATCTCATGGCTTCCAGCCATCTGTCTGAGTCTCTACTCATGACTGCTTCCGTATAGGTTAGAGGCTCATCATTTTGAATGATTTGGGCTTCATTATTTTCAATTATGAACCCATACCTCTCAGGTGCCTGTCGCACCCTATCAGACCTACGGATAGGAGTGTGTTCAGGTTCTATATTAACTATGTTGTTACTTGACTGAGAAGTGTCTATTTGTTGAATCTCATTAAGTTCGATATTTCTACCAGTGCCCTTTTGTAGGATGAATTCCTTTTCCATAAAAGTGGCATGCCTACTGACCAAAACCTTTTGTTCAGTAGGGTGGTAGAACAGATATCCTATACTATCTCTAGGATATCCCATAAATAGACATTTGTCTGCTCTAGCATCTAGTTTATGTCCAAAATTTCTTTTTACATAGGCTGGACATCCCCATATCTTAATATACTTAAGATTGGGCTTCTTACCTCTCCATAATTCATATGGAGTGCTAGAGACAGTTTTAGATGGTACTCTATTCAAGATATAAGTTGCTGTTTCCAAAGCATATCCCCAGAAAGAAAAAGGTAACTCCGTGAAGCACATCATGGACCGTACCATATCCAATAAAGTACGATTCCTCCTTTCAGCAACACCATTTAATTGTGGTGTGTAAGGAGGAGTCCATTCAGAGATGATCCCCTTATCTTTAAGGTGATCAAGAAACTCAGTGGATAAGTACTCACCTCCTCTATCTGATCGGAGGATCTTTATACTTTTTCCTGTCTGTTTCTCTACCATACTTTGATACTCTAAAAATTTTTCAAAAGCCTCGGACTTATGTTTCATTAGATACACAAATCCATACCTTGAAAAATCATCAGTAAATGTGATGAAGTATGAGTATCCACCATAGGCTTGAGTTGTCATAGGCCCACATACATCTGTGTGTATGAGTCCCAATAACTCTTTTGTCCTTTCTCCATGTCCACTAAATGGAGTCTTGGTCATCTTACCCATGAGACATGATTCACAAGTTCCTAATGACTCATAGTCATAAGGATCAAAGAAATTTTCTTTGTATAACTTGTTAATCCTAGTCTCACTAATATGTCCAAGTCGACAATGCCAAAGTAAGGTATTGTTTACATCATCTCTTTTCCGTTTGTTAGAAACATGAAAAATATTGTCATTAGTGGAAAGAGTTAATAGACCATTGCAGAATATGCCATAACATATAATTTCATTAGATAAAGAAATTGAGCAGCCACTGCTCATTACATTCATAGTATATCCTTGTTTAAGTAACAAGGGTACAGATATGATATTTCTAATAATTTTTGGCATATAGTAACAATTCCTTAGCTCCAAGATCTTCCCTGAAGGTAACTTCAAAATATAAGTCCCTACAGCTTCTGCTTGGATGGGGTCCCCTCCAGCACCGTAGAGCTCAAAGTTACCTTCCTTCAATACTTTAAGCCCCTGAAGTCCCTGCAATGATTTGCAGATGTTATGACCACAGGCGGTATCCAACACCCAAGTATTTTAAATGGAAGAATCCAATAACAAAATAGTATGAACTTCTTTCATACCTTTTGGTGCCTCTGATGCACCAGGCTTCACACTTGCAAGGTAAACCTTGCAGTTCCTTTTCCAATGACCCGGCTTGCCACAATGAAAGCAGGTCATCTGTCCGGAGGCCTTCTTTCCTTTCTTCTTCTTAATGCCCCCTTTGGGATTCATCCTCTTACTGGAACCCTTTTTGCCTGTCTTCTTCTTATCCACAAGAAGAACTGGAGCCTTATTTTTCTTTACATGGCTCTCTGCTGTCTTCAACATATTCAACAGCTCAGGCAAGGAAGAATTAAGTTTGTTCATATGGTAATTAAGAACAAACTGTGAAAATGACTCTGGGAGTGATTGCAAGATCAAGTCTTGATTCAACTCCCCATCCATTACAAAACCTAATTGACCTAATCGAGTGATTAGATCAATTATCTTTAATACATGGTCTTGTACTGATGTACCTTCTGTCATCCTTGCACGGAACAACTGCTTAGATATTTCATATCTAGCAATTCTACTGTGTTCTCCATAAAGCTCTTTTAAATTGAGCAGTATGGAGTTAGTATCCATGCTATCATGCTGCCTCTGCAACTCATTAGTCATAGAGGCAAGCATAACACTCTTGACAGTAAGTGAGTCATTTTTCCACATATTATATGTGGTCTTCTCCTCTTGCGAGGCATCTTCCCTTGGTGGTTCCAAAATTGGGGTATCAAGAATATAGGAAATTCTTTCTTGACTGAGTACTATTTTTAAATTTCTCAGCCAATTAACATAATTAGGCCCAGTCAATTTGTTGGCATCTAAAATACTACGGAGTGAGAGTGAAGAGGCCATTTATCTACATTTAAACAAAGAACAATACATAAGCAAACAACCATGAAATGACAATGCATAATTAAATTAGGACTTTAATTTAATTATGTCTTCCACTATTTTATCGAGCATCATAACCCTCTATACGATGATCGAGAAAAACCCTAATTAGTTTTTCTTAGTGGGGTTGAGATCCCAATCCCTTATAAAAGACCTTGTGTGTACACAACAAATCTTATATAAGTTCATAGGTAGGAAAACTCTCTCCAATTGTAACCCGTACAATTCTCAACTTATCCCGGCCTCTAAAATATTAATAGCCTTGTGTATACACAATAAACTATAATATTTCAGTTAAGTAAGACCCTCCATAGCCATATAGTCATGACTTTAATAGTAATACCCTTGTGTGTACACAACAAAATATTACATTAAATCATGCCATAAACAAATAATTGTATTAGGCCAAAAATTGTGTTAGTCACCATATTAGGTCTTGTGTGTACACAACAAACCTAGTATAGATCGTAACACAATGATGACCTATCATGAAGGAAGGCCAATAATAGTATTTTAACACCAAGCATGTTAGTCAAGAATTAAATCAATCAGATCGGCCAGGCTAGTGGAAGAGATGTGGGGGTCCCCCCGTTGCTTTCCTAGACACCAATTTAAAATTGGCCAGGTCAGACAACGGAACCAATTAAAAACCACGATTCCCTTTACCTTCCCAGAACCACCTTTCTAGACACCGAAATGACTAATTATCCATCATGACTAATAATGCTTATCGGTTAACTATACTACCACTTAATATAATTTTAAGAGGGATTTATGCAATGCCAGCACATTCAATTAAAAGCTATCACATATATTAATACATGCTTTAAACTAAGCAAATATGTGAAATGTGTGCCATCATACTAGGACAACTATTTACCACATAATGGATACACCATTATGCCAGGGCAACCTTATTTCAGTATGATGGCTCCAGGGCTAATCATATCTCTAAGACAATTAGGGTTTTAGTGGAAAACCCTAACTGGTGGCAATCATCAAACTCATGTTCAATCAAAGACATGCATTGTGCATCAATATAAAAACTTTAACATGATACTACATCATTTAATAAAACATGAATTGAACTGCATAAGTTTTAATCCTAATAAGGTGGCTCTGATACCACTGATGGGTTCGGTAACCAGTGCGGAAGCGTGGATTTCAAAAATTTATGAAACCAGGTCCGAACCCTAATCCCAAATCTCCTTATTAGCAATTAAAAACTATGACTACATGCATGTCCAAATTTAAACATTGTTTAAATACTAACCTCAGATTGCTATTACCAGTCTGATGCAGAAATGAACTCCAAATTGTGCAGCCTCTTGAACACACCAGGCGTCCACTTGTCCGCTCTCCGATGGTGATCCACACGGGCAGATGATCAAGACACTGACTCCTTAATTGGGTTCCTTCCAATCAAGTTCTACTCTAAGAACTTGATATATGGGCTATTGGCTAGGACTCCTCTAGCCAAACTGGGACTAAACCTTCTCTCTTACCCTTCTCCTTGTCTTCTAGTAACTTTGGCCCCTTAAGACACTCTTGTCTTAAGAATAAGCCCTTGTCCTAAAATGAGACAAGGCTTGTCTTGGAGGGAGAAGAAAATTAAGACAAGATTGTCTTAATGTAAGAAAGAAAGGAGAGGCGCCTTCTTCCTTTACCGTCGGAGAGTTTCTCTCTGACTCTCCTTCTGTTCTGAGATTCGACAGAGCCAAGGCTCTGTAAAGGAATCAAAGAGGAAAGAGAGGAGGGGGAAACAATCTTCTGGAGAGGGAGAAAAAAAAAAGGAGGCAAGGCTTCGCTGTAGAAAAACTAGAATAATTTTCCGGTGAAGTCTTCTCCTTAAATAGGCGACAGAGAGGCACCTACCCATCTGTAATCACCCTCTCACACCCCTCAATTAATCTCACGGCCTTTGGGATGGGAAGACGCAAGAAAGAGTCGCGAAAACACAGAAGGGCGCGCGCAGAAGAGAAGAGTCGCGCCCCTTCGGTGTTTTTTTCTTTTCTTTCACGGTAATCCCGTTTTTTTGAAGAGTCCACGCCTAGGTGGACTCTCTTCCACGCCTCTTCAGCCAAAACACCGACCCCTTTTTTCTTTTCTCACGCAAAAACGCCGCTTGGAGAGAGTCCACGCGCGCGTGGACTCTTCTCCTTGCGCGCACGCGTGGGAAGAGAGGGGAAGGGGCTTAGGCGATGTGGGAAAGGGGTTTAGCCTCTTAGGTTAGCCCAATTGCTAGCCTATTATTAGCCCAATGGAGATACAAATATTGGCTTATAGGGCATAAACCTTTCATAAGGAGCCTGGTGCACTCACCTTCAATTAGGGTCAATCCGATCCTTCGAGGAGTTTGGCCAAAGGTTCATAGCCTAGTTCCAGAATAGCAAAAGGCCCGAGTGGGGCTTTCACTTCCTTTTCTCCATCCAACAAGAGGAAGGCGAGTCCCTCTGCCACTACATAGGTCACTTTAAAGTGGTCATGTTGGAGGTTCGTAGCCTCAAACCCTTTATCGGTATGTCGGCTTTAAAAAGAGGGCAACATGGAGGTAGCTTTTACTTTTCTCTCTCCAAGAGGTTTCTCTGGAGCCTTCTTGAGCTTTTGGCCTAAGAAGAAAAGTATATCGATGCTGAAGAAGGCATGGTGGAGAAGCGAAAGGAGAAGGGGGATCGGAACATCCTCAAGAGGATTGCTCCCATCCAGCCCTTCCCTAGTAGCAGTAATAGTAGAAAAAGAAGTAGGACAAGGAGTTCCTCCATCGATCTAAAAGCCTTAGGCCACCCCGCCGGGAGAACTTCACTCTCTTGAATGCCCCTCAGGGATGGATCTTGATGGAAACCAAAAGTCAAGACTTTGTTCAATGGCCAGGAAAGATGATAAGAAAGCCTAGAAGGATCCCTAAAGATATTACCATTTTCACTAGGACTATAGGCATGATACAGAAGACTATATTCTCTAAAGAAGGAGATCAAGTCATTGATTTAGCGAGGCTACTTGCACAACTATGTTGGTTAGCCCCATGCTTCAGAGGTTGTTGGTCAGGAGCCCCAGCTGATGACCAAAATCTTTATAAAGAATAAAATTCACATTACAAAAATCTTTGGTGGACTAGCTTTTATGAGGAAAAGCTCCTCTGGGTGATGAGCATTTGCCAGGGTAGCCTAAGTAGACTTCCCCCAACCTAAGCACTAGAGGGCTATAGAAGAGCCCATCACCTTTGCTATTGAAGACACCGATGGAGTTCCATTCCCGTATGATGATCTTGTGGTTGTTTTCCTTGCCATTTCTAGCTATGTTAAAGGTAATCCTGATGGATAATGGAAGCTCTGTAGACATTTTGTTTTATGATGCCTTCTCTTGGATGGGATTGCCCAAGGATTGCCTCCAAAGGGTGAGCACTAGATTGATTTTTTTGGGGATGCCATTCCCATTGAAGGCATCATAACATTACCTATGATAGCTGGCCGGGCCCCAAAATAGGCCACAGCCCTTCTAGACTTCCTGGTAGTCAGGATTCTAGCAATCTACAATGCTATCCTGGGGAGGCCTAGCTTTAATGCTTTACGGGCTGTAGTTTCAACCTACTATCTATTGATGAAGTTTCCCACCCCCCAGAGGGTGGGCGAGTATGAGGTGATCAAACCTTGGTAAGGTGATGCTACGTAGTGACCGTCAAGCAAAATCGAAAGAAGCTATGTCCATTGAAAGCCTCAACCTCTAAGATTAACAAGAAGCTATAGCAAGGAGAGCCTATAGAAGAATTGATCCCTATTCCCCCGGACTTGACCAACTCCTCCCGAGTGGTGCATATCAGGAGCGAATAGAATGAGAAGTCCAGAGCTTGACTAATTGAGTTCCTCTATGCAAACATCGGTATCTTTGCATGGATTGTAGCTGATATGTTAGGCATTGACCCTAGGTCATAGTGCACTGCCTTAATGTCGACCCTATGCACTCGCTAGTTTGCTAGAAGAAGAAAAGCTTCGCACCTGAGTGCTAGCATGCAATCAAATAGGAGGTGTGAAGCTTCTAGAGGCCAAGTTCATCTTTGAAGTCCAGTATCTTGATTGGCTTGCCAACATTGTCCCAGTGAAAAAGGCCAATGGTAAGTAGTGAGTATGCATCGACTTCACTGACCTCAACAAAACTTATCTGAAGGATTGTTTCCCTTTTCCATAAATCGATCAACTGGTAGACTCGACCTCTAGGCACAAGATTCTCAATTTCATGGAAGCCTTTTCTAGGTATAACCAGATCCAGATGGCACCAGATGACCAGGAGAAGACTACATTTATCACTGACCAGGGGCTATACTATTATAAGGTTATTCCCTTTAGTCTAAAAATTATGAGAGCTATTTTCTAGCACCTCATCAACAAGGTCTTCAGTAATCAGATCGGGTGTAACATGGAAGTTTACATCGATGACATATTGGTGAAGAGTGGCAAGGAAGATCAGCATGTGGTGGACTTGGAAGAGACCTTCCAGACCCTAAATAAGTGTCGCATGCAGCTCAACTCTAACAAGTATGCTTTTGGAGTCTTCTCAGGGAAGTTCTTAGGTTTCTTGGTATCTCACCAAGGAATTGAAGCGAACCCTAAGAAGCTCCAAGCGATCCTAGAAATGACACCCCCTAGAATTTGAAAGGAGGTCTAGCACCTCGTAGGATAGATTACTACACTAAGTTGGTTTATGGTGAGGTCTGGTGACAAGTGCCTACTCTTTTTCAAAGTTCTGAGATAGATCAAGGACTTTCAGTAGATGGAGAAGTGCCAAACAGCCTTCAAAATCCTAAGACCTACTAGCCATTGCACCACTCCTTACAATGCCGGTTGTGGGAGAAATGCTCTATCTTTATCTTGCCATCTCTCTTGTAGCCAGGAGTTTGGTGCTTGTCCAAGAAGAGAGTAGAGTGTAGAAGCCAGTTTACTATATCAATCAAGTTCTCAAAGATGCAAAGACCTGATACGTGAAGATGGAGAAGGTCGCCTTCACCCTCCTAACTTTGGCGAGGTGACTCCATCCTTATTTTCAAGCACATTGGTCATGGTCCTATCTGAACAACCCCTGTGATAGGTTTTGCAGAAGGTCGATGCCTCTGGAAGGGTCGCCAAATGGATAGTGGAGTTGGGTGAGTTTGATATCTAGTACTAGCCTTACCCCTCTATTAAAGCCCAGGTCCTGGCAGACTTCATCATGGGATGCACTATTGCCAACGAGGTGGAGATTAGACCAACCCATAAGGAGCCAATTCCCATGGAAGAGTCTTGGACTCTCCATATTGACGGTGCTTCCAACATTGGAGGATTCGAGGCTGGGATGGTCCTCGCCAGTCCTGAAGGAGTTGTCATTGAGCAAGCACTCTGCTTTAACTTAGGGCCTCTAATAACGAGGAGTATGAAGCCCTCCTTGCGGGGTTGAAACTCGTCCATGAACTCGGGATGTAGCATCTCAAAGTCTTCAGTGACTTTCACCTGATAGTGGGGTGCGTTCATGGAGAGTTCAATGCTAGAGCCCCCGTCATGAAAAAGTATCTTCATCAGGTAAGAAAAATCACCTTGACCTTCCTTTCCTTTGAACTTGTGTAGATCCTCCAAATAGAAAATGCCTAGGTGGACCTATTGTCAAGGCTAGCCACCTCCGGTTATGTGGATACTCCAAAGACCATACACTTGGAGAACTTTGAGAAGCTAAGTATTGAGGAAGAGCTAGCCCCTATCCTACAAGTAAGCTAAGAACCTTGCTAGATGGATCCCTTGATCTATTATCTGCAGGAAGGAATGCTACTAGAAGATGAAACTGAGGCAAGGAAGCTTAGATGTTGGTTCACCCTGTTTGTGGTAATCGACAGAAAGTTGTAGAAGTGAGCCTACTCTTTACTACTCATTCGCTATCTTCACCCATCAAAAGTGAACTTCACCCCTTAAAAGTGAACTTCGCCCTTGGAGAGGTCCATGAAGGGATCTTTGGTAGTCATGTCAAAGGCTGCACCTTAACCTACAAGATTTTGAGGCATGGGTACTACTGGCTGAGCATCCTCAAGGATGCCATTGAGTACATGCGATGCTATGATTATTGTCAAAGGCATCCAACATCCAGTATCAACTTGCTGTACCTCTAGGCTCCCTGAGCTCTCCATGGCTCTTCGATTAGTGGGGGATAAAATCCTTAGCCCTTTCCCACCGGTCATTGGCCAGAAAAGTTTTTGATTATCACCATTGATTACTTTACCAAGTGAATTAAGGCAAAACCCTTGGCTCGGATCACTGAGTGGGAAGCATAAAAATTCATGTGGAAGTTGATAATCTGCCGCTTCGTGGCTCCCTTTGTTGAAAATTATCTAGGATTTCATGCATTATTTTTTTATAATATACAGTAGAAGGTAATCAATTATAAAACTATTTTAAAAAGAAAAAGATATATATAAATTAAATCTAATAAACCCTATAAGAATTGTAACATGATATAAAGTATAGAAAATAAAATCAACATACATCAATCTAGCTGATGCATGTTGTAGATCTATTCTACAAACAACTATAAGATCGAATCCCATACCTGATTATTGGTGATGATTGCCACTATTGATGATACATGGTAAGGGCTCTCCACATCACTTCATAGCCATATAGGATGTCCGACCTCTACGAATCATCCATACGAAGCTTAACCTGATCAACCTTCTCAGATTGCTAGATCCACACAAAAACTACTAGATGGCTAAATAAAAAATATTTCTTGGATCTTTTTAAACCCTCCAAGAAGATAAAGAATTAGAGGACAAAGAGGATCAAGGGTGGAGGAAAAATAAAATCTAAAAGGCTCTCCTTTATTTTGTTTTTCCCTCTCCTTAGAAAACCTAGGACTAGAATCCAAGAAAAATCCCTTCATGCCTATCTTGATTTTCACTTCCCCTTTCTCTTATTTTTTTGATAATTTCACTTCAGATTTCACTCTATAATAGGCTATTAATGTTGCACATATTATTAAAAAAGGCATCAAGGGTGGAGGAAAAATAAAATCTAAAAGGCTCTCCTTTATTTTGTTTTTCCCTCTCCTTAGAAAACCTAGGACTAGAATCCAAGAAAAACCCCTTCATGCTTATCTTGATTTTCACTTCCCCTCTCTTATTTTTTTGATAATTTCACTTCAGATTTCACTCTATAATAGGCTATTAATGTTGCACATATTATTAAAATATGAATTAAAATTGCATTGATTAGAAGAGGATTTAGATTAGGATAAGGTGATGTAGTTTGAATAGGACTAGGAGTTCTATTCCCAATATAACTCCTATAATTAAATTCAAATAAATCCAGATTTAATTCAAACCAATCTTAATCTAAATGAAAATGAGGGAGGATAAAAAAAAGTTAATTTCTTTCATAGAAAATTCATGAAGAAAATTTAGGAAGGCATGGAGAGTTTTTAGGGAAGAAAATATGTTGGACTAGGATAGGGTTTGACCAAGATTTAACCAAAATTAGTTAGGAATCAAAACTAATTTAGTTATAACTAATTCAACTAACTCAAATCCAATTAAATTAGGTCCCAATTGTGCTTAATTAAATCCTTACTAAATCTAGAAATAGCTAAGTCCAAGTCAGAATTAAATTAAAATTAGAAATCCTTAGCAATTAAGTCATCAAATTACCTAATCGGGTTAAACCCAATTGAACCGGTTCAATTAGGATTGACCTAAACCACTTTTCTCAATCAAACCGAGCCAATTAGTAATCCAATCACTAATTAATCATATTATAATTAATTAATAATTAATTAATTTTTAATTTATAATATTTATATAGTGTTAATTATTAGTCATATAGTTTTATCACTGAATGATTCTTAATCGTTAATCAACCATCATGATCGGTTAGAAATTTCTTATATTTGTGATCCCATAGGTTTGAACACTAAGCCAGTAGCCTAAGATCAATTCTTGAACTAATCAATATGACCATCTAGCAATGGTGTCCGATGTCCAGATAGGTCGAATGTCCACAAAGCAACATTCAAGAATCCAGGTATATGATTTCTGTATAATTCATCCCTTTGACCTAATGCTTAGGATAATTTGAGAGTTAACTACCAACTTCTAAATAGTGCATCGAGATATGTCTTAACCTGACAAATCTTATGACTCCTCACAAGGATTGCCCTAGCCAAGATTTTGCTAAATTATAACGTCATAGAGCATTTTCTCCAACACCTTGAAGTGGTCAATTCCATCTTGACTCATTACTAACATAATAAGTATATGACTACACCCAGTAACCTTCCATCACCAGATTAAAAATCTAGGTAGTCTAGTACCTAAGTATAATAAGTTGCTTGTAAGTCACCATGATGATCTCAAGTCAGAGGGATACTTATACCCATATCCTTTTGATAATAACTCTCGATAGCAAAATACTTTATAGAGTTAGTCATGTTCAATATAGTATACTTATTGGAGGATGTTCCCAGGTGCATGGACAACCTTCTACCAACAACCAATCTCAGAATATTATATTGGAAGCGGTAGCAATAGGGGATTGAAACAATTAGCCTTACAGAGATTCAACCTTGTTATACAAAAATCTCCTAACTTGTTTAGAGTGCCCTGAATGTTCCAGATATGATATGGATGTGAAACAACCTCTCTTGGGACCTCCAACCAGTGAGGACTCAACTCTCCAAAGCTCCTGGTCGAACTCTAAAAGGGTAGAGAGAGGGATGAATCCAAAGATGCTAGGCACTAGGTTTCCTACTTGGACTAGGAGTCCCTAGGTGCTAAGAAATTTTCTCCTTGCCAGGGTATGGCAGCTTGGATCCTGATATTACCCTGATAGAGAGTGACAAACCAGAGAGGAAGAGAGGGAGGAAGAAGATGGATATTAGGGAGAAAAGGTTATTTCATTATGACGGCTCCAATCTGCCCCATATATAAGTATATATACTAGGTCACTATGACCTAACCCTAAAACTCCCATAGGCCAACTTAATGCAAAATTAAGTTTTCCAAGCCCAAGTACACCCTTGAATCAGCACATTCGCACATACCTAGGACTTAAAACTAGTCCAATACAAGTTAGCCCCTTGAGGCCCAAGTTTCTTGAACTTCAATACCCGAAAGGCTAACAGCCTTTCATCCTAGGGCCCAAACTAGCCCTAGGAATTCCATGACAGCATCATGATCATTGGACCTTGGCCTTAGCCTTGGTCCCCTAAGCATTGGAAGCACCACATAAGACCCAACAATCTCCACCTTGGTGCTTTAAGGCTTTAGCCAACTCCATCTTGTCCACAAGCTGTTAGTACCACATACTTGTAAAAGCTATCTCGCAGTAGAACCTTCGTCAGTGCATCTGCTGGATTTTTCTTGGTGTGTACCTTCACCAGCTCCACCTCACCATCCTCCACGAGCTCTCTGATCCAATGGTATCTGATGTCGATGTGCTTGGTTCGAGTATGATAGACAGAGTTCTGTCAAGTAGAAGTGCACTCTGGCTATCGCAGTGTATCATGACAGCCTCCTATTTGAGGCCCATCTCCAATGCTAGACCCTTCAACCATAGGGCCTCCTTTGCTACCTTTGTAACTCCGATGTACTCCACCTTGGTTGATAATGCCATAATAGGTTGCAAGCAGGATCTCCATAATACAGGACCTCCATATATGCTAAATATGAAACTTGTTATCGAACGATGGGTGTCCACATCTCTATCAAAATCCACATCCATGAAACCTCCTATCAGCTCTCGAGCTTCCTTGGACATGTTGGAGTGTCCCTCAGCACCTCCTCGCTATCCATAGTAGATGCCAACTCCAACCATGCCCGCCAAGTACCTGAAGACTTCCTTCAGTGCTTGCCAGTGCTCCCTGTCAGGCTGTGTCATAAACCTGCTCATCTGACTCACTGCATGGGTGATATCTGGCCTACAACACACCATGGTGTACATGAGACTACCTACACCAGAGGCTTACGGTACCCTCTCCATCTCTTGAACCTCTATCTCAGTCTGTGATGCCATGGTCTTCGAAAGTCTGAAGTATCCGCTATAGGCAGCTCTATCGATTTTGCTTCCTTCATCCCATACCTCTCCAAAACCTTCATTATGTAGCCACCTTGAAATGAATGTAGCACCCTCTTGTTCTGATCTTTGAAGACTTCCATGCCTAGTGTTGACTCCTATCTTGATTTTGATGAATAACAAAATATTTAAGTATATTTGAGTACTAACTGTGTGTTAAAAGTATGTTTACTAGATCAGGATACTCATCAAAGTTGTTTTGTATTAAAAGTTTGAAGCTTGTTTCTTATTGAAGAAGCTAGTTAAAATGATGAAATTTTAAGTTTAATGGATCTTGATACATAAGAATAACCTTGAAGAACTCAAATCTTGAAGTTGAAAAAGTTTCAAAAGAGTTTTAGGAAAGTTTCAGCCAAGTGTCGACTCATGGAAGTGAAATGTCGACTCAAGGTGTCGACACACAGAAGCTTGAGCTGGTATGCAAAAGAAGTTTCAGATGATACGCAAGAAGTGTCAACTCATGAAGCTCAAGTGTTGACTCATGTGTTGACTCAAGTATCGACTCAAGGCTTGGGACCAGAAATGATACAGAATATGCTGAATTCAAGTCTTTCCTCTAGTGTCGACCCATGAAGAAGAAGTATCGACTCAAGTGTCAACTCACCAGAAGAAGTGTCAATGCACCAGTGCATTCCAGAGAGATTCAGAAGATATTTTTGACCTAATGTCGACTCAAGTATCGACTCACGTGTCGACTCATGACCTGAAGTGTCGACACTTGTAGGTCTGGATGAACAGTAACGGCTAGTTTTTTAAAATATAGAATTGGTCCTTTTCATCCCTAACACTATTTTCACCTCTCCAACACTCAGAAATAGTCATTTAAGGCTTAGAAAGGTATTTAAAGTTGACCAAACACTTAAGGGAATAAGAGAAGAGCTTTCATTCAAATATTCATTGAAGAACAATCACTTTTGAGTGAAGTTGAGCCTCAAGCATTCAAGAGCATTCAAGGAGCATTCAAGTTCAACTCTCAGGCACTCATTAAGGCTTCAACAACTTGAAGACAAGCTTTCTCAATAGCAATCAAAGAGCTTCAAAGAGATATTTACTTTATTTTTGAAAGCTTATTGTATTCTTACTTTAAACTCAAATTTGTTATTATTCCTAGTTTTAAGTGGTTTGAAACTAATGTTTGGGTTGTTGGTGAGCTTTGTTTCAAAAACCAACTTAGATTGTTGGTGAGCCTTGTGAAAATTGACTAGGTTTTTGGTTATCCTGGAAAATCAAGAGATTTTTGGTGAGCCTTGTAAAAATCAAGAGATTTTTGGTTAGCCTTGTGAAAATCAAAGGGTTATGATTAGTGAGCCCGAAAAATTAATCGGCTGTAATCAAGTGGGATTATAGTGAAATTTTCAAGTGAACCTTGGAGAGTGGATGTAGGTGCTTTGGTGTGCAACGAATCACTATAAATTTTTGTATATTTGTGATTGCTTCTCTCTTCTTATACTTGTTTATTATTTCTGCTGCATTTTATTATCAAGTACACAATCACTTGAAATCACTAGCACCTTCATTGTTTTAAATTGGCATATACTTGCAACAAATTTTAAAAATCTTATTCAGCCCCCCTCTTGGGTTGCTTCGCTGGGCAACAAGTGGTATCAAAGACATGTACTCAGCTTATAGGTCTAACCACCTTGAGTTAAAGATCTATGATAGCTCTTTTAGGTTCTGGTATTGTTGAGGGATAAGCCTTAAATAGACCACCTTACTTTAATTGCACAAATTACACGTATTAAAAAACTTGCATGCAAATTTATATGCATTCTATTGATTATAATTTGTGGAAAGTTATTGTTAAAGGTCCTCATATTCCTTTAATTGATATTAATGGCATTTCCATTCCAAAACTTGAAGAAGATTGGGATGAAAATGACATTAAGCAATCCAAGCTTAATGCTAAAGCTATGAACTCGCTCTATTATGCATTGGATCCTAGTGAATTTAATAGGACATCCACATGCACATTTGTGAAAAAAATATGGGATACACTTGAGATTACTCATGAGGGTACCAATCAAGTAAAAAATACTAAAGTAAATATGCTTGTACATACATATGAGATGTTTAGAATGGAGCCCAATGAATCTATAACTAATATGTATACTAGATTTTCTAATATTATAAATGGTATGAAAAGTCTTGGAAAAATAATGTCTAATGCTGACCTTGTAAATAAAATTCTTAGGTCATTGCCAACATCTTGGGATCCAAAAGTGAAGGCAATACAAGAAGCTAAAGATGCTTAGACTCTTTCTTTGGAGCAACTTATTGGTTCACTCATGACTTATGAGTTAAACTTGAAGCAAAAGGCAGTGGATGCAGATAGGAAGAAGAAGACTATCGCATTCAAATCCACTACACCAGATGAACCTTCAAGTGAAGAATCTGAAGAAGGAGAAAATGAGGATGAAGAGGCACTTATTGTAAGAAAATTTAGAAGATAAATAAGAAAGAAGAAATTTTCTTATAAAAAGAAGCCTCAGCTTAGCAAGGAAAAAGGAAAGAAAAAAGAAAGGAGAAGGATCAACCAATTTGCTTCGAGTGCAAGAAGCCTGGACATTACAAATTTGATTGTCCTCTCCTCAAGAAATTTAAAAAGAAGTTTAAAAAGAAGGCAATGATGGCTACATGGAGTGACAGTGAAGACTCCAGCTCAGAGGAAGAATAACCAGAAGTAGCCAATCTTTGCCTCATGGCTCAAGAAGATGAGATACAATCTGAACTTAAACTTGATTTACATTCGATGAACTTAGAGATGCTTTTGATGAACTCATGCATGAATATAAATTACTGAAAATTGAAAATAAAAAGTTAAAGAAGCATGCTAATTCATGTTCTCTTAAAAATACCAATCTTGCAAATGAAAAAAATGATTTAAAAACTAAGATTAATATTTTAGAAAAACAAAAGAATGCTTTATCCATGAAAATAGAAGTTTTAAAAAGATCAAGGCTATTGTTACAAATAACAAACTTTTAAAGAAAAACAAAGACCTTAAGGTTGAAAATAAGAAATTCAAAAAAGAGCTTGATAAAGTTAAATCTTTTGTTAAAAAATTTACATTTAGCTCTGAAAAGTGAAATTTATTATTGAACAATCAAAGAGTTGTATTTGATAAAGCATGACTTGGTTACAAGAAGTAAAAGAAACAAAAATTCTTCAAGAATTTCTGATGGGGACATCGAGTAGTACAGATCCCGATGCATCACAGATCCCGATGTAGCATAGATCTCGATGTAGCACAGATCCCGATCATATCCAGCACATAAGTTAAGATTGGAGATTTTAGGATTTATTTGCTTCGAATATTTTTACTTTCTTAGTTTGTTTAGTTTGTTTTATCTTATTGTTCCAGCTTGTTTTTAAATTTAAAACCCCTTATCTTATCTAGCATGGATAAGCCTTATTTTGTGTTTAAACTCCTTGTCCTTATCTTGTATTTGAATTTGAATCCTTATCTTTGTATCTTGTATTCAAATTCAAATGAGGGCTTAGAAAGGTCTATAAATACCATCCTCATTCCTTTGTAAAAAAAATAATTTATTAATGAAGATGAGTTTTTAGAGAAGAGAGAATCTTTTTTTGCTCCGCATGGAGAGGGTGAGAGGTCCAACTTTCGCTCCGTAAGGAGTACGAGAGGTGCATCCCAGGGCATGTTGCTTCGCATCATGTCTAGTTATCCCCCTACCCTTTGATTCCATTTTTTTTACCGCCCTCATGATCTTTGAGACTTATCTTAACGGCTCCATGTAGTGAGATGGGTGAGATACCTTAGAGGTGAGAGATCTCTCCATGAGCATGAGTTCCAAAGTCCATGAGAGTCCAACTTTTATCTTCCATCTTCATTGTTACCTTCATCACCTCCTTAGAAAAAAAAGAAATAAAAATTTAGTGGTATCCTAATCATTGGTGACTTCTCAGCTCGCCGACGATCTTTCTTCGCATCTTATCCTGCATCAATTTTTGGTATCAGAGCTAGAGGATTAGGATATTTTCTTCTTCCTCCCCGAGCCTGTTATCAAACCAGCGACAAATATCCTAAGCCCCCCGTCTCCCCTGTTCAATACCCAATCATTGCACCCTCGATCATGTTCTCCGCCATCCTCCTCCCATCTGTCATCCATTGCTGACCGCACCACCATATGGACATCATTCTCATGGTAGATGCATCACCTTCCGGCCATTGTCCACCATGGGATCCCATCTTCGTTCACATGCTTAATCCCATCGATCGATAGTCAATCTTAGTGCCTCCGATGTCATCGCCATCTCTGCCTCTCTTCTATCCAAAAATTCAGAGCAACCGAGCCCTCCGACCACTAAGCTGCCCAATCATCGATGCCCACGCCCAACATCGTTGCCGATTTTGCCATGCTAGTGCCAGATTCTGAGGTCCCGAGTTCCTATGATCATGGTGAATCCCTGCCTTCACATACGACCGCCTGATCCCTCTTCTCACTGACCAGAACCACTAACATCCCCTACTCCTCAGATCAGAACACCTTCACCCAGATCCAAGCCCCTCCATCTCCGTTCGTGTTCCACTGTGCCAGCCCCCTGTGAGGTCTCCCGTACCGAGCCGATTACGGTGTCTCTGTCGAGTCCTTGGCCCCTCAAGTCACATCGTCTCTCCCAATGCTGAGTGCAGCCACTCCGTCGATCAGCTCCCCTCCCATGGCCATCACACACCCATAGCTGCATGAGCCTTCTGGTGACCCTCCTCCCTGGAATCAAGCCATGGTGGCCTCCTTCCTCCCGTTCATGCCGTCCTTCTTCCAACCGTACACGATCATGAAACTAGCGCAGATCGTGAAAGCAAACTTCCATCCCTATTGCCGACTTCAAGCCTGCATGGATCTTAGACCCGCATGGTCTCAAAGCAGTCCCAAAGATGGTGAAGCAAGGATCTTAGAGTTGCATGGATTTTAGAGATGCATGATTTTTAGGGCTGCATAGATCTCAGAGCAGAGCTTCTTTTGATTTGATTGGATTCAGTTCCACCAAATTCTCCCTGATCCAAACTCGACGGAGTCGAGTTTTCCCCACCTCAAGAGAATGATAGGGACATTGAGCAGTATAGATCCCGATACAGCACAGATCTCGATGCAGCACAGATCTTGATGCACATCCAATACATAAGTTAGGATCGAAGATTTTAGGATCTATTTACTTTGAATGTTTTTATCTTCTTAGTTTGTTTAATTTGTTTTATCTTATTATTCTAGCTTGTTTTTAAATTTAAAATCCCTTATCTTATCTAGCATGGATAGGCCTTATCTTGTGTTTAAATCCCTTATCCTTATCTTGTATTTGAATTTGAACCCTTATCTTTCTATCTTGTATTCAAATTCAAATGAAGGCTTGGAAAGGTCTATAAATACCACCCTCATTCCTTTGTAAAAAAATAATTTATTAATGAAGATGAGTTTTTAGAGAAGAGAGATTTTTTTTTGCTCTGCATGGAGAGGGTGAGAGGCCCAACTTTTGCTTCGCAAGGAGAGCACGAGAGGTGTATCCCAGGACATGTTTCTTCGCATCATGTCTAGTTATCCCCCTACCATTTGATTTCATATTCTTTATCGCTCTCATGACCTTTGAGACTTACCCTTAACGGTTCCATGTAGTGAGATGGGTAAGATGCCCTAGAGGTGAGAGATCTCTCTATGAGTGTGAGTTCCAGAGTCCATGAGAGTCCAAACTTTTATCTTCCATCTCTATTATTTCCTTCACCACCTCTTTAGAAAAAATATAAATAAATCTAGTGGTACCCTAATCATTGGTGACTTCTCAACTCATTGACGATCCTTCTTCGCATATTGTCCCACATCAATTTCTTTGTTCCTGCATCATCTAATATTACTTGTTTTAGTTGTAAAAAATTTGGACATAAAGCATGTCAGTGTGACCTAAGAAAGTTAAATAATTCTAGAAAGGTTTGGGTACCAAAAGAAATCACTATTAGTACTAACCCTAAAGGATCCAAGATGGCTTGGGTACCTCAAATAAAAACTTGATTTGTTTTGCAGGTGTGTCTTACAACCAAAGAGAAGAAAAGATTGTAGTATCTTGACAGTGGTTGCTCAAGATACATGACAGGAGATATAAATCAATTCACATCTCTTGAGGCTCTGAATGGAGGGAGTGTAACTTTTGGAGATCATGATAAAGAAAAAAATCATCAATATCGATAAAGTCCATATCACCCTTTCTACTTTTATTGATAATATTTTATTAGTTGAAGGATTAAAGCATATGTTAGATGTATGCCCTGAAAGCTATGTTGGCTTGATACATTATAATTTTTAGGGCATTAACTTTGTACTTAATTCTTCTTTATTAATAAAGGGCATTAATTTCACTCATATTGTTGTGTCTATGAATCGCCCATGGAGTTAATGGACAATGATATATATTCTCAAGAGTTGAGAATCTGAGATATGTGTCTTTATAGATTAACTCCTAAAGGCTCCCGACTATTGGAATATTACGAGGACGGTGATTGATACGTTAAAATCGGTGCACATATAATTTTCCTCTTAGGATAGATAAGTCTCTGACCTACAGTATGGTGATACTGGAGTGAGAGTGCAGGTAGTTGATAGAGATCAACGGTACTGAGCGTGACCAAGTACAGAAAGTTATACGGATGACTACTCACTCATCGATAACTTCCTGATGCTGTAGTTGTGTGAATAGTTCCTTGACCTAGAGTGTCTCGGCTACTTATAATGAGGTTGCTGTAGTTTGACAGTACAATCACATGGTTCCTATCCATACGGGACCTTGTGGTGTTCATTGGCTGCAGTAAGTTTATTGTAGGAATAGGGTATTCACTTGTAAGGATCTATCAGCCTTAGTAGTAAGGTATAATCCAATGCAAGCTTAATGAGACTAAGTCCAGAAGTCTATGGCCATAGCAGGGTGATAATGAAAATATATTTTCATTAGTATCACAATTGGACTTGAGTTGATTAGGTTAAGCATATGACTGATGGGTTTGACGAGTATCCATAACCAACATCATGTCAAAATTTTGATAGAGGAACCAAATCATATGATAACTACACCTAGGGGTTCCAATCTTATTCTGCTGGGTTGTCACTATATACTGCTAGGTGTCACTGATGGATTATGAGAACTCGTTAGGATCATTCTCGGATTGATGATCCTAATTAGGATCGAGCTAAAATTATTTCAGTCCATCAAAAGGAGTTTTGATGATGTATAATGAAAATTATAGCATATCTTATTACCAGACAGGATAGGACCTGAGGGGTCACACACATTAGGAGCTCAAGTAACCAATCAGCAAATCAATTTGGTCATTATTGCAATTGTTACAATTAATATTTGACCTAATTATAAATATTACAATTAATTAATTATAGATTAATTATTAATTAAATTAAATTAGATTGAGTTAGACTCAATTAATTAATCATAATTGATTCGGATCAATGTCCACTTCGAAATGGTTCGATCGTATTAAAAATCGATTTCAGTTTGATAATAAAATCACTTTATTTGGACCATGACCTAGAGTCCAGTTAGACTGGGACTCTCTCTCCTTGTCTCCCCTTTCCTCCACATGCCTAAATGGGTCCCATTTATTTTGTGCAATAAATATGATGGGGCATCAAACCAAGAGGGTTGCCAATTGTGTTTAGGCATGAGAGAATAAGAGAGGAGGAAGAGTCCTTCTCTTCTACTCCTCCTAAAACCTAAACCAGATAAATCTACTTCCTTTTATTTAAAGGTGGAGAAATAAAAGAGGCTTATCCCATTTTGGCATGGAGAATTGGGAGAAGATTTTGTACGACAAAATAAAGAGGGCGGTAATAGAGTTTAGGCATGGAGAAATTAAGAGAGGGAAGAGTCCTTCTCTTCCACTCCTCTTAAAATTCAAACCTAAACCAGACCAAACTCCTTTGTTTATGGCATGTAATATTTGGGGAGATTTACCATGAAAGAAATAAAAAGAAGGGAGAAAGGGGTGGCCGAATACATGGTTTTGTTTTTGGCATGATTTCCTTTTGGGCATCAATAGCAGAGATTCTCTCTCTTGGGTGTCCACTTCCTTTATATTTATTTCTTCTTCTTCTTTGTGTGAGGATTGATTCCTTCTCTTCAAGAGTATTGAGAGGTCTTATTCTTAAGAGGGAGAAAAAAAAAGAGGTCCAAAGGTCTTGCATAGTTTGATTTGCAAGACAGAAGTTAGTTCAAAAATGCCAGTCCGGATTTGGATCGGCATAGTTTTTAAAGCGAATGATTTGCTGAAAAAGTAGAGGGCTGCAAGGATCTAGCAGTCCGGTGCCCTTTATGATTCATTTGTGAGATCTTTGTGTGGATACCAGCTGAGGCCGGGTGATTGCACGACTCTGACAGAATCTTGGCTTTTCAGTAGCGGATCTGCATGCTTTTCAGAGCAAGTCTGGATAGCGATCCAAGTAAGTATTTTGTACTTAAAATAAATTTTATTTCAGATCTAATATTTTTTTCATGTTACGCAGCATGTTAGAATTTATAATAAATAAATTAGATTTATTTATGAATTGCATGATTAGATATAAATTATTTTTTATATCTGCTTCCGTTGCGACAGGCTGCTGATGCCTGTTTAATTGCAATTTTCTATTCCTGGAAGAAAACCAACAGCATAATCTACTAAGTATTAGTCAGTTTTGTGATAAAGGCTTTAAAGTAGTTTTTAAATCATCTCTTTGCATGGTATCTAGTCCTGATAATAATGGAGTAAAATTCATTGAAAATAGACATGACAACATCTATCTTATTGATCATGATAATTTACCTTTACATGATGGTGAATGCCTAGTTGCAATGAATTCCATAATTAATAAGATTAGTTAGCTTTGGCATCATAGATTAGGTCATGCAAGCATGCATCTACTTTATAAATTATGCAAAAGGACTTAGTTAAAGATTTACCAAAACTTAGATTTGAAAAAGATAAAATTTATGAAGCTTGTCAATTTGGAAAACAAATAAGAATATCTTTCAAAACTAAAGGAATGGTTTCAACTTCTAGGCCACTAGAACTACTCCATATGGATTTCCTTGGACCAACTAGAACCACAAGCCTAGGAGGCAAGAGATATGGACTAGTCATAGTGGATGATTTCTCTCGATTTTCATGGATTTCATTTTTAACACATAAAGATGAACCATTTTCGGCTTTTATGAAGTTTTATCGAAAGGTTTCAAATGAAAAAGGTACTTCAATTGTTTGTATTCGAAGTGACCATGGAACTGAGTTTGAAAATCAAGATTTTGAAAGTTTTTGTAATGAGAAAGGAATTGAACATGACTTTTCTGCACCTAGAACATCTCAACAAAATGGGATGGTAGAAAAAAAATCATACTTTAGAAGAAATGGCACGTACAATGCTTTGTAAAAATGATTTATCTAGATATTTTTGGACATAAGCTATTAATAATGCATGTTATATTTTAAATCGTGTTTTAATTTGGACAATTTGAAAGAAAACTCCAAATGAGCTTTAGAAAGAAGAAAACCTACTTTAAAGTACTTTCAGGTTTTTGGTTGCCAATGTTTTATTTTAAATAATGAAAAAGATAATTTAGGCAAATTTGATATCAAATCATATGAAGGTAACTTCTTAGGATACTCTATATCTAGCAAGGCATATAGAATTTTTAACAAAAGAACTAATGTGGGATGACTCTAAGATTGCAGGAAAATAGTAAACTAATTTTTTTTGTATTCTTTTAGACATTAAATTTGCAGGCTAAATTTTTAAAGTTAAGTAAAGACTAGCAGGATATTCAGCAATGCAAAGAATTATCATGCAGTCATGCTCATGCAAAATAATAAGAAAACCATGACCCGAGAATTGAGAAACTCCCAGATTAGGATAGCTAATCTTCATCAAATTATATATCAAGAGAAGGGAAGGTTTCTTACTATTCAGAGATTTGAAGAACTTCTGATGAAGAGATCACACAACACTTTATTGGAGTCTGGATGATAAAGCTTGGTTTCCCTAATTAGATGGCTGATTTGAGACGATCTTAGAGGCAAAGAAGGCCTCCTTTGGGGAGGTGAAATACCTCGGGGATCCTACAAGCATCGGGGGTCAATCAAAACAGCAAGTAAAGAAAGTAAATGAAACTAGGGTTGAAGAAAATCCGAATTAGGGTTTGAATGGCTGGTGGATAGAAGCTTGATGGAGACCCTTGCTTGGGTGGCCTAGGGTTCCTTTCGTTTGGGCATGTGAAGGCTTAGATGGCAGCAAACTTGGGCGTGGAAGGATGCTAGGGTACACAAAGTAACCAACAAAACACAAGAACACAATTCCAATACAAGAGCAAACTCAAATAAAATTTGCCAGGGTTTTGATGTCATGAATAAAGTTATTACGAGGAAGAGGGATGGGGTATTTATAGAACTCTATGCCCTCTCCTAACTAGGGTTACACTTAGGTTAACAAGTCTTTTCCTAGTTATATTACAAGTCCTTCTTCCAGCTAGGTTAGGATTACAAGTCATAAAACAATTAGGAAGATGAATCCTAACTAGGTTAGACTAGTCTTCTCCTTCTCCCTTCATGCTTTGACCTAGTCTTCTACCAACCCTTGGACTTGGTCAACCAAGTGAGGATGCCTCTCTTAGGCATGTTGGGCTTCATGGCAGCAAGTGGGTCGGCCCGAAAGGTGAATGGCACATGGGCTTGGGCCTCCTGGAAGCTGGGGTGGCCTGGTAGCATGGTAGTAGGAATATTCCATGGAATCTTGCTTGTTAAGGGCTTGGGCTTGGTGCTTGGGCTTGATTTCTCCTAGACTGGGTGTAGGTGGACCTCTGGAATCATGGGTGCCATGGTCTGGGAATATGCTCTGGCATCTGGAAGGGAATCTAGATATCTGGAGAATATCTGGAAGGAATCAGGGTATCTGGAAGGCATCATGGATCCTGGTGTGTCACACAAAATTTAATAAGCTGATGTAGTGGCTTCTAGCTCCTGGATGAGGTCTTGTGAAACTTCATAGTAGGGTATCATCTTCTCTTGTACAAAATTGAACTCATACTGGACTCATAACTGAAGTACAGGACTCAATATACTGATTAGGGTTGAGGGTTGAGACAAATCAACTGGCCTCAACTTATTACAGGACTCAATCTTAATTGATTACAAAATTTTGACACATGACTAAGGTTCTAAAATTAAAATCCTAATCAATAAACCATATGGGATCCAGTTATCTGTGTCTGATCCTGGTGTCCCCACCAATTCTTCCATGGTGGGAGGAGCTCGATCTAGTCGAGTGAGGGTCAATTTGGCTCAAGGAGGGTCTGGGTTGAGACGTTGTAGATCCGCACCAGCGTTCTACAAGTCCTTAGATTCTGGCTGACCTTGCCACCGGACCAAGTACAATTGACAGTCTCTAGCCCAGGTACCGATAGCTTGATCGTTCAGAATTCTCTCAATCTCTTCCTCACCAAAAGGCCAAATTGTATGTGGTCGCTCTGGGATGGGTTCACTCACAAAGAAAGGGAGTGGCTCAAGGGGCTCGCTGGGTACCACTGCTAGCTCCCTAGTCTCTATAAGATCTAAGATGATTAAAGTGGAGCTAATATCTAAATCAGGTAATATCTCAGGCACATAGGCATTGGGTCCACTGCTATTCATTATTTTAGATGGGCCAGCTTCACGAGCAGAAAATTCTTTTGCAATCACAAAATCCTCTGCAGAAAATTCTTTATCTCTCTTTTGGGAATTAGCCAAGTTGTTATTTAGTTCACTAGTTATGTTCAACTCTTGACTAATTTCATGATGCAAATGCTGTGCAGAGGTAAGTGTAGGTGCAGACATGTAAGTCAGGCTGTGAATTTATTGGACTCAACTAATACCTAATAGACTCGACTAGACATCCCTATCAAAGGATATTTTATTAGGCTCTAAGAGACAAAACCTAACAGACATAAACTCTTTAGGATTGACCCTAGCATGGCATGCATATGAGAATTTACTATGTACACTTACTAAATGCCAGAGGGTATGCAAGAAGTAAGATGCAAACCTAACATGCATAATATATGTATGCAGTATGATTACTTCTACAAAATGTAAATGAATGATTAAAGAAACATAAGAAAATTCATGGAAAGGTAGAAAATATGAGGTGGATTCATGATTAGTCTGATAGGGTAGAAAGTAAGAAAAGGGGTTGGGATTGATCGGATAGACTAAGAGACAAGAAGGTGTTTCAGGGATGAGTCATATACTAATGAGGTTGACCTTATGGGATTGATGCTTATCTAAAGGGTCTGCATAATGGAAGAAAGGGATATTGATTTTAGGAAAGAGATTAATGGAAGTCAATGGAATGATTTCATCTTGAGGGTACTGATTCAAATAGATCAAGTCCTTAATAAATTCTTCTGGCTCTTGAATCAAAGGACTAGGCTCTATAGTTGGGCTTTCTTTTAGTGTCTCCTCAGGTAAAACTCTAATAGTAGGATTGGGTTCCTCATGGTCTTCTTCCTTTAAGGGTTCTTCCACTACATGGTTAGCTAACTCTATGTCGGCTGTCTGGGTATGGCTAGGGTTATCTAAATCTAGGTTGGCCCCTACTTGGATATGGTTAGTGTCAACTAATGTTGGGTGGTCTTCTACCTGGTCCAACCTATTGGTTACTTGGTTGTTGGTTGGGTCAATTGGTTGGTTTGGGTGGTTGATTGGGTAAACTAGATTTGGAATTGGGTATTTTTCTGGGTCCATTGTTCAATTAAGGCCTTAAGAAGGGTTTCTAGATTGGACTCCATGGTTGAACTGGGTTGGTTACACTGGATTTCAGACTCAACTAATTCTGGGTTGGTTCTATTGAGGTTTGGTTATAGTCAACTACTTCTGGATCTTCTATAGGTGTTTCTTCCTCTAGATCTTCAATAGACTCATCATCTTCATACTCCTCTACCAAACTTAGATCAACCTCATATATCTCTTCTTCTAAGTCATTTTGGTGAACCAATGGGGTGGTAAGAGGGGTTTGAAATTGATTAGGATGCGTGATGACTCTAAGATTGCAGGAAAATAGTAAACTATTTTTTAATAATTTTTTTAGATATTAAATTTGCAGGCTAAATTCCTAAAGTTAGTAAAGACTAGCAGGATATTCAGCAATGCAAAGAATCATCATGCAATCGTGCTCATGCAAAATAATAAGAAAACCAGGATCCGAGAATTGAGAAACTTCTAGATTAGGATAGCTAATCTTCATCAGATCGGATATCAAGAGAAGGGAATTTTCTTACCAGTTAGAGATTTAAAGAACTTCCGATGAAGAGATCACACAGCACTCTGATTGGAGTCTGGATGATGAAGCTTGGTTTCCCTGACTAGATGGCTGATTTGAGGTGGTCCTGGAGGCAAAGAAGGCCTCCTTTCGGGAGGTGAAACACCTCGAGGATCCTGCAAGCATCAGGGGTCAATCAAAACAGCAAGTAAATAAAGTAAAGGAAACTAGGATTGAAGGAAATCCGAATCAGGGTTTGAATGGCTGGCGGCTAGAAGCTCGATGGAGACCCTTGCTTGGGCATCCTAAGGTTCCTTTCCTTTGGGCATGTGAAGGCTTGGATGGTAGCAAACTTGGGCATGGAAGGATTCTAGGGCACACAAAGTAACCAACAAAAACACAAGAACACAATTCCAACACAAGAGTAAACTCAAATAAAATTCACTAGGATTTTGATGTCATGAATAAGGTTATTACAAGGAAGAGGGATGGGGTATTTATAGAGATCCATGCCCTCTCCTAACTAGGGTTACACTTAGGTTAACAAGTCTTTTCCTAGTTAGATTACAAGCCCTTCTCCTAGCTAGGTTAGGATTACAAGTCATAAAATAATTAGGAAGACAAATCCCAACTAGGTTAGACTAGTCTTCTCCTTCTCCCTTCATGCTTTGACCTAGTCTTCTACCAACCCTTGGACTTGGTCAACCAAGTGAGGACGCCTCTCTTAGGCATGTTGGGCTTCATGGAAGCAAGTGGGTTGGCCCAAAAGGTGAATGGCGCATGGGCTTAGGCCTCCTGGAAGCTGGGGTGGCCTGGTAGCCTGGTAGCAAAAATATTCCATGGAATCTTGCTTCTTAAGGGCTTGGGCTTGGCACCTGGGCTTGATTTCTCCTGGACCGGGTGCAGGTGGACCTCTAGATTCATGGGTGCCCTGGTCTGGAAATATGCTCTGGCATCTAGAAGGGAATCTAGATATCTGGAGAACATCTGGAAGGAATCAGGGTATCTGGAAGGCATCTTGGATCCTGGTGTGTCACACAAAATCCAACAAGCTGATGTAGTGGCTTCTGGCTCCTGGATGATGCTTGGTGGAACTCCATAGTAGGGTATCCTCTTCTCTTGTATAAAATTGAACTCATACTGGACTCATAATTGAAGTACATGACTCAATATACTGACTAGGTTTGAGGGTTGAGACAAATCAACTAGCCTCAACTTATTACAAGACTCAATCTTAATTGATTACAAAATCTTGACACATGACTAAGGTTCTAAAATTAAAATCCTAATCAATAAACCATATGGGATCCAATGATCTATGTCTGATCCTGATGTCCCCACCAAGAATACTTGTAGTAGAAGAGTCTATGCATATAGTATTTGAAGAGTCTACTAACAAATCCTCTAAAAAAAAGGATACTTCTGATGAATATGCAGGTGTTGAAGATCTTAAGAAGTTGACTTTGGATGATTCCCCTATCAAAGAAAGTAAAGAAGATCAAAACAAGAAGAATGAAGAAGAAGCCACAAGATCTTCATTAAAGGATCTACCTAAAGAATGGAGGTATACTTATGGACATCCTAAGAAATTAATCTTAGGTGATCCATCGAGAGGAATAAGAACTAGATCCTCTATTAAAAATGAATGAGACTATATTACTTTTATTTCACAAACTTAACTTAAATATATTGAAGAAGCTAAAAAAGACCCAAACTACATGATTGCTATGCAAGAGGATCAAAATCAATTTGAAAGAAATAATGTATGGACATTAATAGAAATACCAACTAATGCTTCCATAATTGGTACTAAATGGATGTATAGAAATAAATTAAATGAAAATGGTATAGTAACTAGAAACAAGGCTAGATTGGTAGCTAAGGATTATAATCAAGAAGAAGGAATTGATTTTGATGAACCTTTGCTCCAGTAGCTAGACTTGAAGCTATTAGATTACTTTTAGCATTTACATATTTTATGAATTTCAAACTATTTCAAATGGATATTAAAAGTATATTTTTAAATGGTTATATAGCTGAAGAAGCTTTTATTGAACAACCACTTGGTTTTGAAAATCATGCACATCCTAATCATGTTTTCAAATTATACAAAGTACTTTATAGTTTAAAGCAAGCCCCTCATGCATGGTACGAAAGGCTTAGTAAATTTTTGATTGAAAATAGCTTTACTAGAAGTCATGTTGATACTACATTATTTTTAAAGAAAAAGGCTGACGATCTTCTGGTAGTACAGATCTATGTGATGATATTATCTTTGATGCTACTAATGAATCTCTTTGTCAAGGATTTGCAAAGCTAATGCAGGAAGAGTTCGAGATGAGCATGATAGAAGAATTGAGCTACTTTCTCGGACTCCAGATTAAACAAACAAATGAAAGGTCTTCATCAACCAAGCTAAATACATAAAGGAGATCTTGAAAAAGTTTGGGATGGAGAAGACTAAACCTATCGGTATACCTATGAGTCCTTCATGTAAGCTTGACAAGGATGAATCTGGTAAGAAAGTTGATCAAAAATTTTAAAGAGGCATCATTGGATTATTACTATACTTAGTTACTACTAGACCAGATATTATGTTTAGTGTATGCATGTGTGCTAGATATCAGTCTGAGCCTAAGGAATCATATTTATTGGCTGTTAATCACATACTTAGATATTTATCTAGCACTATTGATATTGGTTGTGGTACTCTAAGAATTTAGCTATTGATTTAATTGCATATTCTGAAGCTGATTTTGTTGGTTGTAAGTTAGATAGAAAAAGTATTTTTGAAACCTGTCAATTTCTTGAAGTTAACTTAATCTCATGATTTAGCAAGAAACAAAATTCAGTTGTACTATCTATAGTTGAAGCTGAATATATTATAGCTGGAAGTTGTTGTATTCAAATCTTGTAGATTAAGAAACAACTTAAGGATTTTGGCATTAAACTAATTAAGATACCAATTAGATGTGACAATACTGTACTATAAACTTACCTAAAAATCCTGTTCAATACTCTAGAAGTAAGCATATTAAAATTAGACATCATTTTATTAGAGATCATGTTTAAAACAATGATGTTATGCTTGAATTTATTTGTACTGAAATGCAATTAGCTGATATACTAACCAAGACACTTAATGAAGATCGGTTCAGTATGATTAGAAGAGAATTATGGATTATTAATCCTTTTGATTGAATTTCAATCTCTTTATGACCTTTCAAATTCTCCTTGAAAATTCTTTGATCAAATATCCTTGAAAATCATGATTAATCATTCATAAACCATTGAAATCAGTTTCTGTAATTTTTTATAATTTTTCTCTATTTTTTCTTGGTTTTTTGTTAAAGTGTCGATACTTTGAAGTGTCAACACCTCCAAGTGTCGACACTTGGACTGAGGTCGTGAGTCAACACTTGAACGACGGGAATCCGAGAATAAATAGGGAAAATTGATCATTTTCTCTCATTTTTTCTTCCTAATCTTTGAGCTGACTCATCCATAAATAGTATCTCATCCTCCGTTTAACTCCAATCACTGTTCCAACCACCCGATTTCTTATTTAAGCCTATTTCTTCCCTATTTTTCACTGTTCTGCTTTGATTTCTCATGGTTTTACCATGAAATCCCTGTCCATTTTACCCTACATTACTTCTTTCCCTATTTTCTTGAGAGATGGGTCCTAGAAAGCAAGTTGTCAAGAGACCTCATCAGTCTACATAGGATACAGAGCAGTCAGTGTATGAAGGCACGGCACAAGGATCTAGCACTAGGTCACTAGTTCAATAGGACATTCCTGTCAGACCACCCGTCCATGGAGTAGATAGGATGGCCTCCAAGGCCATTATTGGAGGATAGTAGGTAGATTTCGATTTTGTGGACTAGCACCACTTCCACATAGGAGATTGGTTGAGAGATGCCGGGCTGGTCGACTTTTGCTCACTAACAGAGAGGTTTTATCCTAGCCTGATACAAGAGTTCTATGGCACTTTGGCTAGAGGAGCAGATAGTTGGATTGCTGAGGTTAGAGGGACAACTATATCGCTTACTATAGAGTTTTGAGCAGAGCTTGGGAGATTCTGATGAGAGGTACTGTGGTGGGCTCCCTAGTTGACAGGATGAGCAGATTACGATGCATTTTTGAGTCAGAGGTTCTCAAAGAGGGAGACACATTTGTTCAATCTCGACTTTCTTCGGAGATGAGATTACGCCATCACATCGTTGCCTGGATGCTTTTACCGAAGACCGAACACTTTGATTTCATCATGGAGAGAGAGTTACTTGTCAAGGTGTCTCTGATCCTACATACTCCTGTTTGCCTCCCAATTCTTATGGTACATCAGATGACCGAGGCAGCTACTAGCAGGAGGTTATGTTTATCGTATGGCATGGGTCTGACCATCCTCTTCAAAGCTTATGGAGTTGTCGTAGATGGAGAGCCCTACAGGTAGTTACTTTATATTGACATCTACGATAAGAGATCACTGTATAGGATGGGATATCATCTACATAGAGGATAGTGGGATGTAGGATCTCTGGGCAAGCTACTGATGCAGATGATAAGGATGCTGCTGAGGAGGAGCAGATATATACTGATGAGGCCGGGCCATCTGAGCCATAGAGGGACATTCCTGATACTCAGCCTAGCCATCAATTCTGGCGCATCCTAAGGTGCCAGCTCCCGGAGACAGTATGGATGAGAGGTTGACTTGCTTGGAGATCGAGGTTATGACTATTAGGTAGTGAGTTGATATCATTCACGAGAGGTGAGAGCAAGTCATCAGGAGATGAGAGAGGGACTCTCAACTATTTTGGCCATACTTGAGAGATTCCTCGCTAGCTCCACCAGCGCCTTCAGCTCCAGCACCATACACAGGAGATGGCCAGGGTGACTCTTCCACGAATTTCGATGTTGCAGATTATATAGCTAAGCCTGAGCTTGATGTTGCTGTAAATGTGTCGAGGACTCCTATTCTTGATCCTTCTAGTTCATTTACCTAGACTCCAGTCCTATCCAGCACACCCATCATTTCTAATCCATTTGACACCTTAGTTTCATACCTATTCTTCATACCGACCCACTTGATACTTCTATTCATTTATCGACTCCTACTTTTAGTATCCCAACTAGGACTCCACCAGTTCCTTCCATATCCACTTTGATTCGGGAACTAGGGTTTTACACACCTGGTTTCCATATTCTTTCTTCAGGACCCACTTTTGATGTCACACCATCGATCACTGATACAGTTGCTGATCCCATCACACTTAATGTTTCTGCTACTAACGTCGCTTCCTCCTTTTCCGCACTACCCAAAAAGAGCACGTACTAGAAGTAGACGCAGAGGGCATGTGATGCACCCAGACTTGTCCGGACCAGATTTTTAGATCTCTGGTTGATATGGCCGTGACCCCGACCTTCTAGGGTTACCAGATCGATTATTATGGAGATTGGGTCTTCCTTTGATAAGGAAAGCATCCCTTAGGGTTACTTGGTATATCAGTCAGTTTGTATTTTAGTATTTTTATGTATCTATGTTTTAGTGTGTCCTTATATTAGTTCTCTATTATATGTATCAAATTCTGAATCAATTGTATCAAATGCTTGAAATTATATATATATATTGGCTTTTTTTCGGACTTTGTCTATATACATTTCTGCTATTGTAATGTTACATGTCTACCTTGCTCTTTTTCTTACCTTTTAATGATGACAAAAGGGGGAGAGTTAATGAAAATTAGAAATGGGGAGTAATAAAGAATTAATAAAGCATTAATGAGAATTAAGCAATGAGTAAGGGGGAGAGAGTAAATTAACTTACTAAAGTAGTAATTTTTTTGAAAACTTTTCAAAAATCTCTTATTGAAAATTAATTTTCAGATCATATATTGAGGGGGAGTTTTTGTTCTATGCTCTATTACTCTTGATTTATACCTTTCAATCCTATGCTCTTATACTTATTATTCTTATTTGCTCTATTTTTTTATGCTCTAATACTCCTTATTCTTATTTTTTAATATGCTTGATACTCTTTGTTTTCATACTTTGATACTCTTCATGCTCTATTAATTATGCTCTGATACTATCTATCTTTTTGGCATATTATTTGCTCTGATATGTTCTAACATTTTTTTATGCTCTTAAAGCTTTTTCTTTGATACTCTTCATAATTCAATCTGTTTTGCTCTAATGCTTATCTTTTAAACCATTTTTAAACTCTGACACACATTGTGAGCATCTAATATAAGTAAACAACTCTGATATGTTTCGATTATTAGCTCTGATACATTACAATCATAGCTCAAATATATCATACTTACAGCTCTGATACATTGAATTTATATGAATTGAATTCATTCATATATATATACAGCTTTGATACATTGAATTTATTCTTATAGCTCTTATACATTGTAGATGAGTTTTTGTTCTTGATAAACATTACAGTTTAAACTATGATACTCATTATAAATTGCCTTGATACTTATAATCAATTGCTCTATACTTATTGCAAATCCTTTGACCTTACCATGGATATATACTTAAAGATTTTGTCATCATCAAAAAAGGGAAGATTGTTGACTCCTGTCTTGATTTTGATGAATAACGAAACACTTAAGTATATTTGAGTATAACTGTGTGTTAAAAGTGTGTTTACCAGAATAGGGTACTAATTAAAGCTATTTTGTATTAAAAGTTTGAAGCTTGTTATCTTGTTGAAGAAGCCAGTTAAATTGATAGAATTTCAAGTTAAATGGACCTTGATACATAAGAATAACCTTGAAGAACTCATCTTAAAGTTGAAGAAGTTTTAGCAGAGTTTTAGGAAAGTTTTAGCAATGTATTGACTCATGAAAGTGAAGTGTCGACTTAAGGTGTCGACTCACAGAAGCTTGAGCTGATACGCAAAACAAGTTTCAGATGGCATGCATGAACTGTCGACTTATGAAGCTCAAGTGTCGACTCAAGTGTCGACTCATGTGTCGACTCAAGGCCTGAGACCAGAAATGATATAGAATATTCTGAATTCAAGTCTTTCCTCAAGTGTTGACTCATGAAGAAGAAGTATCGACTTACGTATGGACTCACCAGAAGAAGTATCGACGTACTAGTGCATTCTAGAGAGCTTTAGAAGATATTTTTGACCTAGTGTCGACTCAAATATCAACTCATGACCTGAGTGTCGATACTTGCAGGTCTGGATGAACAGTAAATGATGCGGGATGGATGATCGATGTACCCTGGATTATTTGGAAAAGGAAAACACCTAAATAAACTAGGATTGTGGGAGGGCTAAGAAGCCTCCCAGAACTAGGGCGAAACTGAAACTAAAAAGTCCTAAAACATCTGATCTCTTTTGTTTTCAATTTTCTTGGTGGAGGTGGTGAAGGAAGAATGGAGATGGGAGACTAGGAACTGGAACTCATGGACTTTGGGACTCACCCTAACGAAGAGACCTCTCACCTCTAAGGCATTACGCCCTCCTCGATACTTGGAGGTGCTAGGATGAATCTCAAGGTCACGAGGGGATAAAATGATGGGATAGGGGATAACTAGGGCCTCACACCCCTCGACGTCCTGAAGGACGAAGGCAAGACGGGGCCCACACCCCTCGATGTCTTGAAGGATGAAGGCAAGATGGGGCCTCACACCCCTCGACGTCCTGAAGGACGAAGGCAAGACGGGGCCTCACACCCCTCGACATCCCAAAGGACGAAGGCAAGATGGGGCCTCACACCCCTCGACATCCTGAACGACGAAGGTAAAACGGGTCTCAGCCCAGAACCAGAACCAGTGGTTAAACCAAAAATTTCTATTCAATTTTAATTATTACAAGGGGAGAGGGGGCCTTTATATAGGCAAATAAAACTCCTTAATTACTTAGCCTACAAGCAAACCAAAAAAAGAAAAATAAGTTACATTAAAATCCATGCTGCATCAAAATGGATGCTGATCTACTCTGAGAAGCGTGTTGGCTTGATGAAGTGCTCTAAAAAGCATGCTGCTTTGAAAACTGGATTACTCCAGAAACCTTGCGGCATCAACTCACGGTCATGCACAGAGGGAGGAACGATCTCCGCCAGGCACCGGCGGACGCCGACGACCGGGAAGCGGGCGGTGGACGGCGAGCGGTGGATGGCAGGCAGCGGGCTGTAGACGGGGTGGCTGCACAGGAGTGGCACGGCATGCACAAGCATGCCGTTTTGTCTCCCATGGGCATGGGGCTTTGGGCATCGGCGAGGTCCTCCGGTGGCCGGGCTTTGGCCGGCAAGACGGCGGGATGGCGACTTGCGACGTACGGCGGCGGCGACTGCAGTGGGCGGGGTGCATGGCGGGCATGGCATGCATGGGCGTGCCATTTCATCTCCCACGGGCGTGGGGCTTTGGGCGCCGGCGAGGGCCTCCAGTGGTCGGGCTTTGGCCGGCGAGACGGCGAGCGACGATGGACGGTGGTGGCAGCTGTAGGCGTGCGGCAGTGCTGGGGCAGCATGGCATGCCCAGGGCATGTCATTCGTCTCCCCACGGCCATGGGGCCACGGGTGCCGGCGAGGGCCTCCGGTGGCCGGGCATGAGCCGACGGACGATGGGTGGATGGCCGGTGGCAGGCCAGCAGCGGCGACCATGGGTGACTGTTGGTCTTCCCATGGGCACCCTTCATCTTCCCATGCTCGTGAGTGGCGGACGACCAGTTTTCTGGTGAGAGCGGGGCCGGTGAGCACCGACGGGCGGCCTGGTGGGGTCGACCGGGGGTCGGGCAGCCCAGATCTGGGGGGCGGGGTGGTGGGCTAGTGTTTGGGAATTTTAAAAAAATCATGGGAGAAAGATGGAGGAAGATGGAATAAGGCAGGGATAAGGTGGGGATAAGTTGGGGATAAAACTGGAATAGTGGGAATAGGTGGAATAGCGGGTATTGGATTCTTCCATTTCAAATACTTGGGTATTGGATACCGCTTGTGGTCATAATATCTGCAAATCATTGCAGGGGCTGCAGAGGCTTAGAGTATTGAAGGAAGGAGACTTCAAGCTCTACGGTGCTGGAGGAGAGTCCATCCAAGCAGAGGCCATAGGTGATGGGGAACTAATATGCATGCATTTTTTTTGTATGTTTTACATGTTGAGTTAGGTGATTAATTCCCAAATTTCAGATCAAAATTATTTGTAGGGAATTTTGTATGAATTTTTGAAGATCAGCATGCAGATTAGGACTTAGAAAAGTAGCAAAGAAGGACCGCCGGGACTGAGAAGCCTCGGTTAGGGCAAATTCTCCTACAATAAAACTACTGGAGGTAGAGGGGTGTACCTAACAATGTTTGTGAAGATCACAGCGAAGGGGTCTCTCGTTCCTCGATGGATGCGGCCTAGAAAACCGAGCCAAAGACCCGCGGATACCCGGCTTTCTGCTCGGTGATCCGATTGAGGCTTGGCTAGAGTCGTTGGATTCGTAGGAACTAGGGACCTGCAAACGACCTGTCAGGGTTAGAAAGCTCACAAAGGAACAAGAAAACAAAGTAAAAACAGTAAGGGAAGGCTTCTTTTGGAGTGGGCGTCCAGGGATCTAGAGGGTTTGTTGGCAGTAGGAAGATGATTGCAAACACCGGGAAGAAGAACTCTCACAAACCCCTTTATGCACACAGCAGGGTATCACACCACTCAATAGAAGAACTCAAGGTTTTCATTCATCAAAAATTCTTCTCCATACAAGAGGCTAGGGTCCCTTAAATAGACCCTTAACCTTGGGCTCTAAGTAAGGGTACATAAGTCTTTACATAAGAATCCTTTTCCCTCTCAAACCCTAGCTAGAAAATAAGGAAATATTAGGTAGAAAAATCCCTAAAAATTTTCTTGACTTGGTCAAGACTCCAAGGATGCCTAGGGGGGGCGTGTTGGGCTTCTAGGAGCAGCAAAAGGCCGGCCCAAAGGGGCTCGGGTGCATGGGTTTGGGCCTCTGGAAGCTGGGGTGGCCTGGTAGCCAGGTAGCAGGAATATTCCCTGGTATCTTGCTTCTTAGGGGCTTGGGCTTGGCACCTGGGCTTGATTTCTTTGGGCTAGGATGTAGATGGACCTCTGGAATCATGGATGCCCTTATCTATGAATATACTTTGGCATCTGGAAGGGAATCTGGGCATCTGGAGGGCATCTGCAAGAAATCAGGGTTTTCTGAATTTTCCTCCTGGGGTCTTCAAATCTTCAAGCTGGGTTGGACTTGTGCTATACTTCCATGTCTTCAATCTAGTTGGAATTGGTCTTCACTTCTATGATATAGTCTTGAGTCTTCAGTATGCTTGGACAGGACTCAAAAAAATAAAATAAGCTCAACATGAGCTGACTAGCATTGGACTGAACTAGCTCAACATAAGCTGACTAGTACAGAACTGAAATAACAACTCAAAAGACTCAAACAACAACTAAAAAAAGGACTCAGATGGGCTAAGACCTTATTATAGATGGACTCATAAATTATTGATCAATTCATAGAGGGTTGAGAAGCCTCTGCCTTATTCTGGTGTCTTTGGTGTCCCCACCAATTCTCCCGGGGTGGGAGTAACTCGACCCTGTCGAGTGAAGATCAAGCTGGCTCACATATCTCTCGAGGAGGTCTAGGTTGAGGTGCTACAAGTCCTCTCGAGAAATCCACGAATCGTCTGACTCTGGCTGGCCTTGCCATCGGATCAGGAAGCATTGATAGTCACGACCCCTGGTCGTGATGGCTTGATCGTCCAGGATACGCTCGATCCGTTCTCCTCTCTCAGGCCAATTTGTTAGTGGACACTCTGGGTTAGGGTCACTCACAATGAAAAGGAATAGGTCCAAAGGCCTTACTAGGTATCGCTGCCGGTTCCCTATACTCAACCAGGTCTGTAATATTGAAGGTAGAACTAATGCCCAAATCCGAAGGCATGTCTAACACATAGGCATTTGATCCAATCTTTCTCTATCACTTTAAAAGGTCCGGCTCTGCGAGCATGAAGCTTCTTTTAGGCCTAAGCCTAACCAAGATAGAATCCACTACATCAAATTCTTTGACCCTTCTTCGGGAATTAGCTAGTTGTTTTAAGATTAGTGCGGGTGGTGAACATGCTAGGCACATGCAGACTCCTAACAAATGATGCAAAGGACTCATACTGACACCTAACAGACTCGACTATGCATTCCTATCGAAGAAATTTTATTGAACTCTTTGGATCTAAACCTAATAGATTATAGGTTCTCTAAGTTTGATCCTAGCTTGACATGCACATGAAAATTTACAGTGAACTCCTAGCAAATTCCAAAGAGTATGCCAGAAGTAAGATGCAAACCTAACATGCATGATGAATGCATGCAGTATGCTAATCTCAGCTAAATGCAATCTAATGATCCTAGAAATGCTGGAGGTGTCAGGAAGGGCAGAAAATAGGAAGTGGATTCAGAAGTAGTTTGGTAGGGTAGGGAAAAAGGTTCAAGGTTAGTTGGATAAAGTTCGATAAAAGAAGGCAGGTCAGGGACTAATTCTAGACTAATGAGGCTAACCTTACGAGGTTGCGGTATATCTATGGGGTTTGCATAATGGAAGGATGGGTTACTAATCTCAGGGAAGAGGTCCTTAATGGGAACTATAGGAGGAGGCTCATCCTGAGGGTACTGATTCAAAGAGATCAAGTCCTTAATAAATTTTTCTGGTTCTTGTATTTTAGGACTAGACTCTATAATTTGGCTCTCCTCTATGGTTTCCTCAGGTAAGGCTCTAGTAGCAGTACCTAGGTTCTCTTCCTTTATTTGTTCTTCCACTATAGCTTTAGGTTGGATGTGGTCAAGGTCAACTACCTCTAGGTTGGCTTCTACCTGGGTATCTATTGGGTCAGCTAATTCTAGGTCATCTAAAGGTGTCTCCTCTTCTCCCTCATACTCATCCACTAAGTTTGCATCAGCTTCATACACTTCCGCGTTAATGTAAGCCTTGTCAATCTCAGGAATGGTTGGAGAAGGTCGGCTAGGGGAAAATTGGCTAGGTCCTGGTTTCTGATTATGGACACTAATCCTAGTAGGTTCAGGTTGCCTAAGGGGTAGTGGCTCACTACTGGGCTCATATTTAGGGGTGCTAATCCTATGGGGTTCAAATTGACTAAGGGAAACCTGACTAGTACTAGGCTGATACTTAGGGGTTATGGGTTCTCTGGGCTCATAGGACAAGGGTGCAGATCTATGGGTCATGTGATTATAAGATCTGGGGTCATAGGATTTTGGGTCAGCTCTATGGTCAGGTTCTATGGATCATGGTATGGTGTCCTCCTAAGGTTGGGCTCTCTATATGGGTCAGGATATTGGGTCCTCTTAGGGCTGGACTCCCTATATGGGTCAGAATACTGGGTTCTCCTAGGGTTGGACTCCTATATGGGTCAGAATATTGGGTTCTCTTAGGGTTGGACTCCTTATATGGGTCAGAATATTGGGTGTTGGGTCTACTAGGCTCATAGGGTGTGGGTGCATAGGATCTATGATCATGGGATCTAGAGTCATAGGATCTAGGTTCATAGGTTATGGATTCATAGGTTCTAGGTTCATAGGATTTGGAGTCATAAGATCTATAGGTTGTGGGTATACTAGGCTTATAGGGAGAGGGTAAATAGGATCTATCTTCCTGGTCTATAAAATCCTGATTGGGTCTTCTAGGACTAACCTTAGGGATTGGGTCATGACGATGGGCTCTCCTAGGTTCGACCTCTTGGTATGGGTCAGGGTTTGGGGTCCTCCTAGGCTGAGGGTTATAGTATGGGTCAGGATGAGGGGCTCTCCTAGGTTCGACCTCAGGGTATGGATTAGGGTTCGGGGTCCTCCTAGGTTGAGGGGAATTAGGATCTGGCTCAGACTGTGACCCATGGTTTTTTTCTGGGGTCCCTACCCGGACTTTTAACTGATCAAACCTATTGGCAAGATGGTCAATTCTATCATTGGTTTGAATACGAGACTGAGTTAACTGGGTCATCTGGGTAGTTATCTGGGTAGCCATCTGGGCCATTTGATCAGTTAGGGCTTTTATTTGAGATTGTAAATTTTCCATGGGTTCAGACATTTGTGAAGGAGGTGGGTGATATGAAACTCCTGATCTAGTGCTCATGCAAGACTCGATCAGACCGACTATAGCTGACTAGACCTAGAGTCCAACTAGATGCTCAATCAGGGTGGCAAACTAGCCTATAGTAACCCTGTACTAGCCAGGCAGGTGTAAGGGGAGTGTTAGGTCCCTGATTGCCAATCCTAGACACCAATCAAGGATTGGCCAGGTAGGCGGACCAGCACACAAGCCCTTGGGATTGAATCCCTAAACCACCATTCTAGACACCAAGCACAAGGAACACACAGGTTAGTCTTGACACAGTGATCTAACACTTAGCCCGGACCCGACCAGTTGGTGTCCTAGCCCACTAGGGCAAATTAAGTCTAATTAATTTTAGGTTAAGGCTTGGGACCGAATGCAAGGGATGTGGTTTTGGGCTAAGGAGAGATGATCAAATCCTCCCCCCATCTGATATAGCAAGAGTGCCCTTAAAATAAATTATGCAATGATGGCAGCAGATGAGGATGCAAATTAGGGTTTAGATTTTTTTTTTTTGGTATTTTTGGAGAATATGTATTTTTTTTTGTTTGGTATTTTTTAAATAGAAGGAAACTTGTAAATCATGGCCTAATATGCTGAAATATACTAAAATTGAAAATATGCAAAAATTGCTAAACAAAAACCTAAAACTTCCAAACTTGTCTTGCTGAAAAAATAGAGTCAAAAATCTACAGGATGTATTTCGGCTTGAAGAAAATTCACAGTCTGAAATAAAATCTGAAAAATTCTAAAATTACTTTGAATTATGATAAATATAAAAAATAAATTTCAAAACTTTTAGAGTTTTTAACAGGGAGAAATAATTAAAATAATAGAGCATATACGGACTAAAAAATTACAGAAAATAAGCCCTAATCTAAGCTCTGATACCAAATGATGGGAACTAATATGCATGCCATTTTTTTGTATGTTTTACATGTTGAGTTAGGTGATTAATTCCCAAATTTTAGATCAAAATTATTTGTAGGTAATTTTTATGAATTTTTGAAGATCAGCATGCAGATTAGGACCTAGAAAAGTAGCAAAGAAGGACCGCCGGGGCTGAGAAGCCTCGGTTAGGGCAAGTTCTCCTACAATAAAACTACTGGAGGTAGAGGGTGTACCTAACAATGTCTGTGAAGATCACAGTGAAGGGGTCTCTCGTTCCTCGATGGATGCGGCCTAGAAAATCGAGCCAAAGACCTGCGGATACCCGGCTTTCTGCTCGGTGATCCGATTGAGGCTTGGCTGGAGTCGTTGGATTTGTAGGAACTCAGGGACCTGCAAACGACCTGTCAGGGGTTAGAAAGTTCACAAAGAAACAAGAAAACAAAGTAAAAACAGCAAGGGAAGGCTTCTTTTGGAGTGGGTGTCCAGGGATCTGGAGGGTTTGTTGGCAGCAGAAGATGATTGCAAACACTGGGAAGAAGAACTCTCACAAACCCCTTTATGCACACAGCAGGGTATCACACCACTCAATAGAAGAACTCAAGGTTTTCATTCATCAAAATTCTCCTCCATACAAGAGGCTAGGGTCCCTTAAATAGACCCTTAACCTTGGGCTCCAAGTAAGGGTACATAAGTCTTTACATAAGAATCATTTTCCCTCTCAAACCCTAGCTAGAAAATAAGGAAATATTAGGTAGAAAAATCCCTAAAAATTTTCTTGACTTGGTCAAGACTCCAAGGACGCCTAGGGGGGGCGTGTTGGGCTTCTAGGAGCAGCAAAAGGCCGGCCCAAAGGGGCTCGGGTGCATGGGTTTGGGCCTCTGGAAGCTGGGGTGGCCTGGTAGCCAGGTAGTAGGAATATTCCCTGGTATCTTGCTTCTTAGGGGCTTGGGCTTGGCACCTGGGCTTGATTTCTTTGGGCTAGGATGCAGATGGACCTCTGGAATCATGGATGCCCTTATCTATGAATATACTTTGGCATCTGGAAGGGAATCTGGGCATCTGGAGGGCATCTGCAAGAAATCAGGGTTTTCTGAATTTTCCTCCTGGGTCTTCAAATCTTCAAGCTGGGTTGGACTTGTGCTATACTTCATGTCTTCAATCTAGTTGGACTTGGTCTTCACTTGTATGATATAGTCTTGAGTCTTCAGTATGCTTGGACAGGACTCAAAAAAATAAAATAAGCTCAACATGAGCTGACTAGTATTGGACTGAACTAGCTCAACATAAGCTGACTAGTACAGAACTGAAATAACAACTCAAAAGACTCAAACAACAACTAAAAAAAGGACTCAGATGGGCTAAGACCTTATTACAGATGGACTCATAAATTATTGATCAATTCATAGAGGGTTGAGAAGCCTCTGCCTTATTCTGGTGCCTTTGGTGTCCCCACTAGTAGGGACTTATTTCTTGAAGTTACCTTCGGGGAAGATTTTAGAGCTGAGAGTTTGTTACTATATGCCTAAGGTCATTAGAAATATCATTTTTGTACCCTTGTCACTTAGACAAGGTTATACTATGAATGTGATGAGCAATGGTTGCTCAATTAGCTTTTCTAATGAAATTATATGTTGTGGCATATTTTGCAATGGTCTTTTAACTCTATCCACTAATGGCAATATACTTCATGTAAGTAACAAACGAAAGAGAGATGATGTAAACAATACTTTACTTTGGCACTGTTGGCTTGGACATATTAGTGAGACTAGGATTAGCAAGTTATATAAGAAAAATTTCCTTAATCCTTATGATTATGAATCATTAGGAACTTGTGAATCATGTCTCATTGGTAAAATGGCCAAGACTCCATTTAGTGGACATAGAGAAAGGACAACTGAGTTATTAGGACTCAAACATACAGATGTATGTGGGCCCATGACAACTCAAGCCAAGGGTGGATACTCTTATTTTATCACGTTTACTGATGATTTTTCAAGGTACGGATTTGTGTATCTTATGAAACATAAGTCCGAAGCCTTTGATAAATTTTTAGAGTATCAAAGTATGGTAGAGAAACAAACGGGGAAAAGTATTAAAATCCTTTGATCAGATCGAGGAGGTGAATACTTATCCACCGAGTTTCTCGATCACCTTAAAGAAAAGGGGATTATCTCTGAATGGACCCCTCCTTACACATCACAATTAAATGGTGTTGCTAAAAGGAGGAATCGTACCTTATTAGATATGGTACGGTCCATGATGTGCTTCACAGAGTTACCTGTTTCCTTCTGGGGATATGCCTTGGAAATCATGGCTAATATCTTAAATAGAGTACTATCTAAATCTGTCTCTAGCACCCCATATGAGATATGGAGGGGTAAGAAACCCAATCTTAAGTATCTTAAGATATGGGGATGTCCAGCCTATGTCAAAAGAAATTTTGGACATAAGCTAGATGCTAGAGCAGATAAGTGTCTATTTGTAGGATATCCTAAAGATAGTATAGGATATCTATTCTATCACCCTACTGAACAAAAAGTTTTTGTCAGTAGGCATGCCACTTTTCTGGAGAAAGAGTTCATCCTACAAAAGGGCAGTGGGAGAAATATTGAACTTGAAGAAGTTCAACAAATAGATACATCTCAACCAAATGATAACATAGTTAGTATAGAACCAGAACACACCACTCCTATCCATAGGTCTGATAGGGTGTGTCATGCACCTGAGAGGTATGGGTTCATTATTGAAAATAATGAAGCCCGGATCATTGAAAATGATGAGCCTCTAACCTATACGGATGCTGTCATGAGTAGGGACTCAGATAGATGGCTGGAAGCCATAAGATCTGAAATGGACTCCATGTATGTCAACCAAGTGTGGACTTTGATTGATGCACCAGAGGGTGTTAACCCTATAGGATGCAAATGGGTCTATAAGAAAAAGATTGGGACAGATGGCCAAGTCGAAACTTATAAAGCTAGATTATGGCTAAGGATTTCAGTCAAAAACAGGGAATAGATTATGATGAAACATTTTCTCCTGTTGCCATGCTCAAATCTATTCGGATCATGCTTGCTATAGCAGCATATCATGATTTGAAATCAAGTAGATGGATGTGAAAACCACATTCCTTAATGGTTTCCTTGAGGAAGAGGTCTATATATCACAGCCAGAAGGTTTTGTCTTGGAGACTAAACCTAATCAGGTTTGTAGGCTAAAGAAATCCATTTATGGATTAAAGCAAGCATCCAGGAGTTGGAACATCTGATTTGATAAGACAGTCAAAGAGTTTGACTTTATCAAAAATGAGGATAAACCTTATGTGTACAAGAAGACTAGTGGGAGTGCCATAGTTTTCTTGGTTCTGTATGTGGATGACATACTTCTCATTGGGAATGATATCCCAATGTTACAATCAGTCAAGGTATGGTTATCTAAACAGTTTTCATGAAAGACTTGGGAGAAGCATCCTATATACTGGGTATCAAGATCTATAGAGATAGATCTAGGAGGATGCTAGGCTTATCCCAGTCTAGGTACATTGACCAAGTGCTAAAGAGATTTAGCATCGAGGGAAGTAAAAGAGGTTACTTGCCCATTGGTCATGGCATACTCTTTCTAAGAAGATGTCTCCTAAGACACCTGAAGAAAGAAATAGAATGAGTTCTATACCTTATGCTTCGGCTGTAGGATGTATAATGTATGCTATGTTATGTACCAGGCCTGATGTGGCATATGCCTTAGGTATAGCCAGTATATTTTAGGCTGATCCAGGAGAGGATCACTGGAAGGCTGTGAAAAATATTCTTAGTATTTGAGAAGGACTAAGGATATTTTTTGATATATGGAGGATCTGATCTTAAACAGGAAGCTTATTTAGATTCTAGTTTTCAATCGGATCCAGATGATAGCAAATCTATTTCAGGATATGTTTTTACCCTAAATGGAGGAGCTGTAAGCTGGAAGAGTTCTAAACAGTAGACTGTAGCTGACTCAACAACTAAGGCAGAATACATTGCTGTTAGTGAAGCTGCCAAGGAAGCTGTCTAGATGAACAAGTTCATCTCAGAGTTGGGCATTGTTCCGGAGATTAAAGGTCCATACCACTTTACTGTGATAATATTGGAGCCGTCGCTCAAGCTAAGGAACCTAGAGCTCATCACAAATCAAAGCACATTCTAAGACACTTCCATCTCGTTCGAGAGATTGTTGAAAGACAAGAAGTCTGCATTAAAAGAGTAGAAATGAAGAACAACATAGCAGACCCATTCACTAAGGCTCACCACAGTGGGAGTTTGATCGCCATCTCGAATGTATGGGGTTAAAATTTAAAGGCGATTGGCTTTAGTGCAAGTGGGAGATTGAAAGGATTATGCCCTAAAGGCCAATCGAAATGTTGTATTTCGATGGGATTTTCTTTTATATCCCAAACCAGTGTATTGACATTATCAATTAATAAAGGCATTTTATTTTCATCATATGCTATGTCTTATTAATTTTATTAAGATATGATGAACCCCATAGATTAGGGCTATGGTTGTAGGGTTATGATGAGATCATATCAGTGAGACCTAAAGCCTTAAAACCCTAATCTAGAATATTCCTGGTCGATGTGATATTGAGTAGGGGATCAATGTTTCCGGTAAGACCAGCACATCCTATATATGCTTGGTGAAGAGGGTGACTGATCTCACAGTCACTTGTGTTTGACACTAATACTAGGATGTGGGTGCTCATTAGAGAATGAGTTCACTGAATGGATCCAGCTTGAGAACATCTAATGGAACCTTATCTGTTTGTCAATAGATAGTCTCATAGTGGGAGTAGTGCATGTGGTCCTTCGACCTGAGACTGCCATGGTACCTTGTATGCATGAATCCATACTTTGGTTCACACTCAATCATGACACTGAGTCATGCATGGGGTGATACTGGGTATGGTGGATTGCATATGGAGGTTGTGAGTAGGTCAAAAATGAATCGATCAACCATAGTAAGAGGGAAGCGCATCTAGATGATTTCAATCAAATGAAGATTCAGGAAATCTTTGATCAAAGTATGAACATTAGAAATAGTTTCTAATGGCTCATTAATGAATCATCATTATCAGATTGAGCAAGGAATGAATATGAAATTGGATTTGACAAGTATCCATATCCATAGTCATATTCAAGGTGCAAGTAGATCAAAGGACTGAATTGCCCGGTAACTCACCACTGAAGGGTATTTTGTAAATCCACCAAACTTTCTCATTTTTGGGTAGGCATGACACATTGCTAGACACCAATCTTGTCTTGTAGGTCTTCATGAACCAATTTTTTTGGTTTCATGAGTCAATTCGATGTGTGATTCGAATTGGACAATTAGGTGAGCCAATTTGACCTAATTAGGTCAATCGGGTTCGATCGGATCGAATCGGCTCAAACCTAAACCTACTGCTGGCAGGGTCACACACAATAGAGACTTGTCCAAGGAAGTCATTCATGATTTAATTAGGGTCATAGGATCCTAATTGGTTAGCCGGATTACATACTAGCATATGTAGGCTAACCAAATTCCTAACCCAATTGGATTGGGTCCGGTTGCTTGCTAATTGGGCTAACCAAATTATAGAAAACCTAAATTAGGTTGAGTCCTAAGTGGGGCTAGCCTAATCAGATCTAAATCTGATTTTAATTTGGATTTAAAGGCATTTTAGGCACCATACATGAAGAGTCTCAATGGCATGGGACCCTTGGTACCTAAATGATACATTAACTTCAAAAGGATACAGAATGAGCTATAGATCTCTGATTTGAATATAATTTATATGGTTAGAAAGGAAAATTTTATGCTCTTTCCAATGACATCCATATTACCTATATTTGACTGGTCAACATTCTTTGAAATTTGCGTGGAAGAAGGATGGCATGCGCGGTGCATGAAGAGTCATAACTCTTCATGTGGCGCGCGGTTCTGATGGAGATCCTTCTGCTATCAGGACTCTTCATAATCTTTGATGTTTGGAGATTGAAGAGGCACCTCTTGGCTTCCTAGGGACCGATACTTGACATGTGGCAAGTGAGAATTCGTCCAGATAAAAGAAGGGATGTGAATAAGGCCTTTGGTGCATGAATGGGCTTATTAGATATGATTTTTCAAGCCAGATAACTTCTCTTCGATCTTGAAAAATCATATCTGATAAGTTGATGGGAGGACATATCACACACCCCTCTTGTATCTATAAATAGGGGGCGGTGAAATGAGTCTGATATAAGAATTCTACCAAAGTATTATTTTGAGTGTCTCTCTCCCCCTCCTTTCTTTAAGACAAGACTTGTCTTGTTAAGACAAGGTCTTTTCTACTAGGACAAGGCTTTGTTTTAGGACATAAGCCTAAGGGGTCCTAGAGGAGGGTTGTCCTAAAACCAAGAGTGATTTAGGAGAGTGTCTTTAGTGCCCTACAGTAGGACAAGGTATCCTACAGTGGTCAATAGATCAAAGGCTACCGAAAGAGTTCCACTTCTCCAAGCAACTTAAAGAAGGAGTTCTTTCTTGGTCCGAGTTTCGTGTGGATCACCGTTGGAGGGCGAACGTTTGGGCGCCTGGTGGAGAAGAAGGCTGAATCAGGGTTTTCTTCATCGGATTGGATACTAGCGGTTCAGGTTGGTGCCTAAACTCTAGTTTATATTATATATGCATGTTTGTATGTTTTAATTCCTAGTAAGGAGGTCTTGGGTTAATGGTTTGGTAGTGGTTTCATAATAAATTTTTGAAATCCATGCTTCTGCCCTGGTCACCAAAACCCTTACACTTGAGTCAGCTTGGATGATCAGTGGCCTGAAAGATAGTCATTCTGCAGTCTGTGAGAGTTGGTTCCTATCGATTTAGAGTCGGCTCAGCTAAATGAAATCTCAGAAGTAACTTTCTATGACTCTGTGAGAGTTGGCTATGATTTTCTTGGGTTGGCTTGAATGTCCTGTATTAGAAAAATGCTATGCTATGCCAAGAAATATATCGGCTCTATTCTTAAGAGTCGGCTCAGGTTAAAATTTTTTCAAAGGCTTCCAAATAGCTTCAAACTACTTCCAAACAATTTCTAAACATATTCTAAAATATTTGTACTTAAAATTATATCAATTTGACCCTTTTCATGAATATACAATTGAATTTACTTAGGGCTCTCAAATGATTGAAAAATATATGAAACTTTTTCTTGAATACATGGATACATTCTAATGGTCTTGAGAAATATAGGGTTGATTATTGACACCATAAGTGATTTTGATGATAACCAAACATTGGTGCATGCATTTATTTTACTAACAATTCTTCAAGTGGTTTACAAGTTTTTGTAGGATGATCTCATTGCACAAACTTCGACTCCTACATTTATATTTCTTGTTTTGAGTTGTGTTGTAATTGAAAATTGTAAAGAAGAATCCAAAACAAAAAGCTAAGAAAAGATCATAAAATTGGGTTCCTTCTAAAAATATGTTTTAAGCTTATTATTTTTAGAATTGTGTTAAGTTTAAAGACTCTTGAAGCTTGAAGAAATACTGGATGAATTCTAGAGATAGACTAAAGAAATCATTGATACATTCATCTGAGCTGACTCAAGGAAGAGGAGAGCCGACTCTGGCATAGGGCACGCAAGAAGATTTTGGCACGCAGATATCCAAGCCGACTCTAAGGGACCCGAGCCAACTCGTCCAGTGCACTATTTCCTGAATCAGACAAGCGAGCTAACCCAACAGGAGTTCGAGCAACTCTTTCATTTGGTCAAACATGTGAGCCAACTCTTTAGAAGATCGAGCCAACTCTTCTAGAGTTCAGAAAACTGTTTCTGAGAACTACAGCCATCTGAGCCGACTAAAGTGGAAGTTAGCCGACTTAACCAGACTAACATTTTGAAGGCCTGAGGATCCAAGCCGACTAGAATCAAGGCGAGCTGACTCTTACAGAGTGAAAAATCAAGACACTATGAAAGCGAGCCGACCGGATTGAAGAGAGTCGACTCAACCAAAACTCCTTTATGGATCCAAGCTGACTCGAGTGATCCGAGTCGACTCGAAGGTCGATTTTAGACTTGCAACGGCTAGTTTCAGAACTTGGATTTTGAATCCAAAAAGTGCTCCAATGGTCAAATGTCACATCTCAACAGTCTACAATGATTAAAACTGCCTTGGACTGTGGAAGGCCATATATTTGAATGACTTGAACTTCCTTATAGGAGTTTTTGAGAAGTTTTAATGCTTAATTGAATATCCAACCTACCAACAAGGAAGAGAGCACTAAGAGCATTCAAGATAGCCTTCAAGCATTCACCAACTCTCATCTGAAGCTTGAAGCATTTATTAAAGAAAGAAAAGAAGCCATCCAAGTGCATTGAAGTGCATTCAAGTGGGCTTCTCTCGAACTGCATCGGCAACCATTCGACAAAAAAATTTGTTTGTCATTCTGCTGCTTTTACATTTCAATTCACTTTGAATTGTTGGGTTATTAGTAAGCCCAGTTGAAAAACCAAATAGGTTCTTAGTGAGCCTTTGTTAAAAACCAAGTGTTGGGTTCTTGGTGATCCTGGTAAAATCAAGTTGGATTTCTTTGGTGATCCTGCTAAAACCAAAGTATAGAGGTTTGGATTGTGAGTTTGTTAAAACAATCCAACTATATTCCGGTGGGGGATATAGTGAAAATCCCAAGTGATAATCATGGGTAGTGGACATAGGAGCTGGGTTTCTCCGAACTATTATAATTTTTGTGTGTTTGTGTTGTGCTTCTCTGATCTTATTTAGCTTCTACAGTCAATTATTTTATCACAGCACCTAACACTCTAAAAGGGATTTCAAAGAGTACATAACTGCTTAATTTTTTAATTTTCAATTCACCCCCTCTTGAAAAAGCCACCTGGGCAACAACTGGTATCAAAGCAGTGTCACTGAATACATAAGAGTAAAGATTGACGGCTTATCCCATGAGTACATCATTGGCCAAAGGCCAATCTACTAATAGACCTCCACTCTTCATAGGCACAGATTATTCTTACTGGAAAGCTTGAATGAAAATCTATATACAAGCTGTTGATTTTCAATTATGGAAGGTCATTCTTAAAGGGCCACATATTTTCATGATTAAAATTGATGGCGTGGATGTCCCTAAGCCTGAAGAGGACTGGGATGAACATGACAGGAAGATGGGAAATTAAATGCCATAGCAATGAACTTATTGTATTATGCTTTGGATTCAAACGAGTTTAATCAAATTTTCACTTGCTCTTCGGCAAAGAAAATTTGGGATAAACTTGAGGTGACCCACGAAGGAACTTTCCAAGTGTAGACTTCGAAAATAAATCTTCTAGTACATAGTTATGAATTGTTTAAAATGAAACCTACTAAAAATATCTCTTCCATGTAACTAGATTTATAGATATTATTAATGGTTTGAAAAGTCTTGGTAGGGTTTACTCAAATGTAGACTTAGTACAGAAGATCTTGAGATCACTTCCTGATAAATGGGACCCTAAAGTGACTGCCATCCAGGAAGCTAAAGATTTAAACACCTTACCTATGGATGTTTATGGGTTCACTCATCACACATGAATTGGCCATGCAGCACAGAACTGATGATGATCAAAAGAAGAAAAAGACAATTGCTTTCAAAGCTGCATTGGACTCAAAGAAAGATGAGGAATCGAAAGATGACTCCACCTCCTCTAAAGATGATCTAGAAGACGAAGACATCGCAATGGTCATGAGGAGATTTAGAAAGTTTATAGGAAAGAAGAAAGGAAGATTCAATAGAAAATTCCATAAACGAGGAGAGCACTCCAAGAAAAAGGACAAGGATAAAGAAAAAGAACAAGGATAAAGAAAAAGAAAAGGAACAAGTCCCCACCTGCTATGAATGTAAGAAACCGGGGCACATTCATCTAGATTGTCCATTATTGAAGAAATTCTTCAAGAAGAAGAAAAAGAAGGCGATGGTTGTCACATGGAGCGATAGTGAGGAATCCATCTCAATTGAAGAGGAAGAGATCACAAAAACTATAAATTTATGTTAATGGGTCTGAGGACGAGGTAACTTCTCTCAATGCTCAAATTGAATTCATATTTAATGAATTAAATTATGCTTTTCATGATTTATTATCTAAATTTAAAAAGGCTGGAGTAAAGATTAGATTTTTAAAGAATATCAATGATTCTTTACTAAAAGAGAAATAAGAGATTTCAGAAAAGAATAACTTATTGCAAAAAAATTACATGTCTTTTCTGAAAAATGTAAAACTTTGAAAATTGAGAATAGTGCATATCTTGACAAAAACAAAGCTTTGATGAATGAAAATAATGAGTTCAAAAAGGAGGTTGAAAACTCAAGCCTCTAGTTAAAAAACTTATGTTATCTTCTAACAAGCTTGAGCTGATCTTAAAAGAACAAAGAATTTTTGGAAATAAAGCTGGAATCGATTTTAATTTTTCAATTTCAAATGGTATTTTAGCTACTATTGTGAAATCAAAAGCTTATGTTCCAAAATTAATATCTCAAAAAGCTTTTGTTACAAATGTTTCTGCTTCTACTTCGAAAGCTACATTGTATGTTCCTAAGAGCTTGAATAGAAAATCTTTTAAATCTGCATCTTATGCATCAATATCTAGAATCTCAAAATCTATATCTGTTCAGAATTCTAGAATTAAATATTTTGCATGAAAAGGATTAGGACATAAAGCTTTTGAATACAATATTTTTTAGAAATGTCCAAAGTAAAATAAGAAAGATTTGGGTTCCCAAAGGAACCACCTCTGCTAACCTACATGATAGGAGACAGATGCGGGTAGGATCATTGGTGAGCCTAGAAGTCACTTAAATTAGGATACTATTTTTTTTTGTTATTTTTTTTTGGGGTGGTGAAGGAATAGTAGGGATGGAGGACAGGGATATGGATCTCATGGACTTTGGGACTCACCTTAACGAAGAGACATCTCACCTCTAGGGCATTCCACCCTCCTCGATACTTGGAGGCGTTAGGATAAATCTCAAAGATCATGAGGGGATAAAGAAAATGGAATGGGAAAGGGGATAACTAGGGCCTCATGCCCCTCGATGCCTGAAGGTGAAGGAATAGAAGAATCACACTTCTAAAAACTCATAATTATTCTCCAAACTTATTTTTTACAAAGGACTAAGGGTGGTATTTATAGACTTGTCCAACCCTCATTTGAATTTGAATACAAGATAAAAAGATATAGATAATTCAAATTCAAATACAAGATAAAAAGATAGAGATGATTCAAATTCAAATACAAGATATGATAAGATAAGCCTATCCGTATCTCAATCCTAACCAACCAAATCCTAATTCAAATTTCAAACAAAAGATAAATCCTAAATAAATATTCTTCAAATTTAAATTTATTTGCTACTCTGGGATTCGTGCTGCTCTGGGATCAGTGCTTCTCGGGATCTGTGTTGCTTCGGGATCAGTGTTGCTCCGAGATCAGTGCTGTTCCAAGATCCCCATCATTCCCCGAGGTGGGGAGAACTCGACTCCGTCGAGTCATGATTAGGGGGGACGTTGGTGAAACCAAATCCAATCAATCAAAGAGGTACTACTCTGAGATATGCTCAGCTCCGAGAATCGTACAGCATTGAAAATCGTGCAACTCTGAAATCCATGTAGGTTTGAGGATCGTGCACGTTGAAGTCAGCAATAGGAAGGGTAACTACTTTGAGGAATGTGCAGTGCATTCACATTTGTGCTGATGCTCCTTGGGCTTTCAATCCATGGAATAGAGGATGTCTTCGGGGAGGGAAGTTCGGCGAGCTTCATCGCTGGTCCATATTTCGATCAAGGGAGGCCTTTTCGGTGGCGAGGGAAGAGCACGACGTGTTCAGTGGGCTGGACAAGCGAATCGACGGCTTGGGCGGTGGTGGATCCGATCAGTGCTGTAAGGGGAGTAGAGGACCAAAAATTGATGATAGGTCACCAAAAGTAGGGGTCGCCATGGGGCAGCCTCCATCTGCTCCTCGGCCCGGCGCAGGAGGTGTCGCAGTGCTTCGAAGATGATCCGAACATGATGGACGACGTCTCGGAGGTAGATCTTGTCGGCATCGATGATGGAGGAAACAATGTAGCAGAGGAGGAGATCGTAGACGAGCTGGAGGTGGGGCCAGGCAGGATCGAGGTAGGGGTCCTCCTCCTCCAGGTTGGTGCTCTTAGAGTCGGTATTCTCATGGGATGCCAGTGGGAGGTAGCGGAAGATGTTGACGCTGACGGTGTGAACGAGCTCTTCTTGGACGAGCTCGAAGATTCGGCTGGAGCTAGACTAGATGAAGTTGATGAGCTCGAGGAGGATCTGGTGCTTGGCCTCCTCGCGGGCGGATTTGAGGGTGTCGGAGAAGTCGAAGATCATAGCACAGATTTGGAGCTTCTGGAGGAAAAGGGCTTGGTGCTCGGGGAATGGGGACATCACGAAATAGGGGGAGAGCCTTGATTTGTGCCACCATGGCTGTGCTGGAGGAAGCCTGGGGGGTGAGAGTTAGGTGCGGCGGTGGCGAGGGCGAGGGCAACGCGGTCGTTATGGGCGAAGGAGGGAGAGGAGCGGAGGCGATTGGATGGGAGGGGGATAACTCGGACTAGGGTGGTGGAGCCGAACATCTCGGAGGATCCGGCCTGGTAGTAGCAGATGGGCTTGCCGGAGGAGGAGACGAAGCAGACGGCCTCGAGGAGGTGGAGGGCGCCGGTGGCAATGACATCGATGGTGTAGTCAGGGATCTCGAAGGAGACGGTGATGTGGGACTAGGCAGCGAGGTTGTAGACCTTGTTAGGGAGGAGGACATCGACCCAGTGGCGGAGGGAGGAGGCGTCGGAGAGGTCAGCGTAGTGGAGCTTCATGCAGGCCTTGGAGGAGTTGTGGGGATCCACATAGAGGTTGTCCAGCCAGGCGGTGTTGAAGTTGGACGACCGCCGGATCAGGCCGTGGACTTCGTAGCCTTTGCTAAAGAGGAATTTGGTCAGGTAGGAGTTGTCCTGATGGGGGACGAGGTAGATGATGCAGGCATCTCTTTGGGAGATTCTGCTAGTGACTCGATCATTCCAGAACCAACATGGCAGAGAAGATGAGCATGGGGCTGGAGTTTGCAAGCATCGGTGCCAAGAGATAGAACTTGATCTTTATTTGCAACAATGGATGCTAAGCCATGGAGGGCATGGTGGAGACACGGTGGGTTGGATGATTGCACTACCACTGCCAGGGAGGTAGATGTTGGTTATCTCCTTACAGATGGAGGAGTGGCATGGCGGAGGGGATGCTTGGAACGACCGACAGCAATGAAGTTCTCCTCGGATCTGAGGAAAAAGCGACGGTCGGCGGAGGGAGTTTGGGAGGAAGCACGGAAAGATGAAAATTAAATTGTTGGCAACTTGATTTTTTTTTTTTTTTTGATCTGGGAAGTGGGATCTGGGAAGTGGAGGGACGATTGGTAAAAGAAAATCTGGGATGATATGAAGGTACTCTAATTTTCTAAGCTCTGATACCAAAATTGATGGGGACAGATGGGGGTAGGATCGTTGGTGAGCCTAGGAGTCACCTAAATTAGGGTACTATTTTTTTTGGTATTTTTTTTAGGGGTGGTGAAGGAATAGTGGGGATGGAGGACAGGGATATGGATCTCATGGACTTTGGGACTCACCCTAAAGAAGAGACCTCTCACCTCTAGGGCATTCCACCTTCCTCGATACTTGGAGGCATTAGGATAAATCTCAAAGATCATGAGGGAAAAAGAAAATGGAATGGGAAAGGGGATAACTAGGGCCTCACGCCCCTCGATGCTTGAAGGTGAAAGAATAGAAGAATCACACATCTAAAAACTCATAATTATTCTCCAAACTTACTTTTTACAAAAGACTGAGGGTGGTATTTTAGACCTGTCCAACCCTTATTTGAATTTGAATACAAGATAAAAAAATAGAGATGATTCAAATTTAAATACAAGATAGGATAAGATAAGCCTATCCATATATCAATCCTAACCAACCAAATCCTAATTCAAATTTCAAACAAAAGATAAATCCTAAATAAATATTCTTTAAATTTAAATTTATTTGCTGCTCTGAGATCAGTGCTGCTCCGGGATCAGTGCTACTCCGAGATCAGTGCTTCTCCGAGATCTCATCACTACAAGGACCCAAGTTAGCTTGGGTACCTAAAAAACTCCTTGATTGTCTTGCAGGAATGTCTTGCAGCCCAAAAATTGAAGAAAAGATGGTATCTCGACAGTGGCTATTCAAGGTATATGACTGGTCATAAGGATCAATTCATCATCCTGAAAATGAAAGAAGGAGGTATGGTTACTTTTGGAGATAATAGCAAGGAAAAAATAATCAGAATCGGTAAGATCAAGATAACCCCCTCTACTTTTATTGAAAATGTATTGCTAGTAGATAAATTGAATCACAATTTATTGAGTATCAATCAATTATGTGATAAAGGCTTCAAGGTTATCTTTGAATCATCTATGTGTATAGTAACAAACTCTCTTGACTCTAGTAGTAAGTTCATTGGACATAGGCTTGGAAATATTTATGTGGTAGACCTTAATGATCTTGCCATGTCAAGTAGTTCCAGTCTAGTTGCAATGAATACTAAGACCAAGGAGTCGTGTTTACTTTGGCATACACGATTAGGTCATGCTAGTATGCATATAATTGCCAAATTAATTTTCAAAAACTTAGTGAGAGGCATGCCTAAATTTAAAGTAGACTTTGATCATATTTATGATGCATGCCAAATGGGTAAACAAACTAGGGGGAGTTTTAAATCCAAAAATATGATTTTAACTACTAGACCTCTAGAACTACTTCACATGGACTTATTTGGACCAACTAGGATCACAAGCCTAGGAGGTATGAAGTATGCCATTGTGATTGTAGATGATTTTTCTATATTTACATGGGTTTTGTTTATTACTCACAAAGATGAAACCTTTAAAATATTTCAAAAATTTCACTAAAAGGATTCAAATCAGAAAAATCTTTCAATAATTTTAATTAGGAGTGATCATGGCACTAAATTTGAAAATCAATTTTTTGATGATTATTGCACAAAAAATGGCATTGATCAAAACTTCTCCACTTCTAGGACACCACAACAAAATGATATTATAGAGAGGAAAAATAGGACTTTGGAAGAGATAGCCTGAATGATGTTATATGAAGGCAATCTTCTAAGGAACTTTTGTGTAGAAGCGATGAACACTGCTTGTTATATTTTAAACCATGTTTTGATCCGTTCTATTTTAAAGAAAACCCCCTATGAGCTTTGGAATGAAAAAAATCCAATATTAATTATTTTCATGTTTTTGGATGTAAATGCTTTGTGTTTAACAATGGTAAAGATAATCTAGGAAAATTTGATGCTAAATCTGATGAAGCAATTTTTCTTGGTTATTCACTACATAGCAAAGCATATAGAGTATTTAATAAGAGGACTCTTACTATAGAAGAGTCTATGCATATTATTTTTGATGAAACTAACCCATCACCTTCTAAGAAAGAAGAGTGCATAGACAATGATGTAGGTACAATTCAAAGGAAAATGAAAGACATGAGCATACAAGAAAGATCAATTGAAGAAGAAGAAGAAACGGTAAGTAAGGATCATGCAGATCTACCAAGAGAATGGAGGTATGCAACTTTCCATCCAAGATAATTAATTATTAGTGATCCTTCACAAGGTATTAGGACTAGGTCTTCACATAGAGGTGCACATGATTATCTAGCCTTTGTATCACAAATAGAACCTCATACCTTAGAAGAAGCTGAAAATGACCCAAACTGGATGATGGCCATGTAAGAAGAATTAAACCAGTTTGAAAGAAATAAGGTTTGGATATTAGTTGATAGTCCTTCAGACCATCCAATCATAGGAACCAAATGGATCTATAGGAACAAATTAGATGAATAAGGAAATGTCATTAGAAACAAAGCTAAATTAGTGGCTAAGGGATACAACCAAGAAGAGGGCATTGATTTTGATGAAACATATGCACTCATAGCAAGACTAGAAGCCATTAGATTACTTCTTGCATTTGCTTGCTACATGAATTTTAAACTTTTTTAAATGGATGTAAAAAGTGAATTTTTAAATGGTTTTATCTCTGAACAAGTTTTTGTAGAACAACCACCAGGTTTTGAAGATCATGTTTTTCCAAACCATGTGTTTAAACTGAATAAAGTATTGTATGGTTTGAAACAAGCACCTAGAGCCTGGTATGATAGACTTATCACTTTTTTGATTGAAAATGATTTTTCAAGAGAAAATATTAATAACACTCTTTTTATCAAGAAGAAAAATAATGATATTGATGCAGGACGACTCTAAGATTGCTAATCATATAGGAAAAATAGTGAACTAATTTTTTTGTATTTTTTATAATTTATGTTTGTAAGCTGAATTTCCAAATAAAAGTAAGAACTAGCAAGAAGAAGAGCCAATGCATAGAATCATTATATCGCAGGCAAACTCATGCAAAATAATAAATTTCTGGACTCGAGAATTGAGAAACTCCTGGATTATGATAGCTTATCTTCATCGAATCAGAAATTAAAAGAAGGAAAGGATTTTACTAATCAGTGATTTGAAGAACTTTCGATGAGGAGATCACACACCACTCTGATTGGAGCCTAGATGATGAAGTTCGGTTCCCTTGATTAGATGACTGATTTGGGTAGTCCTGAAGGCAAGGAAAGCCTCCTCTAGGGAGGTGAAATACCTCGGAGATCCCGTAAAACATCAAGGGTCAATCAAAACTGCAAGTAAGAAAAAGAAAGGAAACTAGGTTTAGAAGGAATCAGGTTAGGGATTAAAAGCTGGGTTGTTTGAAGCTTGTTCAAGATCTCCCTGCTTGGCGGCCTAGGGCACTCCTTCTTGGATGTGTGAAGGCTTGAATGGTAGTAAGTTAGGGTGTGGAAGGATGCTAGGGCAGCAAGGAATTCATCCAAGCACAATAGTAACCAAAGAAAAAATAAAAACAAAGTAACACAAGCTCGCAAGCTCAAATAAAATTCACTAGGATTTTGATATCATGAATAAAAGTTGATTACAAGAGGGGGAGGGGTGGGGTATTTATAGAGTTCCCATGCCCTCTAAATAGGGTTACATACTTGCGTAACACGTCCTCTCCTAGCTAGGTTAGAAAAATAAATCTTAAAATAATTAGGAGCATAAGTCCCAACTCGGTTAGGATTTGACCTAGTCTTCTCCTTTTCCCTTCATGCATTGATTATTCCACTCAAGGACACCTCTTGGACTTGGTCAACACTTCAAGGATGTCTAGGAGGGCATGTTGGGCTTTAGGGGCAGTAAGGGGCCCAAAGGGGCTTGGGTGAATGGGCTTGGGCTTCTGGAAGTTGGGGTGGCCTAGTAGCCTGGTAGCAGGAATATTCATGGAATCTTGCTTCTTTAGGGCTTGGGCTTGGCACCTGGGCTTGATTTCTTTGGGCTGGGATGTAGGTGGACCTTTGGAATCATGGATGCTTGGTTTAGGAATATGCTCTGGCATCTAGAAGGGAATCTCGGAATCTGGAGAACATCTGGAAAGAATTAGGGTTTCTAGAAGCATCTTGGATCCTGGGTTGTCACACAAAATCCAATGGACTGATGTAGTGACCTTTGACTCCTAGATGTGGCCTGGTGGAACTCCAAAATAGGGTAACCTCCTCTCTTGGATAAAAACTGGGCTCATACTAAACTCATAGCTGATGTACAGGCTCAAAACTGTATTTAGTTGAGGGTTGAGACAAATCAACTAACCTCAACTTATTACAGGACTCAATCTTAATTGATTACAAAATTTTCAAAACTTTGACACATAACTAATTAAACCATATGGGATCCAGGGATCTGTGTCTAATCCTGGTATCCCCACCAATTCTCCCGGGGCAGGAGGAACTCGACCCCATCGAGTATGGGTCAATTTGGCTCAAGAAGGGTTTGGGTTGAGGTGCTACAGATCCGCACCAGCATTCCACACGTCCTTAGATTCTGGCTGACCTTGCCACCGGACCAAGTATTGCTGATAGTCTCTATCCTAGGTACTGATAGCTTGATCATCTAGAGCTTTCTCAATCATTTCCTCACCATAAGGCCAAATTATATGTGGTCGCTCTGGGGTGGGTTCTCTCTCAAAGAACGGGAGTGGCTCAAGGGGCTCGCTAGGTATCACTACTAGCTCCCTAGACTTTACAAAGTCTGAGATAATGAAAGTGGAGCTAATACCTAAATTAGGTGATATCTTAGGCACATAGGCATTGGGTCCACTACTATTCATTATGTTGGATGGGCCAGCTTCGTGAGCAGAAAATTCTCTGACAGTCACATATTCCTCTGCATAAAATCTTTATCTTTCTTTTGAGAATTAGCCAAGTTATTATTTAGTTCATTAATTATGTTCAGCTCTTGACTAATTTCATGATGCATATGCTGTGTAGAGGCTAGTACATGTATGGACAGGTGGATTGGATATGTAAATTTATTGGACTCAACTAACACCTAATAGACTCAACTCGACTTTTCTATCAAAAGAAATTTATTAAACTCTATGGGCCTAAACTTTAACAGACTATAGGCTCTCTAGGTTTAACTCTGGTTTGGTATGCACATGAAAATATGACATGAGCTCCTAATAGATGTCAGAGGATCTTCCAGAAGTAGGAAGCAAAAATGACAGACTCAATGAATGAATGCAATATGCAAACCTTTATAAAATGCATATGAATGACTAAAGAAACATAAGAAGATCCAGGAAAGGGTAGAAAATAAGGGGTAGGTTCAGGTCAGCTAGGTAGGGTAAGAAATAAGAAGATGGTTCAGGATTAGTTCAATAAAGTAGGATATAAGAAGGGGTATCAGGGATAAATCCTAGGCTAATGAGGTTAACCTTATGGGGTTGATGTCTATCTAAAGGGTCTGCATTATAGAAGAAAAGGTCATTGATTTCAGGGAAGAGATCAAGTGGAGTTAAAGAGATGGCTTCATCATGAGAGTACTGATTCAAAGAGATCAGGTCCTTAATGAATTCTTCAAGCTCATAAAACAAAGGACTGGGCTCTATAGTTGGGCTTTCTGTTAGTGTCTCCTCAGGCAAAACTCTAGTAACAGTATCAGGGTTCTCTTCTTCTAACAGCTCTTCCACTACTTGGTCAGCTAACTCTATGTCTGTTACTGTTTGGGTATGGCTAGGGTTAGCTAAATCTAGGTCGGCTCCTACTTGGGTATGGTCAGGGTCAACTATTGTTGGGTGGTCTTCTACCTGGGTATCTATTGATTCGATTAACTCTAAGTCTTCTATGGGGAACTCCTCTTCTTCCTCCTCATACTGTTCCACTAAGCTTGGGTCAGCCTCATATATCTCCCTCTTCTAGGTCATCATGGTGAACCAATGAGGTGGTAAGAGGGGGTAGACTAAGGAAAAACTGACTAATGATTGGGGTAACAAAGGTGGGTTGGCTAAGGTGTTCCTGACTAACACTAGGTTCATATCTAATGGTGCTAATCTTATTGGGCTCAGGCTGACTAAGGGTTATGGGTTCATAGGTCATGGGTTCAACTCTATGGGTCTTGTCTAGGGTTCTAACCGATCTCCTACTTGGTCAAAACTAGTGGTTAACTGGTTGATTCTAGTGGTTGTTTGGTTGTTTACTTAGGTTATCTGGTTGAGTTGAGTGGTCAACTGGACAAGTTGATTTTGGGTTTGATCATGTTTGAGGTCCATCTGAGCTAACTGATTTTGGGTTTGGGTGTTGATTGGTAGATCTGGGTGGTTAATTGGGCAACCATCTATTCATTCATGGCTTTTATAAAAGCCTAAAAATTGGGATCCATGGTTAAGTTAGGTTGGGGTGTAGACTTATGGTATTGGGTCCCTAATCTAGTGGTCATGCAAAAAATCAAACAATCAAAATAAGATGATGCAACCAAGCATGCAAAAGACAAAGAAAAGGTTAGTATAATCTAGGGTTTCCTAGACCTAGAGCCAGAAACTGGGTGGGTCAGCTCAACATACACCTAACCCAATAGCTAATCCTTCCACTGGCTAGGTAGGGGGTGGGAGTGTGGGAGGCCCCCCTACTTTCGCAGGGACCCAATTAAAAACCATAACACCACTTAGGTCATTTGACTCTGGACCCTTAGCCTTAGAACCAGATTTCAGTAATAGCTAAAGGATTAAATGCACTAGTTGGCCCACACAGCTTGGACCGGACCTGTTGATATCTCCTAGCCCTCTAGGGCAAATTAGGTCTAATTGATTTTAATTAAGGCTTGGGTGGAAATGCTGGGTGGTTGTTTTGGGCCCAGATAGGTTATAACCTCCTGTCCTGATGTTATATTGATTGCCCTTAAGATTAGATTAAAAGATGATGAACATTCAATGGTCCTGATGCAAACTAAAACACAGCAAAAAAATAAAATATTCTTTTACTGATTTATGATGTGTCAAGTTAGGTTTAGGTTAACTGGGGTTATCAAATAAAGTTTGGCTTGGGATGGGGGGTTTGGAAGTTAATTAGGTTTGGTTGAACAAGTATGCAGAACAGCAGAATTCAGGAAATTAGGATTTTGGATGATGTGGGTTTTGACATAGATTTCGATGCATACAAAAATCAAAAAAATTATATAACAGAGAATGGATAGTATTATGATGCCTACCAAATTCATGTAGAACAAAAATAATACTATGATGAAAACCTAGAGTTCTCTGGACTGCTACAGAAATTATCAGAATTTTGTTAGGGTTTCTAATATGCCAAATTTTAAAGATTTAGGGTTTCAGTAAAATTATTTAAAAATTTTTGATAATTACTATAACAGAACAAAGGAAATTCAGTGCAAATTTCATAGAAAAATAAAATTTTTAGATGGTCTAAAATAGATGCAAAACTGATACCTAATGCAGTGGACAAAATGCTGAAATTAGGGTTTGTGAATGCAATGCAGATAAAAACTATCCTAAACCTGCTCTGATACCAAACTGATATGGGATGACTCTAAGATTTCTAATCATACAAGGAAAATAGTAAACTAATTTTTTTATGATTTTTATAATTTATGTTTGTAAGCTAAATTCTCAAATAAAAGTAAGAACTAGCAAGAAGAAGAGCAATGCATAGAATCATCGTATCGTAGGCAAATTCATGCAAAATAATAAATTTTAGGATCCGAGAATTGAGAAACTCACGGATTAGGATAGCTTATCTTCATCAAATTAGAAACTAAAAGAAGGGAAGGATTTTACCAATCAATGATTTGAAGAACTTCGATGAAGAGATCACATAGCACTCTGATTGGAGCCTGGATGATGAAGTTCGGTTCCCTTGATTAGATGACTGATTTATGTGGTCTTGGAGGCAAGGAAAGCCTCCTTTGGGAGGTGAAATACCTCGGGGATCCTGTAAAATGTCAAGGGTCAATCAAAACAGCAAGTAAAAAAAAGAAAGGAAACTAGGTTTAGAAGGAATCAGGTTAGGGATTAGAAGCTTGGCTGTTTGAAGCTTGTTCAAGATCTCCCTGCTTGGCGGCCTAGGGCACTCCTTCTTGGACGTGTGAAGGCTTGAATAGCAGTAAGTTAGAGTGTGGAAGGATGCTAGGGCAGCAAGGAATTTTTAAGCACAATAGTAACCAAAGAAAAAATAAAAACAAAGTAACACCAGCTCGCAAGCTCAAAAAAAATTCACCAGGGTTTTGATATCATGAATAAAAGTTAATTACACAAGGGGGAGGGGTGGGTTTTTATAGAGTTGCCATGCCCTCTAACTAGGGTTATACACTTGGGTTATAAGTCCTCTCCTAGCTAGGTTAGAAAAACAAATCTTAAAACAATTAGGAGCATAAGTCCCAACTAGGTTAGGATTTGACCTAGTCTTCTCCTTCTCCCTTCATGCTTTGACTATTCCACTCAAGGACACCTCTTGGACTTGTCAACACTTCAAGGATGCCTAGGAGGGCGTGTTGGGATTCTAGGGGTAGTAAGGGGTTGGCCCAAATGGGCTTGGGTGCATGGGCTTGGCCTCTGGAAGTGGGGTGGCCTAGTAGCCTGTAGCAGGAATATTCCATAGAATCTTGCTTTTTTAGGGCTTGGGCTTGGCACCTGGGCTTGATTTCTTTGGGCTAGGATGTAGGTGGACCTTTGAAATCATGGATGCCCTGGTTTAAGAATATGCTTTGGCATCTGGAAGGGAATCTGGGCATCTGGAGAACATCTAGAAAGAATCAGGGTTTTTGGAAGCATCTTGGATCCTGGGTTGTCACACAAAATACAATGGGCTGATGTAGTGGCCTCTAACTCCTGGATGTGGCCTGGTGGAACTCCAAAAAGGGTAACCTCTTTTCTTGTATAAAAATTGGGCTCATACTAGACTCATAGCTGATGTATAGGACTCAAAACTGGATTAGGTTGAGGGTTAAGACAAATCAACTAACCTCAACTTATTACATGACTCAATCTTAATTGATTACAAAATTTTAAAAATTTTGACACATGACTAATTAAACCATATGGGATCCAGGGATCTGTGTCTGATCCTGGTTTCCCCACTAGATATACTAGTTGTATATATTTATGTTGATGATATTGTATTTGGTGAAACTAATAAAACTCTTTATAGAGAATTTGCTAAGTTGATGCAGGAAGATTTGAAATGAGCCTAATGGGTGAACTTAACTACTTTCTTGACTTCAAGTGAAACAAACCAAGGAAGAAATCTTCATCAACTAAGCCAAGTACACCAAGGAGATAATCAAAAAGTTTGGTATGGAGACAAGCAAACAAATGAACACACCCATGAGCCCATCTTGCAGATTAGACAAAGATGAAAATGGATCCAATGTTGACCAAAAGCTATATAAAGGTATGATCAGATCCTTATTATATTTGACTGTAAGTAGACATGATATCTTGTATAGTGCATGTGTATGTGCTAGATTTCAATCTATTCCTAAAGAAACACATATGCTTTCTATTAAAAAAATTATGAGATACTTGAAAGGTACAAGTAATCTAGATCTTTGGTTTTCAAAACATTCTTCATTGAATTTAATTAGATATTTGGATGCTGGTTATGTTGGTTGTAGAATTGATAGAAAAAGTACTAGTAGCACATGTCAATTTCTAGGGTTGAATTTAATCTCATAGCACTGTAAGAAATAAAACTCGGTAGCACTTTCTACTACTGAGGCAGAGTATATTGCTGTAGGGAGTTGTGCACAAGTGTTATGGATTAAACAACAACTAGAAGATTTTGGTGTTTCATAATCTAAAATCTCAATCAAGTGTAATAACACAAGTGCTATAAATTTGACAAAAATTCCTATTTAGCATTCTAGAACTAAGCATATAGAGATTAGACACCATTTTATTAGAGATCATGTTTTGAATGGTGACATTGAACTAGAATTTATTCCAAACTGAAAGCCAATTAGATGACATTTTTACTAAGCCACTGAATCAGGATAGATTTGAATTGCTTAGAGGAGAATTAGGTTTTTATGATCCTTTCTAGATTTACCTAACTTAATTTTCTCAAAATTAAGAAAAAGTAATCTAGAAAAACTTCTACATCTATTCAAGATCTTTGAGCAACTTTCCTTGTGATTTCATTGAATTAATTTCAATTTTTGAATCATTTCAACTTTTGTGGAAAGTTTGTGTTCGAGTCGACTCGAGCAATTTTGCTCTATTGAGACGGCTCGAATTTCTGTTGTTTTTGCACATGCTCTGGTTGAGCCGACTAGGTCAATTTAGGATTTGCTTAGCCGACTCAGATTTCTGCTTGCTCTGAGTTCGCTCTGGTCGAGCTGACTTGGATGATTTTAGGGCTGAGTGAGCCGACTCGGATGTCAAGAAAATGCTTTTTTAATAGAGCCGAGTAATCTTTTTCTCACTTCTTACACTTTCTTTTTCACTCTAAACTATGTCATTCCACTTATGACTTACTCCATTCCTCCTTAAATCCTTTTCCAAAGCCTCGATTTCCATTTTCTTGCAAATTTACTGCAATGGCTCCCAAAATAGCTATAGGAAAGAGATCTAAACTGACAGCACCCTCTGTAGAGATAGAAAGAAGAACGAAGCGTCGGCAAGAAGAGTCGACTCAGGCAGCAGTAGAAGAAGAAGAAGAAAGTGAACCAATGGCCATGGATCAATCTCCGAGACAGGTACTCTCCATGTCAAACAGACTTGTAACTAGCGACAGAAGAATTCTATTTAATTTTTTGGAAGAGATTGGGTTGAATATTGGAAGTCTGATTGAAGCTCAAGGGTGGGTTAATTTTTGTTCTTTGAATATCTCTACCTACCCTTCATTAGTAAGATCTTTCTATGAAAACCTCAGATTGGAACACAATCACATTGAGTCAACAGTTAAAGGAAAGAGAATTATAGTGACTGAAGAGAGTTTGAGCAGTTTACTGGAAATGCTTGCTAATGGAATCAAGCACTTAATTCTAAAAGACAGGGAAAAAGCTCTACAAACAATCCTTGGCAGAGATGATGTTGATGGAATAGATACTATGATGGCCAACACATTATCATTGGAAATGAGGTTATTACACAATTTTATAAGCAGGATCTTCCTCCCAAGGAGATTTGACTAGGTTAGTGAAAGGGACTTAAGCTTCATGGAAAATGTTATTCAAGGAGAATCAATCAATCTACCCTTCATAATGATCATGCAGACGAGGAGGCAGTCCGAAAGGTGAAAGCTTGTCTTCCTTACAGAATGGTCCTAACTTTGATATTTCAAGCCTCTAGAATAAGCCTTGAAGGGGAAGTTGGTAAGCCCCTACACCATACAGATATATACACCTCCAAGTCACTATTAAGAATGGGCTATTTTTGTACTGAAGGAGTATGGAAGAAAAAGGGCATGGATGAAAGAGCAGTTGCAGCCAGCAGCAGTTGTTCAAATGATAGCAGTGAAGAAATTCCCAGGAAAATCTCCACTACAGCACCAGAAGCTCCTGAAGAAACTGTTCTTAGCTTAGAGCAAATTTTCAACATTCCTATTAGTGAGATTGGGACTTCTACTGAGCATCCTTCTGTGCTAACTGAGACTGAATTTGAATCCACTAGGTCTGAGCCTAATTCTTTTGAAGCCATAGAGACAGTACACATTGAGACTTCTTTACCTTCATCTCCATTAGCACCTATGGCTCTTAGACCACCTACAGCTTCTATTGATACATCAGTTTTATAGGATTTCATCACACAGCAGTTGGGTACTCTTACTGACTCACTTACTTGCACTATGACTAACATGTTTGGTGAGCTTCGCTAGTCAGTAGAGACAAAGCTAGATCAGTTTGGAGGGCAAATAAATGATTTGCACAATAGAGTGGACATTCTTGAAACCTCCAAAAGTGTAACACAACCTAACCTTCAACCCCTACTTGAATTGGTTTCATCTAGTTTTGAATCCATTAAATGCTCTATCAATAATACACTTGAAGAATTCAGAACTGAATTGAGTAATCTTAAATTCAAAGTGAGTTCAATGGAAGAAGGAAGGAGAATGGAAAAAGATTATACTAAAGGAATTGGAATTTTGAGAGCTGAATTTGGAAGGCTAAGGGGACCTGCAGAGGCATTTGCAAATGCACAAGCATCTGAATTAGTCCAACTGCATAAGAAAATAAAGAAATTGGATGAAGAAATTGATTCTGTGCAATTCAAGTTAGAGCAGCTGTCAAGTAGAGTGATTGCAGCATTTGCAGCTCCACTAGATAGACCTGCTCCCTTTGCTGGTCAGTCTACTCACCCCATATAGCCAGCTCCACACATTAGGCCTCAGGGATCTCATTCTAGTCCTATACCTTCTGAAGTACTAGATCCATATCCTATAGCTTCCATGCCTGCTGGCATTCAAATACCTAGCCGTTCCACTAGTACTAAAGTAGACTTAGACAGTGATTGATTGTACTTTCTTTCATATTTTGTCACTTGTACTGAACATTTTCAATGAAATGAAAGTTCTTTTGGTATTTTCTAGCAATGTCTTAAATTATATTGAGCTTATGCAATCTTTTCAATACAAATGTGATGAATTTTTATTAGGATATTCAAATGAAATTAAGAAAGTGAAATTATCTCAAACAAATATTAAAATCTTTCTCATTCTGTTTCAAAATTTGAGCTTTATTGTAATACCATTTTGATTATTTGACAAAAAGGGGGAGAACGTTGAGCTATCATGAAAAATCTGTAACTACTGGTCTCAAGCATTGGAAATTAATCAAAAAGAAGTATGCTCATAAGTTCTTGAAAAGAATGAAAAAGGGGGAGAGTTTAAATGATTGAGCTTAAATGTTTCATTATTTAAAAACCTATAGAAAGGGGGAGAATTTTTGGCTTTTGTTCTAAACCTACTTCTTGCTCTAATTGCTCTAAATTTTAGCTTTAAAATCAGCTCCAATTCTTTAATTTTGAGCTATGATACTCCATGTTTATGCTATTGCTATTATTTGGAAGCATACAAATGTTAATACCTTGATACACACAAAAGCACCAACATTAATAATGTACAATTTCATCATTAGAGCTCTGATATTTATTTGCAAATACAATTAGCTCTGATACATGTGCATACTTATGATTAGCTCTGATACATGTGCATACTTACTTTCAAATACTTTTATATATGTAAATGAAAAGAATTTTTCATGCTCAGTGTTTTGTCATCATCAAAAAGGGGGAGATTGCTGACCCCATACGTGATTTTGATGATAACCAAATATTAGTGCATGCATTTATTTTACTTACAACTCTTCAAGTGGTTTACAAGTTTTTATAGGATGATCTCATTGTACAAACTTCAACTCCTACATTTATATTTCTTATTTTGAGTTGTGTTGTAATTGAAAATTGTAAAGAAGAACCCAAAGCAAAAATCTAAGAAAAGATCATAAAATTGGGTTCCTTCTAAAAATATGTTTCAAGCTTATTATTTTTAGAAATGTGTTAAGTTTGAAGACTCTTGAAGCTTGAAGAAATGCTGGATGAGTTTTAGAGATAGACTGAAGAAATCATTGATGCATTCATCCGAGCCGACTCGAGGAAGAGGAGAGCCGACTCTGGCATAGGGCACGCAAGAGGATTCTGGCATGCAGATATCCGAGCCGACTCTAAGGGACCTGAGCCGACTCATCCAGTGCACTATTTCCTGAATTAGACAGGTGAGTCGACCCAACAGGAGTTCGAGCCGACTCTTTCATTTGGTTAGACATCTGAGCTAACTCTTCAGAAGATTAAGCTGACTCTTCCATAGTTCAAAAAATTGTTTCTGAGAACTACAGCCATCCGAGTCGACTAGAGTGGAAGTTAGCCAACTCGACCAGACTAACATTTTGAAGGCCTGAGGATCCGAGTCGACGGAATCAAGATAAGCCGACTCTTACAGAGTGAAGAATCAAGACACTGTGCAAGCGAGCTGACTGGATTGAAGAGAGTCGACTCAACCAGAACTCCTCTATGGATCCGAGCTGACTCGAGTGATCTGAGTCGACTCGAAGGTCGATTTCAGACTTGCAACAGCTAGTTCCAAAACTTGGGTTTTGAATCCAAAAAGTGCTTCAATGATCAAATGTCATATCCCAACGGTCTACAATGACTGAAACTACCTTGGAATGATGGATGGCCATATATTTGAGGGATTTGAACTTCTTTATAGGAGTTTTTGAGAAGTTTTAATGCTCGATTGAATATCCAACCTACCAACAAGGAAGAGAGTACCAGGAGCATTCAAGATAGCCTTCAAGCCTTCACCAACTCTCATCTAAAGCTTGAAGCATTTATTGAATAAAGAAAAGAAGCCATCCAAGTGCATTGAAGTGCATTCAAGTGTGCTTCTCTCGAGCTGCATCGGCAACCATTCGACAAAAAAATTTGTTTGTCATTCTATTGCATTTACTTTTCAATTCACTTTGAATTATTGGATTATTGATGAGCCTGGTTGAAAAACCAAATAGGTTCTTGGTGAGCCTTTGTTAAAAATCAAGTGTTGGGTTCTTGGTGATCATGGTAAAACCAAGTTGGGTTTCTTTGGTGATCCCAATAAAACCAAAGTGTAGAGGTTTGGATTGTGAGCTTGTTAAAACAATCCCACTGTATTCCGATGGGAGATATAGTGGAAGTACCAAGTGATAATCTTGGGTAGTGGACGTAGGAGCTGGGTTGCTCCGAACCACTATAATTTTTGTATGTTTGTGTTGTGCTTCTCTGATCTTATTTAGCTTCTGCAGTCAATACTTTATCAAAGCACCTAACACTCTAAAAGAGATTTCAAAAAGCACATAACTGCTTAAATTCTTTAATTTCCAATTCACCCCCCTCTTGGGAAAGCCACCTAGGCAACATTGATGATTGTCCATTAGAAATGCCCTACAAAAATGTTTTAAAATACTTAAAAAGCATTAGTATCAAATGCATGCTCCAATATTTTGTAATCATCAAAATCATTCCAGGGGTCAACAATCTCTTCTTTTTTGATGATGACAAAACACTGGGCATGGAAAGAATAAGTACCTTTATATTTGCAACTATATCAGAGTAAATGAGTTTAGAATATGCTATACAGTATGTCATATCAAGCAGTTCAAGTTATGATTTATATTTAATCTAATGTTTGGTCTATTGTAAGAAGACATAAGAATTCATTTTACAAATTAACAGAGGTGTCAGAGTTGTTGAGTGAAATGTCAAGGCTGTCAATACATTCTAGCTAATTTTTAGAAATATTCCAAGGCTCATTATAATTTTTATGAGCCTTTAATGAGATACACTCCCCCTTATTCAAGCATTTTGCACAAGTGTCACAATTCTTTGCAAAATTTTAGATTACTAAAGAAATTGCTAAATTTTAGATTACTTCTCCCCTTTTTTTTGCATATTTTCTTTTATTACACATTTTTCATGCATCATATGATATTACTCCCCCTTTTTATCATCAACAAAAGGTGTCCCCTTACTATAAAATTATATATCAAGAGAGTAAAAAAGTAATCATTGCTCATTAAAGATACAACAAAACACACATATATATCATCAATGTTTTGACACAAAAAGTGGCTGAACTATGATTTCATCAACATACAAAGATAGGAGCTAGTACGACCTAGTCAAGGATGCTATCTAAGAGGTCTAAGATCTCTATTTCAAGTCCTAGTAGGAGCTTTAGATCTATCTCTAACTCTAGGTCTAGCTCTAGGCTCTAGAATAGGTGTTGAAGGAGGTGGTTCTGACTCAAGAATAGAAGCTGAAAGTAGTGGAGTTCTCTGATCAGTGAATGCATCAGATATAGCTAGAGTACTAGTCCCTAAAAGAATCTGTGTGGCAGGAGTATCAGAAATACACTGCTCTTGCTGCTCTGCCTCTGGTGTTGGTGTGTCCATAACATGGTGATCTGTAGAGTACACATCAGCCTGTTGATCAGTAGGGTGAAAATCTTGTCTATCATCATTTTCTGGTGGAGGTGGAGGTGTGACCAGTGATACAGAAGGTCCAGCTAAAGTACTTAGATGTAAAGTTGCTAGGATCCTGTTGAAACCATCTCTGACCTCTATCTGCAATTGATCAATCCTAGAGTGAACCTTTGCTCGAACTATCTAAAGATCTGATTTGAGAGTAGAAACATCATCTCTAAGTGTCCTCATCTGCTCAAAGTCATGATGCTATCCACCAGTGTTGGGCTCTGAAGGTACTGACTGAGGTGGTGTGGTAGGAGCTGGCTCTAAGGGTCTAGCCTCATCATCATGCTATCCTCATCATCTCCAACCTGCTCAGCAGTCTTAGCATCCTCAGGCATGTCATCCTTATCACCATCTGAATGAACTACTCTTTGTCCTGACATTTTCTTCACCCATTCACCTTCAACTCTATGATAGCCCATTCTATGAAGTGATTTTTTAGAATACTTGTCAGTATGCAGAAGAGGTCTGCAGTTCACTCTAGAAAGATCAACACCCAAGTCCTAAAATAGTAGGGTGAAGGCCATCCCATAAGGTAAACAAGCTATGTACTTGCGAGCGGCATCTCCAATCTATGAAATCATGATAAACAGCAGATTGAGGGCCTCCCCCTCAATCATGTATTGCATAAACATGGGATCTCGCTTACTCACCCAATCAAAATGCCCTGTCCTGGGCAAGAAAACTCTGCGATGATGTTGTGCAGTAGGCACATCTCAAGTGACAGTCGATTGGCCTGTACATTAGAGATGCCCTTCACATTTCTTTCCAAAATAATTTTCAAAGTATCTTCCCTATCTTTGATGCTCAGATAGCACTTTCAGTCCTAGGCATTTGTAGAACTCGACTCAATCTTGCTTCATCCATTGAGATAGTAATACCTTTCATAATAGAAAGAACATGATTTGTGCCAAATCTTAGGTGCTCAAAAAATATCCTAACAAGAGTGGGATAAGTGGGAACATCTAATGAACTGAAGAACTCTCACCCCTGTGTTGTAATCCAGTCACCAATATGAAAGTGTTGTTGCTTTAGAAATGCAAAATCAACTTTCCTACCTGATGTCACAGGTCTATTGCCCATTAGAATGATCTGTCATTGAGGAGGAGGTGGAGCTTACAGTTCTTGAGGAGTCAGCTCATCGTATCACCTCTTGGCTCTTCTTTCTGCTGAATCTAAGCTTGGAGCCATCCGTTTCCTCCTTTGTGCCACATCCTTTCTAGGAGCCATAGATCTAGAATCTAAGGGAAATGGAGTTGATTGGAGTGGTCCTCAGGGTTAAAAAAGGAAAGGTCTCTCTCAGGCTTGAGTTCAATAGGTAATAATAGAAAAAAATGTTTTTGGGCTCTATGGTCCTTTTGTATTTTTGCTATTTGAGTCAGCTCGGCTAGAGAGTTTTTTCTGCTTGAGTTGGCTAGAGCAGAACCAAATAATATGGTTCAAAACTCAAGGAAAATGTATTTATTCCTAGAAAAATACTAGGAAAAAGTATGCATCTAACTTAAATAGGTGATGAAGGTCCTCTAGATGAAATTTTCTTAATTCTTGAAGAAATTAGGTCAAAATTCTAAAAAGGATCACAAAGGCCAAATTCTTCTCTGATCATTTGAAATCTATCCTCACTATGGGATTTAGTAAAGATGTCAGCCAGTTGTTTTTCAATACAAATAAATTCGAGTTCAATATCACCATTTTGAGCATGATCCCTATTGAAATGATGTCTAATTTCAATATGCTTAGTTCTTGAGTGCTGAATAGGATTCTTTGTTATGTTGATAGCACTTGTGTTATCATATTTGATTGAAATTTTAGATTGAATAACACCATAATCTTCTAGTTGTTGCTTAATCCATAATACTTGAGCACAATAACTTCATGCAGTCACATACTCTGCCTCAATAGTAGATAGTGCCATGGAGTTTTATTTCTTGCTGTGTCATGAGATTAAGTTCAACCTTAGAAATTGACATGTCTTACTAGTGCTCTTCCTATCAATTCTACAATCACCATAATCAGCATCTGAATAACCTATTAAATTTAAAGATGAAGGTTTAGAGTACCATAATCCTAAGTTTGATGTACCTTTGAGATATCTTATGATTCTCTTAATAGCAAGTATATGCGATTCTTTAGGATTAGCTTGAAATCTTGCACATATACAAACAATAAATAGTATATCATGTCTACTTATAGTCAAATAAAGTAGAGATCCAATCATACCTCGATATAATTTTTGATCAACCTTGTTCCTTCCTCATCTTTGTCAAGTCTGCAGGTTGGGCTCATGGGTGTGCCAATTTTCTTTATAGATTCCACCCCAAACTTCTTCAAGAGTTCTTTGATGTACTTTGTTTGGTTGATGAATATCCCTTCCTTTGTTTATTTGATTTGTTGTCACAGGAAGAAAGTGAGTTCACCCATCATGCTCATTTCAAATTCTCCATGTATAAGCTTGGCAAATTCTTGACATAAAGTTTCATTAGTTGCACCAAGGATTATATCATCAACATATGTTTGTATAATTAATAATTCATCATCTTTTCTTTTGATAAACAGTGTTGTATCTGCTGTACTCCTTTTGAAATCATTTTCTAAAAGAAACTTGCTCAACCTCTCGTACAATGCTCTAGGTGCTTGTTTTAAACTATATAAAGCTTTGTTTAGTTTGAAAACATGATTTGGAAAAGAGTGATTTTTAAAACTGGGAGATTGTTCCACAAAAACTTCGTCTTCAATGTAGCTATTTAAAAAGCATTTTTACATATATTTGATAAAGTTTAAATTTAATGTGACATGCAAATGCAAGTAAGAGTCTTATGGCTTTTAATCTGACTACAGGTACATAAATTTTATTAAAATTTATTCCTTCCTCTAGGTTATATCTTTTAGTAACTAATCTGGCCTTGTTTCTAACTACATTGCCTTTGTCTCTAAAAGATGACCTGTTTTTACTTCTTGAGAGGGATCACAATAATTAATTCTTTGGGATGAGAATGTACATATCTCCAATCCTTTGGTAGCTTATCATGTTCTGCACTTACCTTCTCCTTTTCTTGCTCAACTTGCTTTTCTTTCAAGCTTATGTCTTTTACTCCATCATTTAGGAAACCTGCATCATTGTCAATATACTCTTCTTTTCTTGAAGGTATGAGGTTAGACTCATCGAAAACAACATGAATTGATTCTTCAATAGTTAAAGTTCTTTTGTTAAAAATTCTATATACTTTTCTAGTCATTGAATATCCAAGAAATATACCTTGATCAACTTTTGCATCAAACTTTTCTAAGTTATCTTTTCCATTGTTCATGATATAACATTTACATCCAAACATATGAAAGTAATGAATATTTAGTTTTCTATTATTCCAAAGCTCATAGGGGGTTTTTTTCAAAATTGGTCTAATCAAAACATGGTTTAATATGTAACATGCAGTGTTCACAGCTTCTATCCTAAAGTACCTTGGAAGATTGCCTTTACACAACATGGTTAGGGCCATCTCTTCCAATGTTCTATTTTTCCTTTCCATAACTTCATTTTGTTTTGGTATTCTAGGGGCTGAAAAGTAATGATCAATGCCATGTTCTGTGCAAAATTTTTTAAAGTATTGATTTTCAAATTCAGTTTCATGATCACTTCAAATTAAGACAACTGAAAGATTTTTCTGATTTAAAATTTTTTTATAAAATTTTTGAAAAACTTTGAAGGCTTCATCTTTGTGGGCTAGAAATAAAACCCAAGTAAATCATGAGAAATCATCTACTATCACAAGTCCATATTTCATACCTCCTAGGCTTGTGATCCTAGTTGGTCCAAATAAGTCCATGTGTAGTAGTTTTAAGGGTCTTGATGTTGAAATAATATTTTAGATTTAAAATTCCCTCTAGTTTGTTTACCATATTGACATGCATTATAAACATGATCAAAATCAACTTTAAACTTTGGTAAACCTCTAATTAAGTCTTTGAAAATTAATTTTGCTAATGTATGCATGCTATCATGACCCAGTCTTCTATGCCAAAGTAAACTAGATTCCTTGATTTTAGCATTCATAGCCCTAGACTTGTACTACTTGACATGGCTAGATCATTCAAGTCTACTATATAAATATTTCCTAGTCTATGACAAACAAACCTAATGTTAGAATCAAGAGAGCTAGTTACTATGCACATTAAAGATTCAAATAAAACTTTGAAGCCTCTATCATACAATTGACTAATGTTCAATAGATTATGCTTCAATTTGTCTATTAGTAATACATTTTCAATATAAGTGGAAGGGATGATTTTGATCTTACCAATTTCAATGATTTTTTCCTTGCCATTATCACCAAATGTAACCACTCCACCTTCTTTTATTTCAAAGGTAATAAATTGATCTTTGTCACCCATCATATGTCTTGAACAACCGCTATTTAAATACCATCTCTTCTTTGAATTTTGGGCTGTAAGACATTCCTACAAAATAATTAAGTAGAATTTTTAGGTACCCAAGACTTCTTGGGTCCTTGATGGTTATTACCTATGGTTCCTTTAGGAACCCAAATCTTTTTCACTTTATTTTTATTTTTCCTTCTTAGATTGTATTCATATGCCTTGTGTCCAACCCCATTACAGTACAAAAAGCTACTTTTGACTGTTGAAAAGATGTGGATGCCGAAAAATTTGATGCATAAGATTTTGAAGCTGAAAATTTATTTATATGCATTGTATTGTACCCAATTCCAGCTATATTATTAGATTTCTTTTGATTTTTCAGGATTAGCTCAAGTTTGTTCAAACTTAAAGTCAATTTATCAACAAGAGGCTTGAGTCTATCCATTTCATTTTGCAAACCTTTATTCTTTTCAAAATATTCATCTTTCTCAGCTTGTAACACTTTACATTTTTTAGAAACATTACTTAATTCCTTTTGTAAAAAAATGTTCTTTTCAAAAATCTCATCCTTTTCTTTCAATAATATATCATAGTTATTTTTTAAAGATTTGATTTTCAAACCAGCCTTCTTATATTCAGTTAGAAGTTCTTGAAAAGTAGTATGCAAATCATTATAAGTAAATTCATGAATGGGTTCACTAGATGTTACCTCATCTTCTAGACACATTAAACATATATTTGCTGATTTTGATGTCTCTTCCTCTTCATTGGAAGTAGATTCATCACTGTCACTCCATGTAGCCATCATTGCTTTCTTTTTCTTTTTCTTGTATCCCTTTTTCAGTGTTGGACACTTCGAACGGTAGTGCCCCGACTTCTTACATTCATAATAAATAGGTAGTTGCTCCTTTTCCTTGTCTTTTTCTTTCTCTTTTTCTTTACTTCGTTCACCTTCATTAAGGTGCTTCCTCTCATATCTTGATTTTTTTTTGCCCATAAATCTTTGGAATCTTCTCATAACTAATTCTATATCATCATCTCCTAATTCTTCATCCGAGGATGGGCTTTCTTCTTCTTTCTCTTGTTGCTTCTTAATCTCTGCTACTTCCTTGAATGCTATTGATTTCTTTTTCTTATTGTCATCTTTGCTACGGTGCTGCGTTGTCAGTTCATGGATAATCAAAGAACCAAGAAGTTCATAAAGTGGAAGGGTATTTAAGTCTTTGGCTTCGTATATTGTAGTGATCTTGGGATCCCATTTATCTGGTAAGGATCGAAGAATCTTTTGTACCAGATTAGCATTGGAATATACCCTACCGAGACTTTTCAAACCATTAATAATATCTATAAATCTAGCAAGCATTTTAGATATAGTCTCATTTGGTTTCATTTTGAAAAGTTCATAATTATGCACAAGTATATTAATTTTAGAGGTCTTTACTTGGGTAGTACCCTTATATGTAACTTGTAGTTTATCCCAAATTTTCTTTATCGAAGTATAAGTAGAAATTTGGTTAAACTCATTTGCATTCAAAGCATAGTAAAGAAGGTTCATAAATTTGGTATTAAGTTCACCAATTTTCATGTCATAGTCATCCCATTCCTCTTCTGGTTTAGGGATGTCATTTCTATTTACCTTCTTGATGGGTATGTGTGGTCCTTTCAAGATTATTTCCCATAATTGAAAATCAATAGTTTGTATATAGATTCTTATCCTAGCTTTCCAATAGGTGTAATTGGTGCCAGTGAATAGTGGAGGTCTATTACTTGATTGACCTTCGACCAAAGATATGCTTATTTGGGTTACCATAGAACATTTCTCTTAATCATTAGATTAATGGCACTGAGATGCTGTTTTGATACCACTTGTTGCCTAGTTGGCTAACTCAAGAGGGGAGGTGAATTGGGTTTGTAAAAATTTTAGCACATATATGCCTTTTGAAACCTTGTGTGATGAGTGAAGTAAATAGAGTATTACATGCGAAAGTAAATAAGAATATAAAAGCAAGAGCAAACACAAACACCACAAGATTTAGAGTGGTTCGGAGCAACCCAGCTCCTACGTCCACTATCCAAGGTGCACTCTTGGGATTTCTACTATATTCATCCTGAATATAATCGGATTGTTTTCCTACGGGCTCACAATCCAAAACCTCAATACATAGTTAGTTTTCCTGGGCTCACTAACAACCCAACTTGATTTTCAAGGCTAACCAACAATCTAAAAATAACTCACAAGCTACAACCACCTGCTATACTTATAGCAACTCAAAAATTGAGTAGCAAAAGAAAGCAACACTAAAACAAACCCAATATGTTGAATGGTTGTAGTTGAAGCTCTTAATGAGACCTTCTTGAATGCTTCTTCAATACTTTTCAAGCCTCTTTTAATTCTTCAAAGATTAACTCAAGAAGGTAATTTGAAGTTGTTGGAGAACTTGAATTTCTACTTGAAAGCTCTTAGTATGATCAATACCCTTATAAAAAGACTTTTTCTTCTCTTAAATCCATCATTTATAGCTTCTTAAAGTGTTCTCAGATGAATATGGCCATTGGAATATCTTGGAAATTGAAAACTAGCCATTGGGAGTCTTGAAACTCAAAAACTTTGAATTCTAGAACTATCCATTACTGTTGAAATCAATGGAAGGTGAGTCAGCTCGAAGGACTTGAGTTGGCTCGAATGATCAGTGGCCTGAAAGGTAGTCATTCTATCGTCTATGAGAGTCAGCTCCTGTCAATTTAAGGTCAGCTTGGCTGAATGAAATCTCAGACGCAACTTTCGATGACTCTGTGAAAGTTGGCTATGATTTTCTTGGAGTTAGCTTAGTTGTCCTATATTAGAAAAATGCTGTGCCATGCCAAGAATGTATTAGCTCTATTCATTAGAGTCAGCTTGAGTTGAAATTTCTCCAAAGGCTTCCAAATAGCCTCAAACTACTTCCAAACAAATTCTAAACCTATTCTAAAATATTTATACTTAAAATTACATCAATTTGACCCTTTTTCATGAATATACAATTGAATTTACTTAGGACTCTCAAATGATTGAAAAATACATGAAACTTTTTCTTGAATACATGGATGCATTCCAATGGTCTTGAGAAATGTAGGATTGATGATTGTCCATTAGAAATGCCCTACAAAAATTTCTTAAATACTTAAAGAGTATTAGTATCAAATGCATACTCCAATATTTTGAAATCATCAAAATCATTCCTGGGGTTAACAATAAAAAAAATACCATGAGATTGAGAAGTACCTTGACAGGCCCTTGCTAAAATTTCAGCAATTGAAGATCTACAACTTTTGATGTCTCCCGCAAACTCCACTCAACTCAGGCTTTGATACCACTTATTAGAGGACATTTCTAGGTGTGTGGACAACCTTCTACCAGTAGCCAATCTCAGAACATTATATTGAAAGTTACAGCAATAGGAGATTGAAGCAATTAGCCTTGCAGGGATTAACCCTTATTATATAGAAATCTCCTAACTTGTTCAGAGTGCCCTGAATGTTCCAGATATGATATGGATGTTAAACCACCTCTCTTGGGTCCTCCAACTAGTAAGGATTCAACCCTCCAAAGCTTCTATTTGAACTCCAAAAGGATAAAGAGAGGATGACTCCAAAGATGCTAGGCGCTGGGTTTCCTACTTGGACTAGAAGTCCCTAGGTGCTAAGGAATTCTCTTCTTCCTAGGGTATGGCAGCTTAGATGCTGATATTACCCTAATAGAGAGTGAAAAACCAAAGAGGAAGAGAGGGAAGAAGAAGATAGATATCAGGGAGAAAAGGTTATTTCATTATGATGGTTCCAGTCAACCTCATATCCAAAGTATATATATACTAGGTCACTATGACCTAACCCTAAAACTCCTATAGGCCAACTTAATGCATAATTGAGTTTTCCATGCCCAAGTACACCCTTGACTCAGCTCAATCACATAAACCTAGGACTCAAAATCAGCCCAATACAAGTTGGCCCCTTGAGGCCCATGTCCCCTGAACCTTAAGACCCGAAAGGCTAACAACCTTTCATCGTAGGACTCAAACTAGCCCTAGAAATTCCATGATACCATCACGATCATTGGACCTTGGCCTTAGCCTTGGTCTCCTAAGCCTTGGAAGAATCACATGACACCCAACAATACTGCTACACTCACCTGCATACCATACCAGTGTCTCCATACTCCTTGGTTATGAGAACAAGTAACCCATATGGCATACAATGACCTATTCTCGATAAACATTTTTTATTTGATCATGAACATGTTTAAGAACTACTTGATAAATTCTTCTTTATCAAATTGAAGTAATTTTAAGGACTTTATCTCAAAAAAGTTTAAAAGAAGATGCAAAAAGAGATGAACTACCAAAAATAAATTTTATTTTATTAATAATTTATGTATAAATTATAAAGATCTCAATCGTCTACATTCCAGATGATTGGCTTTCGGACACATTTCCTAACAACTCTCGCTTGGACTATAGCCAGTCAAAATAGTATCAAATATCCATCTTCTACTTGTGATCATCAAACTCTTTAATTTTAAGGGCCTTAGTAAATGGGTCAACCAAGTTCTCCATTCTATCAATCATTTGAAGGTCAACGTCACCTCGATCTATTATCTCATGGATAAGGTGGGAGAAATGTAGAATGTGCTTGATCAGTTAATCAGCCTTTGGTTCTTTTCCTTGAGCTATAGCCCTAGTGCTATCATAATATAAGGAAACTAGGCCATTAATGGAGGGTGCCACTCCAAGCTCGGTGATAAACTTCTATAGCCAAATAGCTTTCTTTATAGCATCGGATGCCGTAATATACTTTGCTTTGTATATAGAATTAGTCACAGTGCACTGTTTGAAACATTTTTAAAAGATAGCTTTTCCATTTAGTGTAAGGACATAACTCGATACACTCTTTCTATCATTTTTATCTGACTAAAAACTCGAATCAATATAATTGACTAGTTTTAAGTTAGAATCTCCATAAATGAACCACTAATACTTAGTATTTCTTAAATGCCTAAGAATGATTTTTATCTTCCCATGGTTTTCACCTGGACTAGATTGGTATCTGCTCAATACTCTTAGTGAATTGCCATATCTGGTCTTGTGCATGTCAAAGCATATATAATAGATCCCACTACTGAGGCATATGGAATCCTACTCATATACTCTCTCTCTTGAGGACTTATTGGACAATCTTTCTTTGAGAGATTAATCCATGGCCTATCAAAAGATAGCATTCTTGGAATTCATCATGTTGAATCACTTTAGCATGGTCTTAATGTACGTGGACTAGATTAACCCTAGTAACCTTTTAGACTTATCCTTATAGATCTTCATCTCTAGGATATAGGATGCTTCTCCTAAGTTTTTCATGGAGAATTAAAAAGATACCATACTTTTATTTCTTGTAATAAAGGAATATAATTTCTGATTAAGAAAATATCATCCACATACAAAATAAGAATAACTGCTATTGAATCATTAGCCCATTTGTATATGTAGGGCTTTTCCTATTCCTAATGAAGCCATTGTTTTGATCACTTTATCAAAACACATGTTCCAACTTCGAGATACTTGCTTCAATCCATAAATAGATCTTTAAAGCTTGCACACCTTTGATTCATCTGTGGATGTGAATCCTTTAGGTTGTATTATATATACCTCTTCTTTTAGCTCTCCATTTAGGAAAGTGATTTTCACATTCATTTGTTAGATCTCAAAATCAAAATATTCCACTAATGCAAGCATAATCTAAATAGATTTGAGCATTGCCACAAGTGAAAATATCTCATCATAGTCAATACCATAACATTGATGATATTCTGTAGCAACCAAATGGGCTTCATAGGTCTCCACCTTTCTGTGTGCCCCTTTTTCTTTTGAAAATCTACTTACACCCTATGGGTTTTACCCCTTCAGGTGGGCTTCATAGGTCTCCACCTTTCTGTGTGCCCCTTTTTCTTTTGAAAATCTACTTACACCCTATGGGTTTTACCCCTTCAGGTGGATCAACGAGTGTCTATGCATCGTTGACTTTCATGGATTCCATTTTAGATTTCATGGCTTCTAGCCATTTCTCAGAATCAGCACTCTGCATTGCTTCTAATATAGGTAATTGGATCCTTATTATTTTCATCAAGTTCAACAAGATCACCATCCTGACTAAGAAATCATAGTATCTATCTGGTTGATATGGTACTCTACCAAATCTCTTTAATGGTACATCTATAATAGGCTCCAGGTTGATCCAGTGGTTGATATGGTACTCTACCAAATCTCTTTAATGGTACATCTATAATAGGCTCCAGGTTGATCCAGTCAAATCTAGTTTTGAGGGTTCAGTCAATGGTAGCAGTTTTTCTACCTATCAAACTTCTTCAAGTTCAATGTCAGTGGCATTAATTTTTTCTCCAAGAAACTTCTTTTCTAAAAAGATTGTCCTATTACTGACGAACACCTTTTGTTCATCAGCATGGTAGAAGAAATAATCCTTAGTCTCTTTCAGGTGTCTTATGAAAATACACTTTTCAGACCTAGGTCCGAGCTTGTTTGTTTTTAAACATTTGATATAAGCTAGACATTGCCATATCCAAAGATGTGAGAGCCATGGCTTATGCCTCGACCATAACTCATATGGTGTTTTGTCTATAGACTTGTTGGGAACTCTATCTAGAATGTAACAAGCCGACTTGAGTGCATATCCATAAAAGGAGATCGACACACTTGCAAACCCCATCATGGACCGAACCATGTTTAACAGGGTTCAATTCCTCCTTTCAGATACTCCATTATGCGGAGGTGTCCCAGGAGGTGTCCATTATAAGAGAATCCCTTTTTCTTCTAAATATGCTAAACTTAATTGTAAGGTATTCACCTCATCGATCACATCAAAAATTTTAATACTCTTTCTAGTTTATTTTTTTACTTCATTATGAAATTGTTTGAACATTTCAAATGATTTTGACTTATGCTTTATGAAGCGGATATACCCATACATCGATAGGTCATCTATGAACATGATGAAGTAGTGATATCCACTTATAGTTGAAGTGATCATGGGCGCATATATCACTTTATACTAGACTCAGAATCTCAGTGGCTCTTTCACCTTTTCTAGTAAAAGGTTGGTATGGACACTAGGACCAGAAGAGATCGATAGGTCGAACCCACATCTTTGTGGATCACCTATGAATAAAGCCTCAATCCAAACCCCAATCACCTATAAATATTTATCCTAAATTTTGTTAATTTAGCTTAGTTGGGTTTAACCCTAAACCCCAATTGAGTTAAACCCTATTTACCCAGTTGTGTCAAACCCTATTTATCCAATTGAGTTGTAAATGGTCCAGTGTTAGTTAGTCCTTTTTACCAACTATAATTAGGGTTTTTATTTTTAGCCTTTTGGGCCAAACCCTTTTTACCAAGTTGAAATTTTTGTTTACATATCTGTGCCTTTTGATCAAATTGGATTTCAATTGATCAAGTTGGGCTTTAGTTATTTGATTGGTTTAGTTAGTTTTGAGTCTTGTAATTATTAGTTGAGTCCTGTAATACAAGGGGGACCCAAGTCCAGACCCATGTGACTCCATGTGCTAGCTCAAGACAAGCCATGTGACTCCATGTGCTAGCCAAGTTACTTACTACATGACAACCATTTCTTGGCATCACCTTTTTAAGGTTTTGAACAACATCATATGACATGTCTGGACATCACTTGCCATCTCATTGGGACAACATCACTTGCCACTTTATCGAGACAATACCACATGCCACCTTACCTACTTTGCTCGCCACATACATTCATGAATTAGCGCCACTTATTTTTTTTAAGAGGAGTAAAGCAGAAGAAAGCCTACCAAGTTATCACCCACTCTTCTCAAGTTGTCACCAATTCCAAAAGGGAGGACGCCACCTAGCTTCTCATTGCCCATCTCAATGTAATTCTATCTCAAGAGGACACCAATCAAGGAGAAGACCAAGGAAACTTCCTACTTCAGAGTTCAAGCTACTCAAGTTCCAAACTCGAGAATCCAAAAAAAACTCTCGAGTCTTCTTCTATCCAGACTAAAGAGCCCACTATCCTGCAGGAGCCCACATTATCCAGACTCCAGAGTCTAGCAATCAAGGCCAATCCATGAAGCAATCTTGGCCCTTCATCATGACACCTCACCTATCCTCATCATTGGTGCCCACTTGGATGGAAATCCCATGATGTTGCCCACCTTGGAGAGAGCCCCAGTTCAGCCTAAGAGCAGGAGTCTAAGATGCTTAGAGCAAGGTTTCCAGGAGTTGTTGCTTAAGGGATACCAGTGCTAGTCTTTGTATCCCTTACACCACTAGTTGATAGTCTATAAATACCCAATCAACCCTCTTGTATTATTAATGATTTTGATGAAATAAAGCGACATTCTATCTAATTCTTTTCCTTTGCTATGTGCATCATGGGGTGTGAGGCCCTTTTCTTTGTTCTTCGAACATCGCGGGGTATGAGGCCCTACATATCTAGACACCGAGAAAGCCTAACCACCCACTTCCATCCTTTCCCTTCTACTTTTCCATCTTCTTCTTTCCTTTGCTACTTTCTAACTGACTGATTTTATTTGTTGAGTGATTACAGGTGATCAAGGATTCAAAGTCAGGGTGTTCTTGCCTTGGAACCAACATCGTGGAAGTTCGAAGCCCGAAGATCGACCTTCTTGAAGCCTTGCTGCAAGTTCCTTGAGAGTCCTGTCGGATCCACACCAAAGGGATATAATCATCATTGGTAAATTTAAATACCCATCCCTACTCTTTAATTTCTGATTCCTTGATAAGTAGAATTCTAATTTAAGGTAATTTCTTAATCACCAATTTCTAGTTTTTTTAGTTTATTTTGTTAGATCCACTTTGCGGGTAGATAACTAGTGACTAGTTTTGTTTTATTAATCTCTTCGAGCCTTTAAATCTGAAAATCCTAAAAAAAATTAATCTATGTTAATCACTATTAATTAATTTTAAAATCAGTAATTTAATTTTGCATATTATCCCACATCAAAGGTGACTTGGTCTTCTTTCCAAGAAGGCAAGATTCACAAGTTGGCAATGATTTACAATCATTGACCTCAAGGAAACTTTGTCTTAACTTATTTATTCTATTATTGTTAATATGATTTAGCCTATAATACCAAAGGTAGATATTAGACATATTATCTAATCTAGAGTGTTTACTAGATATGTACACTACACTAATAGACTGTGATAAAATATAAAAGCCATTTTTTAATTATCCATATATGATAGAACACCATTCAAAATGATATCATAATAATAATCTTTTATTGATAAATGAAAATTATTCTTGGCCAAAAGGTCTACAGAAATAACATTCATGATAAAACTAGGACAATAATGATAATCATATAAAATAATAATATTTTCATGAATATAAGCTTGATAATTCCTAAAAATAGAATTAGAATTACTTTTCCATCTCCAACATTTAGGAACATCTTGCCCTCTTCAAATCTTCTACTAACTTGAAGTCTTTGCAATGAACTATAAATATTAATAAAATTTCTAGGATTCAACACATAGGTAGTAATATCACAAATAGAAAAATTACAAGGTGTTATCATATAAATACATTGTCTAGCAACTACTTGTTGGTTCTTCTTCTTTCTTGACCTATTTGGATCTAGTGAGGCAATGTAAAGAGGACAATTTCTCTTTTAATATCCCTACTTCTTATAGAAGAAGCACTTTGCTTGACTCTAGTCAACTTCATCTTCTTGGTCTAACTTGGCTGAGCATGTTGCATATTTTTTTCTTCCCTTTCTTAAAGGGATGATGCCTTGTCGAAGTAGATCCTCCTATTATATTCAACGACTTCTTGTAGAGTTGATGATCATTCTCATAAGTTTGCAGCAACCCCAGTAGATATTGATAGTTGACTACAGGCTTAGTCATTCTGAAATCACTATGAAAGTTGAGGTAAGATTTTGATAAGAAATTCAAGATCGCATTCTTTCCAAGCTACTCATGTAAGGAAAATCCAAGTTTGCTAAGGTTCTTGATCAGTTCGATCATGTACAATATATGATCAGTGATCAACGTCGCTTCCCTTATCTTAGCATTGAAGATGGCACAAGATGTTTTATATCTTTTAATATCATCGAGAGTGCTGAAGGATTCTTTCAACACTTGAAGATCCTTCGACTAAGCATCCATTTTATGATTAAGTTCATCATTCATGGATGCCCGCATTATACATCGAACTATAGTTCGGTCATTAAGCCACTTCTAGTTTTTGTCTCATATCAGACCTCAAGCATCAGAAGCAGGATCCTTAGGTGCTGGATCAATTAGCACGTACAGGATATGTTCATGCTCCAAGATGATAGATATTCAACTTTCAAAATCAATTATTGAAATTGGGTCTCATCAATTTTTTATTATCCAATAATGAATGGAGTGACAATGTATTGGCCATGTTTAATACTAAAAAAGAAAAGAGAACAAGACATATTAGAAAATGAATCATTTATCCTAAATACTTGGACTTTAGTCTAAAGGTCCTCCCATTATTTTGTATGAATTGGTAGCCTCTACCTCCAATTCAAGAAATTACATTAATTTCTTAGTGGGTACTAGCATCTAATAGAGTACAAATGAGCCCGACTTTGGCCAGCCCACCCATGCGCATCCAAAGGTAGGTTCCTAATTAATTATTTTCCTAAATAATTTTTCATATTAATTTTATCCCATACACCTCTTCAGTAGTCTTTATGTAGGGTTTTGTGTGGTGCTCCCAAGCTTTGATGAGACTTGGGAGGCTATGGCAGGGATGTTCGAGGTGATCCTTGAAGCTTGGAAGCGTGCTAAGCGATTTATGGAGGTTTTCCAGAGGTTTTGGAGGTATTCCAGGGGGTTCATGGTGTATTCATGGAGAGGTTTGAGAGCTTAGGTTTATAGGTTCACAGGGCCCTAGAGTCATATTGGGTCAAGGGGCTTGACCCAGGGTTGAGGGTTTTCTCACATTGATTTGTTGGGGAAAGTTTTTTGAGAGATTGTAACATAACCCAATTGGGTTATGGAGTTTAGGTCCAGAGGTGTAGCCAGCTACCCTTAGGTGTGAGAGGGGTTAGTTGGTTAGGAGGTTAGTCAGTTGGTCGGAGGTTAGTTGGTTGGTTGTAACCAATTAGGAAACCCAACCACCTGAGGAGTTCTAATCGGTTTGTTATTGGACCATCCAAGTCCTAACCGCCCAAGTAGTTAAGTCCCAACAAGATTCAAGACCGCCCCATGTGCTTATAAAAGAAGGGGGGCATGCGGGAAACAAGAGGGGAGTCCCGTGAGGACTGCTTACGATCATGGATTGACCATGAGGGTTGAGAATGCCCCTTGGGGCTTGACCGTGGGAGACTTCCTGGGTTTCAAGGAGGCCATGGTGATGGGCTATAAAGAGGTGCACGTGGAGGGTCTTTCATGTGGAGGGCTTGGATCATAAGGGTGCTTCATAGGGATTAGAGAAGGGAACGTACGTGAGGTATTGTTCGTGTGTGGCCGTACGTGAGTTCTTAGGGTGTGAGGTCTACAAGAGAGAAGACGTGCGGGTGATGGCGAGAAGCTTCTGGGATTTCAGAAGGGGTGCCGTGGGTATTGTGTCTTATCTTGTAACAAGGTTTTTCTCTAATGGAATAATACAATCTCTGTTTTTCTCCTTTATCTCTCTTCTATTTCCTTATGTGAATCTTGAATCCAAGAACAGGTTGCTTTCGCTGTGTATAGGTGCTGGCTCGGATCTCCCAACAAGTGGTATCAGTGCCTAAGAATCTCGATACTTTGGACCTTCATTGAATGTTCTAGTTAGGTCTAACCATAAACATGACCAGACTCAGTACTTCTAATCCACGAATGGTCAAGCCCGACTTTGGCCAGCTTACCTGATCATCATTAAGAAAGTTACATTGAACCATCATAATATGAATGATAATTCTAATAACCAGATGAGCACCAAGTCTTTGAACCTCCAATGATCATCTTAATTATTAAACCCATTACCATCCTCTTAATGGGAGGCTATGATTTGGTTATCTCCATAACTTAGTCATTTTAGGAACCTAATAATTTAGAGGTTTTTATTAAAAATTTAGAAGAGAGAAAAAGATATGGACCAATCTCACACTAGCTTTACTAAGTCTGTGATGTGGGTCTAAGACATAATTGGTCCAAGGGCGCCTAGATCATTCAAGCTGATCATCTTTATTGGCATGGGTTAACTCGAATTAATGAGCTATCTATTCAAAAATTGACTGACCACATTGACCAGGTAAGTATGATCAATGAGACAGTTCCACCATTAACCTCTATCCTTAGATACCAACCAAGTTATCTAGGTAAGAGGTAGTCCCAATTCATGACCATATCAAATACCAAACTTACCTTAGACACCAATTGGTTCTTCAGATTCGATTAGACTAGCCTAAGGACTCGGGTCTGACCCTGAGCCATAATCAAGTTCATTTATTATAATATGGACTTGATCAAACTATCACTACAGATTTAATCTAGAGAAAACTTGATCTAATCCTAATCTACTTTTAGTTAGATTAAATCCAATTCTCTATTAGGTCCATTATTCAAAATTCTAATCCTAGGTCTAACCCGATTATTTGACCTAATTCAAGCTAACCTAAAGTCCATGATTAATAAAATATGATTAGATCTTTAATTCACAATTATAGATCTAATCTTAAATATCTTAATTTTAGCAATTAATTATAATAATTTTACTAAATTTTATATCTAAATAATTTACATACATCACATATGTATTAAACACTTTTAGATCTCAACTATATGATATAGTCATATATTGAAATTAATTTTATATTTCATATTCTAAACACAAAAACAAATCTTGATACATTAATTTTAGATTAAAAATAGTAAATTAATAAAGATTAAATTACTAAAAAATAAATCTAATTAACAAAATAATTTCAATGACTTTTCTTTTACCTCACTTGTTCATGGGATATAAATATAAGCGGCATCTCTACATGCCATGAGAGATCCCTTGGAATGAGAAGAGAGGACCTTTATATCCTACTTTTCTCCTATGACCGGATGGCTATGGTGATCAACCTAATTTGAACCAATGACTCAAATTAAGATTATAGCTAATATGTAAGTGGTGTGGACACCAGAAGCCGAAAGAAACTTCACTCCAACAAGGTTAGCCTTATCCCAATTTGGATCGAAGATAATTAGGTTACCTTGTATCCTTTAGTTCAAAAATATTTTATTTTCAAGAGTCATTTCCTTTTCAAGAGTCCTGTAATTAATTTTGAGTTTCAAATCAAGAGTGTTTATTGAGTCCTGTAATTACTTTTAAAATTTCATTTCCTGTAAGTCCATTTCAAGTTTTAAAGTCTAGGTCAGTCAAGTCAGTTCAATTGAGTTAAGTCTAATTCAGTTGAGTTAAGTCTAATCAAGTCTTAAAGCCATGAAAGCCAGCAACAAGACTCAAATTCTGGACCCCAGAATTTGACTACATGAAGAAGAGAAGACACATCAACCAAGCAAGAGAAAAGGACCATCACTAGGACCACTGGGTGCCACATGTCATTCTTATCCAAGTAGAAGACCACCTCACCATGCCACGTTATCAAGCGCCACCTCACCAGCCACCTCATCACCCTTTGGGTGCCAACAAGGGAGATTGAAATTCAAGGAGGTCTGCCACATCCCTCCAAGTCCTCCACCAAATCCTCCAACCCCTCCCACATCCCTCCAAACTCTTCACCAAATCCTCCAACCCCCCTTGTAATCCTCCTCGATTTGGGGAGTTTTTAAATTTCAAAAGCTAGCTTTGTGAGGCTATTAAAAGCCTTGGATGCCCATTGTAAAAGAGATTAATTGATGGAGATGAATGAAAAATGAAGTTGAAGTTGAAGTTGTAGTCTTATGATATTTCTTTGAGTGATTATTCCTAAGCTCCCCCCTACTCGAATCTACTTTCTTCTCCAAGCCATCCAACTCCAAGTTCTAGAAGGAGACATTGGAGCCGACCAAACCATCTCAGACTTCCTTCCTTGCTCATAAATTATTCCATTCCTTCCATATGCTTGCTTTCTTCTTCCTTAACTTTTGATCTTCATTGCAGGGTCCTTCGAAGTCTTTGAGTTGTGAACAGGGTTCCCCTTGACAATGAACCAACAAGCTGAAGCCCAAGCCCAGCATTCTGATCTCTGTTATCCAAGTTCTCCAGTCCAGAGCATCGGTAGTTTCAAGGTTTGAAATCATTAGAAGGTTGGAAAGCTCAACAAGGTAAGTCCTCAATCATTAGTCCCTATTGTCTAGATCTTCTTCCTTCTTAGTTTTTGGATTGTGTCTAATCATGTAATAGTCCCTTTTCATGTAATCCTTAAGACTTATTATGATGAGTACAATGCTAGTGTAATTAGGTTTCATTGCTCTATATACACTAATCAAATCATTAATCATATGCTTGCCGCATCATCTTGGTATCAGAGCATGGTTGCATTAGGGTAGAATAGTTTTCTTTAAATCCAAGCAAGATCTAAAATTCACGCCTCCTGAGTGGGTGTACTCCAGTACACTATCACGACCTATGGGAATAATAAGCCCCTGGCCGGACGTGAATTTTTAGATTGAAGTTTGGGTAAGCCATTGCACTTGTTTGATTAGGTTCTGTTTTCTGAAAATTTGCATCTATTTACTGTAATCCGTCTGCAGCTCCAAAGGCAAGTCACTAATTTTTTGTTAAAATATTTTTTTTCTTATTCCTTTTTAAGTTATTTATCACCATATTAAATTTCATCATCAGAAAAAAATTATAAAAAAAATGAAAATTTCTGCAGTTTGACACTGCCATTAGGGTTATGTTATGTCCTTTTTATTTATCTTCATTTGTAGGATCTGCTTAGAGTAGTACAGATTTTAGTTTTAAAATTTCTTTTATTTGAATTGAAACATATAAGTTAGGAATCCTCTGTGAATTTTTCAGAATTCTTGGATATTTTTTTTCATCACGTTTTCCATACCACTTTCAAACTGCAACACACTTCTGCAGCACCTTTGCATTTCATTCATCTTATGGGAAATCAAATTAAGGGCATCAATTTGACATAGGGTCAGGATTTCATCACCTGTCCCTAGCCCAAAAATCAACAACCAGCATATCGATCCCAGCCCGTTAATTAAAATTGAGTAGAACGTTAATTGTCCTAGTGGGTTAGGGACACCAACAAGTTGGGTTCAGGTTAGGGTCAAGTTAATTGTGTCAGCTAATTGGTGTGTGCTTACTGGCTTGGTGCCTAGGATTGGTGCATCAGGGCTTGTGATTTGGTCCGCCTACCTGGCCAATCTCAGATTGGTGTCTAAGGTTGGCAATCAGGGACCTTCACTCCCCTCCACCTACCTGGCTAAGTCCCATAAGTACTACTAGCTAGTTGGTTCACTTAATTAGACTTCTAATTTATGCTCTAGGTCTAGGAAACCTTAGCTCGAACTTGAGTCCATTTGCATGCATGACAACAAGAGCAGGGACATCGTATTCACCAATCCAAGCCCAGTCAAGTGTAGCCATGGACCAAAACTTAGGGAATTTGATTAAAGGCCTAAATGATCAAGTGGCCCAACTGACTAAGATTTTAACTGAGCAATTGGCCCAAACAAATTAGAATATGGCACAAACCAACCAAGACATGAATGAGCAGTTAGCTCACATCACTACTAGGTTGGATCTGTTAGAGGCTAGAACCCCTGAAAGCAATCATGAAGCCTAGACTGAGCCTGAGCCTAGTCTTGCACCTGAACTCGAGACCCATTGAACCCTAGAAGGATTCCATATCAAAACCCTCTCTACAAAACAAACCCTAGGAGAGCTCCCCAAGATCAGTTTTATGATCCAATTCCTAGAGGACCCCACCTTGATCAAACCATCGAGCCCAACCCAAGGAGACTCCATCATGAGCCTAACTATGAACCCAATGTCAGGAGACCCACCCCAATTCACTTTGATTAAGATGATCGAACCATGAAGAACATTAGGCTGGAAGCTCCCACCTTTGATGGAATTTTAGATCCAAAGATCTACATTGATTGGGAAGGTGAGATGGACCAGTATTTTGACTGGTTTGAGATGAGTGAAGAGTGCAAGTGTAAGTTTGCAAAGCTTAAACTTGTGCGCCAAGCTAGGTTATATTGGGGAAACGTTGAGAGACTCACTAGACAGAGAGGTGATGTGCCCATAGTGACCTGGCGAGCTATGAAACTTAGGCTTAGGGAGAAATACCTTCCTATGTCCTACCACTAAAGACTCCTAGATCAATGGCAAAGACTTACTCAAGGAAATAGGAGTGTCGCAGAGTACATAGCGAAGTTTGACGAATTCGTTATGAGGTGCAATGTGATGAATCTGAGTCGGTGACCTTGTCTAGATTTAGAGCCGGACTGAGGGAAGAAATTCAAAGAGAATTGTTCATGCGAGAGGTACATGACCTAGAATTGGCCTATCAGATAGCTAGGGATGCTGAGAGATTCCATAGAGGTCCAGTCTATTGTAGGCCCGAAGCCCCTAGGACTAGTGCACCTTACCAGCAGTCAGGATCCAATCAGCCTAGATTCAACCGACCCAATCCTAATGTGCCTGTGACCCGAAGAGATGACAAGGGGAAAACACCTGAGACCCAAAGAACTCCAAACGCCTGTTTCAAGTGTAACAAAGTAGGTCACTATTCTAGCAACTATCCTAATAGAGCCCTACACATAGGGGAAGTAGAAGAGGAAGCCGTGGAATCCCAAGGTGAATTTGAGGAGGAAGTATACTAGGCAGATGAGAACTTGGCTGAAGAGTATGAGGATGAGGAAGTCCTGGTAGATCAAGATCTATTAGGAGTTGTTAGGTGTATTCTCACCCAAGCTAAAACCCAAGAAGATTGGTGTAGGACTAGCATCCTGCAGACATTCATTAAGATAGGTGAGAAAGTATGCAAAGTCATTTTAGATAGCGGTAGCTGTGTCAATGCCATATCCACTAACACAGTTAAAAACCTAGGATTGCCCACCGTACCCCATCCTAATCCTTATAAGGTATCCTGGATAGACTCAACCATGATTTCCATTAAGTCTAGGTGCCTAGTAACCATTCAGTTCCAATCTTACATGGAGAAAGTATGGTGTGATGTACTTCCAATGAGAGTAAGTAGCATAATTTTAGGCCGACCATGGTTGTACGATCTTGACGTAACACTCTATGGTCGTTCTAATTCGTGCTCGTTTACTCAGAATGGAAAGAAGATTGTAATCCATTCTTCTCCACCTAAGAACCCCATTAAGAGAGGATCAAGCCAATTGAGTGATAAGAAAAAGGGGATAAACGTGATCACTGCTAGAGAAATGGAGAAAGAAATTAGCAATGGATCACCTGTTTGGATTTTGACAATTAAGGATCATCAAGAACCTCTTTCAAAAGAACAACCTCAAGAAGTCAGTGAAGTGCTAGAGGAGTTCAAAGACGTGTTCCTCGATGACTTGCCCGACCAACTCCCACCTCTTAGGGATATACAACATGTGATAGACTTAGTCCCCGGAGCAACCCTATCGAACCTTCCCCATTATAGAATGAACCCTACCGAGCACCAAGAATTACAACGTCAAGTAGGAGAACTCCTAAAGAAAGGATTCATTAGGGAGAGTTTGAGTCCATGCACAGTCCCAACCTTACTTACCCCTAAGAAAGATGGCACATGGAGAATGTGTGTTGATAGTCATTCCATAAATAAAATCATGGTGAAGTATAGGTTTCCCATCCCCCGCTTGGATGATATGTTAGATATGATGGCCGATGCAACTATATTTTCTAAGATTGACCTGAAGAGCGGCTATCACCAAGTTTGGATCAGACCAGGGGATGAATGGAAGACTGCCTTTAAAACTAAGGATGGGTTATTTGAATGGATAGTCATGCGTTTTGGGTTATCAAATGCCCTTAGCACTTTTATGCGAATCATGAACCAAGTCCTACGAGCCTTTATTGGAAAATTTGTTGTCATTTACTTTGTCGACATACTTATCTATGGTAGGACTAGAGAAGATCATCAACAACATCTGAGGCAGGTATGTTTAGCACTTAGGAAAGATAACCTCTATGCCAATCTAAAGAAATGTGCTTTCATGACTACTAGAGTTATCTTCCTAGGATTTGTTGTGACCCCTGAAGGAGTATTCGCTGACCCTGAGAAGGTTAAGGCAATTGTAGAGTGGCCAACACCCAATAATATTCACGAAATAAGAAGTTTTTATGACCTCGCTACGTTTTATCGAAGATTTATTAGAGGGTTTAGCACCATAGTTGCTCCTATCATGGATTGTATTAGGAAGGGCCACTTTGAATGGACGAAGTCAGCTGATAAGGCCTTCCTTCACATCAAAGATAAGATGACCCAAGCACCAGTCTTAAGACTACCCGATTTTTCTAAGGTCTTTGAAGTAGCATGCGATGCTTCGGGAGTAGGTATTGGTGGAGTTCTGAGTCAAGAGAACCATCCCATAGCATTCTTTAGTGAGAAATTGAATGAAGCCAGGAAGAAATACTCCATATATGATCGGGAGCTTTATGCGGTAGTGCAAGCATTAAGGTATTGGAGGCATTATCTCCTACCGCAAGAATTTATTTTATTTTCAGACCATGAAGCCCTTAGGTTTTTGAGTTCCCAAAAGAAACTAAACCCTAGGCATGCCAAATGGGTAGAGTCCATCCAATGCTATACGTTTGTCCTAAAGCATCAATCAGGAACCGATAATAAGGTAGCTGATGCCCTAAGTCATAGAACGTTACTTTTAACTTCAGTCAGTACTGAAGTCATAGGTTTTGAAAGACTTAAGGAGCAGTACGAAACCTGTCCAAATTTTGGTGAAATTTATCAGGTTTTGCATCAAGGACCATCTGGTGATCATAGTGACTATACCCTTCTAGATGGTTATCTTTTTAGAGAGAATAGGCTTTGCATCCCAAGAACCTCCTTAAGAGATTTTTTAGTTTGGGAGATACATGCGGGAGGTTTAGCTGGCCACTTCGGACGAAACAAGACTATCTTGGCTGTTGAGGAACAATTTTACTGGCTAGGTCTTAAGAAACAAGTAACAAACATTGTAGCCCGATGTAGGACATGTGCTGTTGCAAAGCAACAAAAGAAGAATACCGGGCTATACACTCCATTACCTGTACCTGAGTGTCCATGGTAGGATCTAAGCATGGACTTTGTTCTAGGATTACCCAAGACCATTCGAAAACATGATTCAATCTTTGTGGTGGTCGACCGGTTTTCAAAAATGGCCCATTTCATACCTTGCTCCCAAACTTCCGATGCCTCTAGGATAGCCAAACTCTTTCTTGATCAAGTAATCATACTCCACGGGTTACCAAAAACCATTGTTTCTGATAGGGATGTCCGCTTCACAAGTTACTTCTGGAAAAACCCTTTGGCACCTATTAGGAACCAGACTGAAATTCTCCACTGCCTACCATCCCCAGACTGATGGACAAACCGAGGTTGTAAATAGAAGTCTAGGGAACTTGCTGAGATGCCTAGTGGGAGAAAGTCTAGGGAACTGGGATTTGTTATTGCCACGTGCTGACTTCGCTTACAACAGTTCGGTCAATCGATCTACGGGCAAAAGTCCCTTTGAGATAGTCCATGGTTGCAAGCCTAGGAAGCCTTTAGATCTAATCCCACTACCTATTCACACACGAGTCTCTGAGTTTGCTGAGTCTTTTGCACAGCATGTCACAAATCTACATAAAGAAATCAGTAATAAGATCAACTTGAGCAATGAAACTTACAAACACTTAGCTGACTCACATAAGAGGGCTAAAAAATTCTGTGAAGGAGATTTTGTGATGATTAGGCTCAACCCTGAACGGTTTCCCTTGGAACCATAAAGAAGCTGCATGCCCGCAGAGCGAGACCTTTTAAGATCTTAAAAAAATAGGGCCTAATGCATATGTTTTGGAACTTCCACCTGATATGGTATTAGTACAACCTTCAATGTTTCAGACCTAGTAGAATACAAAGAACCACTACTAATACCTAGTGAGCCTTTTGAGCCAGAAGCTTTCATTGAGAGTGAACATATTTCCGAGTGTCCACCACCAACCTTACCTGAGCAGAGAGAGAGGATTGAGAGAATCCTGGATGACAAGATCATTACTACCAGGAATAAGGACTATCAGCGATACCTGGTTCAATGGTAAGACCTGAGTCCGATAACTCTAGGATTACTCGAGAGGACCTGCAAAGACTTAACCCAGACTTGTTAGAGCATTACCAGGGCAAAACTGAACCATACTCGACTGGGTCGAGTTCTGCCCACCCCAGGAGAATTGGTGTGGACACCAGAAGTCGAAAGAAACTTCACTCCAACAAGGTTAGCCTTATCCCAATTTGGATCGAAGATAATTAGGTTACCTTGTATCCTTTAGTTCAAAAATATTTTATTTTCAAGAGTCATTTCCTTTTCAAGAGTCCTATAATTAATTTTGAGTTTCAAATCAAGAGTGTTTATTGAGTCCTGTAATTACTTTTAAAATTTCATTTCCTGTAAGTCCATTTCAAGTTTTAAAGTCTAGGTCAGTCAAGTCAGTTCAATTGAGTTAAGTCTAATTCAGTTGAGTTAAGTCTAATCAAGTCTTAAAGCCATGAAAGCCAGCAACAAGACTCAAATTCTGGACCCCAGAATTTGACCACATGAAGAAGAGAAGACACATCAACCAAGCAAGAGAAAAGGACCATCAACTAGGACCATTGGGCGCCACATGTCATTCTTATCCAAGTAGAAGACCACCTCACCATGCCAAGTCATCAGGGCCACCTCACCAGCCACCTCATCACTTTTTGGGCGCCAACAAGGGAGATTCAAATTCAAGGAGGTCGGCCACATCCCTCCAAGTCCTCCACCAAATCCTCCAACCCCCCCCACATCCCTCCAAACTCTCCACCAAATCCTCCAACCCCCCTTGTAATCCTCCTCGATTTGGAGAGTTTTTAAATTTCAAAAGCTAGCTTTATGAGGCTATTAAAAGCCTTGGACGCCCATTGTAAAAGAGATTGATTGATGGAGATGAATGAAAAATGAAGTTGAAGTTGAAGTTGTAGTCTTATGTTATTTCTTTGAGTGATTGTTCCTAACCCCCCCCCCCCCCCCACTCGAATCTACTTTCTTCTCCAAGCCATCCAACGCCAAGTTCAAAAAGGAGACATTGGAGTCGGCCAAACCATCTCAGACTTCCTTCCTTACTCATAAATTATTCCATCCCTTCCATATGCTTGCTTTCTTCTTCCTTAACTTTTGATCTTCATTGCAGGGTCCTTCGAAGTCTTTGAGTTGTGAACAGGGTTCCCCTTGACAATGAACCAATAAGCTGAAGCCCAAGCCCAGCATTCTGATCTCTGTTATCCAAGTTCTCCAGTCTAGAGCATCGGTAGTTTCAAGGTTTGAAATCATTAGAAGGTTGGAAAGCTCAACAAGATAAGTCCTCAATCATTAGCCCCTATTGTCTAGATCTTCTTCCTTCTTAGTTTTGGGATTGTGTCTAATCATGTAATAGTCCCTTTTCATGTAATCCTTAAGACTTATTATGATGAGTACAATGCTAGTGTAATTAGGTTTCATTGCTCTACATACACTAATCAAATCATTAATCATATGCTTGCCGCATCAGTAAGGTTCTACATCTACATATAATGTTATATAAACTGATTGCTCTGATACCATTATTGGAAATCGCCTAGAATTTCATGCATAGTTTTTTTTATAATTTACAATGGAAGTATATATATATTAAACTATTTAAATACAAAAACATGTATATAAATTATATCTAATAAACTTTACAATGATCATTACATGATATATAATATAAAAAATAAAAATAGCATGCATTGATCTAACCAATATACATTGTAGATCGTATCTGCAAATAATATAAAATTTAATTTCATACTTGATCATGGATTGATGATCATTGCTATTGATGGTACATAGTAAAGACTCTTCACATCACTTAGTAGCCACACAGGGTATCCATCATCTACGAATCATCCACATGAAGTCCCAATGCAGTCAACCTTCTTGGACTGCTAGATTCATGCGAAGACTACTAGATGGCTGAATAAAAAATATTTCTCAGATCTTCTTGAGCCCTCCAAGAAGATCAAGAATTAGAGGAGAAAGAGGGTCAAGGATAGAGAAAAACTAAAATCTAAAAGACTTTCTTTTATTTTTCTTTTCCCTCTCATTAGAAGACCTAGTGCTAGAACATAAGAAAAACGCCCTTCATGCCTATCTTGATTTTCACAATCCCTTCCTCTTATTTTTTTAGCAATTTCAATTTAGATTTCACCTTGTAATAGGCTCATAATATTTCACATATGATTAAAATTTGAATTAGAATTGCATTGATTAGAGGAGGATTTAGATTAGATAAGGTAATGCAGTTGGAATAGGACTAGGAGTTCTATTCCCAATAGAACTCCTCCAAGTAAATTCAAATAAATCTAGATTTAATTCAAATCAATCATAATATAAATGGAAATGAGAGAGGATGAAAGAAACTAATTTTTTCCATAAATAATTTATAAAAAAAACTCTAGGAAGGTGTGGAGAATTTTTAGAAAAGAAAACAAGTTGGACTAGTAAGGTTTTGACCAAGATTTGACCAAAATTAGTTAGGAACAAAAACTATTTTGATTATGACTAATTTAACCAACTTGAATCCATTATAATTAGACCCCAATTAGGCTTAATTAATTTTTAATTAAATCTAGAATTAATTAAGCCCATGTTTGAATCAAATTGAAATTAAAAATCTTTAGCGATTAGGTCACTAAATAACTTAATCAGATGAAATCCAATTGAACCAAATTCAATTAGGCTTAACCTTAATCTCTGTGCTCAAATAAATAAATTCAATTATCAATCTAATTACTAATTAATCTTTCTATAATTAATTAATTATTAATTTATAATATTTATATAGGATTAATTATTAATTATATTTATAATTTTGTCATTGAATGATTCTTAGTCATTAATTAGCCATCATTATTGATAAAAAATTCTTATGTTTATGATCCTATGGGTTCGAACACTAAGCTAGTAGCCTAGAAACTAATTCTTGAGCTAATTAATGTGACCATCTAGTAATGGTGTCTAACATTCGGATAGGTTGAATATTCATGAAGCAACATTCAAGAATCCAGGTATATGGTTTTCGTATAATTCATCCCTTTGACCTAATGCTCAAGATGATTGAGAGTCAACTGCCAACTCTTGAATAGTGCATCTAGATGTATCTCAACCTAACAAATCTTGTGACTCCTTATAAGGATTATCCTGGCCAAGAATTTGCTAAATTAAAATATTATAGAGCATTTTTTCCAACACCTTGGAGTGGTCAATCCCATCTTGACTCATTACTAATTTAACAAGTATTTGACTGTACCTAGTAACCTTCTATCATTGAATAGAAATCCAGGTAGTTCAGCACCTAAGTACAATGAATTCCTTGCAAGTCATTGTGCTGATCTCAGGTCAGAGGGATACTTATATCCATATCCTTTTAAAAATAACTCTCGACATCAGAGTACTTTACAGAGTTAGTCATGTTCAATGCAGTATACCCCTACACTCAACTGCATGCTATAGTGTGTCTCCGCACTCCTTGTTAATGAGAATAACCAGTCCATATGGCATAAAACAACCTATGCACGATAAAAGTTGTCATCTCTCGGTAATAATGATCATTTGGTCATGAACATGTTTAAGAACTACTGATAAATCTTCCTTTATCGAATAGAAATAGTTTTAAGGATTTCATCTCAAAAGAGTTCACAGAAAGATGGAAAAAAGATGAACTACCAAAAATAACTTTTATTTTATTAATAGCTCATGTACAAATTATAAAGAGCTAAACCATCTATCACGCAGATAATTGGCATTAAGACATATTTTCTAACATCCAAATAGTATGCCCATTGCTAGAACTTGGAACTCTGATAATCATCGACCATACTTCTAATAAGATGTACCCCTAGCTAGTTTACTTGTTCAATAAAAATCCATTCCTCTTCATCCAAAAAGAGAAAGCAGTTGAGGTTAGGGACATCTTTAAAAAAACTAGGTTGAAGCTAACCAAGGTTGGGTTGGGACACCCCTTATTTGATAAGTTTTGTAATGAGGTTGTAGGTGGGGCTCCTGCACCCCTTATTCATGAGCCCTAGTTGAGTGATCAGATGCTTGGGTTAGGCTCTAATTTCTATGATCCTAGCTAAGCGGTTAGTCTTCTGGCCATCCTAGGTAGGGTCATCCTAGGTAAGAATTCCATCTTCCAAAGTCTTGGGCGAGGTTGCCCCAAGAACTCTGGCAGAGCTATTAAACTGTTAGGCTGGGTCATGGTACCTTTAAGTCCTACTTATTAAGCAATAAGCCTCCTAGGTTCCAAAGCCTTGGATGACGTTGCCTTAAGTACCTTAGCAGAGCTATTAGACTCCCTATCTAAATAATGATATCCCTAAGTCCCAGTTAAGCAGTAAGCCTTCCAAGTTCCAAAGCCTTGGACGAGGTTGCCCCAAGCACCCTAATAGAGCTATCAGACTCTTGGGCTAGGCCATGATACCCCTAAGTCCTAGTTAAGTAATAAGCCTCCCATGTTCCAAAGCCTTGGATGAGGTTGTCCCAAGCATCTGGCAAAGCTATCAAATTCCTAGGCTGCATCATAATACTCCTAAGTCCCGATTAAGCAGTAAGCTTGCCACATTCTAAAGCCTTCGATGAGGTTGCCCCAAGCACCCTGACAGAGCTATCAAACTCTTGATCTAGGTCATGATATCCCTGAATCCTGGTTAAGTAGTAAGCCTCTCATATTCTAGAATCCTTGACAAGGTAGCCTAGGTGGGGTTAAATGCCCTTTATTTTAAGATGCTCTATACAAGGTTGTCCTAAACAAGGTTCATGATCCCCTTTTGTGCGACACACTATACAAACATGCAAATACAAGCAAGTAATAAAAGAATGAAAGTTTATTTCATTAATGAATGCTTGGTACACGTGCTTTTTGCTTTACAACCAGGATGCCTTGAGAAGTAGATGGAGGATAGGGACAAGTTATATAGGTTGTACGAGACTCTCTAAAGCTCTGAAGTACCTTCGATGCCTCGTCTATAAGCGAAGGATCTAGATCAAGTCAAAGCTCTCAAGAGATCTCAAGAATCCCACAGTTAAACAAGGTCTGCTTGGGAGACCCTTCCTCTACTAGATCATGAAGTGGCTCCCAGATCCTCTAGAGAAGCTTGAAGAAGATGTCGGTCGAAAAAGAGAAGATGTGCATCATCCACAAGAGGCCCGGCCAGTATGCAAGGTGATGCGGGATGAATGAGATGCTGATCTAATGATTAAAACTCTATCTTAACTTAAAGATCAATGAACAAGATATAGTAGCAAACTCAAGTAAAAAATAACAAAGATCTAATAAAGAAGGATTATTTAAAAGCTACTAGACTACCCGCAATGAAAACACATGCAATCACATAAAGAAAGTAGGATGTGACGATTGAGAAACCATTTTAGAACTAGGACTTTCTTGCTTCAACAAATTATATCTAATGAGATTCGGATCAATTTCACTTACCAATAGCGATGTTATCCCTCCTTTGTAGTAGATCTGGATTCAACTCTCAAGATCTCACGACAGGACTCCAAACTTTAATTCCTTCGAAGTAGATCTTCCCGTAGATGGTTGTATGGCAAGAAAAACCTTCTCATCAGATCGTGAACACCAGGAATCCTACAAAAAGGAAAGATTAGTGGCATGGAGAAGGAATGGAAACTTGAAAGGAAGAGGGAAAGAGAGATGGGGTGGCTTAGATCTTGGATCTGGACTTCTCGATCTTGAATCTGAGATGGAGATGGAAGATAACCTAGGGCCTCGCACCCTAGGGAAAGGACCTCATGCCCTTATGGACCTCACGTCCAACACTCAAAGCTCTCACAGCAATGATGGAAAAATATAATTCATTCAAGAAGCAATAATTTCTACAAGGGGGAGATGGGGTGGTATTTATAGACCCCTTACATAGTAGCAAGATAGAAACAAATTCTTCTACAAGATAAGTATGATAAATGGGTCTCTAATCCCCTTCTTGAATTGATTGAAACTCCTTAAATTTCAAAATGGGTAGGTGCTCCCTTGAAGTTGAACTCCTTCCATGTTGGCATCAAAGAGGATGAGATGGTGGCCGACAAGAATGAGGTGCTCCTTATGTGCGACAATATGAATCTCAAATGGGAAGTGGATGGGTGCTAATTTCCTCCTTGGCATCAACTCTCTTGGACTCCTTCTTGCTTGTCAAATTTGAAAGGTAGATAAAGATAAGTGACAGGATAAAGGTAAACTCCCATCTCTTTGTGAATTTAAACTCTATCTCTTGTTGGATTAGATGAAGACTTCTTTGAATTTGAAACTCTTTCATGATAGGTGTCTCCTTGAAGTGGAATTCCTTTATGATGGGCGATAAAAATGAGATGAGATGTGGTGCCCTCTCTTCTTGGCCGACTTCTCTTGGATGGGTGACAAAATGAGAGAAAAATGTGGCACCCTCCCTTCTTGGTTTTAAATTTCAAAAGATGTCTTGATGTCTTGATATCTCATCATGTGCTCCATTTGAACTCCTTTCTAATTTGAAAATCACTCATGTGTGGCTGACCAAAGTGATGTGGCATGGCATACTACTCCGAGTGGTGGGTGACAAGCTCCATGAAGTGATGATGTGCATGAAGTGATGACGTGGCATGATGACATGGCATGGCTTCATCAATTGGGCTTGAACCTTGGCTAACATATGAACCCCCTTAACTAATTCAAAATTCAAGTACTAATTAAAAGACTCAATCCAAGCAAACCTAACTCGATCAAACTGACTCTCATTGACTAATTTGCAAATCAAAGTAGACTAATTATAATTACATGACTCAATTAATTACAAGGACTCAATTACTCATGACTAAAAGAAAAATAGAGTACTCATTGGTGATCCACAATGAGCTGGAGGGATCCGATGTCTCTTCCTAGCTCTGGTGTCCTCATCAATTCTCCCGGGATGGGAAGAACTTGACCCCATCAAGTATGGGTCAACTCGGCTCTGGCAATGTTCTAGTAATCTGGGTTTATTCTTTGCAGATCCTCTCATATGATCCACGAATCATCAGATTCTGGTCTACCTTGCCATCGAATGAGGTAATGTTGATAATCTTTACTCCTAGTAGTGATAGTTTTGTCATCCAAAATTTGCTCAATCTTATCTCTCCATTCTGGTAATTTGGTTGGTGGATACTCAGGGGTACGGTCACTTTCAAAAATGGATTAGATCCAAATGGCTCACTAGGTATCATTATTGGCTCTTTATACTCAACAAGATTTGATACATTGAAGGTTGAACTAATACCTAATTCATGTGGTAACTCTGTCATATAGGCATTAGATCCAATTTTCTTTAAGGAGTATGGTCCTGCACTACGGGCATATAGTTTCTTCATGGTTCTAGGTAGGAATTGTTTAGGTCGAAGCCTGATCATGACAAAGTCTCCTTCATTAAACTTTTTAAATCTTTTACGTGAGTTAGCCATTTGCTTATATGATTCATTGCTCTCCTTTATCTTTTTACTTATTTCTTTATGCAACTCCCTAATATGTTGTGCATATGACTCTGCAGACTTAGAAATGCATGCATGCATGGGCAAGCGAATAAGACTAAAGTGATGCGGGACAGACCCTGATCAGGATTATTTTAAGGAGGAGATCGAACCGTTGGTCACTAGGAAATGACCTTTAGGCTAGGTTCACCCTCGATTATTCAAACAAACTTTTTTTTTCCATATTTTTTTTTCACTTCTTTTTTTTTCTCACGATTTTTTTTCTCTCTTTTTTTATTCTCCTTATTTGAAGTTGGCAGAGAGGACCAACTATGCTTTGATGAGCATGCAGGAAGACTCCTTGCTTTCATGATCATGCAGGGGCTCTTCTTTATGCTTTGACGAGCGTGCAGAATAGGAACATCTTCTGAGGGACATATTCAGCGGGCTCTCCCGATGATGGCACTGGACTGAAGGTGGCAGAATGGATGGCGGTAGGCTAGCACGAAAGGGGTTCTGGCGGCGGTGATCGTCGACTGCTGACGATGGGATCCCCATGGATGGTGGCTGGCGGAGGAAGCCGATTTGCTGGTGGGAGCAGGGAGGGGTTTCGGTGGGAGGCGGCACAAGCACGAAAAGGAAGGCATGGTTCCTTCGGCACGGGCGTGAGTGTGTCGGAGTGATGGGGATCGGGCATGCCAAAGGAAACGGGCAGCCGGATGGAGATGCCATGGCATGGCTGTGCTCGGCTCAAATGGGTGACTAGAGGAGTCCTTCAGGGGGGACGATGGCGGGGAATGTCTGCCGGTTGTGGATGACTCCAAGTGGAAGACGGGGTTGAGGAAGAAGAGCACATGGCTACGGAGGAATGTTGGCTTGGTTGTTCACGATGAGCGATCAGCGAACATGGAGGTTGCGAGCAATGTATGACGGTGGCGGTGGAGAAGGAAGGTGGCATGGAGGTTTGACAATGGATCAGAGGTGATGGGATCGATCGACGGGGCTCACAGGCCTAAGTCTTGCTTGGGCTATGGTTGATGGACTTACAATGGAGGGAGACGGCTTGTCCATGGTCCTTCGGTGGGATCTGTGTTCAGGAGTTGAAATAAAGAATAGACAGAGAGGAAAGATGGAAAAGAAGATCTCGGAAGGAAAAAAAAGTACTACAGGCTTCTCACCCTTCTCCTACCTGGAAGGGACAAAGATTGAGGCACCCTTCTCCTACCCTGAGAAACAACGATCTCCCTACCGGAGAAACGAAGCAAATTTTTTTTTCAATAATTTATCATAATAATCATAATTTTTTTATTTGATCAGTAAAACAATAAATAGGCTACTTTGAGATATCCGATATCCTGATACCTCAACTCAATCCTAAATATTCAAACTATTAAAATTAAACTAATCCACATAAATCCTAAAAACAAGATAAATCCTAAAACAATGATAAAATAAATTCTAAAAAATCATACAAAAACTAATCCTAAAATCTCAAGATATCCCAATCACTCGTACACCCATAGAAATAAAATATTATATTTATCCTGCTTCGAGGTTTGTGTACTTCAGGATTTGTGCTGCATCGGAATGTGTGCTCATCGACTCTAGGATCTTGGGCCCCAAGGTTTGGGCTGGGTTGGCTTCAGGTTCTTGGCTGGCTTCTGGGTTGGACTGGCTTCTGGTTTTGGGCTAGGCTGGGCTTCAGGTTTGATTTGGGCTGCTTCAGATTCTGGGTTACTGGAGATGGAGGTCATGCGATGGTGGGACACTATCCAACAGTGGTGGGAAATAGCCAACAACAGTGAGAAAGGAGGCTGAAGCATACCACAGGTGTTGTGAAGGGGGCATAATGAGGGGTTGGCTCCAGTTACAGCATCGGTGACCGTTCATTAGGGGATGGGTTTGGTGGGATATGTGTTCAGGAGTTGAAATAGAGAAGAGATGGAGAGGAAAGATGGAAAGGAAGATCTCATAAGGAAAAAAAAAGTACTACAGGCTTCTCACCCTTCTCCTACCCAGAAGGGACAAAGATTGAGGCACCCTTCTCCTACCCAGAAGGGCCCTTCTCCTACCTAGAGAAACAACGATCTCCCTACCCGGAGAAATGAAGCAAAATTTTTTTTTCAATAATTCATCATAATAATCATAATTTTTTATTTGATCGGTCAAACAATAAATAGGCTACTCTGAGATATCCGATATCTTGATACCTTAACTCAATCTTAAACATTCAAACTATTAAAATTAAACTAATCCACCTAAATCATAAAAACAAGATAAATCCTAAAACAACGATAAAATAAATTCTAAAAAATCATACGGAAACTAATCCTAAAATTTCAAGATACCCCAATCCCTCGTACACCTATAAAAATAAAATATTATATTTATCCTGCTTCGAGATTTGTGTACTTCAGGATTTGTGCTGCACCAGAATGTGTGCTCATTGACTCTAGGATCTTGGGTCCCAGGGTTTGGGCTGGGTTGGCTTTAGGTTCTAGGCTGGCTTCTGGGTTGGGCTGGCTTCAGGTTTTGGGCTGGGCTGGGCTTCAGGTTTGATCTGGGCTGCTTCAGATTCGGGACTAGTCGATGTCCCCATCATAAAGGCTTTCTAGGTTTATATCCATGAATAATCTCAAAAGGACCTTTTCCAATGGACCTATTAACTGAACTATTATAAGCAAACTTAGCTCTAGACATCAATAGGTCCCAATTTCCTGTGTTCTCTCCTACTAAACATCTTAACAGGTTCCCTAGACTTCGATTCACTACTTCAGTCTGGCTATCGATTTGGGGGTGATAAGTAGTAGAAAACTTAAGTTTAGTCCCTAACATATGCTAGAGGGTTTTTCAGAAATAACTGGTGAATCGCACATCCTTATCAGATACTATGGTCTTGGATAAGCCATGTAATCTGACTACCTCATCTAGGAAAAGCTTAGCTACTCTAGAGGCATCAAATATTTGAGAACAGGGTATAAAATGTGCCATCTTAGAAAACCTATCGACCATAATAAAGATAGAATCATGTCTTCTTATGATCTTAGGCAATCCTAGAATAAAGTCCATGCTAAGGTCTTGCCATAGGCAATCGGGCACAGGTAGAGGGGTATAAGGGCCAGTGTTTTGCTTTTGTTGTTTTGCAACAGCATAAGTTCTACACCTAGCCATGACTTGGGCAACGTTCCCCTTAAGACTCGGCTAATAAAATTGATCCTCAATTGCTAAAATAGTCTTATTTCTTCCAAAATGTCTAGCTAGGCCTCCAGCATGGGTTTCCCAAATTAAAAACTCTCGAAGAGATGTTCTAGGGATACACAACTTATTCTCCTTAAAAAGATAACCATCTTGTAGGGTATATTCGCTATACAAACTATATGGTCCTTGCTTAATCACTTTATAAATCTTAATAAATTCGGGACAAGTCTTGTATTGATCCTTTAACTTATCAAATCCTATAACTTCAGTACTAACACATTTCAAAAGCATAAAGCGATGACTAAATGCATCAGTGACTCGATTCTCAGCACCTGCATGGTGTTTCAAGACAAAAGTAAAGCCTAGATATACTCTACCTACCTACCATGCCTAGGGTTCAATTTCTTCTATGAGTTAAGGAATCGGAGTGCTTCATGGTCTGAGTAAAGAACAAACTCCTGCTATAGCAGATAGTGTTTCCAATACCTTAGGGCTTGGACTATCACGTATAATTCCTTTTCATAAGTTGAATACTAAATAGGCTACTGGGTGATTCTCCTGACTTAATACACCTCCTATTCCAACTCTTGAGGCATCGCAAGCTACTTCAAATACCTTCAAAATGTCAGGTAGCCTTAAAATTGATGCTTGAGTCATTTTTTCCTTGATTTCTAAGAAGGCTCTATCAGCATTCTTGGTCCATTCAAAAGCTCCCTTCCTAATACAATCAGTAATAGATGCTACAATTATGCTAAATCCTTGAATGAATCTCCTATAGAAGGTGACTAGTCCATGGAAACTATGAACATCGTGTATATTTTTGGATGTGGGCCACATAACTATGGACTTGATTTTCTCAGGATTAGAAGATACTCCTTCAGAAGTTACAACAAAGCCTAGGAAAATGATTCTTGGGGTCATGAAACTACACTTCTTAAGATTAGCATATGAGTTCTTTCCTAAGGGCTTGACATACTTGTCGGAGATGGTCTAAGTGATCTTTCCTAGTTTTATTATAGATGAGGATATCGTCAAAATAGACTACTACAAATTTTTCAATAAAAGCTTTTAAAACTTGAGTCATGATCCTTATAAAAGTACTAGGTACATTTGACAGGCCAAAAGGCATCACTAACCATTCATATAGGCCATCCTTAGTCATGAAATCTATTTTCATTCATCCTCGGGTCTGATCCTAACCTGGTGATAGCTACTCTTAAGGTCAATCTTTGAAAAGATAGTTGCTCTGGCCATTATATCTAACATTTCATCAAGATAGAGAATAGGAAAATAATATTTCACTATTATCTTATTGATGGCTCTACTATCAACACACATCCTCCAAGTGCCATCTTTCTTTGGAGTTAATAGGGCTGGAACTGCACACGGGCTTAGGATTTCCCTAATAAATCCTTTTTGAAGTAGATCCCCTACTTGTCTTTGTAACTCTAGATGCTATGTAGGGTTCATTCTATAATATGGGAGGTTTGGCAGGGTGGCTCCTGGGATCAAATCTATGGCGTGCTATATGTCCCTTAATGGTGGCAGTTACTCAGGGAGGTCTTCAGGAAAAATATCCTAAAACTCTTTCAAAAACTCTACAATTTTCATAGGGTGTTCTTGTTGGGGTTGGTCAAAAGCTTTCTTAGTGGTTAGAATCCAAACTGGTGATCCTTCAGTAATCTCGTGCTCTAGTTTCCTAGCAGTGATCACTTCAGTAATCTGAAAGCCCTGTCTGTCAAAGAAGTCAAATCCACTCGTCTGCCAGCTGCCACCACCTTCCCAGACATCCTCTCAACAGAAGGTGAAGCAGGGGCTGCTGTACTGCCACTCTGTCCGCTGCCATTCCAAGTTCTTGTTCTTCTTTCTGCTGAAGCCTGACCGAATTTTCTTTTATATGCTAACTACTTCCTAGGTGCCATTACAACTAGCTGAGGGAAGGAAGGAAGGAAGAAGGGGTAAAGTTATGGAACAGGGAACAGTCAAATGAAGAAATAGGAGAAATGGAACCAAAGATAATGGATCGATCGAGAAAGTGACCAAAAGAGAGAGAAATCAAAGCTTGGTTTTAATTTAAATCAACAAATATCCGAAGGAAACTAAATAGGGTTGGTCCAAAGGGAAAAATCAAATGGGTCGGTTTAGGTTCAAGATCAATTATAAAACAGTGAAATCGGAGAAAGTTTAAGAAAACATATGAGAATAGTGAAATCGGGCAAAGCCACAGTAAAAGTCATTCTACACAGTAGAAGAATGGTTCAAACGAGGAAATAAATCAAATGTGGTTGACATTGGTCCAAAAGCTTTTATGCAACACTGAATCCATGAAGAAGTTGGGCAAAAACAAGGTATGAACCAGAAAATGAAGTGCATAAATGGTCCAAAAGGGAAAAACCCAATAATTTGAGCACAAACCCAAGAGAAATAGAGATATTTGGTGGGAAAGAGGGCAAATCATGGGAAAATGATGAAGAAACTATTGAAAATCTGTGGGAGAACAGTAAAAACATAAATCTATCGAAGAAAGTGAAGGGATTTACCGGAAAATGGAGGGCAAGAGAGGAAGACCATTGTTCGAGGCCTAAGGACAGTCAGGGGACCACTAGGGTATGAGCAGAGGGAAGAAAAAACAAATAAAAAATGGTTCGGTGAAGCCCTAGAAAAATAGGGTTTTTCGCCCGAGTGTCAACACTTGGGATTTGTCAAGTGTCGACACTTGGTCAGGTGTCGACACTTGGGATTTTTAAGTGTGACACTTGGCCAAGAAAATCCCAGAAAAATCCAATAAAATCATTAAAAATCGAGGGGACTCTAATGAAGAGTTTAGGACTTAGAAATATGAATTTGAGCACTTGAATTGGCCAAGAACAAAATTTGAGAGAGAGTTCTAAAAAAAGGGATCTATGATTCCTAACTCTCTTCTAATCATGCTAAACCTTTCTTCACTCAAGGGTTTGGTAAAAATATTAGCTAATTGAATATCAGTACCAACAAATTCAAGCATCACATTAGAGTTTTGCATATAATCTCTTATGAAGTGATGTATTATTTCAATGTGTTTACTTCTTGAATGTTGCACAAGATTCTTTGTTAAACTGATTGCACTCGTACTGTCACATCTTATGTGTTTACTTCCAGCTACTATATACTCGGCTTCTACCATAGATAGAGCAACTGAATTCTATTTCTTGCTACTCCATGAAATCAAATTAACTCCAAGAAACTAACAGATTCTACTAGTACTTTTTCGATAAGTTTATATCCAGCAAAATTAGCATCAGAATAAACAATCAATTCAAATGATGAATCTCTAAAGTACCAAAAACCAATATCAATAAAGCCAGATAGATATCTAAGTATGCGTTTAACAGCCAAAATATGAGATTCTTTAGGATCAGACTGATATCTAGCACACATACAAACACTAAACATAATATCTGGCCTACTAGCAGTTAAACATAATAATGAACCAATCATGCCACAATATAATTTTTGGTCTACAGATTTACCTGATTCATCTTTGTCAAGTTTACAAGAGGAGCTCATAGGTGTACCTAATAGCTTGGTGTTTCATCCCAAACTTCTTTAATATTTTCTTTGTGTACTTGGTTTGGTTGATGAAGATCCCCTATTTTGTTTACTTTATCTAGAGTTCAAGAAAGAAATTAAGTTCTCCCATCATGCTCATCTCGAGCTCACCCTGCATCAACTTTGCAAACTCTTGACAGAGAGATTCGTTAGTAGCACCGAATATGATATCATCTACATATACTTGTACTACTAGAAGACATCATTCTTTCTTTTAAAAATAAAGTAGTGTCAACATTATCTCTAGTAAAATCATTTTTAAGCAGAAATGAACTCAATCGATCATACTAAGCTCTTAAAGCTTATTTCAAACCATACAAAGCTTTATGAAGTTTGAAAACATGGTTTGGAAATTCATGATTTTCAAAATCAGGGAGTTGTTCAACATAAACTTCTACTTTGATAAAACTATTTAAAAAGGCACTTTTTCCATCCATTTGAAATAATTTAAAATCCATAAAACATGCAAATACCAATAATAGCCTAATTGCCTCAAGTCTAGCCATAAGAGCAAAGGTTTCATCAAAATCAATCTATTCCTCCTGATTGTATCCTTTGGTAACTAGTCTAGCTTTATTTCTAGTTACAATATCATTTTCATTAAGCTTATTTCTAAAAACCCATTTTGTGCTAATTATTGAAACATTAGTAGGTCTATCTACCAAAGTACAAATATTATTTCTTTTAAATTGATTTAGTTAATCTTTCATAGCATTAATCCAATTGCAATCATTTTCAGCTTCTTCTATAGATTTAGGTTCCACTTGAGATACAAAAGCTAGATAATCACATATATTTCTAAGAGATGAACGAGTACTTACATCTTTTGATGGGTCACCAATGATAAGTTCTTTGGGGTGTCCATGAGCATACCTCTATTCTTTAGGTAGAGAATTAACTGTAGATGTGTTTTTATATCCTTGTGCTTGATCTCTTTCATTATCATCTTGCTCCTTGGTGGGTTCTTCATTGTTGTTCACTTCTTCATTTCTATTGATACCTGTATCATCATCAAGAATATCTTCTTTTCTAGAAGATTTTTGGTTAGTTTCATCAAACACAACATAGATGGATTCTTCAACAACAAGTGTACTTCTATTGGAGACCCTATATACCTTGCTAGATGTAGAGTAGCCTAAAAAGACACCCTCATCTGACTTGGCATTAAATTTGCTTAGATTATCCTTACTATTGTTTAAGATGAAACAACGGCATCCAAAAACCCGAAAATATTTGATTGAAGGTTTTCTACCCTTCCAAAGCTCATAAGATGTTTTCTTTAAAATAGGTCAGATTAAAATATGATTTAAAATATAACATGCTACATTTATGGTTTATGTCCAAAAATATCTGGTAAATCATTTTCACAAAGCATGGTGTGTGCCATTTCTTTAAGTGTTCTATTTTTTTTTTCTACTACTCCATTTTGTTGAGGAGTCCTAGGTACAGAAAAATTATGATGAATGCCATTTTTGCTACAAAATTTTTCAAATTCATGGTTTTCAAATTCTATACCATGATCACTTCTTAAAAAAATAATTGAAATACCTTTTTCATTTGAAACTCTTTTATGAAATCTAATGAATGCAGAAAAGGTTTCATCTTTATGTGCTAAAAACATCATCCAAGTAAAACGAGAGAAATCGTCTACAATAACTAGACCATACTTCTTACCTCCCAAACTAGATGTTCTAGTTAGCCCAAAGAGGTCCATATGAAGTAATTCTAAGGGTCTAGATGTAGAGACTACTCCTTTTGGTTTAAAAGATGATTTAGTTTATTTTCCAAGTTGGCAAGCACTACAAATCTTGTCTTTTTCAAAACTAAGTTTTGGCAAATGTTTTATCAAATCATTTTTGCTAAGTTTTGAAATCAAATGCATACTAGCATGTCCTAGTCTACGATGCCAAAGCCAACTAGTTTATTGATCTTGGCTTCCATTACCACTAGGCATTGATCATTTTAAACAGGAAGATCATCAAGATCAACCATATAAATATTGCCATGCTATGACCAATAAACTTGATGCCATTGTCATCTAGAGTAGAAACAATGCACATAGAAGATTCAAAAACAACTTTAAAATCTTTGTCACAAAACTGACTAATGCTAAGTAAATTGTGCTTTAAACCATCAACATATAAAACATTACCAATGTAAGAAGAGGGGGTGATATGGACTTTACCGATTTCGACAATCTTGCCCTTTCCATTATCACCAAAAGTAACATTACCACCATTTTGATATTCAAGTGAGGAGAACTGCTCCACATCTCCAGTCATGTACCTTGAGCAACCACTATCGAGGTACCACAATCTTCTTTTATTGGTTGCGAGACACATCTATATTAAAATCAAGTGGAGACTTTAGGTATCCAAGTCATCTTGGATCCTTTAAGGTTAGTGGTGATGGTTCCTTTTGGAACCCAAACTTTTCTAAATTTACTTATTTTTTTTATTGCATAACTAAGATTTATATCGTATCTTACCACACGAATAACAAGTAATTGAGAGGAAGCAGGCATAAAGAAATTCTTAAAAATTTTTGTTTCTTTTGTATTTTGAAATCCAAATCGACTTTGTTGAAAATAGCTCTTTGGTTGTTTAAAAGCATATTTAGTTTTTCAGAACTATAAGTAAATTTTTCAACAAAAGATTTTAATTTTTCAAGTTCATCTTTATATTTCTTGTTTTCTTCCAAAATCTCTTTATTTTGTTTTGAAAAGTTTTCATTAGATGCAGAAGAGTTTTTCTTTTTCAAAACTTCTTTTTCTTTTTCAAGAAGAATAATTTTATCATTTAGCTTTTTATTTTGAAGAAGTAAACAATCTTTTTCTGTTGAAAACTTATCATTTGCTTTAACTAAATCCAAGTTTTGCCTTTTTAGTTCTTTATGCTTTAATTTAAGTTTTTGAAATTCGATAACAAGTTCATTAAAAACTTTATGCAACTCATCAAATATAAATTCTTCTTCTGGTTCAGATGTTACCTCATCATTGTTGGCCATTAGACAAAAGTTTGCAACCTCTTGTTGCTTTTCTTCGGAGCTTGAATCCTTGCTGTTGTTCCAGGTTGCCATGATGGCTTTCTTTCTCAATCTTCTTCTACTTTTCTCAAGTAGAGGGCAGTCTATCTTGAAATGGCCCAGTTTCTTGCATTCAAAATATGTGGGCTGCTCCTTTTCTTTGTCTTTGCTAGGCTCTCCCTTTTGAGGTTTCTTCTTGAAGTTATACTTCTTCTTTCTCATGAACCTCCTAAACTTTCTTGCCATAAGATCCATCTCATCTTCTTCATCTTCTTCTTCAGACTCATCACTTGACTCCTCTCTTGTGGTGGACTTGAAAGCAATAACTTTCTTCTTCTTATTAACATCCACATTCTTTTTCTTTAATGAGAGCTTATAAGTCATCAATGAGCCTAATAGTTGCTTGAGAGGAAGAGTATTGACATCCTTGGCTTCTTCTATAATAGTCACCTTTGCATCCCATGAAGCCGAAAGAGACTTGAAAAGTTTATTGACAAGTTCATCATTATATATAATCTTTCCTAAACCTTTTATGCCATTCACAATATTTGTGAACCTAGTATACATTTCACTTATAGTTCAGTAGGTTCCATTTTAAACACTTCATATGTGTGAATGAGTATGTTAACTTTAGTTATTTTTACTTGGTGTGTACCCTCATGGGTAACCTCAAGTGTGTCCCAAATTTTCTTTACGGAGAAATAATTTGAGATTATATTGAATTCACTCGGATCCAAAGAGCAAAATAATAGATTCATAGCCTTAGTATTAAGCTCTATTTGCTTAATGTCATTCTCATCCCAATCATCTTCTATTTTAGGAGTGGGAATACCATTAATCAAAATAGTTGGCTGATGAGGATCTTTAACAATAGTCCTCCAAAGATTATAATCAATGGCTTGAATGAAAATGCATATGCGAGTCTTCCAATAAGTGTAATTTGTGCCATTAAATAGTGGGGGACAGTTTGATGCTTGACCTTCTACAACATCCATTCCTATTGGGGCTGCCATGATCTTTTACTCAAGATCGTTGGACCTACAAGAGAGTACCGGTGCTCTGATACCACTTATTGCCCAAAAATGGAGCTCAAGAGGGGGGGTGAATTGGCTCTTTAAAAAATTAAAGCAATTATGTGCCGACCTTTTATGTGTTTGTGAGCAATGTGAATAACACAATGATATGAAGCGAAAATAGAAGATTAAATACTATGAGCAATAAACAAGAAGAGCAATCAACACACAAACATAAGTTTTATAGTGGTTCAGTGCAAACTAAGCACCTACGTCCACTCCCCAAGCCACCCTTGGGAATTTCACTATAATCTCTCCAAGATTACAGCCGACGTGTTTTACAAGGCTCACAAGTCAAAACCTAAGTTGGTTTTCTCACCTAAGCTCACCAATAACCTTACAACTTGTTTTGTCTTCGGGCTCAGAAGTTAAACCCTAGTTGGTTTTGTATCGTCGGCTCACCAACAACCACACAACAACTTACTTTCAAGAAACCCTTGAAAGCTAGGTCAAACAAAAGAATTTCAGAGATATAATAAATAAAACATAACAAACTCTCTTCAAAGAGTAGAATGTGAAGCTTTGAGACTCTGGTAGATGATTATCTTGTCTTCTCTTTGGAATCTTCTTCAAGCTCTCTTTATGGAAGGATGGAAGGATAGGCTTGTAAGCTTTTTTAGGGAATCTCTCCTTTTTATGGCTTTTGAAGTAAGTTCTTGAGGGAATATTGACTTTTGAGTGTTCAATGAAGTTCAGTGCTTCATGAATGAGTTTGGTGAAGTTTAAATACTTCAAAAACTTTCAAAAAATGGTTTGAGACTATTGAAGGATCAAAACTAGCCATTGGGAGCTTGAAAAGATAAATCTGCAATTCAGAAAAATAGATTCGTTAGAGCTATCAGAATCCGTGAGTCGACACTTGGCTCTTAGGTGTCGACACTTGGCTCTCAGGTGTCGATACTTGAATTTCAGGTGTCGACACTTGGAGCACAGGTGTCGATACTTGACCCAAAAATCCTCCAAAAGGCATGTTCTGGATTTTCAAAAAGTCTCAAGCCTTGAGTCAACACTTGGATTCCAGGTGTTGACACTTGTGTTTCAGGTATCGATACTTGGAACTTAGGTGTCGACACTTGGCATGCCAGTCAGGAATTTTTGTATGCTATTCACTAAGTGTCGACACTTGGAATTGCTTGAGTTGACACTTGAACTTGAAATTGCCAAAATGAGTGCCAAATGACCCAAAAATATAAGGATATATAAATAAACTTTAGATGCACTTATGTAAAGCATAATTGAGCATTTTTGAGACCTTTTTCATGGTGAGAAGACTTCTTAAAACATGAATTTTGCCATCTTCAAGATACTTTCCTTTTGAGAATTTGAGGTGCCTGTATCCTGAAACTCATAACTACATTTGAAATATTAGTACAAAATATGTACTCAATATTTTGTTAATCATCAAAATCAAGGGTAAACTCAACACTCAATGAACTTGCTTATGTACTCGGACACGGATTTGTTACCTTGGGTCAAATTCTGCCGTTGGTCCAATAATCTTTGCATATAGGACAAGGGTAGGTATTTCTCTTTAAGTTTAACCTTCATAGCTCTCCATTTGATGATTAAGTCTCTCAACATTTCTCCAATACAATCTAGCCTGCCTGACTAACTTGAGCTTAGCAAATTTGACTTTCCTTTCTTCGGACATCTCATACCACTCAAAATACTAGTCAATGTCACTCTCCCAGTCAATGACACCTTAGGGTCTAAGTTTCCATCAAAGGTAGGTGCATCTAATCTAATGTTTTTAAGGGCTCTTTCCTTAAGGTCATTGACATCTTGGTAGAGTCGTCTAGGATTAGGTTCAGGAGTGAGTTCACGATGTTGGGCTCTTGGACCTATTGGAGTGGATCTAGGTACTTCAGGATCAGGATGAGTTATATGGGACTCTTCTAGGTTACCCATTCTTTCCTCCATTTGGTCAAATCTAGTATTGAGCTACCTAAAATGTTTAGTCATAGTCCTCATTAAAGCTTCTAGATTTGGATCCATGGTGGGACTGATTTGGGTTTGGGGCTGTTGATATGGAGTTCTTGCTCTAGTGGTCATACAATACAATCCTAGCTTCTAGGGCTCCTAGACCTAGAAGTTCAATATAGCATGAATCGATTGAGCAATAATCAAGACTGTAGGTACTCTTTCAACTGGCTAGGTAAGAGGCGGGACTATGGGAGGCTCCCCTCACTTTCATGAGGTCCTAATTAAAGAACCACAAATCCACTTAAGGCGTTTGCCGCTGGAACCCTAGCCTTAGGCACCAATATTTAGAAGCACACACAGAATCAATCACTACTCAGGCTCAACAAGTATATGAACCTGACTTATGGGTGTCCTTAGTTTTTTTAAGTTGCTACTCAATTTTAGATAAAGGATAGGACAATGCAAGATGAGGTTGGTTATTTTTGGGCCAAGGAAAGGTGATGAAATCCTTCCCTTATCTCATGATAGCATGGCTTTAAAATGATTTCAGATAAGATGAATGCATAACCAAACAAACTAGTTAACAAGATAAGATCTAGTAGTGCTATGCAATCCAAAATTTAAACATTTAAATTTTAAATTTCAGATTTGGATTTTAGATTTGAACTTTGAATTTTAAATTTCAATTTCAGATTTTAAATTTCAAAATTCAAAAATCAAAATTTAAATGTTGAAGATTTGATTAGATAGCTTCAAGATTCAAGATGTGCTAGAAACTTATCCTAAGTTGTGCTTAGAAAGTTAACATGCAATCTTTCAAACAATTAACAAATCAAACAAGCATACACTAAGCACAATGGATTTTCAATATCGGGATATCACATCCGGCCGTAGTTCATTACTCCCATAGGTCATGACAGTATACTTTCGTATACCCACTCAGGAGGCATAATTTCCTTCCACCAGAAAGTACTAAGAAAAATAATGCAATTTTTTTTTGAAAAAATTTCAATTCTAAAATCAATGAGAGAAGATTACATATCTGATTTTTAATCTAGCTAAATCACTTAAAATAATACAAAAGAAACTAAGATATGAAGAGCTATAGATGAGCTTCCCAGATCTAATGCTAGAATGATGCAGAAATTTCAACAACTAACTATATGTCCTAGTCTAACCTTTGGCTCTGATACCAAAGTTGATGCGGGATGAACGAGATGCTGATCTAATGATTAAAACTCTATCTTAACTGAAAGAGCAATGAACAAGATATAGCAGCAAACTCAAGTAAAGAATAACAAAGACGTAATAAAGAAGGATTATTTGAAAGCTACTAGACTACCCGCAATGAAAACACATGCAATCACATAAAGAAAGTAGGATCTGATGATTGAGAAACCATCTTAGAACTAGGACTTTCTTGCTTCAACTAATCAAATATAATGAGATTCGGATCAGTTTCACTTACTAATAGCAATTTTATCCCTCCTTTATAGAAGATCTGGATTCAACTCTCAAGATCTCGTGGTAGGATTCCAAACTTCAGTTCCTTCAGAGTAGATCTTCCCATAGATGGTTCTATGGCAAGGAAAACCTCTTCTTCAAATTGTGAACACTAGAGATCCTGCAAAAAGGAAAGATTAGTGGCATGGAAAAGGAATGGAAACTTGAAAAGAAGAGGGAAAGAGAGATGGGGCGGCTTAGATCTTGGATTTGGACTTCTCGATCTTGAATCTAAGATGGAGATGGAAGATAACCTAGGGCCTCGCACCCTAGGGAAAGGACCTCATGCCCTTATGGACCTCGCATCCAACACTCAAAGCTCTCACAGCAATGATGGAAAACACAATTCATTCAATAAGCAATAATTTCTACAAGGAGGAGATGGGATGGTATTTATAGACCCCTTACATAGTAGCAAGATAGAAACAAATTCTTCTACAAGATAAGTATAGATAAATGGGTCTCTAATCCCCTTCTTGAATTGGTTGAAACTCCTTGAATCTCAAAATGGGTAGGTGCTTCCATGAAGTTGAACTCCTTCCATGTTGGCGTCAAAGAGGATGAGATGGTGGGTGACAAGAATAAGGCGCTTCTTGGTGCGGGCACCAGGGCTAAAAGAAATCGACAGGTTGAACCCACATCCCTGTGGATAACCTATGAGTAAAACCCTGAACCCAACACTATTTACCATGTAAATATTTTATTTTAAATTTTGTTATTTTGGTTTAGTTTGGGTAAACCCGTTTTACCAACTAAAATTATGATTTTATTTATTTTGGGATAAAACCCTTTTTACCAAGTTGAGTCAAAACCCTAATTAAGTCAAACCCTATTTACTCAATTGGGATCTTAATGGTCCAATTTAATTATCCCTTTTTACCAACTTTAATTGGGTTTTTATTTGAAAGCCTAATAAAGTATGGTTGGTTTTTATTAGTTGGTTAAATCATGTGGTTAGTTATTCATTGAGTCCATGTAATTAGTTGAGTCATTGAGTCTTGTATTACAAGAGGGGACCCAAGACAACATCCCATGTGCACCCAATTGAAGACTCAAGACAATCCATATGCTAGCCTAACCAAGACTTGGCACCACCTTTTCAAGAATTTTTGGTCATCCCTTGCCACATCACCCAGGACATTAACACATGGCATGTTAATTTTATTTGGACATGCAACAAGTTTGGACATCATCACATGACAACACATGTCATGTGGTCGGCCACTTAAGAAAGGGAATTCATGCCAATTAAAATTTAAGAGGAGTAATGAAGAAGGAGGCTTCAAGTTAGCGCCCTCCCACTCCATTCCTTCATGCCAAAACCAAGGAAGAATTTGGCCAACTCCTTCTTATCTTGATGCCAACTTTCAAGGAAGTTCAACCTATCTTGATCACCAAAGGAATAGATAAGTTGGGAGAATTCCAATGAGTTCTTATCTATCCTATTATGAAGAGTCCAAATCCAAAATGAAGCTTATCCTATCAACTTTCAAATTCAAGGAGGATCAACATGGAGTCCAAGAGGATTCATGCCAAGAAGGGAGAAGAAAAGTCACCCCATCTCAATTGAGCGTCGCCACTTTTAAGATGAGTAAGAGAGAAGGACTTCTCCTCTCTCCCACTCTAGATGTCGCCCATCTTATTTCCTGTTGCCCAACTTAGATAAAAGCCACTCTAGATGTCACCCAAGCTGATGAAGCCCAAGAAGAATTCAAAGATAAGAGTCCAAGACACCCAAGAGTAGGATTTTAAGAGTTGTAGTCCAAGGGAGCACAAGACTAGTGTTTGTGTCCCTTACATCACTGGTTGGGTGTCTACAAATATCCCACTAGCCCCCTTGTAATTCGTCATTTTATTCATCAATACAACAAAATTCTATCAAATTTTATTCCTTTGCTGTGTGCATCGTGGGGTGTGAGATCCTTCCTTTGTTCTATGAAACATCGTGGGGTGTGAGGCCCTATATATCCAGCCATCAAGAAATCCAAATCCACCATTCCTAAACCCTCCTTTCTTTCATTCTTTCCTTTCCATTGCTACTTTTAATTCGTGTTTCTTTCTTTGTTGAGTGTGCAGGTGATCAAGAATCGAAGCCAGGTTTTCTTGCCTCCAAACCAGCATCACTTGAAGATCAGAGCCCAGAATCAAATTCTTGAAACCCTACCGTGAAGATCTTGAGAGTCCCGTCAGATTTGATTCAAAGGAGTGTATCTTTGTTGGTAAAATCTAAACCTACTCCCTCCTCATGATTTCTGACTCATTGAATAGATAACCCTAGTTTATGGTGGTTTCTCAGCCACCAAGTCCTATTTTCTCTAATTAATTTGTAGGCTTACTTGAGAGCAAATACTAGAACTAGTTTCCTGTTCTGTTTCCTTTGAAGTCTTCTTTAAAATCTAAAAAATATAAAAAAATTAGTTTCTAATTTTTCTCTATTAATTAGTTATTAATTTTAGTAATTTAGTTTTGGTTTTCTATCCTGCATCGGTTTTTTGGTATCAGAGCAGGTTAAACCAGGGTTTAATCTCTCTTGTGCTGACTTAGTTCTCTTTAAGTACTCGGATCGGGTGCTTCATCATGGCTGTCCGGTCATAGGAAAAAGTAGGGCTGTAAGACCCTCACAACCCATTCAAACAGGATTTCCTATAGCATGTAGGGGTGCCGCTGTGAATTGACCCTTGAAGAAGAAAACGAAGAGATAGGCATCATTAGGTTTTAATTTCTGCATCTTGACTATCTTAGTATATAGTTTTTTGTTTTAATTGTTTTTGTTTGTAGGTAACTCAGAAAAATCTGATTTTTATTTTTCTGGATGTCTTATAATTGAGGATATTTTTCAAAGTTTTTTCATAAATTATTCCAGTATATAGATTTTCTACCTACCGAAATACTACCTGAGAATAGTTCTGCCCTATTTTTCAGTAAATCTAATTTCAGCATGTTTAGGGTTCTTTTGGTAAAATTTTTTTTCTGCATATTTTAATATTTCCTGCATATTAGATACTTATCTACAAAATATATCCTTATTTAAAAAAAGAAGAAATTAATTAATTTTTATTTTCTTCTATTTTTGCTTATTTGCATATTAGGGTTTCATCTTGTGTGTGCATTTTCGAGTAACCTAATCTTAAGGGCACTTGAACATCTAGATCGGGACAGGATCTCATCACCTGTCCTGAGCCCACAACAACTACCTATTGCATCCGAGCCTAACCCTAATTAAAATTCAATTAGACTTAATTGCTCTAGTGAGCTAGGGACACCAACAGGTCGGGTTCTTAGTATTGTGTGTAAGCTAGTGCACCCAATCCTCTGATTATCACTTGAACCTGGTGTCTAAGGCTAGAGGTCCAGAGGCAAATGCCCTAAGCAGTTTTATGGTTCTTAATTAGGACCCTGCAAGAGCAGGGTGAGCCTCCCACGACCCCACCTCTACCTGGCTAGTGGACAGGGTAATTATTGAATTGGCTATAATTTGAGCTAACCCATTCTACTTGAGCTCTAGGTCTAGGAAACCCTAGTCCGAGTCTTGTCTGTGTGTGTGCATTGCATGATAATTAGGTCAAGCACACCCTATTATTTTCATCCAAACCCAACCCAATTTAGTCATGGATCCCAATTTTGAGACCTTCCTTAGGACCTTCACTGAACAGTGTACCCAAATGAATCATAAGTTTGATCGATTGGATCAACGATAAGGGAACCTAGAAAAAATCCGTAAGACCCATCCTGAACCAAAATTTGAAACACCCCCTGACCCATTCCTAGAACCCAACCCTAGGATAACCCCTCTCCATGACCCAATATGGGATCTTAGTTCGAAGAGACCCAATTATGATTTCATAGATCAAGATGAGAGTGCCACTAGGTACATTAGGTTAGAAACACCTACCTTTGGTGGTGATCTTGATCTTGAGGATTATCTTAATTGGAAAGAAGATATGGATCTGTATTTTGAGAGGGAACTAATGTCAGAAGGAAGCCAATTCAAGTTTACTAAGCTTAAATTAGTATGCCAGGCTAGAATTTATTGGGATGATATTGAAAGAATGATCAAACGAAGAAGAGACATACCCATAACTACCTGGGGTGACATGAAACTTAAACTTAGGGAAAAGTATCTACCCATATCATATGAACCTAGTTCCTATGCACCGGATCCTTTGAACCTAGCTCCTATGAATCCAGATCCATAATCTATAGATCTGAACCCATATCCTATGAGCCCGAGGAACCTATAACCCCTAGGTATCAACCTAGTGCTTGTCAAGTTTTCCTTAGTTATCCTGAACCCCATAGGCTTAGTAGCCCTAGATATAAGCCTAGTATGTTGGGTTCCGGTGCAACGCAGCGGAAGCATAATTTCAAAAATGAAACTAAATTCACACCAAAAACCCTAAAACAGGAACTCCTTAAATAAGACTAGATCATATGACAAACATATCTATGTAAATTAGGATTAGGGTACCAACCTGTAATCGCTAATTATAACAAAATTTGATGTTGAAGAGGCTAATTGATTTCACCAGGCATCCAAGTGTCCGCCCTCCGATGGTGATCCACACAGAGCAATGATCAAGAAAACTCTATCTTCTTTTCAATGGTTCCTTCTATTGAGTTCTTCTTCCTGGAACTCAATTACTTGGACTATGGCTGAAATTCTTCCACACAAGCGGTTGCCTCCCTTTCCTTGATCTCTTCTCCTCCTTCCACTAAGACCTTGGCACTTTAGACACCCTTGTCTTGAAGAAAAGACCTTGTCCTAAGAGGACAAAGGCTTGTCTTAAGTTGGAGGATAAATTAAGACAATGATGTCTTAATGTAAGAAAGAAGGAATAAATCAGAACTTCTTTCTTTCCTTTACCGTCGGAGACTTTTACTCTTATTCTTGTTCAGTAGCAGAGTTTTGACAGAGGTGTACTCTATAAAGGAAACAGTGCAAGAGCAAGAAAAGAATAAAAGAGTCTTTAGGAGAGGAAGAAAGAAAAACATTACCCTGTTCTGATTTTCCTGACCCTTTAAATAGATCTCAGATAGGCGCCCACACACCTCTCCATAAACATCCATCTCACGCCCTTCTGATTTTCTCACGCCCCTTCCCACTTTCTCACGGCCCTTCAGATTAAATCCCATGGCCTTTCTTAAAGAAAAAGTCGCGATGTTTTAAAAAGAAAGGAGTCGCGACTTTTCATCTCCGAAGAGATGTTATTTCGCGCGCCCAGGAAGAGTCAGCATTTTTCTTCTTTCTTAAAAACTTTCCAGCCGTTGGATTCCCATCCAAGGGCACACAGGTGAGGCGCTAATTCTTAAGAAAGGAGGCCGCCCCAAATAAAATCATCGGAGAATTAAGTGGGGCGCGCCAAGAGTCCATGCGCCATGGACTCTTCCAAATGGTGCGCCAAGAGTCCATTAGCGCATGGACTCTTGGCATTTTGGTATAAAAAATGCTAAGGGGTGGGTGGGGGCTAGCCTAGGTGCATGGCTAGCCAATAGGGTTAGCCATAATCCCTATTTTCATAATTAGAGTCTAATTAGATCCAATTAGAGCCCAATTTGAACGAATCCGGAACCCTAATTCGAATCTGATTCGAATAGAAGCTAGGGTTTGCAACACTTGCTAGAGTGTTATCCTGCAAAGATGATTTAATTCCAAATTAAACACTTGATCAATCCTCTTAAGTGTGTGACCCATTGGGTTCCACATCTAGCCAGCAGTGGGTTCGAATACAAGTTGACCTAATTTGATTAGAACTCTTTCTAATCGATTTAGGTCAAACCGGGCTTACCCGATTTGATCAATTAGGACTCTTCCTAATAAGTGATCTTTGAATTTGATCAACCCACAAGACAAGATTGACGTCTAGCAATGTGTCATGTCCACCTGGAAGATATGAAAATTCTGGTGAAATACCAAAATTACCCTTCAGTAGAGAGTTACCGTACAATTAAATCTTTCGATCAGCCTGCACCCAAAATATAACTATGGATATGGATATATGTCAAATCCAATATTATATTTATTTCTAGCTCAATCTTATATCGATGATTCAATTATCTTGATATTAGAAACCATCTCTAATATCTTTACTTTGATCAAAGATTCCATGAATCATCATCCGATTGTTAACTAGTTGGATGCAATCTCCTCTTACTAAGAGTGATCGATTCCTTGTTGACCTACTCATTACCTTCATATCCAATTCACCATTCCCAGTATCAATCCTGTGCATGACTCAGTGTCATGATTAGGATTGAACCAAAGCATGGGTTCATGTATATAAGGTACTTATGGCAGTCTCAGGTCAAAGGATTACTTGTACCACTCCCACTATGAGAACCTTCTATTGACATGTAGCTAAGACTCCATTAGATGTTCTCAAGTTGGATCATATCAGTGAACTCATTCTCCAATGAGCACCTACATCCCAGTATTAGTGTCATACACAAGAGACTGTGAGAGCAGTCACCCTTTCCAGTATACATGGGATGTGCTAGTCTTACCGGAAAACCCTGATCCCCTACTCAGGGTTCCTTTGACTAGGAATACTTTAGATTAAGGTTTTAAGATTTTAGGTCTCACTAGTATGATCTCATCATAACCCTAAAATGATATCCCTAATCTATGGGGTTCATCATATAAAACACAGCGTATGATAAAAAAATAATGCCTTTATTCAGAATATTGTCAATTACAATGGTTTGGGAGATATAACATAGATTGGCTTGTAGGGCATATCCCTTTCATAGTATTAGTCCACTTCCACTTAAATGTCAACCTAAACCTACTAGGTTTAGTGCACCTAGTCAAAACCCTGGAGCCAGCCAGTTGCCCCTTAATCGACCTACTCTTACTACTCCATTAGTCCACCAAGATGCTATTGAGGAAGAAGTTTATGAAGCTGATGTGAGCTTAGTAGATGAGTTTAAGGAAGAAGAGGAGATACCTATAACTGATCTAGAATTAGCTGACCCGATAGGTACCCAAACTAAATCCAACCCAAAGATAGCTAACCCTGACCATACCCAGGCTGAAGCCAACCCTGTGTTAGTTGACCATAACTGTACCCTGACTGAAACTATACTGGTAGGACCCTTACAAAAAGAAATCAATGAGGAACTTAACCCTACTACTGAGACCTTACCTAGGAAAACCCTAGAAAAGAGTCAAGTCATAGAGCCTAGTCCTAAAATTCAAGAACCAAAAGAGCTTATTGAGGACTTGATTTTTCTAAACCAGCAACCTCAGGAAGAATTCACTCCATTAGTCCCAATTGAAGATCTTTTTCCTAAAATTACTAACCCATTCTTCTATAAGGTAGACACTGTAGAAATACCCCAAACCTTTAAGGTCAACTCCATTAGTCTAGGACCAATCCCCGAACCCTTTTCTTATTTCCTACCCTACCAAGTCAACCCGAACCTAGTTCTTATTTTTTACCTTTTCCTGAAGCCTCAGCATTTCTAGGACCATCAGTTTGCATTTTATAGAAGTTAGCATGTTGCATAAGCCCATTGAGCATGTTAGGTTTACAATTTATTTCTAGTACACCCTATGGCATTTATTAGGAGTGCATGTCAAGTTTTCATCTGCATGTCACCCACCAACCAAGGATCAAACTCAGTTATAGTTTAGGGTTTACATGCATGTCAATAAATAAAAAAATAATAAAATAATAAAAGGGGAAAAAGAGAAAAAGTCTTAAAGAAATATAATAAAGGAGACTTTGTCATGGTTAGACTATGACCTGAATGGTTGTTACATGCCCAGAGTTCCTATATCGGTGATTTAGCATGTCTCTGGTCATTGGAGTTTCAGAAGAATCTACTGAAGCTCATTTCTCTCAATGCTCTATTTATAGTGGGATGGAAGGAAGGACGCCGCACCTCTACCTAACCAGCGCTCAACAAGTGGAACTGCCCTATCAACCAAATGACAATTCTTGTAGACTCATAAGATAACGTAATAGGTGGCTTCCCCAGAATTGGTAATTCTCCTAATAGACCGCACATTTACAACCCTTGGCATTCTAACTGAGGTGACACCATGGAAATGCTACATTATCTTTGATTGAGAACTTCACCTTAATGGGGTCCACCCTTAAGCAGCATATCAGGACATGTTATGACCTATGATTGAGGGCAAAGCAAGCTTCCATATCTTAATTGAAAGCATTACTAGACCTAGAGGCTCAGCAACCCCTCAAGACCTGAGTGAAGATGTTCTCCAGTCAACAACATATTAGGTACCAGACTGAACTATTTTAGATTATGTAAAGATATGCAGGACATCGCAGTTCCAGGCACTAAGTAAGAGGAAATAGAATTAAAGAAGGAAGAACTCTTATTCATTTCTTGGAAAAAGATGGGAGAAGTACAAAATCAATAAGCCCTAGGGCCTTCCTCAATCTCTCCCTCCTATGTGCTACTACATGGACGATCTCCTCAAATGTAGCATTATGAGGGACAAGTAGCTCGGTTGCCCTTCCCACTTCAAGAAAATGACCTTGTATGATGAGCTCGCACATCCTAAAGCCGAAGTCATACCCTTGCAGGCGTGTCTCATCTGCAACCCTAGATGAGCCATGGACCTCCTTGATAACTGGAGGACCACACATGCCCTTTAAAGGCTTCTCCTCGATGGTGCTAGGGCTTCACCAACCCTTTGAAGTATGGGCAAGATCCACCTCGAGGTGATCAACCTTCATCTTTGCGTCGACCACACGGGCCCATAGTTTTGCTAAATAATGAGCATCATCCACTCTAGTGGACCACTCGAAGGCTGCAACCTCTTCTACATCTATCAATCTTCTTCATAGGAGGGCCAGTTTGCACTACAGGTCTCTGGTTGGCTTGGTGGACCATAACGTCTCTCATATGCCTCTCCTGCCACTTGCAGCCTCTCCTCCTAGAGAATGAATTACATCGCCCTCCTTTATGGATACCTCGCTAATAGCACCGAGCAATGAGCTCATCTCTTAGGGTGCCTTACCCACTTCTATGGGTATCTTGCAGCAATGACAAGTAGTTGACACTGCTCGTGAGAAGACTTTACCATTGTAGCCTCACCGGTAGCATTGGATAATGTGCCAAGCCCATGAAGCATGCCACCTGCTAGCAGACTGGCAACTCTCTATTGTGAGTCCATGCACTCTCCATTGCCATATCTGGCTAGGGCCTCCATGATAGCCTCAATAGAAACTTTTGGATCCTCTGTTTGTATGCCTATGGAGAATTTGGCTGTTGCCACTAAAGCTTCGCCCATACTTGACCTTGACCTGGCACCCTCCAAGAATCGAGCGAACTTATTTTGAGCAACTTTCAGCTCCTAAACTAGGTCCTTGTTCATGCTCATGTACAGGTCTAGCTAGCACTCGGCCGTCTGCCTAGCCTCCTTCGCTATAGATCGATCATGCTTCACAGAGGCCTACACCTCCTCTTCAACCTTCAATCTATGTTTGCCCATGGCAAGCTCTCTCTTCATGCTCTCAACTTCCTCCAAAAGCCATGTGGCACTGGTTTTAGCTGCCTGTTGGGAATACAAAGCAAGCCGAAAAAGAGAAATTATGGCAATGATAGACGCTACCCCACCACAAGCTTTGGGTAAGGCAGTCGATTGGCCTCCTAGGTAGTGGGTTAGAGATCTTGCTGGTGCAAGGCAGGAAGTCATGAAGTTGATTGGTGCTACTATCTCTAACCACCATGAAAAGTACCCCCGATGGATAAGCCATCTCTAAAAGTGCCAATGCCAATGTTGTAGCTCCCCTATCTCCACCAACCTCACCTACAATCTCTCCTACTACCTCGATTGCAAGTAATTCGATCATGGTAGAGAGAACCCTAGCCACTGCCTAGACTAATGGCAAGCTTGCTATATTAGGCACTGTAGTTCCTTCACCATGCCATTTGATAATATGCTAGTCATAGCCAGGAGAAATCCCATTGCAACCTCGATCACCAGAGCATCCATTGTGATAGATTGCATCCCCCTGGCTACCTTTGTAGTGACCATTTCCTTTGGCACCATAGACACCATGAGCCCTGTCACCTGTGGCTCCTCTTCTAGAATGAAGGGGGATGTAGGCGAGGCAAATACCGAAGTTACCTCTGACACCCCAAGGTCCATGAAGATGATCAAAATCATCACTACCCTTTCAGTTGGGAGGTCTACCCCAGGATCAGCGGTGAGCACCCTCGAGACCACCTCGACGATGACACCTGAAGAGGACAGCGCCTATCCATCCATGACAATGCCCTTCTTCCTTGCTCTAGCCTTGCCATCACTTTCTTTCACTTCCATGACTCCTTGGTAGGGCCCCCGATCGGTTCAACCAGTGTGAATTTGAACTTCATTGCCTAATCAGCATAGCAATGAGTAAGATCAGCCTACAAGAAAAGAAAACAAAAAGCGAAGCACACTGAAACCAGAGTTTGACAAAGATTGAATTTCATTTCAATAAACTTCCAGGTATCTTGTACAAAGCCACAACGACCAAGACAAAAAAAGGAAACAACATGAGAAGCAAAAAAGATGCATGAGCTAGTTATGAAAGGCTAGTATGCTCCTCTCTAACTTCGAGATCCTTCCCACTATAGTAGTTAATTCTATTTTCAGCTTCTCAACATCAACACTCAGGAACAATTCAGTGATTTGTCCCTTCAGGAACTCAAAATTCTGTCGGAAGGCATCGCTGCTGGCTTCCAGTACCTCTAAATGGTACTCTTCGCTAGCCTTCAAGGCCTTGATCGCCTTTACCACTGCTTGGAAAATCAGCACCTCTACCACCCGTGTCTCCTCTTGTGTAGCTGAAGCCCGGTCCTTGGCATCGCATAGCTCTTCTTTCGCTGCCCGGGCCCTTATCTTGACTTCTGTAGCCTTTGCCTCAGAACTAGTGACCCTAACATCAGCCCCGATACCTTTGGCCTTAGCTTTACCAAGCATCACCCTGGCTTCAGCAAGGTCTTTTCCCTCTGACTCCGTGCCTCGACTAACAGGCGATGGATCTCCGCACAGTCCACTGTGCTTTTGTCAAGACAAGCATACATGACTATTAGAGAAGCCTCGACCATGTCCGCCCTCTTCTTCTGAGTGACTAGTTAATTGCTAGTCAGACTGAGTTTTTGGACCGCTTCATCTCTCTCCCCTCTACCATGTTAATAAACTTCTATGATAGCTCTACCTCCTTGAGAAGGTGATCCACATATTGCAGCAAGCCCCAGGCTTCCATGTAGCCCTGCATCTAGACATCCTATTCAAAAAATGAGTCTATATTCCCAATGAAGGACTAGCATCTAGGCTATCAGGTAGAAGATTTATCAACATGATAACTTAGATAATCACTGTAGGCCCTCTCCAGCATTCTTCTTAAGTGCTTCTTCCTTAATCCCTTGAGTGCGGAGTCCTCTAAGAACCTGAGGCATGTATCCACCCTAGGCAGACGAATCTTGCTAGGGATAGGAGCACCTTCTAGAGCATCAGGAGGTTTACCTCTTCACCTTTGCTTGTACCAGTTGGAGGGGTTGCCACTCGCTTCACCTTAGTGACAACTACCCTGGCTTTCACCACCAACTTGGTAACCCATATCAGAGATTCTATTACTGATGCCAGAGCTTTGCCAGCCTTTGCCCAAGTTTCCTTAATGGCCACTGGCCCTTCCTCTTTTCTCTCATGAGCCTTGCCTACACTAGTTACTGCAGTGCCCCCAAGTTAAAGGGCACTGCAACCTCCATCGCTTCTCCTACAATCGGTGCCTTGCTGGAGCTTGAAGTAGAATTCGAGGGAAAAGATGGTCCCTTATTCTTCTTCACCCTCCCCACCCCCTTTGTAGGGGATGGAGAATGTGCTCTCTTCCCTTTTGGGTTAGCCAAAGATGGTGGAGAAGACTTATTGATGATTGCATTTGGCAGCTGTCACGGATCATTAAGATTGCACCAGAAGATAGAGTCACCCAAGTTTGAATAAACAAACAGGCAAGGGACTATTCATCAAATAGCTGGCAGGAACCTACCTCAAGATAAAGAAGCTCTCATCGTGTAATGGGCCTTTAGTTAGCTCTTCGAAAGAAGAACATCGTGTGGTGGGACCTATGTCTGTGATAGCTCATCCACCATAATCTTCTCCGATTCTTGTAATACCGGAGGATCCAACAATCATGAAGGTTCTGTCTTGCCCTTTCATCCAGAGAATAGCCATGAGGATGGAGAAGCTATAAAAAGGAGTTGTGACTTCCAACCTCGCAATTTTGCCAGATCGGTTTGGAAGCTAAACCCCTTGTAGGGGGAGATATAGCACCACCCTAAGAGGCCTTCACTTGGAAGAAATAGCGAAATACCCTTGCCTTGGAATCTATGCAATGATGAACCATCAAACTAAAGAAACCAATAATGGCCCTTCAGGCACTGGGGGACCTACTATGCTGGGCAGAAGTTATACCACTATAATAGGTCCTACATTGCCAAAAGCATGGGAATCTTGAGACCCGTGTTCAGTGACTCCTCATGCAGGGTGACCCTTTTCGCCATCCCCCCGGTGATCTGCTCACTCCTCCTGAGAACCTTGAGGCAAATGCCCATTGTAAGGATAAATTTCTATCTTAACTAGAGGATCTTCGGCTCTATCAAGACGAAGGCCATGGTTTCAAGTATCATGGTGCGGACACCAAGGGCACCAGAATAAGGTAGAGGCTTCTCAACCCTCTGTGGATCACTTAATTGACATTCGAGTCCACTATAATAAAGCTTAGTCCAGTTGAGTGTGTTTATTTGAGTCCTGTAATTAGTTAGCTCATGTTGAGCTAATTTTTTTGAGTCCTGTCCAAGCATATCGAAGACTCAAGACCACATCATACAAGTGAAGACCAAGTCCAACCTAATTGAAGACATGGAATTTGAGCCCAAATCCAACCCAACTTGAAGACCTGAAGATCCAAGAGGAGAAAATGAAAACAGGAACAAACCTGAAGCCCTGTTCCAGCCAGAAGCAAATTGGGCCAGCCCAGGCCAGGAAGAGAGAATTAGGGCGCCACTTCTTAGGATTACCCTCCTCTTGGTTGGCCACTTATGGTCACCCCCTTGGCCGACCAAGACAAAGAGAGGGAGTCCAACTGCTTTAGGGATTTCTACCTAGGTTGCCTTGTATTCCTTGTTAGGGTTTGAAAGGGAGGAGTCCTATGTAAAGTCTAAAGTACCCTTACTTGGGACCCAAGGTTAGGGTCTATTTAAGGGACCCTAGCCTCTTGTATGAAACTTGATTTTGATATATGAAATAAACCTTGAGTTCTTCTATTGCTTTGAGTGTTACCCTGCTGTGTGCATAAAGGGGTTTGAGAGTTTTCTTCTTCCCGGTGTTGTAACCATCTTCTTGCCGCCAGCCAACCTTCCAGAACCCTGGCCGCCCACTTCAAAAGACACCTTTTCTTTGCTATTTTCCTTTATTTCTTTGCTCCCTTATGAGTTTTCTAACCCCTGATAGGTCGTTTGCAGGTCCTCGAGTTCCTACGAATCCAACGACTCCAGCCAAGCCTCAATCCGACCACCGAGCAGAAAGCCGGGTATCCGCGGGTCTTTGGCTCGGTGTTCTAGGCCGCATCCATCGAGAAACGAGAGATCTCTTCACTGCGATCTTCACCGGGCACTTCAGATGTTGTCAGGTACACCCCTGTACCTCCAGTCTTTATATTGTAGGAGAACTTGCCCTAATCGAGGCTTCTCAGCCCCGACGATCCTTCTTTAGTACTTTTCTAATCTGCATGCTTGGTTTCAAAAATTCATACAAAATTTTTATAATTAATTTTGATCTAAAATTTGGGAATAATCACCTAACCCCACATATAAAACATACAAAAAGAATTTCATGCATATTAGTCCCGCATCATCTGGTATCAGAGCTTAGATTAGGGCTTGTTTCTGCAATTTCTCAGTCTATATATGCTCTTTTAATTTAGTTATTTCTCCATGCTCTGAACTCCAAAAATTCTAAAATCTAATTTTATAAATTAATCATAATTCAAAGTATTTTCCAGAATTCTTTAGATTTTATTTAAGTCTGTAAATTTTCTTCAAGCCGAAATACAGCCTACAAATTTTTGTCTCTATTTTTTTCAGCAAGACAAGTTGGAAATTTTAGGGTTTTGCTTAGCATCTTTTTGCATATCTTTTAATTTTAGTATATTTCCTGCATATTAGGCCATAATTTGCAAGTTTTATTCTATTTAAGAAAATACCAAAATATGTAAAAAAAATTTATATATTCTTCAAAAATACCAAAAAACATCTAAATGCTAATTTGCATCCTCATATGCTTGCCATCATTGCATAATTTACTTTAAGGGCACTCTTTTTATGCCGATAAGGGAAGGAGGTCATTACCTTTCCTTAGTCCAAAACCACCTCCCTTGCATTCGGTCCCAAGCCTAACTTAAAATCGATTAGACTTAATTTGCCCTAGTGGGCTAGGGACACCAACTAGTTGGGTCCGGGCTAAGTATCAGATCTCTGTGTCAAGCTAACCTGTGTGTGCCTTATGCTTGGTGTCTAGAACGGTGGTTCAGGGATTCAATCCTGAAGGATTGTGTGCTGGTCCGCCTACCTGGCCAATCTCTGATTGGTGTCTAGGATTGGCAATCAGGGACCTAACACTCTACTTACACCTGCCTGGCTGAGTACAGAGTTACTATATGCTAGTTTGCCACCCTGATTGAGCCCTTAGTTTGGACTCTAGGTCTAGTCAAGCTGTAGTCGGTCTGATCGAGTCTTGCATGAGCACTAGATCAGGGATTTCATATCACCCACCTCCTTCACAAATGTCTGAACCCATGAAAAATTTGCAAGCCCAAATGAAAGCACTCACTGAGCAACTAACCCAATCCATGGCCCAGATGGCTACATAAATAACTGCCCAATTAACTCAGTCTGGTACCCAAACCAACAATAAAATTGACCATCTTGCCAATAGGTTAGACCAGTTATAAGGCCGTGTAGGGACCATAGAAAGAACCCATAGGTCACAGTCTGAGCCAGATCCTGAGTCCCCTCAACCTAGGAGGACCCCAAACCCTAATCCATACCATGAGGTCGAACCTAGGAGAGCCCCTCATCTTGACCCATACTATAATCCTCAACCTAGGAGGATCCCAAACCCTGATCCATACCATGAGGTCGAATAGGAGAGCCCCTCATCCTGACCCATACTATAATCCTCAACCTAGGAGGACCCCAAACCCTGATCCATACCATGAGGTCGAACCTAGGAGAGCCCCTCATCCTGACCCATACTATAATTCTCAACCTAGGAGGACCCCAAACCCTGATCCATACCAAGAGGTTGAACCTAGGAGAGCCCCTCAGCCTGACCCATACTATAATCCTGAGCCTAGGAGGACCCCAAACCCTGATCCATATCTTGAGGCTGAACCTAGAAGAGACCATTGTCTGACCCAATCCCTGAGGTTCGTCCTAGAAGGCCCAATCAGGATTTTGTAGACCAAGAGGACCGATCCTATAGACATGTTAAGCTTGATGCCCCAACTTTTGATGGTTGTCTAGATCCTAAGGTCTATATAGATTGGGAGGGAGAGATGGATCAATATTTTGAGTGGTATGATATGACGGAGGAGCATAAATTTAGGTTTGCTAAGCTTAAGTTAGTTCGGGAAGCCAGGTTACATTGGGCTAGTGTGAGAGAACCTTAGTCTAGGAGGGCATGATCCTATAACCACCTGGTGGGACATGAAGGGTAAGCTTAGACAAGTACGTTCTAGCTTCATATCGTAGTGGGTTACTAGATCAATGGCAACGATTTAATCAGGGTAACAGGAGTATAGATGAGTACATCACAAATTTGATGAGTATTCTATGCGATGTGATTTGAGGAGTCTGAGGATGTTGTCTTATCTAGGTTTAGAGCTGGACAGAGAGATGACATTAAGAAAGAGCTCTATATGAGAGAGGTTAGAGACCTGGACCATGCTTACCAGATTGCTAGGATCATGAGCGTTTTCATAGAGGGCCTCGTTTACCATAGACCTGAGCCCACTAGATACCCTAGTCAGTATCCAGGAGCTAGCCAGCCCAATCAGAGCCGATCCATGCCCAGCCGACCTAGCCCGAGTCGACCCAGTCCTAGTCAGCCAGGCTCGATCGACCCAGTCCTAGTTAGTCAGGCCCGAGTCGACCCTAGCCTAGTAATCCTTTGACCCGTAAGGATGATCGAGGAAAATCTGTAGCGGTCAATAAGAGTTACACTCCCTAGAAGACCTATTTTAGATGTAATAAACCATGCCACTTTATGAGCCAATGTCCAGTTAGTGCCTTACACCTAGGTGAACTGCAGGAAGAAGAGCCTAAATCCGTAGTTGAACCTGAGGGAGAAGTTTATGAGGCTGATGATCAGTTAATAGATGAATATGAAGGTGAGGAGGAGGAACCTGAGTTTGAGAACCAATTAGGAGTGGTTAGGTGCATCTTAGCCCAAACCCCAGTTAAGGAAGATTGGCGTAGGACTAGCATCTTACAGACTTTTGTTAAGGTAGGGGGTAAGGTTCTTAAGATCATCATAGATAGTAGGAGTTGTGTCAATGCCATCTCTGCCAAGACAATTAAATCTTTAGGATTGATCACAGTTCCCCATCCTAGCTCGTACAAAGTTTCTTGGGTAGATTCCACCTCCACAGATTCAAGTTAGGTGCCAAATCTTAATTAGATTGCAGACCTATGAGGAAAGATTTGGTGTGATGTCTCCCCATGGAAGTAAGTAGTATCATTCTAGGTCGACCTTGGCTTTTTGATCATGATGCAACCCTGTATGGTCGAACCATGTTTGTGTTTTTAACTACCATGGGAATAAGTTTGTTATCAATCTAGCTCCCCTAGGGACCCAGTTAAGAGGGGTTCTAGTAGCCTTAAGGACAAGAAACCTGGAGTTAACCTGATAAGGCTAGGGAGTTAGAAAGGAGATTGTTGAGGGTAACCCTGTTGGATCTTGACTCCAAGGAAATACTCGAACCAACCAAAGGAACACCCTAAAGAAATTGTTGAAGCTCTGAAAGAATTTGAGGATGTCTTCCCTGAGAATTTACCTGATTAACTACCATCCCTTAGAGACATCCAGCATGTAATAGACTTAGTTCCAGGAGCCACTTTACCAAACCTTCCTCACTATAGACTGAATCCTAGTGAACATCAAGAATTACAGAAACAAGTGAGAGAATTGCTTAGGAAGGGTTTCATTAGGGAGAGTCTGAGTCCATGTGTAGTCCCTGCTCTACTGACTCCTAAGAAGGATGGTACCTGGAGGATGTGTGTAGATAGTAGAGCTATCACAAGATAACTGTGAAGTATAGGTTTCCCATTCCCCGATTGGATGATATGTTAGACATGATGGCCGGAGCCAAAGTTTTCTCTAAGATAGACCTTAAGAGCGGTTATCATCAGGTTAGGATTAAACCTGGGATGAGTGGAAAACTGCTTTCAAGATTAAGGATGGCCTGTTTGAGTGGTTGTAATGCCTTTCAGACTTTCCAATGCACCAAGTACTTTAGAGGAGGATTATGACCCAGGTCCTGAAAGAGTTTAGAGGAAAACTCGTTGTGGTCTACTTTGATGATATTGATTTATAGCAGGACCAAGAAGGACCACCTTAGTCATCTAGACTAGTATGCCAGCCCTTAGGGAGAATAGCCTCTATGCCAACTTTAAGAAGTGTGATTTCATGACATAAGGTTATCTCCTAGATTTATTGTCACCCATGAGAGGAGTTTTGCAGATCCTGAAAAGGTTAGGCAATTATTGAGTGGCCTACACCTCTAGTGTCCATGATGTGCATAGTTTCCATGGCTTAGCAACCTTTTATAGGAGATTTATTAGGGATTTTAGTACAGTCGTCGCACCTATCACTGATTGCATTAGGAAGGGTACATTTGAATGGACCAAAGCAGCTGATAAGGCCTTCCTAGAGAGCTTAAGGATAAGATGACCCATGCACCCATCCTTAGATTACCTGATTTTACTAAGGTATTTGAAGTCGCTTGCGATGCCTCGGGGGTAGGAATAAGTGGGTACTAAGTCAAGAGAATCACCATGTAGCCTTGTTCAGTGAGAAACTAAATGAGGCTAAACTTAAGTACTCTACCTATGATAGGAATTTTATGCGGTAGTCCAGGCCCTTAGATATGGAGACATTACTTACTACGCCGGAGTTTGTCTATTTTCTGACCATGAGGAACTCCGATTCCTAAACTCCCAAAAGAAACTGAACCCACGGCACGGTAAAGGATTGAGTACATTCAGGCTTACACTTTTGTCCTGAAGCACCGTGCCGGGCACTGAAAATAAGGTAGCAGATACCTTGAGTCGTAGGTCTCTACTGTTAGGATCAGTTAGCACCCAAGTCATAGGGTTTGATAGGTTAAAGGATGAATATGAAACCTGCCCAGACTTGGAGGACATGTATCAGACCCTCAGGCTAGGACCATCCAGTACCCATAGTGAGTGTACCCTTCAAGATGGCTACCTTTTCCAGAACAATCGACTCTATATACCCAAAAACTTCCCTTAGAGAATTTCTAATTGGGAGATCCATGCTGGAGGTTTAGCTGGTCACTTTGGTAGAAATAAGACAATCTTAGCAATAGAGGACCAGTTCTTTTGGCCAGGATTGAAAAGGCACGTTGCACAGATTGTAGCCAGGTGTAGAACTTTGCTATTGCAAAACAGCAGAAGCAGAACACTGGTCTTTACACCCTTTACCAGTGCCTGACCGCTCTTGGCAGGACCTAAGTATGGACTTCATGTTAGGATTACCAAGACCCAGAAGAGACTGATTCTATCTTTGTAGTGGTCGATAGGTTCTCTAAGATGGCTCACTTCATCCCTGTTCCCAGACCTTTGATGCATCTAGAGTAGCCAAGCTTTTCTTAGATCATGTGTTGTTAAACTCCATGGCCTACCCAAGACCATTATATCTGATAGGGATGTTAGGGTTCACCAGTTATTTCTGGAAGACCTTATGGCACCTGTTAGGGATCAAGCTAAGTTTGCTACAGCCTACCACCTCAAACAGATGGCCAAACTGAAGTGGTGAACCATAGTTTAGGAAACCTCCTTAGATGCCTGGTAGGTGAACATGTTGGAAATTGGAATTTATTATTACCTAGAGCAGAGTTGCCTACAACAGTTCAATTAATAGGACAGGGGTAAGAGTCCTTTTGAGATAGTCCATGGGTACTAGCCTAATTACCCCATTGATCTAATCCTTACCTATTCAAGCATGAGTCTCAGATTCTGCAGAGTCATTTGCACGCATATTAGAGACTTGCACAAGGACATTAGCCAAAAGAATAACATAAGCGATGAAAATTATAAAAAATTGGTTAATCCCGAAGAAGGATCAAGGTATTGATGTAGGGGATTCTGTCATGATTAGGCTTAGGCCTGAGCGGTTCCCACTTGGGACCGTTAAGAAGCTTCATGCTCGTGGAGCCAGACCTTTTAAAGTGTTAAAGAAGGTTGGATCAAATGCCTATGTGTTAGACTTGCCTTCGGATATTGGGCATTAGTTTTACCTTCAATATTACAGACCTGGTTGAGTATAGGGAACCAACAATGATACCCAGTGAGGCTTTTGGACCTATCCCTTCTGTTGAGAGTGATCCTTACCCAGAGTGTCCACCATTAATTGGCCTGAGAGAGAAGAACGGATAGAGCATATCCTGGACGATCAAGCCATTATGACCCGGGGCTGCGGGTATAAACGCTTCCTGGTCAGATGGCAAGGTCGACCAGAGTCGGATGATTCATGGATTTCTCGAGAGGACTTGCAACACACCTCAACCAAGACCTTCTTGAGAGATATGTGACCTAGTCTGATCTTCACTCGACAGGGTCGAGTTCCTCCCACCCCGGGAGAATTGGTGCAGACACCAAAGGCACCAGAATAAGGCAGAGGCTTCTCAACCCTCTGTGGATCACTAATTGACATTCGAGTCCACTGTAATAAAGCTAGTCTAGCTGAGTTATTTTATTTGAGTCCTATAAATAGTCAGCTCATGTTGAGCTAGTTCAGTTCAGTATTAGTCAGCTTATGTCGAGCTAATTTTTTTGTGTCCTGTCCAAGCATATCGAAGACTCAAGACCACATCATACAAGTGAAGACCAGTCCAACCTAATTGAAGACATGGAAGTTGAGCCCAAATCCAACCCAACTTGAAGACCTGAAGATCCTAAGAGGAGAAAATGAAAACAGGAACAAACCTGAAGCCCTGTTCAGCCAGAAGCAAATTGGGCCAGCCCGGGCCAGGAAGAGGAAACTAGGGCGCCACTTCTTACGATTACCCTCCTCTTGGTCGGCCACTTATGGTAACCCCTTGGCCGACCAAGACAAGGAGAGGGAGTCCATGTGTCTTTAGGGATTTCTACTTAGGTTGCCTTGTATTCCTAGTTAGGGTTGAAAGGGAGAAGGAGTCCTATGTAAAGTCTAAAGTACCCTTACTTGGGGCCCAAGGTTAAGGATCTATTTAAGGGACCCTAGCCTCTTGTATGAAACTTGATTTTGATATTATAAAATAAACCTTGATTTCTTCTATTGCTTTGAGGTTACCCTGCTGTGTGCATAAAGGGGTTTGAGAGTTTTCTTCTTCCCGGTGTTGCAACCATCTTCCTGCCGCCAGCCAACCTTTCGAGCCCCCCAACCAAGGTTAGCTCACATCCGAGGTCGAGCTCCTGACAAGGACATGCTCATGCATTCCGAGGGTGAGCCCCTCGGCGAGGTCAGCTCACATCTGAGGTCAAGCTCCCAGTCGAGGACTGCTCATGCATTTCGTGGGTGAGCCCCCCAGTCAAGGTCAGCTCCTATCCGGGGTTGAGCTCCCAGTTGAGGATGTGCTCATGTGTTTCAAGGGCAAGCCCTCTAACCTAGGTCAGCTCACATCCAAGATCGAGCTCCTGGCCAAGGATGTGCTCATGCATTCCAGGGGCGAGCTCCCCGATTGAGGTCAGCTCCCATACAGGGTCGAGCTCCCGATTGAGGACATGCTCATGCATTTCGAGGGTGAGCCCCCTGGTCAAGGTCAGCTCACATCCAAGGTCAAGCTCTTGGTCGAGGACATGCTCATGCACTGCGACGGTGAGCCCCTCGACCGAGGTCAGCTCACTTCCAAGGTCGAGCTCCTGGCTGAGGATGTGATCATGCATTCCGAGGGCGAGCCCCCTGGTGGAGGTCAACTCACATTCGAGGTCAAGCTCCCAGTCGAGGACATGCTCATGCCTCCCAAGGGTGAGCCCCCCGGTCGAGGTCAGCTCACATTCGAGGTCAAGTTCCCAGTCGATGACATGCTCATGCATCCCGAGGGTGAGCCCCCGGCTGAGGTCAGCTCCCATCCAGGGTAAAGCTCTCAGTTGAGGTCATGCTCATTCTTCTGGGGTCGAGATTTTGAGATAGAAGCTTCCCCATCCAGCCAAGGCCGAAGTTCTTGCCAGAAGCAAAGAGAGAGAAGATCAATAGAGGTTCAAATCATGCCATGAAAGCTTCCAGCTACTTGCAACCTCTAGGAGGTGGTGCACACCCTACCAGAGTATCAAATTTTGCAAGAATGCCACCTGCATGTTGGTGCGGACACCAAAGGTACCAGAATAAGATAGAGGCTTTTCAACCCTCTGTGAATTGATCAATAATTTATGAGTCCATCGTAATAAGGGCTTAGCCATCTGAGTCCTTTTTTAGTTGTTGTTTGAGTCTTTTGAGTTGTATTTCAGTTCTGTACTAGTCAGCTTATGTTGAGCTAGTTCAGTCCAATGCTAGTCAGCTCATGTTGAGCTAATTTTATTTTTTGAGTCCTGTCCAGCATACTGAAGACTCAAGACTATATCATACAAGTGAAGACCAAGTTCAACTAGATTAAAGACATGGAAGTATAGCCCAAGTCCAACCCAGCTTGAAGATTTGAAGATCCCAGGAAGAAAATTCAGAAAACCCTGTTTCTTGCAGATGCCCTCCAGATGCCCAGATTTCCTTCCAGATGCCAAAATATATTCATAGACCAAAGCATCAATGATTTTAGAGGTCCATCTGCATCCTATCCCAAAGAAATCAAGCCCAGGCGCCAAGCCCAAGCCCCTAAGAAGCAAGATACCAGGGAATATTCCTGCTACCTGGCTACCAGGCCACCCAGCTTCCAGAGGCCCAAACCCATGCACCCGGGCCCGTTTGGGCCGGCCCCTTGCTTCTCTTAGAAGCCCGACAAGCCCCCCTAGGTGTCCTTGGAGTGTTGGCCAAGTCAAGAGAAATTTTAGAGATTTTTTCTACCTAATATCTTTATTTTCTAGTTAGGTTTGAGAGGGAAAAGGATTCTCATGTAAGGACTAATGTGCCTTACTTGGAGCCCAAGGTTAAGGGTCTATTTAAGGGACCCTAGCCTCTTGTATGAAGGGAGAATTTTGATATGAATTAAAAACTTGAGTTCTTCTATTGAGTTGGTTATACCCTGCTGTGTGCATAAAGGGGTTTGTGAGAGTTCTTCTCCCGGTGTTTGCAATCATCTTCCTGCTGCCAACAACCCTCCAGATCCCTGGACGTCCACTCCAAAAGAAGCCTTCCCTTGCTGTTTTTTCTTGTTTTCTTGTTCCTTGTGAGCTTTCTAACCCCTAACAGGTCGTTTGCAAGTCCCTGAGTTCCTACGAATCCAACGACTCGAGCCAAGCCTCAATCGGATCACCGAGCAGAAAGCCGGGTGTATCCGCGGGTCTTTGGCTCCATTTTCCAGGTCGCATTCATTGAGGAACGAGAGCCCCTCACTGAGATCTCTACAGATGTTGTCAGGTACACCCCTCTACCTCCAATAGTTTTATTGTAGGAGAACTCGCCCTAACCGAGGCTTCTCAGCCCTGGCGGTCCTTCTTTGCTACTTTCTAGGTCCTAATCTGCATGCTGATCTTCAAAAAATCATACAAAATTATCTACAAATAATTTTGATCTAAAATTTGGGAATCAATCACCTAATGCAACATTTAAAAATATATAAAAAAAATTGCATGCATAGTAGTCCCACATCATTTGGTATCAGTGCTTAGATTAGGGCTTGTTTTTCTGTAATTTCTCAGTCCATATATACTCTATTTTTTAAATTATTTCTCCCTGTTAGAAACTCAAAGATTTTGAAATTTATTTTAGGATTCATCATAATTCACAGTAATTTTTATAATTTTTTAGATTTTATTACTTCCTTTGAATTTTTTTCAAGCCGAAATACAGCTTACAATTTTTGGCTCTATTTTTTTTAGCAAGACAAGTTGGAAGTTTTAGGGTTTTTATTAGCTTTTTCATATCTTTAATTTTAGTATTTCCTGCATATTAGGACATAATTTTCAAGTTTTCTTCTATTTAAAGAAATACCAAAAAAAAAATTTACATATTTCCAAAAATACCAAAAAATCTAACCCTAATTTGCATCTTTGCCTGCCATCATTGCATAATCTACTTTTAAGGGCACTCTTGCTATATCAGATGGGGGGAGGATTTGATCACCTCTCCTTAGCCCAAAACCACATCCATTGCATTTGGTCCAAGCCTTAACCTAAAATTAATTAGACTTATTTGCCTAGTGGACTAGGGACACCAACTGGTCGGTCCGGGCTAAGTGTTAGATCACTGTGTCAAGACTAACCTGTGTGTTCCTTGTGCTTGGTGTCTAGAATGGTGGTTTAGGGATTCAATCCCGAAGGGCTTGTGTGCTAGTCCGCCTACCTGGCCAATCTCTGATGGTGTTTAGGATTGGCAATCAGGGACCTAACACTCCCCTTACACCTACCTGGCTGAGTACAGGGTTACTATATGCTAGTTTGCCGCCCTGATTGAGCATCTAGTTTGGACTCTAGGTCTAGTCAGCTATAGTCGGTCTAATCGAGTCTTGCATGAGCACTATATCAGGAGTTCATATCACCCACCTCCTTCACAAATGTCTGAACCCATGGAAAACTTACAAGCCCTAATAAAAGCCCTAGCTGATCAAATGGCCCAAATGGCTACCCAGATGACTACCCAGTTGACTACCCAGTTAACTCAGTCTGCTCCCCAAACCAACAATAGAATTGACCATCTTGCCAATAGGTTTGACCAGTTAGAAGGCCATGTAGGGACCATAGAAAGAACCCATGGGTCACAGTCTGATCCAGATCCTGAGTCCCCTCATCCTGACCCGTACTACAATCCTCAACCTAGGAGGACCCCAAACCCTGATCCATACCGAGAGGTTGAACCTAGGAGAGCCCTCAGCCTGACCCATAAAAATACTGAACCTAGAAGAACCCCTTACCATGACCCTTATTATGATACTGAACCTAGAAGAACCCCTTACCATGACCCTAATATGATACTAAACCCAGGAAAACCCAATACTCTGACCCATATAGGGAGTCCAATCCTAGGAGAACCAATACTCTGACCCATATAGGGAGTCCAATCCTAGGAGAACCCAATACTCTGACCCATATAGAGAGCCCAACCCTAGGACAACCCAATATTCTAACCCATATAGGGAGTCCAACCCTAGGAGAACCCAATATCCGGACCCATATGGGAGCCCAACCTTAGGAGGACTCCATACCATGATCCATCCTAGAACCTGACCCAAATCCTATGACCCCAGATCCTATAATCCCTGACCCATAGATCTGTACCCTTGTCCTATGAGCCTAGGGAGCCCATAACCGTAGGTATCAATCTAGTACTAGTCATGCTTCCCCTAGTCAACTTGAACCCCATAGGATTAGCTCCCCTAAATATGAGCCCAGTAGTGAGCCAATACCCCTTAGGAAAACGAAACCTACTAGGATTAGTGGCCATAATCAGAAACCAGGACCTAGCCAATTTTTCCCTAGCCGACCTTCTCCAACCATTCCTGAGATTGACAAGGCGACATTAACGTGGAGTGTATGAAGCTGATGCAAACTAGTGGATGAGTATGAGGGAGAAGAGGAGACACCTTTAGATGACCTAGAATTAGCTGACCCAATAGATACCCAGGTAGAAAACCAACCCAAAGCTAGTTGACTTGACCACATCCAACCTAAAGATATGTGGAAGAACAAATAGAGGAAGAGAACCTAGGTACTGCTGCTAGAGCCTTACCTGAGGAATCCAAGAGAGGGAGCCAATTATAGAGTCAGTCCTAAAATACAAGAACAAAAGATTTATTAAGGACTTGATCTCTTTGAATCAGTACCTTCAGGATGAGCCTCCTCTATAGTTCCTATAAGGACCTCTTCCCTGGATTAGTAACCCATCCTTCCATTATGCCAACCCCATAGATAATCACAAACCTCGTAGGGTGCCTCATTAGTCTAGGATTAGTCCCTGACATGCCTTCTTTTTCGAACTTATCCAACTAACCTTGAACCTTTTTCCCTACCCTACCAAACGACTTCTGAACCCACTTCCTATTTTCTGCCCTTTCCTGAACCCTCCAGCATTTCTAAGATCATTAGATTGCATTTAGCTGAGATTAGCATACTGCATGCATTCATCATGCAGTTAGGTTGCATCTTACTTCTGGCATACTCTTGGATTTGCTAGGAGTTCACTGTAAATTTCATGTGCATTTCAAGCTAGGATCAAACCTAAAGAACCTATAATCTATTAGGTTTAGATCCAAAGAGTTCAATAAAATTTCCTTCGATAGGAATGCATAGTCGAGTCTGTTAGGTGTAGCTTGAGTCCCTTTGCATCATCTTGTTAGGAGTCTGCATGTGCCTAGCATGTTCACCACCTGCACTAATGTTAAACAAACAGGCTAATTCCCGAAGATGGATCAAAGAATTTGATGTAGTGGATTCTATCTTGGTTAGGCTTAGGCCTAAAAGAAGCTTCATGCTCGCAGAGCCGGACCTTTTAAAGTGATAGAGAAGGTTGGATCAACTGCCTAGGTGTTAGAATTGCCTTCAGATTTGGGCATTAGTTCTACCTTCAATATTACAGATCTGGTTGAGTATAGGGAACCGGCATCGATACCTAGTAAGGCCTTTGGACCTATTCCTTTTCATTGTGAGTGACCCTAACCCAGAGTGTCCACTAACAAATTGGCCTGAGAGAGGAGAACGGATCGAGCGTATCCTGGATGATCAAGCCATCACGACCCGGGTCATGACTATCAATGCTTCCTAGTCCGATGGCAAGGCCAGCCAGAGTCAGACGATTCATAGATTTCTCGAGAGGACATGCAATGCCTCACCCAGACCTTCTCGAGAGATATGTGAGCCAATCTGACCTTCACTCGACAGGGTCGATTTCCTCCCACCCCGGGAGAATTGGTGCGGATACCAAAGGTACCAGAATAAGACAGAGGCTTTTAAACCCTCTGTGAATTGATCAATAATTTATGAGTCCATCTATAATAAGGGCCTAGCCCATCTGAGTCCTTTTTTAGTTGTTGTTTGAGTCTTTTGAGTTGTTATTTCAGTTCTGTACTAGTCAGTTTATGTTGAGCTAGTTCAGTCCAATGCTAGTCAGCTCATGTTGAGCTAATTTTATTTTTTTGAGTCCTGTCCAAGCATACTGAAGACTCAAGACTATATCATACAAGTGAAGACCAAGTCCAACTAGATTAAAGACATGGAAGTATAGCCCAAGTCCAACCCAGCTTGAAGATTTGAAGATCCCAGGAGGAAAATTCAGAAAACCCTGATTTCTTGCAGATGCCCTCCAGATGCCCAGATTTCCTTCCAGATGCCAAAATATATTCATAGACCAAAGCATCCATGATTTTAGAGGTCCATCTGCATCCTAGCCCAAAGAAATCAAGCCCAGGTGCCAAGCCCAAGCCCCTAAGAAGCAAGATACCAGGGAATATTCCTGCTACCTGGCTACCAGGCCACCCCAGCTTCCAGAGGCCCAAACCCATGCACCCGGGCACCTTTGGGCCGGCCCCTTGCTTCTCTTAGAAGCCCAACACGCCCCCCTAGGTGTCCTTGGAGTGTTGGCCAAGTCAAGAGAAATTTTAGGGATTTTTTCTACCTAATGTTTTTTTATTTTCTAGCTAGGGTTTGAGAGGGAAAAGGATTCTCATGTAAAGACTAATGTGCCCTTACTTGGAGCCCAAGGTTAAGGGTCTATTTAAGGGACCCTAGCCTCTTGTATGAAGGGAGAATTTTTGATATGAATTAAAATCTTGAGTTCTTCTATTGAGTTGTGTTATACCCTGCTATGTGCATAAAGGGGTTTGTGAGAGTTCTTCTTCCCGGTGTTTGCAATCATCTTCCTGCTGCCAACAAACCCTCCAGATCCCTGGATGCCCACTCCAAAAGAAGCCTTCCCTTACTGTTTTTCCTTTTTTTTCTTGTTCCTTTGTGAGCTTTCTAACCCCTGACAAGTCGTTTGCAAGTCCCTGAGTTTTTACGAATCCAACGACTCCAGCCAAGCCTCAATCGGATCACCGAGCAGAAAGCCGAGTATCCGCGGGTCTTTGGCTCGGTTTTCCAGGCCGCATCCATCGAGGAACGAGAGACCCCTTCGCTGTGATCTCCACAGACATTGTCAGGTACACCCCTCTACCTCCAGTAGTTTTATTGTAGGAGAACTTGCCCTAACCGAGGCTTCTCAGCCTCGGCGGTCCTTCTTTGCTACTTTTCTAGGTCCTAATCTGCATGCTGATCTTCAAAAACTCATACAAAATTCCCTACAAATAATTTTGATCTGAAATTTGGGAATTAATCACCTAACTTAACATGTAAAATATACAAAAAAAATGGCATGCATATTAGTCCGACATCACATGTTCTATAAATGCATGCTCCACTAGGCCCCAGGCCCTATAGCATGTCGCCACATCCACGATCGTGCAACCGAGGGGCTCTCCTAGGTTATTAGTCCCTATGCATATTAGTCCCACATCACATGTTCTATAAATGCATCCATATTAGTCCCACATCCCTATAGCTTGCTCCACTAGCACCCATGGACATCCATGACCTCATGGTGACAACGCATGCATGGGAAGCTTTTGCTAGCCATATAGGGGGCCCCCCTCATCGTGGTGACCTACAGAGCCCTAAGGGAGAGCTCCCTGCTCCACCACCACCACCTTCGGTGGATCCTCAGATCATCACACTGGCCTAGCAGTGTAGAGTTTTATGTGGTGCTCCCAAGCTTTGGAGAGATTTGGGAGGCCATGGCAGGGATGTTCAAGGCGATCCCTAGGTGCTTGGAGGCATGCCAAGCGATTTTTAGAGATGTTCTAGAGGTCTTGGAGGTGTTCCAGGGAAGGCACATAGTTTGGGAGCTTAGGTTTATAAGTTTCCAGGGTCTTAAGTCATGTTGGGTCAGGGGGCTTGACCTAGGATTGAGAGAACATGTAAGACATGGGTGTTTGGCTCGGGGTTTGAGTATTTTCTCACATTGACTTGTTGGGGAGAGTTTTTTGAGAGATTGTAACATAACCCAGTTGGATTATGGGTTGGGTCCAGGTCTAGCTGGCTACCCCCAGGTGTGAAGGGGGTACAGTTGGTTAGTAGGTTAGCTTAGTTGGTTGGTTGGTTGTAACCAACTTAGGAATCCTAACCACCTAAGGAGTCCTAACCTATTTGGGTCCAAGAAGAAGAAGCCTAACAACTCAAGAAGTCTAAGCCCAACAAGAAGACCAAGATCTACCCACTCAAGGATGAAATCGCATGCACTCTATATAAAGATGAGGTGGGGGCAACGTTTTGAGTAACTTCAGTCCGTGGGGAGTCCGGAGGACTTCTCACAGTTGTGAGACTATGAGGGAGGACTGTGGGGCTTGGCTCATGGTCTTGGTGAGAGAGAGAGTGGTGTGAGCATGAGAAGGCTCATGGTTCTTGGGGGCTTGGAGCATGAGGCTTCTTAGGATGACTCTTGGTTTTGGAGAAGGGGGCGTGAGGCTTCTTGGTTCACAAAGAAGGGATGCCATCTTGTGTCTTGTTCTTGAGAGGAGATGGCACAAAGCTTCTCGATTTTGAAAGGGGGTGCTATTTCTTGTATTGTAACAAGATTTTTCTCCAAGGAATACAATCTCTCTTTTCTCCTACATCACTTCTCCTATATCTCCTTTGCAGATTGAATTCAAGAACAGGTTGTGTTGGAACTGTGGCGTGCCTTGACCGTGGAATAGAGCGAGCGGATGAGTTGAAGATGGCTGCTTGTTGATCTTAAGAAAACAAGAACCCAACATGGCTACAACCTTTTCTTGGATTTAATCTTGTAAAGAGAAGGAGAAGAGGAGATGAAAAAAATATACGAGAAAAGAGAGATTGATCTTTATTAATCTTTGGAGAAGAAACTCTTGATTACAATCAAGAACTAGCGCCTCTCAAAACAAGATGCCCCATGCACTCCTCTCCAAAAACCTCACGTAGAAGAACCTCCACATGAAAACCAAGATCCTCTCCATGTCCCTCAAACACCCCAACCGTCGACCCCTCCTTTCTTTAATAATATGGGGTGGTGGTTATTGGTTTCGAATCTTGGGTGGTTAGGCATCTTGAAAAAAGGTCCAACCAATTTGGTTAGGACCCTGGGTAATTGGGCTAACCAACTAAACAACTAACTAATTAACTAACCTAATCCCTTTTCACACCAAAGGAGTAGCTAGCTATACCTAGACCCAACCCCATAACCCAATGAGGCTATGTTACAATCTCTCAAAAACTCCTCCCTTCTAGTCAATGAGAAAACTCTCAACTCTGGATCAAGCCCCCTAACCAATATGACTCAAAGGGCCTTGGAAACTTATAAACCTAAGCCCCCAAACCAATATGACTCAAAGGGCCTTGGAAACTTATAAACCTAAGCCCCCAAACCATCTTAGACACCTATGAATACATCATGAATCCCCTGGAACATCTCCAAGACCTCTGGAACACCTCCAAAAACTACTTGGCACACCTCCAAGCTCCTAGGATCGCCTCGAACATCCTTGCCATGGCCTCCCAAGTCTTTCCAAGGCTTGGGAGCACCACACAAAATTCTACAATCTCCACCTTAGTACCCCCAAGCCATGGCAAACCTAGCAATGTCCTCCTGGACAACCCTGCTGTAACTATATATCTTGATAGCTCCTTGTACGAATCTCCTTGCCTCTACTAACACCCTTCAGCTACTGAGCCTTTGGGATGACCACCTCCATTACTGAAGATCCTTGCTTGTACCCTAACACCACCATTGTAGCCTTCCTTCTACCTGGGAGCTGCATCAATCTTTTCTTGGACTTCCCTGGAGAGACCACAGTGATCCTGAACCAGCACTCGCTGTAATTGGAGCTATACCTGACACCATCTCTTTAGAGCCACGCCTCACTACCTGTGCACACTGCTCCACCTACCTCGGTGCACCCTTGGTGCTAGTGCTGGGATGTGACTCCTCCTCATGCACCCCTCCGCTCTGACCTCGTGTCAAATCCTGCTCCACCCATGAAGCCACCTCTCCCCGGTGCTCCACCTGAGATTGAAGTCCCCCTGATGCCATAGAGTGAAATCCCGAGGCCAGCCACTCAACGCTACCCTGTTGAGCCTGTCACTGTACCTTATACTCCATCGCTGCCTCCTCAGACCCTTTACATCCTACGAACCTCTCCGAGACTATTTCAGTTACACTGCACCTCGCAGGCTCCTCCGAAATAACTAAGCTCATCTGACTCTTCCTTTGACCCAGCGACTGAACCTAAGAAATCTGGGCCTTTCCTTTCTCCATCCTTGCACTTCTTCCTAAGCGGACACTCCCACTTAAAATGCCTTCCTACTTCACACCTGTAGCACTTTCCCGTCATGCTACCTATCTTGGATTGTACCCGTCCCACCTGTTCACCTTTGTTCTTCCATTTCCTTGGCCTCTCTGACACAGCCAAACCCTCCTAGAAGACCTCCCTCTTCATCATCCATTCTCACCGCTCATTGGACCTTAGCACTGATATGATCTCCTCATACACCAGCGTCTCCTTTCCATACAGTAGTGTAGTCACCAACGGATCGAAGCTCCCAAGTAGTGAATATAAAAGTAGTAGACTCTTATCTTCCTCTTCAATACCCATCCCAATGTTAAGTAAATCCATGATCATCCAGTTAAATCGCTGAATATGTCCTGCAACATCCTCGCCCTCCTGCATCCGAAGGCTGTATAGTTGCTTCTTCAACACCAACTTGTTGCACATATTCTTTTCCATGTACATGGTGTGCAACCTCGACCACAATTTCTTGGATGTCTTCTCTTCTAACATAGCATACAAAACCTCATCCACCAGACAAGCCCTAATCGTAGCACATGCCCTTTTCTCCAAGGACATCCACTTCTTGTCATTCATACCCCCTGGCCTATCTTCCAAGGCCAGATCTAATCTCAAGTGAACCAACAAGTCATCCACCCTAACTTCCACATGGTGAAACTTCCTTTTTGATGGGGCACGGGATAGGGATAGGATCGTCGGCGAGCTAAGAAGTCGCCGAAGATTAGGGTATCCTATTTTTTTTTCTATTTTATGATTTCTTTATGGTGGTGACGAAGGAAAAAATAGGGATGGAGGATAACGAGGATGGACTACCACGAACCCTGAAACCCACTCTCACAGAGAGACTTCACACCTCTAGGGCATTATACCTACCACCCACCTCACTACATGCAGTCTAGGGTATCTCACCTACCACCCATCTCACTACACGCGGAGCCCAGGGTATTTCACCTGCCACCCAGGTCACTCCTGGAGCCATGAGGGGGATTTCAAAGAACGTGGAGGAAAACGAAGATGGGGGGATAACTAGGGCATCACGCCCCTATGATGTCCCGAAGGACAAAGACAACATCAACACCCGCAGGTGAAGACATAATGGGCCATAGCCCTGAACAACAACTGCCAAACCAACTGACAAACCAAATCCCAAAAATTCAATTTCATCTCCTTTTTACAATAGGAATGAGGGGTTATTTATAAGCTCCATAACCCTCATTTGAATTTGAATACAGGATAGGGATAACTCAAATTTAAATACAAGATAGGATAAGATAAGCCTATCCATATCTCAATCATAACCAACAAAATCCTAATTTAAATTTCAAATAAAAGATAGGATAAGATAAGCCTATCCATATCTCAATCATAACCAACAAAATCCTAATTTAAATTTCAAATAAAAGATAGGATAAGATAAGCCTATCCATATCTCAATCATAACCAACAAAATCCTAATTTAAATTTCAAATAAAAGATAAATCCTAAATTTATTTTTCAAATTTATTTGCTGCTCCGAAATTTGTGCTGCTCCGAGATTCGTGCAGGATGATGTCCCCATCATTCTCCTGAGGTGGGGAAAGCAGGGGTGTCGACACAGAAAAGAGTTGGGAAGAAGAAACGTACCCTAATCCATCTAGGCTCTGATACCAAGTTGATGGGGCACGGGATAGGGATAGGATCGTCGGCGAGCTAAGAAGTCGCCGAAGATTAGGGTATCCTATTTTTTTTTCTATTTTATGATTTCTTTATGGTGGTGACGAAGGAAAAAATAGGGATGGAGGATAACGAGGATGGACTACCACGAACCCTGAAACCCACTCTCACAGAGAGACTTCACACCTCTAGGGCATTATACCTACCACCCACCTCACTACATGCAGTCTAGGGTATCTCACCTACCACCCATCTCACTACACGCGGAGCCCAGGGTATTTCACCTGCCACCCAGGTCACTCCTGGAGCCATGAGGGGATTTCAAAGAACGTGGAGGAAACGAAGATGGGGGATAACTAGGGCATCACGCCCCTATGATGTCCCGAAGGACAAAGACAACATCAACACCCGCAGGTGAAGACATAATGGGCCATAGCCCTGAACAACAACTGCCAAACCAACTGACAAACCAAATCCCAAAAATTCAATTTCATCTCCTTTTTACAATAGGAATGAGGGGTTATTTATAAGCTCCATAACCCTCATTTGAATTTGAATACAGGATAGGGATAACTCAAATTTAAATACAAGATAGGATAAGATAAGCCTATCCATATCTCAATCATAACCAACAAAATCCTAATTTAAATTTCAAATAAAAGATAGGATAAGATAAGCCTATCCATATCTCAATCATAACCAACAAAATCCTAATTTAAATTTCAAATAAAAGATAGGATAAGATAAGCCTATCCATATCTCAATCATAACCAACAAAATCCTAATTTAAATTTCAAATAAAAGATAAATCCTAAATTTATTTTTCAAATTTATTTGCTGCTCCGAAATTTGTGCTGCTCCGAGATTCGTGCAGGATGATGTCCCCATCACTTTTCCATCAAACTTCTCCATACCAATCTTTACCCCACTACCTTCCATGATCCAAAACAATCATAAAACAACAAAAGATTCAAAAGCTTAAAGAAGATACCTGATGTAAAGGGGGTGGACAGTAGCCCCAGATCTTATCCTTTCTCCCAACACCTTGGGAAAACCCTAGATATGAACCCTTCTCCAAGATCCTTAAGAAACCTGATAAAAAAACTCCTTGATTAGAACACCTTGCTGCACTCTTTGCTGAAAACTTAAACCTTCTTCCACCTCCATGCTGAACCATGTGCTCTGATACCAGTGCCTTGACCGTGGAAGAGAGCGAGCAGATGAGTTGAAGATGGCTGCTTGTTGATCTCAAGAAAACAAGAACCCAACATGGCCGCAACCTTTTCTTGGATTTAATCTTGTAAAGAGGAGAAGAGGAGATGAAAGAAAGATATAAGAGAAAAAGAGAGATTGATCTTTATTAATCCTTGGAGAAGAAACCCTTGATTACAATCAAAAACCAGCGCCTCTCAAAACAAGATGCCCCATGCACTTCTCTCTAAAACCCTCATGCAGAAGAACCTCCACATGAAAACCAAGATCCTCACCACGTCCCTCAAAGGACCCTAAACCATTGACCCCTCCTTTCTTTAATAATATGGGCTGGTGGTTATTTGGTGCGGACACCAGGGTTAACACCAAAGCTGACACCAGGGCAAGAAAGAATTGACGGGTCAATCCCACATCCCTATGGATCACCTATGAATAAAAGCCCAAAGCCCCAAGCCCCAATCACTTGTATATAGTCTATTTTAAATTCTGTTATTTTAGCCTAGTTGGTTTTAGCCCTAAACCCCAAAATTGAGTCTGTGAAAAAAAAAACCCTGGATCCAAAATTGAGTATGTGAGAAAACCCCTGAACCCAAATAAAACCTGTATATATATACAAACCCTATTTACCAAGTTGAGTTGAGTCAATATTTGATTTTTGGCTTGTGAGATTATGCCTTTTGATCAATTTGATCAAGTTGGGTTTTAAATTAGCTTCAATTAAGTCCTTTAGTTATTTAGTTGGTTGAGTCATGTGACTAGTTATTTTAATTAAGTCCTGTAATACAAGAGGGGACCCAATTCAAGACACCATGTGTCAACCCAAATCAAGACACTATGTGACACCATGGGCTAGCCCAATTCAAGTCATGTGCTAACCAATTCTTGACACCACATGTCAATTAATTCATGGTGCCACATCCTCAATTCTTGATGCCTATGTCACATGCCACAGGCCACATCACCTGCCACATTATCTTGGACATCATCACATGCCATGTCACTTACTCTTGGTCGGCCACAAGGGATTTATTTTTAGCGTTAATCAAGAATCAAGAAGTCCAACTTATTTTGATTTCAAGATATCAGGACATCAAACATCCAAACATCAGGACATCAGACATCCGAACATTCAGACAACATTCAAGTTTATGCAAAAGGGGGTGCCCATGAATTAAATTCTTATGTACTGCCCATTTAAATTCCATCCTGATTTTCAAGAATAAAATGGAAGGACTCCATATCTCATTTAACGCCTCATCTTATCTTCTTTTTATTGCCCAAATTCAAGGGAGCACCAATGTATTTCAAGGAGTCCATGGAAGAAGGGAGTCAAATCTATCTACTTCAAAGGAGTCCAAAGAAAATATTAGTCCAACCTTACCTAACTTATGTTTGGATTATCTTCATCTATTTTCAAATGCAAGGAGATTAAATTGAAGTCCAAGATGAATTGATGCCCAAGAAGAGAAGGATTACCACCCACTTCTCATTTGAGAGTTATTTTTGTCACACATTTAAATGAGCACCTTATTTATCTCTTGTTGCCCACCATAATCCAAGTGTTGTCACTAAGTGAAAGAAGCCTAAGAAGAGATAAATGCCAAGAAGCCAAGATGCCCAAGAAAGGATTCAAAGGTCTTTGATGCCCAAGGGAAGCCAATTCCAAGAAGTTCTTGCCTTTTCAACAAGAACTCAATACTTTGTATCCCTTACAATTCTTATTGGTGGTTTATAAATACCACCACCAACCCCTTTGTATGGAATTAATTTTTATTCATGAAATAAAGGAGATATTCTCTATCATTCTTTTGCTATAATGGCATCGTAGGGTGTGAGGCCCTAAATTTCTTTGTTCTCCAGAGCATCGCGGGGTGTAAGGCCCTAAATTCCTTTGTTCTTCGGAGCATCGCGGGGTGTGAGGCCCTAGTTATCCAACTATCCATCTTTCATCCATCCAACAAACCCTAAAACCACCACTTTCTTTCTCTTCTTCTTTCCTTCCTTTCTTGCTTTCTAACTTTTTTTTTGTGAGTGTTTCAGGTGATCAAGATCAGAAGTGAGGGTGTTTTTGCTTTGGAACTAGTTTCCTTGTAGATCCGAGTCCGAGAATGACAATCCTGAAGTTCTACTGTGAAATCTTAGAGTACTGTTTCTGATCCACATCAAAGAGTGACAAATCTTCATTGGTAAATCTAAACACTTCCTCTCTCTTAAGATCTAATTCCTTGAAAGTTTTAAATCCTAGTTTATGGTGGTTTCTTAATCACCAAGGTCCTTTCCTACTTAGATTTGTTAGATCTACATTGCGTGCTTGAAACTAGTTGACTAGTTTTCTTTCAATTAATTGCTTTGAATCTTATTTCTGATAAATTCCAAAAAAATTAATTTTTGTTTAACCTTTGATAAATAGATCTAAAATCGAAGTAATTTAGTTTGCATATTTTGTCCCTTATCAGTTTTGGTATCGGAGCAGATTAAACTAGGGTTTAATCGCTCTTTGCTAAAATTTCTGCATATCTAGTCTAGGCTAAAATTAAAATTATATGAAACCTACATAAAAAAATACAAAAAAATTAGTAATTAATTTTTTATTAATCCTCTGCTAATCAGCCATCTAATCTCAAAAAATCTAAAAATATACTGTTACGACCCATGGGAGTAATGAGCTATGGTCGGACGTGATAACCTAATATTAGAAATCTGAAAACTAATTAGATCTGAAATTCAAACTTAAAAGAAAGGATTTTATTTTTTGCTATTTTCTATTTTAAGTTTTATTGCATATTAGGTTTTCATCTTTGTGTGCATATATTGTTAACCTAATCTTAAGGGCACTTCTACTATCTCAGATCAGAGCAGGATTTCATCACCTGTCTTGGGCCCAAAATAACCACTTTTGCATTGAACCTAACCCTAATTAAAATTAACTAGAAACCTAAAGCAGTTTAGGGATACCAATAAGGTTGGGTTCCAAGTATTGTGTGAAAGCTAGTGCACCCAATCCTTTAATTATCTCTTGAATCTGGTATCTAAGGCTAGAGGTCCAGAGGAAAATATCCTAAGCGGACTCATGGTTTTTAATTAGGACCCTATGAAAGTAGGGGGAGCCTCACATGACCCCACCTCTTACCTGGCCAGTAGACAGGGTAATTGCTGAATTGGTTGTAAATTGAGCCGACCCATTCTACTTAAGCTCCAGGTCTAGGAAACCCTAGTTCAATTTGTGTGATTACATTGCATGGCTACTAGATTAGGAACTCCATACCAGTAGTCTCCCCAAACCCAACCCAGCCTGACCATGGAGTCGAACCTTAAAATCTTTCTTAGGACCTTTACTGAACAATGTACCCAAATGAACCATAGGTTTGATCGACTAGATGAACGGTTAGAAAACCTAGAGAGAACCCCTGTGACCCGTGCTAAGCCTAAACTTGAGACCCCATGTCCTACACCTTCTAACCCTAGGAGAGCCCCACACCTTGACCCAATCTAGGAGACTAACCATAGGAGACCCAATTATGATTCCATAGACCAGGATTAGAGAGCCACTAGGAACTTTAGGGTAGAAGCACCTATATTTGGTGGTGATCTTGATCTTGAGGATTATATTAATTATGAAGAAGGTACGGATCTATATTTAGAGAGAGAACTAATGTCTGATGAAAGAAAGTTTAAGTTTGCTAAGCTTAAGTTAGTACTCTAGGCCAGAATTTACTGGGATGATGTTGAAAGAATGATCAGATGAAGAAGAGACATACCCATAACTATCTGGAGCCACATGAAACTTAAACTTAGAGAAAAGTACCTACCCAAATCATATGAACCTAGCTCCTATGAACCTAGGTCCTATAAACCCAAATCTTACGAACCTAGATCCTATGTACCCATGTCCTATGAGCCTAAGAGACCCATAACTCATAGATCTGAACCCATGTCCTATAAGCCCAAGGAACCCATAACCCCTAGGTATCAACTTAGTGCTAGTCAGGTTCCCCTTAGTTGGCCAGAACCCATTAGGGTTAGTTACCCTTATCAAAAATCAGGATATAGTCAAGTCCACCTGAGTCGACCCAATTCTCACCCGAGCCGACTCAACCTTAACCTGAGCCGACTCAACCTTAATTCGAGCTGACCCATCCCTACTAGCCTAGATCTTAGCCAATTTCTCCTTAACCAACCTACTCCTACTACCCTATTGGTTCACGAGGATAACATTGAAGAGGAAGTGTATGAAGCTAATGTGAGCCTAGTAGATGAATATAAAGATGAGGAGATACAGGAGGAAGACTCAGAGTTAGTTGACCTTGACCATTCCCTGACTGAAGCTGTACTAGTAGGACAAGTAGAAAAAGAGAACCATGAGGAGTCTAACCCAACTGCTAAGGCTTCACCTGAGAAAACACTAGAAGAGAGTCAAGCCACAGAACTTAGTCTTGAAGTAATCAGTGAGGACTTGATTTTTCCAAACCAGCAACCTCAGGAAGAATTCTCTCTATTAGTCCCCATTGAAGATCTTTTTCCTGAAATTCTTGATTCATCCTTTCTTCAGGCTGACCCTTTATTACCTGTTGACAAAACTCAATGTCCAAACTTTAAGGTCATCCTCATTGATCCAGAACCATCCTAGGAATCCACTTCATACTTCCTACCCTATCATCAGGTTCACAATGCCTCTAGAGCCATTCGATTACATTTAATTGAGGTTATTAGGTTACATAAGTCCATTGAGCATGTTAGGTTTGCATCTTATTTCTAAAAAACCCTATGGCATCTATTAGGGGTTCCTGTTAAATTTTCATCTACATGTCACCCGCTGACCAAGGGTGAAGCACATAATTAAAATTAAGGACTTAAAATAATAATAATAATAATAATAATAATAATAATAATAATAATAATAATAATAATAATAATAATAAATAATTTTTTTTACTAGGAATGCATGATTGAGTCTATTAGACATTTGCAGAGTCATATGCTAAACATATTAAAGAATTGCATAAGGTAATAAATAAAAAGATCAAAGAAAGCAATGAATCATATAAACGTATGGCTGACTCAAGAAAAAGACTTAAAGAATTCAATGAAGGAGACATTGTCATGGTCAGGCTATGACCTGAACGGTTCCTACCTGGAACCATGAAAAAGTTACATGCCCATAGTAGTGGACCATACAAAGTAATTAGAAAAACTGGATCTAATGCCTATGTGCTTGAGTTACCACTTGAGCTAGGTATTAGTTCTACTTTCAACGTTTCAGACTTATAGAGTATAGGGAGCCAACGTTGATACCTAGTGAGCCTTTTGGGCCTAATCCAATCCTTGAGAGTGAGCCAACCCATGTGTGTCCACCTGCCATACTACCAGCACGGAGAGACATGATTGAGCGGATCTTGGATGACATGATTATTGCTACTCTGAGCAAAGACTATCAACGATATCTGGTTCATTGGCAAGGGTGACCTGAGACTGACGATTCTTGGATCACCAGAGAGGATTTGAAAAGGATTGATCCCGACTTACTAGAATACTATCACAGCAGAGTTTACCCATACTCGACAGGGTCGAGTTTCTCCCACCTAGGAAGAATTGGTGAGACACCAGGGCTAACACTTGAGCTGACACCAGGGCTAGAAGGAATCGACAGGTCAATCCCACGTCCCTGTGGATCACCTATGAATAAAATCCCAAAGCCCCAAACCCCAATCGCTTGTAAATAGTCTATTTTAAATTCTGTTATTTTAGCATAGTTGGTTTTAGGCCTAAACCCCAAAATTGAATCTGTGAAAAAAAAAAACCCTGGACCCAAAATTGAGTCTGTAAAAAAATCTCTGAATCCAAATAAAACCTGTATATATATACAAACCCTATTTACAAAGTTGAGTTGAGTCAGTATTTAATTTTTGGCTTGTGAGAATATGCCTTTTGATCAATTTGATCAAGTTGGGTTTTAAATTAGTTTCAATTGAGCCCTTTAGTTATTTAGTAGGTTGAGTCATGTGAATAGTTATTTTAATTGAGTCCTGTAATACAAGAGGGGATCCTATTCAAGACACCATGTGCCAATTCAAGACACCATGTGTCAACCCAAATCAAGACACCATGTGACACCATGTGCCAGCCCAATTCAAGTCATGTGCTCACCAATTCTTGGTGCCACATGTCAATTAGTTCATGATGCCACATCCTCAATTCTTGGATGCCTATGTCACTTGTCACAGGCCACATCACCTACCATATCATCTTGGACATCATCACATGCCATGTCACTTACTCTTGGTCGGCCACAAGGGATTTATTTTTAGCACTAATCAAGAATCAAGAAGTCTAACTTATTTTGGTTTCAAGATATCATGACATCGATATCGAGACATTAGGACATCAGACATCCAGACACTCAGACAACATTCAACTTTATCCAAAAGGGGGAGCCCATGAATTAAATTCTTATGCTAGAACAACCATATATTCAGCATAGATTTGATACAATCATCATCTATCCTTTTGATCTGAATATGTTTCAGATCTAATTCTCATCCATGGATGTTAAAGAAAGGAGAACCGTGGCTCTAATGCCACTATTAGAGTTCTCCCAAGAACAATATATTGCATTATATCATGAATCAAAAGAGTGACGCAGTGGAAGTAGATATAAAAACTATTTTATATCTAACATGCAATTTATAGATAAATCTAATTTATTCATAATAAATTCTAAACAAGCTATTATAGATGAAAAAATATCAGATCTGAAAATAAAATAATCTTAAATAAAAATAACTTACCTGGATGGCTATCCTGGCCTGCTTTGAAAATTGTGCTGATCCCGCTTTTGAATCGGGATTCTACTGGAGCCGTGAAAATGCCCAGCCTCTGTTGGTATCCGCATAGAGCTCGCATAACCAAGTCGTAGAGAGCACTAGACTACTAGATCCTTGCAGCCCTCTCCTATATTAACAAATTGGATGCTTTAAAAACTGTACTGATCCAAAACTAGATCGGCTTTTCTTGAACTGGCTTCTATCTTGCAAATTGAGATTTGCAAGACCTAGGACCTCTTTCCTTCTTCTTTCTATTGTGAAGAAGATCTCTCCAGATTCTTGAACCTCACACAATGAAGGAGAAAACACATAAAAGGGAGAGGACACCTTGACGCCCCAAGAGAGAAAAGCTCTATGTTGACGCCCAAGAGATGTTTACGCCCAAGAGAGAAATATTTCATGCCAAAAGGAGAAGTCATTTGGTCGGCCATCCCCTCTCCCCTTTTTATGATTTATTTCTCCCATCCCTCCAAGCCAAAATACTAGAATTTAATCTAATATGGTTTAGGTTTTAAGAGGAGTAGAAGAGAAGGACTCTTCGCTCTCTCATTCGTTCTCCATGCTAACTCCTTTTTGCGCCCACCTATGTTTCATGCCAACTTCTTTGTCATACAAAATACTTGGGCCCACTAGCTTGGCATGTGGAGACATGGGGATACAAGGAGAGAGATCCCCAGTCCAACAGGACTCTAAGTCATGGTCCAAATAAATTGATTTGACAGTCAAATCAAAGCCAATTTTAAACCCAATCGTACCCATTTCAAAAAGGCTATTGATCCAACTCAATTAGGATCAATTAATTGAGTCGACTCAATTAAATTCAATCTAATTTAATTCAATTAATAACTAATCCATAATTTATTAATTGTAACATTTATAATTAGGTCAAAATGTACTAAAATTATCAAATTTAGTAACATTTTGATTTGCTGATTGGTTACTTAAGCTCCTAATATGTGTGACCCCTCAAGTCCTATCTTGTCTGGTAATGAGACATGCTATAATCTCTATTATACAACATCGAAACTCCTTTTGTTGGACAGAAATAATTTTTGCTCAACCCTAATCAAGATCATCGATCTGAGAATGATCCTAATGAGCTCTCACAATCCACTAGTGACACCTAGCAGTATGTAGTGGCAACCTGGCAGAATAAGATTGGAACTCCTAGGTATAGTTATCATGTGATTTGATTCCTTAAATCTTGACATGATGTTGGTTATGGATACTTGTCAAACCCATCAGTGATATGCTTAACTTAATTGACTCAAGTCCAATTGTGATACTAATAAAAACACCTTTTCATTATCACCCTGCTATGGCCATAGACTTCTGGAGTTAGTCACATTAAGCTGCATAGGATTATTCCTTACTACTAAGGTTGATAGATCTCTACAAGTGAACACCCTACTCCTATAATAAATTTACTGCGTCAACGAACACCGCAAGGTCCCGAATGGATAGGAACCATGTGTTTGTACTGTCAAACTAAAGCAATCTAATTGTGAGTAGCTGAGATACTCTAGGTTAAAAAACTATTAACACAACTATAGTATCAGGAAGTTATTAACGAGTGAGTAGTCATCCGTATAACTTCCTGTACTTGGTCACACTCAGTTCCGTTGATCTCTATCAACTACCTGCACTCTCACTCCAGTGTCACCACACTGTAGGTCAGAGACTCATCTACCTAGAAAGGGAGGTGATATGTTGATTTTAATGGATCAATCACCGTCCTCGTGATATTCCAATAATCGGAAGCTTTTAAGAGTTAATCTTAAAGACACACGCCTTAAATTCTCAACTTTTAAGAATGTGTCATTGCCCATTAAGTCCATTGTTGATTCATAGACACATCAATATGAATGAAACTAATGCCCTTTTATTTACAAAAAAATTAAGTACAAAGTTCATGCCCTAAAAATTATAATGTTTCAAGTCAACTTGGCTTTTAAGGCATACATCTAACAATCTCCCACTTGCACTAAAGCCAATTGGCTACATATCTAAGTCCCATCTTTTCAAGGTGGACTTCAACCTTTTGCTGGCTCAGAGGCTTAGTTAGTGGGTTTGCCACATTATCCATGCAGTCTACTCTTTGCACCTCAACATACTTCTTCTTGAGGTAATCGCGTATGATATGAAATCATCGCTTAATATGCTTAGACTTTTGGTGAGACTTGGGCTCCTTAGCAAGAGCTATTGCACCATTATTATCACAATATATGGGGATGGCATCAGATGGCATCACTCCAAGCTCCACAATAAACTTTTTATATTAGAAGGCTTCTTTTGCAGCTTCAGAGGCAGCGATGTACTCTACTTCTATTATTGAATCTGCTATGATGAGCTGCTTGGAACTTTTCTAACTAGTTGCCCCACCATTGCACAAAACACAGACCTTGATGTAGACTTTCTATCACAGGATCAGACATAAAGTCTGAGTCTGTATATCCCTTTATCTCTAATCTGAACTCCCTCCAAAGACTAAGAACAAATCTTTAGTCCTTCTTAAGTACTTAAGAATGTTCTTCACAGCTATCCAGTATTCTTCACCTAGATTCGACTGATATCTGCTCATGACACTCATAACAAGAGCTATATCAGGTCAAGTACATAATATGACATGCATAAGGCATCCAATTGCGAAAGCATATGGAATCTTGCTCATGTATTGAATCTCTTCAGGTGTGTTAGGACATATTTTCTTGAAAAGATTAATTCCATGCCGAAGTGGAAACAATCCTTTATTAGAGTTCTCCATGATGAACCTTTTCAGCACTTCCTCTATGTATAATTTTTGTGAAAGGCCAAGCATCCGATTATATCTATCTCTATAGACCTTAATCCCCAAAATATAAGATGCTTCACCTAAGTCTTTTATAAAGAATATCTTAGATAACCAACTTTTGATCAAAGTAAACATAGGAATATCATTCCCTATAAGGAGGATGTCATCCACGTACAATATGAGGAATGTCACCGCCCTCCCACTGGCCTTCCTGTAAACACATGGCTCATCATCATTCTTGATAAAATCAAATGATTTGACTGCATCATCAAAACGAGTATTCCAACTCCGAGAACTTGCTTCAATCTGTAGATTGATCTACGTAGCTTGCAAACCTTTTGATCTTTATTATTGGAAGTGAAATCCAAAGGCTGCTCCATGTAGATATCTTTCTCAAGATATCCATATAGGAATGCAGTTTTCACATCCATCTGGCATATCTCATAATTATGATATGCTGTAATTGCAAGCAATGTATGGATGGATTTCATCATAACTACTGGTGAAAAGGTGTTATGATAGTCAATGCCTTCATGTTGACTATACCTATTCGCTACTAACCTAGCTTTAAAGGTCTCTACCTTACCATCTGCACCTATTTTCTTTTTATAATCTATTTACAATCAATAGGTACAATACCCTCTAGTGGATCCACTAAGGACCATACTTTGTTATAATGCATTGATTCAATTTCTGACTTCATAGCATTCAACCTTTCTCGGAGTCGATGTTTGACATCGCCTCATCATAAGTCTTAGGATCAATCAATTGATCCTTGTTCCCCAATAGAAACATTTCTTTTATATCCTCTGTAAGCATACCTAAGTATCTTTCAGGAGGTTCGGAGACTTTAGTAGACCTGCAAGGTGGAAGAGCATTTATGCAAATTGGTTGATTAGGTTCGATCTGATCTTCAGCTGGTTGCTCTTTAGAGACTTTCTCATCGAGCTTAATTAGCCTCCCACTACCACCTTCCTGAATAAACTACTTTTCAAGAAATGTGGCATGTCTACTCATAATCACATTATGATCTTCTGAAAGGTAAAAGTAATATCCTAAAATTTCTTTAGGATATCCTATAAACCAAGCTTTCACAGATCTAGATTCCAACTTATCCACCATTAGTCTTTTGGCATAGGCTGGACATCCCCAAATCTTGAAATGAGCAAGACTTAGTTTCTTACCATGTCAAATTTCATATGGTATGGTAGAAATAGATTTACATGGAACTCTATTTAAATATAGATTGAAGTTTGTAGGGCATAACCCCAAAGAAATAAAGGCAAGTTAGTGAAGCTCATCATAGATTGGACCATATCTAATAGTGTCATATTTCTCATCTCAGACATCCCGTTGAGTTGAGGCTGCCAGGTGGAGTCCATTGTGAGACTATGCCATTATCCTTAAGATAATCTAAGAATTTCCTACTAAGGTATTCACCTCCCTGATCTGACTGAAGAACCTTAAGAATTTTACCTGTTTATTTTTCTACCTCATGTCTGAATTTCTTAAACTTTTCAAAAGCTTCAGCTTTGTGTTTCATAAGAAACACATAACCATACTGTGAACAATCAATAGTAAAGGTTATGAAGTAGTAAAAACCACCCCTGGACTGCACATCAAATAGACCACACACATTAGTATGTACCAGGGCAAGTAATTATGTGGCCCTTTTTCCATGTCCTATAAAGGGTAACTTGGTCATTTTTTCTTGAAGACATGACTCATAAGGTGGATATGATTTAGAATTAATTGAATATAGGATCCCATCCCTTTCTAATTTGTTAATTCTGTCCTCACCTATATGACTAAGCTTTAGATGCCACGTATATTTATTATTTAGGTCATCTTTAGCATATTTATGTCCTATGGCATTCACTTTAATTTTCTCGTTAATATTCAATGATGCATCGGCATGCAAGTGATAGAGACTGTCAATTAAAATAGCTTTTACGATCATTTTATTTCTCAAATAAATATTACAAAAGTCTTTATTGAATAAAAATTCAAATCCTTCCTATGCTAGCATAGAGACAGAAATCAAATTTTTACTAGCTCCAGCACAAAATAACAGTCACTAAGTACTAATCTAAACCCTAAAGGTAACACCAGAGAATATGATCCAATGGCTTGTGTAGCAACTTTTGCTCCATTTCTGACATGTAGGACCATCTCACCTTCTCTCAGCATTCTACTTCTTTCCAGATCCTGCATTGAATTACAAATATAAGCACTAGAGTCAGAGTCTAAAACCCAACTGGAAGTAGATGAAACTATTAGGTTAGATTCAATAACGAGTATGGACTTACCTTCAAAAGGTGCATCCTCCTTCTGTTTCTTTAAGCTTTCCAGGTAGAGAGGATAATTTCTTTTCCAGTGGCCATCTATATTTGTTGACCCCTTGAATGATTTTGATGATAATAAAACATTGGAGCATGCATTTGTTTTACTAACAACTCTCCAAGTGGTTTACAAGTTTTTGTAGGATGATTTTATTGCTCAATTATAACTTCTACAATCTAAGTTTTGTATTGAGTTATGTTGTAAGTATGTCATGTAAAGAAGAGCCCAAAGAAAAAGTAAAGTAAAAATCATGAAAATGGGTTACTTCTGAGTGTGTTTCAAGCTTAAAATTTCTTAGAAATTATTATTAGAAGAGTTGAAGAGTCTTTTGAATGTTTGAAGTCTTGCTAGATGATTTCTGGAGAAGAACTAAGAATTCAATGTAAAACTCATCCGAGCTGACTCGAGTAAAGGGAGCCGACTCTTGTTCATGGCATGCATGAAGGTTTTTGGCATGCAAATATCCGAGTCGACTCAGAGGAACCCGTGTCGACTCATCAAGAGTATCATTTTCTGAATCAAACAGGCAAGTCGACCCGAAGGAAGTTAGAGCCGACTCTATCATTCTGCCAGACATCTGAGTCAACTTTTCAAAAGTTTGAGCCGACTCCTCCAAAGTCTAGAAAGAATAGTTTTGAGACAACAGCCAGGCGAGATGACTCTAATTAGAAGAGCCAACTCTTCCAGAGTGCAGTTTTGAAGACTTATGAATCCGAGCCGACTCAAACTAAGGTGAGCTGACTCTTCCAGAGTAAGGAATTAGAACACTATGTAACTGAGCTGACCCGAATGAAACGAGGTGACTCGACCAGAACTTCTCTAAGGATCCGAGCCGACTTGAAGGTCAATTCCAGGCAGGTAACGACTAATTCTAGAATATCATTTTTGAATTTGAAAAGTGCTCCAACAGTCAAATGTCATATCCCAAAGGTCTACAATGACTAAAATCACCTGAGAAGAGTACAAGACTCTATAAATGAGGGATTGAGATAACTTTTGAATGGTAAATGCTTAGTTGAACATTTATTGAGCTTGTGAGCAAGAGAGCACAAAAGAGAGCATTCAAGTCAGTCTTCAAGTCTTCACCAACTCTCATATGAAGCTTGAAGTATACTTTGAAGAAGTTGAAGAAGCCTTTGAAGTGCATTGAAGTGCAATTAAGAGGGCTTCTCTCGAGCTACATCTGCAACCATCAGACAACATCTGTTTGTCATTTTGTTGCTTATTCTTTTCAATTCTTTTTATGAATTGTTGGGTTATTGGTGAGCCCGGTTTAAAAACCAAATAGGTTCTTGGTTAGCCTGTGTAAAACCAAGTGTTGGGTTCTTGGTGATCCTGCTAAAACCAAGTGTTGGGTTTCTTTGGTGAGCCCGATTTAAAAACTAAAGGGTGTTGGATTTGGATTGTGATCCCGGTAAAACAATCTTACTGTATTCTTGTTAGAATATAGTGAAAATTCTAAGTGGTACCTTGGGTAGTGGATGTAGGAGCTGGGGTGCTCCGAACCACTATAAACTTGCTGTGTTTACATTATAATTTTTCTCCTTGCTTCTGCTTCTACTTTAATTATCTAAACACAGCACCTAACACTTCAAAGAAGTTTTTAAAGAGCACATATCTATTAAATTTTTGAAGTTTCTAATCACCCTCCTCTTGGGAAAGCCACCTGGGCAACAACCGGTATTAGAGCGATGTCTCTAAATACAATTAAAGTAAAGATTGATGGCTTATTCCATGAGTACTTCCTTGGCTGAAGGCCAATCCACTAATAGACCTCCATTGTTCACATGCATGAATTACTCATATTGGAAAGCTAGAATGAAGATATACATTCAAGCTATCAATTTTCAATTATGGAAGGTCATTCTCAGAGATCCACAAGTACCCATGATAAAAATTGATGGCGTGGATGTCCCAAAGCCTGAAGAGGATTGGGATGAACACGACATAAAAATGGAAGAATTGAATGCCAAAGCCATGAGCTTATTATACCATTTTGGATGCTAACGAGTTCAATTGAATTTCCACTTGCTCTTCTACAAAGAAAATTTGGAATAAACTCGAAGTGACCCATGAAGAAACTTTCCAAGTGAAGACTTCAAAAATTAATCTTCTAGTACATAATTATGAGTTATTTAAAATGGAACAAAATGAATTTATCTTTGCCATTTTTCTTGCTTTACAGATATTATTAATGGTTTGAAAAGTCTTGGTAGGGTCTACTTAAATGCTGACTTAGTACAGAAGATCCTTATATCACTTTTGGACAAATGGGACCCCAAAGTGACTGCCATCTAGGAAGCAAAAGATCTAAATACTTTACCTCTGGATGAACTGATGGGTTCTCTCATCACACATGAACTGGCTATGCAGCATAGGACTGATGATGATCAGAAGAAGAAGAAAATAATTGCCTTTAAAGCTGCATTAGATTCAAAGAAACAAGATAATGAATCGGAAGATGACTGCAGCTCCTCCGAAGATGACTTAGAAGACGAAGACATCACAATGGTCATGAGAAGATTTAGAAGATTTATGGAAAAGGAAAAAGGAAGGTATTACAAAAAAATTCATAAGAAAGGGGAGTACAATAAGGACAAGGACAAAGGAAAAGAAAAAGAAAATGATCAAATGCCCATGTGCTATGAGAAACTTGGGCACATCTATCCTGAATGTCCTCTACTAAAGAAAACCTTCAAGAAGAAGAAAAAGAAGGTCATGGTTGCTACTTGGAGTGACAGTGAGGAGTCGACTTCAACTGAAGAAGAAGAGACCATAAAAATTACTAACTTATGTCTTATGGGTCTCGAAGATGAGGTATTGTCCCCCGAACCTCAAATTGAATTCACCTTTGATGAATTAAATTCTACATTTCATGACTTATTATCTGAATTTAAAAAGGCTGGAGTAAAGATTAGAGCTTTAAAGAATATCAATGACTCTTTACAAAAGGAGAAAGAAGAGATTTCAGAAAAGAATAATTTACTGCATAAAAAGTTAAGTATCTTTTTGAAAATAATAAGGCTTTAGAAATTAAGAAAAATATATATCTTAACAAAAACAAAGCCTTGACTAATGAAAATAATGATTTTAAAAAAGGAGGTTGAAAAGCTCAAGCCTTTAGTTGAAAAACTTACTTTATCTTCAAACAAGCTTGAGTTAATTTTAAAAGATCAAAGAACTTCTGGAAATAAAGCTGGAATTGGCTTCAATTCTTCTAATTCAAATGGAATTTCAACTACTACCTTTATGACTTCAAAAGCTTATGTTCCAAAATCAATATCTCAAAAAGCTTTTGCAATAAATATTTCTGCATCCACTTCTAAAGCCGTAATGTGTGCACCTAAGATTTCAAATAGAAAATCTTTTATGTCAAAAGGTATTGCATCTGCATCTTATGCTTCCACATTTAGAACTACAAAATTTACATCTTTTCAAAATTCTAGAATTGTTTGTTATGCATGTAAAGGGTTAGGACATAAGGCCTTTCAATGCAATTTTATTGAAAATGTTAAAAATAAAGTAAGAAAAATTTGGGTTTCCAAAGGAACCATCTTTACTAACCTGCAAGGACCTAAGTTAGCTTGGATACCTAAAAGAACTTGTTGATTATTTTGCAGGAATGTCTTGCAACCTAGAAATTAAAGAAAAGATGGTATCTGAACAGTGGCTGCTCAAGACATATGATGGGTGACAAAGATAAATTCATCATCCTAGAGATGAAAGAAGGAGGTATGGTTACTTTTGGAGAAAATGGCAAGGGGAAAATAATTGGAATCAGTAAGATCAAAATAACTCCTTGTACTTTTATTGAAAATGTATTACTAGTAGACAAATTGAAGCATAATTTATTAAGATTAGTCAATTATGTGATAAAGGCTTCAAGGTTATCTTTGAATCATCTGTGTATTGTAACAAACTCTCTTGATTCTAGCAACAAATTCATTGAACATAGACTTGAAAATATTTATGTGGTGGATCCTAATGGTCTAGCCATGTCTAGTAGTTTTAGTATAGTAGCAATGAATGCTAAGACCAAGGAGTCTTATTTACTTTGGCATAAATGATTAGGTCATGTTAGCATGCATACTATTGCCAAGTTAATTTCTAAAAATCTAGTTAGAGGCATGTCTAAGTTTAAAGTAGATTTTGATCATGTTTGTGATGCATGTCAAATGGGTAAACGAACAAGGAAGAGTTTTAAATCGAAAAATATGTTTTCAACTTCTAGACCCCTTGAGTTACTTCATATGGATTTATTTGGACCAACTAGGACTACAAGCCTAGGTGGTATGAAATATGGTCTTGTGATAGTAGATGATTTCTCTAGATTTATTTGGATCTTGTTTATTGCCCATAAAGCTGTTTTAAAGTTTTTCAAAAATTTCACAAAAAAGTCTCAAATCAAAAAAATCTTTCAATAGTTTCTATTAGAAGTGATCACATCATGAAATTTGAAAATCAATTTTTTGATGATTATTACATAGAAAATGGCATTGATCATAACTTCTCCGCTCCTAGTACACCACAACAAAATGGTGTTGTAGAAAGACAAAATAAGACTTTGAAAGAAATGGCCCGAATAATGTTGTGTGAAGGCAATCTTCCAAGATACTTTTGGACGGAAGCGGTGAACATTGCTTTTTATATTTTAAATCATATTTTAATTCGTCCAATTTTAAGAAAACCCTATATGAGCTTTGGAATGAAAAGAAACCTAACATCAATTACTTTCATGTTTTTAGCTGTAAATGCTTTGTGCTTGTTGCCGTCCTCGTCGCCGCGCCCGTGCCGAGGATCAACCGATCCTCCCTGACCGCCTGGCAAGGGAGCCTCCCTTCCTGCGAGAAACCTGCAACAAAGGGGTTAGAGGACCCTGGCCGGGGATTCCGGCGAGGGGGCTCCGACGGTCAAGTCAGTAGACGACGTGGGGGAACAGACTCTCGCTCCCAGGCCCTCTAAAGGGTCCCAGGTTTGGAGAGTTAACTCGTGAAGGGGAAGCGCCGGGGACCGGAATCTCGGCTGGGCCTGCCTGCCGAGCTCGCGTCCAGTATTCCCCTCTCGGGATCTCTGGCTTTTTTCTCGGAGTGAGGCCTTGTGCCGGTGCTTCCTTCTTGTCCCCAGGCTAGTTGACTTACCTTGCAGTCTCCGGATCCCTCCTCCTTTATCTCCCTCCGTTGTGTGCTTTCCGTCGTGTGCTTGTCCTTTTCCTCCTCGAAAACTCCTCTCCCCTGTCTTCCTTTCTTTTCCCTTTTGGTGAAGGAGGCCAGGCGGCTTTCCGACCTCGTCCACCGGGCCCAGCAGGGAGAAGGCAAGGACAGAAGAGAAAAGGAGGAGGGGGGCGGCGCTGGCAGAGCGGCCAGTCGTCAGGCTTCGGGCTCCGTGAGAGTGCTCTTTTCCCCGAGGGTGGGCGCCATCCGTTTACGGGGCCCGTTCCGTCAGGATCGGGTCTCTCGACTGCGGGACCTTTCGGGCCAATGTAAGTGACGTTCCGCGTGCCGCCGCCCTCCGTACGGGACGCCGTCTGGGGTCGGTACGGCCCGAGGGATGGCCACGGGACCTATCGCCGAGGGATGGCCTCGGGACCTGTCGCTTTCCCCGGGGGCCTCTCCGTACGAGCGGTCTGACCTCGGCTGAGTTGGACCTGTCTCCGGGGGCCAACTGGCGAGAGGCGAGGGATCGGCCGACCTCGGCTTAGGTGGACCCCTACTGGGTAGACACCTGGCGAGGTGGCAGGAGGTCGCCTGGCTTCGGCCGAGGTAGACTCGTCCCCGGGTGGCCACCTGGCGAGAGGCGAGGGATCGGCCGACCTCGGCTTAGGTGGGCCCCTACTGGGTGGACACCTGGCGAGGTGGCAGGAGGTCGCCTGGCTTCGGCTGAGGTGGACTCGTCTCCGGTGGCCACCTGGCGCAAGGCGGGGGGTCAGCCGACCTCGACCTAGGTGGACCCCTCCTGGGTGGACACCTGGCGAGGTGGCAGAAGATCGCCTGGCTTCGGCCGAGGTGGACCCGTCCCCGGGTGGCCACCTGGCGCAAGGCGGAGGGTCAGCCGACCTCGACCTAGGTGGACCCCTCCTGGGTGGACACCTGGCGAGGTGGCAGGAGATCGCCTGGCTTCGGCCGAGGTGGACCCGTCTCTGGGTGGCCACCTGGCGCAAGGCGGAGGGTCAGCCGACCTCGGCCGACCTTACTCGGGGCGGACTCCTCCGAGCCCGGGCGCAGATGAGTCGGTGGGGGAACTCCGCGCCGAACTCGACCTCGGCGGGAGCTGTTTGCTTCAGATAGTCGTCGGGCGGTGCGGTCTTGCCGACCCTAGCTTTGAGGACGTGGCGCTGATTCTGGCAGGGAAACTCGCACGTGGCTCGCTCGCATTCGGCGATACCTGAGCCTGGCCACGTCACTGTCACGGCTGTAACAGTTGCCCCCCAGCCCGCCGTTCCGTCGGGGCATCGTAAAACGGAACGTCGGGATTAATTGCAGACATGACGTGGGGAGGCGAAGATCTTGCATCATAATTGGCACGATCTCCATTCGTCGTGGCTCGATGTGGCTGAAGACCTATGGGGGGTCGCCACGCGTCGTCCACTTGCCCGTAATCAATGCGTCGCTTCGGGGCAGAGGCCGTTACTCTGCTAACGAGGCGACGGTGTCGGGCGTGCGCCCACGTGGCGACCATCCAGTGGTCCGAGGCGGAATGATGGGTACGGCTGCTGCCGGCTGAGTTTGAAAGGGAGGGGACTTTCCAGAACGAGGCCTTTTCCCTTGCTTCGTGGGCTGTTTGCTGCAGGCTAACAACTTCTGCCGCTCGCGCCCGTCTGTGCATTTTTGGGTGAGTGTCTTCTTCTCCTTCTCTAGCCCCCTTCCTCTCTCATTTCTTATTCAGTTTCTTTGTCCTTTCCTTCCCCATGGCGCGCCGTCGCCATGTCTCTTCTAACCCGGACGAGGCCGGTCCATCCCGGCCGAGGACTCCATCTTCTTCCTCCTCGGATGAGGAGGTAATTCCAGAGGAGGTCCGCCGGCGCTTGCAACCCGGGGGTGTCACTATTGGCATCCCCAGGGGGGTCCGGTCCCCTCCGGTTGCGCCTGCCGTGCCCCTCCGTTCACTCCCCGCCTTGGCTTCTCTTCCTGCTCCGCCACTTCTTCCCGCCGGTCCCTCCGGTCATGCCTCTACCATGACCGAAGGTGATCTTTCTCTGCTCCGGGATGCCTATGGCATCCCGGGATCTGTTCGTCTGTTTGCTCCGCGGTCCGGGGAGCGTGTCACCATGAGCGGCCCCGGCCGCATTGCCTTCTACGAAGACTTCCTCCTCGGGGGTCTTCGTTTTCCTCTGCACCCTTTTTTCCTTTCCTTTCTCAGCCATTTCCGGCTCGTCCCGGCTCAGCTGGCTCCTAATGCCATCCGGGTCATCTTCTCCTTCATTGTCTTCTGCCATTTCCACGGGTTCGTTGCCCGTTTTTCACTCTTCAGGGCCCTGTTCACCCTGAAGAAGTGCTCCACCGATGATGGCTGGTGGTACATTTCGCCCCGGCCTAGGTGTCTCCGGTTCGACCTCCCTTCTTCGGTCAAGGGATGGAAGAGCCGGTTTTTCTTTGCTTCGGTCGACGACGTCGACTGGGCTTGGAGCGAACCGGACCGGTCGCCGAACCGGAGTTCTCGAGTCGAGCCCGCGGACCAGGAGTCTTACAGCCAGCTCCTGAGTGACGTGGTCCCGCCGCTCGAGGTTCTGCTTTCTGAGCAGAATCTTTTTGAGGCCGGCATCAGTCCCATCCGGGAGACCGGTGAGATTTGGCCCCGCATTAACTCCTGCCCTTCCCCCCTCTCTTTTTAAGATTGAACTGTCTGACCTTCTGATTTCTCCACTTTGCAGGGATGAAGTTTTCCTTAGAGAATCTTCTGGAGGGAGCGGCCCAGAGGGAGGTCGTCGACGTGGACGAGCCCGTGGCGAAGAGGGCTCGCACAGAGACGAGCCGGGAGGTCGCAGCGGCGACCGCGCCCGGCCTAGCTGCCGCTGTTTCTCTGCCCAGACCTCCTCAGGGCGGCGCCCCTGGCGCCTCGGCCCCACGACCTGGCAACGCCGCCGAGAGAGCTCCGGCGCCCGCCGCTCTGCCCATCGCCGGGCCCACTCCTGTCAGCAGCCCCACGGCACCGCCAGTGGCGACCGCCGGTCCGTCGGCTGTAGCTCCAGCAGAGGGGGCAGCTGCCGCGGGGATCGGCCCGAAGGGCCCGGCGCCGGTGATCTCGCACCGAGACTCGGTCATCCTCGACCGAGGACTGGCGGAGAAGTTGATGGAGTACGCTTCCACCGCCCGGGACCGCCGAGCTCGGGGCGGCCGAGATTACGCGGATGCGCTGCTCGGCATCCTGCCCCAACTCTTCACGGTAAGTCAGAGCTTTCCCTTCTTCTTTACTTCCAATCCGAGGGCTTCTGCCTTGATACTGACATGCGCTGTTTTTGCCTCTGCAGATCGGGAACGACGTCCTCCTACTGAGGAACTACCTCGTAGGGAACGCCAAGCGGGACTCCGATCGGGAGCTAAAGCTTGGCAAACTCGCGGCCGATGTGAAGGACCTGATGGACAAGGGGGCCGAGCTGCGAGCTGAGAAGCAGGCCCTCCAGTCCGACCTGACACGTTCCGAGGAGCGGAACAAAGAATTGGAGGCCTCCTTGGCGGAGGAGCGGACCTCCAACCAGCGCCGGACTGAGGAGGATGCGGCGGAGAAGGCCCGCCTGCAGGCCCATTCCCTGTTTTTGGAGCGCCAACGGGATGAGGCCCGGCGAGAGGTGGCCGCGGCGAAGGACCGGAGCTCCTACATCAACGGGCTCCTGGAGGCGGCGAAGCGGGAAGCGCAGGAGGCCGTCCCCAAGTTCCGGGCCTCCGACGAGTTCACGTCGGAAGTCCGGGAGGCCGCCGTGGACTCCTTCCTGAAGGGGTTCCGGATGTGCCGGGAGAAGGTGGGGGCCTTCTTCCCCCAGCTGGACTTGAGTGGGGTCGTCGTCGGCGGCAGGAAGCCGGGGAGCGAGAGCAGGGTCCCCGGCGCGACCCAGGCGACACCTCAGGCGACACCTGTGGCACCTCCGGCCGGCGATGCCGCGGTCCCGGCACAGCCCCAGGAGCCGGTCGTCGTGGAGGTTGAAGAGGTGGCGCCCGCACCTCCGGCGGACGGCGCCGACCCTGCGCCCCAGTGACCTTTACTTTGTATTCTTGCTGTCTTCGTCCTCTTCTTTTTTCTTGGGGGGTTCCGGCCTGTCGGAGCTCCCAGTTTGTACTGAACACTTTGTAATGAAGACTCCTTTTTCAAAAAAACTTGTCTATCATCTTTGCTTCTTTTTCTTCTTCTTTGTTTGTTTGTGAGATGTCGGTCTGGGACACCTGAGATAACTGCAGGCCTGGTCCTTCTATACTAAATCGAAGGACGGGGTCTGCAGAGCCGTGTTGCGGCAAGGCAAGAATCCTGAGCAGGTCCGACTTTGGGCTGCCTTCATGCTTGCGCGGACAGCACAGTTCCTGCACCATCTTCTGGGCCGAAACCCGGGATCCTCCGGACTGAGCTCGATGCCGCAGGCTTTCTCAAACCTTGCGCGGCTTGCTGAGCCGTGCTCCGGGCTTGCGTGGGCGAAGCGGATTCGGCGCCACCTTCCAGTCGGAGCCCAGGATCTTCCGGACTGAGCTCGATGCCGCAGGCTTTCTCAAACCTTGCGCGGCTTGCCGAGCTGTGCTCCGGGCTTGCGTGGTCGAACTGGGTTCGACGCCACCTTCCAGGCCGAAGCCCAGGATCTTCCGGACTGAGCTCGATGCCGCAGGCTTTTTCAAACCTTGCGCGGCTTGCCGAGCTGTGCTCCGGGCTTGCGTGGGCGAAGCAGATTCGGCGCCACCTTCCAGGCCGAAGCCCAGGATCTTCCGGACTGAGCTCGATGCCGCAGGCTTTCTCAAACCTTGCGCGGCTTGCCGAGCTGTGCTCCGGGCTTGCGTGGGCGAAGCGGATTCGGCGCCACCTTCCAGGCCGAAGCCCAGGATCTTCCGGACTGAGCTCGATGCCGCAGGCTTTCTCAAACCTTGCGCGGCTTGCTGAGCTGTGCTCCGGGCTTGCGTGGTCGAACTGGGTTCGACGCCACCTTCCAGGCCGAAGCCCAGGATCTTCGCAGGCCTCCTCGCTGAAGTTTAGAGAAGAATGTTTAAAGTGAAGAAGCTTTGTTCAAGGAGCCGGGAGCCTTACATCACTGGTAGTACATTCTCAGGTTCGAGGGGTTCCATGTCCGGGGGAACCTGGCACCTCCCAATTCTTCCAAGTAACATGCCCCGTGGGGGAGGGCTTCTGCTACCCGATAAGGGCCTTCCCAGTTGGGTGAAAGCTTGCCGCACTCTCGTGGCTGGGAGGCTTCTGTACGCCGGAGGACCAAGTCCCCGGGACGAAAAACCTTCGGCCGTACTCGGGAGTTGTAATATCTGGCTACACGTTGCCGGTATGCCGCCATTCGAATTCGGGCCTTGTCCCTTGTTTCTTCGAGGAGGTCTAGGTTGAGCATCATCCTGGCCGGGTTTTCTGTCTCGTCGTATTGTTCTACGCGCAGCGTGGGTATGCTGAGCTCGATCGGGATGACTGCCTCGGCCCCGAAGACGAGGTTGAATGGGGTTTCGTCGGTAGCCGTCCTTGGAGTGGTGTGGTATGCCCAAAGACGCTGGGAAGCTCGTCGGCCCACCTGCCCTTGGCTTGGTCTAGCCGCGTGCGGAGGCCCTGAAGAATGGTCCTGTTCGTGACCTCAGCCTCCCCGTTGGTCTGGGGGTGCGCCACCGAGGTGAAGCGATGCTTGATGCCGAGGTCGTTGCAGAAATCCTCGAACTCTCGACAGTCGAACTGGCGTCCGTTGTCGGTAA